>CM057965.1:20841816-23341816 GCA_030142095.1 Rubus idaeus
AAATGAGTACTTAACCATTTATCAAAAAATTGATGATAATAAAATCAAAATAAGACATTTTAGTCTATCATATTATCCTCCACAATGTGGATTACTAGTAACTTCATGCATGTAGTATAACAACCAACTTCATGCATGTAGTATAACAACCAAGACTACAAGACTAGCTCATCATAAATTGGTACCTCTAGTATGTTGATACGCCCAAAAGGAGCATCAATTTAGAAAAACCCTATCGGTAGTATAGTGTAAGTAGGGTATCGTTCACAACGGAGATCAAAGGGTGTACCTAACAAAAAATGTCACAAAGAATAAAATAAAATAAAGAATTAGTATTAACAAGTATAAAGTATAAATATATACATATCTACAAAGTAAAAAGGGGAATTGAGAGATAAATTGAATGAAATAAATTAATTAAATTACAAAGAATAAATAAAATATGATGATGAAACACAAAGTATATAAAGTTCAGCCACATATACACAAGTTTACCAATCATTAGACCGAAAATTAACCAAGTTCCCTAGCCATGAAACCGAAACTAACATATGTGGAATGCCCACACGGGTTATCATTCCCCAAATAAAACATCTTCTATGAAAATTAACCTAGTGAACGCTCATCTAGATTAAACAATTAAACATGCAAAGGTGATCAATCAATAACATATCTAACGCATAGGAGAAGAGTTGTTAATTAAAGTGCGCGACCTAGCGAACGCTCGTCTATCCGCGATCCTTCTTATTTTGATTCCGACCCGTTTGATAAGCCTTTACTACTTGTGAATTAGAATTAAAACCCTAATTCTAGCACCAATTACATGCAATCATCTTAAGTTTCGAACCTTAAAATAAGAACACATAAAAGATTCAATAAAACCGAATCAAATAAACGGAGTCACATAAGCTGCTAGAAGAACTAATTAATTAGGATCTAACAATCAAATAAACTCATAAATATAGGCTGAAAATTATATAAATCATGTCATGTTAACTAATACAAAGAATAATCAAGCAACAAAGAGGAACTCGAAAAGAGTAATTAAAGAATAAGTTGAAGTACACCATATGGAAAGTAGGAAGAACTCGAAGATCACAAACTCTTAAATCCTCACGCGAGTAACTCAAAAGCCGAGATTCCCAAGGTGATGATGATGGTGGTGATGATGGTTGATGGCTGGTGGTAATGGTGTAAACAGCTCCCCTCCTCCTTGAAGACTTGAAAACCCTAAATACTAGAGAATGAAAAATATGATGTGAGATGGAGAAGAGAAAGAGGAGGGTTTGTCCCTCCCCATTGGGGTGTGAATTGGTGTAGAGAAATAGGCTCATATTTATAGGAAAATGGAGAGGAAGAAGAAGACAATGGAAGAAATAAACAAAGAAAGGGAAAAGAAGTGGAATGTGAATGAGAGATAAAGAAATGGTAAGTGGTGGTGGAAATGGAATCATATGGCAATTAACCATTTATTTACCAAAAAGAAATTAAACACTAATGGTGTGGGCAGAAAGAAGAGGAAAGAATATAGGGGTGAGTGGAGCATTGAAAATAAAAGAAGAGGAAAGAAATAAAAACGGACAGCACTGAGCAGTGCGCACTTAGAACGTAATAATGCACGTTTGAACGGTTGGATGATTCTCAAATTTTAATACAGAATATATAACACACACATGCAGCGTGTATCAAAATTACAGTTGGATCCAACGGTGAAACTAGGAGATATGGGCTTCGCAAGTTGACTAATCTGCACAGGCAGAATGTCCGAAAATCTGGGCTTGGGCCTTTCCTCATGCTTTGTGAACTTGGGCCTTCCTTCATGGATTTGGGCCTTCCATCTTGGGTTTGGGCCTCCTTCTTGGGCCTCATGGCAGACCACCTCTTAATGGGCCTCGCAAAAGCCCATTAGACTTCGTAAATTTCCAACACTTTGCTTATTTTCCTCAAGTTGTCTTCTTTTCTCTTTATTTGCAATAGGAAACCTACAAACACAAAAACTAAATAAATAACAGAAATTTATGAGAAACTAACAATAAAAATGTAGAGAAATTGATATAAAAAGTTGTACAATTATGCACCTATCATATGTCAAGCCAAAATTTATTTTAAATTTGTCATTCCCAGAATAAATTTTATAACAAGGAATCAAATACCAGTGAGATAAACAATTTGCTAAGTTTCTATGCAGGTTTTATATATGGGAACTAAATCAACAGAGAAAAAAAAACAAACACTTAGCAATAAATCAATACAATACAAAATACATATTGTATTAAGCCCCTTATAGAGAGTTTCTTTAAACAATGCCAGCATCACCTGTGTGGCAGAAGACATGGCATTCTGAAGTTCTGAATCACACAACCAATGCAAGCAAAACCATGGTAGTCCTAAGTCAGTCAACACCTGTATGATCACTTTGCTGTGTGCTATTCTTATATTTTAAGACTATGTAAAGTCGATCCTCTTGTGGGAGATACAATCATGGCCCTAAAATATAAAATACAAGTTTTTGATCTATTTAAACCATAAGACCATTTGAGAATCTTATTGAGGAATTGTTGTGTGCAACATGCTCACCAAAACTATCAGATAGTCACAGACCAAAATACCAGTTGGTTTCTTAAGTTCTCATCCAAGTATAAGAAAAAGTTCTTGTAGAGAATACCAACTTTGTTGTTTGTGGATTTTATTCAACAAGGCTGAATTGGGAGAGTTTTCTTGTCATTTATCATACAAGCAACAATTATTAGACAATTCAATTATCAAATCAACCATAGAGCATATAAACATTCGATCAGTGATTACAAAACTATTCAAGAATAGTTATAACATGTTAAATCAATGAATATCTACTAAACCAATCAGGGTAACATGCTTATATAGAAAATATATGTATCCTATATGCATCCCTGTTACGCTCTAAGCAAGAATTAATAATTAGAATTGAAAATTTGAGAGTTCATGAAGAACATACCTTAAGCTGACATGGAAGCACATTCTTTATTGCATAAATCTTTCCTTAGTAAAATAATATTTTCCCCATTTGTGGTCTCTTTAGAGAAATATATCCTTTACCATGTTTCTTGTAGGCTTAGTTAAATAAATGAATAAACTTTAAAAGAACTATTTGGCTAAACAAGGAAAGACAAATGAAAATTGAAACCAAACATGATAGATGATATTAATGTTTCCATGTTTGTCTTCGTATATTGCACAGCGGAAATTGAAAGGATACATAATTTACCAGGACATGTGTTTCTGTCCAAAAACACCTTATAACAAATTTCTTGAAATTAATTCAGAAACTAAACCATAAAAATTAACCTTCAATTATAGTCCTACAACTATGTATAACTTCTTTATATGATTGACTAAATAATCACTGATCTTAGTCAATAAATGATGTTCATCTTAAATTGATATCAAATAAAAGTATGATCAGAAGTACTTAATAACATGTATAAGTACATGCATTTGAAACAATGCATAAGTACTGTAAGAAATTTTTTGGCAATTCCTATTCCAATTCATGATCAGGATGATGAATTGATTTGGGGTCCTTCTGCTAATGGTCAATTTACCATTAAATCTGCCACATGGTTACACTATGATAATGCTCCTCCTCATGATCAACAATCCAAATTAAATTTAATTTGGAAACTTAATATTCCACCAAAAGTCAAGATCTTTGGCTGGCTTCTTGTTAGAGGTAGATTGAGAACCAAAGTTAGAATCATGAAATATCAACCTAATATTGATGCTAATTGTGCTCTTTGTCATTCTCACATGGAGACTATGAATTATTTATTTTGTGATTGTCTGTTTGCTCATGATGTCTGGAGGACTGCTTCTCCTCCCCATTTGGATAAGTGCAGTGATGGTATTATTCGCTGGATTGATTTAATTTTATCTGATAAATCTCATGGACAAGATAACTTGGCTTTCTTTTTACTGTTGTGTTGGCAAATTTGGGACAGCAGAAATAAATGGATCTTCAGGCAAACCCCCCCCCCCCCCCCAAGTCCTAGAAAAATTATTCATGTTGCTGAAGCAATAGCCAAAGACTATGCTGCTGCCAATCCGTTCAAGAACTCTTCCAGGAATCAGGTGGAAAAATGTATCAAGTGGAAACCACGAGATAATGACTATACAAAGCTCAACTTTGATGGATCTGTTGTTAATAACCAAAGTGTTGCTATTGGTTTTTCTATTAGAGACAAAGAAGGCTGCGCTGTTTTAGCTGGTGCAAAAAAAATCTCCTCTTACCATGTGCCTATTTCTGAAGCTTTAGCCCTTCGTGAAGGTCTTTGTACTGCTCTTCGACACAAGCTTACGAAAATTCAGGTGGAAGGTGATTCTAAACTCATTATCAATTGTGTGCGGAACAAGTGTTCGATCCCTTGGCACCTCAAGGTCTTAATTAAAGACATTCAAATGCTTGCATCTCAATTTCAAGAGATTCAGTTTAGACATATCTTTCGAGAAGCCAACTTCATTGCTGATGCCATTGCAACTATTGGCCATAACTACTCGTCCATTAAGATTTGGGAAGGAAATCTGCCTCCTTCGGCGCGCCTAGCTTTTATTTTTGATTCCTCAAATTTAGGTTGCAGCAGAGGTTTTTGTTTGTAATTTTAATTTCTTATCAAAAAAAAAAACATGTATAAGTAGTTAAGTACATGCACTTGAAACAATGCATAAGATTGGTCACATGCATATGATCCAAGTAAAGAATATATATGCACATGTGTTCATATATGCAATAATATCGGCCATATAAAACCTACACATTTTCTGTTATGTGCATAGAATAAGAACTGATAATACAACAAAGAATTCATATTTATAAAAAACAAAACATTTTCTCTTTAATTCTTTCCACATTATCAGTTTGCTATTCTCACGAAATTGCATTTCTTACATAAATAAACGGAGCTAACGTCTACCAACTCCTCTTAATTTGAATTTAAGCCCAGCACATTAGAACCAAGAGTCCAAGACTATCATGTAGTCGACCAATAACTTATTCAATAGTGTATAAATCAAATTCAAAACAACTAAGAAAGAAACTTCAACTATGCTTTATCGATCAGTCAAATATAACATGTACAGTTGAGTACTTTAATTATCACTTTTACAAGCAAAGATATCAGTGCCATGATCAAGGTGCTATTTCATTAAGATTATACTCAAGGAAACACCTAATTTGAATATATGATTAAGCAAAAATTAGATCATTAATATACATGCATGCACATAAATACATATGCCATTTCAAGTTTATTATCTACTGTACGTACATATAAACATATATGGATTCAATGATTCTCATAGGATTGACAAAAAGGTATCAACCTGAAACAAAATCACATATAATAACATCCACATATATAGGTGTATATATATATACAACAACAATTTGTAATTGTCTAGCTACCATATATTCCAAAACAGATTTGACTTCTCTCGATCATAAACTAATTGGCGTGGAGTCCTGCAACTAGATACATATATATATATATATATATATATATATATGAAACATCCAAGTATGTATACATCAATTTTGATGCAGGGAAAACAAAAATATGTATCACAAAACTGCTGCAAATGTGTTTATATCAATAGACATTCATCCAGCTCATATGTATATCTCGTGGTTTAGGATAAAATCAAATAGAAGCTGCTAATTAACCATTTTAGTAAACTGAAACCACACAATTTTTCTCACATATCTTTATTGATATATCTTCTTTGGATGAACCAAAACAATCATACATATAAAAGATTAGAGAAATGAAACATGGTATGATATCAGGCAATATTTAAAAGAGACAATCATACCAAAAACATCAAATTGGTGCTAGCTACTTGTTCGCACTGGAAACCGCTGCCGGAGAGTCGAACAGTCTCTTTTGATGTGCGGGCGTGCCAGTACCACGAGGTACGATGATGTCATCGATGAGGTGCTCCAAACTGCGCTTCTGGACCAAGCGAATGCGGATGGAGAGAGAACAAACTTCGTCGAGGTTCGTACGTGAAAGACCTAAAAGGGTTTTAGGCCTTCAGAAACGTTTCTCGTGAACTAAATCGATACTTTCTTAGGATGAGAAAGCAGAGCAACAAAACTGGGAAGATTGAAGAACTAAGATGGGATCTTAGCAGGGTTGCAAGAATGCAAAGGTGCTCCGGAGAGGCTTAGATTGTAAGTTTGCTCGAGGAGGCTTTGAGTTTGCAAGGTTGCATGTAGAGGTTGAGAACCCTTTTCTAATCGTAAAACTTGTTATTTATACCCTCTAGGGTTCGGTTCTCTTATCACTCTAGGACTTCTAGATTTACTTCCCTTAAAGATCTGAAAATGTTGATGAAACCCCAAAACAACTAGTTTCTTGGATGTTCGGGATAAAAACGGATTGAGATTTAGGAGTTTGTAGGTGATGAATATATTAAAACAGACTTCATATTGGGTCAAACACTATAGTTTCATAATTGAAACTAGAAAACTAGTAATTCGTGATGGTTCCTTGTACCTATGTAAAAATAATTAGAGAAATAGAGAAATCATCAATCAAACACAATATTAATTTCAAAACATGAAACTGAAAGAAAATTTCTTATCCAGAGCTGCAGCCTGAACCCTAGCCTTGGATGACCTAATGCTTTTGGGTGTTCCCAAATTAATCAGAGGTGTAGTCGGCAAGTACGCAGTACTCGGAATTCGTGCAATACAGAGAGTCTCTAGTCTGCACTAAGCAACGGCTTGTTCCAGTTAAAACGACCTCTACTGGAATGGAGTTTCTTGGCCAAAAGGGAATAGATGGAGCCTTAAGGGAAAAACCCTCAACCACTGTTTTAGTCCTTCCTTGCTGAAAACGAAATCAACAAGTCTTTGCACAGGCTAAATAAAATTTTTGTAATTTCAAATATACTTTAAATTCCATTAGCCCATGAGTCTTACTCTGCTTGTGATCAGAGGAAATAAAGATATAAAGATCAATTTCAAGAGTGAAGAAAAGACTTCTTATCTGGACATTGGAGAATCCTAGTTCCTGATGACAAAAGGAGCCCACCCTACCATCTTGACTTTGTTTGTTTCGCACGGGTCCGGCACAATCCAGACAGCTAGCACTGGATTTTGTTTGGTATCCAGCGACCGATTTGACCATCATCGACTGCATCTTTGGGTGCCTTTTTTTCTTTTTTGTTGTTTTTCCTTTCGTTTTGGGGTGCAAAACAGGGAAAAGGGGGTCTAATGGCTTTTGCGAGGCCAAGGGGCCCGCCCCCCGCCCCCGCCGTCGGAGTCTCCCCTTCCCTTGGTCCGTTTTTGGTCCGGGGGAGTACGTTTCTTCGTCCCCCGGTTCTTTCTTTCTTTTTTCCTTCCCCTCCCCCTTTCCCTTCCCCCCCTTTGTTTCTTTCTTCCCCCCTTGGTTGTTTCTTTTTTTAAATATGGTTATTCCTCTCTTTCCCCTTCCCTCCTTTCTTTATCTCCCCTTAAATTCCCTTCTCTTCCCTTTCTTTCTTTTTTTTTCTTGTCTTCTTCTTCCTCTCCTTCTCCTTATACCCTCTTTTTAACCCCCGGGGGGGCCCCTTTTTCCCTTGTTTTAGGGTTTCAAGCTTCAGGGGGGGGCCCCCCCCCCTCCCTCTCCCCCTCTCTCTTGGGTCTGGTCGGTCGGCGGCTTCCGTTCTTTTTTCTTTTTGGTTCCTCTTTGTTGGTTTTCTTTTGTAGACTGCTGTTTATTTTCGGTGGGTTTGCCTTTGGTTTGGTTTGGGGGGCTTTTTGTATGGGGGGGTCTTCCTACGTTTTGACTTTCCGGGGGTGGGGGGTGTTTTTTGGTCTCCTTTTTCCTCTTTTCTTGTATTGGTTTGTTTGTTTCTGCTAGTGCTGTTTTTGGTCGGTTTCCTTGGTTTTTTCGGGTGTTTTTTGGGGTGGTCTTTCGGTTGTTTCGCCTTTAGGTGTGTTTTTCTTTTGTTCCTCCCTCTTTGTTTTTTCTTTTTTTTTTTTTGGGTTGGTCTCGGTCTTATTCATGGTGCCCCCGTATAATATTAAATAATTCACCAATAACTATAGTTATCTATCTATTCTATACTGGGGGTTTTTTGTGTCTCTCTCCTTCTTCTTTTTTCTCCTCTTCCCCGGGGGGGGGGGGGGGGGGGGGGGGGGGGGGGGGGGGGGGGGGGGGGGGGGGGGGGGGGGGGGGGGGGGGTGCGGTGTTTGTGGTTGGTTGTTTCTTTGTTTGGGGGGGGGGGGGGGTTTGGTGGGGGGGGGGGGGGGGGGGGGGGGGGGGGGGTGGGGGGAGGGGAGAGAGGAAAGAAAGAAGAAGAAAAGAAAAAAGAAAGAAAGAAGGAGAGGGGTCGGGGAGAGGGGGAAGGGGGGAAAGAAGGGGAAGGGGGGGGGGGAAGAAGAGAAAAAAAAAGGGCGCGGTTGGTGGTTATCGTGTTTTTCTTTTTGGGTCCTCCCTCTGTTTTTAACACGGGGTTTTTAGGTGTTGTTTTGGGAAGTAGTTGGGTCTTAGTCCATTGGTTTTCTTCCTTTTCTTATACGATAAGAAAAAAATGGGGTTTTTTTTTTTTTTTTTTGTTTTCTTTTTTGGTATCTTGGGATGGGGGAAAACAATTTTTGCTTTTTTGCTGTTCATAAAATAAGTGTGTGTGTGGTCGTCTTTGTTTTTGCCTCTTGGTGGGTGTTGGTATTATCGCGTACTTGAGTTAGGTGGCCTATTGAACCTATGCTCCTCCTCACTTTGAATCTTGTGCGTGTGTGGTGTTGCCCTCTTCTTTCTTTTTTTTTTTTTTTTTTGTTGTTTGTGTTTTTTGGGGTTTTGTTTGTGGTGTTCGGGTGGTTTTGTTGTTTGAGAGAAATAAAAAAGGGTCAAAAAAAGAAGAAGAAGAAAAACAAGGTTTTTTTTTTTATTTAAAAGGTTGGGGGTAAAAGTTGTTTGGGTTGTATTTTTAGTGTTGTTTTTTGATTATCTTTTCTTTCTTTCCTTTCTTTCTTTTTTTGTTTGTTATGTTTGTGGTTATTGTGGGGTTGTTGCTTTTTGTTGTTTGGGTTTATAATGGTTATTGTTTTTGTTTAGTGGTTATGTTGTTTCGATGTTTTTGTTGTGGTTATTGTCGTTTTTGGTATGTGTTAAGCTTAAAATTTGTTCTTGGTATATATTTGTATTCTCTTGTTATACTCTTCTACTCGGTTTGGTTGGAGATTGTTTTGTGTTTCTTTTTATTTTGTGTTGTTTTGTTTTAGTTTGTGTTTGGTGCAGTGTGGGGGTTTGTAGTATTGTTTTATATCTTTTCTCTTTTTGTTGTTAGTTTCTCTATTTTGTTATTTATTTTTTTTGTGTTGTTCTTTAAGTTGAAATAAGTTGGATTTAGAGTTTTGGTTTGTTAGGGTGTCGTGCGGGTGTTTTTGGGTTGTGTGTTTTTGAAGTTATTTTTGTTTGTTATTTTTGTGTGTGTGTGTGTTAGTATCTGTATTCAAATTTGAGAATGTCACGTTAATGATTTGTGTTCTAAGTGGGCTATCGTGTGTGTTTTTATTTCTTTATTTTCTTTTATTCTCTTGCTCCCTCCCCATATTCTCCTTCCCCTGTTTGTTTCTTTCTTCCCATTAGTGTTTGTTTCTTTTATTTAAATAAAGTTAATTGCCAATGACTCATTTCCACATTCCACTCACAATTTCTTTATCTCCCACTTAAATTCCACTTCTCTTCCCTTTCTTTTTTATTTCTTTCATTGTCTTCTTCTTCCTCTCCATTCTCCTATAAATACCTCTTCTTCTCTTAAACCCAATGGGGAGAAACCTCTTTTTTCTCCATTTATATTTTATTTCTAGTATTTAGGGTTTTAAGCTTAAGGGGGGTTTACAATTTTTTTGAATTCATTAGTTGTTGTTTAAGGTTAAGATTGTGGTTTAATTTTTACTTTCATATGGTGTACTTCTAATCTTTAATTACTCTTTTTGAGTTCCTCTTTGTTGTTGTTTATCTTTTGTATTAGTTAAATGATGTTTATATAATTTTCGGCTATATTTATGAGTTTATTTAGTTATTGGTCTAATTAATTAGTTCTTCTAGTAGCTTATGTGTGTTTATTGTTTGTTTTATAGAAAACTTTTATGTGTTTATGTTATAGGGGTCGCTTATAATATTTGTATAATTGAAGCTAGAGTTAGGGATTACAATTCACTAAAGTTTTGGAAACTAATTCCGAGTAGTAAAGGTTTGGAAGGTCGGTGTCGAATAAAAAGGATTGGGTATGGTTTATAATGGGTCGTTCTTTAATTAAAACTCTTTTCTATGCGTTAAATATGGTTTGCTAGCTTGTTTCTAGCTAAATGACATGTTTAATTGGTTAATCTAGGTGTTTCACTTAGGTTAATTTTCGTAGAGATGTTTTATTTGGGGAATGGTTAGTTTACTTTAATATGTTAATTTGGTTTATGTAGTTGTTAATTTTGGTCAATGATTTATAAATTGTTATATGTGTTTTATATTCTTTATGTTTCATCCCATCTTATTTAATTTTTTTGTAATTTAATTAATTCATTTATTCAATTTTATCTCTTAAACCCTCTTTTTTTTATTATATATTCTTTATTTGTTAATAATAATTTTTATTTTATTTAATTTTTTGAATTTTTGTTAGTACTTTGATTGTTGTGAATTACTTTATCTATAGATAGGTTTTTAAATTGTTCTTTTTATCAATCTTTTAATCTTTGAGGGGAAAAACATCTAAAATTTGGTTTTATCTTTTTTTGTTGGGGAAGATAAGGAGGAACATGCGTGCAGAATATTTTTTTTTTGTCCTGTATCTGTATTTCTCATTCTTTCGCGTGCGAAGCCAGAAAAAGAGTTGTGTCATCTTGTCTCTTGAGCACCAAAAATAAAACCAAAACATGAAAATAAAATCAGTTAGACCCAATGGGTCTAACCTGCAATTTGTTTGTTTTATGAAAAAGATGTTTTCATATCCTTAATGGCATAGATGGTTATCAAACAATTGATCTATATTAGTGTGAATGTGGCTATGATACCACATGTTAGACTAAACATAAAATTGTACGTCATAGGATCTTTCACAATAAATATAGATACAATTGTATTAACAAATATAATATGATGAACATATTAGTAACAAGGATTAGTGAACATATCTTGAACACTCATAGTCGACAACTCAAGGCTAAAGTCTTCTGCAAATCACTAGGCTTGAGAACCTCTCTATGGGACAAGGAAACTGTGACTCTGTTATAGTAATTGCAGGGACCTTAACCTAATATAGAGGTATTGTTATTGAATCCCACCCATAAAGGAAATCCAATTAGAATCCAACTAAAACTCTATATGTATTAATTCTTGATACATATCTGATATATTACCTTAAGTAATAATTAATAGGAATCCCAACACTTTATTGATTCTCAAGTAATATATATGATTGTTGTTAATTAGACTTAATGACAAGTGATGAGTTTGTAATAAAATTCTTACCATTTGTGCATCGATCTTAACTATATATTAATTTGTACATGCGGTGGGGGGGGGTTTTTTTTCCCCCGAAGTACATATGTCCTTGGGTTGTCCCCCCCGCCTGTTTAGGGGGGGGGGGGCGCCGGGGGGGGCGGGGGGGGGGGGGGGGGGGGGGTGGAGGGATGAACAACCCACCGCCACAAACCACAAAAAACATTTATTTTTTGGTGTGGTATTTCATGCAGTAATGGGTGAAAGAAATGGCTGCACACGTTAAATCCATTGATGGCAAGCATCTACTGGAGATAGGACGTACTTGAAGGTTTTTATGGGGGAACAACGCCGGAAAAGAAGCAATACAATCCCGGTAATCAAGAGTGGGGCTCGGATTTCATAGCAACCAAACTTGCTTCCACAGGTGGATTTTGCCACAATGCATATTTACGCCGACCAATGGTACGTACATTCATCTCGATCTTGTTAATTAATTATGTATAGAGTCAGTTATTAAGAGTAATTTTTGAAAGTCTGAATGTACAAGTAGCCATGTAGGTTATCCGGACAGAGCGAAGCGGCTCAAGCTGCTTTTGTGGAGAAATGGGTGCAAGTACACATTGAGGATTGTAATACACTTGTGAACAAACCACTTATTCTGGGAGAGTTTGGCAAGTCTTGGAACTTACCAGGCTACACGATAGAGAACAGAAACGACAACTTTGGAGAGTTATAAGACGCTGTATATAGTAGCGCCAAAAGTGGGGGAGCCTGTGTTGGTGACCTTTTCTGGCAGCTGCTTGCGCAAGGAATGGAAACCTTCAGGGACGGATACGATGTCGTTTTAGAGGAGAGCCCTTCAACTGCCGCTCTCATCGCCCAGCAGTCTCAAAGACTTCAGAAGCTAAATTAAGTAGCACTCAACTATTATTGTATTTAAATCAATAATGCCTCGCTAGCTATATATGTTATGACCGACTTTAGGAGCTAGGTTGCTTAATTAGAGTTAAAGACGCTCATGAATTATTGGTTACTCATTGAATAATAAAGTGATTTTCCAGTGATTCCTTTCATTAATCAATGGTCTTTTTAATTATATCCTCCTTAATCTGAAGAAATGGTGCCTAAAACT
Source organism: Rubus idaeus (assembly GCA_030142095.1). Taxonomy (NCBI): domain Eukaryota; kingdom Viridiplantae; phylum Streptophyta; class Magnoliopsida; order Rosales; family Rosaceae; genus Rubus; species Rubus idaeus. The sequence goes on from CM057965.1 coordinate 20,854,414, forward strand.
GAGGAGTGAATGAGTGATGAGCAAGAAATAGAAATTAATGGTTGGTTAGTTTGTTGCTCCGGTACTGGTTAATAATATTTAGTCCCACACCCACACAATCAAGTCTAAATTAAGTCGTATATAGGCCGGTAAAACAGTAATTTATTTATAAGAAAACTTGATTTATTAAACGTACAGCTCCTATATATATACTCCATGATAGGATTCTTGAAGAGTAGGTAATGGTGTTTAACCTAGGGTTCTTGAGTGTGTAATTTCCCAATATGGTTCTATCAAATATGACTATATATATATAACTGATATATTGATCAGATCGATTACTGCAACGTACTTGTAAGGTTCAGTAGTATCCAGTGAATTGTTGTTAAAGACTGGTACCCAATAGTTTCTTCAACTAAATTATGTGTAAAAGTGAATTGTGTGTAGACTATTTACCAAATTGCTAAGGACGTACTGGTACCCACAATTCCTTTTCTGGAATTATCAAATAATTTCCAATTACCTAACTTGAACAAATAATCGATTTAGGTATCTATGTGTGTGTGCATGTGTGTCGAATTGTTCATATACAAGTGTATATAAATTATTCGCAATGTACGTACTTTTGATTACTGAAGAAACTAAATTCATAAAGAAAATTCTTTGCTAGTGAAAATTGTAGAGGATGGAAAAGAATGACTTAGCAACTAAATATATATGTTACAATTAATTAATTGTACTTCATATATAGTCTGATATGTATCACAGTCGACTAATCTCAATTAGTCGTACAAATTAATTACAAATTTACCACGCACGTCCAACTTAATTTCCCATCCAGCGATCAAAATCCTCTCAATGGATGAACTGATTTGCACCTCGTCCATCCCCAGCAATATAGTTGTACGTACGACCGAATGATAGAATTGTTTGTGTTTGGCTCTGATCTCCATGTTACTTAGATTTATGTTTCTGTTTGTCATTGCTAATCAAAATTCTATGTCCAGCCAAACATGCAATTCTTCCCTATGTAATTCTTCAGCTATAACTCCAGAGAGCAGATATATAAGTCTAGAGTGTAGGGCTGAGAACAAGTGGGTTTCCATCCCCCATCATCGATCATCTTTTCGATCAGTATTATCTGAAAAGAACAAGCGTAGGGCTGGGAAGCAAGTTGGTTTCCATGTCTCTAGCTTTATTTTTTGGCAATAATATCTGATCTTGATGACGATCCTCAACTTGATCATCAAGTAGCGGAAGACAAGGAAAGGCGATGGTGAGGTCCAGATTCAAATCAGATGAACCGGATGTTTCATCTTCATCGAGACCCTGACTTGCTGCTGCTGCTTCGGAAGCCCTACCTTTATTCTGATCAGGTGGTGGAGCTACTTTATTGGTATTAGTAAAACTTGTATTATTAGCATTGTTCATTGACGACCCAGTTGATGTTGCAGTAGCAACAGCAGCAGCAGCAAGCAGGGAACCGTTGTCGTTTCGCGGAATGGTTTGGTTTAGCCTATGGTTGTTGGGATCAATACCCATTTTCATTAGCTTCTTCCGGATGTGAGAATTCCAATAATTCTTCACCTCATTGTCTGTCCTCCCAGGCAACCTTCCAGCTATCAGTGACCACCTAACAGCCCATGCATATATGCACACTTTTAATTAGTAGTTGACCTAGCTAGCTAATATTAATTACGTACGTACTATTGTATACATATGTATATTAAAGCTATACTGATCATATGCTTCATACATATATGTATATATGTACAGTATTTTATGTGTTTTATGATCCATAGATAGCGAACTGAATTAAAGCTGTATCGATGTGTGTGTGTGTGAGAGAGAGAGAGAGAGAGAGAGAGAGATGAAATATACCGGTTGCCAAGGAGGGCATGTAATTTGATGATGAGATCTTCTTCATCTTGCTCAAAGTTACCGCGTTTGATGTCTGGCCTTAGATAGTTTATCCATCTTAGCCTACAACTTTTGCCACACCGGTGCAAACCTAATGAATTCAATCATAGACAACAAAATTAATTAGTAATACGAAAGATTAATCGATCGAGCGAGCTAGGGTTAATGATTCCAACATCAGAGGTGGAAAGATTAGATAAAAGTACAACACGCAGGTACAGGATGGATAGCGTAGGTGGCAATTCAATTCAATTTACCTGCAAGCTTTGGGAGGGAACGCCAACAGCCTTCGCCATGAGTTTTAATGTAATCAATGAGTTTTTGGTCTTCTTGCTTGGACCAAGCTCCTTTGTTTGTGCCTTCTTTTTCACAGCAAGGTTTTCTCATTGTTATGAATATGATGCTTCGATCTTCAATCTCTTGAGAGAGAGAGAGAGAGACAGAGAGAGAGAGAGAGAGAGAGAGAGAGGGGGGAGGCCAGCTATCTGGGTAATGGCAGAACATATATGGGCGCAGATATACTTGAGATGGATGGATGGGGATGATGAGGAAGGTGGAGAATGAGATCGATCCAAGGTTGACTTGGACTGGTGGTTTTGGCTGTTTAGGTGGGACTTGCGTACTCTCACTCACAAAGTCTTAGCTTGCTCGCTCCTACATTAATTTTGCTTTTGAAGAAGATAAGGTCGTGTGCCTGTTTGTTTACCGTTAAGTATATGTCCCTTTCCCTTTCACATGCTTTTCTAGCTAATCAGCTAGCAGTTCTGTATACAAAATTCTTGATGATTAGTTCTTTCATATTGTCAAGTGCATGTATTCGATCCCTCGAGAACAGCAGCAGACATAAAACAAATAATTGATTATGATCAAGGATAGTGATGATTATTCTATCATTAGCATTATATAGGAAGAAATGTATATATCCAATCATTTTGTTTAGAAAGATATATAATCTATCAAGACAGTATATATAAAAAAAAAAGAAATCTAGATGATCGATTGATGGATGTTGAGGGGGCTCAATCGTGTGATTCTGATGGATATTTTTCAATCCAATTGTGTGCGGCGTCTTAGAGGTCCTCTTCGTTGGGTTAAAATCTAGTCTTAGAATTGGGTTTTCCGTCCGGCTTTACCTGGCTTGCTTGGTTTCTGGACCTGGGGTAGTGTAAGATTAATTTATCTAATTATTTGAATTTTAAAATAATTAATATCTACTTAAAATATTAATTATATTCAATTCAAAATCCATTAAATTGTTAAAAAAAGAAAAATACTAACGTTATAACAAAACCTAAAACCCTAAATCCTACACCTCAAATCCTAAACCTATCCTAACCCCAAACCTAACTAGCGTACCCTAAACCTAAACCTATCGTACCTAGGTTAGGGGTTTAGAGTTTAGGGATTAGGATTTAGGGTTTTAGGATTAAGTGTTTTGGTATTATGTCATTTTTTTATAACATTTATAGTTTTGAGTTGGATATGGTATATTAATTTAGATAATATTAATCATAGCTTATATATTCAGAGTCATTAGATGAATCTGAATGTTAAGACTTGATAGTGTGGTTAGTTTTATAATATGATGTTAACTGGTTAGTTTTAGATCGATACTATCAAGTTTTTTTTTTGTTTTTTTATTTTATTTTGAGCGCCAGTTCACACACACACACACACACATCCTAGGGGAGCCAAAGCCATGATCTCTTATGGGATAACTTTGGTATCAAACCACTATACCAATCACCTTAGATCGCTACTCTCAAGTTAAGCCTATATGTTACGCCTATATTTCTTTTAAGCTCTCATTTAGTTAATTTAAATATCATATTTTTTAAATATCAGCCAAATTAGAAACTATACAATAATACAAATTGAATAACATGAAAAACATTCTTAAGAAAGTAAATAATATAGCGAAGTTTAAGGTGTTGCAAATTTAAAAGAATCAAAGGACATAATAAGCAACAAGAGGTCATTTTCATTTTCTGTTAATTGAGAAATCAAAGAAAAACATAAGTAAAAAGAATCGCAGCAACGACCGGTGGCGCCGACGGAATTTAAAAAAAATTCTTGGTTTCTAATGTTCTCCTCCTTTAAGTATTTTTCTATGCAATTGAACATGAATATGTCCGTTCGGCTAGTTTCTTATTTTTAGGGGCAATTTTGAATCCCTAAACATGATTATGTTATAACATTTTTATTGGAGATTCTTTTTATGGATGAAAGTTATTTTACCGAAAATTCTTTTATGATCTATAATGCTTGTTTCTTTCATTGCATGCTTAGATGCATGTGTTAGGATCTATTGATAGGAATTTATGTGTATAAACCGTTGTCCCATCACATGGTTCTACAAGTAGTGAATGAGTATGTAAGATCTATTTATGTAATTCGACTTCTAGGTATCATAAAAATATGCATCATAGTTTTTTGTGCTTTGTGATTACTCAAATTTTCTTCGAATGTTAATGACTATTATATGTTAAATCTAGGAGTGCATCACCTTAGAATATATATTAGGAGCTAAGTTGTGTTCGCGCATTACTTACATAACATACCAAGTACGAGAAAGTAATACAACTAGACTCCAACATCTGAGCTTGTTGTGAGTGGCTTCCCCCTAACTTGTTTTCATCCATTGTTTCCAACCCAAATTACAAACTAAATTTCTTTACTTTTCTGTTTTCATTTACTTTTCTTTTTTCGCAAACCAAATCAACTCTAAATTCATTCAAACTTTGTGTGAATATAGTTTAGTGAGTGTAGTTTTATGTGTTAAAATTTTGTTGTCCTTGAGTAGTTTAAGCATGTCTGCTCCTTTATTTTTGTATGCTATCCAGTTTAGAGTTTTTTTTTAGATCGAGTCATAATTTGCAATTGAATCTCAATTTTATGCAGGAAAGACCTCTAGTTTCCCATACTACTATCGAACATTATTTGTGTTTGCAAGGAAAAGAAATAGTTACTCTTTTGCATTTAATTTGGGTGTGTGAAAGTAGAAATCAACAACCTTGAGCGAGAATTGTCTAACAATTCTCTATGAGAAGGAGGCAAGGAACTCGGAGCTGAGGTGTCAAAGAAGTTGGCACAAATGGAGGAGTTCTTAGTCAAATATCTGCTATGGAGAGGAACCTAGACATGTTGGTGAAGGCTATGTCGACATCTCAAGGCAGCGCTCAAGCTAAACAAGTGGCTCAAGTTGAGGTATGTGTTATATGTTCTAATAGTGATAATTCTACTAAAACTTCCTTTTCATATCAAGAGTAAGTTAACTAGATGGGGCAATAAGGGCCAAGGAATAACCCGTACTCTAACACTTACAATCTGGGATGGTGCAACCATCCAAACCTGAGATGGAGTAACAATGACATGGGGCAGCAAGGGCTTGCTAGTTCTTACATCGCACCTCGGGGTTTTAATCAAGGCCTTCTCAACAAACTCCAAGTAAGTCTTTTGAGGATTTGGCATGGTTATGACTATAGCCTCAAATACTAATACTTTCTCGTAGAGAACGTATACTTTCATTCAGAAAATTGAGTTTTTTGATTTGAAGCATAAATATGCGATATTTTATCTTTCTTTTTTTAATATTATCTTAGTTATTTTATTGTTATTTTGGGAATATTTTTTTTAATGTTTTTATCTTTGCAAAGAGGAGAAAAAGAGATTAAAGAGAGAGTTTTACGCAAGATGGAGAGTTTTGAGATGCAACAAGGATTTGTTAAAGGTGTGTGCATCAATTAAAGAACATTTTTTAATGACTTGGCACGATTTAATTGGTCGGAAATATTTAATTACATTTTATGAGTTTGAGACCTTTAAGGTAACTACAGAGACTGATGGAGTAGAATATAAAGGTATCTTTGACTTCGGAAAAAACTATATTCGTGTGTGAGAGAGAATCAAAGAAACAAGAAAAGAAGAAAAAAGAAGTTAACACAGGTTCGACCGGTCGATAGTAATCCTTCGACCGGTTGCGACATCAAGAGTTCCAATTCTTCGGTTTTTGGTTTTCTTCCTCTTCATGTATTGTTTTATGCTGTCATTCTAGACCATGTTTGGCTAGTTTATTTGTAGTTAGGGGCTATTTGAAGCCCTAGACATGATTGTATTGATGTTTTGATTATATATATATTTCTTTGAGATTGAATGAAAGTCTTTTCAATGTGTGTTCATTGATGATTAATGTATAAGTTTCTTTGAGTAAACGCTTAGATGCATGTATTAGGGTTGTATTTCTAGGAGTGTATGTGGACCGCCATATATGATGATATTACCGAGTAGCAAGTGAATAAAATGAGCCATAAACATGTGAACTAATTTCTTGTTTGCATAAGATACATGTCTTGTCTTATGGCATTTGTGATGTTCATTCTATTTGTGTCTAATGATTCTTGAGTGTTTAATCTATGAACATATCATTTTAAGTTACATGTTAAGAACTAAGTTATAGAGTACATGCCGTGCACACTTAACATATTAACTATGAGAGAACTATAGGATATGATCAACATGCCATTAACTTATCTTGAACATCGTCATTCATGAACTTAGAAGTATGTGTGAAACTTTGTATTGATACATGTTTGTTTAGTGTGGATAACTTTCCCTAATTCTTTCCCATTCATTGTTTACAACTCAATTTCACAACATCAATCTCTTTTATTTTCAGATTTTATTTACTGTTCTATTTTGCAATATTATTTTCGTCAATCAAATCAACTTGAAAAAATCCCAAACAATTCGTGCATGCTGTTTAGTGTGTCTAGTATTCAGTTTAGTTTAAGTCTTTTTGCTCATTAGTTTAGAGTCATAATTAGTTTGTTGTTCAGTTTAGAGTCATAATTAGTGTTTAAGTCATTTTTGCAATTAAATCACAATCCTTTAGCGGGAACGATCTCTACTTGCTTTTATTACATTCGACCATTCTTTTTACCTTGTATGGTTAATTAGTAGGTTGTGTTTGTGCATCTAATTCGGTGTATAAAAATAGTTGATCATCTTTCATGCAGAGAAAAGATAGCCACTTCCAAAAGACAGATAAGGCCATATAAAACCTTGAAGAAAAATGAGTCAAATGGCAGTCACTCAATCTCAACGAGAACCGGGTAAAGCTTCCTAGTATGAATAGAACCACTCTAAAAGTCTTTTATTGACTAGACAAAAATACCCTCATTTTTAACGGCTTGTAATAGAAGATTTAACGGTGATGACCAAAGCGGTATTGAGTGTGAGTGACCAAAGTAATATTTATAAAAATATAATGATTAAAATGTCGAATGAATCATAGTTGAGCTTTCAATTATGATTTTTTACCTACTTTTCAATACAACTTTCTTTCAAAATAAAAATGTGTACATTAAAAGTTATGTGAATAACTAACACTCTACAAACAAAATGATTTCATTAACAAATTGAGGGGATAACAATATCAGATGAGACCTTATGAACTTTAATTGGGCAAAATTTTTTTTTTCCACATGTTAACATGGTAAACCGACAACAATCTAAGCCTCATATGGCAATTTAAGAAAGCTTATTTTGTTCCCATCGTAAATGCGTTTTCTGACTGAACTTAATCGGCGAGGAAAGGAACTATGAGTTCACTTAGGCAGTAGCTGGTTTTGGTCATTCACATCCTGCTGAATTTTATTAGATTGACTTAAAATAAAAAAAATAAGCATAAAAAACCTCGAAAATGTCACCAAGTATTACTGCACTTCAATGGCCGATAATGAACAATACCATAAATGATAGTTTGTCGTCTGAGTCAGGAAAATAGAATGTTTTTTTTTATAAGAAAAACGGAAATTACTACGAAGAGCCTCTAGGGCAGTTGCAACTAAAGAAATCAAAATTAAAAGCAAGCAGCACACTTAAAGAAGACCATTTTCTCATATCATACTATCTTAGAGACATGACTCGCCTTCACAAGGACATCCGCAGTGAAATTAGCTTCGTAGAGAATATGCTTAAAGGAAATAATTTCAAAGGAAGAGGCAATAGTCCAAATATCGTAGACAACTGATTTCAATCTCCACGGCGTGCAACTCTTACCTTTAATGCAGTCAATGATAATTTTAGAATCTCCTTCCATAACAACCTTCGAGAAACCTTTGTTTAGAGCATACACTAGACCACTTCTCAAAGCCAAACCTTTAGAATGAAGCACACTACCTTTCATTAATTTTTTATTTTAAACCAAAATTATGCCATTTTTTTAAAGATAAATTCCTTGTTTCTTATTAATAAATAGAGAGGGAACAAGGTCCGGGGTACTCGACCAAAACCAAAACCAAACCCAAGAACAAAGAACAATACAAAACCAAACCAAAGCTATGCCATTACAATCTCTAATAACAAATAAAATGATTCCTAGAAGCAATAGGAAAAAAAAAGGTTCCTAAAAGCCAATAATCTCACTCCATCATCCTTTAAATTTCAGATGGTGATCGTTGAATCACAAATAAATTACAATAATAAAGTATGATACAATCACATAAACCAGAAGGGATAAAATGGTTTTACTAAAGCGCTCTCTCTCTCTCTCTCGATTCGATGAAATCAATTTATCACATCAAGTGACCAAGTTAAGATTCAAAGTACTATAATATCACTATATTTAACCAATTAAATGTTCATTGAATTATAATTAATATAACGATCCAATGTACAAGAACATAAAAATCAATTTATTATGTACTTTTTAGCTAATTATTAATTTATAAAAACAATTTGGACCTATAAAATGCAAAACAAATACTTGAAATGTATCATCTTATAATTTTATGGAGATTATTAATTTAACACATTAATCCCGAGTTTGGACTAGACAATTTTATTATTTAAAAAAATTTATTAACTTATTGAGTATTAATTTAAAAAGGTTCTACCGTACCATCCAAGCCAAGGCCTAAGAATATAACCCACTTCGAATGTTTTAGCTGGGCAACATTTGACAGCACAGGTAGTTCTGCCTTGTAACTTGGCACACAAGTTTCTTGAGTGTTTTATAATAATAGAAGAGGAAACCACAGTATACCATCAGAATATAATTATTAAGGAAAAGAATTCTATGAAAACCTGATCCGAGACTCCAGCACCTGCCAGCTAGAGAAGAAAAATCTATTAGTCTCAGCCTCCAAATAAAGCCAGAAATTTCTGACAATATTTAAGCAGACGGCCAGTAACAAAATGCAAAACCCAATGCAACAGCGATGGGGCTTTATTATAATCCTGATATGGTTTTGAGAACTGCTGATAAGGGTTTGTAACTCATGAAACTACAAAATCAAGGCTAAACAACAAACAGAAACCTAATGTATTCTGTCTGACTTGCACTAAATATTGAGCGTCTTGTAAACTAAACTTTAATGTATTTATGAAGCCATGAGAAGAAGAGATGTGGGGACTGAGAAAGGTAAGTGGGGAACATATGTAAGATAAGGTTGAGCACAAATGGCTACCCAGATATATATATATATAGAAGATGACAACAGAAGCAAATAATATAAAATAATGTATATAATGCAACATTATCTCAATTCTCAGCTAGAGGCTAGGGGTAAAACAGGACCCCTATTATTTCAGTAGGGCTTCAATCTTTCAGAACTGGATAATGGATACTGAAGTTGAAAATGAAGGAAGACTGGTGGGTGAAATAGATAAGACTAGAATCCTTTTCTATCTGTAAACATACTACCTTGGGAATGCAACCATCCTTGAAAAAGATACATAAACTTGCCCACCAATCATATTTACAGACCCAGCTGAAACAGTTTCTGCCATTGCTAAAAAAAAAATAGAAGAAGAAAGAGACAGTTCCTGCCATCTCCAAACTGCTTTCTCTAACAAGGCTACAAGAGAATAAAAACAATTCGATAATCGACGATTTCAGTTCAGAATCCCTACTCTATTTTCACAAGCAGTCTAACAACAGGCAACAGAGCAAACATGAATTGTCACAAACCAATGACAATTGACATCACAAAATTAAAACCATTAATTACAGGAGTTATGGAAAAGGCTGGACATTAATGCAGCGAGGGGGTCACCTACACATTCACTATTGTTTCACCTTCAGATTTTTCCGTGTCCAGACTTTCCTATTTAACTATAAAGTAATATGATTAACACCACCTTTAGTTTAATGTATCACACAAGAACCATAAGGATATGATTCACTTTCACGTGGACTGGTTGGTCATAAAATCACCTCCATCAAACAGTCCTGCTTTGATATAAGAATTCTTCAGATAGATAAACAGACAATTTGCAATTCTTTATTACCAATTATGCAGCAAGATGTCCAAGGCAGATTCAGTAATACCAACTAATTTGAACCAGTCATCATATACACAATCTACACAGTAACATGAACACAATAGTGTAGGTGATGAATACTAGAGACAATTCAATGACACGATAACTGGAAAATTTGAAAGACCCTGAAATTCCCATGAGAATGTTAACTACCTTTACTCTTTGACCAGCAGTTGGTTAACAACCAATCGTCTTTGCCAAAGAAAGTTTTAACTACGTTTACAAGTCAGAGAATGTAATTAAGAACAATTCATTTCAACCTTAGCTATTTGTTAGATTCATATAATGTACTGGAACAGTAAAGCAACTTGTTCAGAGTCAAAAGTGTACAAAAAATAGCCAAACCCCTATTCTTCTTTGAGTCGAAACAAACAAACATTCACACCAACACGTTCTTGAACATCTTCAATTCAAACAACAGATAAGCATGGGTCAATGATAGAACCAAGAATAAAAATGTGTACGTGTGCATGAAATGTTACTTTTCATAGTTTTGTGGTGAAAACTTTTAATCTATTTATTTTTTAATTTTTTTAGAACAAAGAATTGGAAACCTCATGTTGTGGATAAGTCCGCACAAGAGAAAAAGTACAAGAGCTAAAACAATACAAAGCAACAATTTTAGAAAGAACTAGCTAATTGCTGCTTTTAATCTATTTATTCAACTTAGAGGTCTGAAATTCTTCTCCAAATAATGGCCCTTCATAATTTACAAAATATTTCATCTTATACTAATTTTGATTTTTGTTTTGTTTTTTGCTTTGTCTTTTGTTTATGTGATAGGATCATAGATATGAGTGTATACATCGTAAAATGTTAAAACGACTAGTAATTAACCAAAGGTGTCTTCGTACTATGTTCACTAGTCGGTGGGCGATGCAAGACAGTTTGAAATTTCTGTGAACCTTTAAATAGCTAACATTCAATCATTAATTGAAAATTTGATGCATACAAAATAAATCAAATACTGGAATGGTGATATTTGTCTAACAAGACAGCTGTAAAATTACCAAACCTTCATACCAACCAGTCATATACTCAAATATATCTCCCATTTCTAGTATGAAGAACTGCAAGTTGAGGTCACAGGCCGCTCTGCAACTGCCTAAAGTCAATTGAAAAGAAAAATAACAACAATGAAACAAGAAGTTGACGCTATCAGTTACAAAAACTCAAGTGGTACAAGTGTCAAATCAACCATGTCAAATCACAACGAAACAAGAACTACCGCCAATTAGAAATTTTGGTATCCTTACCACTTATCCGAAGAAGATCAAAGCGCCTTGTGACATTCCTGATTCATATGGATCTCCATTCGCTAATTTTAAAGTAAAGTTTTCACCAAAACAAGGAGAAGAGCTGGTTGGGTACTAAACTCATTCAACTGCACCTCTCCAACTATTTTAAAATTTAATTTCAGTTGACACGTGGATCTATTAGAATCTATAATAAACCCTTGGAGAAAGGTAACCTAGTTGAGTAGCCAAGGTTTACATCCATCATAACCAATGCCCCTAGTTGAGTACCTCCTGATGATGGCCATTTAAGATTTACTTCAATAGTAGTGTCACCTTGCTTAACGAGTTGAACAGCTCAAATAAAATTTCTGTTTCATAGCAGGAAATAATATAATGTGTGCAAAAATATCTACATAGTTATGGAAAACAAAAAAGCTCAGTTGGATACATAAATTATTAGTGACATCAAATCTTACCTGCAAAGCACCAGAAAAGGCAGTTAGTACTTGGAAACAATTTAGAATTAAGGGGAATTTAGACAGAATTGAATATATAGATGAAAGGGTTTGGAGTTCAGGAATTTAGAGATGGAAAGGAGGTTGGAGCTAGAGAAGTGGGGATACAGAAACTGATGCGGGAGCCAAGTCATAGTATATAAACTAAGTTCATCCATTGACTAATCACAATACAATCAAGAGCTTGTCCCTAGTTATAAAATAGGGGTATAAGTGAAATCATTTGATTCTATTTTAGAAAAAAAATATATATAAAAATAAAAAATAAAAAAATAAATATATTTGGTTGGAGCATCAAACTTCCAACCAAGAAGTTGGAGTTTCGAACCCTATCTGATGCAAGGGTTGGAGGCTTGATGCTGGACTAATCAACAAACCATGAATAGTTTGTAAACTTTATATATATATATATATATATATATACTTTGAACCCAAACCTAAATATTATAAACAAAATAAATTAAAATATTAACCAAACCTTACGTCACCACATAGGGTTTAGAAAAAAAAATATCATTTGATTCTCTTTTAGAAAAAATATATATATATATAAATTAAAAAATTAAAATTAAAAAATTAAAAATAAAAAAATTAAAAAGTGATGACCGGGCATGCCACGTCAGAGCTGACTATCACTTAACGATCAAACCGTTAATTTTGACCGACGGAGGGACTAAAGTGATGAAATTGAAAAATATAGGGGTGTTGGTGATCAAATTGAAAGTGCAGAGACTAACATGATTTTTGGTGTAAAGTTCAGGGGGATAAACTGAATTTAATCCTATAAAATAAATGCATTTAACTAATGCAATTTTAGGTTATGTCTTTTGACTTTCTTATGTTATAATGTTCAATGTATTAAGTGTCATCAGTTATGTCTTTCGGAATTCCTAAGAGCATTAGTTTGATGGTTATTAATAATAAATGTAATGGCTCTATAAAAAAGGCGACTTTGTAACATTTGAAGGAGAAGTGAGTAGTAAAATAAAACTCGTTGAGTTTCTGTTTTTCTGCTTGTGTGTGAATGTGTGATACATGGGACTTGGAGATATTCCAAGACGCCTTTGGTGTGATGCCAAAGGCCGGTATGAGGCCGGTATGAGGCCGGAAATTTTTATTAATCTATGTCTAGGAGTGATTCCTAAAGCCCTACCAGTGTGAAGCTATTGACAGATATTTATTTATCTAGGAAATATTGCTGATATTTCTATAATGAATAATTTATGCTTAAATTCATGCTTAACAATATGTAAATGACTGGTCTATCTTCATCCAGAGAGAGGTCCTATGAGGGTCAAAAGTAGATTAACGTCCATCTTCATACATAAAATAGTTGTACCAAGTCATATATATATATATATATATATATATATATATATATAACAGTTCGAATTGTATGCTTGAACATGAAATGCCTATGTTTGTCTTGAACTCCCTACTATTCCATCACCAATATTGATCATAACCATAAGATGTTTTTAAGTATAAAAATAAAACTGACCATAACCATAATATTTACAAATACAGCTTGTTATCATAATTATCCTATTATTATTATTTTTTTAGCGATGTGCAAGAAAAGTTTTCATTCGCAACATATATATAACATTTAATTCTAACCAATAATATATATGTTTAAAAGCCTTCTTACTACCCTAATGTTTTATTTGTAACCTAGTTGTGGGCTGGTAGCTGGATGTTCAGACACTTTTTTGTCTCCATTATTGATTCTCTTTAACTTCCTTTCAATATCAGCCCAATATCAGTTGAAATTTGGTAAATTTCTTCAAACTATCTATGAATATATTTCTTTAATACGGAAGCACTGTTGGCAATATCGGACTCATATCAGCGAAATATCAGGGATACAGGGGAGAGATTACTTCACCCCCATATATGCGTCTTTTATTAGAGATGCATAACAATATATCGGGATACCGGCAGAAGTTTCAAACTATGGAGCATAACTTTATGTCATCAATTCTGTGAAAATCAATTACAAACCCTTAATCTATAGAGTCCATCTTAAATGATTCTAGAATGCCGAGTAACTAAAGCACTAAAAGAGCCCAACCTTAGAAAACCTAAGATAACTATAACACCAACATCAATATTATTAAAACAAAGAAAATATACTAGAACCATAAAGTAAGATAGTCCATTCTGCATCAGTATAGTTCCCAAAAACAGCAAGTAATCACACTAACTGGTTTTCAATCTGTAAGTTAAAAATCTGGAAGACTACACAATGCTTAATGGAAGCAGGCAATAGCAGTATACTCCACTTCCTATAACATTAAATAAATGCAGCTATGAATGTGATATCAAATAATCTAATTGTATATTATAAAGGAAAAAATAAAATTCAAAAACGAAGGAGAAAAAAATATTCAAAGATAAAAGCAAGCTTTAAATTGTTCAAGACTCATTCTTTATCCTGTCACAAAACTAATTTCATAGCAGGGAATACCAGACGGGAACTATCTGAGCCGGAACATATAATCAAATAGAGAAGGGAAACAAAGAGAACATAACTGACTTACCAAAGGGTTGTGTGATCCTCCAAGCTGAAAGATGAGAAACCAATGAAGATGCTAGTAGAAAAGGCTGAGAATACATCATAAAATAAGTATATTATACAGCACAAATTATAGTATCATAATTAAATGTACGAGGATAATGATTTTCAAAAATATTACTGTCATTGGTAATACACATCTGAATGATTTCTAGCATATGAAATACCTCTTTATCTCGGACTAGAATCATTTCTTAATATTAAACCCCATCCTGAGTAAAACAGTCAATCCGAGACAAAACTGCACTTTGGTGTCATAATAACTCTGCATACCACAACTTTGCAGATAACCAACATGTACAGACAATAAATGAGAAAAAGAAAAAGAAAAAAAAAACTGTACTTAATTTGGTAAGAATGGTTCACTGATAGATAAAACAGCCTATGAGATTGTCAATAATAAGGAGACTTGATTCCTATTAAACCAAAAATCTACAAATGTGCGATGTGTTGCCTAGGCATCGTTTAGGTGGAACTAACATCGCATAGATACACAGCAAGTACAAAAATAAAAATATTGAAAGAATATAAATAACTTCGCTTTAAAAGTTGAAAGAATATGATATTCTGAATGACACAAGAAATATCCATCAATCCAGACTTTAGCTTTGAAAAATTCATTGTTCTCAATCATCAAAGTACAAATATATTGAATATGATAAAAATAAAGTCGCTAACATTCAATAGAGCTAAAACCAAAGTATGTAGCAAGGAGTTTAAATTACAGTCTAGAGGAACTCAGAAGGCGAATTGGCATCAGGCTTCCCATTGTCACCCAATCCTCCCGGATGCTGCAAATTCTGCAAAACTTGAGGTGGCAAAGTCCCTAAACCACCTCCGAGGCCGTCATTCATTGATCCAAAAAATTGACAAACAAGCCTAGCCATGACCCCAAGGATCTGCATTTGGTTCTGACATGCCTCGGTGTGCATTTGCATCATTTGCTTCTCATGCTCAATTTGCAAACCAACCATCCTCTCCCTCCACTCCAACTCCTCCTCCTCCCTCCTCTCCTCCATCCTCATCCTCCTCTGACGCTCCTCATCAAACTCCCCCTGTAACCTCATCCTTTTCTCAAACTCCCTTCTTGTCCACATCACCTCTCTCTCTTCCAACTCCAATTCTCTATCCTCCAACCAGTCCTCCCTCTCATTACTCCTCTTCTCTCTCCTAAACTCAACTTCTTTCCTCCTTTCTTCTCTCTCAGCCTCACGTTTCTCTCTCCTACACTCCCTTTCTCTCCTCCCCTCCTCCCTCTTCACAACCACATTCCGCAAGTCCAAGACCTGTGCACCCATCAAGCCCAACTTCCTATGTAATCCAAGCTTACTCAATTTCCTTTTTTGGGCCAAGCCACCGTCCCCAATTTCCCTTTCACCCCCAAACTCACCAACTTCAGTCTTACCCAATTCCTCGCCACGATTATCATCATCACCACCAGTACCATCTTCCTCCTCTTCTTCTTCTTCTTCTTCTTCCAATTGTTCTTCTTCTTCATCTTCTTCTTCCTCTAAATCCTCACAGTCAATCCCAAACCCCAAGTCCCCACAATCCCCAAATACATCAAGATTGTCATTTTCACACAATCTCTTGCCCTTAACATCAAGCTCCACATCACCAAACACTTCTTTGTACTTCAAGAAATTCTCCCAGTGATTTTCACCATCCTTCCAGTTGAACTCGTCCTTGGAGACCCGGATCTTCTGCTTGACGCCCAGGTACTGGTGGCGCATGTTTTGGACCTTGATTGACACGTCGCGCCAGGACCATTTGAAAGGGAAGGTTACAGGGTCGTTGAGGTTGTGCACTATGTTCACATGCTCCGCTATGGGCTTGAATTTTTTCTCACGGGTTTTGAGCTTGGCTAGAGTTCCAGAGCTGAGAAGTTCAGAATACTTCGTGAGAAGGGTCTGTTCTTCGAGCTCTGACCATTTCTTGCGCTTCATTTTCAGGAAGTGTGAACATTGAGGACAGAGATTCAGAGACAAGGAAGTCTGAGATTTCGGGGCCCTGTCAGAAAACAAACAATGATCCCAGTTTAACTGTCTCTCACAAAGAAATACTAACTAAAAAAATTTCGCCCCCCTCGATTTTTTCTGGATAGTAGCTTATATATAGAGTATATAGGTCGGGATCGGCAAAAATGGTGAAAGAGAGGCAGAAATGGACGAAAAAGGGGCAAGAAGAAGATCTGAAGAGATGGAGGACTGAGGTAAGGATAATTGATGAAACAGAGCAGAAAGAAGAACAAGAAGAAGATATCAGGAGGAGGAAGAAAAATATAAGAGTAGAAGACTGAGAAGAATTCGAGAAGATCCGAAGAAAGAAGAACAAAATAATAATAAATAAATAAAAGGGTAATGATAGGGGCCTCAATTCAGGCCTAACAATTGGGGACTCAATTTTAAGGGATAATCCTGGGTGCACCTTCAGTGCCCGGGGCAGAAGAGTGCTCGGGCAGAAGGAGACAATTGCAGGGGGGTGGGGTGGGGTAGAGGATGCATCCAAGGGTTAGGATTCTGCCACGTGCCCGAACACTTGGTACTCGGTGCATTGCAGAATTTCCCGATAATCCTCTCCTAATCTATATTTTACTCAACTTTTCTCAAACTTTGTAAGAGATATTGATATGTGGCTATTTTTAATCTAATGGCCTACAATAAATTGAGACTATTTCTCCTTTTTCTTTTGTTCTTCTTGACCGTTTCTGATGTCGAAAACATAAAAAAGCTAAACGATTGAAGGAGAGAAATGCAAAGGATAGGAGCAAAGAAATCTAATCAAAAGTTCAAAATTTTAGCTTCAAGTCCTCTATTTCAATCTCTCCTAGATTGCACTGCAACATGTAAATGTAATAGCGATTTTGGGTTTTTCTTTTCATTATTTGGGCCATTTAGTTCTTTGTATGTTATCTTTGATGTTGTTTTTGGTATTGATTGTGTTTTCTATGCATTAGTTGTGCTTTTCTATTTTAGTAATTTTAAATTTAATATATTGCAGTTAATTTATAAGATATTGGTTGAGAATGGATGATTCATTCACTGCATCAGATATTAACATAGAAAATTGTGATTTGAATTTGGATTGGAAACCTAGAAATGGAATGGAGTTTGATTTCGAACAAGCAGCATATGACTTCTACAATAGATATGGAGGAAAAAAGGGGTTTAGAATTAGAAGAGAAAGTCATGGTAAGAATAGAAGAATAGGAGAAATCACTTCAAGAGTATTTGTTTGTTGTAAGCAAGGTTCCCAATTCGGAGATAAGAGGGATTCTATGACTAGTAAGCCTAGAGCTGAGACAAAAACATGTTGTCTTGCTGAACTTAATTTGTATTAAATTGAATATAGGGAATAATAAGTTCTTTGTTAACAATTTTATTGAAGAGCACAATCATCCTCTTGTGGCAAGAATGTGCCCACATGATATCATCTCAACGAAAAATATCAGCCTCCCAAGCCATTGAAATAGAACTAACAGAAAAATATGGAATTGCTCTTAGGTTTGTGTTTGAGTTGATGGGC
Organism: Rubus idaeus; assembly: GCA_030142095.1. Classification (NCBI taxonomy): domain Eukaryota; kingdom Viridiplantae; phylum Streptophyta; class Magnoliopsida; order Rosales; family Rosaceae; genus Rubus; species Rubus idaeus. The sequence goes on from CM057965.1 coordinate 20,872,494, forward strand.
AAGCAAGCAAGTGGAAGAGATGTTGTTGGGTATACAAAACAAGATGTAAAAAACTACCTTCGATCAAAGAGATAGAGAAGCTTGGAATATGGAGAAGAATGATATATTATAAAATATTTTTCTGACCAAACATTGGAAAACTCTTCATTCTATCATGCTATGCAATTAGGGGCGAAGGGGGGGCACGCCCCCCCCCCCCCCCCCCCCCCCCGAATTTTTATAAAAAAGTATGCATATGTATATTGTATTCTACAAGAACAAGATGTAAAAATACTACCTTCGATCAAAGAAATAGAGAAGCCCTTTGGAATATGGAGAAGAATGATATATTATCAAATATTTTTCTGACCAAACATTGGAAAACTCTTCATTCTATCATGCTATGCAATCGAGAGGTGGCCAAACGAAAAAGTCCTGCAGCGGGTTTGGGATCTGCTATTATGTGGAATTTTATGATGTCAATAATTTTGGTATTGAGCACGTAAAACCCCCCCCCCCCTAAAAATTTTCTATATAAAATAAGTATTGGGTAAACATATATGTATTCCACAAGCATATGGTAAAAAAACGGTAAACATATGTACATATACTTTTAAATAAATGTACATTCAACAAAGGTTTGTCTCATTGTCTGACAACACAAAGTTATCAAAGCATAATCATTAATTCCTTAAGGGGCCCCTTCATTAATCATAAATAATTAATTAATTGAAAATATACAACAGATGCAATCATGCAAATATACAAAGCAAAAAAAAATAAAGTTAATAAATAATAGAACTACAGAAGGCAAAGACGCAACTCCAAAGTTCAAACCCAAGAGTAGTCGAGTGCCGAGCAACTCTAAACGGCACCGCCGATTCAATGAACTCATATTTAACTGCCCTCTTGATTGGTTTTGGATGATTTTTGCACTATGATCGAACTTGTTTGGGGTATTTTTATGACTTTGTTATTTGTTAGTTAATTATGAAAAGATATTATAAATTTTATGAATGAAAATTCTATGTTTTAATTGTAACAAAAAATTTCTATGTTTTAATATATACCCCCCCCCCCCCCCCCCCCCCCCGACATGCAATCCCTGGCTCGGCCATTGTATGCAATTAGACAATGGGGGGGGGGGGGGGGGGGGGGGGGGGGGGGGGGGGGGGGGGGGGGGGGCGATAGGAGAAAGGAGCATTCGGGGGGGGGGGGGGGGGGGGGGGGGGGGGGGGGGGGGGGGGGAGGGGGAGCAAATAACAAACATATTTTGGGCAGATGATAAAATGTTCATTGATTATGGTCAATTTGGGGATGTGCGCTGTTAACTTTGATACAACATACAAAACTAGATTGAAGTAAGTAACCTTTGTGTTGTTTGAATTGTCATCTTAATTATGTTTATGATTATTGTGTTCAAAGATAAAATTTTGATAATATGATAAATTGATTGAGTTCTCCTTTAGATAACAAAATTAGGACTCTGAGTTAATGTTCTGTTATTTTTGTCTAATCGAGACTTTCTAAAGGCTGAAACAGTGTTGTTTGATTAAATCAAATTGTACCAAACATTTGAATGAAGTATAGATAGATTACATAACTAGTTCGGTTGCTTTGCTGCCTTTGGTGGATTTTCCAATTCGCTATTTGAGTTCAAGAAAGTTAAGCACCATTATATTTTATTGGTTGAAACACTTATGTTTGATTCAAGTTATGGTTGCATGGTGAATTCGTAAGGATTTAATTAAGGACGCTAATTACATAACTAATAACTTGATAGAATTTTTGGCAAAAAAAAGAATCATGAACACAGTGGCAGATCTAGAACAAAATGTTAGGATGGTTAAAAACATATCTAAAAATTCTAATCAAATAATCACAAAAGCATATCTAAAATTTCTAATCAAATAAATTATATAAAAAAATAAACATCATAGTTGCTTGGCCGGGGTTCGGACCCCACCCTCTTTAAGTTGGCAAACTTGCACCTAAGAGCAAGTTCACCGGTAAGGAGTTCCCATAGCACCACATCAGCGTTGGCTATGTGGAGACCCAAAATCAAAAAAACCACCGTCCACCCGTTGGCTTTCTCCTATGGGAGTCTTCAAACCCAATTCTGGGTCAACAAACTGACCCAAAAGTGGCTTCAAAGAAATTAGCGTGCCAGCGTGGTGAGAGGAAAAGGGCTGCACACGTCAGCCATGATGGGGAGACCATTCAAAGATTTGCGACGCGCCTGGGAGGGAGAAACGTGTAACGCACGAGACGGAAAGAAAGAAAAGCAGAATGATGCGCACCCGCGAGAGGAAGGAAAAGGAAGGGAAGGGAAAAAGAGACGGAAGGAGGGAGAAGAAGATGAGAGAAATCAAAAGAAGAGAGAGAGAGAGAGAGAGAGAGAGAGAGAGAATTGGTTGTGGCAGAGGAAGGAAGTTTGGTTGTGGCCATTGGTATGGGCTGGTCGAAAAGAAAAAAAAAGAGAGGACGAAATAGAGAGAAGGGAGGAAGAAGAAGAAGAAGAAGAAGAAGAAGAAGAGAGCAGGATGATTAAAAAAGACACGTGTTGGTCAAATGACCAATTTATTTTGGGGTGTTTATTTTTTTAGACTCTATTATTTTTCTTATATTTGATTGTTTGGATTAAATTAGGGATGCATACCGGGGTTCAGGATGATGATAATTAGGGAGTTACTTATTTCAATTAGTTTATTTTGTTTCAATTAATTTGATGAGTAGGTTGTTGAGTTTCCAAAATGTCCATCAATTATATTTGTTTGCACCATATATTAGTTAATTTTAAATTAAAAATAATAATTTAATAGTCAGTGAACAGTGTCCTGACCCAATGACCCGGTGACCCAGAAACAAACGGGTGGAAACAGAAGTTCAGTGGCAATGAACAGTGTACTAACCTACTGACCCAGTGACCTAGTGACAACTGAGATGTGACCCAACGGCCGAGTGGACTTGCTCTAACCCAACAAACACAAGTTTCACTTGTTTAATTGTATACAATTAAACTAATATATGTTATATCATTCTACCTTTCTCTTTCATATTTTTTTTAGGAAAATAATTGTTGGCCTCAATCCTAGGTGGCATGCCACATAATTAAATAGCAATTTGATATTTAAATCCACATAATATATCTTGCCACATCATAATCTTGCAATACCAACTTTAACCTTTTATATTTTATAAACTAAAAAAGAAAGCAAAAATTAATAAACATTTAAATGCTTTAAATGAGAATCAAAACTACAACAAAGTGTTCACAGCTTTATTAATAAACTAATTAACCAACATGCTAATCTTGGTATAAATACAAATAAGTTGATATGTTATCTAATTGAAACAATAAAAATGAACATTAAATAATTTTAAAAAATAAATTCATAAAACCATAATAAAAACATACAAAAATATAAATTTCCATAATTAATTTGAACTTTCTTTGAGAAAAAAAATTGGACAATTCTTAGATTCACCGACAATTCTTGAGGTGAACATAAATTTTTTTCAATCAAAAATTGATTTCAAATCAATTTTTGGATGAAATTATAATCGCTTTTCTTGATCCATCTTTGACCCACTTACAATATGTCTTTGTCATCATTAGGTAAGAAAAAAAGAAGGTTTTTTGATATGCCCAAAAGGAGCATCAATTTAAAAAAACCCTATCGGTAGTAGTATAGTGCATAGTAGGATATCGTTCACAACAGAGATCAAAGGGTGTACCTAACAAAAAATTTCACAAGAAATTAAATAAAATAAAGAATTGTTATTAACAAGTATAAAGTATAAATATATACATATGTACAAAGTAAAAAGGGGGATTGAGAGATAAATTGAATGAAATAAATAAATTAAATTACAAAGAATAAATTAAATATGATGGGATGAAGCACACAGTATATACAGTTCAGCCACATATACACAAGTTTACCAATCATTAGACCGAAAATTAACCAAGTTCCCTGGCCATGAAACCGAAATTAACATATGTGGAAAGTTAGAAGCTAACCATTCCCCAAATAAAACCTCTCTACAAAAATTAATCTAAGTGAAAGCACCTAGATTAACCAATTAAACACGTCATCTTAGTCTAGAAAGCTAGCTAGTCAAACCATGTTTAACGCATAGAAGAAGAGTTGTTAATCAAAGTGCACGACCCATTATAGAAAAGTCCATATGTCTGCAATCCTTTTTATTAGACACCGACCTTTGTCCAAAGCCTTTACTACTCGTGAATTAGGTTTCCAAAACTATTAGGTGCATTGTAATCCCTAACTCTAGCTCCAATTATATGCAAATATTATAAGTTTTGAACCCTACAACATAAACACATAAAAGTTTTCTATAAAACAGAATCAAATAAACGGAGTCACATAAGCTACTAGAAGAACTAATTAATTAGGATCCAACAATTAAATAAACTCATAAACAAAGGCTGAAAATTACATAAATCATGTCATGGTAACTAATATAAAAGATAAACAAGCAACAAAGAGGAACTCAAAAAGAGTAATTACAGAATAAGTTGAAGTACACCATATGGAAAGTAGGAAGAACTTGAAGACCACGAACTCTTGAATCCTTGAAAGCAAGCAACTCAAAGCCGAGATTCCCAAGGTGATGATGGTTGATGGCTGGTGGTGATGGTGTAAACGGCTCCTCTCCTCCTTGAAGTCTTGAACACCTAAAGTACTAGAGAATGGAAAATATGATGTGAGAGGGAGAAGAGAAAGATGAGGGTTTGTCCCTCCCCATTGGGGTGTGTTTTGAAGAGAAGAATGAGGCTGCTATTTATAGGAGAATGGAGAGGAAGAAGAAGACAATGAAAGAAATAATCAAAGAAAGGGAAAAGAAGTGGAATTTAAGTGGGAGATAAAGAAATGGTGAGTGAAATGGTGGAAATGTATTCATATGGCAATTAACCATTTACTTAAATAAAACAAATCAAACACTAATGGTGTGGGAAGAAAGAAACAAACATGGTGTGGTGAGATGGATGGCAATATGGTAGTGAGTGGAGCAATGAGAATAAAAGAAAATGAAAGAATTAAAAAGCAGACAGCACTGAGCTATGCCCACTTAGAACGGAATAATGCACGTTTGAGCGGTTGGATGATTATGAAATTTTAACCTAGAACACCTAACACACACATGCAGCGTGTGCCACAAATAGAGCTGGATCCAACGGTGCAAGTGGGAGATATATGCTTCCAAAGTTGACAGATCTGCACAGGCAGATTGTCCGAAAATGGGCTTGGACCTTTCCTTCATGCTTTGTGGACTTGGGCCTTCCTTCATGGATTTGGGCCCTCATCTTGGGTTTGGGCCTTCCTTCATGGATTTGGGCCTTCATCTTGGGCTCACGGCAGCGCACCCCTTAATGGGCCTCGAGAAAGCCCATTAGACTTCGTAAATTTATGAGGTCCGATTTTTTGAATGTTCCGAGCTGAGAATAGCAATCCTAGTTGCATTAGGATTCCTACTCCCTTTAGGATTCCTGTCAGAGTCACAAACGAATTCAAATTAGGAAAGTTTCCTAATACAATCAGGAAAGTTTCCTAATACAATCAGGAAAGTTAAAACATGAAACTTTCCTAAAAATCTAATTTCCGCACATATTCACATTTATACATCATTTAGAGACTCAAATATGGAAACTAAGTTAAAATAGCAAAGTTACAATTAAATCATAGCCAAATAGTAGGGAAAACACATTAAAAACGTCACATTATATGCTTCTATCAAATTCCCCCACACTTAGCTATTTCTAGTCCCTTAGCAACCCGAAAATTAAAATAGAACAACACAAAACAGAAAAGGGAAACACAAAACATATATTCTTTCCAACCATAACCCTCAGCGAGTTCATAAGAGTTATAATCAGGAGAATACAAATTATATACCAAGGCTAACAAATTTGCTAAGCATTTAACATGTACATCTCATTCATGCTCGGGTGAAGTGTGTGAAAACCGAGTATACAAAAAATTTCATGCAATCAAATAGGCACATCGAAACAACATTAACCACTAAAGCTCACAAGATTCACTAATTATTTCCGCTCAGTGTTTAGGATTAAGTGTTTACTCTCAAAACAATTACACAAGTAACGTTCCCATACGCTTGCTCATCGACCAACTCTCCACGGTTAATCCACAAATCATTAAATCATAAGGACTTGCAATGGTGTAATGGGGACCAAAGGATGAATGGTAAATGGTGAATGGTAAATGAAGTGAAAGGACTCGAAATGGAAAATGTTCCACATGTTTGCAAGACAAATCAACGACTTTGAAACTCATACCTATGCTATACCCGAAATAACTTTCTTATTCTCCTCCAACCTTTCATTGAAAACAATACAAGAAAATAACTCTATATATTTTTTCCTTTCTTTTTTTTTTTCTTTCTTTGAACAAATACAACAAAATAAATACACCCCCACACTTGCCTTTTGGTATACTACCATACAAATCCGAAGCATAAAAACACAAGAAGTCACTATCATCGTCTTGCAAACACAACAAAACAAGGGTGAGATGGTGTGGGTGAACAAAAGAAACGGCTAATGGGTGATCAGTTCAAAATGGGATTCCTAAAGTTCGTGTTTAGATGGATGGTGAATATTTTGGCCATGGTGCTCAACTAATGTCTTAATCATCTCTAATTCATCACAGATTAACAAAATGTTTCAAGAAGTCTATGAGCAAGTTCTAGGTTCAAAACTCAGGAATTGTGCACACATGAAGAACGAGTAAATGTATGAAATATGCATACATGTGAATATTCAATAGGCTCAAATCCTCATAGTTTCTGGGTATGCATGACAATGTATGTTTAAATGTGCTTCTCGGATTGCAATCAATTAATCGAAACAGGTTATGTGAACATGGAAATTCGAGCAATCATAAGTTATGCATATTAAATTCAAAGCAAATTATACAAAGCCTTAACATATAATAAACATTCTCTAAATCATAACAATTAAACTCAATTCATCATCGGGATTGGAAAGAATAAAACAAATAACACAAATAAACACACAAAAATAAAAAAAAACAGAAGCAAATATTTTTGTAATTTATGATTTTTTTTTTTTCAATTTTTCGATTTTTTTTTTCAATTTAGGGTAACAATACGTGACCACAGAGACTTACTTAGTGCAATGGTAGGTTCAACGCTACCAAGGGAGTAAGTATGATCTAGTCGATATATTGTTACCGTAGAAAACAAAAACAAGTAAATTATTTTTTTGAATTTTTTTTCTCTTCTTTTTAAATAAACCTTCCCCCCACACTTGAATTAAACATTGTCTTCAATGTTAGACAAATATTTCACGAAAATGAAAAATTCAAGCATGGTTATTGAATTTAAACACACAACAGAAATAAACACACAAACAGAAATAAATACACAATTAGAAATAAACATAAGTAAACACACAACAGTTAAGTAAATGAAAAACAGATAAGTTAGAAAAAAAACTCCCCCTTGAAGATCGTTAAGCTCCTCCCGAAGAAAGTCACCAACAGTCACAAACAAGGCTAGCAGGGCCTTGCATCCAACGTTTGCTCCTTAGTTGACTGCGGCTCTGATCCTTCTTAGCGTGTCCTGGACAAGGGTTGTTGCCGACTCCACAGCAGATTTGGCTGATGTAGCCTTCACTGAGATCTTGAACACTATGGTAAGTAGAGTTCCGTCAAGAATAGCTCCGGATATGTTAGGCAGAATGGAGAAGCCTGATGACATAAGTTGAAATGGCTCCGGTTCAACTCCACATAGCAAACACTGGAAAATGGAATGGTTGATCGGCGCATAAATCACAGACGACCCCGTTGCATCGGTGCAACACTCCTGAAGAATAAGGAAGTCGTTGTGATTATCTATGGCGAGCACCGAAATCTGATTGCGCTGGTCAAGACTGATTGTGAAATTTGCTAGCACATATACAGAGCTGTCCATCGACATACTATCCCATAGCGGTCTCGTATGCACATCTTTGAGGAACTCAAAGATTCTAGTGTGATGGGATACGTGCAGGACAGAACAGCCAGCAGTACGATTGACTCCAGGGGGCTTGTGATACAGTTATTTTCGCACACCAAAAAGATGCACAAAAATAACCGTATCGAGATAAACCCTACTGTGATATGAATATCGAATGTAGTATAGGAAAGTAGGGATCGTTACCCACAGGAGATTGTTTATTTGTTTTTCTATGTCACGAAAATTAATTAATATATACAACAAAGAATTTTATTTACAAATATATACAATATATAAAAAAAATGTTTTCCGATTTTGTTTTTGAAATAATTGAAATCAAGAAATAAATAAAAGAAAATATTTTTGGATTTTTGTTTTTGAAAATTAAATTAAACAAATATAAAACAACAAACAATACGCACTCTTGATATGTTAACCTATAACTTCCTTTCAATTAAGTGTAGTTACTCAGACTAAGTCAATGACATGTTGCACTTAATCTATTGTTCTCTCTTACTTGGTATGTTAGGTGCATGGCATGTACTCCTAACTTCGCTTGTAAAATGCAACCTAGAATGACATGTTCATAGATTCAGCATTAAGAAGTCATTAAGCATAAAGAAAACGAGTAACTCTAGGCAACTTCGACACTGATGTAGTTCTAATTGCCTAGAAGATGATTCATATAACGATAGCTTACACCGTTATTTGCTACTTCTAGAATATATGATGATATGGCGGTCCACATATAATCCTAGCAATAAAACCCTAGCATGCTTACTATGTTCGCAACCACAATAAACAAACTAGCAATTTATCGATGACAAAGCAATGAATCAAACAAACATTCAATATCAGAAAAATTATAAATCAAAGCTAATACCAAGAGTAATAGGGCTAAACCCTAAATTATTACACAAAATAATAAAACAAGGTTTAAAACAAATATTTACACAATAACAATTACCCAAATTTATTCACACAAAATTCAAATGCGAAAATCAAATTAAACAAAACAAATATAATAATTAAACGTGTTTGGGTAAGTGTTACTGTTGTGTCCATGAAAATGGACACTTGTCGTCAGGTCTGGGTGGACGACTCAACCATGTGCGCATGAAGACGGCACTGCCCTTCTGGCGTAGGTGGATGGCTCAGCTATTTGAAACTGCATCGGACTTTGGATGTGGTGGGGGCCCATTTCAGTTGGGCTTTAGATTCTTCGGGGCTCAATTTGGATTGGGTTTGGCTGGCATGGGCCAGGTGCAGTGAAGAGCCCAAATCAGATTGGGCTTGGGCCTATGGGCTTGTGGGTGTCCTTAGCGGATGCACCGAAATGAACCTGGGCTTGGGCCTTGGGTTTGGTCAAAAGCCCAATTGAGAAAGTCAACGGCCCACTTATTTTCTTTTCTTTTCTTTTTCTTTTTCTTTTCTTTCTCCTTGGCGGTTTGATTTTTCAACCGTGGCTTTTCTATTTTTCTTCTTTTTCTTCCCGTCATTCTTTTCTTCTCCGGTTTGACCCCGTGTTCTCCTTCTTTTCTTCTTCCTTTGCTGAACCGAGCACGGTGCGGCGCCGGAGCTGGCTGCCGGAAACGATGGGTCGCCGGCGAGCACGGATCGAAGACGGTGGCAGAGTTGAGAGACGCCGTGCCCGGGCAACGATGATGATGGAGCTTGACGGTGGTGATCTGCTGATGTCGTGATTGCCTTGCCTAAATCGGATTGGGCAATAATTGGGATTGAATTGGATGATGGCAGCGGTGGCCATGTTGATGGTGGCAGTGATGTGTTTGTGATTTGATTTGCAGGTTTGGTGATTTGATGCAGCTGGAATTCTCTTAAGAAGAAGAGAAAGGGGAAGCAGGTGAGTCGTGGCCGGCAGGGTGGAAGAATTGGGTGGCCGGGTGGTTTGGCTCGTTCCTGCAAAGTCAACAAGATGGAGAAAAAATCAAAACAAGCCAAATGGCTTTTCGGTGATTACAATTAAACAACATAAAATTAAAATAAATATTTAACGTTGTGTATGCACATGGGGTACGAGATATTTACTTTAATCCCAATAAATATGCAATAATCATCAAACTTTTGTGATGTAAACTCTCTAGCATTGTCAAGACATATTTGACATAATAGGATGATCTGGGTGGTGAGCCCTTAAGCGTATAACTGGTGCTAGAAGTTTTGTAGCATTGCGTGTAGACAATTAAGCGACATGGGACCAGTATGTGGATGCATCCACAAAAATCATAAAATATCTCAAAAGTCCGCAATATGAGTGGATGAGTCTACAAATATCTTCCTTGGATACGATGTAAGAATGAAATAGTATTTCTTTTGTGTCCTTAGCGTAGGATGGTCTCGATCCGAATTTGCATAAGGAATGGGTTTTGCAAAATGAGCCCTTGGCCATAAAGGCAGAAGCATAGGAGGAATCTTATTCAAAATTGGACCGTGAGACTTTTCTCACGTCAGGGGGTTCGACCGGTCGACAAGGATGGTTCGACCGGTCGATGTATGCATCGACGGTTCCTGTACGTAGCTCGACCGGTCGACAGGCGTCGGACAGTAGCATTTTAGTACTTGCTTATAACTGTCTCATCTCCTTGAATCAACTTTTGATTCTTGCTTCTGTTTGACATATAGTTCTTCTAAGATGCGCGTACTTCCGCAACCATAGAAATAATACATAAGTATTTTGTCCATTCTTACAATACGTTTTCCAATAATAACCGTTGACACTAATATCCTTCATTATATTGAGGAGAAATTCAAAATTTGCTCAGTACTTGGAGAAAATTCGAAAAATATGTCCATGACATAAATAAAATTTCGAAGAATACTTGCCATTCTTTGAAGAAAATTCGAAATTTATTAATAATGTGCCAACGATTACATCGAGGTCTTGTCCAGAAGATCTAATCCAAAATAACTATGACAATTGTCAAATTAATTTAGGCATAAACGCCATTACATAATGAACTTGGAAATAAAACAATTGCAATTTAATTGAAGTCTGGAACTTCCGTAGTCTTCTTGTTACTTTGGTCGACTTTAAAATATGCAATTGTGAGATTGACGTCCGTGTCATCTACGGTATCTTTTAATGCTTCTTATGAAGTAGAGTATACATAACTCATTATCAACACATGCTTCATTGACGATCCGTTGATTGGTAAAGGAAAGGTTACCAATAGCGAGGATCCGTTCGTTGGTAAAGGGCTATAGCAACGAACCGTTCGTCGGGAAAAAGTGTTGCGGCACCATGTGCCTTTGGAGGATAGATTGGTGCTCTTGACACCTTATTTTACTTTTCCGGCGTTGGCATGGCCTCCATGGCCCATGCCTCTTCCTCTTTGCTCCTTTTTACGTGGTGCAATAGTTCCCACGATTTTGTGCAACGTTGTTGCAATTTCCTTCCTTATTGGGACGATTATATGAACCAATTTGTCCATTAGAATTACATACCCTTGATATTAGGGTTTCGTCCTCTTTTGGCCATTTTTGCCATAATTTACTTTTGGAACTCTCTTTGTTCCGGCAGGCCTAATTATTGTTATTCATCATGATCGTTGTCATGTTTTCAGCTATTTGCAGATAATTGATAAGCTGATTGAAAGTCGCTTGACAATATACTTTAATTAATATTGTGTGTACAATATAAGTGCCGAAGTTGGGAAGGTAGAGATGGTTTTCTCTATTAATTCTGCTTATGTAAGAATTACTTTACAAAATTGAAGCATAACCATAGTTAAAGCATATCTGAATTATATTCAGCAATAGTGAAATTACTTTATCACTTTTATCACTTGTGAAATTACTTTATCACAATAAGAAGATACCTTAGTTTCGCAGTCATAAAAGACATCCACGAACACTAAATAAAATTTCCAAGTATTTTTCAGATTAGAACAAGACCAAGATGGATATGACCATAGCTTAAACCGTTCGATAGCTCCACGCAGGCATGACCAGATAAGAAAGAGGAATGTCGGTGGAGCAAAGCTCTCTCAATACCACTTATTCCAATCCCTTACCTAAATCACACCTACGTAGGTGAGTGAGTGAGTGAGTCTAGTAATGAATAAGCCATGACCAAAAATGGGTCGAATTCGATACCTTTGTGAACTTACTTTATCACAAAGATTTTCTTGGATGCTCATGCATTTACTTTATCATAGCATATATTATGAATCCCCACGATTCATTAAAGCTCTTTAACTTTTACTAGAGAATGATAACATTAGGGGGTGCTCATGACTTACATATACCGCAAGCGATATAAAGCTCGATCACTCCCCTAATGCTTCTCATAACCTTTCGAAGTAGGTATAGCTTATTGTATTTTTGCTCATAAATTTCACCAAGAAAGTCCCACGCCATAAGAGGGGTCGGGATGTAGAAGAAGTGAAGTTTTTAAATCCCCGAGAAAAACACAACCGCAACAAAAGCAGGAACTTTTAGAAAAGACTTACTTGGTTTTCTTAATTGGAGAAGAGTGCTTGAATTCTTGATTTGCGGCGGTACTGTTCACGAGTTACTGTTCACGACGGTACTATTCACGAAAAACTGTTTTTGTGTATTTGGTTTTTGTAGCTAGGGTTAGGGCTCGTGCTGATAACGTGTTTAAGGGAAACGTAAATAACAGAGAAACAGTAGAGAATACTCAGAATATGATCAACTTTATTAATGAATAAAGGGCCTCTATATATAGAGGAATACATGATACAATCTATATTGATGTAGGAAATATCTAATCCATATTCTAGAAGGATAACCTATACTAAGAGTCCTAGTTTGACAAGGCACACAATAATGTTTTCCTTCAACACTCATATCATTTTTGTCCCATAAGGACATAATTGGACAAATATTTACCATCAAAGACAAGCCAAAAACGCGGTCCTCCCGGTCTATTAATTAACCAATTTACGTTTTTGAATTATACATTTCACAAAAATTACGAAACTGCCACTGACACATTTTATTGACCTCAATGTTGTAAGAGATGGTAAGTACAGGTAAGTTAAACGGGGAAGTGCTTTAATTATATCTTAAACAATAAATCTAGACTTGTCACTAATCTAGATTTACAACAATTATAAAGATATACTAAAGGAACTACCACAAGAGTACAAATAAAATAGATATAATTACAAGAAAATAAAAACTGTAAACAATAATAGAGAAAAGGCTATGACTCAAGTATCCACCTCTAGTCTTCCTCCTAATTAACCAATACATGTAAGAAACAAATCCAATTGATGATGATGAAGTTTGCCAACCTAAAGGGATATGTGTCTCCTCATTAGGCTATTGATTGTCCTAAGCAACGAATTAGGCATGGGTGTCTACTCTAATTCTTTTCAAACTTAAGGGATCTAGTTTGGTATCTTGCATATCACCAACATACCCTCTAGGTTGTTCCTTAAGCAAGCATATGCACTATGAAATCGATAAACACACAAATCCTAGAACATGGTATCTATTCTAGTTATTTATGGTGTAATTCCAAAATAACTCATTATCTAAGTTCCCCTTGTTACAAATCATAGGCCCAAGACTCGGTCATCTAAATTGACCTACGTAACAATATCAATTGTAGAGTTTATACTATGGTAGCTAAGCATAAAATAAACTCAACAAGATTGGAAAGTAGGCCTGGGCACGGGCCGGGCCAGAGGGTGAAAAACAAGGGACCGGGACCGGACCGGTTATGAATATGTCTGGCCGGGCTTGTTTTTTTTTTTGAATCAGGGACCGGGTAAAGCCCGGACTGAAATGTTTCAGGCCGCTTTTTTCGGGTTTTCGGGTTTTTGACACATTTTTCAGTTTTAAGTGTTTAACAACTCTGGTATACTTTAACCTGCTCAAAGCTACACATTTTCATTTCCAAACTGGTACAATTTCCAGTTCCTACAAGCATTATTCAATATCTATCAAACTCCACAACGATATCACAATTCACAAAATCACATCACACTCGACAAATTCAAATCTAAATCACACAAGTTAAGAAACACTGGAAAACTTTAAACAACATCATCAAGTCATTTAAATGTCTCATTGTCAATACAGAACCAAAAGTCCAAAATATAAAAGAAACCCAAGTTCAGCAAAACAAGAGGGATCACAGTCATCACACATAGTTGATCACTTGATCAAATATTCAAAACAAATCAAAGCTCCAGACACCACATCGGCACATCTCTTTGATCATTTGCCTACACAAGTAAACAAGATCAATAAATACAATAAGGCAATAAGCAAACTGCAAGCATATATATAAGCAAACTACAAGCTATAAGTAATAACCTCTAGGTCCTCTAGGATTTGGAGGGGCAGGTGCAGCTGCAGACTTTGACACGTTTGCATGCTTCTTTGACTTTGAAGATGGGGATTTTGAACCTCCATCTTTTTCATTTGCTGCTTTCTCTAGGACCTCTATAGAAAACAGACACGACACATTTTCATAAAGTTAGTTCCTTACAAATTACAAACAACAAAAATAAAGAAATAAAAATAAATAAATGCTAGCAAACATTAATGTACCTGCTTCCATTCCTTCATAAAACTTCAGCTCTTCTATTGTTGGATAATACTCAATGCTGCCATGTCCCTCCGATCTAATCCAATCCTGCAAGCATATTAATGCTTCAACAGTCCTATGAGTTAAAGAACTCCTAAAAGGATCAATCACTCTTTTCCCAGTACTAAAGGATGACTCTGATGCAACTGTTGAAACTTGAATGGCAAGCACGTCCTTTGCAACCGCCTGTAGATTAGGGTATTTTGATCCATTTAGCCTCCACCATAACAAAAGGTCAAAGTCAGATCCTTTAGGAGGCTTCTCAATCGGATCGAGGAGATACCGGTCAACTTCACTTTCAACAACAATTTCACATGTGTTTTCAAGCTCTTTCTCCCAATCTTCCAACATTTCTGCAATTTGCCCAGTCTCCAGCTTTGAAGATGAACATGTGCTACTGCCACTGCTACTTTTAATATTTGAGGAAGCTGGGACACTTAATCATGATGCATAAAGATCACAAAGACCTACCAAGAGCTCTTTCACCCGAGTTGTCTCAGTCCTCACCATTGTTTCATCATAATGCAGCCTTTTAGAACAAACATAGCTGAAAGTTCGCAACTTGAATCTAGGATTCAAGACCAATGCCACTAACAGCAGTTGATTCACATCATCAATACTCTTAAAGTACTTATTAAATTTTACCTTCATTTTCACAGCCATTTCATTCAAAATCTTCTCCATTTCACTTCCAACTTGCATCTCAGGCCTCACATACAGTGCATTAATCTCAGATTGCACTGCTACTATATCATGAAAAGCTTTTTGAGAAGTGGGCTTATTTGATGCACTAATCCTCATAGTTACATCATAGAAAACCTTCAAAAATTTTACAAAAACTTCAGCTTTTTGCCAATCCACATCAACTGGTGGCCCAACTCTTTTCTTAGAAATTTTAGGATCTTTCACGTCAATTACATATTCATCCTCCTCTTCCTCATCCTCCAGTTCATCCTCATCAAAATAACCAAACTATCTCTGCTCCTCCTCCTCTGCCATCCAATCAAAGGCTTGCCTCATCTCCAATGCAGTTTCTAACATGAGATAGGTGGAGTTCCACCTTGTAGGCACATCTAGAAGACATACTTTTTTGCTTTCCAGCTTTTCTTTTTCAACACACAGCTTAAAACAATCCAACCTAGCTGAGGAAGACCTAACATATTTAACAGCATTCCTAATTGCTGCAACTGATCTATCCATAAGCTTCAATCCAGCTTTGATGTTTTGTACCGATGTCCATGTATCGGTAGTCAAACACACTCTGCGATTGCTTAATTGATGCCTAAGCTTTTCTCTCTTGTCATCATACATCTCTAAAAAAGCTCTGACTATTGTCCTCCTAGATGGCACTAGAAATCGAGGTACTGCTACACTGCAAAACCTCCTAAACCCTTCCTTTTCAACAGCACTGAACGGTAGCTCATCTAGAACTATCATTTCACAACATGCTGTGACACAAGCTTCTTGTGTCCAGCCCCTAATCACTGCATTGGGTTGTTCAGTTGTCCCATCTGAAGTAATCACCTTCTGACCATCTTCTAAATCTATTCTACCCGGATACAACTTACAAACAATCTCAATGTGCCTTCTAAGAGTGCTAGTGCCATTAAATGAAGAATCACAAGCAAGATCAGAGCTACAATACCTACATTTGGCTCGTTTATGAGTTCTAACTTGCACTTCCTTCCCATCAACTACCGCGAACAGAGCCTCATCGATCTTCTCAAAGTGATCCCAGACCCAAGATCGTGTGACCGATTTCTTGGTCTGTGACTTCGCTTCCCTCTTTCTCTTAGTCTTGGTCAAGGGTTTTGGTGGACGTCCCGTGCTCGGCCTTGGTTCTTTTTCTTCATTTGTGTTCGGAGTCTCTTCATTTGTGCTCAGAGTCTATTCATTTGTGCTCGGAGTCCCAGAAACTCACACAATTTCATTTGTGCTTGGACTAGGACTTGATTGGGTTGCCGGAGATTGTGCCACAGAGGAGGAGGCCATGTGAGGTGATTAGTATGAAAGGTGTTTGATGTCGAAAATACGAAATGGAATTGAACAAATCTTGAATCAAAGATTGAATAAATGCGGCTAGGGTTTTGAAAAACTGGAGAAGAGTAGAAGAGTGAGGGAGTGAGATCGAAATGAGGCGATGAATGAGGTCGGGTAGGGTTAATTAGGTGGGTGATCTACTATGATCAAGTCTATACATTTTGTATAGACTTGCCTAAACATCCAGTATGAAATGGACGCGTGTCCAATTCGGTTTTTTCGGGCCAATCAAAACGCGCAACTAAAGGACCGAGACCGAACCGTTTTTTTTGACATGTGGATCGAACCGGACTGAAATGCTTGTTTTTCAAATAAACAACCGGACCGAACCGGTCGGTTCGGCTCGGTCCGGACCGGTTTTTCGGGTTTTCTGGTTTTTTTGCCCAGGCCTAATTGGAAAGTAAATAGAAATTAACTACTCATCATCAACAACCATTATTGGATCAAACATGCATAGATTAATTAGAATTCATGACTAGGGCTTCAACCGAAGCCCCTAAAGAAACTTAGCTACAAATGAAATACATAAGGAAGGAAGAAGAGAGGGAGAAGAAGAAGAAGAAGAGAAGATTTGATGTTCTCTTGGTGTGTCTTGAGTGAAAGAAATCCTCTCCTTATATAGCCTCTTGGAAATGAGAAATATGTCATGGCATATGTCATATTTCACCTCCAAAACATGAAATGACAAATGACTAAGCTTCTCTTTGCTCTTAGTGCAACATTTACTCATGAGTGAAGTTATTATAGCTTGTCTTAGAGTGGTAGTGGTGGTGTGTTATCTTCATCATGATCATGACAAGCTTGACACCAAGTTTCACCTCTACCTAACTTGAGTAAACTTCAAATGTTTCATGATAGGAGCACAAAGTGTGACGTTTTTAATGTATTTTCCCTACTATTTGGCTATGATTTCATTGTAACTTTGCTATTTTTGCTTAGTTTCCATATTTGAGTCCCTAAATGATATATAAATGTGAATACGTGCAGAAAATCGGAGCTCGGAAATTTACGAAGTCTAATGGGCTTTTTCGAGGCCCATTAAGAAGTGAGCTACCGTGAGGCCCAAATCCATGAAGAAAGGCTCAAGCCCAAGAAGAAAGGCCCAAGCCCAAGAAGGAAGGTCCAAGCCCATTTTCGGACAATCTGCCTGTGCAGATATGTCAACTTGCGAAGACAATATCTCCCAATTGCACCGTTGGATCCAGCTGTAATTTTGATACACGCTGCATGTGTGTGTTATATATTCTGTATTAAAATTTAAGAATCATCCAACCGTTCAAACGTGCATTATTCCGTTCTAAGTGGGAACTGCTCAGTGCTGTCTGTTTTTTATTTCTTTCCTCTTCTTTTATTTTCAATGCTCCACTCACCCCTATATTCTTTCCTCTTCTTTCTGCCCACAATATTAGTGTTTGATTTCTTTTATCTAAATAAATGGTTCATTGCCATATGACTTCATTTCCACCATTCCACTTACCATTTATTTTCTACCACTCACATTCCACTTCTCTTCCTTTTCTTTCTTTATTTCTTTCATTGTCTTCTTCTTCCTCTCCATTCTCCTATAAATAGCAGCCTCATTCTTCTCTTCAAAACACACCCCAATGGGGAGGGACAAACCCTCCTCTTTCTCTTCTCCATCATATTTTCCATTCTCTAGTATTTAGGGTTCTCAAGGCTTCAAGGAGGAGGAAAGGCGGCTGCACCATCACCATCATCACCATCAATTTCGTCCATCATCATCACCACCTTGCTGCACACGGTTTGGATTACTTGCTTTCAAGGATTCAAGGTTTCGTGGTCTTCAAGTCTTCATGCTATTCCATATGGTGTAATCTGACTTTTCCTTTAATTATTCTTATGAATTCCTCTTTGTTGCTTGATTATTCTTTGTATTAGTTAACATGACATGATTTATATAATTTCCAGCCTATTTATATGAGTTTATTTAGTTATTGGATCCTAATTAATTAGTTCTTCTAGTAGCTTATGTGACTCTGTTTACTTGATTCTGAATTATAGAAAACTTTTATGTGTTTATGTTATAGGGATCGATACTTATAATATTTGCATATAATTGGAGCTAGAGTTAGGGATTACAATTCACCTAATAGTTTTGGAAACCTAATTCACGAGTAGTAAAGGCTTTGGACGAAGGTCGGTGTCAAATAAAAAGGATTGCGGACATATGGACTTTTCTATAATGGGTCGTGCACTTTAATTAACAACTCTTTTCTATGCGTTAAATATGGTTTGACTAGCTAGCTTTCTAGACTAAGATGACATGTTTAATTGGTTAATCTAGGTGCTTTCACTTAGGTTAATTTTCGTAGAGAGGTTTTATTTGGGGAATGGTTAGCTTCTAACTTTCCACATATGTTAATTTCGGTTTCATGGCTAGGGAACTTGGTTAATTTTCGGTCCAATAATTCGTAAACTTGTATACTTGTGGCTGAACTTTATATACTTTATGTTTCATCCCATCTTATTTAATTTATTCTTTGTAATTTAATTTATTTATTTCATTCAATTTATCTCTTAAACCCCCTTACTTTGTACATATGTATATATTTATACTTTATACATGTTAATAATAATTCTTTATTTTATTTAATTCTTTGTGACAATTTTTGTTAGGTACACCCTTTGATCTCCGTTGTGAACGATACCCTACTATGCACTATACTACTACCGATAGGGTTTTTTTAAATTGATGCTCCTTTTGGGGCGTGTCAATTTTTGGCGCCGTCGACGTGGATTGAAAATATTCCTAACCTAATATTTTTTTTTTGTGAATACTGTTTATAATTTTTTGTAATTATTACTGTTTTTATTACTTGTATATAATTACTGTTTACTTTTTATTGTTTATAATTTTACTATTTTTTTTAACTGTTCATATTACTTGTTTATATTACTTGTCTATATTACTTGTGACTAGTTGTTGTTATTACTTGTTTTTAATACTTGTTCATATTTTGTTACACTTAGTAATTTATTTAGGTGTCTTTTATATAGTTGATTATTTTTTGTTGTTGTAAGTTGTAACTTGAACGGAAATAGGTAAGGTCCTTTTATTAATATTGGCCTAAACCCTTCATTTTTACCGTAAGGTTATTTGAGGTTGAGGGCGGCCTTTATTAACACTTGGAGAATTGTCGAACACTTAAGTGCTTTCTCAACTGAGTAAGGGGCACATGGATGGTGTCTAGGTCGAGACCCTAGGTGACAGGTTTTGGATTCAGAGGACTATAGACTGACGTAAGTCGATAGGGGTGTAAACCTCCGTAGTCCACTAAATGAATCCTGCCCCTCGCTTATTCTCATATGATCTGGCCATTCGCCTTCTGAAAACACGGAATGTCATTTAAGTCAAGGCATTGCACCTAGGCCGTACGTCCACCTTGAGTTACCGCTTGGAATCAACTTTCATTGTTTTTCAACTATATTTAGGCAAAGAAAAATATTTTTGTACACTTAAGTGTATTGTGTAAATAAAATTTACTTAGACATAGGAAATTTTATTCATTCATTTTGTATAGATAATTTGTGACATATTTTTAACTTTGTAAATATTTTGTTTTTATTTTGTAAATCTATTACTAACCTTTTTATTTTGTATAGGAAATAATCCGGGTTTATCGGAAATTTTACCACATACATCGGAGCATACGTTTAGGAAGTCAAGGTTGAAAAACCTTGAGGTTGATGTCTTGTTGGTGATTTTCGGTTTCCTCGGGAGTAAAAAGGTAAGTTTTCTTTTCACTCTCGTTATTTATTTGATTTAAAAATTAAAAATTAAAATAAAAATATAAAAAATTTGTAATTAAAAAAAAAAGAGTGTTTTCTTTTGTAATTATTTATTTTTACTATTTATAATTACTGTTTGTTTTATTTTTGGGCTTGTTAGTTAGTTAGTTTGTTATTGGGCCTTAGGCCCGTTTCGTGTGATTGGTTAGTGTTTTAGGTTTCGTAAAATAAAAAATAAAAAATAAAAAATTTAGCCCATTGGGCTCGTGTCATTCACGAAGTCCAAAACCCGTAACCAAGCCCATTAGTGTGTCGGGCCTATTCATTTTTAGGCCCATTAGTTTAAGCCCACCAATAATGGGCCGGAGATTTCTTTGGCCCAGGCCCACTTTAAGGCCAGACCATTTCGATGGCCCAAGCCCGTTTAAAGTGTCGGCAAGCGCGTGTGCTACGCGTTTTCACTGTTCACTTTACGACTTTTCGTAAAGTATTAAAAAATAAAAAAATAAAAAATAGAAAATCAAAAAAAAATTTGATTGGGCCGACGCACGACTTTTGCGTCGGCCGAATTGTTTAATAAATCGTGCGCGCGTTCCACTATTCCCTTTGCGACTTTCGTCGCTTGATCCGTGATTTACGGATCTCTGTCCTCAACTTTGGACACGCGTCCGTCCGTTCGTTTCCCTTCCCTTCGGTTTGCGTTAGTTCCCTTAGTCATTTCACGCGTTTTCCCTTAGTCTCTCTCTCTCTCTCTCGTTTTCTCTCGCTCGTTCTTCGTATTCTTGAGTTTTTCCCAGAAAACCTCCCAAATTCCCATAAGCTTTCCTCCCTTCCCAACCCAGAAATGGCCAAAAGAGTTAATTCTTTCGCCGATTTGTTTCAAAGTGGGTCCTTCGAGATCCCAATCTTTGAAGGTCCGGCTGAAATAATTCCACCAAGCATGCTCAATAGCGCCGATGCTAGCATGCCGACCGAGCCACTACCACGCCCACAACCACTACCCCAAGCACCAATCCGGCCGCCGATCCACCTGTCGAGCCGAAGCCGCTCCCGTCTATAGGAGACTTCCGAGGACAAAGTACACCAAAGCTCAGAGAGATGCACTGGCGGCTTTCTTTGCGGTGTATTCTCACCCCACCAAGCCACAACGTGAAAGATTTGGTCCAAAAATCGGACTAGAAGAAGACCAAGTCTATTATTGGGGGTCGAGAAATAGGAAGAAGTTCGGTATCCAGTCTTCCGAGCAGCGTATTGCTGAGCTAGAGAGAAGAAACGATCAGCTGGTGAGCAAGAACGAGGAGCTTCAAATGCAAAATCAACGACTCGTCGATGCTCTCCACAGCGGCATATGTCCCAATTGCGGAGGACCTGTTCCGCACTCAGATATGCCACGGCGAAGGCTCGAAGTTGTTCCTCCACAACAAGAGCCTCTTCTTGAGTTGTCCGATGATTCGATCGACATGGACCACTTAAGAAGGGATGTGCGGAGCCTCATGCCTACCCTTGTCGAGCGCCCATCCATACCTTTGCCATCCGACACCCTTCCCGGACCTGCTCATGATCTTGTCGGAGTCCACACCGACTTGATCTCGGATATCGTCCGTAAGGCCAAACACGAGCTCCCCGCTCACGGCCACCGCCGGATTTCCTTTGTGGATAACTTCACCGACTCCCGACACGTCTATTCATCCCGAGACTCTTCATGTGGCCGAGTACTTCGCGAGTGTTTCAACGAGCCGAACCTCGCTCCGTACTTCAAAGCCGAATCGTCGAGACACTCGGCAACCATCCATCTTTATCCGACCACCATCGTTCGGATCTTAATGGATGTTGGTCGATGGTTGCCGCGTCTTCGTAGCATGATCACAAACGCCAAGACGTTGGAGATCCTTTCCTCCAAGAACGAAGAAGGCTACGAGGAGCATACGCAGTGATGTCGGCCGAGTTTCTGGTGCCATCTCACATCGTCTCAACTCGTGAAGTCCAGTTCGTTCGGTACTCTCACCAACAACCGGATGGAAGTTGGGTCGTCGTGGATGTCTCCGTGGATGAATTGCGTTCCAATCCAAAGCCTTCCGTGAGATCGATTTGCCGAAAACGCCCCTCCGGATGCCCGATACGTGATCTTCATAATGGATCTTCCTTGGTCACTTGGGTGGAGCACGTGGATGTGCGCGAGAAGGAGATGAAGGCCATTTTCGAACCTTTCGTTCATTCAGGGTTCGCTTTTGGTGCAAAGCGTTGGATCTCAACTCTCCAACGACAAGCCGAGCGCTACGTGCGCCACAGTATCCACTCTTCACCCGGTGACTCGATTATTTCTCTTGAAGGAAGAAGAGGACTTGCGGAAATGGCAAAACAGATGACAGTCTGTTTCTTTAACGACATCAGCAACTCCACGTACCACCACTGGACTTGTTCGAATCGAACAAGAGACACTCGAATGGAGGTCAGAACCAACAAACGAAGGGGTGATCCGAGCAAGCCCCCTGGAGTCAATCGTACTGCTGGTTGTTCCGTTGTTCATCTATCTCATCACACTAGGATCTTTGAGTTCCTCAAAGACGTTCAGACGAGACCGCTGTGGGATAGTATGTCGATGGACAGCTCTGTACGTGTGCTAGCAAATTTCACCATCGGTCTTGACCCGCGGAACCAGATCTCGGTGCTCGCTATAGATAGTCACAACGACTTCCTCATCCTTCAGGAGTGTTGCACCGATGCAACAGGGTCGTCTGTGATTTATGCGCCGATTAACAATTCCATTCTCCAGTGTTTGCTATCTGGAGTTCAACCGGAGCCATTTTCGCTTATGTCTTCAGGCTTCTCCATTCTGCCTAACGTATCCGGAGCTGTACTTGACGGAACACTACTGACTATAGTGTTCCAGATCTCGGTGAAGGCTACATCAGCCAAATCTGCCGTGGAGTCGGCAACTACCCTTGTCCAGGACACACTTCAAAGGATCAGAGCCGCAGTCAATTAAGGAGCAAACGTTGGATGCAAGGCCCTGCTAGCCTTGTTTGTGACTGTTTGTGACTGTTGGTGACTTGCTTCGGGAGGAGCTTAACGATCTTCAAGGGGGAGATTTTCTTTAACCTATCTTTTTCATTTGTATATATGTTGTGTGTTTATTTTTGTTGGTGTGTTTATTTCTGTTTGTATTTTCAATTCAATAACCATGCTTGAATTTTGCATTTTCGTGAAATATCTGTCTAACATTGAGGACAATGTTTAATTCAAGTGTGGGGGGAAGGTTTATTAAAAAGAAAAGAAAAAAAAATTTGAAAAATTGAAAAAAAATCAAAAAAATAATTTGTTTGTTTTCGTTTTCTACGGTAACGGTATATCGACTAAATCATACTTACTCCCTTGGTAGCGTTGAACCTACCATTGCACTAAGTAAGTCACTGTGGTCACGTATTGTTACCCTAATAAAAAAATTGAAAAAAGAAAAAAAATTGCTTCTGTTGTTTATTTATTTGTTTGTTTTCGTTTTCTACGGTAACGGTATATCGACTAAATCATACTTACTCCCTTGGTAGCGTTGAACCTACCATTGCACTTAGTAAGTCACTGTGGTCACGTATTGTTACCCTAAATTGAAAAATCAAAAAAATCAAAAAAAAATCAAAAATTACAAAAATATTTGCTTCTCGTTTGTGTGTTTTTGTGTGTTTATTTGTGGTGTGTTGTGTTCTTTCCAATTCCGATGATGAATTGAGTTTAATTGTTATGATTTTGAGAATGTTGATTATATGCCAAGGCTTTGTGATTTGCTTTGGATTTAATTTGCATAACTTGTGATTGCTCGAATTTCCATGTTCATTTAACCTGTTTCGATTAATTGATTGCAATCCGAGAAGCACATTTGAACATACATTGTCATGCATACCCAGAAATTGTGAGGATTTGAGCCTATTGAATATTCACATGTATGCATATTTCATACATTTACTCGTTCTTCATGTGTGCACAATTCATGAGTTTTGAACCTAGAACTTGCTCAAAGACCACTTGAAACATTTTGTTAATCTGTGATGAATTAGAAATGAGTAAGGCATTAGTTGAGCACCATGGCCAAAGTATTCACCATCCATCTAAACACGAACTTTAGGAATCTCCTTTTGAACTAAACACTCATTAGCCGTTTCTTTTGTTCACCCATACCATCTCACCCTTGTTTTATTTATGTTTGCAAGACGATGATAGTGACTTCTTGTGTTCTTATGCTTCGGGTTTTGATTTGTTTGGTATTATACCAGAAGGCAAGTGTGGGGGTGTATTTATTTTGTTGTAATTGTTCAAAGAAAAAAAAATCAGAAATAAAAAGAAGGAATAAATTCCTCAAAAAAAAAAAAATAGAAAAGAAAGAAAGAAAAAAAAAATGTCGAAAGAGAAATTCCAAAAATAGAGTTATTGTATTGTTTTTATTTTCAATAAAAGGTTAGAGGAGAATAAGAAAGTTGTTCGGGTATAGCATAGGTATGAGTTTCAAAGTCGTTGATTTGTCTTGCAAACATGTGAAACATTTTCCATTTCGAGTCCTTTCACTTCATTGACCATTCACCATTTACCATTCATCCTTTTGTCCCTGTTTCACCTAAAAAGCCCTTATGATCTGATGATTTGTGGATTAATTGTGGAGAGTCGGTTAATGAGCAAGCATATGGGAACACTACTTGTGTAATTGTTTTGAGAGTAAACACTTAACCCTAAACACCGAGCGGAAATATTTAGTGAATCTTGTGAGGTTTAGTGGTTAATGTTGTTTCAATGTGCCTATTGGATTGCTTGACATTAATTGTATACTTGGTTTTCACACACTACACCCGAGCATAAATGAGATGTGCATGTTAAAGACTTAGCAAATTCGTTAGCCTTGGTATATAATTTGTATTCTCCTGATTATAACTCTTCGAACTCGCCGAGGGTTATGGTTGGAAAGAATATATGTTTTGTGTTTCCCTTTTCTGTTTTGTGTTGTTTTGTTTTAAGTTTTGTGTTGCTAAGGGACTAGCAATAGCTAAGTGTGGGGGAATTTGATAGGAGCACAAAGTGTGACGTTTTTAATGTATTTTCCCTACTATTTGGCTATGATTTCATTGTAACTTTGCTATTTTTGCTTAGTTTCCATATTTGAGTCCCTAAATGATATATAAATGTGAATACGTGCAGAAAATCGGAGCTCGGAAATTTACGAAGTCTAATGGGCTTTTTCGAGGCCCATTAAGAAGTGAGCTACCGTGAGGCCCAAATCCATGAAGAAAGGCTCAAGCCCAAGAAGAAAGGCCCAAGCCCAAGAAGAAAGGCCCAAGCCCAAGAAGGAAGGTCCAAGCCCATTTTCGGACAATCTGCCTGTGCAGATATGTCAACTTGCGAAGCCAATATCTCCCAATTGCACCGTTGGATCCAGCTGTAATTTTGATACACGCTGCATGTGTGTGTTATATATTCTGTATTAAAATTTGAGAATCATCCAACCGTTCAAACGTGCATTATTCCGTTCTAAGTGGGAACTGCTCAGTGCTGTCTGCTTTTTATTTCTTTCCTCTTCTTTTATTTTCAATGCTCCACTCACCCCTATATTCTTTCCTCTTCTTTCTGCCCACAATATTAGTGTTTGATTTCTTTTATCTAAATAAATGGTTCATTGCCATATGACTTCATTTCCACCATTCCACTTACCATTTCTTTTCTACCACTCACATTCCACTTCTCTTCCTTTTCTTTCTTTATTTCTTTCATTGTCTTCTTCTTCCTCTCCATTCTCCTATAAATAGCAGCCTCATTCTTCTCTACAAACACACACCCCCAATGGGGAGGGACAAACCCTCCTCTTTCTCTTCTCCATCATATTTTCCATTCTCTAGTATTTAGGGTTCTCAAGGCTTCAAGGAGGAGGAAAGGCGGCTGCACCATCACCATCATCACCATCAATTTCGTCCATCATCATCACCACCTTGCTGCACACGGTTTGGATTACTTGCTTTCAAGGATTCAAGGTTTCGTGGTCTTCAAGTCTTCATGCTATTCCATATGGTGTAATCTGACTTTTCCTTTAATTATTCTTATGAATTCCTCTTTGTTGCTTGATTATTCTTTGTATTAGTTAACATGACATGATTTATATAATTTCCAGCCTATTTATATGAGTTTATTTAGTTATTGGATCCTAATTAATTAGTTCTTCTAGTAGCTTATGTGACTCTGTTTACTTGATTCTGAATTATAGAAAACTTTTATGTGTTTATGTTATAGGGATCGATACTTATAATATTTGCATATAATTGGAGCTAGAGTTAGGGATTACAATTCACCTAATAGTTTTGGAAACCTAATTCACGAGTAGTAAAGGCTTTGGACGAAGGTCGGTGTCAAATAAAAAGGATTGCGGACATATGGACTTTTCTATAATGGGTCGTGCACTTTAATTAACAACTCTTTTCTATGCGTTAAATATGGTTTGACTAGCTAGCTTTCTAGACTAAGATGACATGTTTAATTGGTTAATCTAGGTGCTTTCACTTAGGTTAATTTTCGTAGAGAGGTTTTATTTGGGGAATGGTTAGCTTCTAACTTTCCACATATGTTAATTTCGGTTTCATGGCTAGGGAACTTGGTTAATTTTCGGTCCAATAATTCGTAAACTTGTATACTTGTGGCTGAACTTTATATACTTTATGTTTCATCCCATCTTATTTAATTTATTCTTTGTAATTTAATTTATTTATTTCATTCAATTTATCTCTTAAACCCCCTTACTTTGTACATATGTATATATTTATACTTTATACATGTTAATAATAATTCTTTATTTTATTTAATTCTTTGTGACAATTTTTGTTAGGTACACCCTTTGATCTCCGTTGTGAACGATACCCTACTATGCACTATACTACTACCGATAGGGTTTTTTTAAATTGATGCTCCTTTTGGGGCGTGTCAATTTTTGGCGCCGTCGACGTGGATTGAAAATATTCCTAACCTAATATTTTTTTTTTGTGAATACTGTTTATAATTTTTTGTAATTATTACTGTTTTTATTACTTGTATATAATTACTGTTTACTTTTTATTGTTTATAATTTTACTATTTTTTTTAACTGTTCATATTACTTGTTTATATTACTTGTCTATATTACTTGTGACTAGTTGTTGTTATTACTTGTTTTTAATACTTGTTCATATTTTGTTACACTTAGTAATTTATTTAGGTGTCTTTTATATAGTTGATTATTTTTTGTTGTTGTAAGTTGTAACTTGAACGGAAATAGGTAAGGTCCTTTTATTAATATTGGCCTAAACCCTTCATTTTTACCGTAAGGTTATTTGAGGTTGAGGGCGGCCTTTATTAACACTTGGAGAATTGTCGAACACTTAAGTGCTTTCTCAACTGAGTAAGGGGCACATGGATGGTGTCTAGGTCGAGACCCTAGGTGACAGGTTTTGGATTCAGAGGACTATAGACTGACGTAAGTCGATAGGGGTGTAAACCTCCGTAGTCCACTAAATGAATCCTGCCCCTCGCTTATTCTCATATGATCTGGCCATTCGCCTTCTGAAAACACGGAATGTCATTTAAGTCAAGGCATTGCACCTAGGCCGTACGTCCACCTTGAGTTACCGCTTGGAATCAACTTTCATTGTTTTTCAACTATATTTAGGCAAAGAAAAATATTTTTGTACACTTAAGTGTATTGTGTAAATAAAATTTACTTAGACATAGGAAATTTTATTCATTCATTTTGTATAGATAATTTGTGACATATTTTTAACTTTGTAAATATTTTGTTTTTATTTTGTAAATCTATTACTAACCTTTTTATTTTGTATAGGAAATAATCCGGGTTTATCGGAAATTTTACCACATACATCGGAGCATACGTTTAGGAAGTCAAGGTTGAAAAACCTTGAGGTTGATGTCTTGTTGGTGATTTTCGGTTTCCTCGGGAGTAAAAAGGTAAGTTTTCTTTTCACTCTCGTTATTTATTTGATTTAAAAATTAAAAATTAAAATAAAAATATAAAAAATTTGTAATTAAAAAAAAAGAGTGTTTTCTTTTGTAATTATTTATTTTTACTATTTATAATTACTGTTTGTTTTATTTTTGGGCTTGTTAGTTAGTTAGTTTGTTATTGGGCCTTAGGCCCGTTTGTGTGATTGGTTAGTGTTTTAGGTTTCGTAAAATAAAAAATAAAAAATAAAAAATTTAGCCCATTGGGCTCGTGTCATTCACGAAGTCCAAAACCCGTAACCAAGCCCATTAGTGTGTCGGGCCTATTCATTTTTAGGCCCATTAGTTTAAGCCCACCAATAATGGGCCGGAGATTTCTTTGGCCCAGGCCCACTTTAAGGCCCAGACCATTTCGATGGCCCAAGCCCGTTTAAAGTGTCGGCAAGCGCGTGTGCTACGCGTTTTCACTGTTCACTTTACGACTTTTCGTAAAGTATTAAAAAATAAAAAAATAAAAAATAGAAAATCAAAAAAAAATTTGATTGGGCCGACGCACGACTTTTGCGTCGGCCGAATTGTTTAATAAATCGTGCGCGCGTTCCACTATTCCCTTTGCGACTTTCGTCGCTTGATCCGTGATTTACGGATCTCTGTCCTCAACTTTGGACACGCGTCCGTCCGTTCGTTTCCCTTCCCTTCGGTTTGCGTTAGTTCCCTTAGTCATTTCACGCGTTTTCCCTTAGTCTCTCTCTCTCTCTCTCGTTTTCTCTCGCTCGTTCTTCGTATTCTTGAGTTTTTCCCAGAAAACCTCCCAAATTCCCATAAGCTTTCCTCCCTTCCCAACCCAGAAATGGCCAAAAGAGTTAATTCTTTCAGCGATTTGTTTCAGGCAGGTCCTTCAGAGATCCCAATCTTTGAAGGTCTGGCTGAAATAATTCCACCAAGCATGCTCAATAGCGCCGATGCTAGCATGCCGACCGAGCCACTACCACAGCCACAACCACTACCCCAAGCACCAATCCTGGTTGCTGATCCACCTGTTGAGCCGGAAGCCGCTCCTGTCTATAGGAGACTTCCGAGGACAAAGTACACCAAAGCTCAGAGAGATGCACTGGCGGCTTTCTTTGCGGTGTATTCTCACCCCACCAAGCCACAACGTGAAAGATTTGGTCCAAAAATCGGACTAGAAGAAGACCAAGTCTATTATTGGGGGTCGAGAAATAGGAAGAAGTTCGGTATCCAGTCTTCCGAGCAGCGTATTGCCGAGCTAGAGAGAAGAAACGATCAGCTGGTGAGCAAGAACGAGGAGCTTCAAATGCAAAATCAACGACTCGTCGATGCTCTCCACAGCGGCATATGTCCCAATTGCGGAGGACCTGTTCCGCACTCAGATATGCCACGGCGAAGGCTCGAAGTTGTTCCTCCACAACAAGAGCCTCTTCTTGAGTTGTCCGATGATTCGATCGACATGGACCACTTAAGAAGGGATGTGCGGAGCCTCATGCCTACCCTTGTCGAGCGCCCATCCATACCTTTGCCATCTGACACCCTTCCCGGACCTGCTCATGATCTTGTCGGAGTCCACACCGACTTGATCTCGGATATCGTCCGTAAGGCCAAACACGAGCTCCTGCTCATGGCCACTGCCGGATTTCCTTTGTGGATAACTTCACCGACTCCCGACACGTCTATTCATCCCGAGACTCTTCATAGGGCCGAGTACTTGCGAGTGTTTCAACGAGCTGAACCTCGCTCCGTACTTCAAAGCCGAATCGTCGAGACACTCGGCAACCATCCATCTTTATCCGACCACCATCGTTCGGATCTTAATGGATGTTGGTCGATGGTTGCCGTCTTCGTAGCATGATCACAAACGCCAAGACGTTGGAGATCCTTTCCTCCAAGAACGAAGAAGGCTACGAGGAGCATATGCGAGTGATGTCGGCCGAGTTTCGGTGCCATCTCACATCGTCTCAACTCGTGAAGTCCAGTTCGTTCGGTACTCTCACCAACAATTGGATGGAAGTTGGGTCGTCGTGGATGTCTCCGTGGATGAATTGCGTTCCAATCCAAAGCCTTCCGTGAGATCGATTTGCCGAAAACGCCCCTCCGGATGCCTGATACGTGATCTTCATAATGGATCTTCCTTGGTCACTTGGGTGGAGCACGTGGATGTGCGCGAGAAGGAGATGAAGGCCATTTTCGAACCTTTCGTTCATTCAGGGTTCGCTTTTGGTGCAAAGCGTTGGATCTCAACTCTCCAACGACAAGCCGAGCGCTACATGTGCGCCACAGGTATCCACTCTTCACCCGGTGACTCGATTATTTCTCTTGAAGGAAGAAGAGGACTTGCGGAAATGGCAAAACAGATGACAGTCTGTTTCTTTAACGACATCAGCAACTCCACGTACCACCACTGGACTTGTTCGAATCGAACAAGAGACACTCGAATGGAGGTCAGAACCAACAAACGAAGGGGTGATCCGAGCAAGCCCCCTGGAGTCAATCGTACTGCTGGTTGTTCCGTTGTTCATCTATCTCATCACACTAGGATCTTTGAGTTCCTCAAAGACGTTCAGACGAGACCGCTGTGGGATAGTATGTCGATGGACAGCTCTGTACGTGTGCTAGCAAATTTCACCATCGGTCTTGACCCGCGGAACCAGATCTCGGTGCTCGCTATAGATAGTCACAACGACTTCCTCATCCTTCAGGAGTGTTGCACCGATGCAACGGGTGTCGTCGTGATTTATGCGCCGATTAACAATTCCATTCTCCAGTGTTTGCTATCCGGAGTTCAACCGGAGCCATTTTCGCTTATGTCTTCAGGCTTCTCCATTCTGCCTAACGTATCCGGAGCTGTACTTGACGGAACACTACTGACTATAGTGTTCCAGATCTCGGTGAAGGCTACATCAGCCAAATCTGCCGTGGAGTCGGCAACTACCCTTGTCCAGGACACACTTCAAAGGATCAGAGCCGCAGTCAATTAAGGAGCAAACGTTGGATGCAAGGCCCTGCTAGCCTTGTTTGTGACTGTTGGTGACTTGCTTCGGGAGGAGCTTAACGATCTTCAAGGGGGAGATTTTCTTTAACCTATCTTTTTCATTTGTATATATGTTGTGTGTTTATTTTTGTTGGTGTGTTTATTTCTGTTTGTATTTTCAATTCAATAACCATGCTTGAATTTTGCATTTTCGTGAAATATCTGTCTAACATTGAGGACAATGTTTAATTCAAGTGTGGGGGGAAGGTTTATTAAAAAGAAAAGAAAAAAAAAATTTGAAAAATTGAAAAAAAATCAAAAAAATAATTTGTTTGTTTTCGTTTTCTACGGTAACGGTATATCGACTAAATCATACTTACTCCCTTGGTAGCGTTGAACCTACCATTGCACTAAGTAAGTCACTGTGGTCACGTATTGTTACCCTAATAAAAAAATTGAAAAAAGAAAAAAAATTGCTTCTGTTGTTTATTTATTTGTTTGTTTTCGTTTTCTACGGTAACGGTATATCGACTAAATCATACTTACTCCCTTGGTAGCGTTGAACCTACCATTGCACTTAGTAAGTCACTGTGGTCACGTATTGTTACCCTAAATTGAAAAATCAAAAAAATCAAAAAAAAATCAAAAATTACAAAAATATTTGCTTCTGTTTGTGTGTTTTTGTGTGTTTATTTGTGGTGTGTTGTGTTCTTTCCAATTCCGATGATGAATTGAGTTTAATTGTTATGATTTTGAGAATGTTGATTATATGCCAAGGCTTTGTGATTTGCTTTGGATTTAATTTGCATAACTTGTGATTGCTCGAATTTCCATGTTCATTTAACCTGTTTCGATTAATTGATTGCAATCCGAGAAGCACATTTGAACATACATTGTCATGCATACCCAAAAATTGTGAGGATTTGAGCCTATTGAATATTCACATGTATGCATATTTCATACATTTACTCGTTCTTCATGTGTGCACAATTCATGAGTTTTGAACCTAGAACTTGCTCAAAGACCACTTGAAACATTTTGTTAATCTGTGATGAATTAGAAATGAGTAAGGCATTAGTTGAGCACCATGGCCAAAGTATTCACCATCCATCTAAACACGAACTTTAGGAATCTCCTTTTGAACTAAACACTCATTAGCCGTTTCTTTTGTTCACCCATACCATCTCACCCTTGTTTTATTTATGTTTGCAAGACGATGATAGTGACTTCTTGTGTTCTTATGCTTCGGGTTTTGATTTGTTTGGTATTATACCAGAAGGCAAGTGTGGGGGTGTATTTATTTTGTTGTAATTGTTCAAAGAAAAAAAAATCAGAAATAAAAAGAAGGAATAAATTCCTCAAAAAAAAAAAATAGAAAAGAAAGAAAGAAAAAAAAATGTCAGAAAGAGAAATTCCAAAAATAGAGTTATTGTATTGTTTTTATTTTCAATAAAAGGTTAGAGGAGAATAAGAAAGTTGTTCGGGTATAGCATAGGTATGAGTTTCAAAGTCGTTGATTTGTCTTGCAAACATGTGAAACATTTTCCATTTCGAGTCCTTTCACTTCATTGACCATTCACCATTTACCATTCATCCTTTTGTCCCTGTTTCACCTAAAAAGCCCTTATGATCTGATGATTTGTGGATTAATTGTGGAGAGTCGGTTAATGAGCAAGCATATGGGAACACTACTTGTGTAATTGTTTTGAGAGTAAACACTTAACCCTAAACACTGAGCGGAAATATTTAGTGAATCTTGTGAGGTTTAGTGGTTAATGTTGTTTCAATGTGCCTATTGGATTGCTTGACATTAATTGTATACTTGGTTTTCACACACTACACCCGAGCATAAATGAGATGTGCATGTTAAAGACTTAGCAAATTCGTTAGCCTTGGTATATAATTTGTATTCTCCTGATTATAACTCTTCTGAACTCGCTGAGGGTTATGGTTGGAAAGAATATATGTTTTGTGTTTCCCTTTTCTGTTTTGTGTTGTTTTGTTTTAAGTTTTGTGTTGCTAAGGGACTAGCAATAGCTAAGTGTGGGGGAATTTGATAGGAGCACAAAGTGTGACGTTTTTAATGTATTTTCCCTACTATTTGGCTATGATTTCATTGTAACTTTGCTATTTTTGCTTAGTTTCCATATTTGAGTCCCTAAATGATATATAAATGTGAATACGTGCAGAAAATCGGAGCTCGGAAATTTACGAAGTCTAATGGGCTTTTTCGAGGCCCATTAAGAAGTGAGCTACCGTGAGGCCCAAATCCATGAAGAAAGGCTCAAGCCCAAGAAGAAAGGCCCAAGCCCAAGAAGGAAGGTCCAAGCCCATTTTCGGACAATCTGCCTGTGCAGATATGTCAACTTGCGAAGCCAATATCTCGCAATTTCACCGTTGGATCCAGCTGTAATTTTGATACACGCTGCATGTGTGTGTTATATATTCTGTATTAAAATTTAAGAATCATCCAACCGTTCAAACGTGCAGTATTCCGTTCTAAGTGGGAACTGCTCAGTGCTGTCTGCTTTTTATTTCTTTCCTCTTCTTTTATTTTCAATGCTCCACTCACCCCTATATTCTTTCCTCTTCTTTCTGCCCACAATATTAGTGTTTGATTTCTTTTATCTAAATAAATGGTTCATTGCCATATGACTTCATTTCCACCATTCCACTTACTATTTATTTTCTACCACTCACATTCCACTTCTCTTCCTTTTCTTTCTTTATTTCTTTCATTGTCTTCTTCTTCCTCTCCATTCTCCTATAAATAGCAGCCTCATTCTTCTCTTCAAAACACACCCCAATGGGGAGGGACAAACCCTCCTCTTTCTCTTCTCCATCATATTTTCCATTCTCTAGTATTTAGGGTTCTCAAGGCTTCAAGGAGGAGGAAAGGCGGCTGCACCATCACCATCATCACCATCAATTTCTTCCATCATCATCACCACCTTGCTGCACACGGTTTGGATTACTTGCTTTCAAGGATTCAAGGTTTCGTGGTCTTCAAGTCTTCATGCTATTCCATATGGTGTAATCTGACTTTTCCTTTAATTATTCTTATGAATTCCTCTTTGTTGCTTGATTATTCTTTGTATTAGTTAACATGACATGATTTATATAATTTCCAGCCTATTTATATGAGTTTATTTAGTTATTGGATCCTAATTAATTAGTTCTTCTAGTAGCTTATGTGACTCTGTTTACTTGATTCTGAATTATAGAAAACTTTTATGTGTTTATGTTATAGGGATCGATACTTATAATATTTGCATATAATTGGAGCTAGAGTTAGGGATTACAATTCACCTAATAGTTTTGGAAACCTAATTCACGAGTAGTAAAGGCTTTGGACGAAGGTCGGTGTCAAATAAAAAGGATTGCGGACATATGGACTTTTCTATAATGGGTCGTGCACTTTAATTAACAACTCTTTTCTATGCGTTAAATATGGTTTGACTAGCTAGCTTTCTAGACTAAGATGACATGTTTAATTGGTTAATCTAGGTGCTTTCACTTAGGTTAATTTTCGTAGAGAGGTTTTATTTGGGGAATGGTTAGCTTCTAACTTTCCACATATGTTAATTTCGGTTTCATGGCTAGGGAACTTGGTTAATTTTCGGTCCAATAATTCGTAAACTTGTATACTTGTGGCTGAACTTTATATACTTTATGTTTCATCCCATCTTATTTAATTTATTCTTTGTAATTTAATTTATTTATTTCATTCAATTTATCTCTTAAACCCCCTTACTTTGTACATATGTATATATTTATACTTTATACATGTTAATAATAATTCTTTATTTTATTTAATTCTTTGTGACAATTTTTGTTAGGTACACCCTTTGATCTCCGTTGTGAACGATACCCTACTATGCACTATACTACTACCGATAGGGTTTTTTTAAATTGATGCTCCTTTTGGGGCGTGTCATTTCACCTCCACAAAGTTACATCGATCATGTACATCAGCCCATGAAGATATTCTTTGGGCTGGTCTTGTGTCTTGTGAAGGATGCATGAGTAATTCAAACCCGACAAGCCCATCATTTATTCTTAGGAATTCTGCTCCAGCTTGACCTTTCCCCCTTGTGAAGGGCATATCTCCGTGGATACATATCATAATTGAGTGATTCTAATTGAATTTGAAACTAGAATCATAGGGATTGATCTGGAGAACTTGAAACACAACCAAGTCGGTCTGAAATATTTTATACAAGCAATCAAAGTTCAGTTCCAGAACGTCCGTGCAATACCGAGTATTACTCACTTGAGATAGAATACAGCGCGATCCAACAGTCTGAACATGATGAAATTTGAATTGCGATATAGATGCGGAGAAATTGGCCTCCCAAGTTGACTGATCTGCCCAGGCAGAAGGCTGAGTTTTTATCCGAAAATCTCTTGTGCAATTTATTCTCTTTCCATCTCCTAGTCTTGTATGGAATGTCTTCTTTCATCCATTTTATTCACTTTTATTCCAAAACATCTATAAACAAGAAAACAACATAAATAGAGCGAATAACAACTAACTAACAAAGTGAATATAAGGAATTCGATAAAAATAAGTATACAATTATACTCCTTATCACAAATCAACAATGGTTTACTATTTTGATCAGGAAAAATGTGTCCATATATCTATATACTGCAAATGAGAATGCAAACTAGTACATAACACCCTAGTATAAAAGGTGTTAAGCATGAGTAATATAATAAAATATTCCTCGAAAGAAATCATTCCTCGAATTATGATGTGTTAAGGTTGTTACTTGTAAGTTATAGATTATAGGGTTTAGAGTTTAGAGTTTGTTGTACTTAGGGTTTATGGTTTGTTGTATTTTTGTTTGTTGTGTTTAGGTTTAGGGGGTAGGTTAGGTTTAGGATCCAGGTCTCAAAATTTTAGGGTTTAGGATTTAGGGTTCATGTCTCAAAATGTAGGGTTTACTCTTATTTATATTATACTAATTAC
Organism: Rubus idaeus; assembly: GCA_030142095.1. Taxonomy (NCBI): domain Eukaryota; kingdom Viridiplantae; phylum Streptophyta; class Magnoliopsida; order Rosales; family Rosaceae; genus Rubus; species Rubus idaeus. The sequence continues at coordinate 20,908,767 of CM057965.1, forward strand.
ATAGATTTGTTGATTGAGTCACTGAGGTCAAGTGGTTTAGGTTTGAATTGTAGAGTCATAGCGACCTAAGTTCGAATTATATTTTACAATTTTTGTTGAACATTTTTTTTGTGCTTTAGCGAGGTGTAGAAAAATTAGCCTTTCGATCTTCTCTTCAATGCTTTTTTCTTTTTGGACTAATATTAACATGTGCATGTTCTTTGAGGAATCTTTCCTTAAAGGTAAAGTTGAACTTCATTAATATATATTTTTACACATGAAAAAATGATCAAAATGCTAATAAGAGTACTTGTAAAAAAAAATACAAACATTAGCTAATACAAGGTTCATCTATTTTTTTTTTAATAAGAGGGCTAAGCTGCACGCGTACCATTCATATGCAATAGATACAAATACTGGAGAAAGATATCGCCAATAGAACTCAAAAATTTGTCATTCTTTTTTTATAATCCCTTCCCTGATCTCATTATGTTGGCTTAAAATAATCGATGACATTATCTGAAGTCGATACTTGTAGGTCATGTTCTGTAATTTGTGCGCACAAAGATTAAAAAAATACTAAAAAATTATTAAGTAATTTGGAAGCATAAAGTAATATAATTTTTTTTGTTACCTCTTTGATCTCCTGATCATTTCACCGAACCATGACTTCATGAATTTAATCAACATTACTCCACAATTGCAACTGGAAATTAACCATACCTAAACGCATTAGGTCGGAAAAAAAAATACATTCGTGATACAAATGAAGAACATCTAGAGCAACTAAAATTACGTGTTTGTTTGCTTCACGACCTTCACCAAAAGAATTTTATCAAGAGAGTATATTTTGTGATAAAAGATTATCTAGCTCACCAAACTCCTTAGATAGTTCTTCTAAACTACAAAATCATAGCATTGTGAGCACTAACTAAAAACAATCCTTGTTAATCTTCAAAGTGTAACGAAAAGTAAATAAATTGTTCAATATTAGTGCACCAACCACTCCAGCTATGATTTTATCAAGTTCAGGCAACATTTCTTGATACAAGGAATCCAGTATCTCAATCCGGTGCTCCGTCAAATTAATAATGAAGGCCAACCAATGTGAGTGCAAGCAAATAGGAAAAATCAACTGGAAACACAAAATAATTAAAGTTAATCCATAATAACAAAAATTTAAAAAACTAATATTGAAAGTTCCAACTTCCAAGTACATATAGAACGAAAAATTCAGTCGTACCAATTTACAATTAAATATATTATAGCCACATCTAGATGGACGAGAAAATTGGGAAAATAGCCTCTTCGCCTCATGCAACTTGGGTGATGGCATTTTGTTGTTCTTTGGAGCATGCTTGATATGTTTGCCTTGCAACTAAAGTCAAATAATATTTTTTTAGTTACAACGTTAATGGAATATCAGTAACTTAATTTAAATAAAACATAAAATGCACACATTTAAAAAAAATATTACTAACCGCGTGGAATGAGAGAAATATATATCGATCATCAGCCTCTCTATTTAGATTGATCAGCTTAACACATATGTTAACCACCTTCTTTCCAATTTAAAGCTATAATTTTAAAATTTCTTGGATTTGTAAAATATGATAGCTACTCAAATATTTTTATAAAAAAAAACTACTTACCACGCCACTTAACCAATTTGTACCTTGAAGTGTAACAATCTCATTGTTGTTCATGGAAAACGCATCTATGCAAGAAACTACTTCTTTCTTTTTTACTACAGTTTTATCGAATACGTAATCAATTACTTGTCTTTCTAGGATACTCATGCTTTGTCTTTCTAGGATACTCATGCTTGGAGTCTTTTTACATAAGCATATACACAGAAATAATGAATAACAATCACCTATTAGAATATATCCATATGTTAATAATCATTAAATTAAAATATATAGGAAGTAAAAACTGTTGAGGTTGGTCCATATTGCTTTCTAGTTTCTTCAGAGCTGAGAGATAAGTCGAGTGCATGACTATCAACTGAGCTTACCATATTTAACAATTGTGAGAAACTGCAAACTCCAACCGACAACCCATTATTTACGCCTACTACATCCTGAAATCCGTGGCTTGAAATTTTTTAAGACAATAGTTTCTTCCCACAGAGAAGTTTGAGTATACCTACCACAATAATAATAATAATAAATAAAATAAAAACCATTAGCCAAAAATATAATTTCTAAAAGAAATATGATCATTTAAAAGTAATAAAAACATAAACATTACATGTTGTGAAATAACATGATGACTATAATTGATTAATGGAGTAGATTCGGCTCTAAAAGCTTCTGAATTGATGTCGCCCGGTGTTATGGGAGGAACACAGTCATGCGGTGGTATAAGATTATTATTTCTAACATCACAAGCATCCTCATCTTCTACTATCTTTCTACAACACTGCAACGAAGTATAGTTAACAATTAATATGCAGCTCATACGTAACTCTTCATATTCATAATACAGAATATAAATTTAATACCTTATTTGGCATTGTTTGAGGTGTGGCTTTCCTCTTGTAGCATCTTTTCTTTGCCTTTTGAATTTCTTCTTCGACTTTGAAAATTTTCCTCTTGAATGTTGGACGACCTACTCGTTTCACAACTTTCGGATTGAGAATTTTCTTGGTTGTTATTGGTTCCTCGCATGATGGTGTTTTTCTAGAGGGATTCACCTTAGATACTGGCTTGTATTGAAGTACCTTAGCTTGTAGTTCCTCTATACCTTGAAGAACAATGTTGGTTAGTTCCTCACCTTCGACAAAGCTTGTAAGGTCATAGAATACTTCTAACATTTTATTCTCAAGAAACCTCACTTCTTTAGATTTGGGGTCGTCATAACAACCTCTTATGAAACTATACTTTCTCTTTAGATTTTTCTTCCATCGTGTCAATATATATTTACTTGAAATTGTAGGCAACTCTCTTTGAATCAATACACTAATTATGTGTCTGCACAATATTCCTCTAAACTCAAATAAATAACATGGGCACTTAATGTCATGAGAGTCTTTATCAAACTCAACGTAGTGACAAATAGGACCTTTGGATTTCAGCTTTTTCCGGAGGGATGCTTTCAGGAGTTTTTATTTTCTTCATCTTTTTTTCTTTTTATAGCGAGATTCCATGACGTTATGCGTACAAATTGCACCTTCTTCTCTCTCTGGCCATGAGTTACAATACACATTTTCCTTCAACTCATCTTGAAACTCTTTGAATTTTGCATTTGTATAAGCATCTCCAAATTGTTTCTCGAATTTGAATCCACTAAATGGTTACACTCTTCTATAGAATGTATTAAATTCTTCATGTTCTTCATTTTCAATCTTATCTGCCATGTACATTCGAGGGTGAAATGGTTCATCTTGATGGTGGTGGCGAGGTTGTATCGTGACTTACGAGATTGGTTACTTCTCGTTGTAGCCCGCAGGTTTGAGCGTATTATTTGGTTAGGGTTGAACCTATTCGGTTCATGGATGTCGTTGATTGTGACGGACCCGTAACTATTGATCACAGTGATTGGAATGTATGTGGTGGCGTTAGTTTCACAACTGGTCTTTCAAATTATGTAATATTACCCAATTAATGGAAGTTATTTGGTTCTTCTAAAAAAAATATTATTTGCCATGGCTGCTCCATACTGGTCCATGCACAAATATTTTTAAACTGATTGTCGACTTCACAAATTTATCAAAGTATGAATTAATACTTCCACTCTGTTGGGTAGTTGACATTCCAGCCCAAAATGTATCTTTCAAATATATGAGAACCCATCGATGTCTTTTTTTATACGGTTCTAGCCAATCGTCTCCATTACGAAAATATTTCTCACGCATAGATGCTCATTGCTTCTTAAAATCATGAATAGTTAATGTTTCATATACCGCATCAGTCATAATAATCATGATGTCCTCATATCATTTTTTGTAACCCCTGAGTTTTTTTGGAATGTTTTCCATAATATGACACAAGCACCATCGATGTTTAGCAACTGGAAACACAACTTCAATGACATTTTTCATTGCTACACATTGATCCGTAATTATAGTTTTTGGAGATTTTTCCTTCATGCATGTCTTCCACACCTTAAATAGCCATGTAAATGACATTGTAGTCTCATCACAGAGCAAACCACAACCCAATAACAAAGATTGACCATGATGATTAACTCCAACAAAAAAAACAAATGGCATATCATATTTATTAGTCAAGCATGTCGTGTCAAATGTAACATCTTCAAAATCTTCACAAGCTGCTCTACTCCTAGCATCAGCCCAAAATAGATTTCTTAGTTGAGTTTCTTTATCAAGATCATGGTGAAATATTAGTGAAGGGCATATGCATCACCATTATGAAGTTTCAATCTTCTTTTCTTATCAATGAGGTTTCGTGCATCTCTCTCGTTGTATCCCAAATTTTCATATTCACATTTCTCAGTCAGTATAGCATGATAACTTTTTGATTGTCGAACACTAGCATCATCGTTAACAAACAACCTCTCTTGAATGCGGATTGATCTTCCTATGTTGTCTTATACGTTTCGCTTTTTGGACTCAAGAAGTGATTGTGTTTGAGATATACTGTGGTCAATTTATACTTTTCATATGACTGAAGCAATGTTCGGATGCGCACAGAACACTCAGTTATTTGTGAAGATAACGGATTTTTTTCTTTATGGGATTTACCTCTTGATGCTCTTGAATATACAAGTTGGATGTACTTGATTATTCCATCTTTTTGAATGTTGGATCTTTTTCGAATTGCCCAACCCAACTTCTTAGCATAATCTTCACAATAATTGTACATCACATTACATGAATTAAATCTCATTCCTACTTTTGGAATATCTCCGCTCAAAACCGCTGATGTTTCTTGACCAACTAAATGATCTCATTCAACTTCATTGGATATAAATATATCATCATCTTCCTTGACATTCGGCACTTGTGAGGTATCATTCACATCCATTAGCTCTAGTTTAGAGTACTCAGATAATCAATGCATACCATGAATAAATTAATCAAGGTATATCATTCGTGTCAAATAACATTTAAATATAATAACCTAGCACTTGTCATGATATTCTAAAAGAAGGAAAAAAACATTATTTGTTTATTTTCTCATCAATTCCAAATCACTTCGCAAGTACATGAAAGAAACATTAGTTGTTTATTTTCTCATTACTTCCAAATCAATTTCAAACTCTCAAGTGATCAATTAAACATTCAAAGAGCTATGAAAAATGATTAGGGAAATATTAGGGCAAGACCACCATATGAGTGAAAATTACAGCAAATATCATGCCATATGAATAAAAATTGTAGCAAATATATGAATAAAAACGATAATTTGGAAAGGAACCAAAATCAAGTTCATACAACGAAACCAATAATTTCATAAGTATCGACACACACATACCTTGCTCTGCGTGCTCTTCACCTGTTTCTCATGTATGATTTGGATTTATTAATTTCAGCTTGCCTTTTTAGTTTAGATTGCAAGATTAAATTTAAATAAAATTCAAAATAAAATATAAAAGGTTAAAGTTGGTATTGCAAAATTATGATGGGGCAAGATATATTATGTGGATTTACTATTTAAATTGGTATTTAGTTATGTGGCATGTTACCTATAATTGGGATCCGGATCCGGATCCTCTCATAACCTATATTTTTCCTAACCTACCTAAACTTTGAAAGAGATATTGACATGTGGCTATTTTTAATCTAATGGCCTATAATAAATTGAGACTCTCTTTCTTCCTCATTGAGATTCCACTCCAGCGCCTACTCTCCCGACTCATCTCCTTTGTCCTCCTCTCCACAACTCAACCTGATGAACTCAATTGACATAGGAATAATGGTTTCGCCGCCACTGAATCGAACCGCTTGGTGACTCAGTTGGGTTGACAACGGAATCACGTGCCGATTCAGTTGGGAATATTGGGTATCCTCATCGAAATTCCAGCCGCTAATTCTTCGATTTCTCATCCTCTCCCTCGCATTTAACTCTTTCTATTTTATAGTTTTCAACTCTACTGTGAATTGGGTCTGTGTCATTGCTCCTATTTGTTATTGGGTTTTATGAGTTTTGTTTCTGATATAATAATTCGTACTTGGGAAACCTCAATGAGATGATTTTGGGTGAACAGAGTGAAAGAGCTTCTTAAGCATGTATTTGGATCAAATGTGCAATAATTGAGTAGTTAAATGAGTTTTGGACTATGGGGCTTTTGTGTACTGATTCTGAATTTAAACAGGGACTATGTGAAAAATTTGGTTAATGATGGACAATAGTTGCTATGTTTTCATATCTAGGATTTGAAGATTCAATTGCAAATATACTATTTTGAACTTTCGGGACTAATGTGTGGAACTTACTGATAAGTAATAGTTTTGACTTTTGAGAACTCCAGGCAGCACAAGAATTACTACCAAAATGTGTTTTTGTTGATTGGAATCCATGATTGGGAACTTGTTTTATCTCTATTTATTTAGTTCTCTGCCACATTCTTCTTTTTTTTTTTGGTAAGTAACGACTAAGTGAGATCACCTTGCTTAAAGTAAGAAACAGTATTTGTAGGCACTACACTATAGAACGCAATATTATTTCCAAGAAACTACTTCAAAATCATAATAAAATGCAAGCTTCAATCTTCATTAGTAAGTTTCATATAATCTCTACTACAAAATTGAAATTGAGAATTATAAATAAAATAAACTGAACTGTTTTGTTGAGCACAAGTTCACTTTATTTGGCAATATATACAGGTAGCTGCCATGTGACTACCGTCAAAGTGATGGGGTAAGTATAGTTTAAGAAGGGGGTTGTCGTTCCAACCAGGATCAGAGGGCTCCCTAACTTCTAGGTAGTGTGTGTGTGGTGACTGACTAAAGCTAAGATGGAAAGACGAGAAGTGAAAAGTGCGAGTGAGTGTGATTTAGACAATGAATGGTGTAGTGGTGCGAAGTTCGGTTTGTTTGGAAAGCAATGATGCAATGTAGACAAGCAAACAAGTAAATAAATGCAAAGAAGTAAAGGCAAGCGATAAAGGAAATGTGTGTGCATATTAAGGAAAAGGTTGGGGTTTCGGATCACCCCTAGTCCAATGCATCAAGCAATGCCCATAATAACGAAATCAAACCAATGTTACCATGAATCAAGTCTCGTATCCTAGCCATAGCTAGAACTGTGTCTCTAGGTCTCTAGGTGTCTAGGGGATTTCTCTAAGTGTTTAATACCAAATCCTCTAAGTGCTTAAGACGCCTAAGTGTCAACACAAAGAGGCTCAAACAAGCATGACATTCATAATCCACCATTTCACCGATGCTATCGATGTGGAATGGATTCCTCTAAGGTATCCTAAAGCCTTACTAGGGTCAATAGAACTCTCCATGAAGAGGGAGAAAGAATGGGAGGTGTAAAGCACCGAATTAAGGATTACACAAATTAAGCATGCTTGTCACACATATTGCCATAGTCTAGTGAATGGTAAAGTGGTCAAACTAAACAATTCACATAGTAAATAGGTTCATTACATACCAAAGAGTGACTAAGTCTTAAAACATACAATCAACACATAGTAGCATAGACAACACATGTATTCATGAATCAACATAGGCTTTATTCATCATTGAAGGCATTACAAAGTCACATTGGACTAGGGCACACAACCCTAGTCCCCAACAACGTAACTACTCCCTAATCATTACAATAGACATTATCAAATTATAATATAAAACACTAGACATAAGGAAAAGTAAGAGTAAGGATGAGGATTTCTCAATAAGAGGTACTCTTCTTCTCCTTGGCTTTTGATGTTGCTCTAAGATGATTGGTGAGGATCCCCAGCAGCTACAGGTAGTAGACGTCGTGTGGAGCAACTTTGGTGAAGGGTGGAAGAGGAAAGGAAGTGTGGAAGTGGGTGAAAAGTGGAGGAGACGCAGCTCGGCCGTCGTGGTTTGACCGGTCGACAGATGGGCAATGGCTAAGGTGAAGGGTGTAAGGGCAAGTTTTCTTGCAATTGGCTATTTCCTAATTAGACAAAACTTTTTCTGTGTAATTGCACCATATTGTATAGTATATAGGACTTTATAAGTGATTAGGGATCGTGGCATTAGGATTGTGTTCGTTCGGCATTTTCGGAGTTCATCCCAATAGCTTATGGTGTCTCCGTTTTCTTCTTCCTCAAGGTATGGATCATGCATATGCACCTCATACGTATTTTGTATGTTTAGGAAGTTGTTCAAACATATTAGGTTTGCTAGAACTTAAAATGTTTTAATCAAGAATATCACTTATTGTTTATGTCATTTTATGCTTTAATTACTCATGTTATGATTTGCATAATATGTGTGTGATTTGACTAAGTTTTTAGTCCCCTTTGGCTTTCCTAGTCAAAAAGGGGGAAAGTATGTGTTGTTCAACTCAATATTATTGTTTCAAGCCATATATGCTTCACGGTATCGTATGTTTAGTGTTGTATTTGCAGGTTTGATTCCGGCATTTCTCTTCGACACTTTTGTAATAGCATAGCTTTGAATTGAGTTGTTTGTGTCTTTTAAGGTTTTTTCTAGGAAATGCCAAAGGGGGAGATTGTAAGGGCAAGTTTTCTTGCAATTGGCTATTTCCTAATTAGACAAAACCTTTTCTGTGTAATTGCACCATATTGTATAGTATATAGGACTTTATAAGTGATTAGGGATTCTGGCATTAGGATTGTGTTCGTTCGGCATTTTCGGAGTTCATCCCAATAGCTTATGGTGTCTCCGTTTTCTTCTTCCTCAAGGTATGGATCATGCATATGCACCTCATACGTATTTTGTATGCTTAGGAAGTTGTTCAAACATATTAGGTTTGCTAGAACTTAAAATGTTTTAATCAAGAATATTGCAAACCCTTGTTAAAATGCTGAAAACACCCTAGGCGATCGATCGCACCCTATCGGGCGATCGATCGTCCAAGGTCAGAAATATGACCGTTGTGCTTAAATTAATGCGCTTGAGTGCGGAATATATCCGTTATGCTTTTGTTCCCTGCGATCGATCGCGTCATTTTTGGCGATCGATCGCCTTTCATATTTTCACCTTTGAAAACGTCTCTGTGTGCTGTGCGATCGATTGCACCCTATCGGGCGATCGATCGCTCTTCAGGTTTTTCTCTTGGAAACATCTCTGTGTGCTGTGCGATCGATCGCACTCTTTTGGGCGATCGATGGCATAAAGCCCCTGGTCTATATAATCAGTTTTTTGTCGTTTCATTTCTCAACTCTCTAATCTAAAACTCTTGCAAACTGATTTCTGAGAAAGTTCTTTGGTATTGAGTGATCCTAGTCCATGATATAGGTTCCTCCCTTGATGCTCCACATATAATCCACATGCTAAACCTTTGATTTGCTTGATACAAGCTAGTTTAGCATTTGATAGGATTAAGGAGATTTTGTTCAACTCTAGCAAACATTGATTGTTATTTTGCTGAGTTGAACGACTTAATACACAACCATTCATACATCATTGCATAGCTGTGGTTCTTGCGATTGGAAGTTCACATCGGTGGAGTCCAATTGGAGAAGCCTTGGGAAGGTGCACTTGAAGAAGCAAATTGGAAGCTCATAAGGTTAGAATTGCCACTAGTCAATAGGTTGATAGTGTTCGAATTTGGAATTGGATTTCCCCTTGTATGTGCTTGCCTCTTTGGCGTTTTTCATAGTGTGATTCAAGAGCGTGGGGTACGGCTCCCCTCCGGTTTTCCTCTAGAGGTAGAGGTTCCGGGTGACCATTAATTGTGTTGTGTGTTTGTTGGTATTGTTGTCTTATTTATCTATCATCCTTAATTGTAGAAATCATTGTGTGATTCATTCAATAGATTATAGACCGTGGTGTGCTAGTTTGACGCACACTTTGGGTTTTAGGATTGTTCAATTGAGTGTTGTTGTTGCATACTCTTATAATTGTTCAATTGAACATTGTTTGAAACTTTGGTTGTCGATTAGTGTCATACGACGTACTTGCCGTTAAAGGGAATTTCAATTGGTATCAGAGCCTCTCTCTAGAGGCAAATAGAGTCGATCCGGTTAAGTCGTAAGTTGTTGTCATGCCGGATAGAGCATTAGGATCATTGAGTCACCCACCTTTCTTCAATGGTAGTAATTATTCGGTATGGAAAAATAAAATGAGATTCTTTCTTAGGTCTCAAGATAGCTACATTTGGAATATCATTCAACATGGCTATTCCGAACCTACTAAAAAGGTTGAGTAGTGCAACCTAAGCCTAAAGCCGAATGGAGTGTAGAAGAAAATAAACTTAGTGATGCAAAGGCTAAGGGTCTAAATGCTTTAGTTACCGCCATATCTACCGATGAGTTTAGACACATAGAGCATTGTGAATATCTCAAGGAAGCTTGGGATAAACTTAGGGACATCCATGAGGGTGATACCCGTGTTAGAAGCTCCAAACTCCAAATGGTGGATTCCGAATTTCAAAACATCACTATGGGAGAATCCGAGTCTTTTTCTGATTTTTACAATAGGTTAAGCTTGCTTGTTAATGCAGCTAGGAATCTTGGTGAAAACATCACTGAAGAGAAAATTGTAAAGAAATCTTTAGGGTCCTCCCCTCTAGGTTTATTCCCAAAAAGGCACTACTAGAAAAACCATCACTAGCTTCCAAAAATTTATAGTCCCTTTACACAACATAGGGGACTATTATTTGTTTCCAATTGTCAATAGGGACTCATGCAGCCACAATTTAGATAATGGTATCCTCTATAGGAGTTTCCATTGATCTAATGGGACATAAAATACATTCATCCCTCCTATTTTTTAATTTTCCATTTTTGCTTTTAAATGTATACTATTTTGGCATACCAAATATTGTCCCTAAAAGTATAATTAAAAGATACACTTTTCCATCCCTTTACATGTGTTAGTTGAAGAACACTATTACAACAGTCCCCAATACAAAGTCTATGGAGACTCATTTTTGTCCCCAAATCCAACCAAATTAATAAAAAAAAAAACTGCTGGCAGAACCATGCCAATTTCATCACTTATTCTCATTTCTCACTTTAGATGCTTCTTTGTCATCAATTTATTGGTTTCCTTCCCCTGTTGTCATACAAAATAAAAATTATCAGTGCTAAGATAAAATTGCTTATGAAAAAAACAGAATTTGTTACTTGAAAACCCATCAATTAGAAATCAAAATAGTATAACTGCAAGTAATGAAATCTAGTAAACAAAGCAATTACTAAAACGGAAACAAAATATTAGTAGTATAACAGCAAGTCTGCAATTAGAATCAGAGATTATACACAAAAAATAAACCTTCAATGACAGAACAAAAGCATTAATTATAGAAGAAAAACCCTAACCTATTCAATACCTTTGCAAGATTAGTAAAGCTTCCAAATGTAATTACACAGGTAACTAGTTAGAGTAGGGGAAACAGGCCTTGCCTCAGAGGAAGGTGTATAACAAATGATTAATTCTGGTATTCGAATTAACTCCCGAACATGCCTTCATTTTTAATACAAGTATTACGTTATAAACAGATAAACTTGCACAAAATGTAGCACGACCACTTACTCTAGTGAAAAACGCATGCTTTGAATTCTATAGAAAACAAATAAAGAACATAAAGAAAAGGCTTGCAATTGGTTAACAAAGCAATTACCTATCATTCACTCTGAATCAATAAGAGTGAGTGTATGGCGCTGCATTAGTAGGTGATTCTATACTCAACTGCTGGAAAAAGAGTAGTGTTAGATAGCAATCCAAGTAACATGCAAATCCAAGAATAAATAACTTAAAGTTAAAAGATGATTCTTTAAAACAACAGAAGACCACTAGTGTTGAGTAGAAAAACAAAAACAAAAAAAACCCAATCCATATCTGCAACTAACAACAATTGAAAAAGAATGGAGTGATAGCTATCAGGGTTTGACTTTAAACACACAACCAGAAGAAAAAATTAAAAAAGAATCCAAGGAAATAGGCTTAACTTAATGGTATATATGAGATAATATACCTCTTCCTTGATGAATATCCACTTCAATGTAATAGGATGCACAATCTGTAGTCTGTGAAGGCACAACACAGAACAAACCCCATACTGAAAGAGTTAAAACATAATAAAACCCAGTAATGAACTGAACGGAAGCAGAAGCATAAAACACCAAAAATTGTTTGGAAGCAATGTCAACCCTTCATATATAGATATATAGAATTTGCAGGTACCCATGAGCTAATCACAAAAAATAAACGAATGAATCAAATATGCATTGAAATACAGCAGGAAATCAAAAAACTTAAAATACAGAGGACACGAAAACTAGTACAAAATTAGCATAACTATATGTTAGGAAATATCATAGTACTTGAGCATTAAAATAAAGAGAATACTAAATTTTATAACAAGCACACATGGTTGAAACAAAATCCATTGGCACTTCTGATCCTCAGATCATGTGCTTCTCTATCTACATTGAACACAATAGCATAAAATTAATATACATAGGACATAAAACCAGTACAAAATTTTATAAATTATATGTTCGGAAATATCATAACACTTGAGCATTAAAAATAAAGAGAGACCTAAATTGCATGACAAGCTCACATCGTTTTCACAATAACAATTGGCAATTCAGATCCTCCAACTCAGAGTACTCCTCCAACTGCATTGAACAGAATAGCTAAACTAAAACACTTGAATCATCCGTACCTGTAGGAAAAGACATTGATCTTAATGAGTAATTATCTGCCCATTTCACTCTACCTACATTTTTGAGAATTCACCTATAATTGATGCTTTAAAGTAACTGGAAGTGACGAACTAGAAGGACTCAAACCAGAACACTATTAAATATAGTCACTAAATCCGCTTATTCTAGTAGTTAGTGCAAGTAAAATTGTATACGAGCTTTCCAGACTACCTCAATTTAATTCAAAATTTCCTATGTTTCCTTTGCTTGCCATGTGCACTTGTTTATCTGAAGGGGGAACAAATGATGATGCTTTAAAGATGAAACCCATATCTCCGAATAAATTTGATTGAATATTCAATAAATCAGACTTCTACTTGCAAATAATTGATAAGAGATGTAGGTAACTTGATTCCATACATAAAAGTTTAAAATTTGTGATTGCTCTGGGCTTATAACAGTAGAGTTAAGTAACTTCCACATTACATTCCATGAGAGGAGGCTTTGTTAGAATTGGTCTCTTCATCTGATCTGCATTCTATCATCGAGACCAAAATCACAAGAAAATCTAATGAGACCCATCATTAGATGATATTTTATAGAAACTGATAATAGTAACACCAAGACGCAGTAGGAGAAACAGGTAGAAAGCCTATAATGCGTCTATAGACATATATAGAAGCCACTAAAGAAAAATCCCTAGGTTTGAGCGCAAAACCTAAACGCACCAAAATATCCAGCCAATAATCACCCCGAAGATCAAAAAAGCCCTTAATTAAATTTTGCTTTAAACAAATTTCAGCTGAAGTTAAAAATTATAAAAGCCCTATCGCAAAAAATTCAGAAAACTACTAAAATCCTTAATTGATGAACAAATCTGGAACAAGCCATTGCTTATTTCACACTAAATAAGAGAAGATATTTTCAGCCCATAAAACAGATTAGTAAAAGGAGAACAAACAGATCACTTGCAGAACCCCTAAGGCCCTTAAATAAAAAACAAAGCTGGAATAAAGATTACAAACCCTAAATCACAGAGAAACCATAGACCCGCGAGATAGATTGCAAAGGTAGTTGAGAGGATGGTTCAGCACCCGCCGATTCGAGTATTGAAGACGTGGGGAAGAGAGGGAGAGAAAAGAACAATTTGGGAAGACTGGAAGAGAGAGGACAGAACTGGAGAGTTTTATTTTATTGGTCAGCCATCCATCCCCAATAAAGGCCATTACTGTACGCATATCTGTCCCTTTTTCTTTTCTTTTCTTTTCCTACAACGCACATCTGTCCCTTTTTGGAGAGAAAAAGGATAATAACATATTAAAGTTATGAAATTTAAATTAAGAAAATAATCAAGTAACATACAATTGTCCTCATTGTTGTAAAAATAAGTAAAAAAAAATTCAAAAATTCTAATTTAAACAAAAGAGACTCACAACAGTCCCTATATTCCATGTGGGGATGAAAAACTGTATCAACATAGATTTTGTTAAGGAAAAAATTTAAAATAGCCAAATGAGGGACAAAACTCATATTTGTCCCTAAAAATATGGTCCCTAAAGGGGGTTTTTGTAGTAGTGAGGCCGCCATAGAAGAACATTCACTACTTAGTGAAATTAAGCTTGATATTTTGATTAGCAAGCTTATAACTTTTGAAATGGAGTTGTCTAATGGTGCAACTCCCAAGAAGAGCAAGGACATTGCCCTACAAGTTACAAATGAGCATGTGAGTCCTAGAAATTTTAAAAAACTCACCATTGATTTTGAGAGCTCTAACATTGATAGTCAAATGGCTCTTATTGCCAAACAATATAAGAAATTCCAAAAGAGTAGAGGGAGATTCTCAAATGAGAATTCTTCTAACTATCATAAGGGAAGTGGTTCCACTCCTCCTCCCAATGCCTTTAAGAATAGGGACAAATCTTTTGAAAATGCTAGGGAAGAGAAACCCTTGAGAAAAGGCCCTCAATGTTATGAATGTGATGGTTTTGGCCACATTGCTAAAGAATGTGGTAATAGACTTAGAAAAGAGTCAAAATTTGATCACAAAGCCATGAATGCTTCTTGGAGCGATTCCGAGGATTCTAGCTCTTCATCCGATGAGGATGAACCTATTATAGCTTTTGCAGCCAAGGTGGACTCTTTTAGTTCAATTAATTCTAATCTTGTTTCAAATAATGATCATATTCCTTCTAGTGATGATGAGAGTGAGGTTGAGCCTTTAAGCCGTGAGGAGTTATATGATAAAGTTGATGAACTCTATAAAATGGGAATCAAAGACAAAGAAATGATTATGAACCTCAACTTAAGGGTTATTGAACTAGAAAAAGAAAAGGATAACACGGTGTGTATCCTTAATGAGGAAATCATAGAGTTGGAAAAGGAGATTCTTGAAAAGAATATCCTCATCAACACCTTGTCAAGTGAAAATGACAAACTTAAAGGTTGTGTTGATGATTTGAGGTCAAAGGGTCTTGGCATGACACTTGGTAGTGCCAAACTTGACAAGATACTCAATATGGGCAAAAGTCATAATGACAAAAGTGGTCTTGGCATTAAATGTGAAAAATCTATCTCTTCTCCTCTAAAGACAAATTTTGTGAAAGCTTCTACTTCTCCTTCGATAATCTTAGAATCTCCTAAAGCTCCTAAAACTAAGAGGTTTGTTCCTACTTGTCATCATTGTGGCAAACTTGGACATATTAGACCTAATTGTTATACTCTTAAGAGATTACCTAGGAATCCTCCTCTTGTTCAAAAGGGTCCCTTGATCAAGAAGTTTGTCCCTACTTGTCACAATTGTGGTGAAGATGGTCACACTAGGCCTAAGTGTCTTGCACCAAAAAGGACACATGTCCTTAATCCCTCTTTGTTTGCAAAGGTTGATCCTAGCAAGTCTTTTTCTCCTAGACCTTCACACTTTGTGAATGACAATTCACTTCACACTCAAGTGAGTTTTCTTATGAATGAAGTGGTCAAACTCTCAAAATTGATAGACTCACAAGCCTCTAATGGTTGTTCATCTTCTTCTAGTCAAAAGACTTGGGTCAAGAAGAATGTTGATTGTTAAATCATACTTATGATTGAATCCTCAAGGTGTTTTTCCTTACTAGTGTTTAGGGAGACATTCAATCATCTTTTATCTTGGTGTATTGCATTAAGAATTGTATGATCATTTTTGAGTGTTTTTCTGCTTGTTGAAATCTAGATGATTGTCTTTAAATCTATGCTTTGAGCTAAACCATTTATCTTTGAAAAAATCGTCTTTTTTCATTGCCTAGTATGCACGGTCGATCGCATAGATACACATAATCAATCGCAATCAGAGGCAGAGAGCAGGTTTATTTGATTTACACTATGCGATCGATCGCACGGTATCGATCGCACTCATAGACCGAGAGCTCTATTTTCTGATTTTCGCTAGGCGATCGATCGCATAAACCCATAATTGGTTTTTATTCTCCTTCTCTCTCTCTTTTCTTTCCCACTCTCTTTGCTTTCTCTCTAGAACCCGAAAAACCTCTCTTCCTCTCACAAAAAATTCATCAAACCCAATCCCTTTTCACTTCATTTTCGTGGATTGATAAAGCTTTCTTAGGGGTTTTCAAGTGATTTTGTGGTGATTCCTCACCATTTTCGGTTTCTTCAAGAGGTATTTTCTAAATCTTCTCTCTTTTCATTTAGTTTTCGGATTTGACTTAATTTGATAATCTTAGCTAGTTTCTTGCTATTATTAGTATTGATTCTAGTTGATAATGATAAGGGTAATCCGATTTTGCTTAGTTTTTGTTGAATTGATTCACAAAATGGATTTTTGCAAAATTAGGGTTCTTGTTTTCGAAATTTTGGGGTTTTTGAAATTTTTTGTTTCTTTAGCTTAAATTGTTGAGTAATTTGTGTAATTACTTACTTGTTTAGGTTATTGAGAAGTGTGCATTGTATTGAGGATCACTTTTTCTTGTGGATTGGTGATTTTCAAGGTAAGTTATGCCAATTTTTTTTATTTTTCTAAGTAATCCGATTTTGGGTCTTAGTTTGAACATTGTAACTTATTCTCTTGTATCTTTTGTTTATTGCTTTGTGCATTGGTTGATCGAATCGGTTTGGCTCACCAATTCGGTATGATTTTCTATCTTATTCTCATGATTGTTTGGTTTATTGTGTGCTTATACTTTGTGCATGGTTGAGACTTTGTTTACTTTTCTGCAAATAGATGAGTCGATAGTGAGATCAAAGGGTAAAGGAGTTGCTTCGTCCTCTTCCTAACCACCCTATAAGAAATCCAAACCATCAAAATTTGCATCGGCCGCCTCTAGGGATTTTCATCCCGAAAGAAACATTTCATTTGATACACAACATGACCTAGACTACTTTAGGACCCTCCAAAATTTTTTGGTCTCTAATAGGCTTGAAAGTTTAGGTTTTGGTTTCACTCCCTTCAATGAAAAATTGGTTAGGGATTTCTATTTGAATCTTCCGGACTATACGTCCAAAGAGCATAAGGAAATGATTTTTACCTTTAAAGGAAAACGCATTATGCTTTCTTCATCTATCATTGAAACCATCCTTGATCTTCCTCAATCTTCGAATGAGGACATTGAATCTTTTGCGGAATTTTCTATTCCTATTTCCATAACTTCGTTTATGGGACATGCATACATAGATGGTAATGCCCTAACTCCCAAAGTTATGAGTGGGAAATTAAAAAATGTCTATAGGGTGTTTTGGCTTTGGGTAAGGTACAACATTCTACCTTCCACCCAAAAATCCGAAATCGCTCTTGAGGGATGTCGGCTCTTGTCGGCAATGATAGAAGGCCATGCTCCCATTCCTTAGGGCACTATTATTTATGACGCCTTCATTAAGCGTGCCTTAGGGAAGCCCACATCTAAGTTATTCTTCCCTTGCCTCATCATGAGGATTTGTAAGTTCTATAAGGTTAGAGAGGCGGATGTTGATCTTACTTATCCTATCACATCCACTATTGACACGGGACTCGTGCTACATAGCTTATCTCATTGTCCTAGGGATGTGAATGTGCCTCGTCCATCCACCATTCATGAGGCACCTCCCACCTTTGATGCCTCTTCATCCTTTCCTCCTCCACCTTCTTTTGATGTGTCTAGGATAGATCCTAACCTCTATGGTTTTCTTTCTCACTCCTTTACCACTATGACAGCTCACTTTGATGCTCGTTTTGATGGTTTGTCCACGTATGTGGAGAGTTCTCTTGAGGAGATGAGTGATCGCATGGAGGAGTTAGCTCTCTCTCGTCATGATGGTTTTGCCCGTGATGGTGATGATGATGGCATTGGACCGTCTTGATGTATTGTCTTTTATTAGCATCTTGTGTAATGGATTAAGTTCCTTATGATTTTTCTTGTATTAACATTGTTAGTTAAATGTCTTTATGGCCTTTGTACTCTACTTTTATTTTTGCCATATTTTGAGGGGGAGTTGTACCTTGTAAACTCCTTCACTTATTGTTTATGTCATTTTATGCTTTAATTACTCATGTTATGATTTGCATAATATGTGTGTGATTTGACTAAGTTTTTAGTCCCCTTTGGCTTTCCTAGTCAAAAAGGGGGAGAGTATGTGTTGTTCAACTCAATATTATTGTTTCAAGCCATATATGCTTCACGGTATCGTATGTTTAGTGTTGTATTTGCAGGTTTGATTCCGGCATTTCTCTTCGACACTTTTGTAATAGCATAGCTTTGAATTGAGTTGTTTGTGTCTTTTAAGGTTTTGTCTAGGAAATGCCAAAGGGCGAGATTGTAAGGGCAAGTTTTCTTGCAATTGGCTATTTCCTAATTAGACAAAACCTTTTCTGTGTAATTGCACCATATTTTATAGTATATAGGACTTTATAAGTGATTAGGGATTCTGGCATTAGGATTGTGTTCGTTCGGCATTTTCGGAGTTCATCCCAATAGCTTATGGTGTCTTCGTTTTCTTCTTCCTCAAGGTATGGATCATGCATATGCACCTCATACGTATTTTGTATGCTTAGGAAGTTGTTCAAACATATTAGGTTTGCTAGAACTTAAAATGTTTTAATCAAGAATATTGCAAACCCTTGTTAAAATGCTGAAAACACCCTAGGCGATCGATCGCATCCTATCGGGCGATCGATCGTCCAAGGTCAGAAATATGACCGTTGTATTTAAATTAATGCGTTTGAGTGCGGAATATATCCGTTATGCTTTTGTTCCCTGCGATTGATCACATCAGTTTACGCGATCGATCGCCTTTCAGGTTTTCACCTTTGAAAACGTCTCTGTGTGCTGTGCGATCGATTGCACCCTATCGGGCGATCGATCGCTCTTCAAGTTTTTCTCTTGGAAACATCTCTGTGTGCTGTGCGATCGATCGCACTCCTTTGGGCGATCAATCGCATAAAGCCCCTGGTCTATATAATCAGTTTTTTGTCGTTTCATTTCTCAACTCTCTAATCTAAAACTCTTGCAAACTGATTTCTGAGAAAGTTCTTTGGTATTGAGTGATCCTAGTCCATGATATAGGTTCCTCCCTTGATGCTCCACATATAATCCACATGCTAAACCTTTGATTTGCTTGATTCAAGCTAGTTTAGCCTTTGATAGGATTAAGGAGATTTTGTTCAACTCTAGCAAACATTGATTGTTGTTTTGCTGAGTTGAACGACTTAATACACAACCATTCATACATCATTGCATAGCTGTGGTTCTTGCGATTGGAAGTTCACATCGGTGGAGTCCAATTGGAGAAGCCTTGGGAAGGTGCACTTGAAGAAGCAAATTGGAAGCTCATAAGGTTAGAATTGCCACTAGTCAATAGGTTGATAGTGTTCGAATTTGGAATTGGATTTTGAAATTCCGGTATGCCGGATTTGTCCCAATAAACGGTAGTCGTCCTAAACACTAATCGGAGAGTATACACAACTTTGAACAAATTAAAAGTTACTCTCCACAACCTAGGTTCTAGCTATTGCACAAGCAATACACAATTGAAAAACAATTCGATATGCAACAATCACATTCCATTGTACAACCTAGAATCCCAAAGTGAGCATCATCAATAGCTCACCACGGACTATATCTATCAATGTATGAACAAGCACGCAATATGCTAATTAATTAAGCACAATACAATAGATAAACAATCACAGAATCAATTGCTCAAAACAATACAATCACATATGCATACACAATCGATTGAGCAATTCCTAAAAACCCAAAGAGTGCATCAAACTAGCACTCCATGGTCTAGTGTTCACTATATGATGCAATCACATGCACAACAATTATAATCACAATTATACAATGTAGTGAACAACAATTAGGAAAGCAATCAACAATCACAACACACAATATGGTCACCCGGAAACCTCTACCTCTAGAGGGAAAACCGGAGGGGAGCCGTACCCTACGCTCTTGTGTAACACTATGAAAAATGCCAATTGGCAAACACATACAAGGGGGAAACATAATCCCAAACTCTACACTATCTACCTATAGACTAGTGGCAGCTCTAACCTTGTGTAGCCTCCAAATGCTTCTTCAAGTGCTCCCACCTCAAGCCAATCCGATTGAACGAACTTCACCACGTGAATCCTCCAACCGCAAGCATCACCAACAATGCAAATGTGTGTGTGTAAGTGAATGAAATGAATTCAATTCGTTTGACACAAGCAAG
Organism: Rubus idaeus; assembly: GCA_030142095.1. Classification (NCBI taxonomy): domain Eukaryota; kingdom Viridiplantae; phylum Streptophyta; class Magnoliopsida; order Rosales; family Rosaceae; genus Rubus; species Rubus idaeus. The sequence goes on from CM057965.1 coordinate 20,929,149, forward strand.
TAAACAAGGAACACTTGCTAGAATCAAACAAACCGAATTGACAAACCTTGAATATGATTCAAGGGTTGATTTAGTTATTCACAAGGAACAATAACTGAATCAACAACATCAAAGATGCGAGGAGCCTATAACATGGATCTAGGGTCACTCAACAATACCAGAAAACTCTCTCAAGACGTTTTTAGACAATAAGGAAGAGTAGAAAGAGTTGGACTTAATGAAAACCGAAGGATTCTATTTATAGAAAACAAAACAGACGCTCGACGATCGATCGCACTATTCATGAACAGTGGTACTCTTCATGAATAGTGATACTGTAGCAACGAACACATTTTTGAATCGCAACGGGCAGATTCTCCAACGACACTATTGACGATCGATCGCACTATTCACGGCGATCGATCGCACTGTTCACATGAAATCCAATTAATTTTTAGCAAACCTAAGATATTTGCTTAACCAAAATGAAATCCAATTAATTTCTAGCAAACCTAAGATATTTGTGCTACTTCTTAAGCATAAACAAAGTGTATAAAATACATATGCATGATTCATACCTTGAGATGCTTGAACGAAACCTTCGATGAACAATAATCAAAGTCTGGAGAAAAGACCGGGTAAGAAAGGCGTCTTCACGAACCATCTCGAGCAAGAACAACCTAAGCCACTATTCCTAATCCCTTAAATAACCTAGCATTGAATACAATAAAATGCTAATACAAGGGAAGAAGTTTTGTCAAATAGGAAATAGTCAATAGCAAATATTTTGCCCTTACAGATTTCCCCTTGTATGTGCTTACCTCTTTGGCATTTTTCATAGTGTGATTCAAGAGCGTGGGGTACGGCTCCCCTCCGGTTTTCCTCTAGAGGTAGAGGTTCCGGGTGACCATTTATTGTGTTGTGTGTTTGTTGGTATTGTTGTCTTATTTATCTATCATCCTTAATTGTATAAATCATTGTGTGATTCATTCAATAGATTATAGACCGTGGTGTGCTAGTTTGATGCACACTTTGGGTTTTAGGATTGTTCAATTGAGTGTTGTTGTTGCATACTCTTGTGCTTGTTCAATTGAACATTGTTTGAAACTTTGGTTGTCGATTAGTGTCATACGACTTGCCGTTAAAGGGAATTTCAAAGGGAAAGTGTGAGAGGAGGAAAGGGAAAGTGAAAAGTGGTGGCTGAATTGGGGCTGCTCCAGGATTCCCTATAATGGCAAAAACTAGGTATATATATATATATAGGTTCAAGGAGGGAGAATGGAGGGCTACGATAGCTAGGGTTAGATCTAATGGCTAGAGGAATTAAATGAAGGGTAATGAGGTAAAATCATATAAGGAACAAATGGAAGAAATAATCAATGGGTGACCTCATAGTATCTAGCATGGTCCTTGATGCTTTGAAGGCTCTTGTGGTGAGTCACAAGGTTGACTTCGTCCTTGACCTTGACCTTCGGACTTGACCATGGTTGACTAGCTTGACTTTGCGGCTTCTTGATCAATCTTCCGGAATTTTCTTATGATTCGCTCCCGGGACTTGACATTCTAAAGTCGGGGTTGACCACGAGTTGATTGTCGGTCCTCGGGTTAACTTTTCATCCTTTAGCCGGAAATGCACAAAAAGCTCCAAAAAATACACTTTTGCTCCCAATATCATTCCGATGCTCGATTTACCTACAAGTGTACAAATACGGATTAGAGACTCTCAAATGGCCATCGAACTAGCATAATAATGATTATTAGAGGCTTAATTTGTATGCAAATCACATACAAATTACCATGACTTTCTCTCACTCTATTTGGCATACAGGTACAACCGTGACTTTCTTCTTGCTTCATATAGCATTTTAATCTGCATTTTCACAATTGGCAACTTGAAGTACATATCATATTCTACTTATAACTCATTGTACCGTTTATCATTGACCATCCTCTCAAAGTGTGTAAAAAATTGTGACAAATTATGGTCCGAATCTAAATAATCTTTCAAGGAAGAGTTAAACCTCTCACTCAGTTGAGTGCTTCTTATTCTAGCTTACCATGCTCGCTTAACATATGAAAAATCCCATTTTTCTCTCAACTCATATATGCCACTCAACCAAGTATTGGCATGCGTACCATGTTTATCAAGCATAGCATCCCAAGCAGCTATAAACTCATCTTCATCCTCAATGTTTTCCATGAACCTTCACAAAATACTTGTGATTCCCCCTTCTTATATCAAAAAACTATGTCCATGCTTTATGACATTTTGCATCATATGCCATGTGCAAAGCCTATGATATGCATCAGGATAACATGTTGAAGAGTCTTTGCCATTGCAGCATCTTGATATGTAAATATTGTCTTTGGAGCCTTTCCAGACATGGCCTTCAAAAAAGTCTCAAACAACCATATAAATGAATCAACTATTTCATCGTACATTAGAACCACCTCAAATATAATAGTCTCGCGGTGGTGATTGAATCCAACAAACACCCCAAGAGGTCGATTTAGTAAACTAATACTAAAACAACAAATGAAAGCCTGCCAGAGATAACCAAGGCCCAGGCCTAGGATCGACCAAGGTAACAATCCATCACAACAAAGGGATAGATCGGACAAAGACACCACCGTCGCCAACAAGAAGATGGGAGCCCCACCATCAGTGTACAATTGCCGACCAAATGTCCTATTCTCCACCATCTTGTGCTCCACAACAAGACTGCCAACATGCCTACCAGATCGGACCAGACCCAGATCCAGTGCCTAGATAGAGACCTAGATCCACCCGGATCCCAACACCATCTTAATAGCTCGAAACATCCCTTCAAAATTGGAGATCCACCAATCCAAACCACCAACACGTCATGGAAAAACCAGCCAAACCCTCCGCCCTCATCACAACCACCAACCACAGAGAGAACAGGCCCGAGAGCCATATCAGCCGCTGCACACATGGTTGGCAGGAACCATAAAAAATGGTGAGGGGTGGTGTAGGGGATAATAAATCCAGGGGATGGGGGCAAAGGGATACCGAAGGGAAAGAAACACTGAAAGTAATAGAAGAGAAGTAAATCTAGAACACTTGAAGATGAGAAGGATGGCCGAAACTAGATCAGATTGAAACCAAGACAAGCTCGGAGCGAAAACTGAGACAAGCTCAGATCGAAAACTGAACAAGCTCAGAACGAAAACTGAGACAAAGCTCAGATCAAAACCGAGACAAAGCTCGGAGCGAACCCAAGACAAGCTTGGAGAGAACTCGAGAACAGGCTCGGAGAGAAAGGGTTGCAGAAGTGAAGGCTAGATAGCTCTATTCCGGCAAAACATAGTGAGATCGGGTTTCTCTCACTAGGTTTAGAGAGAGAAGCTCTCGACGGCTAGTTGCTATGAAATTCATAACGACCTAGATCATATTTACTCCGGAATGTAAAATCCAGCATTCTTATATAATTTTTACTTTGATAGGAATAAAATAAGCCCAATCCAGAGCCATTGGGTAAAATTAAAATACACATGAGTCAATGAAAAATTTAAGGTAAATTTGTTTATCTATTCGGTATTTCCTTAAACAAAAAGCGTTATCTCCTGTTGCTCGGCGCGGCGAAGGAGAGAGTGAAAATAAGGTGAGGAATGAATTCCTCGTCACTGATGTTCCGTCGGTTCTTGTGCTTCAATGCTTCGACTCCACCATCATCTTCTTCTGCTCATTCTACTCTATGCTTCTCTTCGAAGAAGAAGCCCGTCGTCTTCTTAGGCTCTCCTCAGGTCTCCTCTCTCTCTTTCTCTCTCTCTCTCACTCTCTCTCTCTCACATATTTTATAGATATGTGTGCAGTACTCCAGTGTGTATGATAATGATAAAATGTTTAACGTTTGTTGCTGATAAATGTTTTGTTTACTCAAGGTCTCTGCAACTGTTCTGGACGCCCTGCTGAATGCATCCACTGCCCCAGATTCTCCGTTTGAGGTATCCATTTGTTTTCAGCTTCTCTTGGTCCATTTTTACTTTTTTGTTATTGCTTTATGTTATAAGGAACCGCATCTCATAACTCTCACGTTTGGTCTTTAAGGGACTAAAGACTGATTGTCATCGGAAGTATTTGAGGTTTTACTGTGTCTTGCATTGGTATTTGTATAGAATTTAAGGGATGTTACATGCCTTTTATGACATTATGTGGAAGGAGATCTCATAATGGATGTTTTAGTATTAAGGAGATTTGAGGTTTTGGTAAAGTGCGTTTACTTAGCAGCCTTATCAATTGGTGGGTTGTGCTGTGTTTCTCATTTGTCCTTCTGTTGGTATGTCATGTAGGTCATTCTGTACTAGTTGCCTTATAATGTCAATTTGTTGAAGGTAATATCTTTCATACAAGCAAAAGTATCTATCTTAGGAACTGACTAGTCAAAGAAGATGCCGACTATTTATATTTAGATTGTGCAGAAACATGCAAAGTAATTGCCTGCAAGATAGATGCCTAATTTGTATGATTTAGGTTGCAGCAATTGTGACTCAGCCGCCTTCCCGGAAGGATAGGGGTAAAAAGGTGCTGCCTTCTCCTTTGGCACAACATGCTCTTGACAGAGGCTTCCCTTCGAACCTCATTTTCACACCTGCACGAGCTGGAGAGGTAATTTGGTATCATCTCTTGTTATTCATTCATTACAAGTTACCCTGTAGTCAGTAGTTATCTGATTCAGAGCACAATGCAGTTAACTGTAGAAATGTTTTGGGTAGGGTTTCTGCTGTGGAACTGCAATCTTGCAATTCTTATGCTGAATGAACAGAATAAAATCACTACTCTTGTGATAGTAGTGCATTGTTCAGTGTAGTGGTAAATAGTTTGAGATGATTATCAAGCTCCAAATTTTCATCTTTAAGTGTTTTTTTATAATTAATCTTCCATTTACTAAATAATCAACCATCGGAAAACACACTAACGGTTGTTTACATGCTCATAGCCTCAAATTATTAACTGACCTGGCATCTCTTTATATTCTATGCATAATTAGTGTTTTTTTTTCTTCTTCTTAAAGATGTTTACTGTATAACCTATTAAATGGTAGTCTAGAACAGGAGCAATGTTTTATTATTTTATGATATATCAATATATCAGATTGCACTTTACGCTGAAATTATTAATTGATATAGTAATGCTGTGTTTGTCTGTTAGTATTCTCCTTTTGAAAGCTTTTAACTTGGATGACATGGTACCTAATCCTGTATCCATTTTGGTAGAGATTTTTTGCATTCTGTTATGGGTAGTATCCATTATGTACTATTGTGTTTGACCTAGTCCCCGTGTTCCTGGAATGGATCTCTTATGTAATTTTTTTAACGTGCTGGAATACTAAGTGCAACTCTTACTTTGTAGGCTCAATTACTAGGCCATTAAAAGTAATGTGGCATTATACATAACCATGGGCAGTAGCTATAATCCAAATATCCAATACTGTCTCTTATTGTGTTAGAATATATTGTAAGAGTTTCCACATATATTCTCAGTGTTTCTTTACATTAATGTTTCTGTAGTTTTTGACACTGTTAGAAAGTGGTGATTTTATTTAAAGAGGGCTTATTTGTGTTTACTGTATGTGCAGGATATGTTCCTGTCCAGCTTAAGAGCTTTGCAGCCAGAACTTTGCATTACTGCCGCATATGGGAACATTTTACCTAGCAAGTTTCTTAATATCCCGACTTTGGGTTAGTTGAATGAAATTCGCTAACAATATATGAAATTGTTTTCTTCTCTGCTACCTGTGAACATAAATGAACCATACTTGTTAGTTTATGTTTAGTTATGAAGACATATCAGAATTGTGTCTATGACTATTGAAAAGTATGGCTATGTGATAGGCATTGTTTACTTGTAATGGGAGTTATTCCAACGTTCACATTAAATAAAAAGAATCAGGAGTAATTCTGGGCCCGCGTAGGCCCCCCACATGAAATAAGGAAGTTCATTTCTTTTTTGGCAAATAATGAGGAAGTTCATTTTGAATCTTCATTTCTTGTCTTGGCTAGAAGGTATTGTGCTGGTTTCATCTGGACCAGAAATGAGAGTGGTTGCGAGTCATCAGGATGATTCTCTTGTAAACCATTCTGAAGGAATTTGACCCCTCCAGTCTTCCCCTCATTCCTTTATCTGTAATATGAAAAGCTAAAGTTCCTCCTAGGGTAGGGTGTTGGCTTGGATTATTGCTCATGGAAAGGTCTGATACCTGTGCCATGGTTCAAAGGAGCAGGCCTGATATTTGTCTATCCCCTAATTGATGTGTAATGTGTAGAGATGGTTCTGAATGTGTGAACCATTTGTTTTTATAATGTGCAGTTGCATTTACTCTATGGAAAAAGGGTGTTTAGGGAGTCAAATCTGAGTTGGGACAATTCAGCAGATTGTGTGGCCTTATTGTTTGAAAGGCATGAACTAAATAAGTTATTTTATGGGAGAAAGAAGGGTTTGGTGGGAAGATGTGCTGTAATGGCTATATCGTGGGTCATTTGTATGGAGAGAAATAAGAGAACTTTCAAACATTTCAAGGGTGAGGGAGGAACTGGATTTTTTTGTGGGAAAGGGTTCGCTTTTGGGCAACTCTATGTGCATCGCTTTCCTCAGAATTCAGTTGTAGTTCTCTCCATGTTATTCTTTATAATTGGAATGCTGCTGTCATGTAGTTATGTTGTTTTGCTTGATGCTATCTTGAGTTGCAGTCTCGATCCTTTAGCTAGTATTGTCAGTGGACATCTTGTCGCCCGTGTTGTACTTTTTTATTTTAAAGAAGCATGCTCATATGAAAACTACAAATAAATCGAGAGTTTTTGCTTTCACACATGGTCAGTTCTGCCAGCATTGATTCTCATTCAAAAGTGATGACCTTTTCAGGCACGGTAAATATACACCCAAGTTTGCTGCCGTTGTATCGTGGTGCAGCACCTGTTCAAAGAGCTTTGCAGGTGTTTTAGGTTTTTAAATTCCTTATTTCATATATCGTGTAAATTAGGATATTTGTTTATTTGTTAGTCACATGTAAATTATTATGAAAATTATCACTTTTGTTAGTCACATGCAAACTTTCTTGACTCTGGAGTTTATCGACATTTTTTATTTATTTCGGACTTAGGATGGTGTTAAGGAAACAGGAGTATCCCTAGCATTCACTGTCCGTGCATTAGATGCTGGACCTGTCATTGCCTATGAAAGACTGGAAATTGATGATGAAATTAAGGTAAGCAGCGTCTATGTTTTTAGATTTCATATGTGATATTTCTACTTCTCGGAAAAAATAATGTCTAATTTCTAAGTCTGAGTTGATACTGATTTTTCTGGATGAAGTAGTAGTGCACATGGGTTGTGGTTCAAGATCTTTGATACATGATGTTTTATGTGTACATGTTATTTATATCTTGGTACCGACAATTTAATTGAAATTCTTAGCCAAACATAAGGGGAAAATGCTTGACGTATGTGAGATGCTAAAGTTATGCGTTGAAGTTAGTAATGGTCTGTCTTGATCAAGCAGTAGCTGAGTTGCCTTGAAGTGCAAGATCAGTGAATTGTCGTGGATTCTGTGTGCGTGAGGATAGGAAAATGATATTCAATACCGATGTTTATTCCCTACATTGAGATTTGAGTAACCTTTTAGACTATTCACAAATTTTAAAATTATGTTAGGGTTGCTGCCACTTTGTAAGCATTTTGTGATTAATAGTTATTCTGGTTTACATGCAGGCACCAGATTTGCTTGTTCGCCTATTTTCTGAAGGTATGCTTTATTCTCTTATTCCCTCTTTGTCTAAAAAATCATCATGGATTATAACTGATTCTAGTATATATATTTTTTTCCTTAAATCTATTTTTATTTTTGTTTTTTCCTTTTTAACCATGCAAGTTGTAGTTTTTCAGCCCTTCTATTTCGATCTCATCCCAGCCAATGGTTCATTCTCATACTCCATTCTCTTTCATACTTCATTAGTTGGATGAATGTTGTCTTGCATTAGTATGTATGCATACTATAATGATGCAAAACCTTCTCAATTCTAATAATGTACGACAGTAGAGAATTGAGAATAGGGAGGAGAAAAGAGAAGAAAGGAAAAAAGGATATCAAAGCACCAAGCCTTTATCCAACTCAGATTTTCTTACAAGATATAGCCGTGTTTATAGGGTTCTAACAGAACTCCAAGACATTTTAATTTTTCCCTGAACTCCAAGACTCCTAGAAAACTAAAAGACTCATTACCGACAGAAATACATATATATATATATATTCGAGAAATACTAAATGACTCGTGAGACTATTGGAGAAGTTAAAAGGACATTACCTCTTTGATATTGACTCTTAATAACACTCGGTGACTCTGAGATGGACCTTTTAACGTATTAATTAAGTCACTGACAAACTCCTACCTACCATAGACATTTCTCATTGGACCAATCACCAATGTTAGATTCGGCTACGGGCTTAGTCTTCGGATTCGAAAGAGGATAGTTCTTTAGAGGTGACTATTTTTGGCACGACAAGATTACATGACTTGGAGCAACATACGGCTTGTGGGTTTGGGTTTTACCATTAGTTAATACGAATCAGTAGATGAACTGACTATCATGAATAATGAATATGTAAGGTTAGTTACAAACACAATCAACCCGAATTACATGAAGAAAATGGCTTTTTTGTTCTCATATAGATTGTATGAATCATTGTATGATTATGCATATTTCTTCTATGGTTTTGCCCGGATCATGATTAAATTTATTCTTATGAGAAAATCTATGTCAACCTGAATGTCACTTGACTAATAAACAGGTTGGGATAATTTTGAGTCACTTGTAACAATTAATTAAACTGATGGTTTAGGGTTCATAGTACTCCATAGGAAGATGATATGACATGACATGAACACAATCCTCTAACAAGAATTACCACCTCTATACTTAGTTTTTAACCAAGTTGTAGCTATTTATGCAATGTAATAATTGGACGTTTGGATTCAATAATACATATATATATATATATATATATTTAGATATAGATATAGATATAGATACATCTAGTTTCATTATTCATTTATTAAAATAATGTACAGGCTGACCCGTGACCTATTGCTCTGCGCCCCTGCGCATGGGCCTCTGCTTGTAGGTAATGTTTTTGACCGTATATTTTGATGGTCTGCTGCCCCGGTCCAGTCCCTTGATCCTACGTAGTTTGTTACTAGTATGTCTATATTGAGATGAGTGACTACTGTACACTGCAGAAAGTATTATTTCTCATTCATCATGAAGTGGGATTAATGATGCTCCAGGATTAATACTATATTTGGTTTAACACGTGATCAGTATGTGTCCTCTTTTTATGAAAATGGTTTTTCTTCGCATGCTTACACTTTCCTTTTGCGTCCCTTAAGTTATTGATATAAAACTCTAAACTGTGGCGATAAATTGTTCTTTCATCATATTGTGGAGCGTTCATCAACCCTGAGGATGTACTCTGAAATTAACCAAACCATTTTAATCATTATTGGTCAGTGTGATGCAGCGTGCTGCCATAGAAGAGGTTTTGCTTTTATGTATGTACGTAACTTTTCGGTATTGCATCTTGAGTTTCACTATCAAGAGCCACATGCAACAGCTACATGAGGGTTGTTAGCAATGACTGTCATGGATTTGTTGGCTTTATTTTTAATTTTTTTTATTTGTCATTGAATTCTAGATGTATCGACTGGATTATTATATACAATTCCTATATGGAAGTTTATGTATGATCTATTTATAGATTATTTTGTTAATAAGGGTCTTGAGTTCTACATTTCTCGTCGAAGATTTAATCTCTCTCTGTTTTTTTTTTGGTCTATTTGAAACCTATTTGGTATCCCAATAGGTTGATCTTGTTTCTGAATTGATTTGTATGTCGATAGAATTTTGAATCTTGTGTTGTAAATTGGTCTGGTACCTCTCTGTCCCAAAAAAGAAAAAGAAAAACTAAATTAATAGGTACTAAAAAAAAGATAGAGATTGGTCTGCATGTTCCCATCTAATCTTTTCTTTTCCAAATTAAAGCAAGGATCTACCTCATGTGTACCTCATTTGCTTCGAAGATTTCTAAGCCTGCCCCAACACACTGGCAATTAATTGTTGACGTGTTATTTCACATTTACCATTCTCCATAATTTAGTTGGATCTATCTTAATACAATCATATTACCAAATTACCAGTTTAGTATCACTTCAGTTACATTTCATTTATTATGTAGGATCCAAACTATTGATTCACAAGCTTCCTTCTATATTTGATGGCTCAGCTAAGTTGAAAGCGCAGCCCCAGGATGACTCTAAAGCTACCTTAGCTCCAAAGGTACACATTGCAGTTAATTAAGTCGTATATTGAATGGTGACCCCTATATGTTTTTAATGGTTAGCTTCTTGTGCAAGTATAATTTATTTTGTGTTTTACATAGATTACTCCCGAGGAGTCGTGGCTATCATTTGATCAGGAAGCTCTAGTCCTACATAACAAGGTATGGTCTTTCCTTTTCCTTAAATTTGATGACAGAGTGATGACATGCAACCTCTATAGGTTCGTGCATTTGCAGGATGGCCTGGAACTCGAGCTAAAGTCGTAGTTGTTGACAATAAAAATGGTCACCACAATATCCTGGAGCTTAAAATTATCACAACGAAAGTTTGCAGCCATAGCAATGTTCAGGTCAACCAAGAAGATGACATCTCTTTTCTAAAGGGTGCATTAATATTTCCTTGTGGAGGGTGCACATCACTTGAGGTGCGCGTCTGCATTTTTTTAATTTCTGTTACTGTCTAGTGTTGCTGCTAGGATGGCTATCAGGACATATGGTCATGCTTTTTGTTTTCTGAACCATTTTTATGTGAGCATATATCTGTTCTCCATGGTGTTGGTCCCGTAAGAACACATTTACCAAAATTGTGTTGAAACACATTTCTATCCCAACACCGACCTTCCAAAAGTTTATTCATGTATTTTCATATATTAAGAAAATGACTTGGTAGCTGAAAGCATGTGTTGGTGTGTTTTCTATCCCTTTTAAGTTTCTGCAATCTATAAACAAACTGAATTTTACGATTTAGGCATTTTTCTGCAGTTTTGTTTATCATCTATCTAACTCACATTTGATACCAGCAATGGTGCTTTCGAGTTGATACTTTTTGTGTGATTTGGCAACTTATTCAGGTATTGGAGATTCAGCTTCCAGGCAAGAAGGTAATGAATGCAGCTGCCTTCTGGAATGGTTTACGTGGTCAACAGCTTAAAAGATTTGATGAGTAATATTGTTAGTATTGTAGGGATTTTTCTCTACTCATTCATTTAGTTGATTTCATTGGAATACGGAGTATCACATGAACCCGCCCTCACCCCCACATTTTTGGGACAGAAAATGTCTCCTCTATTTGTCTGTTTGGTGGCATGAACGTTTTTCTTTTTATTATTATTTTTTTAAAAAACTTTTATTATTTTCATTTTAAAGCGATAGGGTCTCAAGTTTATATGAAGGTATCAATTTAAGTACCCAAAAAAAAAAGTTTGAAATTCATATATATATATATATATATAGGGGAATCAAAGATGGTCAGATGTAATGTTTAAGTTTTGAGCTTCAAGTAGTGGCACCGCGTCCAGCAAAGTTAAAGTTTTGCTGCGTAAAGTGTCCGACTCCGACATATACCAATCTGTGGCTTACAGGTCATATTCTCTTTTTTGAACATTTTATGGAAAGTCTATTTCCTTCTTGTTTCTCCTGTAAATTCTGGTTAGAATCCACCACTGCTTCCTATTACCAGATTCCAGCTTCCTTTTTAATAAATAATTTAAAGCAAAGCCACGGTCCTAAACAAAACCAATTAAGAAAAAGCAAACTTGAAAAGTACTTTTACTATTGTCCAAAAAGAAAAAAGAAAAGTACTTTTACTGTTATTCCCAGTAACCAAAAGCAAAATTAAAAAGTACTTTTACTATTATTCCCAGTAACGTAACTGAAATTAATAAGATAGACCCATAAGCAAAAACAGTGTTTTCTAGCCTATGCTTTGTGGGCATTTTATGTGAGTCAATGTCTTTTAGCCAATGCTTTGTGGGCATTTTATGCGAGTCAATGTTTTTTAGCCAATGCTTTGTGGTGCATTATATATCTAAAGTAGATTCTAGCCAATGCCAATGCTTTTCTCCTCACCCCATCCCATAGGCCTGTTTAAATCCAATGAGCATCAAGTCTCTCTTAATGTAGTCATATATATACCATCTCTGAGAGTCGGGAGTGTATCAATCTCTCTCTCTCTCTCTCTCTCTCTCTCTCTCTCTCTCTCACACACACACACACACACACACTATAACTTTGCTCAATGGGTGCTCTTGATTATCTTCCCTACTTCTGCAGTGACACTAGCACAAGGAGCAAGCGGAAAACAATGCAGGTAGTCCAAATTATTACATACCAATAGCCAAAAGTAAAATCACCATGTCTCCTCCCCCAGCTTTAATTCCACTCTTATATGTTTCCTTAAAAAACAAAAAATGCACTATATATATATATATATATAGTTTTCTTCACATGTGAACGTCCACGAGTGAATTAAAATGCAAAATTTTCATTGTGACATGCAAACTAATGATATCACTAGAACATGTGCAAATGCTATCACTAGTTTCCTCTGAGGATGGATTTTGTTTTTTTCATTGATTCCCAGACAGTTGAGATCAAAGTCAAAATGGATTGTGATGGCTGTGAAAGAAAAGTCAAGAATGCTGTTACCTCTATCGAAGGTTCTCTCTCTCTCTCTCCTCTCTCTCTCTCTCTCTCTCTCTCTCTCTCTCTCTCTCTCTCTCTCTCTCTCTCTCTCTCTCTCTCTCTCTCTCTCTCTCTCTCTCTCTCTCTCTCTCTCTCTCTCTCTCTCTGTGAATTGGTAAGATCAAAATCAGTAGCCAGTTAGCCACATTTGTAATATGTTGACGATTTTTGTATTTTCATACATATATTGGCTGCCTGAACCTATCAACCGTAGACAATGACTTCAAATCCTCATGCTTTTATAAGTTGATGGAGTGTTTTGTCTTATCATACGAAATAATTCTATGAAAAAATATATGGATAAGTGTTTTATCAGTAGCTAGTATATGTTTTGTGATTTCTAAGTTAACAAACCATAAATGTAGGAGTAAAAAGTGTGGAGGTGAACCGAAAACAAAGTCGGGTAACTGTCAGTGGGTATGTCGAACCAAACAAGGTGTTGAGGAGAGTTAAGAATACAGGCAAAAGAGCTGAAATATGGCCATACATCCCTCATCATCTTGTCTACTATCCACACACCACCGGAGCCTATGACAAAAGGGCACCACCAGGTCATGTCAAGAATGTCCTTCAAGCTTTTCCGCAATCTGATGCATCTGACAACATGGATTCATTATTTAGCGATGACAACGTAAATGCTTGTTCTATAATGTAGAATCTTAGAAGATCGATCAAGTTGGCTTTATTTTAGGCTGCATCTTCGGTGCTCGGAGGAATGATGTTCGGGGTGGGTTTCTCTCATCCAACGGCAATTTTCAGGGGCAAGGATGAGATTTTTCTCATCCAAAGGTTTTTATTGTGTCCGAAGTTTTTTCTGTTTGGAACATTGTAGAATTTCCCTTTTTTTTGGTAATAAAATCTTAATGAGTAGACTTTCATCCACGTGAAGCTTACTTGAGATGATTTAGTAACTTGATCAAGACGCCATAAAAAAAAAGATATAGCATGCATAGATCCCAATCGTGCCTTTAGGAATAGTTAGGCATGCTCGGAGACCAATATGAGTAATTTCACAGTTGTGCCTCTCACAAGAATTTTATGTTGTATTACCACGAGAAATGAATTCATACCTCCGCCATCAAAAACAAATGAGGCTATACAACTTTGGTAAATTATAATGAAAACCAGTATAAATTTGTAATAACCATAGAGAATAAATTATGATTATTCAAAAAAAGAAAAAAGAATACATTATGGGTGATCGATATGTAAAACTAAAGAAACCAAAAGAATAAAAACTTGTTATTGTAATAAGCAATCAATATTCTAGTTTATAAACTAGTGTTCTAAAAATAGACCTAGGCGGCCTCAATTAGGTGCAAATCGCGAGAAAAAAAAAGACGTGTTTGGGCGGCGCCTAGGTAGGTTGGGCGGGTTTAAAAAAATCTAAATTTTTTTAATTTGTTTTTGGGTCAAACATTTAAAACATTTTTTTTGGGTCAGAACACATCGCGACTCTCTTTCCTTGCAATCGTTTCTCTCATTATATGCTTAACTTTTTTTCAATGTTTTTCATCAATTATAGAATTAAAGTATACTTTATACATTAATTCTTCCATTTTGTATGTTTATGTTTTTCAATACAAGTATAGTTTTTTGTTTGGATCCGGATCCTCTCCTCAGCATAGCCTTGTCCTCATTTATCCTCACCTTTGAATCGTGACCATTCACTTGAAATCCAAAGGTTAAAAATATGACACATCAGCAACTATCCACTAAAACTCATTAAATGAGGTATTTTAATGCAAACGCCGTTTTCTCTATGAATCAATGTCGTGAGTGAAGTAGTTGAGTCCGTCGTCAATGCTCAATGCGCAGAACTTGCACTTGCCAATGCCCAGAACTTGTACCTGCTTTCCCGAGTATTAAACTCGAATCCGAGCTCTTCTTCTTCTCACTGGCTGTCGTCGTTGTCGGAAGACCGTCATCATCCTTCATCTCTGATTAATCACAGAGATTGAGTCCAATTTAAATTTAATCGGGGGCACTAATTTTCAGTTTTTTTTTTCTGCAGGGTATTTCTAATATTAGCTTCTTTTGCTTTTCTGTGTAAATCCAGTGCCTGCTGTTCGTATCCTGTTGTAGAAGGTTAGAAGATTACAACCCCCATCGAATTGAAACAAAGAACTCCATTTTCCACATAAATTCTATAACAGAAATTAATCAAAATGAATATGAATGAGAAAGAAACACAAAATCAAACCGTGACATTAAAAGGAGCAAATCAACATCGTCATGAACTTGAAAAAAAATATCATATCTTAACAGAAAAATCAAGAAACTTACTTTTCTTTAATCAAGAAACTCCTTTGAAAAATAAAATTTGAGTGAAGGATAAATGAGAAAAAGAAGTACAAACTGGAAAGAAAGGAGGATGAATCACATGATCAGATGATCTGTGAGGGGTGAACTGACGAAGATGAAGGGGAAGAGAACAACTCAACTCGATCTTTAACGTCTCATTCCATAGAGAAAACGGCGTTTACATTTAAAATATCTCATTTAATGAGTTTTAGTGGATATTTGCTGAGGTGTCATATTTTTAGCCTTTGGATTTCAAGTGAATGGTCAGGATTCAAAGTTGAGGATAAATGAGGACAAGGCTATGCTGAGGAGAGGATCCGGATCTTTTTTGTTTTAAGTAGGCACTAATTTGTTTAGTTATTTATATGTTGTATAGTAAATTTAAAATAAATAAATAAAATTCGCTTAGGTCCCTTCTCGCCGCCCGACTATCACCTAGCAATTTTTTAAATATTAGTATAAACAAATCAAATAATTAAGAATATCATCCACATTTTCAAAGATTCAACCCTAAATTAGTAATTACTCAATAAATAACTCTTTAAAGGAATGAAAAAAAATTAAAAAAATCATGGTTCACTGTTTTTTTTTTAAGAGGATCTTAGGTTCACTGTTTATTATGTGCTATAACTTCCTAAGTTGCTATGAAAAAAGTCTAGAGTATTAGAGAATTTCAAAGTCAATATTCCTCAAGAAGGATTATATACTATTATATACATGGTAGTGGTAAGTATTAACTCCTAATCTTTATAGGAAAACTAAACCCTACAATTAAACCTATCTGATACATGTAGTCAATCTTATTAATACAAAATACACATCTTATGATGCTCCCTATCTTGTTTGGGCATTTATATCTCTGATGTCCAACTTCTCAACCGACCTGTTTTCAACATTTTACTCGAAAGTCGAAACACCTTTTATCTTGATATTTGTATGTATCATCAGTCATCACATGAGGTACATCAGTGATATATCTTTGAGTCCAGCTTCTCTCTTGATGTAATGTATAT
The DNA here is from genome assembly GCA_030142095.1 of Rubus idaeus. Classification (NCBI taxonomy): domain Eukaryota; kingdom Viridiplantae; phylum Streptophyta; class Magnoliopsida; order Rosales; family Rosaceae; genus Rubus; species Rubus idaeus. The sequence continues at coordinate 20,945,260 of CM057965.1, forward strand.
TCCCTTCAAAATGTTTGGTACGGTTTTATCATGTTGAGCTAGATTATGTGCTATGTCTATGGCTGCCTTGATGTCGCAATGTACGTTCATAGCTCACATACCCCATAAGTCACTCCTCTATATTGTTGCTTTACACTAGACTTGGCAACTACTGTTTATTTCTTACTGTTCCATGTAATAAAACTACATCTCATTGAGATGGATATCTTATCAGTCATGGATCCAACAAATTTTCTTATGTATATCCAGTTCTCTAAATGATTTCTTTTAGAGATTACGATTCCTTTAGGCTGGTTTTTTCAAGACTAGGTTGATTTTTTGAGTTATCTGCTTTAATGCGAGTTTGTGCATGAACATGTCTGACAATTACGTGCCTTGGCAAGAGTTGACATTGGAGTGTACGAATGATGCTCAAGAAGTTATCTGTCCAGTAGATTTTTTGTTTTTTGTTTTGTTTCAGTAAGTGTACTCTATTTGACCCTAAGGAGCATTATTTTGGTTTTTTTGTTTTTTGTTTTTTGGGTTTTCAGGCCGAATAGGCAAGGCGTATAGGCCACGGGTTGCTAGGCCTTGGTCTATGTAATGTTCTAGCTAATATTAGGGTGGTAGCTAGTGTCTACTTATCCCACTGAAACTTCTTGTGTTACACATTTTTTGAAAGGAAATGAAGTTCATTCAAGTAATTAAACATGAACAAGTATGAGTTACATCATGAATAATGGGAATTACTTAAAAAAAACAACTCATTACAAGCTAAAGAGGTTAATCAATCAGCAACTAAAATATAATTGGCTGGGCGTCAAACATGCTGGAGACGAGCGGTTGCTGTCTCCAAGAGAAGATTTCGGAGATCCAAGATGAGGTACCCAAGAGAAGAAAGGTCTTCCGTTGATGCAAGCACACATTGAATAGCATACTCTGTCAAGATGATTCTGTAGCTGACCGTCAAGCTCTTAATGTCGATCCAAACTCGCGAAGAACAAGATTGACATAAAGAGTCTGGACGATCAGCTACAGCAACATCTCGACAGAGTATGCATCTTGGCAATCAGTTTCCACAATGAATGACGTAAAACATAGTGTGCTGAGCTAATGAGAGGCCGAAGCAACTAAACTACAAAGACTAATTAAAAAAGTAATTTAAGATGCCTAGTTCTTACAATACGCGACTTAATCCAGTGTTAGTGGCAACATGAGGGCCAGAAATAGATGCATATAATTCATCAGTTCATACAGTAATTTTTGTGATCAGTGCTGCTGGCTTTGGCTCTGCAGGTAGAACTGGTAGTCAGCTGGTAGTACTGGTATTGGTGAATATTGACCTGCATATTCATATAGTGGCATTGGAACTGCAACTGCTCTCCTCCTCCTCCTGAAGAGACATAATCTTCAAAGACACTTAATTGATGATGAAGATGATCATTATGGCCCTCTGAGCTATCAAATCCAATACTGTAATTATTACTAAGATTAATATTGCTACCAAAAGTAGCAGTTGCATTTTCATGAGGAGCAGTTTGCTCATTTTCCACTAGTTGTAGTGTTTGAATATTGTTGTTTCTAGGAAGAATCGGAGGACCAATATCTGTGTCAATCGGATGAGTGGACCAAATTGACTCTGCATGTTTACCAGATCTGACCAATCTTTTGATTAAAGTAGCACAATCTACGCTGCCTACCACTGTGATCTTCTCTTCTTCTTTATCTATGTTTACACTATAAACACCTGAAATGAATTAACACCCAAAACTCAAATTTAGACCAAGAAACTAGGCCAGGTTAGGGAATTCTTTGTTGGTTTTTTCTTTTCTTTTCTTTTCTTTTCTTTTTGAGGGATTTCTACAATGTGAAGCATTCAAGAGTTAGGCATCTATCCATAGATCCTATGGGCGAAAAATTAGCCAAATTGGATCGGATTGTCGAGATGGTATAACATTATAGGCTCCATATGCAATTCTTCCAATTGAACATAGAAGAAAATCTGTACGTACCTTGAATTTTGAGGAGTTGTTTTCTCACTTTTTTCACACATCCTTGACAGTTAATGTGCACCTTAAGAACATGTGTCTGTACGGTACATGGGCGTAGAAATTAAATCGATGGATATGAAATTAACCAAAAGAAAATAAATTAAGTTAGTGAAAGAGAATTAGTTGAAGAAAAAGAAAATGATACAGATAACAGAGAAAATTAGGTGCATGCTATTGCTAGGAAGAGGTGGAGCTAGCTTAGCATACCTTAATATTATTTAACAACTCAAAGTCATCAATATTTTTTGTTGTTCTCATCCTCATCATCAATTGATTTCGCCTTCTCTTTTCAGGGGCTCTCTATGATTTGAGAAGCTTCACAGTCATAATTTATTTAGCTAGGAAGGAGTAAAAAAAGTATGACAGAAACAAAATGAACATTTGATGAGTTTGACCAGAGTCATAATTAGGAGAAATTAGGAAAAAGGGCTTGCCATTTTCTATTTTTTAATAAAAATCTAAGTAGTTTATTTTTGCTGGATTTAATCCCTCGACCCAATGCCACCTAGATTTGTTTCCTTTTTAGATTTGATTAGTCAGCCCTACAAATTTCACTATACCTAGAATACCCTTATCCTAAATTTTAGTTGTAAATTTATAATTATAACATCAATTTTCAATTGACTTTTGAATTAATTAAAAAGTTTTCTCCTTAATGACTCTTAACTGAAGTCAATTACTAATGATTTTAGTATTCTATCCCATGATTTACTCTATGCTTGATTGTCTATCTTTCTCTTTATATATAGTTTGTGATTTTAAAATAATATGCATCTACACATTTTTGTGATGCTTTGTTCCTAAGGGTTGTTCTTTGCGTTGTTTAAATCAAGATTTCAGAGGTACTTTACTATTGCACATTGTTGTGTTGATGTTTACTTTCCATTATTGTCGATATTTGAATGCTTATTCTCTCTGTTTTTGTTTAGTTTATAGTTCTTCTCTTAATGGTTGTTGGGTTGTACGTTGTCTTTTTTGTTTGATCTGATTTGCTTATTACCTATACCTTGTTGATGATCAATTTACCTACATTGAATTGATGATCAATTTACCTACAACTAATTGATCATCAATTAATTATAGGTAAATTGATCATCAATCAATAATAGGTAAATTGATCATCAATCAATAATAGGTAAATTGATCATCAATCAATAATAGGTAAATTGATCATCAATCAATAATAGGTAAATTGATGATTAATTTACCTACAACTACTTCAAATACATACTTTATTTACCTTCTATAAAATACGTACTTTATTTACCTACTTTAATTATAGGTGCAATATTCCTACTCGATTACTCACCAAATATGTACTTTATTTACCTAATAATTTAAAATTGTTAATTATAAATAAATTTTCTACTATTTTCCTTAACAAACTACTTGTTTTTTTTTTATTATAAAGAAAATTTGAATTATAGAATTTATTATAAGAATTTATATATTATAGATATGTAATAATGAAATTTTGAATCATAAACTTAATTATAGGAATTTAAATTGAATGTTAATTTGTATTAAATGACTTTTTTTTTTTATAAGGTGTATTAAATGACTTTTGATTATGGCAGAATTTGTAAATAAGTTAAACACAATGGTAGAATGATTTCTTATGTGGCATCTGCAATTTAATATTGGATTAAATCTAGTAATTAAAAAGTCAAAGGATTAGATTCTATAAAATAAAAGTGCTAAGGAGATTTATCTAAATATCCCCATAATTTATTTAGGTAGGAAGGAGTTGAGGTATGACAGACGTACAAAATGAACATTTGATGAGTTTGACCCAAAGTTCACAAAGACGGTTTTCATTCACAAGGACTCTCTCTCACTAGTACACAATGGAGTAGCTAGGAGTACAAAGTTGGTTACATACTCCCAAATAATGACCATGTTGGCTTCTGTTTTTCTCGTATTTTCTGTCCCTCCATGTTGGTTACATACTCCCAAATAAATAAAATCCGCATAGGTTCCTTCCCACCATCCGACTACCGCCTAGCAATTTTTAGAACATTGGTATAAACAAATCACATAATTAAGAATATCATCCACATTTTCAAAGATTCAACCCTAAATTAGTAATTGCTTAATAAATAAGTCTTTAAAGGAATGAAAAAAAAAATCATGCATGGTTCACTGTTTATTATGTGCTATAACTTCCTATGACAAAACTATTTCAAAGTCAATTAGTATTCCTCAAGGAGGTTATATACATTGGTAGAGTGGTAAGTATTAACTCCTAATCTTTATAGGAAAACTAAACCCTACAATTAGACCTAATTGATACATGTAGTCAATCTTATTAATACAAAATACACATCTCATGATGTTCCCTATCTTGTTTGGGCATCTATATCTCTGATAGCCAACTTGTCAGCTGACCTGTTTTGAACATTTGCCTTGGCGAGGGTTGATATTGGAGTATATGAATGATGCTCAAGAAGTTATCTAGTCCAGTAGGTTTTTAATTTTTTTTTGTTTTTTGTTTTCAGGCTGCCGCATAGGCAATTCATATACGCCACGGATTGCTAGGCCTTGGTCTACGTAATGTTCTGGTTGTGATCTCGACAAATTCCATTTCTATCGCAACGAAAGCTAGCAATTATTAGGGTGGTAGTGTCTACTTATCCCACCGAAACTTGTTGTGATACACGTTTTTTGAAAGGAAATGAAGTTCATTCAACTAAACATGAACAAGTTCATGCGAAATTCATCATGAATAATAGGAATTACTTAAAAAAAACAACTCATTACAAGCTGAAGAGGCTAACGAATTGGCTGGGCGACAAACATGCTGAAGACGGCGTTTGCTGTCTCCGAGAGAAGATTTCGGAGATCCGAGATGAGTTACCCAAGAGAAGAAAGGTCTTCCGTTGATGCAAGCGCACGTTGAACAGCATACTCTGTCAAGATACTTCTGTAGCTGTTCGTCCAAACTCTATGTCAATCTTGTTCTTTTTTCATCCAAAGAGTTTGGACAAGATTGCCATAAAGAGTCTGGACGATCAGCTAAAGCTCGACTTTTTTGATCAATCGATTTCGCCTTCTCTTTTCAGGGTCTCTCTATGATTTGATAAGCTTCATAGTCATAATTTATTTAGCTAGAAAGGAGTTAAAGTATGACAGACGCACAAAATGAACATTTGATGAGTTTGACCCAAAGACTCATTTCGTTCACAAGGACTTAGTACACTGTGGAGTAGCTAGGAATACAAAGTTGGTTACATACTCCCAAATAATGACCATTTTGGCTTCTGTTTTTCTCATATTTTTTGTCCCTCCATTTTGAAAATTTTCTATTTTTTGTTCTTTAACATCTCACAACCATTTCACCTACATAACCAAAATAAAATATATGCAACAAGTCTCGGTTAACCAAAAGTTCAATCACAAGCAACCTATTCTGAAACTTTTGCTTGCTTTTCTACCAGCATGAGACACGTAAAGCATACATATAATTGCATTTCCTATACACTAAATATTTACTATTTACAAGGAAAATTTCCAACAACCTAGCATGGATGCACAAAATATGACAGCTGAAACCATTTTTCAGTTCTACACACCACTCCTTCCCCAACGAATAACTAGATCAAGGATGATCTGCACTCACCTCAGAAAATTTCTGTATACACAAGACTAACTTGAGTTGCCCAGAAGAACTGAGGAAACGAAATGGAATTAGAAGAAAATCCATCGGGAAAAATCCTTCGATCCAGCTTGGAACATTTTCTGTCACTGATTTCAATCTGAGACAACTGCTTCCTTGTTCTGACACAAGGTCATACACATACCTTTCCTTTGAACAACTTGGTCTAATTGAAACGATCATTACCATATTTCCAATACTTTCTGTACCCTTGTTGAGGAGAAACAAACCACCATCCTCCTCAGCTTGAAGAACGAGAAATTTTTCGTTCACTCCCAAAAAGACCGTTAATGGAGTGTTGTACCTGAAACGCCTTCCACAATCCCAATGCTTGCTGCTGAAATGAAGTGACAACTGTCCAGATGAGCTAACAAAGTTGCAGTCAGGAAGTGGACATGGGCATGGTGCATAGATGCATGTCTCTTTATGGTCATTATTCTTCATGAAATCCAGTATTTCATCACACCCAAACTCTCTGTTCTGGCAGGGTGTTTTAACTGATTCAACTACTAGTTCAATGTCGCCACACACTACATCCTTACTCCTAAGATACACTAGCATATTTTCCTGTATAAACAAATGGACCAAAATCATTGTTGATAATGAAATATGATGATGAAGTGAGAAAAACAAAAATCGAAAATATATACAAATTTATGCTTAAAACCTGCTGTCACAAATCTTACCGGCCAAAGCTTAAAATCAATCAAAACAAACCCACTAAGTTTGTAGAAACAAAGAATTCATAGTGAAGAAAACTTCCATGTCTTTCCATTTTCCTTTTCTTTTGGGGTTGGGGTTACAGGTGTTAACAACAGAAGGATGAAGATGACTCGATGTGTAGGATTAGAATAAGAAACCAAGTATTCCTCTAACAGATTATCATGCCATTGTAAATGTCAAAAGTGTTTCAATCAACATAGCAGGACAATGGATAGGATATAAATATAATTCTCCTGTTCCTGCTATTCTTTGTTGCATTTTCTGTTCTTTCCTCAAAAACAGGATGATCTGCTTTTCATTACTTCTTTTCTTTTGCCGTTACAGTGTTACACCCATCACCTTCCATCCAAATAAAGGATAATATTATGAAAGCTTACCAAATGTCTAACAGACAAAATAATCATAGCCAAATGCAGTCATAAGAGGGAGAGATCGAAAGAAGCAGAGAATTCAATACCTCTTCCGTAGTAATTTCACCACTATGTTCTTCAACCTTCAAAATAGACAGTACATGTCAGTGTTCTATGCCATTTTTTATTCTTCTAATTAAAATATGGCCACTCAACTGTAAAATAATAATAATAATAAAATAAATGAAAACAAAAAACAATGAAAAAAAAAAGAGTAAAAGGAACGGTGGAGAATGTGTAAACAAAGACAAACACATATATTACAATATAAACTTCTCTTCACAACCAATCATGGTTCACTACACCAGAAAGGAAAAAGAAATATCCAGATGAATTAGTTTTATTTTCATTTTTTTGATACACAGAAATCCCCCAAACCTGCTTTGCCAACAGGGCTTGAAACAGGGGTCTCCTGCCGAACCCTACAATCTTTAGGATACAAGAAACTCTGCCAATAGCAAGGAAGCTAGCAAATGACTCCGTCATATTCTCTCTTGTACAATAGTAACTGCTCTTATCTTAAAGAAGGTGCAATCAACAATCTAATCTCAGTCTCTTGAATGAATAAGTCATATACTTCAAACTTTTAAAAGCAGTTATCATTAATGGAGTCGCACAATCTTGCAATGAATGGACAAATAGACTTTTGAGTAGGCGAGTTTTCATGGGTTCATAATATTAAGGAAGACATGGGTGGTAAACAATTACAACAGAGTCAGCAGTTGGCTAGTGCTTATCAATTTCTTGTCAACTATAAAACTGACTGAAGCATGGATGAGTTTCTTGTGTTCCATTGATGAGAACTAATAACTGGTTCAATACTATCCATCACCTTACAGCAGATGGGCAAAGAACAAGTATTCATGACAATGTATTGAATGCAAAGGAACAAGTGAATGGCAATGTCACAACTAGAAAGTAAAACCAAAACAATTTTCTCTTTTCAAACTTGTAGTGTGGAACCTACTATATATAGGCCTGAAGTACACTTCTGATGATGCATAAATTAAATACAATTTGCATCTTCTGTCTGTCATCACCTGGTTCTCCTTTTGTTCAAGGAGAGAATCATGCTCAACGCTATTGCGTAAATTGCATGCTGGTGGTCTATCTGGTTGGCCTTTGTACTCACAAGACTCCAAATTATGGCACCTCTCCTTACAAACCACCTGCAAAGGAGCAGCAAGTATGATAACCCCATATATATAATATTGGCTTAGTGTCAAACATTACAAATGAAAAAAGTACCTCCCCACAACCATAACCACCAAGCTCTCTTTCCCGCTTCTCCCTTTCAGTAATCTCATCCTCACCCCATGAAGATAAGCATGGAACAGCATGGGACAAAGAAACATGTCCTTCAACGGAGATACTTTCATAATAAAAGAGCTGAGAAGATATAAGAATCAAGAAAAAATAAACTTTGGTATGTATTAATGACAAAGACAACCATATTCAAGATTCTCTTTTACCTGGAGAAACAAAAGACATCCACCAACTGCACGTTGCTTCCCCTGACGAAAACGAGATACCTCACAAACTAACCGGTCAAGTAAAAATTTCCCCCAATTATACTGATGGACAACATCCATACTAGTCAAAAAGTGAAGGAATGAAGGGCTAACATCCAGCCTTGCTGTTGGGGACAGAAGAGTGCCCAATGCATAGAGGACAAATGATCTCTTAAAATCTTCTCCTGCTTCAGGAGCTGCCAAACGCTCCTCTAGGAGCCGGACTGAAATACCATGATTTGTAGCATTGTAACTATTCCGTAAGTCCACAATTAAGTCATCGGGCCCTGAGTTCACCACATCCTTTCCACTAGCTGCTAATCCCATCACAAGCTCCACATCTTTTGGTGTTAAAGGTATACGCTCGCCACAAATCTCCAAGCTGCTCTGTTCAGTGTTAAACCTCTCCAGTAGCCAAAGACACAAGCTGCGACGTAGAGTGCGGCATCTAAGGTCAAGAAGGCTCCCAAATCCCATGTTCTTGACAGCAGCCTTTTGTTCAGGTGTGAGTCCTTGTATCACATTGAATAAGCGGCCAGGAGAGCATCTTGTGACTAGTTTAGCCTGCATTGTGGAGGTGATAAGATTCATTGAATCCCATGAACAAATCAACAACCTTCATAGAAAATATAGCTACCTGTTTTCTCGGGTTAGGGGTCCGGGTGGGAGCTGTAGTCAAGTAGTTATCCCACACTTCACGAGCACGCCTTGTGTATTTTGCTTTATCCTCGAGGCTCATAGACTTCCAAGCATCTGAAGCTGCCTTTGTGGCCTGAAATCAAAACGTCATGATATCTTAATATATTTTAATTACATATCTAAACTAATGAGGCACTGTCAAACATTTTGCAAGTTAGAATAGGCTCACAGCTTTAAGGCCAGAGGATTCAGGATGGGAAGCGCTGTATTCCTTGATAAAGTCCCTGCTATAATTGTTGAATGAGACATTAGCATGTCCGTGTACGTGGAGAAAGAGACATATGCTAATAACAAGGGGGTATGACTTTGTGAAATGATTGTTACCTAAAATACACCCATGAGCATGCAGGACGGGGAGTGGTAACTTGCTTCTCCTTCTTCCTTCTCTTTTTTCCTTCTAACAAAATATTTTCTTTAGCATTTCTTTTTTCCCCAGTCACATCTCTTTCGCTTGGCACCTGGAGTTTTAGATTTGAAAAAGAAACAAAACAAAGTTTAACTTTCCACTAATCCTGTATACTCTTATACATATCACAATAAGAATAATTTTAATCATTCATTCATTTTACACAAAACATAGTATGCACCTATGGAAAAACTATAAGATGCCTTTATCAGCATGGACAATTATAAAACCACAGATTTAAGTATTCAAAGAGCATAAAATGTATTATGTCTCTAACTGAGGTTTATGATGATAGGGTAACTTCATGTGACAGAAAATAGTACACAATCTCATGCATGGTACCCAAGCAAAGAGATCCTAAAGGACATGTAGGCAGTTTTGCAAGCCTTCTGTGATGCTTTTTACATACTTTATTAGTCTAAGTTACATGATGTTTTTGTCTAGGTAAAAGAATGATGTTTTGTTGAGTATCCCCAATTTTATCCCATATATTCGATATTCTGTTCCACCTTCAAAAAAAAATGTCTCCAAAAGAAGCAGCCCCAACAATTACAATTTGTAATAAACAAGACATGGAGCAAGGACCTACTCTTAACCAACAATACTACTGCATTGCTTCAGAACCTAAACCAGGGCCAAGGGCTATTCTCCCATCATGTGCCATGGCCTCATTTTTTTTTTTTTTTCTAAAATATATCACCCACTCTTTGCTTGGTGGTACCCAGATGTCTTTCTACTTGCAGCAGCATGATTCACCAAGCTGCTACAACATTCTTTACAATTTAGATGTGAGGATCTAGCAATGTATCAGTTTACAATAAGTGACAACTAAAGTATGAGAAGTAAAATGTTCAAGAAAATAAATAAGAGTCCTGCCAATTGTTTACAGTCTAAATATCCAATTTTTTTTTCTTCTGGGTTCTATTATGCTTTTCAAAAATTATACCATACTTTTTCTCTTTGTTTCCCACTTTCCCCTACAGATATCAGAAATTTTGAATCCGCTTCATGCATTTAATAACAAAAACTTTATAGAATATAGGATGCTTCAATGAGGTAAAATTCGTTGTTAACACCATATGCTATACAGTATGGTAGACTATCATCTAATAAGGTACAATTCCTCTGAATTCTCTTTCACCTATCCAATAACAATTCACATTCCAAACCACCCTAAACGCATGCTTTACACAAAATGCTTTTTCTGGGTAGTGCCTTATACTATTACAAATTATACCTTTACTATTCTAGCTACGATCAATAAACTCTAGGCTTCACTCTAATACACAATATATGGGTGCATTTGCAAAGTTTGAGAAGCCAAACCATTATCTTAGATATGGAGCCTGTCGCCAAAATCAAGAAGAGAGAACTGGAGAACCAAATTGAAACGAGGAAGTATTTCAGAAAAGGATAAGGAGGTGACGAACGCCACTGGGAATCGAAGAAGAGAACACGAAAGGGTTTTTGCTATGGAGTTTGATGTTCCTTCATCTTTTTCAGCTGCAAAGTCACACCCGTTTTGTCCAGTAGGTTTTAACGCTCTTAATTTATTTTATTTTACTCTTTCTTTTCTTTCTTTTTTAAGAATAGAATTCTCTCGATAGCTGTACACGAAGAACTGAGAAATCCACCCGATTCGAACCGTACCGAAACCGACGGTTCAGTGCAGTTTTCCCTCACTATATGTATATATATACTACAGTAGAAGGAAAATTGATTTTTAGAAGAAGAAAAAAACAGAAAAATTGATTTTTATTTATTTTATGGTGTGGAAGTTAAAAGTGTGAGAGTGAGTAGTTATATGTAGTTTTTGAAAGTTTTTTATTTTCTTTTTTATTAATTATTTGTGTTTTTGACCTTATTATCCTTAATGATTAAAATAAATATATGATTATTTAATTTTTAAATGGTATTAAAGTAAAAAAAAAAATCTGTTTTGGTTGAGAACATGTGTTCTCTTAATATATAGTATAGATATATTAGCTGCAACCAACCGTCTATTTGTTTAATTTAATTGCTTTGTCTTAACTATGGGTGGGTTTGGTAAAGTTGGGTTTTTAAGTGAAGCTGGTTTTTGTTGTGCTGTGAGAATAAGTGGCTGCAAAGCAAAACTGAGTGTTTGTTAAACTGGCTTTTTGAAAGTGTTGTGAGTAGTAAAAGTAGTGGAAGAGTGTTTGGTAAATTGGCTTTTTGAAAGTGTTATGAGTTTGTAAAATGACCAATATGGACATAATGTTGAAATTAAAAAATTTTACTTTAATTGTTTGATAATGTATTTCATTGTCTTTTATAGTTAAATTAAATTTTTTCTATACACAATTATTTTTGAACAAATAATTTTCATAGACTATTGCGACCATATAGTTAATATTGAACAATTTGAGGACTCGAAATTAAAGTATAAGTAACCGTTGATCGCTACCACCGCATGATTTGAACTAGGGCGTCCAAAATAATTAATGGTGTGAGCCCCGAACTATTTTTCGAACATCCGAACTAGTTATTATGATTTTCTGAAATTAGAAAATTGAAAGAAAGTATTTAGATTAAAAAAAATAAAGCGGTGCATTGTGGACCGTCAATATTACCCACCATTTGATATGGGCCGTTAAAATTAAGTTAAATTAGAAGCTATAATTTTCTCAAAAAAAAAATATCATCTTCTTCCTTTGCTCTCTCTGCTCTCTCTCTCTCTGATCATCTTCTTCCTCTTCTCTCTCTGGTTTCTCTCTCGCCGATCATCTTCTTCTTCTGCTCTCTCCCCCCGATCATCTTCTTCCTCATGGCCACACCTTTGCCTAGCAGCCATCAATCACCCAATTCCGGCGTCCCTTTGCCCAAACACAGCGTCGCCTCTCCTCTAATCCACTGCTCTTCCATCGAACCACCATTGCATCACCGATTCATCATCTCCTTTGCATACCCAAGTCAAATTCATCATCACCGATTCCAATTGCTAGGATGACTCATCGTCAAAGTATAGTGTTTGGTAAGTATAGTTTAGGATCGGATTGTCATTCCGTCGAGGATCGTTGGGCTCCTCAATCTCTAGGTAGTGCGCTAGGTGAGTGATTCTAGCAACAATGGAATAGGTGAGAAGTGGAAAGAGTGGAGTGTGTGTGTATGTGACAATGTGTGGTGTAGTGTGCGGTTTTGTGTGAAAAAGGAATGATGCAACAACCAAATCAATGCGGGGAAATGAAAACAAGCAAGGAAGATTAAAGTGTGTGCACAATAAGGAAAGTGTTGGGGTTTCGGGTTAGCCTAAGTCCAAATACGATGCTTAACGAACCAAGTTAGTAATCATGTTTGTGCAATGAATGAATCAAGTTTCGTATCTTAGCCATATTATGGGTCTAAGACCATCTTTTCTTATGTATTCATAGTGCCATGTTATGGGTCACTAGAACTCTCCCAATGTGGCTTGGGAGGCGAAGGGCACAAATACTTAGAAGCTCAAACAAGGAGACCTCATCACATCTATTAACAATTGCCTAGAGAAAGCTAAGAGTCACTCCAACAATCTCAATCAAAGTAATTTGCAAACATGCCCAAAGAAGTGACTAATTTCCCTAAACATGCTCCCAACACAATATTGAAATGGATAATAGATATACTCATTCATCACCAAACATTCATACATGGTCAATTCATCATTACATCACATTGGACTAGGGCACACAACCATAGTCCCCAACAAGGTAACTACTCACTATCCATCAAGGTATGCATCATCATAATACAATAGCAAGCTATAATCATGAGTACAAGAGAGAAAATGGGTGAGAAATGCTCAATCAATGGTGTCTTCTTCTTCTCCTTGGGTCTAGATGACGTCCTTGATATCTGGTGAGGATCCCCAGCTGCCCAAATGGTGGTGGAAGTGGCGGAGGTGGTGGAAGTGAACTGAAATGGGAGAACCCGCCATGCGTTGACCGTTCGACAGGAGGTCGTCGACCGGTCGACCGACGTGCAGAGGTGAGGGAAATGGAAGAGAGGGAAAGGGAAAAGTGGGTGTTTTGGGGGCTGCTCCCAGATGACCTAATGAGGCAAATACTAGGCTATATATAGTCAAGGAGGGGAGAGAATGAAGGGCTAGGATGAACTAGAGTTAGATCCAATGGTTGGCTATAATAAATGAAGGGCAAAGGTGTAAATGCTTAAGGGAATGAAAGGGGGAATAGTCAATGGGTGACCTCACCATATCTAGCATGGTCCTTTGCTGAATTTTGGATGCACATGTGGATGAGTCACAAGGTTGACTTCGCCTTGACTTTGACCACGACCCTCGGAGTTTACCAACGTTGACTTTTGACCAAACCTCCGGAATTCTCGTGCGACTCACTTCCCGGACTCCATGTTGACTCGTTGACACTCTCAAGTCGGGATTGACCACGAGTTGACTTTTTGGTCCTCGGGTTGACTTTTCGTCCTTTTGCCAGAAATCCACTAAAAGCTCCAAAATGCATTCTTTTGCTCCCGATATCAATCCGATGCTCGTGAACCTTACAATGGTGCAATTCAAGGATTAGAGACACTAAATGGCCCTTGGATTAGCTTTGCTAGAGTGATTTAAGGCCTAATTTGTATGTAAATAACATACAAATCATAGGACCACCACCGAGTCCAATTCATCATCTCTTTTGCATACCCAGACCCGTTCATCCTCTTTGGGCACCCTCCTCCGCATCGCTTCTCTTTGTCGTCGTTCATTTCCGCCTTCGTTTCTCTTAATCCATCCCTGCATTGCCGCTGCCACTCCGAGCCCAAACCCAAGCCTTCAATTGCCGAAGAGAAAATTGAGTGCGGAGAGTTGCGAAGAACAATTCTCATCCAGGTGATGCGATGGACATTTGTTGTCATTATGTTAATAGTGTGAGGGCATAAGGGTTATGTCGGAATTTTTATTAATTGTTGGAACAGTATAAGGCGCTACAGTAAATTGGAAGCCCAAACTCCTCAAAGCAGAAGCAACCTCTCAAGGGCTTCGGCTTTTGGCTTTAAAAAGCCCCAGCTTCCCTAAGAAGCCACTTTTTTTTCATTTACCAAACGACATTGGGGTGTTGTGCTTCCAAGCACAGCTGGTAAAAAGCCTTACCAAACCTAGAAATATTAACAACATTGAATAACTATAGCTGCAGCCAACATTTTCATAACCAACCGTCCATTTGTTTTCCAGGAGGTGCATCTAGGTTTAGGGTTTGGGATTTGGGATTTGGGGTTTGAGGTTTAGAGTTTAGAGTTTAGGGGTTAGGGTCTAGGGTTTAGGGTGCAGGATTTAGGATTTGGCGTGTAGGATTCTGCTCTTTGATATTTTGTCAGTATTTTTTTTCTTCAACATTTTATAGATTTGAGTTGGATATGGTATATTAATTATAGTATAATTAGGGTCATTAGATGAATCTAAAAGTTAAAAATGTGGTTATTAGTTTCATAATATGAACCTAACATGTTAGTTCTAGAACGCTACTATATATATGTATATCTTTCTTTGTCTTATTTTGGTCCTTAATTGCATAATTATTTATTATATTAAGCATGAGATATATAGGTAAGGTTATGATATGTTAACATTTCTCATGCATAATAAGGAGAGAAAGTCCTCATTAAGGTAAAATAGGTTCTCTTTTGAATAATTAAGTCCAAAAAGTGGTCATTGTAATATTTTACCACTTGACGACACATATTACCACTTCGACAACTCATGTGGTAATTACAAAAAGTTCTTGTTAAGGTAAATAAGGTTTCCATTAGAGTATAATAAGTTCTCGTTTGAGTAATTAAATCCTAAAAGTGATAATTGTATGTATTGTTGAAGTATAACGGGAATAAAGCAAAGTAAATAAGAGAGAATAGTGCAGGAATAGAATCAATCTTTTTTTATGAATAGGTGCCTCTTTATATAGAGGAATCCAATGGTACAATCCATATAGTAATAGGATTCCTATTCGATTACATATTCCTATTCCATCCTAACTAGATATTCCTAGGTTGACAAGCACACACAATTAGGGTTTCCTACAACACTCCCCCTTGTGCGGTCAACACTAGGTGGTGCTCCTCGCATTGTCTCATTAAAAACCTTGCCAAGTAACAAAAACCCAGTGGGACAAAAATAACCCTGGTTGAAGGGAAAAAGAGTACAACACACCCTTCACATTTGGCATAGCAAGACGTCAAACTCCCCCTCAAGTTTGCGTCTCCCCCTGATTTCCTTAATCATGGGAGGTCAAATAATTTAAGCAAACAAAGGCTTTTGACATGCTTCTCAAATGTGGATTTAGGTAGTGACTTAGTAAATAAGTCTGCTACATAGTCCTCAGAATGGACTTGATTCACTTGAATCTTGAGGAATTCTTGTTATTGCTGATATGCTTGGTATTGTCGTCTTTGATGAAACCTTGCTTCATTTGCAAGTAGCATTATTCTTATAAATGCATATATGTTCATCAGTGGTTGACCTCAAACCACATATACTTCTTAGATGTGTAATTATGGACCTTAACCATATACATTCACGAATCGCTTCATGGAGATAAACTCAACATGGTTCGAAGAAGTAGTGACAAGAGTCTGTTTAGTAGACTTCCAAGATAGCAAGGTGTTTCCCATGGTAAAGACATAACCCATTTGGAAATAACCTTAATGTGGGTCAGAGAGATACCCAACATCAGCAAAACCTTCCAAAACATCACAAGAGTTTTGGGAATAAGGGGTTTATGCGGCACAGCGCTCAATCCGTCCGGACGGAGTGTCCTCATCCGAACGCCTAACAAGTGCGGCAACTTCCCGGACTGCAAACCATCCGGACGGCAAACCATCGTCCGGACGCCTGGTGCGTGCGATAACGTGCCCGTAGTCTTCCATCCGAACGGCAGATCCTCAGTACTTGTTCGGATGCCCGGGTCGTTCAACCACAGCAAACATAGGTTCCTCACCTAGTTTCGTCTCTCTGTAGGGATAGAACAAGTCTATATCAATCGTACCATTCAGGTAATGAAAGATTGTCTTTATGCCGGTCTAATGGTGTTGCGTGGGCGCAGAGCTAGCTAACAAGTTTACATCAAAGGAGATATCAGGTCTTGTGCATTAAGCTAAGTACAATAGTGCGCTTATTGCACTTAGATTCAGCACCTCAGCCTCAAGAACGTTTTCGTCATCATCCTTTGGACGAAACGGATTTTTCCTTAGATCTAGGTTGCGACCAATCATGTGAGTGCTATCCAGATGGACCTTATCCATATTAATGCTTGAGCATCTTTTGGGTATAAGCTGATTGATGAATCAGGATCCCATTACTACGGTGCTCAAGTTCTAAACTGAGGCAAAACCATGTTTTCCCAAGATCTTTAATCTCAAACTCGGATTTCAATGCAAATCCGGAACTTGTGCTCTTAACACGCAGGGGCATAGTTTATTGTTCACATACCCTCTTCCAAGCAAGTAGTCACTTAGACGGGCATACCACATCCGTCCGGATTGTCTCAATTCATATAGTGAGCGTTGCAACCCTATAGCAAACGCGCTCCGTTGTCGGGAGCCACTTGACTTGGGTAATTTCCATCTCTAGATCCCCATAGAGATATGATGTGACCATATCCATAAGCTGCATATTCAGTTTTTCAGAAACTACCAAACTTATAAAGTAGGGGAGCGTAGTAGCATCCTTTACGAGAGAAGATGTCTCATCGTAGTCGATTCCAGGGCAAGCTTTATATCTCGTTTTCTCACTACGCACTCTAACAAAGACCTATTTATCCAACAAGTTTTATTGTAGAAGGATCGGCACACCGAGCTCGAATACCGTTCTCTTTGTTAGTGAGTCTAACTCAACCTGAATCGCATCTTTCCATTTAGGCCAATTAACTCTACGTTGGCATTCCTCAACGGAGCAGGGTTCAATATCATCAAACTCAATGAACTCTCATGCACAAGCATATGCGAAAAATGAACTCTCATGCACAAGCATATGCGAAAACATCGTCAACTACGATGGAGTTTCTATCTGATTAATCGTCAAAGTATGGGGTAAGTAGATTGTGAAGGGGGGTTGTCGTTCCAACGAGGATCGATGGGCTCCTTAATCTCTTGGTAATTTGTGTGATCAAATGCTTTAGCAATGATGGAAAAGACAAGAAGTGGAATGAGTGAATGAATGTGAGTATGTGACAATGAGTGATGTAGTGGTGTAAGGTTTGGTTTTGGGAAAAGCAATGGTGAAATGCAAGCAAACAAACAAACAATTAAAGTAAATACAAGCAACAAAGGTAAATGTGTGTGCACAATAAGGAAAGTGTTGGGGTTTTCGAGCAAACCCCAAGTCCAATGTAACTAGCAATGCTTAAATCGAATTAATCATGCCAATGTGTGTGTGAATCAAGCCCCGTATCCTAGCCATGTTATGGGTCTAGGACCATGTTCCTAAGGTATTAAAATGCCATGTTATGGGTCATTCGAACTCTCTAGGTGTCATAGGGGATTCCCTAAGTTACCTAATACCGAATCCCCATAGTGCTTAAGAGGCGTAAAGCATCGAAACTAGGGACCCAAACAAGTCACACTCATCACATATACTTCCAATTGCCTGAGTGTGTGAGGTTACCAATCTCACACAATCTCATCAAGATAGGTTAGTTAACATGCCAAAGAAGTGGTAAATTCTAGGAACAAGCAACCAACACATATTGAAAATAGGTAAGCACACATATTCATACAATCACAAAGGCATTTTATTCATAAATCAAGCACACATAGTCAAATTGGACTAGGGAACACAACCCTAGTCCCCAACAAAGGTAACACCACTATCCATCAAGGTATACATCATCCAAATACAATAGCAAGCTATAATCAGAGTACAGGAGAGAAAGGATGAGAAATGCTCATCAATGGTGTCTCCTTCTTCTCCGGGTTTAGATGACGTCCTTGATGTTTGGTGATGATCCCCCTGCCCAAAGGTGGTGGAAGTGGCGGGGGCGGAAACGGCGAAGGGGGAGCGCGACGGTCGACCGTTCGACGAGGAGGTCGTCGACCGGTCGACGACGGCGAGGGTCCGAGAGAAAAGGTGGAGAGAGGAAGGGGAAATGAAAGTGAGGGTTTTGGGGCAGAAGTGAAGTTACCCAAGAGGCAAATACTAAGCTATTTATAGGCGAGGGGAAGGAATAAAGGTTAGGATGAAGTAGGTTAATCTAAGCTCAAAGGTTTAATGAAGGGCAGGTAGAAACCAGGAGGACAAAAGAAATATCAACGTCACCTCACCAAATCAGTGTGGTCCTTGATGATGTGGGACCTTGTGAATCACAAGGTCGACCTTGACTTTGACCTGACTTTGACCTTCGAGTTCACCATGGTTGACTTTTCGGTTTCTTGGTCAATTTTCCGAATTCTCTTGTGCTTCATTCTCGGGACTCGACATTTGACCTTTGATGCTCCAAAGTCGGGGTTGACCACGAGTTGACTTTTGGTCCTCGGTTGACTTTTCGTCTTTTGCCGAAATCCACTAAAAACCCAAAATGCTCCATTTTGATCCCAATATCGTTCCGATGCTCAATTTACCTACAAGTGTGCAAACAAGGATTAGAGACTCACAAATGGCCATTCGACAAGCACAATAATGATGATTAGAGGCCTAATTTGTATGCAAATCACATACAAATCACACCCCCACACTTAAGCTTTGCTTGTCCTCAAGCAAACATAGAATCAACAATCCAATCAACACAAATTCAATTGCCTTTCCAACCATATCCTCAATAAGCCCACTAAGCCATTCATCAAGATTCAATCAAGCACACAACATAAACATCATGCTTTGCCAAGTGATTAAGATATGTATTCAATGCATGTTTGGTGTAGTGTGTGCTAGCCATGGAATAATCAATCAAGAGCAATCAAATTAGCACATATTGACATGCTTAACCGCTAAACTCACATGATTCACTAAATATTTCCGCTCTTGTGTTTAGGGTTAAGTGTTTACTCTCAAAGCATAACCAAAAGCAACGTCCCCATAAGCTTGCTCAATGACCATCTTTCCACTAATTAGCTCACAACTTATTGGATCAAAAGGGCTTTCACATGGTTGTAATGGGGCCAAAGGTTAAGGGTTAGCATGAAATGAAGGGAAGGGAAAGTCAAATGTTCCTAATGCTTCACAAGACAATTCAAGGACTTTGAAACTCATTTCTTTTGCGTATGCTTTCGTAATCAAACAACCTAACTCTATTCTTCTCCAACCTTTTATTTATTCACACTTTTTTTTTTCTTTTCTTTCTTCCTTTCTCCTTTTTCTCTTTCTTTTTCTCAACAACAATTTCCCATTTTGTATTGTCTTTTCTTTGGAATTTTCTTTTTGAACTTTATTTTTATACACCACTTTTCTTTTTGATTTTTTTTTCAACTTCTTTTCTTCTTTACAACCTCAATTCTTTCTATCTAACTACCCCCACACTTGCCATTTTGTACAATCCCATAGATTATTCAAGCACAAAAGAAACAAGAAGTCACAATCATTGTCTCATTAACATTTCGGAACAATGGTGGCTCGTGTTTAAGTTAAAATATGGGTTAAGGTGATGTGGGTGGTGAAATGAAAGGCTAAACGATGAACGTGGCTCAAATGGGTTAGTCCTAGTGAGGGATTTTGGGGCTGAAGTGAAGTTACCCTAATGAGGCAAATACTAAGCTATTTATAGGCAAGAGGGGAAGGAATAAAGGGTTAGGATGAAGTAGGGTTTAATCTAAGGGCTCAAAGGTTTAATGAAGGGCAAGGTAGGGAAATCACAAGGGAGGACAAAAGGGAGGAATAATCAACATGTCACCTCACCAAATCTAGTGTGGTCCTTGATGATGTGGGAGCACATTTGTGAATCACAAGGTTGACCTTGACTTGGACCTTGACTTTGACCTTCAGAGTTGACCATGGTTGACTTTTCGGTTTCTTGGTCAATCTTCCGGAATTCTCTTGTGCTTCATTCTCGGGACTCGACATTTGACTCTTTGATGCTCCAAAGTCGGGGTTGACCACGAGTTGACTTTTGGTCCTCGGGTTGACTTTTCGTCTTTTTGCCGGAAATCCACTAAAAACTCCAAAATGCTCCATTTTGATCCCAATATCGTTCCGATGCTCAATTTACCTACAAGTGTGCAAACAAAGATTAGAGACTCACAAATGGCCATTGGACAAACACAATAATGATTATTAGAGGCCTAATTTGTATGCAAATCACATACAAATCACTATCCCACGTCCCATGTACACTAGTGTAATGAATCGAGATCTCTACATTCCCACGGATAGTTTCGTGCGATGGAGCGTCCTCCAAAGATGTCTCTTGGACATAACCATAATCCAGAATGTTCTCATGGGTCGGATTTTGAGTATCAATGATAAGAGGGTTATATTGTGCCATCGCAGCCCGTTTCTTGGGGCGTGTATCCCTCGAACCCCGTGGTGTCCCACGTTGCCTCAGCGGAGCCACGGCCTAAGCCACATCACCACCATTACTGGTGATGGCGCCGGCGGTGCGGCTGAGCCACGACACCACCAGGGGCGGCATTCACGGCATCTTTGAGTCTGAAGTCCTATCCAGGTACTTCCATCCTTGCAGATATGTTTGCAGCAGGTATATATGATCTAGTCACTTATGTAAGATATGAGAAAGTGTTCGGAAGAGAATTGACGACTTTCTGAAGATCGATAAGTCTACGCACTACGAGTTCTCGTGTGCAGTAAGGGGATCATTATGAGACAGAGTGGCGACAGGCCACGACAATTCTCGTCGTTCATGTTGAACGTAGACGTTCTTATCTCCCCCTAACGACGGGAAGACTGTCTCATCAACGTGACAAAATAGATCACCTGTCAAGGGTTCTACATGGCGGATTATGGTTGGAGACTCAAATCCAACATAAGCACTCATTCGTCATTGAGGACCAATCTTAATACGTTGTGGTGGCATAGTAGGCACATAAATAGCACACCCAAATACGCGTAAATACGAGATGCTTGACTCGTACCTAGTCACTAGCTGTGGCGCAGAATAAGATTAGGTGGCGATGAGCCTCAGACGAATAAGCATAGTTGCATGCAATACTGCGTGCACCCAGGCAGAGGGAGAAAGATTGGTGCGCATTATCAATGTCCTCATGACCATCTGCGAGACCATTCTGGGTATGCACTTGTGGGAGTGGATTGCTCAACATCAATCCCATGCAGTAGTCATCGAAAGCCTTCGATGTAAACTCTCCAGCATTATCAAGCCTGATTTAATAGGATGATTCGGGTAGTGTGCCCGCAGGCGATTTATCTGTGCTAGGAGTTTAGTATAAGCAACATAAGAGATGACCATAAAATCCTTAAATGGCCCGCTTGTTGGTTGAATAGGTCTACAGATATCGTCTTTGGATTCTCTGTAAGAATGGGAGAAGTACTTTAGAATCCTTTGCATAGGACGGTCTCAGTGCTAGGTTCCCCAAGAAACATGGCTTTGCAAAACGAGCGTTTGGCCTTAGACGCATCAGAAGCATAGGAGGAATGAACCACATTCGAGAAAACATTGAGGTCGGACGGGGGCGTCCGAGCGGAATGGTCCTCGTCCGGACGGAAATGTTTTCTAGAAGTGTTCGTTTTTGTCCAGTAGGTTCGGAGTCCGGACGGAAACTCATTCTGTAAGTGCTCGACAGTTCCAGCAGGTTTTTCGGGCACTGGCGTCCGAACGGCAAAGTCTCGTCCGGACGGATCTGTCGGGAACGTCGGGCAGTAGCTAATCTGGAGCGATGGCGTCCGGACGGAATGGTCCTCGTCCGGACGGACTCTTCGGACAGAAGCTGTTCTGCTCGGTTTTTCATCTCCTTGAATCACCTTTTGATTCATGCTTCGATTAGCTCGAAAGAATGAATGTCCGTCTAAATTTTTCAGTATATGGATCATCACATCTAGACCGGGGTATCCCAAGTGGTCATGCCAAAGCCAATATGTGTCTTAATCAAAGAGGTCATCCCGAATGACATTGTTTGATTTAATAGCTCGATAGTGGCTACGTACAATCCACTATAGAGACACATAATCTTCTCTAAGATGCGCTTCCTTCCGTAATCGTTAGAGGTAATACAAAGGAATTCTTTCCCATTCTCATCATGCATTTCCGCATAGTATCCATTGGCTTTTATATCTTTAAAGCTCAATAGGGCTTATTCCCTTTAGGAGCGTAGAGAGCATGTGAGACATCAATTCACAAAGGAAGATAAACTCATCACTAAAATCGAGGCTGCGAAAGCAACTCAGATTTTGTTAAAGATATATGCCAAGGCTTTACATACAAAGTTGCATCTTGATCTTAACTCAAAACTAGAATCCATTGTCATGGAAAAACTTGTCGTATGACATCAACTTGGAGAACATAAAGACTTAAGCAAATTAGCATCCAAAGTCTTTAACCCTTAAACTCGACATCATGATCATTGCAATTACTTATTCATACGTATTGCAAACAATGGTTTATTGATCAGACACTCCATATGATGAAGAAGATTCTTCATTGATTGAGGGTATAAGGCGCGATACTCACAGTATCTGGGACGGTGGCAGATTGCCTAGGCAGGTGGCGGTGCCATCATAACTAGTGGCGGCACAACGCAGATCGGCGATGACCGGTGTCGTCTCTCCCATGGGGACGACGGTCATCTATCACACTTTCGCGGCCTTATTCACGCATGATCGCTTAATCTTATGGCGATTACCTTCTTGAGCAAATAAATATTACGGATCAAATGTCCGGATTAGTCCCTAAAACCTTAGGATTTTGCTCGTGGCGTCATCCCATAGGGAGCAATCATCGTTATGCCTTTCATCAAGGCAAAGATGGAGAAGGTGGTGAGAGTTTCCTCAATCAATTGTTCATCTGTGATGATTTCCACAAAGATGCATCAAGTCTTTGATGCGGAGAATTTCCGAAGTCAGAGAAGCGGAGATCCATTATGCTTCTAGCGCTAATGATACGTTCAAAAGGGAGGGTCAATTTAAAAAAACCCTATCGGTAGTAGTATAGTGCATAGTAGGGTATCGTTCACAACGGAGATCAAAGGGTGTACCTAACAAAAAATGTCACAAAGAATTAAATAAAATAAAGAATTATTATTAACAAGTATAAAGAATATATACATATGTACAAAGTAAAAGGGGGGGGATTGAGTGATAAATTGAATGAAATAAATAAATTAAATTACAAAGAATAAATTAAATAAGATGGGATGAAACATAAAGAATATAAAGTTCAGCCACATATACACAAGTTTATTAATCATTGGACCGAAAATTAACCAAGTTCCCTAGCCATGAAACTGAAATTAACATATGTGGAAAGTTAGAAGCTAACCATTCCCCAAATAAAACCTCTCTACGAAAATTAACCTAAGTGAAAGCACCTAGATTAACCAATTAAACATGTCATCTTAGTCTAGAAAGCTAGCTAATCAAACCATATGTAACGCATAGAAAAGAGTTGTTAATTAAAGTGCACGACCCATTATAGAAAAGTCCATATGTCCGCAATCCTTTTTATTTGACACCGACCTTTGTCCAAAGCCTTTACTACTCGTGAATTAGGTTTCCAAAACTATTAGGTGAATTGTAATCCCTAACTCTAGCTCCAATTATATGCAAATATTATAAGTATCGATCCCTATAACATAAACACATAAAAGTTTTTTATAATTCAGAATCAAGTAAACAGAGTCACATAAGCTACTAGAAGAACTAATTAATTAGGATCCAATAACTAAATAAACTCATATAAATAGGCTGGAAATTATATAAATCATGTCATGTTAACTAATACAAAGAATAATCAAGCAACAAAGAGGAATTCATAAGAATAATTAAAGGAAAAGTCAGATTACACCATATGGAATAGCATGAAGACTTGAAGACCACGAAACCTTGAATCCTTGAAAGCAAGTAATCCAAACCGTGTGCAGCAAGGTGGTGATGATGATGGACGAAATTGATGGTGATGATGGTGATGGTGCAGCCGCCTTTCCTCCTCCTTGAAGCCTTGAGAACCCTAAATACTAGAGAATGAAAAATATGATGGAGAAGAGAAAGAGGAGGGTTTGTCCCTCCCCATTGGGGTGTGAATTTGTGAAGAGAAATAGGCTCCTATTTATAGGAGAATGGAGAGGAAGAGAAGACAATGAAAGAAATAAAGAAAGAAAAGGAAGAGAAGTGGAATGTGAGTGGTAGAAAAGAAATGGTAAGTGGAATGGTGGAAATGTAGTCATATGGCAATGAACCATTTATTTAGGTAAAAGAAATTAAGCACTAATAGTGTTGGAAGAAAGCAACAAATATGGGCTGGTGAGATGGATGACAATATGGTGGTGAGTGGAGCATTGAGAATAAAAGAAGAAGAAAGAATTGGAAAGTAGACAGCACTGAGCTATGCCCACTTAGAACGGAATAATTGACGTTTGAACGGTTGGATGATTCTGAAATTTTAATCCAGAATACCTAACACACACGTGCAGCGTGTATCAAAAATAAAGCCGGATCCAACGGTGGAAGTGGGAGATATGCGCTTCCAAAGTTGACATATCTGCACAGGCAGATTGTCCGAAAATCTGGGCTTGGGCCATTCCTCATGCTTTGTGAACCTGGGCCTTCCTTCATTGATTTGGGCCTTCCATCTTGGGCTTGGGCCTCCTTCTTGGGCCTCATGGCAGACCACCTCTTAATGGGCCTCGCAAAAGCCCATTAGACTTCGTTTCTGCACATGTTCACATTAATACATCATTTTGGACTCAAATATGGAAACTAAGCTAAAATAGCAAAGTTACAATTAAATCATAGCCAAATAGTAGGGAAAACACATTAAAAACGTCACACTTTGTGCTCCTATCAAATTCCCCCACACTTAGCTATTGCTAGTCCCTTAGCAAACACAAGAACAACAGAAAATAGAAAAGGAAACACAAAACAGAATGGTCTATCCAACCATAACCCTCAGCGAGTTCACAACAGTTATAATCAGGAGAATACAAATTATATACCAAGGCTAACGAATTTGCTAAGTGTTTAACCTGCACATCTAATTTATGCTCGGGTGAAGTGTGTGAAAACCGAGTATACAATTAATGTCAAGCAATCCAATAGGCACATATGAACAACATTAACCACTAAACCTCACAAGATTCACTAAATATTTCCGCTCAGTGTTTAGGGTTAAGTGTTTACTCTCAAAACAATTACACAAGTAGTGTTCCCATATGCTTGCTCATCGACCAACTCTCCACAATTAATCTACAACTTATTAGATCATAAGGACTTTTTAGGTGAAACAGGGACAAAAGGATGAATGGTAAATGGTGAATGGTGAATGAAGTGAAAGGACTCGAAATGAAAAATGTTTCACATGTTTGCAAGACAAATCAACGACTTTGAAACTCATACCTATGCTAAACCCGAAACAACTCTTATTTTCCTCTAACCTTTTATTGAAATTAAAACAATACAAGAAAATAAAATAACTCTATTTTTGTGGTATTTTTTTTTTTCTTTTCCACATTTTTTTTTTCTTTTCTTTTTTCTTGAGGAATTTTATTCCTTCTTTTTGTTTTTGAATTTTTTTTTCTCTTTCTTTCTTTGAACAAATACAACAAAATAAATACACCCCCACACTTGCCTTCTGGTATACTACCATACAAATCCAAACCCGAAGCATAAAAACATAAGAAGTCACTATCATTGCCTTGCAAACATAATAAAACAATGGTGAAATGGTGTGGATGAACAAAAGAAACGGCTAATGAGTGATCAGTTCAAAAGGGGATTCCTAAAGTTCGTGTTTAGATGGATGGTGACTATTTTGGCCATGGTGCTCAACTAATGCCTTACTCATTTCTAATTCATTACAGATTAATAAAAAGTTTCAAGCGGTCTCTGAGCAAGTTCTAGGTTCAAAACTCATGAATTGTGCACACATGAAGAACGAGTAAATGTATGAAAGATGCATACATGTGAATATACAATAGGCTCAAATCCTCACATTTTCTGGGTATGCATGACAATGTATGTTTAAATGTGCTTCTCGGATTGCAATCAATTAATCGAAACAGGTTTTGTGAACATGGAATTTCGAGCAATCACAAGTTATGCAAATTAAAACCAAAGGAAACTACACAAAGCCTTAGCATATAACCAACATTCTCAAAATCATAAAAATTAAACTCAATTCATCATCGGGATTGAAAAGAACAAAACACAAAACACAAATGAACACACAAAAACACAAAACAGAAGCAAATATTTTTGTAATTTTTGATTTTTTTGATTGTTTTGATTTTTCAATGTAGGTAACAATACGTGACCACAGGGACTCACTAAGTGCAATGGTAGGTTCAACGCTACCAAGGGAGTAAGTATGATCTAGTCGATATACCGTTACCGTAGAAAACGAAAACAAACAAATAAATAAACAACAGAATCAATTTTTTTTTTCTTTTTCAAAATTTTTTTTTATTAGGGTAACAATACGTGACCACAGTGACTTACTAAGTGCAATGGTAGGTTCAACGCTACCAAGGGAGTAAGTATGATTTAGTCGATATATTGTTACCGTAGAAAACGAAAACAAATAAATTATTTTTTTGAATTTTTTGAATTTTTCAAATTTTTTCTTTTCTTTTTAATAAACCTTCCCCCCACACTTGAATTAAACATTGTCCTCAATGTTAGACAGATATTTCACGAAAATGAAAAATTCAAGTATGGTTATTGAATTTAAACACACAAACAGAAGTAAACAGACAAACATAAATAAACACACAATAGTTAAGTAAAAATAAAAAATAGATAGAAAATACTCCCCCTTGAAGATCATTAAGCTCCTCCCGAAGCAAGTCACCAACAGTCACAAACAAGGCTAGCAGGGCCTTGCATCCAACGTTTGCTCCTTAATTGACTGCGGCTCTGATCTTTTGAAGTGTGTCCTGGACAAGGGTAGTTGCCGACTCCACGGCAGACTTGGCTGATGTAGCTTTCACTGAGATCTGGAACACCATAGTCAGCAGTGTTCCGTCAAGTACAGCTCCGGATACGTTAGGCAGAATGGAGAAGCCAGAAGACATAAGGGGAAATGGCTCTGGTTGAACTCCACATAGCAAACACTGGAGAATGGAATGGTTGATTGCAACGCAATCCAACGGATAATAAAAGAGAAAACTGAAATCGAAGTGTCCTGTTCTGTATAGGCAGATTCTGAAGATTTCTCGCGGAGGAGCGGTGGGGCTAGCGGCGTCGCTGATGCATAGCAGCGGTGGGGCATGGCAGTGATAGTGCACAGCAGTATCCGATCGTTGACGAACGAACGATGAACCTAAGGTTTAGGGTTCTAGGGTTTTTTGTTTATCTCAGGGCTAGAGGCTCGTGTTGATAACGTGTTGAAGTATAACGGGAATAAAGCAAAGAAAATAAGAGAGAATAGTGCAGGAATAGAATCAATCTTTATTGATGAATAGGTGCCTCTTTATATAGAGGAATACAATGGTACAATCCATATAGTAATAGGATTCCTATTCGATTACATATTCCTATTCCATCCTAACTAGATATTTCTAGGTTGACAAGCACACACAATTAGGGTTTCCTACAACATGTATATCTTATATTAAAGAATTTTTGTGTATGAACTCTCTCTTATTTGCATACATTCGGCAATCGAATTCCATGATCAGAACTTTTCATCTTTTAAATGAACGTTTGAAGATCATCTTTAAAAAAAATTTAACATAAACATAAATTGTTTATTAATACAATTGCATTAAATAAATGGTCGGTTATTGGTTATGAGAATGTTTACTTTCACCAAAATCATCCATTTTTCTGATATAGATGAATTAGTTAACGATATTTAATCTGGATGATTTGTTGTAGACATGATCTTTGAAGGTTAATTTAAAAAATGAACGGTTCAGATCATAAAAATAGAAAATTTCCGAAATAGTAGCCCAAATAGTTACCCGAAATTTCACAGACCATAACTCCCTCATACAAACTCTGTTTTTAATGCTCCAGTTGTCTACGAACTCGTATCGACTGGCTCTACGATGTCATGAATGAAGTTTCCGGAAAACTAAGTACAACAAAAAGTCATCCGACGGTCAACCGCATCATTACACGTACATGTCACGATGACTCACCTCACGACTCACCAGATATTTGTTGTTCCAATGGTTGCTTGCCATGTGTCACCTACTATTTAGCTACTATTCATGTACAATACAAAATACATATATTTTTAATACGTAACAAATACATAAATACAAAATAATACGTTACATCGCCAATTGAAAGGGTTAGAACTAGCACACAATTTATTCCTTGCAAATATAGAATAATGTCACGTAGTAAGGATAAGTAAGGGTCTCTCGCAATCCGCAGAGGACTAATTCTAATATCTTTTACTAAGATATGAAACTAAATTAAACTCGGACTGTGGCGGTTTCTCTTCAAAGATGTTCTTTTTCACCCCTTTAGACCCCTCAGCTAAAAGACTAGGAGTATCCAGAATCTGAATATATGATTGCATATCATGCCATCAATTTTTGTTAGCAAGATAATATATCAGGCATTCAACCTATGGCTACTTAACCTACTATAATACTTTGAGCAAGTTAAAACAATGTTGGTTTCGCATTGATATTTCTGTACAAACAGGTATACCCTATTATTTTACTTTAAAAGAGATAATTAAGTTAATGAGTATTAATTTTAAAAAGTTCAACTATATATAGTTAAAATTTCAACTATATAATTAGTTAAATTTTCAACTATTGTCCCAAAAAAAGAGAGTTAAATTTTCAACTATATAGTTAAATTAATTTGCTAGAACTAAGTATTGGTATTTTGAATGTATAAACACATGCAAAGTATACATTTAGGCAAAGTTGATTAATTTAAAAAGATTCGACTGTATATAGTTAAATTTTCCGCCTATATAGTTAGTTAAATTTTTAACGATATAGTTAAATTTTCTGGAACTAAGTATTGGTATTTTGAATGTATAAATACCAATACATTCAGTGTCTAGCAAATTTTCTCCAAATTTTAGGTCGTTTAGAGGTGTCTCGAGTCATCTGACAGTCATATCTTTAGGATTGGACAGTTAGATTTTATCTTGCTTTGAGTCTTGTAGTTGCAATTAAATTTCATTCCCCATTTGCTAAGTGGGGTTAATTTATAGGTTGTTTGTTTATACATCTTAATTAGTGTTTAAAAATCACACTATTTATGATTCTAATTAATAGGTTATTAAACTATTTATGGTTTAATTTATCCCCATAGTGCAATAGAAAATGTTGTAGAATAAGAGCAAATTGTAAGTTCATTATTACACACATAGTTCAATTTACATAAGATCACCAATTTCTTCATAACATCACCATTGATCCACTTGTTTGATTCGATCTATACATTGCGTTTTAGTGATCATTTATGTAGAGCGGGCAATTTTTCTTCTTCACTTGATCAATTTCCTCCTTAAAATTTCCTTTTGCTATCCAATTTCCTTCAGTGTCAATAAAGAAGACTATTACCGCATCGACCACGCTACCTATGATGATCCTTTGGTCTTGTGGACCGAGTCACTTGTTGCAGACTTCACTACCAACTTCTCTTTCATTGTCGACACTCATGAGAATAAAAGAGAAACTACTGGAGATGGGTTTGCCTTCTTCCTTGCTCTGTTCTACTTTCCGATTCCACTAACTCCACCGGTTCTTATCTAGGCTTGCTCAACAAAACCACTCATGCAACCTCCCAAAAACAACTTGTAATGGTTAAGTTTAACTCCTACGCCAATGTAGATTTCAATCCACCATGACCGCACATTGGGATCAACAACAAGAACATCTGCTCGATTGTTCATGCCAGCTGGGATCTTGTCCTCCACAGTGGTAAAGAGGGTCGTGCACGGATAACATACGATGTTGCCACCAACAATCTCAGTGTGTTTTGGACATACGAGAAAAGTTTCACGGTTAATAATTCTCTTTCCCTCCTTATTGACCTTAAAAAGTGTCTCCCTAATAAGGTTGAAGTTGAATTTTCATCTTCTATGGGCATGTTATAACTTCATGGGAATTCAGTTCAAATTTTAAGCCCGTTGAGACCAAAGGTAAGAAAAATAAGATTGTGATAGTCTTGCCGATTGTGATCGTTGCAATAGTTGTTTTCTTTGTTTTGATGTTTTTTATATATTGGTAGGTGGTAATAAGGAAGCGGAGAAGGAGGACTCATGGAACTGAAAATGACTCCAGTGTTTCACAGCCGTCAATAAATACAAATCAAAGCTCACAATAACTACATCTGAGACGACATATGAGGCGATACCCAAATTGAGCTGTGGCCCATGTGGGCCCCACCCACACAGTGATGAGTTTCCTCCCCCATAGTTGACCCATTTTGGGTCGAGTACCTAGTAGGAACCCATTTTGGATTTTGGGTTTTACTTGTTGGAGATGGCTTTTTTGAGTTTCGAATTTGGGTATGGGTTTTGAACCCCCTTGTTGGAGATGCCCTAATTCATGTCAAACAATATTTAAAAGAGATAATTAAGTTAATCAATATTAATTTAAAAATATTCAGCTGTATATAGTTAAATTTTTAACTATATAGTTAGTTAAATTTTTAACTATATAGTTAGTTAAATTTTCAACTATATAGTTGAATTAGTTAGCTAGAACTAAGTATTGGTATTTTGAATGTATAAACACATGCAAAGTATACATTTAGGCAAAGTATACATTTAGGCAAAGTATACATTTAGGCAAAGTTGATTAATTTAAAGATACTCGACTGTATATAGTTAAATTTTCGCCTATATAGTTAGTTAAATTTTCCAGAACTAAGTATTGGTATTTTGAATGTATAAATACCAATACATTCAGTGTATCTAGCTAATTTTCTCAAAATTTTAGGTCTTTTAGAGGTGTCTAGAGTCATCTGCATTTCATATCTTTAGGATTGGGCAGTTAGGTTTTATTCATATTTGATCCACTTGTTTTTCTTAACATCACCATTGATCCACTTGTTTGATTCTTTGTATTGCGTTTTCGTGATTATTCATATAGAGCGGGCAATTTTGAGCAAGTTATAACAATGTTGGTCTCACATTGATATTTCTATGCAAAGAAGTGTACCTTATTATTTTATTTTTAAAAGAGATAATTAAGTTAATGAGTATTAATTTAAAACGGTTCAGCTGTATATAGTTAAATTTTCAACTATATAGTTAAATTAATTTGCTAGAACTAAGTATTAACGCTCTTAATACTCATTAACTTAATTTATTCTTAAATTTATTCTTAAAATTTAACTATATACAACTGTTATATAGTATTAACGCTCTTAATAAATTTTAAGAAAAGAAAGAGTAAAATAAAATAAATTGTCAACAGCTTCCCCATAATTTCTTTTTTTCTTTAGTTTAGGGAAAAGTAAGCGTTGTTTTGCTCCAACAGTTTCTCTATACCTATTCCTATTTTAGAGATAGTGAGTAAAGAGAGAATAAAAATCACTAAAGTTACAGCAAACTCTAAAAATTATAGAGAAACATTTTCTTTGAATCTTTAATGCTCTTATGTCTTCTCTCTCTTCAAATTATATTTATTTGTACCATAAATTATTAAAATACATTTTTAAATAAAAAATATTACCATATTCAATTGTAGATAAGAAATTATAGAGAATATGGTAGAAAAGTTGTTGGAGATATAGTAGAAAAATTATATAGATTTTAACTTTTGAGTCTCTATAATAGAGATTTTCTAGAGAAACTGTTAGAGATGCTCTTATATATATACTACAGCTCTCTCTGTAATAGTTAGTCGGTTAAGTCTCATATATGAAAAGTTCATTCCACAACTCCTTTCTCTTTGCTTCCTCTGAACGTTAACATGGTATCAAGAGCCAGGTCGATCGGTGCCTTGCTTTGTTCGTCGTCTTCGTGAATGTTCGTCTTCTGCTATTTGGTTGTGTTTCAGCTAAGTTTCTCAGTCGATGTTCTTGATTCTGGTTTTCAAAGTTGTGGTTGGTTGTTCGTCTTCAACTATTACATTCTTCAGTTGTGTTGTTGAAATTGGAATGTGATTATTGTGATTCTTGTTGTTATCAGTCTCAGATTTGATTTGTTGCTACTTGGTTTAATTAGCTCAGCTGTTGATTTGATCTTTTTTTTCTCAGTCGTGTTTTTGATTTTACATAATCGAAACCATAGACTTCTTAATCTCTTGTTCCATTGTGACATCATGTCTACTACTCAGACTACTGTGTATCTTCGGAACATTTTACTTGATGAATCCAATTAGCCGAGTTGGTTTTTTCGTCTTAAGTCATTTTTGAAATGTCAAAAACTATATGGCTTTATTAATGGCACTCTGCCTTGTCCTGCACAAATTCTTCTTGACTTTACTGGTCATGAAATTGTTAATACTGCTTATGAGACATGGTGTACTTAAGATCAATGTATTGTAAACATGATTGGTCAAACCCTAAGTTCAGCTGCTACTTCTTGTGTTGTTGGAAGAAAAACAACTTAAGAACTATGGCATAATCTGCATAATAAGTTTACTTTTTTCAGTGGCCAAAACATTCTTCAACTTAAGACAAATCTTTAGAGCTTAATAAAGGGAGGGGATTCCGTTGAGACCTATCTTGATAAAGTAAAGATTGTTGTGTATGCTTTAGCGACAGTTGGTGTAACGCCCCAAATTGCACCTCTTCAATTTAAGTACGTTACAGTGCCATATTTTGTCATCCCATATTACAATCTATATGATGATAAAATACGAGATTCCAAATGAACTCTTTGTGCTTGGTTTGCTCTAGTGAGGTGACGTGTGACCAAATGGACGCTATCTCCTAGTGGCAAGATGAAACGTAGTGTCGTTAGATATTTCTCTGTACGGCAGTATAGTGAGAAGCTGTCTTAATTGTAATATGGCATTGCGTTAACTTTCCGGTATGCCACCGCTTATGTAAAGCAAATGGAGTAGCCGTTTGTGCACTCTTTGCTAGTTGGTGCATGTTTGAATACGTAGGTTTTGTAGATATTCTTGTTATTATTCGGGAAGTCTTCTCGTTGCTTCATGTAATTTGGGGTTTAGGCATTATGTCCCCCCTCATTGTATTCTACAGTTTCATTAATCAAGGCTTGAGGGTAGCCGCACCGGCCCTTATTTCAAAAAAAACAAATATGAGATTCCAAATTTAATACAATCTATAAAATTACGATCTATAAAAGAGTATTACAATCCATTTATATTCCACAATAAAATTCAATAGGATGTTGGTTCTATTTGGTCAAAAATATCATGACGTCATTTTATAATTAAGACGTTCGGTTTGGTTTTTGAGAGACCGAAATCAAACCAAGCTTATTCGGTTTAGTTTTGTTTTTAAAGCTTTGGTTCGTTTGTTCGATTGTTTGTTTTTTTTTGGTTCAGTTTTTCGTT
The DNA here is from genome assembly GCA_030142095.1 of Rubus idaeus. Classification (NCBI taxonomy): domain Eukaryota; kingdom Viridiplantae; phylum Streptophyta; class Magnoliopsida; order Rosales; family Rosaceae; genus Rubus; species Rubus idaeus. Next base: position 20,979,204 of record CM057965.1, read on the forward strand.
TTTCTTTTGTGAGCGGACCTCTAAATTATATGTCATTATTGTTGGAAAAAAGAAGTCATTAAAACCATCATACCCTAAAGAATTGTGCACTGACTTTGTGAATCGCTAAAAGCATTCTGAATTCTTTGATCGCTTTAGCTTCTTTACCTCTTTATCCACAACTCAATTTCGAGTAGAGCTGGCAATTTTGACTGAGAAACTGGGAAATCGACCGAACCGTGTTCGTTTTTTTTCTTCTCAAAAACTCATTTTCTGATAATAACCGAACCGAACCGGTAAAATATGTACGGAACCTGTCCAATTTTTTTCCAAACCACTGGTCCACTGACCTGACCGAATTAGGGATTTAATCAAATAAATCCCCCATTGGAAGGAAAGGATGGGATTTGAACCCCTACACTCAAGATCTATGTATCCTTTCCACTACACCCTTAGCTTCTTAAGTATTATGATAAACAATTTATTCCATACTAGCTCAGATTCTTTAAAAAAAAAAATACAAAATACAAAACCCCAGATCTCGATGTCTTTCCCTCTAATTCTCCTTCATTTTTTTTTCTTTCTGTTCTCTGGGTTTCTCATTCTTTTTCTTTCTTCTTACTTTGGCTTCTCTCTTCTTTGTCTTTTCCTCCTTTCTTTCTTCTCTTCCCCTTCCTTTCTCATCTTTTCTCCATCTCTAGATCTAGCGATTGATATGCAATTGGATATGTTAAACCACAACTCGGTTTCCGTCACGACCAAACTGATTGGACCGTCTTGGTTGGTCAACTGAAAATTTCAAACCGGTCGCTGTCGAGATTTTTCTAAAATCGACAAATTTCGGTCAAACTCGGTTTTGGATGAATTTTACACCAAACCAGTTTGAGGCCAGCCCTAATTTCGACTCCCAGGATTTGGCATAATTATGAAAAATTTCGTTATTATCATCACCTTCTTGCACTCACTGTAAACTTGACCTCCTGATCGAAAAACTCAAAGGACAAGCGTACACTTTTTTTGAATTTTCTGTGTTATCAAACAGCAAGTCCAATAGCTGCTTTCCAAGTGCTGCAATATTTTTGGAATGTGCCCAGTTGGACAATTTTTCCCTCTTTCAAGACAATTTCCCAGTCCAATATACTCCTAAGCATTAGCAGTTTACTTTGTCAAGCTTCTCGCAGAATACAAACGCAAATAAGAGCAAAGTAGTCAACTACTTTAGTGGTAAAGCACATCACTACGCAGAGGTCCCAATCTTGAGTAACCCCGTGTGATCAAAAGAAGAGAAGCAAAGTAAACATAAACAGAAATTATTCTTTAACAATTTTAGCTCACATCAATCTAAACACTGACCTGACAATGTTACATGATTATACACACATGTATCAGTAAAAGTACCTTTTCCTAACATAATGGATTTCAAATTCCATCTTGAAGCATAACCTTTCTGGTGGATTCTTGCTCTTTCCAACCGCAGAACAATTCAGAAAATACGGAAAATAAAAGATGCTGCTCAAATCAACAACAAACATTCATTGCAAAGTGCAAAACAACAAGATACTGAATCCATTAAAATGGAAGATGTCTACTGATACATGTGTTGCAACAGTGGATCCAACAGCTTAAAGTAATTTCCAGCACAATGCCACAGATTTGATAATACAATTCATTTAAGTAAGATCGATACATTGGAAGGATGGAGGACACTGACCATTGCGCCATATGCAAATATCCATCTTGAGCTGGCCACAAGAACTGAAAAAATCACCTGGGATTATAAGGCAACCGGACGAAGTAGGGCTATGAACATGGCTTGGAGTGCTGTTTGTGAAGGACTGTAATCTGAGTAAACATCCCTTAGTTTTAGCAGTAAGATCATAGAAGAAGCCTCCCATAAATCTAGGTTGAATACAACTAACCTTCACCATATTTCCTACAATTTCACTTTCATTGTCAAGGATAAATAATATGCCATCATTCTGTTCTTGAAGAACAAGAAATTTGTCATTAAAATTTATTGTAATTGAAAAGCTGCAGTTGTACGCGAAACGTGTGGCAGAGTTCACATGATTACTGCTGAAATGTTGGTATAACTTCTTTGTTGAAGAGACAAAGTTGCAGCCCAAATGGGGGCATGAACAAGGTGTATACATACAAGCCTTTTCATGTTCACTTTTCTTATTGCAAGTCATCCATTCTTTGCAGCCATACTTGATGTTTTGGCATGACATTCTAATCGATTCCAGAACTTTCTCAATGGCACGGCAACGATTATAGCCAATGGGCCAGGAACAGGAGGGGCATTTATTTTTAATCTTCGTGCTGCAGGAGGAGCAAGCTATATGCCCATTTTCACACTGAATTTACAAGCATTAAAAATTTATTAGCATGTTATATTAATAAGCCTAAGACATGAAATACTTGGAAGGGGTCAGCAAGATAGAAAATAAATACAAATCTTGAATATTTGCCTTGTTTTGACAATGATTCAAATCATTTAACATAGAAGGATCACCAACACTGATACATTGATATCGTTACAAATTTCAATATCTTGCACTTGAAAAGGAAAAGATGTGAGTATCATACATAATATTAAATAAATAATTGATATATGACCAATCTAAAAAACAATTCCTACAAGCGACATTCATGCAAATACTGTTACTATACTTTTTGCCACGTTCCGAAACTGAAACTTCACCCTAACAATTGCAGAGAAGGAAAAAACCTAAAATGCAACACTCAAAAAACAAATATAATTATTTGAGACGCTTGTAAACCTAAGCTGCTTCTTGAGCTTGAAAGTCAAACTAAACAACCAAGGCACTCCACTGTGGGTACCTTCTTGATGCTTCTATGACTTTTCTTCCTAATAGTTTAGTCATCTTTCAGTCAGAACATACACTCAATCTTATTATAACCATTTTTTTTATTCTAACATAATAAATTATAAATGCCACGTTAAGTCACAGCATTCCACAAAGATACTAAATAAATAAATTTTAGATATCTGATTTATCAAAGGCCTAAAAAAACTTCATGGTTATTTGGCTTGGTATTTCACTTCTGCTGCATCTCCTTGTCCCTCACCATATATTGCACACATAATTAAATCAAGTTCAAAGACTTCCAGTACAACCTTTTGGTTATCTCTACTTGACACATCCAGAGTAGGGATTGAAAGAAAACCATAACCAGAAAGGTCCTTTAGTAGTTAAGGTGTCATCTGTACACAACAGTTTTGGATACAAGCACAAAAGAAGTTGAAAAGTTTTCCTTTGTGGGATTGGGCACATGACAATTTACAAAACCACAAAAACCCGTACATTCTACATAGTTTGAAAATAAATAGATAGATCTAAGTCACCAGACCATACAAAATCATACCTCTTTCCTAATCTATTTAGATAAACTAAATTTAAACCCTAAACTAAAACTGTGAAAAGAGAACTCATTCAACAGACAAAAATCATACACCAGATATCTGATTCAAAACAAGAAAATATCACAAGTTATTAGTTGACCTGTGTCCATACATCAGCATAGATACTACACAGCTAACTGGGACTTATGTCCATACATCAAAATAGATATTATACAACTCAGCTCAAGCACAAAATAACTGCTCATAATTCCTTAAATTGGTGTTAAGCTTCAAAGTTCATCATCCATGGAAAGAACAGCTGTGGCATCAACATATCCACCTTATTTTAACCATTTGTTCTCAGTGTTTTCATGTATATATTCAAAAAAACTCAAAATGCAAAAGAACAAAAAGGGCAGTGGTGTAGGTCCTGTAGGTTAAACAGTTGGTGGACGACTTGTTTCATTTAAATCAGGTTAAAACTTAAAACTTAAAAGGCAAAACTGTTCTAACTAAAACTAGTGTTGGTAATTTTTATGAGATATATTCTGGACAGGAGAAAATACAGACACTAAAGGCTTCCTTTATTTTATAATAGTACAGATATTCATAACATGCTAGGCCAAAATATAAACCTACTAAAAGGGAGCAAGGCATGGTAATTCAGAACTCAATAGAAATGTAATAAACCCAGCAACCTTCAGTTACACATTTAATTCACTCCATAATCTTCAGTATTTATGGCATGAAAACCATAACACGTCTAATTCGTACTATATCTATGCAAAACTCTAAAACTAGAATCTTTACAAGTCATTTTTTATTTATATACTAGGAAGGTGTCATGATGAATTGCAAACAAACAAATAGTCATACTAATCATACATTCATACACATTATACTAATCATACATACTAATTATACCAAATTCAAACACGCCAACAGTATATTTTTCCGTTACTGCATAGTTCATAGCCAAAAAGATTACCTTTTCACTCAAGTACAGTGTCATCTTCAAAGAAAAAAGAATCTTTAGACAAGATACTGAATAAAGTCCTCATTCAAACAAGTTCAATTGTCTTTGTACTGTTAACATAGAAAATTGATAGTCTTTGCTTAGGTTTCTTAATTAATGTATGGTGCCAACTGGTGAAGGGTCGTACTCAATTTCTGGAAACTTACTCATTGCAGGAACAATTGTGAATGGAAATATCCATTTCCATAAACCCACGAACCCAAACAAATCAACACTAAATTCAATTCACCGCAAGCTTTAACCTTAGAACAGCAAAAACTACATAACTAATCACAATCCTAAATCAAATTCTACCCAATTTGAATTTTAAAAATTCTAGCAAACACAATCACGGGAATGTTTAAAAATCAGATTGAGCAAATCAACTAGTCATAGATTGTACGCAGACCCAACGCTATAAACCAAAATGATTATTGAGAACACACCTGGAAAACAGGGACGGTCAAGGATTCACAGCAAATGGGGCAATCAAGCACATCTGGGTCAGTTAAGGTGATGGAAATAGCCCTATCCGTGAAGGTTGTGTTCGAAGCAGGAGCCTCAATGGAGGTAAGGGTGCCCGAAGCAGAACCCAGTTGGAGGCTGGTCCGTTCTGTGCACCTCGCGGCAAGCCCAAAAAGTTGAATACCGCTAGATCTATTAGCCTGCTGCGGCTGATGTACTTGTGGTTCGTTGTTGTTGTTGTTATTGGGCTGTTCTCGTCCGTCTCCATCACCTTCTGTTTCTTCTTCTTCTTCTTCATCTTCTTCTTCTTCTTCGTCTTCGCTTTCTTCTTCTTCTTCTTCTTCGCTTTCCACTTGTTCATCTGAGTCTTCCTCCTCAACGGCCAGTAGCTCTTGTCTTCGTCGTTCCCTTATGGCGGCGATGGAAGCAGCTGTGCGAAGAACAAGACGACGTTTCTTGTGCCTGGGGCTGCTGGGTCCTTCTCCGTCTTCATCTCCGCCTAATGAGAATCTCGTCATTCCCTCCCTCTCTCCCAGAACCAACTCTGCAATCCCCAATTACATAACCCCTATATGAACTAAGAAACACGCGGAAGCACGTGTTCCGGGAAATTTTATTTCCATACCCTTTTTTTTTTAGGTAACAAATATTTATTAAAAAAAAATAAAAAGAGAAAGAAAATAACACAAAGGAAATGGGGGACCACAACCAAAATCCCTCCCAAGAAAACAAATACAATGCAAGCTTCAATTTAAAACCTTGCAAGGGACATTATTCCTCACAGGTTGAGTGGATTCATGTACTTGTGTGGTTTTCATTTTCTCATTCTCTTGAATGGACTTCAGTGTCTCAACCAGTGGCGGAGCCAGGATTTTATGTTAAGGGGAGCCTAAATTAAATAATAATAATAATAATAATAATAACTAAAATATTTTACGAAAACATAGAATTTTCGTTCATGAAATTTTTATCTATTATAATGGTAATTGTCCTCGACGAGGTCCCATATTTTGAAAATGTTTCATAATAATCTCATCATCTATACTAATAAAAATGTCTTTCTTAATATATGAAATCAAGCAATCGTTCATCAATTGGTCACCCATTCGACTGCACAAACGAGTCTTCACAATGTTCAAAGCAGAAAATACTCTCTCCACGCTTGCAGTCGCAACTCGCAAAATTAATGCTAGTGTCAAAAGCAATTAGACTAATGGGTATGTCTCTTTTTTTTTTCTCTGAACCATTTTTTCTGCAAGATCAGTAAACCCCTTCAATTCAGAAAACTCAATGTTGGAGCGCATGTCTATAATGTAGTTCTCAAGTTGATCATCAAGTACATCTAGCTCATGTGTAGAAAAATCTTGAGGATATAATTGGGCAACACAAATCAACTTTTCATTGTCAAAAGTTGAGAATGAATTACTTGGGTTCAAACATGATATACAAAGAAGCAACTCAGTATTTTTCACATTGAATTGGTCACCTAACTCTTGACGTTGCATATCTATAACAGTATAGAATAACTCAATACGATAATGATGCAAGTTTGTGATTACCGTAGCATTACGCTTTGATTTCCCTTGAGGTAAAAAGCGTCCATCCATGTTACGAACAATTCAACGATGCTTCTCACAAAAAGAGAAAATTTGTGTGAGTAAAGAATCCCAACCACTCTCCCGCATCATCTGCAGTCGTTCTTCGCATATAGTAACTAAACTCATAGCATTCACAATATCTTGATCTTTTTTTTTATAATGCTTTAGACAAATTATTTGTGATTCCCATTACTTTTCTCATCAAGTGTAGACTAAAAATGAAATCATATGATTGCATATAATACAATAGAACCCTTGCTTCTAGCTTTTGTTCAGAGCTTATTCGATCAATTTTTACAACCTCCAATACAGCAATCACATATTTGAACATTCTAGCCAAGCTGATTAAAGTATTATAATGGGAGCTCATTTTGTATCCAACTAGTTCGCTTAAGACTAGTTTCTTGATTGAAGCCCTATCCACTTGAAAGTTCATTATTATCGAGTGCCTTTAAAATGTCATCACCATATTTTTCTCGTAGAATATCTCACCTTTTATCTGATGCTCCAACAACATTGACTACATTAGCTACCAAAGTAAAGAAATCTAATTTTTCTGAGCAAGTTGAAGCTGATGAGCAAAACAATGGACAAAAAAGGCACATTCGTTCTCATTCATAATAAGTTTTTTCAAACCATTCAACTCACAACGCATATTACTTGCTCCATCATATCCTTGACCCCGCAATCTAGAAATGCATAATCTATGTCTAGAAAAAAAAATCATCAATAGCTTCCTTGAAGGTAGCAGCATTAGTATTGGTAACATGCTCCCATCATCCACATAATGTAGTACAATGGCCATTTGCTCCTTTGATGACATATCTCGATATTCATCAACAAGAATGGCAAATAAAGAATCACCAATTTCACTAGCAATTGCCCCTGCTCCTCTCGTGAACGGCTTATGAGTACACAAATTTCGGCAAACAATATTTTATTTATTTGGGGCCAATGGCGCGCCGTATGTACATGGTGCTCTCCATGAGACTTGTAAATTAAACAGCAAAATTTATTCGAAGTCAACAATGGAAAAATGTGTCTTTCCTGACCTACTTTCACCTTGGTCCTTGTGTGTTAACTCTAGACGTAATATTTCTTTATATATTTAGTATTCCAAGGGCGAGTGAATTGTTGTCCATCTCTAAAGTTCCGGAGTATGTATGTTGTTACTACTTCAAAGGCTCCTTCCTAAACTAGTTTGAATTTTCTTCCTCCGTGATCCTTGATGTCTTCCACTACTCTTTTCAAGACCAATTCGCCGACCCTGAACAAACACGACCTGACTCCTTTGTTGAAGTACCTTGCCACTTGGCTCTGGTAATTGGCAAATTATATTGCCGCTGCTTCTCGCCTTTCTTTTAGTAAATCCAAGTGTTCTGTAATCTCCTCGTCATTGTTCCCTTGTTTGACTGCCAAGGTCCTGACTATCGAAAAAATAACTTTCGTTGAGATGACCGCCTCCATACCGTATGTCAGTGCATATGGACTCTCGTTTGTGGGTTTTCTTCGAGTAGTCCTATATGCCCAGATTACGTCTTGTAATTCTTCATGCGATTTCCCCCCTTTTACGTTCCAACCTACGCTTGACTCCATCAAAAATGGTGCAGTTCGTCTTCTCGGCCTGGCCGTTTCCCTGTGGGTAGCTTCTTGAGGAGAATTGCAAAGTTATTCCATGCTTGTCGCAAAATGCCCGAAAATGCCTACTATTGAATTGCATCCCGTTGTCGTAGATGATTTTTTTGGGATGCCAAAACGGTATATTATATTCCTCTAGACGAATTTAACGACATCATCGGCAATAATCGTTGTGTATGACTTTGCTTCCAACCACTTTGTGAAATAATCTGTTGCTAACAAAACATGCTTGAAATCTCCGGGTGTGGTCGGCAAAGGGCCAACACCGTCTATTCCCCATTGACCGAATGACCAAGGTCCTCTAAGAGTGTTAAGGACTTCTACGGGTGAACTTGTGGGGGCGTGCCTTTGGCATTTATTGCACGTCTTCACGTACTGTTTGGCTTCTTGTGAGAGATATGGCCAGTAATACCCTTAGATCATTACTTTATGCGCTAGGTTTCTGCCTCCTATATGGGCTCCACACGATCCTTCGTGGATTTCAATTAGTACTAATTTTGCTTGAGTAGAGCTTAAACATCGTAGGTATGGTCCTGAGAATGATCGCCGAAAAAGCTCTCCCTCGATCATCAGATATCTCGTGGCTTTTATCCTGACCTTTTTGGCTTCAATCGGGTCTTTAGGTTGGATCTCGAACTCGAGATAGTTGACAATTTTTCCTCGCCAATGGATTGGGACGGATTCAACTATCATGACTCTTTGCGGCGGTCTGTTGTCGCTGATGCTAAGTCCTTCGAGTATTAATATTTTAGTAAGGCGGCTTTTATGAGACTCGACAATGCCTTTCCTAGCTCATTTGTGAGAGAATTTTCGTCGTGTGGTACCTTAGTCAATGATATTTGCTCGAATTCTCTCATCAGGTCTCACACCATGGTGCAGTATTTGTACATCCGCTTGTCTTTTTCCGCATATCGTTCATTTGATAGCTCAATGATCAGTTGGGAATTTGAATATACTTATAGGCGCAGGATGCGTAGCTTTTTGGCGAGACCCAAGTCGATTACTTGCGCTTCATATTCTGTTACATTGTTGGAAGCTGGGAAGTCTAAGTGTATTGCACATTCGATATGGAGATCTTCAGAACTTCGACGTACGATCCCTGCTCCCACCCCAGTGAAATTGGATGCGCCGTCTATGTGCATCTCTCAGATAGGGTCTTCCCATGGGGTCTTTGTGATGGGTGTAGGAAAATGACACTCCACTAAGAAATCGGCAAACGTCTGCCCCTTCTGGGTTGCACGAGACACGTATTTAATATCGCCCATTTGGTCATTCTCCCCGACGAATCGGGTTTTGAAAGGATAGCTCTGATAGGTAGATTAGTGTACAATGCTATTTCGTGTCCTTCGAAATATTGTCGTAGCTTCCGCTTGGCCGTTACAAGAGCAAGTATTACTTTCTCAGGCAGCGAGTACCTTGTCTCAGCGTTGAGCAAACTGCGACTTGTGAAAGATATAGCTTCTTATTACTAATTTTTCTCCTTAAATAATACAAGATTGGTGGCTATTTTTGATATTGCGAGGTATAAGTACAGGGGTTCACCGTCGTGGGGGACTTCAAAGAAGTTTTGGCTTGACAAGTACTACTTTAGATTCAGGAGGGCCTCAGATTGTTCTGGTCCCCAGAAATCAATTTGCTTGCTCCTGAGTGCACGGAAGAACGGTTTGCATCTATCAGTCAATCGAGAGATGAAACGGCTTAGTGCGGCTATGTGCCCTGTCAACACTTGAATATCTTTCTTTGTCTTAGGCTCGCCGGTCTGTAATATGGCCTCTACCTTCTCTGGGTTGGGTTCAATACCCTTTTTGCTGACGATATAACCCAAGAATTTCCCAGAGGATACTCCGAATGCACATTTTGTTAGGTTGAGCTTCATACCATAGTGTCTCAATTCTTCGAACGTTTCTTTGAGATCGTTGACGTGGTCTCACTAGAGTTTGCTTTTCACCACTATATCGTCGATGTATGCTTCCATAGTCTTTCCCAACTGTTTTTTGAACATTTTGTTTACTAGTCTTTATTAGGTGGCCCCTGTGTTTTTGAGGCCGAAAGGCATAACAATATAACAATATAGTCCTTGCTCTGAGATGAAAGCAGTTTTCACTTGGTCTTCTCGGGCCTTGGGTATTTGGTTGTACCCGGAATACGTCTAAGAAGGACAATTGCACATAGCGCGACCATTTGATCTATTTTTGGGAGTGGGTAAGAGTCTTTTGGGCATGCCTTGTTTAGGTTGGTGTAATCAATGAATATTTGCCATTTTCCGTTCTTCTTTTTTACTATGACTACGTTAGAAATCCGAGAAGGACACCAAACTTCTCGAATAAATCCTACCTCGAGGACTCGGTCGATCTCGTCGCTGATGATTTGATTTCTTTGTAGGGTGAACTTCTTTGTCGTTTCGATAAGGTGGGAATTCAGGGTCTGTGTTCAACTTGTGACAAGCCACACGTGGGTCGATCCCAGACATATCCATGTGGGACCATGCAAACATATCTTGATTATTTACCAGGAACCGCAACAGTTGTGCTCGTTCCTCTTCCGTTTGGAGGCTGCCTACCAGAACTTTCTTGGTTCCATCCGAGTTAAGGGACTCCTCGTAGAGTGGTTCGGTAGTCATTGGTTATGGTTCCGGCTCTTCTGGTAGGTTCTCTGCTAATTTCTATGTTGTCAGGTCTTCCTTTTCCTCCCTTGTCGAATGAGAATTCTTTATCTCCATGGCATATAGCTCCTTTGACAACATCTAGTCTCCTCTAACTCATAACTCTCTGGCCATCATTTGAAATAAATTTCAATACCTGGCATCATTTGTATACTGATGGTTTTTTTACTATAACAAAATCAACCTCTACCGTCTTTCCTGATGTTGTCACCATTAGAGATACATTGCTCACATGCCATGTTTTCGTGCCCTCAAATGTTGTCAACGGTGCCTTGCTAGGTTTTACCAGCTTCTTTTCTACCTTGAGTTGTTGGAATGCTTCCCAAAATATAACATCGGAGCTGCTTCCCACGTCAATCATGACTCTCCTTATGAGGTTGTTCGCCACTTGAGTTGATATCACTAGGGCATCTCGATGAGGGAATTGGATGCCAATGAAATCCTGTTTTGAGAAGTTAATAACTGGGTTGCTGGAACTTATGGCCTGCTCCGTTGATAGGAGCACAAAGTGTGACGTTTTTAATGTGTTTTCCCTACTATTTGGCTATGATTTAATTGTAACTTTGCTATTTTAGCTTAGTTTCCATATTTGAGTCCAAAATGATGTATTAATGTGAACATGTGCAGAAACGAAGTCTAATGGGCTTTTTCGAGGCCCATTATGAGGTGCGCTGCCGTGAGGCCCACGATGAAGGCCCAAGACCAAGAAGGAAGGCCCAAACCCAAGATGGCAGGCCCAAATCCATGAAGGAAGGCCAGGTTCACAAAGCATGAGGGAAGGCCCAAGCCCAGATTTTCGGACAATCTGCCTGTGCAGATAGGTCAACTTGCGAGGCCCATATCTATCAATTGCACCGTCCGATCTAGCTATAATTTTGATACACGCTGCACATGGATGTCAGTTATTCCCAAATAAAATTTCAGAAGCATCCAACCGTTGAAACGTGCAGGATTCTGTTCTAAGTGCGCACTGCTCAGTGCTGTCCGTTTTTATTTCTTTCCTCTTCTTTTATTTTCAATGCTCCACTCACCCCTATATTCCTTCCTCTTCTTTCTGCCCACACCATTAGTGTTTAATTTCTTTTTGGTAAATAAATGGTTAATTGCCATATGATTCCATTTCCACCACCACTTACCATTTCTTTATCTCCCATTCACATTCCACTTCTTTTCCCTTTCTTTGTTTATTTCTTTCATTGTCTTCTTCTTCCTCTCCATTTTCCTATAAATAGGAGCCTATTTCTCTTCACCAATACACAAATTCACACCCCAATGGGGAGGGACAAACCCTCCTCTTTCTCTTCTCCATCATATTTTCCATTCTCTAGTATTTAGGGTTCTCAAGGCTTCAAGGAGGAGGAAAGGCGGCTGCACCATCACCACCATCACCATCAATTTCGTCCATCATCATCACCACCTTGCTGCACACGGTTTGGATTACTTGCTTTCAAGGATTCAAGGTTTCGTGGTCTTCAAGTCTTCAAGCTATTCCATATGGTGTAATCTGACTTTTCCTTTAATTATTCTTATGAATTCCTCTTTGTTGCTTGTTTATCTTTTGTATTAGTTAACATGACATGATTTATATAATTTTCAGCCTATATTTATGAGTTTATTTAGTTATTGGATCCTAATTAATTAGTTCTTCTAGTAGCTTATGTGACTCCGTTTACTTGATTCTGTTTTATAGAAAACTTTTATGTGTTTATGTTATAGGGTTCGAAACTTATAATATTTTCATATAATTGAAGCTAGAGTTAGGGATTACAATTCACCTAATAGTTTTGGAAACCTAATTCACGAGTAGTAAAGGCTTTGGACAAAGGTCGGTGTCAAATAAAAAGGATTGCGGACATATGAACTTTGTCATAATGGGTCGTGCACTTTAATTAACAACTCTTTTCTATGCATTAAATATGGTTTGATTAGCTAGCTTTCTAGACTAAGATGGCATGTTTAATTGGTTAATCTAGGTGCTTTCACTTAGGTTAATTTTCGTAGAAAGGTTTTATTTGGGGAATGGTTAGCTTCTAACTTTCCACATATGTTAATTTCGGTTTCATGGCTAGGGAACTTGGTTAATTTTCGGTCCAATAATTGGTAAACTTGTATACTTGTGGCTGAACTTTATATTCTTTATGTTTCATCCCATCTTATTTAATTTATTCTTTGTAATTTAATTAATTAATTTCATTCAATTTATATCTTAAACCCCCTTTTACTTTGTACATATGTATATATTCTTTATACTTGTTAATAATAATTCTTTATTTTATTTAATTCTTGTGACATTTTTTGTTAGGTACACCCTTTGATCTCCGTTGTGAACGATACCCTACTATGCACTATACTACAACCGATAGGGTTTTTTTTAATTGACGCTCCTTTTGGGCGTATCAATTGGGTGATTTGCATAATGGATCTTCCTTGGTCACTTGGGTGGAGCACGTGGATGTGCGCGAGAAGGAGATGAAGGCCAGTTTCGAACCTTTTGTTCATTCAGGGTTCGCTTTTGGTGCAAAGCGTTGGATCTCAACTCTCCAACGACAAGCCGAGCGCTACATGTGCGCCACAGGTATCCACACTTCACCTGGTGACTCGATCATTTCGCCCGAAGGAAGAAGAGGCCTTGCGGAAATGGCAAAGCAGATGACGATCTGTTTCTTCAACGACATCAGCAACTCCACGTACCACCATTGGACTTGTTCGAACCGAACAAGAGACACTCGAATGGAGGTCAGGACCAACAAGCGAAGGGGTGATCCGAGCAAGCCCCCTGGAGTGAATCGTACTGCTGGTGGTTCCGTCGTTCATCTCTCCCATCACACCAGGATCTTTAAGTTCCTCAAAGACGTGCAGACAAGACCGCTATGGGATAGTATGTCGATGGACAGCTCGGTACGTGTGCTAGCAAACTTCACCATCGGTCTTGACCAGCGGAACCAGATTTCGGTGCTCGCCATAGATAGTCACAACGACTTCCTTATTCTTCAGGAGTGTTGCACCGATGCAACAGGGTCGTCTGTGATTTACGCACCGATCAACCATTCCATTCTCCAGTGTTTGTTATGTGGAGTTGAACCGGAGCCATTTCCACTTATGTCATCAGGCTTCTCCATTCTGCCTAACGTATCCGGAGCTATTCTTGATGGAACATTACTGACTATGGTGTTCCAGATCTCGGTGAAGGCTACATCAGCTAAATCTGCCGTGGAGTCGGCAACAACCGTTGTCCAGGACACACTTCAACGGATCAGAACCGCAGTCAACTAAGGAGCATACGTTGGATGCAAGGCCCTGCTAGCCTTGTTTGTGACTGTTGGTGACTTGCTTCGGGAGGAGCTTCACGATCTTCAAGGGGGAGTCTTTCTGTTTCCCTTTTCATTTACTTAACTATTTTGTGTTTATTTCTGTTTGTGTGTTTACTTCTGTTTATTGTTGTTGTGTGTTTAAATTCAATAACCATGCTTGAATTTTTCATTTTCGTGAAATATTTGTCAACATTGAGGACAATGTTTAATTCAAGTGTGGGGGGAAATTTTATTTAAAAAGAAAACAAAAAAATTTGAAAAATTGAAAAAATTCAAAAAAATAATTTACTTGTTTTTGTTTTCTACGGTAACAATATATCGACTAGATCATACTTACTCCCTTGGTAGCGTTGAACCTACCATTGCACTTAGTAAGTCATTGTGGTCACGTATTGTTACCCTAATAAAAAAATTGAAAAAAAAAAAATTGCTTCTGTTGTTTATTTATTTGTTTGTTTTCGTTTTCTACGGTAACGGTATATCGACTAGATCATACTTACTCCCTTGGTAGCGTTGAACCTACCATTGCACTTAGTAAGTCACTGTGGTCACGTATTGTTACCCTAATAAAATAAAAATTTGAAAAAGAAAAAAAAAATTGCTTCGTTGTTTATTTATTTGTTTGTTTTCGTTTTCTACGGTAACGGTATATCGACTAGATCATACTTACTCCATTGGTAGCGTTGAACCTACCATTGCACTTAGTGAGTCCCTGTGGTCACGTATTGTTACCTACATTGAAAAATCAAAAAAATCAAAAAATCAAAAATTACAAAAATATTTGCTTCTGTTTGTGTGTTTTTGTGTGTTTAGTTGTGTTATGTGTGTTGTGTTCTTTCCAATTCCGATGATGAATTGAGTTTAATTGTTATGATTTTGATAATGTTGATTATATGCTAAGGCTTTGTGATTTGCTTTGGATTTAATTTGCATAGCTTGTGATTGCTCGAAATTTCATGTTCACATAACCTGTTTCGATTAGTTGATTGCAATCCGAGAAGCACATTTGAACATACATTGTCATGCATACCCAGAAAATGTGAGGATTTGAGCCTATTGTATATTCACATGTATGCATATTTCATACATTTACTCGTTCTTCATGTGTGCACAATTCATGAGTTTTGAACCTAGAACTTGCTCAGAAACCGCTTAAAACATTTTGTTAATCTGTGATGAATTAGAGATGAGTAAGGCATTAGTTGAGCACCATGGCGAAAATATTCACCATCCATCTAAACACGAACTTTAGGAATCCCCTTTTGAACTAAACACTCATTAGCCGTTTCTTTTGTTCATCCACACCATTTCACCATTGTTTTATTATGTTTGCAAGACGATGATAGTGACTTCTTATGTTTTTATGCTTCGGATTTGTTTGGTATTATACCAAAAGGCAAGTGTGGGGGTGTATTTATTTTGTTGTATTTGTTCAAAGAAAGAAAGAAAAAAAAATCAGAAATAAAAAGAAGGAATAAAATTCCTCAAAGAAAAAAAAATAGAAAAGAAAGAAAAAAAAAATGTCGAAAGAGAAATTCCAAAAATAGAGTTATTTTCTTGTTTTATTTTCAATAAAAGGTTGGAGGAGAATAAGAAAGTTGTTTCGGGTTTAGCATAAGTATGAGTTTCAAAGTCGTTGACTTGTCTTGCAAACATGTAAAACATTTTTCATTTCGAGTCCTTTCACTTCATTTACCATTCACCATTTACCATCCACCCTTTGGTCCCTATTTCACCTTAAAAGCCCTTATGATCTGATGATTTGTGGATTAATTGTAGAGAGTCGGTTAATGAGCAAGCATATGGGAACACTACTTGTGTAATTGTTTTGAGAGTAAATATTTAACCCTAAACACTGAGCGGAAATATTTAGTGATCATTGTGAGGTTTAGTGGTTAATGTTGTTCATATGTGCCTATTGGATTGCTTGACATTAATTGTATACTTGGTTTTCACACACACACCAGAGCATAAATGAGATGTATATATTAAATGCTTAGCAAATTCGTTAGCCTTGGTATATAATTTGTATTCTCCTGATTATAACTGTTGTGAACTCGCTGAGGGTTATGGTTGGAAAGACCATTCTGTTTTGTGTTTCCTTTTCTGTTTTGTGTTGTTCTTGTGTTTGCTAGAGGACTAGCAGTAGCTAAGTGTGGGGGAATTTGATAGGAGCACAAAGTGTGACGTTTTTAATGTGTTTTCCCTACTATTTGGCTATGATTTAATTGTAACTTTGCTATTTTAGCTTAGTTTCCATATTTGAGTCCAAAATGATGTATTAATGTGAACATGTGCAGAAACGAAGTCTAATGGGCTTTTTCGAGGCCCATTATGAGGTGCGCTGCCGTGAGGCCCACGATGAAGGCCCAAGACCAAGAAGGAAGGCCCAAACCCAAGATGGCAGGCCCAAATCCATGAAGGAAGGCCCAGGTTCACAAAGCATGAGGGAAGGCCCAAGCCCAGATTTTCGGACAATCTGCCTGTGCAGATAGGTCAACTTGCGAGGCCCATATCTCTCAATTTCACCGTCCGATCTAGCTGTAATTTTGATACACGCTGCACATGGATGTTAGTTATTTCCAAATAAAATTTCAGAACCATCCAACCGTTGAAACGTGCAGGATTCTGTTCTAAGTGCGCACTGCTCAGTGCTGTCCGTTTTTATTTCTTTCCTCTTCTTTTATTTTCAATGCTTCACTCACCCCTATATTCATTCCTCTTCTTTCTGCCCACACCATTAGTGTTTAATTTCTTTTTGGTAAATAAATGGTTAATTGCCATATGATTCCATTTCCACCACCACTTACCATTTCTTTATCTCCCATTCACATTCCACTTCTTTTCCCTTTCTTTGTTTATTTCTTCCATTGTCTTCTTCTTCCTCTCCATTTTCCTATAAATAGGAGCCTATTTCTCTTCACCAATACACAAATTCACACCCCAATGGGGAGGGACAAATCCTCCTCTTTCTCTTCTCCATCATATTTTCCATTCTCTAGTATTTAGGGTTCTCAAGGCTTCAAGGAGGAGGAAAGGCGGCTGCACCATCACCATCATCACCATCAATTTCGTCCATCATCATCACCACCTTGCTGCACACGGTTTGGATTACTTGCTTTCAAGGATTCAAGGTTTCGTGGTCTTCAAGTCTTCATGCTATTCCATATGGTGTAATCTGACTTTTCCTTTAATTATTCTTATGAATTCCTCTTTGTTGCTTGTTTATCTTTTGTATTAGTTAACATGACATGATTTATATAATTTTCAGCCTATATTTATGAGTTTATTTAGTTATTGGATCCTAATTAATTAGTTCTTCTAGTAGCTTATGTGACTCCGTTTACTTGATTCTGTTTTATAGAAAACTTTTATGTGTTTATGTTATAGGGTTCGAAACTTATAATATTTTCATATAATTGAAGCTAGAGTTAGGGATTACAGTTCACCTAATAGTTTTGGAAACCTAATTCACGAGTAGTAAAGGCTTTGGACAAAGGTCGGTGTCAAATAAAAAGGATTGCGGACATATGAACTTTGTCATAATGGGTCGTGCACTTTAATTAACAACTCTTTTCTATGCATTAAATATGGTTTGATTAGCTAGCTTTCTAGACTAAGATGGCATGTTTAATTGGTTAATCTAGGTGCTTTCACTTAGGTTAATTTTCGTAGAAAGGTTTTATTTGGGGAATGGTTAGCTTCTAACTTTCCACATATGTTAATTTCGGTTTCATGGCTAGGGAACTTGGTTAATTTTCGGTCCAATAATTGGTAAACTTGTATACTTGTGGCTGAACTTTATATTCTTTATCTTTCATCCCATCTTATTTAATTTATTCTTTGTAATTTAATTAATTAATTTCATTCAATTTATATCTTAAACCCCCTTTTACTTTGTACATATATATGTATATATTCTTTATACTTGTTAATAATAATTCTTTATTTTATTTAATTCTTGTGACATTTTTTGTTAGGTACACCCTTTGATCTCCGTTGTGAACGATACCCTACTATGCACTATACTACTACCGATAGGGTTTTTTTTAAATTGATGCTCCTTTTGGGCGTATCATCCTGATTTGATGTAATTACCGCGGTCATTAATTATTACCTAAATTCCTAACAATTGTCGTTGTAAAGTATAATGGGAAATAAAGGTTTTTCCCACAGAGGATTGTTATATTTACTTTTTAATGTCACGAAAAATTAAATTAAATAAAGAATTATATTAACAAGTATAAAGAATAAAGAAAATTAAATAAACTATACAGTATTGTTTCTATTTACAAAAATATACATTATATACAAAAGTATTTTTGGGGGTTTTTGAGATTTTTGAAAACAATAAATAATTAAAAGGAAATATTTTTGGATTTTTATTATTTTTGAAAACAAGAAAAACAAACACAAATATTGATTTCTCTAAGTCATATGATCGAAACTAACATTGTGAAATATTAGAAAGCTAATTATTTCCCAATTAGACTTCTCTCTGAAAATTAATCTAAGTGAAAGCACCTAGATCAATCAATTAAACATGCCATCTTAGTCTAGAAAGCTAGCTAGTCAATCCATGTTCAAAGCATCGAAAAGAATCGTTAATTCAAGTGCACAACCTAGTATGGAAAAGTCCATCTATTTGTAATCCTTTTTAATTGATTCCGACTTTTGTCCAAAGCCTTTACTACTTGTGAATTAGGTTTCCAAAACTATTAGGTGAATCGGATTCCTAACTCTAGCTCCAATTACATGTAAACATCATAAGTGTCGACCCCTATAACATAAACATCTAAAAGATTTCCGTAAACTTGAATCAAATAAACAATCACAAAAGCAACTTAGAAAAATCAAATCACAATTATTATGCAAAAATAGAAAATAAACAAATATTTACACAATAACATTTCCCAAAATTATTCACGAATAGTTAATTAAACAAAAATAAAATATAATAAATAAACGAGTTTGGGAAAAATGTTACTGTTGTGTCCATGAAAATGGACACTGTCTGGCAGGCGAAGGTGGCAGACTCAGCTATAGTAGATTGTAAAATTTTGATGTGGCGGGTGCACTTAGCAGATTGGACTTTGGGGCATTGGGCTTTTCTTTTCTTCTCTTTTCTGGCCGGCCCAAGCCCAAGTGGCTTGTTGACTGTTGTTGACCGGTTCATGCTCTCTTGTTTGACTTTGACTTTTCAAAGCATAGAAACCAATTTTTCTATTCTTCTTTCTAAGAAACCCGTGCGCAGGTCTCTCTTGTATTCTTCTCTGTTCATCTTTCTTTTCATCTCGCAGACAATAGAGAGAGCACGGAGAGGGAAGACGCCGCATGGGTGCGGCACGGGTGACACGGTGGGCGAAATCGAGGGTGCCGCGGTCCGGAGCTGAAACAGACGGCGCCGGTCGACGCCGGCGAACCGGATTTGTGGAACGCAGGGGCGCGTAGATCGGTGATGGCAGCTGGGAACTTTGCGGGATCATAGCAGCGAGCACGGAACAAGCCGGGAATGGCGACGGCGAGATCGCGGCCGGCGCGGAGGTGCTTCAATTGCAGCGGCGAGGCAACGAAGAGAAGCCGGTGGCTTGGGTGTGCGCGATTGGTGACGCCACCGTGTTCGGCGGTGGCTGGGCTTGTGATGGTGAGAATCTCCGGTGACAAATATTGGGCTTTGCGGCGTTTGGAGAGCAGCGGTAAGGCTCGGAAGTGGGTCGCCGGCACGGTGAATCGACGAAGGCGGAGATGACTGATTTCCGGGCAGTGGGCTTGCGGCGTCATCGGATTGACGACGGCGATGCCGTGGTAGCGAGAAGGCGACGTCGGTGCTGGGCTTGAAGACGACGCCGGCGAAATTGCTTGATTTCATTGTAATTGCAGGTTCACGGTGAGGTATGGCTGCTGCAATGGGAGAATGGGTCGTGGCAGAGAGCGTCCAAACCTGCAAAAGAAGAGCAAACATAATTAGATTGTGATTGTGTGGTTTAATTTGCTTGCAGGTGCTCTCCTTAAATAGGAAAGGATGGACAGAAACAGCCAAGGAGCAGAGATGCTGCAATGGAGAATGAGTTGTGATGGTCTGCCGGTGGAGTGATGATTGAGCTGGAGAAGTGGGCAGCTGAAGAAAAATCCAAGTAAAGGGATTGGTGGTAACATGGGTAGCTGCATTAATGGAATCTGTTGTGGTAGTGGTAGTGATTGTGGATGTTCAAAAGCAACGGGAAGCAAGAGTGGGTTAATTAGCTGGAGAAGAATCCCAGCAAAATAAGAACGTGAATCCATGGAGCTGCAAACAAGAAAATAAAAAGAATAAAATAAAATAATAAAATAATAAAACAAAAGAAAAATAAAATTAATAAATAAAACAAATAAATAAATAAAAGAAATAATTATTAGAGAAAATAAAATGGTGGTTTCAAAACATGTATCGCCACCGCGTGTGGTGGTTGCGCCGCTTTATGTGGTGGTTCGCCGACAAATTGTCGGGATTCGGAATGGTTTCCGAAATCTTCGTACAATATTTTATTCCACAAATGAAAGTCACGGTTGACTTTCCGAATTACGCAGAAAACCTCCAAAATGCACCTATTTTGTGCAGATAAACATTTTCCTGGTATTTTCCCTAAAAACACGAAAACAAACTTTAAACAAACAATTAAGCTTTCGGAATAGCAAAATCCAGTAATTAAAGGCACTTTGTGAACGTATTTTACGTTCACATCACATCCGTCACAGTTCTTTTCTTGATCTGGCGTACTCTCCAGATCTTTTCTGCTTGTCGGGCTTGAATCTGAGTCATACCTCCTCCTCAACCCTTGTGTACAGTGCCCCGTGTATGGCCAAAATTTTCATGATAATTGGTTCCACATTGGGTGCTGCAGACTTTCTGATGACTTC
This sequence comes from Rubus idaeus, assembly GCA_030142095.1. Lineage (NCBI taxonomy): Eukaryota > Viridiplantae > Streptophyta > Magnoliopsida > Rosales > Rosaceae > Rubus > Rubus idaeus. Next base: position 21,000,136 of record CM057965.1, read on the forward strand.
ATTTGTTCCTCTAGCTTCCTCATTTCAGTATTGTCGAAGCTTCCCTTCCTTCAATAACTCCAATATTATGGGTTTCAGTGTTTCACATTTGTGTAAGCTGTGTTTGTGCGCCTCGTGGAAGGGGCAATATCTCTCTCTGTCTTCCCTGTTTCCGAAATCTCGTTGAGAGGGTGGTTTCTTGAAGATCCCTTCGTGGCGATGCCTTCTGTAGGTGTTGGTGGGGCTCATGGTGTACCATTCTCCAGTGGGATTGTTTCGGGGCCTAACATTGTCTCGAAATCTCCCTCAGTTTCTTTCGTTATGATTATTTCTTCTAGGATTACTCTCCCTCTGTCTGGAAGCTATGACGGCGGTGACTCTAGCCTCTTAAGTTCATTGGCTTTCTCGATGCGAATTTCTCCTTCTACTTTGATGACGATATCGTCCATATCCTTTGGCGGGGTACATATCAGGTTCTCGTACAGAGCTGTGCCCAGAAGTAGGCATTCGCAGAATGCTATCGCCGCATATTGGGGCTCGCAGTTAACATATCTCATTTCGGTCTTGAATCTTTCAAAAAATGCCCTGATCTTCTCTCATGTTCTTTGTTTGGTGCTGAACAGAGCAGCCATGTCTCTTTTCTATTTTCGGCTACAGAAGTATTGGGAGATGAAAATTTGACTCCATGTGTTGAAGTTTGCGATCAACTGTGGCTTGAGGTCTTGGAACCATCCCAATGCTGGCCCGGTGAGATTTGAAGGGAAAAGCTTGCACATTAACTTCTCGTTCGTAGCCTCGACGGACATTAGTTGTTTGTATCCCTTGATATGATCCACCGAATCAGCAGTTCCGTTATATTTTTGGAATGTTGTGGTGATGAATCTCCTCGACTTCTCTGCTGCCAAAATGTCATCGGTAAATGGGGATTTTCCCACATTCCTCTCTATCTCTGCGGCGATCTCCCAAGGACCCGTTTGTGTGCAATGCTCGATCATTTTCTCCATCTTTTCTCGCACTTGGCATTTTTTGACTTCTTGGCCCGACTAGAACAAGCCCCATCAATGTCACTGCTGTTTCTTGCTCCTTTGTTGTCCTGACGACGCCTTTCACGGTCGTCTTCAGATGAGTTAGTGTCATTCTCGTAGTTTTTCTCATTTTGCTTCTCCTCCCTAAGTTGTTCCAACTCGTCCAAAATTTTGTGGATGTCGATGGAAGGTTCGTTCAGGTTAACGTTGGAGGGCACGATGTGATTGGGTCATGTGCCTTCATTAGGTTGCATCCCACTATTAAAGTTGATCTCTGTGTTTCCTTCAAAATTGATTTCAGATTCATCTCTTCCAGTCCTCAGCGACAAGAATCAAAATTCTCTTAGTTCTGCTCCCACCGTTGTTTAAGGAAAATGTTCCCACAGACGGCGCCACTTGTTGGTGAGGAAAAAATCGGTTTTGACTTTGTCTCACCATAAATATCGCACTAGAGCGGGAGTAGACAAATCACGATCGAGATGTTTTGTCTGATAGTGGAATTATTCGTTGACTTGCTGACTTGTTGGCTCGTCGACTCGTCAACTCGTAAGAGGAAGGGGGTACCTGCAGAAAACCCTTTGATGCCTAAGTCAGTATGTTTCCCAGATGAGTGTAGTAGACAAGTGTGGATGAGATGTTTTACCTGAACTCTGAACTTTCCTTTTATAGGTGGAAATTGTACTTGGGCTTCAAGAAACGGTTCCTGAACTTAAGCTCCAAGTTTACTTTGCTTGCAAGCAACCACTTTGTGTCTTGGCTTGCAAGCAATCTTCTCGTGACTCGATCGGCAAGTTTCCCAACTCATTGGGCCTCGTCGACTCAACCCATGTACCATAAATACTTATTTTTCCTCATGGAACTCTACTCTAACCCTGTTGCCATTGCTCTTGTGTAACGACCCCGCTCGATTCTTATTGATTGAAGCCGATTTAAATACATCTAAAATAGAAAGGAAATTTGGAATGAATGAATGAATTAAAAAAACAATTGATCATTCACCCATCTACGACTTCCAACACAAGGTGCAGAATTTGGGGAAGGGATGGTCCACGAAGGAGAAGGAGGGACCTAGCCTTAAGTTGTACCATCTCTTCCTCTGGCTCATTGCGCTTTCCCTTCTTGCTCATTTTCGACACAATTGTTGATACCAAAATCAAATTTAGGGTTCTGGGCAATTTGCAAAAGCGAAAGAAGAAGTGAGGGTACTTTAGTCCTTTCACTACAACTTTATTTTTTTTTAAGGCAAAATTTCACAAATGGTTATTTAATTATGACAATTTCGACACATTAGTCAGTATACTTTCAAAAATATCATTTTAGTCACTCAAAATTAAAAATGTATTAAAGTTGAGAGATCAAAGTGAAAAACGATATTGAAGTTGGGTGGCTAAAGTGAAATATGGTGTTAAAATTGAGTGACTAAAGTAGAAGACAATATTAAAATTGAGTGATCAAAATAATATTTTTTTACATTTAGTTATCAAAATATTAAAATTGTAGAACTATTGTGAAATTTATTCTTCTTTTAAAAGTTTTAGGGTCAGAATTGAGTGGCAGAAGCCAAAACCACTCTAATTTCCCTTGGTGATGGCTCTGGCTTCGGGTCTGGGTCTGGGTGTTGGCGTTGCTCTCCTTCAGAAGCCAAAACCGACTTTGAGATTACGGTTGGGTGTATTTCGGTGCTCGGCGAATCCCAACAACAACAACCAAATAACGCCGAGGACTTGCAAGATTTGCAAAACCCAGTTCGACCCCTCTCTCAATCATCTCAGGGCTTGTCGATTTCACACCGCTCATTTTGGAGGTACCCTTTTCTTTCTTTCACAAGGGTCTATTTGTTCCGGTACTGATAAGCATACCCTAATTTTGAATCAGCATTAAAGCCACACCTTCCATTGAATTCAGTTCCTTTTTGTATTTGAGACTGTTGATGAATGCATTTCTCGCCTTCTTTGTGTATTTGAATTTGAATTTGCATTAAGGTCTGATTAAATTAAATCGTCAAGCAATTTGCTATAGACAGTCTTTGTCTTGGACACAATAATCCAAGATAAACTGTACTTTGTCATTCATTTTGTCATACCTAAGAAGACAGGAATTCTAAAGCATTAGCTTGGGGGTTTTGGGATTTCAAGAATATATCCAACTGGAACAACTTAAAGCCATCAGTAATCAGATTGGTTGTTCTAAACCCTCGAGTATGGGACAATGGTTGAGCTACGTTGAATTGGTTAGAAAAGGAAGACTCTCTCTCTCTCTAGTTAAAATGTTTCTCATTCTAGCTGAGTGGGTTTTGCGAGTTAAAAGCGATTTTGGCTTTCTCTCTGTTTCTCTGCATTCCTTTTCTTGTCCCATTGGTTCTTCCACATACGAAATAATATGAGAGACAATTTATGCATTAAAAAGAAAGAGTGCATGTCAGTTGCCAAATGCAATACAGATTCATTTTGCTTCTTGACTTTGCTGCTCAAATCTGACGGAATTGTAGCTCGAAAGTTGCTCAGAATCTCTTTGACAAATGAAAAGAGGAGAATCAAGATACTTGATTATGTACTAGTATAAAAAATGTTTGGTATGTTATGTTTCATTCTATGATATCCTACCTTTTTTCTTGTCTAACATGTTGAATTCAAATAGGAGAAACAAAGAGGAAGTTTGAGAGTGTGTACACGGGGGGCACCATGAGTACTCCCGACTCTGGCAAAGTTGTTCAATACTGGCATTGCTGTGGTTCTGAAGATCCCTTTGACCCCGGATGTACCGCTGCTCCTCACTCCTCCTATGATGACTGAGACTCATTCTTTCTAATATGCATTTTGATCCTCATTTTTATGATCCTAATTTTTATTTTGTAAAGAATACACAACTATCACATCTTAAATCGCCACCCTTCCACTCATCGGACGAGAGCATGATGAGTGAAAGATAAATTAGTAATACTAGATTGAGTTTATAGTAAATGCTAAAAATGGTACAATTTGTTTGTTTGTTTGTTTGTTTGTTTAAATGGGAAGAGGATCTTATATGGAAACTAGTACTGCATTCAAAAACATAAAAATAGGCGAACTGTGTTTGATATATGATGCCAAGTTGCTAAAAGTATTTCTGTCCGACCGGAGAACTGTGTTGGATTAAAAAAAATTTGGTAATATGTACTGTTTTGGTGGTGATCGTAACCTATTTGATTGTTTTAATAAACGATAACTTAAGAAAAACGGATTTACTCATATCTTCATAGAAGCAAACTTCACGGCAAATGTTCTGGCAAATATAGGTCATTCGATAGAGGGTTCTTCCGTTTAATATTTTGCTGGCATTCGATTTTGACCAATTTGATGTTACCTTGAGAATTTTGACGGAAATTCTACAAAAAATTATTTACCTACATACTCGATGAACAACAATGGCCCCCTTGTGCAATGTGCTTTCGTGTACGGGTCTCTCTTCTCTATAATCTTTATTCATTTATTGTGCTCTTGTTTCCATTATATTTTCTTCTCTGGACACACCTAACTGATAATTTATAACTAGTCGCCAGTCGCCACCAACAATCGAGTTGATGTCGACTTCAAGATTAATTATCGATTAGTTTTTGTCCTATTGTGCATACTTTTTCTATTGTGATGTAACTATGTAAGTACCATATCTATCACCTCTTAGTATTCGTTTTTTTTTTGCCACAATATACGATCTCATTGGGAAAGTTTTCTATTCAAGTAATTTGGTTAGGATCTCTCTTCATTTTCTTAACTGAAGTCTAATAATTTTTATAGATTTTAAAATCCAACCTTGACTTGTAACTCTAAAAACCCTAACCAAACCAACCTGCACTGGCAGCAGCTCGTTGCTTAAACAAGTAGTCGTTTACACATATTCAATTACAAACCAAACTTCACTGTTTCAACATTCACAAATCACGTGTATCATGTACTCTTCAAATATAAATAACCAACGTTGAGAGGTAGGTAGCTAGTTGTTGTCTGCATTCGAATGAGATTAGATCCATACTATACCCATGCCATGTGTTTTTCTATTGGCTATTATTCAATACTGATTAATTAATGCTTCTTCGTCAACTTGGAAGGTCTCTCAGCTCTTACAGTCTTACCAGAGGTGAAGCTCATAGATATTTACAGGTGTTTGTTTTTCATTCTGGTCAATGAATTATAGCAACAAACGGACTATGGAACATGTCCTTGCTTCATTGCAAGGGACTCTAAAAGTAGATTTGGCAAGTGCAGTAGTCCCTTTACTCAAGTTCCTGTCTATGGGTCTCATTGGCTTAGTTCTTGCCCACCCAAAATACCAACTAGTCCCCAGAGCTACTTTCACATTTCTAAGTAAGCTGGTCTTTGTTGTCTTCTTGCCCTGCTTGATCTTCACAAATCTTGGCCCATCCATCACTCTTAAAAACTTGCTGCTCTGGTGGTTCATTCCGGTCAATGTTGTCGTCAGTACCGCCATTGGCTGCGTGTTGGGGCTGCTGGTGGCGCTAATCTGTAGGCCTCCCCGCGACTACTTTCGGTTCACCATAATCATGACTGCGTTTGGAAACACAGGTAATCTCCCTCTGGCAATTGTTACCTCTGTTTGCCAAGATGATGATAACCCTTTTGGTTCTGATTGTTATGAGTATGGTGTGGCATATGTGTCTTTTTCCCAATGGGTTTCTGTTATTCTTGTTTACACGCTTGTTTACCATATGATGGAGCCCCCATTACGGGATCAAAGTCTAACTGTTGAGGAGGAAGAAGAAGATGATGATGATGCTCAAGAGATATTTGAGGATTTGTCTACTCCAATTGAAGACGACGATAATGAAAATCTTCTGAGTAGGCCCCTTCTTGTTGAGGCTGAATGGCCTGGACTTGAAGATAAGGAAACTGAGCACTGCAAGACGCCCTTTATTGCAAGACTTTTTACTACTAGAAGCTCCTCTTCTCGACTTTCACACACAACTATCTCTGATGTAAATGTCTCACCTGAAGAAGAGGGAACATCCAATTACTCTTCCAAGTGTTTGGCTGAGCCTAGAATGGTGAAAAAGATTAGATCAGTGGCGGGGATGACACCAATTCATTACATTCTTCAGCCCCCAACAATTGCTTCACTCTTGGCTATTATCATTGGAATGGTTCCCACTTTGAAATCAATTGTTTACGATGATGATGCCGTTCTTTCATTCATTACAGACAGCTTAGAAATTCTATCTGAGGCTATGGTGCCTGCAACCATGCTTGTTATTGGAGGAATGCTTGCTCAAGGACCAAATGAATCCAATCTCGGAGTTCGAACTACAATTGGGATTATTGTTGCAAGGCTTTTTATACTTCCTTTGATTGGGATTGGTGTCATTCACTTGTCTGATAATTGGAATATTCTGATAGCCGGAGATCAAATGTTCCGGTTGGTGCTTTTGCTGCAGTACACAATGCCAAGTGCCATCTTATTAGGAGCAATTGCAAGCTTGAGGGGTTACGCAGTTAAAGAGGCTTCAGCACTCCTCTTCTGGCAGCATGTTGTTGCTGTCTTTTCCATTTCAGTCTATATACTTATCTACTACTATATGTTGCTTTGAATTTGAAAGTCTATCTTCTTATACATCAAAGGCAAATCATAAAATTCTTTTCAACTCGTCTTTCTCAATTCTTTGTTGAGCATTTTCAACGTTAATTAGTCTTTTATGATCTTGTCTAGCAGTGAAGCTCTCAGATTTATTTGCCAAGGATTTGAACTATAGGTTACAAAAAAGAATTCTTTGTACTATCGAGCCTGTAAAAATTAACATGTATAACAACAGTACATATACATGATCACAAAGCACACAAACACAATCACGAAAATCAATATTATATTTAACATAATGGTGTATAAGTATACAAGAATTGACCTGAAGCCATCGATGTTCTTGGAGCAAAGTCTTGGTAAGAGTCCCAATACAAATGCCAATTACTTCTCATTCAAGTCACTGATTGTTGCTGTTAACTAAATTAGTGAGAGTCCAAACATATTTTTACATTCTCCCACTTGGACCATTGCAATTTACACAGCAAGAAAATCAGCAGAAACCGAGCTGAGCAATTATCTGAAGTGTGCACAGGTTTTGCATAGTCTTTAACCATTCCAAGACTCGGTCAATACAACACAACAACACTGAGCAAAGGAATCACAAATGGCTAACAAGACGAGCATTCCAGAACTACAATGTCATTGCAAAGTATCACTTGAGTCACCAACAAGATATAACTAAATTTTACACAAGCTGCTGCATGAATCTGAATAAATGCTTAGAGTAAATAGTCCTATCTTTATGATTTTGTACAATAACAAAATTCATGAAAACACTGATTTCACCATAATCTACTGAATGTGTTTTCTATACTTGAGCATTATAAAAGATGTACTCACTCATTCAAGAACACTCATACTCACAAAATAACAGTTGTTAAAATTGAGTATTCAAAGCTTAAAATGAAAGGGAAATTATCAACCACTTGGGTGTGGTTGAGTTGAAAAACTTGTACCATCCAAGTTGGGGGAGAACTGTTCTTGACTTCTTGCATCATCCTGGTAATAGGAGGTCTGGAGTTCGAAATCCAGCTTGGGCAAGTTTGACGGGCCTTTGGGTTCGGGCACCTCTCAAGTACCAATAGCCAATGGCACTGCGGCAGCCCGTTCCGCCAAAAGAGATTAGTCTTCTCGGTTTACTCCTCTAAGGGGTTGTGGGGATCCTTCCTGGGAAGAGAATCCCTAATCAAAAGGGAAATTATCAATCGATAACCTCTGCTTTTTCTACCACTCCGGCGCCAAGGCCTGCTACATAGTCGGTGTAGTGACCGACATCCGCGAATGGTATTCAGAATGAGGTGGCGATGACGGTGTGGTTGAGCAATTGGTGAGATAAGGAGGCCAATTGACTTGAAGGAGTTGATGGGGGAGGAGGGTCTCAAGGGGTTTGCTCTGTTTTGGCAGCCGAGGCTGTCCTTTGTGCCGGTTATCGGAGGATGTGTGGTTGAAACTCTATGAATTGGGATGTGGGTTTGAAGGTGAAGGTATTGTTGTGGATGATAATGGTACGAGGTGGTAAATCTGGTGATGATTGATTACGAGGTGACCTGATTCGTCTCCAGGCGTATGTGCATGTCATCATAAGAAAAGTACAATCTTTCGGTTCAACTCAAAGTTCCATATTGGTCATTTTAGATCATAGAAATTCTTCAAGATGCTTTCAAATGCGAAAATGAACTAAAATCCGATGATTAAGTTCATATTCAGTATAAATAAAGAGGAAAAATAAATAAAGAGGAATTCAGGTGCACCACCCAGGTGAAAACTAAAGCTCAGAGCATCTAATAGGCTAATACGTTGATAAGCCAATTCACCCAACAAGGCCAACATAGTTCACAATACTTGCTGCTACAAAACTTTATGACAAACATAAATAAGAAATCTCAACAAAATGCATTGATCATACTACAAAAATCCATCACCCATCAATCCCTGCTTTCCTTCCTGATCCGCATCATATTCATCATCGTCATCGTCGTCATCTTCTTTAGAAATATCATATATGCTACCCCGTTGAAACTTTTTAATTTCATTTCTCGAATCCCCTTCACTAAGGAATTCCATGCCGTACTTTGTGTCTCGATGTTTAACCAAAAGCCAACGCAGTAATCGATCTTCCTTGTTCAGGTAATGCAGCTCCTTGTTCATGTTATGTGTAGCCATCATAGTCATCTGCATCAGTTGGCCCTATATCAACTTATCAAGTGCAACATTGATTTAGTAATAGAGTTATATCTGATCAATATGAGACGAAACTTTGTTATTCGGTTAGAAATACCAACTAGACAAGAATAGAGGTAGTGAGGGACAATAGAGAAGAAAAAGACATATTGAAACTTTAAAAAGTGTACATATAGTATTGCTGCTTCTAATGAGATTCTGATGCTCAAAAGCTGTGGAACAATTGAATATTTCCACCCAAATCTAAGGACTGGATCCAATTTCACTTCAAACTCAAGCTCTTCTACACACAAGTCCCCTTTCACTTGATAACTCATTCCTGAACCTTCTCATCAAAATTGTCTCAAAAAATGATTGAAGTCTTGATGCTAATCTTTACCAATCAAAAATTTAATCCTTAATCCTACAATTTTATTAGCACTATGTTTTACTTTTACTAAAAACAATTTAGGATACAGAGCCACAAGCGAGAAAGAAAAATCTTTCATATCTGGATTCTCAAGATTCTTACATAAAATCAACTCCTTGTACAGTTGTACCAAGTCTATCTTCTAAAAAGTTAAGCATACATCATATGGATGCAAACTATATCACTCACTAGGGCGAATGAACGTTGCTGACAGATAGTCAAAATTCTTCGATGATAACCAATTAGTGAAGCATATTAAGGAATTAACTTAGAGACTAGAGTCTCCTAATCAGTGATAAGCGATATATAATAAAGACTCAAAAAGTAGCGATATGATTGGATTGTGAAACTATGATACTATGTTATATATATTATATATATATATAAAAGAAACACACTTTTATCAAAAGAAAACAAAATAGAACGCAAAAGGCAAGATGTCCACCAAGTCTGCATCTCAAAATAGCATCCAACAAGAAGAAAGAAAAAATCTTTCTATTTTTACATTTGTATTTGTCTTAAGCCGACAAGGCCTGATAGCCTATCAATGGTATTCTATTAAGAGGGCAAAGAATTCAAGCTTTCAGGTATCATTAGAAAATCATGAGCATAGTCCAGATCATCCCCTACTGAGAATGTACCAGAATCACAACATATGATAGTTGAAAATAAGCTTTGTGAAAATTACGATTGTATCTAGATCCTTCTATGTCTTTCGCATCTGCAATAAACTTTACACAGTAAATTTTATCCCATCCCTTAGAAGTTCCAAGTTTCCAACATTAAGTTTCAAATCCAATAGTTCAACTCTATTACTTATATCTGCATGTCTTTAACCCAAATCAAAATCCGTTTTACATATTGATATAGTATTCATGCTTTGGTCATCTAGTTTCCTTTTCTAATCGGCTTTGTTTCTAGTTTCAAAGCATTACATATTAACAGATGACTAAAGAAAAATTTAACATGGCGTACTATTTTCATTATGTATTAGCACACAGAAAGGGAAACTTCAGGGTTACCATTTTGAGCCAAGACAAAAGCACACATCTAACAAGCTCATTTAGAATTCACTGCACATAATGCAATGCATCAAACATAGGCTTGCACACACCTATTGAAATCGAAACAATTTAAAAATGAATCATACATTGGCAAACTGAAAAACACAATGACTTCATCCGGTAACAATTAAAATTTACTGTAAGATAGCAGAAAAAGAAAAACACACCTGATAAAATCTGCCATCAAGCTTCTTAATACCATAACCCAATTGAACAGCGCCAAATGACTTCATGTCAGTAATAACACCACTTCTTCGGAACACATGTTTGCTTACTCTAGCAACCAAGTCCATCAAAGCCTCCTTTTTTACATGGGGTTTGGCTAGAAGCATACAATCATACAGAGGCATTTCTTTCTCTTTATCTTTTGTGCAGCTTGACTTTTTCTTAATCTGTTTTCACCTATACACAAATATCATTAGCAAAAAAATCTAAGGCTAACCAAATAATGAACAACAAAATCAATGAAAAGTGAAAACCAATAATTACAACAACATTTGATTAATTCCACTGCTTTTTAGAACAATTGAAAGGCTATAAGAAACTGAGAGGAAACTTCAATCGCATAAAATTAAACTAAACATAGATGCAGTAAATAAACAATCTATTTGCTTAAGGAACTGAAAATCAAATCAGGTACTGGAAATATTGCGACCATAAATTAAAAAATAATCCAAAGAGAAAGTAGAGGATAAGTGCCATTAATAAAATTCCACAGTACCTTTGCAGTCAGACTGTGAGAGCTTCAGAGAGGCTTAACAGAAGAGAAAACGAGCGGAGGTTGATGACATGGGGAATGATCCTTTTTTATGATCTATATATGAGCCGTGAATTATGAATCGATTGCTAAAAACATGCCACGATCCTCACAACTTAAGAGGTTTTTATCAAAACGCAGTGTTATGTTCAATGGAAACCTCCATTTTGTAAGCTATGAAAATAGGTTGAACTATCGACTAAAATGTTAAAAGTTTTGAAAATGCAAATGACCTGCCGAAACAACGTCGTTTTCGGCAGTGTTTCTATAAGAAAATGAAATGCAACTTTTCTTTCTTCAGCGGTTAAACCCTTAACCCAACTCCACCCTCCACTCTCCATAATAGTTTGGAACTTTGGACTAAAATTTTAAGTTTGAAAATGCAAATGACCTACCGAAACCAAGTCATTTTTGGCAGCGTTTCTATAAGAAATGAATTGCAACTTTTCTTTCTTCAGCAGCTACACCCTTGACCCAACTCCACCCTCCACCACTGACCACTAGTCACAAACCCGACTTGACTACTCTCTGCAAAACCACTGACCGTTGTGGTTTACATCGCAAAACGGGGCCAACGAATCAATGACAGTCAGGTAAATCTCCAATATAGGTACTTCAATTTATTTTTATTTGGTTGTAGTTTTTTTTGGTCTGATTTTGTAAATTCCTCATTTAATTTCTTCATTTCTTTTGGGTTTTGGTGTAATCGGGAGCCAAAGACCCATCAATTCTTTTCCTCTGATTTCTTGTCAATAAGAGTATGAAAGGAGATCGATCTCTCACTCCACTACGCACTTTGTTCCATGGATTCAATTTGGTTAATTGGGCATTCATTAATTTTGTTTATAATTACTTTTAATTCAAACACCCAATAATTATAAATTATAATGCAAAGCATAGACACTGCATTGTGACATGAACCACAGCGAATTAAAAGTAATTCTAATTACTTTCACACAAATAAAATGGAAGTTGTAACTTTTCTATTTTTTATATTCTGTGAAGTTCAAAATCCTCTTGTGCAACTTCCAATCACTGTCCATAAAATGGGCAGTGAGCACCATATAATTGATATTCTCAATGCTTGTCCACGTATCAGTGGTGATGGACAAACCTTCACAGTTTGCAGCAATCACATATCTAATCTCTTGCTTCCTATCCAAGTAGGAGTCCCAGACCCCTTTGGCAACATTTTTCCTAGTTTGGACAGTCCACTGCGCCTATAGTTCATTCACCAAACCATGCTGTTTAACATTTTCTTCAGTTCTTATTTATAGTTGATGAAGATATCATGCCAATTAACAAAGCAACAAAATTCAACAGCAGCAGCATGTAACAGAATGTTAATTGAAGCATAGGACGAAGATTAAGCTGACATTCATCACTGCTTTTTTTTGTTTGGCTGCCAACATTCATCACTGCTCATTAAGTGAAAATGACATGCAACAGAGGAAATCCACGTACAGAAATGGAGGTTTACAAAGAAATGAAAAGAGTTTAAAGTTTGAAACAAACAAGTAATTATTAGTGAATGATTTTAGTGATATATGATAGCAGTCAGAGCATATCAAGATGTTAACTTAAAGATGGTTACATTACAACAAATACTTCTCTTGCTAAAGCCTAAAGCCCTAAAGCATAAAGCAAACAGCAGTAGAGTCGGATTACAATTTCTGCAGATATAGCTAGCTTTGAGAATGCTGATGAAGATGAAGTAGAGTCAAATCAAAAGGAAAATAAGAAAGAGATCGAATATGCTACTTACTCTATAAGATGAGATCCCCAGAAACCATCGATTTCGTTTCGGCTCTCCGATCTGTGGGTTTGGAATTAGGATTCTTCAATGTCGTGGGTAAGGGATTGCGGCAAGTTATTTTGAGAGGGCTAGATTGTGTCGTGGGTAAGGGATTTGCAGAAGGTACTGTGAAATTTTATTAATGGCAGTTATACTCTACTTTCTCTTTGAATTATTATTATTATTTTTTTAATTTATGGTCGCAAATATTTCAGTTCCTGATGTGGTCTCCAATTTCTTAAGCAAGTAGATTATTTATTTACGGCACCTCTGTTTAGTATAATTTTATGCGATTGAAGTTTCCTCATTCAGTTTTTTTATAGTCTTACAATTGTTTTAGAAAGCAATGGAATTAATTAAATGTTGGAAACGTCTATTGCGCAGTTGTTATACAGACTTAGTGGATGGTCAAGTGTTGAGGTTTTGAAATCTTTTTTTTTGGTCAATGGAAGAACTTTCATTAATAATAGATAACAAACCCAGTATTATACAAAAATTCTCGGTACACAATACAATGCCACGAGAGGAGCAAAATAATCCCAAAAAGGGGTACAGATAGCGAAAAAACGAATGAACCCAAAAGAGATAACCCAAATAACAGCAAACTAACCAACCAAAACATGTAACCCCCCACACCGATTAGAACACAAAAGGGCCCAAGAACGCCCCATAGAACACAAAGTAACCATGCAGAGTGTGATTGTCGATGCAATCTGACCACTCGCATATAGGGAACAAAAATTCACCAACGGGCGAAAGTTTTCTTAATGGTGGTATAGAGGGAAACAAGTTTTGCGGCAGAAGGGGCAACTCCAGTCCAAGTGAAGCAACACATGAACAAGACCCCCTCAGCGCATTGTGTGAACCATGCACAACCTGCGCACCAACAGACATGAAGCCCATTGTGCCACATCAAGAGATAATTGGTATTAGAAACGTACACAAATCAGCTAAAACAAACGACACAAAAGATTAAAAGGAAAACAAATAACATAAGCCTGTATGGGTCAGAAGTTAAAGTCCAAGCCCAGTGCCCGCCGGCCTCATGGAGGAGGTAGGGCAAGCAAGCACTTGGTCTCCGCCACCTCCCGAAAGCAAAAGACGCCGCACAGCTATCAACCCAACCACCGATGCTCATCTCCATCGCTGCCACCGAGGAGGCTCGCACCCAACAAAATAATCTCTTGTTGGTCCAAATCCAGAACCAACAACCATTTAGATCCCAACATCGGCCATGATCCCAACACCAACGAAACAACTCAAAACTTCCCATTAACCCTGGTGAACCACCATTCCAAGCCACTAACCCGCTGCCGGCAATCCCGTCGTACGCAAACCCTCCAAACCAGCCACCATCACCGTGATTGGCCAAGTCGGCCGTTTCGCACAACCCCCCGCAACGCCGCAAGAAGGTCCGTCCTTGGTTAGAGAATATCCAGAAGACAGAAGATCCAGTGGTTTGAGGGCAAAGGGAAGACTAAGAGGATTGAGATATTATGGGATTGAGACGTTGCTCAGAGAGAACCGAGACATTGCTCGTAGAGAACCGAGACATTGCTCGTAGAGAACCGAGACATTGCTCGTAGAGAAATAAAGTGCCGAGATCTTGCTCGGAGAGATAAGAGGGGAACTGAGACTTGCTCAGGAGGTCACTGGGTTAGTCAAATTCAGGCAGGCCATTTTCTTAGATCTGGTTTCTCTCTCTAGAATTTAGAGAGAAGGCAGAGGAACCAAACGACTCTTTTTTAGCTTTCTTTTTCTTTAACCAGATGCAACCGGTACTCTCACACGTGAAAATATTTTTAGACTTTTGGTATTCCGAAAGAGATCAATAGAATTGTAGAAGGAAAAGGGAAAAACGTAGAAGGGGAAACGTTAGTTCGGTGATTGAGGTCGGAACTCGTCGGCGGGCTCGAATCATATAAGGTGCAGCTGATAAAGGCGTTTTCCCTAATTGTTAAACAAGATGGTTGTTGTCTTCCGAATAGCGGCTCATTGCATCGTCCTGTTGGCATGCCCTAATTTGAAACCTCCAGATCCAAAACATACACAATATCAATTCTAATGGTAAGTAAACATCTTTCGATTACAATGTTGGTGTACGAAATAGGTTGAGCATTAATAATCCGTCAAGGTTTGTGTATGTTTGAAGTATAAATTGTTGAATATACACAAAATTTAAAGATATTTGAAGTAATGGACTAGTTCAAGGGACACGTTGTTTGACTTCCAAAACAAGAATGAGAGCATGAGGGCTCCTCCTTGAGCTCTTTTAAAACCCTAGCCGTCAGGGCTTTGGGTTTCAGCAATGGCACAAGGCGCCGATTTCAGTTCTAGGCGGAGGTTTCCTCTTTGCGTCTCGTTGCCTGTTGACAGCATTCCAGCGTCGATCATTTTCGGCGAGTACCCAATCTAATTTGAAGAGTAGGGATGATGAGATTGATGATGGTTGTTCAGATCTAGTGGGTTTCAATGCTGATATCTGGGCGAATAGTTCATGGATCCATTGGCGTCGGGCTCAGCTAAAGAATCATAGAGAGCGATGGTCAAGCCAAGTTTTGGTCGGAGCCTCTCTGGCTGGTTTCTTGGGATCACGGCAGGGCTATCTCCTCAATGAGAAGAAGCTGGTGACGGTGGTTCTTGATAAGAATTATTGCTCCGTTAGGCTAAGTGAGGAGGTCCTAGCCGGATTTAAGACTGCTACGGAGGTGTGCGGTGGCGTTGGTCTGCCCAGGACATGCTTGGATCCGTTGTAGAGGGGCTTTGGGCTCTCATACCTTATTGGTGCCCACATCAATCTGGGTGCTAGGAGTAAGGAGGCTATGGTTAATTGAACACTCAATTTGGGTGCAAAGAGTAAGGATGTCATGGTTAATTAAGTTCTGCAATGAGATTCGAGTTTGGGATCCGGGTGGAAAGTATGGTGTTTTGGGGTCCTTTGTTATATAAAGACCCAATATTCTAGCTAATTTAATAATCAAGGAGATTGAGTTCGTCTAGTGGCTAAATGTTCTGTTGTTTGGTGTTGAGGATGACTCATATTCTCTATTAGGTTTTTCGTTAATTTTGATTTCCTACAAATCGTTGGAGATTATTCTCTATTATTTCAATGATTATCAGTTGGACTACTGTGATACCACAATTGAGTGCATTGGCGAGCAGCACAACCCGTTTTTATGGGACTAGGGTAATCTTCATCAGTTTGTAGTTTCTTTATTTTTCTATTTTCAAGAAGTGAGCTTGCACTCTGTAATTGAACAACCAGTTCGACAACTTATGGTTTGTTCTACATTAAGATTTTATATTAACCTTATTAGGTTAATTATTGCTCCTGCTATTGTTCAGGACGTCCATATTAACGATTGTAATCATGATCTTATTTAATACAAGTTTACTTTCTTTCAAAAGGGACACATTGTTTACACATATTTTTACTTTCTTTTTTAGCCTTTAGATTTTACTACATCTAAGGGTCCTTATAGTTACACTAAATGATGTAGCAATGATATAAAAAAAAATTTAAAAAAAATTAGAAAAATAAATATAAAACAACATAGCGCCACCCATTGTTCATTGCTCCTCTTCAGCGATGACCAAAATCGATACCGTTGCTCTCCCCTCCCTCCCTCCTTATTCTTTCTCTTTCTCTTACACAAGTCCGTTTCATCTCAAAAGGAGTTATGGCTATAGAGTAATTGAGTTTTGTTTATTTGGAGATTTTATGGATACAACCATTTGATTACTTTTCATTGGAATAAATTTATTAATGACGGTACACATGACGAAACCGTCGAAGTATGGGGTAAGTAGATTGTGAAGGGGGGTTGTCGTTCCAACGAGGATCGATGGGCTCCTTAATCCCTTGGTAATTTGTGTGATCAAATGCTCTAGCAATGATGGAATAGATGAGAAATGGAAAGAGTGAGTGAAGGTGAGTATGTGACAATGAGTGATGTAGTGGAGTAAAGTTTGGTTTTGGAAAGATAATGATGCAAATGAAATGAAACAACCAACAAGTAAGGAAAGCAAGCAAGTAAATAATGTAAAGTGTGCGCAATGTATGAGAATGTTGGGGTTTTCGGGTAAACCACAAGTCCAATGTAACTAGCCATGCTTCAATCGAATTAATCATGCCAAGGTGTGTGTGAATCAAGCCCCGTATCCTAGCCATGTTATGGGTCTAGGACCATGTTCCTAAGGTATTAAAATGCCATGTTATGGGTCATTCCAACTCTCTAGGTGTCATAGGGGATTCCTCTATGTTACCTAATACCGAATCCCCTAAAGTGCTAAAGAGGCGTAAAGCATCGAAACTAGGGACTCAAACAAGTTACAACTCATCACATATGCTTCCAATTGCCTTGAGTGAGTGAGGTTACCAATCCCACACAATCTCATCAAGATAGGTTAGTTAACATGCCAAAGAAGTGGTAAATTCTAAGAACAAGCAACCAACACATATTGAAATAGGTAAGCACACATATTCACACAATCACAAAGGCATTTTATTCATAAATCAAGCATCACATAGTCAAATTGGACTAGGGCACACAACCCTAGTCCCCAACAAAGGTGACTACTCACTATCCATCAAGGTATACATCATCTAAATACAATAGCAAGCTAGACTCATGAATACAAGAGAGAGAAGGGGTGAGAAATGCTCAATCAATGGTGTATCCTTCTTCTTCTTGGCTGTAGATGACGTCCCTGATGTCTGGTGAGAATCCCCAGCTGCCCAAGTGGTGGTGGAAATGGCGGAGGCGGCGGAAACGAGCGGAAGTGGCGGACTCGGCCGCGCGTCGACCGGTCGTCGACCTTATGTCTACCGATCGATGGTCGTGCAGAGGCTGATCCGAAGAGAGAAAGTGGAGAGAGGAAAGGGGAAGGAAAACTTGGGAATTTTGGGGCTGAACTGGTGGTCTGACCTAATGGGGCAAGTACTAGGTATTTATAGGCTAGAGGGGAAAGAATAAAGGGCTAGGATGAAGTAGGGTTTAATCCAAGGGCTCAAATGTTTAATGAGGGGCAAGGAAGGGAAATCACAAGGGAGGACAAAAGGGAGGAATAATCAACATGTCACCTCACCAAATCTAGTGTGGTCCTTGATGATGTGGGAGCACATTTGTGAATCACAAGGTTGACCTTGACTTGGACCTTCGGAGTTGACCATAGTTGACTTTTCGGTTTGTCGGTCAATCTTCCGGAATTCTCTTGTGCTTCATTCTCGGGACTCGGCATTTGACTCTTTGATGCTCCAAAGTCGGGGTTGACCACGAGTTGACTTTTGGTCCTCGGGTTGACTTTTCGTCTTTTTGCCGGAAATCCACTAAAAGCTCCAAAATGCTCCTTTTTGATCCCAATATCGTTCCGATGCTCAATTTACCTACAAGTGTGCAAACAAGGGTTAGAGACTCACAAATGGCCATTGGACAAGCACAATAATGATGATTAGAGGCCTAATTTGTATGCAAATCACATACAAATCACACCCCCACACTTAAGCTTTGCTTGTCCTCAAGCAAATAGAATCAACAATCCAATCAACACAAATTCAATTGCCTTTCCAACCATATCCTCAATAAGCCCACTAAGGTATTCATCAAGATTCAATCAAGCACACAACATAAACATCATGCTTTGCCAAGTGATTAAGATATGTATTCAATGTATGCTTGGTGTTGTGTGTGCTAGCCATGAGATAATCAATCAAGAGCAATCAAATTGGCACATATCGACATGCTTAACCGCTAAACTTACATGGTTCACTAAATATTTCCGCTCTTGTGTTTAGGGTTAAGTGTTTGCTCTTAAAGCATAACCAAAAGCAACGTCCCCATAAGCTTGCTCAATGACCATCTTTCCACTAATTAATTCACAACTTATTGGATCAAAAGGGCTTTCACATGGTTGTAATGGGGCCAAAGGTTAAGGGTTAGCATGAAATGAAGGGATGGGTAAATCAAGTGTTCCAAGTATTTCACAAAACAATTCAAGGACTTTGAAACTCAATTCCTTTGCAAACAATCCTAACTTTTATTCTCCTCACCCTTTTATTTTTCTACAACATACTTCTTTTTGGATTTTCTTTCTTCCTTTTTCTCCCTTTTCTCTTTCTTTTTCTCACAACTTCCTTTTTCCATTTTTCTATTTCCTTTTTCTTTGGGACACTCTTTTTGAACTTTATTTTTGTACACAACTTCTTTTGATTTTCTCAACTTCTTTTCTTCTTTTGTATTTTGCTTTTCTTCCAACCTTTTCTCTTATTTACACAATTCTAAGCTACTATACCCCCACACTTGCATTTCACAAACCCATAGAACACAAAGAATATGAGAAGTCACAATCGTTGTCTCACTAATACTTGGAACAATGGGAAGTTAATGTTTAAGCTAGTAACATGGGTTAGACTTTTGTGGGTTAAACGAAGAAAAAGCTTATAATGAATGAGGCTCGAAATAGTTAAACCTAAAGGAAAGTGTTTAGAAGGATGAAAGTCAATTTGGCCGTGGTGCTTCTCTAGTGCCTTAATCATTTCCAATTCATTGCAAATTAACACATAGCCTCAAGTGGTCTTTGAGCAAGTTCTAGGTCTCGTAAACTAATGGAATGCACACACATGAAGAACAAGGATGTATGAATGATGCATACATATCAATAAGGCTCAAAATCTCACCATAAAGGGTATATGCAAGTCAATACATCGTCTACACATGCTTCTCTACTTGCAAATGATCAATCAATAAGGCAAATGTGCACAAAGTGTCAAGCAAGCATCAATTACATAAATTAATCACAAGGCAATCCAATAAGGTTTAAGCACATGCTCTTTATCCACTTAATTCATAACCTAATGGGCTCAAAATCATCATTGGGGTTGAAAGGGACAATCACACCAAATAAATTTCAAAGTTCCAAAATTTTCAACTTTTAGCACCTGTCGACCGGTCGTCACATTGTTGTCGACCGGTCGTCACATTGTTGTCGACCGGTCGACACACGCCCAGGGAGTTCCCATCGACCGTTCGACCAAAGGGTCGACTGTTCAATGAAAACTTTGAAAAATTGAAAATTTTTGGTGGTTCGAAAATGTGAGACAACTTTAATTTAGCCCAACCTCACACCCCCACACTTAAGATCAACATCGTCCTCAGTGTTGTGAGGAGTTTAAAAGCAAAGAAAATCACATTGGTAAAAGTGAGGAGAGTGAAGTCGGGCGAATGCACACATAACAAAACATTTAGCAATCGGAAGATAGAGATAAGAAAACCCCCTCGTAGACGACTTCCGTAGCTAGCCAAGAAACCTCAAATAGACACCAACCTCAGGGCACAAGGCCCTGAGTTCCATATGTTTGCTCCTCAGGTGCCAAATGAACTAGCGAGTGTGATTGCATCGGGATCACTTGAAAACAGGGGAAAGCAGCAATGCATCATTGACCTTCTCCCAAAGATTTGGGCATAGCCCCAAGAATATGCAGCCAAGTTTAGTGATTCCAGTTGCGTTGGGAAGTACACTCAAAGAGCTTTAGTTTGGCCACTGGAAACTCAGAAATCACCTTCCGGACATGCAATGAAGAACCGGTCAACGTGACCCTCTAGAAAGTCAAACTGCAACGAGCACTCCTCTGTTAAGGCAATATTGCGACAGATCCAACGGTCTGTTTAGAGAAAAATTTAAACCGGGCACAGACGACTCATAGAAGAAGGGTTCCCAACTTGTTTCACTGCATTCTAACGGTCCGATGTGGAGAAAACTGTCTCCAAAGTCACTATTCTGCTCAGGCCTCTCGTAGACAAATGCTAATCAACACCTCTCGGGTTTCTCCCTCCAAAGCTCCATATCCTAGCTCCTCCCAACCTCCCAAAAACTTTTATTCATTACTAAATAGTGCTGAAAACAAAAATTTCTTTTCCAAGTGGGGTTGCCTCCCCACAAGCGCTTCGGTTTATAGACCTAAAAAGCCGGTCTTGGTTCCTCCTTGGCGAAATTATGGTGGCTCAAAGCAAAGCTTCTTCTCACTCAATGTATGGCTTGTCTCACCATCTCCAAGGCTTCCCACAAAGCAGCCCTTGATACCATTAAAAATTGACTTCGACGGTGGTGGCCAAGCATACTTTTTTTTCTTCACCTCTCCTACCATCTCTCTCATGGCCTTGATTGTCGCCTTTTGTAGCGCATTCATGGGAGGAGTCTTCTTTGTAGCTCTCTCGAGAAATGGGTCCTTCCCAAGTATGCGTTCATGAGAAAAAGGTGGTGGCCTTGAGTAGTGGTCTTGAGCACGAGGTGTGGGCTTCGGTGGATTCAAAGGACCAAAGATCCTTTCACTCTTAGCACTATTTCCCTTCACCAAGTTAATAGAAAACACCTCCTCAACTACCTCCGGTGGATGAATGGGCTTGAACATTTCAAACTTCACTTTCTCCCCCAACACCTTGAAGCTAATGGTTCCCTTTAAAACATTGATCTTCACTCCCGCCGTAGCCATGAAAGGGCGTCCAAAGATAAGGGGAAATCCATTGTCTTCATTGGGGTCATCACCCATATCAAGCACAACAAAGTCGGCGGGAAGAATAAACTTGTCGACTCGTACTAGCACATCTTCCACTACACCCGCCGGTCTTCGCTTGCTTCCATCCGCAAAGGTAAGTGCAATAGGGGTAGGTTGCAAAGCACCAATGCTCAACCTCTTATAGAGAGATAGAGGCATCACATTGACACTTGCCCCTAGGTCCATAAGTGCTCCATCAAGGTGTGTCTCACCAATTTGACATCCGATAGTGAAGCTTCCGGGATCTTTCCTCTTTGGTGGCATGTTGTGTTGAATCATTGAGCTTACATGCCCTTCAATCTTGTATACTTCATGCTCCTCAAGCCGCTTCTTCTTGGTACACAAGTCCTTGAGAAAATTTGCATAAACCGGCACTTTGCAAATGAGCTCCAACAAAGGGATATTAATCTCTACCTTTTTGAACACTTCATGAAGCTCATTCGTCAATGTCTTCTTCTTGTTCCTCCTCTCATCGGGGGTGATCTTCATCGCTTGGTGTACATGCACATCATCATCAAGGAGCTCCCTAGAGGTGCTCATGGTTCTTGGTGGGTCCATAGCCTTCATAGCCTCACCACCAAGGTTAGAAACCATGACATTCTCATACCTAGGAGTCTCCTCACTCAATGCTCCTTCTTGTGTCTTCACTCCACCATAAGAGGTAACATCATTCTCAAAAACAAGTAACCAAGTCCTTTCCCAAGCACTACTCCTTCATTCTCCTCACAAGTTTTCTCCTCACTCAATCCATAATTGCCAAAGAGTACATTTTCTTCCTCCTTGGCCCTATTCTCCATGCAATGCATATGATCAAAGTTCTCATGAATAGGAATGAAAGGAGAAAGGGTGAAAACATTTGATATTAAGGGAGTAGGAGTATAAGTAGCATGAGAGATACCGGAGTGAGAAGTGAAGATAGCATTGCATTGCTCCTTGGTCTTGAACTTAGGGTTTTGCTCCACATTAGAAGGCAAGGTACCTCTTGGCCTCTCACTAATCTCCTTGGCCATTTGGCCCATTTGCAACTCAATCTTTGACAAGCCTTGTTGTAAGATGTTTTGCCCTTGTTCAAGAGCCGAGATCGCTTCATTGCTCTTCACTTGGCTTTGCACAAGGGTGGCGATCATGTCCTTCATTGACGTCTCCGCGGACTCTTGAGTTTGGGAGCCACTTGGAGCAGCAAAAGATGAAGAGGGACCTTGATGGTAGGTGTTTCCTCCTTGAGTAGAGAACCCGGGAGGTGATCCAAAAGTTGAGCTCCTATGTCCTCCATATGTGCCACTCCCTTGATACTTATCTCCTCCTTGGTAAGTGTTATACCCCCTTGAGTATTGTTTCCAAAAGGTTTTGGTTGGTATCCTTGAGTCCTCCCTTGCTCATTCCGAGGTGCAAAGTTGTTGTAAGGTTTTGAAGGCGCTTGATAAGAACCTTGTGAATAAGAACTCACTTGGTTCACTTGTTGTCTCTCTTCCTTCTCTTCCTCAACCATGTAAGCACACTCCTCCGCTTGATGGCCAAGAGAGCCACAATAGAAGCAAGATGGTGAAGAGATAACACTATTGACTTGTCGAGGAGGAGGCTTTGATTGTGATTGCATGAGCATGTCTATTTTCTTGTTGAGAGCCGCTTCCAACCTATCAAATTGGGTTCTCATCATGTCATCCCCCAATGATTCACTTGAGACATTGTGGACTCTTGTTACTTGAGGTGCCGGTTGTGTGGGAGGAAGTCTTCTTGACCCAAAGTCATCCCATAGCTCGGAATTTGTGGCTAGGTCCTCAAATGTGTCCCATGCCTCATCGGGAGACATACCGGCTATTGTGCATCCCCGAAAAGTATCAACTCTTTGTCGTTGCCCGGAAGACAACCCTCGGTAGAACACATCAACTAGAAACCATTGTTCCAAGCCATGGTGTGGACAACTCAACACTAAATCCTTGAATCTTTCCCAAGTCTCGTAGAAAGCGTCACCCGATTGGTGCTTGAAGTTGACAATAGAATCCCGAACCTTGGCGGCCTTGCTAGGTGGGAAGAACTTTGAGAGGAAAGCTTCTTGCAACTCAAACGATGAGTGAATGGACCTTGGTGGAAGCTTGAGTAACCACTTCCTAGCTCCATCCTTCAATGTGAAAGGGAATAGGCGAAGCTTGAGTCCATCCTCGGGTAGTCCATGTAGTTTCACCGTCGTACAAGCTTGCTCAAACTCCATAAGGTGATCGTATGGACTCTCATCTTTCAAGGCATGAAAGGTAGGCATAATGCTCAAGGTGGAAGACTTGATTTCATAATGAGTGTTGCACGGTGGTAAAATGATGCAAGAGGGGTGATCCACCACATGAGGAAGAGTGTACTCCCTCATGCGCCTCACGGGAGGTGGATTGTTGTTGTTGAGTGGATCCAGTGGTGGATTTGGTTATCCCATTGTTGCTTGGGGAATCGGCTCCTCCAAAGGTGCTTGGTGGTGCTCAAGTGTAGGCGGTGCACTCTCACAAACAATCGGTATACGTCTCACAATCGGTCTACGTCTCACTCTTGGCCTTCCTCTTGTGTTCTCACTTACAATCTTTCCGCTTCTAAGTTGTATGCGTGTGTGAGAGGTTGAAGCAAGGTTCATATACCTTCAAAACACAATAATCAATGATTAGATACCACAATTGAAGTAAGGAATACAAGTATAAGAGGTGAAAACAAATAATGATATCAAAGAGTGAAAGAAACAAAGCAACGGAACGAAAATGTTCCCGGTCGACCGTTCGACAGACGGTCGTCGACCGGTCGACACTCGTCCAGGGAGTTTTCGTCGAAGGGTCGAGAAACAGAGTCGACCGTTCGACAAGTGCCCTGAAACTATATTTTTGTGATTTTCTCCTTTTATACCTAAACAAACAAAGTTCCAAAAGGTGCAAGGGAACCCAAATAACAATAAACAAGCGACCTAAAGCAGAATTAACTCATCAAATGCACGAATTCAATATTCACAAGTTCACGAACACAAGTAATACAAGGAATTTGATGAAAGTAAACTAGATGGTTATCGAACAAGGCAATGAAATACCACAATTTAAGCAACACACCAATGAAATATGCAAACAAAAGCAAAAGAAAGCTAAAGTCTCAACCACAACTACTAAGAAATCAACGATTAAACCTAGATCCCCGGCAGCGGTGCCATTTAACGAAACCGTCGAAGTATGGGGTAAGTAGATTGGGAAGGGGGGTTGTCGTTCCAACGAGGATCGATGGGCTCCTTAATCCCTTGGTAATTTGTGTGATCAAATGCTCTAGCAATGATGGAATAGATGAGAAATGGAAAGAGTGAGTGAAGGTGAGTATGTGACAATGAGTGATGTAGTGGAGTGAAGTTTAGTTTTGGAAAGATAATGATGCAAATGAAATGAAACAACCAACAAGTAAGGAAAGCAAGCAAGTAAATAATGTAAAGTGTGCGCAATGTATGAGAATGTTGGGGTTTTCGGGTAAACCACAAGTCCAATGTAACTAGCCATGCTTCAATCGAATTAATCATGCCAATGTGTGTGTGAATCAAGCCCCGTATCCTAACCATGTTATGGGTCTAGGACCATGTTCCTAAGGTATTAAAATGCCATGTTATGGGTCATTCCAACTCTCTAGGTGTCATAGGGGATTCCTCTATGTTACCTAATACTGAATCCCCTAAAGTGCTTAAGAGGCGTAAATCATCGAAACTAGGGACTCAAACAAGTTACAACTCATCACATATGCTTCCAATTGCCTTAAGTGAGTGAGGTTACCAATCCCACACAATCTCATCAAGATATGTTAGTTAACATGCCAAAGAAGTGGTAAATTCTAAGAACAAGCAACCAACACATATTGAAATAGGTAAGCACACATATTCACACAATCACAAAGGCATTTTATTCATAAATCAAGCATTACATAGTCAAATTGGACTAGGGCACACAACCCTAGTCCCCAACAAAGGTGACTACTCACTATCCATCAAGGTATACATCATCTAAATACAATAACAAGCTAGACTCATGAATACAAGAGAGAGAAGGGGTGAGAAATGCTCAATCAATGGTGTATCCTTCTTCTTCTTGGCTGTAGATGACGTCCCTGATGTCTGGTGAGAATCCCCAGCTGC
Source organism: Rubus idaeus (assembly GCA_030142095.1). Lineage (NCBI taxonomy): Eukaryota > Viridiplantae > Streptophyta > Magnoliopsida > Rosales > Rosaceae > Rubus > Rubus idaeus. Next base: position 21,025,597 of record CM057965.1, read on the forward strand.
CCAAGTGGTGGTGGAAATGGCGGTGGCGGCGGAAACGAGCGGAAGTGGCGGACTCAGCCGCGCGTCGACCGGTCGATGGTCGTGCAGAGGCTGATCCGAAGAGAGAAAGTGGAGAGAGGAAAGGGGAAGGAAAACTTGGGAATTTTGGGGCTCAACTGGTGGTCTGACCTAATGGGGCAAGTACTAGGTATTTATAGGCTAGAGGGGAAAGAATAAAGGGCTAGGATGAAGTAGGGTTTAATCCAAGGGCTCAAAGGTTTAATGAGGGGCAAGGAAGGGAAATCACAAGGGAGGACAAAAAGGAGGAATAATCAACATGTCACCTCACCAAATCTAGTGTGGTCCTTGATGATGTGGGAGCACATTTGTGAATCACAAGGTTGACCTTGACTTGGACCTTCGGAGTTGACCATAGTTGACTTTTCGGTTTGTCGGTCAATCTTCCGGAATTCTCTTGTGCTTCATTCTCGGGACTCGGCATTTGACTCTTTGATGCTCCAAAGTCGGGGTTGACCACGAGTTGACTTTTGGTCCTCGGGTTGACTTTTCGTCTTTTTGCCGGAAATCCACTAAAAGCTCCAAAATGCTCCTTTTTGATCCCAATATTGTTCCGATGTTCAATTTACCTACAAGTGTGCAAACAAGGGTTAGAGACTCACAAATGGCCATTGGACAAGCACAATAATGATGATTAGAGGCCTAATTTGTATGCAAATCACATACAAATCAACACATGAGTGACCTTTAATCCTTGTATTAAGTCTTATGTAATTGCTTGCTCACCTCACAATTGATTTGGGAAAGAAAATTTTGTTAATGCAACATAAACAAAGCTGATAAACCTGAAAGAGGTCAAGCAGCTTCAGTTGATGAGGAAAGTCTTCAATGGTGTTTGAATTGGTTGGATTCTCAAGACCATAGTCGATTGTTTACATCAGCTCTGGAAGCTTGGCTCGATTATCTTATCGACAACTAATTGAAATCGCTCATGGGCTTAAGAATTTGACGTACCCTTTTTATCTGGATAGTTGGAAAAGTGTTTAAATCTGAAGAATGGAACGAGAATCACGAAGATGAAGAAAATTGGCTTCTGGGTTTTAAACGAAGGATGAAGGGAGAGAGAGCAGCGAGGTCAATTTTGGTCATCGCCGGAGAGGAACATTGGGCGGCGCTGTTGTTTGTTTTTTTTTCTCTTTTTTTTTTATAGTTTGTTTTTATATAATTGCCACATCATTTAATGAAGCTATGAGAACCCTTAGATATAGTTAATTCTAAAGGCTAAAAATGAGAGTAAGAATATGTTTAAAACAATGTGTCTCCTGAACCGGTGTCTGAATTTGTTTATAGATTCAAAATTTGGTGTCGGTCCACATTCTTGAATTGCTATCTATTATAAGAATATACAACGGTGTTTATGGTTCTGCTGAATGCAATTCAGAATAGGTAATCGTGGTGCCTGAAGGGCAATTATAAGTCTAAAAAAGGCACCTGCATTCATGAATATCAAATGAACTTATAATGTAGTTACTAGTTCCTGATCACCAGTTGTCATTTAGGCATGAATCTTACATTTATTATACGAAGGGTAGATGTTCAGTTTTTCCAACATATTTGATATGTTGGGTTGTTTGCACGAACAAGTTTTATTAAATATTCCCTTATGCTTGCTGAATGATGTGAATACAATGAAGAAATAGTTGAATGGTTCATTGATTAGAACATAACCATAAGTAGGAGAGAAACAAAAGAATAGTTTTATATATGGGTGTGTGGTCATATTATTGCTCAATTAGTTAAAAACTTCAAAGCAATATCAAAACATATTTTTGAAAAGAACAAACTTGAGTTATTATGACACTGGGCTTAGTCAGTTTGTAGCAAATCACAAAGCTGCCTGGCGAATGCAGGGAAAAAGGAAGATGTTAAATCAGGAGGCAAGTAAAGAAGGAAAGCGGAAGCTAGGGAGTGTAGACCAGCCAAAGAGAAGTAGATGAACAAGAGCCCTTTGTCTGCAAGGAATATTTGGAACAAATGTACGTAAGCGAATAGAGTAATCCTACCCATTTTAATGAAGTGCTAACGATACTTCCTGAAAAGTTACTACTATTATATTAATGCCTATCCTGATTTGAATGGTTGTAGGAAATTGCATATGGACAATTGAAAAACAAATGCAGAGGGGAGTCCAAGCCAATCTGTAAAACCCGACAGCATGGTGAGGCAATTATCGATGACCATGGTTTGTTATTGAAAGGCGACAATTTAAATTGACCTAACTACCAATCCACATGTTTATGAATTGGTTGAGATATATTGTCAATTGTTATTATAATTACTAAATTGGTTCATTTGCCTTTTTCATTTGTAACAAACCCTTCTTGTATTATTTTTTTTGGGTTCTTTGTAGCATCATGAATAAAAGGCTGGAATTAACCACTCGTCTGAGTATATAATGCTAAATTTATTTGAAACAAAATTAGAACCAGTTTTTTGTTTATTTAAAAAAAAATATCATAAACTCGGTATGTGAAGTTTACCGGATAGTGCTTTTGTTGTAGTTACATGAGTTTGGTTATGGATGTATGTATTGCAAGCCATTATCTGTTATTCCACACTGATGGTTCCCTTAGGTGGTTTGGAATCATATGTCATATTTTTGAAATGGAATGTGTGTTATAGGCAACCATGAAATATGGTAACCTTTCAATCGATGTTTGATTATCCATCGATGAATTCATAATTTGGGACCTAAATTCCGTACGTCGATATATATATGGATGTTATGTGTGAGAACTAAAATGCTTTTTGTGGAGGCAGGAGTATTAGTGTTTGTGGAAACAGGTTTGACTGTTGTCTTTATTTATTTATGTATTTGTTAGAACCCAATGTTGCAGGACATGTTGGAAGGGAAATTTAGGCTTGAGCAAGAGAAGTATTACATTTTCTGCCTGGATATCTTGTTTGTCACATCACAATCAAATAAACCACAACATCCTTAACAAGCTGGAACCTACCGAGATGAATAGGTTCAAATCATCCTGATTTGGTCATCTGCTTGAAACTGAAGACCTAAAATTCAGCGGGCAGTTGGGCCACTGCATACTTTTGAGATAGGCACGTAAGGACGTTGATGAAGGGATGAAGTTTGTGATAGGAGATACGATAATAACGTTTAGTGAACAAGATTTTGCGCTGGTCACTAATCTCAAATGTGGGGAGTTACCTCCATTGGAAGAGGTTCTAGCCACGAACATTTGGCTGAAGGAATAATACTTTTCTGGCCACGATGAAATAACTTTGGCAGACTTAGAAAGAGCATTTGAAGCATGTTTAAAGAGTAGAGACAGTTTAAGGCTTGCCATGGTACTATTTCTTGAGGGCGTGCTGAATGGTAGAGAGGTCACCAATAGTGTAGAGACTAGGTTTTTAAATTTGGTTAAGGATTTTGAACAGTTCAACAACTATCCATTTAGTGCATGAATTCTGTACTAAGAGGTCGTGATGAAGGGTTCAAGCCCTTAATGCCTATACACTTTCCTAACTACCCAAATGGCATCTAGGTACTTTCATGTGGGTTAGATCTATACTTTGGACCCTAGGATCATTTCCCTTTGATCCTAACCCTTTATCCCCACATATATATTCTTAACCTTCCCATTTTTCATGATGGACCAACCCTAGACACTACAAATCCCTAAAATTCTCTCAAGTTTCTCTTTCACTATTCATCGGCACTATTCACGGTTACTGTTCACAGCCTTGGTTTTTGGCTTTCTCCTCCATTTTCTTCCACCTCCACTCCTCATCTCACAAAACTTCCTTCATCAAACATCCTCTACACACCCTCCACTACATCCACAAACACTTTTCCATCTCATTTCACCATCCTCACTCACTCTCACATTGGATCTTCTCAAGACCACAAGGAAGGGGAGCTTGGTTCAAGAGGGAGCAAGAGAAGACCAAGGGAGCAAGGAAGGAGGCATAGCAACCTCTTGGTGACAGCAAGGATTAGCTGGCCATCCTTCTTGAGCACTTCTTTACCCTTATCTACTCTTTATTGCCTTTAAGTTTTCTAGAATTGAGGATTTGATGTATTCCATGATGTATTGTGAGTAGTTCTTGAAGATTGGGGGCTAGGGTTGTGTGCCCTAGCCCAATGAAGATGGTTTGGTTGATTGATATTTATATGCATGAGATTTTATTATTGGATATGTTCATTGCCTACTTTAAAAGTGTTGAATGCATGTTTAGGAAATTTACTACTTCAAAAGCATGTGTTTGACCCAATTTGATATGAATGCATAAGCTTAGTAACCTTGTGTGTCATACGCATTTGACAATGAATGTGATGAGTTTGTCTTGTTTGAATCCCTAGGTCTTAGTGCCCATTGCCTTAGTTTAGCAATTTGAGAACCATAGCATGGCTTAAGTTGTCTAGATTGAGAGACTTTGTGAACCATAGCATGGCATGAAGATACATAAGAAAAGACCATGGCCCTAGAACCCTAGTACGGCTAGGGTACGGGATTTGATCCACTATTTAATCTCACTTGCATGTTTTTATAAATTGAATCAACCATTGGATTTGGGTTTAGGTGACCCAAAACCCCCTTTCTCTTAATCAATCAAGTTTACAATCAATTTGTGTTCACTTTTACTACTTGCACTTTAAATTTAGTTGAGTTCATTGTTTCACTTGTCACTTTACAAAACCACAAAATGTCTCCATCTACACTACCACTTTGCACATACCCCACTTAGTGAATGCATAGCAATCCATTTCTTGCCTTCTCATTAGTGCTTGTTAATCTAGCTATCCTAGTGGCCTAGGGATTGTCACCGCCAATTCCCAACGACACACCCCCGGTCTTTACTTCCATATTCTATTTTGACGACACGTTATGCTTGCGTGAAAGCGCTCCAAAAGCGTTAAAGTCAATCTACGATCTTGTTACAAGTTTTTGAACAATTTGTTCTCAAAGTTGTTATTTTTGGTTCAATTTTATGTAAATAGTGTAAAACGAATGTGGTAACTTTATTTTTATTGTAGTAATTTTGGTTCAATTTGATGTAATGTTTGGTTCAAAAAAGTTGTAAATAGGGGTATGGCATACATCACCGTACCATAGCCTACCCCGTTTGTTTGACCATTTTCTTTGGACAACAAACATTTATTTAAATTTCAACATCCAGCCAAATTTTTCTTCCCTCTATTGGTGTTTTAACACGAACATCGAGCTCTCTCTCTCTGTCTCTCTCTCTCTCTGTCTCTCTCTCATTCCAAGATCTGATATCTATTTAGCTTGATCCAAACTTCCTCTCAATATGTGTGCAGCTACAATCAATGTCTCAAAAGGCAAGGTAAATATGATGTGAGTTTTGATGTTTTGGTGTTTGGATAAAAGGATACTAGTTGTTGATAGGGTAAAATTACCCAAGGACCAAGCTAATCCTACATATTAAAGGAGGTCAACAAATGGTCAAGAGCTCCACAAATAGTGGAGTGCATCCATTCTACCAGTGCATCCAATGTACAATGCTAGGGTACAGGCATATGAGAAAGCACTTGCTTCACCTAGGGCCACAAGCCTGATAATATAGTATGAGCACAACAAATAGACTAGAGGTCCTCATGAGTGCTCTAGTGACAGGAATGCTCGACATGAAAGGAATGCTTCAATGCTAGGACTTCATGAGTGCTAATGATGTGAGCTCTACGGATGAGCTATAAGCCTATAAGGTCCTCAATAGCCCATGAAGGCTAAGAACACGCCCAAGAGGTCGACAAATATATTATTGGACCACAGTTCTACGACTAAAATAGTGCTCCATCATGAACCAGAGAGACCATGAGCCCAAGAGGTCGACAAATATATTATTGGACCATAGGTCCACAATTGAAAGAGTCATCCACCGAAAACTCGAGAGGCCATGAGCCCAAGAGATCAACAAATATATTGATGGACCATAGGTCCACGATTAAGGAGTGCTCCGACTATAAGCCCAAGAGGCCAGTATGACCCTTAAGGTCTAAAAATGCTACAAAGTGATCAAGCCCCAAGAGGGTTAGGCATAAGGAGACCGAGTGGTCGGCTCAATATGACGTGGACCACTGAACAAGTGCTCACCACGTGCACTACTCAAAGCAACGCTTGCCTCGACCTGAGCAAACTTCTAATGGGACCTAGATCATAATCTAGGTGCGGGTGGTATGGTAAACCTAATAAATCTACAAGTTCTAAGAGGACAAAGAGCTCAATAAACTCTATTAATGCTCCACTAAGGACTCGTCAGCCACCATTAACGCTTCATTAATGCTTCACTATGACTCGTCAGCAACCATTTAATTATGAGTGCGCCACTGACGAGTGCTCCATTATTGTTAAGTGCTCCATTGGCCTATGTCAGATTAATATTCACAAAACACGTACGAGAGATACTATGTGTGGACCAATGCTACGCCTACTTCTATATAAAGGCTATTAAACCCCATTGTCAGGGGGAGAACACAAATGCTATTTATCAATACTACAAATCACTCTACTGATTCTGGGATTAGAGAGAAGCTTAAATACAAAAGCTATCAACCAGTCCTTACAGGCTAGGAATGATCAAACACTTTGTAATCCTTTTGTATTCTCTTATTTTCAATAGTGAAACACCTAAGCACCAAAGTGGACGTAGCCCTAATTGGGTGAACCACTATAAATTTATGTGTTCTCTTGTGTTCTTTTAAGTTTTACTTCGAATGGCAATTCTAAGCACTAGCCCTAATTTAGGGTCATGGTACACCACCAGCTCGGTCATGTTAAGCTGGCAATGGAGGCTTGTCGGCCTTAATCTCGACGAGGTAACATAACTGTTGGTACCAATTTTAGGCATTAACACTAGTCATTTATTGCCATTTGGTGTGTATGAATTTCACACCTCGAAGTTTCTAATAAATGATGAGGTATTTTATTGGCTTTAAATTACAAAACTGATTCAAGATGTGAAATATGAAATAACAATCACAATTATGCACCAGATTTTTTTTTTCCAAACATAAATGTAAATACTGACTCGATCATTAGAGTCAAATATTACATACCATAATTTACATAATAAATTAACATTTCCAAATATTATGTAAATACTCATTCAGAACCTATTACGCAACAACGGAAGTCTAACATGCAATAAGCACATACGACTGATAATAGGTTTACCAACCAATTCTCCGAAAGCTACTATGCTTACCCAACCTGCATGATTAACCCATACAACATTGAATAGTGTACTAGGTTATATCAAGAAATCCGGTCAGCTTATGAAACAGGTGTGAATGATCTTAGTTTACTAATATATGTAAAACATATTTTTCAAATACAATTCAATTTTTTAGAATTGTAAAACAATATGTACATCTATAGTTTAATTTTGAAACTATAGAATGTAAAGCTTCTCCAACAAAACTATTTCCACAAATTATATGTATAGTTAGTATTTAAAACTAAAATATGTAAAATATTATTTCAAATTACAATCCAATATTTACTCGAATCGTAAAATATTGTAATAATTACTTCATGTTTAAGAATAATGAAAGTAAAGTAGCAATAGATAATATCACAAGAATATGATGATCTTTATTGATGAATATGTGCCTCTTTATATAGAAGAATATATAGTACAATCCATATGGTAATTGGAATCCTATTAAATACATAATCCTTATGCTAACCTAACTAGATATTCTCCTAGATTGACTAGGCACACACAAAGTAGAATTTCCTTCAACACTCCCCCTTGTGCAGTCAAGTCTAGGTGGTGCTCCTCGTGTTGTCTCATTAAAAACCTTGCCAAGTAACAAAAACCCAGTGGGACAAAAATAACCTTGGTTGAAGGGAAAAAGAGTACATTTGGCATAGCAAGACGTCAGACTCCCCCTGTAGTTTGCGTCTCCCCCTGATTTCCTCAATCATGAGAGGTCAGATAATTTACGCAAACTAATGCTCTTGACATACTTCTCAAATGTGGATTTGGGCAATGACTTAGTAAACAAGTCGGCCACATTGTCCTCAGAACAGACTTGATTCACTTGATTCTTGAGGAATTCTTGTTGTTGCTGATTATAAAAGAATTTAGGTGCTATATGCTTAGTGTTGTCACCTTTGATGAAACCTTGCTTCATTTGCTCAATACAAGCTGCATTATCCTCATAAATGCATGTAAGTTCATCAGTGGTTGACCTCAACCACATTATGGACCTCAACCATATACTCTCACGAACCGCTTCATGGAGAGTAATAATTTCGGCATGGTTCGAAGAAGTAGCGACAAGAGTCTGTTTTGCAGACCTCCAAGATATAGCGGTATTTCCCATGGTAAAGACATAACACGATTGGGAACGACCTTTATGTGGGTCAGAGAGGTACCCAGCATCAGCAAATCCCACCAAAACATCACAAGGATTTTGGGAATAAGGCGTAATAGATATACAGCCTGTAATCTGTCCGGACGGCAAGTACGCGTCTGGACGCTTGATGCGTACGGTATCGTTCCTGTCGTCTGTTTCTGCCGTTTCCCAATTGCCCGGTAGTGTCGTGTGCGGGTACCTGAAAGCACAAGATTGGTCAGGGAGGTCGGCGTGTACCGACCGAAGACCCTCCGACGCTCAAGTTAGTACCGATTGGTGTTGAAGAGCAGAGAGTTTGGGATTCGGAGAGAAACGTACCTGAATAAGGAGTGAGGACTCCTTATATATGAGGTGAGGTCGGAGACAAGCTTCCCTGGCGTGGGGGACATCCCCTGACACGAGGAATATTCTCTGGTCCACTACCTCGATGTGCGCATCGAGGGATGGCGGCGCCTAGTGCAGCATGGGTATGCGACCTAGTGCGATTCATGAGGTAGTGGACAAGCATGTGTGCCAGGTGGCCGTGCCGGTACCTGTGGGGCTGGCCTCACTCGGTACCTGGTCGGAGACGTCCGTGTGGAGCCGGGGAAGAGCTTGTTGTCGGTACACCCGGCCTGGTCTTACCGGTACCGGCGGGGTACGGCCGGGGCTGCTGACCGCGGCTGGGGCTTACCTGCCGTTATAGCGGTATGCTCGGTAGGGGTTCTCTACCGAGTCGATAGACGCCGGGGCGGAGGTAGAGGCTATGTGCTCGGTAGGGGACTCCCTACCGAGTCGACGGACCAATTATATGTGAGGGGCCCCACTAGCGGGCTGCTCCCGGTGATAACGAGCTACTTCGGGCCCTTCGGGGCTGTCCCGGTAAAGATATGAAATGGTAGCAACGAAGTCCCCCAAGTCCCGAGCAAGAGGAAGCTCGTGGTCGGGGACTCAATCCGAAGTTCATATCGGGATGTAGCGAAGTGTCGGTGGTACGCCCCGGTGGCGCTCGTGCCGGCCCTATGTAGTCCCCCAAGTCCCCGAACGGGGGGTTCCTCCCGGTTGGGAATTGTAACCGCTCCGAGTTTCAAGGGGAGTTGAAGCGTCGTGGCCGTTGAGCACCTCGGCGTAGCTGCCGAGGTAGTGGGGTGACACGCGTCACGTCCTGGCCGGTTTGGAAAATCGTGGGGAAGCTCAACCGTCGCGTTGCCACGTGTCGCCATCCTGGGCCGCGACGGTTCACGTCGTACGGTCAAGATGGGTTGACTCCCGCTATATATATGGGGGTGAAGAGAGTTCACTTCACTTCATTCTTGCAAATTTCATTTCCAGAGCTCTGCAAGCCGTCGGTAGGAGAACGAGAGCGTGTATCGGTACTGCAAGTGTGATCACTCGGTACTCGACTTTCAGCCTTCAGCAACTGTAAGTACCGATGCCTTGACCCCTTGTATTTAGTTTTTTGCTTTGCTTTTGTAACGTAGTTTGAGTACCGGTGTCCAGCCTTAGTACCGAGCTAGGTTGCATAGGCATAGGCATAGGTTATCCCTACCGATAAGAACCTTGGTCCATTTTTGCAGATGTCTGACTCAGGGAGCGAGAGTGGTAGCAGTGGTAATGCCTTCTCTGGTGAAGAGCCAGAGAGGAGCGTATCGGTGGAGGAGGCTGGCTCGGACTCCAGCTCGAGTACCGGGACCAGTAGTTCTTGCTCGCCAAGAACCAGTCGGTTTTGTCTGGATGGGGTGATTCAGACGGTGGTGAGGGGAATTACCACCGGGGAGGACCTAGAGCCCCTCGCCTCGGAGCCATATGTCAAGTCTCGGTCCAGTAGTAGTAGGGCTCCAGTACCGGCTGGGTTTGCGGTGGACCGGCTGAAGCTGAGTGCGTCGACCGAAGGGGACTTGGTGGCGCTGAGGGAGGCCTTCGGTATCCCCAGCTCGGTGACGATGCGCCTTCCCGAGACTCTGGTACACCCGTTCTTTTTTGGTGAGGGGTTAAGGATTCCCCTACCGGCGTACCAGCAACGATTTCTGGCCGAGGTTGGCCTCTCCATCGCGCAGCTGAACCCCAACACCTGGCGGTGTCTTAACGCACTATACACGTTGTACCGTCATTGCGGATTTGGCGAGCCAGATTTGGCGGTGTTCTTCAGCCAGTGGGCGCTGGAAGAGCATTCGAGGACGGATAAGGGCTGGTACAAGCTGAAGTGTATTTTGAAGCCGTGTACCGATCCTCCCCGAGACACCGAATGGAGGGAGTTCAGCCACAAATATAAGAAGGTGATTCGATGCTGTCTGGCGAAGAAGGCCCTTGCCCGGGAGGGTATGACCGGTACACACGACGTGGAGAGCCACGAGTTCGGGAGTCCCGAGATAGTTAGGGACCCGCTCGTCTTTGGCAATCCCACGTCCCAGCAGACATGGAAGAGCAAGTACTTCTTCATCGGTGGGGAGTGGGAGTTCCCGGCTGGCTCGGTACCGACCGAGAAGAGAGTCCCCCATAGTTTCAAGGATGCCCCTGGTGGGTAGCCCTTATCGATTGTAGACATGTAATAGTACGTAATAGTACGATTAGCCGATACCGGTATTGACCCTTGTTCTTTTTTTGTGTGCAGTGGATCAGTCTTGGAGGAGGCTTACCGAGAGGCAAGAGCAGGAGATTCGGTGGATCCGGGAGCATATTTCCATCGTGCTAAGGAGATCTACGGTGCTCCTGAATCGGTACTCCCTCGATAGCTCCGGTTTAGCCCCTACGCCAAATCCATGTAAGTATTGCTCGGTGGCCTTGTATGTTCCAAATTATGGTTATGTCGACACCGATGGTTTTTGTGCGGTTATTTACCGGTATCCGTCGGTACCGTACCCTCAAAGGCGACTCAAGCATGGTCCGTGAGCGAAAGGACTATTACCGAGTGAAGAAAGGCGTCGGTGAGGACCGGGGCTCCGAGCCCGAGGTGGAGGTGGTAGGCTGGTACCGGTGCTCCGGTGCCGAGGGCGGTGCCGGCCGCTCGGTACCGAGGAAGAAGAAGAAGAGGGCCCACAAAAGCCGGTCTACCGCCGAGGCGGATGTGGAGGTAGAGACCGAGGTGGACGCCGGTCCCGAGACCGAGGTTGTGTCGGGTGGCCGGGATGGGTCCCCCGAAGCGTTCCGCCGGGGAGGAGGGTAATCTTCGGTCACTTTCACTTTTTTTTTTTTTTTTTTGTGCATTAACCATTGTTGTAGTTCATTAAACGGGTGAGGGATCACGGAAGAGGCGGAGGGTGCAAGAGCCGACTGGCCGAGGAGGAGGGCACCGGAAAGTGCGGTACCGTCTTTGGCCTCCCGGAGCACCGGCGCGGGCACGGTGTTCGGCGACACTGTGTTGCCTAAGAATGCCCGGCCTACGGCGGCTGCGTGCAGAAGGCATTGACCGATCCCTACGGGTGGATGCGCCGGGCGGCTTCCCGGAACTGACCTCGGCGAAGCGGCGGGACTGCTCTTCCGGTCTGACGAAGGTACCGTTTCCGTACTTCATTATCGGTTTTTGTTTTGTCCCTTTCGTTGGCTAATCTTGGTACCGATGGTGCAGCTGGCCTACGAGGAGCAACTCTGGACCGTCGGTGCTGGAAAGAGCTGCGGACCGCCGGCCGGGAGATGGCGAGCCTACGGTTTGCGCACGGTGCTCGCTGCGGCGAAGGAGGAGCTTGAGGCTAAGCTTCGACGGGCGAGGAAGAGGCCAGCGGGAAGATTGCCCGAGGCCGAGGAGAGGGCCGGTCGTCTACGCCGGGAGGCCGAGGAGAAAGCCAAAGCTGCGTTACCTCGGAGACGGCCGGGATCCGAGCCGACTTCGACAACCGTCTCGGTAAGGCCGTGGACGAGGCTGTCCTTGCCTACCGGCGCGATCGTGGCCGTGCTTTGTGGAGCAGACGACAGCCTACATCGAGGGCGGGGTGTACATACTTGGCAAGATCAAGGCTGCCTTCCGGGTCGGGATTGGAGTCGGCTGCCGGTACCGACCGTGACCGAGAGTATGGTGAACGATGAGCATCTTGCTATCCCGCACGAGATTGAGGAGGAAGTCGGTTGTTCCTCCGTCCCGCGGTAGTCCCCCATGTCCGGGTGGTACCGGCCGAGGGCCATGTATTTTGATTTTGTTTCTTTTTTTTTTTTTTTTTTGGGGGGGGATTTAAACCCTTTTTGAACATCTCTCCCGGTAGGGGTGCCTATCGGGAGGTAGTATTTGAATTGGCCATAAGGCCCTTATTTATTGTTTTGAACAATGGCGTGTTTCGCCTTATTCAATGAATTATGTGTTTGCATATGATACCGAGTGCTCACTCGGGAGGGCTGGTTTTTTTCAGTCTCGCTCCCGTATTGTTTTCTTTAGTATTCGTATCACGTAGGTAATTGATTCCGGTGGAATGCTGAATTTATCGTAACAAAACTTATGCAAGGGGGTCGGCTGGTACCGGCCACATGTCTTACGAAGTTTGGCATGGGGGTAGGCGGTACCGGCCACGTGCTTAATAATATCACCAAAACTTATGCATAGGGTCGCCGGTACCGGCCACGTGTCTTACGAAGTTTGGGTATGGGGGTAGCGGTACCGGCCACGTGGCTTGATAATATCACCAAAACTTATGCATGGGGGTCGCTGGTACCGGCCACATGTCTTACGAAGTTTGGCATGGGGGTAGGCGGTACCGGCCACATGCTTGATAATATCACCAAAACTTATGCATGGGGGTCGCGGTACCGGCCACATGTCTTACGAAGTTTGGCATGGGGGTAGCGGTACCGGCCACGTGCTCGATAATATCACCAAAACTTATGCATGGGGGTCGCTGGTACCGGCCACGTGTCTTACGAAGTTTCATTTTTGTTCTTGGCATTTATGCATTATCGGTAGGAAAACAAGCATTCATGATGACACGGATTTTATAGTGGTTCACTGGCTCAATGCGAGTCCTAGGTTACGTCCATTTGTAGGGGTTTCACTATCGTAAATGATAATTACAATTGCTTGAGAAGTGGTGAGGTCCACTTAGCCGGTATGTCCGGGCTTTATATTTTTCTATGGGTAGTAGTAGCGAAGGTGCTCGATATTCCATGGGTGCGGGAGCATGCACCCGGTGGAGTCCATGAGCCGGTAGGTTCCCGGCTTGAGGACTTCGACTACCCGGTATGGGCCTTCCCATCGTTGGTTGAAAGTCGTAGGCCTGCTGAGTTCTTCGTACTTTGCCTTACCCTTCGTAGTGCCCAGTCCCCGGTTTGAGGTACCGGCACTTTGCCTTCGCATCGAATTTGCGCTTGAGCTGGTTTTTGTGTTCTGCATTCCGGAGGTTGGCTTGTTCCGACGTTCCTCGAGTAGGTCCCGGTTGAGACACACTGTTCTTCATTTTCATTTGGATCGTATGTGTCGATCCGGTGTGTTGTGGAATTGATTTCAACCGGTACCACGGCTTCTGCACCGAAAGCGAGGGAGAATGGCGTCTCACCGGTGGCGGCCTTGTACGAGGTGCGGTACGCCCAAAGAACCTCCGGTAGTAGTTCGGGCCATGCGCCTTTCTTATCACCGAGCTTGGTCCTCATAGTTCTCTTCGGGATTTTGTTAACTGCCTCCACTGACCGTTGGTCTGCGGGTGGGCTACCGATGCGAAGAAAAGGGTGATGCCTTTCTCCCGGCAGAATTTCTGAAGGATTCGAGTCAAATTGTTTACCGTTGTCGGTGATAATGACTTGAGGGATACCGAAGCGACGGATGATGTTTTCCCGAATGAAGGACTGTACTTGCGGGAAGTGATTGACTTAAGGGCCTTGGCCTCTCCGTCCACTTGGTGGAGTAGTCGGTGGCGACTACCACGTGTTCAACACCACCGGTGCCCCCGGGCGTGGGCCCGATTAAGTCGATTCCCCACTGGGCGAAGGGACATGGGTTCACCATCGTCTCCGGCGGGGGATGGTTTTGGTACGTTCGGTGCGTTGAGCGACATGCCTTGCATTGCCTTGTAAATGATATAGCGTCTCGGAGGAGTGTTGGCCGAAGTAACCAAGGCGGATGAGTTTGTGGGCCAATGCTCTTCCTCCGGGTGGTTGCCACGGATGCCCTCGTGTACCTCCCACGATGGCGTCTCGGGACTCGGGCGGTCCGAGGCATCGTAGGTATGGCAAGGAGTGAGCTCGTCGGTAGAGATGGCTGTTAATGATGAGGTACGGGAGGACCGGAATCTTACTTTCTTGGCCTCATCATTATCTCTCGGGAGGGAGCCATCACGCAAGTACTCGAGGATTGGTGTCATCCGGTTCGCCTCCTCCGGGCGCGGGTGGTTGACCTCGGTGGGCATTGTCTCGGTGCTTCGGCTTTCTAGCATGTCGATGGGTACCGAGTTGCCGGGGTTGGGGTCGATAGCGGAGGCTATTCGGCCAAGGCGTCGGCCCTTTGATTTTCTTCTCTCGGTACCTTCGTTAGCTTGAAGCATGAGAAACCGGCAGTGAGTTCTTTCGCCAAAGTTCTCCGTACCGAGACATGATGGGATCCTTGGCACTGGTAGTCCCCCGAGACTTGGTTGACAATGAGGCGTGAGTCGGCGAAGACTTGGAGGCTGCGGGCTCCCGTGTGCCGGGCCGGCCGAAGGCCGGCCGGGAGTGCTTCGTACTCGGCCTCGTTGTTGGAAGCTTTGAAGTTGAACCGGAGAGCACTCTCGAGCCGAGATGTGTCGGGACTACCGGTGTGAGGGGTGATAAGGATGAGTCCGCCCGCTACCGTGGGCGTTCGAGGCACCGTCCACGTATAATCGGTGGCGCGGGATTAAATTGTGTTTCCTCGCCGGTGGCACCGGGCCGTCTCGGCCGAGCCGGCTCCCTCTACCGATGTGGGTGAGGACTGCACGAGAGGTGAATTCGGAGACAAAGTCGGCCCGTACACTGTGCCTTAATTGCCGGTCGAGGTCGGTAGGTGATATCGAACTCGGCGAGCTCGATGCTCCACTTCGTGAGTCCGCCGGATGCCTCCGGCTCTGCGGGATTAGCACGAGTGGGTGATCGGTAAGCACCACAATGGGGTGCGCACGGAAGTATGGGCGAAGCCTTCGGCCGAGATCATGAGTGCAAGGATGAGTGCTCGATTTCGGGGTACCGAGTTTCGGTATCCACGAAAGATTTGCTTGTGTAGTCCACCGGTAGGTCCTCCTTGTTGTGGCTCCGACTAGGATCGAGCCGCGGCAGTTCTCGATACCGATAAGTATAGGAAGAGAGGTTCGCCTAGTACCGGTCGGGCGAGCAGTGGTGCTTTGCCGCCGGATATTCTTTCAATGCAGCAAAGGCTTGCTCGCACTCGGTGGTCCGGCCCTCGAACTTCTTCCCGGTCTTCAGAATTTTGAAGAATGGGGCACACCGGTCGGTAGACCGTGATATGAACCGGGAAAGAGCTGCGATCCTACCGTTAAGGCTCCGGGACGTCCTTAAAGGTTTTGGGAGATTCCAAGTCCGGGATCGCCTCGATTTTCTTGGGATTAGCCTCGATACCCCGGTGGGCGACCATGAAGCCAAGGAATTTTCCTTCGCCTACGCAGAAGACGCACTTCTCGGGATTGAGCTTCGTCCCATAGTTGCGGAGGATGGAGAACGTCTCCTGTAGGTCGGTAAGGTGGTCGTTTTTCTTTAAGCTCTTGACGAGCATGTCATCCACGTACACTTCCATGGTCTTCCCGGTCTGCTGGAGAACATGCGGTTGACCAACCGTTGATGGGTGGCCCCGGCATTTTTCAATCCGAAGGGCGGGACCTTGTAGCGGTATAGACCTTGGTCGGTCATGAAGGAGGTGTGCTCCTGGTCCTCGGGATCCGGCTTGATCCGGTTGTAGCCCGAATAGGCATCCATGAAGCTCGGGGCCTCGTGGCCGGCGGTGGAGTTGACAAGCTGCTCGATCCTCGGTAGAGGGAAGGCGTCCTTGGGGCATGCCTTGTTGAGATCGGTGAAGTCGATGCACATTCGCCACTTCCCGTTGGGTTTCTTTACTAGCACCGGGTTGGCTAGCCATCGGGGGTATTGAACTTCCGGATGAAACCGATACTCGACGGTTGTCGACCTCGGTCTTCATTGCTTCGTACCGTTCTTGGTCCCCGACGCGCCTCTTCGCCGTACCGGCCGGTGGCGGGATCGATCCCAAGCTTATGGGAGATGGTTGTGGTAGAGATCCGGGCATATCGGCGTAGGACCAAGCGAACACCGAGGCGTTGTCTGGAGGAGCTTGATCAAGTCGGTACACGGGACGACGGTAGGCGGTACCGATCTTGACTACCCTGTCGAGCTGTTCGGGGAATAAAGCAATCTGTTCTACCTCCTCGTGGGGCTTCCCCGTATGACTACCGCCCCTTCCGGGGATCATCGGCCGGTCCGCCGCCGCCGCGTTGTACCGGGTGCGACGCCGCACACGTCCCCGGTAGGGCTGTCGTGGCTTTGTCTCTTGGGCGTAGCGGGACCGGGCCGTAGGGCGACTTCCCCGATAGAGCGACCCGGCGGGAGTAGGGAACTTTAGCATGAGCAAGTAGTAGCACACACGGGCTCGATTTGGCGGAGGATGGGTCTGCGAGGATGAAGTTGTAGGAGGATTCACGATCCACTACCGGCGTGTGGGCCGATACCTTCAGGACCGGGGTACTGTCCGACCTCGACGTTGAGCCAAACGCTACCGAGGGGTTGGACAAGGTCTCCGAGAAACTGATGAGTGGATTCACCGTCCTTGAGATGTTCTCGAGGGGTAGGTCCGACTTGAGGTAGGCACTCTTGAAGATGACATTGGCGGGCTGCCACCGTCGACCGGCACTTTGTGCATCGGGTCGGTATGGACCTTTCGCGATATTACGAGTGGGTCATCGTGGGGGGTCACGATACCGGTTTCCTCCTCGCCGGAGAATCCTATGTTCCAAGGGTCTCGTTTCGTTTCTTCGCACGGCGCGGATTGTACCGAGAAGCACTGCAGTGCCGCTTAGCCTCCTTCACATGCGATCCGTGTTCGGAGCGAGTGGTACCGAAAAGAGTAGGGCCTCCGCGATGGTGAAAATTTCCTTTCGGTACCCACCGAGGGGTTTGGCCAACATCTTGGGCGAGTTTCCCGTCTCGGTGCGGCGCTCGCCAACATCCCTCGGGGCTTGGCACTCCTCGGTATCATGAGTACCGGACGGGTGGTGGGTGCGGAACTTACCGGTGTTGACCCGGTTGTCGGCATACGGTGGCCTCTTCCACGGTTGAGGGAAGAGGCGGGGGTTCTCCTTGTAGATGTCCTCCATAGGTTTGTTGAACACGGTGCGCACCGGTAGGCCATCATCGGCAAGATCCTGCCGGTCGGATTTCTTGGACCGGTTCTGCTTCCGAGAATTCTTTCTCTTGGGGTCCGGTTGTACCGGTTTCAGTCCGGCCGTGGCTTGGAGTGTTTATCCGGTTTACGCCGGTGGCGGGGTGCACGGCCATCCACCCCGGTAAGCGGGGGGGTGCGCTCGGGGCGAGTAGCCGGGCTCCGCCCCCGGTTTCTGGCGAAGTAGGGGTGGTACCCCGGCTCGGCGTGGCGGAGTCGACCCGATATACCGGTCGATATTGGTTGTTACGGGGGCTTGGTATTGGTGATTACGCTCCCGATGGGGAGGATCATACCGTTGATTGTTATTCGGTTCCCCCGGTTATTGTTCCGGTTGTTTCCCCGGTAGTTGTTGCCCGGTTGCGCTTGTTATCCTGCCTAGGTTCTTCGACCTTGGGCGCGCGACTGCTCCGATTTGCGCGTATCCCCGGTAGGGTCCACGGTCACCGTGGAGGCCTTCTTGCCTTTGTGCATTTCATTGAGGTGGGATTTCCTCTCGTAGGTCGGATAGTAGGCTGCGGACGTCGGCTGGTTCCGCTCGTAGAGCTCGGTATAGGTGAATACCGTGCTCGTGGAGTTCGGTTCACGAGGAACTCTCCCGGTTCCAAGCCATCCGGAAGATGCGGGGCTGCGCGGATGTCATCCTTGGTGTTACGGCGCCGGTAGGCGGCTTTAACCGTTCCATGTAGTCGGCCGGCCGTTCGCCCGTGGTTTCTTTGGAAGCCGGTGAGCTCCCTACCGAGTAGAAGAAGCTGGACTTGGTGGCATACTCGGTGGTGAAGGCTTCGACTAGCTGTTCGTAGGCGTCGATGGACTCCGGCTCTAGTTGATAGAACCCTAGCATGGCCTCCCGAGTCGGAGTATTGGCAAAGGCATGGCACCGGTCCTCGTCGGTGTAGCCCCTGCCGTTGTAAGCGGATTGGAAAGCGGTCACGTGCATTACCGGGTCTTCCTTGCCGGTGTAAGGATCCAACTTCAGATTCTTGAAGTCCGGTTGTGGGCATAGATCCTCCCGTAAAGGGACCGATGGGTTTCTTGGCCGTGCCGAGGCTAGACACGGTTCGGTGGTACCGTTCTCGACCTTCTCCGAGGCGGTCGTTCGGCTCTCGGAAGAGGCTGGTCGGTGTGTCTTCCTCCACCCGTGGCTCGGGAACGGCGGTGACGGGTTCTTCGTGGATGGTGTCGCGATCCTCGTCGGTATCCCCCTCGTCCGCGGAGTGGACCACGCCCTCGGCGTCGAGGAACGAGACCGGGGAGTCGGTAGGGGCCCGGCTCGCCTCTCCGGTACTCGGTGCCTCGGTCGCGAGAGGGGTGTCGACTCTCGGGAGTGGTGCCGACACCGATTGACTGGGGTCGGTTCCGGGAGAAGCGCTCCTTCGGCGGGCCCGATTTCCGGGCACTAGCCTCTTGAGCGGCGGGCGATCGCGGCGCGATCGCTCGTGCTCTCTGGAGTTCTCGGATCATGGCCTCGAGCCTCGCCACCATAGAGGGCTCGGCTGGTGGGACTCGGGGGTCTCCCGACTCGGTAGAGTGGGCCGGCTGCGTGTGCCTCCTCCGGAAGAGGCCCCAAGACCGGCTATAGTCGAGGTTTCCTTCGCGGATTTGGACTTCTTGGTTTGTTTCGCTGGTTGTGAGCCATCGCTAGCCGATTTTGTCATTGCTTGGACTGGTAGAACACCTCACGGGGTGAGTATGCTTTGGTTATGAAGTGGTGGAATTGTTCCCACGGACGGCGCCAAATGTTTCTGCCGTTTCCCCGAGTGCCGTAGTGTCGTGTGCGGGTACCCGAAAGCACAAGATTGGTCGGGGAGGTCGGCGTGTACCGACCGAAGACCCCTCGACGCTCGAGTTAGTACCGATTGGTGTTGAAGAGCGAGAGAGTTTGGGATTCGGAGAGAAACGTACCTGAATAAGGAGTGAGGACTCCTTATATATGAGGTGAGGTCGGAGACAAGCTTCCCCGGCGTGGGGGACATCCCCGACACGAGGAATATTCTCCGGTCCACTACCTCGATGTGCGCGTCGAGGGATGGCGGCAGCCTAGTGCGGCGTGGGTATGCGACCTAGTGCGATTCGTGAGGTAGTGGACAAGCACGTGTGCCGGTTGGCCGTGCGGTACCGGTGGGGCTGG
The DNA here is from genome assembly GCA_030142095.1 of Rubus idaeus. Taxonomy (NCBI): domain Eukaryota; kingdom Viridiplantae; phylum Streptophyta; class Magnoliopsida; order Rosales; family Rosaceae; genus Rubus; species Rubus idaeus. The sequence goes on from CM057965.1 coordinate 21,045,436, forward strand.
CCTCGCTCGGTACTGGTCGGGAGACGTCCGCGTGGAGCCGGGGGAAGAGCTTGTTGTCGGTACACCCGGCCTGGTCTTACCGGTACCGCTGGGGTACGGCCAGGGCTTTGACTGCGGCCTGGGGCTTACCCTGCCGTTGTAGCAGTATGCTCGGTAGGGGTTTCCTACCGAGTCAATAGACGCCGCTGGGGCGAGGTAGAGGCTATGTGCTCGGTAGGGGACTCCCTACCGAGTCAACAGACCAATTATATGTGAGGGGGCCCATAAGCGGGCTGCTCCCAGTGATAACGAGCTACTTCGGGCCCTCTACGGGGCCTGTCCCGGTAAAGATATGAAATGGTAGCAACATCGTCCGAACGAAAAGTACACGACCATGTTTTCGTCATCATCCCTAGGACGAAACAGATCTTTCGTTTCATCTAGGCTGCGACCAATCATGGGAGTGCTAATAGGATGGACCTTATCCATATTAAAATGCCTGAACGTCTATTGGGTATAATCCCACCATCACGGTGCTCAAGTTCTAAACCGAGACAAAACCGTGTTTTTCCAAGATCTTTCATCTCAAACTCGGATTTCAAGCATTCAACGGTGTCTCTTAGTTCATCAAGAGTACCAATAATATTCATGTCATTAACATAAACCGCGACAATTGCAAATCCGAAACTTGTGGTTTTAATAAGGGTTTTTATCACAAATGGTACCGAACTTTACCTCGATTATATACATAGTACCTGAACTTCACTTTTGATCACAACTAGTACCCGAACTTTTTGTTTTCATCCTAAATGGTACCCGAACTTTTCGTTTTCATTTTAAATGGTACATGAACTTTTCGTTTTCATCCTAAATGGTACCTACCATTAATTTTCAGTACCAAAAAAAAATTTGAAAGAGAAAAAAAAAACTAAATTTTTTTGTTTTTTTTTCTTATCAATTTTTGGACGGTAGGATGGAGTTTTTTTTTTTTTTTTTTAAATTTAGATTTTTTAATGGTAGATTGAAGATAGGTATCATTTAGGACGAAAACAAAAGGTTCAGGTACCATTTAGGATGAAAACGAAAAGTTCAGGTACTACTTGTGACAAAAATTAAAGTTCAGATACCAAGTATATAATTGACAAATAGTTCAGGTACCATTTGTGATAAAAATCCTTTTAATAAACACGCATGGGCATAATTCATTGTTCACATACCCTCTTCCAATCAAGTAGTCACTTAGACGGGTATACCACATCCGTTCGGATTGTTTCAATCCATACAGTGAGCGTCGCAATGTTATAGAAAACGCGCTCCGTGGTCGGGAGCCACTTGACTTGGGTAATTGAAGTCTATCCGGAACCTTTATGTATATTTCTGTATCTAGATCCCCATAGAGATACGCTGTGAACACATCCATAGCTACATATTCATTTTTTGGAAACTACAAAACTGATAAGGCAGCAGAACGTTATGACGTCCATGACGGGAGAATATATCTCCTCGTAGTCGATTGCAGGATGTTGAGAAAAAGCCTTGCGCCACAAGGCGAGCTTTGCACCTTACAATCTCATTTTTCTCATTACGCTTTCTAACAAAGACCCATTTATATCCAACAGGTTTTATTCCTGAAGGGATTGACACAACGGGCCCGAATACCGTTCTCTTTGTTAGTGAGTCACTGAGTCTAACTCAGGCTGGATCACATCTTTCCATTTAGGCCAATCTGCTCTACATTGGCATTCCTCAACGGAGTGAGGTTCAATATCATCAGACTCAATCAATTCTCTTGCATAAGCATATACGAAAATATCGTCAACTACAATGGAGTTTCTATCCCGCGTCCCATGTACACTAGTGTAATTAATCGACATCTCTACATTCTCACGGATAGGTTCTAGCGGTGGAGCGTCCTCCAAAGATGTCTCTTGGACATAACCATAATCCTGAATGTTTTCATGGGTCGGATTTTGAGTATCAATGATGAGAGGGTCGTGTGCCTTAGCAGCCTGCTTCCTAGGGCGCGTATCCCTCGAACTTGCGCCCTCCAACGCTTCCTCAGCGGAGCTGCGGCCTGAGCCACATCACCTCTTTCATTGGTGGTGGCGCCGGCGGTGCCCTGCCCATCCTTTTGGGTGGCATTCGCGGCGTCTTTGAGTCCGAAGACCTTTTTAGGTACTTCCATCCTTGCAGGTATGTTTGCAGCAGGTATATGAGATTTAGTCACTTTAACAAGATCTGAGAAAGCATCCGGAAGAGAATCGGCGACTTTCTGAAGATCAGTAATTCTACGCGCCTCAATTTCTCTTTGTGCAGTAGGGGATCGTTATGAGACAAAGTGGGGACAGGCCACGATAATTCTCGTTGTTCCTGTTGAATGTTGACATTCTTATCTCCCCCTAACGACGGGAAGACTGTCTCATCGAAGTGACAATCCACAGATCTAGCGGTAAATAGATCACCTGTTACGGGTTCTACATAGCGGATTATAGTTAGAGACTTAAATCCAACATAAATACCCATTCGTCTTTGAGGACCCATCTTTGTACGCTGTGGCGGCATAATAGGCACATAAACGAGACACCCAAATACGCGAAAGTGCGAGATGCTTGGCTCGTACCCAGTCACTAGCTGTTGCGCAGAGAAAGTTTGGGTGGGTGGCCGATGTGCCTCAGACGAATAGGCATAGCTGCATGTAATGCTGCATGCCCCCAGGCAGAGAGAGGAAGATTGGTGCGCATTACCAATGTCCTAGTTACCATTCTTGGTATGCACATGTGGGATAGGATGCTCAACATCGATCCCAATAAACATGCAGTAGTCATCTAAAGTCTTTGATGTAAACTTTCCAGCATTATCAAGCCTGATAGGTTTAATGGGATGATCCGAGTAGTGAGCCTGAAGGCGAATTATTTGTGCTAGGAGTTTAGCAAAAGCAGCATTGCAAGTGGACAAAAGCGCGACATGTGACCAGCGTGTAGACACATCAACCAACACCATAAAATACTTAAATGGCCCGCTTGGTGGTTGAATCGGTCCACAGATATCCCCTCGGATTCTATGTAAGGATGGGAGAAGAATGGTAGAATCTTTTGCATAGGACGGTCTCGGTCCCAATTTTCCTAAGGAACAGACTTTGCAAAATGAGCGTATAGCCTTAGAGGCATCAGAAGCATAGAAGAAATGAAACACATTCGAGAAAGTATTGAGGTCAGACGGGGGCGTCCGGACGGCAGGAGGTCCGTCCGGACGGAAATACCTTCTGGAATTGTTCGACGATTCCAATAGCTCTCTGGAGCGATGGCGTCCGGATGGACACTTCCTACAGAAGCTATTCTGGGTATCGGGCGTCCGGATGGCAAGTCCTCGTCCGGATGGATGCTTCGGGCAGAAGCTATTCTAGAGCGATGGCGGAGGGCAAGGCCTCGTTCGGACGGACGCTTTGGAAAGAAGCTTTTTTGCTCGGTTTTTCATCTCCTTGAATCATTCTTTGATTCATGCTTCGATTAGCTCTGAAGAATGGATGTTCGTGTGATGTTTTTAGTATATGGATCATCATATCACGACTTGGGTGTCCCAATCTGTCATGCCAAAGCAAGTATGTGTCTGAATCAAAGAGGTCATTCCGAATGACGTTGTTTGATTCAATAGCTCGAATAGTGGTAGCATATAACCCACTAGAGATACACATAAACTTCTCTAAGATGCGCTTCCTTTCGCAGTAACTAGAGGTAATGCAAAGAAATTCTTTTTCCATTCTCATCATGCGTCTCAGCATGGTAATCATTGGCTCTTATATCTTTGAAACTCAAGAGAGTTTTGTTCCCCTTGGAGCATAGAGAGCATTTGTGACATCAATTAAGGTGCCGTTAGGTAAGAGGGATTGAGCAGGCTCTCTTCCTTGCACAAGGTTTGATGGTCCAGCCATCGTAGTCACAGAAGAATGTGAAGGCATTAAATCCAAAAACAATTACCTATGACGCAATAAGTATGCGTGGTTCCACTGTCGGCAAGACATTCAAGTTCTCCGGAATACATTCCTAAATGAAAAGCTTATGATTAAAATAAAATTGAGGAAAGCAATCAAACTCGAAATTTTATTAAAGATATAGCCAAAATGGATTACATCCAAAGTCTCAACTTGGTCCCTAACCAAAAACTAAATCAGAAATACAATGGAAATTAAGATTTAAGCGAAGTCAGGAGTTCCATCATTCTTCCCAGCTTGAAAATCTTCAACCTTCAGTTTGACATCATCTTCGTCATTCTCTTGTTCGAAGTTGTGGACTTTGGTGGCTTCACGATACACATTGTATGCGTTAGAAACACTTAGAGGTGCTCTACAAATCTTTGCCCAATGACCGGTTTGCCCACATCTATAACATAAAGATGTATTATTGGAATCCTTTGATTGAGTGGCGACATTCGCACACGATGCAGCCCTCTTAATGGGCATGGCGCTGGCCCCTGTGGGAAACACATGGTGGGCGGCACCTCTTCCTCTTGGGTGGCCTCCAGGGCCTCCCCCTCGCCTAGTTCGGCGACTATCTTCTTGAGCAGAGCGATTGTATAGACCCGAACGTCCTGAATTGTCCCTAGCTTTAGGGTATCGCTCGCGGCGGCTTTCTCTTGAGGCGCCACTATAATGGGTCTCCGGAACTCGCTTTGTTCCACGGGCCTCGCATTATAGTTCTTCACAAGTATCTTCTCGTGCTTTTCAGCAACAAAGAGAGCATAGATAAGCTCATGAAATCTTGTGACCCGTCGATTTTGCACTTCAATGCGGTAGTTCTTTGCAACTACTAAATCGGAGACGGGGAAGGTAGAGAGAGTCTTCTCAATCAACATCGCATCGGTAATAGTCCTCTGACAGAATTCCATCTGAGATTTGATGCAGAGTGCTTCTGAATTGAAATTAAGGACCGAGGAATAATCACAGAAGCGCAGTTGTTGCCACTTCATCTCTAGGTCAAGAAGCAAGGATTCACGGACATTGGCAAATCGCTCTTCGAGTGGAACCTATAGTCTATGGGGCAAGTGCAGCAGCAGCAGCAGCGGCGACGGCACTAGCTGCTCCTTAAGCAGGTGTGGCGGCGGCTGCAGCATCAATGGCAGCGGTGATGGCTGCAGGCGTAGCAAGGGCAGCGATAGGTGGCTCACGGATTGCGGAGATAATCCCTTGAGCTTTCAAGTGGTTGCGAACATCACGAACCCACTTTTGGTATCCAATACCGGTAGCATCGAAAGGTGCAAAGTCCAACTTTTCGTTGCTCTTTAGGTTGTTCATATTTGAAAAACAACAAGAGAATTGAGGTTAGTTTTGGAATTTAAACTTTCCAAAAAAAAAAAAAAATAGTTTTTGTATTATGCTACAGAAAATATATTTATGAATATATTTTAGGTAAAACATTTGGTGTAATATGGTCATTTCTTCTCTATGGATTCCTCATCCATAGGGTTTACAATGAAGTCCTCATTCAAGGTCTCTTCTTCTCTTCAGATTCCTTATCCGGAGGTATAGCTCGAATCCCCACAAATCGGCTCTTGAGAATATCATCAATAACATGATGACATTAGAGGTGCTCATGACATACATATATCGCAAGCGATATAAAATTCGAACACTCCCCTAATGCTTCTCATAGTGTTATGAGTCTCGTATGGGATCCCACGTTATAAGAAAGGTGGGAGGTAGGAGAAGGGAGGTTGCAAGTCCCCGAAGAAAAGAATGGTCGAATTTAATATGCTTGAAAGCAGGAACCTTTATAAAAACTTACTTGTAATCTTTTCTTGAACTTGCAGTGAAGTAGTTTTGCAAGCGGTGACCGGTGTTAGAAGAAGAAGCCGGCAGAAATTCCTGGCAGAAGCTTCCGCATCCGGACAAGGGTAATGGCGTCCGGACGGATAGTGCGATTGGGAATTTCTAGGGTTTGGGGGATTAGGTTTCGATCTAAAGGCTAGAGGCTCGTGCTGATAACATGCTTAAGCTAGAATAATGAAAGTAAAGTAGCAAGAGATAATAGCACAAGAATAGGATGATCTTTATCGACGAATAGGTGCCTCTTTATATAGAGGAATACATAGTACAATCCATATGGTAATTGGAATCCTATTCAATACATAATCCTTATCCTAACCTAACTAGATATTCTCCTAGATTGACTAGGTACACACAAAGTAGGATTTCCTTCAACACTTCAAATATTTTAAGAAGTAAAATTTAATTATTCACCTAAAACTCATCGCCAGAAAACAAATTCTTTTACTTTCAAAAAGAATAACATAAATCGTCATATACAATTCAATATTTTTCAAGAATTGTAAATCATAACGATAATTAGTTCAAGTATTCAAGAATTAAATCTCAAATCAACTCACACCAATTCCTTTCAACCAAAATTTCAATTCTTTTAATTTTAAAAGAATACTATAAATCTCCATATACAATTCAACATTGTTGTGAATTGTAACTCACCAAAATAAATACTTCTAATATTTAAGAACCAAATTTCCAATATACTCACACCAAAACCATTTCACCAAAATTCTAATTTTTTTTTTATTTTAAAAAGAGAATACTCAATCAATTCAGCTCGAAGTACACAAATTTTTTTTGCAGATAATCGTAGGGGGGGATCTTGAATTTTGAGGTTGATGATTGGGTAATCTTGTATGATAGAACCCGCCCTAGATTTTACCCTGAAATCTAAGATGACCCTGTAGGGTCCATCATAGGAGAAATTCTACCGAAAATTCCGCATGACCTCCCCTAAAAATGGACAACCCAAAACCTGAAAATTTCAAATAACACTTCTAATATTTAATTCCCACCTTCACATCGTAGGACCTCTTGTCCTCACAAATTTCAAACAACCACCATCAAACAAAAAGGGTCACAGGTCCCAAAACTATTTACATTAAGTACTTTTACTTTTAGTATTCAGAGCATAGATTACATGTCCTACGAGCAAACGAAACTCAACACAACAAGGAGAGGGGTCCTACGTGTCCGACGACGCTAGATATCTACAGAAAATCTGCCTCGACGTCCGCTGGTCCGACCTCAGCTATCTACGACCTGGGCAAAACGGAAAACGAAACTGCCCAAAGAAAATCATTGAAAACGTGAGACAAGCTCAGTGACTGTTCAAAAATAAATTTTATTAAACCTTTCTTACTTCAAAATCCTTTTTCTTCTGGAAAATCATTTCTCTTTCACAAACGTTTGGCATGCAATCAAAGTTTATAACATATCAAAACTAGAAGAATAAAATACATAAATATTATCAATTTAAACAAGTAACTGGGAATAAATTCGAATTAATATGCCAAAGGCTAGGAAAATTGAGATTCCAATGTGAAATTATATTCAACATAAATTGCCAATTCTCATAATTCATGATAAAATATCTTAATCCAAAACTCATATGTAAATCTATATACTAAAATAATTACCAAACTCGAACCCATAGCTGGTCGTACACCTATAATGAGCGAACTCATATATAGGCAGAGTATGGAGAAAACTGATCGTACACCTATACTGAGCGAACTCAGACATAGGCAGAGTTGGGGAGGGGGAATAACTTGGTGGTACAAGTCGTACACTCGTGCGTCCACCGGCACACGAGTAGAGCTACATGGGACTACGTGCACGTATCCTAATCAATCATATTGAATATATATATACATATTTGGGTACTCATAAGGTAATTAATATCTCAGTTACTTTTCAAATCATGCCATTAACAAATCATAACGCATCGAAACCTTCCAACATGATAAACTTGAATATAATCAAACTCAATTCTTTCTTTCCACTCAAGAAATAAATTTTGTGATCAAATCACAATTTGGGCTAGAAATCTCAAAATGTTATTAAAACTTAAATATTATAAACAATAAAGTATTGACTTCATAAAAATCAATAATTAAATAATTAAAAGAAGATTGCATGCATTTATTTAAAAACAAAGTCTACTCACGGTGTATATGGCAGCTAAGCTCTAAGTACAATCCTTCTCAAAATCATCCGGCATCAGTTTCACCTCGGAGTTTCCTCAAAAAGTCAATCGTTTGGCCGGAATTTGCGAAAAATTACCTGGAAAGCTCTAATCTTCTCCTCTTTGATTTGTGACACACGATGGGTTATAGGTTGTGAAACTTATATGGCTAGAAAGAGATTGATATAAAAAGTTTGGGCGGACGTTGCCTGCAATGGCGAAGGCGACGGCGACAAGAAGAATAAAAGGCCGGTTTCTCCCCTTTTTTTTTTCTTTTTTTTTCTGAAATTTTCTGGAATTTTCTGGGTTTTAGACACCCTAAAAGGCCAATTATACCCCTAAGGTCGATGTTGACCTTAGGGTCGGTGATGAACAGTGTTTTTTTTTAAAAAAAAAACAAATTTACGACATTAAGAAAAATTGTCGCTAAAACAAAATTTAAAATTAACTTAAAAGAAAATTTTTAGGAACCGGGGTATTACATTGTATGTGTCTCCTTGGAAAAGTGTTATATGTTTTGGCAAGCATAGAAAGCTCAGTCCAAGGATTGGGTCCTTATATCATTATCGAAAGAGTTGGTGACGTAACATACAGAATTACCTCAAGAGTTTTCTCCAATGCATGACGTGTTCCATGTTTCTATGTTTCGCAAGTACATATTGGACCCTTCTCAAATTTTAGACTCACAACCCGTTACATTGAGAGATGACTTGGTGTACGTGGAGGAGACGATGCAGATTTTAAAGGAAGTAGTAAGTTCTTCGATGTAAGACTAAATCTATTGTGGAAGTTCTTTAGAACAATCTTAGTGTTCGAGAAGCTACTTGGGAATCCGTAAAACGATTGCAGGAATAGTACCCCCACTTTTTCTTTTGCCAGGTATGAATTTAGAGGATGAAATTTTTTTAAGGGGGCGGGGAATTGTAATTTTGGTAGTGCATTTTAGGGATCGTTAGGTTGACTTTTCATTTCGTTTAAAATTGAAGAAAACTTTCTTCTCGAGAATTATAGCACGTATTGAATCGAGTTCGTAGACACAAAATTCACAAAAAATAAGACTTCGTATGAGAGAGTTATGCACATGGAAGAGGATTACTATTTGTAGAAGTTTTTATTTAAGGCATCTGGCTGACAGTCTTGCGTGAAAAACACTTGATAAAAAATATCCAGATTTTTCTATTCTAGTGATAGTCAAAATGTTAGGCTCGGGTTAGCAGCCAATGGGTTCAAACCATTCAGAACAATGTCTATAGCTCATAGTACATGGCCAGTTGTTCTAATACCTTATAACTTGCCACCATGAATGTGCATGAAACAAACTTTTTTCATTTTGTCGACGCTCATTGATGACCTAAAAGGAACTGGTAATAAGATTGATGTATTTATTTAACTTTTGATTGAAGAGCTAAAAGAATTGTGGAATGAAGGTGTTCTTACTTATGATGCCTCCACTAATCAGATGTTCAACTTGCGCGCGATGTTGTTATGAATGATCAATGACTTTTTTGCCTACGCGAATTTATTGGGTTGAACCACTAAGGGTGCAAAAACATGTTCTTGTTGCAATAAGAACATTAAATTGGGTGACATATGGAAGAAAATATTGTTACATGTGTCATCGTCGATTTTTACCTAGGAATCATAGATTTCGAAAAGATAGAGTGTCCTTTGATGGCACACAAAAATCGGGTCAAGGGCCAATTTGGTGTTCTGGGATCGAGGTGAAAATACAATTGCAGAATGTACTTACAGAGTATAAGAAGGAAGATCTTAGAAAGAGAAAAAGAGAAGAAACCGAGAATAGAAAAGGTCCAACTCAACATGAAGATGATCCCATATGGAAAAAAAAAAGTATTTTTTTTAGCTACCATATTGGGAGCATAATTTGATTCGTCATAATCTCGACATTATGCACATTGAGAAAAATTGTAGTGATAACATAATTTGGACAGTGTTGGGTGTTCCATGAAAAAAACAAGGATAATTTGAAGTTTCGCCGTGATTTAGAAGAATGGGGAATTAGGGAGGCTTTACATCCTCAACAACGGGGTTCAAATAAAGCATACTTACTGTTGATTTTATTTGTATTTTCTATTTATAAATTAAGATTCAAAACTATTAATATTAATATTATTTATTAACTAAACATTATGTCTTTAGTTTTTAAAGAGTTATGTCCTTTTGAAAGGGTATGAAGAGTCTCTTAAATAAGGAACTCTTCATACAAAGAGAATACGCTGGAAGTGTTCTCTTCTTCCCTATTCTTCATCTTCTCATTCCTTTCTATTACAATTCCTACTCTATTTGGGCAATTCGATAAACACTTGGCATCCCGTCTATCGTGAATGTGCGAAGCGGATTAGACATCCTGTGAGGTTCAAGGGTTGTATCTTGGAGTTTGTAGACGACCGCCATTACCTGCACGAGGGGAGGCGTCTACGACTTTAGGACAGCGACTGCCGTGCCTCTTTTGTACTCACAGGCCAGATTCCTCTAACTCTCTTATTCATATTAATTATAGTTGTGATTATATATATTTGGTTATTTGCTTTAATTAATTGGTTTGTAGAATTTAGATGCTTGTTAAATAACACTTACCACCTGCATGTTTTGCTATGAATAAGGATAATATGGATGTATTTCTACAGGTTTTAAAGATCGAGATCGAGTAAAACTTTTAGACAGCTATGCTTCCAATATATCTCGATGTGTGCACTTGAAAAAACGTACTATCTAGGCTCTCAACAATTACTTCCAATTGCTGCCCGAAGATCATTACCTAAGAATTTTGTTGAAGCATTGATTCAGTTGTCCAATTTCTTTAGGCAACTATGCTCAAAAGTAAACAAGCCATCTGATTTAAAAGATATTCAAGAAGAATTGCCCATACACTTTACCATCTTGAGAAGATCTTTCCAATGTCATAATTCTTTGATATTACGGAATACTTGCCTATCCATTTAGCTGAAGAAGCATTGATTGCGGGATCTGCATGTACAATTTCGATGGATGTATTCTATTGAGAGGTATAAAAATATATCACTTTAATCTTTTATATTTTATTCATATATAATATTAATTATAGCTTGTAGATATATGATACAAATTATTTTTGTAGATTTTTATTTACACTAAAAGAATATGTTCGTAATCGTGCACATCCCGAGGCCTCAATTGCTAAAGGATACTTGATGGAAGAATGTATGACATTTTGTGCTAGATACTTGGACGAAGTGGAAGCGAAATCTAATAGGCCAGGTCGAATACGCCTTGATGATATTTTTCATTCATTTATTTTTTTAATATACTTTGGAGTTTGGACAATATAGTTATTTAGAGTATTTGTGGCAAGTTTGTTTTTTCTTGCATCAATTTATTTGTTCACCGATGAATTGGATTAATGATAATGTAGTTTAATTGTTATTGTATAAGGTCTCATTGCAGCTTTATGGTGTCTAAGAGAACAAGAGGTAGACTTATGGCCGGAGGAGTTGATTCTGCCTTCTCCAGTCAGACGAAGAAAAGGTCAATTGCAAGCAAGATCAGCTCAACGTCGGTCGTCTTCTGGTCAATACAAACTGCCTCGTTGTAATACATCTTCGAATCAACAAGAAGTTCCATTAGTGACCTAGAGTTAATCAATCAGAGACAGAATCGTATCAGCATCATGTGTCTGAAACTAGTCAGGAGAAGCGTCTTGCAACCCAATCACAAGAGTCAGGTTTTTCATCTTTATTTTTTTTAATATTTTTTTTTCACATTAAAATTAGATACTTATTTTAAATAAGGGTTTTTGACCTCAATAGTGTCTGAACTATTTCTCACGGATCCATGTAATACCCAAACTTTAAAAATGATCAATATGCTACCTGAACATATTTTTAACTATCAATGACTTACCTCCATGCAATTTCCATCAGTCAAATGTTAAAAACTAGCACGTGACTCGCACATGGAGCAAAAATAAGGGGCAGAGACTGTAATTAATACCCCCAAATCCCTCTCCACGCTGATACCCAACAACCTCCTTCCCTCCAAAAACACTCTCTTTTAGTTTCCCTCCATAATTTGTGGCTGATATTCCTCTCTCCCCAATTTTCCCTCCACATACTGTTCATATTACACAACTCCCTCCATTTCGTGTGAAAATAAAGGACTAAAAGAAGCAATTTCTTTTTCTCTTCGTAGAAGATGGCAAGAAGGCTGAGATTAATGGAAAGGCTTGTGAACCCAGGCAATTGTCATTATGAGTGATCTAGTCGACTGTGGTTTTGTTGGTGGAGTGGGGAGAATGTTGGCAGGAGATTCTGGGGATGTTGTCGCAATCGGAATGAGTTATGAATATGTAAACATCCCTTGATTAATTAATTTATGTTTTGATTTGGGTGAACAATTGAGACATTTGATGATTATTATTATTTTTGGAATGTTAAACGGGGTTATGTAATATACTTTAATTTTCAAGTTACTCTGATAGGTATGGAATCTGGGTATTAGTATCCAAAAACATTTTTAAATTTTTTTTAAAAATCTATCGAGTAGTTTCAAACCATCGTGTATCCGATTTTGAAAAAATGGGTAAAAGTGATAATAGTGATAGGTTAAGAAAAGAAGTATAGGGTGAATATGAAATTAGAGTAGGGAGAGAGACAAGTAGGTATTAAAAGAATTTAATCCTATTATTTTTTTAGAACCGATGTGGGTTTCTTTTGTGGATTGATTTGCCCTTATGTGCTCGATCTCGAGCTGTGATTTTTGGGTTATTGAGAAACAAGCAAAGGCTTGAGAATGAACTTGGAATTCTAAAAGAAAGGGACCTGAAAGTATGGGCAATTGAAGTGGTTTTATGGATGTATCTAAATCGATTTCAAGAAAGAGTTGAAGATTTGAGTTTCATATGTGAAGATCTTGAAGTTAGAGGTGAGTTGTTGAAGAAGAGAACAAATGCTTTGGAAGATGAAGTCGTAATGAGGAGAGGAAGAGAAAAAAATTATGGGTTGCCTTGGTCTTAACATGGTTGTTTTGCTTGTGTTTGTTGTATCTTGTTTGGTAAATGGCAAAGGCCGGTCCCTTATTATAATGTTGTATATGGCTATTTCAATTCATGTAGCTGTAATGCTCAATGGTGAAATTTGATATTATGTTTTGAAATCCGGCCCCCCCCCCCCCCCGGGGGGGGGGGGGGGGGGTTGGGGCGGGTGTTTTTTTCTTTTGCTTTTTTGGGGGGGGGGGGGGGGTGTGGGGGGGGTGGGCGGCGTTGGGGGGGCTCGGGTGCTTCCGGGGGGTTGGTGGTTGTGTGGTTTTGTTTTGTTTGTTTGTGTGGGGGCGGTTCTTTTTTTTTTTTTTTTGGGTTTTTTTGGGGGGGGTGGGGGTTGGGGGGGGGGGGTTTGCCCGGTTGGTGGGGTTTTGGTCGGTTTTTTGGCTTGTTGGTTTTGGGGTTGTGGGGGTTTTTAGTATTTATATTTTTTTGTATTTTTTTTTTTTTTGTATGGTATTTTTATAGTTACTGTGTAAGTGGATCGGGAGAATGGTTGTTAGTAAATATTATTGTTCTTAAATGGGTATTATATGATGATGAAATTTAGTAAATATTTAGTAAGAAATTTCTATTAGGTTTTATGTGAAGGGTATATGTTAGTGATTTTATAAAATTTATTATGTAGTATTGTAGGGTGGTTAGTGTGAATTTTTATTAAAGGTTAGGTGAGGGTGATTTATTAAAATTTTAAGTAATTTTTTATGCATGTTCTGGTGTGCAAGAAGTTTGATATTGTGTTTTGAAGTCCTAATGTGGTGTGGACGTAAAGCTCGGCTTTTGATCTTATTTAGTTATGCTAGCAACATAAAAGTAAATGATTGTTGTGATTTATAAAAAAAATATCATTATTGTGTTTGTCAATAATTTGTGAGTCTCTAATCTGTTTGCACATTGTAGGTAAATTGAGCATTTGATTGATATCGGGAGCGAAAAGATGATTTGAGTTTAGTGGATTTCGAAAAGGACAAAAGTCAACCAGGACAAAGTCAACTCGTGGTCAACCCACTTTAGAGCTCAACGAGTCAACATGAAGTCCGAAGTGAGTCGAAGAGAATTGAAAGATTGACAAAAAGAGAAGTCAAAAAGTCCTGGTCAACTCCGAAGGTCAAGGTCAAGTCAAGTCAACTTGTGACTCATCAAGAACAGTATCAGGAGTATAATATGGGAGTCCCTACTCTATTCCTTCCTTTTGTCCCATAAGCATTTACCCTGCCCATTAAACTTGTTACATTAATAACAATCTTAGCCATTCATTCTCTACTTCTATATATAGTTTAGTTTTAGCCACATTTAGGGGATCTCCCAAATCTCTCACATTCAAAGCCCAAAATTCCTGTTTCATTTTTTTTCTTTTTGTCCTTATGGTTTGGCGATGGGACTTCCACCACATTCACCCACTTCCCCCTCTTTCATCTTCCATCCTTCATCAAAGTTAACGTCCTCCTCACCTTATGAACCTACAATTTGCAAGAGATCATCTGGAAGGAGAAGAAGAGAAGAATGAGATTTCTCAATTTTCTTTTTTTTCTTATGTCTTATGTTAATGTGTAAATTGATGATGTTATTGTATTAATTAGTGAGTAGTGAATTGTTGGGGATAGGGTTTGTGATCCAATGTGATTTTGTGATGTTGATTGATGAATAAAATGTTGTGTTTCGAGTATGTGAATTGTCTAATTTAATATGTATTGAATGTGTGTTGAGGAATTTACACTTTGAGATGATTTGGTATTTTGTATGAGTTTGGATGAGTTGGAGTATTTGTATTAGAATTGAATTTGTGTGATGAGCATGTATCCATGTGTGTCCCTTAATTATGCTTCGCCTCCTTTCTTCTACCATCCGGAGAGTCCAAGACTAATAAGGTTAGAATACCTTAGAAAGAATCCACTCCACATGATAACATCGGTGGAGTGGAGGGTTAACATATGGTGTTGTTTGAGTTATTGTTTCGGTGCTCTTACCTCTAAGCACTTTAGGAGATTCGGTATTAGGTAACGTAGAGGAATCCTATGACACCTAGAGAGTTCGAATGACCCATAACATGGATTTGAATATAAGCACGTTATTCATTTCTGGTTAGGATACGGGGTGATTGGACACATGCATGATGAGTTGGTTAAAGCATTGCTTGTTGATTGGGTTAGGGAATTTTCCATAATCCGCACACATTTCTATCTTTATTTGCATCGTTTTACTTATTTGCATTTATTGTTGTCTTTACATTCTATGTTTACTTTCCAAAACCGAACACCACCATAATACACATTTCCAAACCACACACTTCACTCTTCCACTTCTCATCTATTCCATCATTGAGAGGTTTGATACACACAACGGATTGGGGAGCTGATTGTGGAAAATTTCATTAAAATAAGGAAACTAGCCTCCAACACAAGTCTGTAACTCAATATTGAAATCCCAACACAAAAGCTTAATACATAAACATATATAAATAACTGGAAGTCAACTTGTAAGTTAATTCACCACAATAACCTTTGTTTGCCATGATCACAAAAGCTTAATACAAAAACGGAGAAATAATTGTAAGTCTGCATCCTCAATGGTTAATAGTAGCTTCCTCATAGCTTAATACAAAAACAGAGAGCAATAACAAAAGCCATGTTAATAAGTAAAACTAATCAATGGCTAATGCATCATATCGAGTCAAAATCTTGCCCCCATTCAGATGATGATTGACCTTGCCTTTCTGCCCTTTGTGCTGCAGGGTTTTGGCTACTCTGAGTTGGAGGCTTTTGCATAATTTTGGAATGAGAAACATTTTCATTGACACTTTGGTTGCCATCCGTGGCCTTCATCTTCTTCCAAGTCTTTCTAGACTTGATGATTTGATCCCTCAAGTTACTACAACCTTTTGGAGCTGGTGCCATCTTAGCCTGCATATCCAACACACACATTTCACATCTAGCATTTCCCAATTCACCAGATTAATCCCACATTTAGAACACAATCTCAATAACTATATTAGTCCCATTGAAAATCTCAACTTCAGCAATTTAAATGCACAATTGAGAACACAATCTCACAATCCAATTTTCATAACACAATATCAAATTCCAAAATTTAGAACACAATATCAAATTCCAAAATTCAGAACACAATCTCAAATTCCAGAAAACAGAAAACAATCTCAAAGTCCATCATACATAACACAATCTCAAATTCCCAAAAATAGAAAACAATATCAAGCTCCAAAATTCAGAACACATGATATTTCATCAAATAGTTTGACTTACTTGCTGCTTTCTCGGCCTCTTCCTACTTGAAGGCTTAACTCCACTTGAACTTCCCTCTCCCTACAACGAATATATATGTTAACATCCAAACCAATATAAAAAATTCAGACCAAAATTCCACATTAAAAAAGGCCTTACCGCTTGTGCTTGTGATGATTTGGCTGCCCTGGTGATAGGGCACCCCACTCTGTTGTGTCCTTGCTGTTTGTAAATTTGATAAGTCATTTTTACACCAATTTTTGGCATCCTTGTTGTGTTCGGTGCAGGAGGCTGCTTGTTCTCACCAGGTTCCTTAACCATCTTTATCTTAGGTATGCCAACTTGCTTGTTGTAGGGTGGAGGTGCTATAGCATAGTCAACTGCCTCCCAATCATCTTGACCAACAATGATGAATTATGGGACTGCAGCCTACCAAGTACATAGAAGGCATGAAGTAATCATCACAATATAGAGCAGGTTCTTGTTGTTTGGCTTTGATTGCACATATGGCATGAACACATGGAATGCCACTCAACTGCCATCTCCTACAAGTGCAACTATAGAGCCCCAAGTTCATCGCATGCTTGCTCTCAAGATCTCCACCTCGAGTAACCTGATATTCAAATTCATCGGCAGCATGTGCTCTATACTTGGTTGCTCTATGTCCGACCTTATCAATAATTTTTTTAATTCTAGGGCCAACCATATCCCTCCATTTTGTACATGCTACCTTTCAATTTGCCATTCTCACCATTATATCCATCCTTATCTTCTCTAGCATTGTGATAATAGCCTTCTCTCTACTAGGGATGATTTCTACATTGAAAGATTCACACAAGTTGTTAAGGATCGAAGATGTCACATTTTGCAATGTCCCTGAAGTGTGATCTTGTCCAATGAGTCGGATTTTTGTCCTCAAACCACTTCCATGCATCCTCACTTTGGGTCTTTATATCCTGCATATGTTTCTCGAACCACACCACTGTACTTGATCTTGCTACATCCCACAAAGTCTATTTCAAACCCTCACTTTGATGCTTCGCTTTGAAGTTGTTGTACAAATGCCTCACATAGTGTCTATGCTCTGCCCGAGGGAAGAGTTCAGAAATGGTGTTGCCTAACCCTTTTTGCTTGTTTGTGATGAAAGTGTATGAACTGTCTCTCTCCATCTTCAGATCTATCACGAGGTACTCAAGAAACCATCTCCAAGTTTCTTTGTTTTCTATATCAGTCACAAGCATAAGCAATTGGGAACATTCCATTATTTGCATCAACGCCAACTGTTGCAAGAAGCTGCCCTGATGATGACCCTTAATGTGACATCCATCCAAACTAATTAATGGTCTGCATCTATTAATCCACCCTTCTTTGCACGCAGCAAAACATATATACAATTTGTGGACCCCCCCCCGTTTCGGGTTCTTTTTGGGTTCTTCTTTTTTTTTGCGATATTATTTTTTTTTTGGGGGGTGTTTCCCAAATCTCTCCTTTTTGTTGGGGTCTCTTAAAGAAGTGTGTTTTGGGTGTTTGTTGTGGGTGGGGGTGCGTTGGCGGTGGGGGGTATTCAATTGACCTCCCCCTTTTTTTTTTTTCCTCCCGGTCAGATCCCTTCAAACTTTCTAGTTTATCTGTATCTCCACCATCATCAGAGCAAACACCTTTGAATCTCATTTCTTCAAACTCTTCAACAACTCTCTAAGAGATTGTCTTCGAAATCGGCATCGTCATCATCATCTTGGCCAAGGTCATAATCACTATCAACGTAGAAATCAGAATATTCTTCACTTGAATCACTTTCCTGCTCAAATTCAAACTTCTTAGACCCTATTTTTCTGGCGTTGTACCTTGCTTCCTTAGCTGGCTTCCGCTTTTGCTTTGGCACAGCTATAGAAATCCCCTCTGAGGCAACCTTTTTTCCCTTATCAGCTTCACTCAATTTTGGCTTCTTAGTGTTATTCAACTCTTTTTGAGGTACTTATGAACCTTTATCTGGCCTTAATGTCTTGGTTGGCTGTTCAACAGTCTTTGCTGGTTCATCAACACTCTTCGCTACCTCTTCACTATGCTGCTTTGTATCTTCATTCCGTGCAGCCGCCTTCTTTGAAATCCAAGGTCTTTTGGCTGTATGTTTGCCTCTAGGGCTACTAAAACTATTGTTGAACCCACTCCATACCTTATCTACACCCTCATCATCCCCCAAGTGACTACTATGCCTTTGTACATCATTCTTATTACACCCCTGCCCCACCTCACTTTGGATTCCATAGTGTTGTGACCCTCCAAATAAGTCAGATACTAAAGGTAATAGCCCAGCAAATGTAGACTGAGTTCCAATATGATGTTGACTTTTTCTTGATCAACTACTTTCACTATCTGATCCAACATTTATAACATCATCATCTTCAACATAGTCATCCCCATCATCTGCATTAATACCTCGATCTATTCCCAACCACACTATCTTTTTGAATCCCCACCACATTAACCCTCTCTGGATCACTAGTTTCAAAACTCCCTTTGCATGACCTATTTATTTGACTAGCCAGTATATTACTATCCTCAACCACTGTCACATTCTCGGCTGCAGTCACATTATTGAGAGGATTGTGCCAATTCAACTCTGTTGGCCTAGTGTCATCCAATTCATCCTCATTCTTTCTCCTCTTAACGCCACCAGTTATGTATAAACTTATTTGCCTCTTCTTCGCTGGAATTAGTTTGGTCATTTCGACTGCATCTTCATCATTTTTTATAGGCATCCATCCCTTATTACTAGTTGTACGAGGAAGCTTGAAATGATAGGAAATTGGCTTCTCCCGATAACCCAATTCACATGCTATGTTGTTCAACTCCACCCATGAAAACTTTTCAGGATCCAATCCATTTAAGTACAACTTCCCATCCAATTTGTTGAACTTAGCCAATTTTTATTTTTTTGTCACATCGGCCATGAGTGAAATAACCACCGTGAAATATCTCAATGGTGAAAAGCTCTGCTGGAACTAAAAATAAAAGCCAAATTTTGAATTATAAATAGACACATTACAAGAATTTAACCACTGAAAACCATATACACAAATTCAGGAATTTCTAGAAATTTAAAAAATCTTCCCACCCCTAATCAAGTAACTCCCTGATTTGTTTAATAGCAAAAAACAAACCTAAGTGAATACGGTCCAAGCATAACTTAAAATAAACCCAAGGACCACACTAAATTAGAAATTAAAATAGTTGTCTTTGTCATGTAGGACTTAATTAATCCAAAAGGCAAACCCACGATCTACCAAACCCACATAGTCAATTAGTTGAAAAGATCAAACTTAAACAGAGCAAAAAGGAAAGAAAACAACGAAACCAAAGCAAACCCAAAACCTCAGCCAACAAAACACAGTAACCAAGCAAACCCAGCAAAAAATCCGACAACCCGTGTGAGGCTCCATTTACAAAGAAATTCAAAAAAAAAACTGTACACTCACTGTTGTCGGGTCTTGGTTCAGATTCCCTGAGGAATCTCCACATCTTTGGGATCAGTAACTGTCAGCGAATCAAATCTCTTTTTCAGCCAGATTTGATTTGATTCAATCTACTTTTTTGGAGAGATGAGAGAGTTTGGGTATGTTTGAGAGAGATTTGTTAGTTTTGGGGGTGAAAAAACCTTTGTTTTCGATTTTAGGTATGCTATGGAGTTAAAGTTACATATTTGCTCCTTATGATGAAGGTAAGTCATTGATAGTTAAAAATAAGTTCAAGTAGCATATTGATCGTTTTTAAAGTTTGGGTATTATATTGATCGGTGAGAAATAGTTAAGACATTGTTGAGGTCAAAAATCCTTTAAATAATTATCAGTTCAAGTTATCCAAGGAGCTAAGAAAGGTAGGGGTGCTGCTTGTGGCATGCCTGAGTGGGGGACTGAAAAAATAGTGCATATTGAATTTTATTCTAACTGGATGCCTATTAATGAAAATGGGAAGGGTTTTAGTTCACAGCTTGGAATCTTGGCTCGAGATGGGCAAAAGGTTCCTCTGACATATACTTCATGGACTCTTATGCCAGATGATGTATTAAATACAATTTGGAAAGATGTCAAGGTACAAACAACTTGCTATTAAACGTTTTAAACTCATCTTTATATATTTATTTTTATTCATGATTAATAACTAATTTTTATAGGACAACACTGATGTGCCGGATGAATATAAACATCATTACTTAAAGGTAGTTGGTCATAGATGGAGGGATTGGAAGTGTCGAGTCAAGACACAGTGGTATGATAAATATGAAACTGATGAGCAGCGAGTAGCAACCACTCCTAATTAGGTATTGGAGAGCAGTGGAAGATATTAGTTAAGTATTGGGGTCTTCCATACAGATAAAGTGATGAATTGAAATGATCAAATATTATTGAAGATCAAGAAAAATAAAATAGTTTAGTATATGGTCTTATAATAATTGTCAGAAATTATAACTTGTCTTGTAGGAAATGTGTTAAATGAATAAATTCAGTCGTGCACAAGGAGGAGGAATCCCTCATAAGACTGGTCGAAATTTTTTTCCAGACTTCGACAAGGGGTATGTATAGACTTGTTATATTAGAATATTTCAATGCTTGCATATGTCTAATTTCTCTTATTTTAATGTGTAAGCATGAATTTGACTGTTTATGATCAAATTTTCCATTATCCATGCTAAAAGGAGCTACTGCTTGCTTTTGCTTATTTTCTATGATTTAAATTAGCATGATTTTGTGGGTACTGTATGACTTAAATTATAATGATTTTATTGTATGAGAATTGGTGCCCACCTCCTTGTGTCAATTGTGAATCTAGGTGTTGGCTTTCTCTATTACACGTTTTATGAATAAATGTCTTTTGCTATTAAGATGATGGAGAAAGGAGAGAAAATAGATCATGTTAGCATGTTTATCAAAACACGAGCAAAGAAAACAAAGAATGATGATGGTGAACAAGTTGAAGTACATGATGAGGAGGCTACTACTGTTATTGTAAGTATATTTTTAGAGTTTTATGAATTTCATATTCTTAATAAAGTTAACAAGCTCCATCATATTTTATAGAATCAATTCAATTAATATTTGGAGGGGATACCAGAAGATGAACAAGATGATGCTTTTCGCGAAAAGATATTTACAGAAGTGATGGGAGAGGATACACATGGACGTGTTCACACATGTAACTCCATCTCAAGTATTTGGTCAAAATTCGAGAGCTTCAAAGATTAATGAAAGAAAGACACTCGAGCAGATAGAAAGAGAATATCAATCCAAGATAGATGATCTTAAATTGAGCTATGAATCTCAATTGGGAGACATGAAATCGAAGTATGATGATGTATCATCACGTCTGGATCTTTTGATGGCTCATGTTGGTATCCAACTAAATCGAAGTGGAACCAGAAGAGTACATGTATAATGTCTTCATAATATAATTTTTATTGTTTATTTTTGTTGAAGATACCGAGTGTATAGCTTTTGTTTAAAAAAAACTTATATTTTAAGTATTTCATCCATGTTGACTTTAATAGATTCATGATTCCTCAAGTATACAAGAACTAAGGGATAATATGAATACGAATGCACATCGTCAATTGGATCCTGAAGAGCAGCAACGATTGTCTTCTTCCACAAACACAACTTCGACATAGGTAATAAACAAATACATTGTTAGAACAAAAATAGTGTTACTCATTTCTTTGATGTTGTTGATGGATTCTTTTTTTTTTTCCAAGTTGGAGAAATATTTACTTTATTATGATGATGGGAGTACAAGATGTTAATAAATTATTCGATTAGCATGCTACTTTGAACTCATTTTGTTTAGTATTTTGACTGATATTGAATTTGCATAACATTTAAATTCATATGACTTGAAATATTTGTTATACAATTATTATATTTGTTTGTTCATATTACTTCAGTTGAGAAATTTGTTATACAATTATTGTATTTTCTCTTTCATATTACTTCAAAATCTGTAAGAAATTTTATATAAATCATTTGTAATATTTTTGATACAAACCTTTTGCGACGGGAAAGATATAGGTAATAGTATCGCAATACTATTTTTGCGATATTCACATTTGTCGTAAACAAGTATCGACAAAACAAATAGGGACATGCATACATCCGTCACAAGAAAACGTCGTAAAAACTTAAGATTTTTAATGACAAAAGATACATATTGCAAATATTTTTTTGCGACAGACCAATGCGTCGCAAAAAGGTGTAGCTTATAAAATTTTGAATCCGACGCGACTTTCCTGCGACGAAAGTCACACGTTTCAACTCCGTCGCTAAAAGTTTTAAGCGACGCGAGAAAAATGTCGCCAAAAGTAGTTGAGTATTTGAGACGTGATTTTAAACAACGCTCCCTTACCCGTCCCAAAAGGTTTTTTGCGATGTTTTTTCTCCCTTTTAAGACGATTTCCTTCCGTTGTAATAAAGCTTTTTTTTTATATAGTGACATAGAGAAATTCCTTAAGACACCTATAGATCGAGTTTGTATGCTCCATAGCATGGCATTTGAATACCATTGAAAATACGGATCTAGACCCATAGCATGGCTATGATACATGACTTGATTAGTAATTACATTGGTATGCATTCGTTGTTGGAGTGTTACTTGTTGCATTGGATTTGGGTTAAATGATAGGAGCACAAAGTGTGTTTAATGTGTTTTCTACAATTGGTATGATTTAATTGTACTTTGTATTTTATATTATATTTGAGTCAAAATGATGTATAAGTGAACAGTGAACAGTCAAGGGTGGGCATAAGAGGTGGCGATGGGAAGAAGGGGGCCAACCTAGAAGGGGCAAACAAGATGGAAGGCAAATCATGAAGGAAGGCAATTCACAAAGAGGAAAGGAAATTTTCGGATTGGAATTATCAACTTGCATATCTCCCCATTTACCGTCAGATTAGTGTAATTTTGATACACGTGATGTGGATGTTAGGTATTGGGAATTAAAATTTCAGAATCATCAAGGTGGAAGTCAATTATGAACTCTAATGTATTTTGTTTTATTTCTTTCTCTTCTTTATTTTCAATGCTCCACTCACCCCTATATTCTTTTCTTCTTTTGCCCACAATATTAGTGTTTTATTTCTTTATCTAAATAAATGGTTCATTCATATACTTCATTTCCACCATTCCACTTACCATTTCTTTTTACCACTCACATTCACTTCTCTTCTTTCTTTCTTTATTTCTTTCATTTCTTTTCTTCCTCTCCATTCTCCTATAAATAACTATTTTTCTTCAATTCAACAAATGAGGAGGGAAACCTCTTTTTTATCTCACATTTTATTTCTAATACTATGGGTTTTCAAGATAAGGAGGAGGAGAAGGTATCACATATTAACATCACCATAATATCATTGTCTTACAGTTGGATTACTTGTGGTCAAAGATTCAAGATGTGGTTCAAATCTTATTATTATAGGTGTATTTATTAGTTAAATTTATGTCTTTGTTATTGATTATTCTTTGTATTAGTTAACATGAATGGTTTATATAATATTCAGTTGTTTATGGATTTATTTAATTGTTGGATCTAATTAATTAGTTCTTCTAGTAGTTTATGTGACTCCGTTTATTTGATTTTGTTTTAGTAGATAACTTTTATATGTTTTTGTTTTAAGGTTGCAAACTTAAGATGATTGCATATAATTGGTGCTAGAATTAGGGTTTTAATTCTAATTCACAAGTAGTAAAGGCTTTGGAAAGAGGTCGGGAACAAATAAAAAGGATAGGATAGATGGGTTATAGGTCGTTTTAATTAACAACTCTTTTATGGTTGGAATGTTTTGATTAGTACATTTGCATGTTTGATTGATTAATCTAGGTGCGGTCGCTTAGGTTAATTTTCATGAAAGTGGTTTTATTTGGGGAATGATAATTGGCGGTCACATTCCACATATGTTAATTTCGGTTTCATGGCTAGGGAACTTGGTTAATTTTCGGTCCAATAATTGGTAAACTTGTATACTTGTGGCTGAACTTTATATACTTTATGTTTCATCCCATCTTATTTAATTTATTCTTTGTAATTTAATTAAATAATTTCATTCAATTTATCTCTTAAACCCCCTTTTACTTTGTACATATGTATATATTCTTTATACTTGTTAATAATAATTCTTTATTTTATTTAATTTTTGTGAAATTTTGTTATAATTGATCTCGTTGTGAACATATACTATGACTATATACTACGATAGGATTTTTAAATTGATGTCCTTTTGGACATCATTAAACCGAAAACCTCAACGTTTTCTAAACTTGCACACATTTTCTTTTACTTTACTTGCATTTACTTACTTGCACTTGTTTACTTGCTTGTCATTTACGTTTCCTCATTTCTTGACCAAAACCGGCACACCTCTACACTCGCACATTGTTTAAACCGCTCACTCACTCACTCTTTCCATTTCTAATCATGTCATGTTTACTAAAGTTTCTCGGTTTGCATACTACTTAGGAATCTAAGGCCATCGATCCCTGTTTGAACGACAACCTTGGATCATTAAATTTACACACACTTTTGCACAACAAGGAAAATCCCTAAACCGAAACAAGAATTGCATAACCTCAATAAGCCATTGGCAAATCCCTTATATCCCATATATTACATTTAATGAATGGAAATATGATTCAGCCTTTATAAGTTGCGAAACTCTCCGGATTTCAATTAACACGTACAAACCCTCCAAAAATCGTAACTAGTTATGTGGCTAACATACAATTTCTTCCTAGTGAATTACATACTGGATAACAAACCCCAAACCTTCCTAGTGAGCATCACCTCCCCCTGCAACCATCAAGACAACATACATGGCTTAACAAGAAGACAGCCGTAGCAAACCGCAATTGCCCCCACTTGGATTCTCTTACCACATGAACAAAGGAGGGAGAACCATCCGTTGCCCATAGAGAAGGATCTACAACGATCACAAAAAGGATAGTGAAATCTAGGAAAACCCTAGAGATCCACCTCTCTTCCATCACTTGTAAAGAAAAGTCTGATAAGTATAATTTTTATTTTAAGTAAGATTATGATACGCCCAAGGGGCTTAAACCCCGTTGGGGCCGGGGCACTTATTTAGTTATTTATATGTTATCTAATCTACAACAAATATAATCTACGACATATTTAGTTATTTAGAATACTTGGGTTTTGGTTAAATTAATAAAAAAAAACAATAATGCCCATTGTTAAATGAATTATAAGAAAATAAAATTTAATTTAATAAGGGTAAAACAATAAAGTGACAAATAATATATTAATTTTTTTAAAAATAAGGGCCCACACCCATTTGCCCACTTGTTCATACGCATACTTCGTTTTTTCTTTCTATGTTTTGGTATTTTTATTCTCAAATTTTATGTTCTAACATGTATTTTTTATTTAATTTTTAAAATAAACTAATAAAATCGAAAGACTACTTGACATGCAACACTCAGACGCAACATTTTTCAGGCGCATTGATGGTTTATAAATGTAATATTACTTGCTTTCATATATACAATGGAAAGTAATTGGTTCAAATCTAATAAAGGAGAATTCTACAATACTGGGATGTATGTCATGCCTCCACTTACAGATAATCAACAAAATTTGATGTCATTATGGTAACGAGAGTCTTTTTTTGTGCAGTCTTAGTTCTGTTAGAGGTAATTAACTAATTACTTCATCTACGATCTTGTTACAAGTTTGTGAACAATTTGTTGTCAAAGTTGTAATTTTAGTTCAATTTTATGTAAATAGTGTAAAACGAATGTGGTAACTTTGTTGTTGTTGTAGTAATTTTGGTTCAATTTGATGTAATTTTTGGTTCAAAAAAGTCATTAATTATGGCATACATCACCGTACCATAGCCTACACCCTAATAAAAGGTAGAACTTATTAGATAAAAAATAAAAAATAAAAAAGATAAAAAAATCAATGGTATATATCTAATAAGTTTTTCTACTCAATTTTTTTTTATTCAATCGGCAAGAACAAAATTAGGGCCATAAAATAACAAAATCCTCTCGGAACCATGTTCGTCAGTTTCAACTTTCAAATTAAGAGTCCCCTTGTAAAGAAATTAAAGCGTTCAAGGTGATTGATGCAATGGTTTGACACCAAAGTTGTCCTATGAGATATCATGGATTCGACTCCCGCAGAAAAAAATAAATCATAAATGAGAAAAAATAATTAAATTTAAATGATGGACAACCTAATAAAATCGAGTGGTGGTACTACAGAGGGTATGGGGGCCTTTATGTGGTCTTAGGGGTGTTTTTCGGGGGGGGGGTTTGAACCTAATATGTGATTTGTTGGTTATCGATAAAAATCAACATAGAGGTCAAATGTTTAAATCTCACTAATATCTAAAAATGCGTGAGATATAAATAAGAAATGTCAAATAAAAATTATCTTTTTTCTAAAACAGCCGGCCTATCTCAATTCGATAATGATGCCTCTACGATGATGAATTGATTATGACTAACAGTAATACAGTATAGTACTAGGCCATAGTTACATTCCACCTGACGTAACCAAGAACTCACGATTACGAAGGAATGGAATTGACCAAAAAGGAAAAAGCAAACGGAGAATGGAAGATGAATAGTGGAGGACGTGGTGGCGTGCTGTTGTGTTTTGCGGTTCGGACTCTCTCTCTCTCTCTCTCTCTCTCTCTCTCTCTCTCTCTCTCTCTCTCTCTCTCTCTCGTCCCACACACGCACACCTCCTTTTGAATGCTGGGGTTATTCTCTATCAAGAAAAATTAACAAAAGGAAAATGGTTGCTTTCTTTCTAATGGGTTTTTCGTTGGGGTGATTTTAATACGAGTAATTTACAGCAACTACACTCAATCTCTTGCTTCGTTTCAAGAAGCACAAGCTACAAAGCAAAAGATTGCTCCTTTCTTCAATTGCAGAGAATCCCATTTCCATTCCTGTAAGCCTCCTTCCTTCTCTCTCATTTATGTAAGCCTCTTTTCTCATCAATCATTTGGACACTATCTCTCTCTGCATTTGTACTTTCGTTTTTGCGCTTTGGCAATTGTTCTAGTTGTTTTTTGGTTTCTGGTCTCTGGTTTCCGTTTTGGGTTTTCCCTCATTGTTGTTAATCTTGTATTGTCAACTATCCCTGTTGCATTTTCTGCTTTCAAAGCTTATCTATTATCCCTTCTCATTTTGCACAAAAGGTAGGTTTACTTTTCTGTGAATTCCTCAGCGTTGTCTCTCCCTCCTGCTTTCCTTTTCTCTCTCTTTATTGCCTTTTCTGATGCTACTTTATTCATCTTGATGCAGCTCGAGCATAAAGTATTTCTCTTTTATTGGGTTTCTTCTCACCGATCTTTAGTATTTGTTTCCTAAATGTATGGATAATTTTCTTGTTGCGCGCATTATGAATATGCTCCGTTGCTTTATATTGAAACAAGGTTTCATTGCTGTATTGATGGCTGCTCAATGTTGACTGAAAAGGGTGGTTCTATCCCTATATCATTTCCTTCTTATTTTGCTGAGCAAAAGGAGTTAAAGGAAGGGTCAAATATATTTGGATTTTATTTTTTTTGGCAAATCTGGTTGATTGCCTTGAACACCAAATATTAATTCCATTACTGTTAGAGGTATTTCTATACCGACGTTTGTGTTGTTTTGACTGTGTTAGAGGTAATTCACAAATCTTTATTTTGTTCTTAGTTGGACTCTCAATTTCTGGGCTCTGACATAGTAACATGTTCTGCCCATTTTCTATTTGCTTTCTATCGCATTAAAATGTGTATGGAAATAAGAGACGGGTTTTATTTTTCATTTTCCATATCTATAAACTTTAAATTTCTGCATAATTGAGTCAAGACTTTGTTTCTTAGATAACCAGACAGTGACTGCTTTCAGATTTAATGTATTAGTCCCCCTTAACGTCCCACATTGTCTCATCATTTGGATTGAGCTTTTGGTTTTCATTTTCATTATTCCTTGACATTTTTCTTGCTTGTTACACGTCATTCTCCTTTTAATCATCTATCTGATAAGGATTTGAGTTTCTATTGCAGATATGTATTTGATTCTTTCCTAATTTATTTCAATTGGTTTAGTGTATTGAAATTCAGCATAATTTTTTTTCCTAACGTTTGGTAGAGATTCATATTTGAAATTTGATTTGCGGCCAGTTAGTTGATTTTAAATTGACTTTTGTCGTCATTTAAAGGATGGGGGATCATTTTGTGTTGTTGGTGGATCGATTGATCACTGAATCTTCCCTTGAAGATGCTATAGAGAGCAAATATCTGTTGCAGCACCCAAAACAAACAGCTAGCCACGATAACATGGACTCTTCTTATAAAATAGACGTGAATACCCAGTCATCCGCTAAAAAGTTTGTAGAATGTAGGATTTGCCACGATGAGGATGTTGACTCAAACATGGAAGCACCATGTTCTTGCTGTGGTAGCTTGAAGGTATTTTAATTAATGCCCTTTGTATTTGAACCTTCTGCTTTATGTTGTTCAAAATTACGATCTCTCGTTTTTCTTTGCTTTTTGATAGAGTGGATTGCTTCTTTCTTTTTTTTCTTTTCTTTTTTGTCACCTGGTTTGATGCTAGTGGAGATAATTGCCTGCTGAACTTTTGTGGATCTTCAAATACAGGAATGATACATTCTTTCCAATAATGATAATGGTAGTGGGGTTCAAGAAAATATGTGTACTTCGGAGAGAAGTTGGTTGCCAGTAGCATAGATACTTATATAGTTATATAATAATTTATAACATAATGAAGGAAGTCCTAGATTATGATAATGGTGGGCATCAATCTCTGACTATGATACAGATAGTCATGTGAAGTTTTCTCTTTGGGTTAAGTAACTTATTCATTCATCCATTAAGTAAAATTTCATATCAGAGAGATTTAGCAAGAACAACTGTCGTATTTGTTTTCCCCTTCTCTGGCCCCTGCTTCCAGGCACTAGCAAGTTTCTTTTTTATTTACTCGTCAGCCTTTTTGCAGTACGCTCACCGTAAGTGTGTTCAGAGGTGGTGCAACGAGAAGGGTGATACAATATGTGAGATTTGCCAACAGGTATGCCGCTGCTTTGCTTAATGTGTTTCTGAGCCAGTTATGTTTGTGACCATTTCATATTGGGAGAGTATGTTATTATTTTTTATTTTCGGTTGAATATGAAATTACAGCAATTCAAGCCAGATTATACAGCACCGCCTGCTCTATTTCATTATGGTGGTATTCCGATGAACTTCCGGTATCTTTCTGCCTATTTTTCATATTTTCAAGGTTTTATATTTTGCTGCAACGACAGGACCTTCTCAAATTAACTGAGAACCAATTTTTATTTATTTATTTTTTATTCAATTTTCATATTACAGGGGGAATTGGGAGATTTCCAGAAGGGACCTGCAGAATCCTCGATTTATAGCAATGGTTACTTCTGATCATGAATACATGAATAACGACTTTGATGATGACTATTCAGCTCCCTCTTCGAGAAGCTTGCTATGCTGCCGTATAGTTGCTATAACTGTAACACTTCTTCTCTCTCTTTCTCTCTCTCTCTCTCATCAAGGGGAACAGAAAATAAATCAAATTGATGCCGAAATTGTTATGTTTTATTATTAAAAATACTTTTCCTAATTACATTCAAGAAAGCCATTGAGGTATCCTGTATCTGTTTGTTAACCAGGACACTTTGTCTTATATCTCTCAACCAATATTTGGTAGAATATAATTTCACGAAACTTGAAGCCATTTTATATCTGATAACACATTGTTTAGAAACAAGTGGAGCCTTGTGAACTATGCACTGAAAGCAGTAGGAACAAACATAAATTGCTATAATGGTACAGCAAGAGCTGAAAGAAGGGGGAAATTAGGAAAAAGAAAAAAGTACAGAACATTGTGACATTAGGTGATTTATGAGCTGTGGGTAGACACTTCAAACTGAGAAAGGTGGTTAAATTCTTTATCCTTTTGGCCCTGACATCAATTGTTACGCCAACAGTATGTCCATGCTACCCAATGGCCTTTGACAAACTTTTTCAAACTCTAGGCGAATTACTTGTGTTTTGAATTTTAGCCGAAACACAAACTATAGATGTATTGAATCTGTCAAGTCTGTCAAATAATTGTGTCTTTTGTAATTATTATATTTTACTGCATAGCATTTACATATTTGATTATTTTCAGTTTATCGCGCTTCTGGTTTTACGCCATATGATTCCAATCTTAATAAGTGGAGCTGGAGAGTACTCATTGACATTGTTCACAGTGAGTTTGGCCAACCCAGTTTTTTGTTTAAAAATGAAATGCTGTTTGGGAACATGTAAAACAAACATCTTAATATTTTTGTTACACTGCAGTTACTGATGTTGAGAACAATTGGGATTCTTTTTCCAATTTATATCATGGTTAGAGCATTCACTGCTATCCAACGTCGACGTCATCAACAGGTCAGTATATGTATGCCTGTATGTATGCGCTTGTAAATATGGCTTATACTGTATTTTTACGAATCATGATGTTTATCCTAGTTAAAAGGCATGTACTGACACTGCTCAGCTGTGTATACCCTGCTTCTTTTTTTTAATGCTAATCATTTATTCCTACAGGAATTAACAGTTGAACTTGTTCCTTTTTATATGTATATGCATTAGGATTCTCAAAATTCTCTTGCCACATCAGATGAAGAAAATGACTTGGCATATCCATCACGTTTTATTCAAATTCAATAGTTGATCAATCTTTGCTGGAGGCCGAAAAGACCTGCAATATATGGATGGAGATGAAAATAGTGGCTGGAAATACACATTGCCTTCATTATTTCTGGACAATGTGCTAGAATCATCAATCACCAGCAACACCTTTCGTTACGATTACTGTGTTGGGTATACAGCGGTATATAAAAATGTATATATATAACTACTACTGCACACAGAACGTGAGTAGCTTAGAAATCAGAACAGATTATAATCTCCATAAGTCTATACTCCCGGAAAGAAAAAAAAAATGGTATGACCACAATCTGGATCCATTCAGTAAATCATATGATCTAATGAAATGGCTTGGTATGTCAGCAATCAGCATATGGGGTCATAAAACAAGGGCATCTAAACGAATAGCCTTAGAAATCTACAAACCACGCATAATGCAAAATCAAGGGGTAAATGATGAAAAAGTGGAACATGCATTCTCCCATCTGGTAGAGCATTTAGAACAATTTTTTGTCGGGCAAGGCATACTGATACTATGTTATACCTTTTTTGAGAATGATAGAAATTTTTATTTCAACCAATCGGTTAAATTCAGCAGTTACAGACACCATGAACTAAAGAAGCTCAAATCCTAACCACTATAATCGCTTCTTTTTAGAGACTAATGAATTTAAATAATCCCGAGAGTTTCAATAAGTCTTCATGATTGAGTTCAAACCTCATATATCTTAACTATGGTTAAGAACCAGAGGCGTTCAATGGTTGATTTCAAACCTAAAGAAGAAGAAGAGAACAATAGTTTGGTTTGATTTGGACCGAACCGAACCGAATCGTGAGAATTCTAAAAAAGAACCACACCGGTTTGGCTCTTTGACAGATTTGATCTAGCATAGTTCTTCGGTTTCTCGATCCATTTTGCAGGAGTAGCAGTAATACTATTTAACCAATCCTTGGAAAGATCATTAAGTTTTTTAGCAGGAACAACACTTAAGAAAAAAACTGCTTTTAGGAAAATCAACTATAAATTAAAGCATATTTTAGAAAACCTTTGGGTTGCTTCTATAATCTGCTTCCACTTAACCCGTAATTTATAATTAAACATGTTTTTTACTAATTTACCAAACATTTTTAAGACCCTAAATTTTACAAAAAGATATATTTTTATAAAAGCGAAGCAATACCAAACTGACCCTAATAGTATTTAATCGGGTCCGGGGTCTGCCCGTCCCGGGGTGGGTTGGCCCCCCGGGTGGGAGGGGGAGGTTAATTTTTTATATAAAATTAATATATAATTTAAATTTAATTTTATATTTTTTATATTTAATATAAAAATAATTGTTTTTTGGGGAATTTTATTATTATTTATATAAAATTGTTTAGGTTATAGTAGTGTTTTAATAGAGGGGGGGTTTGGTTTGTGGTGGTTTGGGTTTTGGTGGGGGGGGGTGGTTCAAGGAGCTCGAGCTCCCTCCCTCTCGGCCGTGAGCCTGCCAACTTCACCGTGGCTATGCTCCAGCCCGGGAGGATTCAAGAGCGACGGTTGGTGCTGCAAGCTCGTGGCTCGGCGGTGGTGGTGCGGGGGTGATTTTTCTGAATCGATGGTTTTGTTATTGGTTTCCGATTCGACGGCTTTGCTCGGGGTTCCAGTTTGGTTTCGGGGTCGAGTCCGTGCGGGCTCGTCGACGGTAGGAGGGAATCTGGTTGAGTTTTTTTTTTATCTTGGGTATTTCGGCGAAGGCGGCGCGATCTGCTGCGGCATTTGGCAAAGCTGTCATGCTGCGGCCTGGTGGCCTCGTCAGTGGTTCGAAGCGGCTGCAGATACAAGATGAAGGGGTTGCATTTTCGGGATAAGGTTCTATCATTAAGGTCGGTGCTTGATTTGTATGTGATTACATACAAATTAGGCCTCTAATCATAATAAAAATACTAATTTGATAGCCATTTAGAGTCTCTAATGAATATTTTGTACTCATGTAGGGAAATCAGATTGATTTCGGGAGCAAAATGATGCATTTTGGAGGCTTTTTGTGCATTTTCGGTAACCGGTGGACCGACGGTCAACTCGTTGTCAACCTCGACTTTAGAGCGCCAAAATGTCAAATATCAAATCTCAGAAGTGAAGCATAACCGAATTCCGGAGGATTAACCGAAAAATCAAAAAATCAAGAAAAGTCAACTTTGGTCAACTCCGAATGTCAAAGTCAAGGTTAAGGTCAATGACGAAAGTCAATCTTGTGACTCAACACAAGAAACCCCAAAAATCAGCAAGGAATGTGCAATTTATCATGAGGTCATCACTTGATTATTCATTCCTCTTATTTCCTTGTTCATTTACCCCTTGTCCCTCACTTACTCCCTTCCTTCTAGCCATTTGATCTCCCTAGCTTTAATCCTAGCATTCCATTCCCTTTCCCTTTTTCCTATAAATTCATAGTTTTTGACAAATAATTAGGTATATATCCATCTTTTCATCTAGAAAACCCCACCCATTACTCTCCACCTTCCATTTCTCCTCTTTCACTTTTCCCCTTTAGTTCTCCCTCTGCCTCATATTCGACCGCTAAAAAGTGGATGTCCGACCGAGACATCTTCTTCCTCACTTTTCATCACCTTCCTCACCTCCTTTCCACCTCCACCCTTTATCAAAGTTATTCACCACGACTTCCTCTACGTCCACATCCTTGTAGCTGCTGGATATCCTCACCAATTCATCAAGGATATCATCAAGAGCCAAGGAGAAGCAAAGAGAATGAGATTGGAGCATGCATCCCTCTTAAGTGACACAATCCTGGGGCAGCCACCATCTATTGAGCATTCCTCAACCTTTCTCTCTCTTCTACTTGTATCTAGGGCTTATATTTGCAATATGA
The DNA here is from genome assembly GCA_030142095.1 of Rubus idaeus. NCBI lineage: Eukaryota > Viridiplantae > Streptophyta > Magnoliopsida > Rosales > Rosaceae > Rubus > Rubus idaeus. The sequence continues at coordinate 21,079,297 of CM057965.1, forward strand.
TGATGTATATGTTGATAAGTATTGAGTAGTAACTTTGTTGGGGAGTAGGATTGTGTGCCCTAGTCCAATGTGACTTTGTGATGCTTTGATGATGAATAAATGCCTTGTGATTCATGAATATATGTGTTGTCTAATCTAATATGTGTTAGATGTGTATTTAAGGAATTAGCTACTTTTTTATATGCATTTGATCCATCTCTACCCCTCTCGAATGTACACATCCTCTATTCTGATAACTTGTCCAAAACGAGTTGCCACAATGTCCCCCACCGTCTTCCCTCGATAGTCAAAATGATTATTAAAGATCTCCACTCAAAAGGGACACGAATCTAGATCAACCGTTGACTTTTGCAGACCAGGCCTACACTGAGTCATCAGAATAAGAAAATCATCCATAAGCCACGAATCATCCTACTCAAGCATCTCCTCGTCAAGGCCAAAGACAACCTAGAAAAGATTGTCTTCAACCTCTATGAAGTATGAAGTCCAAGAGCCCTTGAAATTTCCATGGAAAAACCATGGCAGACCAGAACCCTACGCTACTGATCCTTAAGAGCATGTGCAACATGGCTTCTTTAGCTCGGTCTAAACCAATATATAGGCTCAAATTACCAAATGAGAGCTGCAATAGAACATTTTAAGCTAGGCAAAATATAGGCTAGCTAGCCTCAGCAAAAGTCTAAACTAAATAGAAATATAAACCAACCTAAACATGAAGCCCACGAATGACATCAACCATATGAAGTTGCTGAATGAAGCAAACTGTGCAAAAAGTTGAAACACATTTTAGCTTCAAAGTTCAAACCTTATGGATGGAAACCTAAAAGTGATGGACAGTCTATATTGATGAATAGTGTCATTGTTAGAACCTAAATTTTAATTTAGTTTTTAGATTTTAGGTTTTGCAAGTGCATATGCTCTTAGAAGAAAGAAATTTGTAAATAAGGCTCCATCGGCAACTCTGCAGATTTCAGCACTTACTCTCCTCCGTAACATATAGTAGTCACCCCTCACTCCTCCTCCATCAGACAAAATCCATATAGTAGTCACCCCTCACTCCTCCTCCATCAGACAAAATCGTTGAAGAACGTCCGCAAAATCGCCTTCAATCTACTTGATCATTGTCTAAAAAAAAAACACACACACACACAAGAGCGGCTAACCCTCACAACGACTCCTAGGGACAAAAAAAAAAGGAATAAAGCATTTTTAATTACAGATCTCTACTATCCAAAATTCTTTTTTTTTTTTTTTTTTTTTTGGAGGGGGGGGGGGGGGCGGACGCCCAAGCCACAGAACATTCTGCTTTTGGAGTATTCCAAGCCAGAGATACATTCTCTTCTTTTAATAATTGTTCATTTCTTACATATTTTCTATTACAATTTGAACCCACCAATTATCTGCCTTTCCCAAGCAAGTTTAGTCAAAGCATGTTAATGTCGTTTACATCTACTACGCATCATTTACATCACCCGATCAATCTTTCTAATATATAAAAGGAAAGGCTAGCTAATTCATATGTATGCAGACAAGTTGTATGGTTGTTGATTAGTGTAAAGATAACGCCAACAGTCAGATCAAATTAGTTGTCTGTGCTGTGGCTCTGTATATGCTAAGTTTGACGACCCTATTGGTGAAATAATATAGGGAGGATTAATGCCTCATGCACTTACGAAACGTCTCTTGTGCCCGACTTATTTAATATATATATTCTCCTTCTAGGGTGAGGATGTCTTTTTTTATTAAAAAAAATAACCTCTCATCCCGACCAATTGACAATATTACTCAATCATTAGGACTGTTCATATTTAGATTTATTTTTAAGAATTATTCTTGCAACAAAACAACTGAATTGGAAATTATTTGATCATCTGTTCGTTATATAATTTTTAGACAAATGCAGGATGTTAAATTTGAATTTTTTTTTGGTTAAAATGATGATTGAAGGAAGACCTAAAACACGAACGGTTCTGATTATTAATTTACATAAACAAAAAATGACGTCCTAGCCTCCTTGGAAAGAAACTCATATACATACAATACATATATAATAAATCTCTTGATATATATTGGGACTGAACACACATTTGACTAGCTCGCTTCTGATCGATCTTTTGAAATTTGGAGCTGGCATGCATTTAGAATCTGTTGACCGGCACAAACCTGCTGGGCGCAATATATATAAAGATCTACACGTACATACAGCATATATAGCCAAATAACTAGACATTGCATTCTTCCTTGCTTTCTGGATATATATAAATTTTTCTTCTTCTTGTTCTTGTTCTTCTTCCTCTCCTAATTTCGGATCGTACGGTACGTGATTACACCAGCATAAGAGTGAATATAATACAGTCCGTCGACCACATGCAGATGGCTTCTTCTCTCCGTTTGTTTAATCCTGTACAGCCAATTATGAAGCGCAGCGCAATTACTTGTCATATGAATATGATCATGCAAGTAAGGGCTCACAGCTTAGATGATCAAGGTAATCAATGCATGAAACCACTCTTTTTTCTTTTTGGCAAATGCATGAAACCACTCTTATCCCACACACATCAATGGATGTTATGTTTTTTGGTCATAATATATGGATGGATGTGCAGGTGGATCATCAAGCAGCAGCAGCAGAAGGAATATGGTAGATTCAAATTTGAGTGTTCTAAGAGAGAAGATGGAAATAGTTAAGATGAGGGAGAGACTCGATAAATTGTGTCATCTTCACAGTCCGAATCAAAATCGACACGGTTGGAATTATGCAACCGGGGACCAACTCAGAAGAGCACCAACAAGAGAGGTCTCAAGCTTCTTTAACCTCATACGTTTGGTCTCTCTCACTTTTGGGTTTACTTGTTTTACTGCTACTTCCGGCCTTTTCCTTGTGTCAATGATCGTTCACTATTTGAATCAATAATATACATCAAATATTCTAATCTCTATCAATCCAAATCCAAATCAATTTCTGTATTTAAGTTGTGCATAACTATTATTCAAAAAAAAAATTGTGCATAACTTGGAAAAAACCTAGATACAGAAGCAATAGCTCAAAATGAATGATTTTTGTTCCCCCTCTTTTCCAAACTAATAAAAAAAAGTCCCAGAGTAGGTGCATTTAAATTTTACAACATGCAAACGCAAATGCATCAACTGTTTCGGATCACCAAGGACTTGTGATTTCAATTCCGGAGAAATGCCACAGTGGCAACACGAGATCCTACAGATCCACCAAACATGAATGTCGGATATGTGCGAACATGACTTAGGTATTTAAGCTGAGAAGCAGTATCTTTGCATCCTTCTTGATCCTGGGTCACACCAATCCTTCTTTGATTCAAATTTTCCACTTCTTGCACTAATTCATCCTTTGTGCTGTTACATGACGTGATCACCTATCAATGATGTCCCGCAAAAAGAGAATAAGGTGGAGTGAAAACAAACAAAAACAAAAACTTCACCAAGAGAAAGAATGACGGTACAAATTTTAAAATATCATCCAACTTCAGGATGAATTTGAAAGTACATTTGGTCATCGCATAAGTGCTTAAATAATCAAATAAAAAATTGCTTTTTTCTTTTTATTGTAATTTGGCAAAATTTCTTTTGCAGGAACATTAGGAAGTAAATATGCAGGAAGCGCCTGGGTTTCTAGCGATTAACATGTTTCTCACATAACCACAAACTAAGCTAAAGCACTTCCTAGTTAAGCACCTCAAACATCCCTATACGATGGTAGGTGAAATTTTGAGTAACAAGTATTAGCCAAAGTGAAGATGCATACCAATATTCCACCAGGAACCATCAATCTTGAAACTGAATCCCAATATATTAACCTGGATAACAAAAAACAAAATCAACAAATTCTCACTCTCTAGTATCTTTATTCAATAACCATAAGCAATTAAATGGACTAACATCACAAATTATTTGCACAGAAAGTCAGCAACAATCAATAGGCACACAGTTAAATAAAGACTAAAGAGTAATAATCTTAACAAAACAAATCCAGTATTACACTCTACAATTTTTTACCTTTTGATAGCACCATCAGGATGCAATCCAATGGCATCTAAGGTTCCTTTGTCTACAACAAGCTGAAACTGTCGTTCCAACTTTGTCTCTAGAATATCATCAACCTACAAAATTAATGTAAGCGAGACAATCTAATTAATATACCAACAAAAAGAAAAGAAAAAAAAATTGAGGCAACTGGTTATACAAGCTACTATTCACAACTCATTAATTCCAAAAAAGCCATTGCAGAAATTCAACTTCCTATGAATACTTCTTGTTCTACATTGCTTCAACTAATGGAAAGAGGCTGCAAGTTTACGGAAGTCAATAATGCATGTTGGGTAAGGTAGAAAGCACAACGCAAATGTTCATCGCCAATTTTTTGTTATGGGATGTGAAAAGTATTCTTGCTTTATTCCCACTTTTTATAGGGAGGTGGGGGAGCATGAAAAATTATACAAATGAATGAAGAGTATATGACATTTAAACCAAAATTGCTGTTCTTCTGATTTAATGGGAAAAAACACTACCAAAAAAAAATCATTAAGGAGAACAGAAAATAGACGAGAATTTCCACTGATGAAGAACTTCATCCATCAGATATATACACTTCACAAAGGACTACAAGACACTAGGTTATAATCTGACAAAGGCATACCAAAAAATTAATATTCGGTAATCCATCACGATCAGCAAGGTTTCGAGCAAGGTCAATGGCCCCTTCACTATAATCAATTCCTGTTAAATCAGAAAACCTGAACACAAAACACCAAGACTAACATTCATTAGGGTGTCTGCAACCATGTAGAGAAGAAAAAAAACAGGAATTTTGGTTTTTGAATAAAATTTCATGAAATCTAGGACCAACACTTTTGTTTACAAAACTACCACCTCCCCTAGTCTCCAACAAGAAAAAAGCCAAAAAGAAAGAGACATGTAGAGGAAGATAATTTTAATTGACTTTTAGCCAGTATAAAACACATGGAACCAAAAATGAAAACATATCAGGCCCATTTTTAAGACAATGTTGCTTCTGGTTCTGATATCAAACTGTCTTAGAGAGAGAGAGCCAACAAATCAGGCCCACTCTTTAATTGTTTCGGGTTCTGATTTCAATAGCATTTCTCACATACCTAAAACCTTAAGAAAGTTTAGAAAAACCCTAATACAATAAGGCCTCTAAATACATACAATCTCCTAACAATAGCATAACCCAACTGAATAATAATAACAAAAATTATATTATAAATTACTAAGTTGACATAAGTTAACACAATTAATATTAATTAATCTAAATGTATAACTAAACCTAATTATAATTTAACCAAAGAAAAATATTGTTAACTCCAAAGCTTAAATTTACACCAAAACTAAGTTTACAGTGTTCAACCTACATACCACCTTAAACACTCCGCAAGACGAAGCCACTGTACTGATTAAATTATTTATATCTGACAGCTTATAAAATCTTTGAATGAATATTTAAGGACATGTACACTTTCATCATGATCGTACCAAATTAACTTATATTTTAGTTTCCTTTCGATAGGATGCAACTAGTGAATCTTAGAAGACCCTGTATTAAACCCTCTCTGTCCTCCACATTCCAAGTTGAGAATCATTCTCCTAATCTTGCAATGTATATGCTTCCATAAAGAACTTTCAAATTATTTCAGCATATACTGCCAGGAAAATTCAAATAAACAAAGAATACCCCTGCTTGGAAAGTTCTTGAAGAAGCAATCCATTGCCAGTCCCAATGTCAAGTACACTCCAACCTGAAAGATACTTGTAACCTTGTTCAACAGGATCAGACTTGATATTATCAACATGATTTGGCGTGCGACCTTGAGAAACATCAATGCATAATGTTTTGGTCCAAGCGGCAACAACGCCCATGACATCAGCTCCAAACCTACACTAACAGATAAGGGAAACCATTAAATTCTCACAGGTCATACAGTATTCACTCATTCCAACAGAAGGGGAATTAAATCAACTTTCTAGTTTGTCATCACTAACTTGAATTTGAAAATAACAGCAATTAAAGTTGATCAACTTTCTAGTTTGTCATCACTAACTTGAATTTGAAAATAACAGCAATTAAAGTTGACAACTTTGGTCAATCATAACCAAAATTGACTGGAAGGCCATTAGTCTTTTAACAAATATTTACTTTTGGAACTATTTAATAGTTTTTCCCACATTCAGCTCCTTTCGAGCAGCTTACCTTTACTTAATTTATCACCAGAAATTCTCTCCGCAATTGTGGTGAGGTCCCAAGTTCAAATCCCCCTTCCCCCAAGATAATATATATATATATATATAACATAAAAAGAATATCACCAAAAAAAGGTTTTCCTTTTCTTTCCCATTGATCCAGTTGGGCTAAATAAAACTTTGTATGCTCCTTCCACTTCTAATGCAGGAGCATCTACAAGGCTTTCCAAGGTCCAAGTGGGCTCATTAGCCAAGTTGGCAGGGTGCTACTTATTTAGGGTTTTATTTCTTTAGTTATGTATTATTTGATTTAGTTGCCGTTTAAGTTTTACTTAAATAATAGTTATGTAACACACATGTGAGGTTTTAAGTATTTTGGATGGCAAGAATTTAATATGTGTCAAAGTATTGTAGGGCCAGGATATTCGGGCTGTTGTAAACCTAGTATAAATAGCTTGTTTTGAGTCTTTCTAAGCAGTTCTTTATCATAATTTTCAGAAATTTCAGACTCGAACTTCTTTTGAGATGCTTTCCCTAGAACTCAGTTAGCTCCGATCCAACTTTAATCGTACAGCTTATAAAATCTTTCATAAAATATCAGCAACACAGTAGCCTAAAAACTGCATCAAATTTCATCATTCCTAAGAAACCTGAATTGCTAGATAGAAGGAAACCACAAATATTGAAAGAGGTCAAACGAAGGTGAAGTACCTAGATCGAAAGATCTTGTGGCTAGAAAATAAGTAGTAAACCCTATTTGTTTTTCCAATAATGACTAAAGCCTTAACCAGTATATAAAGTAATCTGTGTTTTTTCTCAAAGAAAAAAAGAGGTACATAAAAGAGTCCAATAAGTTTTTTACATTGTGATTTCTACCAACGTGATGAATAGTATACGAAAATACAGGGGCAAAGCATGTAGTATTCTGCAGTCATCAAAACCTGGTGCATTTACCAACTCCTTCAGGAGAGACCAAGGTGATTCTCTCATTATGAAGTTCACACCAATGTGGATCGTTCTCCCGCACACAATGACTATTTCTTAAATCTTTTATTTTAAGATCTGATTATGAGTATTATAACATCAAAAAAATCAGAAGGCATGAATCTATACTCCATTATTAGGTGACCATTTCTCAATCACAGTAAGGAAAATTTCCAATTTTACCCTTACTACATGAAACAATTGATCTAATATGTAAGTTTCTTATGGTTATCCCACTTTAAAATTCTCGCTTCCTCACTCCATACCTTAATTTCTCTTTCTTACTATAAAAATTAATTGCTTCTCATTACACATTCATAGCCGTATATGATGCCAAGTATAGCAAAATAAGATGTTCCTTAGAATCTTTCAATTGTCTAATCTCAATTTAAAAGACGTATAATCATATTCGTAAGACACTCTAAAAAGTAAAAGTTACATGAACTGTATATGTATAACTCCTTTCTGCTATTTCCCAAAACTTCATGACCAGTTAATTAGCAGTAATAAAAGCATTGCTTACCAAACTTCACCAGCATGCCCATGTTCACGAAAATTCACCAGCTCATCTGCATAGGCAGCATCCCAATAACTCTGAAGGCCTAGCATTGATGTCACCCCGTCAGAATCTGGTTCCTCCTTGTCAGAGCTGTGTATGCACAATACACAACATTAAGCACAATATACATCACGACAGTTAACACAATAGACAAGTATGTTCTTGTGTATACGCGCACACCTATAAACACAAAAGAATTAGTAATAGTTTGGTTTTTCCTCATAAACTAATAGTTTGGTTTTTCCTCCAAGGGAAAGTCAAAACAAAGGATGTAAACGTATACACTGGACTGGCCAGTTTCAGGAACCAACCACCAAGAATGCTTGAATAAAACCAAAGAATATATAATAAACCAGATGTGGGTTTCGATTGGCAGAGAGTTCCTTGGCCTGTGTTTATTATTTCTTGGAAGGGCTGTATTATGAATGTCAATAAGAGCCTATCTATATAATAGTAAATGCTACTATTTCCTGCAGTTTCTCTTCACTCCATTTGGAAGGAGAAAAACAATCAGATTCTAGGAATGATTCCAGCTCCGATGGCTAGGAAACCATCCAGACTATCCACAACCGGCTACGTTCCTTCTGCTACCTCGGCAAAATCTTCCGAAACATATAATTATATATTCTACATACCATCCTCCAATATCTAATTACCAACAAGCAATGCAAAACCTAGTTTTCGTGTACTTAATTTCTGGCAAACCAAAGAGGAAGAGAAGGAAGCAACCTGTAATCGGAGGGGGCGCGGAGGTTAGCGGCGGAGAGATCCTCAGCAGCATCGGCGTGGCGTTGGTCGTCGTCGAGAGTGCTGCCATAGTCGCTCTTGATGGACCACGAGTCCGCGGCGATGGAACGATCGTCGTCTGAGATAAGATCGGCTGGAGCAGCTCGGCTCTGCTGCGATACCTCCGAGTCATCAGCCCCCAATCGGATTCCAGCCATTCCCCAAAAACTGCGATACTTCTCTACTCTCTGCTGAGGTAGGTGTAGACGTGATCAGACTTGGAGTCCTCTAGTGGACTGGGTTCTGGGTTCTGGGTTCTATTATGGATTTCGGATTTGGATCGTTTCCATTTTGTCTCTCCTGCTATACATTTTGGCTGTTTCTTTTTTCTCGTGTTTGATTTTTGGAGTGATTTTGTCACTTTTTACTTTATGGTTAAATGCTTCTTCTTCTTCTTAGTCAAAAAAATATATATATATTTACTTCTTCGTCTTTTTTTGGACAAAGACTAATTATTTCATAAAAGAATGACAACTTTTTTTTACTTGATTGACTTAAAAAAAAATGATGACTTTAGTCATTAAACTTTGCTTCGTTTGACCTTTTAATCACTCAATTAAAATATCGTATATCACTTTAATTTCTCATTTGTTTTTTCCATTAAAATTTTGTAAATAATACATTTTTTGGTAAGGATTCTTTGGTCAAATTGCTTGAAAAGAATTTTAATAAAAGTTTAGGTATTTCCGGTATATTATTCTGCTACAGCTGTATAATTGGTTCTAGATGTTGAAGGAAAACATTATTGTGTGCCTTGTCAAACTAGGACTCTTAGTATAGGTTATTCTTCTAGAATATGGATTAGATATTTCCTACATCAATATGAATTGTATCATGTATTCCTCTATATATAGAGGCCCTTTATTCATTAATAAAGTTGATCATATTCTGAGTATTCTCTACTATTTCTCTGTTATTTACGTTTCCCTTAAACACGTTATCAGCACGAGCCCTAACCCTAGCTACAAAACCCAAAAACAGTTTTTCGTGAATAGTACCGCCGTGAACAGTAACTCGTGAACAGTACCCGCCGTGAACAATGATCTCGTGAACGGTACCGCCGCAAATCAAGAATTCAAGCACTCTTCTCCAATTAAGAAAACCAAGTAAGTATTTTTTAAACGTTCATGCTTTTGGTGCGGTTGTATTTTTCTCGGGGATTTAAAAACCTCCCTTCTTCTACATCCCGACCCCTCTTATGGCGTGGGACTTTCTTGGTGAAATTATGAGCAAAAAGACAATAAGCTATACCTACTTCGAAAGATTATGAGAAGTATTAGGGGAGTGATCGAGCTTTATATCGCTTGCGATATATGTAAGTCATGAGCACCAAGAAACTTCATGAGCATCCAAGAAAAAGTTAAAGAGCTTTAATGAATCGTGGGGATTCATAATATATGCTATGATAAAGTAACTTCATGAGCATCCAAGAAAATCTTTGTGATAAAGTAAGTTCACAAAGGCATCGAATTCGACCAATTTTTGGTCATGGCTTATTCATTACTAGACTCACCTACGTAGGTGTGATTTAGGTGAGGGATTGGAATCAGTGGTATTGAGAGAGCTTTGCTCCACCGACATTCCTTTTTCTTATCTGGTCATGCCTGCGAGGAGCTATCGAACAGTTTAAGCTATGGTCATATCCATCTTGGTCTTGTTCTAATCCGAAAATTACTTGGAAATTTTATTTAGTGTTCGTGGATGTCTTTTATGACTGCGAAACTAATGTATCTTCTTATTTGTTTATTTCAGAATGCCTGAAACGCAAAAGCTCGAATTTGACATCCTTGATCCTAATGGAACCGAGTATCACCGATGGGTGACGGATGTTGAAACAACATTCATTGGAAAAGAGATTATTTCCACAATTCGTGCTCCAGATGCGAACACGAAAGCTCCACCTGCGTCTGCCCAATCCCAAGCACTGATGTTTCTAAGGCGCCATATGGCCCCTTCCCTAAGATGGGAATATATGCAAGTTAAGGATCCATATGAATTATGGACTGCTCTCTATGGGAGATTCGGAAACATCCAGGATACACTACTTCCTAATTTGAAAGTCAAGTGGAACGACATCCGCTTTCTTGATTTCAAAACCGTAGCAGAATTTAATTCTGAGATGCTACGTCTATGGGCTATGCTTCAATTTTGTAAGGTGACTCTTACCGAAGCAGACTTGATAGAGAAGACCCTCTCTACCTTCCCCGCATCGGCACTCATCCTCTCAAAGCAATATAGGATGGAGTATAACGCCAAGCGGATTATTTCGTTCAATCAGCTAATCAATCTTCTACAAGTAGCTGAGAAGCATGACACGATAATGTTGAACAATAACTCGCGGCCTGTCGGAACAAAGAGAGTTGCAGAAACACATTATGGAAAATTGGCCAAGAGTGGACGAAACCCTAATGCTAAGGGTAATGCTAATGGACGCCTCGGTCCATATAATCGTCCAAATAAGGAAGGTAACTGCAACAATGTTGCACCAAATCGTGGGAACTATGTACCACGTGGAAGAGGGATTGGAGGACGTGGCATGGGCCATGGTGGCCATGCCAACGTTGGCCATGGATGGCGCGGCAACAGGGTGTACAACCGTACACAAAATCATCCTCTAAGGGCACAAGTTGTTAGACGCAACAATGAGGCAGGTGGTGCCAACGAGCCATGCCACCGATGTGGATCAAATGGTCATTGGTTTAGGCAATGCAAGGCAAGCAACAAATTGGCTGCGGATTACAAGAAGTATCGTGAATCCCGAGAGCAAGAAGCCTATTATGGAGAAGATACCGGAGATGAGAAAGATGTCAATCTCACAATTGCAGATTTCAAAGTCGACCAAAGCAATGAGAAGACTTTAGAAGTTCCAGACTTCAATTAAATTGCAATTGTTTTATTTCCAAGTTTATTATGTAAAGGCTTTTGATGCCTTATTTCAATTGACATTTGTCATAGTTATTTTGGATTAGAATTTTCTGGACAAGACCTCGATGTAATCGTTGGCAAGAATGTCAATAAATTTCGAAATTTCTTCATAAGATTTGCAAGTTGTTTTCGAAATTTTTGTTATGTCATGGACATATATTTATATTCATACCCTATGTTTGTAGGTATGTTTCCCGGAGAGATTGAATGCCTTGCTGATTGTGGGACTACCCACACAATACTTCGCCACCGGCAATTATTTATTGAGTTAGTTCCTTATAACTCTTCTGTGACTACGATGACTGGGTCATCACGATTGATCAATGGGCGAGGCAATGCCCAATTTATGTTGCCCAATGGCACCGTGCTCAATGTTACCGAAGCACTTTATGCTCCTCGAGCTAATCGTACTCTCCTAAGTTTTAAAGACATTTGCGCCAACGGTTATCACATGGAAACTCATTGTGAGAATGGAAACGAATACTTATGTATTACTTCTAATGAATGCGGAAGAAAGCGCATCTTAGAAAGACTTATGTGTCGTTCTAGTGGGTTATATTTAACCACTATCCGTATTATTGAATCCAACAATATTTTTAGAGATGATCTCTTGGATTCAAACACATATAGGCTTTGGCACGACCGCTTGGCACATCCAGGTCGTGATATGATGATCCGTATATTGAAAACCTCACACGGACATCCCTTTTATCAAGCTAATAGAAGCAAGAATCAAAAGTTGATTCAAAGAGATGAGACAGTCAAAAGCAAGTACAAAAATGCTGCTGTCCGACGCACGTCGACCGGTCGAGCCATCATCGTCGAACGGTCGAGCCATCATCGTCGAACGGTCGACCAACCTTCTGGATGGCACAACTCGATCCAGTGTGCGTCGTCGACCGGTCGAGGACATTGTCGAATGGTCGACACCCGTCCAGGGATTTTTGTCGAACGGTCGACCCCCCTGTCGACCGGTCGATGATTTCCTGCCTTCTTCGGGCTGTTTTTCCCCTAATGTGCACCATGATTCCAACATTCATCAGGATGCCTCTTATGCTTCTATCGCTTCTATGGCCCATGGCTCATTTTGCAAAGCCTGTTCCTTAAGCAAATTAGGATCGAGACCATCCTATGCTAAGGACACAAAAGAAAATATTCCATTCTTACATCGTATCCAAGGGGATATTTGTGGACCCATCCATCCATATTGCGGACCTTTTAGATATTTTATAGTTTTGGTGGATGCTTCGACACGCTGGTCACATGTCGCTTTATTGTCCACACGCAATGCTGCTTATGCAAAGCTCCTAGCACAAATTATACGCTTAAGGGCTCACCACCCTGATCATCCTATTAAGTCAATTCGTCTTGACAATGCTGGGGAGTTTACATCACAAACTTTTGATGATTATTGCATGTCTGTTGGGATTGATGTTGAGCATCACGTACCCCATGTGCATACACAAAATGGTCTCGCAGAAGCCACCATTAAGAGACTTCAAATGGTTGCTCGGACATTGGTTATGCGCACGAATCTCCCATTATCTGCTTGGGGTTATGCAATATTGCATGCAGCTTTACTTATTCGTTTCAGACCCACTACTACCCAACCATTTTCTGCGTACCAGTTGGTAACTGGATATGAGCCGGATGTCTCACATTTACGCATTTTTGGTTGTGCGGTTTATGTGCCATTTGCGCCTCCACAGCGCACCAAAATGAGTCCTCAGAGACGTTTAGGTGTCTATGTTAGTTACGAATCTCCAACAATTGTCCGCTATTTGGAACCCTTGACAGGCGATCTCTTTACCGCTAGATTTGCGGATTGTCACTTTGATAAGAACAAGCATGTTCCACAGGAACGACATGAATTGTCGTGGTCTGTCCTCACTCTGTCTCATCTTGATCCCCGAACTGGACAGTGTGATAATGAGGTGCAGAGAATTCTCAATCTTCAGAACGTAGCAGATTCGATGCCTGATGCGTTTTCTGATATTGCTAAAGTGACGAGATCACACATACCAGCTGCAAACGTGCCTGCAAGGTTGGAAATCCCTAATACGGGATATGGCGCCATTACTGGCGTTGCAACTACAACTAGTGGAGGAGTAGTTGAGGCCGTGGTTCCCCAGAGAAAGAGGGGGAGACCACTTGGTTCGATGGATTCTCGCCCAAGGAAGAAAGCGAGTTTGGCACAGCCTAATCCATTCATCATCAATACCGGAAACCCGTCTCATGAGATTATCTCTGATTATAGTTATGTCCACGAATCAATATTGGGGGACACTTAAATGATTGAATCAATTTCAGAGAACAAAGAAATCTCAATGAATTATGCATGCATGCTTGAGACGTTGGAAAAAAATTCCATTATCATTGATGATGTATTTGCATATTCTGTTGCTCAAGTAGAGCATGATGACATCGAACCACGCTCTGTTGAAGAATGTCAACAAAGAGCCGATTGGCCTAAATGGAAAGAAGCAATCCAGGCTGAACTAGATTCACTAACAAAGAGACAGGTATTTGGGCCCGTACTGTTAACACCGCCAAGTGTAAAGCCTGTAGGACATAAATGGGTCTTTGTTAGAAAGCGTAATGAGAAGAATGAAGTTTTAAGGTATAAGGCTCGCCTTGTGGCGCAAGGTTTCTCACAACGCCTTGGGATTGACTACGAGGAGACATTATGGACGTTATTACGTTCCGCTACCTTGTCAGTTTGGTAGTTTCCGAAAAACTTGACATGCAGCTCATGGATGTGGTTATAGCATATCTCTATGAGGATCTAGATTTAGAGATATATATAAAGGTGCCTGATGGACTTCAATTACCCAAGTCAAGTGACTCTAAACCACGGAGTGCATTTTCAATAAGATTAAAACGCTCACTTTAAGGATTAAAACAATCCCGACGGATGTGGTATAACCGTCTAAGTGACTACTTGATTGGGAAGAGATATATTAATAATGATTTATGCCCATGCGTATTTATTAAGAAAACAAGTTCCGGATTTGCAATTATTGTTGTCTATGTTGATGACATGAATTTAATTGGCACTCTCGAAGAACTGAGAGATACTGCTACATATTTGAAATCCGAATTTGAGATGAAAGATCTTGGGAAAACTCTGTTTTGTCTAGGCCTTGAGCTAGAGCACCGAGAAAGTGGAGTATTGATCCACCAATCTGCTTATGTCCACAAGATGTTAAGAAGATTTAACATGGACAAAGTACATCCGGTTAGCACTCCCATGATCGGTCGGACCCTAGATCCAAAGAAGGATCCATTTCGTCCAAAGGATGATGACGAAGAAATTCTAGGGGCCGAAGTGCCATATCTGAGTGCAATAGGCGCGTTATTGTACTTAGCTCAATGCACTAGACCTGACATCTCTTTTGCTGTGAACTTGTTGGCTAGATTTAGCTCTGCGCCCATGCAACGCCATTGGAGTGGCATAAAGACAATATTTCGTTACCTTAAAGGTACAATTGATTTGGGCTTATTTTATCCCTACAGAGAGAGAGCCAAGTATGAAAAACTGGCTGTGTTTTCTACTGCCGATAACGATGATCGACCGGTCGAGGTACAACCGTCGAACGGTCGACACTCGAACAGGAAGGCCCTTACTCCCTATACCGAAAATCCTTATGATGTTTTGGTTGGTTTTGCTGATGTTGGGTACCTCTCTGACTCGCACAAAGGCCGTTCCCAAACTGGTTATGTCTTTACCATGGGTAACACGGCAATATCTTGGAGGTCCACCAAGCAAACATTAGTTGCTACTTCCTCGAATCATGCAGAGATAATTGCTCTACATGAAGCTGTTCGTGAATGTGTATGGTTAAGGTCTGTCATTGCACATATTCGAGGAACTAGTGGTTTGAAGTCAACCACTGAGGAACCTACATGCATTTATGAAGATAATGTTGCTTGCATCGAGCAGATGAAGCAAGGTTTCATTAAAGGGGACAATACCAAGCATATATCACCTAAGTTCTTTTATAATCAGCAACAACAGACTCTCCTCAAGATTCAAGTGAATCAAGTTAGATCCGAGGAGAATGTGGCAGATTTATTTACTAAGTCTTTGCCTAAGTCCACATTTCAAAAACATGTTAAAAGCATTGGTATGCTTAAGTTATCTAAGATCTCATGATTGTAAGAATCAGGGGGAGGTGCAGACTTGAGGGGGAGTCTGGCACATACATGTCATTTTTCAAATGTGAAGGGTGCATTGTACTCTTTTTCCATTCGACCAAGGTTATTTTTCCCACTGGGTTTTTATTGTTACTTGGCAAGGTTTTTAACGAGACAACATGGAAAGCACCATCTGGTTGTGACCGGCACAAGGGGGAGTGTTGAAGGAAAACATTATTGTGTGCCTTGTCAAACTAGGACTCTTAGTATAGGTTATCCTTCTAGAATATGGATTAGATATTTCCTACATCAATATGGATTGTATCATGTATTCCTCTATATATAGAGGCCCTTTATTCATTAATAAAGTTGATCATATTCTGAGTATTCTCTACTATTTCTCTGTTATTTACGTTTCCCTTAAACACTAGAAACATTTTGGTTTTATATATTATTGTTATCGGGTGGATTGTACTGTGCTCTAATTCTGCTGCAGCTGTATATTTGGTTATGAAAATATTTGAATGCTTGGTGTTATATATTATTGTTATCAGGTGGATTGTATTATGCTTTGCACAAGATTACAGTACAGGTACAAACACTTTCAGTTTTTAATCTGCTAGTGTTTCTAGTTGTGTTTGAGGTTTTAGAAAACAAAACCATAAAGTTGGACCATGAGCTTGTGTAATCCAGTTTAGATATACAAGACACAGCTCGAAAATTTTATCATATCTTGTTTGGAGCTTCTGTGCATTGCAATTAGAGTCAACTATATATAATGTCACTTTTGGTGACCTTGTTATTTTCTAAGCCACCAAATATTTTTATTCCTCATAAAACCACCTAAATATTAAAAAATTTAATATTTACAAAAAGATCACCGTGTTTTTATTTTCATTATTTATAAAAATGTTACTGCGCTACTGCATTATTTTTTGGCAGTAGCTTTGTTACTCTTTGGCAGTAGCTTTGTATGCATTGCAGCATAGTGCCTGGCCACTTTGATGGCGTCGTCGGGTAGGGGGGTTCCGAACCTGGAAGCTGATCCACTAGGCCACTTGCAATGGTTAGATTTGTTGTTCCTTGACAGTAGCTTTATTATTCTTTAACAATAATTTTTTTATTTTTTGGCAGTAGTTTTGTTGTTCTTTAACAATAATTTTTTTGCTATTTGACAATAGCTTTATTGTTCTTTGACAGTAGTCACTACTAGAAATTGGCCTTGTAGGGACACCTATCTGTCCCATTTTTTTGGCCTATAGTAACTGATATCTGTCCCCTTTGATCAAAGGGGACAGATTTCTCATCTGTGCCATTTGCTTGTGTTCCTAGCTAAATTTGGGACAGCTCAAATATCTGTCCCCAAACATATATGGCCCCCCCCCAATGTATTCCCTACTGCAATATGTACTGCAACATTGTTATATGTATGCTACTGTTCATGTATACAACAAACTCATACTCTGTGGGTCCCAATATATATCCAATATAAAGAAAATATCAATTATAAGATCAAAATTTAAATTGGGACAGATATCAGTCGCACTACATTGTTATGATATGTGATACTGTTCATTCACCTACTACATGATGAATTCATAAAATAGCCTTCAATTCATTCTCATTCTGTTCAACGTAAAAAACAATGAATCCTAATTCTGCAAGCTCGACAAATGTCATTCATTTCTCATTATCCATACAAAAGAGGCTTACTTCAAGTCCCAGACTTCTATACTAATTAATTACATATGGTATATCATTGCTAGATCTAGTAAGGCAGAAACCATTACCCAAAAATATACATAATTCATCTCTTAACAAAAGCCATAACCCAGAACATGATCAAAATGGAAAGGTTATAAGAGATGGGAATTATATATTGACGAAACCGTCAAAGTATGGGGTAAGTAGATTGTGAAGGGGGGTTGTCGTTCCAACGAGGATCGATGGGCTCCTCAATCCCTTGGTAGTTTGTGTGATCTAATGCTCTAGCAATGATGGAATAGATGAGAAATGGAAAGAGTGAGTGAAGGTGAGTATGTGACAATGAGTGAAGTGTGAGTGTAGTGAGTTTGATTTTGTAAAGAGATGGTGAAACGCAAGACAACAAACAAGTAAACTAAGCAAGCAAAGAAGGTAAATGTGTGTGCACAATAAGGAAAATGTTGGGGTTTTCGGGTTAGCCTAAGTCCAATTACGATGCTTAACGAACCAATTTAGTAATTATGCTTGTGCAACGATTGAATCAAGTTTCGTATCTTAGCCATGTTATGGGTCTAAGACCATCTTCTCTTATGTATTCATAGTGCCATGTTATGGGTCACTAGAACTCTCCCAATGTGGCTTGGGAGGCGAAGGGCACAAAGACTTAGAAGCTCAAACAAGGAGGCCTCATCACATCTATTATCAAATGCCTAGAGAGGGTTAGGAGTCACCCCAACAATCTCAATCAAAATAGATTGCACACATGCTCAAAGAAGTGACTAAGTTCCCTAAACATGCATTCAACACAAATTAAAGTGGGTAATATACATATCCATTCATCACAAAGCATCCATACATAATTAGTTCATCATTACATCACAATGGACTAGGGCACACAACCCTAGTCCCCAACAAGGTAACTACTCACTATCCATCAAGGGATGCATCATCACAAAACAATAGTAAGCTAAAATCATGAATACAAGAGAGAGAAGGGGTGAGAAATGCTCAATCAATGGTGTATCCTTCTTCTTCTTGGGTGTAGATGACGTCCCTGATGTCTGGTGAGGATCCCCAGCTGCCCAAATGGTGGTAGAAGTGGCGGAGGCGGCGGAGACGAGCTGAAGCGACGGATTCCGTCGACTGTCGACCGTTCGACAGGTAGTCGTCGACCGGTCGATGGTCGTGCAGAGGCTGAAGTGAAAGGGAGAAATGGAGAGAAGGAAAGGGGAAAGGAAGTGAGGTCGATTTGGGTCTGAATGGGAAGGTTGAAGATGACCTAATGAGGCAAAAACTAAGCTATTTATAGGCTAGAGGGGAAGAAATAAAGGGCTAGGATGAAGTAGGGTTTAATCTAAGGGCTCAAAGGTTTAATGAAGGGCAAGGAAGGGAAATCACAAGGGAGGACAAAAAGGAGGAATAATCAACATGTCACCTCACCAAATCTAGTGTGGTCCTTGATGATGTGGGAGCACATTTGTGAATCACAAGGTTGACCTTGACTTGGACCTTGACTTTGACCTTCGGAGTTGACCATAGTTGACTTTTCGGTTTCTTGGTCAATCTTCCGGAATTCTCTTGTGCTTCATTCTCGGGACTCGGCATTTGACTCTTTGATGCTCCAAAGTCGGGGTTGACCACGAGTTGACTTTTGGTCCTCGGGTTGACTTTTCGTCTTTTTGCCGGAAATCCACTAAAAGCTCCAAAATGTTCCTTTTTTATCCCAATATCGTTCCGATGCTCAATTTACCTACAAGTGTGCAAACAAGGATTAGAGACTCACAAATGACCATTGGAGAAGTACAATAATGATGATTAGAGGCCTAATTTGTATGCAAATCACATACAAATCACACCCCCACACTTAAGCTTTGCTTGTCCTCAAGCAAATAGAATCAACAATCCAATCAACACAAATTCAATTGCCTTTCCAACCATATCCTCAGTAAGCCCACTAAGCTATTCATCAAGATTCAATCAAGCACACAACATAAACAATCAACCAAGTGATTAAGATATGTATTCAATGCATGCTTGGTGTAGTGTGTGCTAGCCATGGAATAATCAATCAAGAGCAATCAAATTAGCACATGTTGAAATGCTTAACCGCTAAACTCACATGATTCACTAAATATTTCCGCTCTTATGTTTAGGGTTAAGTGTTTACTCTCAAAGCATAACCAAAAGCAACGTCCCCATAAGCTTGCTCAATGACCATCTTTCCACTAATTAATTCACAACTTATTGGATCAAAAGGGCTTTCACATGGTTGTAATGGGGCCAAAGGTTAAGGGTTAGCATGAAATGAAGGGAATAGAAAGTCAAATGTTCCTAATGCTTCACAAGACAAATCAAGGACTTTGAAACTCATTTCTTATGTGTGTGCTTGTAATCGACAACCTAAACCTTATTCTCCTCCAACCTTTTATTTTTCTACAACTTCTTTTGGATTTTTTTTCTTCCTTTCTCCTTTTCTCTTTCTTTTTCTCAACAACAATTTCCCATTTTGTATTTTCTTTTCTTTGGGACTTTCTTCTTGAACTTATTTTTATACACCACTTTTCTTTTTTTGATTTTCTCAACTTCTTTTCTTCTTTACAACCTCAACTCTTTCTATTTAACTACCCCCACACTTGCCATTTTGTACAATCCCATAAATTTCCCAAGCATATAAGAAACAAGAAGTCACAATCATTGCCTTATTAACATTTCGGAACAAGGGTGGCTCGTGTTTTAAGTTAAAATATGGGTTAAGGTGATGTGGGTGGTGAAATGAAAGGTTAAACGATGAATGTGGCTCAAATGGGTTAGTCCTAGTGGATTAGTGTTTAAGGGATGAATGTAAGTTTGGCCATGGTGCTAAACTAGTGCCTTAATCATTTCCAATTCGTTGCAAACTAACACATAGCCTCAAGCGGTCTTTGAGCAAGTTCTAGGTCTCGTAAACTAATGGAATGCACACACATGAAGAACAAGGATGTATGAATGATGCATACATATCAATAAGGCTCAAAATCTCACCATAAAGGGTATATGCAAGTCAATACATTGTCTACACATGCTTCTCTAGTTGCAAATGATCAATCAACATGGCAAATGTGCACAAAGTGTCAAGCAAGCATCAATTACATAAATTAATCACAAGGCAATCCAATAAAGTTTAAGCACATGCTCTTTATCCACTTAATTCACACCCTACGGGCTCAAATTCATCATTGGGGTTGAAAAGGACAATAAAAACACACCAAACAAACTTCAAAGTTTCAAAATTCTCAAAATTTTCAACTTTAAGCATCTGTCGACCGGTCGTCACATTGTTGTCGACCGGTCGACACACGTCCAGGGAATTCCGTCGACCAGTCGATCAAAGGGTCGACAGTTCGATGAAAACTTTGAAAAATTGAAAAAATTTTGGTGGTTCGAAAATGTGAGACAACTTTAATTTAGCCCAACCTCACACCCCCACACTTAATACCAACATCGTCCTCGGTGTTGTGAGGAGTTTAAAAGCAAAGAAAATCACATTGGTAAAAGTGAAGAGAGTGAAGTCGGGCGAATGCACACATAACAAAACATATAGCAATCGGAAGATAGAGATAAGAAACCCCCCTCGTAGACGACTTCCTTAGCTAGCCAAGAGACCTCAAATACACACCAACCTCAGGGAACAAGGCCCTGACTTCCATATGTTTGCTCCTCGGATGCCAAATGAACTAGCGAGTGTGATTGCATCGGGATCACTTGAAAACAGGGGAAAACAGCAATGCAGCATTGACCTTCTCCCAAAGATATGGTTATAGCTCAAAGAATAGGCATCCAAGTTTAGTGATTCCAGTGGCGTTGGAAAGTACACTCTGTTGCTACCATTTCATATCTTTACCGGGACAGGCCCCGTGCAGGGCCCGAAGTAGCTCGTTATCACTGGGAGCAGCCCGCTTATGGACCCCCTCACATATAATTGGTCTGCTGACTCGGTAGGGAGTCCCCTACCGAGCACATAGCCTCTACCTCGCCCCGGCGGCGTCATCGACTCGGTAGGGAACCCCTACCGAGCATCCGCTATAACGGCGGGGGTAAGCCCCGGCCGCGGTCAAAGCCCCGGCCGTACCCCGGCGGTGCCGGTAAGACCAGGCGGGTGTACCGGACAGCAAGCTCTCCCCCGGCTCCACGCGGACGTCTCCCGACTGTGCACCGAGTGAGGCCGCCCCACGGTGCCGGCACGGCCAGCTGGCACACGTGCTTGTCCACTACCTCACGAATCGCACTAGGTCGCATACCCATGCTGCACTAGGCGCCGCCATCCCTCGATGCGCACATCGAGGTAGTGGACCAGAGAATATTCCTCGTGTCAGGGGATGTCCCCCACGCCAGGGAAGCTTGTCTCCGACCTCACCTCATATATAAGGAGTCCTCACTCCTTATTCAGGTACGTTCTCTCCGAATCCCAAACTCTCTGCTCTTCAAACACCAATCGGTACTGACTTGAGCGTCGGAGGGTCTTCGGTCGGTACACGCCGACCTCCCTGACCAATCTTGTGCTTTCAGGTACCCGCACACGACACTACCGGGCAATTGGGAAACGGCAGAAACACACTCAAAGAGCTTTAGTTTGGTCACTGGAAACTCAGGAATAGCTTCTCAAACATGCAATGAAGAACCGGTCAAAGTGACCCCTTCGAAAGTCAAACTGTAGTGAGCACTCCTCCTTTAAACACATATTGAAGCAGATCCAACTGTCTGTTTAGAGAGAAATTTACACCGGGCATAGAAGACTCATAGAAGAAGCGTTCCCAACTTGTTTCACTCCATTCCAACGGTCCAATGTGGATAAAACTGTCTCCAAAGTCACTGTTCTTCCCAGGCCTCTCGTAGACAAATGCTAATCAACACCTCTTGGGGTTCCTCCCTTCAAATCTTCTTATCCTAGCACCTCCCAACCTCCCAAAACCCTTATTCATTACTAAATAGTGCTGAAAACAAAAATTTCTTTTCCAAGTGGGTTGCCTCCCCACAAGCGCTTCGGTTTATAGACCTAAAAAGCCGGTCTTGGTTCCTCCTTGGTGAAATTATGGTGGCTCAAAGCAAAGCTTCTTCTCACTCACTGTATGGCTTGTCTCACCATCTCCAAAGCTTCCCACAAAGCAGCCCTTCATACCATTGAAAATCGAAATTGAAGTTTGGGGCCATGCATACTTCTTCTTCCTTACCTCGCCAACCATCTCCCTCATGGCCTTGATTGTCGCCTTTTGTAGCTCATTCATGGGAGGGCTCTTCTTTGTAGCTCCTTCAAGAAGTGGATCCTTCCCAAGTATGTCTTTATGAGAAAGAGGTGGTGGCTTTGAGTTCACAAGAGGCGGTGGATTGTCATACCCCCAAATTGGTGAGTAGTGGTCGTGAGCACGAGGTGTAGGCTTCGGTGGATTCAAAGGACCAAAGATCCTTTCACTCTTAGCACTATT
This sequence comes from Rubus idaeus, assembly GCA_030142095.1. Taxonomy (NCBI): domain Eukaryota; kingdom Viridiplantae; phylum Streptophyta; class Magnoliopsida; order Rosales; family Rosaceae; genus Rubus; species Rubus idaeus. The sequence continues at coordinate 21,102,082 of CM057965.1, forward strand.
GCCCTTCACCAAGTTAATAGAAAACACATTCTCAACTACCTCCGGAGGATGAATGGGCTTGAACATTTCAAACTTCACTTTCTCACCCAACACCTTGAAGCTAATGGTTCCCTTTAAAACATTGATCTTCACTCCCGCCGTAGCCATGAAAGGGCGTCCAAAGGTAAGGGGAAATCCATTGTCTTCATTGGGGTCATCACCCATATCAAGCACAACACAGTCGGCGGGAAGAATAAACTTGTCAACTCTTACTAGCACATCTTCCACTACACCCGCCGGTCTTCGCTTGCTTCCATCCGCAAAGGTAAGTGCAATAGGGGTAGGTTGCAAAGCACCAATGCTCAACCTCTTATAGAGAGATAGAGGCATCACATTGACACTTGCCCCTAGGTCCATAAGTGCTCCATCAAGGTGTGCCTCACCAATTTGACATCCGATAGTGAAGCTCCCGGGATCTTTCCTCTTCGGTGGCATGTTGTGTTGAATCATTGAGCTTACATGCCCTTCAATCTTGTATACTTCATGTTCCTCAAGCCGCTTCTTCTTGGTACACAAGTCCTTGAGAAAATTTGCATAGACCGGCACTTTGCAAATGAGCTCCAACAAAGGGATATTAATCTCTACCTTTTTGAATACTTCATGAAGCTCATCTGTCAATGTCTTCTTCTTGTTCCTCCTCTCATCGGGGGTGATCTTCATCGCTTGGTGTACATGCACATCATCATCAAGGAGCTCCCTAGAGGTGCTCATGGTTCTTGGTGGGTCCATAGCCTTCATAGCCTCACCACCAAGGTTAGAAACCATGACATTCTCATGCCTAGGAGTCTCCTCACTCAATGCTCCTTCTTGTGTCCTCACTCCACCATAAGAGGTAACATCATTCTCAAAAGACAAGTAACCAAGTCCTTTCCCAAGCACTACTCCTTCATTCTCCTCACAAGTCTTCTCCTCACTCAATCCATAATTGCCAAGGAGTACATTTTCTTCCTCCTTGGCCCCATCCTCCATGTAATGCATATGATCAAAGTTCTCATGAATAGGAATGAAAGGAGAAGGGGTGAAAACATTTGATATTAGGGGAGTAGGAGTATAAGTAGCATGAGAGATACCGGAATGAGAGGTGAAGATAGCATTGCATTGCTCCTTGGTCTTGAACTTAGGGTTTTGCTCCACATTAGAAGGCAAGGTACCTCTTGGCCTCTCACTAATCTCCTTGGCCATTTGGCCCATTTGCAACTCAATCTTTGACAAGCCTTGTTGTAAGATGTTTTGCCCTTGTTCAAGAGCCGAGATCGCTTCATTGCTCTTCACTTGGCTTTGCACAAGGGTGGCGATCATGTCCTTCATTGACGGCTCCGCGGACTCTTGAGCTTGAGAGCTACTTGGGGCAGCAAAAGATGAAGAGACACCTTGATGGTAGGTGTTTCCTCCTTGAGTAGAGAACCCGGGAGGTGATCCAAAAGTTGAGCTCCTATGTCCTCCATATGTGCCACTCCCTTGATACTTATCTCCTCCTTGGTAAGTATTATACCCTTGAGATCTCTCTTGATACCTTTGAGCATTGTTTCCCAAAGGTTTTGGTTGGTATCCTTGAGTGCTCCCTTGCTCATTCCGAGGTGCAAAGTTGTTGTAAGGTTTTGAAGGCGCTTGATAAGAACCTTGTGAATAGGAACTCACTTGGTTCACTTGTTGTCTCTCTCCCTTCTCTTCCTCAACCATGTAAGCACACTCCTCCGCTTGATGGCCAAGAGAGCCACAATAGAAGCAAGATGGTGAAGAGATAACACTATTGACTTGTCGAGGAGGAGGCTTGGATTGCGATTGCATGAGCATGTCTATCTTCTTGTTGAGAGCCGCTTCCAACCTATCAAATTGGGTTCTCATCATGTCATCCCCCAATGATTCACTTGAGACATTGTGGACTCTTGTTACTTGAGGTGCCGGTTGTGTGGGAGGAAGTCTTCTTGACCCAAAGTCATCCCATAGCTCGGAATTTGTGGCTAGGTCCTCAAATGTGTCCCATGCCTCATCGGGAGACATACCGGCTATTGTGCTTCCCCGAAAAGTATCAACTCTTTGTCGTTGCCCGGAAGATAACCCTCGGTAGAACACATTAACTAGAAACCATTGTTCCAAGCCATAGTGTGGGCAACTCATCACTAAATCCTTGAATCTCTCCCAAGTCTCATAGAAAGCGTCACCTGATTGGTGCTTGAAGTTGACAATAGAATCCCGAACCTTGGCGGCCTTGCTAGGTGGGAAGAACTTTGAGAGGAAAGCTTCTTGCAACTCAAACCATGAGTGAATGGACCTTGGTGGAAGCTTGAGTAACCACTTCCTAGCTCTATCCTTCAATGTGAAAGGGAATAGGCGAAGCTTGAGTCCATCCTCGGGTAGTCCATGTAGTTTCACCGTCGTACAAGCTTGCTCAAACTCCATAAGGTGATCGTATGGACTCTCATCTTTCAAGGCATGAAAGGTAGGCATAATGCTCAAGGTGGAAGACTTGATTTCATAATGAGTGTTGCACGGTGGTAGAATGATGCAAGAGGGGTGATCCACCACATGAGGAAGAGTGTACTCCCTCATGCGTCTCACGGGAGGTGGATTGTTGTTATTGAGTGGATCCGGTGGTGGATTTGGTTCTCCCATTGTTGCTTGGGGAATCGGCTCTTCCAAAGGTGCTTGGTGGCGCTCAAATGTAGGCGGTGCACTCTCACAAACAACCGGTATACGTCTCACAATCGGTCTACGTCTCACTCTTGGCCTTCCTCTTGTGTTCTCACTTAAAATCTTTCCGCTTCTAAGTTGTATGCGTGTGTGAGAGGTTGAAGCAAGGTTCATATACCTTCAAAACACAATAATCAATGATTAGATACCACAATTGAAGTAAGGAATACAAGTATAAGAGGTGAAAACAAGTAATGATATCAAAGAGTGAAAGAAACAAAGCAAAGGAACGAAAATGTTCCCGGTCGACCGTTCGACAGACAGTCGTCGACCGGTCGACACACGTCCAGGGAATTTCCGTCGAAGGGTCGAGAAACAGGGTCGACCGTTCGACAAGTGCCCTGAAACTATATTTTTGTGATTTTCTCCTTTTATACCTAAACAAATAAGGTCCCAAAAGGTGCAAGGGAACCCAAACAACAATAAACAAGTAACCTAAGACACAATTAAACCAACGAAAGTACGAATTCAATATTCACAAGTTCAAAAACACACTTGATGCAAGAAACTAAATGAAAGTAAACTAGATGGTTATCAAACTAGGCAATGAAATACCACAATATGAACAAACACAATAAGGAAATATGCACACAAGGGCAAAAGAAAGCTAAAGTCTCAGCCACAACTACCAAGAAATCAACGATTAAACCTAGATCCCCGGCAGCGGCGCCATTTGACGAAACCGTCAAAGTATGGGGTAAGTAGATTGTGAAGGGGGGTTGTCGTTCCAACGAGGATCGATGGGCTCCTCAATCCCTTGGTAGTTTGTGTGATCTAATGCTCTAGCAATGATGGAATATATGAGAAATGGAAAGAGTGAGTGAAGGTGAGTATGTGACAATGAGTGAAGTGTGAGTGTAGTGAGTTTGATTTTGTAAAGAGATGGTGAAACGCAAGACAACAAACAAGTAAACTAAGCACGCAAAGAAGGTAAATGTGTGTGCACAATAAGGAAAATGTTGGGGTTTTCGGGTTAGCCTAAGTCCAATTACGATGCTTAACGAACCAATTTAGTAATTATGCTTGTGTAACGATTGAATCAAATTTCGTATCTTAGCCATGTTATGGGTCTAAGTCCATCTTCTCTTATGTATTCATAGTGCCATGTTATGGGTCACTAGAACTCTCCCAATGTGGCTTGGGAGGCGAAGGGCACAAAGACTTAGAAGCTCAAACAAGGAGGCCTCATCACATCTATTATCAAATGCCTAGAGAGGGTTAGGAGTCACCCCAACAATCTCAATCAAAATAGATTGCACACATGCTCAAAGAAGTGACTAAGTTCCCTAAACATGCATTCAACACAAATTAAAGTGGGTAATAGACATATCCATTCATCACAAAGCATCCATACATAATTAGTTCATCATTACATCACAATGGACTAGGGCACACAACCCTAGTCCCCAACAAGGTAACTACTCACTATCCATCAAGGGATGCATCATCACAAAACAATAGTAAGCTAAAATCATGAATACAAGAGAGAGAAGGGGTGAGAAATGCTCAATCAATGGTGTATCCTTCTTCTTCTTGGGTGTAGATGACGTCCCTGATGCCTGGTGAGGATCCCCAGCTGCCCAAATGGTGGTAGAAGTGGCGGAGGCGGCGGAGACGAGCTGAAGCGATGGATTCCGTCGAGCGTCGACCGTTCGACGAGTAGTCGTCGACCGGTCGATGGTCGTGCGAGGCTGAAGTGAAAGGGAGAAATGGAGAGAAGGAAAGGGGAAAGGAAGTGAGGTCGATTTGGGTCTGAATGGGAAGGTTGAAGATGACCTAATGAGGCAAAAACTAAGCTATTTATAGGCTAGAGGGGAAGAAATAAAGGGCTAGGATGAAGTAGGGTTTAATCTAAGGGCTCAAAGGTTTAATGAAGGGCAAGGAAGGGAAATCACAAGGGAGGACAAAAGGGAGGAATAATCAACATGTCACCTCACCAAATCTAGTGTGGTCCTTGATGATGTGGGAGCACATTTGTGAATCACAAGGTTGACCTTGACTTGGACCTTGACTTTGACCTTCGGAGTTGACCATAGTTGACTTTTCGGTTTCTTGGTCAATCTTCCGGAATTCTCTTGTGCTTCATTCTCGGGACTCGGCATTTGACTCTTTGATGCTCCAAAGTCGGGGTTGACCACGAGTTGACTTTTGGTCCTCGGGTTGACTTTTCGTCTTTTTGCCGGAAATCCACTAAAAGCTCCAAAATGCTCCTTTTTGATCCCAATATCGTTCCGATGCTCAATTTACCTACAAGTGTGCAAACAAGGATTAGAGACTCACAAATGGCCATTGGAGAAGTACAATAATGATGATTAGAGGCCTAATTTGTATGCAAATCACATACAAATCATATATATCAGAAAAATACTTCAAAAGGTCTGAAGATTTGGTATCAGATTACAGCCCCCACCCCCAACATTCTCAGAGAGCTTAGCTGATCACCTTCTCTATCTAGTAGTCCTCACTGCACTTTGTGTCATTTATTTTGCTGAGAAAATGGAGAATCCAAACCCGCAAACCAATTGGTTTAAACTACAATGAGTAAAAGAACATTACAATTAATATTGGGAAAATAATCTACAATATACAAATCTATTTCTCAATGAAATTGATACAATAATTGTTTAAATTACCATGAAATAATAGCAAAACCAAAAGGTACACCTATGCAAAACTATTTTGAAGCAGTAGTAGTATAAGATTAACATAAGACCATAAGTAAAAAGTAAATTAAAAGCTTTCCAACCCCCTTACCTTGAATTTATCTTTGGTCAACCATACAGCAACAGAATTAGGTCTGCAATTAAAAGGAAGGGATTCATTTGGAGCCTCAACTAATGCAACCCGAGCTTAACCACAAGAATGATCTTGGTAGTTCACCTGCAATCACAAAAATAAAAATTAATATTTGAATGAACACACAAAGCACAATGGAACACATCTCATGTGAACTTTATTTGAACCTAGCTTTTATAGATGTCTACAACTTTGACGAAATGGAAATACTACCAAAATTCAGATAAACTCATTGTTCATACCAACCTAGAGAACCTGAAAAACTGCACATGTGTTCTGCACCTCTGCTCTAACAAATTTTTGAAAGTTATAGTGACTCAAGTCAACTCTCTATTGTATCCACCTTAGTTTAGCCTAGGAGTGTTGTTGTGCAAGTTTGGCCTAACATAATGCAACATTAATTTTGATTGCATGACACCATAAGCAAAGTGAATTAAAAGCTTTCCAACCCTACTGTGAATTTAAATTCGGTCAACCAATCAACCATGCAACACCAATATTTGGCCTGCAATTAACAGGAATGGCTTCATTCGGAGACTCAGTTAATGCAACCCAAGTTTGACAGGAAAATTAATTTTGGTACTCCACCTGCAATCACGAAAAATAAGAATTATATTTGGATGAATAAAAAGCATGTAAAATACAAATTTTACTTTAGCATTGTCAAATACAACTATACAAGTAGTTGGAATCTTTCATACATCTCTTTTGGTTCATAAATAAACTGGATTTTACTCAAACAAACACACTCTTTACAAAAGATATCATGATCATGGCTCATGCTATGCATATCTCAAAGAGAGAAACTACATAAACACACATTGTAGATTTGTAGAGTATAAAAGACCGTCTCCTAGAATAGTCCACATAGAGATAATTAATTTATATCCCATCTCAAAAATTACAAATCTTTATGCTACCAAGACAAAAAAAACTCAAAGCCACAAAGAAGACCATATTTATCATAATGTCATGCCAGCTAAACTAACAATTTATTCCATCAATTTCAAGAAAACCAAAACAATCCAGCACTGGAGACAGTCTTACCAAAATAGATCGTAAAGTTATAGGATTTGCAACCAGACCGGATGATCAAATTGTACAAATGAATCAAATTCAAATACTCCTCACACAATTGAAATAACAAAAAAGAAAAGAACAAAAACCATCTATTGAAATCCAACAAAAAACAGACCATAAATGGAATAAGCGGAAGAAGGCCATCCCCAAATGGTGGTCATAGACATGGATTCCTCCTACGCCAAAGGGTTATCCAGCTACGCCACCAGCTGAGCCAGATCGTCGGATCTCGACCGAGTCGATCCTTATCGGTCTTATTCTTCTTCAACAATCAACACTCGGATTGAATCAGCTTTGGCGGTATGGAGTCTGGGAGATATGGGATTGTGAGGGTTGGCGATGAAGGTTAAGAGAAAATTATGGCTTAGAAAAGAAGTCGATTGAGATTATAAGGGCAACTCCAATGGGGGGATCACAAACCCATATATAGATCAATATATAGGATTTTTCATCTCCAATGGAGAAAAATTTTCAGCCCCAAACTCAGTTTTTTGGAGCCCCAAACTCATCCTAAAACCCAAACTCAGATCCATTTTGGGTTTTGAAAGCTATATGCATCGGATTGATGCTCGGCAAGTGGAGGAGAGAGAAATGACAAAAGGGGAAGCTAGGCTGCAAACAGGAGGAAGGGAGTGCAGCAAACGCGCGGCACTGACTTGCCAAAGAGAAGGGACGCGCGAGTGGGAAGCAGAGGAACAGGGGGCACGTGGGGGACACTGGCTGGCCCGCACGCCAGATGCGCATAGGTGACCTCCAACGGTCATCAATCCAATGGCCAGGATTCGTCCAATTTGAAATGGACGGTCTTGGTGTCTCAATAATTTTATTATTTTAAAACAAATATAACGGATCTATTATTGATCCAACGGCCCATGATTCTTTAAAATTAATTTGGACGGTTTGCATTTAATTCTATTGTTAATTAGTGATCTAAAATCGAAACAAAATATAAAAAATTTCAAAAATATTATTTTAAAAAACTACCCGTTGCAACAGTTTTATAAAAAAAAATTCTATAAATACCATCTTATATCTTCATAATTTTTCACACCATATTTCCTCAATCTCCTCTTAAATTCTTCAAATTGTCACCATTTTTTTTATTGTTTAATTTTCTTGGAGGAAAAATGGGTCGAAGAACGGAATCATGGATCAAACATGAAGATGTTGCTCTTTGTCATGCTTGGATAATCGTTGGTGGTGATGGTGCGAAGGGCAAAGATCAATCATCGTCGGAATTGTGGACGAAGGTTGCAACGGAATATGAGGCGACGAAATCCGTAGAATGCAAATCTAGGTCGTGGTCTAGCTGCATATCTCGTTGGAAAAAAATTTCTCAAGCATGTATGAAATGGAGAGCGGCTCTTAACAACGCCGCTCTCCTTCACCGAAGCGGAGAAAACAACAACGACGAGGTAATTTTTTTTAATATAATATAATTATTTTTGGCAATGTTATTTGGTGTTATATTTATTGAATATAATTATTTTTTTGCAATATTATTTGGTGTAATATTGATTATGTGTATAGGTGATGCAAGCTAAGTAGATATACTACAACAATAACAAGTGCAAAGATTTCGTATTCGAGCATTGTTGGCCAATTTTGCAGTTTTGCGAAAAATTTTCAAATCCGCCATCTAACTTCGCTGGCCCAACTTTTTCTGCACCAATTGAATTGGATGACGATGGAACACGCTCGATTGAAGTCAATATGGCACCAAGTTCTTCAAGACAACCTCGCCCGCCGGGACAAAAAGCTCAGAAGGCATATAAGAAAAAAGCCAAGCAAGACAATGGTGCTATAATCCGATTGCAAATGGAGAGATATGGAGACCTAGCTAACCGTGAGTTTACTCAAAGGTAACTCATGATGGATGAGGCAAGGACAGCAGAGGAGCGATCTGAGCGACGAGCTGATGAGAGAGAGAGAGGCGTGCTGAGCAACGCGCTGAGGAGGCTCAAAAGCGCGCTGAGGATGCTCACACTATGCAGGTGGATTTGAGAATCTTTACCCCAAACAAAAGAAGTTATTGGAAGAGGAAGCAACAACATATAATTAACATGCAACGTCAAAATGAAGATAGTCACGAGGATGCATTCTGTAACGCCGACGAAACACGTTTGGTTGATACCGGCTCGGATTAGAGAAATATTGAGCTATGAGTCGTTGATGCGTAAGCTCACGATCTCGATATGTGTACTCACGAAATTCTGAGGATCCACCCCATTTCGGTTCATCATCTTCAATAGACTGATGATGCAAGGCAGCAGCAGCCATCAACGTGGCTCTTCGGTGATTTCTTGATGAAGATTCTTCTTGATCTTTCATCAAAAGTTTCCTCCACCTATTCATTGCAGAAGAGAAAGAAAAAAATAATTTTATGGAATGAGATTTGATTGAGGTAAATTATTTGTGGGATATGGAGTAAATGACTCAATATTTATAGAGGGTGGAGCAAATAGTTTCGTAAATGACTAGATCCGTAACTGACTCGATCCTTAAATGACTCGATCCGTAAATTGCTCGATCCGTAAATTGTTCGATCCGTAAATTACTCGATCCGTAAATTACTCGATCCTTAATAAATGGCTTGATCCGTAAATTACTCGATCCGTTAATTACTCCTTAGTAATTACTTTGTATATTGTAAAAATATTATTTATATATAATAAATAATATTACTAATATAATATGCCACAACCATAACAAAATATTATTTATATATGTTTGAGTTTAGGTTTAGGATTTAGCATTGGAGAAGTCTAAATATAGGTTTTGAGTTTGAGTATAGGATTTAGCATTGGAGATGCCCCAAAACCTATACTCAAATATAGGTTTTGAGTTTAAGTATAGGGCTATGCATTGGAGTTGCCCTAAGAGTGAAAGAAGGAGAAGAGAATGAAGAGAGAGATTGTTCTTTTTTTTTCTTTCGAGAGCTGATGATAAAATAGGGACAAGATGGAAAGTAGAATACATATTTCCTTCCAAAATACACTAGCAAGGCACAATTAATTGTGCCAATCAAAGAAAGTGGGTCCCAAATCAGAGTTTTATACTGATAAAGCACAGTTAACTGTGCCTATATTTGCAAGGAGACGGTCATCTGTCCCTCAAGTTAGAATTCCATCAAAGCCCATATTCAGTTAATGATAAAAAATAAAATAAAAAAATAACGGGAAATATCTATTTTTCTTTTCTTTTCCGTTGTAGAACAAAACCATGTTTCTGGGTTTATTCTTGAACTCAACCAATTGCTTCTGATTTCTTGAGTCAATAATCTGGTTGATGCATGATGATTGTTTTGAATATATACATGAGGATTCGAACTAATATGCAGGAGCAATTTTGCTTAAGGTACACAAATCATGAACTTTCATTCTCTCAATCTCTGTTAAAATTTTCGATTCTGGGATGACAATTGTTTTGATTGATGGATTTGTGGTTGCATATTGATTGATTTCGTTTTGGTTTGGTTGAATTCGTTGTTTGTTTGTTTCTTTCCGCTGCAAATTTCTTTGATTAAAGATCAGTTCATCCAGAAAACCTCAATCTAGTTTTAGGAATTTTGATAATGTTTCTCACCATAGTGGTTATATTGTTAAAATTTCTAATTCAAGGATTTCAAATTGAGATTGCAACTCTATACTAAGCTAATGAATGTTCTTCCATAGAAGGTTTAAAATTTCATTAGTAAGGCATAGAATTGGCACATTACAGAGACATTAAAACACATACGGTAAGGGTATTTTTCCTTTAGCCATAGCAAGGAGATATTCATAAAATTAGTGTTTTAAGACTTCTGGTTGTGTGATAAAGAAACTAAAGGCTTATTGTATTTCTTGCTCATATGTGTTATACAGTAAGCAAAACTGCAGAATGGGGTTATTGTTATACAGATTCTAATTGTATTGCTTGATAAAGAATATTCATGCATATTTTCTATAAATTTTTGAGCTTTACATATTGATGGAGTGCTTATTGTGGTTATATTTTTTCTTCATCAGTTGTGAGTCAAATGACAAAGATTGAAACACTTACCGGTAGCAATTTTAAAATATGGAAAGAAGATGTGGAGATAGCAATGTTGCAATTTGGTCAAGGCTGAATAGATTCTGAATCATTGCTTTCCGGGTGCATACTTCAGTTTTACTTGATTCGGTGATGTTTGTGAGATTATTGTGTAGGCTGTAATTGTTCAAGTAGGAGAATGTAAGAATATTGTGGACAATTACTTACCTATATTAGTTAAACAATGATCATATGAATAACTTATGAATTAGGTAATTGGATTTGCAATAACATTATCTTCTTGTAGTCTAGTTAATGCGTATATTTATTGACTAGAGTAAGAAAGTCTATTGCTTAGATACTAAGATATCCTAATAAGATATGGATTTAGATCCTAGGAGGTCTAGGTAATGCTCAATGAATTACTTTTATGAGAGGAGTTCATAGGTTACATGTAAGACTTATTTGGACTATCATACAATATGGAATTCCATTAGTCACAATTTAAGGTTACTTAAGGAACAAGAATTAAAGATTACATTGTGCATTGCAATCCGGATTAACTACAATAAGGATTTGTGATTATAATCATTGTAGGGTATGGAAACCTATTCTATGTGAACTACATTAGTTTACTATAACATGAAGTTAAGTATGGTTTGCAAAAGAAGTTCAATTAATGATCAATAAGGAATTCTTTTATGGGAAGGATTAAAAGATCATCAACTGATATATATAAGACCAAGTCCCTGTTCTCACAACTAACTAAGCAATATTGTCTAGCCCCATTATAGACTGCATAAGGGATTGGAGAGAACAGAAGACTTGTGTTCTAAACTTGCGAATGGATTCGTCAGCATCTCAGGTTAGTAGGCTCGTTGTCATGATTAGTGCGTTTGTATTTCTAGCATGTATATGAATGTGTGATTATGTATTTATGTTTACATTACATTGACTCATATATAAGAGAAGACAAAGATCCCTACAACTACTACAACATAGCAAAAGTTCTTGCCTCATAGAGAGAAGTTAAAGTTTAGCAGACTGTAGAAGACCTTATGGGGATGTTTGTCACATGGGTTTGGCTGGGATTAGACTAGACTGGACTTTGTTATATAAAAAAACATATGCCATGTTTGGGGACATCTGGGACTGTATTAAATGAGACTATGCAGTCCCAAAAATAGAAAAACAGGGATACGAGAGCGTGGCCAAAAAAGTTGGTATTGGTCTTAATCAATTGAATTAGGGTTTTTCTATGTAAAGAAATTTCTGGTTTTTTTTTTGTGGGGTAGTTATCCTATTCAAATTCAATAATGGCAGGAGGAGGGTGGTGGCGATCTGAAGAGACTTAGGCTTGTATTTTTTGGAAACTGGTTTACCCATTTACAGGTTATCCTGCTCCTCAATCCTAAGCAGCACCAAACATAGGTTAGGTATTTTGGAAGAATAAGACAAGTTAGAGGAGTCCAGGCTTATCCTTGAAAATAAGCCAGCTGGCTATCTGAGTCCTATGTAACAAACATGGCCTATAGCTATTCGGAATGTCTTCACAAGGTATGTATTCTATGGGAGCTTCTCTAGTGCGTACCACTTCAATGAGTACCACTTGAGTACCATTCGATTAGACCTACTTTTTTATTACATCTCGACAAATCAACCGTTCAATATTTAGATATTTATGAGTAGATCACTTCTACAAATTTTTCAATGAAATCAAAAATCGTTAAGTCATCTATAATTATGATTTACCATTTATGAATATGAATGGTTCAAAATTGATAGATTTGGTTCGTCCATTTATTTGGTCTAGTTTGGTACCTTAATGATTTTAATTTTTGTTGAAAATTTGTAGAAATGATCTACTCATAAATATCTTCACACTGAACGGTTGATTTGTGGAGATATAATCAAATAATAGATATCACAACCATTAATCAAAATGGTACTCATTTAAGTGGTCCTCACTAGAGAACTCCCATGTATTCTATACTTGACTATAGCTAAATTATTCTAGAATCATAGATGGCCAAGATCAGAGAAAGTTGTATACCTCTCATGATAACAATGAAAATCGAAGTGAAAAACTGGACAGACAAAGGAGTCTGCTAGGATACTAACGTCTGGCAGGGCAAGCCACAACCGATGACGGTTGCGAATTTGATCATTACCTCCAGTTTTGATTAATGAAGATTTTTAGGTTATTTCTATAATGAATTATGAAAGTCTAAGGTTAGAATTCGTTTATTACAAATTGGGATGAAATTTGAGGTTTCAACCTAAGAGTGAAGATACACAAAGGACTCAATGTTTAATGCATTTTCATGATTTAGCTGTAGCTTCTAGCAAGAACCTGTTAGTAGAAAGTGGCAATTAGAAGGAAAAGGGGCAGCAACAGCAAAGCGCGTCACATATGCCATGTGGAGTGATAGGCTCATTTAAATTTTTTTTCCCGGCCTCTCATCAACATTGAAGGTGAATAATGTTAGAGTAAAATGGACATGTATTCAATTACCTAAGGCACAACAACTACTATGTGTACATTGGAATAAGTAAATAGAGACCTAATATGATTTTTAACATTGTAATTCTTATCTATGAAGTTCTGGAATGATAAGGATAATGGACTTGATAATTACTTATCTATTAAGTAAATAAAATGATGAGAACCAATCAAAAGAAATGGATTAGAACTAATTCTCTTTTATGGGATGGAGTCTTAGTGAATCTATCAGTATAAGTAAAGGGTCCCTGTGAACACTTTTGGTACCACAAAACACAGAATTCAGTCCCATAGTATTTGACCAAAAGTGCAGAAGATCCTTGCTGTTCTGCTTCTATGGCTGCTCAAGGTTAGTCACGTTGATCTTTATAACTGCTCAAGGTTAGTCACGTTGATCTTTATAATTCACAAATCATTGATCATTCTTTAATTAAACATGATTTTGGCTACAAAATGACAAATGGGTCAAGGAAATATTTTTTAGCCCATAAGTTCAGTGACCCAAAACCAAAACATCAATTCGTTAAAGACCCAAGTGACTTAAAGGCAAAATGCACCTTTCACGTAAGCGTACGTGTCGTCAAAAAGTATGGAAATAGTAAGAAAGACCGGGGGTTTTGTCGTTCCGGAATTGGCGGGGCCAAAGTCTTTAGGCAACTAGGTAACTAAGCCTACTAGCACTAATAAGAAGACAAGAGATGGATAACTATGCATTAGCTATGTGAGGTATGTGCAAAGTGGACAAGTAGTTGGGGACATTTGTTGGTTGAGTGAGTGACAAATAAGCAAGCAATACAAGTAAACTAAACTAAGCAAACAATTAATGTAAATAGGAAATGGCTCAAATGATGAAGCGATTGGAAGCTTCGGGTCACTCTAGTCCATATCCGATGGACAAGCAATCAAATGCACATACATGTTAACGGTTTGTGAGGTAAATCCCTACACTCCACCCATGCAATGGTTATGGAATGTGAATGTTATCTAATGTATTTCTATGCCAACAAAGGTTCATAGAAGTTAATCCTTCATCAATGTTATCAATGATGGTCCTCCGTCATAATTATGAAGGGGGTTGAAGTACAAATGCATTAAGGAATTCACACACAAAACCGAATTGATTAATTGATCAATTTTCGTATCCTAGCCATGCAATGGTTCTAGGACCAAGTCTTCTAAGTTATTGTTGTGCCATGCAATGGTTCACAACAACTCCTAATCCAATTTACCACTCAAGCTAATCGAATTAAGGCATAAAGTACCAAGACCAAGGAAATCAAACAAGATAAACTCATCACACTTGTTGTCAATTGTCTTAGAGAGAATGGAGAGATCAACTTCAAACTCTCATATCAAAGTGGATTAAACACATGCTTTAGAATTGGTCAAATCCCTAGACATGCATCTAACACATAATAAAATAGACAACAAACATATCCATTCTTCAACCAACATGATATATAACATTATTTGCTCAATCCACCATCAATGGGCTAGGGCACATAACCATAGCCCCCAATCTTAGAGGACTACTTATAATACATCACAAATAACATCATGTTCTCAAATCTATCTAACTCAAAGACAAAAAGAGAGTAAAATAAGGTGAAGAGAGCTCAAGAACGTAGGCCAGCTGGTCCTTGCTGTCACCAAGTGGTTGCAAGCCCTCTCCTTGCCTCCTCTTGCTCCAAGCCTTCTAGAACTTGAAGTTGTTGATGAAACCCATGAGATGGTGAGTAGATGTGAGAGAATGGAAGGGAAAAGTGGTTGGGGATGTAGTAGAGGGTGTATGGAGGATGTTTGATGAAGGAAGTAAAGTGAGATGAGGTGTGGACGTAGTGGAAAGTGGAGGAGGAAGCCCAAAACAAGTCTGTGAATAGTACTGGCGACTGGTGAATAGTACCGTGACCGGTGAACAGTAGACAGATTTGGGTGTTTTTAGGCTAAATGGAAGGAAAGTGAAATGGAGGCTTGAGAGAATTTTTGGTGTATAGGGTTAGGTTGGATGCTGAAAAATGGGAAGGTTTAGGTATATATGTGAGGGGATAAATGGCCAAGATCAAAGGAGAATGATCCTAAGGTCCAAAACATAGATCTAACTCACTTAAAAATACCTAAATGTCATGAGGTAATTAGGAAAGGAAAGTGTATAGGCATTAAGGGCAAAGTGGTAATGTGTGCTAGATATGTAAAAATCTGATTTTGTACTATAGGGGGACAAGATATGTGGGTGGAAGGCTAGGAGACAAAGTGTGACCAAAGCATTAAATGTTTTGTCTCCTATTTGAATTTGAATCTCTACTCACCACCAAAGTGTCTCAACCAATCAAAGGGGCTCTCCTAGTATGCTTGAGAGAGTCTTGCATGAGTTCAAGTGTGTTGCCTTCGGGTTTGACTCGGAGTTGACCATGTGGGCCCGGTTGACTTTTTGGGCCGAAAGTTGACTTTTCAGTTTCTTGGTCAAAACTCCGGAATAGTGTTGTTCTTCACTTCCAAAGCTTGAATCTTGTAATCTTGGCCTCCAAAGTCACGGTTGACTTTTTGGCTACTCCATATAAATGCCTCAAAAGCTCCCGAAATGCATCCTTTTTGTCCAAGTTCCATTCCTCCCATATGAACCTACAAAATGAGATAAACAAGGGTAAGTAGCATTATTAGCCAACAAGGAAAGCATAAAACAAGCAATTAGAAGCACTCTTTATACATAAAATATGTATAAATCACCAAGCTTTTGTTATCAATTAAGGACTTTTACTTGAGTTGACTTTTAGTCATAACAAAAGCTTTTGTTTCTTTGTCTGGATATTTTCTCTGGGATACACGGGTTGAACTGAAATTTTCAATTCTTTATCAATTGAGGATTCTCGTTCGCATTTACTATCATTTGTGTTTCAAGTTAGATTCGTTCATTAAGCTACATATATAGAATTGCTTCCGCTAATCCTTAAATGCAGCGCAGGAGCACCGAATCCGGGTATGTTTTCAATTAAATTTTGAGAACTTGTAAATTTCAATTCGATCAAGCATGACAACCCTAGAGCGTACCTGGGGCGCACATAGGTTAGGTAGTTGATAGAACTTGCCCAGTTGGAGTAGATTTTCATTTTGTCTGATGGATTGTTTTTCACATGCTTGTCTCTTTGATAATCTATTGATGAATATGTGAAAGTTTTTGACAATTTGACCTCATAACTGTGGCTGGTTTATATGTTGATCGAAATGATATGCTTGTGGATATTTTGATTCATGAAACAATTATTTTTCTCCCAAATATTTCTTTCATGTTGAAATTGTCCGGAACAGGCTTGATTGAATTTCTAGCAGTATCAACTACTGTGATATGAAATATGCAGGTAATCGATCTTAGATTTTAAAGTTAATTTGTTCTTTGAAGTATATATTGTACACATCAAAATATTTCAGAGGATTTAATTAACTATCAAGTTTAAAATCTGGAACATTGCATTTTGGTTTTAAAGCTATGATTGTATCTTCAACAGAAGGTTTAAACTATACATAGTTTTAATGTTCAAAATGGCACTTTACATTACAATTTTGAGACATATTAGGATAACTGGACTGCTTCTTCTTGCTATACATGTGTTGACTTGTCTGGTTATAACGTGCTTCGAAATTGAAATGGTTTTGTGAAAAGGAAATAAGGAATAGCATGTGCTTTGTCTTACAGATAGACTTGCTATTGATGTATGCTTCTGTGTATCACTTGATGTTGTTGTATGTTATTTTCTGTTTTATTTTGTAGTTATTTGGTTTCTATATAACACTTACTGGAACACATAAAACTTAGAAAATTGTCTTTTTATTTTTTCCAGTGACAACCCCAGGAATTAGTCTTGCCACCATTGTTCCTCTGAATGGGAACAATTATAAGAAGTGGAGAGCTGAGTTGGATCTATATTTTGCTATGCAAGATATAGATTGGTGTTTGACTGAGGACACTCCTAATCCCATCATTGATGAGAGCACTGACCAGGAAGGGGAGCACTTTAGATTGTGGACTAGAGCTAACAGGATGTGTAGACTGATAGCTATGAGAACCATGACTGACACAGTCAAGGGTAGCATCCCAGAGATTGAGAATGCCAGACAGTATCTTGAATCTGTTGCTGAGAGATTCCGAGAGAGTGAGAAAGCAGAAGCTAGCATGTTACTTGACAACCTTACCAATATGAAGTATACTTATGCTATGAGCATCAAAGAGTATATCATGCAGATGATTGAGATATCTGCTAAGTTAGCCGAGCTGAACATGCCCCTGGATGATCACATTGTTGTCCACATGGCACTTAAGTCACTGCCTGCATAGTTTAACTCCCTGAAGACCACCTATAACACACAAAAAGATAAGTGGACCTTGAATGAGATGATTGTCGTGTGTGTTCAGGAAGAAGAAAGGATGAAGAATGATAGGGAAGTCTCTGTTAATCTGATCACTAAGCCCCAGTGGAAAACAACAAAGGGAAAAGGCAACCTTATGCTGCTAGTATTGCTATCTCACCCAGCATTAAGAAGAATGCCAACTGGAAAAAGAAGAGTTTCAAATGCTTCTTTTATAAGAAGGAGGGGCACATGAAAAGGGTATGTGACAAGTACAATAACTGGGTAGTTAAGAAAGGTAAGAACATAGCATTTTCTGTTGAGGTTAATTTAATTGATATTAATCCTCATACTTGGTGGTTAGACACAGACTCACCCCTTCACATTTCTAACTCTTTACAAGGCTTCATAAGCAAGAGACTGCCAAGGAAAAATGAAGCAAGCTAAATGTGTTGGGAACGGGATGAAGGTTGTTGTGAAGGCAATTTGAGTAGTTAGGTTAGATTTAGGTTCTGGAACATTTTTCATCTGGAAAATGTTTATTATGTACCCTCAATGAGGAGAAATTTGGTTTCGGTAGCTCTTTTGGTTAGGCAAAGATGTAATTTTTTCATTGATTATTCTGGAATAAAGATATCCCTTGGTTCCCAGTATATTGGCTGTGCAAATTTCGTTAATGACTATATGATGCTATCGTGTTCTTTACCCTAAGGAAATTCTCTTGATTGAAAACCCAGAAAATACAAATCACAGAAAAAGAAAATACACAGAGAACTCTGCATTTTTATGGCACAGAAGACTAGGGCATGTGTCAAAAGAAAGACAGCAATTATTGATTAAACAGAATATCTTGCCTGCTTTAGACTTCTCAGATTTGATTGATTGCATTGAATGTGTGAAAGGAAAGTTTGCAAAGCAAAAGAAAAGAGGCGTTGTGAGAAGCACTGGTCTTTTACAGATTATTCATACTCATATCTGTGGACCATTTTCTAAGGAAACAATATGTGGAAACAAGTATTTCATCACGTTTATTGATGACTTTTCAAGGTACTGTTATGTATACTTAATCTCTGATAAGTCTCAATCCTTAGAAAAATTCAAAATTTATAAAGCTGAGGTAGAAAAGGAGTTAAATGCAGAGATAAAAGTGGTGAGATCAGATAGAGGAGGAGAGTTTTATGGAAAGTATACTGAGTGTGGTCAGCACAAGGGTCCATTTGCTTTGTTTCTGGAAGAGAATGGCATTCAGGCCCAATACACTACCCCTGGAACACCAGAACAGAATGGTGTTGCAGAGAGAAGAAACTGAACTCTATTAAACATGATTAGAAGCATGATGTGCACTTCTAGTTTGCCAAAGTTCCTTTGGGGGGAAGCCTTGAAAACAACAAATTACTTGACCAATAGGATTCTGAACAAAGCAGTAACTAAAATTCCTTTTGAAACTTGGAAAAACAGAAAGCCTAGTATTCAGCATATATGTTCATGTGTGGGGATGCAGAGCAGAGGCAAGACCTTACAATCCAAAAGAAAGCAAGCTTGACTCAAAGACTATTTCAAGCTTCTTTATTGGTTACCCAGATCATTCTAGAGGTTACAAGTTCTATTGCCCTTCACACTCCACTAGAATCATTGAAACCAACAAAGCAGTATTTTTTGATGAGGTTAATCACTCCCATAACTTTTGAAGACCTGGAACTGGAATTTTCAAAAAAACCAGAAATTCCATAACTGGAATCTGCCAGAACTGATCAGCCTATTTCTCTTGAATATGTAGTCACACCAATTGTGAATGATGACATTGTTCTTGTACATGATGATCACAATGATCATTATATACAAGTCAATGATCTTGAACATGCTGTAGAGCCTCAAGATGAACCTGAACTAGAGAATTTAGAACAGGCATAAGCTGTTGTTGCAGCTCCAGCTGAGTTTTTGAGAAGATCTACTAGAGAGAGAAAATCAGCCTTGTCTGAAGATTACGTAGTATATTTGCAGCAGACTGATTTTGACATTGGAGAGATCACAAACCCCATCACCTTTAAACAAGCCATTGAGAGTGAGCAGAGTATAAACTGGGAGGCTGCAATGAGTGCAGAACTGGAATCTATGAAAGTTAATGATGTCTGGACACTTGTTCAACCTCCAAAGTCACATAAGGCAATATGGTGCAAGTGGGTTTTCAAAACCAAAACTTGTGCAGATGGGAGTATTGAGAGGTATAAAGCCAAATTAGTGGCTAAGGGATTTACACAGCAGGAAGGTGTGGATTTTAATGAGACTTTTTCTCCAGTCTCTACTAAAGATGCATTCCGGGTTATTATGGATTTGGTTGCTCACTACGACATGGAACTACACCAAATGGATATCAAGACAACATTCTTAAATGGAGAACTTGAGGAAGAAATTTATATGAGGCAGCCTAAAGGCTTCATCGAACCAGGGAAGGAGCATATGGTGTGTAAACTTAATAAATCCATTTATGGACTGAAATAAGCATCAAGACAATGGTACTTGAAGTTTGATTAAGTTGTAAGTGAGTTTGGTTTTGTTGAAAACCAGGTAGATAAATGTGTTTATATGAAATCAGAAGGTAAAAATTTTATTTTTCTGGTTTTATAGTTGAGGAAGAAATTTATATGAGGCAGCCCGAAGGCTTCATCGAACCAGGGAAGGAGCATATGGTGTGTAAACTTAATAAATCCATTTATGGACTGAAACAAGCATCAAGACAATGGTACTTGAAGTTTGATTCAGTTGTAAGTGAGTTTGGTTTTGTTGAAAACCAGGTAGATGAATGTGTTTATATGAAATCAGAAGGTAAAAATTTTATTTTTCTGGTTTTATATGTTGACGATATTCTTCTGGCCAGCAGTGATGTTAATTTGCTGAAGAGGACCCAGACTTTTTTGTCTCAAAAATTTGATATGAAGGACGTGGGTGAAGCCTCGTTTGTTTTAGGCATCGAGATTAAGAGGGACATGTCTAAACACCTATTAGGTCTGTGTCAGCAAGCTTATATTAATAAGGTGCTTAAACGTTTTGATATGCACACTTGCACTAGTGGACCAGTTCCAATGGCAAATGGTGACAAACTGCATAAGGGACAAATTCCTAAGAATGAAGTAGAGAGGGAAAATATGAAGAATAAGCGATATGCGCAGTTAGTGGGAAGCTTAATGTATGCACAAGTGTGCACAAGACTTGACTTGGCATATGCAGTGGGCATTTTGTCAAGATTTCAGTCAAATCCAGGCTATGACCACTGGATTGGAGGGAAGAAAGTTTTGAGGTATCTTCAGAAAACCAAAAACCACATGCTGGTTTATAGAAGAGTCAAGGAGCTTGAGGTGGTAAGCTACACTGATGCCGATTTTGTAAGTCATTATCCAGATTCTGGAAAGTCAACTTCGGGCTACGTGTTTATCCTTGTTGGTGGTGCTATTGCTTTGAAAAGTGTCAAGGAAACAGTTACAACAACTTCAACCATGTAAGCTGAGTTCATTGCAATATATGAAGGTGTCTGTGAGGGTTTGTGGCTGAAAAATTTCCTGATTCAAACCAATGTGGTTGACACAATTGTTTCCAGACCTCTGAAAATTTATTGTGACAATTAAGCAGCGGTTTGTTTCACCAAGAATAACAAAAGGTCAACTAATTCGAAACACATTGACCTCAAGTATTATTCAGTGAGAGAAAGAGTGAAGCACAGGGAATTAGAGATTCTAAAGATAGCTACTGAAGCTCAATTGGCGGATCCCTTCACTAAGGCATTGACAATGGCTGCTTTTATACAGCATGCTGCTGACATAGGCATTTTACCTACCTTAGATGCTTAGTCTAAGTGGGAGTAGTTCCTGGATCAGTGGGAGTTTTTGTTCTCACTGAATTTTTGGTTGTTCATTGTTTGTTTTGAATTATTTGAAAGTTTTCATTGTAATGGATTGTTTCTGTTTTGAATTAATGAAATTCAGTTCATTATTGCTGCAGCTTTACATAATGTGTTGTTGACTGAATTTTGTTCTATTTACATTATGATGAATTGAAATGAAGTTTCAGTTTATTGACTGAATGAGACACATAAAGCAAGTTTCTTTTGAAGTTGTGTTGAGGTTTATGCATACATAACCATAAAGAGGACTAAATTACATACATACATAAGTCCAGATTTATCTAGCAGTATATGTATGAAAAGTTATAGCTCATATCATTATAGAATCCATGTGTTTTGTTGCTGCATTGTTAGTAATCTTGAAGCTGCTGTATTCTGTTGAATACAGTTTACTCCTTGGTTCTGCATTGTGTCTATGAATTGACTGGATTCAGTTTTCAAGTTGCTGGAATTGCATTATAGTCTCATTGTGCACTAAAGATCGTTTACTATATCTGTTTTGGCATAGTTTCTTGTTGAAGTAACTGATAACAGTCCAAGTGGGAGAATGTTAGAGTAAAATGGACATGTCATCAATTACCTAAGGCACAACAACTACTATGTGTACAGTGGAATAAGAAAACAGAGACCTAATATGATTTTTTACATTGTAATTCTTATCTATGAAGTTTTGGAATGATAAGGATAGTGGACTTAATAATTACTTATCTATTAAGTTAATAAAATGATGAGAACCAATCAAAAGAAATGGATTAGAACTAAGTCTCTTTTATGGGGTGGAGTCTTAGTGAATCTATCAGTATAAGTAAAGGGTCCATGTGAACACTTTTGGTACCACAAAACACAGAATTCAGTCCCATAGTATTTGACCAAAAGTGCTTTGCAGAAGATCCTTGTTGTTCTGCTTCCATGGCTGCTCAAGGTTGGTCACATTGATCTTTATAAGTGCTACAAGATGTTTGTACAGTTTATGTTTAATTATATATATGTTCTGTGTCGATGATCTTTGTGATTATTGTTTGGCATGCTCAAGTTTGTTTAACAAATAAGTGATATAATGTTATCCTTTTATATCTATCTCTTTATTGTGCATTGATAAGTGATGTAATGATTTCCTTTTATATATATCTAACTCTTTGTTGGGCGTTGATGTTTATTGTTTCATATGCTGCTTTTATTTTATGTAAATTTTGTGTTGGTTTGATACTCGTGAATTAGGTTTCCAAAACTATTAGGTGAATTGCAATCCCTAACTCTATGTTCAATTATATGCAAATATTATAAGTGTAGACCCCTATAACATAAACACATAAAAGTTTTCTATAAAACAGAATCAAATAAACGGAGTCACATAAGCTACTAGAAGAACTAATTAATTAGGATCCAACAATTAAATAAACTCATAATTATATAGGCTGTAAATTATATAAATCATGTCATGTTAACTAATACAAAAGATAAGCAAGCAACAAAGAGGAACTCATAAGAGAATTTAAAGAATAAAGTCGAATTACACCATATGGAAAGCATGAAGAACTCGAAGACCACGAACTCTCGAATCCTTGAAAGCAAGCAACTCAAGGCCGAGATTCCTAAGGTCATGATGATGGTGGTGATGATGGTTGATGGCTGGCGGTAATGGTGTAAACGGCTCCTCTCATCCTTGAAGTCTTGAACACCTAAAGTACTAGAGAATGGAAAATATGATGTGAGATGGAGAAGAGAAAGAGGAGGGTTTGTCCCTCCCCATTGGGGTGTGTTTTGAAGAGAAGAATGAAGCTGCTATTTATAGGAGAATGAAGAGTAAGAAAAAGACAATGAAAGAAATAAAGAAAGAAAGGGAAGAGAAGTGGAATTTGAGTGGGAGATAAAGAAATGGTAAGTGACATGGTGGAAATGTAGTCATGTTGCAATTAACCATTTATTTAGGTAAAAGAAATTAAGCATTAATGGTGTGGGAAGAAAGCAACAAACATAGTGTGATGATATGGATGGCAAAATGGGGGTGAGTGGAGCATTGAGAATAAAAGAAAAAGAAAGAATTAAAAATGGGGTAAAAACCCAATATAGTGCCCAAACTATTGCGAAAAACCCTTTTTGGTACCTACAAATTTTTTTTACCCAAAATGGTACCTGAACTATTGTACATTTACCTAAAATGGTACCTCCGTAACCCAAAATAGTACTTGAACTATTGATAATTAACCAAAATGGTACCTGAACTATTGAATCAGTACCCAAAATGGTACCTGAACTATTGGCCATTACCCAAAATGGTACCTGACTTAACTACGGAGGTACCATTTTGGGTAATTGTACAATAGTTCAGGTACCATTTTGGGTAAAAAAATTTGTAGGTACCAAAAAATACATTTCTCCATAGTTTGGGTACTATTTTGGGTTTTTACCCTTAAAAAGGAGACAGCACTAAACGATGCCCACTTAGAATGCAATAATGGACGTTTGTACGGTTGGATGATTCTGATATTTGAATCCGGAATATCTAATACACTAATGCAAAGTATGTAAAAAGTACAGCTGGATCTAACGGTTGAATTAGGATATATGGTCCTCCAAAGTGGACTCATCTGCACATGGCGAATGTCCAAAAGTCTCCTAGCTTAGGAATGTCCTCCATCCTTTTTGCTTTTATTTCCAACACTTTGCTTATTTTCCTCAAGTTATCTTTTTTTCTCTTTATTTGCAATAGGAAACCAATAAACACAAAAACTAAATAAATAACACAAATTTATGAGAAATTAACCAACAAAAATATAGAGAAATTGATATAAAAAGTTGTACAATTATGCACCTATGAATCTGCCACCGTACTGAGGCCTCGTTTGGTTCGCGATATTGGCGGCTTGGGAAAGAAAACTTATTCATTTCTTGTGTTTGATCATGAGATGCAAAAGTAAAGGAAACATTTTTCTAAAGGAAGGGAAAATAAGGAGGAAAATGATTCCTTCTGCACTCCCAAGTGAATCATTTTTCCCCTCTTACTTTCTTCATTTATTACACTAATTTAACATTAATTATATTATTTTTATGACTAAAATAACTATTTATGAAATTATAAATATTAATTTTGTTTCATATGTTATTATTTATTGATTGCTTTCCTTAGTATTGTCAAACACTTGAAAATGAAACTAATGAGAATTTGGGTTTTTCATGCCTATAAAAAGAGCAATGAATTAATTTTGTTCCCTTTCATTTCCGTGAACTAAACAATGCCTTAATATACGATATACCTCAATATTAATTACATTACTTATCGGAGTATAGTAGGGAGTAGGGAAATGATGAGCTAATCGATGAATATTAAAAGTGAGGTATAACAACAGCTGCTCATGCAATATATGTACATATTCCAGACCCTGCCATGCCGGTGGAGTGCACTCAAAGCAAGCTCACTAAGAGAATATGAGATGTAGTCCAATTAAAGGAAGATCGATGAGTTTGTATGAGATGGAAAGGAGGAAGAGGAGCTTAATTAATCAAATTAATAATTATACCATTTGTTAAATATAAACCAGGTCAAATTAATAATCGATATGAGCATAGAATATAGAGAGAGAGAGAGAGAGAGAGAGAGAGAGAGAGAGAGAGAGAGAGAGAGAGAGAGAGAGAGAGAGAGAGAGGGAGGGAGAGGTCTGAAAGTTACTTGGAACAATCCCGTGACGCAGCAGCAGCCGTGACGCAGCAGCAGCATACTTGATATGTAAAACAAACAAAATTAAAAGAACAAATAAACAATATTATATGTAAAACAAGAATTGATTTAATTTGTCACGCGAGCCCTACTATTCATTCATGCGTAAATTCAAAGTTAGTAGTCTTAATACTATAATTAAGGTGGTTGATCATATGGTTTCTTGTTTATTCACACGTAATACTACGTACTACAAATTTTTCATTTAGTTCCTAAACTATTCCCAATTTAGTTGTCGTATATCAATTTCACTAAATCATAGATAATTGGCATAATTGCCAAAATGCTCTCTAAATTTGGCTATAATTGTTAATTTACACTATGAACTTACAATTACGTCAATTCACCCCATAAACTTGGTAAAAATTATCAATTTGCACCATATACGTTAATTTTAACTTTTTCCACCCAATTTTGTGACATGTGACTTTCACTTGAGGGGTATTTTGACCATTTTATGATATATATATTTTTAGAAAAACACAAATATTCATAAAAATTACATTAAAACACAAATATACATAAAAATTTGAATTTTTAGGGTTTAGGTAAATTCTTAAAAATTACATTAAATTCTTAATTCTTTTTAATATAATTTTTATGTATATTTGTGTTTTTCTACAATAAAAAAAGATATTATAAAATGACAAAATACCCCTCACATGAAAGT
Organism: Rubus idaeus; assembly: GCA_030142095.1. Taxonomy (NCBI): domain Eukaryota; kingdom Viridiplantae; phylum Streptophyta; class Magnoliopsida; order Rosales; family Rosaceae; genus Rubus; species Rubus idaeus. Next base: position 21,127,820 of record CM057965.1, read on the forward strand.
TGTGTGTCGCAAAATTGAATGGAAAATGTTGAAATTGACGTATGAGGTGCAAATTAACAATTTTTACCAAGTTCAGGGGGTAAATTAATACAATTGCAAGTTCAACATGTAAATTGACAATTATGGTCAAATTTAGAGAACATTTGGGCAATTATGCCTAGATAATTTGAAAATATAATAGAGTTCAAACATTTTTTTTAATTTTTATAAAATTGAGATTTGAAACTCAATCAAGCAAAAAAGCACAAACATTTACTACTTAGTAGTTAGTACAACGTAGCCATTTATAGCCAAAAAATAAAGTCAAGGACAATGGATGTTCGGTGATCACATTGTTGTTGATATTATAATGGATAGAGGAAATCAGATAAAAAAAGAAATAAAAAAGTAGTAGAAATGTTGTAACGTACCTTCCAATACATATTCTTGTTTTCATTTAATTAATTTATCAACATTTTGGCACAACGCGGACTCTACCAAGAATGTCAAATTAACCAGATACAACTAAGCTGCCTCCATGATCTATTTCTAGTTGAGACCTCCTCCTCCCTCTCTTCCCTATTCAATCACTCACTTACGTGCATATATAAATTTGTACGTTCACCTCCTCCTCCAACTAAGTCTCATCGATCTCCTTCCAATGCTACTCGATCGATCAGTATCCATATATATCAAGAGCTCTCTCTCTCTCTCTCTCTCATATATATATATATATTATATATATATATATATGTAAAAATGGGCAACTACATTTCTTGCAGGCTGTCGTCAAGCACTAGTACAGGAGGAGGAGGAAAGCAGTGCAAATTATTAGTGACGAAAGTAGTGATCCCGAGTGGCGAAATTCGAGAGTTGAATGAATCGGTAAAAGCTGCGGAGATGATGCTTGAGACCCCAAACTTCTTCCTGGTAAACATCAAGTCTCTCCATATGGGAAGGAGGTTTTCTGCTCTCAATGCCGACCAAGACTTAGAGATGGGCAGCGTTTATGTCATGTTTCCCATGAACAGGCTCAACTCTACCGTCACAACTTCCGACATGGGCGCCTTGTTCATCACCGCCGTTGCCAATCCCAAGCCCAAGCCCAAACGGCAGCTTTCCGGAGGCAAGGTCAGAGTACAGCCGGCTGATCATGATCATCTGGATCAGGGGCTGCTCCAGAATATTCAAGACAAGGGCCCGAAGCTCAATTTGGATGATATCGAAGAGTTCTCGGCCCCGGAGTTCATGCATCGATTGTCCATGTGTAGGTCTAAGAAGCCACTGTTGGAGACCATAGCAGAAGAGCCTGTTGGTGTTGCTCCAAGGAGACTCGCAGAATAGACGAGCTATCAATTTGTGGAATTTGCCAATTACCGTTTAGTAAAAATGTTGTACATACATGTGTTGCAAACTTTTTTTTGAAGAAACATGTGTTACAAACTTAAGTAGTGAATTCCAGAGGATAAGTTTCAAATTTGTCTCAACATGGGCTACCTCAGCCGGATTTGAATCTTTTTACTTCTTATTTTATTGTTTTATTTATTATCTATATTATTATTAAGATACTTTCATTAAGAGAAGAGGTTTTTTTTTTATCAAAATGAATAATTTCATTAATAATTAAACTGCAACAAGTGCAGCACCCATAGGGCATGCATACATTGACGACAACATACCTCAACGACGACAACATACCTCAACGAAAACTAAGATTAGATATCCTCACTCGCAAGAGAGGAAGCTGACTAGTCAAAAGATCCAAACATGAACAAGATTGGGCAATACACTGGGTCAAATTGACCAAAAAGTAGCATAACTGGTCAGGCCTACCTTTCGGATATCCCTTCCTAGCATTTGACCTTGACATCAACGTCAATGTTCTCAGCGCAGGCTGATAGTCAATCACGCAGCTAAGAGCCGGCAATAGGACGGGTCTTATAACCATAAGACCAATCACCCAAGTCCAGTTTCCCGTCAGAATCCTTGACAACAACTCTAACTCAAAAGAGCAAAGATTTATTTGAGATTTGAAAAAAGATCCAAAAACTAAAAATAACAGAAAAACACAAAACTTCAAAGCAGACAGATTCGGAGCCGACGACGGATTGTCCACCATCACTCTCACCACACCATCACCACGGACGAACCAAGTTTTTTTTCAACCATAACAGATTTTTCTTTTGCGTAAATATCTCTCATAATTAAAATACTTTCAAAGTCAATTAATCATAAAAGATAAAAACGTCAAATCATAAAGAGCAAAAAAAAAAACAAACAATTGCATAACTGCTTAAACACCTACTTCCTTCAGGTAACTACCTCCATTGCCACATGCACTCATCGAGTGTGTGAATAGTTATTAATTATTATTAGTATTATTATTATCTTTTAAAGAAAAAGAGGGAATTGAAGAACCGATAACGTTGAGTTGCCTTTTATACCCGTTCAAGAAAAATACAATTTTGAATTTTCTTCAATGAGTGCATCTCCAACAATGGGGTGCTAAACTCATTTTGTCACCCTTTTGAATCACTATTCATATAGCACTCTCACCCATCTCCAATAATGGGGTGCCATATTGGGGACGGTTGCTATATTTTTTTTGTTTGGTCATATATTATATTTGTATAATATTAATTAATACTCTATTAATAATTTCTTTAAATTATAAAAATTAATTAAATAAATATAAGAATAAATTTTTTATTTTAATTATTATTTTCTTGCAACGAAATAATTGCATGCCACATGTCATTTCTCTTTTTGGTATGCTTTCTTATCTTTATTTTGGATCAGCTAAATTTGCCGTGTGTCGGTATGACATGGGAATATAAAATTAAATGGACTTCATCCATGAGGAAAATTAAATATTAATTTTTGGTATGTAGGTTAGGTTTGCGAGGCCTAGTTCGATAAAGCCCAAGAGATTGGGAAACTTGTGGATCAAGTTACAAAGTGGATGCTTGCAAGCCAAGACACGAGGTGGTTGCTTGCAAGCAAAGTTACTTGGAGCTTAAGTTTAGAAAGCGTATCTTGCGGCTCAAGTGACATCTTTCATCTATAAAAGGAAAGTCCAAAGCACAGGTAAGATATCTCATCTACAATTGTTCACTTCACTCATCTAAGAAAAATACTGACTTAGTTAGGCATCAAAGCGTTTTCTGCAGTACCCCCCTCCTCATATCAGTTGATGAGTCAGCGAGTTAACGGTCAAACGAATCATCTTGATCGTGATTGGTCGACTCCCACTCCAGTCCGATATTTGTGGTGACTCAAAGTCAAACTGATTTTTCCCTCACCCACAAATGGCACCATCTATGGGAAACGTCTTTCCTAAATAATGGCGGGAGTAGAACCAAGAGAATTTCGATTCTTGTCACTAAGGACCGGAAGTGACGAATCTGAAATAAACTCCGACGAAAATATAGAGATCAACCTCAACAAAGTGGCGCACAACCTACCTAGGGCGTATAACCCAACTAAGGCACACAACCCAATAAGGGCATTCATCCAGTCAAAGAACGCAGCCCAACCGTAGCGCACCCTCCATCGTTAATTTGAACAAACCCCCCATCGGCATTCATAAAAATTTAGACGAGATCGAGCAACTTGCAAAAGAGAAGCAGTGCCGGGAGGCTCAACGAAAGAAGTGAAAGGAAAACAACTACGAGACTGACAATGACTCATTTGATGACGAGCGGAAAAGGGCTGACTAACTAACGAAGAGGCCAAAGGCAGTGGAGTCAGCGGGTCGAGTTCGAGTCGAGCTAAGAAGTCAACAAGTTCGAGTGGCGGGAAAATATGTAAAGAATTATATAACAGTGCACACAAGCAGGACCCCGAGAAATTGCCGCAGAGATAGCAAGAAACGTTAGGAAATCTACATTCACCAATGACGTCTTGATAGCAAAAAAGTCAAGAAGATCACCACCCCAACATTCCAAAAGTATGACGGAACTACTGATCCGGTGGATCATATCTAAGGATACAAATAGGTAATGTCTATCGAGATGACTGACAAAAAATTAATGTGCAAACTTTTACCTTCAAGCCCCAATCGATTGCTTATTTTAACACACTGAGTCTAGTTTTCATCTCCCAAAAGTTTTGTAGACGGAAATAGAAAAGAGACATGGTGGCTTTGTTCAGCACCAAGAAAAGGGTAGGAGAGAAGATAAGGGCATTTTTCGAAAGGTTCAGGGCGGAGATGATATGTCAACTGCGAGCCCTTACGGTGATATCATTCCATAAAGGATTGCTCTAGGGCACAACCAGAACCTGATACGCAATCTACATAAGTCACCAAACTAGAAGGAGAAATTCGAATGAGACAAAGAAGCTCAGGAAGCCTAAGTCACCGCTGTCGTGGCCTCAAGACAAACAGAGGGAAATCCTAGAAGAAGTGATTGTAACAAAAGAAATGGAGGAAGATATCGAGTCAAGACAAGGCCATGAAGCAATCTTGTTGGAGAATGGTTCACTATGAGCCCCCTGCCAACATCTATAGAAGGCATCAAGATGAGGGAATCTTCAAGAAAAATTGCCCCTTCAACTAGAATCGACAAACAAGGAAGAGAGAGAGAGGATAACCCCCTTCACGAGGTGCTCGAACACAACTTACACATGTGCGAAGCATTGAAGCCCACAATACTGGAGTTGATGAAGGAAGGGAAACTTCAGCAATACCGAACCATTGAGGCCAAAGCAACAAATGAAGTTGACGAAAAACCCACAATAGTTAATGCGGAACCGATCATTTAGGGACATCTTAGCCATACACAGGGCGCCATACAAAGGTCGAGGAGGAAATTCGACATAGATCTGAAATGAGACAAGCAGAGAAGATTAGGAAGGCATGTTAGATCGAAAGAGGAGCTGTGACGGAACAAGCCATAGGTTCTAGTGATCTAATTATCATCTTTTCGAATCAAGACACTGTCGACATCCAATTCCCTCACTGTGACACCCTAGTGATATCAACTCAAGTGTCAAATAGTCTTGTAAGGAGGGTGATGGTCGATGCAGGTGATACGCCCAAAATGAGCATCAATTTAAAAAAACCCTATCGGTAGTAGTATAGTGCATAGTAGGGTATCGTTCACAACGGAGATCAAAGGGTGTACCTAACAAAAAAATGTCACAAAGAATTAAATAAAATAAAGAATTATTATTAACAAGTATAAAGAATATATACATATGTACAAGGTAAAAGGGGGTTTAAGAGATAAATTGAATGAAATAAATTAATTAAATCTACAAAGAATAAATTAAATAAGATGGGATGGAACATAAAGAATATAAAGTTCAGCCACAAGTATACAAGTTTACCAATTATTGGACCGAAAATTAACCAAGTTCCCTAGCCATGAAACCGAAATTAACATATGTGGAAAGTTAGAAGCTAACCATTCCCCAAATAAAACCTCTCTACGAAAATTAACCTAAGTGAAAGCACCTAGATTAACCAATTAAACATGCCATCTTAGTCTAGAAAGCTAGCTAGTCAAACCATATTTAACGCATAGAAAAGAGTTGTTAATTAAAGTGCACGACCCATTATGACAAAGTTCATATGTCCGCAATCCTTTTTATTTGACACCGACCTTTGTCCAAAGCCTTTACTACTCGTGAATTAGGTTTCCAAAACTATTAGGTGAATTGTAATCCCTAACTCTAGCTCCAATTATATGCAAATATTATAAGTTTCGAACCCTATAACATAAACACATAAAAGTTTTCTATAAAATAGAATCAAGTAAACGGAGTCACATAAGCTACTAGAAGAACTAATTAATTAGGATCCAATAACTAAATAAACTCATATAAATAGGCTGGAAATTATATAAATCATGTCATGTTAACTAATACAAAGAATAATCAAGCAACAAAGAGGAATTCATAAGAATAATTAAAGGAAAAGTCAGATTACACCATATGGAATAGCATGAAGACTTGAAGACCACGAAACCTTGAATCCTTGAAAGCAAGTAATCCAAACCGTGTGCAGCAAGGTGGTGATGATGATGGACGAAATTGATGGTGATGATGGTGATGGTGCAGCCGCCTTTCCTCCTCCTTGAAGCCTTGAGAACCCTAAATACTAGAGAATGGAAAATATGATGGAGAAGAGAAAGAGGAGGGTTTGTCCCTCCCCATTGGGGTGTGAATTGGTGAATTGGTGAAGAGAAATAGGCTCCTATTTATAGGAAAATGGAGAGGAAGAAGAAGACAATGAAAGAAATAAACAAAGAAAGGGAAAAGAAGTGGAAAGTGAATGGGAGATAAAGAAATGGTAAGTGGTGGTGGAAATGGAATCATATGGCAATTAACCATTTATTTACCAAAAAGAAATTAAACACTAATGGTGTGGGCAGAAAGAAGAGGAAAGAATATAGGGGTGAGTGGAGCATTGAAAATAAAAGAAGAGGAAAGAAATAAAAACGGACAGCACTGAGCAGTGCGCACTTAGAACGGAATCCTGCACGTTTCAACGGTTGGATGCATCTGAAATTTTATTTGGGAATAACTGACATCCATGTGCAGCGTGTATCAAAATTACAGCTAGATCTGACGGTGCAATTGAGAGATATGGGCCTCGCAAGTTGACCTATCTGCACAGGCAGATTGTCGGAAAATCTGGGCTTGGGCCTTTTCTCATGCTTTGTGAACTTGGGCCTTCCTTCATGTATTTGGGCCTTCCATCGTGGGCTTGGGCCTTCCATCGTGGGCTTGGGCCTCCTTCTTGGGTTTGGGCCCCCTTCTTGGGTGTCATGGAAGACCATCTCTTATTGGGCCTCGCAAAAGCCCATTAGACTTCGTAAATTTCCAACACTTTGCTGATTTGCCTCAAGTTGTATTCTTTTCTCTTCATTTGCAATAGGAAACCTACAAACACAAAAACTAAATAAATAACAGAAATTTATGAGAAACTAACAACAAAAATGTAGAGAAATTGATATAAAAAGTTGTACAATTATGCACCTATCAAATACCCCCACACTTAGCTATTGCTAGTCCCTTAGCAACACAAAACGTAAAACAGAACAACACAAAACAGAAAAGGGAAACACAAAACATATATTCTTTCCAACCATAATCATCAGCGAGTTCACAACAGTTGTAATCAACAGAATAAAAATTATATACCAAGGCTAAAGAATTTGCTAAGCATTTAACATGTACATCTCATTCATGCTCAGGTGAAGTGTGTGAAAACCAAGTATACAATCAATCTCATGCAATCCAATAGGCACATCGAAACAACATTAACCACTAAACCTCGCAAGATTCACTAAATATTTCCGCTCAGTGTTTAGGGTTAAGTGTTTACTCTCAAAACAATTACACAAGTAGTGTTCCCATATGCTTGCTCATCGACCAACTCTCCACAATTAATCTACAAATCATCAGATCATAAGGGCTTTCAGGTGAAACATGGACCAAAGGGTGGATAGTAAATGGTGAATGGTCAATGAAGTGAAAGGACTCGAAATGAAAAATGTTTTACATGTTTGCAAGACAAGTCAACGACTTTGAAACTCATATCTATGCTATACCCGAAACAATTTTCTTATTCTCCTCCAACCTTTTATTGAAAATAATACAAGAAAATAACTCTATTTTTTTTTTCTTTCTTTTCTTTTTTTTTTCTTTTCTTTTTTTCTTGAGGAACTTTATTCCTTCTTTTTGTTTTTGAATTTTTTTTCTTTCTTTGAACAATTACAGCAAAATAAAATGCACCCCCACACTTGCCTTTTGGTATATTACCATACAAATCCGAAGCATAAAAACACAAGAAGTCACTATCATCGTCTTGCAAACATAAATAAAACAAAGGTGAGATGGTGTGGGTGAACAAAAGAAACGGCTAATGAGTGTTTAGTTCAAAAGGGGATTCCTAAAGTTCGTGTTTAGATGGATGGTGAATATTTTGGTCATGGTGCTCAACTAATGCCTTACTCATCTCTAATTCATCACAGATTAATAAAACGTTTCAAGCGGTCTCTGAGCAAGTTCTAGGTTCAAAACTCATGAATTGTGCACACATGAAGAACGAGTAAATGTATGAAATATGCATACATGTGAATATTCAATAGGCTCAAGTCCTCACATTTTCTGGGTATGCATGACAATGTATGTTCAAATGTGCTTCTCAGATTGCAATCAACTAATCGAAACAGGTTATGTGAACATAGAATTTCGAGCAATCACAAGTTATGCATATTAAATCCAAAGCAAATTATACAAAGCCTTAGCATATAATCAACATTCTCAAAATCATAACAGATTAAACTCAATTCATCCTTGGGATTGGAAAGAACAAAGCACATAACACAAATAAAACACACAACAGAAGTAAATATTTTTGTAATTTTTGATTTTTTGATTTTTTTTTTATTTTTCAATGTAGGTAACAATACGTGACCACAGGGACTCACTTAGTGCAATGGTAGGTTCAACGCTACCAAGGGAGTGAGTGTGATATAGTCGATATACCGTTACAGTAGAAAACGAAAACAAACAAATAAATAAACAACAGAAGCAATTTTTTTCTTTTTCAATTTTTTTTATTAGGGTAACAATACGTGACCACAGTGACTTACTAAGTGCAATGGTAGGTTCAACGCTACCAAGGGAGTAAGTATGATCTAGTCGATATATTGTTACCGTAGAAAACGAAAACAAGTAAATTATTTTTTTCAATTTTTTCAATTTTTTTCAAATTTTTTTCTTTTCTTTTTAATAAACCTTCCCCCCACACTTGAATTAAACATTGTCCTCAATGTTAGACAAATATTTCACGAAAATGAATAATTCAAGCATGGTTATTGAATTTAAACACACAAACAAAAATAAGCAGAAGTAAACACACAAATAGAAATAAACACAAAACAATTAACTAAATGAAAAGGGAAACAGAAAGACTCCCCTTTGAAGATGGTAAATCTCCTCCCGAAGCAAGTCACCAACAGTCACAAACAAGGCTAGCAGGGCCTTGCATCCAACGTTTGCTCCTTAATTGACTGCGGCTCTGATCCGTTGAAGTGTGTCCTGGACAAGGGTAGTTGCCGACTCCACGGCAGACTTGGCTGATGTAGCCTTCACCGAGATCTGGAACACTATGGTAAGTAGAGTTCCGTCAAGTATAGCTTCAGATACGTTAGGCAGAATGGAGAAGCCTGAAGACATAAGCGGAAATGGCTCCGGTTCAACTCCACATAACAAACACTGGAGAATGGAATGGCTAATCGGCGCATAAATCACAGACGACCCCATTGCATCGGTGCAACACTCCTGGAGAATAAGGAAGTCGTTGTGACTATCTATGGCGAGCACCGAAATCTGGTTCCGCGGGTCAAGACCGATGGTGAAATTTGCTAGCACACGCACCGAGCTGTCCATCGACATACTATCCCATTGTGGTCTTGTCTCGCACGTCTTTGAGGAACTCAAAGATCCCGGTGTGATGAGATAGATGAACAACGGAACAACCAGCAGTACGATTGACTCCGTGGGGCTTGCTCGGATCACCCCTTCGCTTGTTGGTCCCGACCTCCATTCGAGTGTCTCTTGTTCGGTTCGAACAAGTCCAGGTGGTGGTATGTGGAGTTGCTGATATCGTTGAAGAAACAGATTGTCATCTGTTTTGCCATTTCCGCCAGGCCTCTTCTTCCTTCAAGAGAAATGATCGAGTCACCGGGTGAAGTGTGGATACCTGTGGCGCACATTTAGCGCTCGGCTTGTCGTTGGAGGGTTGAGATCCAACGCTTTGCACCAAAAGCGAACCCTGAATGAACAAATGGTTCGAAACTGGCCTTCATCTCCTTCTCGCGTACATCCACGTGCTCCACCCAAGTAACCAAGGAAGAACCATTCTGAAGATCACGTATCAGGCATCCGGAGGGGCGTTTTCGGCAAATCGATCTCACGGAAGGCTTTGGATTTGAACGCAATTCATCCACGGAGACATCCACAACGACCCAACTTCCATCCAGTTGTTGGTGAGAATACCGAACAAACTGGACTTCACGAGTTGAAACGAGGTGAGATGGCACCAGAAACTCGGCCGACATCACCTGCTTATGCTCCATGTAGCCTTCTTCGTTGCTGGAGGAAAGGATCTCCAACGTCTGGGCGTTTGTGATCATGCTACAGAAGACGGGCAACCATCGACCAACATCCATTAAGATCTGAACGATGGTGGTCGGATAAAGATGGATGGTTGCCGAGTGTCTCGACGATTCGGCTTTAAAGTACGGAGCAGGTTCAGCACGTTGAAACACTCGCAAGTACTCGGCCCTATTAAGAGTCTCGGGATGAATAGACGTGTCGGGAGTCGGTGAAGTTATCCATAAAGGAAATCCGGCAGTGGACATGAGCAGGAGCTCGTCTTTGGCCTTACGGACGATATCCGAGATCAAGTCGGTGTGGACTCCAACAAGATCATGAGCAGGTCCCGGAAGATTAGATGGCACAGGTAAGGATGGGCGCTCGATAAATGTAGGCATGAGGCTCCGCACATCCCGTCTCAAGTGGTCCATGTCGATGGAATCGTCGGACAACTCGAGAATAGGCTCTTGTTGTGGAGGAACAACTTCGAGCCTTCGCCGTGGCACATCTGAGTGCGGAACAGGACCTCCGCAATTGGGACATATGCCGCTGTGGAGAGCATCGACGAGTCGTTGATTCTGCATTTGAAGCTCCTCGTTCTTGCTCACCAGCTGATCGTTTCTTCGCTCTAACTCGGCAATACGTTGCTCGACGTCGGGATACCGAATTTCTTCCTATTTCTCGACCCCCCAATAATAGACTTGGTCCTCCTCTAGTCCGATTTTCGGACCAAATCTTTCACGTTGTGGCTTGGTGGGGTGAGAATACACCGCAAAGAAAGCCGCCGGTGCTTCTCTCCGAGCTTTGGTGTATTTGGTCCTCGGAAGTCTCCTATAGACAGGAGCGGCTTCCGGCTCAACGGGTGGATCAGCAACCGGATCGGTGCTTGGGGTAGTGGTTGTGGTTGTGGCTCGGTCGGCATGCTAGCATCGGCGCTATCGAGCATGCTTGGTGGAATTATTTCATCCAGGCCTTCAAAGATTTGACTCCCTGAAGGACCTGCCTGAAACAAGTCGCTGAAAGAATTGACTCTTTTGGCCATTTGTGGTTTGGGAAGGGAGGAAAGCTTCTGGGATTTGGGAGGTTTCTGGGAAAAACTCAAGAACAGATGAAGAACACGAAGAAGACGAGAGAGTAAACGAGAGAAAGAGAGAGAGACTAAGGGAAAATGCGTGAAATGACCTAAGGCACTAACGCAAACCGAAGGGAAGGGAAACGAACGGACGGACGCGTGTCCAAAGTCGAAGACAAAGATCCGTAAATCACGGATCGAGCGACGAAAGTCGCAAAGGGAATAGTGGAACGTGCGCACGATTTATTAAACAATTCGGCCGACGCAAAAGTCGTGCGTCGGCCCAATCAAAATTTTTTTTTGATTTTCGAATTTTTATTTTTTGATTTTTTTTATTTTTATTAATACTTTACGAAAAAGTCGTAAAGTGAACAGTGAAAACGCGTGTGAAACACGCGCAAAGGTTGCCGACACTTTAAACGGGCTTGGGCCATCGAAATGGTCTGGGCCTTAAAGTGGGCCTCGGGCCAAAGAAATCTCCGGCCCATTATTGGTGGGCTTAACTAATGGGCCTAAAAACGAACAGGCCCGACACACTAATGGGCTTGGGTTACGGGTTTTGGGCCTCGGGAATGACACGAGCCCAATGGGCTAAAGATCTAATTAACTAATTTTTTATTATTATTATTATTATTTTTTTTTTTTTATATTTTACGAAACCTAAAACCCTAACCAATCACACAAACGGGCCTAAGGCCCAATAACAAACAAACAAGCCCAAAATAAACAGTAAATAGGAACAGTAATTATGAACAGTAAAAATAAATAATTACAAAATAATAAAACAAAAGCAAACACTCTTTTTTTTTTTTATTTACAATTAAAATTTTTTTTAGTTTTTTTAGTTTTTTTTTTTTTTTTTTTCAAAAACAAATAACGAGAGTGAAAAGAAAACTTACCTTTTTACTCCCGAGCAAACCGAAAAATCACCAACAAGACATCAACCTCAAGGTTTTTCAACCTTGACTTCCAAAACGTATGCTCCGATGTATGTGGTAAAATTTCCGATAAACCCGGATTATTTCCTATACAAAATAAAAAGGTTAGTAATAAATTTACAAAATAAAAACAAAATATTTACAATGTAAAAAATGTATCTCAAATTATCTATACAAAATGAATAAATAAATATGCCTATGTCTAAGTAAATTTTATTTACACAATACACTTAGGTACGGGAACAGAGGACTTCAATGTGCAATGGGACTGAAACAGCTACCCATCTTAAAGTCATGTTTGATCCAATATACCTAAAGTGTACAAAAATATTTTCTTTTGCCTGAATATAGTTGAAAAAAAAGAAAGTTGATTCCAAGCGGTAACTCAAGGTGGACTTGCGGCCTAGGTGCAATGCCTTGACTTAAATGACTTTCCGTGTTTTCAGAGGCGAATGGCCAGATCATATGAGAATAAGCGAGGGGCAGGATTCATTTAGTGGACTACGGAGGCTTACACCCCTATCGACTTTCGTCAGTCTATAGTCCTCTGAATCCAAAACCTATCACCCAGGGTCTCGACCTAGACACCATCCATGTGCCCCTTACTCAGTTGAGAAAGCACTTAAGTGTTCGACAATTCTCCAAGTGTTAATAAAGGCCGCCCTCAACCTCAAATAACCTTACGGTAAAAATGAAGGGTTTAGGCCAATATTAACAAAAGGACCTTACCTATTCCGTTCAAGTTACAACTTACAACAACAAAAAATAATCAACTATATAAAAGACACCTAAATATAATTACTAAGTGTAACCAAATATCAACAAGTATAAACAAATATTATTCACAAATATTCACAAAATAATAGTTAGGAATTTTCAATCCCCGTTGACGGCGCCAAACATTGATACGCCCAAAATGAGCATCAATTTAAAAAAACCCTATCGGTAGTAGTATAGTGCATAGTAGGGTATCGTTCACAACGGAGATCAAAGGGTGTACCTAACAAAAAAATGTCACAAAGAATTAAATAAAATAAAGAATTATTATTAACAAGTATAAAGAATATATACATATGTACAAGGTAAAAGGGGGTTTAAGAGATAAATTGAATGAAATAAATTAATTAAATCTACAAAGAATAAATTAAATAAGATGGGATGGAACATAAAGAATATAAAGTTCAGCCACAAGTATACAAGTTTACCAATTATTGGACCGAAAATTAACCAAGTTCCCTAGCCATGAAACCGAAATTAACATATGTGGAAAGTTAGAAGCTAACCATTCCCCAAATAAAACCTCTCTACGAAAATTAACCTAAGTGAAAGCACCTAGATTAACCAATTAAACATGCCATCTTAGTCTAGAAAGCTAGCTAGTCAAACCATATTTAACGCATAGAAAAGAGTTGTTAATTAAAGTGCACGACCCATTATGACAAAGTTCATATGTCCGCAATCCTTTTTATTTGACACCGACCTTTGTCCAAAGCCTTTACTACTCGTGAATTAGGTTTCCAAAACTATTAGGTGAATTGTAATCCCTAACTCTAGCTCCAATTATATGCAAATATTATAAGTTTCGAACCCTATAACATAAACACATAAAAGTTTTCTATAAAATAGAATCAAGTAAACGGAGTCACATAAGCTACTAGAAGAACTAATTAATTAGGATCCAATAACTAAATAAACTCATATAAATAGGCTGGAAATTATATAAATCATGTCATGTTAACTAATACAAAGAATAATCAAGCAACAAAGAGGAATTCATAAGAATAATTAAAGGAAAAGTCAGATTACACCATATGGAATAGCATGAAGACTTGAAGACCACGAAACCTTGAATCCTTGAAAGCAAGTAATCCAAACCGTGTGCAGCAAGGTGGTGATGATGATGGACGAAATTGATGGTGATGATGGTGATGGTGCAGCCGCCTTTCCTCCTCCTTGAAGCCTTGAGAACCCTAAATACTAGAGAATGGAAAATATGATGGAGAAGAGAAAGAGGAGGGTTTGTCCCTCCCCATTGGGGTGTGAATTGGTGAATTGGTGAAGAGAAATAGGCTCCTATTTATAGGAAAATGGAGAGGAAGAAGAAGACAATGAAAGAAATAAACAAAGAAAGGGAAAAGAAGTGGAAAGTGAATGGGAGATAAAGAAATGGTAAGTGGTGGTGGAAATGGAATCATATGGCAATTAACCATTTATTTACCAAAAAGAAATTAAACACTAATGGTGTGGGCAGAAAGAAGAGGAAAGAATATAGGGGTGAGTGGAGCATTGAAAATAAAAGAAGAGGAAAGAAATAAAAACGGACAGCACTGAGCAGTGCGCACTTAGAACGGAATCCTGCACGTTTCAACGGTTGGATGCATCTGAAATTTTATTTGGGAATAACTGACATCCATGTGCAGCGTGTATCAAAATTACAGCTAGATCTGACGGTGCAATTGAGAGATATGGGCCTCGCAAGTTGACCTATCTGCACAGGCAGATTGTCGGAAAATCTGGGCTTGGGCCTTTTCTCATGCTTTGTGAACTTGGGCCTTCCTTCATGTATTTGGGCCTTCCATCGTGGGCTTGGGCCTTCCATCGTGGGCTTAGGCCTCCTTCTTGGGTTTGGGCCCCCTTCTTGGGTGTCATGGAAGACCATCTCTTATTGGGCCTCGCAAAAGCCCATTAGACTTCGTAAATTTCCAACACTTTGCTGATTTGCCTCAAGTTGTATTCTTTTCTCTTCATTTGCAATAGGAAACCTACAAACACAAAAACTAAATAAATAACAGAAATTTATGAGAAACTAACAACAAAAATGTAGAGAAATTGATATAAAAAGTTGTACAATTATGCACCTATCAGCAGGGAATAATGTCGATGATATATTTTGGGACACGTTGCAACAACTCAAGGTGGACAAGAAGTTGGTAAAACCAAGCAGGGCACTGCTAACAGAATTGGAAGGCACAAAGACATAGCCCATTGGCGAGGTGTCTTTGCTAGTAAGGATGTTAGGGAAGACGGTAGAAGTCAATTTTGTCATAATAAACAAACCGTCGGCATACAACGTAATATTAGGACAAGATTGGCTACACCGAATGTAGACAGAAGCTTCGCCAAGATGTTAGATATTGAAATATATTTTGAACAATGACAATCGGTTTGAGGAGACCAAATGATGTCAAAACAATTGTATGTTGTGGAGATAACAAAATCTTCTCCCAACATAGCAATTAACAGAGCATCTGCCAGAAGAGCTGGAGGCAGAGTCAAAACTAATTACCACCGAACTGCTCCACGAAGAGTTCCTCGACTCAGAAGGATCAAAGAAAGTTATAGTATGCACCCTCCAAACAGAAGAGGAACGAACACAGCTGTTGCAATTCTTAGAACAATCAATATATGTTCGCATAGTCCCACAAGGATATGTCTAGGATCAACCCACAAGTAGCTTGTCACAGGTTAAACACGGACCTAGATTTCCCACCTTACTGACAACGACAACGAAGATTCGCTCCGGAAATAAATCAAATCATCAGCGACGAGATTAACCGACTTCTTAAGGTAAGATTTATACGAAAAGTTTGGTGTCTTTGGATTTCTAATGTTGTAGTGAACAAAAATATGGCAACTGGCGCTTATGAATTAACTACACCAATCTCAATAAGGCCTGCCCAAAAAACTATTATCCACTCCCAAAGATTGATCAGATGGTGGACGCCATCGCCGGCTACGAGCGGTTGTCCTTTTTGGATGCATATTTCGGCTACAACCAGATACCTATGGCTCCAAAGGATCAAGAAAAAATAGCCTTCATCTCGGGACAAGGGTTATATTGTTATACTGTTATGTCTTTCGGCTTCAAGAATGCCGGAGCCACCTATCAGAGGTTGGTGAACCAAATGTACAAAAAATAATTGGGAAGGACTATTGAGGTGTACATCGACGACATAGTGGTCAAAAGAAAATTTTGACGAGAACATATTGGGGACCTCGAGGAGACATTCGAAGTGTTAAGACGTTACGATCTAAAGCTCAACCCAACAAAATGTGCTTTCGGGGTATCGTCTGGGCAATTCTTGGGTTATATAGTTAGCAAAAGGAGTATCAAACCCAACCCAGAAAAGGTATAGGTCATATTACAAGTGCTGACCAGATGCATAGCTGCACTGAGTCGCTTCATCTCTGTTAATGCTAAAAAAATCACACAATAGGTTGAAGTGTTGAACATGTCGTTGGGCTTGAAACGAAGACGAGTTAGCAAGTTAGTTGAGCTCAGGAATTATTAACGATGTCTAAAGGCCCATATAATAACAATATTTAGTTTCCAACTTTTACCCTTTCACGCGATCGTGCCCCATATGTGGACGCAAGCCACATCCAAGCACTTTTGGAGCTTACAAAAGTGTGTGTGGTGTGAAAGGTAACGGAGATACATAACTGTCACGCCCCGGACCCGATATCGGTGGATTTTAAGTACCTAAATCCAAATCCGAGGTGTGAGCGTTACAAAGTAAAATAAAAATAATACAAAACCAAATATTTTCTGAAAATCATTGAAAATAAAATAACAAAACCTTTACAAATAGAAAACACCTTCTTCTAAGTTCTAATCCACTCTCGTCTCTAACCCTTTTGAATCTCGTAAGTTAAACCTGTAAAACAACACCTTATTGTAGGGGTGAGCTTTCGTCCTCGCTGCTCAGTAAGGATAGAAACCTTTCAAAACAGATTATGATTAAAATAACTACAATGATATTGATGCATGCATGAATGTCAAATGAACTTCACTTATCTACCTGTTAGTCCATATAACTCCACAATCAGAGCCTACATGTCTCATATCGTATATTTTACCAACCAGGGATAGCCCTGAAAGTTTCATTATATGATCTAACACCCCGTAACATTTCAATCCACATCTCTTTTGTCAACATCTCTAGTCTTTCCTCCCTGTCGCCAGTCCTGAATTACCTTTTTATGCAATTAATGCATTTTAGGCTGACATGAAATTTGATACCTACCGAGAGTAAGACTCAACTTCACAAAAACTACATATATTACATGCCTCCAAGCACAATCAACACACTAGTAGGTAGAACACATTTCATGGCATTTGAAAAACGTCATGGAAAGCCTTTTATGATGTTTTTCAAACGCCATACCTAACGTCGTTGATACCAGTGTCATTGTTTGTCCAACAACTCTATGGAGTTTTCTAAAGACCATGGAAAATGATTCAATGTCGTTTTTCAAATGCCATTGAAATACATTCAATGACGGTTTTCAAATGCCAAAGAATTTTTTTGACTAATTCAGAAAATCAATATATCTATTTCCAACATATTACACATCCAATTAAAAAAGTAATAACCAATATTCAATAACTATCAATGTACGTACATCCCTCATGTGTGCATATATATATATAGTCCCCTTCACATGCGCATGTCCGCATTGAAACTAAAATGCGAACATATGTATCTTGACCAATTGACAACATAACTCAATCATTAGAACCGTTCATCGTTTAGATTTATTTTCAAAAATTATCCTTGCAAAAAATCAGCCGAATTGGAGATTGTTTGGTTGTCTGTTCGCTATATAGTTTTATAGACAAATACAGTCCGTCAGATAAGGTTGAAGCGATGAATATGGTAATCAAATGGCTAAATAATTTCCGATTTATTTTTTTTATATCAAAATGATCCTTGAATGATGACCTAAAATATAGACGGTTTTGATTAATAGTTTGCACTCGAAATGGAGATGTTCGCATTTTAGTTTCAATGCGGACGTGCGCATGTGAAGGGGACTGTATATATATATATATATATTTACAAACAGCTAAGCCAACAGGAAGACAAAAAAAAAAGTAAAAAGCTTGCTCTCGTGAGAAAATTGCTTGGCTCTTCATAGACACATTATTATAGATACTCCTTGCAAACTTTTTCTACCATCCCGCAAAACCGCACCTCATTAGACAACTGGGAAAAGTTTTTTTTTTAGAACTAATTTCTTGTTAATACCCTGAACTTTGGGGGCCTAATCAGTTCAGTCCCTGAACTTCTAATTTCATCAGTTCAGTCCCTATACTTTCAATTTTCATCAAATAGGTCCTTATGTCAACTCTTCATACTGTATCACAGCTGTATCACATGTGTATCACATATGTATCATAGGTGTATCACATGTGTATCACAGTATCAAAAAAACACATTTTTACTTAATTTTTTTTTCAAAAATCACCATCGAGTCCACAGACATGTCATGTCAAACTATATCACATGTGTATGTGTATCACATGTATATCACAGGTGTATCACATGTGTATCATACACGATTTTTGAAAGAAAAAAAAAGGAGTAAAAATGTGATACACATGTGATACACGTGTGATACAGTTGACATAAGGACCTATTTGATGAAAATTGAAAGTATAGGGACTGAACTGATGAAATTAGAAGTTCAGGGACTGAACTGATTAGACCCCTAAAGTACAAGGTATTAACAAGAATTTCATCCTTTTTTTTAATAGACCGGGTAAAGATTTTCAAAATCATAATGATCACAGTAGACATGGTGAAACTGAGAGTAACAAATCAAAATATTAGCAATGTGATAATCAGAAAAGGCAATACCTAAGAACACTTATTTTCTAGCTCATGGGAAAATCTGAGCCATCCAGGGACCGGAGAACTATCAAGGGAAAGAAGATGCCTATTTCACCCTGAATAAAATTGTTGGTGTAAAGAACAGAGTATGTGAAGGTAATCAAACAACATATATTCTCTGTCGTCTGATATATAGTAAAACAATAGAGAATCGCCATCGTTTGATGTTAAATTTGACCATTCAATAAAATTTTATTGACCACTCAATAAAATTCTCCATCAATAAAATATTGCATTCAGTAGATGCCAACCATATTGAATTGATTCAATGAAAAAGGAAAGTGCAAAATTATGAATCATAATAAACCCAAACCCTAAAATCAATCAGTCATTTAAAAATTTAAAGCCTTTATTGCATTGAAGCACAACAATAGAACACTTAAGCATATGCCACAACATTCCTCAATACAAGAACCACAAAGTTTTCTAGAAAATAAACTAAATATCATCAAGGTTCCCTAAATCCCATTCCTCAATCCAAGATCCACATCCCAAATTCCCAATTCACTCATTTTCAGCTAAATTCAATCATATCTCTGTAAGATTTTATGGACTTATCAATACTCAATAAGGTATGCGATAACTTAGCTACATATATTGCAGAATAAGTAATTGGACAATGTTATTCTATTCTAGTTAACCTACCTTATTCATGGTTGATACACTTTATATTTTGGCCATTATTTGTATCATAAGTAATCCTACTTGTACATGGAATAAGTCTATTAGGCCTATATTGATTAGGACTAGGAATCCTTTATGGGAGGTACTTAGTTTTGTAAATGCCTATATATAGAGACCTTGGTCCCTGCTCTAATAATCACAAGTACTACATTATTCTCTGCCCCATTGTGAGATTGCCTAAATGATTGCTCAGAGGAGAAGCACCAAGTTCGACCATGTCTGCAACAGGTTAGTGTTCGTATTTTTAACTTGAGTACAATATACATATTTATAGAAATAAGTTTACATTTTGGTATCAGAGCCATTGTGCTCGATTAAGAATCGAATTTTATTTTGACCCAAAAGGGGGAAAATTACTTCTAAATCCGCAATTACTTCTAAATCCAGTATTAGGGTTCTTTGTTTCTTGATTTCAATTAATATTTTTCCGCCTAAATTCTTTATCAAATCTTGTTGAAATCATAAATCGAAGGGCTCTATTACTGTTAATTTATCTTCGAATCATCACTATAAATTTCATATTCATCTATATTAAGGTACACAATCCTAATTGCATTTCCTATGAACTTTATACTCTGTAATGCCTAAATTTTCTGCATAATTTAAATTCTATAGCCTTGTTGAGGCCTATATGAGACTGTTTGCAGGGATTGATTGTGTTTATTTTGAGTTTTTCCGATTCTAGTTTATATGTGTGCTGTATTGTTTGCCTTTATTTTTCTCTCCCAATTCATTGTATAACAAAACAGCATCGAAAACCTTCATAAAACACATATACGATGCTTAAAACCTTAAGTTATTTATTTTTTCTTAGTCCCGTTCAATTAAATATTTCCAACATATCATATTGTCGATAGCAATTTTATGTAAAAGCCTTTAATTGAGCATGAGTATTGGACTAAAATCTTGTGATATTGATTCTAAAAGCAAGGAATCCTTGCTCCCCATAGGAGGTCTTAAATGATTGTTGTTTATAGAATCAATGTCAGCATACAACAAGGTTTGAAACTTGCATTCTGTGGTTGTTGGAACAGTTCTTCTTGCCACTCTAGGTGTTGGATATGTTCTGATTAACCTACTGTTGAGTTTTGAGATTTGGGTGTATGATTCAGTAGTGTCAATTGTCCTTTTGCCACTCTAGGTAAGGCTGACACGATTAATATACATTGGGGCTCTTCATTAAAATGCCTAATACATTTTATATCTTTAAGGAACTGTTACTGTTACTATCAATGAGCAATTAAATATTTCATGAGTGTTAGTAAACTTAAACTCCTACATTATATTTTAAAACCAAAATCAGGGTAAAGATTTATTACTAGGTCCCTGTGTTTGCGGCATATAAGTATATTTATTTTTTAGTAAAAGAACACCTTTATTCCAAACAAAAACAATTACATAGAGTAGGAGTGACAAGTTGCAGTATCGTCCATGCTCACAACTCGAGCAATAGAAGAACCGCGCACATCCCTAGAACAACCGTTGGTTACAGGTAGATCGTTAACAACAATCTGCATGAGCCAAGAAGGCCTAACCTCAAACCACTGATGACGCCTATTAGCTCGGGCTACAAAGCTTGCAACAGAGTGAGCAGCCACATTTGCCTCTCGCGGAATATAATTAATACCAGAAATATGAAGTAACCGCAAAAGACTACGAATTTGATCTACTACCACCCCCTCCGCTGCAAGACAAATATCTGCAGAATTAATCATATGCACAACTTCCATGCAATCAGTCTCAATGACCACAGACCTCAACCCCCTCTCCACAGCCAACTCTAATGCATGCTTAACAGCAAACAGTTCCGCAGCCAAAGGTGACAACCGTCGACCCAGCCGCTGTCCATTTGCTCCCACAAGCTCCCCAAACTCATTTCAAATGACTGCCCCCACCCCAACCCCCCTTCCATCCAAACTAACTGAAGCATCACAATTAATTTTAGTAAAAAAAGAAAGAGGAGGAGTCCACCTAACATTCCTGCTGACTTGATGTGTCCTAGTTATTCCATTCCCCATAAGCCTCTCATGTACTTTCTGTGAGTCTAATAGAGCAGACCACAAAGCAATAGCACCATTAAAAAGGACACCAGCCTCAGTCACCGTACCCCCATGGAAAACTGCATTTCTCTCATTCCAATTAATCCACAACATAATAACTAGAAGCTTAACCTCATCCACCGTAAGCTTTTTCATTGCCACTTCAATTAACTGAGTGAAACTTGTATACTGACCCGAAGCGAGTTTAGAGTAGAAACTTGCCTTCTCCATCACCGCACCCGAACACACACATGTCCAAGTTGCGTGCAAAGGCGACTCCACCGCTTGCCAACATCTAAAACACCCAGCTTCATTAACAATCTTCCTCTTTAGCAAGGCCTCCTTACAAGGCATATAACCCATTGAACATCTCCACAAGAAGTGTTGCATCTTTGGAGGAACTTTGAGCTTCCAAAGATGACGCCAATATTGAGTTACGTCAGCATCTAGATCAGCAACCTCACTCTGCAGACGTCGCCCATTTCTCTCCACCCAGTACCCACTTTTAACTGAATACTTGCCATGCCTATTATAATGCCAAATCATAACATCAGAGGCAGCAGTATGGACCACCGGAATATTGAGAATAGCTCCCACTTCGCTCAAAGAAAAAAAACTTCTCAGCTTATCCTCATCCCAACCTCCAGACACCGTAATTAAACTTGATACTGACATCGTTAAATCAACACGGTCGAAAGGTTGAACTCGAAACCCCTCCAATCCAGGAACCCAAGGATCAATATAGACCCTTGTGCTTCTCCCATTACCAATCCTCCAACGTAAACCAACTTTTAAAAGCTCCCTCCCCCATAAAACAGAACGCCATAAGTATGAAGGAGATGAACCCATCCCAGCCTCAAGAAAATGATCCCTTGGGAAATATTTAGCTATTAACATTCTTGACACCAACGAATTAGGGTACGAAAGCAATCTCCACCCTTGTTTTGCAAGTAAGGCTTGATTAAACCCTACAATCTCCCGAAAACCAATACCCCCTTCACATTTTGCGGCATATAAGTATATGGTTGATCTGTCTTTATGAATTTGTATAATGTGCCTTGAAATGATGGTTATGTGCTTTATCTTATGTTAGCTAGTGTTCCCATAAGCTAAAATATTGGTAGTATTTTTTATCACATGTACGTGAATTTATTTTGGAGGCCTATATTATTCATAATGATCTTTTATGTTATTCCAAACCGGTAGATATTATATATTCTAAGCTATGTTTCATACTGGCATATAATTAAGTAATGATGTTGATGGTATAATTGATACTTTATCTGTTTTCATGTTTGATTTGTATGCGATTTGCATACAAATTAGGCCTCTAATCATCATTATTATGCTTGTCCAATGGCCATTTGTGAGTCTCTAATCCTTGTTTGCACACTTGTAGGTAAATTGAGCATCGGAACGATATTGAGATCAAAAGGGAGCATTTTGGAGTTTTTAGTGGATTTCCGGCAAAAAGACAAAAAGTCAACCCGAGGACCAAAAGTCAACTCGTGGTCAACCCCGACTTTGGAGCATCAAAGAGTCAAATGCCGAGTCCCGAGAGTGAAGCATAAGAGAATTCCGGAAGATTGACCGAAACCGAAAAGTCAACCATGGTCAACTCCAAAGGTCAAAGTCAAGGTCCAAGTCAAGGTCAACCTTGTGATTCACAAATATGCTCCCACATCATCAAGGACCACACTAGATTTGGTGAGGTGACATGTTGATTATTCCTCCCTTTTGTCCTCCCTTGTGATTTCCCCTCATTACCCTTCATTTAATCTCCTTAGCCATTGGATTTAACCCTAGCAATCCTAGCCTTTCATTCTTCCCTTCCCTTGCCTATATATAGTTTAGTTTTTGCCTCATTAGGTCATCTTCAACCTTCCCATTCAGACTCAAATCGACCTCACTTCCTTTCCCCTTTCCTTCTCTCCATTTCTCCCTTTCACTTCAGCCTCTGCACGACCATCGACCGGTCGACGACTACCTGTCGAACGGTCGACAGTCGACGGAATCCGTCGCTTCAGCTCGTCTTCGCCGCCTCCGCCACTTTTACCACCATTTGGGCAGCTTGGGATCCTCACCAGACATCAGGGACGCCATCTACACGCAAGAAGAAGAAGGATACACCGTTGATTGAGCATTTCTCACCCCTTCTCTCTCTTGTATTCATGATTTTAGTTTGTTATTGTTTTGTGATGATGCATCCCTTGATGGATAGTGAGTAGTTACCTTGTTGGGGACTAGGGTTGTGTGCCCTAGTCCATTGTGATGTATTGATGAATTACCTATGTATGGATGCTTTGTGATGAATGGATATGTCTATTACCCAATTCAATTTGTGTTGAATGCATGTTTAGGGAACTTTGTCACCTCTTTGAGCATGTGTATAACCTATTTTGATTGAGTTTGTTGGGGTGACTCCTAACTCTCTCTAGGCAATTGATAGTAGATGTGATGAGGACCCCTTGTTTGAGCTTCTAAGTCTTTGAGCCCTTCGCCTCCCAAGCCACATTGGGAGAGTTCTAGTGACCCATAACATGGCACTATGAATACATAAGAAAAGATGGTCTTAGACCCATAACATGGCTAAGATACAGAACTTGATTCATCCATTGCATAAGCATAATTACTAAATTGGTTCGTTAAGCATCGTGATTGGACTTAGGCTAACCCGAAAACCCCAACATTCTCATACATTGCGCACACTTTACGTTATTTACTTGCTTGCTTTCCTTACTTGTTGATTGTTTCATTTCATTTGCATCATTATCTTTCCAAAACCAATCTTGACACCACTACATCACTCATTGCCACATACTCACCTTCACTCACTCTTTCCATTTCTCATCTAGTCCATCATTGCTAGAGCATTTGATCACACAAACTACCAAGGGATTGAGGAGCCCATCGATCCTCGTTGGAACGACAACCCCCTTCACAATTTACTTACCCCATACTTTGACGGTTCGTCAATGTTGAAACATAAAACTATTCTCAATTGAAACATCTCGGAGTCTTGTCTCATATATGATTTGCATGAGGGCTGTCAATTATGAATTTACTTAGAATTTTGAGGCATGGATAGTTAAGAGTACGTTTCATTATATGGTGATTGAAATTACCTAGCCTTACTGGCCTTGTATAAACATGTACATGAAACATGAATTTTATCTTTGTCTGTTGCATAGTTATTTAGATTTTCTTGAGTTGTAATAAAATTGAACTCTTGAATTATATTTGAAAAGTGAATTCAAGGTATAGAGCAGGTCTTTTGGAATGACCATAGCAATTAATTTTCAGAAAAACAATTCTTTATTACCAGATAAAAAAAAATCTACTGATTCTTAAATTAATGACTAATATTTGTTATCATGCCTTAGTTTGGTTTTTCTTCCTATTGGTATATATATACACGTACGTTTTGGTCTATACATATGTATGAGGCCTAGCTATATATAATTAATAGATATGAATGCTTATATAATTATCAAATTTTGAAGGGAAAGAAAAGAGTTCATAATCATGTTGCCTGATTAATTGTTTTTGAAATATTCTACTCAGATTTTAATTAAAAACAATATGCATTGCCAGAGTATCTATGCCTTTATTATTTTCCTTGGTTAATTAATACACTTCTAATCTGGTGTCCTTAGCATTATATCGATGCATTGCAGAAGTAGAGATATATAGATCAATCAGAGACCCCAATATATTATTAATAAGTTGTGATTTGAAACTCTGCTAATTAAGATGTACTATAGTAAGCACTTAGATAACAATGAGGTTTAATTAGCATCATGACTGTTAATTAATTTGCTCTCTATTTGCTGCAACGCAAAGAAGTTTGACTTGTTTATTCAAATATTGGCTATTAATATATTACAAGTTAATTGCATGATGATTAAACAAGTTCTATATTTGTGTATATTGCATGTATACAACTTACATATGATCTTATTGCATGTCAACTAAATAATAAAACTAATCATGTCTTATTTTATATGTGCTTAATATGTTGCAATATATTTTAGTTTAGTACTTGCTATTTATATGAATTATGAAATTGGTAGTATGTAGTCTTTTTGAGTGACCATATTTTGTAAAATTATTTAACCTCAAATTGCTTTTGAAATTTAGATTTATTGTAACTCTGTGTGTGGTTTAATTTTGGTGTTGACACTTATTGACTACTGAAATTCCGATTGGACGGAATAGTCCCAATAAACGGTAGTCGTCCTAAACACTAATCGGAGAGCATACACAACTTTGAACAAATTAAAAGTTAATCTCTCCACAACCTAACAACCTAGGTTCAAACAATTGCACAAGCAATTCACAATTGACAATAAATATATATGCAACAAGCACACTCAATTGTACAACCTAGAATCCCAAAGTGAGCATCATCAATAGCTCACCACGGACTATATCTATTAATGTATGATCAAGCATGCAACATGTTAATCAATTAAGCACAATAGCATATAGATAGGCAATCACATAATATGCTAATCAATTAAGCATAATACAATAGATAAGCAAACACACAAACAACACACGATATGGTCACCCGGAAACCTCTACCTCTAGAGGGAAAACCGGAGGGGAGCCGTACCCCACGCTCTTGTGTAACACTATGAAAAACGCCAATTGGCAAACACATACAAGGGGGAACTCCGTCCCAAACTCTACACTATTAACCCTATGACTAGTGGCAGCTCTAACCTTGTGTAGCCTCCAAATGCTTCTTCAATTGCTCCCACCTCAAGCCGCTCCAATTGAAAGAACTTCACCACGTGAATCCTCCAACCGCAAGCATCACCAACAATGCAAATGTGTGTGTGTATGAGTGAATGAAATGAATTCAATTCGTTTGACACAAGCAAGTAAACAAGGAACACTTGCTAGAATCAAACAAACCGAATTGACAAACCTTGAATATGATTCAAGGGTTGATTTAGTTATTCACAAGGAACAATAACTAAATCAACAACATCAAAGATGTGAGGAGCCTATAACATGGATCTAGGGTCACTCAACTATACCAGAAAACTCTCTCAAGACGTTTTGGACAATAGGCAAAGAGTAGAAAGAGTTAGAACAAATGAAAACCGAAGGATTCTATTTATAGAAAACAAAACAGACGCTCGGGCGATCGATCGTCACTATTCATGAACAGTGTACTGTTCATGAACAGTGGTACTGTAGCAACGGTCACATTTTCGAATCGCAACGGGCAGATTCTCCAACGACACTATTGACGATCGATCGCACGATTCCAGGCGATCGATCGCACTGTTTACATGAACAGTAACACTGTAGCAAAACAGAAAAATATCTTAAAAATAAATGTTTGCTTAACCAAATGAAATTTAATTAATTTCTAGCAAACCTAAGATATTTGTGCTACTATTTAAGCATAAACAAAATGTATGAAATGCATATGCATGATTCATACCTTGAGATGCTTGAACGAAACCTTCGATGAACAAAAATCGAAGTCCGGAGAAAAGACCGGATAAGAATGGCGTCTTCACGAACCATCTCGAGCAAGAACAACCTAAGCCACTATTCATAATCCCTTAAACAACCTAGCATTGATACATAGAAAATGCTAATACAAGGGAAAAGGTTTTGTCAAATAGGAAATAGCCAATAGCAAATATTTTGCCCTTACAACTACTTGAGATGTTGTCTATACAGTTTTCAATTAGAGTCCAAAATATGTGTCATATGCTATTCTTAATATTATTGGTAGGTAAAGATAATTTTGTGGCATTTTATTTTGAATTGATCGATCCCAAGAAAAATTTAAAAGTCAAAACTAAACCTTGTAGTCTTTCAAACGTTTTGGCTTTTTTTATTGTATGCATAATGTATTTGCATATGAAAATATATAAATAAAAGTTTGTTCTCTTTTCTTTGGTTCTTAAAAGGGGGAAACAGATTTTATCTTCTTTTATTCGGTTCTTAAAGAGGGAAGAAAATCATTAATTGAAGTTCCCAAGTTCCATAAGAAATTAATTTAATTTTTAGGCATATGTATATGATAGGTGACTATAAGTTGTTCTTCAATTTGATTTTTGCATATGTCTTGAATAAAAGTAATTACTAGTTGACTTTTGGATTTGGTTATTATAGGCATTAATATGGAACAATCATAATTAACTTGGCCTGAAAGATTACTTTTATTCAATTGTGATTTCGTTACTCATTGTGTTGAGTATTTCATCAAACTTCATATATGACATTTTATACAAGGTCTATAATTTATATAAACTTTTGTTGTTGTTAAATTACTTGTTTTCTATAGACCTAAGTTATTCTCTTCTTTTTTCTTTTTTTTTACTTGGGTGTTCTTTGCGATTTTATATGGGTTGCATGGCCCCATTAGTAATTTAGTATTGATCACTTATAATTAAGTGTTTGTGCTTTCAAAAGGTTAGGCTTTAATTACAATTTTCAGTTTAAGGTTGATAGAAATTCAAAGAAAGTAACATACTGTTTGTACATTCTAGACATGATAGACAAACTGCATTGCTATCTTATGATCGACATAGTGTATCAATTGATGCTTTTATTCTTCTAAAATTATATGTTTCAGTTTATACTTTAGACTTATATATCAATTTTCAGTTAAATGCTAATGCTTAAGTGTTGATATATTTATTGACTATATCCTTCTTGCTTATGCTTCTTTTATGTGCATATGAGAAAGCTAGCTTTTGTGCTATATTGTGTGTTCAATGAAATTGCATGTATAACTATTTTCAGATATATGCATTAGACATGCATGTTGTAGTGACATTCATTACAATTTAGAATCATGTATTAGTTGAACCTCATTGATGAAATTGGTCAATTTGTCCTATAATGCACTGTTCTTCTTCATGATTAATTAACTTGTTAAACTAGACATCTTTCATGCTATTTTTGATAACTTGTGTAATAAATGTTCTAGATTTCTAGCAAAGTTTTGCACTTGAACAGTGGGAGCAAATTGTTAGGATTACTTATTGGTCATTTTAGTTTTCCTAATTAATGAAGTTTTCTAGCTTCTGTGTCTATTTGATCAAAGAGTTTTTGTTCACAATAATTTTGCGAGAGTTTTACTATATTTATTTTATATTTACTCCACAATTCATTGATCATTAAGTATGATGCTACTATTGAGTTAAGAGTGGTGTCTGTAGAAATTACATATTTCTTGAACTCTTGTGACACAGCTGAATTTAGTTTCAAGTTTTGGTTTTAAGATTTTTGGAATACTAGCAAACCTTGAATTAGTGAGAGTAAAATTAATTGGCTTTAATTTTTGGCTGTGGTTAAAACTATTTTGTGCTCATACATTAAATTACCCATTTAGCCTATAATATATGCTCTAGGTTTTAATTTTATATGTTCATAACATTAACCTTTTGAAGTTCATATTCAGTGCTTTATTTCAGCAAGTTTGACTTAGGTTATTGTGTTCTGCATATTAGTAATTTACTCGAGTAATAAAGTTCTTTTCAGTACTTAAACATTATTTGCAGATATACATGCACATATTAATCAAACTTGTGTTAGCTTCATTAGAAGCATTATGTTCTAGATTCTGTTTTTCAGGATCCTACAGTTGGACCTCATTGTGCTCATATAGTTTAATTTTAAGAGCATATATATATATTTATATATTTTCATGTACACTTAATCACTCCTATGGTTTATGTTTGTTGTATCATGGTTATGAGGTGCTGGTGTTTTGTTAAACATTTGTTTTCTCATAGTCTGATGTGGTTAGTCATATATTGACTGAGTTTGAGGTTAAACTTGAATTTTATGACTTGTCCATGCGCGCACTTCATAATTACTAAATCTGATGCAGTATTATTCTTGTTGCTTTGAGCATTGATAGTCCAAGTGGGAGAATGTACGATTTTATGGACTTATCAATACTCAATAAGGTATGCGACAACTTAGCTACATATATTGCAGAATAAGTAATTGGACAATGTTATTCTATTCTAGTTAACTTACCTTATTCATGGTGGATACACTTTATATTTTGGCCATTATTTGTATCATAAGTAATCCTACTTGTACATGGAACAAGTCTATTAGGCCTATATTGATTAGGACTAGGAATCCTTTATGTGAGGTACTTAGTTTTGTAAATGCCTATGTATAGAGACCTTGGTCCCTGTTCTAGTAATCACAAGCACTACATTATTCTCTGCCCCATTTTGAGATTGCCTAAAGGATTGCTCAGAGGAGAAGCACCAAGTTCGACCATGTCTGCAACAGGTTAGTGTTCGTATTCTTAACTTGAGTACAATATACATATTTATAGAAATAAGTTTACAATCTCATCCTAGCCATAATTGCAAATGAGAAAAGCAAGATCATCATCGATTGAGTACACTTCTTTCAAACCCACATTACCAAAATCATAGACCAAAAGTAAACCAAAATCAAACTCATGCTCACATACATTTTCAAGAACCCAACAAACTACTTGATTAAACAATATCCCTCCCTAACAGATTCAGTCAAACTACACCTGCGGATATAAAGCAACCCAACCATATATAACCTGGATCAGAAAGGTAAGTACATGATTCAAGTTCTCTCCCACTGCTTTCCATTATTTTCCTTCTTTTCTTTGACTTTTTTTTGCAGGGCGGTTGAGTTTGGTCTGAGGATTCAATTTCTCTTCTTGATATAGTTGCAACCATCATCTATGGGGAATCACCTTCTTCCTCACGACCCTTCGACCGGGCTCTCTCTCTCTCTCTCTCTCTCTCTCTCTCTCGAGTGACGTAAAATACGTGCACAAAGTACCTTAATCGCTTGGATTATGTTATTCCAAAAGCGTATTATTGTGTATTTAATATTGTTTTAGTGTGTTTCAGGGAAAATACGAACAAAACGCTTTATTTGTACAAAAGGTACATTTTAGAGGTTTTAGCGCGAACCTGAAGATTGAATCGAAAAGTCAACCGTGACTTTTCGGTATTGAAATGACACCGGTCATTTCTCGTATGTGAATTTCAAAGCATGTACGAAGATTTCGAAATACGTTTCGAATCCCGGCAATTTTGCCGGCGAACCACCACATAAGGCGGCGCAACCACCACCCGCGGTGGCAAAATACATTTTCTAAACCTCTATTTATTTTCCTTTATAATTGTTGTTTATCTCTATTTTATTTATTTAGTTTAAATATTTATTTTTACTATTTTTATTACTATTTTATTTTGTTTTATTTACTTTTTAATTTATTTCTTTTTGTCTTTTTTTTGTCGCTTGACTTTTGCAGCATGGTTTGACTTCTTCAATTCCTCCAAACCACCTTGCCGGCCACCCCTTTTTCCTTGCCGGTCACCTCTTTCTTTTTCCCCTCCTTTCCAGCTGCCAGCATCAATTTGAATTCAAATCCTGCAATTCAAACCAGCAGCACCAGCAGCAAGGAATTCCTTAAATACACTGTCAATCATCCATTACAAAGGAGGCCGGGGCTTCTTCCCCTTTTCTCTCCTTCCTCTCTTCCCCCTCCCGATCTTGTCTTCCTCCTCTTCTTCTTTCCTTCTTCTTCTTCTTTTCCTTTCTTCTCTACACCCACATCTCCTCTCTCGCACCCAACAAACAACACCTTCTTCTCACCTCACTGTCGTGCCTCCGCTCAACCCGTGCCTCACCACCTCATCCAATTCTCTCTCGTTTTCAAATCAATCACCACTCACTATTCAATTCAACCATAATCAATAACAACTCAAGCATCACAATTCAAAGTTCACCACTTCATCTCACCTCCGCTACAGCTCACCTTACACCTCACAAATCGACGCCGCCACCAAGCTCGTTCACGGCACGCCCCGCACCGTGACGCCGCCGCTTCTCTTTGTTCCTGCCATAGTGCCATCACAGCAGCTCTCCGCTACGCGGTCCTCGACCCGCGGCCATCTCTCACCGCCAATTCGATATCGAGCCCGGGCCGCGCCTAAACCGCAACCCATTATCAATCAATTCGCCGGATTTCCCGGCCCGAGCCTTCAATCCACCGCCCGTCTTTCGCACCTCACCCGAGCGCGCCGTTCTCTCTCTCTCTCTCTCGGCGAATCCGCACACCCAAGCCATCGGTTCTCTCTTCGCACCGCCAAGCTCAAAGCTCCGCGTCCCCGTGCTCAATCATCCCTCCGGCGTCGACCCATCTAACCCGCGCCACCGCGCCGCACGACCCGGTCTCACCGTCGCCCGGCTCACCTTGGCATCACCACGAGGCCACCGGCGTCCTCTGCCTTCTCTCTCTCCCTGCTCGATGAGAAAATAAGAACCAGAAATACGAAAAGAAGAAAAATGCACGGGTTGACCATAGAGAAACCAAAGGGGAAAGAAAGAAATAAAAAAGAAAGAAAAGGAAGTCACGGTCAACACGCGCAGGACCGGTCAACAAAGTGAACTGACTTGAATTTGGGCCTTCAAGCCCATTGACTCCAAGCCCAATTGCCCAAGGCCCAAGCTCAATTTCTTCTCTACACCCGAGCTCCCCGGAATTCCATCGACAAAAATTCATTGAGCATTTCTTTCCCTCAAACTCATTTTATTTATTTGTTTAAATAATTGTTGTGTGAAACTATTTGTTTAATTTCTATTTTTATTTGGTTAATTTAATTTGTGTACTTTGAATATTTTCTAAATTAAATTGTGATTTACTTTATTTATTTCTGAGTTAAGTTTATTTTTAGTTTAATTATTTCAATTTGTTTGTTTAGATTAATTTGTCAATTATTGTGTGTTTAGAAAAATAAGAAAAACCCTAAAAAATGTTATTTGTATTAAGGAAATTAGATTATATTTTACTAATTAGGTTTTAGGCCTCCAATCCCCGTGGTTCGACATCCCGAGTCTAAATAACTCATCACTATATTTTGACAACCAATCACTCTCTCCAGCCAATTCTTCTCTCTGCTTCCAGCGCTCACCACCATCGGTCCTCTTAAGCAGTGCCGCCGTCTTTGGGCAAGCCTTTGTCGTTCTCCCCCACCACCACGGCTTCTTCTGATCTGGACACCCATAGATTAAGTCCAGCTATGCTCTCCTTGCTCTGCCTCACCAATCCACCACCTCTACACGTAGCTGCTGCCGCAGTGCACTCGCAGCTCCAAACCTCACCTGATACCGCTATCACCTCTCTTCTTCCGTTGAGCCCGTGCTCTGCTCCTCTTTTGATTTGGACACCCAAATCAAGCCCTACCGCCGATCACTTCTAATCTCCTCTGTATTTCAGAGAGAGAGAGGTGGCAGTGACTTCTTGTTATTTTTTGAATTTCATGAGGATAGTTTGGTAATTTTTCCTCAGCGTGGTAATTAATTAAGTGGATGGCACAACGTTTTTTAGTTTGAGTGGAAGGTAAACATTTGTGTAAATTTATACTTGCTGGTCAATGACCCTTATTATTATTATTTTTAACATAAGAGTGTTTCTCTGTTATTTAGTTTAGGTTTTGGTTACATACGCATTGCGTATGTGTAGATTGCTAGCTCACTTTCAACAAAAGAAAAAAAAAAAAAAGAAAAAAAAAACAAATAACGAAAGAAAAAGAAAGTGTCTTCTATTACCTATGTATAAAATATGTTGGTCTAACCTTTCGGGAAGCCAATTGCACTGTAGATGCAATTGCTAGTATTGTTCACTCTCACCCGACTTGTCGAATTTGGAAATGGAGTCTACTTCTTTATGTATTTCTGACTTTTAATTTTAATTTCTCGCATTTAGGATGTTGTAGAAGTTCTCGCTCTTATATATATATATATATATATATATATATATATATATATACCTAAAACTTGGCGCCTTTCAATGTCCTCGACCCTGGTAAAACCTCCCAATTTGGAATCCATCCAGTAACCCACCGGAACAAGTGACCAATCATTCCCATTCAACAATGTTCTGTTCTTCTTGATCGACATCCATGCTCAATATCCATGACGGCTGAAACCCCAACCCTAGATTCTACCGACCTCTTCCTCACTGCCCTAACTACCTTTCCCCACCAACCCAGACCCAGCTCTCCCCGACTCTCTCTCCCTCCAATTCCCTCCACCTTCCCCCACTCCAAACTCATTCCGAGAACCCGTTTCGCCGTTGACGCATTCCGCTATGCCGGCGATTATTCTATCTCTTACTTCCTCTCCCACTTCCACTCCGATCACTATGGCGGTCTCTCTCCCAATTGGTCTAAAGGCGTCGTGTTTTGCTCCGCCACCACCGCTCGTCTTCTCATAGAGGTGCTCAACGTATCTTCGCTTTTCGTGGTTGCTCTGCCACTCGAACAAACCGTTGTAATAGATGGCTGCGAGGTTGTGCTTATTGACGCCAACCATTGTCCAGGTGCGGTTCAATTCTTGTTTAAAGTTCCGGCCTTGAATGGAGAATTTGAGAGGTATGTTCATACTGGTGATTTTCGGTTTTCTAGTTGGATGAAGTTAGACCCTTTCTTGTGTAAATTTGTGGGTTCAGATGCCATTTTCTTGGATACAACTTATTGTAATCCGAAATTCATGTTTCCCTCCCAAGAAGAATCTGTTGATTATATTTCTAGTTTGATAGAGAGAGTTGGAGGGGAACATAAAACTTCTATGAAAAGTGTTCTCTTCCTTGTTGCTACATATGTTATTGGGAAAGAGAAGATTTTGATTGAAATTGCTCATAGATGTAATCGTAAAGTAAATGTGGATGCTCGAAAAATGGTGGTATTACGTGCTTTGGGTTATGGAGACAGTGGGGTGTTTACAGAGGATGAATGTGAGACTGATGTACATGTCGTTGGGTGGAATGTATTGGGTGAGACTTGGCCTTATTTCAGGCCAAATTTTACGAAAATGGAAGAGATTATGGTTGAGAGGGGGTATTCGAAGGTTGTAGGTTTTGTCCCCACTGGGTGGACTTATGAAGTGAAGCGTAATAAGTTTTCGGTAAGGTCAAAGGATGCTTTTGAGATCCATCTTGTACCATATAGTGAACATTCAAACTATGATGAACTTAGAGAATACGTGAGGTATTTAAAACCAAAGCGTGTGATTCCTACAGTGGGCTCGGATGTCGAAAAGATTGACAGTAAACATGCCAGTAAAATGCAAAAGCATTTTGCTGGGTTAATTGATGAAATGGCCAACAAAAAAGAGTTCTTGAGGGGTTTTCATCGTGGGTCTAGAGAAGTAGGTGGGAAGGTTGAAAATGATGCCAAAGATTACCCAATGGAGGGACAGGATCAGGAGAAAAAAGCAATGCCATCTGATATTGATACTAAGGGTGATACCAATGTGAGCTTTGGTATGGAATTGTTATCTCCTCTGCAAGAACCTGATTCACAAACTCCAATGGTGTTAGCTGATGAAGAAGCACAGAAAATCATTCAAGAACTTCGTGATTGTTTGCCGACATGGGTCACTCGTGAGCAGATGCTAGATCTGATTGGGAGCTCAGGAGGGGACATTGTTGAAGCAGTCTCTAATTTTTATGATCGTGAAACAGAATTTCATGAGCAAGGAATTGCCTCTACTAGTGTCATATCTGTATCCCAGACCAGCTCACTTTGTGAGCCTGCATCGCCGATAAAAGCAGGTTCTGTTTCTGGACATACTGACGTTTCTTCAAGCCAAGATTATAGATCACCCAATTTAAGAAAAATTTTGAAAAGTGGAATTTCTCCTGGCAAAAGAGAGAGGAAGACTAGGAATAAAGCAAACAAGAAAGTAAAGTTACAGTCGAAATTGGATTCGTGCGGGCCAAAACAATCGACAATAACAAGGTTTTTTGGTAAAGTTTTGCCTGACGTTCCAGCAAGTGCAGAGATTGGATCAATGGGTGAACAAAACACTAAAGATAAAAAATTGCCCCATCATGTCAGCCAATCATACAAGGATGCAATAGATCAATTTCTTCAGATAATAGATGGCAATGAATCATTAAAAAGCTATGCCGGCACCATTCTTCAAAAGACAAATGGCGATATTAGTATGGCTGTGGATATTCATTACCGTAATAATGAAGGCAGGTCTGGTGAGTTGGTGGTTGATAAATCAGTTCAGTTCAACTGTGGTATAGAGAACTGCTCTTCTGTCCAAAAGAAAATTGAATCAGGGAAAATAGGACTGGCAGCTGATTCGTCTGTACAGGTGTCATTACCAGATAATGTAGGGGCAACTTCTGTGTCACTACCACCAGAAAAATACAATCCTATAGAGCATGGTTAGTCTGTATTCAGTTAGGACAAGCTGTTCAACTTGCAGTTTTTTCTTTGTGATATTCTTTAATTTATTTCTTTTAGAGATGATCTGGCATAACATATAGATACATATGCAGCATGCTGGAGCAATGGACAACATGCTCCATATATACATCTCGCACGAACCTTTGACTTACTTGAGGATGAAAAAGGAAAAATAAAAGCTACTTCTATGCTCTGCAATATGTTCAGAAGGTCTGGTGTATGCTTTGTTCTTATTTGATTGGCCTTTATTTATTATTGGGATGACCTGTTATAATTTTTTTTTATTGCGGCACATAATTGCTTGCAATGTTTCTTACAGTTTGCTTGCCTTGTCTCCTGATGATGTGCTGCCTTCAGTTTATTTGTGCACCAATAAGATAGCTGCAGACCATGAAAATGTGGTTAGTTGAATTTCTTCTTTTATCATTTGTATTTATTTTTTTGCATGACTGCTGTACTTTTGCAACTTTTAGTTCTTATATACTGATGAAGATTGCTCCATATGTTTAAATTTTGAAGAAGTTGAGTAATGAAATATTTTCATATAAGTCCTTGTATTAATTGATAGGTTCATTTTGATATGTCGAGGTGTATATATCTTTTTATC
Source organism: Rubus idaeus (assembly GCA_030142095.1). Classification (NCBI taxonomy): domain Eukaryota; kingdom Viridiplantae; phylum Streptophyta; class Magnoliopsida; order Rosales; family Rosaceae; genus Rubus; species Rubus idaeus. The sequence goes on from CM057965.1 coordinate 21,164,187, forward strand.
TTTTATTTGGTAGCTTGACTGACCATTAGGGTGGTTTGTCTGCAGCTAGCTGATTGCATTTGACATAACTTTCTAGGTTTTGCTGTTGTTTTTTTCTGTTGTGCACCTCTTGTCCACTTTTTTTTGTATGATTAATAAAAAAAATTTGTTTAAAATAAAATTATATTCCTGTAAAAGTTTTGCTTTTTGTCTCGTTTTTATTGTGGGATGAAGTTAACTTATTCATAGACTAAACTTTCATAGTTAACTTACACTATGCCTTCATAACAGTACTAGCCTAATTTTATGCTTTTGTAAAATAGAAAAGTTAATGACGGAAGTTTATTATTCCAATATAATTATAGGGGGATTATTATTATTATTTTTTTTGAAAATAAATGGGTATTGTTATGTGATTTACTCGGGCTGAAGGTTTGGTGATCAATTTTTATGTTGAACAACAGTAATGTACCCTATACTCTTGACTTTTTCTGCTCAATATGTTTCTTGATGTTTTTTTTTTTAATCCATATTCTGGCTAATGACAAGAGTGAGGACTCTTGATGTGCTTCTTGATGCATAGTTTTTTTTTTTTAATTCATTATTCTGGCTAATGAGAAGAGTGAGGACCTGTAATGCTCTATCTCCGATCTCCAGACAAATAAATATAAACAGAAAGAAACAACAGGAAAGAGAAAAAGAATTGTCATCTGTATGAATGATACAGGAACTGAACATTGGTGGAAGTCTGGTCACAGCAGCACTGGAAGACGCATGTGGGACAAGCAGATCCAAAATAAAGGAAATGTACAATGAATTGGGAGATCTTGGTAGGACTGGGCCATTCTTTTTGCAACTATTTTTTTTCTGCAAGGTCTGAATAAATTATGAATAATCTATTATGGTTAAAGGTGATGTTGCTCAAGCATGCCGTCAGACACAGACTTTACTTGCCCCTCCTTCACCACTTCTAATAAAAGATGTATTTTCTGCACTCCGAAAGATAAGGTATGAATGCCCCAATTGGTTTTGGTTCATTACTGATCTGTTAGCTTAACTATAGAATTGATTAAGATTACAGTACTTTCGCTTGGAAGTAGTAGGACTAGGAACTGAGGGTGTAATCATGGATCAGTTATATTGGTCGGAGGACCAGTATCGGTGAAGTGTTGTAGTGGCACCTAAGTTTAGGCAGTGGCAAACTTGACTGAAATTTGCAATGCTTTTCTTATTAGTGACAATTGTTTCAGTATAAATGAGTTGAAGTTGGTTAATGACCTTTCCCACGCTCTTTGTTCTCTCCTTCTTTTTCTTTGTGTTGGTTGTGACTGAAGAAAAAAACCAGGATCTGCTGGTTTATGTACTGATATGCAACTATTTGATAAGATATTTGTTTATAGGTTTAAAACTTGACCAAATGTGTGTTTCTCTTTTTTTTTTTGTTCATGAGTTGCAGTTCTTGTGTGTGTCTTTTGCTCTTGTGCTTTTAACAAAAATTACGAAATGAAAAAAGAATCAATGTTTAGATTTTACGAAATGAAAAAAAGAATCAATGTTTAGATTCTAGCTTTCTTTTACTTGTTTTATGGTGTATGCCTGAGTTCCCTGAATTTTTCATGTTTCTACAAACTTTGAAGAAACTGACAAAACATACCCTAACAAACATTTGCAATGAACAAAGGTGCCCTTTTGGAAAACCCTTTAATGGCTAGTTCTCTCTTAGGCTGCTTCTCGGTGATCTGTGCATTTTTCTGGTTTTCCTTTGATGGTATTTTCAAAAGAGCAGGCCAGGAACTCGCTTTTGGTTATAAGGCTTTAAGTATGGACATAATGGAATGTAGTTCTGTAGCCTGTATAATAAAAAAAGTAAAAAACTATATTAATGCACTTTTTGGTGGGCAGATGATTATATCTATGGGGTTACTCTGTTATAAAGAATTGTAGTAAATTTATTGGAATCTTATAGAAACTTTATATGTGATAACATAGGGTGGTTCTAATTATGCTTTTAGGTGCTTTAGCCTCAAGTAATTTGTTTATGTCTTTATGACAATTTTCGCATGAACAAAATGTGCTTTTGTTCTGGAATATTCAGTTATTTACATAATGAAAATTTAGGTGAATTATTCATTTTGCTTGTTAAGTTATTGTTTTATCATCTTAGATTACTCGCATCTTATCAATATGAGTTTCTTATGTAGTCTTCATCAGTGTACAAACAGGTAGTGGAAGCAGTGCTCGAAAGAGAAGCCTGATTGTGAATCTCATACGTTCTTGCAGAGAGAAAGAGATGAAGTTTCTTGTTAGAACTTTGGTAACACACTTACGGGGCTCTTGTGTTTAATATTTTGTACATAAGCACGAGTATGTTTATTTGGATGACAATGCTGTTTCAACAGGAGAATGTAGAGTACAAAAAGTTATTAGTGATATCACCTTTATAAGTTTGCATTTATATGAGCAATTTTTTGTTTTGTTTTTTTTTTTTTTTCGAGGGGTGGAACTGCCACTTTGTCTGCTAGATGAAGTGGGAATCACTCTATCCATATGTAATTTTTTTTATCAGCTTAGCACACTCTCTCTCTCTGGTTAGTTTTTCCTGCATGACCTACCAGTTCAATCAGGCACTTGCTGTCTATTTGATTGTTCAAATGTTTGACAACTTGAACAATTATCATTCTACAGTTTCGACAACATGAAAAACAGAAAGCCCTGCCCTTTTGATCAGACAGACCAAAAGCATTGTTTATGTAATGGATGGAAGGCCATTTCTTGGTGATAGTAGTAAAGATGTGTTTTTTTTTTATTCACCCTAGTGTAATCAGGAGTGTTGATCTGCTGGGTTGGCATCCCCCACCACCTCTGTACCCAAAACAGATGCCCTCTGAACTAGCCTTCCCATAACTAAATATCATTTGCAGTGGATTCAGATCCATATGGTCAAGGAACATGGTGTTTATGGGTTTCAGTTTTGTATTTGGTTATTTGTTCTGCAAAAAAAAAAAAAATTATTTATCTGGGAGCAATGTTATGAATTATAGTAGTCATTCAAAATAACTGATTTGGGATGGTTTGGGGATTTGGGATATTGATTGGAGTAAGAAGTAATTATTTTTTTTTCTTGTTTGTATTTGGTCTCTATTGGTTTTAAAAATTTACTAAGTATCGTAATTTGCTTTATTTTGGTCATTCACTCTTCTCCTCTTGTCAATTTTCCTGACTTGAAAATGCGTTGGATGAATAGAAAATGCTTGTCATTCCTTAAAATGAGATCAATCATCATACCGGGCTTTTGAATATCATTTTCTGTATAGGTTAGGAATTTACGGATTGGAGCAATGATGAAAACTGTTCTACCTGCTCTGGCTCAAGCTGTTGTTATGAATTCCTTCCATATCTATAATCATGAAGGAACGATAGAAAGTTTGAAGGATAAGCTTCAGGTTTTAATTTTTATTATTTTGCAGTGAATACTTTCATAATTGTAGACAATGTTATCAATTTTTTTATTATTAGAAAGTCTGGTGAATATGTATGTGGATGTGATACTTATTTTCTAGAATTGTTAGTTTATTCTAGATTCCTGTTTTCTCCTCTGACTTTTCTCTTAAATTTTTAGCGCCATTCTGCAGCTGTAGTAGAAGCATACAATGTACTGCCCAATTTGGTACGTATTCATAGTTGTCATCAAATTTTTATTTCCTCTTCTATGGAAAGGAACACTCTCCTCCATTTTTTTTCTACTATGCTATTTGTTATTCTTGGTCTCATGTTCAAGAGATAAACCCTTTACTTTTTTTCAAAAGAATAATAAAGAAAATTTATTCAGCAATCTAGAGGACTTAGGACTGGAAGACTAGTTATGGTTATCAATTGTCGGAAAGACTCCTGAACTGCAACATTTGTATTTGAGCTGCTCTAAGTTATTAGTTGGCTTTATTAGCTTATCTTCTGATGTCTCTTACATCTACAAATAATATAAACAGTCAACATAACCTACTAATTATTCATGTTGGATAACAATGCTAATTCAAGCAAGATGCCAACATGCTAATTAAAGTAGGATATGACGTCATTCTCAAAAAAAAAAGAAAAAGAGTAGGATATCACGTGTAATATAGATTATTAAGAAGATTTATATTCAAAATTTATATGTATATATGTTTTGTTTTATCTAACAATATGTCGGTGTTTCGGTGTTCATTCTTTTAGATTTTGTCTTGAATGAAGTCCATTTAAATCCAAAATCAGTATTCCACATCACATAAGAAAAGCTACAGATTTTCTTATCAAGTTTTCCTTTTTTCTTTGTGTGTTTATTTTCAACATTGTTTGAGATAGACCGGACTATGCTTGTCTTCCTGGTTTTCATATGTCTAGATGGGTTAGTGTGCCATGTGATTAATTGTAAGCAGGATTTGGTTGTTCCTTCTCTCATGAAAAGAGGCATTGGATTCTCTTCATCAACTTTATCAATGGTTCCAGGAATACCTATCAAGCCAATGCTTGCAAGGTATAGTGCTTTTGAAAATGGTTGGTACTTTGGAAACAGTTTTAAGTAGAAAGGATACTAGTGCTGGAGCTTACTGTTTTTATTATTTATTTCCTGAGGTAGAATAACAAATGGTGTTCAGCAAGCACTGAAGCTCTTTGAAAATAAAGCTTTTACATGTGAATACAAGTAAGTCTTTCTATCATCAGTATATGCAGAGTTTGGTCTTTCCGTTTCTTTTCTTTTCTCTTCCTGCCCTACTTAAAAGTGTAGTGAATAATATAGGTCTGTCTTTTTTCCTAGCAATGAGGGGCTATTAGGAAGGTTCAGACCCATGGTTTGCTACCATGTTAGCTGGGGTGAGGGGACCTACCTATCAATTTGCTAGAGTCTCCTGCATCCTAAAGATTGTAGGGTTTGGCAGGAGGCCCCAGTTTCGAGCCTGCGGGTTTTATAAAAAAATATATATACTATATATATAGGCTTGTTAATAAATGCAACAAACCTCTGAAAATATCTGTATTCACATCCTTGATGGGAGACGACTTAAAAAAATTTGATTGAAGATGACGATTATACTATAATAAAGAAAATGTCTTGTATATATCTATTTCTGCTGGAACTTACCATTATCAAGTTATTATTGTGGACTTCCACAAATACTAGCTTGGAAAAATTCCATATCTGTGAACTCCAAATTGTAATTACAAGAGAGTTCTAAATCCATCTATATAGGTGAATATTTCTAGCCGCAAGCAAGTCGACAAACACGTAAGTGGTGGAAGGTGATTGGCAGTAAAACATTATTAGATGCCAAAAGCAATAATCTGAAAATGATCATTGCATGTCACTATCAACTTGAGGAATATTATTTATATGCATGACCTTCACAGACATGGGTACCAGTTTAGCATTATCAAATATGTCAAACGTAGAAATTGTTGGAGACCTGTTGTGTAACCTATTACTTTTTTCCGACAAGTCTTTTCTCAATGAAATATTTCAGGGTTGTGTATGTTTGCTCCCCCCTCTTTTTTTTTTGGCTTGACAAGTATATTTTTCTTCCTAAAAGTTAGTTGTCACCTTGTTGGTGCTCTCTCTCTCTCTCTCTCTCTCTCTCTCTCTCATTTTTCTTTGTTTTAGCTATCAAAGCTGTGACTGTTTTGTTTCAATGTCTTATCTCTAAATATCTCTGCAACATACCAACACGCCTTTGGTCTGGTGGTATTTCTATCCACTTTGTTGGAAGAGGACCCAAGTTGGAATCCCCTTCACCCTGATTCTGTATATCTAGAATATGTGCTCAAGTTTATGCCAGACTGCTTAACCTCTACATTTGATATATCTGCTATTGGCCATAATTTGCATAATTGCAGATACGATGGCCAGCGTGCACAAATTCATAAACTAGTTGATGGGTCCGTGCATGTTTTTTCGCGAAATGGGGATGAGTCAACTTCAAGATTTCCAGATCTGATCAATATAATTAATCAATCTTGTAAGCCTGATGCAGTGACTTTCATACTGGATGCAGAGGTAAAAGCTCATGCACTATCACAGAGAGACACACATTTCAGAAGTTAATTTATTTTTATTTTCTTTTGGTGGGGGGACAACTATAATTAGTTTTATTATGTTCTTTTCTGGTTTCAGGTTGTCGGAGTTGATAGGAAGAATGGTTGCAAGCTGATGTCCTTCCAAGAATTATCTTCGCGCGGGAGAGGAAGCAGAGATGCATCAATTACATTGGATAGCATAAAGGTTTATAAATTATCATGATCTAGTGTATTCTTAAACGGGGGCAGATAGGGATGTTAATGCTACACCAATGCCTACATCTATTAATATGAAGAAGCAATTTATCAAAAGAACTGACCTCTAATAAAGGTGTTATTAAATATCTGTGCAGGTTCAGGTAGTGAAAAGATAAAAATTCTTTTGAATATAAACACTGCTTAAATTGGTCTCTGAAGAATTCTGTATTGTTCCACTTGGTATTTTAAACAGATATCTATTAACCTCATTTGCCTTTCTGAAGTACTGAATCTGTTTCCAAATAATTTCTTATTGTGCAGGTTGACATTTGCGTCTTTGTCTTTGATATCATGTTTGCCAATGGACAACAGTAAATATCTGTAACTCCTTTAGTAGTGTTTCTTTCCTCGGTTTTATCATGTGTACTGGAAGATGCTTTCGGACACCAATTGATATTGGATTTAGTATTTTATGCAGCACAAATATGAGAACCCTGATATGCAAAGGTTTAATGGAATTATCAAATCAGTAGAAAATGCAATGTAACAAAACTAAGGACATAAATTATTTGTTCTTTTAGCAGATTATATCCTTAGTTACAGCAATAATCGCATTAAACTCACTTAATTAATTATTTTCAATTGATCTGCTGTAAGGTATGATAGTAATTTAGGATACATGGTGTGACTCTTATGATGGCAGATGGTAGTTGGATGTTTTTCGGATTATTCATTAGTGCATTTATATTTTAGCGGATTATACTCTTATGTTAGTGCAACAATCTTTTTACACTGACATGAGAAGTTTATTATCAATCAATTTCAAAAAAGAAAAAAAAGTTATTGTCAATTATTTGCTTTGCAATGCATGATAGTGATTATGGATAAAAATTTTTGAGAATGGTAAAACTATCCTTATCTCGCTTTTATGTTGTCAGAGGGTCTGACATCCTATACTTGTGTATAACTCTAATATTGTTGTCTTTGCTTTTATAGTTTTATTCTTTTTCCTGTAGTTTGTCTTAAGGTGGATGTGATTGATTCTTATCACAGGTTGTTAAGCTTTCCTCTGCGAAGAAGACGAAAGTGTATGCATTACATCCTCTTTGTAGTACCTTATATACCTCTTTTCCCCTGGAATTATATTGTAAAACTTTGGTCCTCCAAAACCTGCAGATTTGAAAGAAATGTTTTATGATGAGAAGTTTGGTTATTTTGAATATGCCAAGCCAATTACAGTAAGTGCTTCTGGTTTAAGTCTCTCGATAATTAGTCTTTAAAGTTACCTGTAGACATAATGATCTAATATTGGCCAGAAAAAATGAGCGCGTGGCATCTTTCTTTAATGTTTATTTGTATGATCTTTCTTTTTGCAGGTTGAAGCAGATGATGCTTGTTTAACCAGTGAAGCCACGTTAACTAAGATAAACTCTTTTCTTGAAAATGCATTTCTTTCCTCATGTGAAGGGATTATGGTTAAATCTTTAGATGTTGACGCTGGATATTGTCCATCAAAGCGTACGGATACTTGGTTGAAGGTCAACGATTTTCAAAACTTTTATGTTAAATAACTTAATATTTTAATTTTTTTTTTCACCTGTGAATAAACTGTTTTTTTTTTCCTTCTTAGGTCAAGCGAGACTACATGGAGGGATTGGGCGATACTCTTGATTTAGTCCCAATTGGAGCTTGGCATGGAAACGGGAGAAAGGCAGGCTGGTAATTACTTCTTTTCACCAATTAAATAGCAGTTATATGTTCTCGAAGTCATTGTCGTATCAGAAAATAAAATGAAAACTGCTGTCCATGTGATTGGAGGCACAAATCCAGTTTGAGAGTAGAACCATTTGAATATAAAAAGTGGGAAACAAAAATTCTTAAATCTTTACTGGTTTGTAGTTTTCGTTTCATAGTTGTCCTGACTTTACTTGGTAGTGCATGGAGCGAGTTAAGTACCTTTAATTATTTAATTGCCCAAAATAAATATGGAAGGAATCTTAATCATGCAAATGGGATGGGGTGGTTACTCTTGTTTCACGTGCTAACTAAATTTCCCTCAAATATGTACTTATGTTTCAGGTACAGCCCATTTCTCATGGCATGTTATAACCCTGATACTGAAGAATTTCAAAGCGTCTGCCGTGTTATGTCTGGATTTTCAGATTCATTTTACACAGAGGTAAGTGTATTGGTGATTTGCACAGTACTTAAGAAGTACATGCCATTTTGGGAACATTACTAGTTAGGTATTATGACTGATTGAGGAAACTGTGGCTGCATGAGGCTGTGGTTCCCATTACTAATTAGGTATTGTAGCTGATCAAGGTAAGGGGTTTCTTTTTGCTAGCCAAGGCACCTACACAGGGTAACCTAAAACCCTAGACCAGCTCACAATCAAAATTAAACTTCAATCGGTTGGAGTACCTTGAGGTTCAGTCTAATGCAGTTCATTCTAATGCAAATATTGACTTTAGTCTCTCTGGTCTAGTAGTAAATAAATGCATAATTTAAGTAGTAATCTCTCACAAATGTTTGCCAATAGTTCGTTGTGCCTATTTCTTGGGTTGTATTGCTAGTTGATATTGACGTTAGTCTTTCTGGACTGGTACTACAAAGTCCTTGTTGAAGTCAATTTAGCATTTCAGCTTGGTAACATGCTTGTTTATTTTTGTTTTGACTACATGCAGATGAAAAGTTTTTTTTCTGGGGACAAGATCCTGTACAAAAAACCACCTTATTATAGAACGGCTGAGGTGCCTGATATGTGGTTTTCTCCAGAACTTGTATGGGAAATAAGAGGTGCAGACTTTACGGTGTCACCAGTTCACCAGGCTGCTTTAGGTTTAGTTCATCCATCGCGTGGCATTTCCATTAGATTCCCAAGATACAGTCGCACTGTGAGTGATAGAAAAGCAGATGAATGTAGCACAGCTTCTGATATAGCTGAGATGTTTCGTTCTCAGACGAGGAAGATGGATGTGGCGTCTGAAGATGGCAGCTGAATATGGGAAGTCTTTTTTGTTACTCTGTAAATATACCGCTTCCACAGTCCAATGTTTTGTGATGTACCTACATTGTAGGATATGAAAGTATATGTTTCAAATGTATAGCTTGAACAGTTTGGGATCTAATTATCCCTGAACTTTCTTCTCTTGTAAATATAGCCAACCAGCTCTGATTGTTTTAATGGAATGTGCAATTCGTGCAGAAACTTTCATAACTTGAAAAATCTAAAGTCCAATCTCCATCTTGACCGTTGATAGTAAAATCTAAAGGCTATTGTTATGACACCTCAACAGAAGACATTCCGTTATAAAATCGATTCGAGCCCTTTCCCGCGCCAAGTAAAACTGGCCTTTGCCGGTAACCATCCGGTAACTTTTTTGGTGTTTTTGGCCCGGAACCCAAAATCAATTGGAATTCCCTTTCCCAAAACCAAACCAAAACTCCCGTCTTGTGAAAAATTTGGCCGAGAAGTTCGATGAAGGTTGCAATCTATCTGGTGTATGCGAGCACAGAGCCAGTGACTGTGAGCTTGGATTCTTCGTTGCAATGAGCGCTGTGAACATCACAAACGTCGCCGTTCTTGACAATCCGACTTTGTTTCTTGCCCCCTTCCAGTTCGAGATTTCTTACGAGTGCTTGACCCCTCTCGAAGACGGTACCTTTTTCTAATCCCTCTCATCTTCTTATTTTCGCTTTCGATTTTAATTTCATTTCTGTAAACAAGTTTCAATTAGGGTTTTCTCTGTTCCTTGGCCCAATTGAATTTTAATTCTGCCTCATTATGTTTATGGCAGCCCTCTTTGTGTTTGCTCTTAGGATTTGCAGTGTCGTAGAAATATGAAAGCAAGTAGAATTCGTATTCAGGTTTGCATCAAGCAATATATGAGTGTATCTGTATGAACAATCTCATGCTGTTCGTCTAATATGTTCTGATCTAGCGAATGAATTATTATGATCAAGAATGTACCTTAAGTTTCTGAATGCAAATCAAACTCAGTGGAACAAAAGTTGTTAGGTATTAGTTCCTTTTCTAATAATTCAGTGGAACAAACAATGAACATATTTTTTGTCAATGCAACTCCAACTGGTATTTGGTCTTGTTGTGTTGCTTGCTTTTCCTGGTTTAAAGTGATGGATTCCTGAAATCATTATCCATGTTCCTGTCATTTTGAAATACTAACCATGTTAGAATCCATGATGGTTATGGAAACACATCATCTCTTGGTCCAAGCTTACATGATTGTAATTTCTCGTCGAGGGGAAAAATAAAATTCTACCCGACTGACGAACTTCTTGATTTTATTCACGTACTGTTTATATGGGTCAGTTTTTTGGGGTTCTATGGGTCAATCATAACAGAAGAAGTTTTGGGGATTATATAGGGGTGGGAGTGGAAGAGATTGGGATAGTGTGCACTTTTGGTCTGCTCTATGGGTTTTAGATATTGATTTTAGGGATTCCTTTCTTCAATTATGCTGCATTTGTTAGCAGTAGTGTACTGAGGCTGGATTGGCCGTGTCTTTGTGGTGTTTTCTTGGTTAGTCTCTGAGATTTTGCAGGTTCTTTCGGTGAGCCTGTGGATTCTTTATCCACTTTCTGTATTTAGTTCTTTTCTTACGATAGATTATTTCATTTCTTCTCAAACAAATAGAACAAAAAATAATACGACGACACTAGGCTCATTATGGGTTGCAGTCCCTATTGATGGTGCCAGGAGCTGAATTCTTTCAAGTGAGATTGCACATGCAGCACCAATTTACACATATTTTTCCTAGTCTCGGTGAACTTAACATAATTCCTTATGTCAATATAATCAAGTATTTTCTTCCTCACAGATTTGGAATGGAAACTCATCTATGTGGGATCTGCTGAGGATGAGACTTATGACCAACTGTTGGAGAGTGTACTTGTCGGGCCTGTCAATGTTGGAAATTATCGGTTTGTACTGCAGGCAAGCTTTTAATGAATCCTTGGACTGTTTCTTTAATCCAATCAACATGGTGGATTTGAATATGAATAAACTGTATTGGTGGTCATTTTACAGGCAGATCCTCCTGACCCATCCAAGATTCGTGAAGAGGACATTATTGGTGTGACAGTGCTTCTGCTGACATGCTCTTATCTTGGTCAGGAGTTTATCCGAGTAGGCTACTATGTTAACAATGATTATGATGATGAGCAGCTACGAGAAGAACCTCCTTCAAAGGTCTTGATTGATAGGGTACAAAGGAACATTTTGTCAGACAAACCCAGAGTCACAAAGTTCCCGATCAATTTCCATCCTGAAAATAGTGAGAGTGTAGAACAGCCTCCTCCACCTGATCCTAATGAGGCAGATGGAAATGGAGAACTGCTTGTTACACCTGTAAATCCTTCTGAGGAGCAGCGACCTTAAGTTTTGAAGTCATAGGATCTGCCTCCAATTCCTTTTTTTGACCTTCAATGTTCTCAACCTAGAAAAGCATTTTGCCAAAAACCTAGGAGCAGGATACCAATGCATGAAGTTCATAACTTCAGCAGTTGAGCTGTGGCCATTGGTTGATAATGTAATGCTGACTTTTGGTTTTTGAAAATCGGCTAGCATTCAGCTTGTACCGTTATGCGCCGACTTAAATACTGTAACTTTGTAATATTAGGACAAATATTCATCTTATTAGCTCTGAAATCTGAACCTGGTTAAAGGTTTAGCTTTTTATGCATTTATTTTTTTGATACCTTTTCTTGAGACCCAACGGTACTCAAGTAAAATCACTTGATTGGATCATTGGGAGGTCCGGAGGTCTTGCAGTCCTGCTTGCATATGGTAGCTAGCTTAGCTGATACAATGGATCCATGATGCCTTTTTTATTCAAATAAATATTGAACAGTTATGATGCTCTTGTTAAGCATATGAATCAAACAAAAAGAACTAACAGAGTGGATGGTAACAAAAATACTTATTATTAATAAGACTTCATCACTGGAAAGATAAATTTCACTCAATCTCACTACATATGCTCTCAAAACGGTCATGAACAACTCATCACTAATTTGATTTTGACACAGATATCCACTCGGGCATCAACTTTGCAATTAAGAAATTGAGCCAATCTGGTGGCTCAACCACCCAAGATCGTAGCGTAAGCCGATAGTGTGTTATGTGGCAATCCCATCATCGAAAGTTCGTGTTATGTGGATCAGGAGATTTTTAGTTAAGACATGTGCATAGAATGATTGTGAAAATCTCCACCCGATAGTGTATCATAACGTATGATTTTGCTCTTATTATTAATTTATTATGACGTTTTTCACTCAAAATATGTCCCTAAAATAGCTAAAACAAGTGAGTACATACAATTTTCCTAAAAAGTGTACATAAAATTATTAGTCAAGGACCCTAAAATAATGACTCAGCTAATTTTATTCATTGTTCTAATCGGTAAAGTACGGTATTAGATTCGAGAAGCACGGTGTAATAATACCAATTGTACATATTGCCAGTAAAGTACTGTTCAAAAAGTCCCATAAATCTAGTAGTTCCAGGAAGGCAGGAATCACTCCTAATTTCTCTTGTAAGGAAAGTGTACGATTAAAACATAATCATCCATGATTCATTTTGTGAGGGTTCAAGTGTTAGTAAAGTACCCCACTACTCCCATAAAGCTAGTTGATGCTCTTTATGGTATGGGGAACAAAGCAATGGATAAGCCGTTCTGCACTAAAACTACTGATAAACTGAAATTGTTTCCATTTGATGGTATTTTTATGCTTTCGATTAACAAAAAAAAAACCTATTTACCTAAACCAAATTTATATGATTCACAAGTATGTGTAGTTTTTCTCAAATATATGCCCGCCATATCCCTGAAAGCTTAAAAAACTGGGGCAGGCATTGGAAACCCATACAAAGAATTTCAAATAGGCAAATCATCTCAGATTAAAACAAGTAATTAGCGGGAACAATACAAAACAGAATCTAGAAGTATTATCAAGTGATCGCTTTTAGCCACATCACTCAAATGCTATGAAAAAACCCTCAAAAGGCTGCCTGTATTTTGGTACAAACAAGCAAATCTTTTACGCAGTTGCATTCTCTGGCTGGACAAAAACAAATTTTTTCTTCATTGGCGCCTTTTCTTGCCTGAACTTCCTTTGGATTTCTTAGTATCATATCTCATTCTCTGCAGATTGCACACATATGACATTAAAACCTTTATACCTGCAGATCCTGAATAAATGCATTGATCTTTGATGTTTTTTACCTTTTTTCCTGGCCTCATTTTATCCTCTCGTTTACTTTTCTTTCTTGGCAAAGCCTGGAACAAAGTAGGAGAGATGGGTTAGTTTCTCAGATGCAGTCATCCTCAGTCTGCTTTTTAGATAAGTTCTTAATATAACAAACCTGTGAAGAAGCTAGGATTCGAGCATATAAAGCAGGGGTCTCTTCTTCATCAAGTTTCCCATCACTGTTCAGCACAGTCTTCAGCCTACCTTCATTCAATAATTTCTCAGACCGAGCATGTCTCTGCAATAATTAACAATGTAACTGATCACTTAGAAAGGTCTTAATAAAGACCACATAAAACTGCTCCCACGTCTTCCCCTCAACTAAATGACACCTAGAAACACATAAAATAGCCACATAATTCTGTTCCTGACATAAACAACTAGTAGTTGGGAACTTGGGAACCCTTTCTAGGTCCTCCAAATTCCATGGGATGTTCTAATGCATACTTGCAACAAATTTTAACTAGTTGGGAACTAGGCAACTCCTTCTAGGTCCTCCAAATTCCGTGGGACAGATTGCATTTCCACTTGTCCAATTTACTCTACACGGTTGTTGTAATGTACTTTGTTTAAATATTAAATGAAAGTACATTTATTACAAAAGGAAAAAGGATGAGAAAGGGAATTAAGAACAAAATGAAAAAAAATACCGACTCACATAATTCATGTCATAGGACATAACAACATTATCATCCTTGCATTATTCAACCATATGGGTCAGCCCCATGGATTCTCGTCTCCCTTTATCTTCTATTATAAGCAATATCTCTTATTAAATCTTTTCTTTTTCATATGCCACATTACTTTCTTGTTAATGTTTTATTCGGTGTCCTGATCTTTCATCTTGTTTTTGTTAGAGGTGCATCTAGTCAATTAAGTTGTATTTATCTATATCCTTTTCTTTTTTTGACAAGTTATTAGCATTCATTGAATGATTCTTATCAATGGTTACAAAGCAAGTTCAAGCCACAAAGGCCTTCAAAACCTAAAACTAAAATTTGAATACACTAATCAACTGAAAGTTTGGCACATAGCACTAGTTTCCATCTAATTTAGATGGATGGAATGACATAACCACAAAACCAATACAACAAGCAGAGATAAATCTTCAAGAAACTTAGCACCGACTCTGAAGAGGAACAAATCTAGAAGAATTGTCTTTACCCGCAGACTACATCAATCAGTTTGACAATGAAAGAACAAGTTTTAGAAACGTCTTTGCATCCTCCCAAAAAACAAGCTATTCAGGCGCCACAACTAAACATGCTGCAGAACTCGAGGGAGGGCCAATGCCATATTGTGAACCATCATGTGGCTAGAGAGACTAATCCCTGCCGCAGAGATCCCAGGGGAAAACCAGAGTCAAAGGGCTTCATGGTAAGCAGATTAATGGAAAAGAATAGTATCTCCACCTAAACGATCAGGGGGCCTTTCCCTGTCTCTAACTGATAATTGTTCCCAGACACCGGCCATGGAGGAGAGCCAACTGAATCAAGGGGTGGAGGAAAAACACACCGACAGAAGATATGTGGCACATGGGAAGGCAGGCAATGGACATACTTTGCAGAGACTGGAATACGGCAACAGAAAACCTTCGATCAGACTAGCAATCTTGGCAGAAACAGAGCAAGCAAGCCTAGGCGAGAGATCCAAGGGCTAACGTGTTCTCTCTAAATCCCAACTTTCCACTAGATTCTACGTTGTTAGTTAGGAACAAAAAAACAGATTTAACTAAAATGACTTTGAAATCTTAGTACTAATAGGTTTTGATCTCAGTGTCTCTCATACACTAATTTCAATTTATCTTTTCTCGTTGCTCCTATCAACCATCTTAACATTTACTTCCCACGAAGTGGATGTATTGATATTGCTTTTACTTTAATGCTCAACATTCTGCTCCATAGAGAGTAGATGACCTTGTAGAACTTTCTTTCAATCTATTTTTATATTCTTTTATCACACAGGATACCACTAGCTTATCTCCATTTTGTCTATCCTGTTCCAGTTCTACTATAACACCACTATTTCCCTGCTGTTTTGCATTCCTGGATTTATGGAAATGATTTGAAATTCAGAACAGTTGAAAGAAATACAAAAGAGTATCATCTTATTTTCCTAACTACAAAAGGAATAAAAAATACCATGCATACATATATAATGAAAGACTCTGTGATTTTTATCTTAATAACAAACAGTTTAGATAAGGAAGAACAAATAATAATTTGATTCCAGAAAGAGAGATAAACATGCAACACATCTTACCTTGGATTTCAGATGAGCCCTCAAGGCCTCCTCATTCAAACAAACAATTCTAGGGCATATCCTGCACTTGAAAATTGATTTGCGTTTCACCACATACTCTGGCAAATCTACTGATAGTGATTCCTTGTCAGCAATAGTGTTAGAACTTTTCTCTTGAAATTCTAAACCACTTTTACCAAACATCCGGTCATCTATAGGACTTTGTCTTTCATTTCCAGTTTTAGCATTATCTTCATCTATCGGAAATCCTACATGAAAAAGATAATGTCAGAAATCCAGAAGGGCATTCTTCCAGAAATATAGGAGTGATTGTCAAACATTAAGACATAAATGCATTCTACAAATCAAACATGTTATATTAATTAGTTCCTAAAATAAAAAAATCTCTTTGTATAATTTGCTGACATAACACCTCCACTTTCAAAGCTACAGAGATTGATCATATACCATTCCGCTACCTAGTGTAGTAATAACGGTAATGGTCCAAATTTATATGAGTATCGCTACAAACAGAAAACATTTCAGGATTTGCAAGAACCACAAACAATTTGTGTGATTTGTTCATGAGTCCAAACAAAATTGAATTGCCATAAATCGTACGTCTTCAATTGGAACTATGGTTCCGACTCATGACCATTATTATCACCGTTAAAACAGTGCATTAACTATGGATTAAAATTAATAACATATCAAACTAGGCAGTATAATTTGTTCATAATCTCAGGCCGTAAACCATCTGTTTATTTCCAACAAAAGATAATTTGCTTTCTATTTTTCTGCTTCTAATACTACTGTCCTTGTTAACTTTAAATTCGTCATGAACTTTTAACAATTGGTTATAAACTTATAATTAGCCACAACTTTTATAGACTTGTCCGAAGACAACTTATCTGAGTTAAGAAGTTCATCCCAGGACTCTCATTAAGTCATAGACTTGAAGTTACCTGCAAAGTCTATCTTTTTTTGGGCCAATTATCTGCAACATCTATTTACCCTCCAAATCATTCTGAATTGGAAGGGGAAACCGTTCATAGATAGCTTCCTGAACACAATAGTTGTGTCAGTCAAAAACTTTGATCCCAGAACTCTCACTAAGTTGTGGTTTCCCCAGAAACAATAAATACAGCTTAGGATTTCTTCCATCCATACTATGCTTTCCTGTTCTACCTTACTAGTACTTAGATATTTGCTCAATACTGATAGACTGTTTCAATTTTTCCAAGGGGTGGGATGTTGCTGAAAAGGGGAGTACTGATAGACTGGTGAAAGAACCTCAAATAACTATAACCTCATACAGGGGAGAACTGTTGGACCGGTGAAGCATAATATTTAACTACCTATTACTTCAGCAAGCATGTTACACTAAACAGATACCAAGCTCAGCAGGAAAAGTATGACGCCAATCGTTGCTCAGCTCAGCTTCATTGTTTCAGTTTATCCTACCTCTAAAGATAGGGGGAAAAAAAGTGTGTATTCAATTCAATATATTGTACTTCAAACTAAACCCTCCCCCTCTTACCTGCACTTAGCTTCACTGTTTCAGTTTAACCTTGTTATTGTGGTTTGAAAAGACAATATTTTAATACCAATCAAAGAGAAGTCCATACTCCCAATGAAAAAGAAAAATTAACTCAAACCCTATGTAAAAGATAATTAAAATCAAACCTCATAGTTAGAAGACATGACTTTTTCTTTCAATCAAACCCTACCTGACAAGTCAACATGAATTTCATTTGCCGAGCTATCCTCGCTTTTATATCCTGGAAAAAGACAGAGCGATTCAGCGGAAAAATCAAAAGAAAAAAAAAGATAATGAGCAAATTGATAGTATTTTGAGTAATCCGGCAAGAAAAAAGACGAACAAACCAGAGGAGGTAGAACAAGGTTCAGCATCCTCCTTGTGATCTTCAATTACATCATCATCATCATATTCCGAGTCGTCTGTGGCTTCTGGTTCTACTTCTATTTCAGAATCCGAGGAAGATGAAGATTGATTTGAGGGATCATCTCTGTCGCCATGTTCCATCTTATAGAATCGCCGCTTTATCATTTTGCCTCCTAACTTAACAAAAAAACACACACAGAGTGGGAGCGAGAGTGAGGCCGGCTGACAGAGAGAACGAAACTTTTCTAACTCAACTAGACCTACTACCCCCTCAAAATATTACCATTTACCAAAAGATAAAAATAAAACCCTCCCATCTCAAAAATAAATAATTTCGACCTACCTTTTTTTTTTTTGGGTTGGTGACCAATAAGGTCAAATACACTATATAATTGTCCAATAAATTAGATAAAATATAAAATTGCCCAATAAGGTCATTTAATAAAAAACAGGAAGTAAGTTGACGATTTTGGGCATTAATTTTTCTACAATTTATCAAATGCCACCGGCATTTGAAAACCCAAAATCACGTCTTCCTTCTCTCTCTCTCTCTCTCTCTCTCTCTCTCTCTCTCTCTCTCTCTCTCTCTCTCTCTCATAATTTCAGCTATGGAGACTAAAAATCCAACGAATTTCAGTTACATGGGGCGGAATTTCAGTGTGCTTTTAGTGACTGTAACAGTGCCAGATCAGAGAGTTCCAAACAGTGTCGTCTCAAACTTCGGCGCCTTCTGATTGCATGCTCTTCGAACAACTCCGACGATCTGATTCATTAGCTCGTTGGATCGTCGGCGTCCTCGAGTCCGGTTCGATTAAAGAGCAAAAGCCAGCGGCGATGGAGATCGGACTCTTCGCCAAAAACAAATCTAAGAATCGCCTCAAAATTGCGAAATCTGGATCGATTAAGCCATTGATTTCGCTATTATCTTCCTCTGATCTCCAGCTTCAAGAAAGTGAGTTTGAAAATGGAGTAGAGATTGAAGATGCATCTGAAAATGGGCAATTTTTAAACCTTATTGGTAAAAATAATTTAGCCAAGTTTAATTGGGAAGATTTGTAGCTAAACTGACCTTATTGGTAATTTTCCTTTTTTTTTAATCTATCTATCTATCTATCTATCTATACTATGAAATCAAGTCAAAAGGTAGTTTAATGTCAAAACTTTCACCAATTTTTTTATTACCACAAATATCCTTCAGAATTAAAAAAAAATCTTCATGATAATCATTTAAAATAGTTATTATGGTAAAAAATAAAAGAAAAAACATAAATACAAAAAAAAAGGATGAAGTAGGTGAATGTAAACTTTCATATTTTTTTCACTCATTCAAAAATAACATGTGTATGAGACTAGTATATATAAAGCCAAAACTTGAATTTTGGTTAAATTTTAAAAAATCCAAGAATGCCCCTCCAAACATATGTCATTCAATAAATTAAATTTTATAAAAATATTATTTCATAGTTGGTCAAACAAAAAAATGTTACGTTTATTTTCTCCTCATGAGAGGCTGGGGTTGCAACCTTTTGGCGCCGGCTTTGCAAGTTGGACTGGACGAGGGGGATTTTCTCTCTTCTATTGTTCTTCGAGGGTGATGGCGTTGGCTTTGCTCAACGGCGGCACCTTGCAACCGGAGTTTTCGGACTTCTTCTTGTGCTTTTTAGTTTGGTGGTGATCTTGGGATCCGGGGGTCGTCTTCGCAATCTCAAATCCGTGGATTTGGCTCGGTTAGTTGCGAGAGGTGGGGGGATCCTTTGGGTGGTTCGACTCTTGACATAGTTTCGGCGGTTGGGTGTTATACCTCCTGCACCGGGGTTGTCCATCTCAACTCTCCGATCGGCAGTGGTGGTGTTTTCGTGCATGGGATGCCGCTGCAATCAAGGATTGTGGGCTTTATTGGTGGTGGCGCTGACTCTGGTGGATTTGCTGAAGGTGTTGTTACCTTTGGGCATTGGCTGGACGATGATGACATCGTAGGTGGTCTTCCGAGTTGCTTGGAGGCTAGCGACGATGTTGGTGGTCTTGTGAGCTGCTTGGAGGTTGTCGGCGTGTTTGGTTGGGTGTTGCTAGGGTTGATGCAATGGTTTTTGGGCTTAGGTCTTTTATTTTGAGATTGGGTGTGTGTGTTTAATTTTATGTTTTAATGGATGGTGGACCTACGGCCTCTTCCGCCTAGGGAATTGTCACGGGTTAGCAAGTGGATTTCGAGTCTTTTTTTTTTTTTTTAATTATCGGGATTTGCTAGTGCTTATCTGAATCGGCCTTATGGTTAGAAAAGATGAGGTTGGTAGCGACTTTTTTTTATAGCTCCACCAGAGCAGGTTGCTACGTTGTGATCTCATTAAATTTTAATGGATTGACAATTCTCTAAAAAAATATATATATATATATATAAAAGACAAAATAATAAATACATGAACTAAAATATTTATAAATGTTGGGCCCACTATCCACTACATATTTCTCCTACTTTTTTATTATATAATCAAAGTCAAATCCACTATCCATTATTTCTATTTTTTTGTCATTATATAATCAAACTCAGATTCACCATCCACTTTTATATTTTTTTCATCTCCTTATAATTAATCACTTTTATTATCAAAAAATTAATCATTACATCTTCTGTTTTTTTTTTAAAGATAAAAATGTCAATTAGTATATGAGAAACAAATGTCAAAGATATTTGAGTTAAAAATAAGCAACTTTCTTATATCTTTATAAATGAGTAAATTCGACAACTAATTTGGAGTTCATTTTCACACAGTATAAACTCTAAAAAAATAAAAATGGTACAAACAATCGTGCCAGCGCAGCCCAAAAAGCGTGTGTAAGAAGGCTAGTAGAGAAATAAAACAAAACAACAACAAACTACAAACAAAAATCTCCAACACAACTGTCCCCAAACAGATTAAACTGGAAGGCAGTGCTAGAGGACAAAGATAACTGATCAAACCAAGCAAATAAGGGGAATGCAAGTGTCCTAAGAGCATATCCATCCATAAAGCCTAAAAGCTAAAGTCTACGCTAAAATTTAAATTTTTAAATTGACACTATTCATTGTTGGGCCTAGCTAATCCAATCTCCCCTTTGAGTTGTGAGACTAGGCCCAAAGTAATGAGTTAAATCAAAGTGTATGTATATTTAATGAACCGGAGGTTGTCATATCCAAGAGAATCGATGACCCTAGACTCCTAAGGTAATGCAAACTATGTCATTTAGCAATGTAACAAAGAGATTAGAAATAGAAAGTGTGAGTATGTGATATCAACAATGTGCGAGTGTAACGTTGTGTCAATTTTCGTAAAGACAATGAAATGTAAATGACAATCAAATAAGATAAGTGCAAGCAAAAAAGTCAATGCGAGTAAGTAAAGAGTGTGTGCAAATTTTAGAAAATGTTGGGGTTTTCGGGTAAGCCAAAATCCAATGCGGTATGTAACACTCCAACAATTAATGAATGCATGCTAATGTAAATCACGAATCAAGTTCCATATCCTATCCATGTTATGGATCTAAAACCGTGTCTCAAATGGTATTCTAGTGCTACGTTATGGATCACTATAATACTCTAAGTGTTATAGGGAATTTCTCTATGTTACTTAATATCAAATTCCCTAATGTACTTAAGAGGCGTAAAACATCGAAACATAGGAACTCAAACAAAGAAAACTCATTGATTTATACATATTTTATGTATAAAGAGCACTCCTAATTACTTGTTTTATGCTTTCCTTAGCATCTAATAATGTCACTTACCCTTTGTTATCTCTTTTTATAGGTTCGGACCGGGAGAAATGGAACTTAAAGAAAAGAATTCACTTTGGAAGCTTTTAAAGGCGTTTTCGTGGAGCAACCAAAAAGTCAACCGTGACTTTGGAGCTCAAGATTCCAAGATTAAAGCCTTGGAAGTGAAGGACAACGATATCCCGGAGTTGAGACCAAGAAACCGAAAAGTCAACCGAAGTCAACCAGGCCCACATGGTCAAGCCCGAGGTCAACCCCGAAGGCATCACACAAAGACTCATGCAAGACTTTCCCACATCTACTAGGAGAGCTCATTTGATTGGTTGAGGCATATTGGTGGTGAGTAGAGATTCAAATTCAAAAAGGGGACAAAACATTTAATGCTTATGCCATACTTTGTCCCCTAGCCTTTTCTCTTCACATTTTGTCTCCCAATGGTCCCAAATCTGATTTGCCTATGCTATACACACATTCCCACTTTGCCCTTAATGTCTATACACTCCCCTAACTACCCAATGACATTTAGGTGTTTTTGGTTGAGTTAGATCTACACTTTGGGCCCTAGGATCTTTCCCCATTAATCCTAGCCCTTTATCCCCTCATATATATATTCTAAAACTTCTCATTTTCAGGAAGGACCCAACCCTAGACACCACAAATCCCCAAAATCCTCCCTAGTTCCCTTACCTTTCCTTCTATTTTCCCATTTTTCCCCTTGTTCCAGTTTCGGGCGACCGGTCGACACTGTTCCGGCGACCGGTCGCGGTATTGTTCATAGGCGGCTGTTTGCCTTCCTCCTCCATTTTCCACCACTTCCACACCTTATCTCACCTCACTTCCTTCATCAAACATCCTCAAAACACCCTCTACTACATCCCTAACCACTTTTTCCGTCCATTCTCTCACATCTACTCACCATCTCATGAGTTTCATCAACAACTTCAAGTTCTAGAAGGCTTGGAGCAAGAAGAGGCAAGGAGGAGACTAAGGAGCACAAGGAGAGGGCTTGCAACCACTTGGTGACAGCAAGGACCAGCTGGCCTACCTTCTTGAGCATCTCTTCACCTTATTTTACTCTCTTTTTGTCTTTGAGTTAGAGAGATTTGAGAACATGATGTTATTTGTGATGTATTGTGAGTAGTCCTCTAATATTGGGGGCTAGGGTTGTGTGCCCTAGTCCATTGATGGTGGATTGAGCAAATAATGTTATATATCATGTTGGTTGAAGAATGGATATGTTTGTTGCCTATTTTATTATGTGTTAGATGCATGTCTAGGGATTTGACTAATTCTAAAGCATGTGTTTAATCTACCTTGATTTGAGAGTGTGAAGTTAGTCCCTCCATTCTCTCAAAGACAATTGACAACAAGTGTGATGAGTTTATCTTGTTTGATTTCCTTGGTCTTGATGCTTTAAGCCCCTTGTGTTAACATTGTTAATGCGTAATCGGGAGTTGTTGTGAACCATTGCATGGCACAACAATAACTTAGAGGACTTGGTCTTAGAACCATTGCATGGCTAGGATACGGGAATTGATCCATTAATCAACTTGGCTTTATGTGTGAATTCCTTAATGCATTTGTGCTTCACCTCCCTTGCATTTGTGAGGGAGGACCTTCATTGATAACATTGATGAAGGATTAACTTCTATGAACCTTTGTTGGTATAGAAATACATTAGATAGCATTCACATTCCATAACCATTGCATGGGTGGAGTGTAGGGATTTTGATGTGAACGTAAAATACGTTCACAAAGTGCCTTTAATTACTGGATTTTGCTATTCCGAAAGCTTAATTGTTTGTTTAATGTTTGTTTTCGTGTATTTAGGGAAAATACCAGGAAAATGTTTATCTGCACAGAATAGGTGCATTTTGGAGGTTTTCAGCGTAATTCGGAAAGTCAACCGTGACTTTCATTTGTGGAATAAAATATTGTACGAAGATTTCGGAAACCGTTCCGAATCCCGACAATTTTGTCGGCGAACCACCACATAAGGCGGCGCAACCACCACTCGCGGTGGCGATACACATTTTAATCCTCCATCTTATTTTCCCTTGTTTATATTTTATGTTTATTTATTTTACATATTTCTTTTATAATTATTTCATTTCTTTTATTATTCATTTATTTTATTTTATTTTATTTTGTTTATTTTAATTTTCTTTGATTCTCTTTGCAGCTCCCCCCTTCCACGTTCCCTCCTTGTTGTTCTTCCATTTTCTTCTCCACCGAGCCGCCCATGTTCCCTTCCTTTTCAGCCATTATTCCATCACCACTATCACCTTCTTTTCCAGCTCCACTTCCACAATCAATCCAGCTGTACAATCACTGCCGTGAGTTTTCCCAGCTCAATTCCTCTGCTATTTAAGGAGAGTTCCTGCACAATTCAAATCACAGTAAATCATCCATCTCCTCACCTGTAATTAACCCGTACCACCACTATTCCTTTGCCGTGATCACCATGGCCCCTCGCCAAACCCATACCTTCATTCCCTCCACCAATTCCAACCCCATCACCATGGCTCCCTGCAAATCACTCAATCACCAATTTCACACAATCACCCACCATCACAGTGCTTAATTCTACACCCAAATCACCGTACCTGCAGCAGCCACCGTGCCTCTTCTCTGGGAGCCCAACGCCACCACCACCATGGCAACCCTCTCTGTCTCTCAATTCATTCTACTGTACCTGCAAACAATCGATAATTTTTCTAATTATTATTTTTCTCTCTTTTGCAGGTTTGGAAATCAAATTACCAACGCCATCACCACATCGACAACCTTCTCGCGCTCAAACCAAGCACATGTCGCCATGAAGCCCATCATCGGTGATCCGGACCCGAAATCCTCGAACCCATGCTCTCACTTCGCGCGGCGTTTCCTCCTCCGTCATCGCACCAATCACCGTCGCTCATTCCAAAATCACCGACGCACTGCCCGTGCCCAGTCTATTCCTTCGCGCGCCCTGCTCCCGGCTTCGCCGACGATTCCACCGCCGGCACCATGATCTCTCAATCTCGCCCTCTGTTCTTCGCCACCGCGCGGTTTCCACAAGCCCGCGCCTCGCCGCCCTTCCTCCCAGCCGCCGCACCGCTCGATCGCCCCACCGTTTCGTTCTGCAAAGAAGAAGAAAAAAAAGAAGTTAATTAAGGAGCAGAATTCGTGAAGAAAGGAAGAGAAAGAAGATGATGGACTTGGCGTTGAAAAGTCAACAAGCAAAGAAGGAAGGATGGGCTGGTCACGGAAAGAAGAGAAGAAATTCAAAGAAGAAAACTCAAAGTCAAAGTCGCAATTTGACTTGGGCTTTGACCCTTTGACCGGCCCAATTGCAGCAAGCCCAATATTCAAATCTGCTAAGGACACCCCAAGGTCCAAGCCCAATTGATCTCTGCACCCGCCACATCCAAATAGTCCGTTTTTATAGCTGAGTCTGCCACCTTCGCCTGCCAGACAGTGTCCATTTTCATGGACACAACAGTAACATTTTTCCCAAACTCTGTTTATTTATTATAATTTATTTTTGTTTAATTAACTATTCGTGAATAATTTTGGGAAATGTTATTGTTTGTTTTATTTTCTATTTTGTGTAATAAATTGGATTGAAGTTGATTAATTCTTCTAGCAGCTTATGTGAATTTTGTTTGTTTAGTTTTATCTTTAATGTTGAAACTAAATAATAAGGATCGCGGATAGACGAGCGTTCGCTAGGTCGCGCACTTGAATTAGCAACTCTTTTTCTATGCATTAGACATGTTTAGATTAATCACCTTTGCATGTTTAATTGTTTAATCTAGATGAGCGTTCACTAGGTTGAATTTCATGGGAGAGGTTTTATTTGGGGAATGATAACCCGCGTGGGCATTCCACATATGTTAGTTTCGGATTCATGGCTAGGAAGTTGGTTAATCTTCAAAACAATATTTGTGTGTGTGTTTCTTGTTTTCAAAAATAATAAAAATCCAAAAATATTTCTTTTATTGTTTTCAAAATTATCAAAACCCCCAAAAAAATACTTTTGTATATAATGTATATTTTTGTAAATAAAAACAATACTGTATAGTTTATTTAATTTTATATATATATTCTTTATTCTTTATTCTCGTAAATATTAATTCTTTATTTAATTTAATTTTTCGTGACATTGAAAAGTAAATATAACAATCTTTTGTGGGAAAAACCTTTATTTCCCATTATACTTTACAACGACAATTGTTAGGAATTTAGGTAATAATTAATGACATAGGTGAAAAACCTCTAATCAGATTTATCTCACAAACTGTTTAACATGTATGTGCATTTGATTGCTTGTCCATCGGATATGGACTAGAGTGACCCGAAACGTCCAATCACTTCATCATTTGAACCGTTTCTTATTTACATTATTCGTTTGCTTAGCTTAGTTTATTTATATTGCTTGCTTGTTTGTCACTCACTCAACCATCAAAATGTTCACAACTACATGTCCACTTTGCACATACCACACATAGCTCATGCATAGCAATCCATTTCTTGCCCCCTCATTGGTGCTTGTTAACCTAGCTATCCTAGTTGCCTAGGGATTGGCACCGCCAATTCCCAACGACACACCCCCGGTCTTTACTTCCATATCCTATTTTGACGACACGTTTGCTTGCGTGAAAGCGCTCCAAAAGCGTTAAAGTCACTCATCACATATGCTACCAATTGCCTAGATTGTGCAAGGTATGTTAGCAAACTCACACAATCGCATCAAAATAGATTGGATTACATGTCAAATAAGTCGTAAATTCTAAAACATGCAACCAACACATATTGAAATAGGTAAAACACATATATTTATTAATCACAAGGCATTTATTCATAACCAAAGTGTCACAAAATCACATTTGACTAAGGTACATAACCCTAGTCGCCAACAAATGAACTCATAATCTATCAAATAATACATCATGACTACACAAATAGAATTAGATACAAGTAAAATGAAGAGTAAGGTTGAGGGATGCTCAATATATGGTGGCTGCCCCAGGATTGTGCTAATGATGGTTACAAGATCCTATCTCGTTCCCTTTGCTTCTCCTTAATTGGCTGCAAGTCTCAATCCTTGTGAATCTTGAGTCCTTGAGTGATGTAGTGAGGATCTCTAGCAACAAGATGAATGATGATGTAGAGAAAATCGTGGTGAACAACTTTAATGAAAGATGGAAGTGGAGATGAGGTGTGTAAGGTAGTGAAAATGGAGGAAGAAGTTGCGCAACACCGACGTCCTACCGATCAGCCTGGTCGTTCGACCGGTCAACTGGAGACGGATGAGAGGAATGAAATGGGAAGGTGGAAAGGAATGGGAGTGGGGTGTGGTGTTTGCTAATAGAAAGATGATGAAATGATCGAGGTAGGAAAAGTTCTTAAATATTAAGGCTAGCGCAGAAAGAATAGAAGGATAGGATTCACAGTAGGTAGATCTAAGAGCAAGTCCACCGGATCTGAATTCCCATGGCACCACATCAGCTTTGGCTATGTGGAGACCCAGAATCAGAAAACTCACCCTCCACCCGTTGGCTTTCTCCCATGGCAGAAAACTCCCATGCCTCTTCAAACCCAATTCTGGGTTTAGAAACTGACCCAGATGTCAGTTCAAAGCAGCCGGCGTGCTGGCGTGGCAAGAGGAAGAGGGGCTGCAGACGTCAGCCATGTGGGGAGGCCATTCAATGAATTGCAACGCGCTGTGAGGGAGAAAGAAGAAACACGCGAGAGGGAGAAAAGAAGGGAAAGGTGCGTGCTGCACACTTGCAGGAGGAGGTGTGGGCTGTTCCCAACAGATTGTGAAAGAGAGATTTATATATATATATAGTGACCAACGGGCTATTAATCTCAGCCCTTGAGATTAAGATCGTTGGGTAATCCAACGGTAGGAAAAAAATATCCGTTAGACACACTTTTTTGTAAAATAAAACGGTAAGAAAAAAA
This sequence comes from Rubus idaeus, assembly GCA_030142095.1. Classification (NCBI taxonomy): domain Eukaryota; kingdom Viridiplantae; phylum Streptophyta; class Magnoliopsida; order Rosales; family Rosaceae; genus Rubus; species Rubus idaeus. Next base: position 21,191,530 of record CM057965.1, read on the forward strand.
ATTTAAAAAATTATATTATTTTTCTATAAATACCTATCATATATTTTACCTCTCACACTCAAAAAAAATCTATTCTCATAGTGATACAACCAAATTTCTTCCTCATCCTATACCTTCCATATTTTCCTTCTATAATTCTAAAACCAAAATTTCTTCTTCATCCATTTGCTTTCATTTTCTTAATTTCTCAATCCATATGGAGGGAGCTAGCCATGAGGTAGATAGAAATGTGGAAACTAACAATGTGGTAATTAGCAATGTTGTTGGTGGAACGAGATGGAGTACCGAGGAAGATGTTCAACTTTGCAAATCGTGAAAATTTGTGAGCCAATGTTCGGTTGCGGGTGTGAATCGAAAGAAACCGGATTTATGGAGTGAAGTTTTGAAACATTATAACGAAAATGGTTTTCACCGAACATCGACTTAGAGTTTGATCGGGAGGTGAAAATTATTAAAGGGAGAAATGTATGCTTGGTGTTGTGCGTTGAGGCAAGCTCGGGAGTGGCAATGTAGCGGTTCAAATCCTTTGAGTGAGGTATGTGCTTTCATTTTAGTATGTGATTAAATTACAATGATAATAAGAAATTATTTAATTTGAATTTTATTTACTATTGTATTAATTTGTATTTGATTATTTGTGGGAGTTAATTAATAATATTTTTATATATATTTTCATTAGTTCATTATAACTAATTATTTTCATTTTGTATTTTAGTATTTGTGGGATCTATGTCAATTAGTTTATTTTGTTTCAATTAATGTTATTGTGTTTTAATTAATGTTATTGTGTTTTAATTAATGTTTTAAATGGAAAGTTTTTTTATTGAATGAAAAGCACACAAACATAATGAAAAGAACACAAACATAATGAAAAGCACACAAACGAGATCTAGACCTGCATATTGCCTTGAACTGACCATAAATGTTCTTTGAGATCATTCTGGAGGCTTGAGTGCTCGGCCTGACATCTAATTGCATCATATCGCTCCATGAAACCGGCGAAGTTATGACCATCTCTACCAACTTGGTCAAAATCTTCACCAGTAGGTCCTTCCCAGACAGTGGCCATCCTGGGCCCCATATTGTTATCTATGTCAATTAGTTTATTTTGTTTCAATTAATGTTATTGTGTTTTAATTAATGTTATTGTGTTTTAATTAATGTTTTAAATGGAAAGTTTTTTTATTGAATGAAAAGCACACAAACATAATGAAAAGAACACAAACATAATGAAAAGCACACAAACGAGATCTAGACCTGCATATTGCCTTGAACTGACCATAAATGTTCTTTGAGATCATTCTGGAGGCTTGAGTGCTCGGCCTGACATCTAATTGCATCATATCGCTCCATGAAACCGGCGAAGTTATGACCATCTCTACCAACTTGGTCAAAATCTTCACCAGTAGGTCCTTCCCAGACAGTGGCCATCCTGGGCCTCATATTGTTCTCTTCCTCTTCATCGGACTCCATCTCATCATCGCTATCTTCAGGTCGTTCATCTTCAACAATCATGTTGTGTAGTATGATACAAGTTAACATGATATATCGAAGGTCCTTCCGATCCCACCCACGAGCAGCCCCTCTAACAATACCAAAACGAGATTGCAAAATACCAAAACACCTCTCTACATCCTTCCTGTACGCCTCTTGAGCCTTGGAAAATAAGATATCCTTAGGTGTTGTAGGTCGTGGAATTGTTTTCACGAAGGTCGCCCACTTGGGGTATATACCATCAGCAAGATAGTAGCCTAAATTGTGAACCATGGTATTCACTTGGAATTGGATTTGAGGAGCGTTACCGGCCGTAAGCTGGTCAAACAATGGGGATTTTGCCAAGACATTGAGGTCGTTGCATGCCCCTGGCATTCCGAAGAAGGCGTGCCATATCCAAGTGTCATATGACGCGACTGCTTCAAGGATAATGGTAGGTATATGTTTTCTACCACTATATTCTCCAGCCCATCCAGTTGGACAATTCTTCCATTGGGTGTGCATACAATCGATGCTTCCAATCATACCTGGAAAACCTCTTTTCTCAGCTTTGACAAGAAGTCTTCTGAGATCTGCAGCATTAGGCTCCCGGAGGTAATCTTTAGAGTATATCTTCACAATTCCTCTTGTAAACCGTTGAAGCGCCTCGATAGATGTAGATTTTGCCATCCGGCAATACTCAGCACATTGATCCGCCGCAGCACCGTAAGCAAGCATCCGCAAGGAGGATGTTATCTTCTGCTCCGGAAGTAGTCCAACTTTCTTAGTAGCATCTAACTTTAGCACAAAGTATGGATAATGGCGACAAAGATCACCTAATATGCGCTGGAAGAGTGGGACACTCATCCTGTAGCGTGTTCGGAATTCAGCTTGGTTGAACACTGGACGTTCAACAAAGTAATCCTGCAACATGCCTTTGCCTCGTTCTTCTCGCAATCTCTCCGCGTTTGGTGCACGACCTGGAAAAGAACCGCAGCGTCGAGGTTGGTTTTCAGCCGATGCACTGCAGCAGCCACAACGGCTTTGTTGCCATCATCTCTTCATCATCTTCTTTTTGAGACCTTCGAATTGTTTTCCACAATCTATTCATTGAATTGATTGAAGGATAGAGAGAAAGGGTTATGCAATAGGTAATTGCGAAAATGATGAAGATGATACAAGAGTGGATTGTGTGTCAATGAAGTGTAGAACCATCCTCTATTTATTGACGATTTTCATACAAATCTTGATAAGTAGAAAAGGACACGTGTCAACACATTATTCTCCGTAATCTTATAAAAAATTCAAGATAAGTCATTGTGTCGGTGGGCGGGTGAATAGTCATTGTGTCGGTGGGCGGGTGAATAGTCATTGTGTCGGTGGGCGAGTGAATAGTCATTGTGTCGGTGGGCGATGAGTAGGTTGTTGAGTTTTCAAAGTGTCCATCAATTATATTTATTTACACCACATATTAGTTAATTTTAAATTAAAAATAATAATTTAATAGTCAGTGAACAGTGTCCTGACCCAGTGACCCAGAAACAAACGGGTGGAAACAGAAGTCCAGTGGCAATGAACAGTGTACTGACCTACTGACCGAGTGACCCAGTGACATCTGACATGTGACCCAACGGGTGAACTTGCTCTAAGAGTTAGAAAATGTGAGGCGTAAGTGGAGGACAAAGAGGTAATTTGACATAAATTTCAGCTTAAAAAGCTAAACTTTGGTCATTAAGGAAGTTGACAAAAGAATAGATTTGGTGAAAAAGAATAAAGGAATAATCAAATGATGAAGTCATTGATTATCTAAGGTAATTTGGAACCTTCCTTGCTGAATTTGGGGATTTCATGTGGTGAGTCACAAGGTTGACTTTCGACATTGACTTTGACATTTGGAGTTGACCATAGTTGACTTTTCAATAAAATCTTGAATTTTCGATTTCTAGGTTTATCTTCCAGAATTCTCTTGTGCTTTACTTCCAAGACTTGATATTTGATAGTTGAGGAATGCTAAACTCAAACTTAGGGTGAGTTTGAGTTAGCCACACTTAACCAAGTGTCAACTTCTCAGATTTCTTTCATATTAAATTAACTTGCAAGTATAGCAAGTTGTAGTGATGAGTTCTTTTCCGTTTTTACCCTTTAATCCTTTTAGTTCCTATTTATTTTTTACTTTTTTTCTCTCCACGCCCCAATAGTCATCTCTCTCTCTCTCTCTCTCTCTCTCTCTCTCTCTCTCTCTCTCTCTCTCTCTAACCAAAAGACTCTCATCCCTCTCTCATATTTTCTACCTTCCCGCCACTACCCAAACCCAGCCCCAATTTTCCCGCGCTACGATGATCAATTATCCTTAATTAAACTCTTAAGATCTCTAAGTTAACCAAAAATATAAGAAACAAAGAAGAAGCTTTTGAGATGCAATTTTCAACTATTCTTAGAAGAACAAAGAAGAAGTGTCCTGAGTTGCCTCTAATCATTTAATTTTGAGGTAATTCTTATTTTGCATATACACGTTTTTTTAGCTATCGGTTCCTAATTAAACCTCTTGCTCTATGATTTTCTAGCTATCTGTATAGGGTTCTGAGTTTTCTAGTACTGTTGAAGTTAATCTTGGGGAGGTAATTCTCACATTTGTCTTGTTTTAAATTACCTGTTTCTGTAACTAAAGCAATAGATAAGGAATCTAGATAGTTTTTCTGGGATAAATCTCTATAATTAGGGGCTAAATTAGAGTATATATTTTGTCAACTTTTTCTATATATATTGTCCAACTAAATCCCTTCATATGAATAGATTGATTATATATATGATCTGCATTGTATATACTCAGAGGCAATGAATGTGCAATTCAATTCGGTAGGATTAGAATTTCAGACCAAATTCTCTTATTTGTAAATGTAAATATTTGGATCTTCTTTGTTCTTTTTATTTAGACAAGCAAAAAGTATTGTTACTTTGAATTTTGATTACCCACTGGTTGCAGACTTGTAATTGTATTGTGTTAATATGAATTTAAGCTATGTCTTCGATAAGTCTAATTATATGTGTCTTTTTGGTTTTTGATTTAGGTAACCATGAACCTGAACATTGAATTAAACTTAAATGCTGAAGAGTGTGATGAAGAGTGGGATGTACCTAAGGATGAAAATTTCACAAATGGGGCATATTGATTTTGTATTTTAAATTTGGAGATTGACATGCTCTATTCATATGTAAATGCCCACAAGAATTTAATCAAAAAGAGTTCACGTTACTTTCCATCAATTCATATGTGGATTTTTTTTTTGTTTGTATAAAGGTTATAAGCTTATATTTTACCGAGCAATGTAAGTGAAAATTGGGGTTGGGTTTGGGTAGTGGCGGGAAGGTAGAAAATGTGAGACAGGGATGAGAGTCTTTTGGTTAGAGAGAGGGATGAATATTGGGGCGTGAAGAGAAAAAAGTAAAAAACAAATGGGAACTGAAAAGATTAAGGGTAAAATATAAAAGAACTCATCACTACAAATATAGAGTCAAAAATTCAAACATCACAATTTATTTTTCTTTTCCAACCATATCCTCAGAGAGCTGACTAAGCTACACATCAAGATTCAATTAAGCACACAACATAAACTTCATGATTTGCCAAGTGTTTAAGATATGTATCTAATGCATGCTTGGTGTAGTGTGTGCGAGCCATGGAATAATTAATCAAGAACATTCAAATTAGCATACATTGACAAGATTAAGTGCTAAACTCATAACATGATTCACTAAATATTTTCACTATTGTGTTTAGGGCTAAGTGGTTACTCTCAAGAACATATCCATAAGCAACGTCCCCATAAACTTGCTCATTGACCAACTCTCCACTAATTAATTCGCAACATATTAGATTAAAAGAGTTTTCATATGGTTGTAATGGGGCCAAAGTTTGGGGTATTAGAGTTTGTATTCAAGAATACTGAGATGATTTTATTCTTCTCCAATTAATTGGAGGTATATACAATGTTACAACCTATACATAATAGGGAAAGTAATCTCCCTCATAACTACAATTAATGAAAAATATAATATCTTTCACAATCTCCTCCATAACTATAATTAATTACAATATTACAATTAATTGTAATTGATTGCATAATAATATTAATAAGGAAAAAATATAACAGCTCGCTGACACTTCCCTTCAAGTTGGAGCATAGATGTCAATCATGCTTAACTTGTCGATTGAGCTGTTGAATACTCGTCCGGATACAACTTTCATGAGAACATTTGCAAGTTGATCTTCAGATGGAACAAAAGAAAACTGAATAAACTTACGATCAAGATTCTCTTTAATGAAGTGATGATCAACCTCCACGTGTTGAGTTTGATCATGCTAAACTGGGTTATGAGTGATTTCAATAGCAGCTCCATTGTCATAATGCAAATCCATGGGCTTTTGAAACTTAAAACTCAAATCCTTTAAAACATTATTAGGTAAGAGAGCACGCCCCGCGTTAGGTTTACGACTAACAAATTTGTCTTTTGTTTTCCAAACCCACTTGGATTACTTCTTTGCTTTCTTGAAAACCACCAGAGTAAAGTCACCCTCTCCAACCCCTTGAACCCTTATTGGCACAAGCAGAGCTCACTTCATTAAGGATTTGAATCTAATTAGAGCCCAAAGGCGGGGTGATAGGAGCACAAAGTGTGACGTTTTTAATGTATTTTCCCTACTATATGGCTATGATTTAATTGTAACTTTGTTATTTTTGCTTAGTTTCCATATTTGAGTCCCTAAATGATATATAAATGTGAATACGTGCAGAAAATCGGAGCTCGGAAATTTACGAAGTCTAATGGGCTTTTTTGAGGCCCATTAAGAGGTGAGCTGCCGTGAGGCCCAAGATGAAGGCCCAAATCCATGAAGAAAGGCCCAAGCCCACAAAGCATGAAGGAAAGGTCCAAGCCCATTTTCGGACAATCTGCCTGTGCAGATCTGTCAACTTTGGAAGCGCATATCTCCCACTTGAACCGTCAGATCTGACTGTAGTTTTGATACACGCTGCACGTGGATGTTATGTTTGCCCCATTACAATTTCAGAATCATCCAACCGTTCAAACGTGCATTATTCCGTTCTAAGTGGGCATAGCTCAGTGCTGTCTGCTTTTTAATTCTTTCATTTTCTTTTATTCTCATTGCTCCACTCACCACCATATTGCCATCTCATTGCTCCACTCATCATGCATACTCAAGAGAAATCATCAAAACATCATCATGGGCTAGAGCACACAACCCTAGCCCTCAATCTAATGGACTACTCACAATTCATTGTCATATACATCAATAATCTCAAATAAGAAAGCATAAGTTCAAAGTAAGAGTGAAGAAGTTGAGAAAATGCTCAAGATGTCGATGGCCAGCAGCTCCTTGGTGACTCCAAGTATGTAGCAAGCCTCCTTGAACTCCCCTCTTCCTCTACAAGCTCCAACTTATCTCCAAGCTTCCCAACTCCTGATGTCTCAATGGATGGCAACTTGTGGTGAAGGTAGGTCTATGGAATGGTGGTGGAAAGTGTATGGTTGTAGTGTTTGGGGTGTGTGGAAGATATTTCGTGAAGGGATCCAAGTGAGATGGGTGGTGGAAGGTGGTGAAAATGGAAGAACAAAAACGGCAGACGTACTGGGCGTCCGGGCGGATGGTATCGGCGTCCGGGCGCTTGGTGCGTCTGTGTGTGTTTTTGCAAGGTTTGGCGAGAGAAAATGGTGTCTATCTCCCTAGGGTTTCTTTGATCGTGAGTAACTGAATGAGAACAGGGTCTGGTTGGTCTCCTCAGCCTCCAAGGGTTCCCTAGGGTTTCCTAGTGGAGTGACATGGCAAGGGTGAGTGGAGGGAAAAGAAAATGGAAAAGAAAGGTGAAGTGGAGGGATTTGTGGATGAGTGGAGTGGCTAGTGGGCATGTGATCAGCTATGCACATGTGTGCAGCTGGTGTAGGAGAGTTTCTCCTACTGTGGTGGTGGTCCGGCGGTGCTGCCGCCTCTTGTGGTGGTGGTTGGCCGGAAAAGTCGCCGGAAATGCAATTTCTTCATTTTCCTTCCTCTCTTCGATTCTTCAAGGCCTTCAATGACAACATCTTCCGAAGGTGAATTCATGCAATCTTCAATGTCTAGAAGCCACGGTTGACTCCTTGTCCTCTTCTCGGAAGTGTGCCCAAAAGTAGTCAAAATGCACCTTCTTGTGCCGAATTACCTCAAGTCACCTAAGTAACCTGAAATCATGAAAACGCATATTAGTAATAACAAAATGCCTTCGGAAAAGCTTAACTCTCGTGATTAGGAATACAATTTGCGCTATAAATAAGTGCAAATCACTGATCCACTTGTTGAGCCGGAAGCCGCTCCTGTCCATAGGAGACTTCCAAGGACAAAATACACCAAGGCTCAGAGAGAAGCATTGCAGGCTTTCTTTGCGGTGTATTCTCACCCCACCAAACCACAACGAGAAAGATTTGGTCCGAAAATCGGGCTAGAGGAAGACCAGATCTATTATTGGGGGACGAGAAATAGGAAGAAGTTCGGTATCCATACATCTGAGCAGCGTATTGCCGAGCTAGAGAGAAGAAACGACTCGTCGATGCTCTCCACAACGGCATCTGTCCCAATTGCGGAGGTCCTGTTCCGCACTCAGATGTGCCACGGCGAAGGCTCGAACTTGTTCCTCCACAACCAGAGCCTCTTCTCGAGTTGTCCGATGATTCGATCGACATGGACCACTCGAGTCGAGCTCCCATCCTTACCGTGCCATCTAATCTTCGGGACCTGGTCATGATCTTTTCGAGTCCACACCGACTTGATCTCGGATATCGCCCGCAAGGCCAAAGACGAGCTCATGCTCGCGGCCACCGCCGGTTTTCCTCTGTGGATATCTTCACCGACTCCCGGCACGTCTATTCATCCCGAGACTCTTAATAGGGCCGAGTATTTGCGAGTGTTTCAACGAGCTGAGCCTGCACCGTACTTCAAGGCAGAATCCTCGAGACAGTCGGCAACTATCCATCCTTATCCAGCCACCATCGTTCAGATCTTAATGGATGTTGGTCGATGGTTGCCCGTCTTCTGTAGCTTGGTCACAAACGCCCAAACGTTGGAGATCCTGCCCTCCGACAACACAGAAGGCTACAAGGAGCAGAAGCAAGTGATGCCGGCCGAGTTTTTGGTGCCATCTCACATCGTTTCAACTCGTGAAGTCCAGTTCGTTAGGTACTCTCACCAACAACTGGTTGGAAGTTGGGTCGTTGTGGATGTCTCCGTGGATGAACTACGCACAAATCCGAAGCCTTCAGTGAGATCGATTTGCCGAAAACGCCCCTCCGGATTCCTGATCCGTGATTTGCAGAATGGGTCTTACTTGGTCACTTGGGTGGAGCACATGGATGTGCGCGAGAAGGAGATGAAGGCCATTTTCGAACCTTTTGTTCATTCAGGGTTCGCTTTTGGTGCAAAGCGTTGGATCTCAACACTCCAACGACAAGCCGAGCGCTACATGTGCGCCACGGGGATCCACACTTCACCCGGTGACTCAATCATTTCGCCTGAAGGGAGAAGAAGCCTTGTAGAAATGGCAAAACAGATGGCGATCTGTTTCTTCAACGACATCAGCAATTCCACATACCATCACTGGACTTGTTCGAACCGAACAAGAGAGACTAGAATGGAGGTCAGGACCAATAAGAGAAGGGGAGATCCGAGCAAGCCCCCTGGAGTCAATCGTACTGCTTGTTGTTCTGTCGTTCATCTATCCCATCACACCAGAATCTTTGAGTTCCTCAAAGACGTGCAGATAAGACCGCAATGGGATAGTATGTCGATAGACAACTCGGTACAAGTGCTAGCAAACTTCACCATCGGTCTTGACCCACGGAACCAGATTTCGGTGCTCGCCTTAAGTAATCACAACGACTTTCTCATTCTCCAGGAGTGTTGCACCGATGCAACGGGGTCGTCTGTGATTTATGCGCCGATCAACCATTCCATCTTCCAGTCTTTGCTATGTGGATCTGACCCTGGGCCATTTCCATTGATGCCATCAGGCTTCTCCATTCGCCTAATGTATCCGGATGCATTCTTGATGGAACTCTACTTACCATAGTGTTCCAGATCTCGGTGAAGGCTACATTAGCTAAATCCGCCGTAGAGTCGGCAACAACACTCGTCCAGGACACACTTAAACGGATCAGTGCCGCAGTCAACTAAGGAGCAAACGTTGGATGCAAGGCCCTGCTAGCCTTGTTTGTGACTGTTGGTGACTTGCTTCGGGAGGAGCTTAACGATCTTCAAGGGGGAGTTTTTCTTTAACCTATCTGTTTTTACTTTTGTTGTGTGCTTATTTATGTTGTGTTTAAATTCAATAACCATGCTTGAATTTCTCATTTCATGAAATATTTGTCTAACATTGAGGACAATGTTTAATTCAAGTGTGGGGGGAAGGTTTATTTAAAAAGAAAAGAAAAAATTTGAAAAATTGAAAAAAATTCAAAAAAATAATTTACTTGTTTTTGTTTTCTATGGTAACAATATATCGACTAGATCATACTTACTCCCTTGGTAGCGTTGAACCTACCATTGCACTTAGTAAGTCACTGTGGTCACGTATTGTTACCCTAATAAAAAAAATTGAAAAAGAAAAAAAAAATTTCTTCTGTTGTTTATTTACTTGTTTGTTTATTTGAGCTATATCAATTAAAAAAAATCAAAAAATCAAAAAATAAAAAATTACAAAAATATTTGCTTCTTTTTGTGTGTTTATTTGTATTTTGTGCTTTGTGCTTTGTTCTTTCCAATCCCAAGGATGAATTGAGTTTACTTTGTTGTGATTAGGAAAATATTGATTATATGCTAAGACTTTATGTAGTTTGCTTTGAATTTAATTTGCATAACTTATGATTGCTTGAAATTCCATGTTCACATAACCTGTTTCGATTAGTTGATTGCAATCTGAGAAGCACATTTGAACATACATTGTCATGCATACCCAGAAACTGTGAGGATTTGAGCCTATTGAATATTCACATGTATGCATATTTCATACATTTACTCGTTCTTCATGTGTGAACAATTCATGAGTTTTTGAACCTAAAACTTGCTCAAAGACCACTTGAAACATTTTATTAATCTGTGATGAATTAGAGATGATTAAGGCATTAGTGAAGCACCATGGCCAAACTGACTTACAGCCCTATAAACACTAATCCTTTAGGTTAACCTCTTTTGAGCCTAACATGTTTTTAGCCTTTTTCTTTGTTAACCCGCTTACTCCTAACCTGCTTTTAGCTTAAACACTAACCTACTGTTGTTCCAACATGTGTTAAAGAGACAATTTTGTGACTTGTGGTGGTATTTTGTGCTTGAAAAGTCTTCTGGTTTGTGAAAGAAGTAAGTGTGGGGGTGTTGTTAAAAAAAAAAATGTTGTGTAAAAAAAAAATTATACAAAAAAAAAAATAAAAAAATTAAAAAAAAAAAGAATAAGAAGTTTTTGTTGAGAAAGTGTGAAAGATTGAAGGTGAATAAAAGTTTGGTTGTTTGATTGTTTAAGCATATAGAAAACAAGTCACAAAATTGTTTTGTGGAACACTCGGGACATTTTGTATTTCTTTTCCCTTCGTTTCTTTTAACCCCTAATCTTTGGCCCCATTACACCATTGAAAGTCCTTATGATTTAATGAGTTGTGGATTGATTGTAGAGAGTTGGTCGATGAGCAAGCTTATGGGAACATTACTTGTGCAATTGTTATGAGAGTAAACACTTAACCCTAAACACTGAGCGGAAATATTTAGTGATCATGGTGAACTTTAGTGGTTAATGTTGTTTCGATGTGCCTATTGGATTGCTTGAGATTGATTGTATACTTGGTTTTCACACACTTCACCCGAGCATAAATGAGATGTGTAGGTTAAATACTTAGCAAATTCATTAGCCTTGGTATATAATTTTTATTCTCTTGATTATAACTCTTCTGAACTCGCTGAGGGTTATGGTTGGAAAGAATATATGTTTTGTGTTTCCCTTTCCTGTTTTGTGTTGTTTTGTTTTAAGTTTTGTGTTGCTAAGGGACTAGCAATAGCTAAGTGTGGGGGAATTTGATAGGAGCACAAAGTGTGACGTTTTTAATGTATTTTCCCTACTATATGGCTATGATTTAATTGTAACTTTGCTATTTTTGCTTAATTTCCATATTTGAGTCCCTAAATGATATATAAATGTGAATACGTGCAGAAAATCGGAGCTCAGAAATTTACGAAGTCTAATGGGCTTTTTCGAGGCCCATTAAGAGGTGAACTGCCGTGAGGCCCAAGATGAAGGCCCAAATCCATGAAGAAAGGCCCAAGCCCACAAAGCATGAAGGAAAGGTCCAAGCCCATTTTCGGACAATCTGCCTGTGCAGATTTGTCAACTTTGGAAGTGCATATCTCCCACTTGAACCGTCAGATCTGGCTGTATATTTGATACACGTTGCACGTGGATGTTATGTCTGCCCCCATTAAAATTTCAGAATCATCCAACCATTCAAACGTGCTTAATTTATTTTATTTAAATAAATGGTTAATTGCATATGAATACATTTCCACCATTCCACTCACCATTTCTTTATCTCCCACTTAAATTCCACTTCTTTTCCCTTTCTTTCTTTATTTCTTTCATTGTCTTCTTCTTCCTCTCCATTCTCCTATAAATAGCAGCCTCATTCTTCTCTTCAAACACACCCCAATGGGGAGGGACAAACCCTCCTCTTTCTCTTCTCCATCTCACATCATATTTTCCATTCTCTAGTATTTAGGGTTTTCAAGGCTTCAAGGAGGAGAGGAGCTGTTTACACCATCACCACCAGCCATCAACCATCATCACCACCATCATCATCACCTTGGGAATCTCGGCTTTGAGTTGCTTGCTTTCAAGGATTCAAAGATCCGTGGTCTTCGAGTTCTTCATGTTCTCCATATGGTGTAATTCGACTTTATTCTTTAAATTCTCTATTGAGTTCCTCTTTGTTGCTTGTTTATCTTTTGTATTAGTTAACATGACATGATTTATATAATTTTCAGCCTATATTTATGAGTTTATTTAGTTATTGGATCCTAATTAATTAGTTCTTCTAGTAGCTTATGTGACTCCGTTTACTTGATTCTGTTTTATAGAAAACTTTTATGTGTTTATGTTATAGGGGTCGACACTTATAATATTTGCATATAATTGAAGCTAGAGTTAGGGATTACAATTCACCTAATAGTTTTGGAAACCTAATTCACGAGTAGTAAAGGCTTTGGACAAAGGTCAGTGTCAAATAAAAAGGATTGCGGACATATGAACTTTGTCATAATGGGTCGTGCACTTTGATTAACAACTCTTCTTCTATGCATTAAACATGGTTTGACTAGCTAGCTTTATAGACTAAGATGACATGTTTAATTGGTTAATCTAGGTGCTTTCACTTAGGTTAATATTTCGTAGAGAAGTTTTATTTGGGGAATGGTTAGCTTCTAACTTTCCACATATGTTAATTTCGGTTTCATGGCTAGGGAACTTGGTTAATTTTCGGTCCAATGATTAATAAACTTGTGTATATGTGGCTGAACTTTATATTCTTTATGTTCCATCCCATCTTATTTAATTTATTCTTTGTAGATTTAATTAATTTATTTCATTCAATTTATCTCTTAAACCCCCTATTACTTTGTACATATGTATATATTTTTATACTTGTTAATAATAATTCTTTATTTTATTTAATTCTTGTGACATTTTTTGTTAGGTACACCCTTTGATCTCCGTTGTGAACGATACCCTACTATGCACTATACTACTACGGTACTACCGATAGGGTTTTTCTAAATTGATGCTCCTTTTGGGCGTATCACGGGGTAGAAGCACTCAATGAAGGGTTTAATACCTCTTAACCTAACCGTGGAAATCCTGGAGGCACACTATCACAAGAGGATGCAGGGGGCCTGAATAGGTTTTGCACCAGGCTCAAGTAGCAAAGCTTATACTATAGTTGCAAGCTCAAGCTATGGGCATTAAATAGCCACATACCAAAGGGGCAACCAACTAAGTATCCGACGCCAGAGGAGCTTGTACCACATACTCACCAAAAACTAGAGGGTCAAGCTATTTTTTCGACAATGAGAGTGATGCCGATCGAGATCGATTTTTCCGACGTCTGGAAGAACGGGCAGTAGAGCGGCCATGCACAGAGACATCCTGGACCTCCATAGTGGGGTTTTTCTCAGTTACAATAACCTTGCAGGAGGGTTCTTGATGGTCAATGACCCCACAACCCTCACAAATTGTAGGTACACTCTCATATTCTACTCCAATTAGAACTTTTTCACCATTTTCTGAAGTAACACTCAATTTCTTAAGAACTGGCAATGAGAAGTTTATATCAATGAGAAGTTTGGCATAGAGACCAAATAAATGGTTTTTTTGTGCGCATATCTATTTTAAGGGGAGTCCCAACCCATTTTTCTATTTCAAAAAGAGTTTGATCCTCCCAAAAAACAAAACCCAAGTCCCAAAAATGAACCCAAACTTGTGCAAAGGTATTTTTGTAAGACGAAGAAGAGAAGGTTGGAGACCGTTTAATTAGGAGCAACATGCCATTCTGCAAAGTCACATACCCATAGCCCAAATATGTTACATTGCTTCAAGGTTTGAAATCGCAGCGCAAATAAGCCCTTTCCTAGGGGAGTGATGGTCCAAGGTCGTAGTGAAGACCAAAGTGGCCTTAGTTGCTTTACTAGTTCATGGGACTTTAGAGGAGCAGCCTTTGAAGAAGGGGAAATACTTCCACTAAGCATTGTCTTGCACTTATTAATACCTCGCAGATAGGGCTCCTCAGAGATTCTGAGAGAAACAATTCCATAATCAACAAAAGGGGAGGGCAGATCATCGATTGCATAATGAAGTGGCGAGTCACAGTTTAGGGTGGCAGCAAAAGTTTGTTTCAAAGGGTTTAGGGTATGTGATTGTGGACTCTTGGGGTTTTGAGGTGCAGAGGGATCTTGGAGGTTGTTTGGAGAGGGGAGGGAGGCCATGCCGGCAAGGGCCACTAGCGTACCGGCCGGTGAAAGATTGGCTAGGGTTGGCTCGAGTAACTGAGCATAAATTTTTTCATAAGATACGAATGCATAAATCTCCTATGTAATTCAAAACATAATTTTTTTTGGATTAAATTCAGTTTACCCCCTTGAAGTTTGGGTCAAAAATCATGTTAATCCCTGGAGTTTCAATTTCATCAGTAACACCCTTACATTCTCAATTTTAATCACCCGTGTCCAAACTCAGACATTCCGTCCAAATTCAACTTTAAATGCTGACATGGATTTTTCATTTTTCCAATCTAACCCTCTCTTCCTTTCTACTTCTCTTCTTTCTGAATTTCTTTTCTTTCCAATCAACCTGCAACTCTCTTCTCCTTAATCTCTTTCTTCTCTCTTTTTCCTTCGATTCTGTTTCTTTTTCATGCACATCAGTCTCTCTGTGTGACCTCTTCATGATAAACAAGCCACCTTCTTTCTCTCTCCGCGACCTCTTCATGATCATACTCACCACACAGCTGCTAGTTAAGAACCAATTAACTTAAAAAACTAATTAATATGGCCAAATTTCCACTCTGAGCAAACGAGCTCATAACTTTACAATCAAATCAAATTAATTGTCTCTTTAATTCTCAGAGACATAAACCACCATCAAAGCTTAACCCAAGCAATTGTATGCAAAAACTCAATACCCACATATATGTTATACAAATTCCAGACCTTTCAAAGAAATCTCACCTCACCATAATTTAAATTGGACTAATTTTGTTTCTCTGAACAGCTGGGTTCTTGGTCAAGAACACGTTGTGGTTGTCCAACACCTCCCTTCGAAGCATCATCTTTGGTCACACCCACCTAAAGCCCATCTCTCATTCTCTCTCTCCCGTGCCCATGCATCTTGTTCTGACGCTACCAGCCACCACAAGCAACCCAATTTCCTCTCGGGTCCAAGAGCTTACCATACCCAAATTGTCCCTTGAACAACAACCTCAGTGGGTTTTAGGGTTTTGGAGTATTTTCCTTATGATGCTTATGTTAGGATGATGAACAAAGAGAGAGAGAGAGAGAGAGAGAGAGAGAGAGAGAGAGAGAGCATAGACTTCAATTGGGCACCACAGTTCACGATCGGCACGGGACTTCAATTGGATTTGGGAGAGAGAGAACCGAGTTGAACCCGAGAGGATGAGGAAGAAGAGAGATCGGCACGATGGGCACATGGAAGGGGGGGGGGGAGAGAGAGAGAGAGAGAGCTGGAGTTGAACCCGAGAGGAAGAGGAAGAAGAGAGAGGAAAAGTGACAGAGAGAATCGAAGAGAAGAGAGAGATGAAAGAGATGAGGAGGAGAAGACAGAGTTGTAGGTTGTCCCAGAAAGAAGAGAGGGTAAGATTGGGAAAAAGAAAAATCCACGTCAGCATTTAATGTTGAATTTGGATGGAATGTCTGAATTTGGACACGGGTGATTAAAATTGAGAGTGCAGGGGTGTTACTGATGAAATTGAAACTCCAAGGATTAACATGATTTTTGACTAAAACCTCGGGGGGTAAACTGAATTTAATCTTTTTTTTTTCATAAGATATGAATGTATTACTTGAAATAACAATTACTAATATTCATAAGAAAAAAGGTTAAATAGCAGTATATAAAAAATGTGTAGGAGAGCACAATCAACATTCACAACTATACAAATCTCACAAATTTGCCAATGCTTTCTTGCTTTAGTAAAAAACCAAAATGACAATGTATTGTTGTCATGTCTATAATCAGTAGGTCTCTAATGCAATGCACTTAGTCTTTCTCATAATCTGACTTACAAAGCAAATAAAAATCCCATGATGGGTGGTTGAACAAATACTTGAGAACTTGTACAGGAGGGTTCTTGATAAGGCATCCAAGGCATTCAATTCGACATATTAAATTCATGCATATGTAACAATAGAAATCATATAATGAATTATGATATGATAAATAAAGGGCTAAAACAACCATCCATAGCAAAAAAAATAAAAATAAAAAGTAACATAACTCACGTTATAAGGATCATAGAGTAGTAGCATATAACGACCATTACCAACCATCATAGGAGAGTGGACATGTACCTGTAAGTGACAGAAATGAATTGTACAATAATTTTTTTCAAACACATTATACATGATAGATATTATAGTAGTGTCTCTTTGAATCTTGAATGTTCAAAATAAACTAAAAGAGTACATAAACTAATAACCTAGAGATGAATGTGAAGGAGTTACAGAAGATTAACTACACAAATCCATTACAACACTATGGTTTGAAACCCCAATAACCTATCACAATATCAATGATTAAATAATAATTATGTTATGTATGTGATAGAAAATAAAATGGTGTCTCTTTGTTTCTCTAATGTTCAAATAAACAAAGAGTGTAACCTACTTTACCTGAGGTGGATGTGAAGGAGGTTCTGGAGAATGACTATGTAAATCCATTGTAGCACTATAGTTTGAAACCACAATAACCTGTGATGATATCAATGATTAAATAATACTTACATTCAGAAAAAAAAAAACTACATTAATCTACAATTTTCGAAATCTACAATTAATATACATTAATATACAATTGGAATAACTAAAATTTTCTTTTGGTTGCTTACCTACATTAATATAGTAATTTCTTCCAAAGTAAAAATGTAAAACAATTAAACATGACTAACCATTCATTTTCAACAAGTAAAAAAAAAGAAGAAAGAAGTCATTGTCAAAGTCTAATACAAATACTGAAAGTGAAAAAAAAAATTAACAATGCACACCAGAATGACCAAATTGACATGAAAAAAAAAATACTAGTCACCAAGATCACATAGATACTCTGTTTCTCTCTCACTTTCTTAGCCAGAAATTATATATTTTTACCAAAATTCCCTTTTTAATTTGAATAGCAGTGTCTTCAACTTGTATAGAGGTGAACATAAAAATTTCGAAATCTTCTGCCATAGTGCTATGAAACAAAAATCATCCTGAATATTCTCATTCATTCATTGTAAACTTGAATATAAAACCTCAACATCTATGGAGATTACACCAAAACCCAAATTCTAATCTAAATTAATCAAATCATCTAACCATAAAAACTAATATAGTTAAATAACAACAACGAATTGAAGAAACTAACTTGCAAAGAGTACATAAACTAATAAACTTGAGATGAATGTGAAGGAGTTACAGAAGATTAACTACACAAATCCATTACAACACTATGGTTTGAAACCCCAATAACCTATCACAATATCAATGATTAAATAATAATTATGTTATGTATGTGATAGAAAATAAAATGGTGTCTCTTTGTTTCTCTAATGTTCAAATAAACAAAGAGTGTAACCTACTTTACCTGAGGTGGATGTGAAGGAGGTTCTGGAGAATGACTATGTAAATCCATTGTAGCACTATAGTTTGAAACCACAATAACCTGTGATGATATCAATGATTAAATAATACTTACATTCAGCAAAAAAAAAAGAACTACAATCATATTTAAAACTACCTCACCAGTGCAGGCTTTCTTTTGCTGTTGCTTATTTCATTTTTAAAGTGACCCATAGCTCTGCATTTTCCTTGATGGGTAGCTTCTTTCTTTTTGAATTTTTTTGCATTCATAATAGTAACATCATTAAAGCAATCATTCAATACATTTTCAAGTTGGTCTTCTGATTTGCACTTATTTGTAGCGCAAATTGTATTCCTAATCACGAGAGTTAAGCTTATCCGAAGGCATTTTGTTGCCACTAATATGCGTTTTCATGATTTCAGGTTACTTAGGTGACTTGAGGTAATTCGGCACAAGAAGGTGCATTTTGACTACTTTTGGGCAAACTTCCGAGAAGAGGACAAAAAGTCAACCGTGGTTTCTAGGCATTGAAGATTGCACAAATCTACCTTCGGAAGACGTTGCCATTGAAGGCCTTGAAGAATCGAAGAAAGGAAGGAAAATAAAGAAATTGCATTTCCGGCGATTTTTCCGGCAAACCACCACCACAATAGGCGGCAGCACCGCCGGACCACCACTGGAGCACCACCACAGAAGGAGAGAGTCTCCTACACCAGCTGCACACATGTGTGATTAGATGTTAAAACCTACGTCATTAAATTTATTACCTAAATTCCTAACAATTGTCGTTGTAAAGTATAATGGGAAATAAAGGTTTTTCCCACAGAAGATTGTTATATTTACTTTTTAATGTCACGAAAAATTAAATTAAATAAAGAATTATATTAACAAGTATAAAGAATAAAGAATATATATATATACAAAATTAAATAAACTATACAGTATTGTTTCTATTTACAAAAATATACATTATATACAAAAGTATTTTTGGGGGTTTTTGATAATTTTGAAAACAATAAAAGAAATATTTTTGGATTTTTATTATTTTTGAAAACAAGAAACACACACACAAATATTGTTTTGAAGATTAACCAACTCCCTAGCCATGAATCCGAAACTAACACATGTAGAATGCCTACGCAGGTTATCATTCTCCAAATAAACTTCTCCCATGAAATCAACCTAGTGAACGCTCATCTAGATTAAACAATTAAACATGCAAATGTGATTAATCTAAACATGTCTAACGCATAGAAGAAGAGTTGTTAATTCAAGTGCGCGACCTAGCGAACGCTCGTCTATCCGCGATCCTTATCATTTAGTTTCAACATTAAAGATAAAACCAAACAAACAAAATTCACATAAGCTGCTAGAAGAATCAATTAACTTCAATCCAACAATTATTACACAAAATATAAAATAAAGCAAATAGTAACAATTTATCCCAACATTTATTCACATTAATTAAAGTACGGAATATAAAATTAAACAAAAATAAAATATAATAAATAACGAGGGTTGGGAAAATGTTACTAATGTGTCCATGAAAATGGACACCGTCACGAGCGAAGGTGGCGAGACTCGGCTATAGAAACGAACTAAATAACTTTGGATGTGGCGGGTGCGGTGATCAAATAGACGTTGGGCCATTGGGCTTGGAGGGTGTACATAGTAAACAGCCCATTCTTCTTTCCTTTCTCATTTCCGGCCGGCCCAAGCCCAAGTGGCCTTCTTGTTTGACTTTTCAACCAAAAGCCAAGTCGGCTTTGGCTTCTTCAATTCGATATCTTCTTACACGATTTTTCTGTTCTTCATCTTTGTTTCTTCTTCTTTCCAGTACGGACAGAGAGAGACGCAGGAGCATGAAGCTCGAAGCTCGTCACGGCGCCGGTGAGGGGCAAGGCAGCGGGGACGGTGGCGGCGCACGGGCGAGAGAGCGCAGGAGGCGGAGCTGAATTTGGTAAGCCGGCGGACAGAGAGAGCGACGACGGCGTCTTGTGAGAGGATCTGGCGTCGCACGGAGGAGGCCGAAGAACGGCGACGTCGATTGAAGGGCTGGGTGAGCACGGGCTCGGCGCCGGAAGACTTCGGGGACAGTGGCGGCGCACGGGCGAGAGAGAGCAAAAGAACGGCGAGGTGAGCCGGAATCCGGCTGGGCTTGGGAAGATCGATCCGGCGATGGTTCTGCAACCCGAAATTGACACAAGATTAATTAGTTTATGGGTGATTTGAATTTGTGTGAATTTGAGCAGAGAATGGAGAGAATTTAGAGAGGTGCCGGCGATGGCCGGGCCGTGATGATTGATGGCCGGGCCGAGGTGGGCCGGGCTGGCGCAGCGACGAGAGGCGCGGGCCTTGGGATTCCGGCGGCAGTAGCAAGGGCGGTGATGGAATTGAATTGGAAGCGACGGCGGAGCGGTGGATTTGTGAGATGCGGCCTGGGCTTGTGGAATCGGTGCCATGGCAGGGCTTCTAGACCTGCAAAACAAGAACAAAGTTAATTAGATGGTGATTAATTTGCTTGCAGGTATGCTTCCTTAAATAGAGAAAGGAAAGCAGAAGCAGCCAACGGCCAGAGAAACAGAAATGATGGCTTCCAACGCAGAGGGGAATCTGCAGGCTGGAATTGGTGGAGATGATGGGCTGTAGTGGTGAGCTGATTGATTGAAGTTGGAGTGAGTAAATGGAAGAACAGCTCAGAGATTCCAAGGAATAGAGAAAATGGGCGGCTCGGTGGAGCTGGAATCAAAACCATGTGAGAAGCAAGGATCGTGAACATGGAAGGGTGACTGCAAACTCAGAAAAGTAAACAAAACCAAACAAATAAAATAAAAGAAATTTAATGAAATAAAACAAAAGAAAAATAAAATAAATACTAAATAAATACTAAAATAGAAATAAAAATAAATATAAAAATAAACATAAAATATAAACAAGGGAAAATAAAATGGAGATTTAAAATATATTCTGCCACCGCGTGTGGTGGTTGTGCCGCCTGATGTGGTGGTTCGCCGACAAACTTGCCGGAATTCGGAACGGTTTCCGAAATCTTCGTACATTAACTGGGCCCACATCCTCAAAATGACCGGTGTCATTTTGATATCTGAAAAGTCACGGTTGACTTTTCGGAATTACACTGAAAATCTCCAAAATTCACCTATTCTGTGCAGATTAACATTTTACTGGTATTTTCCCTAAAAACACGAAAACAAACATTAAACAAACAATTAAGCTTTCGGAATAGCAAAATCCAGTAATTAAAGGCACTTTGTGAACGTATTTTACGTTCACATCACACCCCTACACTTGAACTATTGCTAGTCCTCTAGCAAACACAAAACAAAACATCACAAAACAGAAAGGGAAACACACAACAGACTGTCTTTCCAACCATAATCCTCAGCGAGTTCGAAAGAATTATAATCAAGAGAATAAAAATTATTTACCAAGGCTAAAGAATTTGCTAAGCATTTAATATGTACATCTCATTTATGCTCGGGTATGTGTGTGAAAACCAAGTATACAATTAATGTCAAACAATCCAATAGGCACATAAAAACAACATTAACCACTAAACCTCACAATGATCACTAAATATTTCCGCTCAGTGTTTAGGGTTAACTGTTTACTCTCAAAACAATTACACAAGTAGTGTTCCCATATGCTTGCTCATCGACCAACTCTCCACGATTAATCCACAAATCATTAAATCATAAGGACTTTCGGGTGAAACAGGGACCAAAGGGTGAATGGTAAATGGTGAATGGTGAATGAAGTGAAAGGACTCGAAATGAAAAATGTTTTACATGTTTGCAAGACAAATCAACGACTTTGAAACTCATACCTATGCTATACCCGAACAACTTTCTTATTTTCCTCCAACCTTTTATTGAAAATAAAAACAATACAACAAAATAACTCTATTTTTGGAATTTCTCTTTCGACATTTTTTTTTCTTTCTTTCTTTTCTATTTTTTTTTCTTTGAGGAATTTATTCCTTCTTTTTATTTCTGATTTTTTTTTTCTTTGAACAAATACAACAAAATAAATACACCCCCACACTTGCCTTCTGGTATAATACCAAACAAATCAAAACCCGAAGCATAAGAACACAAGAAGTCACTATCATCGTCTTGCAAACATAAATAAAACAAGGGTGAGATGGTATGGGTGAACAAAAGAAACGGCTAATGAGTGTTTAGTTCAAAAGGGGATTCCTAAAGTTCGTGTTTAGATGGATGGTGAATACTTTGGCCATGGTGCTCAACTAATGCCTTACTCATTTCTAATTCATCACAGATTAACAAAATGTTTCAAGTGGTCTCTGAGCAAGTTCTAGGTTCAAAACTCATGAATTGTGCACACATGAAGAACGAGTAAATGTATGAAATATGCATACATGTGAATATTCAACAGGCTCAAGTCCTCACATTTTCTGGGTATGCATGACAATGTATGTTTAAATGTGCTTCTCGGATTACAATCAATTAATCGAAACAGGTTATGTGAACATGGAAATTCGAGCAATCACAAGTTATGCATATTAAATCGAAAGCAAACTACACAAAGCCTTGACATATAATCAACATTCTCAAAATCATAACAATTAAACTCAATTCATCATCGGGATTGGAAAGAAAACAACACATATAACACAAATAAACACACAAACAGAAGCAAATATTTTTGTAATTTTTTTTTATTTTTTTGATTTTTTTGATTTTTTTCAATTTACGTAACAATACGTGACCACAGTGACTTACTAAGTGCAATGGTAGGTTCAACGCTACCAAGGGAGTAAGTATGATTTAGTCGATATATTGTTACCGTAGAAAACGAAAACAAGTAAATTATTTTTTTGAATTTTTCAAATTTTTCAAATTTTTTCTTTTCTTTTCAATAAACCTTCCCCCCACACTTGAATTAAACATTGTCCTCAATGTTAGACAGATATTTCACGAAAATGAAAAATTCAAGTATGGTTATTGAATTCAAACACACAAACATAAGTAAACACACAAACATAAATAAACAGAAGTAAACACACAACAGTTAAATAAATGAAAAGGGAAACAGAAAGACTCCCCTTTGAAGATCGTTAAGCTCCTCCCGAAGCAAGTCACCAACAGTCACAAACAAGGCTAGCAGGGCCTTGCATCCAACGTTTGCTCCTTAATTGACTGCGGTTCTGATCCTTTGAAGTGTGTCCTGGACGAGGGTAGTTGCCGACTCCACGGCAGACTTGGCTGATGTAGCCTTCACTGAGATCTGGAAGACTATAGTAAGTAGACTTCCATCAAGTACAGCTCCGGATACGTTAGGTAGAATGGAATGGCTCCGGTTGAACTCCAGATAACAAGCACTGGAGAATGGAATGGTTGATCGGCGCGTATATCACAGACGACCCTGTTGCATCGGTGCAACACTCCTGGAGAATGAGAAAGTCGTTGTGATTATCAATGGCGAGCACCGAGATCTGGTTCCGCGGGTCAAGACCGATGGTGAAATTTGCTAGCACACGCACCGAGCTGTCCATCGACATACTATCCCATTGTGGTCTTGTCTGCACGTCTTTGAGGAACTCAAAGATCCTAGTGTGATGAGATAGATGAACGACGGAACAACCAGCAGTACGATTGACTCCAGGGGGCTTGCTCGGATCACCCCTTCGCTTGTTGGTCCTGACCTCCATTCGAGTGTCTCTTGTTCGGTTCGAACAAGTCCAGTGGTGGTACGTGGAGTTGCTGATATCGTTGAAGAAACAGATTGTCATCTGCTTTGCCATTTCCGCAAGTCCTCTTCTTCCTTCAAGAGAAATAATCGAGTCACCGGGTGAAGAGTGGATACCTGTGGCGCACATGTAGCGCTCGGCTTGTCGTTGGAGGGTTGAGATCCAACGCTTTGCACCAAAAGCGAACCCTGAATGAACAAAAGGTTCGAAACTGGCCTTCATCTCTTTCTCGCGTACATCCACGTGCTCCACCCAAGTGACTAAGGAAGATCCATTATGCAAATCACGTATCAGGCATCCGGAGGGGCGTTTTCGGCAGATCGATCTCACGGAAGGCTTCGGATTGGAACGCAATTCATCCACGGAGACATCCACGACGACCCAACTTCCATCCAGTTGTTGGTGAGAATACCGGACAAACTGGACTTCACGAGTTGAAACGAGGTGAGATGGCATTAGAAACTCGGCCGACATCACCTGCATATGCTCCTCGTAGCCTTCTTCGTTGTTGGACGATAAAATCTCCAACGTCTGGGCGTTTGTGATCATGCTACGAAGGCGGGCAACCATCGACCAACATCCATTAAGATCCGAACGATGGTGGTCGGATAAAGATGGATGGTTGCCGAGTGTCTCGACGATTCGGCTTTGAAGTACGGAGCAGGTTCAGCTCGTTGAAACACTCGCAAGTACTCGGCCCTATGAAGAGTCTCGGGATGAATAGACGTGTCGGGAGTCGGTGAAGTTATCCACAAAGGAAATCCGGCAGTGGCCATGAGCAGGAGCTCGTGTTTGGCCTTACGGACGATATCCGAGATCAAGTCGGTGTGGACTCCGACAAGATCATGAGCAGGTCCGGGAAGATGGTCAGATGGAATAGGTGCGGATGGGCGCTCGACTAGTGTAGGCATGAGGCTCCGCACATCCCGTCTCAAGTGGTCCATGTCGATGGAATCGTCGGACAACTCGAGAATAGGCTCTTGTTGTTGAGGAACAACTTCGAGCCTTCGCCGTGGCACATCTGAGTGCGGAACAGGACCTCCGCAATTGGGACATATGCCGCTGTGGAGAGCATCGACGAGTCGTTGATTCTGCATTTGAAGCTCCTCGTTCTTGCTCACCAGCTGATCGTTTCTTTTCTCTAGCTCGGCAATACGCTGCTCGGAAGACTGGATACCGAACTTCTTCCTATTTCTCGACCCCCAATAGTAGACTTGGTCTTCTTCTAGTCCGATTTTTGGACCAAATCTTTCACGTTGTGGTTTGGTGGGGTGAGAATACACCGCAAAGAAAGCCGCCAGTGCTTCTCTCTGAGCTTTGGTGTACTTCGACCTCGGAAGTCTCCTATAGACAGGAGCGGCTTCCGGCTCAATAGGTGGATCAGCAACCAGGATTGGTGCTTGGGGTAGTGGTTGTGGCTGTGGTAGTGGCTCGGTCGGCATGCTAGCATCGGTGCTATTGAGCATGCTTGGTGGAATTATTTCATCCAGGCCTTCAAAGATTTGACTCCCTGAAGGACCTGCCTGAAACAAATCACTGAAAGAATTCACTCGTTTGGCCATTTCTGGGTTGGGAAGGAGGAAAGCTTTCTGGGAATTAGGGAGGTTTCTGGGAAAACTGAAGAACACGAAGAACACACGAGAGAGAGAACGAGAGAGAGAGTGAGAGAGACTAAGGGAAAACGCGTGAAATGACCTAAGGCACTAACGCAAATCGAAGGGAAGGGAAACGAACGGACGGACGCGTGTCCAAAGTCGAGGACAAAGATCCGTAAATCACGGATCAAGCGATGAAAGTCGCAAAGGGAATAGTGGAACGCGCGCACGATTTATTAAACAATTCGGCCGACGCAAAAGTCGTGTGTCGGCCCAATCACATTTTTTTTTCGATTTTCGAATTTTTATTTTTTTATTTTTTTAATACTTTACGAAAAGTCGTAAAGTGAACAGTGAAAACGCGTAGCACACGCGCTTGCCGACACTTTAAACGGGCTTGGGCCATCGAAATGGTCTGGGCCTTAAAGTGGGCCTGGGCCAAAGAAATCTCCGGCCCATTATTGGTGGGCTTAAACTAATGGGCCTAAAAACGAACAGGCCCGACACACTAAATGGGCTTGGGTTACGGGTTTTGGGCTTCGTGAATGACACGAGCCCAATGGGCTAAATTTTTTATTTTTTATTTTTTATTTTTTATTTTACGAAACCTAAAACCCTAACCAATCACACAAATGGGCCTAAGGCCCAATAACAAATAACTACAACAAGCCCGAAAATAAAACAAACAGTAATTATAAACAGTAAAAATAAATAATTACAAATAATAAAACAAACAAACACTCTTTTTTTTTTATTATTTACAATTACAAATTTTTTTATTTTTTTATTTTTTTAAATAAATAACGAGAGTTAAAAGAAAACTTACCTTTTTACACCCGAGGAAACCGAAAATCACCAACAAGACATCAACCTCAAGGTTTTTCAACCTTGACTTCCTAAACGTATGCTCCGATGTATGTGGTAAAATTTCCGATAAACCCGGATTATTCCCTATAAAAATTAAAAATAAATTAGTAATAAAATTTTCAAAGTAAAACCAAAATATTTACAATGTTAAAAATGTGTCACAAATTATCTATACAAAATGAATGAATAAATTTTCCTATGTCTACGTATATTCCTATGTCTATATATATTTTATTTACACAATACACTCCGGTGTACAAAAATATTTTCCTTTGTCTGAATATAGTTGAAAAAAAAAAAAAAAAAAAAAATGAAAGTTGATTCCAAGCGGTAACTCAAGGTGGACTTACGGCCTAGGTGCAATGCCTTGACTTAAATGACTTTCCGTGTTTTCAGAAGGCGAATGGCTAGATCACAAGAGATAAGCGAGAGGCGGGATTCATTTAGTGGACAAGTCCTCGAATCCAATTTTACAAACCCGTCACCCAGAGTCTTGATCATATCTAGACACCATTCATGTGCCCCTTACTCAGTTGAGAAAACACTTAAGTGTTCGACAATTCTCCAAGTGTTAATAAAGGCCGCCCTCAACCTCAAATAACCTTACGGTAAAAATGAAGGGTTTAGGCCAATATTAATAAAAGGACCTTACCTAATCCGTTCAAGTTACAACTTACAACAACAAAAAATAATCAACTATATAAAAGACACCTAAATATAATTACTAAGTGTAAAAATATAAACAAGTATAATCAAGTGAGTATAAATAAAATTAACAAGTATTATTTACAAATAGTAAAAAGTCAATAGTCAATAGTCAATAGTAAAAAGTCAAAAGTCAATAGTAAAAAGTCAACGTCAATAGTAAAAAGTAAACAGTCAAAAGTCAAAAGTAAATAGTAAAAACAATCCCCGGCAACGGCGCCAAAATGATTTTGAGATTTTCACCTACGTCATTAAATTTATTACCTAAATTCCTAACAATTGTCGTTGTAAAGTATAATGGGAAATAAAGGTTTTTCCCACAGAAGATTGTTATATTTACTTTTTAATGTCACGAAAAATTAAATTAAATAAAGAATTATATTAACAAGTATAAAGAATAAAGAATATATATATATACAAAATTAAATAAACTATACAGTATTGTTTCTATTTACAAAAATATACATTATATACAAAAGTATTTTTGGGGGTTTTTGATAATTTTGAAAACAATAAAAGAAATATTTTTGGATTTTTATTATTTTTGAAAACAAGAAACACACACACAAATATTGTTTTGAAGATTAACCAACTCCCTAGCCATGAATCCGAAACTAACACATGTAGAATGCCTACGCAGGTTATCATTCTCCAAATAAACTTCTCCCATGAAATCAACCTAGTGAACGCTCATCTAGATTAAACAATTAAACATGCAAATGTGATTAATCTAAACATGTCTAACGCATAGAAGAAGAGTTGTTAATTCAAGTGCGCGACCTAGCGAACGCTCGTCTATCCGCGATCCTTATCATTTAGTTTCAACATTAAAGATAAAACCAAACAAACAAAATTCACATAAGCTGCTAGAAGAATCAATTAACTTCAATCCAACAATTATTACACAAAATATAAAATAAAGCAAATAGTAACAATTTATCCCAACATTTATTCACATTAATTAAAGTACGGAATATAAAATTAAACAAAAATAAAATATAATAAATAACGAGGGTTGGGAAAATGTTACTAATGTGTCCATGAAAATGGACACTGTCTGGCAGGCGAAGGTGGCAGACTCAGCTATAGAAACGAACTAAATAACTTTGGATGTGGCGGGTGCAGTGATCAAATAGACGTTGGGCCATTGGGCTTGGAGGGTGTACATAGTAAACAGCCCATTCTTCTTTCCTTTCTCATTTCCGGCCGGCCCAAGCCCAAGTGGCCTTCTTGTTTGACTTTTCAACCAAAAGCCAAGTCAGCTTTGGCTTCTTCAATTCGATATCTTCTTACACGATTTTTCTGTTCTTCATCTTTGTTTCTTCTTCTTTCCGGTACAGAGAGAGAGACGCAGGAGCATGAAGCTCAAGCTCGTCACGGCGCCGGTGAGGGGCAAGGCGGCGGGGACGGTGGCGGCGCACGGGCGAGAGCAGCGACGACGAACGGCGAGGTGAGCCGGAATCCGGCTGGGCTTGGGAAGATCGATCCGGCAGTGGTTCTGCAACCTGAAATTGACACAAGATTAATTAGTTTATGGGTGATTTGAATTTGTGTGAATTTGAGCAGAGAATGGAGAGAATTTAGAGAGGTGCCGGCGATGGCTGGGCTGTGATGATTGATGGCCGGCTGAGGTGGGCTGGGCTGGTTGCAGCGACGAGAGGCGCGGGCCTTGGGATTCCGGCGGCAGTAGCAAGGGCGGTGATGGAATTGAATTGGAAGCGACGGCGGAGCGGTGGATTTGTGAGATGCGGCCTGGGCTTGTGGAATCGGTGCCATGGCAGGGCTTCTAGACCTGCAAAACAAGAACAAAGTTAATTAGATGGTGATTAATTTGCTTGCAGGTATGCTTCCTTAAATAGAGAAAGGAAAGCAGAAGCAGCCAACGGCCAGAGAAACAGAAATGATGGCTTCCAACGCAGAGGGGAATCTGCAGGCTGGAATTGGTGGAGATGATGGGCTGTAGTGGTGAGCTGATTGATTGAAGTTGGAGTGAGTAAATGGAAGAACAGCTCAGAGATTCCAAGGAATAGAGAAAATGGGCGGCTCGGTGGAGCTGGAATCAAAACCATGTGAGAAGCAAGGATCGTGAACATGGAAGGGTGACTGCAAACTCAGAAAAGTAAACAAAACCAAACAAATAAAATAAAAGAAATTTAATGAAATAAAACAAAAGAAAAATAAAATAAATACTAAATAAATACTAAAATAGAAATAAAAATAAATATAAAAATAAACATAAAATATAAACAAGGGAAAATAAAATGGAGATTTAAAATATATTCTGCCACCGCGTGTGGTGGTTGTGCCGCCTGATGTGGTGGTTCGCCGACAAACTTGCCGGAATTCGGAACGGTTTCCGAAATCTTCGTACATTAACTGGGCCCACATCCTCAAAATGACCGGTGTCATTTTGATATCTGAAAAGTCACGGTTGACTTTTCGGAATTACACTGAAAATCTCCAAAATTCACCTATTCTGTGCAGATTAACATTTTACTGGTATTTTCCCTAAAAACACGAAAACAAACATTAAACAAACAATTAAGCTTTCGGAATAGCAAAATCCAGTAATTAAAGGCACTTTGTGAACGTATTTTACGTTCACATCAATGTGCATGGCTGATGACATGTCCACTAATCCCTCCACTCACCCACAAATCCCTCCACTTCACCTTTCTTTTCCTTTTCTTTTCCCTCCACTCACCCTTGCCATGTCACTCCACTAGGAAACCCTAGTGAACCCTTGGAGGCCTTTGGGACTGACCAGACCCATTCCCATTCAGTCACTTACGTTTAGGAAGAAACCCTAGGAGATCCACCCTGTTTTCTCTCGGTAAAGCTTGCTGAAACCAACACAGACGTGCTTGGCGCCCGGACGCTGATACCATCCGCCCGGACGCCAGTGCTTCTGCCCGGATTTGTTCTTCCATTTTCACCACTTTCCACCACCTATCTCACTTCGATCCCTTCACGAAATATCTTCCACACACCCCATACACTACAGCCATACACTTTCCACCACCATTCCATCGATCTACCTTCACCACAAGTTTCCATCCATTGAGACATCAAGAGTTGGGAAGCTTGGAGATAAGTTGGAGCTTGTAGAAGGAGAGGGGAGCCCAAGGAGGCTTGCTACATACTTGGAGTCACCAAGGAGCTGCTGGCCATCAACATCTTGAGCATTTCTTGACTTCTTTTCTCTTACTTTGAACTTATGCTTTCCTATTTGAGATTATTGATGTATTTGAAAATGAGTTGTGAGTAGTTCATTAGATTGGGGGCTAGGGTTGTGTGCTCTAGCCCATGATGATGTTTTGATGATTTCTCTTGAGTATGCATGATGAATTCGTTTATGGATATGTTCATTGGTTAAATATGGTTTTGTTTGATGCTTGTTCATGAATCTAATTAATTCTCAAGCATGTGTTAAACTTAACTTGTTTGGATTCTATGTTGAGTACATTTTATCCTATGTGTTTGCAATGAGCATGATGAGTTTATGTCAATGGACCGAGTTTGTTTGAATCTTGATTCTTGAATCTCTATGCCTAGAAAGTTTGTTTGAGACCCTAACAAGGCTTGGATAAATGAACTAGGAGTATTTGTGACCCTAATAAGGCACAAAATAGGCCTAGAAGAGTCAATCCTAGAACCATAACATGGCTAGGATAGAGGTTTGATCCTTAGTGAATTCATTGTTGCATGTTCTTGAGAGTTGTCATACATTTGATTGGGGTAGAGTGAACCCAAAACCCCAATCGTTTCCATCCATTTGATCACACATCAATCACACTTTTGTTGGGCTTATCACCTCAACAACACACAAAGCTATCAACACATTCACTTGTGTCATTGTTACTACAATTTCATCTAGATTAGATTGGTTACTTAGCTACTGTCCTTGTCACTTCAAGTCACTGTTTTGGACCTTGTCACTCAAGAGTGACACCCCTTTGATCACTACACTTGCATGTTGCACATACTCCACATCTAAGTAAATAATCCATCTCTAATCACACCACTTCTAGTGCATTGTATACTTTGTTTGCATTTGTTCACCAAGTAGGGATCTTGGGCCTTCCAATCCCTTGGGTACGACAACCCCTGGTCACAATTTACCATCCACTCCACTTTGACGGCGATACTCACATTCACCCCGTAATTATCGTTGAGTCAAGGAGTTACAGAAGATTAACAACACAAATCCATTACAACACTATGGTTTGAAACCCCAATAACCTATCACAATATCAATGATTAAATAATAATTATGTTATGTATGTGATAGAAAATAAAATGGTGTCTCTTTGGTTCTCTAATGTTCAAATAAACAAAGAGTGTAACCTACTTTACCTGAGGTGGATGTGAAGGAGGTTCTGGAGAATAACTATGTAAATCCATTGTAGCACTATAGTTTGAAACCACAATAACCTGTGATGATATCAATGATTAAATAATACTTACATTCAGAAGAAAAAAAAACTACATTAATCTACAATTTTCGAAATCTACAATTAATATACATTAATATACAATTGGAATAACTAAAATTTTCTTTTGGTTGCTTACCTACATTAATATAGTAATTTCTTCCAAAGTAAAATGTAAAACAATTAAACATGACTAACCATTCATTTTCAACAAGTAAAAAAAAAAATGAAAGAAGTCATTGTCCAAGTCTAATACAAATACTGAAAGTGAAAAAAAAAATTAACAATGCACACCAGAATGACCAAATTGACATGAAAAAAAAAATACTAGTCACCAAGATCACATAGATACTCTGTTTCTCTCTCACTTTCTTAGCCAGAAATTATATATTTTTACCAAAATTCCCTTTTTAATTTGAATAGCAGTGTCTTCAACTTGTATAGATGAACATAAAAATTTCGAAATCTTCTGCCATAGTGCTATGAAACAAAAATCATCCTGAATATTCTCATTCATTCATTGTAAACTTGAATATAAAACCTCAACATCTATGGAGATTACACCAAAACCCAAATTATAATCTAAATTAATCAAATCATCTAACCATAAAAACTAATATAGTTAAATAACAACAACGAATTGAAGAAACTAACTTGCAAATTGATGACTAGTTTTTCTTCAGAGAATTGAAGAACTGGAGTTGGAAGTTGAATTCGTCGTTTCCTCTGCTTTCTCTTCTTTTCCGTCTTTGGCTTTTCAGTTTTCACGTCTCTTGGTTTTCTTGTTATTTTTTTTTATTTCTTTCTTTTTGTCTAAGGACTTCTTTTGTTGGACTTGTGTAGTAGTGGTGGGCTGAAACTCAAAATATAGGGTGAGCTAAATTTTAAAACTTACTAAAATGGCCTAACTACACAATTTTTGTTTTCTACCCAGGCTGTAGCCCAGGGCAGCCCAAGCCCAGCTCCGCCCTTGCCCACTCATGTCTTGCACAATATTCTTAAGTCTTGCATATTTTGTCCATCTCTTTAAAGACTGTAAACACGAAAATCCTGTGAACGAATGAAACAAGAACACGTGTACAAAAATAATATTTATTTATTATTTAAAAGCGGGTTACAATCTTTGTATGAAAACCCTCTGATTCGATCTCCAATGATGTGCTTGATTCAAGGGTGAGGAACACTTGATCTTGAATCAAACGAGGGTCACGAGGTTTGGCACGTGACTGATGAACTTTGGCTTTGACTTTGGTGATGTGAATGAATCGGCTCTCTTGATGGCTTGATGATTCTTCACGGGTTTATAGACTTCTGAACTTCTTGAGTGATTTCTCTTGCTTGTCAAAAGTCCCTTCTCTTGATTTGAGAAGGGGTATTTATAGTGTCTGCATCTCTCTTGATTTGGAATGCATTGATGACGGAGCATTTAATGAAATTCCTTATTTATATAATTAAATCAATCAATTTTAAATAATTGACCTGATTATAATTATTTAAGAAATTTACCAATTAATTATGATTTAATTGGCATGATTTAATGCTTGATTTCAATCGAGAATAATTAATTTAATCTGATTGATATTTAGCATTCAATACTTAGATTTAATCGGAGTCAATCAATTTAATGTGATTTACCCGACTTAATACTTGACTTAATTGATTGTCAATCAGCAATAAATCGACGTTTCCACGTCATCTAACTGACGAGCCCTCTCGTGTTTCGACATGTGTCATTCTCGGTGCTCTCCAAATTTGGTGACGCGTACGCCATGTGTACCATTTGTTGGGTCCACGTGCCAGCTAAGCTCGATTAGCCAAAGTCTTGAATATTGACCTAATTATTAGTGATTTTTATTTTCACTAATTTCTCTACGTCTACAAAGACATATTGGTCAGGAAATTGTTTGATCAACTTAGTTTCTCTACCTTCTATCATTACTTAATTTGATAGCATGCCTACACAGGACTCTTACTGTCTCAAACATTCTATAGCTGCAAGACACAAAAAATAATTAACTTAATCAGATCATAATGTATACATTTGTTTTGGAAGATTATAATGTTTGTATACAAATTATTATACATTTGTTTTCGAACGTTATGATATATAATATTGATTGTCTTTTTTCGAAATTGTGAATAAAATCTGTTAATTTTCTTACAATGAACAAAATATAATAAAATATATTTGGCCTCCACTTATCTATCAATTTTTATTCGTAAATGAGTGATTTTGATTCAGACTTTGAAATCTCATTTGGGTTCTGAAATCATATCATGGATCAAAATGTGAATTTCAAAAGAAATGGGATTTGTATTTTTGTTTTCCTTTGTGGGTCTGTGAGTTAAAGTTTGTTGCTTTGAATGATGAATATAAATAAAAATGATGATTTTATGGGTGGTGAAAATGCTTTATGTGATTTGATTGATTTGATTAAATGGTACAAGAATCAGCTAAATATATGAAAAATTTGTTTTCTCAGTTTATTAATAGCTTTCTTGACTGTCAATGACTCACCAATTATTGTATATTATGCAGAGATAGCATCTAAAAGAGGATGACTGCAAGAAAAAGAATGTTTGCAGATTTGGAAAATGAAGCTGTAGCAAATTTCCAGAATGTTGAAGATAGGTGTGGAGAAGAATCAGTAGATCTGTAGGTAGTTTCTGGTGAAAACATATAATATCGAAATAACAGTATATCGATCTAACCTTTCATCTGTCAGAGTCCATAATTAATTTGGAAGGGTTAGCCTTTAGCAGATCAATTATTAAGATATATGTATCAATCTTAATAATTATTATTCCTCTTTACTTGCATAATGGAGCACGGAGAAAGAAAAATATAGAAAGATTTACTGAATATCTTTTGACATCAATCATTGACTCCTTTGAGAAAGATGTGAAATTTCAGTAATTAAATTCATTCTTGAGCAACAAGCATTTGGCGCTAGTTGGCGGGAAAATCTTCCTTCTCCCTCCATATTTCCAATTTTATTTAGGAAATTATTTATGCAGCAATTCCTAAACTTTCAATATAAAAGACGACCTCTTTTGCTTATTTGAACATCAATCACCTCTTCGATCGGCTTTGCTTTGATTTTTTTGTTGCAGAAGTTCCTGACTTCGTCAATATGTAAGCGTCCACTTTTAATTTATCGTGAACGTCGGCAATATTGTTCGTCGTCTCATACTTATCATGTCTTAATTAACCTTCTTTTCCTGACAGACGGCTCCAAGATTTGCTGGGTTCGGGCGGCGCTTTGAGCACTGGACACAAATTCTTGCTGCAGCAAAGATCATTGAAGTGAGTGAACGGTGAACCGCAGCTTTTCCTTTTGTCCTATAGCATATATGCATGCTTTGATTCTTTACAATTAAGTATCATGCCTTCCAGCAAATTCTTGTATAGCACTGATCATGCAACATATATATTATATATATTTATGTATAAAATATATCATGTGCACATGGAACCAAACGTACATGATTACTGCTTGAACTCTTTTTGTCAGTAAGCTCTTAAATCAATCATACAGTGTTTTGCCCTAATACCTCATCATTCATTCTGTAGTTACCCAAGTGGTCATTGATCAACTACTTCTGAAAACTCTTATTTTTGGCCACAATTTCGGCGACGCAAAGAAGACACCGCCTCTACTGCTTGGCTTCTTGCCCTAGTAATTATCTCCTAGACCCTTTTTTTTTTTTGGCGTCTGTATGTCATATCATTCCTTGACAATTTGTTATGGACATATATACTTTGCGTCTATAATTAACCATATATTGCTGGATTTTTTTTTCCAGAGATTTCGAAGACGAGTGAAGAACGTGAACGTCCTAAACATTCGGTTTAGGCTTCGCGTAGGTGCTGCAATCAAGAGAAGAACGTGAACATCCTAAACATTCGGTTTAGGCTTCGCGTAAGTGCTGCGATCAAGAGAAGAACGTGAACATCCTAAACATTCGGTTTAGGCTTCGCGTAGGTGCTGCAATCAAAAGAAGAACGTGAACGTCCTAAACATTCGGTTTAGGCTTCGCGTAGTGACGAACCGTCAAAGTATGGGGTAAGTAGATTGTGAAGGGGGATTGTCGTTCCAACGAGGATCGATGGGCTCCTCAATTTCTTGGTGGTTTGTGTGTGGTGAGTGCTCTAGCAATCATGGACTAGATGAGAAATGGGAAGAGTGAGTGAAGGTGAGTATGTGACAATGAGTGATGTAGTGGTGTCAAGATTGGTTTTGGAAAGATAATGATGCAAATGAAATGAAGCAACCAACAAGTAAGGAAAGCAAGCAAGTAAATAATGTAAAGTGTGCGCAATGTATGAGAGTGTTGGGGTTTTCGGGTAAACCACAAGTCCAATGTAACTAGCAATGCTTCAATCGAATTAATCATGCCAATGTGTGTGTGAATCAAGCCCCGTATCCTAGCCATGTTATGGGTCTAGGACCGTGTTTCTTAAGGTATTCGAATGCCTTATTAGGGTCATTCCAACTCTCTAGGTGTCATAGGGGATTCCTCTACGTTACCTAATACCGAATCCCCTAAAGTGCTTAAGAGGCGTAAAGCATCGAAACTAGGGACCCAAACAAGTTACAACTCATCACATATGCTTCCAATTGCCTTGAGTGTGTGAGGTTACCAATCTCACACAATCTCATCAAGATAGGTTAGTTAACATGCCAAAGAGGTGGTAAATTCTAAGAACAAGCAACCAACACATATTGAAATGGGTAAGCACACATATTCACACAATCACAAAGGCATTTTATTCACAAATCAAGCATCACATAGTCAAATTGGACTAGGGCACACAACCCTAGTCCCCAACAAAGTAACTACTCACTAGTCATCAACATATACATCATCAAATTACACAATAAAGCTCTAGACATAAGGAAAAGAGAGAGTAGAGATGAGGAATGCTCAATAGGTGCTCTCTTGCTCCTCCTTGGCTTTGATGATGAACCTTGATGCCTTGGTGAGTGATTCCTCTATATAAAGAGGCTAATGAGAATGAATAAGATACTTCTATTCCCTCATATGTTTTGTCTCTCTATTCTTTCTCTCAATTCTCTCTAGTTTATAACACGTTATCAGCACGCTTCGCTCAATTTTTTCTTTGAACTCCATGATGATCTACGAGTTCTATGGTGCAACATCGTTGCTTTTTACCATACTCATGATCTATGAGTTTCATTTTTTTTTTCTAACAAATACAATCTATATCATTGTTTATATTCCTATAATTTCTATATTTGTTATAATTCATAAAGTGAGCCTCTTGCTTCACTTTAGTTACTCGAATCCACTTTTTCGACTATATTGTTTGAACCTTCTGTTCAACATTCGATGTTTAGAACCTCTGTTCTATATTCGATCTTTAGAATCTCATGTTCTAATTGTCAATATGAGCCATATGCTTCGTCTCTACCCATGAGATCCATCGTTCAAATTTATGAACATTTTGAACTTCATGTTCTAACATATTATGGATCATAATCTCTTTCATCTTGAAGGATCAACGAGTCTTATGCGTTTCGATGATATGATTCTTAATCATGACATATTGATATTCAAATCTATCAATATTATATTTATTATGTCATCAATTTCACAATTATTCTTTGTGAAAGATCAAACTCACCACATGAGTTTTTGTAAATTATTTCATTTGAATTCTCTAATTCATTGTGCAATATTGCATACGGTGGTTACATTTCAATTTGATTACTTACTATTTATTTCAATGTAATAAATTGAAATATTAAACTCACATTTATATCTATATTTATAAGTGGTGATGAGTTTACAATCAAACGAGATCGAAACCGCATGTTTCTTGATCCGATTATATGAGGACATTAAATTCCTCAAAGGTTACACAATAACCAAAAATCAAAGTTATGGAATCGAAACCACATGTTTCTTGATCCAATTATAAATAAGGACCTAAAGTTCCTACTTGCTCCTATTTATGATTACATGAGAACCTCACGTTCCATCCACTTTTAGGACATGATGTTCCTAATTGTGTAAACTCAAGCTCAAGTTTTGAGTAATATTTGGCCACCAATTTTTCTTACTTTCATTAAAGTAAATGTTTTATTTTCATATGGACCGCTGTCCTCAACTCGAAATTCGAGTATATCATTTTGGCCAATTGAATTTGAATTATGGATATTTATTATCAAGAGTAATGACAAATTAATTTATTTTATTGCATTAAGTGCAATTATAGCAATATCCGTTGCGATTGTTAATATCTTACAATTAATGCTTATTAAAGCTATGATTGATGACTCCGGCAGAGTTTTTATCATATTACTTAATATGAAATATCAATTGCATCAATTACCTCCAATACGGGTGTATGGAGACAATTGCTATCACATATGGAATGTGTTAAATATCCATAAATAAATTGAATGTGTCTTGAACCACATATTCATCATGTCAAATACGTACATTATTTTGACATGATCAGTACGTTATGTCATTTTGGATCTACCATGTTTGTGTAAGATCATTAACAAACTCCAATGACGTCATTCATTGTTTGAGTGTAAATATTATTTTGTCATACAATCGTGATTGCAAAATTTGCTCACAATTAATGACCATTATTTGTCGCACAATTTGCGCGTTGTCACTTTAATAAGACAATTCTCTCACCATTAGTGGGAGTAAAGATCGTTTCTGACGAATGATGAGACTTAGCATGGGATCTTTATCCACCATGTTTAATTTTAATTTTGAGGAAAAGTCTCCACCAATTACGATTAAATTGAGAAAGTGATATTTTATTTTTGACATAAAATTGGTTTGAGTTCGCCACCTACCAATAAATATCTTACATTCAAATAATGTAATATCTTTAAATGCATATTTTGCAAATGGTCAAATATGATAGTCTTCCCGTCGTTAGGGGGAGGAAAGACTAATGTCATTGAAATAACGGCGTGAATTCATGTGGAAAATATCTACTAGGTCCAAAGTTTTAACTCCCTTAAGTGGAGATCATACAAGCCTTATAACACTCTACATGAGGTTATGAGTACAAGATCCACATTCTCAAAATATTCATCCATGAGAGATGATTGTCCTAGAAGTGACAATAAATGCTCTAATGAGGCATGAGTACCCAATATCAATAAGCTTTTATTGCTAATGCATGCAAATTAGAATGTGTGGGATCTCTAATTGATGATCATCGATGATATATTACTTATGGTAGCTACCAAATTTATCAATGGTTGTGTATTGACATTTCCACGTTTCAATATATTGATAAATTATATTGTTGGCCAATATGGAAAGGGGCAATTCCATTGAAATTTAATATTGAAAACGTGATGAAACATTATGGACCAAGTTAACCCTAAGAGTATTAAAGGGTGTGTTATTAAAGTGAAGTGAAATCACTATGACACAATGTCTTTTATAGAGACATGATATTATGGATATCATTCATCTTTTATACAAGTGTCAACTTTTCTATAAGTACAGTGTTATATATAGTTGTTATATTGACGTGAGACTTATGACACGTTGTCATATTGTGAAGACCTAAAAGGCACATAGCTAAAAGCAAATGCCCAAAGATAAGTGTCATTATAAGCATATTGCTTGATTAAATCCTTGAAGGATTCATATTGCCAAAGGCAAGTCCATGAATGATTAAAAGAGCCTCTGCTCATGACTCATGGAATCAAAGTGTCTAAAGTTCTTGTATACTCATTTTAGTATAGTCAAAGTGACTTATATTGCCTCAATGAGTACTATGACAAGACTTTGAAATCGAATTCGAATTATGATCATAACGTTGCAACGTATTCTAACTTTCGCGAAGTTATTTAAGCTCCAACTGAGCACTTATACAGATATTGATACTTGTGGCTAGATATGTCATAATAGTTTTACAAAGCTCTAAATATTGTTTAAAGTACATGTGTTAGTTGTTATTCCTTTATATTGTTATTCTTAATCTAATGTCTTAATGTATAAATTTGTGCATATGATGACATTGTTTCTAACCTTTTTATGTAAGGTAAGACTTGATGAAAATTGCCTAGTTTTGTTGGCTTTACTTTTACATTGCAGGAATGAGAATAAATGATGAGTCCCCTATATGTAAAATACACGTGGTTTCTCTTTATGACAAACACACAAAACCATTGAGCATGGTACATGTACTTTACCAAATGCATGATTGAAGTTTGTAACAATCAGGGGAAGATTCTCATCAGGGGGAGCATCCATACGTATGCTACCTAGGACATATGTGCGTTGTACTCTTTTCTCCTTCGACCAGGGTTGTTTGTATCCCATTGGGTTTTTGTTACCTGGTAAGGTTTTGATGAGGCAACAATAAAGCGCGTCCAACATCATATCATTAATTAGTGGACATCCAAGGGGGAGTGTTATAAATATTATTATCTGTGTGGCTGTCCACGTAAATACTCATTAGTTTTGTCCTTATGATGTAAACATTTCCTCTATATAAAGAGGCTAATGAGAATGAATAAGATACTTCTATTTCCTCATATATTTTGTCTCTCTATTCTTTCTCTCAATTCTCTCTAGTTTATAACAGAATTTTGTTTTTTATGAATTTTAGTTGAAAATATAATTGAGAATTCGCTTTTGTTCGGGCAAGCATCATATCAGAAGAGTCGAGAAGGTTATGAATACAATATTTAATCGGTTTTCTTCTTAACGAACGTAGATGCGAACAATCTAATTTAAACAAATTATAACTGTAGGTGTGAATATAGAGTATAAAGATATTGGTGATGGCGTATTCAGATGTATCCATTGTGATTCATTTTTTGAAAGAAAGGTAAATATATATTAAATATAACCACGATTACAATCGTTTCGAGAGGCATCCTGAACAATAGCAGGAACAATAATTAACCAAATAAGGTTAATAAGAGAATCTAAAGCTACATCAACCATAAGTTGTCTAACTGGTTGATCGATTACATAGTGTTTGCGCACATCTTGAAAATAGAAAAACAATACTACTACATACTGATGTAGACTATCCTCATCCCAGAAAAACCTGCAGTGCTGCTCGCCAATGCACTCAATTGTGGTGCTCACAGTACCGTAGTCCAACTGGAACTCATTGAAACAATAGAGAACAATCTCCACCAACTTGCAGGGAATTAAAAAAGCAAATAGAGAGCAAGAGCCATTCTCGACACCAAACCACAAGGCAATCAGCCGCAAGAAGAAATCATTTGCCTTATTTATTAATTGAGCTAAGAGATAGGGTTTAGGAAGAATAAAAAACCCTAAACCACCATTCAATCCACCGGGATCCCAAATACGAAACTCATACCAAAACTGAAGACCCCTTACACCAAAGAAAAGGTGGCTCATTAGGGAGGTACATGACTGAACCCAAAACACTTGAGGCACCCAAGCTGCTTTGGGCACCCCACTGAGAGAAATTGCATCCAAGAACTCAGATCCAGATCCACCATCACGCCACCGTGCTTGATGAACCATTCCATATTTGATTGGGCTCGACTTGTCCAACATCCGCTGCACCTTACTTGTAAGAACAACAGACGAGAACGACCTCGCTCCCCATCTTCTTCCAGGCCACTGCATCGGTTGAGCAGGATCAGCAAGCACAGTCGCCGCACTAACCGTCGAGCAACTAGATCTCCAAAAATCAAGATGCTTGAGGCGTCCCCTCCGCGGTCGAATTTTTGAACCCAAATCATTGGGCTCACCTACCACCACAAACTCTCTTCGACGAAGAGCCGTCTCTGTGAAAAGAAAGTTAGCGCCCCGAGTGCCAACCATCGGACTAGAATGGATAATCGCCGAATCAGATCGGCGTTGGATAGCTGCATAAAAGGAACGAACTATGGGGAGGAGACCTCCACTTGAGCCAGGCGACGTACGCCGTTGTGGGAACCCAAAGCCATGACGGCTAGGGTTAAGGAGAGCGAGAGCTCTCATGAGAATTTTTTTTTAGTTGCTAATAGCTCTTTATCCATTGTGATTCATGTTTTTGGTTAAATGAAGTAAATAAGAGAAATTCAAGAAATTCATCTATTGTCTACACAAGCTGCTGTCAATGATGATGCGGTAATTACCGACGTCATTAATTATTACCTAAACTTCCTAACAATTGTCGTTGTAAAGTATAATGGGAAATATAGGTTTTTCCCACAGAGAATTGTTATATTTACTTTTCTATGTCACGAAATTATTTAAACTATATTGTTTCTATTTACAAGAATGTACAATATATACAAAAGTATTGTTTTGGGTTTTTGAAAATATTTTGAAAACAAGAAATAAATGAAAGAAAATGTTTTTGGATTTTTAATATCTTTGAAAATAAATAAAATAAAACAAGAACAATATAAATTAAACTAACACAATAAAATGAAACACACCAAATTAAAATGATTAAACTAACACACAAATGAATAACATATTTTTGGGTTTTTTTTCATACTATAATTAAATCACACAATATTCAAAATACAAATTAAATTAACCAAATATTCAAAATTCAAATTAAACAAATAAATTCACACAACAAATATAAATAAAATGAGTTTGAGAGAGAAAGAAAATCTCATTGAATTCGGTGAAGGCTCGGGAACCATGGGTGTGAGCACTTGCTTGGGCCATTGGGGTTGCAGGCTTGGGAGCCCAAAAATAAATTTTTCTTTCCGGTTTTCTTCTCGGCCGGCCCAGTCCTTTGCTTCCTCTATTGACTTTTCAACGCGGTTTTTATTCTATTCTTTCTCTCCATGTCAGCATCATCCCATCTCTTGTTCTAATCATCTTTGACACATAGAGAGAGACCGAGAGGGAGCACAACAGAGAGTTTCGCCGGTGGCTGACACGCCCAAAAGGAGCATCAATTTAAAAAATCCCTATCGGTAGTAGTATAGTGCATAGTAGGGTATCGTTCACAACGGAGATCAAAGGGTGTACCTAACAAAAATTGTCACAAGAATTAAATAAAATAAAGAATTATTAACAAGTATAAAGTATAAATATATACATATGTACAAAGTAAAAAGGGGAATTGAGAGATAAATTGAATGAAATAAATAAATTAAATTACAAAGAATAAATGAAATATGATGATGAAACACAAAGTATATAAAGTTCAGCCACATATACACAAGTTTACCAATCATTAGACCGAAAATTAACCAAGTTCCCTAGCCATGAAACCGAAACTAACATATGTGGAATGCCCACACGGGTTATCATTCCCCAAATAAAACCTCTTCCATGAAAATTAACCTAGTGAACGCTCATCTAGATTAAACAATTAAACATGCAAAGGTGATCAATCAATAACATATCTAACGCATAGGAGAAGAGTTGTTAATTAAAGTGCGCGACCTAGCGAACGCTCGTCTATCCGCGATCCTTCTTATTTTGATTCCGACCCGTTTGATAAGCCTTTACTACTTGTGAATTAGAATTAAAACCCTAATTCTAGCACAAATTACATGCAATCATCTTAAGTTTTGAACCTTAAAACAAGAACACATAAAAGATTCAATAAAACCGAATCAAATAAACGGAGTCACATAAGCTGCTAGAAGAACTAATTAATTAGGATCTAACAATCAAATAAACTCATAAATATAGGCTGAAAATTATATAAATCATGTCATGTTAACTAATACAAAGAATAATCAAGCAACAAAGAGGAACTCAAAAAGAGTAATTAAAGAATAAGTTGAAGTACACCATATGGAAAGTAGGAAGAACTCGAAGATCACAAACTCTTAAATCCTCACGCGAGTAACTCAAAAGCCGAGATTCCCAAGGTGATGATGATGGTGGTGATGATGGTTGATGGCTGGTGGTAATGGTGTAAACAGCTCCCCTCCTCCTTGAAGACTTGAAAACCCTAAATACTAGAGAATGGAAAATATGATGTGAGATGGAGAAGAGAAAGAGGAGGGTTTGTCCCTCCCCATTGGGGTGTGTATTGGTAAGAAATAGTGTTGTGAAGCCCTCTATTTATAGGAGAATGGAGAGGAATAAGAAGACAATGAAAGAAATTAAGAAAGAAAGGGAATAGAAGTGGAATGTGAATGGGAGATAAAGAAATGGTAAGTGGTGGTGGAAATGTAGTCATATGGCAATTAACCAATTATTTAGGTAAAAGAAATCAAACACTAATGGTATGG
The DNA here is from genome assembly GCA_030142095.1 of Rubus idaeus. NCBI lineage: Eukaryota > Viridiplantae > Streptophyta > Magnoliopsida > Rosales > Rosaceae > Rubus > Rubus idaeus. The sequence goes on from CM057965.1 coordinate 21,234,958, forward strand.
AGAGAAAGAAACAAAGATAGTTAGGTGAGATGGGTGGAAATATGGGGGTGAGTGGAGCATTGAGAATAAAGGAAAAGGAAAGAAATAAAAAGCAGACAGCACTGAGAAGTGCGCACTTGGAGTGGAATTCTGAACGGTTGGACGGTTGGATGATTCTGAAATTTTAATAACGAACACCTAACATCCACATGCAGCGTGTATCAAAATTACAGCTAGATCTGACGGTGCAATTGAGAGATATGGGCCTCGCAAGTTGACCTATCTGCACAGGCAGATTGTCCGAAAATCTGGGCTTGGGCCTTTCCTCATGCTTTGTGAACCTGGGCCTTCCTTCATGGATTTGGGCCTTCTTCTTGGGTTTGGGCCTTTCCTTCATGGGCTTGGGCCCCCTTCTTGGGCCTCATGGCAGACCACCTCTTAATGGGCCTCAAGAAAGCCCATTAGACTTCGTTTCTGCACATGTTCACATTAATACGTCATTTAGGGACTCAAATATGGAAACTAAGCAAAACTAGCAAAGTTACAATGAAATCATAGCCAAATAGTAGGGAAAATACATTAAAAACGTCACACTTTGTGCTCCTATCAGTGGCTGGGCTTGTCGGCGCTGGAACTAATCGGCAGTGGAGAGGCCGACAATGGTGGATCGAGCCGGGGCCGTGCTCTTCTGCGATCAATAGCGAGAGGCGCCGATCTGTGGAGGCGATTGATGACGTCGGACGAGTTGTGCAGGTGAGAGACGACGACGCCGCGGCAGTGATTGGCGGAAGAGCATGGGCTGCAGTCGTGCGGCGCCGGTGATGTGCCGTGAACGGAAGAGAACCCGGCGTGGGATTCACGGGTTGCGGCGGTAGAGATCGATGGCGAGAGAGCACGGGACTGGTGGCAGAACACGGGAGCTGGAACGGAGATGCCGGCGGTGATGGGGTGTTGAGAGAACAGCGGTCTGAAGTGGTGGAACGACGCCTCCATGGTTGAGCACGAGATTGGAATCGTCGGCGTGGCAGAGGAAGGTGATGATCTGTGAGCTTGTGTTGATTGTAGGTGTTTAATTATGGTTTGTGATTGTGATTTAACTGGTGGTTGGAAAATTTAGATTGCAGTAGTGATTGTGATTGTGATTTGGGCAGAGGAGCTGCCGTGAAGTGAATGATGTTGGCTTGAGAAGAACGAGAGAAGAAGAAGGAAGGGGGGAATGGTGTTTGAGATTGCGGGAGTAACGGAGGAGAAGAGGGAAAGAATGATTGCGAGAGAGAAGAGAGAATACTGTGACCGTGAATTGTATTGCAGGAACGAGAGAAGAAGAAGGGGGAAAGAAGATAGGGCTGAGATAGCTATGGATTAGAAGAAGAGAGGAGGGAGGTTGATTACGGACAGAGGAATCAGAGAAAGAATGGAGGGGGAGAAGGTGGAGGCGCGGGGAGGAGCCCCGGCCTCCCGGCCATGGAAGAATGGTGTTTTGGCTGGGTATTTAAAGAGGATGATGGGTAGCAGAGATGGAGAAAAACCAGCTGGCCAGTGGAGTTGTGAACTGTAATTGCATTGCCGGCTAAGTGCTAGAATGAACTGGAATTCAATTTGAATTCAAATGGAGGCGCGGCAGATGGTATCACATGGCTGCAAACAAAACACAAACAAAAGAATAAATAAAATAATTATAAAATAAAACAAAAGAAAATTAACATGATAAAATAAATAATTACAAAATAAATATATAAAACAATTATTAGAGAAAATAAAATGGTGGTTTTAAAATGTGTATTGTCACCGCGTGTGGTGGTTGCGCCTCCATGAGTGGTGGTTCACCGGCAAAATTGCCGGGATTCGGAACGGTTTCCAAAATCTTCGTACAATGTTATATTCCACCTCCGAATGATGACCGGTGTCATCAGATAATCGAAAAGTCACGGTTGACTTTCCGATATTGCGCGGTAAACCTCCAAAATTCACCTTTTATGTGTAAATTAGCATTTTTCACATATTTTCCCTGAGAACACGAAAACAAACATTAAACCGACAAATAAGCTTTCATAATAGCATCAATCCAAGTATTTAGAGCACTTTGTGAACGTATTTTACGTTCACATCAGTCAACAAGGACAAGTGAAGCTTAAACAATCGAATCCAACACCAGAATTTCTTGAACAATTACATGATCCAAAAATGGTCTATAAAATATACTTTTCAGAGAAAATATTCGGATTTACAACTCTATGTTCTCATTTACATCAATGGGTGCAAAAATTGATTATAATATAAATGATGGATCTGGGCCTTGTGTTTGCAAAATATGCGGACAAGTGCATCACTTAATGGATTCAGTGGTACCATCTGATGGTGAGTTTCCTAAATATGCACAATTATATGTTTACGATACTCATAATGAAGTTTCAAATCGTATCAATGCTATAGATCCTTTTCATGGTAATCACAAAATTAGACTAAATGTTGTGAAGAGACTTATACAAATGTTTGATGAAACTAATGAATTAACAAAATCGTTTCGAGCTATCAGAGATAAATTTGAAGATGATTCTTTACCTTCATTTAATATGGCTATGCTTGATCGACAACCAACTGATAGTAAGCAATATGATGAACCAATCAATGTTGAAATAGGTGGTTTAATTATTGGTGATATTGGTAAATTTAATTCAAATAGAGACATTATTATACAGTCTAATGAACGAAGTTTGCAGTGAATTTCTAAATTACATCCAAAATATATGTCATTACAATACCCAATACTTTTTCCATATAGTGGAGACAGATATAGACTTGGTTTATTGTTGCAGGAAACTGTTAAAAATCAAGGAAACAAAAGACATCAAATTTCAATGCGAAGTTTTGTTGCATACCAAATTCATGATAGAAATGGAAATAAAAGTGCTTTATTAAAATGCGGAAGATTATTTCAACAATATTTAGTTTATGTGTATGTAACTGTTGAGGAATATCATTTGGATTACATTATAAGAAATCAAAATCAATTTAGAAGTACATTGCATAAGTCGTGAATATAGAACTTGCTCAAAGACCTCTTGAGGCGTTTGTTGATCCATGATGAGTTAGAGATGACTAAGACATTAGTTGAGCACCATGGTCAAATTGACCATGATCCATGTGAACATGAACTCTAGGAATAGCCCACTTGAACCATGTACATCATTAGCTTTCTTTTGTTCACCCACATCACCTTCACTCATTCCACCACTCAAACAACATTTCACCCTTGTTTCGTTGTGTTTGCAAGATGATGATAGTGACTTCTTGTGTCCTTTACGCTTGGAAATTCTTTGGTAGTATGCCAAAAGGCAAGTGCAGGGCTGCATTTTATTTTTGTTGTAGTTGTGTCAAAGAAAGAAAGAAAAACAAAAACAAAAAGAATAAATTGAAGTTCCTCAAGAAAGAAAAATAAATAAATAGAAAAGGAGAAAGAAGAAAAATCCAAAAATAGACGTTGTTTCTTGTACTGCTTTTGAATTCAATAAAAGGTTGGAGGAGAATAAGAAAGTTGTTTCGGGTGTAGCATAGATGTGAGTTTCAAAATTGTTGATTTGTCTTGCAAACATGTGGAACATTTGATATTTTCATTCTTTCATTTCTTTGATTTCCACACACTTCACTCGAGCATGATTGAAATACGCTTGTTAAACACTTAGAAAATTTGTGAAGCCTTAGCATGTGAGCTTTTGACTCTTGTTTATAACTTAGCGAGCTCGTTGAGGACTATGGTCGGAGAGAAATTTTGAATTCTGTTTTTTCCTTTCTTGTATTGTATTGTGTTTCCTTTATGTATTATTTTGTGTTTGCTTGAGAACAATCAAGATTCAAGTGCGGGGGTGTGATTTGCATGTAATTTATATGCATATCGTATTCCTAACTACGAGAATTAAACTACTTCGAAGACCGTTTGTTGCATTTAACTTGTGTTTTAATGTTTTTAGGTCATTCACGTGAGTTAAGGTAATTCGGCACAAAAATATGCATTTCGAGACCAATTAGAGCACTTTCGAGAAAAAGACAAAAGTCAACATGACTTTCGAACATCAAGAATCATTCAAGTCGAGTATCGAAAGTGAAGCACCTCAAAGATTTTGAGTTATGACCAAGAAACCAAAAAGTCAACCTTCGGTCCCGAAAAGTCAACCAAAGTCAACGGGCCCACAAATGGTCAAACCCGAAGGCATCGCATTCTAATCCATCTATGAGTTTCCCAAGCATACAAGGAGAGCCCATTTTGATTGGTTGAGATACTTTCGTGGTAAATTCAAGGTCATATTCAAATTGGAGACAACATTTAAAGCTCAAAACATCATTCATCTCCTAGCCTTCCCATCCTCATATTTTTCCTCCCTATGGTCCCAAATCTGATTTGAGTTATTGACCACTGGAACATTCTCCCTCAATCGTGGCCATTCATTCCCTCATATATATACCTAGGACTCCCCATTTTCAGCCATCAACCAACCCTAGACATTCACCAAGAACACTAAGAACACTCTAAAAAACTGTCCAGTTTTTTTCTTCCATTTTCACCACCTTCCACCACTCAAATCACTTTCCTTCTTTCACGAAATTTGTTCCTGAGGCATCCATTTATCTTAAGAACTAATTTTCACCACCATTCCACATCATTCTACCACGTTTCAAGCTCCATAGCTGAGAATTCGTTAAGAACACGAGGAATTCGGAAACTTGAAGAAGAAAAAGCATGAGAGTGAAGAAGAGTTCAAGAGGGAGCTGTCATCTATACTTGGAGTCACCAAGGAGCTGGTGGCTATCATCTCTTGAGAATTTCTTAACCCTACTCTAGTTATTCTTTGTATTCATGTTTCCATTATTGACAATATTGATGTATTTCATAAACATGTGTGAGTAGTCCTTTAGATTGGGGGCTAGGATTGTGTGCCCTAGCCCATAATAATGTATTGATGAACCTTAATGTTTATATTTGTTGATTGAAAGATGAACATGTTCTTTGTCAATTTATTCATGTTTGATGCTTGTTATTGACTAAGACTAATTCTTGAACATGTGTTGAACTTGTATTGTATGAGATTGTTTAGATTAGTCCACATAACAATCTTGGCCAGTTGACATTTAAGCATGATGAGTATGAGCATGAAGCTTTCCTTATTTGAATTTCTAGTCTTAATGTAATATCCGCTTATTTTAGTGGTATAATTTTGTTTGTTTTAATGCTTATAATTTATTTTCTATAGTACGTGTTTGAGTATTTTGTATAGTAAAAATAGTATCGGTGATCCTTTTTTGTGTGACAAATCTTTTGGTTCTTAAGTCTTACTTTAATTAGAGGATTTTTAATTAGTTTTTCACATGTACTTTCTGACTAAACATAAAAGAGAAATTTTATTCACACACCTCTATATACTAGATACACACCCCTATTTTTTTACAATTTACATAAGACTTTGTGGATACGTAAAATTACCAAAAAAAATATTTATATATTAAAACTAAAGAAACATAGTTGAAATAAACAATCCCGCGTTAGAGTTTTATTCTCCTCTACGAGAACGACGTGGGTGAAGATTGAAAGCCTTAATTAGAAATAGTTGGCCACACTCATGGATGAACTTTCAAAGTTCCAGACAATATTAAAAAATAACGTAATGGATTCTATTAGTGTTTCTCAACCCATAAGCGAGGTATGACTTCTCCATCTTTGATTGAATTTGATCTACTACAAAATTTAGATTTTAGGGTTTGTTGTTTGATATGAGGAGTAATGACAAGAAGAGGATTGCACAACCATGATCATGAATTCATTAGCTATCAATAATTGCATAATGTTGAGTTCAGTAAATAGGTTGTTTGCATCTCAACTAGCATAATGTTGAGTCTTCTTCGAGCATACTCGGGCAGATGCGATTGTGCTATTCTCAATGTTGATTGCTTTTTTTTTTTTTTGAAATAGACGTTGTCTATGTATTTAGAAAAAAAGATGTGGGATGTGTATTTAGTAAATAGGTTGTGTATTTAAAATTAGGGTAGTTTAGAAAGTTTGGGGTTGTGTATCTAATAAATTGTGTTTTAATAAAGTTCATAGGTGGTGTATTAATAACGAGATGTGTATCTAGTATTTAGTCATGTATGTATAAAATTTCTCTAATATTAGGTTTAATTTATTTAGGCTTTAAGTTGTTGCGTTTAAAGAAGTTGTTAGTTACTACAAAGAAGTTGAGGTTACTTAGGACTTTAGAACCTTATTAGATAGCTTTCTAAGGATAGTTGAACTTAAGAGAAAACCTGGCCTTAAAGAAGTAGAGAGATGTGTTTAACGTGAAAACAAAAGGAAAAAAAAGGGGTTCTGCACGCAGGGAGAAAGAAAAGGGAGAGACTTTCTAGCCTGTTTACGTTGTTTCAACGAGAAGATGTACTACGGGTCTGAGTAGAAGCTTATGATGAATTTTCTAGGTAAGCTCTTGTCTTTATGTAAGGTTTTAGCATTCAAATAATTCTCTTAATTAGTCGTTCCTTATAGAAGTTTTGTGTCTGGGTAATCAGAGGGAAGGTTAGAACCTAATTTGGTACCTTGATTTGTTGTTACAGTTCCTGAGGTCATGTGGTTGTGCTACGAGTTTTGTCAGGTATTACTTCATATTAAATTCTGAATCTTTTGTAAATAAAAGTAGACTTCTTGTTTATTCTTTTGGTGTTGGTTTTAGAGGAAAATATTAAGAATCGAATTTTGGGTGATTTTTCTAAGGTAACACAGAAACGCAGGAATTTTCCTAACTGAAAATTTGTGGCGAATTGATGACAGTGTTTAAGGAACCAAACAATCTATTTTACCCATGGCGATTTTCTGATCTGGCTTTAGTTGTGTCTAGTGTATCTATGTAATTTTAGTAGGATTATCTTAAACAAGGATTTAATTAAGCATCAGGGATTTGCTGAACATTGCAGTTGCAGACAACGGAGTCAGTTTTAGTTACGGATTTGGAGTGTTGTTTGGGATTGAGCGAGAATTATTTTTGTTCTCAAATTTTTACTGTGTCATTTAGGGTATACCTAGGTTATGTGTGCCAATTTTCATTCAATTGCGGATTATATTGTAACTTATAGAGTTTTTGGAAGACTTGTTGGCAGTGAGAGTTTTGATTTTTAACAGCAGCAATAAACGGATTTAGAAAATTCTTTGGATAAGTTTATGTTAAGAAATGGCTGGTAGTTTTTTAAGTGGGTTTTTCGGGATGTCTAGTTTGCCCTTGTAAATTTTGAAATCCATAGGTTGAGGGATTTATTAAATGGGATTTTTCCTTTTGGACAAGGTCCTGCTAGGTACTGTTATTTCAGAATTTAAGGTTTTAGTTTGTGCCTTATTTTGAGTATTTATCTGTCTATAGGCTCCGAAATTCTTAACTTTGGACATGTTACCGGTTGATTGTGAACCTTTGGTTTCTCGAGGTAAGTAGCTTTGACTTGCTCTGGAACCATAATAAATGTATCTATGTTTGATTTGTTATTGTATGTATATGTAGATACTATATATGCAAAATTTGGGGTGAGTGCGCCCATTTGTTTTCTGATATTATTGTCATATGTGGTATTTGTGTATTTTACATCATACAAAGTCTGACTGCTTTAGTATAAGAATTTGAACCAAATGTTCTTTAGACACATCACTACTAGGAGACTGTCTGGGGAGAGTCTGTTTTGTAAGTACAAGTTTTGTACTAATCTGTTGGTGCATTTATGCATCGTCTGTTATATGCCCCACATAGTGAGTGTCACCAACGGGTGGCGTCTGTCTCCCATCTCTGATAAGCTTGGGTCTTACTGGTAGGTTGTATCTAAGGGTTCTTGAAAGTTTCTGATATGGATTTGTTGAGTTGCACTCCACCTATTGTATTTATATTTTATAATTAGTATGTGATTACCTTCATATGTTGTTATATTTGTTGCTTACTGAGTTTATCTCATTAACAATTTGTTATGGTTCCAGGTATTGTTGAAGATAGCGATCAATGCTTAGAAGGCTTAGTGGCTATTCATCTTAGTTTAATGGTCCCTTAGGAGATTTAAGTTAAGTTAGTCTTAAGGTGATACAATAAGATGCTTCTGCTGTAATATAAGAATAAGTGACTCAGCCTTTGTTTTTATGTTGGTCATATATATGGTGATGTATTATTACATATGACTAAGTCAAAATTAGCTTGCGTTTATGTTAGAGTCTTTATCTTACTACAAAGATTTGTAAGTTTTGCTTTGACGTAAACCTAAATGATAGTTTATGTCATGCCTACGGCTTTACGATTTTGAGGGTGTGACACTTAAACTCATTTGCCTTACTTGAGTAACTTGGGGACCTTGACACGTGATAAAGGAATTTCCATATACCAATTAAGGTGCACAATCTCAACTTATGAATTACCCTACAAAGGTGAATATGGTTGAAGATAGTATATGAAAGTAGGGATCGAACCCGCTGGAGATTGGAATAAAGTCGCAACTACAATGACTCAAAACAAACAAATAACTAACTATCCAGTCAGGAAGACCTGACTAGCTAATGACACTAGACTACTCTAAACAATTTAAAATTTCGGTACAATAAACTAGACACACAAAACTAAATACTGACACAATTTTATAATTTTCTGCAGTGATTTGGTATTTTTAACATTAAAGGAAAAATAGGCAATAAAAACTGACGAAAATAGAAAACTGAAATATATATGGTTTTGGAAATCAATGAATGTGAAAGCTAGGGTTCGAAATCCACCAATAAACACTCATATAATAATGTCATGAATTTAGATCAACAAGTTGTTGACTACTCGTCAAAGTATGGGATAAATAAATTGTGATCGGGGGTTATCGTTCCACGGAGGATCAGTGGGCTCCCTAATCTCAAGATAGTGTGTGTGTAGTCAAGTTTTCAAGCTATGATGGAAAAGGTGAGAAGTGGAAAGAGTGAAGTGTGTGTGATTTAGATAATGAGTGGTGTGTAGTTTGCTTTTGGAAAGTAATGATGCAATAAAGATAAACAAACAAGCAAGTAAAGTAAATGCAAGCAAATAAGGTAAATGTGTGTGCAATTTATGTAAAACGTTGCGGTTTCGGGTCACCCCTAACCCAATGCAACAAGCAATGCCCATAATAATAAAATCAAGCTGATGTGGTCACAAACCAAGTCTCGTATCCTAGCCATAGGTAGAACCGTATTCCTAAGTCTCTAGGTGCATGTTTAGGGGATTTCTCTAAGTGCTTAATACCAAATCCCCTAAGTGCTTAAGAGGCCTAAGTTGTCAACACAAAGAGGCTCAAACAAGCATGACATGCATAATCCACCATTCCACTGATGCTATCAATGTGGAATGGATTCTCTAAGATTCCTAAAGCCTTACTGATGTGAACGTAAAATACGTGCACAAAGTACCTTAATCGCTTGGATTATGTTAGTCCAAAAGCCTAATATTGTATATTTAATATTGTTTTAGTGTGTTTCAGGGAAAATACGAAGAAAACGCTTTATTTGTACAAAAGGTACATTTTAGAGGTTTTAGCGCGAATCCGAATATTGAATCGAAAAGTCAACCATGACTTTTCGATATTAAAATGACACCGGTCATTTCGAGGATATGGAGATCAAAGCATGTACGAAGATTTCGAAAAACGTTTCGAATCCCGGCAATTTTGTCGGCGAACCACCACAATTTGGAAGCGCACCACCACTCGCGGTGGCCAGAATATATTTTCTAAACCTCTATTTATTTCCCTTTATAAATTGTTATTTATTCATAATTTTATTATTATTATTGTTATTATTTTTATTTTTATTATTAGTATTTTATTTTGTTTGTATTTTATTTTAATTCTTTTGTTTGTTTGTTTGTTTTCTTTTATTATCTGACTTTTGCAGGTTTTGTTTGACTTCATCAACCCCTTCCAGACCACCTTGCCGGCCACCCATCATCACCACCTCCACCAATTCAAACCTCCTCCATGATTCCAGCTGCCAATCTCCTGTTTGAATTCAAATTCAAACCAGCCTCGCTTCACCATAAAGCCGCAGCTCACAACCAAATTCACCGGCCGGGGCCTTCTACCTCCTCCCCGTGCCACTTTCTCCTGCCTCCTTGTAAGGCTCACACAGCCTTGCCTTCTGCTCTCACCCTCCTTCTCTGGTTACTCACTGCATACTTCCCTCCTCTCCGTTCTCTGTTCCTCTCTCCAGTCAACATCTTCTCTGCTTCTCTATTACTCACGGCATCTCTCAAATCTCTTCCTCCTCCCTTCTTTCAAATGTTATCTCAGCCCCGTCTTCACCTTTGTTACCACCCCAATCACCACAATCACAAACTCACGGTACTTCAATCACAATCCATCACTTTCAATCCATCTCTTCACCACCGCCACCCCCTTCTTCCTCTTTGCCATAATTCAATTAACACAATCACCGTGAACCTGCAATTCACAAAAAAAAAAACAATCACCAATTCACAATCAATCAATCAAGCACCCTTGCTTGTCTCCGCACTCGGACCGTCGAGCCCGTGCTCGATTCATCAACATCAATTCCAGCGCCGCACCGCAGCACCACTGCTCTCTGTTCAGCCTCAATCACCATCCCGTCACGCCGGCGTTCCCAATCAGCTGCGCCGCATCTTCGCCGTCCCAGCCCAGCCACAACTGCTGCATCTTCGCCGCTCAACCATTACGACTTCGAAATCTGCCGCCGATGCTCTTTGCCCGGCCGGATCGATCCTCCCGCTGCACCGCGAAGCCCAGATGCCCACGACGTCGTCACCGGTCCACCTGTGCTGCAGATCCAATCAGCTTCGCCGGCCGTGAATTCCTCCAGCTGCACCGCTAAGGCTGCCGGCGCCGTTGTCTTCTCTCTCACATCAGCAGCGCCCATCACCTATCGTCGCTGTTCTCCGGTGACCCAAGCTCACCGTTGGCTCCTCTGTCCGGATTTCCATCACTGCAGCACCGGGTCTCATCCCGTGCCTCCAATCTGCGTCACCACTTCACCGATTGAAAGCCCAGAAATCCCGACACCGTCGTCGCCAAATCCTCCTCCGCCAGACCTGCTCCTCTGCGCCGCCGCACGAGCCCAGCAAATTCTTGCCGCGCCGTCAACGCTGCTCCTCCCTTGCCCAGCTCTGGCCGCCACAATGATTCAAGTCCCGTGCTCTGAAGAGGAGAAAGAAAGATTGAACCACGGGTCAACGTGGTCAAAGTCCAAGCTGACCAGCTTGGGTGCCAAGAATAAATGTCAGGGTGTGAAGAGAAAAAGAAAGAAAGAAAAAGAAAAAGAATGGGTTTCGGCTTTGACCCATTGACCAAACCCAATTTCTTTTGGGCTTTTGAACAGTTTGGCCCAGGACCTGTTGGGCCCAATATCTGGCACATCCAAGGCCCAAGCCCAATTTGTTATGCACACCCAAATCTCCGAGCCTTCACCGATTTCACGGCGAGTCCGATCAGATCCCTCGCCGAAATTAAATGAGATTTCTAAACTCTCTCTTTTTAATTTCAGTTTTGTTTAATTAATATTTGTGTGATTTTATTATTTGATTTTTGTATTACTATTTTGGTGTGAAATCACATTTGTTAATTTGTATTTGAATATTGTGTGATTTAATTAATATTGAAAAACCCAAAAATATTTCTTTTTATTTATTTCTTGTTTTCAAAATATTTCTAAAACCCAAAAAGAATACTTTTGTGTATATTGTACATTTTTGTAAATAGAAATAATATTGTATAGTTTAATTAAACTCGTGACATAGAAAAGTAAATAAACAATCTCCTGTGGGAAAAATCCTTACTTCCCATTATACTTTTCAACGACAATTTGTTAGGAAGTTAGGAAAATAACTTGATATCGGTTTTTACCCCAAATCACTTACTAGGGTCATTAGAATTCTCCATGAAGAGGAAGAAAGAATAGGAGGCGTAAAGCACCAAATTAAGGATTACACAAGATAACATGCTCATCACACATATTGCCATAGTCTAGAGAAGAGTAAGAAGGTCAAGCCACATAATTTACATACTAGATAGGTTCATTGCATACCAAAGAGTGACTAAGTCTTAAAACATACAATCAACACATAGTAGCATAGACAACACATGTATTCATGAATCAACATAGACTTTATTCATCAATTAAGGCATCACAAAGTCACATTGTACTAGGGCACACAACCCTAATCCCCAACAAGGTAACTACTCACTAATAATTACAATATACATCATCAAATTATGATATAAAGAACTAGACATAAGGAAAAGTAGGAGTGAGGATGAGGATTGCTCAATAAGAGGTACTCTTCTTCTCCTTGGCTCTTGATGATGCTCTTTCATGAATTGGTGAGGATCCCCAGCAGCTGGAGGTAAAGGAGGACGTGTGGAGCAAATTTGATGAAGGGTGGAAGAGGAAAGGAGGTGTGAAAGTAGGTGAAAAGTGGAGGAGAAACCAAACAGCTGCCGCGGTTCGACCGGTCGTCGATAGGTGTCGACCGATCGACTGACGGGCCAAGGCTAGAGTGAAGGGAAAGAAGGAAGAGAGGAAAGGGAAAGAGGGAAAGTGGTGGCTGCTAGCTAGAATGGAGATGACCTAAATGAGATAATGTAGGCTATACATAGGTGAAAGAGAGAGGGAATAGAGGGCTAGGATAAGCTAGGTTTAGAACTCTTTGGTATGCAATGAGTTTTAAGAATAATGAGGTAAAAGCAAGGAGGTAAAAGCAAATGGGGAACAAAGGGAAAGAATAATCAATAGGTGACCTTATAGTATCTAGCATGGTCCTTGATGCTTTGGAGGCTTCTTGGAGGGTCACAAGGTTGACTATGACTTGTACCTTGACCTTCGGAGTTGACCATGGTTGACTAGCTTGTCTTTGCAGCTTCTTGGTCAATCTTTCGGAATTCTCTTGTGCTTCACTTCCGGGACTTGACACTTGGCACGTTGATGCTCTAAAGTCGGGGTTGACCACAAGTTGACTGCCGGTCCTCGGGTTGACTTTTCGTCCTTTAGCCGAAAATGCACAAAAAGCTCCAAAATGCACCATTTTGCTCCCAATATCATTTTGATGCTCGATTTACCTACAAGTGTGCAAACACGGATTAAAGACTCACAAATGGCCATCGAACTAGCATATTAATGATGATTAAAGGTCTAATTTGTATGCAAATCTCATACAAATCAGTTATTGAATCCCTCGGATGACTACACTCACGAAAGTTCCCTGGTGAGGATGCACTCCCGTATTCATTCTCTCTTACTTAGTATGTTAAGCATTTGGTCCAATAACTTTAACCTATTCCCTAACATGCAATCTAGCTTGGTCATGCTCAAAAGATCATATTAGAAATCATTGAGGTCTGAGAGAATATGAACATAGCAAGAATCCATGAACATAGCAACACAAGTAAAACATATGCAGGTATGGGTCATCAGGCATATGCTTATGGCTGGTCAATCCTAACACATGCTCCTAAGGTCGGGAATCAAAGAAACAAATATAAGAACAACAATTTACGAACAATGAAACCATTATCATCCGGGAAGCAAAACTTGATTAAAATTCAAATATCAAAACATCAAAATACTCATGTTAAGTGCTTCAGTCTAACCCTAACTATAAGAAGTTTAGCTACTCATGTCTTTAAGAGAAATCCCAAAAGAATACATGAAGATGGAAAGAACCAAAAATCCAAAAGTAACTGGTCTCGTCGTCGAATCCGTCCGGACGGCGTACTGGCGTCCGATCGTCTGGGCGGCTGTATTCTCCTTTTGCTCTCGGCTGTTCACGATTTTCTAGAGGCAAAAGTCCCTTTTTCACTGCGGCTAGGGTTCCTTTTATATCAATCCCTCAACCCTAGACACCTCCTTAATAATAGTGGACTTCTTAACTCCAAGGAAAAGCCCAATGGATAGAATTATGGACGCTCCGGTTTTCCTTGTCCATCAAGGTTTCCTCAAATGATTGGAATTCCTCCTTTTATCACGATCTAAACCATATTCTTCATCTTTGCTTATGAAACCTATAAAATACGAGAAACTAAATAAATAACTAAGATAAATAGGAAATAAGGCCAAAATAATATAATATTAAACACTATAAAATATTAAACACCATAAAACATCGCATAAACGCTCCCATCAACACGGTTTAGGTTAATTGAGTAGGAGTTCAAGTTGTTGTGAATAATACAATTTGACATGAGAGGATGATTAAGACTCGATTTTGGAACCATAGCATGGCTAAGATACAGAATTTGGTTCGTTAATTATTCAACATTGCATATTCATTAGGTTTGAGATTCATCGGAGTGGGTTAGAGTTAACCCGAAACCCCAATCGTCTTCGACATTTGGTAACAACCACATCTTAATTTGTTGGGCTTGTCACCTCAACATACTTGCATTATATCAAATACATTCATTTGTGCCTTTACTTGTTTGCCTAGATTAGTATTGTCACTTTAGGGTAATGTTGAATACTTGTCACTCAAGAGTGACACCTTTTTGAACACTACACCATGTTGCACATACTCCATTTCTAAGTACATAGATCATCTCTTGTCTCTCCACATTTAGTGTTATTATTCCTTGGCTACATACATTGCATTACCAAGTGGAATCTTGGGTCTTCCAATCCCTTGGGTATGACATTTGATTCTGCGGTATTTACCGACGTCATTAATTATTACCTAAACTTCCTAACAGTTGTCGTTGTAAAGTATAATGGGAAATAGAGGTTTTTCCCACAGAGGATTGTTATATTTACTTTTCAATGTCACGAAAAATTAAATAAAATAAAGAATTATTATTAACAAGTATAAAGAATATATATATATATATACAAAATTAAATAAACTATACAGTATTGTTTCTATTTACAAAAATATACATTATATACAAAAGTATTTTTGGAGGTTTTGATATTTTTGAAAACAATAAATAAATAAAAGGAAATATTTTTGAATTTTTATTCTTTTTGAAAACAAGAAAAACACACACAAATATTGATTTCTCTAAGTCATATGATCGAAATTAACATTGTGAAACATTAGAAAGCTAATTATTTCCCAATTAGACTTTTCTCTGAAAATTAACCTAAGTGAAAGCACCTAGATCAATCAATTAAACATGCCATCTTAGTCTAGAAAGCTAGCTAGTCAAACCATGTTCAAAGCATCGAAAAGAATCATTAATTCAAGTGCACAACCTAGCATGAATAAGTTCATCTAATTGCAATCTTTTTTATTTGATTCTGACCTTTGTCCAAACTCTTTACTACTTGTGAAATAGGTTTCGAAAACTATTAGGTGATTCCAAATCCTAATTCTAGCTTCAATTACATGTAAACATCATAATTTTCGAACCCTATAACATAAACATATAAAAGATTTCTGTAAACTTGAATCAAATAAACAATCACACAAAAGCAACTTAGAAAAATCAAATAACACAATTATTATGCAAAAATAGAAAATAAACAAATATTTACACAATAACATTTCCCAAATTTATTCACAAATAGTTAATTGCAGAAAATAAATTAAACAAAAATAAATTATAATAAATAAACGAAGTTTGGGAAAATGTTACTGTTGTGTCCATGAAAATGGACACTGTCTGGCAGGCGAAGGTGGCAGACTCAGCTATGAAAACGGACAATTTGGTTGTGGTGGGTGCACAAATCAATTGGCATTGGGCTTGGGCAATTCGGCAAAGGCCCAATTTCTTTCCT
Source organism: Rubus idaeus (assembly GCA_030142095.1). Classification (NCBI taxonomy): domain Eukaryota; kingdom Viridiplantae; phylum Streptophyta; class Magnoliopsida; order Rosales; family Rosaceae; genus Rubus; species Rubus idaeus. The sequence goes on from CM057965.1 coordinate 21,250,697, forward strand.
GTTTTCTTCTTGGCCGACCCAACCCATGCAATTGGTTTCTTTGACTTTTCAATGCTGCCATGTCAGCATTACATTTCTCTTCTCCTCTTTCACAATTTCTTTCTTTTCTTCAGATCCATTTCTTCTTCTTTCATTTCTGCAGACAAGAGAGAGCAAGAGAAGCTAGGGAGATGATGGTGAGCAGCAATGAGGAACGCCGACAACTGGAAGTCAGCAGCGGTGAGACCTTGAGGGATTGACGGCGAGATGAGCAATTGAGCGGTGACGCGGCCATGGCGAGAGCAGGTGCGGCATGGAGATTCACGGAGGAAGACAGCGGCCACTGCAGCTGGGCAATTGATGATTTCCGTACAGCAGCTTGGCTTGGTGATTACGGCGATGGGTTTCCAAACCTGCAAAAGAAAACATAGATAATTAGAAAATTATTGCTTTGATTGTGAATTTGCAGGAACAAAGATTGAATTGATTGCAGGTTTGGGTGAGGAAGGTGCGGCGCCGATTGGTGATGGAATTGGCAGAGGCTGCTTGGCCATTGGGCTTTGTTGCCAGCGTTGACGACGGCGATGGGTGCACAGAGAAGGCACGGTGGGTGTGGTGAGTAGTTGTGGCTTGCAGGTAATTGATGGCTGCTTTGATTTGGAGTTGGCAGTAGGCTTGATTGGGTGAGTTGCTGCCATTGTGAATTGGTGATGAAGACTATGCAGGAGCTCTCCTTAAATAGGAAAGGAAAGGAGGAACAGCCAAGGAGCAAGAGGGAATATGCAGTGATGGTGGAGCTTCGTGGAGTGATCGGAAAGGAGAAATGGTGGAAGTGCCAGCTGGATGGAATCGTGGAGTGCGATGGAGGTTAGCTAGAAACCAAGGTAGAGGGAAATGGGCGGCTCGGTGGATTAGTGTGGTGGAGATGCTGCCTGGAATTGAAGCCATGTGAGAAAAGGAACGTGTTAGCTGCCAAGAGAAAACAAAGAAAACAAAGAAAAGAAAAACAAGTAAAATAATAAAACAAAAGAAAGATAAAGAAATAAAAATAGAAAGAAAGAAAAATAAAATAATAAAAGAATTTAAATGAAATAAATATATAAAAGAATAATTATTAGAGAAAATAAGATGGTGGTTTGAATTGTGTTCCACCACCGCGTGTGGCGGTTGCGCCGCCTTATGTGGTGGTTCGCCGACAAATTGTCGGGATTCGAAATAATCTGAAATCTTCGTACAATATTTTCTTCCACATGTAAAAGTCACGGTTGACTTTCCGAATTACGCTGAAAACCTCCAAAATGCACCTATTCTGTGCAGATTAATATTTTCTTCGTATTTTCCCTAAAAACACAAAAACAAATATTAAACAGACAAATAAGCTTTCGGAATAGCAAAATCCAGTAATTAAAGGCACTTTGTGAACGTATTTTACGTTCACATCAACATTCCCCCCGATCTCAATCTATACCTACACAATCTTTGACATTTGTATAGGCGCATTCGCCTATGCGAAACTATATGACATGTTAATGAACAATTTGGCTGAAAGAGGTACTAATTCGTCTAAAAGAAGGGGAAGTACGTGGTGAAAAAGTATTGGGGTGGACTCTACACCTATTCACACAAATAGTTTGCCATCCCGGAGAGGTTGGTTCTTGCATTGCAGGGTTAACATTAATAGGGTCTTTAGGATCAACCTCCACCAAAGGTGAAGTACGAGGGTGCGAAAAAATCAGCATAACACTAGGATGCATGAAAGCAGAGTAGTCTAAAAAAACTTCAACATTAGGGGGATAAGCAGTAGGTTCACCATTAAGACGATTAAACATAGTAAAATGATGATGCTCAATATGGTCAGCTCATACACCCATATGATGATCCACAAGACCACAATAAAAACAAGATTTCAAAGTTCCTAATTTAGGTGAATCAAAGTGAACTCCTCAGATAAGGATCAAGGAAGATATTTTGTTTATATATATATGGGTCCATTATGGCCACGTGGCAATTGAGTGATGACTGGACATGTCACGCAAGCAATCGGAGTTGACTGGACATGCTACGTCATCACTTAACGATCAAAATTGATAGTTTGACCAACCTAGGGACTTTATTGATTAAATTGATAAATATAAAAGTGTTGCTGATGAAATTGAAAGTGCAGGGACTAACATGATGTTTAGAGTAAAGTTTAGGGGGGTAAAATGAATTTAATCCAGTATATATATAATCCATTCATTTATTACATTGATATCCAAACAATAGCACCCTGCTAGGGTTGACAATACCGGCCCCAATGGTCAATCGTAACAAATCCTTCCTCCACGTACTCCGTGGAGGAATTTATAGCCCTATTCATTGTGTTGATTATATCAAGCATGCATGAGTGCATGACTATGTTGTCTATTCATCATTTCCCATTGTCCCAAGCAACCGTGGATGTCTCCTTGTGAGGAGACTAGAGGAAGCCTCATGTCTTTTTCTTCTCTTGGGTGTTTTGTTTACCAACGACCCAATCTACATTTGTGAATTTGAATTCCATTGCAAATACTCTTAAATTTATAGACCGGTCAAACCCTAGGGACCACCACACAGAGAGAAGAAGGTTAATTTAGAGCCATAAAAATTCCCAGTATAAATCGATAAAATAGTATAATATTCATTGATATTTTAACCAATATTTTCATAAAAAAGAAAAAGAAAAAGAAAGGAACGGCTACACACGTAACAATACTTGGAAATTGACCAACATACATAGGTTGGTACATTGAGTTGGCATGGACGTGCTTGTGGTTGAGCCTTAACCCAAGTTTGATCCCTTCTTAGGAGTGTTGGTGGACAATCTAAAAAATGTCCTGCATAATTCTATTTTAGTAGGCTGGGCTGGGACACTGTCCAGCTTTGTAAGTCCTATTGGGTTAGGTTGTAGGTTTGCCTTACCCCTAGTAGTAAAAGGAAGTCTCCCTCTTACGGTATTACCTAAATTTTGTTTTTTGTTTTATTATTCATAGTAGTGTCTAAACTTTCACGTACCGAACAGAAAAATACCTAACTTTTAAAAGTTATCAATAAAATATTGAACTTTCAAAAATATATCATCAGGATACCTTCGTCCATTTTTTGTTATTTAGCCATAAAAATATGAGGGCATATTAGTTATTTGATCAATTTTATTTGAAAATTACATCATTATTCTTTTATTTATCATTTTAAAAGTGATCAATGTGTTACTTAAATTTTCAAAAACAGATTATTGAGATACATCTAGCATGTTGAAACAAGCCAAATCTTTTTCAACACTAATTTTTTTTTTATAGAAATTTCCTTGTGTTATAATCTAAAAATCGGTAAAGAATCATTTAAAATTTTTCTAACTTGTAAATTTAGATCCGTTTTTTTTAAATCAGTGTATTAGAAATTTAAAAAAAAAAAGCCGCTCAACTTTTCAAGTATTGCAGAATTTCTTCTCATCTATTCTTGGTTGCCGTCGGTTCTCCCTTATGGTTCAAGTTTACATTTTGACAGGACCCTAAGCCCTAATCACTTGGAAAGGAAACGGAAAAACAGAGAGAAGAAGATAAAGACTGATATATTGATAATTCTGAATGGATAACACCTGTAGTAGCTACTACAATATAAGAGTGACTGATAACTAAGACAGCTGTCCCAAGCTTAAGAAATGGCAATACTGCCCTGGACCAATCCTATACTAACTGGAAGATTAAACATAGCTAAATAGCAACAACTACACTTAATTATATAAGCATATGATGGTAAGTATCCCATCATCCCACCCCTCTTGGCTAAAACCAGCCCTTCACACTTTGAACTCGGGAAACCTGAGCATGAAATTCTTGGCAACCTCCCAAGTAGCATCATCTTCAGAACCATACACCCATTGGATCAACCATTTCACTTCACCCACATTACCCTTCTTAAAAAGCTTCCGATCAAGGATCTTTGCAGGTAACCAAGTGGCTTTGTTTGAGTCAAAACCTGGTGGCAAATGAGGAGAAGGCACAATTGAGCTTCCCACCTTCTTTTTTAACAACGACACATGGAAAACTGGATGGACCTTAGCTGAGGGAGGCAGCGCCAATTTGTAAGCCACCTGTCCAATTCGAGCAGTCACTTGAAAGGGTCCAAAATACCTTGGAGAAAGCTTGTGATTCTTCCGTTGCTAAATGGAGTGTTGCCGATAAGGCTGCAACTTCAGGAACACCCAATCACCTACATTGAATTCCCTTTCGGAGTGGTGTTTGTCATAGTAAACCTTCATTCTATTCTGAGCAAGTTGAAGATTTTCCTTCAATGTTGCCAAGAGAGTGTCACGATCCTGCAACAAAAGATCCACTTGATTCACAGCAGTAGACCCTGGAGTATAAGAATGTATCAATGGGGGAGGGACGCCATATAGGGCTTGATAAGGAGTCATTTTGATGGCTGACTGATACGTGGTATTATACCACCATTCTGCCCATGGAAGTATGTCCGGCCAACTGCAATTCTTCTCCAAAATCACACATCTCAAGTATTGTTCCAAAATCCTGTTCAAACTCTCTGTCTGACCATCACTCTGAGGGTGATACGCTGTGCTTCTGCCCAATTTAGTGCCTTGCATCTCAAAGAAGCTTTCCCAGAAAGCACTTAGAAAAATGGGATCAAGGTCCGTAATAATGTGTTGTGGCAGACCATGTAATCTAAAAATATCTTTAACAAACACTTCAGCAATGTGCTTGGTTGTGTAAGGGTGATTTAGGGCTATGAAATGACCATATTTGGTTAACCTATCTACCACCACAAGAATAGAGGACTTACCAGCTGTGTGGGGGAGGCCTTCAATGAAATCCATGGAAATATTAGTCCAAACTCCCTGAGGAATCTCATTTGGTTGTAACAAGCCGGGTGGTGAGACAGCTTCATAATGTACTTGTTGGCAGACAACACACTCTGCTACGAAACCCTGCACTTGTTTCTTGATTCCTGGCCAGAGGAAATTTCTCGAGATTCTTTTGTATGTCCTTAACCAACCAGAGTGACCCCCAAGTTTGCCACAGTGAAACTCTTGCATTAGCTTCTCTCTCCATGATGCCGCATTAGGAACAAAGAACCTGTTCTTATAAAACAACTTACCATCTATCACAGAAAAGTTTTTATTGGTGGAAGTACCCTGAGATAAGGATAACAGTAGCTTCTGTGTTTCCACATCCGAAGCACATGTGGACTGTAAATCGCGCATGAAATCCACCACTGGGCTAGAGACTCCTATTAAGGAATTCAGTTCTGACCGACAAGAGAGAGCATCTGGAACTATATTTTTAGACCCTGACCTGTAGACGATGCTGTAGTCATAACCCAAGAGTTTCAGTAGCCATTTCTGCTGGGCTGGAGTTGTGATGCGCTGGTTTAGAAAATATTGAAGAGTCCTGTGATCCGTAACAATTTTGAAGTGGTGACCCAATAGGTATGGGCGCCAATGTTGAACAGCAAACACGACAGCCATCATTTCCTTATCGTACACCGGTAGAGCCAAATGCTTTTGAGCCAAAGTTTTGCTCAAAAAAGCAATTGGATGGTTGGCTTGAGATAGTACAGCTCCAATGCTATTACCTGATGCGTCACATTCGACCACAAATTCTTTTGTAAAATCTGGCAAAGCAAGAACTGGAGTGGTTGTCATTGCAAGCTTTAGCTCATGAAAGGCTTTCTCTGACTCTTTAGTCCAATTGAAGCAGTCTTTTTTTAACATGTTTGTGAGAGGCTGAGAAATCATTCCAAAGTTCTTCACGAACTTCCTGTAGTAGCCCGCCATCCCCAAAAAACCCCGCAGACCTTTGAGTGTCTTTGGTAATTGCCACTGTGATGTGAACGTAAAATACGTTCACAAAGTGCTCTAAATACTTGGATGGATGCTATTCTGAAAGCTTATTTGTCGGTTTAATGTTTGTTTTCGTGTTTTCAGGGAAAAGATGTTAAAAATGCTTATTTACACATAAAAGGTGAATTTTGGAGATTTACAGCGCAATATCGGAAAGTCAACCGTGACTTTTCGATTATCTGATGACACCGGTCATTATTTGGAAGTGGAATATAACATTGTACGAAGATTTCGAAAGACGTTTCGAATTCCGGCAATTTTGCCGGCGAACCACCACTCACGGAGGCGCAACCACCACATGCGGTGGTGAAACACATTTTAATTCTCCATTTTATTTTCCCTTGTTTACATTTGTTATTTATATTTATTCTTATTTCTATTTTAGTTTTTATTTTCTTTTATTATTTTATTTATTCCTTTTGTTTTCCTTTTAATTATTTATTTAATTTCTTTTTATTATTTTCTTTTTCTTTTTCTTTTGTTGTTGCAGCTACCATGTTCACGGTTCCTTCCTCTCTCCAGCTGTGATTCTTTCCCTCACATGGCTCCCGCTCCTCTTTGAATTCAAATCCTTCACATGGAAATCCACTTTTGATCTGTTACTCCACCACTCCAGTAGATGCCCTCTGCGTTGGAATTCCACAACCATCACTGCTATTCCTTCTCTTTAAATACAGGCCTATGTTCCATTAATCCTTGGCCGGGGCTTCTCCCCGCGCCACCAACTCCTTCCCATCTCTTTCCCCCCTCCACCATTTCTCAAGCTTCCGTGTACGGCTCACACAGCCGTGCCTTCTGTCCTCTGTCCAGTCACAAACACTGCTCACAGAAACTCACTGCCCCAAACACTCTCCTCTTATGCGTCCGTGCTAGCTCTCATAGCTAGCCTTCTCTTCTTCCCCTTCTATTTCTTCTTCCAATCTCTGTCCCCAATCCTCTCTGTTCTTGTTCTCAAAATTCACAGGCAGCTCCTCTGCCCCGTCACAAACACTGCCGTGAGCCCACTGCTCACAGAAACTCACTCACAGCCTCCCTTCTTCTAATTAACAAATCTCTCCACTCACTGCCCCAATTCATCTACTATCACACATAAACATCACAACCATCATCACCTTCACCCCAGCACAATTTATCTGCAGATTAATCGATTCAATTTCTCAAACAATTAATAAATGTATGTTTAATTGCAGAACACATCAAGCCCAGCTCTGCCGGCGTAAGTCTCTGCCACCGAGCCCCAGCTCTGTGCCCAGCCACGCCCATACTCCCCCGTGGTTTCCTTTGCTTCGCCGCCGCCGTGCCCAGCCCTCTGTCCTCTCACGCTACCGGCGCCGCGTAAGTCTCTGCCCAGAAACAGCCACGCCGCTGCTCTGCCGGCGTCCATCCAGTCCCGTGTTCAACCACCAGGCCGGCGAGCCTCGTCCCCGGCTCCGATTAGATCCACCGGGAAGCTGCTGTTGATATTCCGGCCACGCCTCTTCAAAGCCGCTGCTGCCTTCGATCTGCCGTCAATCTTCTCTGCCCAGATTGCAGCTGCTGTGTCCGCCGCCATCGTGCCCCTTACTTGCCGGCACCGTGCTCTCATCTTTCTCTGATGGGAAGTAGAAGAAAAGGAGAAGAAATGAAGATGATTGAAATGAGAGAGTACGGGCTGCTGAAGAAGAGAAAGAAGAAATGAAAATCAAGAAGAGAAACACGGGTCAACGGGTCAACCAATGAGGCTTTCTTTGAAAAGTCAAAATCAGGAAGAGAAGACCGGTCAAGTAAAGTCAAATCTGACTTTCTGAAATTGGGCCTCCAAGCCCATTGCTCAAAGCCCAATGGCCCATGTCCAATTACTATCTACACCCGAGCTCTCCGAAACTCCATCGACAAATTCATTGAGCATTTTCTTTCCCTTAAACTCATTTCATTTTATTTGTCTAAATATTTGTTGTGTGATTTATTTGATTTATTTGTATTTTTGAATATTTGTTTAATTTGAATATTTGTGTGATTTAATTATATATTGAAAAACCCAAAAATATGTTTTTAATTCATTTGTGTGTTAGTTTAATTTCTTTATTGTTGGTGTGTTTTATTTAAGTGTGTTAGTTAAATTGTATTTGTTTTATCCTTGTTTTATTTGTTTGCAAAAATATTAAAAAGCCAAAAATATTTCCTTGTATTTATTTCTTGTTATCAAAATAATTTCAAAAACCCAAAAAGAACATTTTTGTATATATTGTACATTTTTGTAAATAGAAATAATATTGAATAGTTTAATTAATTTTGTGACATTAGAAAAGTAAATAAACAATTCTCTGTGGGAAAAACCTCTACTTCCCATTATACTATTCAACGACAAATTGTTAGGATGTTTAGGTAATAATTAATGACGTCGGTTTTACTGCATATCATTTTGGCGCCGGCTCGCCGGGGATTGTTTTTACTATTTACTTTTTTTTTACTTTTTACTGTTTACTATTTGTAAATAATACTTGTAAATAATACTTACTAATTATACTTGTATATATTGTTACACTTAGTAATTATACTTAGGTGTTCTGAGTACTGTTAATTATTTAAGTTGTTGTAGGTTGTAATTTGAACGGAAATAGGTAAGGTCCTTTTATTAATATTGGCCTAAACCCTTCATTTGTACCGTAAGGTCACTTGAGGTTGAGGGCGGCCTTTATTAACACTTGGAGAATTGTCGAACACTTAAGTGTTTTCTCAACTGAGTAAGAGGCACATGAATGGTGTCTAGATATGATCAAGACTCTGGGTGACGGGTTTGTAAAATTGGATTCAGAGGACTTGTCCACTAAATGAATCCTGCCTCTCGCTTATCTCTTGTGATCTGGCCATTCGCCTTCTGAAAACACGGAAAGTCATTTAATTCAAGATATTGCACCTAGGCCGTACGTCCACCTCGAATTACCGCTTGGAATCAACTTTGTTTTTAACTATATTTTGGACAATTTAACATTACTTGTAAATAAAATATACTTAGACATAGGAAATTTTATTTATTCATTTTGTATAGATAATTTGTGACATTATTTTTAATTTTGTAAATATTTTGTTTTTAACTTGTAAATTTTATTACTAACCTTTTAATTTTTATAGGGAATAATCCGGGTTATTCGGAAATTTTACCACATACATCGGAGCATACGTTTAGGAAGTCAAGGTTGAAAAACCTTGAGGTTGATGTCTTGTTGGTGATTTTTCGGTTTCCTCGGGAGTAAAAAGGTAAGTTTTCTTTTCACTCTCGTTATTCATTTAAAAAAAATAAAAAATAAAAATAAAAAAATAAAAAAATAAAAAATTTGAAAAATTTTAATTGTAAATAAATAAATAAAAAAAGTATTTGTTTGTTTTACTGTTTTGTAATTATTTATTTTCACTATTTATAATTACTGTTGGTTTGTTTTGGGATTGTTTGTTTGTTATTTATTATTGGGCCTTAGGCCCATTCGTTTGTGTGATTGCTTAGGGTTTTAGGTTTCGTAAAAAATAAAAATTAAAAATTAAAAAAAAAAATTAAAAAAAAATTTTTTTAGCCCATTGGGCTCGTGTCATTCACGAAGCCCAAAACCCGTAACCCAAGCCCATTTAGTGTGTCGGGCTGACACGCCCAAAATGAGCGTCAATTTAAAAAACCCTATCGGTAGTAGTATAGTGCATAGTAGGGTATCGTTCACAACGGAGATCAAAGGGTGTACCTAACAAAAATTGTCACAAAGAATTAAATAAAATAAAGAATTATTATTAACATGTATAAAGTATAAATATATACATATGTACAAAGTAAGGGGGTTTAAGAGATAAATTGAATGAAATAAATTAATTAAACTACAAAGAATAAATTAAATGAGATGGGATGAAACACAAAGTATATAAAGTTCAGCCACATATACACAAGTTTATTAATCATTGGACCGAAAATTAATCAAGTTCCCTAGCCATGAAACCGAAATTAACATATGTGGAAAGTTAGAAGCTAACCATTCCCCAAATAAAACCTCTCTACGAAAATTAACTTAAGTGAAAGCACCTAGATTAACCAATTAAACATGCCATCTTAGTCTAGAAAGCTAGCTAATCAAACCATATTTAACGCATAGAAAAGAGTTGTTAATTAAAGTGCACGACCCATTATAGAAAAGTCCATATGTCCGCATTCCTTTTTATTTGACACCGACCTTTGTCCAAAGCCTTTACTACTCGTGAATTAGGTTTCCAAAACTATTAGGTGAATTGTAATCCCTAACTCTAGCTCCAATTATATGCAAATATTATAAGTATCGATCCCTATAACATAAACACATAAAAGTTTTCTATAATTCAGAATCAAGTAAACAGAGTCACATAAGCTACTAGAAGAACTAATTAATTAGGATCCAATAACTAGATAAACTCATATAAATAGGCTGGAAATTATATAAATCATGTCATGTTAACTAGTACAAAAGATAAACAAGCAACAAAGAGGAACTCAAAAAGAGTAATTAAAGATTAAGTTGAAGTACACCATATGGAAAGTAGGAAGAACTTGAAGACCACAAACTTGAATCCTTGAAAGCAAGCAACTCAAGGCCGAGATTCCCAAGGTGATGATGGTTGATGGCTGGTGGTGATGGTGTAAACAGCTCCTCTCCTCCTTGAAGTCTTGAAAACCCTAAATACTAGAGAATGGAAAATATGATGTGAGATGGAGAAGAGAAAGAGGAGGGTTTGTCCCTCCCCATTGGGGTGTGTATTGAAGAGAAGAATGAGGCTGCTATTTATAGGAGAATGGATAGGAAGAAGAAGACAATGAAAGAAATAAAGAAAGAAAATGAAGAGAAGTGGAATGTGAGTGGTAGAAAAGAAATGGTAAGTGGAATGGTGGAAATGTAGTCATATGGCAATGAACCATTTATTTAGGTAAAAGAAATTAAACACTAATAGTGTTGGAAGAAAGAAACAAATATGGGTTGGTGAGATGGATGACAATATGGTGGTGAGTGGAGCATTGAGAATAAAAGAAGAAGAAAGAATTGGAAAGTAGATAGCACTGAGCTATGCCCACTTAGAACGGAATAATGGACGTTTGAACGGTTGGATGATTCTGAAATTTGAATCCAGAATACTTAACACACACATGAAGCGTGTATCAAAAATACAGCTGGATCCAACGGTGCAAGTGGGATATATGGGCTTCTCAAGTTGACTAATCTGCACAGGCAGAATGTCCGAAAATCTGGGCTTGGGCCTTTTCTCATGCTTTGTGAACCTGGGCCTTCCTTCATGGATTTGGGCCTCCTTCATGGGCTTGGGCCCCCTTCTTGGGCCTCATGGCAGACCACCTCTTAATGGGCCTCGAAAAAGCCCATTAGACTTCGTAAATTTCCGACACTTTGTTTATTTTCCTCAAGTTGTCTTCTTTCTCTTTATTTGCAATAGGAAACCTAAAAACACAAAACTAAATAAATAACACAAATTTATGAGAAACTAACAACCAAAATGTAGAGAAATTGATATAAAAAGTTGTACAATTATGCACCTATCACGGGCCTGTTCGTTTTTAGGCCCATTAGTTAAGCCCACCAATAATGGGCCGGAGATTTCTTTGGCCCAGGCCCACTTTAAGGCCCAAACCATTTCGATGGCCCAAGCCCGTTTAAAGTGTCGGCAACCGTCAGCGCGTGCGTCTCACGCGTTTTCACTGTTCACTTTACGACTTTTCGTAAAGTATTAAAAAAATAAAAAAATAAAAAAAAATTGAAAAATCGTTATTGGGCCGACACACGACTTTGTCGTCGGCCGAATAATAAACAAAAAAAAATTAGTTAGTTTAATAATTTTCGGACGCGTGTGCACTATTGTCTTTACGACTTTTGTGGCACGCGGTCGTTTTCGTTGCGACTTTCGTTGCTCGATCCGGAAATTCCGGATCTGTGTCTTTGGCACGTGTGCGAGCGTGTGCGCGTCTTTCCCCTTCCCTTCTGTTTGCGTTAGTTTCCTTAGGTCATTTCGCGTTTCCCTTAGTCTCTCTCTCTCATTCTCTCTCATCTCCTCTCGTTTTTCTCTAAGTGTTCTTCGTGTTCTTTGTGTTCTTAGTCATTTTTTTCAGAAATCCTCCCAAACCCAGAAAAGCTTTCCTCCTTCCCAACCCAGAAATGGCCAAGAGAGTTAATTCCTTCAGCGAGTTGTTTCAGGCAGGTCCTTCAGGGAGTCAAATCTTTGAAGGCCTGGATGAAATAATTCCACCCAGCATGCTCAATAGCGCCGATGCTAGCATGCCGACCCAGCCACAACCACCACTGCAACCACTACCCCAAGCACCAATCCTGGTTGCTGATCCACCCGCCGAGCCGGAAGCCGCTCCTGTCTATAGGAGACTTCCGAGGACGAAATACACCAAGGCTCAGAGAGATGCACTAGCAGCTTTCTTTGCGGTGTATTCTCACCCCACGAAACCACAACGAGAAAGATTTGGTCCAAAAATCGGACTAGAAGAAGACCAAGTCTACTATTGGGGGTCGAGAAATAGGAAGAAGTTCGGTATCTAGACGTCTGAGCAGTGTATTGCCGAGCTAGAAAGAAGAAACGATCAGCTGGTGAGCAAAAACGAGGAGCTTCAGATGCAGAATCAACGACTCGTCGATGCTCTCCACGGCGGCATCCGTCCCCGATTGCGGAGGTCCTGTTCCGCACTCGGATGTGCCTGGCGAAGGCTCGAAGTTGTTCCTCCACAACAAGAGCCTCTTCTCGAGTTGTCCGATGATTCGATCGACATGGACCACTTGAGACGGGATGTGCGGAGCCTCATGCCTACACTAGTCGAGCGCCCATCCGCACCTATTCCATCCGACCATCTTCCGGACCTGCTCGCATGATCTTGTCGGAGTCCACACCGACTTGATCTCGGATATCGCCCGCAAGGCCAAGCACGAGCTCATGCTCATGGCCACTGCCGGTTTTCCTTTGTGGATATCTTCACCGACTCCCGAGACTTCTATTCATCCCGAGACTCTAAATAGGGCCGAGTACTTGCGAGTGTTTCAACGTGGCGAACCTGCGCCATACTTCAAATCAGAATCCTCGAGACACTCGGCAACCATCCACCTTCATCCAACCACCATTGTTGAGATCTTAATGGATGTTGGTCGATGGTTGCCCGTCTTCTGTAGCATGATCACAAACGCTCAAACGTTGGAGATCCTACCCTCTGACAACGCAGTAGGCTACGAGGACCAAAAGCAAGTGATGTCGGCCGAGTTTCTGGTGCCATCTCACATCGTTTCGACTCGTGAAGTCCAGTTCGTTCGGTACTCTCAATTACAACTGGATGGAAGTTGGATCGTTGTGGATGTCTCCGTGGATGAACTGCGCTCAAATCCGAAGCCTTCAGTGAGATCGATTTGACGAAAGCGCCCCTCCGGATGTTTGATTCGAGATTTGCAGAATGGATCTTCCTTAGTCACTTGGGTGGAGCACGTGGATGTGCGCGAGAAGGAAATGAAGGCCATTTTCGAACCCTTTGTCCATTCTGGGTTCGCTTTTGGTGCAAAGCGTTGGATCTCAACTCTCCAACGACAAGCCGAGCGCTACATGGGCGTCACAGGGATCCACACTTCACCCGGTGACTCTATCATTTCGCCCGAAGGAAAAAGAGGCCTAGCAGAAATGGCAAACCAGATGGCGATCTGTTTCTTCAACGACATCAGCAACTCCACGTATCATCACTGGACTTGTTCGAACCGAACAAGAGACACTCGAATGGAGGTCAGGACCAACAAGAGAAGGGGAGATCCGAGCAAGCCCCCTGGAGTCAATCGTACTGCTGGTTGTTCTTGTCGTGCATCTTTCCCATCACACCAGGATCTTTGAGTTCCTCAAAGATGTGCATACCAGACCGCTGTGGGATAGTATGTCGATGGACAGCTCGGTACGTGTGCTAGCAAACTTCACCATCGGTCTTGACCCGCGGAACCAGATTTCGGTGCTCGCCATAGATAGTCACAACGACTTCCTCATTCTTCAGGAGTGTTGCACCGATGCAACGGGGTCGTCTGTGATTTATGCGCCGATTAACCATTCCATTCTCCAGTGTTTGCTATGTGGAGTTCAACCGGAGCCATTTCCGCTTATGTCTTCAGGCTTCTCCATTCTGCCTAACGTATCCGGAGCCGGAGCTATACTTGATGGAACACTACTGACTATGGTGTTCCAGATCTCGGTGAAGGCTACATCAGCTAAATCTGCCGTGGAGTCGGCAACAACACTCGTCCAGGACACGCTCAAACGGATCAGTACCGCAGTCAACTAAGGAGCAAACGTTGGATGCAAGGCCCTGCTAGCCTTGTTTGTGACTGTTGGTGACTTGCTTCGGGAGGAGCTTAATGATCTTCAAGGGGGAGTTTTTCTTTATTTTTGTTTAATTTTTCATTTGTATAAATGTTGTGTGTTTACTTCTGTTTTATTTCTGTTTGTGTGTTTATTTCTGTTGTGTGTTTAAATTCAATAACCATGCTTGAATTTTTCATTTTCGTGAAATATCTGTCTATCATTGAGGACAATGTTTAATTCAAGTGTGGGGGGAAGGTTTATTAAAAAGAAAAGAAAAAAATTTGAAAAATTCAAAAATTCAAAAAAATAATTTACTTGTTTTTGTTTTCTACTGTAACGGTATATCGACTAAATCATACTTACTCCCTTGGTAGCGTTGAACCTACCATTGCACTAAGTAAGTCACTGTGGTCACGTATTGTTACGTAAATTGAAAAAAATCAAAAAAATCAAAAAATCAAAAATTACAAAAATATTTGCTTCTGTTTTCTGTTTTTGTGTGTTTATTTGTGGTGTGTTTGTTCTTTCCAATCCCGATGTTGAATTGAGTTTAATTGTTGTGATTAGGAGAATGTTTATTATATGTCAAGGCTTTGTGTAGTTTGCTTTGGATTTAATTTGCATAACTTGTGATTGCTCGAAATTTCATGTTCACATAACCTGTGTTAATTAGTTGATTGCAATCCGAGAAGCACATTTGAACATACATTGTCATGCATACCCAGAAATTGTGAGATTTGAGCCTGTTGAATATTCACATGTATGCATTATTCATACATTTACTCGTTCTTCATGTGTGCACAATTCATGAGTTTTTGAACCTAGAACTTGCTCATTGACCTCTTGAAACTTTTTATTAATCTGTGATGAATTGAAAATGATTAAGGCATTAGTTGAGCACCATGGCCAAAATATTCACCATCCATCTAAACACGAACTTTAGGAACCCCTTTTGAACTGATAACTCATTAGCTGCTTCTTTTATTCACCCACACCATCTCACCCATGTTTTATTGTGTTTGCAAGACGATGATAGTGACTTCTTATATTCTTATGCTTCGGGTTTTGAATTGTATAGTAGTACCAAAAGGCAAGTGTGGGGGTGCATTTTATTTTGTTGTATTTATTCAAAGAAAGAAAAAAAAAATCAGAAAGAAAAAGAAGGAATAAAGTTCCTCAAGAAAAAAAAAAAAGAGTGGAAAAGAAAAAAAAAATGCCACAAAAATAGAGTTATTTCTTGTATTGTTTTAATTTCAATAAAAGGTTAGAGGAGAATAAGAAAGTTGTTTCGGGTTTAGCATAGGTATGAGTTTCAAAGTCGTTGATTTGTCTTGCAAACATGTGGAACATTTATCATTTCTAGTCTTTCCCTTCCATTTACCATTCACCATTCATTCACCCTTTGGCCCCATTACATCATTGAAAGCCCTTATGATTTAATGATTTGTGGATTAATTGTGGAGAGTTGGTTGATGAGCAAGCATATGGGAACACTACTTGTGCAATTGTTATGAGAGTAAACACTTAACTCTAAACACTGAGCGGAAATATTTAGTGAATCTTGTGAGCTTTAGTGGTTAATGTTGTTCATATGTGCCTATTTGATTGCTTGAAATTAATTGTACACTCGGTTTTCACACACTTCACTCGAGCACGAATGAGATGTCCATGTTAAATACTTAGCAAATTCGTGAGCCTTGGTATATAATTTTTATTCTCCTGATTATAATTCTTTGAACTCGTTGAGGGTTATGGTTGGAAAGAATTTATGTTTTGTGTTTCCCTTTCTGTTTTTGTGTTGTTCTGTTTTTAGTTCTGTGTTTGCTAGAGGACTAGCAAAAGTTCAAGTGTGGGGGTGTGTGATAGGAGCACAAAGTGTGACATTTTTAATGTGTTTTCCCTACTATTTGGCTATGATTTAATTGTAACTTTGCTATTTTAGCTTAGTTTCCATATTTGAGTCCAAAATGATGTATTAATCTGAACATGTGCAGAAACGAAGTCTAATGGGCTTTTGCGAGGCCCATTAAGAGGTGGTCTGCCATGAAGCCCAAGAAGGAGGCCCAAGCCCAAGATGGAAGGCCCAAATAAATGAAGGAAGGCCCAGGTTCACAAAGCATGAGGAATGGCCCAAGCCCAGATTTTCGGACAATCTGCCTGTGCAGATAGGTCAACTTGAGAGGCCCATATCTCTCAATTGCACCGTCAGATCTCGCTGTAATTTTGATACGCGCTGCACATGGATGTCAGTTATTCCCAATTAAAATTTCAGAAGCATCCAACCGTTGAAACGTGCAGGATTCCGTTCTAAGTGCGCACTGCTCAGTGCTGTCAGTTTTTATTTCTTTCCTCTTCTTTTATTTTCAATGCTCCACTCACCCCTATATTCTTTCCTCTTCTTTCTGCTCACACCATTAGTGTTTAATTTCTTTTTGGTAAATAAATGGTTAATTGCCATATGATTCCATTTCCACCACCACTTACCATTTCTTTATCTCCCATTCACATTCCACTTCTTTTCCATTTCTTTGTTTATTTCTTCCATTGTCTTCTTCTTCCTCTCCATTTTCCTATAAATAGGAGCATATTTCTCTTCACCAATTCACACCCCAATGGGGAGGGACAAACCCTCCTCTTTCTCTTCTCCATCATATTTTTCATTCTCTAGTATTTAGGGTTCTCAAGGCTTCAAGGAGGAGGAAAGGCGGCTGCACCATCACCATCATCACCATCAATTTCGTCCATCATCATCACCACCTTGCTGCACACGGTTTGGATTACTTGCTTTCAAGGATTCAAGGTTTCGTGGTCTTCAAGACTTCATGCTATTCCATATGGTGTAATCTGACTTTTCCTTTAATTATTCTTATGAATTCCTCTTTGTTGCTTGATTATTCTTTGTATTAGTTAACATGACATGATTTATATAATTTCCAGCCTATTTATATGAGTTTATTTAGTTATTGGATCCTAATTAATTAGTTCTTCTAGTAGCTTATGTGACTCCGTTTACTTGATTCTGTTTTATAGAAAACTTTTATGTGTTTATGTTATAGGGATCGATACTTATAATATTTGCATATAATTGGAGCTAGAATTAGGGATTACAATTCACCTAATAGTTTTGGAAACCTAATTCACGAGTAGTAAAGGCTTTGGACAAAGGTCGGTGTCAAATAAAAAGGATTGCGGACATATGGACTTTTTTATAATGGGTCGTGCACTTTAATTAACAACTCTTTTCTATGCGTTAAATATGGTTTGATTAGCTAGCTTTCTAGACTAAGATGGCATGTTTAATTGGTTAATCTAGGTGCTTTCACTTAGGTAAATTTTCCTAGAGAGGTTTTATTTGGGGAATTGTTAGCTTCTAACTTTCCACATATGTTAATTTCGGTTTCATGGCTAGGGAACTTGGTTAATTTTCGGTCCAATAATTGGTAAACTTGTATACTTGTGGCTGAACTTTATATTCTTTATGTTTCATCCCATCTTATTTAATTTATTATTTGTAATTTAATTAATTTATTTCTTTAACCCCCTTTTTACTTTGTACATATGTATATATTTATACTTTATACTTGTTAATAATTCTTTATTTTATTTAATTCTTTGTGACATTTTTTGTTAGGTACACCCTTTGATCTCCGTTGTGAACGATACCCTACTATGCACTATACTGCTACCGATAGGGATTTTTTAAATTGACGCTCCTTTTGGACCTGCCAGTGTGATGTGAACGTAAACTACGTTCACAAAGTGCTCTAAATACTTGGATGGATGCTATTCTGAAAGCTTATTTGTCGGTTTAATGTTTGTTTTCGTGTTTTCAGGGAAAAGATGTGAAAAATGCTTATTTACACATAAAAGGTGAATTTTGGAGATTTACAGCGCAATATCGGAAAGTCAACCGTGACTTTTCGATTATCTGATGACACCGGTCATTATTTGGAAGTGGAATATAACATTGTACGAAGATTTCGAAAGACGTTTCGAATTCCGGCAATTTTGCCAGCGAACCACCACTCACGGAGGCGCAACCACCACATGCGGTGGTGAAACACATTTTAATTCTCCATTTTATTTTCCCTTGTTTACATTTGTTATTTATATTTATTCTTATTTCTATTTTAGTTTTTATTTTCTTTTATTATTTTATTTATTCCTTTTGTTTTCCTTTTAATTATTTATTTAATTTCTTTTTATTATTTTCTTTTTCTTTTTCTTTTGTTGTTGCAGCTACCATGTTCACGGTTCCTTCCTCTCTCCAGCTGTGATTCTTTCCCTCACATGGCTCCCGCTCCTCTTTGAATTCAAATCCTTCACATGGAAATCCACTTTTGATCTGTTACTCCACCACTCCAGTAGATGCCCTCTGCGTTGGAATTCCACAACCATCACTGCTATTCCTTCTCTTTAAATACAGGCCTCTGTTCCATTAATCCTTGGCCGGGGCTTCTCCCCGCGCCACCAACTCCTTCCCATCTCTTTCCCCCTCCACCATTTCTCAAGCTTTCGTGTACGGCTCACACAGCCGTGCCTTCTGTCCTCTCGTCCGTCACAAACACTGCTCACAAAAACTCACTGCCCCCAAACACTCTCCTCTGATGCGTCCGTGCTAGCTCTCATAGCTAGCCTTCTCTTCTTCCCCTTCTATTTCTTCTTCCAATCTCTGTCCCCAATCCTCTCTGTTCTTGTTCTCAAAATTCACGGGCAGCTCCCTCCGCCCCGTCACAAACACTCGCCGTGAGCCCACTGCTCACGAAACTCACTCACAGCCTCCCTTCTTCTAATTAACAAATCTCTCCACTCACTGCCCCAATTCATCTACTATCACACATAAACATCACAACCATCATCACCTTCACCCCAGCACAATTTATCTGCAGATTAATCGATTCAATTTCTCAAACAATTAATAAATGTATGTTTAATTGCAGAACACATCAAGCCCAGCTCTGCCGGCGTAAGTCTCTGCCACCGAGCCCCAGCTTTGTGCCCAGCCACCGTGAGTTCCTCTTCTCGCCGTGCCCGACCACGCCCGTACTCCCCCGTGGTTTCCTTTGCTTCGCCGCCGCCGTGCCCGCCCTCCGTCCTCTCACGCTACCGGCGCCGCGTAAGTCTCGCCCAGAAACGGCCACGCCGGCGCTCGCCGGCGTCCATCCGTCCCGTGTTCAACCACCAGCCGGCGAGCCTCGTCCCCGGCTCCGATTAGATCCACCGGGAAGCTGCTGTTGATATTCCGGCCACGCCTCTTCAAAGCCGCTGCTGCCTTCGATCTGCCGTCAATCTTCTCTGCCCAGATTGCAGCTGCTGTGTCCGCCGCCATCGTGCCCCTTACTTGCCGGCACCGTGCTCTCATCTTTCTCTGATGGGAAGTAGAAGAAAAGGAGAAGAAATGAAGATGATTGAAATGAGAGAGTACGGGCTGCTGAAGAAGAGAAAGAAGAAATGAAAATCAAGAAGAGAAACACGGGTCAACGGGTCAACCAATGAGGCTTTCTTTGAAAAGTCAAAATCAGGAAGAGAAGACCGGTCAAGTAAAGTCAAATCTGACTTTCTGAAATTGGGCCTCCAAGCCCATTGCTCAAAGCCCAATGGCCCATGTCCAATTACTATCTACACCCGAGCTCTCCGAAACTCCATCGACAAATTCATTGAGCATTTTCTTTCCCTTAAACTCATTTCATTTTATTTGTCTAAATATTTGTTGTGTGATTTATTTGATTTATTTGTATTTTTGAATATTTGTTTAATTTGAATATTTGTGTGATTTAATTATATATTGAAAAACCCAAAAATATGTTTTTAATTCATTTGTGTGTTAGTTTAATTTCTTTATTGTTGGTGTGTTTTATTTAAGTGTGTTAGTTAAATTGTATTTGTTTTATCCTTGTTTTATTTGTTTGCAAAAATATTAAAAAGCCAAAAATATTTCCTTGTATTTATTTCTTGTTATCAAAATAATTTCAAAAACCCAAAAAGAACATTTTTGTATATATTGTACATTTTTGTAAATAGAAATAATATTGAATAGTTTAATTAATTTTGTGACATTAGAAAAGTAAATAAACAATCCTCTGTGGGAAAAACCTCTACTTCTCATTATACTATTCAACGACAAATTGTTAGGATGTTTAGGTAATAATTAATGACGTCGGTTTTACCGCATATCACACTGCCGAATAACTTCAATCTTAGCAGGATCAACGGCTACCCCTGTAGCAGATATAATGTGGCCCAAGTATTCCACAGACGAAGTCCCAAAAGCACACTTGCTGAATTTGACTTTCAAGCAATGCTGCTGGAGTTTCAGAAAAACAAGAGATAAATGTCTCAGATGTTCGTCCCATGACTTGCTATACACCAGAATGTCGTCGAAGAAAACCAACACAAACTTTCTGAGATATTCCTTGAATACATCATTCATCAAGGATTGGAATGTAGAAGGGGCATTGGTTAAACCAAAAGGCATTACTAAAAATTCAAAGTGTCCTTGATGTGTTCGAAATGCAGTCTTACTGACATCATTGGGGTGCATCCTAATTTGATGATAACCTGATCGCAGATCCAGCTTTGAATATACCATAGAGCCATGTATTTCATCTAGCAATTCATCCACCACTGGTATTGGAAACTAATCCTTGACTGTGGCAGAATTCAGTCCTCGGTAATCCACACACATTCTACTGCTACCATCCTTCTTTTTTACCAAGAGAACAGGTGAAGAGAAAGGACTGACACTTGGTTGAATGACGCCCCCTCCAAGCATCTCATCACAAATTTTCTCAATCTCATTCTTTTGGAAATGTGGATATCGATATGGTCTGACATTCACAGGAGGGGTGCCAGGGAGAAGCTCAATTTTGTGGTCATGTGGCCGAGAAGGTGGTAATTTGGTGGGACTATCAAAGAGTGTAGAGTACTTGCTCAAAAGCACAGCAATGTCAGGATGCACGAAATTTGCATCTTGTGCAGTAAGAACAGGTTGAAGTTGTATTAACATGGCTGTTTTTTCTTGTCTCAATAGCTTTGCCATGGATGCACAAGAAACCATTGAATGTGAACCACCCAACATGCCTTGAAGAAAATGATATGTACCCTCAAGTGTGAACCGCATAGTCATAGCTTGGTAATTCCAAATAATGTCTCCCAAGGTTCGCAACCATGAGGCACCCAACAACACTTCACAACCGTTAACTGGTAAGATGTAAAACTCAGTGTTAATCACAGTTTTTTGAAGCTGCAATTCGATTTGTACCCTTCCTTTAGTGCACATTTCTAAGCCACTGGCAACAATGACCTTTAAAGCAGGAGAAGCTTCGATTGGCACGTTGAGGTTCTTCAAAAGGCAAGGGTGGATGAATGAATGAGTAGCTCCTCCATCAATTAACACATGAACCTCTCTATCATTAAATTTTCCCTTCAACTGCATGGTTTGTGGCCTATCCTCACCATGTATTACATGCAAAGTAATAGCAGTCTCATCACTATTTTGTTCACTAAGAGCATCCTCGGATTCAATTTCTTCAATCCGTACAGGTGGAGAGTTGCTGCGACTTCCTGTATCAGTTTCACTGACTCCCTCAATTAACAAAGCTTGACCTTGGTTAAATGGCTTTTTGCACATGTGACCCCCCTTATAAGGCTCTTCACAAAAGAAGCACAATCCCTTTGCTCTACGATCATGATACTCATTTTGAGACCACTTTCTGTCCTTGTTTGGATTGCTTTGAAAGGGATTGTTGCGCCCAACTTGACTTGAGGGCTGGTGACCAATGCTTCTAGAAGCCGTAGCTATTGTAGTCAGTGGTCGCTGATTAGAAAATGTTGTTTGAAATTGTGGCCTAGGTGGAGGAGGTTTGTTTTGTCGGTGCCCTACATGTCGTTCCTCATACACCATTGCCAATTCATAAGCCTGATAGAGAGAAGTTGGTCGCTGTGCTCTCACATCCACCTTAATATCTTCCTTCAGACCACCTACAAAGCAAGCCAATAATAAGTCATCCGAGAAGCCTCCAGCTCGTCTTGATAATTTGTTGAATTGAGATTTGAACTCTGTCACAGTTCTTGTTTGAGATAACTTAGCTAAAGCAGCTTGGCAATCAATTCTATTGTGCGACCCAAACTCTCTCATCATCAAGTCAGCAAAGCCTTGCCAAGTTCCAGGATATTGATGTTTGAATAGGTGCCAAACATCGGCTGCATCATCAATCAAATGCATTGCTGCAATAGAAACTTTTCTTCCTTCAGGAATCTGGTATAAGTCAAAATACTGCTCTGCTTTATTCAGCCATTGTAAGGGGTCACCTCCTCCAAAAGTAGTGAAATCCAGCCTCATCTGTTTCATAGTTGGTAAGAATGCATCAATTTCAGGTGGTTCTTGGTGGGTGTGGTTAGGGTAATAAGGCTGATATGGTGGTGGTTGTGGTTGTGGAGGATTGTGATACAATGGATGAATAGAATGGTGAGGGAAAGAAGCTGGCAAAGTGGAATAGGTAGGTTGGGATGGTGCATGAATTGGTTGGGTTAATGTCTGGGTTTGAAGATAATGATTCACTGCAAATGGAAGAGTGTGCTTTGGAGGTTCCCAATAACTATAGGTTGTGTAATTTGGCACGGTCGAGCATGAGGAACACCAAAACCAGATATGACAGGTGGTGAAGACACTTGTGGAACCGAATAGGGATTATAGGGGTCAAATTGAGGGTAGGAACCATGCATATAAGATGTGTATCCCAAGTCCTGTTGCTGTAAAGAGCGATTGTGGTGCCATATTTGTGGGTCTTGTCTCCTATCCCCAAGTTTACAAGCATCATTCATAAATTTACTAGGACCAGAACGATCACCTTCATGAATTGGATTACCACTCCCATTAATTATCCCTTTCCCTCTACTCAAGGGCACAACAGAGTTCCCATTTACAATATCTGTAGACGAAGAATGGACAATAGAGGACTCGGACGTTGGTGGAAGAGGATTACCAGAGGGTGAATCAGTAACGGCCGTGCTTAAGCAACCGAGACCTTGCACCGGAAGGCCCATGGCGTTCAAAGACGACCCCCCAACAAGCTGAGGAGAGGGTAGGTTCCCAAACTGCACAATCGGAGTCGGTTCCGGTTCAGTGACTTGCCGATTCACCGTCTCCACCCGTAAGAGACGAAATTCTTCCAATAAACGAGCTTGAAACGCATCGTTCTGAGCTTGGAACGACTCATTTTGGGAACGAATGAGCTCATGTGCAGTCCGAAGGTCCTCGACGGAGTCGCGCACTGATTGGAGTTGAGATTCTTGTGCCATATAATCCAACTCAGCTGTGGTCAGCTCAGTAGACGAAGGTAGCTGCCCGCTAGTCTTTTTGGTACGCATGATCGAGGGGCTTTGATACCAGATGACAGGACCCTAAGCCCTAATCACTTGGAAAGGAAACAGAAAAACAGAGAGAAGAAGATAAAGACTGATATATTGATAATTCTGAATGGATAACACCTGTAGTAGCTACTACA
Organism: Rubus idaeus; assembly: GCA_030142095.1. NCBI lineage: Eukaryota > Viridiplantae > Streptophyta > Magnoliopsida > Rosales > Rosaceae > Rubus > Rubus idaeus. The sequence continues at coordinate 21,274,382 of CM057965.1, forward strand.
ATATAAGAGTGACTGATAACTAAGACAGCTGTCCCAAGCTTAAGAAATGGCAATACTGCCCTGGACCAATCCTATACTAACTGGAAGATTAAACATAGCTAAATAGCAGCAACTACACTTAATTATATAAGCATATGATGGTAAGTATCCCATCACATTTGGAATTTGTACGAGTCTCTGTTGTTTCAGCAATAAGAAGAGAAAGGACGATTTGGTGAAAAGGTTTATTCTATTTACTTTTGCAAATTTGCATTGACTTTATTTGTTTAATTTGGTTTATCATTGAGCAAACGAGATGTAATCAGCAAATGGGTATAAGATTTTGGTTATCTATCTTGTCTGTATTATTACCATTGGGTGGTGATTGGGTGTATCAGTGTATGTATACTCATCTTGAATCAACTTGGATGAGGGACTTCTAATTGTACAAATATTGCTTGGACCATGTAATTGGTTCTTTCTTTGGATTGAATATGATCGTCTTGTGCAATTGGTTACTGGGATATTTTTATGAGCATCACTGTGACAGCTCAATGGTTTTGACATAAATTGTGTAATGGCCACATTTCTAATTGATTTTAATTTTATTTCATAAGGAATTCGGACCAGTAGCAATTTAATTGTTTCCGATTAGATTATGGGAACGGGTCGTTACAAATTGACCCAAAATTTTCTTGTTGTTGTTGCTGTAATGTATGTAGATTTTCTCAAAATTGTATTGGAATCCCAGAACAAAGGGGATGGAAGACTCATACTCTGTTTGCAGTCCCAGAAGAATTCTGAGTGTGTCAAAGAAGAGGAGGGAGGCAACAGTGTCGTTTGCAGATCCAGATGTTAAGGCCTCTGAGTTTCATGGCCCCAAACCCGCTGAAGTTTATGGCTTTGTAGGTTCCATCACAACTGTTGTGGCTACAGGTGGTCCATTATGAAGTTTATGGCTTTCTAGGTTCTTGATTTTGAATTTTTAGAACACTATTTCTTTGGTGCTAATATGGCATTTTTCTGTTTGAGCAGTTATTTTCCTGGTGTGGGCATATGTTCCAGAGTCTTGGCTACATTCAATTGGTATCTTTTACTACCCGAGCAGGTCAGTGTGGTTGGTTTCCTTCATCTGCTGTTTTTTGAGTTTTGTTTAAGACTCTTATCCTTCTTCTTCTTCTTCTTCTTCTTTTTTTTTTCTTTCTTTTTTTTGGTTCAACGATTAGCTATTTGAAAGTTGAAACTATGATGTTTCTATTTCTTTTTTTAGTTTAATCCAATGATATTCTTAAGTAATACTTAAACAACCATACATGTTTCTGGGGCAAATTTTTTTTTTCTTTGTTTCATCTTTAACTCAGACCATACGTGAAGCGTGTCAAAAGTGTTATGGCAGAAAATAAACAAAGCTGTCCTATTGTAACTAATTTAATGACTATACTCGTACGATATTTTGTACACTTCATGAATTGAATAGAACTCATGCTTTACAAGCAATCAGTGAATTGCAAGTGTTTCTCTTCTGTAGGTAAGAATAGCAAGCTTTGTGTTGTACCAAGCAAGTTGGTGCCTGCACATGTAACAAATTTCTGTGTCAGATACTTGTTCACTTATGACCCTGATCGTTACAATGGCTGAATCTGATAAAGAAGCATCTGTTGGCGCTTAATGACTTGTTATTGCTGTTCCTGTGACAACGAGCTTAATTTTTCAAGTGTTACGCTTAAAACTACTTGTAATAGAGCAGACTCCACCACAGGTGGATATGAGACTCAGAAATTGGTTGCTGAGGGTAATGCAGATCCATTGATTTCCACGAGCTCCAAAAACATTGGACAATGCAGATCCATTGGCATTTGACACATTTAGACCCCCTTCTGACAAAGAGGTGCTTCTTTCATCATCTAATTTCATTAGTTTTGAAGGGCGCTTAAGATGATTCTGAAGAATCAGAAACAATTGACTAATTGAGAAGATCTATCAGCATCCTTGTTGATTTTCTGAAAGCTGGCATCAGAAAAAGGATGAGATAAAGGAGACTTCTGTACTGTTGCATTTGGATAGTGAAACTACTGTGCAGTGGATCACGGTGTTGTAACAAAGGAGGCTGCATTTTCTGTTTGGTGCATAACCATTGGCAGCCTCTTTTGTTACAACACCCTGGTCAGGTTGGGCCTGCAAATTTAGGCTGTTTAGTGCAGAAGAATTGGCAACCTGAGTTTGTGGCCAAATGGACAAACTGCATGATGACTAGGGGTAAATGGGAGTAAGTACTGGAATTCCAGACTGCCCAATAGTGTGGCTTGTTGCAAAACATTGTGGTTTGTTGTGGAGGCTTCATGCGCTGTTTTTGGGATGCAGAAAAATGGCTACAACTAATGCATGTTGAGGCACAGCAGAAAATTGGCCTTCTTGCATTTGGGGATCAAACCAGACTGTCATCTATTTTTCACAGGAGGGGGTAGGTCAGCAAGAGTTTGAATGCAGGTGGTGGAACTTGCTGGCCGTCATTGAAGGGCAGACCTGAAGAGTTGCCTTATATAGTTAGGATTAAAAAGTTATGTTCACATCATATTGAGGTTATTTGGAATGAATTTTCATCAATCATACATCATCACATCATCGAAAAGATTTGTAGATATATAGGTGACAAAGAAGAATTACTCTGCTGGTAACTCTCGAGAGTATTGCTATGGGGACTATTTTCTTATCTCTTTGTGTTAATTAACAGATCATAATAATTGATGTAACAAGTATACATCATGTCTTTACTCAACATTCACCATATGTTTTCTTATTCTCTGATAATTTTGTTCGGTCTTTTCGTACTTATGTTAAAATTTATGGTATATTATTTTCAGGTATCGGGCATTGGCAGTGCCAGCTTATGCAATGATGGCAGTGGTATTAGCATTAGTATTTTACTGTGGCCTCAACTTCATGTCCACCCCTTCCCCATCTTCCTTATATACAGTATACGGTGAGTGGTTGTCATCTTACTTATTTGATTAAAGTTTTGGGTGTTTCTTTCAGGCTTTCAGCTCATTCGATTCTCATATGCAGATGAATTTAGTCGAGACCCTGTAAGCTCTGCTCGAATGGCCAGTGATGATCAACCCATTGAACCCATATCTGATATCAGTATTGACAGAATCAATCGTTCCATGTTAAAATAACACAACGCAGCCTTTGGCACTGCCTACTAGTACCCAACTGAACCTTTTTCCTCAAAGTATGGTATTGAGTTTTGAAATTAATTAATACATTTGAACCGAGCAAGAAGAAATCCTTTCATAGTAGCAAATGAATCAGCTAGCACCCTTGAGATATATTTGTCCTCAACGAATGTATATTTCAATATATAGAAGTGAACATACATTTCAAGCATACAAAAGGAACCAAGCTTAGATGTCTATAAGAACTTTTCAGACCAAGCAATCTGAAAAGCAAGCATTCTGTACTATTGCTCAGGAATCTTAAACTTCTTACAAAACCCAGCTTAGAGTTCACAAGAGGCTTCTCTACATTGGGGATGAGAAAAGTTGGAAATTGTCGTCCTTTCACCCAGAAACCACCAATCATTGAACTTTAGAAGATGTTGCTCGTATGAACTTCGAGAGTTTCTGGGTTGGTTACAGGACCTTGGATCCTGGTCATTTGGGAGTTCAGCAGATCATGCACTCTGCTTTTCAACTGCAATGCGAGCTGAGGGTGCTTTGACGAAGCTAGTGGAGAGCACCGGAATCCCATTCCTGCCGACTCCTATGGGAAAGGGATTGTTGCCCGATACCCACCATCTGGCGGCAACCGCGGTGAGGTCACTGGCCATTGGCAAATGTGACGTTGTGCTTGTTGTTGGTGCAAGGCTTAATTGGCTGTTGCACTTTGGTGAGCCACCCAAGTGGTCCAAGGACGTTAAGTTCATTTTGGTAGATGTTTGTAAGGAAGAAATTGAGCTGAGAAATCCCCATCTGGGTTTGGTTGGAGATGCGAAATTGGTGTTGGAAAAGATCAATAAGGAGATTAAGGATGAATCATTTTGTTTGGGGTGTTCTCATCCTTTGGTTGAAGCAATTTCCCGCAAAGCCAAGGAGAATATTTTGAAAATGGAGGCTCAATTGGCTAAAGAAGTTGTGCCGTTTAATTTCTTGACACCAATGAAAATTATTAGAGATGCAATTTTGGGTCTGGGTAGCCCTACTCCTATATTGGTTTCCGAGGGGGCAAACACCATGGATGTTGGTCGAGCTGTGTTGGTTCAGACTGAGCCGAGGACCAGGTTGGATGCAGGGACTTGGGGACAATGGGGGTTGGTCTGGGTTACTGCATTGCAGCTGCTGTGGCTTCTCCTGACCGGCTTGTTGTTGAAGTGGAAGGAGATTCTGGATTTGGGTTCAGTGCAATGGAAGTTGAGGTATGCTCCCTTGTATGTTTGCTCTTATATAATATATGTTACTGCTTGTTTATCATGAGAGCTTGTTTGCAATTTTGAGAGCTTTCATTCCTTTAGTAAGCATAATGTGTTTGTCTTACATCATAATTTCTGTGAGAAAGCGCAAGTGGTGATGGTAGATACTGTTTCTCTACTAGAATCTATTTGTAGTAAAAGTCAATTCTCAATGATGTTCTAGAGAGTTAGGGTGAATTATGCTGCTTGTTTTCTTTCTCATGGTTCTCAGGTTATTCTGAGGTCGGATTTCTGGTTGTTGATTTTCATGTCCTTTTGTTTGGGCAGAAAGACTGAGGAAAGAAAATTTTGCCCTCTTATGATTTTGATAGAGGGGATAAAAGGATTTGGTGCTGAGATACTCAATTGGACATGTTGTCTTTACTCAGGGTCAGGTTTTAGTGGCCTAGCAATTGTCAATTGGGATGTGTTGAGAACTAACAGTAAACAGTAAATATTAAAACAACTAGTAGTAATATTCTTGGTGTTTTTGTTTTTGTTTTAATTAAAGGAAAAAGAGTGAAAAGAGAGATAATAGATGGACTGAGTTCTGAGATAAACATTTCATCATAGATATATATTTTCACAAAACAAAGAACTCATATAGGACATAATTTCAACACGTTAAGAATATGTTAGTGATGCAACTAGGTTGCAAGTTCCATATTATGATTTGCCAAATACAAATCCCCTCAGGCCTTATTAAGAGGAAGAAGTAAAAATTCCTTGTGCATCTGATAAGAGAAGATCACTTGTTTATTTGATTAGAGAAGATCACTTGCAGATCATTCACAGAAGTTAGAGAACTTTTATTTTGACATTCTCAACCATGAGTAGAATCAAGTGCGAAAGGAGAGAAAGCAGCACTGGTGTACAACAGAAGCAACCAAGCAAAACCAGAGGGGGAGTGGTTGTAAACGTAAATCGTCATTTTGTGTTGAAGAGGATTGGAAAATTGTTCTGTATTGTTCTGTTTTCTTCTGCTTTTTATATTTATTTTTTATATTTTAACAATATGAAGTTAGAGGATAGAGTTTAGTTATGGTCAGCTGAAGTAAGGGAGGGGCCTTAAGTGATGGACAGCTAGAGTCAGTGAGGACTGAGGAGGTTCTAGGAAATGGGCTGGCGTAAGTGAGGGTGGGACTTAAGAAAACTGGGTAAGAAGGGCAACAAGGAGTGACATGCAAGGGTTTTTAGGAGCAAGATAGGCCTTTTTATTTCAAAAGTTTGCTGTGGTGTCTTTGTAAAATCAGCGGTTGTATTTCCCTTCTATTAGAAATTGTAAAATCTCATTTTTATAATCCTTGATGAGAGCTTCTGGATAGCGAACCTGATCGTTGAATTGATAGTCACCTCAGCAAAACATTCAGGTTCTTGCATACCACAAAAAGAAAGGCTTTAGAAGAAGAAAAAAAAGTGGTTGATTCCTTTAGAATAGGTTTCGACTTTTTATCCATTTCCTTTGACGATCTTTAAGCTGTGAGCTTTCTTCTTAGTTTTAGAGCATGAGGGTCAGGAGTCATTTGCTGTCTTTGTTTTTGTTTCTATGGCTGGGAGAAATGGTGGTCATCTGCCTGAAATGGCCTTTTTTTCAGCATACTTTCTTTGTATGGTTTCTATCAGAACTGCAGATTAAAGTGATTTAGTCCTGGGTTAAAAATTTCAGGTTAGTCTGATAAGTTACAGCATTCCTCCCTCTTTTGGTTAAACTACTCTAGTCCTGGGTCAAAAATTTCACGGTTAGTCTGATGAGTAACATCTTGGAATGCTGTGATCTCTTTCACTGTCTCAATTTAAGTGCTTTAGTCCCAGTTCAAAAGTTTCGAGGTCTCGCTCTCTCTCTCTCTCTCTCTCTCTCTCTCTCTCTCTCTCTCTCTCTCTCTCTATATATATATATATATATATATATATAACTTTTTATCTATATGTTTGTATATACTGGGCATATACATATTTATGTTGCTATCTATGATAGATACGTATAGATAGTTTCTAGTGTTGACAGCAAAGTCTTTGGTCTAAATTGGTGAAGAGGATTAGGTAATTTTGTTTTCATCAGGGGAAAAATGTAGTAGTAGAAGGTAGTGTTCTCACTGGGACTTCTCACCAACCGCAGATAAGTTTATGAGAAACTTGAAATGGAAACGTGACCAGAGTATATAATCCATTAAATTTTCTGTTATTTGACGCCATACTATATGTAGCTTTTGTTAAGGTCAACTATTTTATTCTGAAGCTTTCTCTATTTGACATGAATATCATTTTCCACTTCTTTCGCTTTAAGCAAGAACCTCCATAAACTTTTCATTGGCCCATTTACGTCTTTGTTTATTCATTGTCTTAATTGACACACAAGACACACACACACACACACACACACATATATAATCATGCATCTTTATCTGTCTGCTTGTCTGTATTTCTTTGAGTCCCCAAAAGACATTATTTCATGTGGCGTACATTTTTTCTCGACTTCTGCAGACATTGGTTTTATACCAGTTTCCTGTTGTTGTGATTGTCTTCAACAATGGTGGTGTATATGGCGGTGACCGAAGAAGCCCAGATGAAATAAATGGGCCTTACAAAGATGACCCTGCTCCCACTTCTTTTGTCCCTAGTGCGGCTTATCACACTCTGATTGAAGCTTTTGGAGGCAAAGGCTATCTTGCTGGGACACTTGAGGAACTGAAGTCTGCCCTTGCGGAATCCTTCGCTGCAAGAAAACCAGCTGTTATAAATGTAATATTTGATCCTTATGCTGGTGCAGAAAGTGGAAGACTTCAACACAAAAACTGATGCAGGGGTTAGCTGCATCTTTGTTTGCTTATTTCTGCCGGTAAAGTTTCATCTGAAATCTGTATTAATAATGCAAACTGGTATGAGCTTCGTTCCTTCTGAATTAATAATGTAATCTGGTATGAGCATAATTTGGAGTTATCATGACAAGGAATTCAACTCACAGAATTTGGTTGTCGTAGGCACCATGAATTCAACATGTTGAAATGGACGCCATTGACTCAAATGACATGACACAACGTTTGATTTATAGTATTGTCGCGCAGAAGTTGATAGTGGAACAATTTGTTGAAAGTGGAGCTTATGTTCTATGTAAATGATTCTGGGTAGCGAACCTGATCTTCGAGTTGATAGTCACCTCAGCAAAACATTCCGGTTCTTGCGTACCACAAAAAGAAAGTCTTTAGAAGACAAAAAAGTGGTTGATTCCGTTGGAATAGGGTTCGACTTTTTATCCTTCCTTTGACGATAAAGCTGTGAGCTTTCTTCTTAGTTTTAGAGCATGAGGGTCAGGAGTCATTTGCTGTCTTTGTTTTTGTTTCTATGGCTGGGAGAAATGGTGGTCATCTGCCTGAAAGGCCTTTTTTTTAGCATACTTTGTATGGTTTCAATCAGAACTGCAGATTAAAGTGATTTAGTCCCTGGTTAAAAATTTCAGGTTAGTCCGATAAGTTACAGCATTCCTCCCTCTTTTGGTTAAACTACTCTAGTCCTGGGTCAAAAATTTCAATGTTAGTGTGATGAGTAACATCTTGGAATGCTGTGATCTCTTTCTACGTAAAACCAAGTACTAACTACCCTATTGACATATACATAAAATATGTTAAAAATTGGTATTGACTGGCTGTTTGTCATACTGAAAAACAAACAAATTAAATGTCACTAGATTTTGTGATTTATGCCTATATCCTAATGAAATCAATGCAGAGTCCAACTATGTCACTATCGATAGGGACAAAAAGCAACATCCCATCCAGTAGCCTTATATACACAGAGAGACAAACCAGAGAGTAATAAAACCCGGCCATTGTTCTTATTTTAAGCTCATATCGGTAAGATTACTAGCTAGCTAGAGGAGTTCACACAGACAGATGCAGCAGAAGCTAGAGATGGGAGAGAATCAGATGATTGATGAAGAGAAGAAGTGGAAGGTTACATTTGTGAGAGAGCTGAAGAAGGAGGGTATTATAGCTGCACCAATGGTGGCTGTGACAGTACTGCAGTATCTTCTGCAACTAGTTTCGATGGTTATGGTCGGACATCTTGATCAGCTCTCGCTCTCCAGTGTTGCAATTGCCATCTCTCTCACCAATGTCACTGGTTTTAGCCTTCTTGTAAGTTTTGCTTTTTCTAATTAGCTAGTTTTCATTCAACCTCTATATGTTATGCATTAGCCGCAGCTAGATACTACTTTTCTTGTATCAAATTCACATTTCTCTGGTGTTTTCGATTCACCTTTCATTGCACTAAAATATTTATCATCGGGTGATGTATTCAACTTGTTACCTTTACTCAAGTGTCAATTTTTGGCCCTACTTAATTATCAACATGTGAAATGTTGGGGGCCCCCCCCCCCCCCCCCCCCCAAAAGAGAGAGAGAGAATATGTTGAAATAGGATATATATTTATATGTGTGTGTGTGTGTGTGTGTGTTATCGAGACAACTGGACTGATTTAATAAATGGGTTGGGATGCTTGATAAATGGGTTAACCACTATCTTTTGTTTTCTTTACTTCTCTGTTTCATTTGTGTATGCTCTTTTCAAAGTTAGATAAACAAGTTGGAGTAAAAAACTGGGTGCAATTATATACATTTCCTTTTTGGCAGATCAAATAGATTTCCTTTTAATTTGTTTTAACTAATATATATATATACATATATATAGATAGACCGTTGTGCACAGGTGTAGTAGTAGTTATATAAGTTGTAATGATCAAGTTCCTTTGTATTTATTTGTGGAACAGTCGGGAATGGCAGGTGGATTGGAAACCTTATGTGGGCAAGCTTTTGGAGCAGAGCAATATCAAAAACTTGGAACTTATACTTGCACTGCCATGATCTCTCTTGTTTTGGTTTGTCCCCCAGTATGTCTGCTATGGATTTTCATGGACAAATTGTTACCTTTAGTAGGCCAAGACCCATTAATATCCCTTGAAGCACGCAAATACTCAATGTGGCTTATTCCTGCACTATTTGGTGCTTCAATTCTTAAACCATTAACTCGCTACTTCCAGTCTCAGAGTCTAATTTTTCCAATGCTCCTATCCTCTTTTGCCATTCTACTTTTCCATATATCTGCATCATGGACTCTAGTGTATAAGCTGGGGTTAGGAAGTAATGGTTCAGCGATAGCCTTCAGTTTATCCACTTGGTTATATGTGATATTGCTGGGGTTCTATGCCATGTATTCCTCAGCCTTCGAGAAAACCCGCATTACATTTTCAAAAGATTCTATCCTTCATGTTGGAGAGTTCTTTCGCTTGGCTATCCCGTCTGCTGTAATGGTTTGGTAATTTATTTTTCCTCATTTTAAATTTTTTGTATTTTCATATCCTTTCGAACTCTTCCCACTGTATCGATATCTTGATTTGTTTTGCATTGATGAAAATGTAGTCTGAAATGGTGGTCATGCGAGCTGATTATTTTGCTGTCTGGCCTTCTACCAAATCCGAAGCTGGAGACTTCAGTTCTTTCCATATGGTATACTTCAATTTCAGTACCTGACCACCAGTTAATTTGAAATAGATATGTCAGATATTAACATACTCAAACTCTGTGTCGTTCTTTGTGATCGTATAGCCTTACAATCTCTACTTTGCATTTCACTTTATCGTATGGATTCGGAGCTGCTGCAAGGTACATTCTAAACAAGTTATTTATTTCTCTAGTGCATTCTGTTATTATATCAAAAAGGTCCTTACTTGCAAGCTGTATGTTGTTGTTCCATTAACCGTTTACAATATAGTAAATGTATTTCTAAGACACCAACCTAGGTGTCTGAAAAATACTATAATCAAGTAAAACTAAAACAGGCATAAATGATTTTACAGTACTCGGGTATCAAATGAATTAGGAGCTGGTAATCCACAAGCAGCTCGAGTAGCTGTTCGGGCTGCAATGTTTCTCTCAGTCATTGAGGCTAGTATCGTAAGCACAACTCTGTTTTGCTGTCGTTATGTATTGGGACGTGCTTTTAGCAGTGAGAAGCAGGTAGTGGATTATGTTGCAGTTATGGCACCTCTGATTTGCCTCTCAGTTTTTATGGACAGCTTACAAGCAGTTCTTTCAGGTTAGTACTATCTTTTTCGTATATATCTTCGATCTCTTTGTGTAATGTCACTTGTGCGACATGAAAGACATGCACGTATCTCACGCACAGGGGTAGCTAAAGGAAGTGGATGGCAGCATATAGGGGCTTATGTGAATCTTGGTGCATTTTATTTGGTTGGACTTCCGGTGGCTGTGCTACTTGGGTTTCCCCTACACTTTAGGGGGAAAGGCCTATGGATTGGAATAGTCGTCGGCTCTGCTGTGCAATCAACTCTTCTTGCTTTCATCACCGGTTTCACCAACTGGACTAAACAGGTTCATAACTACATTTGATTTTAGGTTTTTTTTTTTTTTTTTTTTTCCAATTTGTCTTTCACTAATTCCAGTCTGTTTAGCCAAGTTCATAGCTTCGTTTTCAAATTCTACTCCTTTTTTTTCCTGCGAGCTATACTATATTGCTTTTCTCTTACACAAACTTCTTTCAATGTTTTTGTCAGTTTTTTTTTCCGATCAAATTTCAAATTAGTCCCATTACCTTTTAAAATTGATGAATTATTGGTTTTGGAGTGTGAACACTTTGTAAAACAAAACAGTCGAGAAATCAAACCTTAAATTCCAAATTCCAAATGAGTAAAATCATGGTAAAAGAAATTTAAGTTTATAATTTTTTTTTATGTTATATTGGAGGGGATTGAACTCCTAGACTAGTCTCATAAATATAGTCCAACTAGGAGCCCGAGAAAAAGAAAATAAGCTTAATGGAATAATTAGACAGACTTAAGCGTAAACATGTAGACATCTTTAGATCTTTAGTAAATATCATAGTGATAACTTACACATGGATATTTCAGGCAAAGATGGCAAGAGAGAGGATAAATGCAGAGAGATCATCAGAAGACATGGAAGCAAAATGAATGACAAAAAGCGAAACTCTCGAAGTTGTTACTTATAGGCCCTTTTTTCCCTATAATTAATTATTTGTAGTTATTACATTCTTTGTTCATATTGAGAAGTGAATCTTTTTAATATGTATGCGTTCATTGATAAAAAAAAAAAGTATGTGTCATTGAGAAATGGAATACTGACAATTCAACACATATACAATTGCACTGCAACTTGAAATTAACATTGTCAAACCATACACAATTTTGATGGACCTTTTGTAATATACAGATCCTCAAATCACGAGTAGGATGAAAGTTGAGTGAGAAATTTGACAAACCATATACAATTTTAATGGAATGTATGTAATATTTTTGCGAGCTTCTAACATGTTGAATGATGTGTTGAACTTGTGGTAGACGCTACCAGACATCTTGACGATTAGTCACATTCCACCTACAAATTCTCCAATTACAATTTGCTAGCCCATATGCGTAAAGCAAGTGCTGCATCCCACAAAACTAAAGCATAATGGTAATCGAACCTGCAATAATAAGAGTACAAATTGTGATGCCTAATAACAAGGAAAATGCTAGGTTGAGATTCTAAATATGTGTACCAAATAAGCTTTCATTTTCGAAAAAAAGAATAGGTCCGAGAAAACTTATCTAGCCCTATCCCTTTTCTTTTCCTCGTCCGGCGGCGCCCCACCTCGCTGGCAAGACGCGGGTGTGGCCGGACGAGAATTCTCTTCCCTTTGGAGCTTTGAGGCCTTCGTGGACGATGGTGGTAGTCGGAATAGTGGTTCGGCGTGGTCAGCATCGTGGGGTCCGAATCAGACCCTATATGTCTCGTTTGGTTTCATGGGGGTTGAAGGAGAAGATGGGCGGCAGATTGATGGTTGGTGGGTGGGGCTGTTGTATCCTCGACGAGGTCTCAAGGTCCTATGTCCTGGAACATTGATGAGGAAGCTTGGGGTTCGAATGGCCTAAGTTTCGATTGGCTTTCTGATCAAGGCTGGGTTTGGTGGTGGAGGGTCTTCAGTAGTGGTTGGTTGGTCGTTGTGTTGGCTAGGGGTAGATCTTTCGTGGCTTGGTCGGAGGAAATACAGCCTCGGTTAGGTGGCGGCGGCAAGTATGGTCGAGGTGATGCGGTGGCAATTGCGGCTCCGGCGATGCAAAGGTGTTTGTCATCATGCTGGCCTCTACTTGGGCTTGCTAGTGGTTGGGTTTGGGTTTTGCTTCTCGGCCCAGGTTTATTTTCCTTGAATTGTTTTTATTTGTTAGTTTTTAGTTGTCTTTTGTTTTCAATAATTACCCACCTACTTGTGGTTGGATTTAGTGGACTTTGTCCTGGTCTTCCCACTTTGTGTGTCTTGTCTGGCCTAGTGAGGCTATGTGACATTCTTAAATGGACGCTATCCCTCCTAGTGGCAGGATGAAACATAGAGCCATTGGAATTTCTGGTTAGTTACATAGTGAGAAAACTGAGCTAATCGGTAATTTATAGCTTTGTTTTGACATAATTTTTCTGGTATGTCGCCTATTTTGTAAATTGGATGGTATTAATTACTAGTTGTGCAATCTTTTTGCTAATTGATACAAACTAGTTAGAATACATAATTTTTGTCGAGACTCATGCTATTATTCTGCTTATATTGTTTCCACCAACTTTTTTGTTTTTCAATATCTAATACTTTTATTTTATCAGTAACGACCCTTTTACATGACATTTCTATTTTTTTTTCTAAATGGATATGTGGTGAAGCTATGATACCAAACTTGAGATTTGGCTTTGTAGATAGATGAACAAAAAGAAGAAGAAAATTGCTAATGAAATGTAGTTTATTTATTATTATTATTAAATACAACAAAAGAAAATAACGACACATACATATGATTTAAATCCTTCTCCAACATCAATTATTAAGTGGAGGTATATTAATTACTTCATGAGCTACTATAATCATGACATAGAGCATATAATACAGGTACATGAACGTCCAAATAGTAGCAGCCTAGCTGCTGGTGACGTTGCTTGCTTCTACACTGACCCAACGTGAATCGTACGAGATACATAACATCTTTATGAACAACAAAAGCTGGAGATTGGAGATAAAAATATAAGTGCCTATATATAAATAGACACACACTTGGATAATTAATTAGTAAGGTGGAGGAGGATGGTGATGAGGGGGAGGTGGTCTGTAGGGGTCGAAGTGTGGTGGTGGAGGTCCTGGAGGACCAGGTGGATGGTGGTGATGATGATGAGGAGGTGGTGGTGGTGGTGGGTGATAAAACTCAGGACGCGGAGGAGGCGGTGGGCCATGATGATGAAGATGTGGCGGAGGAGGAGGTGGGCCATGATGATGATGTGGCGGAGGAGGCGGTGGGCCATGATGATGATGAGGCGGAGGAGGTGGTGGTGCAAAGGGGTCTGGTGGTGGTGGTGACGGTGGATGTCTACGGAATGCCATAATTTTGTAAGTATGATCGCAACTACTTAATTGACAATATGATCGATCGATATATAACAGTTGATGAAAAGGAAGAACTGATCTAAGGGGGCTGGGGGGAACGTACGGGCTGAAATGAAATATCAATAATCTCAGCAAACTTGGTCAAGACTCAAGAACCGACTTAATGAACTAAGCTTTTTATAACTACTGAGCTCTCTTGTACATCTGTAAGAATCAAGAAATTTCTAGATAAAAACCAATTAACTGGATATATATGAAGACTGTTAGTTAATTGGTGGACTTGTAGATATATGACTGAAACGTGTTGGGTTGAATATTATCTATCAACTTTGCTTGGCCGGCCAGACTTGGTTCCTTAGCAATTAAGACACCTGTCCTTTATTGTTTTCCCTTTTTGCTTTTGTGTTTGCACACCATTAATCTATTGAAAAAATAAATAAATACCACGTACATCACAAAAGAGATCGAAAAGTAAATTTCAGCCAAAAAGATTTATTTTCCTAAACCTCTCCATTAATATCATACGTACTCGATTTTCAGCAACCCGATCATCGCTCGTGTTTAATAGGATCAGAGAAAGCTAGGGTTTTGAACACGTTGTAGAATAGAGAGAGTTTGAGAAAAGACGAGATCAGAACTCAGTTTTTTTTTTATTAATCAAGCTTACAAAGGAATTAATGAGGACAATTATTTATAGTAGTAACTGGAAAACAAAGAAATGCTTAACAAACTAACAGACTTCACAACAAACCCAGTAGATGAGCAACATGTGTCATCAATATCATGAAGCTTCTAGACACTGTTAACACACTTAATAGCATAGCTATCAGTATTGACAGTCCATGAAATATGACCATTCTCAACGGTAAAGTGGATTTGACAAACCATGACCACCATCATGTTCGCGCAGTCGAGACGTGCCAAAATCCATAGTGTCGGCTGAGATGGAGACCGGAGGAGTCGCGGCAGAGAAAGAGACGGGAGCGTGTGGACTGATCTAATATGGGTCCATATATATATATATAGGTTGAATCCAACGGTCAGGATTGAGAGGTTATAGAAATCAATGGTTGAGATCAAATCACATTTAATTTCTTTTTTCATAAATTATTATTTTTAATTCTCAACTTCCGAAAATCATAATAAATAGCTCGGGTGTCTGAAAAATTCTCCTTCTCTTTCCACAGACTCGTCGTAATGTCTACTTCATTTTCAAGTCCTTAAATTGAAATTGAAATTAGAATAATTTAAAAAAAAAATTTGAACCTCCTTAATAACTACTGGAATTATGAATTTATTTATCCCGATTAATTTCAAAATCATTCTCTAAATTTTTTCGGTAACTCACAGAAGGTTATTATCATTTTTGCATAGCCTAATTACATTAACTATATATTAATTTTTATATTTGTTCAATATTAATATTAAACATATAGTCACCATGGTATAGGAAAATTAATTGTACAAAAATAATTTTGTTATACATAAAAAAAATTAAGCTAACCATAAAAGTGAATAAAATTATATTATATCACCAAACAATTATAGTAGTTTCATTTGTTAAGAAAAAAAAACCAAACAATTATAGTGAAAATATTACTTTCAGCCTAATGTCCATATTGGTCATTTTGGAAACTCACAACACTTTTAGTTTTAAGTTTACCAAACACCCTCTCATTGCTTTTAGTACTCACAACACTTTTAAAAAGCTAGTTTACCAAACACCCAACTGCTTTACTTTGCAGCCACTTATTCTCACAGCACAGCAAAAATCAACTTTACCAAACTAAGCCTAATTTAATCAATTAACGTAAGTACTTTTGCATTAGACTTACCAAGATCGGTCACAGTTTTCAGACCATTAGTGTTGTACTAACTACACCAATTGTAAATTACCACAATAAATAAAAAAGATAAGAAAGTACTGCAATAAACTAATTAAATTCTCGTGGTTACCTAATTAATTAGAAGCAGGAAAGAGAAATTAAAGGTACGGCTTGAGCAACTGGTCTCTAACTTAAATGATCATACTAACCTAATTAAATTATTGTACTCACTATTATCTAGTCTATAAGCAAGAAGTTTCTTAATTTCTATTGATCTGGTTGTGTTGAGTTAGAATGGTGATGCCTCAACCCTTCAGATTCCCAACTATAACCACTAACCCCACTAATGATACATTTTATGTACTCTCATAAGTATTGTAACTCTTATGGAGTAAATAGGAGAATACCAAAGGTCTTGAAGAATTGATGTCTTGCGCAATGTATGTAGTCCACTTTTTGTATCTCGTACGAGCATTAGTTTACTGGATAGTCATTTCATTAGGCGTCTTACAACAATTAAATAATAATTTACTAGCCTTTTTGCATGAGCTATGCACGTGCGAAAGTGCCGCGTTCGCGCATGCGAATATCAATTTGGAAGGGGAGTAGCTTACATGTACAAAATGTCATTTTTATTGTGCTTATGCAAATGCATATGTGGGGACATTTTTTTTGTTGCTTGATTTTTCATCGGTTTGCTTCTTAGAAACTAAAACGTTGTAAATTAATTATCATATAAACAATCTTTCAATATTGTACAAAGTGATAAACAAAAAAAAATAGAGAGTGTTCCCAACAATTAATAAATAAATGAAGGAATTAAAAAAAATTAATATAAAAATGTAAGAAACGTGGACAAGTGGATGTGGGATCTATCTATAAATTATTTATTTTTTTATTTTTTTATTTACTATTTTGCCCTTGGTATATGTAATTTTATATTTTGAATAATATCGGTTAAGAATGACCAATTTTTAATTTTAAAAAATTTAATCACTACCTATGTTTTGGCTTTATTAATATAGATGATAAGTTTTTTTTTTTATAAGAAATAATTTATGATAAGTTTAGAATACATTTCTAAATATAATCTCTCTAGAGAAAGAAATGAAATCTTTGAAAGAAAATAAATATCTTTTTTGAATATATATTTCTTTTTGTGGCATAGAATATATATATATATATAATATATATATAATATATTTGTTTAAATTTGTTTTTATTAAAAGTGACCAAAATAACTCGTGTAGCACATGACCAACATTTGGATGAACAAACTTAGAATTGACGGAAATTGTGTAAATTGACAATTTTTACCAAGTTTAGGGGGTCAATTTTCGTAATTACACGTTCGGAGTACAAACTAACAATTATAGCTAAATTCAAGTAGTGTTTTGACAATTAAGCCATTAATCTATCATGTGTGACCTTGTAGGTTCCAATACTAAGTCTTATAGTGGACATTTGATTAAACACATTTAGTAAATTTTTACAACAATTATTAACAAAGGCCACAATATTTAGTGGACGATACTTGGGTGCACACCGGTGTGCACCTCATTGTGCTTACCCCATACATGGTCCAATGAGGGAATGACACGTGTCCCTTTTAAAAAGAAAAAAATATTTTTTCCCTTCTGTTTCTTTCTTTCTGCCTTCGTCTCTCTTCATTCTCTCTTCTGTCGTCTCTCTTCATTCGTAAAGCAACCCCCAAACCCTTCACCGCCACCTAGACCTCCAAAGAATGAAGCGGAACCGCCAATACCTCCGCCAGATCGTCATACGCGGCTAAGAGTAACATCGAATGATTGTAGTGCCAATGGCCTCCATGCAGTGCCCGCTCCCTCTCATCCGTAACCCTAAATTGAAAAACAAACAATCCATTGCTCTCCTCCCGGATTGTAAGTCAATAACGCAGACCCCAAACTCCTGATATTGCCACCATGAAGGACTGAGCAATTGATAGGAGCACAAAGTGTGACGTTTTTAATGTGTTTTCCCTACTATTTGGCTATGATTTAATTGTAACTTTGCTATTTTAGCTTAGTTTCCATATTTGAGTCCTAAATGACGTATTAATGTGAACATGTGCAGAAACGAAGCTTAATGGGCTTTTGCGAGGCCCATTAAGAGGTGGTCTGCCATGAGGCCCAAGAAGGAGGCCCAAACCCAAGAAGGAGGCCCAAACCCAAGATGGAAGGCCCAAATCAATGAAGGAAGGCCCAGGTTCACAAAGCATGAGGAAAGGCCCAAGCCAAGATTTTCGGACATTCTGCCTGTGCAGATTAGTCAACTTGCGAAGCCCATATCTCCCACTTGCACCGTTGGATCGTGCTGTAATTTTGATACACGCTGCATGTGTGTGTTATATATTCTGTATTAAAATATGAGAATCATCCAACCGTTCAAACGTGCATTATTCCGTTCTAAGTGGGCACTGCTCAGTGCTGTCTGCTTTTTATTTCTTTCCTCTTCTTTTATTTTCAATGCTCCACTCACCCCTATATTCTTTCCTCTTCTTTCTTCCAACACTATTAGTGCTTAATTTCTTTTACCTAAATAAATGGTTCATTGCCATATGACTACATTTCCACCATTCCACTTACCATTTCTTTTCTACCACTCACATTCCACTTCTCTTCCTTTTCTTTCTTTATTTCTTTCATTGTCTTCTTCTTCCTCTCCATTCTCCTATAAATAGCAGCCTCATTCTTCTCTACCAATACACACCCCAATGGGGAGGGACAAACCCTCCTATTTCTCTTCCCCCTCTCACATCATATTTTCCATTCTCTAGTATTTAGGGTTTTCAAGGCTTCAAGGAGGAGAAGAAGGAGATGTCACCATCACCACCAGCCATCAACCAAGTTTTCATCACCATCATCACCTCGAGTTCACGGCTTTGGATTGCTTGCTTTCAAGGATTCAAATATCCGTGGTCTTCGAGTTCTTCATGCTCTCCATATGGTGTAATCTGACTTTTCCTTTAATTATTCTTATGAATTCCTCTTTGTTGCTTGATTATTCTTTGTATTAGTTAACATGACATGATTTATATAATTTCCAGCCTATTTATATGAGTTTATTTAGTTATTGGATCCTAATTAATTAGTTCTTCTAGTAGCTTATGTGACTCTGTTTACTTGATTCTGAATTATAGAAAACTTTTATGTGTTTATGTTATAGGGATCGATACTTATAATATTTGCATATAATTGGAGCTAGAGTTAGGGATTACAATTCACCTAATAGTTTTGGAAACCTAATTCACGAGTAGTAAAGGCTTTGGACAAAGGTCGGTGTCAAATAAAAAGGATTGCGGACATATGGACTTTTCTATAATGGGTCGTGCACTTTAATTAACAACTCTTTTCTATGCGTTAAATATGGTTTGATTAGCTAGCTTTCTAGACTAAGATGACATGTTTAATTGGTTAATCTAGGTGCTTTCACTTAGGTTAATTTTCGTAGAGAGGTTTTATTTGGGGAATGGTTAGCTTCTAACTTTCCACATATGTTAATTTCGGTTTCATGGCTAGGGAACTTGGTTAATTTTCGGTCCAATAATTAATAAACTTGTGTATATGTGGCTGAACTTTATATACTTTGTGTTTCATCCCATCTCATTTAATTTATTCTTTGTAGTTTAATTAATTTATTTCATTCAATTTATCTCTTAAACCCCCTTACTTTGTACATATGTATATATTTATACTTTATACATGTTAATAATAATTCTTTATTTTATTTAATTCTTTGTGACAATTTTTGTTAGGTACACCCTTTGATCTCCGTTGTGAACGATACCCTACTTACACCACTATACTACCGATAGGGTTTTTTTAAATTGATGCTCCTTTTGGGCGTGTCAATTTTTGGCGCCGTCGACGTGGATTGAAAATATTCCTAACCTAATATTTTTTTTTGTGAATAGTGTTTATAATTTTTTGTAACTATTACTGTTTTTATTACTTGTATATAATTACTGTTTACTTTTTATTGTTTATAATTTTACTATTTTTTTAACTGTTCATATTACTTGTTTATATTACTTGTCTATATTACTTGTGAATAGTTGTTGTTATTACTTGTTTTTAATACTTGTTCATATTTTATTACACTTAGTAATTTATTTATGTGTCTTTTATATAGTTGATTATTTTTTGTTGTTGTAAGTTGTAACTTGAACGGAATAGGTAAGGTCCTTTTATTAATATTGGCCTAAACCCTTCATTTGTACCGTAAGGTCACTTGAGGTTGAGGGCGGCCTTTATTAACACTTGGAGAATTGTCGAACACTTAAGTGCTTTCTCAACTGAGTAAGGGGCACATGAATGGTGTCTAGATATGATCAAGACTCTGGGTGACGGGTTTGTAAAATTGGATTCAGAGGACTAGTCCACTAAATGAATCCTGCCTCTCGCTTATCTCTTGTGATCTGGTCATTCGCCTTCTGAAAACACGGAAAGTCATTTAAGTCAAGGCATTGCACCTAGGCCGTAAGTCCACCTTGAGTTACCGCTTGGAATCAACTTTCACTCTTTTTTTTCAACTATATTAAGGCAAAAGAACATATTTTTGTTCACTGAGTGTATTGTGTAAATAAAATATACGTAGACATAGGAAAATTTATTCATTTTGTATAGATAATTTGTGACATATTTTTAACTTTGTATATATTTTGTTTTTATTTTGTAAATTTATTACTAACCTTTTTATTTTGTATAGGAAATAATCCGGGTTTATCGGAAATTCTATCACATACATCGGAGCATACGTTTAGGAAGTCAAGGTTGAAAAACCTTGAGGTTGATGTCTTGTTGGTGATTTTTGGTTTCCTCGGGAGTAAAAAGGTAAGTTTTCTTTTCACTCTCGTTATTTATTTAAAAAATAAATAAAAATAAAAAATAGAAAAATGTTAATTGTAAATAAAAAAAAAAGAGTGCTTGTTTTTGTTTTACTGTTTTGAAATTGTTTATTTTTACTGTTTGTTTTACTTGTGGGCTTGTTTGTTGTTTATTTGTTATTGGGCCTTAGGCCCGTTTGTGTGATTGGTTAGTGTTTTAGGTTTCGAAAAATAAAAAAAAAAATTAATAAAAAAAATAAAAAAAAATAAAATTTTTTTTTAGCCCATTGGGCTCGTGTCATTCACGAAGCCCAAAACCCGTAACCCAAGCCCATTAGTGTGTCAGGCCTGTTCGTTTTTAGGCCCATTAGTTAAGCCCACCAATAATTGGCCGAAGATTTCTTTGGCCCAGGCCCACTTTAAGGCCCAGACCATTTCGATGGCTCAGGCCCGTTTAAAGTGTCGGCAAGCGCGTGTGCTACGCGTTTTAACTGTTCACTTTACGACTTTTCGTAAAGTATTAAAAAATAGAAAATAAAAATAAAAAATCAAAAAAACGAAAATCAAAAAATTTTTTGATTGGGCCGACGCACGACTTTTGCGTCGGCCGATTTGTTTAATAAGCCGCATGCGTTTTCACTGTACGCTTTGCGACTTTCGTCGCCCGATCCGCAATTTGCGGGTCTTCTGTCTTTGGCACGTGTGCGAGTGTGTGCGAGTCTTTCCCCTTCCCTTCTGTTTGCGTTAGTTTCCTTAGGTCATTTCACGCATTTTCCCTCTCTCTCTCTCCCATTCTCTCTCGTTTTCTCTCGTTGTTCTTCGTGTTCTTGAGTTTTTCCCAGAAAACCTCCCAAATCCCAGAAGCTTTCCTCCCTTCCCAAACCACAAATGGCCAAAAGAGTCAATTCTTTCAGCGACTTGTTTCAGGCAGGTCCTTCAGAGAACCAAATCTTTGAAGGCTTGGCTGAAATAAATCCACCGAGCATGCTCAATAGCGCTGATGCTAGCATGCCGACCGAGCCACAACCGCAACCACTACCCCAAGCACCAATCCTGGTTGCTGATCCACCAGCCGAGCCGGAAGCCGCTCCTGTCTATAGGAGACTTCCGAGGACAAAGTACACCAAGGCTCAGAGAGATGCACTGGCTGCTTTCTTTGCGGTGTATTCTCACCCCACCAAGCCACAAAGAGAAAGATTTGGTCCGAAAATTGGACTAGAGGAGGACCAAGTCTATTATTGGGGGTCGAGAAATAGGAAGAAATTCGGTATCCTGACGTCTGAGCAACGTATCGCCGAGTTAGAGAGACGAAATGATCAGCTGGTGAGCAAGAACGAGGAGCTTCAACTTCTGAATCAACGACTCGTCGATGCTCTCCACGCCGGCATCTGTCCTAATTGCGGAGGTCCCGTTCCGCACTCGATGTGCCTAGGCGAAGGCTCGAAGTTGTTCCTCCACAACAAGAGGCTCTTCTTGAGTTGTCCGATGATTCCATCGACATGGACCACTTGAGACGGGATGTGCGGAGCCTCATGCCTACCCTAGTCGAGCGCCCATCCATACCTTTGCCATCTGACACCCTTCCCGGACCTGCTCATGATCTTGTCGGAGTCCACACCGACTTGATCTCGGATATCGCCCGCAAGGCCAAACACGAGCTCCTGCTCATGGCCACTGCCGGTTTTCCTCTATGGATTTCTTCACCGACTCCCGACACGTCTATTCATCCCGAGACTCTTCATAGGGCCGAGTACTTGCGAGTGTTTCAACGAGCTGAACCTGCTCCGTACTTCAAAGCCGAATCGTCGAGACACTCGGCAACCATCCATCTTTATCCGACCACCATCGTTCAAATTCTCATGGATGTTGGTCGATGGTTGCCAGTCTTCTGTAACATGATCACAAACGCCAAGACGTTGGAGATCCTTTCCTCCAGCAACGAAGAAGGCTACGAGGAGCATATGCAGGTGATGTCGGCCGAGTTTCTGGTGCCATCTCACATCGTCTCAACTCGTGAAGTCCAGTTCGTTCGGTACTCTCACCAACAACTGGATGGAAGTTGGGTCGTCGTGGATGTCTCCGTGGATGAATTGCGTTCCAATCCAAAGCCTTCCGTGAGATCGATTTGCCGAAAACGCCCCTCCGGATGCCTGATACGTGATCTTCATAATGGATCTTCCTTAGTCACTTGGGTGGAGCACGTGGATGTACGCGAAAAGGAGATGAAGGCCAGTTTCGAACCATTTGTTCATTCAGGGTTCGCTTTTGGTGCAAAGCGTTGGATCTCAACTCTCCAACGACAAGCCGAGCGCTACATGTGCGCCACAGGTATCCACACTTCACCCGGTGACTCTATCATTTCTCCTGAAGGAAGAAGAGGACTTGCGGAAATGGCAAAACAGATGACAATCTGTTTCTTCAACGACATCAGCAACTCAACGTACCATCACTGGACTTGTTCGAACCGAACAAGAGACACTCGAATGGAGGTCAGGACGAACAAGAGAAGGGGTGATCCGAGCAAGCCCCCTGGAGTCAATCGTACTGCTGGCTGTTCCGTTGTTCATCTATCTCATCACACCAGGATCTTTGAGTTCCTCAAAGACGTGCAGACAAGACCGCAATGGGATAGTATGTCGATGGACAGCTCGGTGCGTGTGCTAGCAAATTTCACCATCGGTCTTGACCCGCGGAACCAGATTTCGGTGCTCGCCATTGATAGTCACAACGACTTCCTCATCCTTCAGGAGTGTTGCACCGATGCAACAGGGTCGTCTGTGATTTATGCGCCGATTAACCATTCCATTTTCCAAGTGTTTGCTATCCGGAGTTCAACCGGAGCCATTTCCGCTTATGTCTTCGAGCTTCTCCATTCTCGCCTAACGTATCCGGAGCTATTCTTGACGGAACACTGCGACTATAGTGTTCCGGATCTCGGTGAAGGCTACATCGGCCAAGTCTGCCGTGGAGTCGGCAACTACCCTTGTCCAGGACACACTTCAACGGATCGAGCCGCAGTCAACTAAGGAGCAAATGTTGGATGCAAGGCCCCGCTAGCCTTGTTTGTGACTGTTGGTGACTTGCTTCGGGAGGAGCTTAATGATCTTCAAGGGGGAGTCTTTCGTTTCCCTTTTCATTTACTTAACTGTTGTGTGTTTACTTCTGTTTATGTTGTGTGTTCATTTCAGTTTGTGTGTTTACTTCGGTTGATTTCTGTTTGTGTGTTTAAATTGAATAACCATGCTTGAATTTTTCATTTTCGTGAAATATCTGTCTAACATTGAGGACAATGTTTAATTCAAGTGTGGGGGGAAGGTTTATTTAAAAAGAAAAGAAAAAAAAATTTGAAAATTTGAAAAAATTAAAAAAAATAATTTACTTGTTTTCGTTTTCTACGGTAACAATATATCGACTAGATCATACTTACTCCCTTGGTAGCGTTGAACCTACCATTGCACTTAGTAAGTCACTGTGGTCACGTATTGTTACCCTAATAAGAAAAATTGAAAAAAGAAAAAAAAAAATTGCTTCTGTTGTTTATTTATTTGTTTGTTTTCGTTTTCTACGGTAACGGTATATCGACTATATCACACTCACTCCCTTGGTAGCGTTGAACCTACCATTGCACTAAGTGAGTCCCTGTGGTCACGTATTGTTACCTACATTGAAAAATCAAAAAAATCAAAAAATCAAAAATTACAAAAATATTTGCTTCTGTTTTGTTGTTTTTGCGTGTTTTATTGTGTTTTGTTCTTTCCAATTCCGATGATGAATTGAGTTTAATTGTTGTGATTAGGAGAATGTTTATTATATGTCAAGGCTTTGTGTAGTTTGCTTTGAATTTAATTTGCATAACTTATGATTGCTCGAATTTCCATGTTCACATAACCTGTGTTGATTAATTGATTGCAATCCGAGAAGCACATTTGAACATACATTGTCATGCATACCCAGAAAATGTGAGGATTTGAGCCTATTGAATATTCACATGTATGCATCATTCATACATTTACTCGTTCTTCATGTGTGCACAATTCATGAGTTTTGAACCTAGAACTTGCTCAAAGACCACTTGAAACATTTTGTTAATCTGTAATGAATTAGAGATGAGTAAGGCATTAGTTGAGCACCATGGCCAAAATATTCACCATCCATCTAAACACGAACTTTAGGAATCCCCTTTTGAACTAAACACTCATTAGCCTTTTCTTTTGTTCACCCACACCATCTCACCCTTGTTTTATTGTGTTTGCAAGATGATGATAGTGACTTCTTGTGTTTTTATGCTTCGGATTTGTATGGTAATATACCAAAAGGCAAGTGTGGGGGTGCATTTTATTTTGTTGTAATTGTTCAAAGAAAGAAAAAAAAATCAAAAACAAAAAGAAGGAATAAAGTTCCTCAAGAAAAAAAAAAGAAAAGAAAAAAAAAAGAAAGGAAAAGAAAAAAAAAATAGAGTTATTTTCTTGTTTTAATAGAAGGTTGGAGGAGAATAAGAACGTTGTTTCGGTTATAGCATAGGTATGAGTTTCAAAGTCGTTGATTTGTCTTGCAAACATATGAAACATTTTTCATTTCCAGTCCCTTCATTCATTATTCACCATTCACCATTTACCATCCACCTTTTGGCCCCTGTTTCACCCTAAAAGCCCTTATGATTTAATGATTTGTGGATTAATTGTAGAGAGTTGGTTAATGAGCAAGCTTATGGGAACGTTACTTGTGTAATTGTTTTGAGAGTAAA
Source organism: Rubus idaeus (assembly GCA_030142095.1). NCBI lineage: Eukaryota > Viridiplantae > Streptophyta > Magnoliopsida > Rosales > Rosaceae > Rubus > Rubus idaeus. The sequence continues at coordinate 21,299,652 of CM057965.1, forward strand.
CACTTAACCCTAAACACTGAGCGGAAATATTTAGTGATCATTGTGAGCTTTAGTGGTTAATGTTGTGTAGATGTGCCTATTGGATTGCATGCGATTAATTGTATACTCGGTTTTCACACACTTCACCCGAGCATGAATGAGATGTACATGTTAAATGCTTAGCAAATTCTTTAACCTTGGTATATAATTTTTATTCTCTTGATTATAATTTTTTTGAACTCGCTGAGGGTTATGGTTGGAAAAACCATTCTGTTTTGTGTTTCCTTTTCTGTTTTGTGTTGTTCTTGTGTTTGCTAGAGGACTAGCAGTAGCTAAGTGTGGGGGAAAAAATTGATACGCTCAAAATGAGCATCAATTTAAAAAAACCCTATCGGTAGTATAGTGGTGTAAGTAGGGTATCGTTCACAACGGAGATCAAAGGGTGTACCTAACAAAAATTGTCACAAAGAATTAAATAAAATAAAGAATTATTATTAACATGTATAAAGTATAAATATATACATATGTACAAAGTAAGGGGGTTTAAGAGATAAATTGAATGAAATAAATTAATTAAACTACAAAGAATAAATTAAATGAGATGGGATGAAACACAAAGTATATAAAGTTCAGCCACATATACACAAGTTTATTAATTATTGGACCGAAAATTAACCAAGTTCCCTAGCCATGAAACCGAAATTAACATATGTGGAAAGTTAGAAGCTAACCATTCCCCAAATAAAACCTCTCTACGAAAATTAACCTAAGTGAAAGCACCTAGATTAACCAATTAAACATGTCATCTTAGTCTAGAAAGCTAGCTAATCAAACCATATTTAACGCATAGAAAAGAGTTGTTAATTAAAGTGCACGACCCATTATAGAAAAGTCCATATGTCCGCAATCCTTTTTATTTGACACCGACCTTTGTCCAAAGCCTTTACTACTCGTGAATTAGGTTTCCAAAACTATTAGGTGAATTGTAATCCCTAACTCTAGCTCCAATTATATGCAAATATTATAAGTATCGATCCCTATAACATAAACACATAAAAGTTTTCTATAATTCAGAATCAAGTAAACAGAGTCACATAAGCTACTAGAAGAACTAATTAATTAGGATCCAATAACTAAATAAACTCATATAAATAGGCTGGAAATTATATAAATCATGTCATGTTAACTAATACAAAGAATAATCAAGCAACAAAGAGGAATTCATAAGAATAATTAAAGGAAAAGTCAGATTACACCATATGGAGAGCATGAAGAACTCGAAGACCACGGATATTTGAATCCTTGAAAGCAAGCAATCCAAAGCCGTGAACTCGAGGTGATGATGGTGATGAAAACTTGGTTGATGGCTGGTGGTGATGGTGACATCTCCTTCTTCTCCTCCTTGAAGCCTTGAAAACCCTAAATACTAGAGAATGGAAAATATGATGTGAGAGGGGGAAGAGAAATAGGAGGGTTTGTCCCTCCCCATTGGGGTGTGTATTGGTAGAGAAGAATGAGGCTGCTATTTATAGGAGAATGGAGAGGAAGAAGAAGACAATGAAAGAAATAAAGAAAGAAAAGGAAGAGAAGTGGAATGTGAGTGGTAGAAAAGAAATGGTAAGTGGAATGGTGGAAATGTAGTCATATGGCAATGAACCATTTATTTAGGTAAAAGAAATTAAGCACTAATAGTGTTGGAAGAAAGAAGAGGAAAGAATATAGGGGTGAGTGGAGCATTGAAAATAAAAGAAGAGGAAAGAAATAAAAAGCAGACAGCACTGAGCAGTGCCCACTTAGAACGGAATAATGCACGTTTGAACGGTTGGATGATTCTCATATTTTAATACAGAATATATAACACACACATGCAGCGTGTATCAAAATTACAGCACGATCCAACGGTGCAAGTGGGAGATATGGGCTTCGCAAGTTGACTAATCTGCACAGGCAGAATGTCCGAAAATCTTGGCTTGGGCCTTTCCTCATGCTTTGTGAACCTGGGCCTTCCTTCATTGATTTGGGCCTTCCATCTTGGGTTTGGGCCTCCTTCTTGGGTTTGGGCCTCCTTCTTGGGCCTCATGGCAGACCACCTCTTAATGGGCCTCGCAAAAGCCCATTAAGCTTCGTTTCTGCACATGTTCACATTAATACGTCATTTAGGACTCAAATATGGAAACTAAGCTAAAATAGCAAAGTTACAATTAAATCATAGCCAAATAGTAGGGAAAACACATTAAAAACGTCACACTTTGTGCTCCTATCAGCAATCACCTTCTTCTTAGCTAGCAAACGACCCACCAAGTAGAAAAAATGATCATTGAGAGCCTCACCCCCCAAGAACCCCAAATTCACCGCTGCATCATCAGAGAGAGCAAGCGCAAACGTCAACCTCGCCGACATCTCTTCCACCATTTTTGGGAAAAAAAGTTATTGTGTTAGATTAGTCAATGACGGCTAGAGAGAAAACCCTAGCAGAGCAAAGACCTTCTCTTGTTTTACATGAAAATCACTTTGCCCACAATTGTTATAGCTTGTTTCATACAATTTAAAACCACATTGTAATTTAACTTCAAAGATTCATCCACATTCTTAGTAGTAACTCTTAGAAGCAGCTCTTGACTATTCAAATTTGCTAGATGTCACACTCCGACCTAGGGTAGAATTTTTCTTCATTTTTTTTTTGAAATCCAAGGTGTGATTAAAATATAAAAAAAATTGAATATAAAATAAAACCAACATTTTGTTAGTGAAATCAATTTCTTATTTCAATACAAAAAAAATTCGTACTATTCCAATCTACTTAGAGTACCAAATTCTTGAACAATAATCTTACATGTGTAAATTGAAAAATTCTTACTCGTGTAAACCATAACTAACTCTAATTTCTTCTATGCTCTAACTTTCATAGTTCTCGAATCTAAAATCTACAAATTGTTAAGGGGTGAGTATAAAGCCCAATACATAGGAAGCTATTAATCTTCAAATAACAAATAACAAAGCAACAATTATATAATATGTATAATATTTCTATTTCCGAGAATTCATATAGTAGAATAGATATAGCGTACACTTTTCATACCATGTATTTTATACCAAAATAACCCCCACCACAATTAACCTTTCCCCTAACCCTTTTGTCAGTCATCTTGTCCATTTTTCTGTTGCCAATGCCGAATTACCTTTTTTTTATACTACATTGACATACATGAAATCTGAAACCCACCAAGATTAAGGACTATTCAACTACACAAAAGATAGAACATAGAAGCCAATGATAAAAGATTTAAAAAAAAAATCACTCAAGCACGGGAATGCAATTAATATATTACATAAGCACAAGCGGTATGTGAGATAGGGGCGGAACAAGCCTGGTGCTATTTTTCCAAAGTCCTTTAGTGAGGGGAAAGTAGATATGAGTTTGCACCTCCCCCTTCTCCATTGCCCAGATCTAGACCTTGTCGGTTCTAGATCTCTAGGTTTCGAGAGTTAGGGGCGGCACCCCTTGTTCGAGTTTCTTGTCCCGGCTTTGTTTTTTTTGGGGTTGATTTCCTCCTAGCCCCCTCCTAGCCCCCTCATGGATCTTCTCCTCTGTCTTCGATCATTGTCTCCCTCGTCTTCATCTTCTTCTTCTACCTTTTTTTATTTGCCCCCTTCTTCCTACCTCACGTTTACTCTCTTATCGACTGACCTCTGTTAACCGTTTACGTTTAGTCCCAAACCCCCTTCAATTCCGCTGGCATTATATCCTAGAATTTGGATATAATCAGAAGTATGGATACTAGAATGACCTCGTCCCAGCTAGGGACAATGGAGTGGGCAAATAATCTGTCACGATTCCATCCTAGGTGTCGGATTGAAGTCTCGGAGCTGTTTCGTGGGGATTTTTTTTAGGAGATTGGTGGTGGATCCACCCACATATCGGTGGCTATATCTTAACTGATGATGGCAGCTGTACCTCTATGAGGATTAGTGTTCATCAATTTGGGCTAGGCATGTATTTTCCTAGTGTAGTTATTGGGTTACCTAGTTTAGGCCCATTGTATTGGTTAATTTTTGTACCCCTTATCAAAGTTGTATGTTATGCTGGGCTGGTTGCCTATGTTTTGTGTTTTCCTTTGATTTAAAAAAAAAATCTTGAGTGAAGATTTTTGAACCTCAGTTAATTAAAGGTGTTCACTGTAGGAAAAGCCCAAGTAATAATAATAATATTAAGGGCTAATTTCAATTTATTACCCTATACTTTACACTCAAAATCAGTTCAGTCCCTATACTTTTAATTTCATCAGTTATACCCTTGTACTCTATAAATTTGATCAATGTCATCCAACCATCATATTTGGGCTTTTTTTGGAGGGTATTTTCATCATTTTATATTTATTATTAGTAGATATAATTAAATAATTTATTAATAGTAGAATTAAAATAAAATAATTTATTACTAATGGAAAAAATAATAATAATTTTATAAATTGAAAGTTAGCATGAAAAATAAAATAATGTTAACTTTCAATGTATGAAATTATTTTATTTTATTTCTAATAATATAATTAATAGAGTTATTTTGTTTAGAGTTTATGACATAAATGACGAAAATGCCCTCATCAGAAATTTCAAATTTAACAATTGGATGACATTGATCAAATCTATAGAGTATAAGGTGTTTTTGATGAAATTGAAAGTACAAGAACTGAATTTATTTTGAGCATAAAGTATAGAGTAGTAAATTGAATTTAGCCCTATTATTAATAACACCGAAAGTGTCTCTTTTTATTTTGAGCAAGACGTGAAAGACAAGAAGTCCAAACCGGCCCTAACGGAACACGCCTTACGCTCTAGCAAAAAGAGAGATGGAGAGTACAAGTTCTCTGCCCGAGCAGACGCCACCGATCTCCCTAGTGTTGCGTTCCGGTCCGGCAGAGGAAGGAGATTTCAGTGGTCCAGTGTCTTTGGTTTGGGAGGGATTGCTGACTTGGTTTGTTTGCAGACGGGTTGAGAGTGGCTGGATTCGGGTTTGGAGGTCGTGGGTCAGAGTGGGGTGATTTGGCGGTGACGATTGTGATCCGTGTGGATGCTGTTGCGGATTATTATCTCGGGTTCATATGTGGTCGGATGGGGTCGTGGGTGGATGCAGGGAGGGTTGTGTTGGGTGATTTTTGGCCGGGTTTGGGGTTGGAGACGGCAATTTGGGATCGGCATTGTCCCTTACTTAGCTTGGTTGCTCAGCTCTTGTCGGTTTGGTGGTTCTGGTCTGGCCTTTATGGGTGACGTGGAGTTTGGGCGGCCGAATGGATTGCGGCCTTTGAGCGGAGTGAAATTGGAGTGATGGGATGGGTTTGTGGTGGTGGAGGTTCGGCGGCTCGAGTCCACATAGGTTTTGCCGGCAATCTGGTGTAGCGACAAGGCTACAATTATATGGAAGTTGTTGATCATTGATGAATTGCTAGTGTGGATTGATGTTGAGCAGGGGTTTGAAGCAAGGAAAGGTGATTTAGGCGAAGTCTGTAGGAGGATCTAGTGGTGTTTGCAGACGATTGGATCTATTAAACTTTCTAAATCTGATAGGGATCAGAGTTTGGTCATGCTAGTAGTGATAAACAAACAAAATATATACTAACTATCAGATATATGTAAACAAAGATCAACAAAATACATTCAGACACAATTCCTTATGTTCGTATTAATCATATTACATGAATATAAACTAGAGTTTATGTAGCAGTACCTGGAGCAGCCATGGAGGATGAATGTGAACGAGAATGAAGTCTTTTGCAAGGATATAACGTCAAGTGTCTCTCTATTGGGCAAGATGTTTTAGACTTGTGTATAGAGCTTACATGGACCTCACTAATATAGAGTTGTTCAACAGTTATCCGCCCATAAGAGATTCACTACCAATGTCAAACTTAAACTCTATATCAACCTTAATATTCATCTTTATCTTGTATGCTAAGATAACAAGATATCATATCAAGTTCTCATCTATATATGATCAAATATATATGTCAACATAGACAACATAAGTGGAACAAATCGCAGCATCCTATACTTGATCCTTAAGTCATTGAGTTAACTACAACAACTTAGTAATTAATATTGAGTCCTAATGTAAGTTTTCTTACATTCTCCCACTAGTACCAGTATCTGTTATATGTAGTTGCTAAAAAAAACATAACCAAGTCATAACTAAAGTGTGCACAAGAAGCTATCAATTTTCCAGACTTGACATTGCTCAAAACAAACATCAAGAACGATTATAGAACCGAGAGAAAAATGTACTTTATGAAAGTACACCACACCAAGGACTAATACAAACCTTGATCGAAGTTAAAGAGCATCTGTTGGCGTGAGTCATGCCATATAATTAGGATTGTGAATATTGTGAGTTATTAGGAATATATTGTGCCATATATTGTGTATTATTAGGAATATTATGTAGTAATTAGTTTCCTAATAGGACTATAGTTATGTCTCTTGTATATGTACTCTGTTTCTTGAGGAGATGAATACTATTCTAGAATTCCCCGAATCCCTTTGTTCTTGTGCTCTTTTTGATTTGGTATCAGAGCCGAGATCCATTCAGGACTCGGTTGTGCTATTCAGTAATCAGTCTACTCTCGTTCCCTTGTTCCAGATATTAATTCCTTTGTTTGTTGCTGGTTCTTTTGGTTTGTTTCTGTCACTGTCCTTTTGTTTGTTTCTGGAAAGAATCAAAGCTTGCTGGTCCCGTTGTTTGCTGCTATAAAAAATATATATATACAAGCTTGCTGGTCCCTGTGTTCTTTCGTTTGCTATTGAGAAGAGAAAAAAAAAATCAAAGCTTGCTGGTCCCTTTTGTTTGTTGCTTAAAAAAAAAATTCAAAGCTTTGAGTTATTTTTGGTGATTGCCGAACCAATTGTTGCTGGTCTCTTTGATTTGTTGTTTGTTTATTTGGGTATTTTGAAGAAGGAAGATGGTGGATTTGACTATTACCGAAGGGACTAGTGGAGGATCAAATACTGGAGGGTCTAACTCTGTGGCCCGTGAGGTTATGATTGTTCAAAATGTAACAGACAACTCAAGTTTTGGTGTAAAGTTTGATGGCACCAATTATCAGTTATGGCAAATGAAGATCCATATTCAGGGAATTGGAAAGTGGAGTTATGTTACTGGAAGCACTGCAAGACCTGCTGCAGGACCAAAAGCCGACGAATGGGATACGGCAAATACTAACGTGATGGGAATTCTTCTCAAAGCTATGATTCCAGAGGTGATGCAATTATTTGCAAACTTTGATTCTCCTAAAGCAATTTGGGATTCTGTTGCTGCTACCTATTATGATGGGAATGATTTTGCTCGTGTTCATGAGTTGAATGTCAAAGCTTTCAAAATAACTCAATGTGGACAACCTGTTGCAACTTTTTATGCGAATTTGAAGACATTTTGGCAGGAACTTGATCAGAGAAACCCAAACCCTATGACTTGTACAACAGATATCACTTCTTATCGAACTGAACAAGACAAGATGCGTGTTCATGTCTTTCTTGTTGGTTTGGATACTCACTTTGAAGGGGTGAAGAATGAGCTATTGCGTCTTGCAACACCACCCACATTGGAGCAAGCTTTTGCCTATATCCGAAGAGATGAAGCCAACAAGGCTGCTGCCAAGAGTCTTCATACTGAAATTTCTGGTTTAGCAATCCAAGCTAAAATTCAATCTCAAAGTGGGAATTCCTCCCTCGTTCCATCTCAAAATCAGTATCGACCTCGGAATCAGGGATACCAGCAGAATCATAATTATAATCAAATGACTTGCAATTATTGCAAGGAAGTTGGTCACTTCAAGAATCAATGTCCTAAGCTGCGAAGGTTTAATTCCAACAACACTGGTTGGAGAGGAGGCAATAATACTGGAGGAAGTAGTGGTGGTCAGAGAGGCAAAGCAGCAGTCCAATTAGTACCAGAACCTGACTTCTACGGCGTTGAAGGGCAAGACCCCTCTAAGTGTAACGTTTCCTTGACTAAGGGAACTCGAGGTAAAATTGGTATTGCTTTACATGTTTCTGACTTTACTGGTAGTGATACGTGGATAATTGATTCAGGTGCGTCTGATCATATGACCTATGATAAGTCTTTCTTTGTGTCTATGTCGTCTCCTTCTATATCTCATGTCTCTAATGCAAATGGTGCGTCTTTTCCGGTCTTAGGTATTGGGTCTGTTCAGGTTACACCATCCATTGTTTTACATGATGTTCTTTATGTACCCTCGTTGTCTCATCATCTTTTATCTGTATCCCAGTTAAATTCACAGAATAAGTGCTCTGTAACCTTTTATCCAATGTATGTTGTTTTTCAGAACCTGTGCACTCGGGTGATCATTGGCAAGGGAGACCTGAGGGGGAGACTGTTTCACTTGGATTGCATGTACGCAGAACAAACACAAGCACCGGAACAGCCTTTGGCCCTGACATTGAGTTCTGATCGGCTGAGTGAGTTATGGTTGTGGCACAGACGTTTGGGTCATCCGTCTTTTGGAGTTATGAAGAAGTCCATGCCGTCATTATTTTTGGGAGTTAGTGATTCTAGCCTGCATTGTGAAACTTGTGCTTTGGCTAAGAGTCATAGGTCTAGTTATCATTCGAGTTTGCATTCTAGTACTATGCCTTTTGAGTTAATTCATTCAGATGTGTGGGGTCCTTCTAAACATTCTACCCTCTCTGGAATGCGATATTTTGTGTTATTTATCGATGACTTTACTCGATTATCTTGGGTAGTTTTACTTAAGTCCAAAGATTCTGTTTTCTCTGCTTTTACAGCTTTCCATAGTCTTATTCGTACTCAATATGATGCTCATGTTAAGGTCTTTCGTTCTGATAATGGGGGTGAGTTTGTCAATCATTCTTTTAATGAATATTTCCAACACCACGGCATAATACATCAAACATCTTGTCCACAAACACCTGAGCAAAATGGGGTATCTGAACGAAAAAATCGTCATCTTTTGGACATGGCTCGATCTCTTCTACTTAGTGCTAACATGCCTAAGTATCTTTGGGGAGAGGCCATCTTGTGTGCTTCTCATCTTATCAATCGTCTTCCCTCTGCCCCTCTTCAAGGTCGTGTCCCACTAGAGGTTTTGTCTAACTATGTTTCTATTCCGTCTTCTAATACTCTTTCTGCTCGTGTCTTTGGTTATGTTGCTTATGTTCACCTGTATAAGAACCAAAGGTCAAAATTGGATGCTAGAGCCCTTAAGTGTGTGTTTGTGGGGTATGGTTCTCATCAGAAGGGCTACAAATGTTATCATCCTCAATCTCAGAAGTTCTATGTCACCATGGATGTTACATTCAGTGAAGATGCCTGTTATTTTTTGTCTCCTGTGACTCCTCGTCAGGGGGAGAAGTCTGGCTATTATGAAGACTTGTTCAGTGGGCAAGATGAGAGACTGACATCTGAGTTCTCAAGACTGGAGTGGTTGGAAACAGAACTTGAAAAATTGGATGACAACCTACCAACCAATCAGACCAACTCCACCGACCAGTCCGAATGTGAAGTTGAAATTCCCGATACCTCTAATGTTGCCGATGCCGTCTTCAACAGTTCTTTAGTCTCTCCCTCTCCTTCAGCTGTCTCACTTGCTGAAACATCACTCGAGGTATGTTCTAACCCTCCTTTGTCTAATACTCCTTCTGTGTCAAATAGTCTTTCTTCTGTACTAGGTAGTGTTCCTCCTTCTATATCCGGTACTGTCCCCACAAAAAATTTGCCTAGTCGTTCAACCCGTGGACAGCCCCCGAAACACTATGAACCTACTCTAAATGCAAAGGCCAAATACCCGGTTGCTAATTATGTGTCGACCCATAGATTGTCCAAACCGTATGTAGCCTTTGTGAATCAATTATCTTCTGTGTCTCTTCCTAGTAAAGTGCAGGATGCAATGCGAGAGGAGAAGTTGATGAAAGCAATGACAATTGAAATGGATGCTCTTGAGAAGAATTGTACGTGGGAGTTAGTATCATTACCACCTGGAGTGGGTGTATACTGTGAAACACAATTCGGATGGTTCAGTGGACAGGTACAAGGCATGATTAGTGGCTAAAGGCTATACTCAGAAGTATGGGGTGGATTATGATGATACGTTTGCACCAGTGGCTAAGATGAACACAATTCGAGTACTTCTTTCGTTAGCTGCTAATCTTGATTGGCCTTTGCAACAATTTGATGTTAAGAATGTCTTCTTGCATGGTGATCTGCATGAAGAGGTTTATATGGATTTACCTCCTGGATATGACACCTCTACTGGAGCGCAGGTGGTGTGCAAACTGAAGAAGTCTCTTTATGGTTTAAAGCAGTCTCCCAGAGCTTGGTTTGGCCGGTTCACCAAGTTCATGAAGAAAATTGGGTACCGACAAAGCAATTCAGATCACACCTTGTTCCTTAAACATCGGTGTGGTAAAGTGACTGCCTTGATTATCTATGTTGATGACATGGTTGTGACAGGTGATGACTTTGAGGAGATTCAAAGGTTACAAGGTCAGTTATCTTCTGAATTTGAAATGAAAGATTTGGGTAATTTGAAATATTTTTTGGGAATTGAAGTTGCTCGTGGGAATGATTGTATTATGTTGAGTCAGAGGAAGTATGTTTTAGACTTGCTGGCAGAAACATGTATGCTTGACTGTAAACCTGTTGATACTCCTATTGAGCAGAACCATCGGTTAGCAGAGTATTTAGATCAAATACCTACAAATAAAGCAAGATACCAGAGGTTAGTTGGACGGTTGATTTATCTGTCCCACACTAGACCAGATTTAGCTTATGCAGTTAGTGTGGTGAGTCAGTTTATGCATAATCCCAGTGAGGCTCATATGGATGTTGTGTTTCGTATTTTGCGGTATTTAAAGTCTGCTCCAGGGAAGGGATTAATCTTTTCCAAATACAGTCACTTGGATGTTTCTGGATACACAGATGCAGACTGGGCAGGTAATATTACAGATCGTAGGTCTACTTCGGGTTATTTCACGTTTGTGGGTGGTAACTTGGTTACTTGGAAAAGCAAGAAACAAAAGGTGGTGGCTCGTTCTAGTGCAGAAGCAGAGTATAGAGGAATGGCCCGAGGACTTTGTGAGATGTTGTGGTTGAGGAATTTGCTGAGAGATTTGGGGTTCAGGCAGAAAAAGGCTATGCCGCTTTATTGTGATAATAAAACTGCAATTGAAATTGCTCACAATCCTGTTCAGCATGATCGCGCAAAACATGTGGAGGTAGATCGACACTTCATTAAAGAAAAGCTGGATAGCCAGATCATTTTGTTTCCATTCGTTCCTACTGAAGAACAGTTGGCTGATATTCTGACAAAGGCTCTCTCGAGTAAGGCCTTTTATGACTCACTTGACAAGTTGGGCATTCGTGATTTGTATGCACCAACTTGAGGGGGAGTGTTGGCGTGAGTCATGCCATATAATTAGGATTGTGAATATTGTGAGTTATTAGGAATATATTGTGCCATATATTGTGTATTATTAGGAATATTATGTAGTAATTAGTTTCCTAATAGGCTTTAGTTATGTCTCTTGTATATGTACTCTGTTTCTTGAGGAGATGAATACTATTCTAGAATTCCCCGAATCCCTTTGTTCTTGTGCTCTTTTTGATGCATCAACAAAATGAATAAACTGTATATACACTCATGCTGAAATACCTGTATGAACAATTTTAAAAAAGTTTCCACATGATATGGTTGTTGTACACACAACCTCATTCATACAAAATCAATAAGTGCGCAAACAACCAAAGGAAGTAATATTCATAAAACAGAAGTAAGAAAAAAAAAACTGCAACTGTAATGAATATAATGAAGGAAAAAATTCTTTTAAGTGAATAATTGCCAAAGCATGCTGAAACAAGGTTCTATAACATGAACAACTAAGAAAAAACAATACAAGTCAAAATAATTTAAAGCTCCCACTAGGCTCAAGCATCTAAAGCTTCTAAAATTCCATAATCTCTAACATGTTGCTGAAAAGTAGCAACTGCTATAGCTTTAGTAAAAGGGTCTGCTAACTGTGACAATGTATTGATCTTCACGTTGTCAATCTCCTGATGTTTAACCCTCTCTCTAATACTATAGTATTTGAGGTCTATGTGTTTAGAACTAGTAGGCCTTTCGTTATTCTTAGTGAAGAAAACTGTTGCTGAATTATCACAGAACACCTTCAATGGCCTGGACAATATTGTATCAACTATCTTAGTTTGTATCAAGAAATTCTTGATCCACAAACCTTGACACCCTCCTTCATAAATAGCAATAAATTCAGCTTGCATGGTCGAAGTAGTAACAAGTGGCTGCTTCATTCTTTTCCAAGCAATAGCACTACCTGCTAGTGTAAAAACATATCCAAAAGTGTACTTATTAGACTTTGGATGATTAGCTACAAAATCCGAGTCAGTGTATCCCAAAACTTCTAGATTCTTAACATGTCTATACACTAACATATGGCTCTTGGTTCGCTGTAAATATCTAAGCATATTTTTTCCAGCAACCCAATGTTCAAAACCTGGGTCAGATTGAAATCTAGAGAACATACCTACTGCAAAAGCAAGATCAGGTCTAGTATAAACTTGTGCATACATTCGGCTTCAAACTAATCTATCATATGGTCTTGACTTCATCTCTTCTCTTTCCACATTTGTCTTAGGACACTGCTTCTTGTTAAGTTTATCTCCTTTAAACATAGGTACCTCTTCAGATGAACAATTCGGCATATCAAACCTCTTGAGTACTTATTGATGTAGTTGTGTTGAGACAGACCAAGCAAACCTCTAGTTTGATCCCTTTTAATTTCAATCCTCTGGACATAACTAGCTTCCCCAAGGTCTTCCGTATCAAAATTCTTTGATAGAAAAGCCTTAGAGTTGTTAAGTAACTTCATGCTACTGCTAGCCAAAATTATGTCGTCCACATACAAAACTAAGAAGATGAAATTCTTCCCTTCAGACTTCAAATAAACACACTCATCTACCAAGTTCTCTGTGAATCCATGTGAAATAACCACTGCATTAAACTTCTTATATCACTACCGAGATGCCTGCTTCAGGCCATAAATAGACTTATTTAGTCTGCAAACCAAATGTTCAGTTCCAGGCTTCACAAAACCCTCGGGTTGTTGCATTTAAATTTCTTCTTCTAGTTCTCCATTCAAAAAAGTCGTTTTCACATCCATCTGATGAAGTTCCATATCAAAATGAGCTACCAATGCCATTATAATCCTGAAAGCATGTTCAGTTGAGACAAGAGAGAAAGTCTATTGACACTATTATTTTCGCACACCAAAAAGATGCACAAAAATAATAATATCGAGATAAACCCTACTGTGATATGAATATCGAATGTAGTATAGGAAAGTAGGGATCGTTACCCACAGGAGATTGTTTATTTGTTTTTCTATGTCACGAAAATTAAATAATATATACAACAAAGAATTTATTTACAAATATATACAAAAGATGTTTTTTGATTTTTTGAAATAATTGAAAGCAACAAATAAATAAAAGAAAATATTTTTGGATTTTTAATTTAGAAAATTTAATTAAACAAAAATAACACAACAAACAATACGCACTCTTGATATGTTAACCTATAACTTCCTTTCAATTAAATGTAGTTACTCAGACTAAACCAATGACATGTTGCACTTAATCTATTGTTCTCTCTTACTTGGTATGTTAGGTGCATGGCATATACTCCCTAACTTAGCTTCTAAAATGCAACCTAGAATGGTATGTTCATAGATTCAACATTAAGAAGTCATTAAGAATAAAGAGAACGAGTAACGCTAGGCAACTTCGACACTGATGTAGTTCTAATTGCCTAGAAGATGATTCATATAACGATAGCTTACACCGTTATTTGCTACTTCTAGAATATATGATGATATGGCGGTCCACATATATTCCTAGCAATAAAACCCTAGCATGCTTACTATGTTCACAACCACAATAAACAAACTAGCAATTTATCGATGACAAAGCAATGAATCAAACAAACATTTAATATCCGAAAAATTATAAATCAAAGCTAATACCAAGAGTAATAGGGCTAAACCCTAAATTACTACACAAAATAATAAAACAAGGTTTAAAACAAATATTTACACAATAACAATTACCCAAATTTATTCACACAATATTCAAATGCGGAATTTAAAATTAAACTTAAACAAATATAATAAATAAACGAGTTTGGGTAAGTGTTACTGTTGTGTCCATGAAAATGGACACTGTCGTCGGGTCTGGGTGGACGACTCAACCATATGTGCGCGTGAAGACGGCACTGCCCTTCTGGCGTAGGTGGAGGGCTCAGCTATAACGGAACGGACTCGGACTTTGGATGTGGCGGGGGCCCATTTCAGTTGGGCTTTGGATTCTTCGGGGCCCAAAACAGTTGGGCTTCAAGGCTGGCATGGGCCATGTGCAGAGAAGAGCCCACAACAGATTTGAGCTTTGGGCTGGTCAACGGGTCAACAAGGCCCAATTCTTTATTTTTCTTTTTCTTCTTTTCTTTCTTTCTTTTCTCCATTTTCTTTCCGGCGCATTTTCTTCTTGGCCCGTCTAGTCTCTCTCTCATCGATTCTCTTCTCTTGCGGCGCCGGCGACACAGAGAATAGAGGGCCGACGAGGTGATCTGTGCGGGTTTCGGGTTTGACGGCAGAGGCGCGGGGTGGCGCGACTGTTCAGGAAAGCGGCGGTGCGAGAGGACGTCACGGGACGTCGGCGGTGAGGCACGGCGAGAGGGCAAGCGCGGGCCTGCAACGGAGCGAGGGGCATGGGTCGATAGGAGCACAAAGTGTGACGTTTTTAATGTGTTTTCCCTACTATTTGGCTATGATTTAATTGTAACTTTGCTATTTTAGCTTAGTTTCCATATTTGAGTCCAAAATGATGTATTAATGTGAACATGTGCGAAACGAAGTCAAATGGGCTTTTGCGAGGCCCATTAAGAGGTGGTCTGCCATGAGGCCCAAGATGGAAGGCCCAAACCCAAGAAGGAGGCCCAAACCCAAGAAGGAGGCCCAAACCCAAGATGGAAGGCCCAAATCCATGAAGGAAGGCCCAAGTTCACAAAGCATGAGGAAAAGCCCAAGTCCAGATTTTCGGACAATCTGCCTGTGCAGATAGGTCAACTTGCGAGGCCCATATCTCTCAATTGCACCGTCAGATCTAGATATAATTTTGATACACGCTGCACATGGATGTCAGTTATTCGCAAATAAAATTTCAGAAGCATCCAACCGTTGAAACGTGCAGGATTCCGTTCTAAGTGCGCACTGCTCAGTGCTGTCCGTTTTTATTTCTTTCCTCTTCTTTTATTTTCAATGCTCCACTCACCCCTATATTCTTTCCTCTTCTTTCTGCCCACACCATTAGTGTTTAATTTCTTTTTGGTAAATAAATGGTTAATTGCCATATGATTCAATTTCCACCACCACTTACCATTTCTTTATCTCCCATTCACATTCCACTTCTTTTCCCTTTCTTTGTTTATTTCTTCCATTGTCTTCTTCTTCCTCTCCATTTTCCTATAAATAGGAGCCTATTTCTCTTCACAAATTCACACTCCAATGGGGAGGGACAAACCCTCCTCTTTCTCTTCTCCATCATATTTTCCATTCTCTAGTATTTAGGGTTCTCAAGGCTTCAAGGAGGAGGAAAGGCGGCTGCACCATCACCATCATCACCATCAATTTCGTCCATCATCATCACCACCTTGCTGCACACGGTTTGGATTACTTGCTTTCAAGGATTCAAGGTTTCGTGGTCTTCAAGTCTTCATGCTATTCCATATGGTGTAATCTGACTTTTCCTTTAATTATTCTTATGAATTCCTCTTTGTTGCTTGATTATTCTTTGTATTAGTTAACATGACATGATTTATATAATTTCCAGCCTATTTATATGAGTTTATTTAGTTATTGGATCCTAATTAATTAGTTCTTCTAGTAGCTTATGTGACTCCGTTGATTTGATTCTGTTTTATAGAAAACTTTTATGTGTTTATGTTATAGGGTTCGAAACTTATAATATTTGCATATAATTGGAGCTAGAGTTAGGGATTACAATTCACCTAATAGTTTTGGAAACCTAATTCACGAGTAGTAAAGGCTTTGGACAAAGGTCGGTGTCTAATAAAAAGGATTGCGGACATATGGACTTTTCTATAATGGGTCGTGCACTTTGATTAACAACTCTTCTTCTATGCGTTAAACATGGTTTGACTAGCTAGCTTTCTAGACTAAGATGACATGTTTAATTGGTTAATCTAGGTGCTTTCACTTAGGTTAATTTTCGTAGAGAGGTTTTATTTGGGGAATGGTTAGCTTCTAACTTTCCACATATGTTAATTTCGGTTTCATGGCTAGGGAACTTGGTTAATTTTCGGTCCAATGATTAATAAACTTGTGTATATGTGGCTGAACTTTATATTCTTTGTGTTTCATCCCATCTTATTTAATTTATTCTTTGTAATTTAATTTATTTATTTCATTCAATTTATCACTCAATCCCCCCTTTTACTTTGTACATATGTATATATTCTTTATACTTGTTAATAATAATTCTTTATTTTATTTAATTCTTTGTGACATTTTTTGTTAGGTACACCCTTTGATCTCCGTTGTGAACGATACCCTACTTACCACTATACTACTACCGATAGGGTTTTTTTTAATTGACGCTCCTTTTGGGCGTGTCAATTTTTGGCGCCGTCGACGGGGATTGAAAATTCCTAACTAATTTTTTTTTTGTGTGAATAATATTTGTTTATACTTGTTGATATTTTGTTATACTTAGTAATTTATTTAGGTGTTTTTTTTATATAGTTGATTACTTTTTGTTGTTTTAAGTTGTAACTTGAACGGAATAGGTAAGGTCCTTTTGTTAATATTGGCCTAAACCCTTCATTTTTACCGTAAGGTTATTTGAGGTTGAGGGCGGCCTTTATTAACACTTGGAGAATTGTCGAACACTTAAGTGCTTTCTCAACTGAGTAAGGGGCACATGGATGGTGTCTAGGTCGAGACCCTGGGTGACAGGTTTTGGATTCAGAGGACTATAGACTGACGTAAGTCGATAGGGGTGTAAGCCTCCGTAGTCCACCAAATGAATCATGCCCCTCGCTTATTCTCATATGATCTGGCCATTCGCCTTCTGAAAACACGGAAAGTCATTTAAGTCAAGGCATTGCACCTAGACCGTACGTCCACCTTGAGTTACCGCTTGGAATCAACTTTCACTTTTTTTCAACTATATTCAGGCAAAGGAAAATATTTTTGTACACTGAGTGTATTGTGTAAATAAAATATACGTAGACATAGGAAAATTTATTCATTCATTTTGTATAGATAATTTGTGACATATTTTTAACTTTGTAAATATTTTGTTTTTATTTTGTAATTTTATTACTAACCTTTTTATTTTGTATAGGAAATAATCCGGGTTTATCGGAAATTCTGCCACATACATCGGAGCATACGTTTA
Organism: Rubus idaeus; assembly: GCA_030142095.1. NCBI lineage: Eukaryota > Viridiplantae > Streptophyta > Magnoliopsida > Rosales > Rosaceae > Rubus > Rubus idaeus. The sequence continues at coordinate 21,317,143 of CM057965.1, forward strand.
GGAAGTCAAGGTTGAAAAACCTTGAGGTTGATGTCTTGTTGGTGATTTTCGGTTTCCTCGGGAGTAAAAAGGTAAGTTTTCTTTTCACTCTCGTTATTTATTTAAAAAATAATAATAAATTTTTTTTTTGTAATTGTAAATAAAAAAAAAGAGTGTTTTCTTTTGTTTTACTGTTGGTAATTATTTGTTTTTACTATTTATAATTACTGTTTGTTTTATTTTTGGGCTTGTTAGTTAGTTAGTTTGTTATTGGGCCTTAGGCCCATTTGTGTGATTGGTTAGGGTTTTAGGTTTCATAAAATAAACAATAATAATAAAAAATAAAAATAAAAAAAAATAAAAAATTTGGCCCATTGGGCCCGTGTCATTCCCGAAGCCCAAAACCCGTAACCCAAGCCCATTAGTGTGTCGGGCCTGTTCGTTTTTAGGCCCATTAGTTTAAGCCCACCAATAATGGGCCGGAGTTTTCTTTGGCCCAGGCCCACTTTAAGGCCCAGACCATTCCGATGGCCCAAGCCCGTTTAAAGTGTCGGCAAGCGCGTGTGCGATGCGTTTTCACTGTTCACTTTACGACTTTTCGTAAAGTATTAAAAAAATAAAAAAATAAAAAAAAACGAAAATCAAAAAAAATTTTGATTGGGCCGACGCACGACTTTTGCGTCGGCCGAATTGTTTAATAAATCGTGCGCGCGTTCCACTATTCCCTTTGCGACTTTAGTCGCTCGATCCGTGATTTACGGATCTTTTTCTTCGTCTTTGGACACGCGTCCGTCCATTCCGTTCCCTTCCCCTTCGGTTTACGTTAGTTCCCTTAGGTCATTTCACGCGTTTTCCCTTTCTCTCTCTCATTCTCTCTCGTTTTCTCTCGTTGTTCTTCGTGTTCTTGATTTTTTCCCAGAAATACTCCCAATTCCCAGAAAGCTATCCTCCCTTCCCAACCCAGAAATGGCCAAACGAGTGAATTCTTTCAGTGATTTGTTTCAGGCATGTCCTTCAGAAAACCCAATCTTTGAAGGTCTGGCTGAAATAATTCCACCGAGCATGCTCAATAGCGCTGATGCTAGCATGCCGACCGAGCCACAACCGCAACCACTACCCCAAGCCCCAATCCTGGTTGCTGATCCCCCTGCTGAGCCGGAAGCCGCTCCTGTCTTTAGCAGACTTCCGAGGACAAAGTACACCAAAGCTCAGAGAGATGCACTGGCGGCTTTCTTTGCGGTGTATTCTCACCCCACCAACCACAACGAGAAAGATTTGGTCCGAAAATCGGACTTGAGGAGGACCAAGTCTATTATTGGGGGTCGAGAAATAGGAAGAAGTTCGGTATCCTTACATCTGAGCAGCGTATCGCCGAGCTAGAGAGAAGAAATGACGAGCTGGTGAGCAAGAACGAGGAGCTTCAACTGCAGAATCAACGACTCGTCGATGCTCTCCACAGCGGCATATGTCCCAATTGCGGAGGTCCTGTTCCGCACTCAGATGTGCCACGGCGAAGGCTCGAAGTTGTTCCTCCACAACAAGAGCCTATTCTCGAGTTGTCCGATGATTCGATCGACATGGACCACTTGAGACGGGATGTGCGGAGCCTCATGCCTACCCTAGTCGAGCGCCCATCCATACCTTTGCCATCTGACACCCTTCCCGGACCTGCTCATGATCTTGTCGGAGTCCACACCGACTTGATCTTGGATATCGCCCGCAAGGCCAAAGACGAGCTCATGCTCATGGCCACTGCCGGATTTCCTTTGTGGATAACTTCACCGACTCCCGACACGTCTATTCATCCCGAGACTCTTAATAGGGCCGAATACTTGCGAGTTTTTCAACGAGCTGAACCTGCACCGTACTTCAAGGCCGAATCGTCGAGACACTCGGCAACCATTCACCTTTATCCGACCACCATCCTTCAGATCTTAATGGATGTTGGTCGATGGTTGCCAGTCTTCTGTAGCATGATCACAAACGCCCAGACGTTGGAGATCCTTTACTCCAGCAACGAAGATGGCTACAAGGAGCAAAAGCAGGTGATGTCGGCCGAGTTTCTGGTGCCATCTCACATCGTTTCGACTCGTGAAGTCCAGTTCGTTCGGTACTCTCACCAGCAACTGGATGGAAGTTGGGTCGTCGTGGATGTCTCCGTGGATGAATTGCGTACAAATCCAAAGCCTTCCGTGAGATCGATTTGCCGAAAACGCCCCTCCGGATGCCTGATACGTGATCTTCATAATGGATCTTCCTTAGTCACTTGGGTGGAGCACGTGGATGTACGCGAAAAGGAGATGAAGGCCAGTTTCGAACCCTTTGTCCATTCTGGGTTCGCTTTTGGTGCAAAGCGTTGGATCTCAACACTCCAACGACAAGCCGAGCGCTACATGTGCGCCACAGGGATCCACACTTCACCCGGTGACTCGATCATTTCTCTTGAAGGAAGAAGAGGCCTGGCGGAAATGGCAAAACAGATGACAATCTGTTTCTTCAACGATATCAGCAACTCCACATTCCACCACTGGACTTGTTCGAACCGAACAAGAGACACTCGAATGGAGGTCAGGACCAGCAAGCGAAGGGGTGAACCGAGCAAGCCCCCTGGAGTCAATCGTACTGCTGGTTGTTCCGTTGTTCATCTATCTCATCACACCAGGATCTTTGAGTTCCTCAAAGACGTGCAGACAAGACCACAATGGGATAGTATGTCGATGGACAGCTCGGTGCGTGTGCTAGCAAATTTCACCATCGGTCTTGACCCGCGGAACCAGATTTCGGTGCTCGCCATAGATAGTCACAACGACTTCCTCATTCTCCAGGAGTGTTGCACCGATGCAACGGGGTCGTCTGTGATTTACGCGCCGATCAACCATTCCATTCTCCAGTCGTTGCTATGTGGAGTTCAACCGGAGCCATTTCCGTTTATGTCTTCAGGCTTCTCCATTCTACCAAACGTATCCGGAGCTATTCTTGACGGAACACTACTGACTATGGTGTTCCAGATCTCAGTGAAGGCTACATCAGCCAAGTCTGCCGTGGAGTTGGCAACTACCCTTGTCCAGGACACGCTTCAACGGATCAGAGCCGCAGTCAATTAAGGAGCATACGTTGGATGCAAGGCCCTGCTAGCCTTGTTTGTGACTGTTGGTGACTTGCTTCGGGAGGAGCTTCACGATCTTCAAGGGGGAGATTTTCTTTAACCTATCTTTTTCATTTGTATATATGTTGTGTGTTTACTTCTGTTGATTTATGTTTATGTGTTTATTTCTGTTTGTGTATTTAAATTCAATAACCACGCTTGAATTTTTCATTTTCGTGAAATATCTGTCTAACATTGAGGACAATGTTTAATTCAAGTGTGGGGGGAAGGTTTCAGTTTATTTTCTTAAAAAAAAAAAAAACATTTGAAAAATTCAAAAATTCAAAAAAATAATTTACTTGTATTTGTTTTCTATGGTAACAATATATCGACTAGATCATACTTACTCCCTTGGTAGCGTTGAACCTACCATTGCACTTAGTAAGTCACTGTGGTCACGTATTGTTACCCTAATAAAAAAAATTGAAAAAGAAAAAAAAATAGTTTTGTAAGCTCGTTTGTTTCGCACTGGCTTTGGAGCTATCGAGTCTTAGAAAGTGCTTGTTCGTTTATTTGAGCTATATCATTTATAAAAAAATTCAATCAAAAAAATCAAAAAAATCAAAAATTACAAAAATATTTGCTTCTGTTTTGTGTGTTTTGTGCTTTGTTCTTTCCAATCCCAAGGATGAATTGAGTTTAATTGTTGTGATTAGGAGAATGTTTATTATATGTCAAGGCTTTGTGTTGTTTGCTTTGGATTTAATATGCATAACTTGTGATTGCTCGAAATTCCATGTTCACATAACCTGTTTCGATTAATTGATTGCAATCCGAGAAGCACATTTAAACATACATTGTCATGCATACCCAGAAAATGTGAGGACTTGAGCCTATTGAATATTCACATGTATGCATATTTCATACATTTACTCGTTCTTCATGTGTGCACAATTCATGAGTTTTGAACCTAGAACTTGCTCAAAGACCACTTGAAACGTTTTGTTAATCTGTGATGAATTAGAGATGATTAAGGCATTAGTTGAGCACCATGGCCAAAATATTCACCATCCATCTAAACACGAACTTTAGGAATCCCCTTTTGAACTAAACACTCATTAGCCGTTTCTTTTGTTCACCCACACCATCTCACCCTTGTTTTATTTATGTTTGCAAGACGATGATAGTGACTTCTTGTGTTCTTATGCTTCGGGTTTTGATTTGTATGGTAGTATACCAAAAGGCAAGTGTGGGGGTGCATTTTATTTTGTTGTATTTGTTCAAAGAAAGAAAGAAAAAAAAAATCGAAAACAAAAAGAAGGAATAGAGTTCCTCAAGAAAAAAAAAAAAAAAAAAAGTGGAAAAGAAAAAAAAAGCCTCAAAAGTGAGTTATTTTCTTGTTTTTAATTTCAATAAAAGGTTGGAGGAGAATAAGAAAGTTGTTTCGGGTATAGCATAGGTATGAGTTTCAAAGTCGTTGATTTGTCTTGCAAACATGTGAAACATTTTTCATTTCGAGTCCTTTCACTTCATTTACCATTCACCATTTACCATCCACCATTTGGCCCCCGTTTATACCCTTGAAGCCCTTATGATCTAATGATTTGTGGATTAATTGTGGAGAGTTGGTTAATGAGCAAGCTTATGGGAACATTACTTGTGCAATTGTTATGAGAGTAAACACTTAACCCTAAACACTGAGCGGAAATATTTAGTGACCATTTTGAGCTTTAGTGGTTAATGTTGTTTCGATATGCCTATTTGATTGCATGAAATTTTTTGTATACTCGGTTTTCACACACTTCAACCGAGCATTGTTGAATAAAAAAATGTCACAATATATTGTGGCATATTGGAGCATGTATTGTCGGGGTGCTACAAAGAAGAATAAGAAAAAAATTGAGAGTGAGACCTAGAGATAAATCGATGAAGCTTAGAATCAGTCAAAGCGGGAGAAAGTTAATCTCTAAATTCAAATTATAAGATAAGCGTCGGTTATCCAAAATACAGAAACGAAGAGAGAAGCATCGAGTGCCCGTAAAATGGTCCAGGTTCATTCTTTGCTCAAATTGCCGGTCAATCATCTCCTTGATTCAAGCTCACTTCAAATTTTGAAATTCAGTTGTAAAGGGCTCCAATATGATCTTCTAGAGTCTTCATATCCTCCTATATAAGGAGGGAAGACGGAAGCAAAAGAAAAGGAGGAAAAGGTCAGTAAAAGTTACGCAACGTTGAGAAAGAAAGAGAGTGAAAGTTCTGTAAACTTTGAGAAAAAAAAAAGAGCAAGTGAAAGCTCTGAAAAGTAGTGAGTCAAAGTTCTGCGGAGAACAAAGTTTCAGATTACCTGAGACATCAATCTGATAGCAGAAGCAGCTTCAGGTCAGGTATTCTATTTATCACTTCTCTACGATTCTCTTAACCGTTCATGAACGCAGCATTGGATTTCAAACCAAACATAAAAATCTGCTCCTGTTTGCTTTCACATACTGATTCCATAACTTTTCTTCCAAACAACTCTAAAAATATCCTTCTCATGGCCTACGTTTCAAACTTCATTGAGAAAGCAATATTCAACCAAACCCATCTCTGTTTGTGTTCCTGCTGCTTCGACCATTTCCAAACCATCACAAAAATATATACTTTTCCATCACTCTAACCTGCCTCAAAAAAAAAAATTATCCAACCAAGTCCAAAGGAAAAAAATCCACGAGACTTTGTTTCTCTCTTCCAGCCAAATCAAACAAAACACAAAAGAAACAGAGGACCGGCCATATTTCAAATATTTACTGAGTATTGCAGAAAGTGTATGTTCAATTGCAATGAAAGGAAGGAAAATAAGATTCACCGGTTGTGTTAGTTTGAGGAATAGTCACCAAGGTTGCAGGTTACAAGGAATAAGCTGCTGAAATGGCTACTGAGGTTAAGATCCAGTCCCTGCACCAAAATCAGAATGTCAGAGATTGGAGTTGATCACAGCAAAGTTCTGTTGGCAGAAACAGAATCCAAGAAGAGTTAGTTCCTTGTCCTGCATAAAGAAAAGATAGAGAATTTGTTGGCAGTTCTTTGGGTGATCGTGGTCGTTAGTGCAATGTTGGTGGATCTGATATTAACTTGCTGACAATAGACAAAAGCAAAGATAGTCAAATGCAGGAGATGTGATGGAAAACCAGAAGAAGTTGTTTCCTGAAGTTGCAGACAGTCTTAAAAAAAAAAATGAAATAGCAAGACTTATCAGTGCAGATATCAATTTCCCATGTGCTACCTTCTTGAAAGCTACAAAATGTTTAAGGCTGAGGTGGTGGTCTTCCTTCAAAAATCTCACCTGCGCACCAAGGACAAGAATGAAATTGCAGAGTCCAAAAAGGCATTGAGAATTACCTTGTTGAAAGCCACAAAGGCAGAGGCATGATGGTCAGTAAATCAGAAAGATGACGATCAGCAAACCCGTGATGCATGACACGCCCAAAATGAGCATGAATTTAAAAAATCCCTATCGGTAGTATAGTGTAAGTAGGGTATCGTTCACAACGAAGATCAAAGGGTGTACCTAACAAAAAATGTCACAAAGAATTAAATAAAATAAAGAATTATTATTAACAAGTATAAAGTATAAATATATACATATGTACAAAGTAAAAAGGGGAATTGAGAGATAAATTGAATGAAATAAATTAATTAAATTACAAAGAATAAATAAAATATGATGATGAAACACAAAGTACATAAAGTTCAGCCATATATACACAAGTTTACCAATCGTTAGACCGAAAATTAACCAAGTTCCCTAGCCATGAAACCGAAACTAACATATGTGGAATGCCCACACGGGTTATCATTCCCCAAATAAAACCTCTTCTATGAAAATTAACCTAGTGAACGCTCATCTAGATTAAAAAATTAAACATGCAAAGGTGATCAATCAATAACATATCTAACGCATAGGAGAAGAGTTGTTAATTAAAGTGCGCGACCTAGCGAACGCTCGTCTATCCGCGATCCTTCTTATTTTGATTCCGACCCGTTTGATAAGCCTTTACTACTTGTGAATTAGAATTAAAACCCTAATTCTAGCACCAATTACATGCAATCATCTTAAGTTTCGAACCTTAAAACAAGAACACATAAAAGATTCAATAAAACCGAATCAAATAAACGGAGTCACATAAGCTGCTAGAAGAACTAATTAATTAGGATCTAACAATCAAATAAAATCATAAATATAGGCTGAAAATTATATAAATCATGTCATGTTAACTAATACAAAGAATAAACAAGCAACAAAGAGGAACTCAAAAAGAGTAATTAAAGAATAAGTTGAAGTACACCATATGGAAAGTAGGAAGAACTCGAAGATCACAAACTCTTAAATCCTCACGCGAGTAACTCAAAAGCCGAGATTCCCAAGGTGATGATGATGGTGGTGATGATGGTTGATGGCTGGTGGTAATGGTGTAAACAGCTCCCCTCCTCCTTGAAGACTTGAAAACCCTAAATACTAGAGAATGGAAAATATGATGTGAGATGGAGAAGAGAAAGAGGAGGGTTTGTCCCTCCCCATTGGGGTGTGAATTTGTGTGAAGAATGAGGCTGCTATTTATAGGAGAATGGAGAGGAAGAAGAAGACAATGCAAGAAATAAAGAAAGAAAGGGAAGAGAAGTGGAATTTAAGTGGGAGATAAAGAAATGGTAAGTGGTGGTGGAAATGGAATCATATGGCAATTAACCATTTATTTACCAAAAAGAAATCAAACACTAATGGTATGGAGAGAAAGAAACAAAGATAGTTAGGTGAGATGGGTGGAAATATGGGGGTGAGTGGAGCATTGAGAATAAAGGAAAAGGAAAGAAATAAAAAGCAGACAGCACTGAGCAGTGCGCACTTGGAGTGGAATTCTGGACGTATGGACGGTTGGATGACTCTGAAATTTTAATGCCGAACACTTAACATCCACATGCAGCGTGTATCAAAAGTACAGCTAGATCTGACGGTGCAATTGAGAGATATGGGCTTCGCAAGTTGACTGATCTGCACAGGCAGAATGTCCGAAAATCTGGGCTTGGGCCTTTCCTCATGCTTTGTGAACCTGGGCCTTCCTTCATGGATTTGGGCCTTCTTCTTGGGTTTGGGCCTTTCCTTCATGGGCTTGGGCCTTTCCTTCATGCTTTGTGGACATGGGCCTTCCTTCTTGGGCTTGGGCCTTCCATCTTGATGGGCCTCGCAAAAGCCCATTAGACTTCGTTTCTGCACATGTTCACATTAATACGTCATTTAGGACTCAAATATGGAAACTAAGCTAAAATAGCAAAGTTACAATTAAATCATAGCCAAATAGTAGGGAAAACACATTAAAAACGTCACACTTTGGGCTCCTATCAAATTCCCCCACACTTAGCTATTGCTAGTCCTCTAGCAAACACAAAACTTTAAAACAGAACAACACAAAACAGAAAACGAAACACAAAACAAAATGGTCTTTCCAACCATAACCCTCAGCGAGTTCAGAAGAGTTATAATCAAGAGAATAAAAATTATATACCAAGGCTAAAGAATTTGCTAAGTCTTTAACATGCACATCTCATTTATGCTCGGGTGAAGTGTGTGAAAACCGAGTATACAATTAATCTCATGCAATCAAATAGGCACATCGAAACAACATTAACCACTAAAGCTCACAATGGTCACTAAATATTTCCGCTCAGTGTTTAGGGTTAAGTGTTTACTCTCATAACAATTGCACAAGTAATGTTCCCATAAGCTTGCTCATTAACCAACTCTCCACAATTAATCCACAAATCATTAGATCATAAGGGCTTCAAGGGTATAAACGGGGGCCAAAAGGGTGAATGGTGAATAGTGAATGGTGAATGATGAATGAAGGGACTGGAAATGAAAAATGTTTCACATGTTTGCAAGACAAGTCAACGACTTTGAAACTCATACCTATGCTATACCCGAAACAACTTTCTTATTCTCCTCCAACCTTTTATTGAAATTAAAAACAAGAAAACAACTCTATTTTTTTTTTTTTTTCTTTTCTTTTTTTTTCTTGAGGAACTTTATTCCTTCTTTTTGTTTTTTGATTGATTTTTTTTTCCTTTTTTTTTCTTTCTTTGAACAAATACAACAAAATAAAATGCACCCCCACACTTGCCTTTTGGTATACTACCATACAAATCAAAACCCGAAGCATAAGAACATAAGAAGTCACTATCATCGTCTTGCAAACATAAATAAGACAAGGGTGAGATGGTGTGGGTGAACAAAAGAAACGGCTACTGAGTGTTTAGTTCAAAAGGGGATTCCTAAAGTTCGTGTTTAGATGGATGGTGAATATTTTGGCCATGGTGCTCAACTAATGCCTTAATCATCTCTAATTCATTACAGATTAACAAAACGTTTCAAGTGGTCTTTGAGCAAGTTCTAGGTTCAAAAACTCATGAATTGTGCACACATGAAGAACGAGTAAATGTATGAATGATGCATACATGTGAATCTTCAACAGGCTCAAATCCTCACATTTTTTGGGTATGCATGACAATGTATGTTTAAATGTGCTTCTCGGATTGCAATCAATTAATCGAAATAGGTTATGTGAACATGGAATTTCGAGCAATCACAAGTTATGCATATTAAATCCAAAGCAAGCTACACAAAGCCTTGACATATAATAAACATTCTCCTAATCACAACAATTAAACTCAATTAATCCTTGGGATTGGAAAGAACAAAGCACAAAACACACAAAACAGAAACAAATATTTTTGTAATTTTTGATTTTTTGATTTTTTTTTGATTGATTTTTTTTTAAAATGATATAGCTCAAATAAACGAACAAGCACTTTCTAAGACTCGATAGCTCCAAAGCCAGTGCGAAACAAACGAGCTTACAAAACTATTTTTTTTCTTTTTCAATTTTTTTTATTAGGGTAACAATACGTGACCACAGTGACTTACTAAGTGCAATGGTAGGTTCAACGCTACCAAGGGAGTAAGTATGATCTAGTCGATATATTGTTACCGTAGAAAGCAAAAACAAGTAAATTATTTTTTTGAATTTTTGAATTTTTGAATTTTTTTTTCTTTTCTTTTTAATAAACCTTCCCCCACACTTGAATTAAACATTGTCCTCAATGTTGACAAATATTTCACGAAAATGAAAAATTCAAGCATGGTTATTGAATTGAAAATACAAACAGAAATAAACACACCAACAAAAATAAACACACAACAGTTAAGTAAATGAAAAGGGAAACATAAAGACTCCCCTTTGAAGATCGTGAAGCTCCTCCCGAAGGTAGTCACCAACAGTCACAAACAAGGCTAGCAGGGCCTTGCATCCAACGTTTACTCCTTAGTTGACTGCGGCTTTGATACTTTTGAGCGTGTCCTGGACCGTGCCTGTTGCCGAATCCACAACACGTCTGGCTGAATTTGCCTTCACTGAGATCTGGAACACTAACGTCAGTAGAGTTCCATCAAGTACGTCTCCGGATACATCAGGCAGAATGGAGAAGCCAGATGACATCAATTGAAAAGGCTCCGGGTCAACTCCACATAACATGGACTGGAAGGTTGCTTGATCGATAGGCGCATAAATCACGTACGACCCCGTTGAATCTGTGAAGCACTCCTGGAGTATGAGGAAGTCGACGTGATTACTTATGCCCAAAACGGAGATAGAATTTCGTGGGTCAAGACCAGTGGTGAAGTTTGTAAGCACATGTACTGAACTGTCTATCGACACACTATCCCATAAATGCCTTGTCTGTACGTCTCTGATAAAATCAAAGATTCTTGTGTGATGGGAGAAGTGCTTGACAGAACAGCCAGCAGTACGATCGAGTCCAAGGGGTTGGCTAGGATCACCCCTTCGCTTGTTGGTCCTGACCTCCATATGTGTGTCTCCCGTTTTGTTTGATGCAGTCCAATGATGGTAAGTCGAGTTGGTGATGTCGTTGAAGAAACTTATCGCCATCTGGTTTGCCATCTTAGCAAGGCTTCTTCTCCCTCCTGGTGAAATGATTGAGTCACTGGGTGAAGTGTGAATCCCCATCACGCACATGTAGCGCTCGGCATGTCGTTGAAGAGGTGCCAACCAACGCTTCGCTCCATATGCAAAACCTGATTCAACAAAAGGTTTAAATAAAGGGGTTAAATCTTTTTCTCGCACATCAACATGCTCCACCCACGTGACAAAGGAGGATCCATTCTGCAGATCCCGTATCAGGCATCCGGAAGGACGTTTTCGGCATCTTGATCTCACGGAAGGCCTTGGATTTGAGCTCATTTCATCCACAGAGACATCCACAACAATCCAACTTCCATCCAATTGTTGGTGAGAGGAACGAACAAATTGGACTTCACGAGTTGAAACGTTGTGTGTTGGCACTAGGAACTCGGCAGACATCACTTGCACTCGCTCCTTGTAGCTTTCTTCTATCCCGGAGAACAGGACCTCCAAGGTATGGGCATTGGTGACCAAGCTACAGAAGACGAGCAACCATTGACCAACATCCATTAAAATCTGAACAATGGTGGTCGGATTCAGGTGAATGGTTGCTGAGTGTCTCGAGGCTTCTGATATGAAATATGGTGTAGGCTCAGCTCGTTGAGACACTCGCAAGTACTCGGCATGATTAAGAGTTTCGGGATGAATGGAAGTGATGGGATTTGAGGAATAGATCCATAGGGGAAAACCAGCAGCGACCAAGAGCATGAGTTCGTCTTTGGCTTTGTTCACGATATCGGCGATCTGGTCGGAATGAAACCCAACGAGATCATGAGCAGGTCCCGGAATGTTGTCAGATGGCACATGAGTGGATGAGCGCTCGAGTAATGTAGGCATGAGGCTCCGCACATCCCTTCGCAAGTCATCCATGTCGATTGAATCATCGGACAAGACAAGAAGAGGCTCCGGAGGAACAACTTCGAATCTTGATCGATGCACATCTGGGTGCGGAACAGGACCTCCACACTGGGGACAAATGCCGCTGTGAAGAGCATCGATGAGTTTCTGGTTCTGCTCTTGAAGCTCCTCATTCTTACTCATCAGCTCCTCGTTTCTTCTTATTAGATCGGCATAAATCTGCTCCTCTGACGGGATACCGTGCTTATCATGAAATCTCCTTCCCCAGTTGTAGACCTTATTTTCAGTTAACCCGAGTTCTATAGCAAACCTTGCTCTGTGCAGTTTGAGTGGGTGAGGATTCACCGTGTAGAACTCGGTCAACGCATCATTTTGGTCCTTGGTGAATCTCGTCCTCGGGCCTCTCGTACGCTTCTGGGAAGGACCAGCAACAACAACAACATGTGGATCAGCAGCCTGGATTGGTGCTTGTGGTTCTGGTTCATCCGGCATGCTAGCATTAACAGTATCTAGAATGCTTGGTGGAATGATTTCATCCAAGCCTTCAAAGAAATCACTCTCTGGAGGACTAGAATGAAACAACTCACTGAAAGAATTCACTCTTTTGGCCATTTCTAGGTTGGGAGGGAGGATAGCTTTCTGGAAAAATAACTAAGAACAACGAAGAACAAGTGAAGAACAGTATGAACAAACGAGAGAAAATTTAGAGAGACTAAAAGGGAACTAAGTGAAAATGAATGCAAAATGAATGGAATGAAGCACATAGACACAAACCAAGGGAAAGGAACAGACGCACGTACGCACACGTGCCACAGACACAGATCCGCAAATTGCGGATCGAGCGACGAAAGTCGCAAAGGCTACAGTTGACACGCATGCGGATTATTAAACAAATCGGCCGACGCAAAAGTCGTCCGTCGGCCCAATCAAATATTTTTTTCATTTTTTTTTTTTTTTTAATTATCGTGCCGACGCGAAAGTCGCGGGACGGTCCAATAAGAATTTTTCTTTTTATTTAACTAAATCTTTACGCGAAAGTCGTAAAGTGAACAGTGAAAACGCGTAGCACACGCGCTAACGGTTGCCGACACTTTAAACGGGCCTGGGCCATCGGAATGGTCTGGGCCTTAAAGTGGGCCTGGCCGCGTAGAGAACGGGCCATTATTGGTGAGCTTAAACTAATGGGCCTAAAAACGAACAGGCCCGACACACTAAATGGGCTTGGGTTACGGGTTTTGGGCTTCGGGAATGACACGAGTCCAATGGACCTAATTTTTTATTTTTTATTTTTTATTTTTTTACTTCGAAACCTAAAACCCTAACCAATCACACAAACGGGCCTAAGGCCCAATAACAAACAAACAACAAGCCCAAAAATAAAACAAACAGTAATTATAAATAGTAAAAATAAATAATTACAAACAGTAAAACAAAACAAGCACTCTTTTTTTTGATATACAATTACAAATTTTCTAATTTTTTTTATTTTATTTTTATTTTTTAAAAAACAAATAACGAGAGTGAAAAGAAAACTTACCTTTTTACTCCCGAGGAAACCGAAAATCACCAACAAGACATCAACCTCAAGGTTTTTCAACCTTGACTTCCAAAACGTATGCTCCGATGTATGTGGTAAAATTTCCGATAAACCCGGATTATTTCCTATACAAAATAAAAAGGTTAGTAATAAATTTACAAAATAAAAACAAAAATATTTACAAAGTTAAAAATGTGTCACAAATTATCTATACAAAATGAATAAATAAAATTTCCTATGTCTAAGTATATTTTATTTACACAATACACTTAAGTACGGGAACAGAGGACTTCAATGTGCAATGGGACTGAAACAGCTACCCATCTTAAAGTCATGTTTGATCCAATATACCTAAAGTGTACAAAAACAGTTTCTTTTGCCTCAATATAGTTGAAAAAAAAATGAAAGTTGATTCCAAGCGGTAACTCAAGGTGGACTTACGGCCTAGGTGCAATGCCTTGACTTAAATGACTTTCCGTGTTTTCAGAAGGCGAATGGCCAGATCATATGAGAATAAGCGAGGGGCAGGATTCATTTGGTGGACTACGGAGGCAAGCCCCTATCGACTTTCGTCTGTCTATAGTCCTCTGAATCCAAAACCTGTCACCCAGGGTCTCGACCTAGACACCATCCATGTGCCCCTTACTCAGTTGAGAAAGCACTTAAGTGTTCGACAATTCTCCAAGTGTTAATAAAGGCCGCCCTCAACCTCAAATAACCTTACGGTAAAAATGAAGGGTTTAGGCCAATATTAACAAAAGGACCTTACCTATTCCGTTCAAGTTACAACTTACAACAACAAAAAAATAATCAACTATATAAAAGACACCTAAATAAAATTACTAAGTGTAAAATATCTACAAGTAAAATTAGTAAGTGTAACAAAATATCAACAAGTATAAACAAGTATTATTCACAAATATTCACAAAATAATAGTTAGGAATTTTCAATCCCCGTCGACGGCGCCAAAAATTGACACGCCCAAAATGAGCATCAATTTAAAAAATCCCTATCGGTAGTATAGTGTAAGTAGGGTATCGTTCACAACGAAGATCAAAGGGTGTACCTAACAAAAAAATGTCACAAAGAATTAAATAAAATAAAGAATTATTATTAACAAGTATAAAGTATAAATATATACATATGTACAAAGTAAAAAGGGGAATTGAGAGATAAATTGAATGAAATAAATTAATTAAATTACAAAGAATAAATAAAATATGATGATGAAACACAAAGTACATAAAGTTCAGCCATATATACACAAGTTTACCAATCGTTAGACCGAAAATTAACCAAGTTCCCTAGCCATGAAACCGAAACTAACATATGTGGAATGCCCACACGGGTTATCATTCCCCAAATAAAACCTCTTCTATGAAAATTAACCTAGTGAACGCTCATCTAGATTAAACAATTAAACATGCAAAGGTGATCAATCAATAACATATCTAACGCATAGGAGAAGAGTTGTTAATTAAAGTGCGCGACCTAGCGAACGCTCGTCTATCCGCGATCCTTCTTATTTTGATTCTGACCCGTTTGATAAGCCTTTACTACTTGTGAATTAGAATTAAAACCCTAATTCTAGCACCAATTACATGCAATCATCTTAAGTTTCGAACCTTAAAACAAGAACACATAAAAGATTCAATAAAACCGAATCAAATAAACGGAGTCACATAAGCTGCTAGAAGAACTAATTAATTAGGATCTAACAATCAAATAAACTCATAAATATAGGCTGAAAATTATATAAATCATGTCATGTTAACTAATACAAAGAATAAACAAGCAACAAAGAGGAACTCAAAAAGAGTAATTAAAGAATAAGTTGAAGTACACCATATGGAAAGTAGGAAGAACTCGAAGATCACAAACTCTTAAATCCTCACGCGAGTAACTCAAAAGCCGAGATTCCCAAGGTGATGATGATGGTGGTGATGATGGTTGATGGCTGGTGGTAATGGTGTAAACAGCTCCCCTCCTCCTTGAAGACTTGAAAACCCTAAATACTAGAGAATGGAAAATATGATGTGAGATGGAGAAGAGAAAGAGGAGGGTTTGTCCCTCCCCATTGGGGTGTGAATTTGTGTGAAGAATGAGGCTGCTATTTATAGGAGAATGGAGAGGAAGAAGAAGACAATGCAAGAAATAAAGAAAGAAAGGGAAGAGAAGTGGAATTTAAGTGGGAGATAAAGAAATGGTAAGTGGTGGTGGAAATGGAATCATATGGCAATTAACCATTTATTTACCAAAAAAAAAATCAAACACTAATGGTATGGAGAGAAAGAAACAAAGATAGTTAGGTGAGATGGGTGGAAATATGGGGGTGAGTGGAGCATTGAGAATAAAGGAAAAGGAAAGAAATAAAAAGCAGACAGCACTGAGCAGTGCGCACTTGGAGTGGAATTATGGACGTATGGACGGTTGGATGACTCTGAAATTTTAATGCCGAACACTTAACATCCACATGCAGCGTGTATCAAAAGTACAGCTAGATCTGACGGTGCAATTGAGAGATATGGGCTTCGCAAGTTGACTGATCTGCACAGGCAGAATGTCCGAAAATCTGGGCTTGGGCCTTTCCTCATGCTTTGTGAACCTCGGGCCTTCCTTCATGGATTTGGGCCTTCTTCTTGGGTTTGGGCCTTTCCTTCATGGGCTTGGGCCTTTCCTTCATGGGTTTGGGCCTTTCCTTCATGGGCTTGGGCCTTTCCTCCAATGGGTCATTCACTCATTGGAATTCTTGAACTACGAGTGGCTTGATCCTTTCCAGGGTACGTAGGCAACCCGTTAAATATTTTGGGTGCAGCCGCAAAAATAAACAAAACACATCTCCCAATTGGTTTCTTTATAAATGGAATCAAAACGTGTTTCCTTGTAACAAGGGATTGTAATTAAGAGACATATTCTGTCTTGAATGGGTCGAACCCGAAATAATAAAAACTCTATTCTTTTAATGAATACGAGTGAAATTATGTTGGGTGACATTTTGCTCACTTGCGCAAATTTTTACGCAACAAGCATAAATGAGTTGTGCAGGTTAAACACTTAGCAAATTCGTTAGCCTTGGTATATAATTTGTATTCTCCTGATTATAACTGTTGTGAACTCGCTGAGGGTTATGGTTGGAAAGACCATTCTGTTTTGTGTTTCCTTTTCTGTTTTGTGTTGTTCTTGTGTTTGCTAGAGGACTAGCAATAGCTAAGTGTGGGGGAATTTGATAGGAGCACAAAGTGTGACGTTTTTAATGTGTTTTCCCTACTATTTGGCTATGATTTAATTGTAACTTTGCTATTTTAGCTTAGTTTCCATATTTGAGTCCAAAATGATGTATTAATGTGAACATGTGCAGAAACGAAGTCAAATGGGCTTTTGCGAGGCCCATTAAGAGGTGGTCTGCCATGAGGCCCAAGATGGAAGGCCCAAACCCAAGAAGGAGGCCCAAACCCAAGAAGGAGGCCCAAACCCAAGATGGAAGGCCCAAATCCATGAAGGAAGGCCCAAGTTCACAAAGCATGAGGAAAAGCCCAAGTCCAGATTTTCGGACAATCTGCCTGTGCAGATAGGTCAACTTGCGAGGCCCATATCTCTCAATTGCACCGTCAGATCTAGATGTAATTTTGATACACGCTGCACATGGATTTCAGTTATTCGAAAATAAAATTTCAGAAGCATCCAACCGTTGAAACGTGCAGGATTTCGTTCTAAGTGGGCACTGCTCAGTGCTGTCCGTTTTTATTTCTTTCCTCTTCTTTTATTTTCAATGCTCCACTCACCCCTATATTCTTTCCTCTTCTTTCTGCCCACACCATTAGTGTTTAATTTCTTTTTGGTAAATAAATGGTTAATTTCCATATGATTCAATTTCCACCACCACTTACCATTTCTTTATCTCCCATTCACATTCCACTTCTTTTCCCTTTCTTTGTTTATTTCTTCCATTGTCTTCTTCTTCCTCTCCATTTTCCTATAAATAGGAGCCTATTTCTCTTCACAAATTCACACCCCCAATGGGGAGGGACAAACCCTCCTCTTTCTCTTCTCCATCATATTTTCCATTCTCTAGTATTTAGGGTTCTCAAGGCTTCAAGGAGGAGGAAAGGCGGCTGCACCATCACCATCATCACCATCAATTTCGTCCATCATCATCACCACCTTGCTGCACACGGTTTGGATTACTTGCTTTCAAGGATTCAAGGTTTCGTGGTCTTCAAGTCTTCATGCTATTCCATATGGTGTAATCTGACTTTTCCTTTAATTATTCTTATGAATTCCTCTTTATTGCTTGATTATTCTTTGTATTAGTTAACATGACATGATTTATATAATTTCCAGCCTATTTATATGAGTTTATTTAGTTATTGGATCCTAATTAATTAGTTCTTCTAGTAGCTTATGTGACTCCGTTTATTTGATTCTGTTTTATAGAAAACTTTTATGTGTTTATGTTATAGGGTTCGAAACTTATAATATTTGCATATAATTGGAGCTAGAGTTAGGGATTACAATTCACCTAATAGTTTTGGAAACCTAATTCACGAGTAGTAAAGGCTTTGGACAAAGGTCGGTGTCTAATAAAAAGGATTGCGGAGATATGGACTTTTCTATAATGGGTCGTGCACTTTGATTAACAACTCTTCTTCTATGCGTTAAACATGGTTTGACTAGCTAGCTTTCTAGACTAAGATGACATGTTTAATTGGTTAATCTAGGTGCTTTCACTTAGGTTAATTTTCGTAGAGAGGTTTTATTTGGGGAATGGTTAGCTTCTAACTTTCCACATATGTTAATTTCGGTTTCATGGCTAGGGAACTTGGTTAATTTTCGGTCCAATGATTAATAAACTTGTGTATATGTGGCTGAACTTTATATTCTTTGTGTTTCATCCCATCTTATTTAATTTATTCTTTGTAATTTAATTTATTTATTTCATTCAATTTATCACTCAATCCCCCCCTTTTACTTTGTACATATGTATATATTCTTTATACTTGTTAATAATAATTCTTTATTTTATTTAATTCTTTGTGACATTTTTTGTTAGGTACACCCTTTGATCTCCGTTGTGAACGATACTCTACTATGCACTATACTACTACCGATAGGGTTTTTTTAAATTGATGTCCCTTTTGGACGTGTCAGGGTCCGACGCCGGCAGGGCAAAGGAAGGCTCGGCGAAGGAGCCGAGCACCGGGCTCGATCCATCAGTTTGGGTGTTGTGGGTTTAGAGCGACGGCATCGGTGATGGTGATCGATGGAGGGACGTCGTCTGGGCATGATGGAATGGGCCAAGAAGAAGGACGGCGGTGCTTTGGTGAGGCCGTGATGGTCCGCGTGCATCGGCGGAGCGGAGAAGTGGCGACGCCGGTGATGGAAGTTGACAGCAGCAGAGGATGTGCGGCCTCGAGTGTGGTAGAGAAATTGAGCACGGGCTCGATTTGAAGAGATTGGGAGGAGATTGGGACGCCACGTGTTGGCTCGGTTTGAAGACACGGTGGCTTCGGGTTGCACGGCCATGGTTGGGAAGCAAGAGATCGACGGCGCATCGGATGGTTGTTGATAGATTTGATTAATTGCAGATGGTGGTGAGTGATGATTTGATTTGGGAGCTGGGATTCTCTTAAGAAGAAGAGAAAGGTGACGAGCAGGTGGGTGGGTCGGTGGTGGCCGTGAGGGTGGTGGCCGGCAAGTGGTGACCGCCGGTTTGTCTTCTCCGCAGAAGTCAAAAAGACAAAGTAAAAGAAGAGAAAATCATGAAAAAGCCAAAAATGGCTTTCGATGAAAATGTTAAATAAAAAATATACATAAATAAAAAAATAAAATAAAATAAAACAATAAAGATTAAGGAAAATAAAGTGGAGTTTTTGAATCGTATTTCACCACCGCGTGTGGTGGTTACGCCTCTAATTGTGGTGGTTCGCCAGTAAAATTGTCGGGATTCGAAACGGTTTTCGAAATCTTCGTACAGTTTCTAATCTCCACTTCTGAGTGACGACCGTTGTCATCTTTTTGTCTGAAAAGTCACGGTTGACTTTCCGGAATTGCGCTGAAAACCTCCAAAATGCACCTTTTTGTGCAAATTTATCATTTTGCTCATAATTTCCCTATTAACACGAAAACAAAAATTAAATAGACCAATAGGCGGCTCTCGGAAAAGCCTAATCCAAGTAATTAAAGACGCTCTAAGTGCGTATTTACGCACTTATCACACCCCCACACTTGAACTAAAGCTTGTCCTCAAGCAAACATAGAACATAAATACACAATTTAAACAAAACATAAGGGAAACACATAACAATTTTCCAACAGTATACCTCAGAGAACACAATTAGATCAGAGAATGAAAGAAGTTAGGTCTCAAAAATGTTTTCAGCTACGAGACATATGCAAAAGTGAAGTGTGTGCAAGTATTGTCATCTCAATGCACCAAAGTAAGCATGCATATTGAAATAGTGTTAACCATAAACTCACAGGATTTCACTCTGATTTTCACACAACTGTTTATCGGTTAGCTACACTACCACTCAAGCAAACTTATGCAAATGCCGCCATATGCTTGCACGTCAATCTTATCTCCACAAATCATGCACATACATTGTTTCTGCCGTTTCCCAACTGCCCGGGAGGCCTTGAGCTTCATGGGTATTTCAATCTTATCTTCACACATCTGGACTACCTAGATTCTTGTGGGGAGAAGCTTAAGACTGCAAATTATCTTTGCAATAGATCACCAAGCAAGGCAGTGGACAAAACTCCTTTCGAGTTATGGAATGGTAGACAACCTAGTCTATTCCATTGTCATGTTTGGGGATGTAAAGCTGAGGCTAAAGTTTATAATCCTCAACTTCAAAGCAAGGCTTGTGGCTAAAGGTTTCACTCAAAAAGAAGGCATAGATTTTACATAGATGATACATAAAAAGAAGGCATAGATTTTACATGTGGCTAAAGGTTAGCTTCAAGGCCTCGTGACCAGCAGTGGAGTTGACAATCTGCTCGATCCAGTCCACCTGTATGACTACGGCCCCTTCCCGAGGGTCATCCGGTTTGTCTGCCGCTGCCGCATTGTTGCTGGGTGCGACGCTGCACACGTCCCGGTAGGGTTGTCGTGGCTTTGTCTCTTGTGCATAGCAGGACCGGGCCATGGGCTGACTTCCCCTGATAGAGGCAACTCCGACAGGAGTAGGGAACTTCAGCATGAGTAGGTAGTAGCACACGCAGGCCCTGATTTGGCAGAGGATGGGTCTACCGAGAATGAAGTTGTAGGAGGATTCAAAATCCACTACCAGCTTGTGGGCTGATACCTTCTGGGACCGGGGGTACTGTCCGACCTCGACGTTGAGCCAAACGCTACCGAGGGGTTGGACAAGGTCTCCCGAGAAGCTGATGAGTGGGTTCACCGTCCTTGAGATGTTTTCGAGGGGTAGATCCAACTTGAGGTAGGCACTCTTGAAGATAACGTTGGCAGAGCTGCCACCGTCGACCAGCACCTTGTGCATCAGGTCGGTATGGACCTTGGCGGATATCACGAGTGGGTCATCGTGGGGGGTCACGATGCCGGTTTCCTCCTCACCGGAGAATCCTACGTTCCAGGAGTCCCGTTTCTGTTTCTTCTGCACTGGCGCAGACTGTACCGAGAAGCACTGCAGGTGCTGCTTAGCCTCCTTTACATGGGATCTGTGCTCGGAGCGAGTGGTACCAAAAAGAGTAGGGCCTCCACTTATGGTGAAAATTTCCTTTCGGTACCCCTGAGGGGCTTGGCCAACATACTGGGTGAGTTTCCCATCTCGGTGCAACTGCTCAGCAACATCCCTCAGGGCTTGGCACTCCTCGGTATTATGAGTACCGGACCGATGGTGGGTGCAGAACTTGTCGGTGTTGACACGGTTGTCAGCATACGGTGGCCTCTTCCACGGCTGAGGGAAGAGCTGGGGGTTCTCCTTGTAGATGTCCTCCATTGGTTTGTTGAACACAGTACAAACCGGTAGGCCATCATCGGCAAGGTCCTGCCGGTTGGACTTCTTGGACCGGTTTTGCCTCCAAGAATTCTTTTTCTTGGGGTACTGGTTGTACCCGGTTTCAGTCCAGCAGTGGCTTGGAGTGTTTATCTGGTTGACGCCGGTAGCTGGGGTGTACGGCCATCCGCCTTGGTAGGCCGGGGGTGTGCTCTGGGCTGAGTAGCCGGAGCTCTGCCCCTGATCGTACTGACTGAAGTGAGACGGTACCTTCGGCTCGCAGTAGCCGGAGTCGACCTGGTATACCTGATCTGCCCAAAAGGAGCATCAATTTAAAAAAAAAACCCTATCGGTAGTAGTATAGTGCATAGTAGGGTATCGTTCACAACGGAGATCAAAGGGTGTACCTAACAAAAAATGTCACAAAGAATTAAATAAAATAAAGAATTATTATTAACAAGTATAAAGAATATATACATATGTACAAAGTAAAAGGGGGATTGAGTGATAAATTGAATGAAATAAATTAATTAAATCTACAAAGAATAAATTAAATAAGATGGGATGGAACATAAAGAATATAAAGTTCAGCCACAAGTATACAAGTTTACCAATTATTGGACCGGAAATTAACCAAGTTCCCTAGCCATGAAACCGAAATTAACATATGTGGAAAGTTAGAAGCTAACCATTCCCCAAATAAAACATCTCTACGAAAATTAACCTAAGTGAAAGCACCTAGATTAACCAATTAAACATGCCATCTTAGTCTAGAAAGCTAGCTAGTCAAACCATGTTTAACGCATAGAAGAAGAGTTGTTAATCAAAGTGCACGACCCATTATGACAAAGTTCATATGTCCGCAATCCTTTTTATTTGACACCGACCTTTGTCCAAAGCCTTTACTACTTGTGAATTAGGTTTCCAAAACTATTAGGTGAATTGTAATCCCTAACTCTAGCTCCAATTATATGCAAATATTATAAGTATCGATCCCTATAACATAAGCACATAAAAGTTTTCTATAAAACAGAATCAAGTAAACGGAGTCACATAAGCTACTAGAAGAACTAATTAATTAGGATCCAATAACTAAATAAACTCATAAATATAGGCTGAAAATTATATAAATCATGTCATGTTAACTAGTACAAAAGATAAACAAGCAACAAAGAGGAACTCAATAGAGAATTTAAAGAATAAAGTTGAATTACACCATATGGAGAACATGAAGAACTCGAAGATCACGGACTCTTGAATCCTTGAAAGCAAGCAACTCAAGGCCGAGATTCCCAAGGTGATGATGATGGTGGTGATGATGGTTGATGGCTGGTGGTAATGGTGTAAACAACTCCTCTCCTCCTTGAAGTCTTGAACACCTAAAGTACTAGAGAATGGAAAATATGATGTGAGAGGGAGAAGAGAAAGAGGAGGGTTTGTCCCTCCCCATTGGGGTGTGTTGAAGAGAAGAATGAGGCTGCTATTTATAGGAGAATGGAGAGGAAGAAGAAGACAATGAAACAAATAAAGAAAGAAAATGAAGAGAAGTGAAATTTAAGTGGGAGATAAAGAAATGGTGAGTGGAATGGTGGAAATGTAGTCATATGGCAATTAACCATTTATTTAGGTAAAAGAATTTAAACACTAATGGTGTGGGCAGAAAGAAGAGGAAAGAATATAGGGGTGAGTGGAGCATTGAAAATAAAAGAAGAGGAAAGAAATAAAAAGCAGACAGCACTGAGCAGTGCGCACTTAGAGCGGCATAATGGACGTTTGAACGGTTGGATGATTCTCAAATTTTAATATAGAATATCGAACACACACATGCAGCGTGTATCAAAAATACAGCTGAAATTGGGAGATATGGGCTTCACAAGTTGACTGATCTGCACAGGCAGAATGTCCGAAAATCTGGGCTTGGGCCTTTCCTTCATGCTTTGTGGACTTGAGCCTTCCTTCTTGGGCTTGGGCCTTCCTTCTTGGGCTTGGGCCTTTCTTCTTGGATTTGGGCCTTTCTTCATGGATTTGGGCCTTCATCTTGGGCCTCACGGCTGCTCACCTCTTAATGGGCCTCGAAAAAGCCCATTAGACTTCGTAAATTTCCGAGCTCCAATTTTCTGCACGTATTCACATTTAATACATCATTTTGGACTCAAATATGGAAACCAAGCTAAAATAGCAAAGTTACAATTAAATCATAGCCAAATAGTAGGGAAAACACATTAAAAACGTCACACTTTGTGCTCCTATCAATACCGGTCGGTACTGGTTGTTCTGGGGGGCTTGGTATTGGTGATTCTGCTCCCGATGAGGGGGATCATACCGTTGGTTGTTATTCTGGTTTCCCCAGTTGTTGTTCCGGTTGTTCCCCCGGTAATTGTTACCCGGTTCCGCTTGTCATTCTGCCTAGGTTCTTCGACCTTGGGTGTGCTGGTTTGCTCTTGCTTGCGTTTATCCCCGGTAGGGTCCACGATCACCGTGGAGGCCTTGCTGCCTTTGTGCATTTCATTGAGATGAGACTTTCTCTCGTAGGTCAGATAGTAGCTGCGGGCGTACTGGCTGGTTCTGCTCATGAGCTCGGTATAGGTGAACACCGTGCTTGTGGAGTTCAATTCCCTAAGGAACTCTCCCGGTTCTAGGCCATCCCGGAAGATTTGAGCTGCACGGATGTCATCCTTGGTATTGCAGCGCCAGTAGGCAGCCTTGAACCGCTCCATGTAGTCAGTGAACTGTTCGCCCGTGGTTTGCTGGAAGCCGGTGAGCTCTCCCACCGAGTAGAAGAAGCTGGACTTAGTGGCATACTCGGTGGTGAAAGCCTCAACCAGTTGCTCGTAGCTATCGATGGACTCCGGCTCTAGCTGATAGAACCATAACATGGCCTCCTGAGTCAGGGTATTGACAAAGGCATGGCACCAGTCTTCATCGGTATAGCCCCTGCCGTTGTAGGCGGACTGGAAGGCAGTCACATGCATCACCGGGTCCTCCTTTCCGGTGTAAGGGTCCATCTTCAGGTTCTTGAAATCCCGGTTGTGGTTATAGATCCTCCCGGAGAAGGGACCGATGGGTTTCTTGGCCATGCCGAGGCTAGACGCGCTCCTGGCGGTACCGGTCTCAACTTTCCTGAGACGGTCATTGAGCTCTCGGAAGAGGCTGGTCAGTGTGTCTTCCTCCACTCGTGGCCTGGGGGCGACGGTAACAGGTTCCTCGTGGAGGGTGTCGCAGTCCTCGTCGGTATCTTCTTCTTCAGCGGGGTGGACCACACCCTCAGCGTCAAGGAATGAGACTAGGGGAGCCGGTAGGGGCCCGGTCCGCCTATCCGGTACTCGGTGTTGACACGCCCAAAATGAGCATCAATTAAAAAAAACCCTATCGGTAGTATAGTGTAAGTAGGGTATCGTTCACAACGGAGATCAAAGGGTGTACCTAACAAAAAATGTCACAAAGAATTAAATAAAATAAAGAATTATTATTAACAAGTATAAAGTATAAATATATACATATGTACAAAGTAAAAAGGGGAATTGAGAGATAAATTGAATGAAATAAATTAATTAAATTACAAAGAATAAATAAAATATGATGATGAAACACAAAGTATATAAAGTTCAGCCACATATACACAAGTTTACCAATCATTAGACCGAAAATTAACCAAGTTCCCTAGCCATGAAACCGAAACTAACATATGTGGAATGCCCACACGGGTTATCATTCCCCAAATAAAACCTCTTCTATGAAAATTAACCTAGTAAACGCTCATCTAGATTAAACAATTAAACATGCAAAGGTGATCAATCAATAACATATCTAACGCATAGGAGAAGAGTTGTTAATTAAAGTGCGCGACCTAGCGAACGCTCGTCTATCCGCGATCCTTCTTATTTTGATTCCGACCCGTTGGGGCAGTATGCTCGGTAGGGGTTCCCTACCGAGTCAGTAGATGCCGCTGGGGCGAGGTAGAGGTTACGTGCTCGGTAGGGGATCCCTACCGAGTCAGCAGACCAATTCTATGTGACGGGGCTCATAGGCAGGCTGCTCCTAGTGATAGTGAGCTACTTCGGGCCCGCACGGGGCCTATCCCGGTAAAGATATGAAATGGTAGCAACATACATTTTAGATCAAAAGGACTTTTATTCAGGTGAAACGGGGCTTAAGGCGAGGGGTTACAGAAATGAAGTGGAAGGGAATCACAAATTCCGAGCATCTTAGTAAGTAATCACAACTGAGATTTAGTAAATTTAAAACAGTAGATGCTAAACTCATTTCCAAACAATCACTCACCTAAACATATTTATTGAATTTAAATGCAACTAAACACAATACTTTTTTTTTTCTTTCTTTCTACTTTTTTTTTTCTATTTCGATTTTTCTCTTCTTTTTCTTTTCTTCCCTTTTTTTTTTATCGAAACATAAACAAATACAACAATTGACAAAGTCACACCCCCACACTTATTCTTTTCCAAACTCCCCGAACATAGACATTTTAGCATCTGAACAAAAGTAATCTCAAATTACTCACTAAGATAGCTCGGAAAGGGTACGACAAGTGTTTAAGTTAAGGGTAGACATTTATGGTGTGAAGAAATGAAAGGCTAAACATATAGGCACAAAATGGCAAGCTAATGATATAAATTAGGGATAAGTGCTCATTTGGCCATGGTGGATTCCTAATGCCTTAATCATTTCCAAGATGTAAAATGCATGACAGAAAGTTTCAACAAGATATTATGCAAGTTCTAGAGATACATATCACAGAAGCTTGATCACACATGAAGAACAAAGTGCAAAGAATTATGAATGCACTTTCATTAAGCTCGAAGCTCACAATATGGCATGTATAGCTCACACAAATCTCTTTATGCTTCTCACAGTCAAAGCATCAATCTGACAATAAGGGTGTACATGCAAAGTCCCATAGCAATTTATTTATAAAAAATGAAGTTCAGGAGACCTAAACATGCTTTCATCTCATACAATTAAGTTCAATCTCATCATCGGTGTTGTAAATCAACAAACAAACAAACAACATAAGCAAATATTTTGGAAATTTTTTTGATTTTTTGATTTTGATTATTTTTTTGATTTCTTTTTATTAGGGTAACAATACGTGACCACAGTGACTCACTTAGTGCAATGGTAGGTTCAACGCTACCAAGGGAGTGAGTATGATCTAGTCGATATATTGTTACAGTAGAAAACGAAACCAAAACACATATTTTTTTTTGAATTTTTTTTTTAAACAAAGTGAAACCTTCCCCCCACACTTGAATTAAACATTGTCCTCAATGTTAGACAGATATTTGCAATGAAATGAGAAATTCAAGCATGGTTATTGAATTGAAAATACAAACAAACAGAAGTAAACACACAACAGTTATATAAATGGAAAACAGATAAGTAAAAGAAACACTCCCCCTTGAAGTCCGTGAAGCTTCTCCCAAAGCAAGTCACCAACAGTCACAAACAAGGCTAGCAGGGCCTTGCATCCAACGTTTGCTCCTCAGTTGATTGCGGCACTGATCCTTTTAAGCGTGTCCTGAACAACGCTTGTTGCCGACTCCACAGCAGATTTGGCTGATGTAGCCTTCACCGAGATCTGGAACACTATTGTCAGTAGAGTTCCATCAAGTATGCCTCCGGATACGTTTGGTAGAATGGAAAAGCCTGATGGCATCAATGGAAATGGCTCCGGGTCAGCTCCACATCGCAGAGACTAGAAAATGGAATGATTGATCGGTGCATAAATCACAGACGACCCCGTTGCATCGGTGCAACACTCCTAGAGGATGAGGAAGTCGTTATGATTATCTATGGCGAGCACCGAGATCTGATTGCGTGCGTCAAGACCAGTGGTGAAGTTTGCAAGCATATGTACTGAGTTGTCCATCGACATACTATCCCATAATGGTCTTGTCTGAACATCTTTGAGGAACTCAAAGATTCTTGTGTGATGGGATAGATGCACGACAGAACAGCCTGCAGTACGATTGACTCCAGGGGGTTTGCTAGGATCACCCCTTCTCTTATTGGTCCTGACCTCCATTTTTGTCTCTCTTGTTCGGTTCGAACAAGTCCAGTGATGGTATGTGGAGTTGCTAATGTCGTTGAAGAAACAGACCGCCATTTGATTTGCCATTTCTGCCAGGCCTCTTCTCCCTTCAGGTGAAATAATTAAGTCACTGGGTGAAGTGCGGATCCCTGTGGCGCACATGCAGCGCTCGGCTTGTCGTTGGAGAGTTGAGATCCAACGCTTTGCACCAAAAGCGAACCCTGAATGAACAAAAGGTTCGAAAATGGCCTTCATCTCCTTCTCGCGCACATCCACGTGCTTCACCCAAGTGACAAGGGAGGATCCATTCTGAAGATCATGTATCAGGCATCCGGAGGGACGTTTTCGGCATATTGATCTCACTGAAGGCTTTGGATTTGAACGCAATTCATCCACGGAGACATCTACAACGACCCAACTTCCATCCAGTTGTTGGTGGGAGTACCTAACAAACAGGACTTCACGAGTTAAGACGATGTGAGATGGCACCAGAAACTCGGCCGGCATAACTTGCTTGAGCTCCTTGTAGCCTTCTTCGTTGCCAGAGGATAGGACCTCAAAGGTCTGGGCATTGGTGACCATGCTACAGAAGACGGGCAACTGATTTGTATGTGATTTGCATACAAATTAGGCCTCTAATCATCATTATTGTGCTTGTCTAATGGCTATTTTTGAGTCTCTAATCCTTGTTTGCACACTTGTAGGTAAATTGAGCATCGGAACGATATTGGGAGCGAAAGGATGCATTTTGGACCTTTTAGTGGACTTACGGCAAAAAGATGAAAAGTCAACCCGTGGACCAAAAGTCAACTCGTGGTCAACCCCGGCTTTGGCGCATCAAAGAGTCAAATGCCGAGTCCCGGATGTGAGTAGCAAGAGAATTCCGGAAGATTGACCAAGAAACCGAGAAGTCAACCATGGTCAACTCCAAAGGTCAAGGTCCAAGTCAAGGTCAACTTTGTGACTCATCCACATGAGCACCTAAGTCATCAAGGAGTATACTAGATATGGTGAGGTCACCCCTAGACTATTCCTTCTTTTTGCCTCCTATAGGATTTTACCCCTTTACCCTTCATTAAACTTCATAGCCATTAGATTAAACCCTACTTCATCCTAGCCTTTCATTCTCTCCCTCTCTTGCCTATATATAGTTTAGTTTTAGCCTCATTTAGGGGAATCTCCCATTGTAGCTAGCAGCCCCCATCACCCATCACCTTCCCTTTCCCTTTCCTCCCCTTTTTTCCTTCCCTTACACTTGCCCACGATTCGTTCGTCGACCGGTCGACCGTCGGCAGCTGCTCCGCTTCTCCACCACTTTTCACCCACTTCCACTTCTCATTTCCTCTTCCACCCTTCATGGAAGTTGCTCACCACGACGTCTACTACCTCCACCACCACTTTGGGCAGCTGGGGATCCTCACCAAGTCACCAATTTCATCATCAAGGCCAAGGAGGAGCAAGAGAGCACCTATTGAGCATTCCTCACCTCTACTCTCTCTTTTCCTTATGTTTTGCAATTCATATTATAATTTAATGATGTATATTGAGATGGTTAGTGAGTAGAGACCTATATTGGGGACTAGGGTTGTGTGCCCTAGTCCAATGTGATTTTGTGATGCTTGATTGATGAATAAAATGCCTTATGTTTCATAAGTATGTGAATTGTCTAGTTTAATATGTATTGAATGTGTGTTTGAGGAATTTACCACTTCTTGGGTATGCATTTGGTCTATTTTGTATGAGTTTGGATGAGTTGGTAGCTTATTTGTACTCTAGGCAATTGGCAATTTGTGTGATGAGCATGTATCCATGTGTGTCCCTTAATTCATGTGCCTTACGCCTCCTTTCTTTCTACCATCCCGCGGAGAGTCCCTAAGTCCCTAACACGGTTTAGGAATACCTTAGATGAATCCACTCCACATCGATAACATCGGTGGAGTGGAGGGTTACACATGTGGTTGCTTGTTTGAGTCCCTAGTTTCGGTGCTCTTAGCCTCTTAAGCACTTTAGGGGATTCGGTATTAGGTAACGTAGAGGAATCCCCTATGACACCTAGAGAGTTGGAATGACCGTAATAAGGCATTCTAATACCTTAAGAAACACGGTCCTAGACCCATAACATGGCTAGGATACGGGGCTCGATTTGTGGACACATTGGCATGATTGAGTTGGTTATAGCATTGTTTGTTGCATTGGACTTGGGGTTTGCCCGAAAACCCCAACATTTCCATACATTCCACACTCTTTATCTTATTGCTTGCATTTACTTTACTTGCTTTTTGTTTATCTTATCCGTGCATCATTACTTTCCACACAAACTTTAACACCACTTCACTTCACACATTGTCCAAACCACACACTTCACTCCTTCCACTTCTTGTCTTTTCCATCATAGTTAGAGTAATCAACCGTACGTACTACTTGGAAATTGAGGAGCCCATCGATCCTCGTCGGAACGACAACCCCTTTCACAATCTACTTACCCCATACTTTGACGGTTCGTCAGCAACCATTGACCAACATCCATGAGAATTTGAACGATGGTGGTCGGATGAAGGTGAATGGTTGCCGAGTGTCTCAAGGATTCTGCTTTGAAGTATGGTGCAGGTTCACCTCGTTGAAACACTCGCAAGTATTCGACACGATTCAGAGTCTCAGGATGAATGGAAATGCTGGGAGTCGGTGAAGATATCCACAGAGGAAAACCGGCAGTGGCCATGAGCAGGAGCTCGTCTTTAGTCTTGCGTACGATATCCGAGGTCAAGTCGGTGTGGACTCCGACGAGATCATGAGCAGGTCCCGGAATGTTGTCAAATTGCACAGGCAAGGATGGGCGCTCGACTAATGTTGGCATGAGGCTCCGCACATCCCGTCTCAAGTGGTCCATATCTATTGAATCATCGGACAACTCAAGAATAGGCTCTGGTTGTGGAGGAACAACTTCGAGCCTTGACCTTGGCACACCTGAGTGCGGAACAGGACCTCTGCAGTTGGGACAGATGCCGTTGTGGAGAGCATCGAAGAGTTTTTGATTCTGAAGTTGGAGCTCTTCGTTCTTGCTCACCAGCTCATCATTTATTCTCTCTAGCTCGGCAATTCGCTGCTCATCGGTCTGGATACCGAACTTCTCCCTATTTCTCGTCCCCCAGTAATAGACTTGACTTTCGTTCAGCCCGATTTTCGGACCAAACCTTTCTCGTTGTGGTTTCGTGGGGTGAGAATACACTGCAAAGAAAGCCTCCAGTGCTTCTTTCTGAGCCTTGGTGTATTTCGTCCTAGGGAGTCTCCTATAGACAGGAGCGGCTTCCGGCTCGGCAGGTGGATCAGCAACCAGGATTGGTGCTTGGGGTTGAGGCACAGTCGGCGTGCTAGCATCGATGCTTTCGAGCACGCTTGGTGGAATGATTCCAGACAAACCTCCAAAGATTTGACTCTCTGAAGGACCTGCCTGAAATAATTCGCTGAAAGAATTCAGTTTCTTTGCCATTTCTGGGTTGGGAGGAATGATAGCTTTTCTGGGTTTGGGAGGTTTTCTGGAAAAAAACTAAGAACAAACGAAGAACAAGCTATGAACACGATCAACACTTAGAGAGAAAATGAGAGAAAGATTAAACGAAGCTAAGGGAAATGAATGGACATGAAAGTAACACAAACACAAACAGAGGGGAAAGAAGCGGACGCGTGTCAAAGTCCACAGACACAGATCCGTAAATCACGGATCGAGCGACGAAAGTCGCAAAGCAAACAGTGAACACGCGTTATTAAAATCACGCGATGCAGAAAATTGAAAACTTGAATAGTCAGCACGCGCAAAAGTCGTAAAGTGAACAGTGTCAAACACGTGTGGTACGCGTCGACACGATTATTTTTTGCCGACACTTTAAAATGGGCTTGGGCCATCGAACATGGCCTGGGCTTTAAAGTGGGCTGGGCCAAAGAAAACTCCGGCCCATTATTTGTGGGCTTACACTAATGGGCCTAAAAAAATCTACAGTAATTTTTTTTTTATGGCCCGACTCAACCTATTTAGGCTTGGGTTACGGGTTTTGGGCTTTGAAAATGACAAGGGCATAATGGGCCAAATTTAAATAAAATAAAAACTTTTTTTTTTTTTCAAAACCCAAAACCTTAACCGTCAAAACAAATGGGCTTAAGGCCCAACACTATACGAACAAGCCCAAAATGAACAGTAACTATAAACAGTAAAAATAAAATAATTACAAACAGTAAATAAATAAACAAACATTTTTTTTTAAACAATTTTTCTACTTTTTTTTTAAAAATTATATACAACAAATAACGAGAGTGAAAAAGAAAACTTTCCAGCAACCCAATGTTCAAAACCTGGGTCAGATTGAAATCTAGACAACATACCTACTGCAAAAGCAAGAACAAGTCTAGTATAAACTTGTGCATACATTAGGCTTCAAACTAATCTAGCATATGGTCTTGACTTCATCTCTTCTCTTTCCACATTTGTCTTAGGACACTGCTTCTTGTTAAGTTTATCTCCTTTAAACATAGGTACCTCTTCAGATGAACAATTCGGCATATCAAACCTCTTGAGTACTTATTGATGTAGTTGTGTTGAGACAGACCAAGCAAACCTCTAGTTTGATCCCTTTTAATTTCAATCCTCAGGACATAACTAGCTTCCCCAAGGTCTTCCGTATCAAAATTCTTTGATAGAAAAGCCTTAGAGTTGTTAAGTAACTTCATGCTACTGCTAGCCAAAATTATGTCGTCCACATACAAAACTAAGAAGATGAAATTCTTCCCTTCAGACTTCAAATAAACACACTCATCTACCAAGTTCTCTGTGAATCCATGTGAAATAACCACTGCATTAAACTTCTTATATCACTACCGAGATGCCTGCTTCAGGCCATAAATAGACTTATTTAGTCTGCAAACCAAATGTTCAGTTCCAGGCTTCACAAAACCCTCGGGTTGTTGCATTTAAATTTCTTCTTCTAGTTCTCCATTCAAAAAAGTCGTTTTCACATCCATCTGATGAAGTTCCATATCAAAATGAGCTACCAATGCCATTATAATCCTGAAAGCATGTTCAGTTGAGACAAGAGAGAAAGTCTATTGACACTATTATTTTCGCACACCAAAAAGATGCACAAAAATAACAATATCGAGATAAACCTTACTGTGATATGAATATCGAATGTAGTATAGGAAAGTAGGGATCGTTACCCACAGGAGATTGTTTATTTGCTTTTCTATGTCACGAAAATTAAATAATATATACAACAAAGAATTTATTTACAAATATATACAAAAGATGTTTTTCGATTTTTTGAAATAATTGAAAGCAACAAATAAATAAAAGAAAATAGTTTTGGATTTTTAATTTAGAAAATTTAACTAAACAAAAATAAAACAACAAACAATACGCACTCTTGATATGTTAACCTATAACTTCGTTTCAATTAAATGTAGTTACTCAGACTAAGCCAATGGCATGTTGCACTTAATCTATTGTTCTCTCTTACTTGGTATGTTAGGTGCATGGCATGTACTCCCTAACTTATCTTCTAAAATGCAACCTAGAATGGTATGTTCATAGATTCAACATTAAGAAGTCATTAAGAATAAAGAGAACGAGTAACGCTAGGCAACTTCGACACTGATGTAGTTCTAATTGCCTAGAAGATGATTCATATAACGATAGCTTACACCGTTATTTGCTACTTCTAGAATATATGATGATATGGCGGTCCACATATAATCCTAGCAATAAAACCCTAGCATGCTTACTATGTTCGCAACCACAATAAACAAACTAGCAATTTATCGATGACAAAGCAATGAATCAAACAAACATTTAATATTCAAAAAATTATAAATCAAAGCTAATACCAAGAGTAATAGGGCTAAACCCTAAATTACTACACAAAATAATAAAACAAGGTTTAAAACAAATATTTACACAATAACAATTACCCAAATTTATTCACACAATATTCAAATGCGGAATTTAAAATTAAACTTAAACAAATATAATAAATAAACGAGTTTGGGCAAGTGTTACTGTTGTGTCCATGAAAATGTACACTGTCGTCGGGTCTGGGTGGACGACTCAACCATATGTGTGCGTGAAGACGGCACTGCCCTTCTGGCGTAGGTGGAGGGCTCAGCTATAACGGAACGGACTCGGACTTTGGATGTGGCGGGGGCCCATTTCAGTTGGGCTTTGGATTCTTCGGGGCCCAAAACAGTTGGGCTTCAAGGCTGGCATGGGCCAGGTGCAGAAAAGAGCCCACAACAGAAAAGAGCCCACAACGAGAAAAGGCCCAATTCTTTATTTTTCTTTTTCTTCTTTTCTTTCTTTCTTTTCTCCATTTTCTTTTCGGCGCATTTTCTTCTTGGCCCGTCTAGTCTCTCTCTCATCTGATTCTCTTCTCTTGCAGTGCCGGCGACACAGAGAATAGAGGGCCGACGAGGTGATCCGTGCGGGTTTCGGGTTTGACGGCGAGGCGCGGGGTGGCGCGACTGTTCGGGAACAGCGGCGGTGCAGAGCACTTCACGGGACGTCGGCAGTGAGGCACGGCAGAGGGCAAGCGCGGGCCAGCAACGGAGCAGGGGCATGGGTCCGACGCCGGCGGGGCAAAGGAAGGCTCGGCGAAGGAGCCGAGCACCGGGCTCGATCCATCGGTTTGGGTGTTGCGGGTTTAGAGCGACGGCATCGGTGATGGTGATCGATGGAGGGACGCCGTCGGGCATGATGGAATGGGCCAAGAAGAAGGACGGCGGTGCTTTGGTGAGGCCGTGATGGTCTGCGTGCATCGGCGGAGCGAGAGAAGTGGCGACGCCGGTGATGGAAGTTGACGGCAGCGAGAGGATGTGCGGCCTCGAGTGTAGTAGAGCAATTGAGCACGGGCTCGATTTGAAGAGATTGGGAGGAGATTGGGACGCCACGTGTTGGCTCTGGTTTGACGACACGGTGGCTTCTGGGTTGCACAGCCATGGTTGGGAAGCAAGAGATCGACGGCGCGAGCAGATGGTTGTTGATTGATTTGATTAATTGTAGATGGTGGTGAGTGATGATTTGATTTGGGAGCTGGGATTCTCTTAAGAAGAAGAGAAAGGTGACGAGCAGGTGGGTGGGTCGGTGGTGGCCGTGAGGGTGGTGGCCGGCAAGTGGTGACCGCCGGTTTGTCTTCTCCTGTAGAAGTCAAAAAGACAAAGTAAAAGAAGAGAAAATCATGAAAAAGCCAAAAATGGCTTTCGGTGAAAATGTTAAACAAAAAATATATATAAATAAAAAAATATAAAAAATATAAAAATAAAGATTAAGGAAAATAAAGTGGAGGTTTTGAATCGTATTTCACCACCGCGTGTGGTGGTTACGCCTCTAATTGTGGTGGGTCGCCAGTAAAATTGTCGGGATTCGAAACGGTTTTCGAAATCTTCGTACAGTTTCTAATCTCCACTTCTGAGTGACGACCGGTGTCATCTTTTTGTCTAAAAAGTCACGGTTGACTTTCCGGAATTGCGCTGAAAACCTCCAAAATGCACCTTTTTGTGCAAATTTATGATTTTGCTCATAATTTCCCTATTAACACGAAAACACAAATTAAATAGACCAATAGGCTCTCGGAAAAGCCTAATCCAAGTAATTAAAGACGCTCTAAGTGCGTATTTACGCACTTATCATCTATGTAAAATCTATGCCTTCTTTTTGAGTGAAACCTTTAGCCACAAGCCTTGCTTTGAAGTTGAGGATTATAAACTTTAGCCTCAGCTTTACATCCCCAAACATGACAATGGAATAGACTAGGGTGTCTACCATTCCATAACTCGAAAGGAGTTTTGTCCACTGCCTTGCTTGGTGATCTATTGCAAAGATAATTTGCAGTCTTAAGCTTCTCCCCACAAGAACCTAGGTAGTCCAGATGTGGTCATCATGCATCTCACCATATTCATCAATGTTCTATTCTTTCTTTTAGCTACATCGTTCTGTTTTGGAGTTCCAGGTGTTGTGTATTGTGCCTTGATACCGTGCTCTTCAAGGTACAGTGCAAATAGTCCCTTATTTTGTCCTGCTTCAGAATACTTCCCATAAAATTCTCCCCCTATTTGATCTTACTACTTTAATCTGCTTACCAAGCTATTTTTCCACTTCTTTTGAAAGACTTTAAAGGTTTCAAGAGATTGGGATTTTTCAAAGATAATAAAAATATGGCAGTACCTAATGAAATCGTCTATAAAGGTTATGAAATAGACATTTCCACAAATGGTTTTGACTCTAAAGGGTCCACAAAAATCTATGTGAATAAGTTCTAGTAATTCAAGGCTTCTGGTGGCTGTTTTCTTTCTAGAATTTGTGATTCCCTTTGTGCATTCTACACAATCCCCTAGGTCAGTGAAATCTAAGGTTGGAAGTATGTTTTGTTTGGCAAGAATGAACAATCTTTCCTTAGAAATATGTCCCGGTCTTCTATGCCAAAATACATGCCAATTTTTCATTGATTTTTGCTCGTTTAACACCTATTTCAGTGTTAAGGTTATTTTGATTATTTACATTGTTATCAACAAGTAAAATTTCTTTTGCAGATAAAAACAATGTAACTGTAGGTAATCATTAACAAAAGAACTAGAAACAAATGGTAAGGAATTTCGTGAGACTCTTATTCCAAATTTATCAATATAAAAATAGCATCCAAGTTTTGTCAGCAAGGACAAACTTAACAAATTTCTTCTTATCGAAAGTACATAGATATCATTATTCAAAACTAAAAACTTTCTAAACCTAAATTCAAACTAAGATCTCATATTTCCTTCACTGCAACTCTCATCCCATTCCCTACGCAAAGCTGGGTTTCCTCACTTCTTGGTGCCCTCATGTTGATTAGACCCTGTAAAGAATTGGTGATATGAAGGGGTGAGCCATAATATATCTAATAGGAATGAGTTTTGACATTTACTAAGTTTATCTCAATTGAAAAAGAAGAAGTAGGGAATGGTTCTATCTTACCTCTCTTGGCTAACCAATCTTTGAAACCCTGACAGTCTTTCTTGGAGTGTCTAGGTTCCTACAGAAGAATCACTTAGCTTGGTAAGGCTTTTTAGCCTTAGGCACAGCAGGTGTGACAAAGTTTTAGATGGGGGTTGATAGGAGCATTATATGCGACGTTTTTAATGTGTTTTCCCTATTATTTAGCTGCGCTTTACTGATTAACTTTGCTATTTAGCTTAGTTTCTATCTTTGAGTCCCTAAACGATACATATATATGAGCTTGTGCGAAACTAAAGATTTTAAGAAACTTTCCTGTTTTGACTTTCCTATTTGTTTTAGGAAACTTTCCTAATTTGAATCTTTCCTGACTTTGGCAGGAATCCTAATGACGACAGGAATCCTAATGGAAGTAGGAAACCTAGTGCAACCAGGAAAACTATTTGTGCTCGGAATGAGAAATTGAGGCTCGGAAAATTACGAAGCTTAATGGGCTTTTTCGGGGCCCATTAAGAGGTGGGCTGCCACGAGGCCCAAGATGAAGGCCCAAATCCATAAAGGAAGTCCAAGATCACAAAGCATATGAGAAAGGCCCATGTCCATGTACCTTTAACGCAAACCCTAATTTATTTAGGGTTTGTGCCACAAATTGTCAAAAAGGAGAAGAAAAGGGGCCGGCCCTAATCCTAATTGGATTAGGAGAAGTTAACGCAAGAAAATAAATCCTAAAACCCTAGGGTTTGTGCCGCCACTTCCTAAAGGGAGAAGAATTGTTGCCGCAAGGTTTACTAGTCCTAAAAGGATTAGGAGTTTTATCTTTTAATTCTACTAATTTTTTAAGGATTAATTTCAGAAATTCTTGGATGCATCAAGACACTTTTGTGGCTACATACAAGGAGGATTTTCGGAAATTACAAGGGCATTAGGGTTTCTGCCGCATGTTTTCTTGGAGGACAAGAAGTTGTCGTGCATCCTACAATCCAAGAGGGATTAGGAGTTCAATTAAATCAGATTTTGTGGGATGTATCAAGACTTATTTTCGGCAAGAAGGAGAGAAGGATTTCTTGGTGACTACTCAAGGGAATCTCGGCCATTCAAGGATTAAATATTCAACGATCAAGATTGCTTCTAGAGTTCCATGTTCTACTATAAATAGAGAGGCTTCTCAACATAATTCTTCACCAATTCACATTCGAGAACATCATTCCATAAGCTTCCAAGGTTTCGACTTCAGCCATCCATCAAGGTTCTCGGTTCCATTCTCTAGTGCAAGGGTTCTCAAGGCTTCAAGGAGGAGGAGAAGGCGAGAACACCATCATCACTTTTCATATTTTCGGCATCTCCGTCACAATCTTCAACTTGTCTTCATGGCTTGGATTGCTTGCGTTCAAGGATTCAAGGTTTTGTGGCTTCAAGATCTTCATGCTATTCATATGGTGTATTTCTACTTAGCCTTTAAATTAATACCTCTTTGTTGCTTGTTTACTCTTGGATTAGTTAACATGACATGATTTATATAATTTTCAGCCTTTGATTATGGATTTATTTAATTGCTGCATTGGATTTAATTAGTTCTTCTAGCATCTTATGTGAATTTGTTTGTTTAGTTTTATCTTAACGTTGGAACTAAATAAAAAGGATCATGGATAGATGAGCGTTCTCACTAGGTCGTGCACTTTAATTAACAAATCTTTTTCTATGCGTTAGACATGTTTTGATTAGCTAGCTTGCATGTTTGATTGATTAGCTTGACAGAGCGTTCTCGGAGTTAGTTTTCATAGAAAGAGTTTTATTTGGGGAATGATAATTGGCGTTCCAACATTCCACATATGTTAATTTCGGATTCATGGCTAGGGAATTAATTAATTTTCAATTTGATAATCAATAGATTTGTACACTTGTGGTTGTGAGTTATATATTTTATGTTCCAAACCGTTTATTCTTGTTTATTATTTGTAGATGAATTACTTAGTTTAAATAAACCAATCTTTAAATCACCCCATAAATTTCGTGTACAATTGTTTATATATGTGAATATTAATTCTTTGTGACATTCTTTGTTAGGTACACCCTCGATCTCCGTTGGAACGATCCCTACTTATTCTTTACTACAATGCTTTTAGGGTTTTAAATTGATGCACACTTTTGAGCTAGCAATTTTTGGCGCCGTTGCCGGGGATTAAAATACTATATGCGTAACATTTTATACTTGTGAATATTGTGAATTATACTTGTGATATTTTGTAACACTTAGTAATTTATTTAGGTGTCCTTTATATAGTTGATTATTTGAGTTGTTGTAAGTTGTAACTTGAATTGAAATAGGTAAGGTCTTTTTGTTAATATTGGTCTAAACCCTTCATTTGTACCTTGTTAAGGTCACTTGAGGTTGAGGGCGGCCTTTATTAACACTTGGAGAATTGTCGAACACTTAAGTGCTTTCTCAACTGAGTAAGGGGCACATGGATGGTGTCTAGGTCGAGACCCTTGGTGACAGGTTTTGGATTCAGAGGATTACAGACTGACGAAAGTCGATAGGGGCTTGCCTCCATAGTACCACTAAATGAATCCTGCCCCTCGCTTATTCTCATATGATCTGGCCATTCGCCTTCTGAAACCACGGAAAGTCATTTAAGTCAAGGCATTGCACCTAGGCCGCACGTTCCACCTTGGGTTACCGCTTGGAATCAACTTGGTTTTTTATTATGTTAAGGGCACAAACGAAAATGTTGTTACACCTAAGGTATATTGGATTAAACATGACTTTAAGATGGGTAGCTGCTTCAGTCCCATTGCACATTTGAGGTCCTCTGTTCCCGTACCTAAGTGTATTGTGTGAATAAAATTAAATAGACTTATAGGAATTTCATTTATTTATTATTCATTGATTAATTTCGTACATAATACTTATACTTGTATAATATACTTTGTATTTATTTTGTAAACTTTGTATTAACTAGCTTATTTATTTTGTATAGGGATTAATGAATGTCCACTTCTGAACGCACACCATTCTCTACTACTCAAGAACGCTTACAAAGGCTAAAGGAAGGCACTCAATTGTACATCTCTGAGGACAAACCTTTAGCACCTCTACAAATTAATTCAGAAGACTCAGATAACAACTCCTCACGTTCTCGTTCAGAAGAGGAGGAAGACATATCTGAGGAAGAAACCGTTGCTGAAAATCAAGCACCAATGGCTGAAACAATTAGGCAACTTTCGAATGGTACTGAGGGAAAGGTTATTCCGCTTTGCATCACATATCCGGAACCGGCTGAAGGAAAAGAAGCTGACTTCGAATTAAAGAGTGGATTCTTGCATCACCTACCTAAATTCGATGGACTTAATAGCGAGGATCCCAACAAGCATCTTAAGGAGTTTCAGTTTGTTTGTGGGAGCATGTGCCCTAAGAATGGGGATATTAGTATCCTCAAGATGAAGGCATTTCCGTTCTCTCTTGATGATAGGGAAAAGACATGGCTATTTGACTTACCTGCCGGCCATGTTAACACTTGGGAAAAGTTGAAAAGTGAGTTTCTCACTAAGTACTTTCCGACATCGAAGGTCACTATCTTGAGGAAGCAAATAACCGGAATTCAACAAGCTGGGGATGAGACGTTCTGCACATATTATGAGAGGTTCAAGAGCCTTGTTGCGTCAAGAGAGCCTTCTCACATACTTTTATGAGGGACTACTCCCTTTGGAACGTAGTCTTTTGGATGCGGCGGCCGGTGGTTCATTCATGGATAAGACTCCTACAATTGCTAAGGAGTTACTTGCAAACCGAGCCCTTAACTACCAACAATACGAAGGGGCACTCTCCTCATCTAGGAGAGTTAATGAGGTAACTTCTCATTCTGCTTTAGAGGACAAGGTAAATAAAATGTCTACTTTGTTGTCTCAGGTTCTTCAAGCGAACAAAGGAGGAGGAGTATCTCAAGCTTGTGGGGTATGTTCTATTCAAGGGCATCACTCGGATCAATGTCCTCAACTAATTGAGAATGGTGGATGGGAATCCGCAAATGCTATTGGAGGATACCAAGGAGGTCAAGGAGGTCCTCAACGCCAAAGGTATGATCCATTCTCCAATACCTACAACCTCGGATGGAGGGACCATCCTAACTTTAAGATGGGAGGCAATGATCAAGCTCAACAACCTCAACAAGGGAATGCTCAACGTCCACAAGGCTTCTTCCAAAAGCCTCATGTTCCTCAAAACTTTTCCTCTCCTTCTAATTCTAATTCTAGTGCCAATTATGATAAAATGTTTGAAGCACTAACGAGTTCTACTCAAGTTTTAGTACAAGGGCAACAAAATCAAGGAAAGGAGATAGCGGAGCTTAAAAAGCAAATGGATCAAGTGGTGGGCTTTATGAGCAAGATTCACGAGAATGGGAAGCTTCCTAGTGCTACAATCCCTAATCCTAAGGGATAATTCGAAAATGCTTCTATTGTGGCTACTAGGAGTGGAAAAATGTTCGAGGATAGACCTAAGGTGCCTAAGAAGAAGGACCATGCGCCAATTATCTTTGAGGAGGACCCCGCAACATCAAGGAAAGAAGAGAAACTAGCGACATCTAGTGAAAAGAAAGGTATAAACCCTAACTTGGTAAGTGCGGTTTCACCTAACATTGTTCCCTCTTCTTTGCCCTTTCCTAGTAGGTTTGACAAATCAAAGAAGGATGAGAGTGACCAAGGTATCTTGGAAATTTTCAAGAAGGTGCAAATAAACCTTCCTCTTTTGGAAGCAATCAAATCTCTTCCTCGATATGCCAAATTTCTCAAGGAGCTTTGCACCACAAGAAGGATGAATCGAGAAAAGGAGGTGGTAAAGGTGAACAAAAACGTGTCCGCAATGATACAGAGGAAGCTACCTCCTCAATGCCCGGATCCCGGAAGTTTCACTATCCCATGCCAAATTGGTAACTCTAAATTTTCAAATTGTATGCTAGATTTAGGCGCTTCAATTAATGTGATGCCCTATGACTCAACGATAATCTCGTGTTTGGGAGTATCGCCGTCAAAGTGTAGTGGATGGTAAAGATTAATGACCGGGGAAATATCGTACCCAAGGGATTGGAAGGCCCAAAATCCCTATTTGGTAAACAATGCAACCAAGATGTAATAGCACTAGAATGGTGAGATAAGAGATGAGCTATATACTAGTGAAGTGGAGTATGTGCAACATGCTTGTGTAGTGTTCAAAGGGGTGTCACTCTTGAGTGACAAGGACCAAAACAGTAGCTTAATGTGACCATACTAATCTAGGCAAACAAGTGAAGTTCACAAGTGATTGTGAATGATAGCTTTGCAAAGTTGTTGAGG
Source organism: Rubus idaeus (assembly GCA_030142095.1). Taxonomy (NCBI): domain Eukaryota; kingdom Viridiplantae; phylum Streptophyta; class Magnoliopsida; order Rosales; family Rosaceae; genus Rubus; species Rubus idaeus. The sequence goes on from CM057965.1 coordinate 21,358,915, forward strand.
TGACAAGCCCAACAAGAGTGTGTTTGTGATCAAATGATCAAGATGATTGGGGTTTCGGGTTTACTCTAATCCATATCCGATGAATAGATAATCAATGTAAATACATGTTAAAGAGGCTTGTGAATCAATCCTCACAGTCCATGCATACAATGTTATGCATATGTGTTTTGCAATCTATGGTAGTCTTATGCCTTATTAGGGTCATAAGGATTAGTCCTTGCATTCAAGTGTGAATGAAGGGTTGAAGTACCATGCATCAAGAGGATAAACTCACAAAATCAAGTTGATAAAAGGATCAATTTCCATATCCTATTTCTAGGATCATCTTCTATGATAACAATTGTGCCTTATTAGGGTCACAATGAATTAGTCCTCTCATTCAAGAATGAATGGAGGGTTGAAGCATCAAGACTTAGGAAATCAAACAAGTCAAGTGTCACACTCATACTCATCATGTTCATTGTCATTTGTTTAGAATTAATAAGGTTGTCATGCTTACAAACTCACACCAAAATGGATTAAACACATGCTCATGAATTTTGACATATTCCTAAGCAAGCATCTAACACAAATAGACAATAAACATATCCAAAAATCAACCAACATGCATAAACATCAAGTATCATAAATTCATCATCAATGGACTAGGGCACACAACCCTAGTCCCCAATCTTAAAGAACTACTCACACATGTTCAAGGAATACATCAATATTGTCAAGAATAGAAACATAGATACAAAGAATAACAAGAGTAGGGTTAAGAAATTCTCAAGGGATGATGGCCAGCAGCTCCTTGGTGACTCCAAGTGTAGATGACAGCCCCCTCTTAAACTCCTCTTCCCTTCCAAGCTTCTTCTCCTTCAAGTTTCTGGAATCTTGTGTTCTTGACGAATTCCCAGCTGTGGAGCTGGAAACGTGGTGGAATGATGGTGGAATGGTGATGAAAGTTGGTTCCTAAGATAAATGGATGCCTTAGGAACAACTTTCGTGAAGGAAGGAAAGTGATTTGAGTAGTGGAAAGTGGTGAAAATGGAAGAACAAAACTGGGCAGTTTCTTGGTGTTCTTGGTGTTCTTGGTGGCTGAATATGGAATGGGATGGCTGATTCTTGGTATGGACGAATTATGTAACTGAATTAGGGTTATGGGATGGCTGCCAACAGCTCTCTTGCAGCCTCCAAATGAATTCCCAATAGAATATGTGAGTGGATTGGAAAAGTAATGGAAAGTAATGGGAAGTGGAGGAAATTATGGATGAGTGGAGGGATTAGTGGACATGTGATCAGCCATGCACATGTGTGCAGCTGGTGTAGGAGAGTCTCTCCTTCTGTGGTGGTGCTCCGGTGGTGGTCCGGCGGTGTTGCCGCCTCTTGTGGTGGTGGTTGGCCGGAAAAGTCGCCGGAAATGCAATTTCTTCATTTTCCTTCCTTTCTTCGATTCTTCAAGGCCTTCAATGGCAACGTCTTCCGAAGGTAAATTTGTGCAATCTTCAACGCCTAGAAGCCACGGTTGACTTCTTGTCCTCTTCTCGGAATTGTGCCCAAAAGTAGTCAAAATGCACCTTCTTGTGCCGAATTACTTCAACTCACTCAAATGACCTAAATACATGAAAACACACATTAAATGCAACAAAGGGCCTTCGGAGTCACTTAATTCCCGTGATTAGGAATGCAATTTGCACTACAAATAAGGGCAAATCACACCCCCACACTTGAATCTTGCTTGTCCTCAAGCAAACACAACATAAAACAATAAGGGAAACACAATAAAATCACAAGAAAGGGAAAAACAGAATTCAAACAAAACTTTCTCCAACCATAGTCCTCAACGAGCTCGGGATGTTGTAAACAAGAGACATAAAATCACAAATCAAGGCTTCACAAATTTGCTAAGAATTTAACAAGCGCAATTCAATCATGCTCGGTGAAGTGTGTGGAAACCAATGTACAATCCATCTCATGCAATCAAATAGGCACACTAAACACATTAACCACAACTCTCGCAAAGATCACTAAGTATTTCCGCTCAAGTGTATAGGATCAAAGTGTTTACTCTCATAACAAATGCACAAAGAATGTTCCCATATGCTTGCTCATCAACCAACTCTCTACAAATCGAACCATAAATCGTTAGATCTCAAGGACTTAAAATGGTAAAACGGGGCCAATGGGTGAATGGAATGGAATGGAAATATGAGTGGTGCTAAGTGTTCACAAGACATATCAACGACTTTGAAACTCAACCAAATGCTTCAACCAAATTAGTTTCTTATTCTCCTCCAACCTTATTCACAAACTACTTTCTTTTTGGATTTTTCTTCTTTCTCATTTTCTATTTTTTTTCTTTATTTTTCTTGAGGAACTTTATTCCTTCTTTTTGTTTTGTTTTTGATTTTCTTTCTTTCTTTCTTTCTTTGAACAATAACAATAAAATAAACAACTCCTCCAAACTTTCCTTTTAGTACAATCATCAACTCTCAAGCATTTAAGGATAAGAAGTCACTATCAAAGTCTTGTAAACACAATGGAACAATGGTGATGGTGTTTTGAAGTGGTGGAATGCATGAATGTGATGTGGGTGAACAAAGGAAAGCTAATGATGTATATGGCTCAAGTGGGCTATTCCTAAAGTTCAAATTCATATGGATGGTGGTCAATTTGGCAATGGTGTTCAACTAATGCCTTAGTCATTTCTAACTCAAAATGGATCAATCAAAAGCTTCAAGCGGTCTTTGAGCAAGTTCTAGGTCCAAACCTTATGCAATGTTCACACATGAAGAACAAATAGAACATGAAAGATGCATACATGTGCATATTCAATGGGCTCAAAACCTCACAATTTCTGGGTATGCATGGCAATACATGTCAAGTGTGCTTCTCGGATTGCAATCAACGAATCAACAATGGTGAAGTGTACATGGTAATCAAGCAATCAAGAATCATGCATATTAAACTCAAAGCAAATCATATCAAGCCTCAACAATGATCACAGTCTCTAGAACACAACAAAGTAAGCTCAATTCATCATTGGGATCGGAGAAAATGGACACAAAACACAAACAACACACAAAAACAAACAAAAATGCCAAAATTTCACAATCAGGGGCTCTGGCGTCCGGACACCTAGCAGGGGCGTCCGAGCGGATCAAGTGGCAGAGAGCATATTTTCTAGGATTACAAAGGGCGTCCGGGCACCTAGTAGGGGCGTCCGGACGGATTACTCATGTTTACCTCCCAGACTTCGTGGGCGTCCGGACACTAGTAGGGTGTCCGGACGGAGTAGCTACTGGAACTTGACAAAATTCGAAAAATTTGAAACTTTTTGGCTAGAACGAACCCAATCTCCACCCCCACACTTAAACTTAACATTGTCCCCAATGTGATAAGTGAATTTAACAATAACATTTGGGTGAGAGATATGACAAACAACACACAAAACAAACAAACAAAACACAAAACACAAAACAAAACAATTAACAAAAAACAAACAAATGTGAGTGAAGTAAAATGAAAACTTCCTTATGGCGATCTCCACAATGATATTCAGTAGGCACCAACAATCACCAACCTCAAGGCATAAAGCCTTGACTTCCATACGTAAGCTCCAAGTGTGCTCCATGGTGAATATTGTTGAGCAAGAGTGAGTACAGTGAATCAGCTTTGACCTCTCCCCTTTCCCAGGGGCATAACTCCAATTGTAGGAATAGGAATGTAGTGATTCTGATAGTATTGAAAAATAGACTCAAATGGCTTCATGTCAGCCACTGGAAATACCCCAAACGCCTACTGGAGGATAAAACACGAACTGGTCAAAGTGAGGGCTGAGAAAGTCAACTCAGGCCTGAGTACCACTCATTGATAGCTGAATAACAGAAGATCCAATGGTCCGATAACCATGAAATTTAAATCAGAGGTAGTAGCCACATAGGGGAACAACTTTCATGAACAGCTCAGCTCATTATAACGGCTAGGATGAGAGAAAAGACCCCCGTAAATCGTCTGACCTGCACAGGCAGATTCTGGACACATTGCAAAACGACTTATTTGTGCTCCCCATTCCGGAACTCCGAACTTAGCACGTCCCGTGCTTCCAAAAACTCTTTATTCAAAATTTAAAACAACTATTAGTGACATGGGGTTGCCTCCCCACAAGCGCTTTTCTTTATAGACTTCAAGCCGGTCTTGTTTCTTCTTCTTGTTGCTCATGGAGGCTCAAAGCTCTCCTTCTTGCCACCCACCATGGTGGTCTTGCTGCAGCTCCCACCAAAACAGCTACTTGGCTTGAGAAACTTGGGAGTGAGACGTGTTGGCCAGGCATATGACACATTCTTCTTCTTTTTGTTGGCTTTGCCAACCACTCTCTTCTTTGAAGCTTTACTTGTCACCTCTCTTGCTTCACTTGATGGAGGGTGTTGCTTCACATACTCTTCAAAAAATTGCAGCCCCATATGTGTACTCTTATCAATTTCCAGCTGCTCACACTTTTCAATTTGGAAACAATCCCCTAAAGGCATGGGACTTCTCATAGCATCAAAGATTCGAAATCCTACGGTTGTATCAAAGACCGTCATTGTGAGAATTCCTTTTTGGACATCAATTCTTGTCCCAGCAGTGGCCATGAATGGCCTGCCCAAGATGATAGGTATCTCATTCTCTTCTCCATTTAAACTCTCCTTCATGTCAAGCACAACGAAATCTGCCGGTATAAGGAGATCATCAATTTTTACCAAGACATCCTCCACCACTCCTCTTGGAGTTACCATTCTTTGATCCGCCATCTTAAGAGATATCTTAAGAGGCTTAATGTCATCCAAGGAAAGAGTCTTGTAGATGTGATAAGGCATGAGATTTATGGAGGCACCCAAATCTAGCATTGCTTGCTCAAACCCTTTGTTCCCAATAGTACATGGAACGGTGAATGATCCGGGGTCCTTGAGCTTTGGAGGAAGCTTCCCTAGTAGCACAGCTGAAACTTCTTCACTCAAAGTGATTTGCTCATCCTTAGTGAATTTCCTCTTGTTGGTACACATCTCTTTCAAAAATTTAGCATAAGGAGGAAATTGCTTGATGGCCTCAATGAGAGGGATGTTGATGTTCACCTTCTTGAACATTTCCATGAACTCTTTTCGGTGCTTGTTTTGCTTCTTCTTTACTTCCTCCTTACTGCGAACTTCAGGAAATGGAAGTGGAACTTGATAGTGTTTCAAGTCCAAAAGTGGTACACATATCGGTATTCTTCTTGGTACATTATCATGCGATACATGCTCTTCTTGAAACGATACATTTCTGCCCTTCTTCTTTTCATGGTCTTCTTTCTCAAATTCTTGCTCTAGAGAGAGCTGCCCAAATTCATTTCCAAGGGGAATGCCATCTTCCTTGTTGACAACACTTGATGATGTCTTCTTTGAAACTCCTCCGGTGGGTACATTTTCTTCCCCACCGGCTTCCTTATCCACCCCCTTATTTCTCCGCATATTAGACAAGGTCACATCTCCACAATCCAATTTGCCGGAAGGTACATTTTTTTCCCTTCCGGCCCCATTCTCCACATATGCATCAATATCATCAATATCCAAGGTAATAGTAGTAAGAGAAGGAGGCTTACCTAAAATTGTAGTGGGAGGAGATTGAACCTTGTTGTCATAGACTCTACCCGAACGAAGAGTAGAGATGGCATTTACTTGTTCATGTTGCTTGCCTCTTGGATTTGGCTCACCTTGTGGCCTTCCACTAAGCTCCTTGGCAAGCTTCCCAAACTGAAATTCAAGATTTTGCAAGTCTTGTTGAAGATTCTGCTGCCCTTGTGCCAAGTTTGACATTTGTTGATCTGTTTTCAGTTGGCTAGTAGTGAGAGCAGCAAGTATTTCTTTCAAGCTTGGCTCTTGAGCTTGTGGTGCATTGAACCCAGGGATATGTGGCTGGTATGTGCTTGCTCCTCCATGAGTGTAGTTGGAAGCTCCTCCTTGATAACTTGCATGATTTCTTCCTCAAAAACCTTGATTCCTTGGAGGGTATGCTTGTTGCTCATTTTGATACAAGTGTGTCTCCACAAAATTTGGATATTGAGATGCAAGATAACACTCTTGAGTATCATGATCAGCGGCTTCACAAAACAAACAAATTGAAGAGGTCACCTTTACTTGTGCATTGGATGGAGGTGAAGGAGCCTTTTGCACTTGGAGTAGCATATCAATCTTCTTGTTCAAAGATGCTTCAAGCTTCTCAAGCTTGCTACTCATGAAATCTTCATCCCTTTGAACTTGAGAGACCTCATGGGAGCTTCTCCCATAGAACTCATCATTTCTTCTTCTTCCTCCTTGGAAATACTCATCTCTTCCTCTTGATTCTCTCCTTCTCCCATGGTTATCCCACTGCCCGGACTGAACAGAAATTTCTTCAATGATATCCCAAGCGGCATTAGGTCCTTTCCGTTGAAAACTTCCACCACAAGCATTGTCAAGTCTTCTACGATCATCATCAAACAAACCATTGTAGAAAGAAGAAACTAACAGCCACTTGCTTATGCCATGGTGTGGACAACCAAGCTCCAAGTCCTTGAAGCGCTCCCAAGCATCATAAATGGTCTCACGCTCTTCTTGGAAGAAATTGGTGAGGCTGTGTCTCATTGTAGTGGTCCGATGATGTGGGTAATAGGCATTGAGAAATACCTTTTGCATGTCATCCCAAGAGAGGATACTCTTAGGCTTGAGCTTGTGAAACCATATCCTTGCTTTGTCCTTGAGAGAGAACTGAAAAAGTCGAAGCTTCACTTCACCAATTGATAAGCCTCCACGGTTTAGAGTGCTGCACATCGCATCAAACTCAATGATATGTTCATATGGCTTCTCCTTGGCCACACCATGAAATGTAGGTAAGATTGAAAGAGTGGAGTGCTTGATTTCATAAGCCACATTTGGATGTGGATGCACAATGCATGAAGGTGAATCCACTATGTTCGGACATGAGTAGTGACTCAATGGTAGCTCTTCTTCAACCCATGGTGGACCTTGATCATTGTGTACATCTCCCATTGTACCTTTAACACACAACAAGAGGTTAGGAACAAACAAATACACAATCAAACACAAGTATACAAGCTATGTAACCAATTAGAAGCAACAAACAAAAGAGAACAATCAAAACAGTCTCTGGATAGCTCCCAGACGATCGGACGGAGTGGATCCGTCCGGACGGATTGCACGGGTTTTACCTCACAGACTAGTGGGCGTCCGGACACTAGAAGGGGCATCCGGACGAATCAAGAGTCAGAGAGCATGTTTTCTGGAATTCAAAGGGCGTCCGGGCGCCTATAACGGGCGTCCGGACGGATCAGTTAGACAGAGAGGTTCCAGAAAATGATCCGGACGACCAGTATCACAAGAAATATTTATTTACCTAAGCTAGGCTTAACCAAATAACCTGAAATTTTAACCACGTATACTAGACACGTAAACACAGTAGCACACAAATTTTTAGAATTTTCTGGGTTGATTTACTATTTTAACAAAAATTGAGAAAACAGAGGACAGTAGCTAAACAAAACTGAAAACAGATTTTGAGACCTTCCCTAGATAGGCAAGGGAACTAACCTAGCTTGAATTGAAGCAAACTAAGATGCAACTACACACTAAATAACAGCAAGAACAACACTTGACACAAGCTAAACACAAATGCAACATGCAATGCAATGAAGGAAACTACACAACAAACAAACAAGATGCAAACTTAAGGAAACACAAACACTTATGAACAAACAACTACAAAACAATTATCAAACAATCTAAACTAAAGAATAGTGCTAAGAACAACCCGGCTACGATCACCAAAGGATCAAGGATTAACCTCAATCCCCGGCAACGGCGCCATTTGACTCAACGATAATCTCGTGTTTGGGAGTATCGCCGTCAAAGTGTAGTGGATGGTAAAGATTAATGACCGGGGAAATATCGTACCCAAGGGATTGGAAGGCCCAAGATCCCTATTTGGTAAACAATGCAACCAAGATGTAATAGCACTAGAATGGTGAGATAAGAGATGAGCTATATACTAGTGAAGTGAAGTATGTGCAACATGCTTGTGTAGTGTTCAAAGGGGTGTCACTCTTGAGTGACAAGGACCAAAACAGTAGCTTAATGTGACCATACTAATCTAGGCAAACAAGTGAAGTTCACAAGTGATTGTGAATGATAGCTTTGCAAAGTTGTTGAGGTGACAAGCCCAACAAGAGTGTGTTTGTGATCAAATGATGAAGATGATTGGGGTTTCGGGTTTACTCTAATCCATATCCGATGAATAGATAATCAATGTAAATACATGTTAAAGAGGCTTGTGAATCAATCCCCACAGTCCATGCATACAATGTTATGCATATGTGTTTTGCAATCTATGGTAGTCTTATGCCTTATTAGGGTCATAAGGATTAGTCCTTGCATTCAAGTGTGAATGAAGGGTTGAAGTACCATGCATCAAGAGGATAAACATATCCAAAAATCAACCAACATGCATAAACATCAAGTATCATAAATTCATCATCAATGGACTAGGGCACACAACCCTAGTCCCCAATCTTAAAGAACTACTCACACATGTTCAAGGAATACATCAATATTGTCAAGAATAGAAACATAGATACAAAGAATAACAAGAGTAGGGTTAAGAAATTCTCAAGGGATGATGGCCAGCAGCTCCTTGGTGACTCCAAGTGTAGATGACAGCCCCCTCTTAAACTCCTCTTCCCTTCCAAGCTTCTTCTCCTTCAAGTTTCTGGAATCTTGTGTTCTTGACGAATTCCCAGCTGTGGAGCTGGAAACGTGGTGGAATGATGGTGGAATGGTGATGAAAGTTGGTTCCTAAGATAAATGGATGCCTTAGGAACAACTTTCGTGAAGGAAGGAAAGTGATTTGAGTAGTGGAAAGTGGTGAAAATGGAAGAACAAAACTAGGCAGTTTCTTGGTGTTCTTGGTGTTCTTGGTGGCTGAATATGGACTGGGATGGCTGATTCTTGGTATGGACGAATTATGTAACTAAATTAGGGTTATGGGATGGCTGCCAACAGCTCTCTTGCAGCCTCCAAATGAATTCCCAATAGAATATGTGAGTGGATTGGAAAAGTAATGGAAAGTAATGGGAAGTGGAGGAAATTATGGATGAGTGGAGGGATTAGTGGACATGTGATCAGCCATGCACATGTGTGCAGCTGGTGTAGGAGAGTCTCTCCTTCTGTGGTGGTGCTCCGGTGGTGGTCCGGCGGTGTTGCCGCCTCTTGTGGTGGTGGTTTGCCGGAAAAATCGCCGGAAATGCAATTTCTTCATTTTCCTTCCTTTCTTCGATTCTTCAAGGCCTTCAATGGCAACGTCTTCCGAAGGTAAATTTGTGCAATCTTCAACGCCTAGAAGCCACGGTTGACTTCTTGTCCTCTTCTCGGAATTGTGCCCAAAAGTAGTCAAAATGCACCTTCTTGTGCCGAATTACTTCAACTCACTCAAATGACCTAAATACATGAAAACACACATTAAATGCAACAAAGGGCCTTCGGAGTCACTTAATTCCCGTGATTAGGAATGCAATTTGCACTACAAATAAGGGTAAATCACCCTATTCTATATATCTGACTTTGGGATTAGGGGAACTTAAACATGATAGTGTGATTATCCAACTAGCTGATAGATCTAATGTCTACCCTAAGGGTATGTTGGAAGATGTGCTTGTGCAGGTGGACCAATTGATCTTTCTTGCCGACTTTTATGTCCTAGAAATGGAGGAGACCCCCGTGGTTGCCACACCATTGCTTCTAGGCCGTCCATTTATGAGAACCGCAAGGACTAAGATCGATGTGTACGCCGGTTCCCTCACCATGGAATTTGATGGAGAAGTGATTGGGTTCAATGTCTTCGAAGCCATGAGGTATCCCCTTGATGTTCATAGTTGTTTTTCTATTGATGTTTTGGATACCCTTGCGCAGAACATGCTAGATATCATAAGGGAAGACACGTTGGCCCCAACACTTGAGCAAGGCGTGGGGTACACCAAGGATGGCGCAAGCATACCTATGGAGGAGCTATTGGACACATGTGAAAAGGAGGTTATGGATAACGTCTTCTCCCTTGAGATCCAACCCTACGAAAGTAAGTATACTCCTCCTTTGTCCATTCCTTTATCCACTAATAAAGCACTTCCCTCAGTTGTTCAGGCACCCGTGCTCGAACTCAAGCCTTTACCGGATTATTTGAAGTATGATTATTTGGGAGATAAGGAGACTTTGCCCGTTATTGTGTCATCTGCCCTTACATCTAGTCAAGAGGAGCGTTTGGTGAAAGTGCTTAAGGAGCATAAGACTGCTATTGGATGGACCCTAGCAGATATATATCAAGGGAATAAGCCCTACGACTTGTGTCCATCAGATACTTCTTGAGGAGGGGACTAAACCCACTAGAGAGGCTCAACGCCGTCTCAACCCTCCAATGATGGAAGTTGTGAAGAAGGAGGTTATCAAACTCCTTGATTGTGGCGTCATCTACCCCATTTCAGACTCCAAATGGGTATCACCGATCCAAGTGGTACCAAAGAAGTCCGAAGTCACTGTGGTTAAGAATCCTGAGAATGAGTTGGTGCCACAAAGGACCGTGATCGGCCATCGAGTTTGCATTGATTATAGGAAGCTCAACGCCACCACTAGGAAGGATCACTTCCCTTTGCCATTCATTGATCAAATGCTAGAGCACTTGGCGGGCCATGACTACTATTGCTTTCTTAATGGGTATTCCGGTTACAATCATATTGCCATTGCGCACGAGGATCAAGAGAAAACGACCTTCACTTGTCCCTTTGGGACGTTTGCTTATCGTCGCATGCCCTTCGGACTCTGCAATGCACCAGGTACGTTCTAAAGATGTATGGTAAGCATCTTTTCTGATTTCATTGAAAAAATTATTTAAGTTTTTATGGATGACTTTTCGGTTTTTGGTGAAAGCTTTGATAATTGCCTTGATAATTTGGAACTGATTCTTAAGAGGTGTGTTGAAACTAACCTTGTTTTAAATTGGGAAAAATGTCATTTCATGGTTAGACAAGGGATAGTCCTAGGTCATATTGTCTCTTCTAGGGGTATAGAAGTGGATAAAGCTAAGGTAGATCTTGTACGCTACTTACCCTCTCCCACTTCCGTGAGAGAGGTTCGTTCTTTTCTTGGACATGCAGGATTTTATCATCGCTTTATCAAGGACTTTTCAAAGATTGCAAGACCCATTTGCCGCCTACTACAAAAGGAAGTGGCGTTTGACTTTGACAAGGACTGCCAAGGAGCTTTCGACAAGCTTAAGGGGCTTCTGACATCATCGCCTATCATGCAACCCCCGGATTGGTCTTTACCTTTTGAATTGATGTGTGATGCATCAGATTACGCCGTGGGAGCTGTGCTAGGGCAACGCATGGATAAGAAGCCTTATGCCATTTACTATGCTTCTAGAACTCTTAATGATGCTCAATTAAATTATTCTACTACTGAAAAAGAGTTGCTAGCTGTTGTTTTTGCCCTTGAAAGTTTCGTTCTTACTTGCTTGCTACTAAAGTTATTGTTTATACTGACCATGCAGCTTTGAAGTATCTCTTGTCGAAAAAAGAGGCCAAGCCAAGGCTGATTCGATGGGTGCTACTCCTACAAGAGTTTGACGTGGAGATCAAGGACAAGAAAGGAAGTGAGAACGTGGTGGCTGATCACTTGAGCCACCTAGTGCATGAAGAGGATCTAATCCCCCTTGTGGAAACGTTTCCGGATGAACAACTCTTCGGAATAGAGGTAAGTACACCATGGTATGCTGATATTGTGAACTATATTGTCTCTAGACAAATTCCTAATACCATGTCGCATGCACAAAAAGATAGACTTAGGAAGGTTGCTAAGGAATATGTGTGGGATGATCCCTATTTGTGGAAACATTGTTCTGATCAGTTAATTAGGAGATGTGTTCCTGAACATGAGCAACGTGCTATATTGTCTTTCTGTCATTCTGAAGCATGTGGGGGGCATTTTGGGTCTAAAAAGATTGCTTATAAGGTGTTAGAATCGGGTTTCTTTTGGCCAACTTTGTTTAAAGATGCATATGCATTTTGCTTGACATGTGATAGGTGCCAAAGAATAGGAAATCTTAGTTCTAGAGATCAAATGCCTTTGACTAACATTCTTGCGGTTGAATTATTTGATGTTTGGGGCATAGATTTCATGGGTCCTTTTCCTTCATCTTATGGGTTTCTTTATATACTCCTTGCCGTTGACTATGTCTCAAAATGGGTGAAAGCTAAGGCCACCCGGACTAATGATTCTAAAGTTGTTGCGGATTTTGTGCAGTCTAATATTTTCTCTAGGTTTGGCATGCCAAGAGTGATCATAAGTGATGGAGGCTCACATTTTTGCAACCGCACTATTGAGGCCTTGTTCAAAAAGTATGACGTTACACATAGGGTTTCTACGCCCTATCACCCCCAAACTAGTGGGCAATCAGAGGTTTCCAATCGTGAGATCAAGAACATATTAGAGAAAACGGTCAACCCAAACCGCAAAGATTGGAGCACTAGGTTGGTGGATGCATTATGGGCTTATAGGACGGCCTACAAGACTCCCATTGGAATGTCACCATATAGGCTTGTCTACGGCAAGGCTTGCCATCTACCAGTGGAGTTGGAGTACAAAGCTTGGTGGGCCGTGAAGCAATTCAACATGAACATGACCGAGGCTGGGGTTCAGAGGAAATTACAATTAAGTGAGCTTGAGGAAATAAGGAATGATACATTCGAGAGTGCCCGGATCTGTAAGGAAAAGACAAAGGCTTTCCATGATAACATGATTCGTGGGAAACAATTTGCTGTGGGCCAGAAAGTTCTTTTATTTCACTCTAGACTTAAACTTTTCCCCGGTAAGCTTCGTTCTCGTTGGATTGGGCCTTTTGTTGTCACTAATGTTTTTCCCCATGGGGCTGTGCAGATTAAGAGTGAGCAATCCGGACATGAGTTTAAGGTGAATGGACATCGATTGAAACCTTATTACGAGGCTTATGACCATGATGAGGAGTCCATCAACTTTGAACTTCAAAGGAGACGTGAGGAGGACGTCATGGCTAGGGAGAGCCAAGATTAGTGACGTGTGGCAAAGTCTAGGCTGAAGACTTTAAACATTAAGCGCTATTTGGGAGGCAACCCAATTCAACCAAAGATGTGGAGGAGCCATCACACGCAGATTTGATTTTTCTATCTCTCTCTACTTATTTTGGTTGAACTGTATATGTTTACTTTCTCCATGCTTGTCTTACATATGCTATGTGCTTACATTGAGGACAATATAAGATTTAAGTGTGGGGGAAGGATTTATGTTTTTGTTTTGCTTTATAAAAAAAAAATTAAAAAATCAAAAATACAAAAGTAAGAGCTTTTGTGATGGTTGTCGAGCCTTAGGATCCCCTTAACTGCCTAGGATGATTTTTAATCTTCGAAATCATGGTTGAAAAGTGGATCACAAGATCAAATATGTTGAATGTTATTCTTTGGTTAATTGATGGATATGGAAGATGTGTGAACATGTAGTAGATATGGTTTTGAACTTTGGTACAGAATATGAGCATGTTAAAACAAAGTAATGAACCCTATGTGAGATTTCGAGCTATATATATGCTTTCTTTGTTGAGAGTTATTTAAAATCAGATCTTCTTTGGCTTAAACATTTGTTGTTAACCTCATTATTCTTCTATTTGATCAATCGTATGCCATAGATTTTCAATGGACTAGAGAGTTTACTAGAACTTGCTTTTGAATTTTTCGAAACTTTTAGTCATAACATACTCTGATTTTGGAAAGGATTGAAGGCACTTAGGATTTCCACCAATGCCAAATAACCATGTGTCCCTTATTTGTGTACACATGTGTGCACCCCTTAGTTAAACCTCTTTGAGCTTACATTTAGCCTTTTCTTTCATCACCCACAATATCTTGACCATGAACCTTAGTCTAGTCATATCCTACCCTTTGTTCTAGGAACTTAGTGGAGTTATGCTATGGTGATTGAACTTGTGAAAACAAAAGAAAAGAGGTGATTGACGAAAATAAGTGTGGGGGAAGGATAGACTTGTCCATTATATATGTATGCCGTGAAAAATAAAAGAAAGGAAGGAAAAAAAAAATATGTGTACGGCGAGAAAGAAAAATTGAAAAAAAAAAAGGATTAATGTCCCCTTTCCCGATGATTTAGGAGGTTGTTTTGAAGTGAAGGCCTAAAAATAAAACTTGGCCTTTGTCCTTTATCATTTGTGCTTAGAATGAAGTTTGGGCCCAACAAGATGATATTTGGCCCGTTTTTGAGTGACATGGTTGTTTGGATGCTCTACTAAGTTTTTAGGATACTTTGTGATTTCGTATCCTTTGTTTCTCTAAACCGTGAGCCTTGGCCCCGATACATCCTTATAAAGTCCTTCTTGATCCTTAAGATGAGTAGCCCTTGATCTGTGGAGTTAAATTCGAAAGTTGAGCATATGGTTGAGGTCCATTTGTGCATGTAGTTGATATCTTTCATGAGGTTTTAAAATATTTCACTAAAGTGTTTTCTTTGATTGATATATGTGAGCTATTTGAATGCCTTACAATGATTTCTCTCACATATCTTTGAGTGAAAAGCTTTTAAGCATGAGCCATGAATCTGAGATAAAATAGAGAGCATACCCTTGTGAGAATAACTTGTTTGAAACATGCTGAGCTCCATTTAATAACCATTGTTCTTCCAAGTCTTACTTGTTCATATGAATTTCATGCTTGTTAATTAACTCTCGAATTTCTTGTGACAAATTTTGGTTAAGTGTTAAACTTGATTCCATGAAAGTATGAGATTTCTGAGGCAATAAGTTAAGGGCAATAGAAGTTTTCGTGTGGATATGGTTGAGTTGCTAAGGGACTAGCATTAGCTAAGTGTGGGGGAATTTCATAGGAGCATTATATGCGACATTTTTAATGTGTTTTCCCTATTATTTAGCTGCGCTTTATTGATTAACTTTTCTATTTAGCTTAATTTCTATCTTTGAGTCCCTAAACGATACATATATATGAGCTTGTGCGAAACTAAAGATTTTAAGAAACTTTCCTGTTTTGACTTTCCTAATTGTTTTAGGAAACTTTCCTAATTTGAATCTTTCCTGACTTTGGCAGGAATCCTAATGACGACAGGAATCCTAATGGAAGTAGGAAACCTAATGCAACCAGGAAAACTATTTGTGCTCGGAATGAGAAATCGAGGCTCGGAAAATTACGAAGCTTAATGGGCTTTTTCAGGGCCCATTAAGAGGTGGGCTGCCACGAGGCCCAAGATGAAGGCCCAAATCCATAAAGGAAGTCCAAGATCACAAAGCATATGAGAAAGGCCCATGTCCATGTACCTTTAACGCAAACCCTAATTGATTTAGGGTTTGTGCCGCAAATTGTCAAAAAGGAGAAGAAGAGGGGCCGGCCCTAATCCTAATGGGATTAGGAGAAGTTAACGCAAGAAAATAAATCCTAAAACCCTAGGGTTTGTGCCGCCACTTCCTAAAGGGAGAAGAATTGTTGCCGCAAGGTTTACTAGTCCTAAAAGGATTAGGAGTTTTATCTTTTAATTCTACTAATTCTTTAAGGATTAATTTCAGAAGTTCTTGGATGCATCAAGACACTTTTGTGGCTACATACAAGGAGGATTTTCGGAAATTACAAGGGCATTAGGGTTTCTGCCGCATGTTTTCTTGGAGGACAAGAAGTTGCCGTGCATCCTACAATCCAAGAGGGATTAGGAGTTCAATTAAATCAGATTTTGTGGGATGTATCAAGACTTATTTTCTGCAAGAAGGAGAGAAGGATTTCTTGGTGACTACTCAAGGGAATCTCGGCCATTTAAGGATTAAATATTCAACGATCAAGATTGCTTCTAGAGTTCCATGTTCTCCTATAAATAGAGAGGCTTCTCAACATAATTCTTCACCAATTCACATTCAAGAACATCATTCCATAAGCTTCCAAGGTTTCGACTTCAGCCATCCATCAAGGTTCTGGGTTCCATTCTCTAGTGCAAGGGTTCTCAAGGCTTCAAGGAGGAGGAGAAGGCGAGATCACCATCATCACTTTCCATATTTTCGACATCTCCATCACCATCTTCAACTTGTCTTCACGGCCTGGATTGCTTGCGTTCAAGGATTCAAGGTTTTGTGGCTTCAAGATCTTCATGCTATTCATATGGTGTATTTCTACTTAGCCTTTAAATTAATACCTCTTTGTTGCTTGTTTACTCTTGGATTAGTTAACATGACATGATTTATATAATTTTCAGCCTTTGATTATGGATTTATTTAATTGTTGGATTGGATTTAATTAGTTCTTCTAGCATCTTATGTGAATTTGTTTGTTTAGTTTTATCTTAACGTTGGAACTAAATAAAAAGGATCATGGATAGATGAGCGTTCTCACTAGGTCGTGCACTTTAATTAACAACTCTTTTTCTATGCGTTAGACATGTTTTGATTAGCTACCTTGCATGTTTAATTGATTAGTGACGAATCGTCAAAGTATGGGGTAAGTAAATTGTGAAGGGGGGTTGTCGTTCCAACGAGGATCGATGGGCTCCTTAATCCCTTGGTAGTTTGTGTGATCTAATGCTCTAGCAATCAACACATATTGAAATGGGTAAGCACACATATTCACACAATCACATAGGCATTTTATTCATAAATCAAGCATCACATAGTCAAATTGGACTAGGGCACACAACCCTAGTCCCCAACAGAGTTACTACTCACTAATCATCAACATATACATCATCAAATTACACAATAAAGCTCTAGACATAAGGAAAAGAGACAGAGTAGAGTTGAGGGATGCTCAATGAAGTATTCTCTTGCTCCTTCCTAGCCTTGATGATGAATCTTGATGCCTTGTGAGAAATTCAGCAACCCAAAATGGTGGTGGAGGTGGAGAACGTCGTGATGAACAGCTTTGGTGAAGGATGGTGGAGGAGAGGAAGTGTGGAAGTGGCAAAATCGGGCTGCTCAGCCGTGCGTCGACCTCCTATCGACCGGTCGACAGACGTGCAGGGGCAGATCCGAAGGAAAAGGTGGAAAGAGGAAAGGGGAAATGAAAAGTGAGGGATTTTGGGGCTGAAGTGGTGGTCTCACCTAATGGGGCAAGTACTAGATATTTATAGGCTAGAGGGGAAAGAATAAAGGGCTATGATGAAGTAGGGTTTAATCCAAGGGCTCAAAGGTTTAATGAGGGGCAAGGAAGGGAAATCACAAGGGAGGACAAAAGGGAGGAATAATCAACATGTCACCTCACCAAATCTAGTGTGGTCCTTGATGATGTGGGAGCACATTTGTGAATCACAAGGTTGACCTTGACTTGGACCTTCGGAGTTGACCATGGTTGACTTTTCGGTTTCGGTCAATCTTCCGGAATTCTCTTGTGCTTCACCCTCGGGACTCGGCATTTGACTCTTTGATGCTCCAAAGTCGGGGTTGACCACGAGTTGACTTTTGGTCCTCGGGTTGACTTTTCGTCTTTTGCCGGAAATCCACTAAAAGCTCCAAAACGCGTCCTTTTGCTCCCGATATCCATCCGATGCTCGATTTACCTACAAGTGTGCAAACAAGGATTAGAGACTCACAAATGGCCATTGGACAAGCACAATAATGATGATTAGAGGCCTAATTTGTATGCAAATCACATACAAATCACACCCCCAAACTTAAGCTTTGCTTGTCCTCAAGCAAATAGAATCAACAATCCAATCAACACAAATTCAATTGCCTTTCCAACCATATCCTCAATAAGCCCACTAAGCCATTCATCAAGATTCAATCAAGCACACAACATAAACATCATGCCTCGCCAAGTGATTAAGATATGTATTCAATGCATGTTTGGTGTAGTGTGTGCTAGCCATGTAATAATCAATCAAGAGCAATCAAATTAGCACATATTGACATGCTTAGCCGCTAAACTCACATGATTCACTAAATATTTCCGCTCTTGTGTTTAGGGTTAAGTGTTTGCTCTCAAAGCATAACCAAGAGCAACGTCCCCATAAGCTTGCTCAATGACCATCTTTCCACTAATTAATTCACAACTTATTGGATCAAAAGGGCTTTCACATGGTTGTAATGGGGCCAAAGGTTAAGGGTTAGCATGAAATGAAGGGATGGGTAAATCAAGTGTTCCAAGTATTTCACAAAACAACTCAAGGACTTTGAAACTCAATTTCTTTGCAAACAATCCTAACTTTTATTCTCCTCACCCTTTTATTTTTCTACAACATACTTCTTTTTGGATTTTCTTTCTTCCTTTTTCTCCCTTTCTCTTTCTTTTTCTCACAACTTCCTTTTTCCAATTTTCTATTTTCTTTTCTGTGGGACACTCTTTTTTGAACTTTATTTTTGTACACAACTTCTTTTGATTTTCTCAACTTCTTTTCTTCTTTTGTATTTTGCTTTTCTTCCAACCTTTTCTCTCATTTACACAATTCTAAGCTACTATACCCCCACACTTGCATTTCACAAACCCATAGAACACAAAGAATATGAGAAGTCACAATCGTTGTCTCACTAATACTTGGAACAAGGGGAGGTTAGTGTTTAAGCTAGTAACTTGGGTTAGACTTTTGTGGGTTAAACGAAGAAAAAGCTTACAATGAATGAGGCTCGAAATGGGTTAAACCTAAAGGAAAGTGTTTAGAAGGATGAAAGTCAATTTGGCCATGGTGCTTCTCTAGTGCCTTAATCATTTCCAATTCGTTGCAAACTAACACATACCCTTAAGTGGTCTTTGAGCAAGTTCTAGGTCTCGTAAACCAATGGAATGCGCACACATGAAGAACAAGGATGTATGAATGATGCATACATATCAATAAGGCTCAAAATCTCACCATAAATGGTATATGCAAGTCAATACATCGTCTACACATGCTTCTCTAGTTGCAAATGATCAATCAACAAGGCAAATGTGCACAAAGTGTCAAGCAAGCATCAATTACATAAATTAATCACAAGGCAATCCAATAAAGTTTAAGCACATGCTTTTTATCCACTTAATTCATAACCTAATGGGCTCAAAATCATCATTGGGGTTGAAAGGGACAATAAAAACACACCAAACAAACTTCAAAGTTTCAAAATTCTCACAATTTTCAACTTTAAGCACCTGTCGACCGGTCGTCACATTGTTGTCGACCGGTCGACACACATCCAGGGAATTCCGTCGACCGGTCGATCAAAGGGTAGACAGTTCGATGAAAACTTTGAAAAATTGAAAAATTTTGGTGGTTCGAAAATGTGAGACAACTTTAATTTAGCCCAACCTCACACCCCCACACTTAAGACCAACATCGTCCTCGGTGTTGTGAGGAGTGTAAAAGCAAAGAAAATCACATTGGTAAAAGTGAGGAGAGTGAAGTCGGGCGAATGCACACATAACAAAACATATAGCAATTGGAAGATAGAGATAAGAAAACCCCCTCGTAGACGACTTCCGTAGCTAGCCAAGAAACCTCAAATAGACACCAACCTCAGGGCACAAGGCCCTGACTTCCATATGTTTGCTCCTCGGGTGCCAAATAAACTAGCGAGTGTGATTGCATCGGGATCACTTGAAAACAGGGGAAAGCAGCAATGCAGCATTGACCTGCTCCCAAAGATTTGGGCATAGCCCCTAGAATAGGCATCCAAGTTGAGTGATTCCAGTGGCGTTGGGAAGTACACTCAAAGAGCTTTAGTTTGGCCACTGGAAACTCAGAAATCACCTTCCGGACATGCAATGAAGAACCGGTCAAAGTGACCCTCTAGAAAGTCAAACTGCAACGAGCACTCATCTTTGAAACCAATATTTCGACAGATCCAACGGTCTGTTTAGAGACAAATTTTAACCGAGCACAGAAGACTCATAGAAGAAGCGTTCCCAACTTGTTTCAATGAATGCCAACGGTCCGATGTGGAGAAAACTGTCTCCAAAGTCACTGTTCTGCCCAGGCCTCATGTAGACAAATGCTAATCAACACCTCTTGGGGTTTCTCCCTCCAAAGCTCCATATCCTAGCTCCTCCCAACCTCCCAAAAACCTTTATTCATTACTAAATACTGCTGAAAACAAAAATTTCTTTTCCAAGTGGGGTTGCCTCCCCACAAGCGCTTCGGTTTATAGACCTAAAAAGCCGGTCTTGGTTCCTCCTTGGCGAAATTATGGTGGCTCAAAGCAAAGCTTCTTCTCACTCAATGTATGGCTTGTCTCACCATCTCCAAGGCTTTCCACAAAGCAGCCCTTGATACCATTGAAAATTGACTTCGAAGGTGGTGGCCACGCATACTTTTTCTTCTTCACCTCTCCTACCATCTCTCTCATGGCCTTGATTGTCGCCTTTCGTAGCGCATTCATGGGAGGAGTCTTCTTTGTAGCTCCTTGAAGAAATGGATCCTTCCCAAGTATGTCTTCATGAGAAGGAGGCGGTGGCCTTGAGTAGTGGTCTTGAGCACGAGGTGTGGGCTTCGGTGGATTCAAAGGACCAAAAATCCTTTCACTCTTAGCGCTATTGCCCTTCACCAAATTAATAGAAAACACTTCCGCAACTACCTCCGGTGGATGAATGGGCTTGAACATTTCAAACTTCACTTTCTCCCCCAACACCTTGAAGCTAATGGTTCCCTTTAGAACATTGATCTTCACTCCCGCCGTAGCCATGAAAGGGCGTCCAAAGATAAGGGGAAATCCATTGTCTTCATTGGGGTCATCACCCATATCAAGCACAACAAAGTCGGCGGGAAGAATAAACTTGTTGACTCGTACTAGCACATCTTCCACAACACCCGCCGGTCTTCGCTTGCTTCCATCCGCAAAGGTAAGTGCAATAGGGGTAGGTTGCAAAGCACCAATGCTCAACCTCTTATAGAGAGATAGAGGCATCACATTGACACTTGCCCCTAGGTCCATAAGTGCTCCATCAAGGTGTGTCTCACCAATTTGACATCCGATAGTGAAGCTTCCGGGATCCTTCCTCTTCGGTGGCATGTTGTGTTGAATCATTGAGCTTACATGCCCTTCAATCTTGTATACTTCATGCTCCTCAAGCCGCTTCTTCTTGGTACACAAGTCCTTGAGAAAATTTGCATAAACCGGCACTTTGCAAATGAGCTCCAACAAAGGGATATTAATCTCTACCTTTTTGAACACTTCATGAAGCTCATTCGTCAATGTCTTCTTCTTGTTCCTCCTCTCATCCGGGGTGATCTTCATCGCTTGATTTATATGCACATCATCATCAAGGAGCTCCCTAGAGGTGCTCATGGTTCTTGGTGGGTCCATAGCCTTCATAGCCTCACCACCAAGGTTAGAAACCATGAAATTCTCATGCCTAGGAGTCTCCTCACTCAATGCTCCTTCTTGTGTCTTCACTCCACCATAAGAGCTAACATCATTCTCAAAAGACAAGTAACCAAGTCCTTTCCCAAGAACTACTCCTTCATTCTCCTCACAAGTCTTCTCCTCACTCAATCCATAATTGCCAAGGAGTACATTTTCTTCCTCCTTGGCCCCATCCTCCATGTAATGCATATGATCAAAGTTCTCATGAATAGGAATGAAAGGAGAAGGGGTGAAAACATTTGATATTAGGGGAGTAGGAGTATAAGTAGCATGAGAGATACAGGAATGAGAAGTGAAGATAGCATTGCATTGCTCCTTGGTCTTGAACTTAGGGTTTTGCTCCACATTAGAAGGCAAGGTACCTCTTGGCCTCTCACTAATCTCCTTGGCCATTTGGCCCATTTGCAACTCAATCTTTGACAAGCCTTGTTGCAAGATGTTTTGCCCTTGTTCAAGAGCCGAGATCGCTTCATTGCTCTTCACTTGGCTTTGCACAAGGGTGGCGATCATGTCCTTCATTGACGGCTCCGCGGACTCTTGAGCTTGAGAGCTACTTGGGGCAGCAAAAGATGAAAAGGGACCTTGATGGTAGGTGTTTCCTCCTTGAGTAGAGAATCCGGGAGGTGATCCAAAAGTTGAGCTCCTATGTCCTCCATATGTGCCATTCCCTTGATACTTATCTCCTCCTTGGTAAGTATTATACCCTTGAGATCTCTCTTGATACCTTTGAGCATTGTTTCCAAAAGGTTTTGGTTGGTATCCTTGAGTGCTCCCTTGCTCATTCCGAGGTGCAAAGTTGTTGTAAGGTTTTGAAGGCGCTTGATAAGAACCTTGTGAATAAGAACTCACTTGGTTCACTTGTTGTCTCTCTTCCTTCTCTTCCTCAACCATGTAAGCACACTCCTCCGCTTGATGGCCAAGAGAGCCACAATATAAGCAAGGTGGTGAAGAGATAACACTATTGACTTGTCGAGAAGGAGGCTTGGATTGTGCTTGCATGAGCATGTCTATCTTCTTGTTGAAAGCCGCTTCCAACCTATCAAATTGGGTTCTCATCATGTCATCCCCCAATGATTCACTTGAGACATTGTGAACTCTTGTTACTTGAGGTGCCGGTTGTGTGGGAGGAAGTCTTCTTGACCCAAAGTCATCCCATAGCTCGGAATTTGTGGCTAGGTCCTCAAATGTGTCCCATGCCTCATCGGGAGACATACCGGCTATGCAACTCAAACCATGAGTGAATGGACCTTGGTGGAAGCTTGAGTAACCACTTCCTAGCTCCATCCTTCAATGTGAAAGGGCATAGGCGAAGCTTGAGTCCATCCTCGGGTAGTCCATGTAGTTTCACCGTCGTACAAGCTTGCTCAAACTCCATAAGGTGATCGTATGGACTCTCATCTTTCAAGGCATGAAAGGTAGGCATAATGCTCAAGGTGGAAGACTTGATTTCATAATGAGTGTTACACGGTGGTAGAATGATGCAAGAGGGGTGATCCACCACATGAGGAAGAGTGTACTCCCTCATGCGTCTCACGGGAGGTGGATTGTTGTTGTTGAGTGGATCCGGTGGTGGATTTGGTTCTCCCATTGTTGCTTGGGGAATCGGTTCCTCCAAAGGTGCTTGGTGGCGCTCAAGTGTAGGCGGTGCACTCTCACAAACAATCGGTATACGTCTCACAATCGGTCTACGTCTCACTCTTGGCCTTCCTCTTGTGTTCTCACTTAAAATCTTTCCGCTTCTAAGTTGTATGCGTGTGTGAGAGGTTGAAGCAAGGTTCATATACCTTCAAAACACAATAATCAATGATTAGATACCACAATTGAAGTAAGGAATACAAGTATAAGAGGTGAAAACAAGTAATGATATCAAAGAGTGAAAGAAACAAAGCAAAGGAACGAAAATGTTCCCGGTCGACCGTTCGACAGACGGTCATCGACCGGTCGACACTCGGCCAGGGAATTTTCGTCGAAGGGTCGAGAAACAGAGTCGTCCGTTCGACAAATGCCCTGAAACTATATTTTTGTGTTTTTCTCCTTTTATACCTAAACAAATAAAGTTCCAAAAGGTGCAAGGGAACCCAAATAACAATAAACAAGCAACCTAAAGCACAATTAAACCAACGAAAGTACGAATCGTCAAAGTATGGGGTAAGTAAATTGTGAAGGGGCGTTGTCGTTCCAACGAGGATCGATGGGCTCCTTAATCCCTTGGTAGTTTGTGTGATCTAATGCTCTAGCAATGATGGAATAGATGAGAAATGGAAAGAGTGAGTGAAGGTGAGTATGTGACAATGAGTGAAGTGTGAGTGTAGTGAGTTTGGTTTTGGGAAAAGCAATGGTGAAATGCAAGCAACAAACAAACAATTAAAGTAAATGCAAGCAATAAAGATGGATGTGTGTGCACAATAAGGAAAGTGTTGGGGTTTTCGGGTAAACCACAAGTCCAATGTAACTAGCAATGCTTCAATTGAATTAATCATACCAATGTGTGTGTGAATCAAGTCCCGTATCCTAGCCATGTTATGGGTCTAGGACCGTGTTTCTTAAGGTATTCGAATGCCTTATTAGGGTCATTCCAACTCTCTAGGTGTCATAGGGGATTCCTCTACGTTACCTAATACCGAATCCCCTATAGTGCTTAAGAGGCTAAGAGCACCGAAACTAGGAACTCAAACAAGTTACAACTCATCACATATGCTTCCAATTGCCTTGAGTGTGTGAGGTTACAAATCTCACACAATCTCATCAAGATAGGTTAGTCAACATGCCAAAGAGGTGGTAAATTCTAAGATCGGAACAAGCAACCAACACATATTGAAATGGGTAAGCACACATATTCACACAATCACATAGGCATTTTATTCATAAATCAAGCATCACATAGTCAAATTGGACTAGGGCACACAACCCTAGTCCCCAACAGAGTTACTACTCACTAATCATCAACATATACATCATCAAATTACACAATAAAACTCTAGACATAAGGAAAAGAGAGAGAGTAGAGTTGAGGGATGCTCAATGAAGTATTCTCTTGCTCCTTCCTAGCCTTGATGATGAATCTTGATGCCATGTGAGCAATTCAGCGACCCAAAATGGTGGTGGAGGTGGAGAACGTCGTGATGAACAGCTTTGGTGAAGGATGGTGGAGGAGAGGAAGTGTGGAAGTGGCAAAATCGGGCTGCTCAGCCGTGCGTCGACCGGTCGTCGACCTCCTGTCGACCGGTCGACAGACGTGCAGGGGCAGATCCGAAGGAAAAGGTGGAGAGAGGAAAGGGGAAATGAAAAGTGAGGGATTTTGGGGCTGAAGTGGTGGTCTCACCTAATGGGGCAAGTACTAGGTATTTATAGGCTAGAGGGGAAAGAATAAAGGGCTAGGATGAAGTAGGGTTTAATCCAAGGGCTCAAAGGTTTAATGAGGGGCAAGGAAGGGAAATCACAATGGATGACAAAAGGGAGGAATAATCAACATGTCACCTCACCAAATCTAGTGTGGTCCTTGATGATGTGGGAGCACATTTGTGAATCACAAGGTTGACCTTGACTTGGACCTTTGGAGTTGACCGTGGTTGACTTTTCGGTTTCGGTCAATCTTCCGGAATTCTCTTGTGCTTCACCCTCGGGACTCGGCATTTGACTCTTTGATGCTCCAAAGTCGGGGTTGACCACGAGTTGACTTTTGGTCCTCGGGTTAACTTTTCGTCTTTTGCGGAAATCCACTAAAAGCTCCAAAACGCGTCCTTTTGCTCCCGATATCCATCCGATGCTCGATTTACCTACAAGTGTGCAAACAAGGATTATAGACTCACAAATGGCCATTGGACAAGCACAATAATGATGATTAGAGGCCTAATTTGTATGCAAATCACATACAAATCAATTAGCTTGACAGAGCGTTCTCGGAGTTAGTTTTCATAGAAAAAGTTTTATTTGGGGAATGATAATTGGCGTTCCAACATTCCACATATGTTAATTTCGGATTCATGGCTAGGGAATTAATTAATTTTCAATTTTATAATCAATAGATTTGTACACTTGTGGTTGTGAGTTATATATTTTATGTTCCAAACCGTTTATTCTTGTTTATTATTTGTAGATGAATTACTTAGTTTAAATAAACCAATCTTTAAATCACCCCATAAATTTCATGTACAATTGTTTATATATGTGAATATTAATTCTTTGTGACATTCTTTGTTAGGTACACCCTCGATCTCCGTTGGAACGATCCCTACTTATTTTTTACTACAATGCTTTTAGGGTTTTAAATTGATGCACACTTTTGAGCTAGCAGGGGTTTGAAGTTTCCTGGGTTCTTCTTGACCTTCTACTTGTTTGGTTTCTACTTGGATTTGCTCACCAGATGCACTTCTTTGCTGGAATTTCCAGCTTTCTCAACTGCTAGCCTCTTCTCTTCATGAGCACAAATGGAGATAAGTTCATTTAGTCCCCATTTATCCTTTTGAGTGTTGTGAGTCACCTGAAGCCGAGTATACTTAGAAGGCAGTGAGTTTAGGACAACGTGAACCTAAAACTGATCTCCAATCTCAAAATTGAGACACTGAGTTTGACAGCTACATCGATTTGCTACATGATGTATTCCCTTATGCTGTCATTCCCATCAAAGCTCATTGTCACCAGGGAATACATAAGCATTGATGACTCTACCTTTTCTGTCTCCTGATACTTCTCAGAGATAAGTTGCATATACTTTAGTGCATACTTAGTTTCATGAATGCTTCCTCTGACAGTCTCGGTTATTGTTCTTTTTATTAAAAGCAGGGTCGGCCATTCTATTTTTCGAGTGCTAAATCTTATGCTTAGCTATGTCAGCATCAGTGCTCTCATCAGTAAGAGTTAGTTCAGGTTTTCTCATAGCCACATCATAACCTTGGAGTCCTAGAGCAAGTTCTATGTCCATCTTCCAATTCTTAAACTTGGTACTAGTTAGCTTTTTTATCTGGGAGAGGCTAAAAGAGGGTGCACCTATAGGAAGCATCTAAAGAACTTGCATTAGTTGCTCTATTAGTGAAATGAAAAAGCTGTAAAAACTTAAGTCTTTTGTGTTTTATTTAAAGTCTTATTCAAGTTAATTAGAGAAAAGACTAAAACCAGAAAAATAAAACACAGAACAAGAAATTTACAAATTTCAAAAGTATTCATATATATCGGATAAATTCCACAACAAAACTGTTTTCTCTTCACCTGTATGGCAGAAGACACAGCATACATTTAATTCACTGAATCACACAACCAAATTAAGCAAAAACATATTATCCAAAGATTAATCATCACTTGTATGGCAGAAGAAAAAAATCTAAGTATCTTAAGATGCATTTGATAATCTGTAGTGTGCTGTTTTTACACTTTAATGCTATGTAAATGATGAAAATCCTTCTGTGGAAGAAAACAATCATAGCTCTAAAGTACAAAAACACAATGTCATGATCAGTTAATTACTATAAAACTATTCACAAAAAATTTAACAGAGAATGTAGTGTGCAATATGTCTACTAAGTTTTCCAGAATAGTTACATATCATAGTTGAATTTCTAAAGCTTTCACTTTTACCATGACAACAATTCAACTTGTTTGCTTGAAAATGACATAATATAGGGAGTGATATTAGTCAAAAACAAGCAAAATTAGACTATGAATCGAAATTACTTGAAACAAAATCTAACATATCAAAACAAAATATACAATCATAATTGTATAAAGATTTAATAATATGCAACATATGATTCCACCTAAAAAATTCAAATCAAATCAATCATATATCTATATATAGATATAGATATATATACCTTCGCAACTTAAATTGAATCCTGCAAGATTAGTTAGCAGAAGTATAACATATATGCCATTTCAATACATATTTTGTCATCCCGAATCCAAAAGAGAACAAATTTGAAGAAATTTTACAGTGGAATAAAACTTAGAGAAGAAAAACCCCAAAAAAGTTTTCATACTTGACAATTGGAAAGACCAGAGGAAAAGTTGATTATTTCTGGAGAGAAGTCGTTATCTTGATTTGCTAAGTCAACCCCTTTTATTTTAGTCATAAAATAAATTTGGGCCACTTGGTCTGTTTCTGTTTCTGTTTATTTTGGCTGGTGTTCAAGAAGAGAAAACAATTTGGTTTGCAAATAAAACGCATAAACCCTATAATTAATATAAACATGCAGTCAATCTGAAGGTATTGAGTTAAGCTCTGATACCAAATGATAAACAAACAACATATATACTACCTATCAAATATATATAAACCAAGCTCAACAAAATACATTCAGACACAATTCCTTATGTTCGTATTAATCATATTACATGAATATAAACTAGAGTTTATGTAGCATGTACCTGGAGCAGCCATGGATGAGGAATGTGAACGAGAATGAAGTCTTCTGCAAGGCTCTAAAGTCAAGTGTCTCTCTATGGGGCAAGACGCTTTAGACATGTGTATAGAGCTTACAAGGATCTCACTAATATAGAGTTGTTCAGCACTTATCCACCCATCAGAGAGTCACTGCCAATGTCAAACTTAAACTCTATATCAACCTTAGTATTCATCTTTATTTTGTATGCTAAGATATAACAAGATATCATATCAAGTCCTCATCTATATAAGATCAGATATATATGTCAACATAGGAAACATATGTGGAACTTAACACAGCATCCTATAACTTGATCTTTAAGTCATTGAGTTAACTCCAACAACTTAGTAATTAATATTGAGTCCTAACGTAAGTTTTCTTACATGAAGTAGCTGAAAGTGGGATATGTTTTTAGATCTCAAATAAGTCCTTACTATTTCGAGTCAGGGTTGTCGTCAAGGATCTTGGCGGGAGTCTGGTTTTGGGTGTTCGGTCTTATGTTCATAGGACCCAGTCTTTTGCCGGCTTTTAGCATGCGATCGATTATGAGCCTGCGTTGAGAACATTGACGTTACTGTCAATGTCAAATGCTAGGGGAGCTATCTGAAAGGTACGTCTAACTAATTATGCTATTTATTGGTCAATTTAACCCAGTCCACTACCCACTCTTATTGCCGCTTGGATCTTTTGACTAGTCAACTCCTCTTCTTTTCAAGTGAGGATATCTTTTTTTAATTTCTTGTTATTCAGTCTTTGTGGTTGTATTCCCCTAGTTGAGACTGTAATTGCTATTCAATTAATGAGTATTAAATGAATTTACCTTGATCAAAATAATAATATTATTATTATTATTATTATTATGGAATATATATATATATATAAATAATAATAAAAAAACACTAGCTAGGGATCATAGCCAAGCAGCAAAGGAGAAACTCGTAACAAAGGCTCCAGAGCATGAGGCAAAAATTTTCTAGCAAATAAGAAACATATTGAAGTTGTATTGCCGTTGTATATGCACTCATGAGATCCCCCAAACCGAATCCCATTCAAAAACTCATCTGTAATATCAGGCCATCCAAATTTGCCAGGATGAGGACCGCCCCTCGACCAATCGACCCATGTAATGCTCCTCTCGGAGTTCAAATCAGCATAGAACATGTTGACGAGTGTTGGAATATAATGCTCATCGACATAACAGGGAGGTTGGCAGAACTGTTGGAAGATAGGGTAGTATTTCCGATCGGAGACAATGTGGATGGCCAGGTTTCGGTGCACTTCAAACCATTGAGACCCTTTCCTCCAGTCTGTGATGTTTATCTGTGGCCACATTTGAGGGTTGTAGCGGCCTCGACCAGCCTTCCTCGGGTCATCAAATACGTTTAGAAAGCTTTGATTTGAGTTTATAAGGTAGTCATAAGTTGTTGTAAAGTTAAACAAGGGAATGCAAGATTCGGAAAGCAATACAAATCTCTGATTGGACAAGTCAAGCAGTGCATTCGCTAGCAGCCGTCTCTCTGCATCCAACATTGAGGAAGTTCCCCAATAAACGGCCTGCCAAGCAAGTGCAGATTACTTGTTAACCGCCACCAATCAATTAAGGAATATATGAAATAAGTAAGCAACCAATTGATTAGCTACCTGGCTATGAATTCTTCTACCATGGAAGACAGAAGTCTGAGGTACAGATTCATTGAAAGAAGGGTGCGCGTGCACGTAGATGGAGTATAGACGACCCTCGTGTCCCTCAAAGAATTTGTCCCATAAGGGAGCCAAAGGTAGAGGCCCTTTTGTCAAGAACATGAAGGCCACTTTTGGAACATGGCTGTAAGGCGAAACAACTTGAGGAACCATGGATGCTCTCCAAAGTAACTCCTCGTCACTCATGTTGTGTACTAATAGCTTTTCTTCTTTCAAATACACACTAGTACTAGTACTAATACTGCTGTAATTACCTGATACTGATGATGATGATGATGATGATGATGCATTTGTTAAGAAAGACAGTACTAGAAGTGGCGGTGGTGGCGGTGGAGATGGTAATTGCGATTGTGGTGGTGGCCGCGGCAGCCGTGATGGTTTTATTG
Source organism: Rubus idaeus (assembly GCA_030142095.1). Lineage (NCBI taxonomy): Eukaryota > Viridiplantae > Streptophyta > Magnoliopsida > Rosales > Rosaceae > Rubus > Rubus idaeus. Next base: position 21,388,775 of record CM057965.1, read on the forward strand.
GAATGTTAATAAAATTATTAATGGAGCTGAGGGAGGCTTGAAAAGTGTGTAACGAGTAACTCTGGAAATAAAAGGTAGCTAGGATGCCGAGTGACAAACCAATTACAAAGAAGAGGAAATGCAGGACGTGATTGAATTGGACATGATAAAACACCCAATGATGATGATGTTGCTCGCTAATACTACTACTACTACTGCACATTGCTGCGGCCATGAAATAAACTAATGAAACAAACAATTAATTTGTATGTACGTAGGAGCGAGCTAAGATATATATATATATATTTATATAGATCCATAATCCAACTGCTGAAGCCTAAAGGGCTAGCTGCATATATACGTAGCCCCAGTGGACTTTCAATCTCCTTGATGATTAGTATATATTCGTAATTTTGTCTTTTTTATAAAATTTATGATATAATATGTATGTTGTGTAGCAATATACGACATTAAACTTGGAAGTGAAGTTAGCGTAGTGGTCCTACGCTTTTGAGGCAAGCAAGACTCACTCATTTTCTACCTCAAAAACTACTAAATTTTTATTTTCTTAATTTTTCAAAGTTGAGAATCGACAAACATAATTGAGTATTAGAGAGAAATATTGGAGTTCTTGTCTCTGCATATATATAGGTCTTCTCTGCTAAGGAGCTCTTTACTTTTTTAAGTTAATGAGTTTTTATCTCAGCCGTCAGAGCAAATCATTTAAAACATATCTGACAGTTGGGTCTCATGTCTATTTTGATCTGACAGCTGAGATCAAAACTTCTTTAACTTAAAAAAATAAGGATCTCCTTACTTGAGAATTATTATATATAGCAGGATGAGAATTTCCCAAAGGTTAAGGTACAAACAAAAGAGGGGCTTTGCTTTATTTCTAAGGGCGAACATGAGGAACAGCTAGGGGAATTAAATTACAAGCAACGTTAATAGTTGGTCAAAGTCAAAAGCATATGGCTTGCTAACAATCTAACTTGGTTTGCCAATTTCAATGCAAACGGGTTTTGGTCAAGTCCAACATTAACCATAAAACAATGCAAATTGGATTGCAGACTCGATGCATGAATGCATGGATTGCTAAACACAACACTTTGACCCCACAAGTACGGCTAAGATTTGGGCAAGTATGTGTGTAGCATCTAAACTAATTTCCCACTAGGACACTACCTAATTTTCCTTGCAATTTCCACTGCCCGGATTTTACGTTCTTTCTCCTAATTACTTCTCTATTATACATAACAAGTATTATATATAGCAGGATGAGAATTATTATATACATATCTTCTTCATTTTTTTTGATAAAAAGCGATATATCATATATTAAGTAAATTAAGTAATACTGAGAAGTACATTAGCAAGATGCAAAAAGTATCGAAAAGTAAAATAAAATGCACAGACGCATCTGAACATGAAAGTAACCAATTGCCAGTAAGGCATTGCCGATACACTGCAATGGTCAGTTAAGCAGTGAAAATTGTAGATGTAACCGTAACCGATGCGAACCACCCAACAATTCCAGTGCAATGTACGAACACTGGAAATAGGTTATCCAAACACCGAGAAATCAAAGCCTACCAAGGGTGTAAGAAACTTGGTGGATGGAAAACGACCGCTCAAGAACAAGAAGCAAAGATCCGGATCCCAAATCCAATGATAATATGGTTAACCCGGATCCCAAATTCATAAGCCACCTGGATCCCAGATCCAAATCCAAAATTGATCTTGAAAACATCAATTCGGAAACAAAACCAAAACCCAACCTGAAATTCAAACTCAAGCAACAGGACCCGGAAGAGGATAGGGAAAGCAGGGTCGTTGTTGCCATCGCTGCAGCCGGATTCGATGCACAACGCGACGCCGCCGAATCCGAAGCCGATCAATAGATGTCACCTGAGCACAACCCCAACACCTGCAAGCCTTCTGCAGGCCATGATCCAAAGCGCAAACCACCGAAGTAATACCAGAGGATCTAGGTTGGGCTCCCACACGCCTCCACCACAAGGGGAGAGAATCGGGATCCCAGGTGCGGCGGGCGACACCCAATCCACATATCGTCGACCGCTATGCATCCTCTAGAAGGGGTTCACGAACCCAAGCAGTCCCAGACCAAACATATCCGGGAGAAAACGACCTCCAGGAAGAAGATGGTCGATTGCCACAACCCAAGGGTTGAATTGAGAGGATCCACGAGCTCAGAGGGCTCGCCTGGTTGGCACCACGAGCGACAACGCCGCAAGCCAAAGTACTCCGCTGATCAAACCCTAGGGTTTGCAGCCACAAAGCCACAGAGAGAACAAGAGCTTTCATATTCTTTTCTTTTTCTACTTGGAATATGTTGTCATGGTTTATCTTGATTTGTATAATAAGATGTGCCTTGAAGCTAGCTATCTGTTTATTTTTGACTTACATATGTATATATAATATAATGTAGGTATTGTATAGTTGGTCGAGTCTCCACATGTGGTACCTCTTTTCCATCCGAGTTCGAATCCTGCCGACTATAGTTTGGAGTTAAATTCCAATCCATTTTGTGGCTGGTCAGGGGGAGGAAGGTTTCTAACACTGCCTCCGAGTGGATTAGTCCTTGAGCTTAGGAAACCTTTGGGATACTACGATCTCGATCAAAATAATGTAGGTATTGTGGGCACTGAGAAAATCAGTAAAAAGGAGAAGGCAATAATATTTACATTAATTTCCATATTTCTAAAATAATATATTGCAACGTCACATTTTTTCAATGTAGAACAATACCCCGCATTCCCTTTAGGTAGCTTTTCTTTTCTCACTATATACGTGCATGGAAACCTAGTATTTTTATTACGAAGCATTTATCAGCTGCAAATTAAGCGTTAGCTAGAGCTTTTCCAAAATTGACGTTGGTGTCGATTTATATATAGAGGTTCGTTTCCACCGATAAACAAGTATCTTACATAATTCTCTACCTTATAGTTCACTATTGTCGATTACTTAAAGAAAAACACATCATGCCTTGCATTAATTTCCAAGTTCAGTTTTCTATTTGGATTCATTTGTGATTTTTTTTTCTTTGCTTTGTATGTACCTTGTTATTGGAAAAAGTAATACAAAAAGATCCATAGTTCTCCCTCTCGTTCGCTTTTTTATTGTGTTACTGTTTATTGTTTACTATAAAATTAATTTGCAAAAACGTTCACAATTGGCAAGACCGGCCTAATCAGTTTCTACACACGACTTTTTTCTTAAGGAGTACTGTTATGTCATCTTTATTTCAGCACAGAAGAAACACAATCCGATCCGGCCGGACGGCCTATATAATGCATTCGATCTTGCGTCATTATACATGGCTCATAATCAAAGGCGGAGCTACACACAAGTTATGTACCCTGGGTTATAGCCCAGGTAAGTTTTTTGGGAAAGAAAAAATTACTACCATAAAACTTATCCATATTAGATTATTAGGTAAACTACAACAAATTTAAGCTTTTAGCCCACCTAATTTTACATATATTTTTCCTATTATTTCAAACTATTCCACCTCATTTAAAATTTCTAGCTCCCCCCTTGCTCGTAACCCAGATTTTTTTTTTCTTTGGTAGAGGCTCATAACCCAGTTCAAGACAAGCAATTAGCTAGAATACATAGGTATGAATCTGGTTCGCTAGCTCGTCTATGACCAATTATGAATTACATATAATAAACCCTAGTGCTGCTGCCTAGCTTCTTCGGGAATTTAAATTGTTCATGCATGCATTTATTCCATTAACATAAAACTTCTTTCAATAGCCAAAGAAGAAAAAAATGAGCAGCAAGCTGATCTTCACATGCAACCTCGATCCACTGATTTCTCCCTTGATTGACAGCATATATTTCCAGTACGTAGTTTCTTCACTGCAAGAAGAATTAGGATGTTATTGTAAAAGTAAGGTCCTAAATTCGAATTGTCTAGCTATTCAAATTAACTAGATCTATATAATGATTCTCCAATAAGAAGATCGTTATTTTTTTAAGTTACGGAGTTTTGATTTCAGCCGTCAGATCAAAACAGACGTGGAACCCAACTGTCAGATATATTTTAAATGATTTGTTTTGATAGCTGAGATCAAAACTCCGTAACTTAATAAATAAGAATCTCATTGCTGGAGAAGCTCTATATATATATATATATAGTTACGTCTGTGTGTTTCTAGCTGCTGACCTTGGAAGGAAAACCACTAGTGGAGGACACTGATAAAGGGTCAACCATGAACTGCTGAAGAAGTTGATTCATTCCACTTCCAGCCACATCCTAATTAAGCAGTACGTACATAAATCCGGCCAGTCGATTAGCTACCTAAAAGGTCAAAACGTACCGTCTCTTTTTTCTTCCTAGGGTTTTCCTTTTATTAAATACTGTGATCGATATATATATATATATATATATATATATATATGCACATAAATTGAGTATTAAACTATTAATTTATAATTAAAAAAATCTCAGTAAGTACCTAGATGCATGCAGTCTGGATGAAATTCAAGAGTTAAATGTAATTTTAGAGGTAGATCGAACAGGCTAGGCTAGGTGGGAGGAGAAATAAGAGAAAAGATGACCGAACCTCAATAATAAAAGAAGAGCCAGAAATTAAAAAATGGTTATAATTAACTAGAGGGATGACAAGAATGAATTTGCTCAACACATTAGTTGTTGGTGATATCACCATCCAATAAATATTTGCTACATGTTAAATTTTTTTTCTCTCTCATGATAATTAAGTTAATCATAGAATATTTTATTACACATGGCACCTCCATATTAAGTGGTTGTATCCAATGGCGGAGCCAGGATTTTCGATTAGGGTGGGCTAAAAAAAATATTTGGTTGCTTGCATATATTAACATCATAATTTCTTCCAAAGAACAAATCTAAACAAAATACTCATTTTTAACAAATTCGAAAATTAAAAAAACAAAGAAAGAATTCTTTGTTAAAGTTTAATACAAATATTGAAAGCAAAAAAAACCTAAATTAGAGATAAGTGGGCTAAAATTCAGAGAAAGCGAGTTAAAAACAACTATATTTTGTCAAACTGAATTAGTTTTCAATTGGAAGTAGGCTAAAAGTCAAAAAAATAGGTGGGCTAACATTTACAACTGGTAGAAAAATGCTTAATTATACATAAGGATTCTTTTTCTTGCAAGAAGTTACTCGGGCTGGAGCCTAGGTTAGCCCAAACGTGGCTCCGCCTGTGGTTGTATCACTAACAGACTAATGTGATTTTTTTCTATTAAGTTAATCATAGAATATTTTATTACACATGGCACCTCCATATTAAGTGGTTGTATCACTAACAGACTAATGTAATTTTTTCTCTCTCATGATAATTAAGTTAATCATAGAATATTTTAATTACACATGGCACCTCCATATTAAGTGGTTGTATCACTAAGAGACTAATGTGATGAACAAATTCATTCCCAAGGATGACTGTGGGAAGCATTGCCTTGATGCATGGATGTATAACAAGTGGTAGCTAGACACAATTAATTAATGATATGATATAACGATTGACTTTAGAACTATGTATTTTAAAAGTACATAGTTGTATGTAGAAGATAAAGCTTATATACATATATATAACAATAATTACTATTAATTAATTAATTAATTGTGTGTGCTATATATATATATACTTATGAAATCAATTTTGAGTTAAAAAGATGGATTAATATATGTGGTATACTACGTTCGGACTACTGACCTGGTTTGTCATAGGAAGACGCAGAAGTCCAGTCATCTCCTCCTTTTCTTCCTCGTCCTGATGGAATGAATTATTGAGATGGAATATATATGAAATAATGTCCAGATGGAGATAGGAGGTGGAGGTACCTTCTGGGAATTGAGGTGGCCGTCGTTGTCGTCGTAATGGGCGGTAGCGAGAACAATAGGAGCCAAGAAGTGATAAAGAAGTGGATCATTCCTAATAGCCTTGGCAATGTCACACCTCTGCACTGTTCGCCTCTTGCTTACTTCAGTTTGAAGCCATGCCCGAAGAGTCACCTCCATTATGAAAAGCTCACACGCTTTCGAGAACAAGATCGGAGTCTCTGAGCTGATCATCTGCATCCCCCCGCCCATCATATCCATCCAATTTTATTTATTTATTTACATACATTATTTACCAAATCCTACTTGTATATTAGTGAATTATTTACCTTCACCACTCCGTCCGATTTCATAATCCTTTTCACCCGCGCAAGAGGTAATTGATGGTAACTCCTCGACACTGTACGTTTTTGCATGTATCATCACCCAATCAAGTCAAAACCAAAACAAAACCAATTAATTAAATATATTAGTTCAAAACACAATCAAATTTTGCTTGGGGTCCTCTTCTCTTCTCTTCTCTTCTCAAATCCAGAGTAAAAATCCAAGTTCTACTTACATGAGTATTCTATTTGCAGGGTTTTCAGCCAAAATCATGCAGTAAATTGGTAATCTAAATTAATAGTAATCTTTTCAGCAAAATAAAAATAAATATTGGGCGCAAGAAATTAGAAACCTGATGTATTGTGAATGTCGAGCAATTGTTTGTTCCAAAACAGCTGCAAATTATTCTTCTGCAGTTGGATAAAACTGGTGTTGTGTCTGGCAGCTTCAGCCTCCTGTTTAATTAGATATCGATGACAACCATAAATAAAAGAATTCAAAACAAATACAAATAAAAAGGAAAGTCATATATACAAATATATATATATATATATATATATATATATATATATGGTCACACAAGAAGCTGATTCAATTCTACGAAATTAACATAACTAGAATTGATACATATATATATATATATATTGTATATATATATATATATGATCACGGGAAAAAAAAATACAGATCGGAAAGTGAAGGAAATTAAGAAGCTTATTCACCTCTTGGGTGGAATGATGAGGACAGGTATTGGGTAGCCCGAGGAAAGGCATAGTTATGAAATTGTGCACTTATGGAGGAGGAGGGTTTGAACAAGGCTCAGAATTCTTTCAGGAATTCATATCATCCAGCCAGCCTAAACTTTGGTTATAGCTAGTTCAATTTTGAACACCCCCTCCCTTATTTTTCATGTGAGGGAGAGACATTTTAAGCAGAGACATATTCTATCCACTAATTAGTAAAGAAAAAGTTAATTGCTGTAACATTAATTATCTGTTTCACTTTTATTTAATTTGCTTTCTTATTTTGTCTTTCAGTACGAAAGAATCCGTTCGCATTAACTTTACAGTCAGCAGAAAAAACGGTAAACATTATCTACAACCACATTATATAATGTATACATATAGTAATTAAAGAGAATCCAATGCCATGCATGAGCTTTCTTGAGTCCCACAAATCTCAAACTATTCAAGACATGCCTTGTTTTCTCGCAAGCCTTACTCATGTAGCTTTTGCCTTCAAAGTTTATGGTTGCTAGGACTCTAATGTAACTCCCACACTGTGATTAATATATTCTACTATGATCTTGTTATGATGTAGAGAAATATGGAATATAACAAGTGTGCGTGCCTCAATTCAATTACTAGTTAGAGTTTTTGTTTTGTTTTTTTTTTTTAATAAAAAATAAAATTACAAACGAAAACTTCTACAACAACTTAAATTTGAGAACTCGAAAATAAAAACTGGCCTCGTCGAAGTAAAAACAAAACCTAAATTACTAGTTACAGTTGTTTTTAATTACACTTTAGCTAGTTGTTTTTAGTCATCATAGTGAGAGAATCTGATTGTCTAGCTAGAGCCTATGAACGCTTCATGAGTTGGCTATAGGGACATTTTGTTCCTCTATAGCAAAACCCATTTTAATGAGTTCAGTATTTTAATTTTAATTTTTTGGATTGGTTAACTCATTCATGTTATGAGTTGGGAAGGATTCAATCTAAACTTAAATGACTTAGAGGAACCATTTGGTTCTTCTCCTTGATTAAGATTTCAAATGACATGCACGTACTCTTCAACTATATGATTTGTGTAGCTCCTTCTTTCCTCAAAACAAAATAACAAATTACCCAAAAAGCTATTTTGGGTAGCCTTATGCTTCAAAAAGCCACCATATATTTTTTACCCAAATAAGGCCACCAATATTTACAAAAATGCCACCGCATCAATATTTACAAAAATGCCACCGCATTTTTTTTTGTTATTATTTACAAAAATGCCACTACATACGAAAACAACAATAAAGCTACTGTCCAACGACAATAAAGCTACTGTCAAACGACAATAAAGCTACTGTCAAACGACAATAAAGCTATTGTCCAACGACAATAAAGCTACTATCCAACGACAATAAAGCTACTGTCCAAAGACAATAAAGCTACTGTCCAACGACAATAAAGCTACTGTCAAAGCATACTAAAACTAATGTTAAAGAACACTAAAACTACTATCCAAAAATAATAAAGCTACTATCCAACGACAATAAAGCTACTGTCCAACGACAATAAAGCTACTGTGCAACGACAATAAAGCTACTGTCCAAAAACAATAAAACGTCAGTGGCATGAATCGTAATTTTGAAAAAAATTAATGTCAGATAGAAAGAGTTAAAGCTACTGAGTGGCCTTATTTGGAAAACAAAACTATTGTGGCCTTTTGAAGAATATGGTCACCCAAATTGACCTTATGGATAATTGGCTCAAAACAAAACACACAAAAAAACATAAATAGGGGAGAAAAATACGGGAAACAAAATACCAAGTCATATTTTATGTCATCAACATGAAATGCTCACACTGATGGAATTTATATCTATATTAATAAAGTACAAACATAAGTTGTGGTTAAATTTTTAAAAACCCGAAATATGTCATTCCTCAACTATATATATATTTTTTTTAAAAAGCAAATTTTATTAAAGCTTACATACAATTACAATCGTATAAAAGGCATCCAGTATAAGATCTGGAGCATGAACAAACCATTCAGAATGGGTGTTCATATCAAAATCATGACTAGCTAATCTATGTGCTACATAATTGGAATTTTTCTATAAGCATGGAAGAGTAAGATCGTTGGGGAAGCAGAAAGCATGAGCTTCATGTCTTCAATTAGATTACCCAGTGGAGATAAGTCTTCATCAATTGAAGTTAGAGCTTGAACTGCAATTAAGCCATCACTATTAACCACCGCATGATTGATGTCCAAAGCTTGGAGAAAGAGGAGGCCCTCCTTGATAGCCAAAAGCTCAATATGAAGAGGAGAAGAGACTGAGTGTTTCCTGTACGCAAAGCCTGCAATGAAACCACCCTTGTGGTCACGCATTACTCCCCCTTAAGTATGTTAAACAATATATATTCAAAATATGTTATCGGCAAAAGAGTAAATTGCATAGTCAAAATAATAAATAAAATAATATAGACCCCACACCAACATGCCTATTATTTTTTTATATTTTTAGTTGTCATTTTTTTATCTTTTATATTCTAACATTATTAATTATTTAATTTCAAAGATAATATGAAAAAACGGAGAGACAAATGATGCAGAAAAACTAAATAGGTGAGAACTTTCTGCATTCGTTATGCAAAAACCGAAGGGCATTCCGAAAAGGGAGATTCTCTAGTGAGGACCACTATAATAAGTACTTGGTGAAGACTTTTCGATTAAACCTACTTTTTTATTACATCTCGACAAATCAACCGTTCAATATTTAGATATTTATGAGTAGATCACTTCTACAAATTTTCAATGAAATCGAAAATTGTTAGGTTATCTATAATTGTGATTTACCATTTATGAATACGAATGGTTCAAAATTAACAAATTTGGTTCGTCCATTTATTTGGTCTAGTTCGGTACCTTAACGATTTCAAATTTTGTTGAAAATTTTTAGAAGTGATCTACTCATGAATATCTTAATATTGAACGGTTGATTTCTCGAGATGTAATCGAAAAATAGATATAACAACCATTAATCAAAAAGTCATCACCAAGTCCTCATTACAGTGGTCCTCCTTAGAGAAGCCCCCATTCGGAAAAACTAAGCGATAATATTGGAAAAACTAAGCGAGCGCGGCTTTCTGTACGCGCTAGTTTATTTAATAAAAATATCTTCACACTATATATGAGTGTCTTGTGAAACCGTCCAAGATAGAAAGTAACAACAATAAGATCTAATAATTTCTCAAGAATTTGTGTAATAATTGATACAAAAGATGTGAAAATATCATTAGACATTGACATGCAAAAAAGAGATTCTCATTCAGTGCTCCATTTGTAACGTCGACATTCTCTTTATAAATGTATATATATTAGCTAGGGACGTTCACAATCGAACGTCAGTGAAGGGCAAACAGTGCAAATTTCAAATGATAGTCGTTGGAATTACTTAACGAAATCCAACGGTTCTCTCAAAATATATAACATGGGTTCAACCAAGCAATTAATGTGTGTCCCCTTTTAACCAAGCATTTCAACACGCTTGAGTAAAAAGAAAGAGCACTTCAGAACGGGATAACCATATTCAAAAAATTATTATTTCTATCCATTGCAAGTGGCCTAGTGGATCAACGTCCAGGTTAAGAACTCTCGTACCCACGTTTGATTCACGAAGCTGTCAAAGTGGCTAATCACTGTGCTTCAATGCATAGTTGAAGCAAATCACATGCGTTACAGAGATTAATCTTTGGGCCTAGGAAGCCTTTGGGAGACCCTAACTAAGGTAAAAGAAAAAAATGAAATTGTTATTTCTAACAACCATTCAAATAGCTCACAATCTTGTACGTTCAACATCATCAAACCAAGCATATGTTGAATTGGACTATCATTTTATCCGGAGAAATTGGACAGAAAAATTATTTTTGTTTTTGCTGACCGGCCTGCGTCTAAAAGAAGAATATATATTTACAACCAACGCAAGGTAAGATGTCCCTAGGTTTAATTAACAACCCTCACATAATCTTCATGTAGCAGTTGAACATACGGGTGTCGACCCCTAAGTTTTACTCGATAAATAACTTACGAGTGTCTTTTTCTTGGGAAGTTCTCTAGTGAGGACCTCTTAAATGAGGACCACTTGAGGACTTTTCTAGTAGACATACTTTTTTATTACATTTTGACAAATCAACCGTTCAATATTTAGATATTTATGAGTAGATCACTTCTATAAATTTTCAATAAAATCTAAAATCGTTAGGTCATCTATAATTGTGATTTACCAATTATGAATATGAATGGTTCAAAATTGACAGATTTGGTTCGTTCATTTATTTGGTCTAGTTTGGTACCTTAACGATTTCAAATTTTGTTGAAAATTTGTAGAAGTGATCTACTCATGAATATCTTAACATTGAACGGTTGATTTCTCGAGATGTGATCGAAAAATAGATATCACAACCATTAATCAAAAAGTCCTCAAATGGTCCTCATTTAAGAGGTCCTCACTAGAGAAGCTCCGTAGTGTGAAATATTACTTATTGAGATCAATATTCTTCTCACAAATAATTAAATACGAGATGTAACAAATCAAAAACACTATAAGAGCAACAAGATATAAACAATTGACATTTTGTCCTCATTAATTACTTATTGGTATATATTCATTATTGTCCAAAATTGGATGACTTTTTTTTTTTAACAATGGATGAATATTTGTTAAATAGGCCAAATTTATGAAACAGCACCTTGTTTTGTTTATCTACAATAGTAAACACGCCCAATCCTTTGCAATATTGAAATGTGATCATCATCATCTTCTATCTATCTTGGTGATCGAGGGAGTGGCGGAAGTGGCAGCGGTGACCGTAGGGACATGTGCCCCGCGTGAGGACCATCCTGCAGATTTGGGTCTTGTAGCGTGGATGCCTCACCACCGGACGCAACTCCCTGATGCCGTGAGCGAACTGGCAGTTGTCTCCGTAGGGACATGTGCCGCTCTCCTGCCACTTGTTGCAAAGCTCCGTCTTCAACATCCCTTGATTGTAAGCCTTCACTTTCATGGCAGCGGCTGTACTACATCCCTCTTCCACCTGATCCCTCTTTCCTCCACCTAAATACACTTTTTGCTGCACCCCGGACACACACACACACATGACATGAATCGAAATGAAACTGCATTATTAACACTTGATTCATTAACTAAACTCACCGGTTCAGAGACAAGTTCAATCGGACCCTCCTGCTGCGGCTGGTTGGTACCAAACGATTGGTTCACCCTTTTGTAACCGCTGGAGCGAACCGAAATGCTTTTCGGGAGTGAGAACCGGTCGGCATTGAATCGATTGCGCTCCATGATGACACTCGTCGGACTGATATCGGAGGCCTCGTCGGAACCGACGCCGTCACGAGGACCAAGTACTCCCGCTCCGAGTGGCCTGAAATCATCGGCGAAGAAAGGGTTCAGATAAGCCGACGCATTCAGGAAGCTCTGGAAAGCGGCCGGGGACGACAGAAGATTGACCAGATCGGTGTTTGCTGATCGAAGGTTTGCGTTCTCATGGCGAAGGGAGTCAATCACGTTGTTGAGGTCGTGGAGGTGATCGCGAAGCTCCTGGCACTCGAGGACCAGCTGCATGGTATTGCAGTCCTCGTCGCGCTCATCGTCGGAGAGGGTTGAGGGCGTTAGAGAGAGGGAACTTGGGAGCGTGAATTTTGGCGGGAAAAAGGAGCTATAATCTGTGGCTTCTGCTGCAGGTTGAGTAGCACAGTTGGATAGCGGTGATGAGTTTGGGGAGGCGGTACTGTTGGTCTCCATCTACGCTAGCTTGCCTTGTAGCTTCCTTACGTTGTTCAATATTTAACAAATTAATATAACGATGGAGTTGAACATCAAAACAGTTAGAGCCATAACCGATTATATACCATCCGTTAGTTGGTGCACTGCATGCTGAGAGAGAGAGAGAGAGAGAGAGAGAGAGAGAGAGAGAGAGAGAGAGAGAGAGAGAGAGAGAGAGAGAGAGAGAGAGAGAGAGTTAGTTCAGGGGGGTTGTTGGTGTTACGAAGGAATGTTTGGCATTGGCGTGGTATCTAAGTATATATGTGTGTAAGGTGAAGCAGATGGCATGAAAATTATCAAATTAATAGACCAGCGACGCAAAAGTTTGATTAAGACATAGCTAGATACCCAGTTACGTTGCCATAAGTTTTAGATTTTAAGTAAGCTAGGTTTCATAATAATTGCATCTTCCTGGTTTGCTTCTTTATCACAACTTTAACCAACTCCATGGCCCCTCATTTTGGTAATTGGCAACGCCTATATATATATATATATATATCCATGGCCCCTCATTTTGTATGGCCCCTCTATATATCCATACCCCTCTTCGATTTTTTGAAGTAAACAATAAAAAAACCACGATTCCTCCGAACAATCCAGCAACCAACAGGTTAAACAGCTACATCACCAAGTTGTCTAACGGTTGATAGTTACAAGTTCGCGCACTTGGAAATAAAACACACTACAACGATCTATCCTCCCCGAAACCACGTCGCCTGCACCTGTGCTCACGCAAAGTCCGAGACTCTGAAGCATAGAGAATAACCCATCAACATGCGAATAAAACTAAGACCCTCCCGATCCAAACCAAAGCCTTGCCCAAACCCTTTATTGATTAACCATCCAAAGGAGTGCCCCGAAGAACAAAGAACCCTAGCCGCTAGTTGTCCACCGGTCCCAAAAGAAAACCAAACCAACAATCCCTACCCCTCGCGAGAGTGTCACCGAGAAAACCTTGCCGAACCAAAAACTAGCCCCGTGCCACCCCCCTGCCCTATACCCCAAACCCGAGCCAAACCATTTTGAGGACCGCCAAACGTGCCCCGGATGCCCGATCCAATATAATGCACCAAAACTGCCAAATGCCCCAAGATGCTTTAGAAACCCAATTTCTTGGGTACCCAAAGAGTCCGCCATCAGTCGGGACAAGGCACTACAAGAAAAACTGGTTTTTGCAAGGAATTTTCTCCTTGCAAAAACACGAAAAGTCCTTGCAAAACACCAAATACAAGGAAAAAATTCCTTGCTCGGGTCCTTGCAAAGTTGCCCTTGTAAAAGACCAAATGCAAAGACATACAATTCCTTGCATTTTGTGAACTCAAATGCAAGGAATTTTCCTCTCAAATGCAAAGATTTTATCCTTGCATTTGAGATCCATGGTATAGATGCATACATACAAATGCAAGGACAATTCCTTGCATATCATTCCTTGTATTTAGTAGGTGCAAGGTCCTTTTTAACAATTGACATGCTTTTCTGTTGTTTGATTACATTTAATCTATTATTAATTTCTTATGCAATAAAAGAAAATTCCTTTAAGACTTTCAGTAAATGAATTACTTTTTATTATAAATTAGAGTAACAATTACATATGGAAAATTCCACAAAGATTAATAACTCAAAAGTTCACAAAATTCTCGCTCAAGACATCTCATCTATGTTAAAAGACTTGAAATAATCACAAAGCTTTTGTAATACAACCACAGAACACTTCTAGCCGAAGCAGCCCACTCTTATTGATTACCTGTAGCCTGTAGGGATGAGAATTATGATTATTAGAAAGAACTAGTGGATCATGGATAGATAAATGAACTGGTGTATATTTTTCTAATGTGTCCTTGAGCACATTCGATGTGTGATCATTAAAGTGTTAAGTACAATTCATCTATGAAAGCATCCTAGTGTGTCATGTACAGTAAAGAAAATCACAATCCAGCAAAAGAAGAAACAAATATACCTCTAAGCACAAAAATTCAAATGAAAAAACCAGATTTATGTAAAAAAAGAAAAAAAAATCACATACCAGTGAACCAAATATACTTATAAGTCTCTACCTCAACTTCTTCTTAGTCCGTCCTGCAGAAAGAATTTGTTCGAAGATTAAAGTGAATTATTAATAAGTAATTCGACCAAGCAAGGAAGAAAAAAAAACTAATAGAGAAACAGGGGAGAAACTACACCCTATTGCAGAAATGCCTCATCAGTTAACCTCATTGCAGTTTTATTAGTCTTGCAGTAGCTTAGCAGCAAACACATATTTTTAGAATATGTATCAACAGATACATTACCCAATACCACATAAATAGCCAGAGAAGAACATACCTTAACCCCCCCCTTCTCCAACATGATCCCAAGCCTATATTGTGAAAAGCCAAAGTAAGTCCTGCTAAGGTAGTTTCTAACTTTCAATAATTCACTGACAACTGGAGGATTTTTTGTCGCCGAATGAAAACAGATCTCCTACCTGAAGCCACCATTAAAAACTTGCATAAACTGCAAGAAAGGGTGAATACAACATGTAAGAGTAAGCAATAAATAAACAGGGACATGTAACTTGATTCTAATATGTCACCTACAAATTCATTGGAAAATCAACACTAAAAACAAACATTTGATATGCATGAGAAGAGGAAAAAAGAAGAAGGAAGAAGCAATCTTGACAGGACCATCTTCTGCAATCAGTGGCTAATTAATGAACCATTTTGCAACACAGGCATATGGTGATAGAGTAGATTATTTCTCCATTCATGCAACTAAAGAACAATGCTTGACCATCTAACACTACTTAATTAAAGATATCAATCCTGTTTTCTAGTAGAAGCAAACAAATAGGAAAGACAAACCTTCCACAACAAGGTTTCAAAACGAGAACTTGACCGTCACCAACACTATCAGCATTATCGACAAAGTAACGGATCCAAGAATAATGAATCTTGGCTGTGCTATTTAGCACAGACGATAACCTTCTTGTCCACCTGCCACTAGCTAATACGAGTGACCATAAGAAGACCTGATTCAAATGGCAACAAGTGGAAGATAATTAAGGTAAGGAAGGCAGACTGAATGAGAACAACTGAACAACAATGCTGAATGTAGGATACACCTAGCTCTAATCATACAAGTTGCTATTACACACTTAATTAGAGAGAAGAAAACAGGAAATGAAGTAGAAAAAACAGAACATTGGAATCTGCCCTCTTTAATTTCTCTTTTTTTCTTTAAGTTGCGAAGTTAAGATGTCAAATTGTTAATTTAGTGCTATAGTTCACTCACAAAGAATATAATAAATGCAAGAAAACGGTGTTATAAATCTCTGCAACCATATGAAATGCGAAAAGAAAATCGCTCACCAGTCAACCAAATGTACCAAAAACCAAATCCAAAACCCGCAACCTGCAAATTTTGTCCGAAACCTCTGCAACCCATTGAATTCCTTAATAAAATCACAACACAAGACTAAAATTTAACCAATGTTAAGCTCCAATTTACTGAAATCCACTAAAAAGGTAACCAAATTGCAGAAAAACACCAAACTATCAGTAAGAATTCGGATCCTAAGCAAAAAATAATAATAGTGATAAAATAATACCTTTCCGATATGAGGCAAAGCAGAGAGCAGGATGAACCAAAAATAAGAGTAATGCTCAGCTTGGCGATTCGGAAACCAAAATTTCTTCTTGGCAATTGGTAATCTATCATGAAGTCATGAACCCAAAAATAACTCGAACCCAAAAAAATTGAAATAGTTTTTAAATCGCTCAAAAAGAGTATACAATTTAAAGAAAGGGGGGGATGGTGTTTGGTTGAAGTTGGGTTTGTGTTTTGGGTATTAGGCTTTTGGCCTAGATTGGGTTTATGAGAGGGTGGGATTTGTGAGAAGCGGAGGGGATTGGAGGGTGTGCTTCGTTTGGGGGTTTGGTGCTTTTTCGGGTCTTAGTTCTAGAGAGATAGAAAGAGAGAGAAGAGAGTAAAAGATA
This sequence comes from Rubus idaeus, assembly GCA_030142095.1. Lineage (NCBI taxonomy): Eukaryota > Viridiplantae > Streptophyta > Magnoliopsida > Rosales > Rosaceae > Rubus > Rubus idaeus. The sequence goes on from CM057965.1 coordinate 21,405,468, forward strand.
GATCGAGAGAAAAGAAAAAAAAGAAAAAGAAATGCCGGCGCCAAAGTTCGCGATGTAAGGAAATTAAAAGTAAATACAAGGACTTTTTAATTTTTTTCATTTTAGCGAAAATACAAGGACTTTATGTGTTCTTGGCATATTGTCAAATTAAATGCAAGACATTTACAATTCTTTGTATTATAACCAAATCAAAAATTTTTTACTCCTTGCATATAAACCCGTTGCATTTTCCCAAATTTCTTGTAGTGGGAAGAGGGAAATAACTCCTCCACAAAATTAACCCAACCACTCTGCAAGAAGCAGATATCTAGCCAGCCGATTGACTAAAAACCCCATTTTATCCTATACAGCAACAACCTCCCTTTTCATAGGTTACACTCAAAACAGACCTTATCTTCCCTCGCGTGGATCTTCGAACCTAGACCTTGGATCTGCCAACCACATAGCTGCTGGTGAAAGGATGGTTGTGCAAGACTGGAACTCAAAAGGGAAATGTCGAAATAGATCGACACGGAAAGCTGCTAAACACGGCAGCTATGAAAGCCCCTGGGCTTGGCGATGAACGCATTAGGGAACCAAAGCATGACGGTAGGGTTTTGGAGGAGTAAACCCATAGTTCTTTAATATGAGTTCCGAAAGACTTATTTCCCCTCATTTTCGTAATTGACAACACCTCATACATATATATTATGTCTATTATTTTAGCTTGCTATGTAACCAACACCTGGTCCGGCTATGGGGATCAATGAGTTATGGGGACATGATTTACATAATTGTTTTCAAAAGAATTGTTAAATCTCAAATATTTTTTCTTCACAATTTTAGCCCACCAATTGCAGGGCTCAGACAATATTTTCCTCCCTAATTTGTCTAAAGCAGCCTCATTGAACAATCTAGTCAGTCTAATACATAATCCTCCTATCGCCTTTGAGAAACAAATTTGACTCCAAGCCATTAGGGTGGAATTTACAATCTGAAACACAGAAGAGGCTTCTGCGCTCTTTACCACCCCTTAATATAATTTTAGTTCTAGCTAGTTGTACAAAAAACTTCTCAGTTAGTTTGCATTATTATTATTATTATTATTATTATTATTATTATTATTATTATTAAGGATAATAACCGATAGGTCCTCATTTATACTACATATTTCCCTTCAAGTTTGATAAATTTTAAATACTTCCCACCAAGTTTCAGTTGAACCTCTTTCACTCCCAACAAGGCCAAATATGCAAAACCTGATCTGTTATATTTTTTTTCAGACATTTTTGCCCTTTGTTCATCGTGGTCGAGCTGCACTACAAACAAATCATCATGTTCAAATTTCAACTTCCACAAACATCGATCAAATGTCGAATCAAAGCTTAAAAAGACGTAGAGCTCAACAAGAGAGTCGAATTTCATACATACTTCGTCAACAACAATGACCGGAGTCGCCGGAAAACGTCGTAGAACCCGCCAAAATCTGGAAATATTTTTTCCTTCGAATCGCCGTCTTCCAACTCCGGATTGAGAATCCGTGGCCGAGGTTCTCTTCGCGCCGCCGATCTGAAGAGATCGGCACCCATGCGCCGCCGAGAGGTGGCCAAACGGCGGAAAACAAGCCGGGTCGGTTTGCTTATTCGCGGCTCTCGACCGGGTCAACAGATCTGCTATTTTATTGTGGTCAATAAAAATATTTTACTGTGGTCAATAAAAATATTTTATTGTGGTCAAAGTGTATAATTAAAGCTTGATTTCTGTGTGAAATCTAAGAGTTTGAATCTAGGTGTACGTGTTCCATAATTAATGGTGCGTTGTGCAGTTTGCAAGGCTTGAGTTTGTTTAATAATTATTGGTATTTGTGAAGTATGAAACTTGACATGGTGTCAAGGCCGGTTCACCGAAAGAATAATTTGCAGAAGATGAATGAGTTTGTGTATATGTGCCTTAATGTTTTTCTGACTTAGTGCATGCAATTTACACTTATAATTATATCCAAATTTTTTTTATTGTGGTCAATAAAATTTTATTGAGGTCAATAAAATCTATTTTATTAAGGTCAATAAATACACAAAGATGATGCTCTTTTATTCTTTCCCTCCTACGACGAAAAATATCGATTCCTTAAAAAAATTTATTGAGGTTAATAAAATCTGTCAATGGCAGTTTCGTAATATTTATAAAATGTATAATACAGAAACGTAAATTGGTTAATTAATGACCGGGTGGACACCGTGTTTTTGCCTTGTCATTGATGGTAAATATTTGTCAAAATTTATCCTTATGGGTCAAGAACCCTTATTATTATTATTATTATTATTATTATTATTATTATTATTATTATTATTATTATTATTATTATTATTATTATTATTATACCCATAAAAAATAGTATATCTTTGAAAGAAAAAAAACCTAGCAGCGTGTTTTCTCTCAGGCTAACCCTAGCCTCTCTCCATTGCAAACCCTAGGTTTGCTATCTATCTCTGCAGTTTCCAATTTCCATGTCCTCTCTTCATGGCATCCATTAACTCGATCTGTGACTGCGAGCTTTGCAGCCTCCTTGGCTATTGCTAGCGGCAACGGTCCTTTGGACCTTGGCAAGATTTCGAGCGACACGGTTCACAAGTCCTCCCAGAGCTTTCTATTAGGCAAGATTCTAAATATTAAACCCTTTAATTTCTTGCTGGTCAAGAGCCATTTTTAGAGGATTTGGATCTTGGAGAAAAAAATTTAAGGTTCTAGTGAAAGGAGATCTTTTCTCTTCTCTTTTGAATCTCTCTAGGATACGAAGAAGCAATTAAGGTTCTCAGGGGTGGTGCATGGAGTTTTGATAAAGTTTCGGTGATTCTTGAAGATGGTGGTGGGATTATCCCAATGAATGTAGTTTCCGATGCGGCATGTGATCGAGGTATTGGGTCAAAATTGAGGGCATTCCTCCAAAGTTTGAAGAACCTGAGAACTTCAAATTGATCAGTGATCTGTTGGGGGATTTTCTAGATTATGACAAGGATTTGTTCAACACAGGAAGTGGTGCGGATCTTCATCCAACATGATGTCTCTAAACCGGTCTTCTTGTCGAGAGTAGTGCGACTTGTCGAGGGGTTGGAGCCCTTGCTTACCTTCATCTTTGAGTACGTAGTGAGGAGATGCAAACAATGTGGTTTAATCTCCCATATGGATGAGCAGTGTTCAACGCCATCTAGGGATACCTTCCTTAATGATCCTAGCTATGCCAAACTCACTGGTTTTGGTTATGCGGACCTCCTTTTCAAGGCTTCCTTTGTGTTTTCCCAACAAGTGCCCTATGCCTTTGGTTTATCTCTCTTCAATCATGTGTCTCCTTGTTGAGTAAAAATTGTAAATGAATATGTTCAATATAATTTTACTCTATTTTATTAACAAAAATAGAGTTTTTATTATGTCAAGTTCGACCCATTCAAGATAAATAAAATCTCTTAATTACAATCCCTTATTTTAAGGGACAACCCTTTGATTCCAAATACAAAGATAACAAATAGGAAAAATGTGTGTGTGTGAAATTTTGCGGCTGCACCCGGATTGTTTAACGGGTTGCCTACGTACCCCGGGAGGGATCAAGCCACTCGTAGTTCAAATTTGAAGTGATTTGGGACTTCAACAAGTAAATGACCTGTCGAAGAATTTGGGCATAGGTATTTGGTAAAGGTTTGGTTGAATTTGGTTGTGAAGGAACCAGGGATTCGGTCGAGGTTGTGGTTGCATCTAGATTTAAATCCAGATTGCCTACATACCCTGTGAAGGGATCAAACCATTGTAGTTCAAAAACGGACTTGAGAATTTATTTTCTTGGTTTTGTACTAAACATTTTTTTGACTTGGGTTTTGGTCTTTTTCATTTCGAAACCGTCAACGGAATTTTTTTTAGTGCTTCCGTTGTGCCGAGCTCTTCGGACTTGGGTTGAATATTGGGCCTCCAGTATGTGAAACCGGGTAGTAAGGTCATCTCCAATGGGAGGGCTAAATGCCTAAAAAGAGCCTAAAACAGCCATTGGCCATCTCCAATGGAGGGCTATACCAAAACAAAAAAAAAATTAAGGGGCTATATGGGTCAAGGGCTAGGCTTTATTTAGCCCTTATAGCAGCCCATATAAGCCCTTGCTGCGGGGCTCACTGCATGTGAAATGAAGAATACAAAAAAGAAATAGCCCTCCGGTTGGAGACAGTTAAATTATAGCCCATGCTATTTGGATAAACAATAATTTTTTGGGTGCTAAATTATAGCTTAGGGTCAATTTTAACCCCTCCCCATTGGAGATGGCCTAAGGTCCCAAAGAGAAAAACTTGGACCGTTATCTTTGTTTTTGGTATGTTTCTCTCTTCTTTTTTCAATCTTCCTTTCTTCCTTTCCTCGGTCTCTCTCTCTCAGACGAGAATTACATGCCCTCGCTAATTTGAGTTGGAGATAGATAGTAGCTCTCTCAATCCGTTTTGGAGATGGATTCTGAGCTGGACCAAAGCTTATTGCACACTGATTTTGAATTTGGTAGAGGCCTCTCTCATTCAATTGGAAGAGAGAACCGTGTTCGTATCCTTCCCAGAAGAAAATTTCAACTTGGAAATTGGTTTCCTCCTGATCCAGGTAAAAGCTTCACTTGTTTGCTTCACGACTCAAAGCTCCAAATTTATTCTTCTTTGTGAAAGATTGCCTCTGAACTTTGAATTTTAGAATTGCTATTTGGAACTTCCTGTCGAAAACTTAGTTCACCAAAAAGAAAGCCTTCTCTCAATTGTTTTTGCAGGCAGGTGAACTTGAAGAGAAAGCACAGTACACCGTCTTTGACACTTGTTGGTATACTCCTTTGCCTTGATTGAAATTTTGGCTTCGACATACTCATCTCTTTGATTCTCGTAACTTGTAATTAACAAAAGGACATTTGTTCGTGTCATAACCTCAGCACATGAATTAATTTCTTTTATTGATATTTTGCAAAGAACCACCTCCTTCAAATTTTCAACTTTGACCACCGTTTTGCATTTTTTTTGTTTTGGTGTCCCTCATTCATTGATTGATTTTCTTTAAGAAATTGTGGGTCTCTGCAAAGAACAAATATCTGCCTATCTCTTTTTTTCTTCTTCTTTTTTTAACTTTGACTATTGTTTGCCTGTTTTGGTGTCTTGCCCACATGATTTCTTCATCAGAAACTCTTGCCATCTCTCGTTTTATTCTCTTGCACTCTTGACAACAATTTTTTTTTTGATTTTCGTACACAAGAGACTGAGAGAGAGACTCATTAAATAAGCACTCATATTTTACATGTAGCACCACCGCAGACTCCTCTTTCGGTTGCTTTTGGTCATTTTTGCAAATACAGAACACCAGCACCACATTTGTTTTGGCAACTTTATTAATCGATTTGGTTGATATTCTTATGCGTACAGGCTTTACACAAGAAGTCATCAAGATCGTACCATATTGTGCAGGAGCAACCTGGTGAAAGTATAGAAAAGGCCAAAGGCAAAAACTTAATGTTCTGACTTATTTGTTTTGTTGCAGTTCCAAATCGTCAGAGAACAAAAAAAAAGACTTCAGGGTGAGATTTCTTTTTGGAAACAAACACTTCTTTTGTATTTTTGGGCACCGGCAATTACTTTTGGTTTGGTTAGGTGCTTTTCGTGGCTCTGGTGATTTTGGTTGGCATGTTTCTGGAGCTTGTATTAGGATTTTCCTTTGGTTATGGTAACTGACAGAGAGCAAAGGGACCGTAAACATTTTTTGGTGGAGTTGGAGTTGGCATCTACAGTTTGGTATTTAGTAGTCTCCTTTTGCAGGAGTAAAGTGCAGTAACCAAGTTAACATGTAACAGTCGAGGCTTTATGGAACAAAACATGTATCATGAAAGGAAAACTCGACCAAAGAGATCCACTAATCTTGCTGCATAACCATTAAGTAACAGTGCCATTGAAGAGAGCCCTCCAAACCCGTTGAAGGACCATAGTTTGTGTGGACACCCAAAGGGCCGTCATAAACAAACTAGGTCCGAGGTTCGCCGTCTTTGAGAGAAAAAGGAGATTTTTGTGTAACTGGTGCAGCACGACAGGGACCTCCATAGCCTTCATAGAGAGACCTGCATGAAAGAAAACAAATTGTCGAGGTTGATCAAGCTAGGGGATCCCACCTTCGGAAAGAATTCTCTTCTGATTTGTTGTAACCTCTGACTCCTGTGTTCTTCCCCCGTCAGTCGTGTCTTCTCCTTTAGTTGTATTGGTCCCTTTATATAATGTGCTGATGAAGAGTTTGATTTCTAATCAAAAGAGAGAGTCCTCACGAGCACCACTTGCAACGAAATGGCTGGAGTCTTCTTGATGTTTCTGAGAGTGCTTGAGTTCCAATTGGACTGAAATACCTTCCATATCTGCTTTTGAGATATCATTTCACCGATCAAACTATATCGATTATAATAGCTAGACTCCTTATCGTGTCCACCAGCTATATTTATTATTTATTTTTCTCTTTCTTTTTTTTTTTGTCTCAATAGTGCCCCCTTAAGGTTTGCAGGTGGAAAGCTTGAGTGATTGATGTTTGACTGATTGTTGTTTGCTTTTCTAACACATTTTTTTTGTGATTTCAGGCAATGGATGCACAAGGTCGTATTCTTTCTGAACCAGCACCTGACAAAAGTGCAAGAAAAGCGGCAGGCCGACCGGAATATAAGAGGTCCTTGCCCTTGAGCTCCATCCATATTGATGCTTTGCCGACTGACAAGATTACGTTGGTCAGCGAAGTGAGCGTAAATTCAGGTTTCCTCACATTTAGTCAAGATTCTGAAGACCAAGTGATAAAAACTTGCCGAAATCATTGTGCAAGATTTCAAGCTCATACTTTGGAAAAAGTTAATAATGATGAGGATGGAGACATATTCAATTTTGAAGAAAATTTTTATCCTATTCTCCATAAAATGCTCAGTAACAAACAGGATTGGACAACCTATCTTCACTTTCGAGGCCGAGCCACCTTTGAGCTAGGTATAATTGAGTGGACAAAATCTATCTTGAATAGTTTTGGGAGCACTTTGGATCGAGCAGGAATATTTGGTGCTATTGGAGTTTCTTGCTACCCCTATCATTATTGTGTGAACCCATGGAGGGCATTCTTGGAGCTATGGGGTCCTTTAACGAACACCTTACACCATGGAAATGGGGAAATGAGCGTATCTCTGCAGGATTTAAAACTTATTGGGGGTCTACCAATTGTTGGCATTCCTTATGAAGAATTCATCCCTGAAAACAAAGAAATGCGCCGAGGTGGACCCTATCCTTCTACTTTGACTGAACTTTTATGCATTCATTCTCAGCTCTGTGAATCATATAAACAGACTTTTATTCGTTGGGAAGAATGGATTACTCATTTTTATAGAGGGAAATTATTGTATGTTGCATATGGTGACAATGCACAGCAAGTAAGCCATGTCCAACGGGACAAATTTACAGGTTCTTGATCTATTTTAAAGATCTTAAAAGAAGGGGAGTTAGCTTCTTTTCTAGCTTTTTGGCTTAGCAGGTTTGTCTTGCCTTCTCATTGCTATAAGATCCGACCTAAAACTTTTTATATGGCCTGCCTAATGGCTTGGGGCGACAAAATTTTTCTTGCACCATCCGTATTGGGACATATCTATCACGGTCTTGGAGAGATTGTGACCGAACCAAGAGGCCCAGGTGAGTCACGAAGCTGTTTTCCCGTTCATTATGTAATTGGCTGGTTGGGAGAACATTTTCCATGTTTGTACAAAGGTCGTGCTGACAATGAGTTCCCTAACAATTATCCTTACCTAGCAAGATATGCCAGTGTTAAGGCCAAAAGTTTAGACAACACTTCATCTATCTTCAGAACCAACAAATCGGTAGATTACCCTCCCAGTCCGTTTATTGAGCAGAAAGATTATTTTTTATTTAATGATGGGAGTCTGTCAGAAGATAAATCTGAGCTGTTAATCTGCATACGATCTTTATTGCTTCCTGTAAGATTGGGTGATGATCTTTGGTTAGAACCATATCACCCAAATAGATTTGCTCGTCAATTTGGTTTTGACCAAGGGGTTCCCTCAAATAAACTCCGATTTGGTATTGAAAAAAGACGAAAATGTTGTATTGAAGATCTGGCAAAAGCGCAACGCGTGCTTCTGAGAACTGGCACTGGTACGCGTTTTTATATCCCTCGTTCTACTTACAATGGGACTTGCACTTGGGCATATTGCAGATGGTGGATGAGAGCTTGCGCACCGTACTTGGGTCGATCTGTATCTTTTATTTATTTGGCTTTAAAGAAACGTCCTCTTGAAAGAAAGAGTAATGTGTTTGTAATAAAATCTTTGAGAGAAGTTTCTTCTGGTTTACGGAGAGAGACTTTATTATCTGACGTTGGAGAGGCAGACTCGGCTATTTACCCGGAAAATCTTCCTCCTGTTGAACAAAGAAACAACAGTGCAAGGATGGGAAAACACACCAACTTTTCCTTGAATAGAGATGAAGGCAAGCACTTTAAACGAGCCCGTTATCAGAAATGTGATGATTCTCAAGGTGAGACTGTCTTTCCTAAAGATAATTATATTTTGGATGAAGATAGTGTCACATCAGAACAAACAAAACAAGATTCAGTCTCAAGGCCGCGAAAAACAAAGTCCAAAACTTTGAAAGTGAACCCACAGACACCAGAATCCAAGCTAAAGAAACTAGCACAAAAGCATGTTGCGAAGTCACCATTAGAGGGAACAGAGCCAAAAGAAATGAATCTGATGTCAGAGTCACGACAAGTAGAGTCTGAATTGAGAGATTTGGAGCCACAACTAAAGGAAACAGAACCAAGGTTACAACTTGAAGACGATCCTGAATCTATTAGTGGAGGCACTGAATCTATTGGCTCCGATTTTTATGCATCTGAAAATATTCATGAGGATACATCCCCCAATGATTGACCTCTCTTCATACTTGCGTGACATTTTTGGTTCAGGTGTGAATGAACGCCGGCGAAATTTGATTATTGTTGAGATGCAGGATATACTAGATAAACTAACCTCCTCCCAACCACCGAAGAAGATTCTTGATTACCGTGAAGAAGTTTCTACAACAATTATCATGTTGAGGTCAATGGTTGATACTCTTGGGTCTGGAAAAACTGAATTTGAGTGGTTGGCAAAAACAGTCGATCATACTTTTGAATTGGCAGATCAGCTTTCTCGAAATATGGACCTTATCGAGGAGAGTGCTGCGATGCACATATTTATGACCTAATTCGCAGCCATGAAGAATGTCAAGAGGCCAAGAAAAATCTTGATTTGCAATTGTTGAACCTTGAACAACAGCTTACAGATTTGAAAGCCACAGAACATAGTATTAGAGAAGTAGAAAAACAAGCTCAACGGTTGCGCGAGACTTCTGAAACTGCAAGAGATGAACTTCAAGGGAGAATTAGAAGCTTGAAAGAATCTTCTGAGCGTCAAGATAAACTGGATGAAGAACTTCGTCAAGCAAGGATCGACGCCCAAGAGGACAAGCTGCCAGACCTTGAACGCGCTGAGAATTTATGTAAGTCTCATACAGTGGAACTTGACAAGCAAATTAACTGTCTGAGGTCTTTTGGTCGCCGATCTGAGTAGGATACTTTAAAGTGGAAGTCATTCTTCTTTTTTTCTGACCTTTTGCTTCTTCCTCTTTTTTCTTATTTCTTTTTCTTCTTGCAATTGGAAACTGGGGAATGTCGATTTGTATTGATGATACGAGACGTTCTTTAAATCAAATTAAATTAAAAATCATAAAGAAGATATAACTCTCATTTGTTGAAAGTTAATATCAAAAAATGAACGGTTTTGGTAAAAGTTAATATTTTATTAATACTAATTTGTTTAATGTAATTGATGAGTAAACGATTTCGTTTTGAATGATTTTTGAATGATCTTGAAATGTTGATTAAAGGATGATATTAAAAATAGATCATCGAATATCAAAAAATAGAGAGGTGGAGGAATCTCGGATTGATATGTTAACTGCTTTGGAAACTTGTCTTTGAACTGCCATTTAATATAGTTGCGAACTGCTATGTTGTAAAGTTTTAGCTTGAAGCTACTCTTCCTTTTCTCACTTTGGGCAGGTTGAAAAATTGAAAATTTTCTCGTAGCTTGTTATATTTGCTCTTGATTTATAACAGGGGTCTTTTCAACAGGAGGTAGAGAGTCTTGCAAAGAGCTTCAATAATTGTTGTAGGAAATCTGCATTAATTTTTTTCTCAGGGTTTTTCCCATAGGAGGAGAGATATTGTTGCAAAGGAAAGCCCCCCCCCCCCCTTTTTTTTTGAAACGCTGAACGTGATAAGGACAAGGTCTGATTACTTTTTGTATCATTAACAAACCATGCATGCAACCTGCGTTCTTGATGTTGAAAAGGTCATCTTCTTAATTTGCTGCTAGCTTTGTTTGTTGCATGGTAACAAAACACAACTTCCAACTTGGTTTGCTTGGTTGATATTGACTGCTCAAACCTTCCGATTATGAAGAACAAATGCTCCACGTTCATTGTTTGCAGTTCTTCCTATTTAAAATAAATAAATAAATGGAACAACTATTTTTCACCATTTATTCTTATGAGAAACTTTTTGTGTATGTAGCAAACTTCGACTACATACAAAAAACCAAAAATGTTATTTTGGAAAGGTGGCTGGATCCGCTTTGTCATCGGACTGCCTACGTACCCTATAAAGGGATCAAGCCAAACGTAGTTCACCCCAATTGAATTGGGGAGAGTTTTTTTTTTTAGAGTTTTGCAGCTGCGTCTAGTCTAAACTAGATTGCCTACGTACCCTGTAAAGGGATCAAGCTACACGTAGTTCGCCTGTTTGATTCAAGAATTTTTTTTTTATGGTGGTGGCGGCTGCATCTAGTTTTAAGACCAGACTGCCTACGTACCCCTTTTTGAGGGATCAAGCCGTCGTAATTCGAGGGGCGCCCTAACCTTTGCCTAGACCGCCCTTTCGGGTTTTCATTCTAGTGAGCATTTTTTTTTTTTTTTGACCTCAAGATTTTTCCTAGACCGCCCTTTCGGGTTTTCAATCTAGCGAGCTTTTAGGCGTAGAACCTTTTGATGAACTTTTCGTTCACACAGGAATAAATACAGTCTCCATCAGCATTTGAGAGCTCGTATGCACCTTTAGAAAAGACCCTAGTGACAACGTAAGGGCCTTCCCATTTTGGCTCGAACTTGCCTTTTGATTTTTTGGTGACGATAATTGGCCTTTGGACTATCAAGACCAAATCTCCTATTTTGAAAGATCTGAACCTAACCCTCTTGTTGAAGGCACCCGCAACCTGAGCTTGGTAGATTTCGAGCCTTTGTTGGACTGCCAGTCTTTTTTCATCTAGTGCTTCGAGCTCCGCGAGTCTAATTTGTGCATTTTCGTCAGGATTTGTTAACAATGTAGCTATCCTCAGAGAAGGTAGCTGAATTTCCAATGGTAGCATTGCTTCAGACCCATATATCAAGTTGTATGGAGTGCAACCTGTTGCCGTGCGTATGGTGGTTCTATAAGCCCATAATGCCTCGGGAAGACGCTCATGCCAATCTCTTTTGTTTCCTGAGACCATCTTCTTTAGAATATTACACAAAACTTTATTGAAAGCCTCCGCTTGCCCATTAGCTGTTGGATTATAGCTTGTCGAAAATGCATGATGAATGTTGTACTTCTCGCATAGCACAATCATGACTTTACATTTGAAGTATGAGGCGTTGTCAGATATTATCTTTGAAGGGACCCCAAAACGATATATGATGTGTCTTGATAAAATTTGCAACGTCTTCTGCTTTCACTACCGGCCTTGAGCGGGATTGCCTCACTCGATTTAGAGAAGTTATCGGTTGCAGCTAATGTATATTGATGCAAGCGTGAAGACTTCGGGTTTATGGTACCCATGGCGTCTAATCCCCATGTTTCTAGAGGCCATGAGAGGACCGAAGGATGAAGAGGTAATGGAGGCTGGTGTATGAAATCTCCATGTATTTGGCATGCCTTGCAGGCTCGGGCGTAGGTGGTCCAGTAATAGCCCATTCTTTTTAATTGGGCCGTGAGTTTTGGGCCGGCCTGATGAGCTCCACCAATTCCTGCATGAGTATCCTTAAGAGCTTGAGCCACCTCTACTTTTGACAAACACCTCAAGAGTATCCCATCAAAGGATTTTCTGTACAAGGTGTTGTTGAGGAATGTGAATCGAGGAGCTGTTCGTCTTATATAGACTCTTTTCTTCGAATCACTAGGCAATTCTCTGTTCTGGAGATACATAATCATATCCGATCGCCAGTCCGACTCCTCTTCAACTTCGAGTACCGAAACCACATGTGTTTCGCAAGACTCTTCAGTCCGTTCAAATATTGTGGGTAGTAATCGACGCTCCCCAACTGTGTTCTCGATATCTCTTTCATTTGGGAGGGTCAACGATGCTGCCAAATTAGCCAATGCATCTGCTTTGTCATTTTCTGATCTAGGAATGTGGCCAACATGTATGTCTTGAAATGGCACCATGAGCTATTTAGCTTTTTGATAATACGGGATGAGATTCTCATTCTTGACTGCACATTCATCATTTATTTGTCTAACAATCAATTGAGAATCACCGAATGTTTGCAACGAGTTAATCTGCATTTCTAATGCTATTTCAAGACCAATGATGAGAGCTTCATATTCTGCAACATTGTTTTAACACAAAGCCATGAGAGAAAATGAGTACGGGATCAAACCTCCAGATGGTGTGATAAATACGATGCTAACCCCTGCTCCTCGTTTCCTCGCTGCCCCATCAAAGTACAACTGCCATGATGGAACTTCTGTTGAGAAAACTTCTTAATTAGGCAAATCCTTAGGTAACTGGATGTAATCCGGCACTGGATGTACTGCTAAGAAATCAGCAAGTGCTTGCCCCTTTACTGCCTTTTGGGGAACATATTTTATTTCGAACTCTGATAGAAATAGAGACCATTTAGCTAAACGTCTCGATGGCACTGGCTTTAACATTAATTACCTGAGAGGATCAGCTCTAGAGATCAAAGTGATGTTGTGGGCGAGTAAGTAATGCCGCAATTTTTGGGCACCGAACACCAAGGCTAAGCAGACTTTTTCAATTGGTGAGTAATTATTCTCGGCTCCCACCAATGTTCTGCTTAAATAATAAAGGGCATTTTCTTTTCCTTCATCATTATTTTGCGCCATCAATGCCCCTAAGGAGTGTTCAAGTGCGGCAATATAAAGGATTAAAGGCCTTCCCTTGATTGGTGCCATTAAGACTGGTGGTTTGAGCAAGTACTCTTTGATGTTGTCAAAGGCATTCTGACATGCTTGGTCCAATACGAATGGCACATCTTTCTTCATTAGTCTTGTAAAGGGTTGGCATCTTCGAAAGAGGTTTGAAATGAACCTTCTTATGTAAGCTAATCTTCCTTGCAATCCTCTCAACTCTCGCAGGTTTCTTGGAGGAGGCATTTCTCTGATTGCTTTGATTTTAGTAGGATCAATTTCTATTCCCCGATATCTGACAACAAAACCGAGGAATTTACTAGATGTCACCCCAAATGCACATTTTAAGGGGTTCATTTTTAGCTGATGTTTTCGAAATCTATTGAATACTCTCTTTAGGTCGCGTAAATGGTGCGCTTTTTTCTTGCTTTTGACCACCAAGTCGTCCACGTAGCACTCAACTGTATTGTGTAACATGTCACTAAAAATGACTGTCATCGCTCTTTGATAGGTTCCTCCAGCGTTCTTCAATCCAAATGGCATCACATTGTAACAATATACCCCTTTTGGAGTACGGAATGTTGTAAGCTCTTCATCTTCAGGCGCCATCTTAATTTGGCTATAGCCCGAAAATCCATCCATGAAGGACAACGCACCAAATCCAGTTGTAGCATCTACTAACAATTCTGTAATTGGCAGTGGGAATTCATCTTTCGGGCATGCTTCGTTCAAGTCTCTGTAATCTATACAGATGCGAATTTGTCCATTCTTTTTCTTAACAAGAACGATACTGGCTAACCATGTAGGATATTTAACTTCTCGGATGAAGCCAACATCAATAAGCTTGTCAACTTCAGCCTTTATTTGAATAGCGAGCTCCGGGCGAAAGCGTCGTGGTGCTTGTTTCACCTATCGTTTCTCATTTGACACCTCCAACTTGTGAACGGCCACTTTTGGATCTAACCCAGGCATGTCTTGATATCCCCAAGCAAAAACGTCCCTATATTCCTCCAATAGACCTGTATAATCTTGCAATTCATCCGAAGTTAAAAGGGTACTTACAAATATAAGCTTTGGGTCGTCAGTTGTGCCAAGGTTTATTTCGTGAAGATCATCAACAGTCGCTTGACCTCCATCTTCCATTTGTGGTGGAGCAAGCTGAGCATTGTCGATGAATTCTTGCTCTTGTTCATTTTGACTTGAATCCTCTTTCGCGGAAACACAATTTATTGATGCGGACTCCTCTATGTCGTCACTTGTCTCAATATTTGATATCTTCTTGGCAATTACAACCTTGAATTTTCTTTTCTGGCTCCTCTGCGATATGCTTAATGGTTGGAACACTGAGACACGAGGTTGGGTTTCAATTGCCAAGCGATGAAAGACTGAGACACGAGGTGGATTCTCCTTTCCAAGTCGTTGAAAAGGTGAGGTTCGAACCGAGCTTTCTGTCCTCTCTTCTTCTTGGAACATGACCTTCTCAAGATCTGTGAATAGTTCCGATTCGGGAGATTTGGGAACTCTTACTTTGAGTATGCCATTCACCTGTTGAACTTTGACTTTGAGGGCATTAGCCCTTGAGTTGGCCTTAACCCTTCTGGTTTTAATCTTCAGTGCATCAGATGAAGTCGACGGTGAACACTCATCTCCGAAGGAAACAATGCGCTTGTTTCGGCCTTTGTTATCCCGGAATGTTGTGGAAATCACAATGTCTCTCCGTGGAATAGACTCGATCAATCTTTCGAAGAGGTCGAGCGTAGCTTGTCATAAGGGCCTCCATTGTATCCCTAACTGTTATTGCGCTTTGCCCAGGTTCTCGCTGATCTTTCCTTACATACTTGAAAATCTTCTTAGGCTTTGTCACTTTCGGGCTCGAAGACTTCTCACTTTCTGGGGCTGAAACTGAGGGAGTCGTTATCTTGACTCGGACTTGCTTGACTGGTTTAAATGCCTCTAGCTTCTCAAGTTTTGAATCGTGTACACCAATATTGGATGGTTATGCAAAAGTGATGCCTCGTGGTTTATAGAACTTGGCGTCTGAATAATTCACCTCTTCACCTTTGAAGGGATCTATCTTCGCAAGGACTTTCTTGGCCCTCCCATTATCCATCCACTTGAAACATTGGTGCAACGTTGACGGGACAACCCCATAATTGTGAAGCCAAGGGCGTCCCAGCAACACATTGAAAGATGTTGGAGCGTCAATCATATGGAATAGAGCGTCTGAAAATAATTCTCCGATCTCCATCTGTAACGCAATAGTGCCCATTGCTTTTTGACCAGTTTAGTTGAAACCTTGAATTGTGAGCATGGATGGTGAAACCTGTTTGGCTCCCATTCCCATAATGTGGAGCGTTTTGAGTGGTAACAGATTCACAGCCGAACCACAATCAAGCAAAATCCTGTTGATTGTCGTGTTACCTACGAGTCCCGTAACATATATGGGCCTGTTGTGGTATTCATGTCCCAACATGAGATCTTCTTCATTAAATGTGATACATGCCCTACTGTTGGCACAGACCTTAGGCGTGGTCATGGCAACCTCTGCAACATCTTTATACAGATCCGGGCTTAGCAAATCTTCAATCAACACCTCTCTTAACTCTCTTGACATGTGAAGAGCATCATGAACACTAAATAGAGCTGGGATGCGTTGCAGGTGAGCCAAAATGCTAGACTTTTGTGGAGGCTCAGGCTTGTCACTCGGTGTTGATGTCTTATCTGTTAATTTTCTCGGCTCGTTTTTTGCTTTGAGCTTTTTAGAATTAACAGATGGTGATTTTCCATCTTTCACGCCAACTGATGGGATAGCTAAATTAGAGAGTAGTTAAACTTGGTCGACTTCGGGTTTTGAACTTTCGTCATATGCCTTTGTGTCTGAAGCTGTAGGGGTCTCAATGGTGACCATACAACATTGAAACACTTCTTCATGGTCTTTTTTCGGGTCATTCTCGAGAAGTTCTTTTGGCAAAAACTCCTTAAGAGTAATTGGGACCCTTGGTGGCTGCTCATATTCGTTTTTTCTGAGGGGCTCGAGCTTTCTTTGGCGTATTTCTCTTCTTCTTATTTTTCAAGGAACGTTCGCCTCGAAATTTAGAGCCTGGCAGTCGAGAAGGCCCCATGGTGTGAGGGTGGGTAAAAGGATGATGCTTGACTTTCTTGTCAAATGTCTTCCACTCATCACCAGACTTATCTGCTTCATCAGATTCTTCCCAAACATCGAAACTCGGTGATGTCATGAGCTCATACAGAGTCGGAATATTCGGGTTTCTGGAACGAGGCATATATGGGTATGCCTGTACAATTGTGACCTCATTGTCAACCTCAAATGCAACAGATACAGCTCCCTCTGATAGCGAGACAGTTGGCGTAATCATTTCCTCCACCACATTAGCTATTGCGGTTTTTCGAGAAGGCGTCTCAACCTCTATCTCGTTGTTGTTTATCATTTCTTGAATTATATCCTTGAGAACATAACAGTCCTTCAAGGTATGGCTAACCAAACGGTGATACCGACAATATTTGGGATCGTCAGTTTTGTTAACTTCGGCAGGCCTTTTTTATTCGGGGAGGTTAGTAGCTTTCGCGGCAAGTAGCTCATCAAAGATTGAGTCAACATCGTCATCGTCAAAAGAATATTTGACGCTCTTTCTTTCCCTTATTGTTGTTGTTGTTGTTGTTGTTGCCATTATTGCCGTTCTTTTTGTCACTTTTAATAAAGGTAGCCATTGTCTCTCCCTTCTTGACGGTTGATTTCTTCGGGTCATTTTTCTTCTCCGTAGCTTGGACACTTTGAGATATCTTTTGACGGGCTATTTGCCGCTCGACATTATTTGCCTTAGAAACCAATGCATCAAATGTTTGGGGTTCTGCAGTGCCAACAAACGTTGCAATTTCTGGGATGAGATTATTGGCGCACATTTGAACTGCGGATTGTTCAGACAGCTTTTCAGGGCACTGAAGGATGAGGCTTCTCCACCTTGTGATGAAATCATTAGCCCCCTCAGTTGCCTTTTGCTTTGTATCAGCCAAGTCAATGATCGAGACTTTTTTCTTAGAACTGACGAATTGCGCCAAGAATGCCCTCTGCATATTATCCCATGTATGAATAGATCCTGGCTGGAGTTGAGTGTACCATATGAATGCAGACCCTTTGAGGGATTGAACAAACTGCCTTACTAAACGTGGGCTAAATGTTCCTGTGGGGAGCCTATTCCATCAAACTTGTCAAAAGTCGGCCTCTAATACCCTTTGGGAAAAGGTATTGCTTCATAATGATCAGGATATGGCTTACGGTACCCGAGCACTGGTGGAGCGAACGACATCTGGAATTCTCTGATACCCTCAGCTATCAGGGTTTTAATGTCTTGTGGTGACATTGTGTCGTGCTTATCATCATTAGATTTTGAAGAACCAGGCCCTTCCTCATCTGTTTTATTTTTTCCTTTATCATTCATAAGCAAAGCACATTTTGCCACCAAAGCGGCTATTTCTTCTTCTTTTTCGGCTAATTTTTTGGCAGCTTCTGCTTCTGCATCGATGCGCTTCTTAGCTTCTATCTCTTGCTTTTGGGCTGTTTCACGCTCAAATTGAGGTAGCCTTTGGGCTGCTTCACGCTCGATTTGATTTAGCCTTCTCTGCATTTCTTGCATTTGCTCTTCTGGGTTGGATGGACTTGTTACAAATACTTGGGCATCGTCGGAGTCCTCACTTTCGCTAGTCTTGGCATCTTGCAATTGAGACATTAAGACTTGTGGAGAATCCTGGAACTGTTGCACTTGGGCGATCAATGTATCTGACCAGTTTTCGCTTCCGATGGGAACTTTGAACATAGGGTTATCGCTCCAAGATGTAAGATCCACTGATGATGTATTCTCAGACGCCTTGTGTGACATCTTCTGAGCTCTAGTGCGGGTAACTGGTCCTGGATAGGAATCGTCTCTGAAGACCGGATACTCTTTGTTTTTGGATCCTTTAGGCCTGCCTGGGAGCTTTTGTGGTGTATTAAGGGACTTGGCTATCTCCTCAGCCATCTTCCTCGGGTCAACTCCTTCAATAGTTGGTTGTTGTGAAGTTTCGGTGGACTCTTGTGAGGATTGGTGCGAAGATTGCGATTTTGTCTCGTCTTCAACTGTAGAAGTCACCATCACACTCACTATAGTAGGCAGGTAGACCGGGATTGTACCAACCATGAAGTGAGCAAATAGTGAAGCCTTAGTAGCAAATGGAGTTTCATGAGCCTCCTTGTCTTTGATGATTTCAGCTGGTGTGGGTGAGGACTGAGCAATCTCCGCCAAGATGGCTTCAATTGTCTGAGCCTGGGCATCCTTCTTTGTCTGAGCTCTAGCGGCTCGTTTTCTTTGATTTCGCATAGCATTCTTGGAAGGAGCTTTGAGAATCTGAGTCTTCACAACCTTCACATCTGCTTTTCCTTTCCTTCCTCCAAGCTTGGGCTTTGACATGGTGCAAGTAACAGGAGCATAGCCGATCACGAATGAAATACGATGACCGATCCTTTTTACGTCAGTTGTTGGGAGCTTGTGGAAAAAGACACTAACTTGTGGTGCCATTTGTTTGATTTTCCTGGAACAAAACAAACACAAAACATTAATATTATCTTCATAAAAGGGGATGAAAAGGAAAATGGATCCCACCGGGCGTGCCAAAAATATGTTGAGTAAAAAATGTAAATGAATATACTCAACATAATTTCACTCTATTTTATTAACAAAAATAGAGTTTTTATAATGTCAAGTTCGACCCATTCAAGATAAATAAAATCTCTTAATTGCAATCCCTTATTTTAAGGGACAACCCTTTGATTCCAAATACAAAGATAACAAATAGGAAAAATGTGTGTGTGTGAAATTTTGGGGCAGCACCCGGATTGTTTAACGGGTTGCCTACGTACCCCGGGAGGGATCAAGCCACTCGTAGTTCAAATTTGAAGTGATTTGGGACTTCAACAAGTAAATGACATGTCGAAGAATTTGGGCATAGGTATTTGGTAAAAGGTTTGGTTGAATTTGGTTGTGAAGGAACCAGGGATTCGGTTGAGGTTGTGGTTGCATCTAGATTTAAATCCAGATTGCCTACATACCCTGTGAAGGGATCAAACCATTGTAGTTCAAAAACAGACTTGAGAATTTATTTTCTTGGTTTTGTACCAAACATTTTTTTGACTTGGGTTTTGGTCTTTTTCTTTTCGAAACCGTCAACAGAATTTTTTTGAGTGCTTCCGTTGTGCCGAGCTCTTTGGACTTGGGTTGAATATTGGGCCTCTAGTATGTGAAACCGGGTAGTAAGGTCCCAAAGAGAAAAACTTGGACCGTTATCTTTGTTTTTTGTCTCTTTCTCTCTTCTTTTTCAATCTTCCTTTCTTCCTTTCCTCGGTCCCTCTTTCTCAGACGAGAATTACATGCCCTCGCCAATTTGAGTTGGAGATAGATAGCAGCTCTCTCAATCCATTTTGGAGATGGATTCTGAGCTGGACCAAAGCTTATTGCACGCTGATTTTGAACTGGGTAGAGGCCTCTCTCATTCAATTGGAAGAGAGAATCGTGTTCGTATCCTTCCCAGAAGAAAATTTCAACTTGGAAATTGGTTTCCTCCTGATCCAAGTAAAAGCTTCACTTGTTTGCTTCACGACTCAAAGCTCCAAATTTATTCTTCTTTGTGAAAGATTGCCTCTGAACTTTGAATTTTAGAACCATCTTTGACACTTGTTGGTATACTCATTTGCCTTGATTGAAATTTTGGCTTCGACATACTCATCTCTTTGATTCTCGTAACTTGTAATTAACAAAAGGACATTTGTTTGTGTCATAACCTCAACACATGAATTACTTTCTTTTATTGATATTTTGCAAAGAACCACCTCCTTCAATTTTTCAACTTTGACCACCGTTTTGCATTTTTTTTGTTTTGGTGTCCCTCGTTGATTGATTGATTTTCTTTAAGAAATTGTGGGTCTCTGCAAAGAACAAATATCTGCCTATCTCTTTTTTTCTTCTTCTTTTTTTAACTTTGACTACCGTTTGCTTGTTTTGGTGTCTTGCCCACATGATTTCTTCATCAGAAACTTTTGCCATCTCTCGTTTTATTCTCTTGCACTCTTGACAACAATTTTTTTTTTTTGATTTTCATACACAAGAGACTGAGAGAGAGACTCATTAAATAAGCACTCATATTTTGCATGTAGCACCACCGCAGACTCCTCTTTCGGTTGTTTTTGGTCATTTTTGCAAATACAGAACACCAGCACCATATTTGTTTTGGCAACTTTATAAATCGATTTGGTTGATATTCTCATGCGTACAGGCTTTACACAAGAAGTCATCAAGATCATATCATATTCTGCATGAGCAACCTGGTGAAAGTATAGAAAAGGCCAAAGGCAAAAACTTAACGTTCTGACTTCTTTGTTTTGTTGTAGTTCCAAATCGTCAGAGAACAAAAAAAAAGACTTCAGGGTGAGATTTCTTTTTGGAAACAAACACTTCTTTTGTATTTTTGGGCACCGGCAATTACTTTTGGTTTGGTTAGGTGCTTTTCATGGCTCTAGTGATTTTGGTTGGCATGTTTTCTGGAGCTTGTATTAGTATTTTCCTTTGGTTATGGTAACTGACAGAGAGCAAAGGGACCGTAAATATTTTTTGGTGGAGTTGGAGTTGGCATCTAGAGTTTGGTATTTGGTAGTCTCCTTTTGCAGGAGTAAAGTGCAGTAACCAAGTTAACATGTAACAGTCGAGGCTTTTTGGAACAGAATATGTATCATGAAAGGAAAACTCGACCAGAGAGATCCACTAATCCTGCTGCATAACCATTAAGTAACAGTGCCATTGAAGAGAGCCCTCCAAACCCGTTGAAGGACCATAGTTTGTGTGGACACCCAAAGGGCCGTCATAAACAAACTAGGTCTGAGGTTCGCCGTCTTTGAGAGAAAAAGGAGAATTTTGTGTAACTAGTGCAGCAGGTGACTCAACGATAAGTTCGGGTTGGTTTTGAGTATCGCCGTCAAAGTGTAGTGGATGGTATAGATTAAGACCGAGGGATTATCGTACCTAAGGGATTGGAAGGCCCTAAAATCACCTTGGTAATGTGTGTGGTAACCAAGGAAGAAGGGGAAGAAGGGGGCTGCTCGAAAATTGTGGCTAGAATGAGATTATTCTCTTCATGTGTCGCTGCTAGGGTAGTCATAGCAGCTGCAATCTTTCTTAGTTTAAGCAAAAGGGAGAGCCACTCACATAAAGAAATGTGAAGTGGAGGAAATTATGGGTTGGTGGAGGGATGAGTGGACATGTGAGTGGATGAGTGAGCTATGCCACATATGTGTGCAGCTGATGTAGGAGAGTCTCTCCTTCTGTGGTGGTGCTCCGGTGGTGGTCCGGCGGTGTTGCCGCCTCTTGTGGTGGTGGTTTGCCGGAAAAATCGCCGGAAATGCAATTTCTTCATTTTCCTTCATTTCTTCGATTCTTCAAGGGCTTCAATGGAAACGTCTTCCGAAGGTAGATTTGTGCAATCTTCAATGCCTAGGAGCCACGGTTGACTTCTTGTCCTCTTCTCGGAAGTGTGCCCAAAAGTAGTCAAAATGCACCTTCTTGTGCCGAATTACCTCAAGTCACCTAAGTAACCTGAAATCATGAAAACGCATATTAATAGAAACAAAATGCCTTCGGGTAAGCTTAACTCTCGTGATTAGTGATTAGATGTAAAACCGAGGTCATTAATTATTACCTAAATTCCTAACAGTTGTCGTTGTAAAGTATAATGGGAAATAAAAGTTTTTCCCATAGAGGATTGTTATATTTACTTTTCAATGTCACAATAAATTAAATTAAATAAAGAATTATTATTAACAAGTATAAAGAATAAAGAATATATATATATACAAAATTAAATAAACTATACAGTATTGTTTCTATTTACAAAAATATACATTATATACAAACGTATTTTTGGGGGTTTTTGAGATTTTTGAAAACAATAAATAATTAAAAGGAAATATTTTTGGATTTTTATTATTTTTTTTGAAAACAAGAAAAACACACACAAATATTGATTTCTCTAAGTCATGTGATCGAAACTAACATTGTGAAATATTAGAAAGCTAATTATTTCCCAATTAGACTTCTCTCAGAAAATTAACCTAAGTGAAAGCACCTAGATCAATCAATTAAACATGCCATCTTAGTCTAGAAAGCTAGCTAGTCAATCCATGTTCAAAGCATCGAAAAGAATCGTTAATTCAAGTGCACAACCTAGTATGGAAAAGTCCATCTATTTGTAATCCTTTTTAATTGATTCCGACTTTTGTCCAAAGCCTTTACTACTTGTGAATTAGGTTTCCAAAACTATTAGGTGAATCGGATTCCTAACTCTAGCTCCAATTACATGTAAACATCATAAGTGTCGACCCCTATAACATAAACATATAAAAGATTTCCGTAAACTTGAATCAAATAAACAATCACAAAAGCAACTTAGAAAAATCAAATAACACAATTATTATGCAAAATAGAAAATAAACAAATATTTACACAATAACATTTCCCAAAATTATTCACGAATAGTTAATTAAACAAAAATAAATTATAATAAATAAACGAGTTTGGGAAAAATGTTACTGTTGTGTCCATGAAAATGGACACTGTCTGGCAGGCGAAGGTGGCAGACTCAGCTATAAAATCGGACATTTTGGATGTGGCGGGTGCACTTAGCAATTTCAGATTGGGCCTTCGGGTGTAAATAGCAAATTGGGCCTTGGGCAAGAGTTGGTCAATAGTCCGGTCAATGGGTCAAAGACCAAACTGACTTTGACTTTTTTTTCTTTCTTTCCTTCCCTGCGCATTTCCGGTTTTGCCCCTCCTTTCTTCTGCGCGTTTTCTTCTTTCTTTTCCCGTGGCTCATTCTTCTCTCTATTTCATTCTCTTCTTCTTTTCTTCACAGCAAGAGAGAGAGACCAGGGTGCAGCTACAGATGCCGGCAGAGGTGGGCTTGGATCGACGATGAGGACGGCGGTGGTTCTGCAAATCCGAGCTGGGCTCGTCGATTGGTGATGTGCGGTGCCGGCGTGGCGGTCTGCAGTAGCGGCGCAGCATTCAATCATCGGTGATGGCGGTTCAGATCAGAGAGAAGACCGGTCTAATGGCTGGGCAGCGGCGGGACCTGGTGCGGCGGTGAGAAGGCGCGGGCCTGAGATCAGCGATGGCGGCGCCGTGAATCTTCTGGAATTTGCGGCTTTGGAAAATGGACGGTGATGGGTTCGATGCCGGAGCAGCGACGCCGTCATGGTGATTTCTGGGCTTTGGTGAGGGTCGAGCTGCTTCCAAAACCTGCAAAACAAAAGAACAAACATAATTAGAGAGAATTGCTTGGGTATTGTGCTTTTGTTGTTAATTGCAGGTGTGAATATGAAGGAGGATGGATTGTGTTGGTCGATGATTATGGAGATTGAGATTGGGCAGAGGAGCTGCTGAATTGTGATCATGGTGATTGCGGTGCTCCAAAGTGTGATTGCAGGATGGAGCTTGAGTGAGCTTCTGCCGTGGCTTTGATTGATGATGGAGAGTGATTATGGAATTCTGCCGTGAGGATTTTGATCTGTGGTGAATTGGTGATTGGAGATGGTTGCATGAGCTCTCTTAAATAGCTGAAGGGAAGGGGAAACAGCCAAGGATTTGAGCTGGAATCACAGTGAGGGTGATGGAATGCAGCTGGAATCGGTGCTGGAAATTCTCTGCAGTTGGTGAATTTGGTGTATGATTTGATGAGAGTTGGTATCGGGTAACATGGGAGCTGCGGGTAACATGGGAGCTGCACTGGAAAATTGGTGATGAACAGCTAAGATTGCTGTTTGAATTCGAATTGCAGTGGGAAGATCTTGGTAGTGGTGATGGAAAGTGAGCTGTAGATGGATTGGATCCATGTGAAGGAGTGGGTGAAAAACGTGGCTGCAAAGCACAAACAAAATAGTTAAAATAAAAAGAAACAAAAAGAAATAAAAATAAAATAAAAGAATAATAAAAAGAATGAAATAATTATAAAATAAAGAAAAGAAACAATTATTAGAGAAAATAAAATGGTGGTTTTGAATTGTGTTCCACCACCGCGTGTGGTGGTTGCGCCGCTTGATGTGGTGGATCGCCGGTAAAATTGCCGGGATTCGGAATAATCCGAAATCTTCGTACAATATTTTATTCCACATGTGAAAGTCACGGTTGACTTTCCGATTTACGCTGAAAACCACCAAAATGCACCTATTCTGTGCAGATTAACATTTTCCTGGTATTTTCCCTAAAAACACGAAAACAAACATTAAACAGACAATTAAGCTTTCGGAATAGCAAAATCCAGTAATTAAAGGCACTTTGTGAACGTATTTTACGTTCACATCACACCCCTACACTTGAACTATTGCTAGTCCTCTAGCAAACACAAAACAAAATAACACAAAACAGAAAGGGAAACACAAAACAGATGGTCTTTCCAACCATAATCCTCAGCGAGTTCGACAGAATTATAATCAAGAGAATACAAATTATATAACAAGGCTAAAGAATTTGCTAAGCATTTAATATGTACATCTCATTTATGCTCGGGTGTAGTGTGTGGAAACCAAGTATACAATTAATGTCAAGCAATCCAATAGGCACATATGAACAACATTAACCACTAAACCTCACAAGACTCACTAAATATTTCCGCTCAGTGTTTAGGGTTAAGTGTTTACTCTCAAAACAATTACACAAGTAATGTTCCCATATGCTTGCTCATTAACCAACTCTCCACGGTTAATCTACAAATCTTTAGATCATAAGGACTTTCAGGTGAAACAAGGACCAAAGGGTGAATGGTAAATGGTGAATGGTAAATGAAGTGAAAGGACTCGAAATGAAAAATGTTTCACATGTTTGCAAGACAAATCAACGACTTTGAAACTCATACCTATGCTAAACCCGAAACAACTCTTATTCTCCTCCAACCTTTTATTGAAAATAATACAAGTAAATAAAATAACTCTATTTTTGTGGTATTTTTCTTTTCTTTTTCTTTTCCACATTTTTTTTTTCTTTTTTTTTTCTTGAGGAATTTTATTCCTTCTTTTTATTTCTGATTTTTTTTTTTTTTTTTTCTTTCTTTGAACAAATACAACAAAATAAATACACCCCCACACTTGCCTTTTGGTATACTACCATACAAATCCGAAGCATAAAAACATAAGAAGTCACTATCATCGTCTTGCAAACACAATAAAACAAGGGTGAAATGGTGTGGGTGAACAAAAGAAACGGCTAATGAGTGATCAGTTCAAAAGGGGATCCTAAAGTTCGTGTTTAGATGAATGGTGAATATTTTGGCCATGGTGCTCAACTAATGCCTTACTCATTTCTAATTCATCACAGATTAACAAAATGTTTCAAGCGGTCTCTGAGCAAGTTCTAGGTTCAAAAACTCATGAATTGTGCACACATGAAGAACGAGTAAATGTATGAAATATGCATACATGTGAATATACAATAGGCTCAAATCCTCACATTTTCTGGGTATGCATGACAATGGATGTTCAAATGTGCTTCTCGGATTGCAATCAATTAATCGAAACAGGTTATGTGAACATGGAATTTCGAGCAATCATAAGTTATGCATATTAAATTCAAAGCAAACTACACAAAGCCTTGACATATAATAAACAATCTCCTAATCACAACAATTAAACTCAATTCATCATCGGAATTGGAAAGAACAAAACACAATAAAACACACAAAAACAACAAAACAGAAGCAAATATTTTTGTAATTTTTGATTTTTTTGATTTTTTTGATTTTTCAATGTAGGTAACAATACGTGACCACAGGGACTTACTTAGTGCAATGGTAGGTTCAACGCTACCAAGGGAGTAAGTATGATTTAGTCGATATACCGTTACCGTAGAAAATGAAAACAAACAAATAAATAAACAACAGAAGCAAATTTTTTTTTCTTTTTCAAAATTTTTTTTTATTAGGGTAACAATACGTGACCACAGTGACTTACTAAGTGCAATGGTAGGTTCAACGCTACCAAGGGAGTAAGTATGATCTAGTCGATATACCGTTACCGTAGAAAACAAAAACAAGTAAATTATTTTTTTGAATTTTTGAATTTTTCAAATTTTTTCTTTTCTTTTTAATAAATCTTCCCCCCACACTTGAATTAAACATTGTCCTCAATGTTAGACAGATATTTCACGAAAATGAGAAATTCAAGTATGGTTATTGAATTTAAACACACAAACAGAAGTAAACACACAACATATAAATCAACAGAAGTAAACACACAACAATTAAGTAAATAAAAAGCGAAACAGAAAGACTCCCCCTTGAAGATCGTAAAGCTCCTCCCGAAGCAAGTCACCAACAGTCACAAACAAGGCTAGCAGGGCCTTGCATCCAACGTTTGCTCCTTAATTGACTGCGGCTCTGATCCGTTGAAGTGTGTCCTGGACAAGGGTAGTTGCCGACTCCACGGCAGACTTGGCTGATGTAGCCCTCACTGAGATCTGGAACACCATAGTCAGCAGTGTTCCGTCAAGTACAGCTCCGGATACGTTTGGCAGAATGGAGAAGCCTGAAGACATAAGCGGAAATGGCTCCGGTTGAACTCCACATAACAAACACTCGGAGAATGGAATGGTTGATCGGCGCGTAAATCACGGACGACCCCGTTGCATCGGTGCAACACTCCCGAAGAATGAGGAAGTCGTTGTGACTATCTATGGCGAGCACCGAAATCCGGTTCCGCGGGTCAAGACCGATGGTGAAATTTGCTAGCACACGCACCGAGCTGTCCATCGACATACTATCCCATTGTGGTCTTGTCGCACGTCTTTGAGGAACTCAAAGATCCGGTGTGATGGGAGAGATGAACGACGGAACAACCGGCGGTACGATTGACTCCAGGGGGCTTGCTCGGATCACCCCTTCTCTTGTTGGTCCTGACCTCCATTCGAGTGTCCCTTGTTCGGTTCGAACAAGTCCAGTGGTGGTACGTGGAGTTGCTGATGTCGTTGAAGAAACAGATCGTCATCTGTTTTGCCATTTCCGCAAGTCCTCTTCTTCCTTCAAGAGAAATAATCGAGTCACCGGGTGAAGAGTGGATACCTGTGGCGCACATGTAGCGCTCGGCTTGTCGTTGGAGAGTTTAGATCCAACGCTTTGCACCAAAAGCGAACCCTGAATGAACGAAAGGTTCGAAAATGGCCTTCATCTCCTTCTCGCGCACATCCACGTGCTCCACCCAAGTGACCAAGGAAGATCCATTATGAAGATCACGTATTAGGCATCTGGAGGGGCGTTTTCGGCAAATCGATCTCACGGAAGGCTTTGGATTGGAACGCAATTCATCCACAGAGACATCCACGACGACCCAACTTCCATCTAGTTGTTGGTGAGAGTACCGAACGAACTGGACTTCACGAGTTGAGACGATGTGAGATGGCACCAGAAACTCGGCCGACATCACCCGCATATGCTCCTCGTAGCCTTCTTCGTTCTTTGGAGGAAAGGATCTCCAACGTCTTGGCGTTTGTGATCATGCTACGAAGACGGCAACCATCGACCAACATCCATTAAGATCCGAACGATGGTGGTCGGATAAAGATGGATGGTTGCCGAGTGTCTCGACGATTCGGCTTTGAAGTACGGAGCAGGTTCGGCTCGTTGAAACACTCGCAAGTACTCGGCCCTATGAAGAGTCTCGGGATGAATAGACGTGTCGGGAGTCGGTGAAGTTATCCACAAAGGAAATCCGGCGATGGCCATGAGCAGGAGCTCGTGTTTGGCCTTACGGACGATATCCGAGATCAAGTCGGTGTGGACTCCGACAAGATCATGAGCAGGTCGGGAAGGGTATCGGATGGCAAAGGTAAGGATGGGCGCTCGACAAGTGTAGGCATGAGGCTTCGCACATCCCTTCTTAAGTGGTCCATGTCGATGGAATCATCGGACGACTCGAGAATAGGCTCTTGTTGTGGAGGAACAACTTCGAGCCTTCGCCTAGGCACACTCGAGTGCGGAACGGGACCTCCGCGTTGGGACATATGCCGCTGTGGAGAGCATCGACGAGTCGTTGATTCGGAAGTTGAAGCTCCTCGTTCTTGCTCACCGACTGATCGTTTCTTTTCTCTAGCTCGGCAATACGCTGCTCGGAAGACTGGATACCGAACTTCTTCCTATTTCTCGACCCCCGATAATAGACTTGGTCCTCCTCAAGTCCGATTTTTCGGACCAAATCGTTCTCGTTGTGGCTTGGTGGGGTGAGAATACACCGCAAAGAAAGCCGCAAGTGCATCTCTCTGAGCTTTGCTGTACTTCGACCTCGGAAGTCTCCTATAGACAGGAGCGGCTTCCGGCTCAACGGGTGGATCAGCAACCAGGATTGGTGCTTGGGGTAGTGGTTGCGGTTGTGGTTGTGGCTGGGTCGGCATGCTAGCATCGGCGCTATTGAGCATGCTCGGTGGAATTATTTCATCCAGGCCTTCAAAGATTTGACTCCCTGAAGGACCTGCCTGAAACAAATCACTGAAAGAATTCACTCGTTTGGCCATTTCTGGGTTGGGAAGGGAGGATAGCTTTTCTGGGTTTGGGAGATTTTCTGGGAAAAACTCAAGAACACGAAGAACACACGAGAGAGAAAACGAGAGAGAGAGTGAGAGAGACTAAGGGAAAACGCGTGAAATGACCTAAGGCACTAACGCAAACCGAAGGGGAAGGGAACGGAATGGACGGACGCGTGTCCAAAGTTAAAGATCCGTAAATCACGGATCGAGCGACGAAAGTCGCAAAGGGAATAGTGGAACGCGCGCACGATTTATTAAACAATTCGGCCGACGCAAAAGTCGTGCGTCGGCCCAATCAAAATTTTTTTCATTTTCTATTTTCTATTTTTTTATTTTTATTTTTTTAATACTTTACGAAAAGTCGTAAAGTGAACGGGCTTGGGCCATCGGAATGGTTTGGGCCTTAAAGTGGGCCTGGGCCAAAGAAATCTCCGGCCCATTATTGGTGGGTTAAACTAATGGGCCTAAAAACGAACAGGCCCGACACACTAAATGGGCTTGGGTTACGGGTTTTGGGCTTCGTGAATGACACGAGCCCAATGGGCTAAATTTTATTTTTTTTATTTTTTTATTTTTCTTTTCGAAACCTAAAACACTAACCAATCACACAAACAAATGGGCCTAAGGCCCAATAACAAACTAACTAACTAACAAGCCCAAAAAATAAAAACAAACAGTAAAAATAAACAGTAAAAATAAATAATTAGAAACAGTAGAAACAAACACTCTTTTTTTTTATATACAATTACAAATTTTCTAATTTTTTTTTTTTTTTTTTTTTCTTTTTCAAAAACAAATAACGAGAGTGAAAAGAAAACTTACCTTTTTACTCCCGAGGAAACCGAAAATCACCAACAAGACATCAACCTCAAGGTTTTTCAACCTTGACTTCCTAAACGTATGCTCCGATGTATGTGGTAAAATTTCCGATAAACCCGGATTATTTCCTATACAAAATAAAAAGGTTAGTAATAAATTTACAAAACAAAAACAAAATATTTACAAAGTTAAAAAATATGTCACAAATTATCTATACAAAATGAATGAATAACTTTTCCTATGTCTACGTATATTTTATTTACACAATACACTTTTCTTTTGCCTTAATATAGTTGAAAAAAAATGAAAGTTGATTCCAAGCGGTAACTCAAGGTGGACTTACGGCCTAGGTGCAACGCCTTGACTTAAATGACTTTCCGTGTTTTCAGAAGGCGAATGGCCAGATCACAAGAGATAAGCGAGAGGCAGGATTCATTTAGTGGACAAGTCCTCTGAATCCAATTTTACAAACCCGTCACCCAGAGTCTTGATCATATCTAGACACCATTCATGTGCCCCTTACTCAGTTGAGAAAGCACTTAAGTGTTCGACAATTCTCCAAGTGTTAATAAAGGCCGCCCTCAACCTCAAATAACCTTACGGTAAAAATGAAGGGTTTAGGCCAATATTAATAAAAGGACCTTACCTATTCCGTTCAAGTTACAACTTACAACAACAAAAAATAATCAACTATATAAAAGACACCTAAATAAATTACTAAGTGTAAAAATATAAACAAGTATAATCAAGTGAGTATAAATAAAATTAACAAGTATTAATTACAAATAGTAAAAAGTCAATAGTCAATAGTCAAAGTCAATAGTAAAAAGTCAACGTCAATAGTAAACAGTCAAAAGTCAACAGTAAATAGTAAACAGTCAAAAGTCAAAAGTAAATAGTAAAAACAATCCCCGGCGAGCCGGCGCCAAAATGATTAGATGTAAAACCGAGGTCATTAATTATTACCTAAATTCCTAACAGTTGTCGTTGTAAAGTATAATGGGAAATAAAGCTTTTTCCCACAGAGGATTGTTATATTTACTTTTCAATGTCACAATAAATTAAATTAAATAAAGAATTATTATTAACAAGTATAAAGAATAAAGAATATATATATATACAAAATTAAATAAACTATACAGTATTGTTTCTATTTACAAAAATATACATTATATACAAACGTATTTTTGGGGGTTTTTGAGATTTTTGAAAACAATAAATAATTAAAAGGAAATATTTTTGGATTTTTATTATTTTTTGAAAACAAGAAAAACACACACAAATATTGATTTCTCTAAGTCATGTGATCGAAACTAACATTGTGAAATATTAGAAAGCTAATTATTTCCCAATTAGACTTCTCTCAGAAAATTAACCTAAGTGAAAGCACCTAGATCAATCAATTAAACATGCCATCTTAGTCTAGAAAGCTAGCTAGTCAATCCATGTTCAAAGCATCGAAAAGAATCGTTAATTCAAGTGCACAACCTAGTATGGAAAAGTCCATCTATTTGTAATCCTTTTTAATTGATTCCGACTTTTGTCCAAAGCCTTTACTACTTGTGAATTAGGTTTCCAAAACTATTAGGTGAATCGGATTCCTAACTCTAGCTCCAATTACATGTAAACATCATAAGTGTCGACCCCTATAACATAAACATATAAAAGATTTCCGTAAACTTGAATCAAATAAACAATCACAAAAGCAACTTAGAAAAATCAAATAACACAATTATTATGCAAAATAGAAAATAAACAAATATTTACACAATAACATTTCCCAAAATTATTCACGAATAGTTAATTAAACAAAAATAAATTATAATAAATAAACGAGTTTGGAAAAATGTTACTGTTGTGTCCATGAAAATGGACACTGTCTGGCAGGCGAAGGTGGCAGACTCAGCTATAAAATCGGACATTTTGGATGTGGCGGGTGCACTTAGCAATTTCAGATTGGGCCTCTGGGTGTAAATAGCAAATTGGGCCTTGGGCAAGAGTTGGTCAATAGTCCGGTCAATGGGTCAAAGACCAAACTGACTTTGACTTTTTTTTCTTTCTTTCCTTCCCTGCGCATTTCCGGTTTTGCCCCTCCTTTCTTCTGCGCGTTTTCTTCTTTCTTTTCCGTGGCTCATTCTTCTCTCTATTTCATTCTCTTCTTCTTTTCTTCACAGCAAGAGAGAGAGACCGGGGTGCAGCTACAGATGCGGCGAGAGGTGGGCTTGGATCGACGATGAGGACGGCGGTGGTTCGCAAATCCGAGCTGGGCTCGTCGATTGGTGATGTGCGGTGCCGGCGTGGCGGTCTGCAGTAGCGGCGCAGCATTCAATCATCGGTGATGGCGGTTCAGATCGGAGAGAAGACCGGTCTAATGGTTGGGCGGCGGCGGGACCTGGTGCGGCGGTGAGAAGGCGTGGGCCCGAGATCGGCGATGGCGGCGCCGTGAATCTTCTGGAATTTGCGGCTTTGGAAAATGGACGGTGATGGGTTCGATGCCGGAGCAGCGACGCCGTCATGGTGATTTCCGGGCTTTGGTGAGGGTCGATTTGCTTCCAAAACCTGCAAAACAAAAGAACAAACATAATTAGAGAGAATTGCTTGGGTATTGTGCTTTTGTTGTTAATTGCAGGTGTGAATATGAAGGAGGATGGGTTGTGTTGGTCGATGATTATGGAGATTGAGATTGGGCGAGAGGAGCTGCTGAATTGTGATCATGGTGATTGCGGTGCTCCAAAGTGTGATTGCGGGATGGAGCTTGAGTGAGCTTCGCCGTGGCTTTGATTGATGATGGAGAGTGATTATGGAATTCTGCCGTGAGGATTTTGATCGTGGTGAATTGGTGATTGGAGATGGTTGTATGAGCTCTCTTAAATAGCTGAAGGGAAGGGGAAACAGCCAAGGATTTGAGCTGGAATCACGGTGAGGGTGATGGAATGCAGCTGGAATCGGTGCTGGAAATTCTGCAGTTGGTGAATTTGGTGTATGATTTGATGAGAGTTGGTATCGGGTAACATGGGAGCTGCGGGTAACATGGGAGCTGCACTTGGAAAATTGGTGATGAACAGCTAAGATTGCTGTTTGAATTCGAATTGCAGTGGGAAGATCTTGGTAGTGGTGATGGAAAGTGAGCTGTAGATGGATTGGATCCATGTGAAGGAGTGGGTGAAAAACGTGGCTGCAAAGCACAAACAAAATAGTTAAAATAAAAAGAAACAAAAAGAAATAAAAATAAAATAAAAGAATAATAAAAAGAATGAAATAATTATAAAATAAAGAAAAGAAACAATTATTAGAGAAAATAAAATGGTGGTTTTGAATTGTGTTCCACCACCGCGTGTGGTGGTTGCGCCGCTTGATGTGGTGGATCGCCGGTAAAATTGCCGGGATTCGGAATAATCCGAAATCTTCGTACAATATTTTATTCCACATGTGAAAGTCACGGTTGACTTTCCGATTTACGCTGAAAACCACCAAAATGCACCTATTCTGTGCAGATTAACATTTTCCTGGTATTTTCCCTAAAAACACGAAAACAAACATTAAACAGACAATTAAGCTTTCGGAATAGCAAAATCCAGTAATTAAAGGCACTTTGTGAACGTATTTTACGTTCACATCAATTAGGAATACAATTTGCGCTATAAATAAGTACAAATCACACCCCCACACTTGAATCTTGCTTGTCCTCAAGCAAACAAAACACAATACAATAAGGGAAACACAATACAATCACAAGAAAGGGAACATAATTCAAAAGCTTTCTCCAACCATAGTCCTCAACGAGCTCGGGATGTTGTAAACAAGAGACATAAGATCACAAATCAAGGCTTCACAAATTTGCTAAGAATTTAACAAGCGCAATTCAATCATGCTCGGTGAAGTGTGTGGAAACCAATGTACAATCCATCTCATGCAATCAAATAGGCACACTAAACACATTAACCACAACTCTCGCAAAGATCACTAAGTATTTCTGTTCAAGTGTATAGGGTCAAAGTGTTTACTCTCATAACAAATGCACAAAGAATGTTCCCATATGCTTGCTCATCAACCAACTCTCTGCAAATCGAACCATAAATCGTTAGATCTCAAGGACTTACAATGGTAAAACGGGGCCAATGGGTGAATGGAATGGAATGGAAATATGAGTGGTGCTAAGTGTTCACAAGACATATCAACGACTTTGAAACTCAACCAAATGCTTCAACCAAATTACTTTCTTATTCTCCTCCAACCTTATTCACAAACTACTTTCTTTTTGGATTTTTCTTTCTTTCTCATTTTCTATTTTTTTCTTTATTTTTCTTGAGGAATTTTATTCCTTCTTTTTTTTTTGATTTTCTTTCTTTCTTTCTTTGAACAATAAAACTGAATTAAACAACTCCTCCAAACTTTCCTTTTTTAGTACAATCATCAACTCTCAAGCATTAAGGATAAGAAGTCACTATCAAAGTCTTGTAAACATAATGGTGATGGTATTTTTGAAGTGGTGGAATGAATGTGTGTGATGTGGGTGAACAAAGGAAAGCTAATGATGTATATGGCTCAAGTGGGCTATTCCTAAAGTTCAAATTCATATGGATGATGGTCAATTTGGCAATGGTATTCAACTAATGCCTTTGTCATTTCTAACTCAAAATGGATCAATCAAAAGCTTCAAGTGGTCTTTGAGCAAGTTCTAGGTCCAAACCTTATGCAATGTTCACACATGAAGAACAAATATAGACATGAAAGATGCATACATGTGCATATTCAATGGGCTCAAACCCTCACATTTTCTGGGTATGAATGGAAATACATGTCAAGTGTGCTTCTCGGATTGCAATCAACGAATCAACAAAGGTGAAGTGTACATGGTGATCAAGCAATCAAGAATCATGCATATTAAACTCAAAGCAAATCATATAAAGCCTCAACAATGATCACAGTCTCTAGAACACAACAAAATAAGCTTAATTCATCATTGGGATCGGAGAAAATAGACACACAACACAAACAACACAAAAAAACAATCAAAAATGCCAAAATTTCACATTCAGGGCTCAGGCGTCCGGACACCTAGCAGGGGTGTCCGGGCGGATCAAGAGACATAGAGCATGTTTTCTGAGATTACAAAGGGCGTCCGGACACCTAGTAGGGGCGTCCGGGCGGATTAGCTACTGTAACTTGACAAAAATTGAAAATTTTGAAACCTTTTGGCTAAAACGAACCCAATCCTCACCCCCACACTTAAAGTTAACATTGTCCCCAATGTGATAAGTGAATTTAACAATAATCTTTGGGTCATAGATATGACAAACAACAACAACAAACAACTCACAAAACAAACAAACAACAACAACAAACAACTCACAAAACAAACAAACAAAACACAAAACACAAAACAAAGCAATTAACAAAAAACAAACTAATGTGATTGAAGTAAATGAAAACTTCCTTATGGCGATCTCCACAATGATATTCAGTAGGCACCAACCTCAAGGCATAAAGACTTGACTTCCATACGTAAGCTCCAAGTGTGTTTGGAATTGAACAATTGAAAACAGAGGAAAAACAGCAGATCAGACTTGACCTCCTCCCAATGATTTGGGTATAACTCCAGGAATATATGTCACAACAGCATGAGTCCAATGGCATTAGAAAGTACACTCCAATGGCTTCATGATGGCCTTTGGAATCAAGGAAAAATAGTTCCTGAAGATAAACTTCTCGCTGGTCAAAGTGCACTTTCAGAACGTCAAAACAGCACTGAGTAGTGCCTACTCCAAACAAACTTTCTGCCGATCCGCTGGTTCAAAAGTGATACAATTTAATTGGGGTACAGTAGACTCATAGATTCATCTTCTCAACAAGTTTCAGCCAATTCCAACGGTAAGATCTGGAAATAAAGGCATCCAAAGTCGACTGTATTGCCCAGGCAGCTCTGTTTTTGCAGCAAACAACACTTCTTGGGTTCCTCTCTTTTGAAACTCCGAACATAACTCCTTCAAAACCTCTGGAACTTATTTATTGAAAGAAATCAGAACACAAAATGATATGGGGTTGCCTCCCCACAAGCGCTTTCCTTTATAGACTTCAAGCCGGTCTTGTTTCTTTATCTTGTTGCTCTTGGAGGCTCAAAGCACTCCTTGCCACCGAAACAATTCATAAATGGTGTGGCCATGGACCTGCAGCTTTGAAATGGAGGTCATTCTTGCATCTTCATCTTATTCACTGAAATCCCTAGAATCTCCCTTAAGCATTGGATCGCTTCTAGTTGTACCTCACTCAATGGAGGACTTTTCTTCTTGTATAACTCATATGTCTCAAAATTGGGAGGTGTAGGGAACAATCTATGCTCCTGAAGATGAAGAGAGGGTCTTGGCAGCAGTCCTCTCCAATGAATAGGATAATGAGGTGTAGGCAACAAACCCTTCATGTTCTCAAGAGTGGGAGGTGTAGAGGGCACATGCTCTTCCTTCGAAAGGGATGTTGTAGACTCACTAGGCTCATGGACTTGCTCCACATTTGACACTTCTTCGTCAATGACTGTGGGAACAACAATGTCAAATATATCATCATCACTATCCGTAGAAGAAGGCTCTTGTTGCTCATGGGCAGCAACCAAAGGGGGAGGATTAAATTCTTTCACTACAGGCTCTAGTGGATTCAATGGCCCAAAGATCCTCTCACCTTTAGCTTGATCACCTCTCACCAAATCAATTGCAAACACTTCTTGGATAACCTCTTGGGGATAACTAGGTTGAAACACTTGTAGCTTCACTTTTTCTCCTAGCACCTTGAGGCATATTGTACCTTTTTGCACATTTATTTTGACACCCACCATAGCCATAAAATGTTTCCCAAGGATGATAGGACACTCCTCGTCCATATGAACATCCTCATTCATGTCCAACACCACAAAATCAGCCGGAAGAATAAACTTGTTGACTCTTATCAAAACATCTTCAACAATTCCAACCGGGAGTCTAGTAGCTCCATCCGCCAATTGCAATGAAACTGAAGTAGTCTTCAAAGGACCAATGGCTAGCCTTTGGTATGTGGATAGAGGCATGATGTTAATACTTGTACCCATGTCCATGATAGTTCCATCAAAAGACTCCTTGCCAATTCTGCACCCTACAACGAAGCTTCCAAAATCTTGCTTCCTTTGAGGCAACCGATGTTGAATGATTGCACTCACCTCCTCATGTAGCTGAAATTTCTCATTGGCTGCAAATCTCCTCTTGTGCAAACAAAGATTCTTGAGAAATTGGGCATAAGCCGGTACATTATCGATGAGCTGTAGTAAAGGGACATTCACATCTGCCCTCTTGAGGGTTTCAAATAGTGTACTCATCAATCCATGCTTCTTCTTCCGCTTTCTCTTGGACAACTCAAGTGGTGGAGATGAGATAATAGGCTCTCTTGACCCTTCATATTCATGTTCATGCACATTGTCACTCATTTCTTCCTCTGTGGATGACACAATTTCCTTTGTAGAAGGTGGATCATGCCTAGAAGTCTCCCTAGAGGAGTGTATGACCAAAGAGGGGTCCCTAGCCGTCATGGCCTCTCCCTCTTCTGAAATGGTCAACTCTTCCTCATGCCTAGAAGTACCTCTACTCAATGATCTCTCATATTTCCTCCTCTCATAGTCTCTATGCTCATAATCATCCAATGACAAGTGTCCAACAACTCTCCCAACTGAAATGTCTTCCTCCTCACTCCTTTCACCAACATTCACATCATCAAATCCATTTTCCGGGAGTACATTTTCTTCCTCCCGGTTCCCATCCTCCATATAATTAAAATGACTATGCATATTATTATTCAACAAATGGCCAAGAGGTACATTTTCTTCCCTCTTGGCCCCATATGTATGCACATCATCATCATCATTATGCACAAGTAATGGATTGGAATCATAAAGCTTACTTGAGTGAAGAGTTGTGAGTTCATGATCTTGCTCAAGTAAATTATGTACAGAAGCTTGACACCTCTCACTAGAAGCTTGCAATTGAGCTAATATATCTGCCAAGCTTGGCTCATTAGGTTCATACTCATGTGCTTGTTGGAACTCCGGTGGTGCAATATACTAGAACCATCATGTGAACTCCAATGATCATTAGAGAAATATGGATTGTTGTGGGAGTCATGGCCTTCATATTGGTATCCCCCATGATCTTGGTATGGTTGCTCTTCAAGATGTGGTTGAGATATCATTCCAATGCTATATCGATCATCTTGATGCTCAAATGTTCTAGGCTCTTCCCATTCTTGCCTCCATCTATACATGTGTGATGTAGATGATTCACTCAAGTACCTTTAATATCACAATAAAAGGCTTAGAATCAACTAAGTATACAATCAAACACAAGTACACAAGCTATGGAACCAATTGGAAGCAACAAACAATGGAGAACAACCAAAACAGTGCCTGGATAGCTCCCAGGTGATCGGACGGAGTGGATCCGTCCGGACGGATTACACGGGAACTGACTATCAGACTCTTGGGCGTCCGGACGGAGTTATGGCGTCCGGACGGATTGAAAATTTTCAGTTTTTAAGCTGCTTCCCGAGAGTTCAAAATTAATTACGAAAAATGCCACCCAGCGACCAGTACCAGAAAAACAATTTTTTTATCTAACCTATACTTAACCAAATGACCTGAAAATTTAACCACATATACTACACACTTAAACACAGTAGACACAAAATTTTAGAATTTTCTGGGTTGATTTACTATTTTAACAAAAATTGAGAATACAGAGGACAGTAGCTAAACGAAAACTGAAAACAGATTATGAGAACTTCCCTAGATAGGCAAGGGAACTAACCTAGCTTGAATTGAAGCAAACTAAGATGCAACTACACACTAAATAACAGCAAGAACAACACTTGAAACAACCTAAACACAAATGCAACATGCAATGCAATGAAGGAAACTACACAACTAGATGCAAACTTAAGGAAACACAAACACTTATGAACAAACAACTACAAAACAGTTATCAAACAATCTAAACTAAATAATAGTGCTAAGAACAACCCGGCAACGATTACCAAGAGATCAAGGTTAAACCTCAATCCCCGGCAACGGCGCCATTTGACTCAACAATAAGTTCGGGTTGGTTTTGAGTATCGCCGTCAAAGTGTAGTGGATGGTATAGATTAAGACTGGGGGATTATCGTACCCAAGGGATTGGAAGGCCCTAAAATCACCTTGGTAATGTGTGTGGTAACCAAGCTATTCTAGCACTAAAATGGTGAGATAAGAGATGAGCTATATACTAGTGTAGTGAAGTATGTGCACATGGTTGTAGTGTTCATATTTTTGGTGTTTTCAAAGAGAACATGCAAGAAAGTAAATAAGCAACAATTGCAGATTTGATAAACAAAGTTATTGAGCTTACAAACTCAATTTCAATAGCTAGTGTACATCTCAAATTACAAGAATTAAAGCAATGAAACTAAAAGGTAAAAGAGTTAGAGAATGCTCAATGATGTTTCCAAGACTTCTCCTCCTCTTTTATGAACTCCTCCTTGCTCCAAGTCTCAATCCTTGCAATTCTTGATGTTGTTGTGGGGGCTGTTTTGGTGAGGTGAGGGGTAGCACGAATTTGGTGGTGAGAATGGAAGAGAGAAAAGAGTGAGGAAGGTAGAAGAAGAAAGAAAGAAAGGGTGAAGAAGGTGGCCGGAAGTGATAGGGAAAGTGGCCTGAATTTAGAATGGGAAGAAGAGAAAAGAAGAAGAAAGAGAGGAGAGGTAGAAGAGGAAGAAGGGGAAGAAGGGGGCTGCTCGAAAATTGTGGCTAGAATGAGATTATTCTCTTCATGTGTGGCTGCTAGGGTAGTCATAGCAGCTGCAATCTTTCTTAGTTTAAGCAAAAGGGAGAGCCACTCACATAAAGAAATGTGAAGTGGAGGAAATTATGGGTTGGTGGAGGGATGAGTGGACATGTGAGTGGATGAGTGAGCTATGCCACATATGTGTGCAGCTGATGTAGGAGAGTCTCTCCTTCTGTGGTGGTGCTCCGGTGGTGGTCCGGCGGTGTTGCCGCCTCTTGTGGTGGTGGTTTGCCGGAAAAATCACCGGAAATGCAATTTCTTCATTTTCCTTCATTTCTTCGATTCTTCAAGGCCTTCAATGGCAACGTCTTCCGAAGGTAGATTTGTGCAATCTTCAATGCCTAGGAGCCACGGTTGACTTCTTGTCCTCTTCTCAGAAGTGTGCCCAAAAGTAGTCAAAATGCACCTTCTTGTGCCGAATTACCTCAAGTCACCTAAGTAACCTGAAATCATGAAAACGCATATTAATAGAAACAAAATGTCTTCGGGTAAGCTTAACTCTCGTGATTAGGAATACAATTTGCGCTATAAATAAGTGCAAATCAGCAGGAGAGGGACCTCCATAGCCTTCATAGAGAGACCTGCATGAAAGAAAACAAATTGTCGAGGTTGATCAAGGGGATCCCACCTTTGGAAAGAATTCTCTTCTGATTTGTTGTAACCTCTGACTCCTGTGTTCTTTGCCCATCTGTCGTGTCTTCTCCTTTATTTGTATTGGTCCCTTTATATAATGTGCTGATGAAGAGTTTGATTTCTAATCAAAAGAGAGAGTCTTCACGAGCACCACTTGCATCGAAACGGTTGGAGTCTTCTTGATGTTTCTGAGAGTGCTTGAGTTCCAATTGGACTGAAATACCTTCCATATCTGCTTTTGAGATATCATTTCACCGATCAAACTATATCGATTATAATAGCTAGACTCCTTATCGTGTCCACCAGCTACATTTATTATTTATTTTTCTCTTTCTTTTATTTTTTTTTTTTTTTTGTCTCAACTGATAGGTGCATAATTGTACAACTTTTTATATCAATTTCTCTACATTTTTGTTGTTAGTTTCTCATAAATTTGTGTTATTTATTTAGTTTTTGTGTTTGTAGGTTTCCTATTGCAAATAAAGAGAAAAGAAGATAGCTTGAGGAAAATAAGCGCAGTGTTGGAAATTTACGAAGTCTAATGGGCTTTTTCGAGGCCCATTAAGAGGTGGGCTGCCGTGAGCCCATGAAGGGAAGCCCAAATCCATGAAGGGAGGCCCAAGTTCACAAAGCATGAGGGAAAGGTCCAAGCCCATTTTCGGACAATCTGCCTGTGCAGATCAGTCAACTTTCGAGGCCCATATCTCCTAATTCAACCGTTGGATCTAGCTGTAATTTTGCAACAGGCTGCCCATGTGTGGTCGATATTCTGGATTCAAATTTCAGAATCATCAAACCGTTCAAACCTCCATTATTACGTTCTAAGTGGGCATAGCTCAATGCTGTCTACTTTCTAATTCTTTCTTCTTCTTTTATTCTCAATGCTCCACTCACCCCCACTTTGCCATCCATTTCACCACACTATGTTTGTTGGTTTCTCCCCACAATATTAGTGTTTGATTTCTTTTATTTAAATAAATGGTTAATTGCCATATGACTACATTTCCACCATTCCACTCACCATTTCTTTATCTCCCACTTAAATTCCACTTCTCTTCCATTTCTTTCTTTATTTCTTTCATTGTCTTCTCTTCTTCTCCATTCTCCTATAAATAGCAGCCTCATTCTTCTCTTCAAACACACCCCAATGGGGAGGGACAAACCCTCCTCTTTCTCTTCTCCCTCTCACATCATATTTTTCATTCTCTAGTATTTAGGGTTTTCAAGACTTCAAGGAGGAGAGGAGCTGTTTACGCCATCACCACCAGCCATCAACAATCATCACCACCATCATCATCACCTTGGGAATCTCGTCTTTGAGTTGCTTGCTTTCAAGGATTCAAAGATCTGTGGTCTTCGAGTTCTTCATGTTCTCCATATGGTGTAATTCGACTTTATTCTTTAAATTCTCTATTGAGTTCCTCTTTGTTGCTTGATTATTCTTTGTATTAGTTAACATGGCATGATTTATATAATTTTCAGCCTATATTTATGAGTTTATTTAGTTATTGGATTCTAATTAATTAGTTCTTCTAGTAGCTTATGTGACTCCGTTTACTTGATTCTGTTTTATAGAAAATTTTTATGTGTTTATGTTATAGGGGTCGACACTTATAATATTTGCATATAATTGAAGATAGAGTTAGGGATTACAATTCACCTAATAGTTTTGGAAACCTAATTCACGAGTAGTAAAGGCTTTGGACAAAGGTCGGTGTCAAATAAAAAGGATTGCGGACATATGAACTTTGTCATAATGGGTCGTGCACTTTAATTAACAACTCTTTTCTATGCGTTAAATATGGTTTGATTAGCTAGCTTTCTAGACTAAGATGGCATGTTTAATTGGTTAATCTAGGTGCTTTCACTTAGGTTAATATTTCGTAGAGATGTTTTATTTGGGGAAT
This sequence comes from Rubus idaeus, assembly GCA_030142095.1. Taxonomy (NCBI): domain Eukaryota; kingdom Viridiplantae; phylum Streptophyta; class Magnoliopsida; order Rosales; family Rosaceae; genus Rubus; species Rubus idaeus. The sequence continues at coordinate 21,447,486 of CM057965.1, forward strand.
GGTTAGCTTCTAACTTTCCACATATGTTAATTTCGGTTTCATGGCTAGGGAACTTGATTAATTTTCGGTCCAATGATTAATAAACTTGTGTATATGTGGCTGAACTTTATATTCTTTATGTTCCATCCCATATTATTTAATTTATTCTTTGTAATTTAATTAATTTATTTCATTCAATTTATCTCTCAATCCCCCTTTTTACTTTGTACATATGTATATATTTATACTTTATACTTGTTCATAATTCTTTATTTTATTTAATTCTTGTGACATTTTTTGTTAGGTACACCATTTGATCTCCGTTGTGAACGATACCCTACTATACACTATACTACTACCGATAGGGTTTTTTTTTTAAAATTGATGCTCCTTTTGGGCGTGTCATCAACACTCCTCTTCTTCCTGTGGTGAAGGAGCATCGGGCTCAAGGGCGGAGCTACGTGTGGACTACCCTGGGCTGTAGCCCGGGTAACTTTTCTGAAAGAGTACGTTTGGTTAATTAGAAAGGTTTACTGTCCTTAATGAATTCTACAAGGTATTCTACTATCCCACCCTTTTTGCCATAAGTTTAGCCTAGTATAGCTAGCATGTTGCTATTGGTTCACTTAGACCACTTATATTTTCTTTTGAAAAAAAAAATTAAAAGAACTTAATTAATTACTATGATAAAATTTGGAATATGTATTGTACGTGCATTCATACAAGTTTGATATTTTGTATTTTTTTTTGAGAATGAGAACTAAAACAATAATTAATAAATTCTTTGCCTTTAAAAAATAAGTTATTTCTATATAAAAAAATTAGCCCACCCTACCTCAAATTCTTGGCTCCGCCATTGGTCGGGCTTTAGTGATTCTGAACCTTGAAGAGCTGTTTGCTCCTGCAAGTAATGGGGAGTCTGTTGTAGTCCTTGCTAGTACTGAGCAGTTTCTATTGGGCAAGTGCCCTCGTGTTTTGGGTCCCAAAATATTGAAGTTGGCCTTAATTCTTTGGCGTACTATCTTGGAGGTTGCTGCTTTGGATTTTAATGAGGTGACTCAAGAGGAGTTGCATATGAAACTTAAACGATGCCATCCTGTGGGGGCCAAGAACAAGAAGGAGAAAGCTGTGAAGAAGTTTAGATTGGAACCACTCTGTCTCACCTACCTGGTTTCTTCCTCTACTATTCATTGCCCTTCTGCTAAGGGTAAGGAGAAAGTTCTAACTTAGCTATCTTTTTTGGGGTAGCCTATATTATTGAGGTATGTCACTACAGAAGCTGGTCTATGAGTTTTTAACCGTACCACAAATGTGTGCTTGACGGTTGAACTGTCTATAGTTAGGTTAGTGTAGGCTGGGCGTTTTGGCCCGAAAACCCGAAAACCGGACCGGGATCGGTCCGGACCGGCCGGTTCGGTCCGGTCTTTGTAAAAAAAAAGTCACAAATTTTCGGTCCAGTCCCATTTTCATATACCTCCGGTCCGGTCCGGTCCCGGTCCTTATATTTCGTTTGTCTCTCGGACCGAATAGGACCGACATATAAGTCCTTTATAATTTTTTTATTTCTTTTCTCTCTTTCCTTACCCACGTGAACCCTCCTCTAGGCCATAACCTCTTTAATTTTTGTCTTTTCTCTTTCTCTCTCCTTTCCTCACCCACGTGCAAAGCTCCCTCTGACTCCCTCTCACTTTTCTTTTCTTTTCTGTCTTTTTTTTCTTTCTTTAATCTCATCTCATCATCTTCTTCTTCGACATCTTCGTCTTTCTCTCTCTCTCTCTCTCTCTCTCTCGGACATTCACAAAAACCCAGCAACCCCGATATTCTTCACTCCTTCAAATCTTCATTTCTTCTCATCAAAACAACAAAAATCCCCTTAAATCCGAAAAAAGGACCGGTTTGTGTTTTCCCTGATCGGAAACCCGAAAAAAGACAGGAAATTTTTCGGTCCCTGATCCGGTCCCGGTCCCTGGAAAAATGGAGTTCGGTCCCAATTCGTTCGGTCCCGACTGCAGCGAACACAGATTTTGAACCCGACCTGAATTTTTCGGTCCGGTCCCGGTCTCGGCAAAATGGTCGCCGGTCTCGGAGCGATCCCAGCCCTAGGTTAGTGTATATTGATGTACCTTATTTTGTAGGGTCGTTTTCTGAATAAATGAGCAAATATGACATAATAAGCTGTACTGTTTAGTTTTTTAGTTTTAGTTTTTTATTTATCTTGCCTAACCTTCAAATTTATGATTACGGGCTTAAGAGATTAATATAGGGTGTTGTTTTTTGGCCATAATTAACTAGACTTCCTACACGTATCATGCGCGTGCAAAAGTTGAGCGTGCGAAATTTTTCGTATTTTTACTTCTGATTTATCAAAAGTTTGTTGATTTTATAAATTAAATGTTCAAATATAAAATGAGAGAAATATTAAAACATATTAATTAATAAACAAATTTAGCAAGCAGACAAGTGGGTGTGGAGTCTCCACATCATTAATTTATTTCTTAATTATATATTTTACTATTTTAACCTTGATATATAGAACTTTATATTTTAGATGATATAAGTATGAAGGGACATTTTTTTAGTTTTTAAAAAATTAACCAAACTCATGTTTTGGCTTTATATATACTAGGGCCTTCGAAAAGAAGCATTGGCTCCAGTAAACGAATTACGAATTATGGCCGGGCTCTCGAAAAAATGTGCTAACCCGTGTCTACGAATTGCAGGTGCAGACCTAGAATTAGGTTGCACGTGAGGGGGCATGTTGGAAAGTGAAAGATTCCACATGAGAAAAGTAACAAAAGAAAATATAATTTATAAGTTGGACCGATGCCTTTTGAGATAAAACTCAACACCTAATAGGTGGATAAGTTGGGACAATATCGGTGCAATAGTGAGCCACGAACCACGCTTGTCGTTGTCTAACATATTTATGTTCCTCATCTCTCAATTTATTCAGTCTTTTTCATTCAATTGCACCACTTTTTTTTCCTCACCAATTAGTTTTCTAGCTTTTTATTCATTAAAGAAAGATAAGCTTTTTAACCATTAGCTTTATTTCATCTAATGGGAGTTCATTTATCAAATTACCAAATCATTCATTAAAAGGACAAAAGAAGAAGAAAAAATTAGCAAGTCCCAAATAAAACAATGAACAACCCTCTTGCCTAACCTTTTTATTTTCGTCTCAAAATCTTTCTCTGTTTGTGTCGATCATGATAGTTGTAATAATGATTCCTAGAAAGAAACAAATTGGTGAGAAAAAAAAAGTGGTGCAATTGAACGAAAGGACTGACTAAATTGAGAGATGAGGAATACAAATATTGCCAAACGAAAGAAAACTAATGGGTGTTCATATGCAGGGGATCTAGATTTAATTGAAGATTTAATTTACGATTTTTCATATGCAGGGGATCTAATGTGTTCATATGAGGAACACAAATATTACCAAATGAAAGAAAACTTATGGTAAAAGTGTAAAACTCTACGCCACCACTTAACCCTATGAACTGAATAAAGAGAGAAAAGAATATGAACTAAATATTCATATATATATTTAATTCAGTCTCCTGAATATTCTTTAACAATATAGGGAGAAAAGAAAACAATACATGCATTGCATTTAGATTCTCCCAAGGAAAGTAGCGAGCTCCTATAGTATCACTTCATAGTTGTATAGATCAGACATATATATATTTATATAACCCAACAACAGTACAACACCAATAAATATATATGAATATAGTGAAAGCAACCAGAGGGGATATAAGTTCATAATGAATATTGCTAAAGAACTTTTATGAACTATATTTTTTACAAACTGAATAAAGAATATTCAGGTGTGTTGTTGAACTATATGAACTATAGTGAAAAGCAACCAGAGGGGATCAAGATAAAATCACCATGAACAATGACTGTACTTCTCATTTGATCCAAATGTTCAGTATTCAGAAGAATGTCGTAGTCACACACACAAACCTAAGGCATTTGAAAGAGCCAGCAAATTGCAGTCTCTAATGCAAATAGTAAGCAGAATGAATTGAAGACTGTAAAAGCAGAAGATGATAACATAACGGTGTCATTATAATCATGGGTTTACACACAATGAAAAACCAAAATGAACCTCAGTGTTATTTTTTATCCCTATAAAAGGCCCACTAGACCATAAACCCTCATTAATAGCGTCCAAAAAATGCTATAACTGGATTAGATAGCGTTTTAGTAAACGCTGTGTCTGCCGGAGCTATAATAGGTACTGGATCAGCAATTGCGTTTTCCAAACGCTATGGTAAGTGTTACATTGATAGCGTTTCTAAAGTGCTATTGTTTAACATTTCGCAGCGCTTAATAAATGCTTTTGTATAGTATCAATAGCGTTTCTCAACTTTTCTGTAACACTACTATACATGTCATACTACTTCTGAAATGTAATAAGTCCTCCGATCTTTTAAATGATATCAAATGCAATTCATATTTCATTAAATAATCTCAAAATGATTAAATATAATGTAACATTCATAAAATTTCACATTTTTACATTGTCTCATGTTGATTGATGATACAAATCATAATTGATACCAAAGCCTTAGAACAACACTTCTATTACTTCTCTTGCAAAGAAGCATACAAAATTTGCATGTGCCTGAACAGACTTTGCCTCTTGTATTTGGCAAAACAGTCTTTATGTTGAGGGTCTCTTGTACGTTAAGAACAATCTACAAAAAGACAGTAGAAAATAGAATTTAATTCTTAAAAACAAACTTATGACACCACTACCAATAAAAAAGAAGAGCCCGAGATCAAATACTTGCTTCTTTTCATAGAAGCTCTCGGTTATTCACTAAGCTTAAAAAAAAATAAAATGGCAAACAATAATTGAGAAGCCAAACAGCAGACAATACAAATACCCTTAGCCAAGAAAAACAACCCAAACACATTTATAAATAACCCACGGAGGCTAGCAACATTAACTACAACGAGACAACAATAAAGTTCTTTAGGAGTTAAAAGAGATTCACCACATTATCGGATATTTAGTAGATTAACGACATAAGTAGTGATTCAAAAGGATATGCTAAAACAAGAAAATCAAGCACATACCAAGCTATTAGGATTGTAGCATCAAAGGCAGTTGGTATGTACGCAGTGTTAGCCTAGCTATATGTAACCTTTACACACGGAAAATAACAATGACATGAGATAAACTTCATTTGCAAAGAGCCAATAGAAACAGTTCACATAAAAAAACAAGGCATCATAAAATAAAGGCAATTAATGCAATAATGCAAAACCTCATCAATCCCTCACAAAACAGCAAATTCATATCTTCAAGCTGCTTGCAACACTGTCCCACAAAAGCTACACCTTGATCTCCAACATAGCAATCCTGCTGGGAAAAAGTAAATAGAAAAGTTGTTGCCACATTTAATGCTTCTTAACTGAAATACAAATTATCAATATGATTCCAGTTAAGAAGTATGTAAAATAAAAAACATTTGACCGTAATCCCAAGCATCAAGTATTCAAAAGAAAGAATTGAACTTTCAATGAGACCGAAAGTCCCAACGTGGATGGCATTTCACTGCTACAAATATACTACAACTAACATTGCGAAGCTGTAGAGAATTGGAATTAAACTCTAAACAAACTGTAGCTCATAGGCAATAAAGAATGATACCCAAAAGAGATTAAAGTCCAACTAAGCAAGAACTCGACTCACCTGCAAATCCAATGATTTCAACAATCTACACTTGTCGACGAGCAATATTAATCCGACACTAGAAACATTAGAGCACCACATTAGGCAACCAAGTTCAAACAAGCAATTACTTATGACTTAACAAAATGCAGAATAAAGTCTTAATAATGAATAGGGATTACTATATTAACTTAGTATATATATCATTAAAGAATTACATATATCGCAACACATTTGAGGTACATATGCATGAAATGAAAACTATCAAACATATATACATGTACGGAACAGTGATACACTAGTACTGTTCTTATAAAATATAGCACTAATCTGCTGCAATTTCATGAAAAAATAAAAAATAAAAACAAACAAGAAAATGAAGTTACCAGTTCGAGAGAAGGAAATTTGGAAGCGCAGTTGAATACTATCCCCAACTGTCCTTGTAATTCCTAGCGACAATGATGAGAATGTAGTGACTACACACACCCGATAATTAATGAATATAAATTGTGTATTTCAGCCAAACTGATCATTGCATTCAATTAACAACATTCACATTCCTCAAAAACAAGGCTAGAAATTTTAAAGAACTAATGGTCGTGTGAAATACCAATCTAAGGGCTAAAGTTATTAAGCCCCGTGGCCTCTATGAAATTTCTTTCGTAAGCAACGGCTAGCTAGAGTATAACATAGAATTAACTTGAACAATAAAGGCATCGGTGAAGGCAAAAAAAAAAAGACAAAACCAAACAAATATAAAATTGTGATCAATGAAGCAAATTGATGAAAGTAAAAACACGAGAACCCAAAAGCCCGTATGCGAAAGAGCGGTGGATATCGGTTTTCCGAACGAGAGCAAATATAAGGGTTTCTAGACATCCATATATAGAGATCGAAGAACGAATTGAAGGATGGGATCCAAGCCAAGCATAGCAATGGGAAGAGTCGACCCCTCCCGACCCCAATCCACGAAACCCCGATTTTCTCTATATCGACAAGTCGTATTGGTCTTAAACCCTAAGAAGCATCGAGAGAAAGGAAGAAGTAGAGAAGAAAATCATACCGGAGCTTGGGGCTGAGAGAAAAGAGCGGCTCGAATAAGAGCTTGGGCTCGACCGTGATGCACGACATTGAGATCCGGGCACAGGTAATTGAACAAGGAGAGGGAAGCCGGAGCGAATCGAGCGGGTTTCAAAGAGAGAGAGAGAGCCGGTGAAGATGGCGGAGCTGCACGACTTGGATCGACGGTAGTAGAGGAGTTCGTGGTCGTGCGGTGATTGCAGTTGGCGAAGGGAGCGAGAGGAGCTCGTGGAGAGCGAAGGTTGCGGCTGGAGGCCCGAGGCCCTTTTTGTTTAGTCTATAAATTTTTTCTAAGCGTTTAGTCTTTTAGAGTTTTAGTCAAACGCTATGGATGAGAGGATAGGTGTACCGCGAAAGTGAAAAATTAAACATCCCGCTTGACATAAATAAGGCGCCAACTAATCCGGGCAATACATAGCGTTTCTTTGTTTTTTTTTTTAAATGTCTTAAAAGTGACTTTTTATAACATATATGGGAAAAACGCTATTAACTAGTGCTATAAATAAGCAGTTTTCTTGTAGTGGCCAAAATGAAAAGCAAAGAACAACAACCGTACCATACAAATATAATAGGTACTGCAGAAAGGAAGAAAGCAAAAGAGACAAATTACCTTGATTCATCAGAATTTGAATGCGAGAGAAAGCACACAGGAGAACAACACTAATAATTACAAATACCTGACCAACACAAATGGCTTAGCTTCAATAAGGAATCACACTAATTAACTTTCTTCTAACCAAGAGAAAAACCACATATCCAACAAAACCAATCACGAACCTCAAATAAAAAATTTAAGTTCAAATTCATACCTGTTGAGATTGAGAAGATACTAAGAACTCTAAACTCTGCATTAAAGAGGGCGAACAAAATTTAGATAGTTAAACTAATCTATCGAGAAAGTTGTCTATAGATAGAAAATCTTGATTATCCAAGACATGAGGTAATTGTCGTGGGTAACAAATAGAAAACAAATTTGTGAGTCCATTTCCCCTTGCAGTTGATACTCCTCACCATTCACCACGAACTTCATGGTCATCTTTTCAAAGTTCCAGATGATATCCCCAAAAACCTTGAGCCAACTAGCTCCCAAGGTTTTGGTAATATGTAAAAGTCTACACAAAATTCATATTGCTGAAGTTGTAGAGTTGTAGTGACTTCCCCTTGTGTTTTCATTCGAGCTCCACTTGCTAGCATCACATTTAGTGGCAGTAAGTTGGTTACAAGAGCCTTCAGCTTTTTTAGCAAGGTAGGGTGTATAAAATTATGGGTTGCACCTGAATCAATCAATATATGCACTATTCTTTTATTGAAAACTCCCTTTAATTGCATAGTCTGTACTAAATTAGTATCTGATAGTACTTGCAATTTAATCAATGGTTCTTCCACCTCTGCTGGTGGTATGCTGTCATCACTTTCTCCTTCGACTCCCACTATAATCGGCATGTCAATCTCTTCCTGAACAACCTCCATTACCATAACTTAACCTTTTCTGCAATTGTGACCCAATTTAAATGTTTCATCACAAAAGAAGCACTAGTTCTGAGCTCTCCTCTCTTGGTACTTTGTCTGCGTTAGCCTTCTGTTGCCATTAGTGCTGGTACTGGCACCCAAATGAGGCCTTGAAGCAATGGAATTTGATGCCACTAGTCTGGGATTAGGCAAGGTAGCTGCCACTCGAGTTGCAGGAGTATTATCATGATGCATGGAGGGGTTTCTGCTAGGAGGAACTCCTTTAGCAGAAAGCCTATGGCCTTCATGTCTCTCCTCATAGATTTTGGCTAGAACACAAAAAATCATATAACATTCTTAGTTTTTGAACTTTCACGTCCACCATTATATCATCCTTAAGGCCCCTATAAGGCATGAAAGAAGTAATTCTTGTGAAAAGCCCGGGGCTCTTCTTGACAATCTAGTGAATTGTTCCTTGTACTGTTCCACACTACCATTTTAACTCATCCTAGCAAGAGCAGCTTGGTAATATGTTTTGTTGAACGCACCAAATTTCCTCATCAAAAAGTCTGCAAGCCCTTGCCAATTGTTTGGAAATTCATGTCTGAACATGTACCATTTGTCTGAAGCTTTATCACGTAAGTGCATGGTTGCAATGGTCAACTTTCTGTCCTCAGGTATTTGGTACAAGTCAAAGTATTGCTCGGCCTTATAAAGCCGCTCCACAGGATCACCACCTCCAAACGTAGCAAATTGGGAGTTTGGTATGGCTGTTGTTGATAGCAGGGCTGGTAAACACTTTGCATGTTTATTTTTCATGAATGATGAAATTTTGGAAAGGGTGACTGAGTCGAATGAGACATAATGGTAGCAAATGTTGGTGGGACATAAGTCGCTTGCTAAGAAGCTTGAGCATTGAGGTAAGCAGGCACTGTAAATGGTAAAGTGGGATTAGGTTGCACAGAGAACATGTCGTTTGTAGGGTTATATAAACTAGAGTAAGTAATCACAAATAGATCATAATGTGACATATTCGAGCTAGGAGCAGCCTGATAAGGATAAAACCCTTGAAGATTGTTAACAGAGGGTAAGGGTCCAACAAAACTATTGAACTGTTGTGTCCCAAAATCTGTATGTTGCAAGTACTGATTAAGAGGTGTTTGAATTCCCTGTGTACCCCCATAGGCTTTATTCAACACTTCACTGTTACTTGGAGGGTTCAATCCTCCCATAATCTACACTTCTTTAGTCTTAATTACCACTACAAATCATAGCACCTGACATAACCATAACATTTGAAACCTCTACCGTAGTAGTGTTAACCTCACTATTGACATCCAGAATCACTTCATGGTGAGACAAGTTTAAAGGAGAATTAATAGAGCTAGTAGAGAGATTACCACCAGTAATAGGCACAGTAGATGAAGAAATCCCCGATGATGCAAGAGCTCTAAATGGACTAGTCATGGCTGGAAGAGTTCCAAACTGCAACAAGGTCGAGTCACCTTGGTCACCCGTCGCTTTAGGACCCACCTTCAGCTGACGAAGCTCCTCCAGAATTTCATTATGAAATTGGGTTTGTTGGCTGCAGAAGGACTCAAACGTGGTTTGAATTTCATTGAATTTGGTCTCAGTAGCTTCCCTATGAATCTGAAGATCCAATTCCATACGGCTCAAGTCCTCAGAGGACTATGGTGGTTGACCACTACCCGCCTTAAGGCGGACCATCGGCGCTAATACCAGATTGTTAGGGTCGAAACCTGATTTTTATGTGATTTACATATAAATTAGGCCTCTAATCATCATTAATGCTAGTTCGATAGCCATTTTAGAGTTTCTATTCTGTGTTTGCACACTTGTAGGTAAATTGAGCATCAGAATGATATTGGGAGCAAAATGGTGTGTTTTGGAGCTTTTTGTGCATTTTCGACAAAAGGACGAAAAGTTAACCCGAGGACCAGCGGTCAACTCGTGGTCAACCCCAATTTTAGAGCGTCAAAGAGTCAAACATCAAGTCCCGGGAGTGAAGCAGAAGAGAATTTCAAAAGATTGACCAAGAAACCGAAAAGTTAAGCAAAGTCAACTATGATCAACTCCGATGGTCAAAGTCAAAGTCAATGACGAAGTCAACCTTGTGACTCACCACAAGAAGGTTCTAAGTCAACAAGGACCATGATAGATACTATGAGGTCACCCATTTATTATTCCTCTCCTTTGTTCCCCATATAATTTTACCTCATTGCCCTTCATTTAATTCCTCTAGCCATTGGATCTAACCCTAGCCTATCATAGTCCTCCATTTCCTCTCATTTTCACCTTTCTATAGCCTACTTTACCTCATTTAGGTAATCTTTTAGCTAGCCACCACCATCCATCATTCTTATTCCTCTTCACCTCCTCTATACCATCATCTATTTTGTTGCTAGAGATCCTCACCAATTCATCAAGGACATCATCAAGAGCCAAGAAGAAGCAAAGAGAACCACGTATTGAGCATTTCTCATCTTTACTCTTACTTTTCCTTATATCTAGTGCTTTATATTGTAATTTGATGATGTTTATTGTAATGATTAGTGAGTAGTTAGCATTGTTGGAGACTAGGGTTGTGGGTCCAATGTGACTACGTGATGCTTTGATTGATGAATAAAGTCTTTATGATTCATGGATATATGTATTGTCTATTCTATCATGTGTTGATATATTGTATGTTTTGAGACTTAGCCAATCTTTAATGTTTAATTGACCCATCTTGTATGAGAATTGTTTGGTTTGGCCATTTTAGTCTTCTATAGATTATGGCAATATGTATGATGAACATGTTAACATGTGTGATCCTTAATTCGATACTTTACGCCTCCTATTCTTTCTCCCTATGCTTGGAGAGTTCTATTTACCCTAGTAAGGCTTTAGGATACTTTAGAAGGAATCCATTCCACATCGATAGCATCAGTGGAATGGTGAATTATGCATGTCATGCTTGTTTGAGCCTCTTTGTATTGACAACTTAGGCCTCTTAAGCACTTAGGGGATTTGGCATTAAGTAACTTAGAGAAATTCCCTAGACACCTAGAGACTTAGGGACACGGTTCTATCTATGGCTAGCATACGGGAATAGCTTGATTTGTAACCACATTGGCTTGAATTCGTTGTTGTGAGCATGCTTGTTGCATTGGGTTATGGGTGACCCGAAATCCCAACGTTTTCCATTAAATTGCACACACATTTATCCTTACTTGCTTGCATTACTTTCCTTGTTTCCATTTACTTGTTGCTTGTCTTTATATTCTATCATTGCTTTCCAAAACCGAACACTACCACTACACCACTCATTGTCTAAATCACACACCTCACTCTTTCCACTTTTCATCATAGTTTTAGTCACTCACCACACACACACTACCTAGAGATTATGAAGCCCTCCAATCCTCATTGGAACGACAACCCCCTTCACAAACTTACTTACTCATACTTTAACGCTTAGTCAAAACCCTAACTTTGGATTTGAGGGAGTAAAAGTAAAGGGAAAGCAGAGAAGATAACAAGCAAATATATTGATCATTCGATAAAGGCTCAAGGCCAATACAACTACACATATATCCTATCCATGGGCTGAGGAATAAAGGACACATGTCCTTATCTACAACACACCATAACAGAATGACAATACAGCTGGTAAAAGCAAAGCACACACTCTCACATGCTGACTCACATGGCACCTCACTTTCCTAGTTGCAACAAGAAACTCAGTAATTACCACTAAATTATAATTCATAACACACAAGCAAGGAAGCAGAATAGCATCGCCGCACTACCATCCCTGACGTAGCCTCGCCGCACCAAAGGTGATCTCCACCTGCAAAGCCCCCTGAGAATCCATCGATGTCACAGAACCAAGTCAGCCCACAACGACCCATCGCCCATCGTCCTTGCTCACATGTAAAACTAAACGAAACCATGCCAGAGAGAATCACTGAAAACCATGGAGGACTGTCGCAACCGTCCGACGGCAACACCCCGAAGACTTGGCAAAACTTGGTAAAGAAAACCAAGCTTTCTAGGGTTTTTTGCGGCTGTTTGCTTTCTTTGTTGTTTCGCTAGTTTTTGTTGTATTGTTTTCATCTTTTATTTTTGGTCTCTGTTTCATTAATGGATTTTCCCGTTCAAAAAAGAAGAAGAGTATTATCATGTGATTCCTTAAAAAAAAAACAGAGTACATCTTTGAAGCTCAACCGTTGACCTGGTTAGCGGTTCAACAGTGTTCCCGCGTGCTGAACTAAACAGAGTGGTCGATCTACAGCCAGCTGTACTAGATCCACGGTTGAAATTACGAGAGAATGGACAATAATAGTGGTGCGTAGCAGTGAATCTCCCCATCTTTGTTCAGTCATTTCTGTCTGAGACTCCCTCGATCAGGAGCGATCCAAATAGTGAGAGAGATCTGCTTTGCTGTGGTGGTGTGGTCTTTTATGGCGTTGTGTTAAGTGTTTGTGGAGAGAAGGAGCTCCGATGGACGTGGAGAAGTCGTCGCTGTGCAATTGCGTGGTGAACTTTCTGCTGGAGGAGAACTACTTACTCACGGCGTTCGAGCTGCTTCACGAGCTTCTCGACGATGGTAGAGACGATCAGGCCATTCGCCTCAAGGGCTTCTTCTCTGACTCCTCCCAATTCCCTCCCGATCAGATCTCTCGCTTCAACGCTCTCCGAGGTGACCTTTCCCACTCGCTCATTTCAATTTCTTTGAATTGGTTGCTGCCAAAATGTAGCAGACCAATGGATTTGGAATTAGTTTCTTCTTAGCATTCTCACTGTCATCAAACTGGGGGGCTTGTGATCTCTGTTTTGGTCTGTTCTTAAATGATCATTTATCTCCTTGGTGGGTTGACAAGTTGTCACAAACCACAATTGACTATTTGTAACTAGTGGAAGGGAAATCAAATTTTGTTTGTTTGACGCACAAGTTATATTTGGAACTTGTAAATTATTCAGGATGCTGCAAGTTGTGTGCCCAAATGGTTACTTCAACCATTAGATAGCACTTAAGTAGATGGGGTCGCACAAATGGCAGAATTCATCATTAGTTTGTCAACTGTATGTATACATCTTATCAGCGTAGAGGCAGATTATAGGGAAAATGCCAGTCCCAGGAATTAAGCCCCATATAGACCGTGTAGAGCAAGTGAGAATTCAGAAAGCAATTAGCTCAGTGTGGCATCGAATTACTGATGCTATTATTTCCTGTGGAAAATGGATTAACAGATTTAAGCCAAACGTCTGAGTATGCGGTGGGTTGTAGTCTGATGACATATACAGTTGTCCCATTCAAATTGCTTCTTTTTCATATACAAAGAAACTTAAATAAGAATATTTTTCACTTTTTTTAACACTTTACCCCTGTATCAAACGAAACCCCTGTATCAAACTAAAACTAGTGTAAGCTACAAACCAAGACCTTACTAACAAAAATCTCGGCAGGGGAATAGAGCCCAGATTGAATTTGCTTAATAAAGTAACAGTTGTCTGATCCTAAGTATCATTTCACATCTTAATTGTTGGATTCCAGGTTGTGGTGATGATATGTTAGATTCATAATTTGATTTTACTACCTATTCTTGATGAATTGGTAGCTGGAGTTCCTACAAGGAAAACCAGAACCTTATGCTTGTCAGTCCACTTCTGAACATTTGATTATTGATATCTTAGTTTCAAGAAAAAATAAAAAGCTAATGCTATTCTTCTGCTGCTTTTAATTTTGAAATGCAGTTGCAGATCCTCAAAGTTTGCTCGAGGAGAAAGAAGCAGTAGAAGAAAAATTAGCAATTAGTGAATATGAGCTTCGTTTAGCCCAAGAGGACATTTTGAAATTGAAGACTGAATTGCAGAATAAAACAGAATCACCTGTAAAGGACTTGAGGGGTACTTTTCAATTCTGTGCTGTATTTTGGATTCTATTCTTATGCAAGTTTTATCTTTTAGTATGACAAAGTTACCTGCATTTTTTTATGTTTTTTGTTTTTTTGTTTTTTTTGTTTTTGTTTTTGTTTTTGTTTTTGTGTTTGTGTTGAATGGTAGTCCATATTATATTGTTTGCTGAACGAGTTGGTGCTGCGTAACTGTACATTTATAGAGAATTAATGCTTTATGGTTATTGAATGTAAGTTGTCATGATGAGCGACCATAAAACCATATGCACAAAAATAGTGAGGTTTTAGGTGAAATAACCAAGATACCCATCTGTTACTTTTCTAATTCTTAATATAGACATCCATGCCTTTGCCCTAGTGGTACTGGAATTCATTTTTTAGGAAAACCATGCTAAAATGTGAATGTCATCGCTGGAGACTGACACCAGTATTTTGCCTTTTACCATTCATTAAAATTGTATTATCTGGAATCTGTCTTGCACCTGTAAACAGTAGCAAAATCTGAGACTCCCTTTATATAAATTATCTTTCTAACTGGTGAACACTGAACATTTTGTTGTTTTATGACTTTCTCTCCATGTTGGATTCAGAGTCAAATACCAGTGTAAATAATGGACCACAATTTCAGCGGCAAAAGGGAGATGTCTCCTTCTCTGATTTGGGTCCCTTGAAAGATAATGAACGTCGAGATCTTAACTGTGCTGTAAAGGAATATTTGATAATAGCAGGTTACCGTCTTACTGCAATGACGTTTTTCGAAGAGGTATCAATTTTTTTTTCCTAGTTCAATAACATTGGGGATGTTTATTTTGGAGGCTTTTCATGCATTTTTTTGTCTTATTGATATCTGCAGTGGTAATGTCACTAGATTAGTTCAAAGACTTTATTGGATAAATATTGTCTGTTGACTGCCTGACAGAAACAATCTTGCGGGTCAGTAACCATCTGGTGTTATTTCTTGGACAACATCTCCACAAATTCTAGCTCAATCTCATGCCCAGCCTCCCTCTATTCACCTTTTACCCAAATCCAACCTACCAAATCTCACTCACACCTTCACAAACACAAAGAAGCAAAATCAGACCCAAATAACCTTCACTAACAATCCTACTGCAGGTCAGTAGCAATCTTGCTTTGTTTTTTGTCAACTCGTTCCCCACAAATTCTGAGTTCGAAAAAAACCAGACCCATCCAAAACAAAACCCCAAGTGATGCCACCACCACAGCCACATCTCCACCACAATCCACACTCCTGTTTTGGCCTTTTCATTAATTTGTTATTATCTTTAACTTTGGTTAAATGTTCAATTAGTTTTGCAAGTGAAGAACTCGAAGTTCATTGGTTAAAAACTTAAAATTGCCTTCTCAGTCTTGGTTGTTTGATATTAGATGATTTTCTTGCTATTTGAGTAATGAAAGCTTTCTAACATTGTAACAACAACAGTCTTAATTTATTTGACGAATTAAACAAAGAAAACAGCTTAAGCACAAAAAAGAAAAAGATAATGCTTTTCTAGATATGTTCAAGGAAGCAATGAGTTGCATTGAAGTCCCGTTACATCATGTGACAATGGTGTGATTGCCAATTTTTGTGTGTGACTAATCTTGACATGTTATCATACCCTGTTTGACTAATCTTAAAATACTATCATAACCTGTCAATACTTTCTCCACAGGTCACAGACCAGAACCTAGATGTTTGGCAGAACTCACCCGCATGTGTACCAGATGCCCTGCGCCATTATTATTATCAGTATCTTTCATCCACTACAGAGGCTGCTGAGGTATTTCTTGAAATATGTAATGCAGCATGTAGGCAAGTTGCTAAAATTGTATAATCGCAGTTCCTTACTTTTGAAGTGTTTCACCTTGCTTCTTTCTTGCACCTGGCATGTGCATGTTCTTTGTATGCTGTCGTATTGGGAAGCACAAAAGGCTTAATTATTGGAAATTAACTTGGTATAATAGGTTTATCATATGTTGTTATATTGGTAAATAAAACCAGTCACTTGAATTCTAGAAACATAATTTGACCAGAAAAAAAATAATTCTAGAAATATAATGCCTCGACCATACTTGTTAGAGGAAGACTTCAAGCTTTTCACCTTGCTTCTGCTTTCGTGCATCTGGCCTGTGGCGTGCAACATGTTCTGTATGCTTTATCACCTCAGGGAGCACGATTATGCTTAATAAATGGAAATTAACTAAATATGATTGGTTTGGTGGTTATATTGAGAAATAAGAATGATTCAGAATCCTTCCTGCATATTTCATTACAATATAAGTGTGCCGAAATGCAGCATTCAGAAACTAATGAATCCTCAGATGTTGGTTTTTTTTTTCTTTCCATAACTTTTTATTGCTGTAATGAATAATTTATACAATACGGTGGACAAGAAAGAAGGCAACTTCATCAAAACAGACCAAAAATTTTAATTGCATCGAAACATCCCCTAAAATGTTAATTTAGGCATTAACCTACAGCAGCCTTCTGATTAGCAAATTTTTAAATTCTAGAGAATTAATGCCCAAAGGAAGACCACAACCGGATTCATTCCATAGTACCTCAACCCCTTTCCTGCTATAATCTTTGAAGATCCTTTTGTTTCCATCCATGCGGACCACCCAAAACATTGCTAAACCAATGCATCTTTGCATGAAGAACAACTCCTGATTCAATATGAAAAACCTTGAGTTATGAGCATATTGATCTGTAGATCTTTGGGCTGTGGGTTTTCTGTTCTGTTTGCACATATAGATTATTTCTCAATATGCCTGGCAGCATAGTGCTTTGCCTTATTGTTTGCTTTCCATTTGCAACAAACCTTGTTATAGAAAACATGCACATAGTATATAAGTACATAAATTTCTTGATGTTTCTTGAGTCTTAATTTGTGAAGGTTATATTGTTTATGCTTTGTGATTTCTACAACAATGTACCATATTTTTTTGTTTGTCCTAAAGTCATCATGAATAATAAGCTTATCAATGCAGGAGAAAATTTCCATGCTTCGAAAAAATGAGTCGTTATTGAAAGAAAATGAGAAGCTCAATCATGAAAAGCTGTGCTTGGTTAAAAACAAAGATATGGCTGAAGGTCAAATAAGTGCACTCAACAAATCATTGGAATCTCTTCACAAGGACCTTAAAGACAAAGAGAACCTTGTAAGTGGCCTTGCTACCCTGCATCATGATATGCTGTCCAATCAAGTATCTATTTAAGAAAAGGATTCACCCTGTATTTCAGGTACAAGATTTAAAGCAGTCCCTGGAGCACCAAAGAAAGGAGCTCAATGATTGTAGAGCTGAAGTCACTGCTCTGAAAATGCACATTGAAGGATCTCGTTCTGGACGAAATATGGTAGCTGTTGATGTTGATCATGTACAATCCCTGTCATTGGAAAGATACAAAGAAGAGGTGAAATCACTGCAGATTGAACTAGAAAATTTAAAATCCAAAATCGCAACTGCTCCTGATTTTGTAGATTCCACCCAGTCTGGGAAAGAGTCTACGCAGATAGAAGAAAAGGTCGTGGTCATGGATGAAGAGAAAAGCATAATCCAGCATCCAGTTGATGCAGTAACAAGAGTTATGGAAAAAGAAACGGATCAATCACTGGCTGCTGATGACAACATAATTAAAGCTAAGGAAGTATCAGAAGAATGTTCAGTCAGTCCTTCAAATGATAGTAGTGCCTTGACAAATGGTGGAAGTGTGTCGAAAGAAAATGTTGAACCATCATCATCCAACACGCTACATCTAACAACAGAGGATCTTAATGCTGAAACTGTTTCAGAGAAAAGGGCAAGTTCCTTGTACTTATTCTGTTTTTACGCATCAAAGCCTGTACAGCAGAACTGGATTGGAATTTTTTTTCTTTTGCCTGGATTGGCTGGAGGCACATACGGGGGTTGGTTCTTTTCCAGTCAACCCTGGGGCATCCCTTTTTCTTTTATTTTTGGATGGGCCCCATCTAAGTATTTTTTCTTAGACAGAAGGATTTAATAACTTTGGTACCTTGCTTGTCTCCCTCTATTTTCCTCTGCCTTCTACACCCACATCTAAAGTATATGGTTATACTTTGACAGGGTCTAGAGACCATTCAGATCCTTGCTGATGCCTTGCCCAAAATTGTTCCTTATGTTCTGATCAACCATCGTGAGGTTTGTATCTAATATTATGACATATATTACATGTGTAGCTATACACAGTTTTCTACATATGACTATTTACATTAAATTTATCATGAGAGTTTGGTTTTGACTGATTGGCGTTATCCACCTCCAGGAGCTTCTTCCCCTGATCATGTGTGCTATTGAGCGCCATCCAGATAGCAGTACTCGAGATTCCTTGACCCACACATTGTTTAATCTAATCAAACGTCCAGATGAGCAACAAAGAAGAATTATAATGGATGTAGGCTAGCTTCTTCTAAGTACTACATTTATGTTGTAATATAGCTACACAATTTTTCAACTAGTTGCTCAGTTTACCAACTGCATTTCAGGCATGCGTCAGCCTTGCTGAGAATGTCGGAGAGATGAGAACAGAAACAGAGTTGCTTCCCCAATGTTGGGAGCAAGTAAGTTTGGGCCTCAATTTGCAGGGGATCTTAAACCATTCTGTCTATTTCAATAACTTTATCTTTTGTTTCTTTTGTTTATTGGTCGCAGATAAATCATATGTATGAGGAACGCAGGCTGCTAGTTGCTCAATCATGTGGAGAGATTGCAGAATTTGTCCGGCCTGAGATCCGTGATTCTCTTATTTTGTCTATTGTTCAACAGCTCATAGAAGATTCTGCAACTGTTGTCCGGGAGGCTGCTGTACATAATCTTGCATTGCTGCTTCCACTCTTTCCGAATATGGACAAATATTTCAAGGTCAGCCTCACTAATATGCTTCAGAGGCTCTCATGGAGAGGAATTCTGACTTGACAGAAATGGCTACAAAGTAAGCTCTAGAACAGGTTGATAACACATGGTCTAGGGAATGATGACTAACAAGAAAGAAAATGTGTGGAGTAAAAACGTAGAAAGTCTCTCCAATATTTTATATTTCTTTACTTTATTTGTAGGTTGAGGAATTGATGTTCCAATTGGTCTGTGATCCCTCTGGAGTGGTGGTGGAAACTACACTCAAAGAATTGGTCCCTGCAGTAATCAAGTGGGGAAACAAATTAGACCATATTTTAAGAGTTCTACTCTCTCATATATTGAGCTCTGCTGAGGTATGCTTGTCTTTAACTGCACTTGAATGATTTGTGACTCATTCTTGGCTGAGGGGGTCATTTATTTTAATAATACTCTGTTTAATTTACATTTTTATGACATTGCAGCGCTGCCCTCCTCTTTCTGGGGTTGAAGGGTCTGTGGAGTCGCATCTTCGTGTATTAGGTGAACGAGAACGCTGGAATGTCGATGTTTTATTACGAATGCTACTGGAAATGCTTCCCTCTCTGCACCAAAAAGCGATTGAGATGTGCCCATATTCTTCTGATCCTGAATCAACTGGAACAATATTTTCTACACCTTTCCTTGAATTGTATGCAGGGTAGGCTCCATTTTTCCTTTTTAATTTTATTTCATATATTCATTTCCAGTTCCTCTTCTGCTTTCTGACAGAATGTAACCTTTTATCTTGAGATACTCATATAATGTAACTAGAAAAGGTTGATTTACTATAACTGCTTATGAGAAATTTTATTATCTGGGTAGGGGGCATATTCAATTGCCTGGTTTTGAGTGGTTGCATGTCGACTGCTTTCCTGATTTAATACAGCTTGCCTGCTTGCTACCTCCAAAAGAAGATACTCTGCGAAATCGAATCACTAGGGTATCTTTTCTATCTTTGGTGGCTTTTAATATTACATATTAAAGTGCCTTCGTAGTTGTGTCTGATCTAGATGTTTGTAATGCAGTTCTTGTTGGCTGTATCTGAACACTACGGGGATTCTTATTTGACACACATAATGCTGCCTGTATTCTTGGTAGCCGTTGGGGAAGATGCTCATCTGACATTTTTCCCATCTGCAAGCCATTCCAAAATCGAAGGTAGTAAGAAACAAAGATTTTCTGAAATCCATTAACATTTGTACATGGACTTTAATTGTTGCCATATTACAGGTTTGACGCCAAGGACGGCTGTGGCTAAGAGACTTGCTACTATGTGTATCTTACCTCTTCTCTTGGCTGGTGTTTTGGGTGCTCCTAGCAAGAATGAACAATTAGTGGAGTACTTGAGAAAGCTATTAGTTGAAGGTGTGGGAAATCAGTCTACAAAGTGCAATGCTGAGATTGTTGATGCTGTCCGGTTCCTTTGGTTAGTAAAGTAATAAACATCCTTTAAAAACTAATTGTTTGTAATTATTGTGTGACTGATGGGCCTTCTTTTAATGCAGCACATTTGAAGTTCATCATGGTATGATCTTTAATATACTCTGGGAAATGGTTGTCAGCTCCAACATAGATATGAAAATCAGTGCAGCCAATCTGTTGAAAGTTATTGTAAGTTCAGCCGTTCTTTCAGAATCCTCATTCTTTATTCATCTGAGATTAAAACTAACAATTAATTGACTGCATTGGTTTAATAGGTTCCATATATTGATGCAAAAGTGGCATCTACTCATATTTTGCCTGCCCTAGTTACTCTGGGCTCTGACCAAAATCTGAGTGTGAAGTATGCAAGCATAGTTGCCTTTGGAGCTGTCGCCCAACATTTTAAAAATGATATGGTTTGGAATTTTTTGTTCCCTCTGCAAAAAAGAAATTGGCTATCTTAATGGAACAATTTCATTACACCTGGCTGATCAAATTTAATTTCTCCCAGATTGTTGATAAGATACGTGTTCAGATGGATGCTTTTCTTGAAGATGGATCCCATGAAGCTACCATTGCAGTGGTTCATGCATTGGTGGTTGCTGTACCTCATACAACAGATCGTCTTAAAGATTATATCCTCACCCATAATACATCAAAAAATTATTTTATTTCCTTTTTAAGCTACGCGCTCTATATATGCATACACTATTTACTTGAGTGTTCTGCAATATTCGATTACTCCTGAGTAATTGGGTAACTTAGTTTTCTTAACATTATATACATCTTTTGTCCAAGATTTTTCACCTTACAGCCACTCTGTCTGCGACTGACATGCTGCGTCGTCGTGAGCGAGCCAATGCATTTTGTGAAGCAATCCGTGCTTTAGATGCAACAGGTTTGCATTTTCCTAGTGCCAACACGTTATTTTTACAGCTGTGTTTTTTTTTTCCTCTTTTTTCCATTTCCTTTTTGCTTTGCCCTCACATTGAGATACATTTACTTCATTTTAATAGAACATGACAGGTGTCCAATATTTGTGGAACTTATAAAATAAATAATTTTTGGTTAATTATCCATATTACATTGAAAAAGGTAAAATGTTATGCATATCCAATGACTTGTTTGTATATTTTCTTTTTCTGTTTAGTTTATTGTGTAGATGTTATGCTTCTTCGATGCAAACAAAGAATTTTTTAACTACTACACATGTTGACATTTATGACAAGCAGATTATACATTTATAAAAAGTGAGCCCTTCTTAATACACAGATGAGAAGATATATCATGTCATGTTCTTCTAAGTTTTTTGGAGGTGCCATGCTGAAGATTGAGTTTAATGTGAAAACGGGACTCAAGTGAATGTCCAGAAATCATAGATAGTTGCGAGATTTTAAATGATTCAATGGACAATAGGAAGTTTACAAAAATTTCTACCAACTAGTTTTTGGTCGTGTGCAGTACATTTTCTTGATCACAACCTCAGACGGGCTGAAATATTTTTTTTATTAACAGATTAGTCAAGCCTCTAATTGTATTTTTCTTGTCCTGGATGGTTGAGCAAAACCCCTTTTTCTTCTTAACGACGGCATGTCACAAATGAACTTTCATCGCTGATGAACTGTATTTGGAGCATCCGCGCGCGGCGCGCACACACACACATAATATAGTTTTTATGGATCAAACAACTAAAGTGGTTATTTTTTGGGTACTAGTAATGTCTTTGTTTGTCTACCTGATCATATGTCCTCTAATTTGCATGAAATACTATGCTCCCACAGCCATTTGTTGGTGCGGGAACCTGTGAAGCAAGCAAATTTGTGTTTAGGCTCCTTGGTTTTGGTTTTTGAGATGGCATTGACCTCAAAATTTATTTTTTATTTTTTTGAAAGGTGACCTCAAAATTTATTGAAACAGATCTACTTTTTTCAGTTTTAAGTCCATTCTTGTTCACTAGATACTTATATTTATGCTCAATGTTCTATTTATTTATTATATATATATTTTTTAAATGTTCTTGCTTTCTTTAATATGTTAATGACATTGAGTGTTAAATATTCTCGCTGAACATACAGATATTTCAGCAACTAGTGTTCGAGACTTCCTCCTACCTACCATACAGAACCTGTTGAAAGATTCAGATGCCTTGGATCCAGCACACAAGGAAGCTCTTGAAATTATAATGAAGGAGAGATCTGGTGGAACTTTTGAGACCATCAGTAAGGTGATGGGTGCTGGACTTGCATCATCTGTGAGTAGTTTCTTTGGTGAAGGTGGGCTACTGGGCAAGAAAGATAATCTTGAGCCACCACCACCAGAGCCAGTTGAGTCCCCGAAGGCTGCACCAGTGCCACCGGTAGAAGATACTAGATTAAGGCGCATTATGAGGGGAAATTTCACTGAAATGCTGAGAGGCAAAGTAAAGGGCCAAGACGAAAATCCGAACCAATAAAGCTTGAGTTTGTGGTGGCCAAGAAGTTTTGCACCTCCTCTCAGATGAACATGATTTTGCTCTAAATGTCAAGGTTGTGATCTGATGAGTACAAAGAATTCTTTTATTTTTTATTTTTGGGTTCTTCAAAGAGAAAAAGGGTTTAAGAACGAAGAGCAAAGATGCATTATTTTTCTGATCCTATCTAATTTGTTGGATTGGTGATCACCTTATTACACACAAAACCAATAAATTTTGTGTGTTTTAATCATTTTGTTGGACAATATTCATACGGACATTCAATGATAATGCAGCAAGAAACGGGTCCTCTTTATTATTTTATTTATTTATATGTTCATTTAGAAAGAAAAAGTAGCAAACGAGAGAAATGAATGTTGTCTCCTTAAAATCTTGCTGGCTTATGGGTTTCTAATAAACAAATACTGCCACTAGAATATACAAGCCTTGCTCACTATTCTTGCTGCCTAGTAAATAGTAAATTACTATTTTTATCGTCATACATGCCTTGCTCACTATTCTTGCTGCCTAGTAAAAAGTAAATTACAAGTCGTCACCAACCAGATATATATACAAGGAAGTAAAACAAATTTTACAACTAAGCTTATTCTAACCATAATAAGGAAGTAAACAAATCTCACAATTAAGCTTCTTCCAACCAGAGTAAGGAAGTAAACAGATCTCACAATTAAGTAAGCTTCTTCCAAATTTAGTCAAGAAGATTATGCATCACCCAATCCTTGGAAGTTTGCAAGCTGTAATGATTTGGTTAGGGAGTCACGTGATCCTTCGGGAAGCCTCGCTCTTTATTTCGGGAGGCCACGAGATCCGCTCTCTCCCTTTAGTAGTGCAATACTTTCCATGCATGCATCACTAACTTGTTTAAAGTGCAATACTTTCCTCGATCTCTCTTCTTTAAAGTGCAATACTTTCCTCGATCTCTCTTTTATGATTTTAGTCATTCCAATCCTGCACGGCACTCAACCCTACTCTTGTGTTAATTCCATCTATATAAATGGTGGTAGCTAGGTAGGCCTCCACCGTAGTATTTCACTAATTACCTTTCTCGATCTCGATCTCGATCCACAACTGAGGATGAAGTTGTCAAATATGATGTTTGCGGCAGTTGTACTTGTATTCTTCATGAGTAGTGACTTGGTGGTGGTCGCAGGCGGCCGGCCTGCAGCGGAGGAGGCAGCTGTGACATGCAATCCGTTGGAGTTGAGTTCATGCTTAGACCCAATCAGGTACGGATCGAGGCCGTCAAGCACTTGCTGCCAGAAGCTCAAGGAGCAGATTCCATGCTTTTGTGGATACCTCAAGAATCCAGCCCTCAGGGGATATGTCAGCGGTCCCAACGCCAGAAAACTGTCTTCCAACTGCGGTGTTCCCTACCCTCGCTGTTAATTAAACTTATCGATCATGCATAATTATAACAATAATTAAGTAATAAGAATGATCCATGTTCATCACTTGTACTGGTTCTATCAAGTAGTAATGGATTTGCATGAACTTATATTTATTTGTGGTTTAATTTTTAAATTAATATAATTTTATTTTTATATTTTGTTACAATGGAGAGTGATTGAATTCCTTATCCAACATTTTTTTTCTTTTTTCTTTGCTTGCGCTTAATTGATATGGATGTCTATCAAGAGTAAGGCTATGATTCTCATTTGAGTAATTATATCCTAAAAGTGATAATTTTACGTATACGATATATTAACATACACTAAAATTTTCCGTCTATCAATTCATCTACGTACTTTGCTAATAAATAATTTAGTGTTATTTCTCAAATGACCGTTGAGGCCATGTTGATGCTATCAACTAATGGAACAGGAGAACCTGATGACATCATGAACCATAAGCTCAACTTACCAAAGTAATGTGTATGCCCTAGAGCTTTTATGCACTGAAGATATGACCATCCCATACAAAATGCAAGGGTAGGACATAAATGATGACAAACAAGCTAGAGAAGGTAGTAGGGATAACTCAAGGGTAGGACACAAAAGACTTAGAGGTGTTCGTTCTAGTTGGACAGAAGAAATATTGAGAGAAGTAGAAGCTTGTTCAAAGGTTCAAATCCTCCTCATCAACCTCGGCTTCTCTCTTTTCTTTTTATGCAGGTTTGCTTCACTGTGGAGGCTATGGATAAAGAGTCGTTTCTTTTTCACTAAGTGGCGAACCTCGGACCTAGTCTCATTTACGACATGCCTTTGTGTGTCAACAGGCTATGGTTCTTCAACAGGCCGGTTCAGACGTGCCTCCTCACGATACTCTTGTTTACGCTATTACTTGCTGGATTCAAGGCCTTAACGCCTGTTCAATCTCTTGGTGACAGGTTACATGATGATCTAGTTACTGTTACTATCCTTGGTTACATGATGATTTGGTTACTGACTTACTGCCCTTGGTTACTGATAGGAGCACAAAGTGTGGCGTTTTTAATGTGTTTTTCCTACTATTTGGCTATGATTTAATTCTAACTTTGCTATTTTAGCTTAGTTTCCATATTTGAGTCCAAAATGATGTATAAGTGAAAGTGGAAACGAAGTCAATGGGTGTGAGGATTATGAGGTGGTGTGAGGAGATGGAAGGAAACAAGAAGGAGGCAAACAAGATGGAAGGCAAATCATGAAGGAAGGAGTTCACAAAGATGAGGAAAGGAGCCCATTCGGAATTCTGCCTGTGCAGATTAGTCAACTTGGAAGATATCTCTCAATTTCACGTCAGATCTAGTGTAATTTTTATACACGCTGATGTGGATGTTAGGTGTTCGGCAATAAAATTTCAGAATCATCAACTCAAACGTCAGAATTCACTATAAGTGGACTGCTATTGTTGTTTTATTTATTTCTCTTCTTTGATTCTCAATCTCCACTCACCCCCATATTCCACCATCTCACCACACTATCTTTGTTTCTTTCTCTCCATGATTAGTGTTTGATTTCTTTTACCTAAATAAATGGTTCATTGCATATGACTACATTTCACCATTCCACTTACCATTTCTTTTCTACCACTCACATTCCACTTCTCTTCCTTTTCTTTCTTTATTTCTTTCATTGTTTTCTTCTTCCTCTCCATTCTCCTATAAATAGAAGCTCATTCTTCTCTTCAAAACACCAATGGGGAGGGAAAACTCTCTTTTCTTCTCATCTCAATATATTTTCTATTCTCTAGTATTTAGGGTTTTCATGATTCAAGGAGGAGAGGAGTGTTTACATCACACCACATAACATATCACCACATATATCATTGGGAATCTCGGTTGGATTGTTGCTTAAGGATTCGAGTTCGTGTTTCAATTTCCTACTTTCATATGGTGTATCAACTTAATCTTTAATTACTCTTTTGAGTTCTCTTTGTTGTTGTTTATCTTTTGTATTAGTTAACATGACATAATTTATATAATTTTCAGCTATATTTATGTGTTTATTTAGTTATTGGATCCTAATTAATTAGTTTTCTAGTACTTATGTGATCGTTTACTTGATTGTTTTATAGAAAATTTATGTGTTTATGTTATAGGGTTCGAAACTTATAATATTTGATATAATTGGAGCTAGAGTTAGGGATTACAATTCACCTAATAGTTTTGGAAACCTAATTCACGAGTAGAAAGGTTTGGAAAAGGTTGTAAATAAAACGATTGGAATATGGATTCTATAATGGGTCGTGATTTGATTACAATCTTCTTCATGCGTTAAACATGGTTTGATAGTATTTCTAGACTAAGATGGCGTGTTTAATTGGTTAATCTAGGTGTTTCACTTAGGAATTTTCGTAGAGAGGTTTATTTGGGGAATGGTTAGTTCTATTTCACATATGTTAATTTCGGTTTCATGGTAGGAACTTGGTTAATTTTCGGTCCAATAATTGGTAAACTTGTATATTGTGGTGAACTTTATATTCTATGTTTCATCCATCTTATTTAATTTATTCTTTGAATTAATAATTATTTAATTCAATTTATCTCTTAAACCCTTACTTTGTACATATATATATATTCTTATACTTGTTAATAATAATTATATTTAATTCGGAAATTTTGATAATTGATTTGGAGATTATATATTAGTAGGGTAAATGATTTGGACGGTTACATGATGATATGGTTACTGCACTTTATCTTTGCAAAATAAAATGACCAAAACCAAATGCAAACACCAACTACAAATCCATCACAAAAAGCCTATGACACATTTGCTGCCAACAAGTCCCTCTTTGTCATGGTTTCCTGTTACCAGCCAAAGCTGCAGCAAGTTCTCTGTCTTAGTACCACAGCACAAGTAACGCAACACGGCTGTCATGCTCAGTTCCCGTCTTTTAGCTAGCAGAAGTTTGTGACACCAACAATAAAGACTCGAATTTGACAATACAAGAAGCTCTGCTCAACACCATATTAATGGCACCAAAGCGTCTCCTGATTTTGTTTAAACCTGCACAACAAGAGGGCTTTTCAAAATCAAATACGATCCATGATGTAGTAGACTCCAAAAAACGTATGATGTAGCACACACCAAATCAAACACTCTCAAAATTATTCAAATTCAAGGGCTTTAAAACCCTCATAAATATCCCAAACACAAATTTTAAATAAATGGGTCATCTACCCATTTAATTTTTAAATACCTAGAACTACATGTAGTTTGATCCCGCAAGGGTATGTAGGCAATCTAGACACAAATAATCTAGATGCAACTACATCCTAAACACTATTCCCGTTCCAAATATACAAGCCTCCAATGAGTCATTAACTCACTGGAATTCTTGAACTACGAGTGACTTGATCTCTTCTAGAGTATGTAGGCAACTCGTCAAATACTCCGAATGCAGCCGCAAAAACAAACAAACACATCTCCCATTTGATTTCTTTATAAATGGAATCAAAATGTGTTCCAATGTAACAAGAAATTGTAATTAAGAGATACATTCTATCTTGAATGAGTCGAATCCGAAATAATAAAACTTTATTATTTCTATGAATACGGGTGAAATTATGTCAGGTGATATTTTCATTCATTTTGCGAAAAATTGTACGCAATAGATCAATTTTCCTCATTGACTTACCCTTTTTCTTTAATCAAACTCTAACTTTACCCTGGACTGTCAAAGAGTTTGCAATGAACTGCTTAGATCGCATAATGGCTATTAAAAAAATATCCGATCCACTGTACAGAAAAAATTTCGTTGTTCACATGCATGAATGTGATGCATGAGACAGCTTTACTAGAACATACTGTAGTGGTTGGTTGTACATCACTTAAGATGTGCCAACCGAAACATATATAAACATTCCCCAGTTAGCTTGGGCTCAGCTTTGACCCGTCTTAGATAAACCTGCTAACCACTTAGCTTGGACTCAGCTTTGACCCGTATTAGATAAACCTGCTAACAACTGGGAGTCTGGGATTGTGTGCATGCATGTCAATCGCCAACACAAACACATGACACACACTCCATCCACTCTGTGCATCCATTTACATGTGCACG
Organism: Rubus idaeus; assembly: GCA_030142095.1. Taxonomy (NCBI): domain Eukaryota; kingdom Viridiplantae; phylum Streptophyta; class Magnoliopsida; order Rosales; family Rosaceae; genus Rubus; species Rubus idaeus. Next base: position 21,475,876 of record CM057965.1, read on the forward strand.
TACCAACTACAAGTTCAAATATCGCGGCAAGCTAGTCAAGAACCAAAAACGTATCCAACCACACTACTTTTTCATGAAACGCATGCTAATTTGTGTAACGCTACTAACAGTTAATAGTGTTTCTCTGTATTTTGAATGAAAAGATAAAGAACCATATATATTTAATTAAGGAAGTATCCAAACTGGTATTTGCATGCTAATCAAATATTTCTAGGACATCCTTTAAGTTATTAGAAAAGAAAAAAGAAACAAAAATAATTAGATTAGTTTCTAATATCATTTGGCTCGTCTTTAAGTTTCCTAAGTTTCACATAAGCCTCTAAATATTGTAATAAGATTATGCGTACTATTGCTCGGTTTAGCGTACAAAAACGAATACTTTTTATTGGGTTCGACGATCGATGAGCCTTCTTAACTCATGGATTGCATTAGAAATTATTTTTTTGTAATTTTTAATTATTATTATTATTTATTATTTTTTAGTCAAAGAAATGAAACAATGAGTTTGATGGCTCAAGTTAGAAGACTTTCCTAATTCTACCAATGTGCCACAATTACGTAAACGTGGATAAAAGGAGAAGATTAATTATGGTTGGACAACCCACCACCAAAGAACTTAAGAGAGAGCTTTCTAATTGGCCTTCTAATTTAATTTTTTTAAACAATACTGAGTATAGTGAGAGAAAAAATTAATAGATAAGCCCTTGGGATTATTTATTATTATTATTATTATAAAATGTCAGTTTACAGACACGTATATTAGAGAGTCAAATTTATTTATTTAATTTTTTTTTTGAGGAGGGAGTCGAATTTATGATCTTTCCTGGCACAGCTAAATGTTAAGGAAGTGCAAAAAATTGGGTTAAAATTAAATTATATCAGATTTCCATCTCCTCCTGTAACCAACAAAATAAAATAAAAGATAAGCTTGTAAGTTTACTTTGTAATCTTTTGTTAAAGACTGCAAATGCAGCCATCACGGATATCCAGCCATCACGGATCACTGCAAATGCTCTAAAAAAACAAATAAAGGATATCCAGCCATCGCAAATGCTCTAAAGATGATAAGTTTTAAAATTCGTTTAGGAGCACAGGATTAATTGTCAATTTTGATGATAATATATATATATACTCTATAGGGAGCTTTTCTAGTGAGGACCATTTATATGCCTCCGGATCATGGAACACGTATTTTGACACATATTTTTACTCTTCCCCAGATCTAACGGTTCATTGTCATTTGCCAAAACTAAACAGAACCATTAGATCTAGGGATGAGTAAAAATATGTGTCAAAATATGTGTCATATCCGGACCCTATATATATAATAAGAAATGGATATTCATTGTAAGGGTCTAAGGGAGACTAAATGGGCTGTTAATTCAAGTATTCAACCAATTGATCAACCCTGGAAGCTAGCTAGGCACTGCGTCAGTGAGATGTATGCGGCGCCAAGACTACGTATACCTCTCTTTCTCATCTTGATCATCTTTAAATAGAACACATGATCTCTCTGGCTCTCTTATCCTCTTAGTCCAATAATACTAGTAAATTGAAATACTAGTTTTTTATCGATCTCTAAGTCTCTAACTACCGACTACGTACTTCTTCTTCTTCTTCTTCTTCTTCTTCTTCTATATATTCTGCAATATTAAAGCTAAATTGATCAATCTATAGCGAGAATACACATATATCGATGGCCATGGATTCCGATCTATCTGTGATCCTTCCTCGCGTTCTCATCGTCTCTAGACGTACCGTTCGCAAGAACAAGTTCGTAGATTTTGTGGGTATGTACCTTCTTCTTCATATTCCTACGTACGTAAGAGTTTGATTAATTTGCAGCATATATTTCCGTAATTATGAATGTTTATATATGTGTGTGTGTGTGTGAATGATGTGAATGTCAGGTGAATATCATCTGGATCTTATAGTAGGGTACGGTGCCGTACCAGTAATTGTTCCCCGAGTAAATGGCGTGCATATGTTGTTGGAGAGTTTCGAGCCGATTCATGGAGTTCTTCTTTGTGAAGGAGAGGACATTGATCCGTCTCTTTACCAAAGCGAGGCGGATGACGACGACGTTTCAGGGCTTTCCAAGGAAGAATTGGAAGAAATCAGGAGGCTCCATGTAAGCGACACCGCCATTGACAAGGAGAAAGATTCAATCGAACTGAGGCTGGCCAAGCTTTGCCTGGAGAGGAACATACCCTACTTGGGAATATGCCGAGGCTCACAAGTCTTAAATGTTGCATGTGGGGGTACCCTTTACCAGGATATAGAAACAGAGCTCTCCAAGAGTTCTAATGAAAACAAGGTTCAACATGTGAACTACAAGGACTACGATGGACATAGACATGTGGTTGAGGTGGTTGACCATACCCCTTTGCATCATTGGTTCCAGGAGGAACAAATTAACAAGGGAGGCAAGATGGAGATTTGGGTTAATAGTTATCACCATCAAGGTGTTAAGAGATTGGCACACCGTTTCCTGCCAATGGCTTTCGCAAAAGATGGTTTGATCGAAGCCTTCTATGATCCAGATGCTTATAATCCTGACCAGGGTAAGTTTATAATGGGCCTCCAATTCCATCCCGAAAGAATGAGAAGACCTGATTCCGAGCAATTTGATTACCCTGGTTGCCCATCTGCGTATAAGGTCCATCTCTAGCTTCTTCTTAATTTTAATTTCTTTTGTTTTATTATTATTAAGAGATCAATCAAGATTAAATATTGTAACAAATGCATGGTGGCTAAATTTTTGCAGGAATTTGTGAAAGCAGCAGTTGCGTACCAGAAGAAGCTTAAAAGCTCAACCTCCTCATCAGTTCCACAGTTGTTGCCTTTAAAGCTTGATAACGAGATGGAGATAAAGAGAGACAAAATTGTAAGGAGTTTCTCAATTGCCAGAAACTTATATGCAACTACTGGTCGTGGTATTATGCATCCAATTAAAGAATCTGAACTTGAAGCCGGGGCAGAATTCCTTGAGGTATTAGATCGATCAATTAATTGTCTTTTTCTTTTTGTTAATTGCTAGCTTCAATTCGTTTTACTAATGAATTGTTATTTTCCTTAATTTGGTATATGACAGTCAAACACAGCATTGAGTTTACAACAGCAGAATAGACTGAAGCAAATGGGTGCAACGGTGAGGAATGCAGGTTCGTACATAGAGAGATTGAAGCTGAATGAGGAGAGAGAAAGATTGGCAAGGAATGTGATGGCGAAAATGTCGGTTGAGCAGTTGTCTGATCTCATGGCCTTCTACCATATGATGGGACAAATCTGTTCAGAAGTGTTGGAGAAAAAGCTAAACGGCTGGCATTAATATTATAAATTGACATATATTAATCTCATGATGGGATGGCCTTTTCAATTCTCGTGTTTTAGGCTTTTAGCTATGCTTTGCTTTGCTTTCAAAAAGGTAGCTGGCTCTGTTACTTTGTGGAGGACTCGCATGAATCTTTTGAGGACTCACGTGGTTTATGTCTCGCACCCTTGTTTCCGTTTACACCTCAAAACATGTACATTAATTCTTATGAAATCGAATAAAAATGTGTAATTTTCTATCTATGCAAAGCCCTTTCACTTTACCAAAAGTGAAGAAACTATTATTCATTTATTCCTAACAATTTAAGCCCAATTATTGTGCTTGGAAAGGTATTTTGGATCCTAGAGATCTTTTAACAAAGGAAATGAGATGGATTCCCAAGTTGGGAATGGAATGGACAATAATTATTGGACTTTTAATTGGGCCTTACTGTTGTAATATCTCTCCTTTAGTGGAGGATACAAGTCAAAAATAGCAAACTATATTTGACAATAAAACTGGAGTGGTTGTTGAATGCATCAATGCATGTTTCATGAAGTAGAAAGTCATGCATTAGGTTTTGACTTGTGAAGAAAACTTGCATGGGTTTGTGGAAAATCATATAGTTCGTGTGTTGCACAAGAGGATGGCAGATCACATGCTGGTTTGTATGAGAAGCCATAGTCTTCTCTTCTTTATTTTCTTTTGACCTACATGTGTGTAATTAATGCATGTGGTGGGTGAGAATGGAAGAAAGAGAAGTGTGTGTGTGTGTGTAGCACAAGAAGAAGAACGTATGTGCATGCTATATGTATATATGTGTGTGTGTAAAAAGCGAAAGCGTCCTGAAAAAAAAATGAGAAAAAAAGAAAAAAGTGCGCCCAAAAAAACGAAGGAAATCAAAGGAGACCTGATAAATTGTATCCTCTTCCAACAAGAAGAAAAAAGAGAAAGAAAAAAATGAGAGGAAGATTTGGAAGTTTTTCATAATCACAATTCATAATTTCTGTAAAAAGAATAAATATATCCGATTTAGAGCAATTCTGTGTCATTCAATATACATATCACATATACATATTAAGAATCCAACCCCTAGAGAGTGATGCAGACTCTTTCTGTGATGAAAGTTGACAAAGAAAATAAATATATTTGTCTGACATCTATATCTATTTTCAAAACCTAAATAAAATTATTTTTTAAAATAAATATATCTGTACGTGGGTGGTATTATTCTTAATATATTTTCTCTCCAAAATAGAATAATATATTATATTATATAATAGTATTCTGTGGTAAATAAAATTGGGGTAATTAATATATAAAAAAATGAAATTGAAGATAAAAAGTTTGATTTTCTATAAATGGATTATTGTAATTGTTGAATTGATTTTATTTTATATAAAAATAAATAAAAATTAAAATTATATAGAATATAATTATTGAATATTTTTATTCATTCTTTAATTGAGTAGTGGAAAAAAAAAAATATGGTTAAATATTTGAAAGAATTAGGATTAGAATTTGGGGATTAGGGTTTGGGGGGTTGGGGAGAAGAGGAGGAAGGGTGGTAAGAAGAAAGATGGAGTATATGAGTAGTTAAAATAAAGTTTTGATAATAGAAAAAAAAATATTATTTTGTTGATAGTAATAAAATCATTGATATTATATATATATATATGTGTGTGTGTGCGCGCGCGCACTGCATGCATGAAAAGATATACGTGTGAGGAAGAGAGAGAGAGCAACAAAGGAAGGCTTCTTTATGTGTAAGAGAATTGTGTGTGCTGCTGCAACTCTAAGGGTCTTCGTGTATAGAGGCAAAGTGAGTTGTGTACAAGAGTGTGTATAACTCTTGGGGTAGAGTAATTTTCTAGGATGAGAAAGGGTGTACAAGGGGTATCCTTTTTGATACAAGGGCTCGGGTTGGGTATAACCTTGAGCGATATATTTTTGTACTTGTGTATTTTCTCATAGTGAAAGTGCAAACTCTCCGAGGACGTAGGCAAGGATTTTGGCCGAACCTCGTTAAATATTGTTGTCTCTTTTTTGGCTTTTTTACTTTTCTTTCCATTCATCACTATTACTTGCGTGGCGAGAGGGTTCATTCCCTAACAAGTGGTATCAAAGCTACGGTTCATTGATTGTGGGTGGTTCATCATGGCAAGTTCTAGCGCCTCACAATTCCGAGTGGAGCAGTTCGATGGGAAGAATAATTTCACTCTTTGGCAAAGGAGGGTGAAAGACATCCTAGTTCAACAAGGCCTTGCAAAACCGTTGAAGGGAAAGGATGCAAAGCCAAAGAAGATGAAAGATGAAGATTGGGACGAGTTGGAGTCCATGTGTGTTTGCGTTATTGGGCTTTATATTGCTGACAATATTATCAACAACGTTAATGATGTAGATTCGGCACCCGAGCTTTGGGAAAGAATGGAGAAGCTTTATCTTGGGAAAGGCTTGCAGATTAAGCTAAATTTGAAGCGGGATCTCTACAAGCTCAAGATGGGAGAAGGTGCGAATCTAGTGGAGCACTTGAATGTGTTCAAAGGGTTGTTGGCTCAACTAACAACAGTTGAGGTAAAGGTTGAGGAAGTAGATCAAGCCCTTTTACTTCTTACCTCGCTTCCCGATTCATATGAGAATATCATCACTACAATCTTGTATGGTAAGGATACATTGAAGGTGGAGGATGTGGAATCGACTCTCTTATCACACGAGAAGCGGAAGAAAGCCAATGATTCCCAAGGTTCCCTCTTTGTTGCTCATGGTTAGCATCATAGCTGAAGGTCAACTGCCAAAGGATCTAGCGAACACAGCAGGTCTAAATCAAGGGGCAGAGGAAACGACAAGTAATAGTACAAGTGCAAGGAGTGGGTTCACATAAAGCCGGATTGTCCCTTGATGAAAGAGAAGGATGATAAGGGCTCAGATTGCTCCATGGATGGTGTAGTGGAACTTTCAAATGATTTTGGAGAATTTCCTCACAGTCTCCAAAGGTAATTACACTTGTTCTCAAAATGAATTGATATTGGATACTAGTTCTTCTCATCACCTTTGTTCCAAGAAAGAATATTTTGATACATTCCAAGATGTTCGAGGATTCGTGACTTGGAGCGATGACACAAGGTGTAGTGTCATGGGCGTTGTAACGGTGAAGATCAAAATGTTTGATGGAGCAGTTCGTACTTTGGGTGATGTGGTGTATGTCCCAAGGTTCAGAAGAAATCTAATATTATTGAGCCAATTAGACTCCAAGGGCTGCAGGGTGTTGTTAGCAGGGGGAGTTGTAAAAATTTCACGTGCCTATATGGTACTAATGAAGGGAGAAAAGTGTGGGGATTTGTTTCGTCTGATAGGAAAAATTCAGACTTCGAAAGGTGTAGGGAAACGGTGTGCACAAGAAAACAGGTTCCTGAGACGGGTCTCGTTTGCGGGCACAACAGAGATGCTGGTCACATGTTTCCAGGTTTTAGACGATGATGAGAAGGAAATTCCTCCTGGGGAAGGGGTCAAGTCGAGGTCCCTTTTCGGAGGCAATTGGTCATTGTTGTCTCAGGGAAATTACACATAGTAATGGCCGTCGTTAATCAGGGGGAGTTATGTTATAAACTGATTCGGGTTATTTGTAGCTGGTACAAGTAAGGCCAATGGAATGCTTGTGGGAATAACAAGCGTTGTCTCAAGATCGAGATGGACTTCAGGGAATGAAGTGGCGATGCAGAGCTCTCCACCAAAGTCAGGAGGGGGAGATTGTTGTGATATTCCTCCTTTGGTGGAGGATACAAGTCAAAAATAGCAACTATGTTTGACAATAAAAACGGAGTAGTTGTTGAATGCATTATGCATGAATGCATGTTTCATAAAGTAGAAAGTCATGCATTAGGTTTTGACTTGTGAAGAAAGGTTGCATGGGTTTGTGAAAAATCATAGTTCGTGTGTTGCACAAGAGGATGGCAAATCACATGCTGGCCGGTTTGTATGGGAAGCCATAGTCTTCTCTTCTTTATTTTCTTTTGACTACATGTGTGTAATTAATGCATGTGGTGGGTGAGAGTGGAAGAAAGAGAAGTGTGTGTGTGTGTGTGCAGCACAAGAAGAAGAATGTATGTGCATGCTAGCTACATATATATATGTACGTGTGTGCTGCATGCATGAAAAGATAGACGTGTGAGGAAGAGAGAGAGCAGCAAAGGAAGGCTTCTTTGTGTGTAAGAGAAGTGTGTGTGCTGCTGCAACTCTAAGGGTCTTCGTGTGTAGAGGCAAAGTGAGTTGTATACAAGAGTGTGTATAACTCTTGGGGTAGAGTAAATTTCTAGGTTGAGAAAGGGTGTACAAGTGGTATCCTTTCGGATACAAGTGCTCGGATTGGGTATAAACTTGAGCGATATATTCTTGTACTTGTGTATTTTCTCATAGTGAAAGTGCAAACTCTCCGAGGATGTAGGCAAGGATTTTGGCCGAATCTCGTTAAATATTGTTGTCTCTTTTTTGTCTTGTTTACTTTTCTTTCCATTCATCACTATTACGTGCGTGGCGAGAGGGTTCATCTAGTTACCCCCTTGAAGTTTACACCAAACATCATGTTAGTCCCTGCACTTCCAATTTTATCATTAACACCCCTATACTTTTCAATTTAATCAGTTTAGTCCCTCCGTTAGTCAATCCGTCAACTTTGACCGTTAAGTGATGATGTGGCACAAGTGGGGCCCATGCTTGGCTGACCTGGTAATGCCATAAAATGCCCAGTAAGCTCGGATTGATGGCGTGGCCATCATGGACCCATTTCTTTGATGTGTCATGTTTTCGTTGGACAAGTGGGACCCACCCCACCAACTTGGGTTTGGAGGTGCTTTGTGAGGATTCTCTTTCCCGGGGTTGCTGGGCTCTTCTCTTTGGTAGCAACTATGGCAGTTTCAATGGCTGGTTCGAGGTGTTTAGCTTTGGATTGGAGGCTAGTTGTTTGGTGGTGGCTATTTGCCACTGATGGGACCGTACAACCCGAAATTTGAGGCGATTTGCTTCTAGGATTTTGAATGGGCCTCTCCTTGTCCTATGGGATGGCGGTGAACGGTGGTTTGCCATGGATTGAATCCATGATGTCGGGATACATGTACATGGGAGGTGGTTGTGGTTTCCAGTTTGGTGTGGAGTCTGTGTAGGGGTGGATTTGGGTTGTGGTTTGGTAGAGGCTGGCATCTTAGCTAATTGTTTGTTTCATAATTTAATGATGTATGAGATTTTTGGAAGACCAGTCGGTGGCTATGGGTTTGTTATCAAGTGACCATGTCATAGAGGGCATATGCCGTAGAATCATGGTTCCCGATGTTATTGCTTTGGGACTGTGTTCATTAGCACTATAGTTCTGCAAATTTTCTATTAGGGCTTTATGTTTTGTTATTGTTTTTTGGTTAGGTTCAATAAGTTTCTACTCCTTTGAGCTAGGGTTGGGTCAAATGGATGTGTTTTGGTCGTCGTGCATGTCTTTCCTGTGGACAAATTGGTTTATTTTCGGTTTACTTTTATTGTCAACTTGTTGATGAGAATTTCTTGCACGTGCCCTGGTATGATTGGGACATGGTGCCTTCGAGGGTGTTTGTTTTTCTGGCTGTTGTCGAGGAGATGCTAACAAAATTTTCAGGATGTTCTGTTATCTATAGCCTGTGGAAGGAGGCGATTGATTGGCTAGAGTTTGGTTTTTTAAGCTTATGGTACCTGTAATGACTCATCGTCAAAGTGTTGTGGGTAAGTATAGTTTAAGAGAGAGGTTGTCGTTCCGACAAGGATCGGTGGGCTCCCCAATTCCTAGGTAGTGTGTGAGTGATCGAGTGCTTTAGCTATGATGGAAAGGTGAGAAGTGGAAAGAGTGAAGTGTGTGATTTAGATAATGTGTGGTGTAGTGGTATGAAGTTTGGTTTTGGAAAGGAATGGTGGTGAAATGCAAACAAGTAAGTAAAGTAAATGCAAACAAAGAAAGTAATGCAAGCACTGAAGATAAAGTGTGTGCACAATACGGTAAATGTTGGAGTTTTCGGGAAAACCTCAAGTCCAATGCAACAAGCAATGCTTTAATCCACTCAACCATGTCAATGTGTCCACAAGTCAAGCCCCGTATCCTAGCCATATTATGAGTCTAGAACCGTGCTTTCCTAAGGTATCCAAATGTCTTATTAGGGCCATTCAAACTTTCTAGGTGTTATAGGAGATCCCTCTATGTTACCTAATACCGGATCTCCTAAAGTGCTTAAGAGGCGTAAAGAGTCGAAGATTAGGGACCCAAACAAGCAACACATGCACAACCCACCACTCCACCGATATTATCGATATGGAGTGGATTCCTCTAAGATATTCCTAAGCCTTATTAGGGTCTTAGGGTCTCTCCATGAAAAGTGAGAAAGAAAGGAGGCGTAAAGTACACGAATAAAGGGTCATACATGGGTACATGCTCATCACACATATTGCCAATTCCCTAGAGTAGAACTAAGTAACCAACTCATCCTAACTCATACAAAATGGACCAAATGCATATAGAAGAGTGGTGAATTCCTCAAACACACATTCAATACATATTAAATTAGACAATACACATACTCATGAACCAACAAAGACATTTATTCATAAATCAAAGCATCACAAAGTCACATTGGACTAGGGCACACAACCCTAGTCCCCAACAAAGTAGACTACTCACTAATCATCTCAAATAACATCATCAAAATACAAATATGAACTCTAGACATAAGGAAAAGAGAGATTAAAGATGAGGGATGCTCAATACGTGCTCTCTTGCTTCTCCTTGGCCTTTGATGATGAAATTGGTGACTTGGTGAGGATCTCAGCTGCCCAAAGTGGTGGTGGAGGTAGTAGACGTCGTGGTGAATGATTAGAGGGTTTTTACCTACGTCATTAATTATTACCTAAATTCCTAACAATTGTCGTTGTAAAGTATAATGGGAAATAAAGGTTTTTCCCACAGAAGATTGTTATATTTACTTTTCAATGTCACAATAAATTAAATTAAATAAAGAATTAATATTAACAAGTATAAAGAATAAAGAATATATATATATATATACAAAATTAAATGAACTATACAGTATTGTTTCTATTTACAAAAATATACATTATATACAAAAGTATTTTTGGGGGTTTTGAGGTTTTTGAAAACAATAAAGGAAATATTTTTGGATTTTTATTATTTTTGAAAACAAGAAACACACACACAAATATTGTTTTGAAGATTAACCAACTCCCTAGCCATGAATCCGAAACTAACATATGTAAGATGCTGGACCACCATACATCTCCCAAATAAAACTTTCCCTAACAATTAACTCCGAGACCCACTCTGTCAGCTAATCAATAGAAAAAGAGTTGTTAATTCAAGTGCACGACCTAGCGGGACCGCCCACCAACTATCCGTGATCCTTATTATTTAGTTTCAACATTAAAGATAAAACCAAACAAACAAAATTCACATAAGCTGCTAGAAGAATCAATTAACTTCAATCCAACAATTATTACACAAAATAGAAAATAAAACAAATAGTAACAATTTATCCCAACATTTATTCACATTAATTAAAGTACGGAAAATAAAATTAAACAAAAATAAAATATAATAAATAAACGAGGGTTGGGAAAATGTTACTAATGTGTCCATGAAAATGGACACTGTCTGGCAGGCGAAGGTGGCAGACTCAGCTATAGAAAATCGATCAATGTATTTGGATGTGGCGGGTGCACTTAGCAATTGGGCAAAGGCCCAATTAATTTCCTGTTTTCTTCTTGGCCGGCCCAATCCCAAGTGGCTTTGACTTTTCAACGAAAGCCCTCCCTTGTTGACCCGTGGTCTTCATTTCTCAAGTGTTGACTTTTCAACTCTTTCTCTCTTATTCTTCATCTCCGAACACCGTGGGTAATTGCTTCTCATCTTTTCCCTTCTTTTCTTCGGTGCAGGCGGGGAGGTATGTGGATCGACGGTGGGAGGTGATCGAAGGTGGCGCGACTCAATGGTGAGGGCGGTGATGCGGGAAGCAGCGAGTGTTGGGTGAGGGTGATGGACGAACAGCTACGCAGAGGTGAGCGGGAGGAGATCGATGCGGTGGTGATAGGTTTCGGGTTCGTCGGCGGGGTGTGGAAAAGAGGAGGCACGGGTGGCAGATTGGAGACCGGCGCGGCGTTGGCGGCGGGTTTGATCGAGAATCATGGCGGGATTGATCGGCGCGGCGGGAACAGGTGCAGCGGCTTGGGTTGACGGCAAGGGAAGCTCGATTGAGTTGGGCAACGCGGCGTGAGAGAGAGCGACGGCGCGGCGGCGGCAGAGCCGGCAAGGTGTCGATGCGGGCTGGGCACGGGCTCTAGTGGTGCCGGCGGTGGCACTTTGCAGGTGATGTTCGGCTGCTGCAGTGGGTCTCCAATCCTGAAAAAGAAAATAAACATAATTAGATAGAAAGAAGATGATTGCTTGATTATGAATTTGCAGGAAAATTGGGAGGAGGAGAGGAGGAGGTACAGCCTTGGTAATTGCATTGAATTGCAACGGTGAAGCACAGTGAGGACTAGGCTTGGCTTGGATTAGCTTCTGTGAAGACTTGATTGTGTGAATTGTGCTTGCAGCAGCTTGCTTTAAATAGATGAAGGATTTGGTGATTGCAGTGGTAAGCCAACGCAGAGAGCATACAAGCAGGAGTGGTGCAGTGAGCTGGAAATGGGTTTGAATGCATGTGAAGGAACAGACTAACGTGGAGACTGGAAGTGGAGAGGGAATATGCAGCTGGATGAAATCGTGGAGTGCTGGAGATTGATTCCAAGAACATGGGCGGCTCGGTGGAGAAAAAAAAACTGTACAAAAATAAAAACAAAATAAATAAATAATTAAAATAATAATAAAACAAATTAAAATCAAATAAATATAAAATATAAACATGGGAAAATAAAATGGAGATTTAAAATATATTCTGCCACCGCGTGTGGTGGTTGTGCCGCCTGATGTGGTGGTTCGCCGACAAACTTGCCGGAATTCGGAACGGTTTCCGAAATCTTCGTACATTAACTGGGCCCACATCCTCAAAATGACCCGGTGTCATTTTGATATCTGAAAAGTCACGGTTGACTTTTCGGAATTACACTGAAAATCTCCAAAATTCACCTATTATGTGCAAATTGACATTTTTCTCATATTTTCCCTAAAAATATAAAAACAAATATTAAACAAACAATTAAGCTTTCGAAATAGCAAAATCCAGTAATTAAAGGCACTTTGTGAACGTATTTTACGTTCACATCAGTGAACAAGATTAATGAAGGGTGGAGGCGGAAATGAGGTGAGGAAGTGGTGGAAGAGGCTGCTCCGCCGTGCGTCGACCGGTCATAGACTTGCTGTCGATCGGTCGACAGCCGTGCAGTGGCAAAACCTAAGGAAAAACGAAAAAGAGGAAAGGGGAAGGGAAAAGTGGAGGAATTTGGGGGCTGAATGGGGGATGACCTAAATGAGGTAAAGAGAGCTAGGGTTAGATCCAATGGCTAGGAAGTTAAATGAATGGTAAAATAGTACATGCTTAAGGGAATAAAAAGGGAGGAATAATCAATGGGTGACCTCACTCTATCTAGCATAGTCCTTTGCTGATTTTTGAAATCTTTTGGTGATCAGTCACAAGGTTGACTTCGTCTTGACTTTGACCACGACCCTCATAGTTGACCAAAGTTGACTTTTGACCAAACTTCCGGAATTCTCTTGCAACTCACTTCCGGGACTTCATGTTGACTCGTTGATGTTCTAAAGTCGGGGTTGACCACGAGTTGACTTCCGGTCCTCAGATTGACTTTTCGTCCTTTAGCCTGAAATGCACAAAGAGCTCCAAAATGTACCATTTCGCTCCCAATATCATTCCGATGCTCATGAACTCTACAATGGTGCAATTCAAGTATTATAGACACTAAACAGCCCTTGGACTAGCATAATAATGATGATTAAAGGCCTAATTTGTATGCAAATCACATACAAATCATGTCACCATTTTGGGGTTAGGTCTTATGTTCCCCGGCGTTGTAAGTCTTCGATTGATTAATGAAATTTGTCTTTTCCTAAAAAAAAAAATTATTTCAGAAAAAAAAATACAAACAAACAAACTATGCTTTATGGCACACACAGTTGAAAAAGTGAAAAGCAAATATACATGCCGCTATGTTGAAATTGAGGTATACACTTTTCCAATCACATTTTGAATCGCTCAGATGCTTGCCATATATATGCACCAGGCCACCAGTTGTTTAATGCACTTGAAAGTTTAAACTCTCACCTAACCTAACCCCGAAAAAGAAGATTATATGAAATAAAGCGGAGCGAATTCTCTGCATGGATCGTGCACTAGCACGTACAATGTGCTTGTCATGTGTTTGTTAGAATCACGACTCCGTTATCAAATTTGAAGAAAAGAAGAGAATCTTTAGAGCAACAGATTGACCTCGTTTCGCTTATCTTCCGGTGAAGCCCGATGGCGGTGAACAATGACATTGGGGTTATTCAGCCAATGGAGGAAATGGGAGAAATTTGCATGGAATTCAAAAATTGGGTCCTCCAACACTACCACCGCTTCTTGGATCGGCCGAAATGTCATCGTTTACTACATAGATACCCAGAAATGTCGTCGTCTCAATTTCCCTCTTCAAGTCCTTTGCTTGTTCCTACAATTGAGTTCGTCTACAGTGCTTTGGTGGCTGCAAATTTACATATCATTTCGACTCCGAATGCGGTTTCCATAATTATTGACCTGGAGCAACATGTCGCACTACCATTTCTGAAGCTTCCCAAGCTCTGCCATCAACGAAGGCTTCTCCTCGTAAGACTGAAGATCAAGACCACCGCCCAAAACAAATCCCCTCTCTTAATTGTTGTAAGGGCAAGTTTTCTTGCAATTGGCTATTTTCTAATTTGACAAAACCTCTTCCTTGTAATTGCATCCTATTGTATAGTTGATAGGGCATTATAAGTGATTAGAAGTCGTGGCATTAGGATTTTGTTCGTTCGGTTTCTTCGGAGTCCATCTCAATGGCTTTTGGTGACTTTGTTTCTCTACTTCCTTAAAGTATGGATCATGCATATGCATTTCATACACTTTGTTTATGTTTAGGAAGTTGCACAAACACCTTAAGTTTGATAGAACTTGAATTGGTTTTGTTTTGGTTAGCAAACTTTTAATTATAAGTTGTCTGTGTCATTTGCGATCGATCGTCTATAAGTTCACGATCGATCGCACCACGTGGACATTTATATATATCCGTTGAAATATGACCGTTGAATTCAAATATGTCCGTTACAGTTTTTTGTGCGATCGATCGCAAATAAGGTTTTAAGGTTCCAGTAGCTACTGACCTTGTTTTGTGCACTATGCGATCGATCGTACCTTATCGGGCCATCGATCGTAACTTATCGGGCGATCGATCACAAGGACAAATCTGTTATGTTTTAACTCGTGCGATCGATCGCATCATATTGGACGATTGATAGCATAATGGAATTCCAGTTTTTATAAAACAGAGTTTTGTCGTTTCATTTGGTAAGTTTCCAATCTTAAACTTTGAAAACTGATTCTGAGAAAGTTGTTTGGTATTTGAGTGAGCCTAGTTCCATGCTATAGGTTCCTCCTTTGATGCTCCACTTATAATCCACTTGCTAAACCTTTGATTTGCTTGATACAAGCTAGTTTAGCCTTTCATAGGATTAAGGAGATTTTGTTCAACTCTAGCAAACGTTAATTGTTGTTTTGCTGAGTTGAACGGTTCAATACACAATCATACATCATCATTGCATAGCCGCGGTTCTTTGGATTGGAGGTTCACGTCCGTGAAGTCCAATTGGAGAAGCTTGAGGAAGGTGCACTTGAAGAAGCAATAGGAAGCTACACAAGGTTAGAACTGCCACTAGTCAATAGGTTGATAGTGTTTGAGTTTGGAAACGATTTCCCCTTGTATGTGTTTGCCATTTGGCTTTTCATAGTGTGATTCAAGAACGTGGGGTATGGCTCCCCTCCGGTTTTTCTCTAGAGGTAGAGGTTTCCGGGTGAACACATTTGGTGTTGTGTGTTGTGATTGTTTGTTGGTTTGCTTATCTATTGTTCATAATTGTATAACACATTGTGTGATTCATTCAATAGATAATAGACTGTGGTGTGCTAGGATTGTTCAATTGCTTGTTGTTGTTGCATAGCTTGATAGCTTATGATTGTTCAATTGAACATTGTTTGAACCCTTGTTTGCTAGTTGGTTGTGAGAGATAAGTTTTAAATTACTTAGTCTCTTCGATAAGTGTCATACGACTTACCATAGACGGGAATTTCAATTGTCGACGTTGATTGTCAAAGTTCCGTTAGCATGAACGGACGACGTCTTAGATAATATTAAAAGTTGAGCCTGCATTTGAATGACTTTGTTTACAACTTAAATGTACATGGCAATGCACGGTCCGTGCAGGGTATAATTTCCGAAAATAAATTCGTCTCGTCTCTATATTACCAAGATCCAATTGTCCAATAGTTTAAAGTGCACTTGGATACATTATTATGGATCCTTTATTATTTTAATGGAACCAATTTCAATTGGAATTTCAAGAGATTAGCATCAAGGTAATTAATCAAAAACAAGTTTGAAGAATACAAATTGATCAAAACCAAAATTTAAAGCAATTCCCCTTAGATTCTCTCCATGTAAATCTAGAAGAATATTCAAGAACTGATTCAAAATTGAACTATAGATCGGAGATGATGACCAGAGATAGCGATGTCGGCAAAAAAAACTCAGATCCGTTTTAATTCCAAAAGACTGGTGCGACAACATGACGAAAACCAGATTCAATGTCTAGACCAAATCAGCACGCATTGGGAAGATTGCTAATTTATATAAAAAGTTTGCAAGAAAACGGGAATTTATTTGGCTAAGGAACATTAGAGCTGTCCCAAGAACCAAAAGCAAAACCCAAAACCCAAAACCCAAAAGCCTTAATGCAAAAGATATGAGGGATAAGCAAAATTAGTGTTACTTGCAGAGTTGCAGAGACAATGAGGGAATCAAGAGGATAAGACCACAGTGCTAAAGCCTAAAGGCCTTAAAACCAACCACAAAAATAAATTTTCTTTTGTTTATCTCTATGATACAAGCAATTTATTTGAGCCTGGTATTAGGTTAGTGGACATGGATTAATTAACCAATTTTGTCTACTTCGAATTAGGCCATTAACCCCTGAGTCTATACTTGTAGGGAAAGGTATAGTTAATTTGTCATGACTCGACGAAATAATGTGAAACAAATGAAATCTGTCAAAGTCAACAAAACTTGTTCAAGTGCTGGTTTACTCTCTCTATTAATTATTTAATTTATTTATGTTTGAAAAACTACAACATACGTCACTATTATATGGTTTCTACTTTCTAGCTAGTTCGCTTAGCTAGCTACTTCCAACTTCCAACAACCAAACCCAATTTATTTATCTAGCGGCCAGTATGTAAGTTTCTACATTTTTTCAGAACAGGTAGCCCAGAAATGAAGTCCTGCTTTTCTTCCTCGTCATATCTATCAATGTCGTCGCTCATCTTATCTATTGCGTTGCTTGTTTTCCTCAACAATACCCCTCAGTCCATAGGCTTATCTGATTTGTACACAAGTTGCTGTAACCAGTTCAAGTGCGGAAATATCACCCAAGTGGGATTTCCTTTCTGGGGAGATGCAAGGCCGGGGAACTGTGGCTATCCCGAGTTGAAGCTCACTTGTTCCGGAGATGGTGTTACCACTATACAGATTATGGATGTGCAATACCGCGTATTGGAGATAAACCAAGATTCCCAGACACTCATACTTGTGCGAGATGACTATTTTGACAAAATTTGTTCCCCAAAGTTCGGCAACACTAGACTCGATTCCAATATGTTTGACTATGTTTCGGGCTCCTCCGTAGATGTTACATTACTCTACGGATGTGCTTCTGGCAATGAGTTGATTTGTCCCAATGGTGAAACGTACGGGGATGTGTCTGCTGTTCCAGCAACTGTTCCGAGCATTCAGCTGTGTAAGTCAAGCGTGCTTGTTCGGGTTTCGCTATCTAGTCTAAGTCAGCAGACTAGTATATCGGAACTAAAAGAGGCAATCAGACAACGATTTGAGGTGAAATATAAGGTGGATTCTGCTGCAGCCGAAATATGTGATCAATGTGTTGGTTCCAAGGGAGTTTGTGGTTATGATTCGAATTTGAATAACACAATCTGCTACTGCCCAAATCAAACTAGTTCGGAGTCCCAATATTCTGGGTCATCTTGTTCTGCCAAAACACAAGTAATAAACCCCGGACAGGCTAAAGGTACGTACAAAATTGCGAATCAAATTTAATGCTTTTAAATATTTAGTTAATGCTATTAGCTAGTTAGTTGGAGCTATATCTAGTTATTGATTTGCTTTCTTTTGCTTTGTCGAATGATTTGCTTTTCGAGTTGAATTTTTTTTGGCTAATTTATGGAAGGATCCTATTGTCTATCTCTTTGTTGGATCTTGAATCCAACAATTCTCCAAAATGTACCAGTAGCAGTTCTCAATCTCCCCCTTGAGTAGAAATAGAATAACAAAGTACAATTGGTATCTAATTGGGTTTGTGTGACTAGGTTATCGTAGTACTAAGTCATTAGCTAATAGCTATGCAGACAACTAGACCAGCAAATGTAGCTCTAATGATTCATTGAACGAGTTAACTGACATTTGAGCTCTAAAACTGCTGAGCTAGCATGAAAATTATCTCCCATCACACAAGGTGCTGACATCTAATTAGAGGATATAACAAACTTGGAGTATTTTAGTCCATTGCCAATCTGACCATAAAAAAAACTAATGATTTCAACAGGTAGGATCGGGGCAGGGTTGACCTAATCCGTATATTGCCCATTGGAGTTGGGGAACCCGTCATGGGTACCAAATGGGGTACTTATTTGATACACATCACATTTGTTTTAGCATTTTTAATTTTTTCTTCAATAAAATGGTTAAAACATAAATAAATATATAATTTTGTATTTAAAAAGATTTTGTCTGGACTTTACTGATCTTTTCTGAGGAGTGATTCTCTAACAACAAAAAGAATATTGTTGATCAAGTGAGTTGACTAATAGGAGTATTTAGTTAAACTTTAGAAGATTTGTGTGTACGAGTGCTAGGATTTGTTAGAATGAGAGTAGCTTTGTATGTTTATATATAACATCAACCATCTCTCTTCTTTTTCTTTTTTCCTTTGTTTTTCCTCTTCCCCTCTTTTCTTATCTTCCTCTTTCTTTCTCATCTTTTCTCCATTCCGAATTGTATCTCAAATTGACAATTTTTAAATATTGGATCTTCTGTTGATCTATATCTTCAATTTTTGGAAATTTATAAAGTTCCTCCTGAGAGAGGAAGATGCATGGTGTATTGACGTATAGTGTGACTTTCACCACCAGTTTGCTCGCCATGCTCCGCTATGTCAGCCCTAGCCTACGTGTTATCATGTCATCAAGATAGATCTGCAATTCAATTAGTTAAACCAGATCTAAATTTTTGTCAAGATTAAACTGATCCGACCATCGGTCAGTCAATAGACCATCGCTCAATCAAAAAGTTCGGACCGGTTGTGGTCATGATTTTTCTAAAACCGACAAATTTCAGGCGGACTCGGTTTTGAGTGAATTTTACACTGAACTAATATGAGACCATCCCTAAAATTTTCAGCCATATGATTGAAGTTTGGATCATCTTTTAATATTAAGGCAGATCCTTTCACATAATTTCATCTAACAGTAGGCCAATATAAAAAAGGGGAGTGAAATTGACACTATTTTCACTAACTATACCCCTTTAACAAATTATCCCCCACTTTATAACTTGCTAACTTTTCGTTGTCTTCTTCTCCAACCCGAGTTCTCAACTCTCACTCTCTCCTCCAAACAGCAACAATTCTATTTTATGATTAGTTGCACCAAACACTTCGGTGATTTAAGAACTCAGAAGATTGTATATTTCATTGGTTCTTTCTTGCTTTATAAAATCCCTTTAATTCAAAGAACAATTTGGTTGTGTATTGAATCTTGTTTAATTTGTTATTAAAGATATTTAGAAAGTTGCACCCACTACTACAAAATCTTAAACAGACGACAGTGATCAGACGACAGAAGACATATTTGTTGTCGTCTGTTTCACTCAGACGACATATGTCATTAATCTGTTATCTGTTTAAATATTATCCAACACATTTCAATTTAGTAAAATTTTGAAAAATTGGCACGACAGTTGTAAGAAAATGCTGTTGTTCTTTCTAAAACTAAAACTTATTGAAAAAAAAAAAGTTATATTTTTCACTTCTCGATCTGAGAGCTGAAACCCTACACACTATTTCCCATTGAGCGGTTAGTTTTTTTAAGTAATGGCGCCGAACAAAATTTTGGTTCCCCCTCAATATTTCAACACTTAGTATTTTTTAGTCCCTTACTCAAATTAGAAACATTGAATCTATTTGACTGTCTTGACTCCTCCATTGACTCTCCAAAATCACACTCTCCAAAAACTCAGAAAACCTTCTCCTTCTGTCATCGACAGAACACTTGCTTTTCTCTTTCATCTCAAGACTTTCATTCTCATATTACGTCCTCTCCAATCTCCCAACAACCCAACTTCTCCGAACCCTAAAATCAGTTTCACAACCACGCCCAACAAGGCAGCCCTCAGCCTTTACAAACACCTCTTGCAGATCTGTGGTGTCACTGGTTCGGGTATGTTATCTCTCTCAAGCTAATACATTTTCTTAATCAAATCTATAGAAACCCCCAATTGATTGTGATTAGTGATAATAATTGTCTGGGTCTTGGTCAATTTTAGATTTTAAACCATTTCTCTTCTAGGTTTTGGCTGTGATGAGTTGTGCTTGATAAAGTTAACAATCTGCAGGTTTTATTCGTGTGGTTGAGTTCTCTAATACTCATATTATGAATAAGTATCATTCTCATGCTTTTCCCCGTCTGTTAATTTAGAAGCTATATATCATATATTTTCATGTCTTTCCCCTTCTTCGTTTTTGCGAATTGTAAAATACCATGTTGTATCATGAGAAGATATTTATTGGCTTTGGTTGCTTAAGAGTTCCGATAACTCCTTGTTATGCTATATTTGTTTATTGGAGGGGTACTATTCTTTAGGGGATTATTGTTGTTACTGGCGTTGGACTCTCATTTTGCTGTTTTGATAATTCATGTAGTCTTGTTATTTCTGCAGCATATGTAGTGTTGGTTGTGATGACTAAATGTGTACATAATTTCAATGTTGCCTAGTGTATGTATCTAATTCTAGTTTTAGGTGTTCTTGATAGGGAACGTTTACTAGTAGAAGACTTGAGGAATCAACAATCTTAAGCTGGTGGTGCAACTTATTATTTTGGATGCAACAACTTCATCGGAGGCAAATATCAAACCAATACTGTTTAAAAAACCCAAATTTGGAAAACTCAAGACACATTCTTATTAATCTGAGAAGAGTCTCCTTGATCTAACATCGTCTAAGCCAGTCACTCCTCCTACAGATTGAGACGGCCATATTTAAATATTCTATAGTCCCTGGGTTACCCATCTTCATGTAAAAACAAGTATTGGAATCTTCTATTTTCTTGTTGTCAAGTTCTTTATATTGATTATAATAGTGTATTTTTCTTTCTATTCTATTTTCTAACGATATATGTACATTGGAGGGTATTTTTCCAAGTATTGACTTTCTCTTGCTTCTTCTGGAAGAGCAGATAATTCCAGCCCCTCATCAAAGACAATACTGTACTTTGAAAATCTTCTAGTGGGTTAGGAAAATTATAATATAAATAAACATTCAATTACTATTAGGAGACTTTGCCGTGTAGCAATATGGGTGGTGTGAGCATAGACATCCAAATGAGAAGAGAGGTAGAAAAAGGAGATATAGGCATTGTATAATTTTTCGTCATTGAATATTTCAAAGGGGGACTATATAGGAACGAATTGACTTGGTGTTGCCGCAAATATATGACTAGCTAGCGCGTTCTGTCTGTCCATTTTCATTACTTCCAGTAATCCTGCGTGCTGATTCCTGATCATCCATCGGTCGAGCCTTCCTAGCTAGCTAGCTAGCATGAATTCCCTTGTGCTATTTCAGTCATCTTTGATTCCTTTGCTTCTGATCACTTCCTCCCTTCTGTCAATCAACCTTCAATCCAGTTTGTGCGCCGCTGAGACAGTAGAATATGCCAACTGCAGCCAACCTATTACCTGTGGGACTGTCAAAAGCAACATCTCGTACCCCTTTTGGGGAGAGAATCGAGCCAATTACTGCGGCAAAACTGGGTTCGAGGTCATATGCCAGGGGAATATCCCAATGATGAACATGAGTAGTCTGAGTTTCCGAATTCTTGACATGATCAATACTACTAGTGCAGGAGCTCCGACTGTAACAGTTGCAAGGAATGATTATTGGGAAACTCTCTGTCCACCGAGTTATATTCCCACAAACCTCGACTTCTCTCTGTTTGATTACGCTACTGGGCTTGAAAACGTGTCTTTTTTTTACTGCAATCCTACTGTGAGTGGAACGTTGTTCGCACTAATGACGGGGTCTAATATTTCGCGTGCCTGCACCAGTGTCGTCACTGTTTCCTTCCTCACACAGACGCAAATTTCAAAACTTCCGAATGATCCAACTAGCGCCTGTCCAAATGTGGTTAAGGTTCCGGTGTCTGAGACAGCTTCCCAGGCGCTCAACAACAATCAAACATCAACTATCCAGACTGCGATAGATGGTGGTTTTGATTTGAATGTGCAGAATGATGATGCTGGTCTTTGCGATAAATGCGTGGCATCAGGAGGAGTTTGTGGGCAAATTTCTAGTTCCTTCATGTGCTTTTGCCAGAATATAAATTCAACAGCAACATGTACTGAAATCTCTTCAACACCTCCAGGTTCAAAATCAGGTATCAATAATATTGCCCCTCCACCCTCTCCCTATCAATATATGTATATATATATGTACTTGTCCTATAAAAAATATTAGCTAATTACAAATTGGCCGTGAAGACTAAGGTTATAAATTATTTAATTATCTCTTTTAGTTAGACAGCCATTGATCGAATTTCAGGATTACATCCTTAGCAACATTAGCTCTTTGCTTGGACAACTTAGAACCCAAGTTAAAAATTAGATGCCTTCCTAGCTGATATTTAGTTACCTGGATCGTTTACCTCACACATGCACCTGGCCTTCAAGATTGTTCAAGTTTTGACCCTAGAGTTCATAATTGTTCTTACACATCTATCCATGAAAAAGAATAAAAAAACAACAAGTCTGCATCGATCATCATTATTATTAAGAAGCTAATTACCTAGCCCAGCCGTTGTTGACTTGATCATCCAATATTTCTTTCAAAGGAATATATATGTCTGTTTATTTTATAAGGTAGCTTATTTTAGACTAGATAGTTGTTTTTAATCTGAATACATAAGGTGGATCGATGTTTAGGTAAACAGATTAATTGAAGGCTTACCCAATTTTCTATTAAGGCGGCTGATTAGTTTGACAACCAATACACATTTCGTGTTGGGAAAGTTGACCTGAAAAATGATCGATGAGGACCACTACTGGTCCACCAACTTTTTTATTGACTAACACCATTAATTCCCAACTTTTCCAATATAACCTTATTATTTCCCGACTATTGTGGGTATCCAGAGTTCAAGTTGAACTGCAGCGGCGACGCCCCATCCATCTCAATCCAGGATCAAGAATTTCGTGTCCTTTCTATCAACCAGAGTGAAAGCAATCTCAGAATTGCTAGAGTCGATTACTGGAACAACGTTTGTCCGGTGTCCCTTACCAGTACCACCATAGATAATTCATCATCATCCCATGTTCTTGAATATGCTTCAGATGTTCAACAAGTCTTGCTCTTCTACTCATGTCCCCCACTTAATATTGCTCTCCCACCTCAGCTTACCAGCCAATTCAATTGCACCGTAAACTCTACTACTGCCGATTCAATCAATTACTTTGTGACACAAAATCTCA
Organism: Rubus idaeus; assembly: GCA_030142095.1. Taxonomy (NCBI): domain Eukaryota; kingdom Viridiplantae; phylum Streptophyta; class Magnoliopsida; order Rosales; family Rosaceae; genus Rubus; species Rubus idaeus. The sequence continues at coordinate 21,499,258 of CM057965.1, forward strand.
CCAATTTCGGCCTCTCCAACATTAGTAGTACCTTTGGAACGTGCAAACCAACTGTCGCCGTCCAGGTTTCTTTATCTGCGCTTGATTCCGGGTTTGGGTTGAAATGGGATGCAAGTAATTCCTTGTGCCAACAATGTCACGGCTCTGGTGGCCAATGACATTGTGCTACAGTACATCTTCAGCTGAATTCACCTGCTATTGCAAGAAAGGACCTAATCCCTCTAATTGTGCTGGTACGTACGTACGAATACCCAGCAACTTAAGTTATTTAACTCAGTCTTGCTTTCGATTTCTTTAGCTTCCGCGTCGACGTCACAATTTTCTACGGTTGTGCCAATTCCTCTAGTATTTGGCCCAAGCCCTAGAATTGGTTTCACTGTAATATCAATCAGACTTTTAACGACGCTTATTACTTGATCGGTCCGGTTCCTCTCAATCCAATTATGAGCACTTTGAAATGCGTCACTGGCATCACCGTGCCGATTTTTAAAATCACGGCGGCTAAGCTGCTGCTCGCTGATCGGTCAATGTTATATTCTGATGATCACGTTCCCAAATTTAAGGAGTGATTTTTGTTACAAAACTATTAGGATAATGAGAAAATTAAGTAACTAGTATGTCAAATAAGAATAGTAAAAGGTCATAGTATAATTTCTCTAAACAAATCATAGTTTACTCTTTCACAATCAAGAAATATGGTTTTACAAAAAAAAAACAAAAACAAAAAACTACATTTATGAGGTGAGAGAACATAGATTATTAATTGGGGCCATTTTTTTATAAGGCTCATTTCTAATTAGATTGTTCCTCTTAAACCTTTTATTTATTTTAAATCCTTTATTCCTTAATGTAAATGTTACTTACTAAATTTATTTTAAACCCTTTACATTTATTCGTAACGGTGTGTTTGGATGGGAGAAAAAGTGAAGGAATTTAATTAAAAATAAGGATTTTACATTTCCTTCAGTCGAATTTTAGCGTTTGGCTTCCTTATTCAGTGAAATCAGCAATTCCCATGGAAAAGAATTGTGGAATTTGGGGAGGCAAATTCCGTACTTGAATTCCTCCTAAAATAGGTGTCTTTTCTTAATTTTATTCAAGCAGGAAGTTCTATTTTTAATTTTTGTCATTTTAAAAATTCTATGTGATGGAATCCAAACAATAGAATTATCAATTAACGGAATTTAAATTCATGGAATCATAATTCCCATCATTTGAGAATATCTGTGAAAATTGAAAATATTTCATCCAAACACACCGTTATAGAAAATGTTTATTCACTTAAACACTGGACCCGCTACGTCATACTGTATCACAGTATACAATATCACCAAAACACATTTTTATCCAATTTTTCTAAAAATCACCCTCATGACCCTGGACCCGCCACGTCATACTTTATAACATGTGTATCACACTACATCACTAAAACACATTTTTAAGTCATTTTGTCCAAAAATTACTATTGGGGATCCCGAGCCCACCACGTCATCCATATGGAGTAGATCTAGTTTTTCTCTCCTTGAACCACCGCCCTACGAGCTCCACCGTGGCTCACTACCATCGCAGACATGTTCGCCGGCCTCCTCTGAGCCAAGCCCAATCGCTCAAGTCAATCGACGACGCTAGGAATAGCGCCCACGCGTGCTGCTAGCCTTCGTCCGATCTGCAATATTGAACTTTCGTCCTCCGCACTTTTTTTCGTCAATCCACCACCGGATTCAAGACTGGGGGACTCCATTCTTCCTCCTCTCGAAGTCCATTTCAAGATCTAGAGTGCAGAAACATAAATATCAAGAAATACCATGCTCTATATTTAACTGTTTCATTTTGCTAACTAAGCCAATTAGACCACCTAGAGAATGGGTCCCTTAACTAAATAAATAGAAGTAAAATAAGCTTGAATAACAAAAACGAGACTCAGAGCCAAATTCAAAAAGTCCAAAAAGATAAAAACAAAACCCAAACCTAAATCAAGCATTAGGCCTTTTTTTTTATCTAAAAATACTCATTCATTGATGATTAAGAAAATTACAAACATTAAAATCGTTATTAATCAATTCCATAAGCCATTCCGGCCCATCCTTAATACAAGTAAAAGGAATTGTTCAGTTAGAGCAAACTTAGCAATACAATGGGCAGTAGAGTTACGTTCTGAAAGGAAATTGTGCTTACCCCAATATCATACATTAAAGCCTTAACATCAGCAATCAACACACCCTCCTCCACCCCGGTGGTCGAGTTGTAAGAGCCTCCGGTGTGGTACTCCCTCGGGTTCGAATCCGCGCGCAAATGGAGTAAATCCCATTATTCGGGAGGGGTCGACAAGATCCCTCGCGGATTAGTCCTTGGGCCTAGGAAGCCTTTGGGATACCGTGGGAGTTCTCTAAAAATAAAAAAAACACACCCTCCTCAACCCAGCAATGATTAGTAAAGTTGACAAGCCTTACAGCCTCAGAACAATCAGTTTCCACCAAAATAAGAAGGGTCCTTGTGTCTGAAGCAAAATGAAGACCAGCCTTAAGAGCTAATAGCTCATTGACCAAAGGTGAGAAATTTCCAAAAATGGGAAAGCACAAGCTCCCATTAGATCTCCATTCTCATTTCTTAAAATAGCACCTAAACCCCTCTTTCCATTCACCACATCAACTGCACCATCAGTATTTAGCTTGTAAAAACCAAATCAACTCATGTGTACTCGGACAAATGGATTCCTAGACCTAGTACTTTCAAAGTATGGAGTACTCATGTGCTTCATCAACAAACAATGGTTTGTGATCTCATGCTACCCTCGGGTGGATGGAATGAGAGCTTGGTGTTTAATTCTTTCAACTATGATGATGCTACTCTAATTACCAGCATACCAATTGGAGATAGCAGAATTGGTGACCAACTTAGATGGTTTTGGGAGAAGGATGGAAAGTATAAAGTCAGGTCTGGCTATAAACTTGCTTTGAGCATTCAAAAAAATCTTGAGGGAAGAGGTGATTGTTCTGCTATTGAAGTAAAGAAAAAAATTCTGGAACACTTTCTGGAGATTAGAAACCCCAAATAAGGTTAAACTTTTTCTTTAGGGTTTAGGGTTTCTAATATTCTTCCTTGTGGGCACAGTTTAGCAAGAATCAGTCCATCTCCACTGTGCTTTATCTGCAATAAAGAAGAAGATACCCCTTTTCATGCTTTGTGTAGCTGCATTCTAAGTAAGAAGATCTGAAACCTCACCTCTTCGAGAAAATCAACTAAAATGCATTATGATTTCTCTGAGCTAGTAGCTGATCTCTTGCTGAATAAGAAGTCTAAAAATATGGAATTATTTGCTTATATTGCTTGGTTAGTCTGGGTGGAAAGAAATAATCAATGGCACGAAAAAATTGCATGTACTCATCCAGAAGAAGTGGTCTCTAAAGCTACTCGTCTGTTGGAAGAATTTAAGCAGGTAAACAAAAGAGGAGAAAAGGGGAAAATTGCCACATTTGGAAGATGGTAAGCATTAGGCATTAGGCATTAGGCATTAGGCTAGCCCACACAATTTTTCCCTTCAACCATGTATATTACCAGCCACCGCCATAATTAGCAGTATCTTATAGTCTCCAACCAAGGTCCCAACGACTGTATCCCAACTAAGGCTAGGTTGGTTTGCCAAGACACTGAGAAATCGATTGCACCGGATCTGGTCCGGAATTAGTCTAATTATTCTCAAACCGCCGGTCGACTGACCTGACCGTGTACAAGGATTTAATCGATCAAAATAAATCCCCCATTCGAACCCTTGCGGCCTTGCACTCTAGCAGGAATCTCAATGTCATTTCGCCACTACACCATTGGGTGCACCTGCAGTGCACGGGGCACAAGGTGCTCGGGCAATATCTGCCTTTGCGGGGGGGGGGTGGGTGGGTGGGTGGGGCTGGGAGATCTGCCACATGTCCGAACACTACATGTTTGGGGCACGGCAGAATTTCCCCTACACCATTAACTTCTTTTGTATTAAGGTAAACATTTTTTATATTTATTACAACCTCAGATTCTTTAAAAATAAAATAAAAAATAAAAATAAACCCAGATCGGTGTCAGTCCCTCATTCTCTTTTTTTTTTTTATGCTCTTATGGGTTTCATTTTCTTTCTTATTCCTCTGGTATCGCTCTTCTTTTTCTTTTTCTTTTTCTCCTTCTCCTCTTCCCCTTCCTTTCTTCTCTTTCCCTTTCTGATTTTTTCTCCATCTCCAAATCGTGGAGAGATTAAAATTCATATGAGAGAGAGAGTTCGAAGAGAGAAAATAGATTTGGGTATTCTCTCTCATCAGCCGATGGCCTACAAGATTTGCCGTGGCTCACTGCCACCACCAGCGAGCTCGCCATGATTTGACAAGTTATCCCCAGCCTTTGCGTCGAGATTGATCTGCAATTCAATTTGTTATACTGAATCCCATTTCCGTCAAGATCGAACTGATCTGACTGAATTAGTAGGTCAATTGACCATCAGTCAATCAATCGAAAAGTTCGGACCAATTGCGGTGGAGAATTTTCTAAAGCTGACAAATTTCAATCGGACTCTGTTTTGGGTGAACTAATTCGAGACCAGCCCTAATCCCAACCATATGACTAAACTTCGGATCATCTTTTCATATTAAGGCATATCCCTTCAACTAGTTTCGTCCAATAGGTATAAACTAGCATACGTGTCCGCGCGATGCTGCGCAAAAACTTTTAAAATATATAAAAAATACTAAAAACATAATTGAGATATTTAATTACATGTAGTATATATATATCAATTGATTTTCAACATAATTGAGATACATTTCAATTAAAACTAATATTGAAAAACTTACACAACACTATTGACTTGTGATTTTAGTTTGCAGGCCTTTTTTATTGTGAGACCTTGGAAAAAATTTAAAAAATAATTTGGAGTTAATCGGTATTAAAATTCGTAATTTCGATTATTATCAAAGAGTTTAGGAAATTCTTAAGAAATTTTTTTAAATCGTAAGTCCAATTTGAGGACTTGAGAATGAAGTACACGTCATAATGAGTTCGTATGAATTTTCGGAGAAGTTTTCGAACAGCAGAGTTATTTATTATGAATTTCGGAAGGTTGAGAATTAAAGAACATATTTTAGGGGCAATTTCGTCAAACCGCCCCTTTTTTTTCCCCCCCCCCCCCCCCCCCCCCCCCCCCCCCCCCCCCCCCCCCCCCCCCCCCCCCCCCCCCCCCCCCCCCCCCCCCCCCAACCCCCCAATTCCTTGGGGTTTCCCCCCCCCCCCCCCCGAAACCCGGGGTCTCCTCCTTTTCCCCCCCCCCCCCCCCCCGTGGGGGCGCCCCCCTTTTTTTTTTTTTTTTTTTCTTTTGCGTCTCTCTCTCTCTCTCCCCCTCCCCTCTCTCTCCCTTTATTTTGTTATTCTTTCTTCCTTCTTTCTTTTTTTTTCTTCTTTTTTTTTTTAATTTTTTTTCGTTGTTTTTTGGTTCTTGTTGGGCGGGAGGGGGAGGGGGGGGGGGGAGGGAGGGAAGAAAAACAGGGGGGGGGGGGGGGGGGGGGGGGCTGCGCCTCCTCTCTCCCTTCCTTTTTTTTTTGTGGATATTAGGAAGGAAAATAAAAAATTTTTAAAAATTAATTTAAAAAAAAAATAAAAAGGTAATGTAGTTGTTTTTTTTGTTTTTTTGTTTTTTTTTTTTTTTTTTTTTTCCTCCTTTCTTTTTTTTTTTTTTTTTTTTTTTTTTTTTTTTTTTTTTTTTTTTTAATTAAATAATAAAAAAAAAAAAATAAAAATTAAATTAAATTTTAAAATAGAAAATTAAAAAAGAAGAGAGTTTTTAAAACACTTTGTTCAAGTTTTGATTCTCATTTAAATGTTTTTATACTCTTTTGGTTTAGTAATTGTAAAATTATAATGTACAAATGACAAGATATATATATTATGTGAATTTAAAATTTAAATTGATATTTAGTTATGTGACATGCCACCTAATATTGAGGCAACAAATGTTAGGCCTGAATTGAGGCCAATAATCTTTTTCCATTCCTCATTAATCTGAGAAGAGTGTCCTTGATCTAACATCGTTTAAGCCATTCACTCGTCCTACAGATTGAGACGGCCCTAATCAAATATTCCATTTCAACTGGTAGTAACCAACCAACGAATGTTATGAATGTTGAGGCATATGCCAGAATGACAACGGGGAATTCAAGTGGGCCAACATAGTGAAAGGTATATGCGTCGAATTCGTTTACTCGGTTGTGCCATGATCAATTCCTTTCCTACAAGCTAGGATGTAACTCTGAGAGAAAGGAAATAGTTTGTTGGGGGAAAAAAAAATGGTTGTATCAGGAAGAACCGTAGATCGAATAAGACACATAAGTACAAAGAGCTTTGAAATTAATGCCAATTACCTTGTTTTTGTTTAATGACAATTTTATCTATATATGCCACTGCAATCTTCTTTCCTTTGGCTAACATGTACTTGCTTTGCAATTTCTGCTGCAGGAGATGAGAAATGGAGATTGAAGCTCGGACTAGGTAATTAAGATCAATATCTCTCTCCAATTAAATTGTCTAAGAGTTAAACATGTTTGAGAAGAGTTAAACATGAATTAGAAGGGATTTAATATTATATTCTAAGTTTCTCACAAGTATACAAGATGATTAGTAGTTGGTGTATAAGATAATGATAGATTCAGTTGCCCTGCTATTGGTGATGACCTTGAAGTTGGAGGTCAATGAAGATTAATCATGAACTTAGTTGAGCTAGCTATAATAAAAGTTCTACTCGAAACCCCTCTAATTAATCATTGTTTTCATTATCAAATGTTTTATATTAGAAAAAACTATCTTGGGGTAAGCTCCAAATACTAGGTTAGCTTTGGAACTCGTGATCTCGTATGGATAAAAAACCAAATGCAAAGAGTCATAAGGTAATCTCAATTAATATCTTCAATCAAACATATACAGTACTTGTTTTTTGGTGTAGATAATTCTCTTGTGGCATGGAAGAAGTGTTTAAACCCACGGAATCAAAACATTAAATCCCAAGTGCCCCAATAGAGTATTAACTTTCTAAAACATATCAGTGAATGCCATGTTTAGGGTTTGAGCATCACTATTAAAGTTTTTTCATGGCCAAAACTTTGTCAAAAACGCTAGTTTGTAATTTCATAGATCTTTCACCGCATTAATTTTTCATTTCTTTTCTCTGATCAGTTGTTGGGGTAAGTGTTGCTGGACTGGTGGTTCTAGCACTAGCTATACTTTGCTGCTCAAGGAGAAAGTTATCATCTAGTTTCTTTTGGAAGAAGCAAAATCTGGAGGCCTTTCTAACTAACTATGGGCCACTTCAAGTTAGAAGTTACAGCTATTTAGAAGTTAAGAAAATGACCAATTCCTTCAAAGAAAAATTGGGGCAAGGGGGCTATGGTGGTGTATACAAAGGAAAATTAAAGGACGGCTGTCTTGTAGCAGTGAAGATCTTGAACAGATCAAAAAATGGAGAAGAATTTATGAATGAGGTTGCAGCCATTAGTAGAACTTCCCATGTCAACATTGTCAGCTTGCTGGGCTTTTGTTTTGAGGATTCAAAAAGAGCTCTTATCTATGAACTAATGCCTAATGGATCTCTCGAGAAATTCATATTTGATGCAAATAACCCCCATAAAGATCGTCATTTAGGATGGGAAACATTGGAACGAATTTCACTTGGCATTGCTCGGGGACTAGAGTATTTACATCGCGGTTGCAACACAAGAATTTTGCATTTTGACATTAAGCCTCATAACATTCTTCTTGATGAGAACTTCTCACCAAAAATCTCTGATTTCGGCCTTGCTAAAATATGTGACAAAAAAGAGAGTATTGTGTCAATGTTAGGTGCAAGAGGTACTGCTGGATACATTGCTCCAGAAGTGTTTTGTAGAAGTTTTGGTGGGGTCTCGCACAAATCTGATGTATATAGTTTTGGAATGATGCTTTCGGAGATGGTTGGAGGAAGAAAGAACATCAATGCTGGAGCTGAAAATACTAGTGAGATATATTTTCCACACTGGATTTACAAGCGTCTAGAATTGGATGAAGAACTTGGTTTGCAGAGCATCATGAATGAGGAGGACAAAGTAAGAGCAAGAAAGATGATAATAGTGAGCTTGTGGTGCATACAAACTGACCCTTCAAACCGGCCAGCGATGAGACAAGTTGTAGAAATGTTGGAAGGGAGTGTTGACTCCTTGCAGATGCCACCAAAACCATACTTATCTTCTCCTCCAAAAGTCTCAGCAGAAAGAGTATATTCTTCTACTACATCGGTATCAGTGCACTAGTTGTATGGTTGTATCTTTATATGTATTTTACTTGTCACGTCTCATACGTCTCATTTGTTTATCCAACTTACGGACTATTTGAATCATCAGAGATGAAAATGAAGCTGTGATGAATTTTATTATGTGGGCATTGCCATTCGTCAGGTTGATAAAATTTTCAATGATAGTGGGCTCTAGGAAGAACAAGGTTACTAGAACAAGCCTATTCTTTATGCAAATTGGAGTCAACTTGAGCTCAAGTTCTAAGCACTAGAATATAGTGAAGGTCCAAATAATCCACGTTTTCAGAATCACAAACCGAAATCTAGGCCTCATAGTAGCCCAACGTATTTGTATGAAATAAATCTATGCAGCGCTGTTGTTGTGACAGTCCACGTCTATATCTCGAGAGGGAGTTATCTAAGCCAATAACACATGCTTCACAATAGCTGGAGGTGCATAATATATAGGGAAATTATCATGAACAATACCTTAACTAAGCGATGTACATCACTTTGGTGTCTGATATTTAAAAACTATCAAATTAATACCTAACTTTTCAAACTCAACCCAATTTTGGTACTCACCGTCAATAACTCCGTTTAATTCATGTTCATGCGACTTTTTTCTATGGACATTTTCGTCTCTTCATGTGTTAATCTAATTTTTTTTTGTCCTCTCTCTCCTTTTTCTTCCTTTTTACCCTCCAACCCAATTCATCATTCTCTCTCTCTTTCTTCTTCTTCCTCCTTTCTACTTCTCTCCTTCTCCTTCTTCCTCCTTCTCCTTTTTGTCTGTGAGAAGGAGAGAAGTAGAAAGAGAAAGAGAAGGAGGAGGAAGAATGAGAGAGAGAACAAAAAAAAATTGGTTAATACATGGAGAGACGAGAATGCCCCCGAAAAAAAACCACATGGGCATGATTTAAACGGAGTTATTGACGGTGCGTACAAAAATTGGGTCGGATTTGAAAGGTCAAGTATTAATGTGATAATTTTTAAATGTCAGGTACCAAAGTGATGTGCTGCCCTTAGTTGGAGTATTGTTCATGATAAAAGCCCTAATATATATGAGCAAAACTTATTGTGTAGATTCATAGATTTTTGGGGAACTATCATTATTATAAACTTATGAAATGATGGCTGAAACTTAGTGGAAAACTAAACCATCATGCTTGTAGTTAGAATCATACAAAGGACATATATAAAATTCAAACTTCTGAAATATTATGGTAAACTTCTGAAAATATTATGGTAATCACATTACTTACTATTTGACGCGGAATCAAACAATCCCTTTTGACTCTTGTGGTATTGTAGGTGTACCAGCACCAATTTGTTTAGTAGTTGTTGTTGCAGTGGACTATGTACTTATCTTGACTTTTTCTTGTCACGATTGTCACATGAAGAGAGATATCTCCATGTTCAGTTTCTTGTATATGCCTTGTTGATTCAAGGAATTTTTCTAAATCTCTTTCAAGTTTTACCCAATCGATACCAGGAACATGATCCTTAACAGAGCTTGCGTTGAGGTAAAGATTGTGTGTTGTGGTGCTGCAGTTGCAATGCAGTATTGCATGTTAGCAAGCAATGAGGATTGAATTCACTAAGAGTTCGTGCAAATTCTCATCTTAGTATTGCAGTTGCAAGCGTTCGTGCAAATACTGAAGTATCCCAAGAGGCTGACAATATACTCCTTGTGAGTAGTTTGTGTGTTATTGTCCAATAGTTTAAAGTGCACTTGGATACATTATCATGGATCCTTTATTATTTTAATGGAACCAATTTCAATTGGAATTTCAAGCGATTAGCATTAAGGTAATTAATCAAAAACAAGTTTAAAGAATACAAATTGATCAAAACCAAAATTTAAAGCAATTCCCCTTAGATCCTCTCCATATAAATCTAGAAGAATATTTTGAAACGGATCCAAAACTGAACTATCGATCGGAGATGATGACCACAAATAGCGATGTCAGCAAATAAAACTCATATCCGTTTTAATTCCAAAAGAAAACTTGTGTGACAGCATGACAAAAACCAGATTCAATATCTAGACCAAGTCAGCAAGCATTTGGAAGATTGCTAATTTATATAAAAAGTTTGCAAGCACTACTAGCATATCTCCTAGAAGCCACCCCCCTATTAGACACATTTAAGTAACGGTATCTATTAATATAACAACTGACACCCTTTTTTCTTATTATGTATCGTTTGATTTAAGGATACGGAAAACCATGGCAAAATATAAATTAATTGATAAACATGTTTAATATATCATCACCCATATGTATTAATATAAATATGATGGTTTAAAATATATTAATTATCTGATATGCTAACAGCAATTGACATATTTTATTAATATGATGGTATATTAATTTATATTAAATATACACATACACGTCAATTATGATGGTATATAAACTCATTAGTATAAAATACATATTTAATATTATCTGATAACGTATTTATTTATATTTATTATCCTATAACGTATTTAATATACATAATTATAACTGTTTAATATACCATCATATTTTTTAATTTTTAATTTTTATAATTTTTAAATATTTTCATTATCTTTAAATTATAATTAAAAACACTGATGTAAATAATTAAAAATTATAAAACAAATTATAATAATGTCGATTATTTATGATAAAAATTATTTGTTAACTACAGATAACTGTATCCAATATGGAACCAATAAGTACGGATATCCATATTTAATGCTGATTTGCTACTAATAATTGTATTTAATGTTGATTAGCACGGAAAATAGTGTCCAACATGATGTCGATTTTTTAATTTTTTTTTAGTAAACTTTTCAATTGCTACAATATTGATGGGAATGGATAAATTAGGACTTGAATTGTTAGTGTCTTTCCTTTAAGTTTCTCACAATCAATTATTAAAAAAAAATTCAATCAATCAACGAATGAAACTAGAAATCTGGAATAAAAGAAAAATGATATATATATATGTATTCAAAAATTGAATACCCAATTGAATACATATTATCTTTTTAGAGTATGTATTCAATTGAGAATCAACTACTGACATTCAATCTTTGACAAAATATTCTCCCGCCGGCCAGAGAGAGAGAGAGACTGAAAAAATGGAATTAGCCGGACCAAATTTTGGGTTACCACGACCACCGAACATCTTGGGCTAGCAACGCTTTAGATCAGCGACCAAATCCTTGATCTCCTTCTTGGCCTGCTCATCTAGATACTTCTGGTAATACGCGACCAACGCCCTTGTGATGCTCTGATGGCCGATTGGCCTCCTTCCTTGACGTGGATCCTCATGTCAACGCAGGTGAAACAGAGGATCTCATGCTCAACCAACTCGATTGGGCAGCCGGACATAGAAGCTTGGATAAGTGGAGGTATCGGCATGGTCTGATTGTAAGGAACACAAAGGCCAATAAAGCCATAGGTCCCTAGAAGTTCAAAGTGTGGCCAGGGTGGATTCTGCTATCAAAGTCGAGGCATTTGCTTTAAGGGAAGCAATTTTGATTGCAATCCTGTATCATTGGCAGTTTGATAAGTGTTTACTTTCATTATGATGACCCTTTGAGAAGGAATTGGGAACAAGAGGAGAGGAAGTTATGCTCGTGGTGTCGAAATCTTAAACCGTTTGATGGCTACGGAGATAGAAGAGAGGAGGAAGAGAGAGACGGCGAAGCTCCTAAGGTCGGCGGCCGGCGGCCATTGAACAAAAATAAAAATTAAAAAATATGTTTAATATATTTCAACCAAAAAGAAATACAATTAATAATGTATTAAATAAATGTAATCAAAAGAAAAAATAAAAAATAAATTCTCCGTGGCTGAATTAAATAAAAAATAAAAGTATTTTTGTATTTTGATAAATATAAAAATAGAAAATAAAATCAAATGAGGAGAGAGAAAGAAAAAAACTATAATATTTTAAAAATAAAATAAAAAAAACGGAGATACTGAAATTAAAAACGTGGTTTTTGGTTAGTGGAGCCTGCTATACAGAACACCCTTTTTCATTCCGTGGCTGCACCGTATCTAACGAGTTTTGGATACCCTTATCTGTATCTTTTGAAGCAAAATGTACAAAAACGAATCAGTATTCTATGAGACTTATGCTAGTAGTGAAGAAAACGGGAATTTATTTTGCTAAGGAACTTTAGAGCTGTCCCGAGCACCAAAAGCAAAACCCAAAACCCAGAAGCCTTAATGCAAAAGATATGAGGGCTAAGCAAAATTAGTGTTGGTTGCAGAGTTGAAGAGACAATGGGGGAATCAAGAGGATAAGACCACAGTGCTAAAGGCATTAAAACCAACCAAAAAAATAAAATTTTCTTTTGTTTATTTCTATGATACAAGCAATTAATTTGAGCCTGGTATTAGGTTAGTGGACATGGATTAATTAATCAATTTTGTCTACTTCGATTTAGGCTATTAACCCCTGATGAGTCTATACTTGTAGGGAAAGGTATAGTTATTTTGTCATGACTCGAGGAAATAATGTGAAACAAATGAAACCTCTCAAAGTCAACAAAACTTGTTCAAGTGCTGGTTTACTCTCCATTAATTATTTAATTTATTTATGTTTGAAAAACTACAACATACGTCACTATTATATGGTTTCTAGCTAGTTCGCTTAGCTAGCTACTTCCAACTTCCAACAACCAAACACAATTTATTTATCTTGCGGCCAGTATGTAAGTTTCTACATTTTTTCAGAACAGGTAGCCCAGAAATGAAGTCCTGCTTTTCCTCCTCGTCATATCTATCAATGTCGTCGCTCATCTTATCTATTGCGTTGCTTGTTTTCCTCAACAATACCCCTCAGTCCATAGGCTTATCTGATTTGTACACAAGTTGCAGTAACCAGTTCAAGTGCGGAAATATCACCCAAGTGGGATTTCCTTTCTGGGGAGATGCGAGGCCGGGGAACTGTGGCTATCCCGAGTTGAAGCTCACTTGTTCCGGAGATGGTGTTACCACTATACAGATTATGGATGTGCAATACCGAGTATTGGAGATAAACCAAGATTCCCAGACACTCATACTTGTGCGAGATGACTATTTTGACAAAATTTGTTCCCCAAAGTTCGGCAACACAAGACTCGATTCCAATATGTTTGACTATGTTTCGGGCTCCTCCGTAGACGTTACATTAATCTACGGATGTGCTTCTGGGAATTCTGATCCAAATGCGTTGATTTGTCCCAATGGTGAAACGTATGAGGACGTGTCTGCGGTTCCAGCAACTGTTCCGAGCATTCAGCTGTGTAACTCAAGCGTGCTTGTTCGGGTTTCGCTATCTATTCTAAGTCAGCAGACTAGTATATCGGAACTAAAACAGGCGATCAGACAAGGATTTGAGGTGAAATATAAGGTGGATTCTGCTGCAGCAGAAATATGTGATCAATGTGTTGGTTCCAAGGGAGTTTGTGGTTATGATTCGAATTTGAATAACACAATCTGCTACTGCCCAAATCAAACTAGTTCGGAGTCCCAATATTCTGGGTCATCTTGTTCTGCCAAAACACAAGTAATAAACCCCGGACAGGGTAATGGTACGTACAAAATTGCGAATCAAATTTAATGCTTTTAAATATTTAGTTAATGCTATTAGCCAGTTAGTTGGAGCTATATCTAGTTTTGCTTTCTTTTGCTTTGTAGAATGATTTGCTTTTCGAGTTGGATTTTTTTTGGCTAATTTATGGAAGGATCCTATTGTCTATCTCTTTGTTGGATCTTGAATAGAAGTTCCAAAATGAACCAGTAGCAGTTCTCAATCTCCCCCTTGAGTAGAAATAGAGTACCAAAGTACAGTTGGTATCTAATTGGGCTTGTGTGACTACGTTATCTTAGTACTAACTACTAAGTCATTAGCTACGCAGACAAATATAGCTCGAATGATTCTTTGAACGAGTTAACTGACATTTCAGCTCTAAAACTGCTGAGGTAGCATGAAAATTATCTCCCATCACACAAGGTGCTGACATCTAATTAGAGGATATAACAAACTTTGAGTATTTTAGTCCATTGCCAATCTGACCATAAAAAAAAACTAATGATTTCAACAGGTAGGATCGGGGCAGGGTTGCCTAATCCATATATTGCCCGTTGGAGTTGGGGAACCCGTCATGGGTACCAAATGGGGTACTTATTTGATACACATCACATTTGTTTTAGCATTTTTTCTTCTTCAATAAAATGGTTAAAACATAAATAAATATATAATTTTGTATTTAAAAAGTTTTCGTCTGGACTTTATGATCTTTTCCGTAGAGAGAATCTCTAACAACAAAAAAAACATTGTTGATCAAGTGAGTTGACTAATAGAAATATTTAGTTAAACTTTAGAAAATTTCTCTGTAGAAGTGCTAAGATTTGATCGAATGAGAATAGCTTTGTATGTTTATATATAACATCAACCATATCTCTTCTTTTTCTTTTTCTCCTTTCTTTCTCCTCTTCCCCTCTTTTCTTCTCTTCCTCTTTCTTTCTCATCTTTTCTCCATTCCGAATTGTATCTCAAATTGACAATTTTTAAATATTGGATCATTCGTTGATCCATATCTTTAATTTTTGGAAAATTTTAAAGTTCCTCCCAAGAGAGAAAGATGCATGGTGTATTGACGTATAGTGTGACTTTCACCACCAGCTTGCTCGCCATGCTCTGCTATGTCAGCCCTAGCCTATGCGTCATCATGGCATCAAGATAGATCTACAATTCAATTAGTTAAATCAAATCTAAGTTTTTGTCAAGATAAACTGATCCAACCGACTTGGTCAGTCAATAGACCACCGGTCAATTAAAAAGTTCGGACCAATTGTGGTCATGATTTTTCTAAAATGGACAAATTTCGAGCGGACTCGATTTTGGGTGAATTTTACACTGAACTAATCCGAGACCATAAACCAGCCCTAAAATTTCCAGCCATATGATTGAAGTTTGGATCATCTTTTAATATTAAGGCAGATCCTTTCACATAATTTCATCTAACAGGTATAAAAAAAGAGAGTAAAATTGACACTCATATTTTCACGAACTATACCCCTTTAACAAATTATCCCCCACTTTATAACTTGCTAACTTTTCGTTGTCTTCTTCTCCAACCCGTGTTCTCAACTCTCACTCTCTCTCCTCCAAACAGCAACAATTCTATTTTACGATTAGTTGCACCAAACACTTCGGTGATTTAAGAACTCAGAAGATTGTATATTTCATTGGTTCTTTCTTGCTTTATAAAATCCCTTTAATTCAAAGAACAATTTGGTTGTGTGTTGAATCTTGTTTAATTTGTTATTAAAGATATTTAGAAAGTTGCACCTTTGAATTTTGATTGTACAACTTATTATTTTGGATGCAACAACTTCATCGGAGGCAAATATCAAACCAATACTGTTTAAAAAACCCAAATTTAGAAAACTCAAGACACATTCTTATTAATCTGAGAAGAGTCTCCTTGATCTAACATCGTCTAAGCCAGTCACTCCTCCTACAGATTGAGACGGCCATATTTAAATATTCTATAGTCCCTGGGTTACCCATCCTCATGTACAAACAAATATTGGAATCTTCTATGTTCTTGTTGTCAAGTTCTTTGCATTGATTATAATAGTTTATTTTTCTTTCTATTCTATTTTCTAACGATGTATGTACATTGGAGGGTATTTTTCCAAGTATTGACTTTCTCTTGCTTCTTCTGGAAGAGCAGATCATTCCAGCCCCTCATCAAAGACAATACTGTACTTTGAAAATCTTCTAGTGGGTTAGGAAAATTATAATATAAATAAACATTCAATTACTATTAGGAGACTTTGCCGTGTAGCAATATGGGTGGTGTGAGCATAGACATCCAAATGAGAAGAGAGGTAGAAAAAGGAGATATAGGCATTGCATAATTTTTCGTCATTGAATATTTCAAAGGGGGACTATATAGGAATGAATTGACTTGGTGTTGCGGCAAATATATGACTAGCTACCGCGTTCTGTCTGTCCATTTTCATTACTTCCAATAATCCTGCGCGCTGATTCCTGATCATCCATCGTTCGAGCCTTCCTAGCTAGCTAGCTAGCATGAATTCCCTTGTGCTATTTCAGTCATCTTTGATTCCTTTGCTTCTGATCACTTCCTCCCTTCTGTCAATCAACCCTCAATCAAGTTTGTGCGCCGCTGATACAGCAGAATATGGCAACTGCAGCCAACATATTACCTGTGGGAGCGTCAATATCTCGTACCCCTTTTGGGGAGCGAACCGGCCCGATTACTGCGGCAAATCTGGGTTCGAGGTCACATGCCAGGGGAATATCCCAATGATCAGCATGAAGAATATCGATTTCAGAATTCTTAACATGAGCTCTAGTGGCGCAGGAGTTTCGACTGTAACAGTTGCAAGGGAGGATTATTGGGGAACTCTCTGTCCACGGAGTTATATTCCCACAGACCTCAACTTCTCTCTGTTTGATTACGCTTCTGGGCCTCAAAACGTGACTTTTTCCTACTGCAATCCTACTGCAACAGCAGCATTCGCAGGGATCGCAGCAGGGATGGGGATTAATTCTTCTAGTTTTACGCATGTTTGCAACAGTAGCGTCAGTGCTTTCTTTCTCACAGAGACGCAAACTGCTAAATTGTCTGGTCAGAGTCCAAACAGCGGCTGTTCAGATGTTTTGGTTCCGGTGTCTGCGAAAGCTACTCAGGAACTCGACGACAATAAAATAACTATCCAGAATGCGATAGATGGTGGTTTTGATTTGAATGTGCAGAATGGTGATACTGGTTTTTGCAACAATTGCGTGGCATCAGGAGGAGTTTGTGGGCAAATTACTACTAATGCTTCCTTCATGTGCTTTTGCCAGAATTCATCTTCAACAGAAACATGTAATGGAAATTCGCCCAATTCAAAATCAGGTATCAACAATATTGTCCCTCCACCCTCTCCCTATATACATTTACTTGTCCTTTAAAAAATGTTAGCTAATTACACATTGGCCGTGAAGACCAAACAGCCATTGATCGAATTTTAGAATTACATCCTTTAGCAAACATAATAGCTCTTTGCTTGGACAACTTAGAACCCAAGTTAAAAATTAGATGCCTTCATAGCTGATATTTAGTTACCTGGATCGTTTACCTCACACATGCACCTGGCCTTCAAGATTGTTCAAGTTTTGACCCTATAGTTCATAATTGTTCTTACACATCTATCCATGAAAAAGAATACAAAAACAACAAGTCTGCATCGATCATCATTATTATTAAGAAGCTAATTACCTAGCCCAGCCGTTGTTGACTTGATCATCCAATATTCCTTTCAAAGGAATATATATGTCTGTTTATTTTATAAGGTAGCTTATTTTAGACTAGATAGTTGTTTTTAATCTGAATACATAAGGTGGATCGAGGTTTAGGTAAACAGATTAATTGAAGGCTTACCCAATTTTCTATTAAGGCGGCTGATTAGTTTGACAACCAATACACATTTCGTGTTCGGAAAGTTGACCTGAAAAATGATCGATGAGGACCACTGCTGGTCCACCAACTTTTTTATTGACTAACACCATTAATTCCCAACTTTTCCAATATAACCTTCTTATTTCTACTATAAAATTAAGACGTACATATTTGTATTCACTAATTCTATTTTGTATTCACCGTCCGTCAACCATAAGATGAGACATGAAGGGACGACTTTAACCTTCATCTCCTCCTTTTTCCCCAAGTTTGAGAAGGTCTTAGATCCAACCAAAACACACACACACTCTCTCTCTCTCTCTAGAAATGCATCCCTATCCTATCCTCCTGCAGCTCTTAATAATATTAGTATTTGGGGTACCAAAATCGTTTGGCGTTGATGATGAGCAGTACCTCAACTGCAGCCAATCTTTTAAATGTGCAAATATTGAGAGCATCGGTTACCCTTTCTGGGGATCAAACCGACCCAACTATTGTGGGTACCCAGAGTTCCAGTTGAACTGCAGCGGCGACGCCCCATCCATCTCAATCCAGGGTCAAGAATTTCGTGTCCTTTCTATCAACCAGAGTGAAAGCAATCTCAGAATTGCTAGAGTCGATTACTGGAACAACGTTTGTCCTGTGTCCCTTACCAGTACCACCATAGATAATTCATCATCATCCCATGTTCTTGAATATGCTTCAGATGTTCAACAAGTCTTGCTCTTCTACTCATGTCCCCCACTTAATATTCCTCTCCCACCTCAGCTTACCAGCCAATTCAACTGCACCATAAACTCTACTACTGCCATCAATTACTTTGTGACACAAAATATCACCATATCCGCCCTCTCCAACATTAGTAGTTCCTTCGGAACGTGCAACTCATCTGTCACCGTCCCCGTTTCTCAATCGGCAGCTTCCAATTTAGCATTGAATTCGTCAAAGGAAAATCTAGCTGCTGCGCTTGATTCCGGGTTTGGGTTGAAATGGGATGCAAGTAATACCTTGTGCGAACAATGTCACGGCTCTGGTGGCCAATGCGGCTACAATACATCTTCAGCTGAATTCACCTGCTATTGCAAGGATGGACCTAATCCCTCCAATTGTGCAGGTACGTATGAGTACCCAGCAACCTAATTTATCAATCCTTAAGTATGAGTTCTTGAGTTTGCCCCTAGCCATTTCTTAAGCCTCATTGATATATGCTTGAGCAGTTTAATAGGCCAGTCTCGATCGCTCATCTATGTGTTGGTGATCATGTAACATTGCTGTGTTAGTGTTACTAATTTGATAGCTAGGCCACTCCCTAACAATTAAATAGTTCGTACTAATGTCCGCCCTTCTCATCAAGCGTTGGTCCTCCAGTCCTCCTTGCCGGCGCCGGCCGGACAATTCTCTCTTTTTTGCCCCCTAACTAAAGCGGAGATCGGAATTTTGTTTTGGTCGAAAATTGACGATGTTAGATTAATATTGTAAGTGTTGGGGGGTGTGTGTTACACTGTTACTAAAATCGTTTTTAGGTTGTCCAAAGCCTCCAAACACGAGAGTCGTCCTAAAATCCTCTTAGCACATAAATAAATAAATAAATATATAAATTTTTTGAATTACTAAAGTAGTCATGAATTATTGAGAAGCATAATTATTTTTTTCTTTTTGGTCACAGCATAATATTAAAATATCAGATTAAATTGAAGAAAGAAATTAGTCACAAAAAAATAAAAATAAAATTCCATGTGCGAGCACATATTTGGTGACCAGCGTCCAAAAATTCAAAAGCTGACATGTCCAGTGTCCACTAACTACAGTCCAAGTCAAACATGGGAGGCCAGCCGGTCACCAAACCAAACCTGCACACGGCAAAGCAATTAAGCAAGGCAAAACACACACAGTCTCTCTGTCTCTCTCTGACCACTGTAACCAAACGCCAGCCTATCGCCCGCCACCATCCTTCCTCTTTCCAAATGCGTCCAATCTTGCTCTCTCCGTCTCCGATCTTTGTCATCTTTTCCTTCTTCTTCTTATACTCCGTCGACCTCACGACGTCGTTTTCGTCCGATTCAAACCTCTCAAACTGCACAAAAACCTTCAACTGTGGGTCACTCCTGAACCTCTCTTACCCTTTCACCGGCGGCGACCGCCCAGCCTACTGTGGCCCGCTGGAGTTCCACATCAACTGCGTCGACGACTCCCCCGAGCTGATCATCAATTCGCTGAGTTACCGAGTCCTAGCACTCGACTCAGTTGCTCAAACTCTGAACTTAGCCCGCTTGGACCTATGGAACGAGACCTGCACACATGAGTTATTTAACTCGAGTCTTGCTTCGGATTTCTTTAGCTTCCGCGACGACGACAACGTCGATGTCACAATTTTCTACGGTTGTGCCAATTCTTCTGGTATTTGGCCCAAGCCCGAGAATTGGTTTCACTGTAATATTAATCAGACTTTTAACGACTCTTATTACTTGATCGGTCCGGTTCCTCTCGATCCAATTATGAGCACTTTTAAGTGCGCCGTTGGCATCACCGTGCCGATTTTCAAAATCACGGCAGCCAAGCTGGTCGGCGATCGATCATTGTTTAAAGAAGCGATCATGAGCGGCTTCAATGCCAGCTATACCAATCCTTACATCGACCAGTGCAATAAGTGTCTAAATGTAAATGGGCAATGTGGGTTTGACTCCGATTCCAACCGACCCGTTTGCATTTGTGGCAGTCGCCTGTGTGACACAGCAGGTACCTGACTGCCTGTATATATAACATTTTTCATCTTTCATGGTTTCAACTACTTACAGTGTCGAAGTCTTGGTGAATTAATTAGTAATTTCTTGAAATTTTATTTTTAGCTAGTCTTTATGCATTTTGAAGACTTGGGTCGAATCCTACTAATCTGGCTTGTATCATCTTTCTTCAACGGACAAAAAGCCAACATATTTAGAATTGTGAACTTCAAGCCAGCAATTAATACAGTCATAGAAAGACCTCAAGTTTAGAATGATCACATTTTATACTTCTTCGTCGTCTTCTTCTCTTTTTTTAGTTCTTTTTTCTTCTGTCTTCCTCCTTTGAGGCGAACATATGATATCAGCTGATGTGCTTTGTTATGTTGACACCAAAGAGGAATAATCTTTTGTGCATTGCTTTGCTCCTAAATAGTAATCCTTCTTTTGGAAAAACAGTTCATCACTTACTGGTGTTATAATCTCATTATCTCATAGATTTATTTGTTTTCTTTGGCACATAAAGTTTTGGTTTCTTTGGTTTTTCTAATGCAGACCTAACGGTCTAAGACAAGACGACCAAGTAGATGAAAAGTCCTTCTGTATTAACATAACAAATTAGGGCTGGCCGTGGTACGAAAACCGCGTGTTTTGGCTTTACCGAAGTAGATGATAAGTCCTTCGGTATGGTATTACCGAACCGAAGTTTCGGTTTTCATCGGTTCGGTACTTTCCGGTTCGGTTGTCGGCTGGTAGTCGGCTGGTTTGGTATTTGCGGTACTATATGGCCAGCCCTATAACAAATTAGTGAAGTGTCCCAAACTTCTGTAGCTGCATCATTTATGCAAATGTGATGGGGCTATATAACAATATACCAGAGAGTTCGTCCTGAACTTTTAGATGCCAGAAATTGCAACAAGTTGGGCATTCAGTTTGTTATATTCTCTTCTATGTGTTAAGCCAAGTTTTGACTGGATTGCCTTTCCTATTTTCTATAGAGTATTTGTAAACAGTAGCAGCATTGTAGAGTCACTTTTTTTTTTCCTTTTCAACATGGTTGATGTGCTAGAATGATAACAATATTTATTCTAAAGTCTCTTTCATGCATTACTGAGAATATGCTAGAACACGAGAATATCTATTTCAAACTGTTGCCCGTATTGACATGCGATGAGACACCTCACATTTTCAAATATCTAATATCTAGTGGTCTTTCTTTTTTTCTTATTTAATGAGCTTTCTTTTGTAGCACTATCAGTTCCTTGGCTATTTTAGTTGAAGAAAAAGAATGGCTTTTTGATGTTTTTCCTGCTTCATTTGGATTGTCATGGTCTTTGCGTCAGTAGCATGATATATGCAATTTGTTTCTAAGAAATGGTAGTTGGGTAGTTCAAATTCTCAGATTAGGTCTTTGATTAGTAGTTGTGACCACTGTGATTCCACATGTTCCTGTAAGGATGTTTATTTTTTATTTTTTGAAAGCCAATATGCAATACATCTCTGCTAATGGAGTTCGTTTCCTTAATTTCTTTTTTCATATCTTCATGAATCAGTATTCAGCTTTCACTAACGTTACTTTATCTTTTGTGATTCTTTCAGGAAAGAATCCACCAACTATAGCAATAGGTAATACTTCACTTCATTAATAAGACGTTGTAATGTTTTCAATGAGATCATGGTACTGAGAAGAAAAGTTAAGCAATGTTCTATTCTATTTTCAGGTCTTGCTGTAGGAGGTGCAGTACTTTTTGGCATTCTTGTAGGATTCTACGTATATTATTTCATACAGCGAAAGAAGAAGAAGCAGGCAGCAGAATCTCAAAGCAAAGAGATTCCCACGCCACTTACAAGCAAAAGCATGGCTACTCCCTCAACTAATCTCTCTCAATCTCAAAGCATCCCTTCTTATCCTTCCTTCACCTCAAAATCAAGGTCTGACCTTGGAAAAGCGAGCACTTACTTTGGAGTGCAGGTCTTCAGCTATGCTGAATTAGAGGAAGCAACTGAAAATTTTAACCCTGCTAAAGAACTTGGAGATGGAGGCTTTGGCACCGTTTACTATGGTTTGAAAATACTTCGTTTTGCATCTCTATCAGTTACCAATATACCTGTCATCGAATACTTCTTCCTTGTGCTCTGTAAAATATATGTTTTATTTGTTTTCAGGTAAGCTACATGATGGCCGTGTGGTTGCAGTGAAGCGCCTTTATGAAAACAATTTCAAACGGGTGGAGCAGTTTATGAATGAGGTGGAAATCTTAACACGTCTCGAACACCAGAATCTTGTGAAGCTGTATGGATGCACCTCAAGACGTAGTCGAGAACTCCTCCTTGTTTATGAATATATTTCTAACGGAACAGTGGCTGACCATCTGCATGGAAAACGAGTGGAATCTGGCTTTCTCAGTTGGCCTGTTCGATTGAGCATCGCCATAGAGACAGCTGATGCACTGGCTTTCCTTCATCGCAATGATGTGATACACCGTGATGTCAAAACCAACAATATACTCCTTGATGACGACTTTTGTGTGAAAGTTGCTGATTTTGGTCTGTCACGGTTGTTCCCCAATGATCAGACCCATGTGTCAACTGCTCCACAAGGGACGCCGGGCTATGTTGATCCCGAGTATTACCAGTGCTATCAACTCACTGACAAGAGTGATGTTTATAGCTTTGGGGTGGTCTTGATCGAGCTTATATCGTCCTTACAAGCTGTGGACACCAACAGGCACCGGCATGATATAAATTTGGCTAACATGGCTATCAACAAAATCCAAAATCATTTGGTGAATGAGTTGGTTGATCCTCTTCTTGGGTTTGAAAAGGACTTTTCTGTAAGGAGAATGGCAACAGCTGTTGCAGAATTGGCCTTCCGGTGTTTGCAGCAGGAGAAAGATATGAGACCAACCATGGGGGAAGTACTGGAGGGCTTGAAAGCAATCCAAAATGAAGAGCTTCTTGCAGAAGAAAATGTGGACGCAGAGGCAGTGGTGCTGGATATAAGAGCCGATGATGTTGGGCTTTTGAGGAATATGCCTCCCCCGCTTTCACCAGACTCAGTTGTCACTGATAAATTGGTTAGCAGCTCTCCAACACCTAGTTCCTTTTAGCAGATTTCCTTATCCTTTCCTATTTTTGGTGAGCTAAGCTAGTAGCATTGTGTACTTATAATCAACGTAAGATTAAGATATCAACGAGTGGGTTTACACTTTTTATTGTCTTTCCTTGTGCCCCTATGGTTAGTTTTCATTTGTTGTTTTCCCTACTGCTTCCCAATGTATATATATAAAGCTGTTAGCAGTTGCAATGTCTTATATAACCAGCCTTGCTGTTTTGCCTGCTTCTTTTTTTTAATAATCAATTTCGAGGTATCAGAAATACATGGATTTCTTTTGTCGGTATTTTTTCCTAAAATGTCATTTTCTTTTGTTTGTTCTCAATTTTTAACAGATTTTTAAAAGGTGGGACAGAACTATTTAACCCAAGTCATGCTGGGGAGAGCAATCACGGACGGAGGTAGCTCGCGTTGGCTAAACGATACTACGGAATCTTAAATTTGAATATATGTATAGGTCAAATTAAATTTAAATTATATGGTTTCACCAAAATCTTGTTCTAGCCTCAACGATATCCGTAGTTGTAACTTGCAAGATAGATTTTCAGTCGGTAATTAGATAAATGATTAAAAGCCTAATTCATTTGGAACTATTATTCGAGTTGCTTTACTTACTGCCACAAGATTAAAAAATAAAGTACATTAAAACCAAAATAAATGAATATTCTCTAGACCAGAAAAAATTATTATCTTAGCGAGATTATTTATTTATCGATAATTAAATAATTTACAAATTTATCGATAAATTAATATTTATAATTTACAAAGAATTTTATGTTTTTAAAGAAAAATATATGCATATATCTTATGAAAAGTCATAGTCAAACTTTTTAATGGACAGTAAAAATAAGAAGATATAAGAATTTTAAAAATACATATACATGAGAGATCCTGAGTTCGATTCCCCTAGGATACCTGTGCCTGCTACACCAGACTGTGCCCCAGTAGAACTAGCTACATCAACCTTAGTCATTCCCTGTCCTCCACTAAGTGCTCCACCGCTTTGATGCTGCAGTATCCTTTTGTATCATCAGTGGACAATCTCTCTTAATATGATCCTTTAAATTGACAAGGTCTGGTATGGTATCTATCACAAGAAGTGCACCGTGGGTTCTGAGTTCTACCAGATCTATCCGTCCTCTGTGTTCCCGAGGTAGTAAACCTCACGGAGTTACTATCAAAAGGTTGTGCAGAACTCTGACTTTGTATAGAACCATGACTAGTAGACTAGCTTCTTAACTAAAACCAGTAGGTCTACTACCGCTAAAAGATCCGGATTCAAAACCACTCCTCTTTAATGGACCCTGACTGGGGTCACCCACACTATCAAAAGGTTGATGCTTCTCTACACGAGAATGCCCTTCAGTGATGCTCCTCTCTACCCTCATAGCTGCTTGGACGAGGACTCCAAACTGAGTATTGTAGACCACAATCACAAACTGAGTGAATCTCCTCCCTCAAACCATCCTCAAACCTTCCTCAAAACGACGACACTTATCTTCCTTAATTGCCACTAATGCAGGAGCATACTTGACTAAAGCAAAGAAAGTGGATGTGTATATTTAATGATCTTGGGTTGTCGTTCCAACAGAGATCGATGACCCTAAACTCTTAGGTAGCGTTGACAGGAACCGCCCCAGATTCCACCCTGGAACCCAAGGTGGCCCTGCGGGGCCCACCTTAGAAGAGTCTCCACCGAAAATCCGGCATAAACTCTCCTAAGAGTAGACTACCCAAAACCGGTGAAAAACAATCCCCAACACTTCCAACAACAATTTAACCCACTAACCATTCCGAGCCTACATGCTCGCCACATAAACTCAATCTTCAACCAGTTCTCCTAAAACAATTTCCAACAATACTTATTTTGATAAATCAGAGCAATTCTAATTACACAACTAAAAAGATAAAAGTAGGACGAACAATTATCCTACTCCAGAACTATAGAAACAACGGGGAAAATATAAGCCTCGAACTCATTGCGTGGCCCGACCTCAACTAACCTGCAAAACTGGGCAATTTAAAACCGAAGGGCCCAGGGGAAAAGCATTTTAAGAAAACGTTAGAGTGAGTGAACAAAAATAGATGAATTAAAAGAAATAATAATTACTTTTCCCACATTAAAATCACAATAAATCCATGATGATAATAAATATGACATCTAAACATGCATGACGACCAAGGGTCATACCTACATGGCCGTTGGCTAAGGGCCATACCAACTTAGCCAAGTCGAGGGTCATACCAACTCGTCGAACGTGCCTGTAGGGTCATACCAACTACAGGTGTCTGTAGGGCCATACCTACTACAGACAATGCGAATGCATACATGTACAACTCCAAATCACAACTCATACAATGCTCAACATCAACCACTACCAAACACAATAGTCCAAATTCCCGAAAGAATAACAAACCCACGTTCACAACCAATCACAATTAAATGCTTGGAAAACACAAAACTTCATGCAATTTATCTTTAAAAGGAAAGTCCACTCACAGATAACCGAATCAATCCGACGCGTGCTGAGATCCTCCTCGACATCCTCCTGTACAAAATAATCATTACCGAACCTTAAACCACAAGTATTCTTTAATTATCCAAACAATCATATTCCCTTGATCCAACCGTCAAATAACTTCCAAATAATTATCTAAGCATGTTCACCAAATTTGGTAACCATCTGACGGTTACACGATAAACTAGAACTAACTCCGTTGGATTACGAACCGATAAATAACCGAATAAATTCTCAAACTTCGTCAAATTCCTACAAATCATACATCATTGTGTTCGCAATCGAAAATACAGCTAACAGGTCAAACTACATCATCCAAGGAGGCCGGACGCGCCGCCACGCGCCGCCTAAAGAGGTTGCGCGTGGGCCCACGCGCGCCGTCGATATCAAGCATCTCCGATGGTCACCAAATTTTACCACAAAGTAGATCACAATACCAGAAACAACTTTCATAACTAAGACCAAGTCTAATTCTGCCTAAAAGTGGTCGGATTTACCTCAAAGCCGACGGTGGCCGGAATTTCAAATCCTCGATTCGTCGCCGTCCGGCGACGGATAGGAGTCGGAGTTGGTGGCGCGGAGTTCGCCGTGAGGAGGGCTACAAAGCCCGGTACGTGGCCTAGCTCGGATTGGCCGGAATCGTGGCCGGTGACGGTGACAGTTCCGCGCGATTTCGTGTGAACTTCTCTCGTTGTTTTCTCCTTCTACACTTCGATTCGTGGCTAGAAACGGCTATAGACCGAAGAGGAGGAAGAGATGAAGAGAATGGGACCAATTTTGTGGTCGGAGGTGGCCGGAGGAGAGAGAAATCGGCCGGAGAGGGGATTGGTTACTGTAGCGGGTCGGGGGAGATCGGGGCTGAGGAGAGAGAAACGGGTTTCCCGAAATGGAAACCCAAAATGGAAACTTCCCATTTAAAGAAACTTCTATAAACAGTAATCTCAACTTCCGCTGACCATAACTTCTCCATACGAACTCCGATTACAACGTACTTTGTGTCCACGAACTCGGTTTTACGTCCTCTACAATATCCGTGAAGAAAACTATTTCAAATTCTTTCCCGATCAAAAAGTCAACTCTGAAGCCTCTACTAACATTATTCGAAGCTCGAAAATTAATCCATTTGCTAAACCACCACAACAATTATTTAAATAAAACTTAATTTGGTCCGGGTCGTCACAATCTCCCCTCCTTAGAAAATTTCGTCCCCGAAATTTCGTGCTCTTCGATCCTCCAGTTGAATTATGTTGTGAAGTCTTGCACGAGTCTCCAAACTCCCTCGTTGTACACTATCCTGCTGAGTCCGCTATACCAGTGTGAACGCCGCTACTAGAGGTTCCTCTACAAGGTTAACTAGTACTGTAACCAAACACTGAAAGTACCTCCATCTTTCGACTCTGAACAGTCCCACTTGTAGTAACCCTGGCGGCCACACTAAAAACAAATACTATTATCTGGTTGTCATTGCTACTACTACCTGTCGCTGCCCCTCGTAATACCTTCATTGTATAGACATGGCGGATAACTCCTCTGGGTTGGTAAATCGCTAACAATTTGAGATAATGTACTACTTACTCTAAACCGTTGCTTAACACCATGTTCGTGTCTCCTGAAATTAGACCAAACTAAACTGAGATTACTGAATCCACTACTACTCGATGATCTGATTCCTGAAGAAGCCTTCTTTGACTAGAACCATCCTCCTCCAAACTCGTTAACCTCATGAGGTCGCCCAAACCTCAGATCTCGCACTTCGAAATGATGTGAACTTCTTACCCGAAATCTCACCCTCTGTAATTGACATCCTGTCCTGATACCCGTACAAGAAACTAATTTGAACTCCTGTCACTTACCCTTCCTACCAATACCATACTCGGCATTCAACTACAAATTTACAACACTCGTCAAGTCGTCCACCTGCCAATTTCGTTCGATACCAAATTCGGATCCATAACACCCACAAACCTTTCTGTTCTAGTTTCCTGATTTACTCTCAACTACTTATAGAACAAACACCAAAACTCAGGGGTCCTGCCCCACCATGATCTAAAAACCATCCGTACCACACTACTGAAGAAACTAATTCAACACAACTCAGGGGTACCACCCCTACCATGCCACAAACAATCTGTACTGAGCTACTGAAGAAACAAATCGAACGCCACATCTAAGGGGTACTGCCCCTGACCACGCGATACCATGCCAATAAAACTGTCCTCACTGTCCCACCACTTGCGCTTCTCGATCGGCAAAGAACTCGTGTTCCTATGAGGTCGGCCACAACCACGACGCATAAAACAATCTCGGAATTCAAGTCATAGACTCGAGAGTAAACGGTATCTAGCTGCGTACTTCTCATACTTGATGGTACTAACACCGAAGAGTATATGATGGGGACCGCCGCGGACGGGACATCACTCGGGAGGTGCTAAGTACACCAAGCATTTAAAGTACAAAAACTAGACCAGTCTACAGAATCATCTAACCTAATGCTCTGATACCAAGTTGACAGGAACCGCCCCAGATTCCACCCTGGAACCCAAGGTGGCCCTGCGGGGCCCACCTTAGAAGAGTCTCCACCGAAAATCCGGCATAAACTCTCCTAAGAGTAGACTACCCAAAACCGGTGAAAAACAATCCCCAACACTTCCAACAACAATTTAACCCACTAACCATTCCGAGCCTACATGCTCGCCACATAAACTCAATCTTCAACCAGTTCTCCTAAAACAATTTCCAACAATACTTATTTTGATAAATCAGAGCAATTCTAATTACACAACTAAAAAGATAAAAGTAGGACGAACAATTATCCTACTCCAGAACTATAGAAACAACGGGGAAAATATAAGCCTCGAACTCATTGCGTGGCCCGACCTCAACTAACCTGCAAACTGGGCAATTTAAAACCGAAGGGCCCAGGGGAAAAGCATTTTAAGAAAACGTTAGAGTGAGTGAACAAAAATAGATGAATTAAAAGAAATAATAATTACTTTTCCCACATTAAAATCACAATAAATCCATGATGATAATAAATATGACATCTAAACATGCATGACGACCAAGGGTCATACCTACATGGCCGTTGGCTAAGGGCCATACCAACTTAGCCAAGTCGAGGGTCATACCAACTCGTCGAACGTGCCTGTAGGGTCATACCAACTACAGGTGTCTGTAGGGCCATACCTACTACAGACAATGCGAATGCATACATGTACAACTCCAAATCACAACTCATACAATGCTCAACATCAACCACTACCAAACACAATAGTCCAAATTCCCGAAAGAATAACAAACCCACGTTCACAACCAATCACAATTAAATGCTTGGAAAACACAAAACTTCATGCAATTTATCTTTAAAAGGAAAGTCCACTCACAGATAACCGAATCAATCCGACGCGTGCTGAGATCCTCCTCGACATCCTCCTGTACAAAATAATCATTACCGAACCTTAAACCACAAGTATTCTTTAATTATCCAAACAATCATATTCCCTTGATCCAACCGTCAAATAACTTCCAAATAATTATCTAAGCATGTTCACCAAATTTGGTAACCATCTGACGGTTACACGATAAACTAGAACTAACTCCGTTGGATTACGAACCGATAAATAACCGAATAAATTCTCAAACTTCGTCAAATTCCTACAAATCATACATCATTGTGTTCGCAATCGAAAATACAGCTAACAGGTCAAACTACATCATCCAAGGAGGCCGGACGCGCCGCCACGCGCCGCCTAAAGAGGTTGCGCGTGGGCCCCACGCGCCGTCAGTATCAAGCATCTCCGATGGTCACCAAATTTTACCACAAAGTAGATCACAATACCAGAAACAACTTTCATAACTAAGACCAAGTCTAATTCTGCCTAAAAGTGGTCGGATTTACCTCCAAAGCCGACGGTGGCCGGAATTTCAAATCCTCGATTCGTCGCCGTCCGGCGACGGATAGGGTCGGAGTTGGTGGCGCTGAGTTCGCCGTGAGGAGGGCTACAAAGCCCGGTACGTGGCCTAGCTCGGATTGGCCGGAATCGTGGCCGGTGACGGTGACAGTTCCGCGCGATTTCGTGTGAACTTCTCTCGTTGTTTTCTCCTTCTACACTTCGATTCGTGGCTAGAAACGGCTATAGAACTGAAGAGGAGGAAGAGATGAAGAGAATGGGACCAATTTTGTGGTCGGAGGTGGCCGGAGGAGAGAGAAATCGGCCGGAGAGGGGATTGGTTACTGTAGCGGGTCGGGGGAGATCGGGGCTGAGGAGAGAGAAACGGGTTTCCCGAAATGGAAACCCAAAATGGAAACTTCCCATTTAAAGAAACTTCTATAAACAGTAATCTCAACTTCCGCTGACCATAACTTCTCCATACGAACTCCGATTACAACGTACTTTGTGTCCACGAACTCGGTTTTACGTCCTCTACAATATCCGTGAAGAAAACTATTTCAAATTCTTTCCCGATCAAAAAGTCAACTCTGAAGCCTCTACTAACATTATTCGAAGCTCGAAAATTAATCCATTTGCTAAACCACCACAACAATTATTTAAATAAAACTTAATTTGGTCCGGGTCGTCACAAGCGTGGAAACCGATAAACTTTAGCAATGAGATGAAGAGATTAGGAATGGAAAGAGTGAGTAGTTTGGACTATGTGTGAGTGTAGTGATCGATTTGTAAATAAATGATGAAATGTCAATGACAATCAAGCAAGTAAGGAAGGTAAGTAAGTAAATGCAAGCAAAGTAAAGAGAAAGTGTTTGCAAATTTAGAAGATGCTGGGGTTTTCGGGTTGACCCAAATCCAATGCAACAAGTAACACTTCATCAACAAGTGCATGCCGATGTGTTTACGAATCAAGTCTCGTATCCTAGTCATGCTATGGCTTTAGAACCGTGTTTCCAATGGTATTCGAATGTCATGCTATGGGTCATTAGAACTCTCTAGTTATCTTAAGGAATTTCTCTATGCTGCTTAATACCAAATTAATTTCCTTAAGTTCTTAACAGGCGTAAAGCATCGAAACATAGGAAATCAAACAAGAATTTCTCATCACATATGCTACCAATTGCCAGACTATGTATGGTTACCAATCCCGCCCAAGCACATCATGATAGGTTGATTAACATGCTAAAGAAGTGATAAATTCCTAAGAACAAGTAATCAACACATATTGAATTAGGTAAAACACATGTATTCATTAAACACAATGTATTTATTCATCATAAAAAGCATAACAGTCACATTAATTAGACTATGGCACATAACCCTAGTCCCCAACAAGGTCACTACTCATTACTCATCAACATAAATATCATCATAATACAAATTTAAGCTCTAAATACAAGTAGAAAATAGAGTAAGGATGAGGAATGCTCAATAAGTCTTGGCTGCCCTAAGATTGTGTCATTCAATGAGGGATGCAAGCTCTAGACTCCTTCTCTTTTGTCACGCCCCGGACCCGGTGTCGGTGGATTTTAAGCACCTAAATCCGAATCCGAGGTGTGAGCGTTAAAATGTAAAAACAAAACCTTACAAAGAGAAATTATACCGTCTTCTAAGTTCTAATCCACTCTCGTCTTTAACCGTTTCGAAACTCGTAGGTTAAACCTGTAAAACAACAACCTATTGTAGGGGTGAGCTTTCGTCCTCGCTGCTCAGTAGGGACAAAAACATTTTAAAGAACACATTATGATTAAAATAACTACAATGATATTGATGCATGAATGTCAAATGAACTTCATTTATCTATCCGTTAGTCCATATAACTCCACAAACAGAGCCTACACGTCCCATACCGTGTATTTTACCAATCGGGGGTGACTCTGAATGTTTCCTTATATGATCTAACACCCGTAACAATTCAACCCATATATCCATTTTGCTAGTCATCTTGCCCAACCTCGATCACCAGTTTCGCACAGCTCTATTAGCCCACATGAAATCTGGTCCCTACGAGTCAGACTCAACTACACAAAATCTATTTCCAATATAATTCATTCTTTTTATATCCATCCACCTTCCTCAAATCATAATCAAATTTATTCCCAATGATATATCCTTCTATATGCCATGATGCATCACAATATATCAATAGTAATAAGCAATTAGATACGTATTTATGCTTGCATATAAGATATCAATCACCGTATATCAAACAAGCATGCTATTCAAACATCGCAAGCAAACAAATCATTTAAAAAGGTTCCCCAAGATCTCCTACCTTGATTTCAGTAATAATACATGCCGCTACGTTAGCTCCTTGTCGTTACTGCTGCACTAGACGAACACTTGTATCCAAATCGCAGGTTCCTATGAGAAATACAAACTATTTAAAATGTAATCCTCCTTTAACTTAAAGCTAGACAAAAGGACTTACTAATTGGAACCTAGGACTTTTAACTACAAACACTATACTATGGTACGGCCTTAAGAGAAAGACAAAACTGCAGTTTTCAGAAATTCCTGCAGCATACCAGTAAATTTGGAAATTCATAAATAAATTCAGAAAAATCAATTTAATGAAATTCCAACTCTCAAATATTGTTTGAAATGTCTACTAAAACTTTCATGAAGATACCACCTTCAAATTCTCAAAGGAAAAGTACAGTTTTTAATAAGAAAGTCGCTGGGTCAGAAATCCAGAAAAGTAGATTTGGCAGTGCAAACCTGTAAATTTGTAAATTCATAACTAAATGTAGAAAAATCATTTTTAAGAGATTCTAGTTCTGAAATAGTCATTGAGATGTCTACTATAAATTCTCAGAAGGAAACAACTTCAAAATATGAACACAGTAGTTCAGTAATTAACAAAACCGTTGCTGGGTCAGAAACTGGGAAACACAATTCAAGATTACAAACCTTTAGTTTCAACCTTAAGTTAAACCAATCAATACTTAACCAAAAACTATAAACTTAAACTGTAATTGAAGCCTTATGTTCTAACTTTACAAGCAGGTTCAAGGAATTAAAAGAATCAAAATTGTCCCAAACCACAACTAACTTCAATAAACCCGTACAAGTCATAAACCCCAAAATTTCAAATCTTGAAATACTACCAGAAACTATAAACCAAGGATACAATCATGTAGAGCATGTTGAGGGGATAAAGTCTGATACCTAACTCATCGCCGTTCATGACCGGAAACGCCGGAAAACATAGAAAATCCGCCGGAAAACCAAGAAGCTTTGGAGCTTCAATTCTCTCTCTCTCTTCATCTCTCTTCATCGATTTGAGAAACTAAGAGCACAGTTGTTCTTCCCTCATCAAGACGAAGCTAGAGGCACCAATTTAAGCTGCCGTCGTGGCCGGAATCGGAAAGCACGATCGGACCTGCCGGACCTTCTCTCTTCCATTTCTCTCGTCTCCGGCGTCGGCTTGACTAGTCACGACCACCCACGTGCTCACCATAGCGAGACGAAGCTTCCGGTACCCTTTTTACGCCGTGAAGTGGCTGGAGAAGGAAGGTGGTTTCGGTGGTGTCGTGGAGAGGGAGGAGAGACGGTGAGAGAGGTCTGGGAAGAGAAAGTTTTGGATTTTTTTCTAATTTAAAACCCACCCGACTTAAAGCCAACGGCCAAGATTAAACGGTGGAGAGATCAATGGTCCAGATCTCACCACAACCAAAATCCTAATTTTAAATAATTTTGAACTTCCAACAATAATTAAAAACAACTCGGGTCTCCGGAAAATTCCACGAAAATTACTACGAACTCGTAACGATGTCTATTTTCTAATTGTGACCTCAAAAATAAAATTTGTCCAACTTTAAAATTTGAGATCTCACATCTTTGCTGCTCCTTGGCTCTAGACTAAACATCTTTTGACGAATTGATGAGGATCCCCAGCAACAAGTAAGATGTACATGTAGAGGAGGTCGTTGTGAACAACTTTGCAGAAAGATGGAAGTGGAAATGGGGTGAAGAGCTGAAGAATAGCTGCCAAAAGATACCTAAATACCTAAGTCTAGGTTTATATACTAAGGGAGGGAAAGAATGGAAGGTTAGGATTGTGTTTGGGTAGATCTAAAGGCTAGAAATAAGATGTACATACCATGCATATTACCATACCACCAAACATGTGTAACACCTGGGGTGAGGGCGCACATGACATGGTGGGCCTCGAGCATGACATACATCATGTAGCCCGACACCTGAGCTACCTCGTCGGAGTGGAAGCCGGCCAAGATCTCATTGGGAGGTCGCCCTCCCATAATCGCCAAGAGGCTTCGTGATAAGCAATGGACTAGTAAAATAGACATTTGCATCCCACATTGGAAACATGTAAAAGGAGAGGAGACTCTCTTACGTATGAAAGGGACCCCTCTCCCACTTATAAATGATCCCTTGATCTCATGTCTTATATATCACATGTATATGTACTCTCCTCCCATTCATAGTGAAATATTATCCAAGTGGACGTATCCACCCTTCATGGGAGGTGAACCACTATACATCTTGTGGTCTCTCTCTCTCTCTCTCTCTCTCTCTCTCTCTCTCTCTCTCTCTCTCTCTCTCTCTCTCCCATCATATTGCACTTCTGACTTAGTCCTCATGAATCTAGATAGAAACATTTGTCTGGTCACCAATTGTCGTTGGTCACTCGGTGCCCGCTAGTCACTCAATTGCCCGCTGGTCACTCATTGCTCGTTGGTCACTTCATTGCCCGCTGGTCACTTCATTGCCCGCTGATCACTTATGAACGGTGCTGAGCACTACTATAGGCACCCTGTGACTTTCTTCTCTTCTTTCCGTGCAAACAACTAAGGGAGAAAACAATTATCTTCCTCTCGCACTACTACAAAAAAGGCTTCATACAATGGTCAAAAACCGTCGTCTGTATCCTATTTTTGCCGTTGACTGAGGCGGCCTCGACCCTTCCGTGTTCAGACGACATATTTTACCGTCGTCTAGAAAGAATATGGACGACAGATAATTTTGTAACCGTTGTGGGCTTTCATAGGCAAAAATATCGACATATTATACGTTGTTGAAGTTTCAATCATATAACGGTTTTACTCTAGCAATTGTTGTCCAACTTTCATTCAGAAGACGGTTTTAGCTAATATCTGTTGTATATATTTGCTTTTAAATTAGTTTTTGTGTGCATTGATACGACACATTCAATTCTCGTCATTGTGAGAAAACATGTTGGACGACAGTTTTTAGTCATTCTTGTTGTTTGAGTTCGTGTTCGACAATAATTATAGTCAAACCCGTCATGTAAATTGTTGCAATAACATTGAATCCTGATACTAATATAAAGATACTAATAGTGAGCAAAAAAGAATTTACTATTGATAAAAGGAATGAATACAAATTGTATGGAGAATGTGACGAAAGCCTAAACTTCTCATAATACAACGAAACAAAAGAACAATAAGTAGACCAAAGTTATTGGAGGCAGTATATAAGTAGAACAATAATAACACCAATGAATATACTGAGATTCTTCTTTTTCTTCAGACTCCACTTCTTCCTCCTCTTCGGCTTCTTCCTACGGAAGTATAGACACAAGTCAGCTCATAGAATACGAAAGTACAAAAGTAGTTGAAAACTTGAAACAAGTTTATCAATTACAAAACTTGACAATAAGAAAAATGTCCCAGCTATAAACCTACAATAACTTTGGTCCCAGAAAAACTTCCACAATTTCTGTCCAGGCATACAAATATAAACAATAAGCTGGAGGAAAAGAACCAAGAATAAACCTACTTACAAACTCATTTGGTAAAGACCATCTTGCACAAGCTGAAAAATAAATGAGAGAGAGAGAGAGAGACTTATACCCATTGCAAAGGGCTCAACTAATCTTTGAGTACCCAATTAAATCAGAGACAAGGGTTATGTCTGATTTGCACTTATTTATAGCGCAAATTGTATTCCTAATCACGAGGCTTAAGCTTATCCGAAGGCATTTTGTTACTACTAATATGCGTTTTCATGATTTTAGGTTACTTATGTGACTTGAGGTAATTCGGCACAAGAAGGTGCATTTTGACTACTTTTGGGCACACTTCCGAGAAGAGGACAAGAAGTCAACCGTGGCTTCTAGACATTGAAGATTGCATAAATTTACCTTCGGAAGACGTTGTCATTGAAGGCCTTGAAGAATCGAAGAAAGGAAGGAAAATGAAGAAATTACATTTCCGGCGATTTTTCCGGCAAACCACCACCACAAGAGGCGGCAGCACCGCCGGACCACCACCGGAGTACCACCACAGAAGGAGAGACTCTCCTACACCAGCCATGCACATGTGTGACACAGGTCACACATCCATTCAGCCCCCCACATGCCCATTACATCCCACTCACCATTATTCCCTCCACTTCCCCTTTCTTTTCCATTTCTTTTCTCTCCACTCACCCTAGCCAACTCACTCCACTAGGAATCCCTAGTGCACCCTTGGAGGCTCACCAGACTCTCCCAAGCCATTCTCATTCAGTTACTCACGTTTAGGAAGAAACCCTAGGTGATCCACCCAGTTTTCTCTCGACAAAGCTTGCTGAAACACACACAGACGCACCAAGCGCCCGGACGCCACTACCATCCGCCCGGACGCCAGTGCTTCTGCCCGGATTTGTTCTTCCATTTTCACCACTTTCCACCACCCATCTCACTTCCATCCCTTCACGAAATATCTTCCAAACATCCTAAACACTACAACCATACACTTTCCACCACCATTCCATCGATCTACCTTCACCACAAGTTGCCATCCATTGAGACATCAAGAGTTGGGA
Organism: Rubus idaeus; assembly: GCA_030142095.1. Classification (NCBI taxonomy): domain Eukaryota; kingdom Viridiplantae; phylum Streptophyta; class Magnoliopsida; order Rosales; family Rosaceae; genus Rubus; species Rubus idaeus. The sequence goes on from CM057965.1 coordinate 21,536,095, forward strand.
AGCTTGGAGATAAGTTGGAGCTTGTAGAGGAAGAGGGTTGTTCAAGGAGGCTTGCTACATACTTGGAGTCACCAAGGAGCTGCTGGCCATCGACATCTTGAGCATTTTCTCAACTTCTTCACTCTTACTTTGAACTTATGCTTTCTTATTTGAGATTATTGATGTATATGACAATGAATTGTGAGTAGTTCATTAGGTTGGGGGCTAGGGTTGTGTGCTCTAGCCCATGATGATGCATGTTTTGATGATTTCTCTTGAGTATGCATGATGAATTCGTTTCTGGATATGTTCATTGGGTAAATGCAGTTTTGTTTGATGTTTGTTCATGAATCTAATTAATTCTCAAGCATGTGTAACTTAACTTGTTAGGATTCTATGCTGATTACATTTTATCCTATGTGTTTACAATGAGCATGATGAGTTTATGTCAACGGACTGAGTTTGTTTGAATCTTGATTCTTGAATCTCTATACCTAGGAAGTTTGTTTGAGACCCTAACAAGGCTCGGATAAATGGACTAGGAGTATTTGTGACCCTAATAAGGCACAAAATAGGCCTAGAAGAGTCAATCCTAGAACCATAACATGGCTAGGATAGGGGTTTGATCCTTAGTGAATTCATTGTTGCATGTTCTTGAGAGTTGTCATACATTTGATTGGGGTAGAGTGAACCCGAAACCCCAATCGTTTTGCATCCATTTGATCACACAACAATTACACTTTTGTTGGGCTTGTCACCTCAACAACACACAAAGCTATCAACACAAACACTTGTGTTCTTGTTTCCACAATTTCATGTAGATTAGATTGGTTACTTAGCTACTGTCCTTGCCACATTTGGTCACTGTTTTGGTCACAAGTCACCCAAGAGTGACACACTTTGAACACTACAAATCCATGTTGCACATACTTCACTTCTAAGTACATACATCATCTCTAATCACATCACTTCTAGTGCATTGTATATCTTGTTTGCATTTGTTCACCAAGTAGGGATCTTGGGCCTTCCAATCCCTTGGGTACGACAACCCCTGGTCACAATTTACCACCCACTACACTTTGACGGCGATACTCACAAACAACCCCGTAATTATCGTTGAGTCAATGTCATCACAAGAAATCGGTTTAGAACTGTGTACGAAACTAATCAGAAAATAAACCAAAAAGTAACAAAAATGAAAACTCCAGAAATCGAAAAAATTGAGGGGCTAATATATATGGCAAAGACAAAGACAAATCGAACAAAAATGACAAAGACATAATACCTCAGCTATAAACAAAAATAAATTATATTCAATAGAGAATCATACGATGCTTACCTAAGCAAGCTTCACAACTACCTCATAATCAATTTCACCATGTTTAGCTATTCCAGCAGCATGGATTTTAAGAATTTCCATTCTTGGTTGTTCATTAGGCAATGGATTCTCTATTTTTTGGTCTAGTCTCCCACGTCGGAGAAGTGCAGGATCTAGAACATCAGGTCTATTAGTTGCCATGATCATTTTCACCTACAGAAGTACTACCTGACAACTGCCACACAGAGCTACTACTCACCTTACTATAACTAGGCAGTAGGGCCGCGCATTGCTGCAGCTTTAGAAGCGGTAGTGTATTTTCAATTGGTATTACAAACTTGACAAAGCAAAGAGAAACTGTAGAAATCGTGTTTGAAAGAAGGTTATGAATAGAAAGGAAATGACCAAACTATAAAAGGAAAGATTGTTATACATAGCAGAACTAACAAAAGGAGTGCCCGCACCTAGCCGCGGGTTTAAGATCTCTTTAGTTACAATATGTTAAAAACCAAAACGATGCAAGTACAAAAAATGAAGGAAAAAATGATTATCAGCTAAACATGCATATATATCCCTTAATAACCACAAAAATCTTGGGATTCATACTCTTCTGTTGCTAGCTAACTCATACTTGTATATGTATGCTTTCAACGGGTTCCTCAAAGGTAAAGCACAAATTGAGGCTTTGTCATCTATCTGCAGACAGCTGAGTACATACAAAATCCGAGCATATAAATAATATTTAATACAAAATGAGTTTACAATTAACAACTTAGCTGATAGGAGCACAAAGTGTGACGTTTTTAATGTGTTTTCCCTACTATTTGGCTATGATTTAATTGTAACTTTGCTATTTTAGCTTAGTTTCCATATTTAAGTCCAAAATGATGTATTAATGTGAACATGTGCAGAAATGAAGTCTAATGGGCTTTTGCGAGGCCCATTAAGAGGTGGTCTGCCATGAGGCCCATTAAGAAGGGGGCCCAAACCCAAGATGGAAGGCCCAAATCCATGAAGGAAGGCCCAAGTTCACAAAGCATGAGGAAAGGCCCAAGCCCAGATTTTCGGACATTCTGCCTGTGCAGATTAGTCAATTTGCGAAGCCCCTATCTCCCAATTGCACCGTTGGATCTAGCTGCATTTTTGATACACGCTGCATTCAAATTTCAAATTTCAGATTTCATAATCATCCAACCGTCCAAACGTCCAATATTCCATTCTGAGTGCGCATAGCTCAGTGCTGCCTGCTTTCTAATTCTTTCATTTTCCTTTATTCTCAATGCTCCACTCACCCACATATTTCCACCCATATCACCACACTATCTTTGTTGCTTTCTTCCCACATCATTAGTGCTTAGTTTCTTTTACCTAAATAAATGGTTAATTGCAATATGACTACATTTCCACCATTCCACTCACCATTTCTTTTTCTCCCACTCAAATTCCACTTCTCTTCCCTTTCTTTCTTTATTTCTTTCATTGTCTTCTTCTTCCTCTCCCTTCTCCTATAAATAGCAGCCTCATTCTTCTCTTCAAACACACCCCAATGGGGAGGGACAAACCCTCCTCTTTCTCTTCTCCCTCTCACATCATATTTTCCATTCTCTAGTATTTAGGGTTTTCAAGACTTCAAGGAGGAGAAGAAGGAGATGTCACCATCACCACCAGCCATCAACCATCATCACCACCATCATCATTACCTTGGGAATCTCGGCTTTGAGTTACTTGCTTTCAAGGATTCAAAGATCAGTGGTCTTCGAGTTCTTCATGCTCTCCATATGGTGTAATTCGACTTTATTCTTTAAATTCTCTATTGAGTTCCTCTTTGTTGCTTGATTATTCTTTGTATTAGTTAACATGACATGATTTATATAATTTTCAGCCTATATTTATGAGTTTATTTAGTTATTAGATTCTAATTAATTAGTTCATCTAGTAGCTTATGTGACTCCGGTTACTTGATTCTGTTTTATAGAAAACTTTTATGTGTTTATGTTATAGGGTTCGAAACTTATAATATTTGCATATAATTGGAGCTAGAGTTAGGGATTACAATTCACCTAATAGTTTTGGAAACCTAATTCACGAGTAGTAAAGGCTTTGGGCAAAGGTCGGTGTCAAATAAAAAGGATTGCGGACATATGGACTTTTCTATAATGGGTCGTGCACTTTGATTAACAACTCTTCTTCTATGCGTTAAACATGGTTTGACTAGCTAGCTTTCTAGACTAAGATGGCGTGTTTAATTGGTTAATCTAGGTGCTTTCACTTAGGTTAATTTTCGTAGAGAGGTTTTATTTGGGGAATGGTTAGCTTCTAACTTTCCACATATGTTAATTTCGGTTTCATGGCTAGGGAACTTGGTTAATTTTCGGTCCAATAATTGGTAAACTTGTATACTTGTGGCTGAACTTTATATTCTTTATGTTCCATCCCATCTTATTTAATTTATTCTTTGTAGATTTAATTAATTTATTTCATTCAATTTATTTCTTTAACCCCCTTTTTACTTTGTACATATGTATATATTTATACTTTATACTTGTTAATAATTCTTTATTTTATTTAATTCTTGTGACAATTTTTGTTAGGTACACCCTTTGATCTCCGTTGTGAACGATACCCTACTTACCACTATACTACTACCGATAGGGTTTTTTTAAATTGATGCTCATTTTGGGCCTATCAATTTTTGGCGCCGTCGACGGGGATTGAAAATTGTTCCTAACTAATTTATTATTATTTTTTGTGTGAATATTTGTGAATAATACTTGTTTATACTTGTTCATATTTTGTTACACTTAGTAATTTATTTAGGTGTCTTTTATATAGTTGATTATTTTTTGTTGTTGTAAGTTGTAATTTGAACGGAATAGGTAAGGTCCTTTTATTAATATTGGCCTAAACCCTTCATTTGTACCTTGCTAAGGTCACTTGAGGTTGAGGGCGGCCTTTATTAACACTTGGAGAATTGTCGAACACTTAAGTGCTTTCTCAACTGAGTAAGGGGCACATGAATGGTGTCTAGATATGATCGAGACCCTGGGTGACGGGTTTGTAAAATTGGATTCAGAGGACTAGTCCACTAAATGAATCCTGCCTCTAGCTTATCTCTTGTGATCTGGCCATTCGCCTTCTGAAAACACGGAAAGTCATTTAAGTTATAAAAGAATTAGGAGAATTAAAAAGATAAAACACCTAATCCTTTTAGGACTAGTAAACCTTGCGCAACATCTCTTTTCTCTCTAGGAAGTGGCGGCACAAAACCCTAATCTTTTAGGATTTTGTTTTCTTTTTCTTTGCGTTAACTACTCCTTGTCCTACAAGGAATGTGGCCGGCCCCTTCTTCTTCTCCTTATGAACAAATGCGGCACAAACCCTAATGGGTCTAGGGTTTGCGCAAAGACTTCTTGGACTTGGGCTTTTCTTATGGATTTGGGCTTCTAACTTGGGCCTCGTGGCAGCCCACCTCTTAATGGGCCCCGAAAAAGCCCATTAAGCTTCGTAATTTTCCGAGCCTCGATTTTCCATTCTGAGCACAAAATAGTTTTCCTGGTTGAACTAGGTTTCCTACTTCCATTAGGATTCCTGTCTTCATTAGGATTCCTGCCAAAGTCAGGAAAGATTCAAATTAGGAAGGTTCCCTAAATCAATTAGGAAAGTCAAAACAGGAAAGTTTCTTAAAAACTTTATTTCCGCACATGCTCGTAAATATATATCACTTAGGGACTCAAAGATAAAAACTAAGCTAAATAGCAAAGTTAATCAATAAAACGCAGCTAAATATTAGGGAAAACACATTAAAAACGTCGCATATAATGCTCCTATCAATAAATACTAAAATAGAAATGAAAATAAATAAAGAAAAGAATAAATATAAAACATAAACAAGGGAAAATAAAATGGAGATTTTAATATGGATTTCGCCACCGCGTGTGGTGGTTGCGCCGCCAAGTGTGGTGGTTCGCCGGTAAAATTGCCGGGATTCGAAACGTCTTTCGAAATCTTCGTACACGTTCTGATTTCCACATCCGAGGAATGACCGGTGTCATTAAATAATCGAAAAGTCACTGTTGACTTTCCGAAATTGCGCTGTAAACCTCCAAAATTCACCTTTTATGTGTAAATTAGCATTTTTCACATATTTTCCCTGAAAACACGAAAACAAACATTAAACCGACAAATAAGCTTTCAGAATAGCATCCATCCAAGTATTTAGAGCACTTTATGAACGTATTTTACGTTCACATCACTCATCAACCAACTCTCCACAATTAATCCATAAATCATTAGATCATAAGGACTTTCAATGGTGTAATGGGGCCAAAGGTTAGGGGTTAAAAGAAACGAAGGGAAAGGAAATACAAAATGTCCCGAGTGTTCCACAAAACAATTTTGTGACTTGTTTTCTATATGCTTAAACAATCAAACAACCAAACTTTTATTCACCTCCAACCTTTCACACTTTATGAACAAAAACTTCTTATTTTTTTTTTTTGTATATATATTTTTTTTTTACACAACATTTTTTTTAACAACACCCCCACACTTACTTCTTTCACAAACCAGAAGACTTTTCAAGCACAAAATACCACCACAAGTCACAAAATTGTCTCTTTAACACATGTTGGAACAAAGGCAGGTTAGTGTTTAAGCTAAAAACAGGTTAGGAGTAAGCGGGTTAACAAAGAAAAAGGCTAAAAACATGTTAGGCTCAAAAGAGGTTAACCTAAAGGATTAGTGTTTACAGGGATGTAAGTTAGTTTGGCCATGGTGTTTTACTAATGCCTTAATCATCTCTAATTCATCACAGATTAATAAAACATTTCAAGTGGTCTTTGAGCAAGTTCTAGGTTCAAAACTCATGAATTGTGCACACATGAAGAACGAGTAAATGTATGAATGATGCATACATGTGAATATTCAACAGGCTCAAATCCTCACATTTTCTGGGTATGCATAACAATGTATGTTCAAATGTGCTTCTCGGATTGCAATCAACTCATCGAAACAGGTTATGTGAACATGGAAATTCGAGCAATCACAAGTTATGCATATTAAATCTAAAGCAAACTACACAAAGCCTTGACATATAATAAACATTCTCCTAATCACAACAATTAAACTCAATTCATCATCGGAATTGGAAAGAACAAAACACAATAAAACACACAAAAACAACAAAACAGAAGCAAATATTTTTGTCATTCTTTTTTTTTGATTTTTTTTTTGATATAGCTCAAATAAACAAACAAGCACTTTCTAAGACTCAATAGCTCCAAAGCCAGTGCGAAACAAACGAGCTTACAAAACTTTTTTTTTTTTTTCAATTTTTTTTATTAGGGTAACAATACGTGACCACAGTGACTTACTTAGTGCAATGGTAGGTTCAACGCTACCAAGGGAGTAAGTATGATCTAGTCGATATATTGTTACCGTAGAAAACAAAAACAAGTAAATTATTTTTTTGAATTTTTTTAATTTTTCAAATTTTTTCTTTTCTTTTTAATAAACCTTCCCCTCACACTTGAATTAAACATTGTCCTCAATGTTAGACAAATATTTCACGAAAATGAAAAATTCAAGCATGGTTATTGAATTTAAACACACAAACAAAAATAAACCGAAGTAAACACACAAACAGAAATAAACACAAAACAGTTAAGTAAATGAAAAGGGAAACAGAAAGACTCCCCTTTGAAGATCGTGAAGCTCCTCCCGAAGCAAGTCACCAACAGTCACAAACAAGGCTAGCAGGGCCTTGCATCCAACGTTTGCTCCTTAATTGACTGCGGCTCTGATCCTTTGAAGTGTGTCTTGGACAAGGGTTGTTGCCGACTCCACGGCAGATCTGGCAGATGTAGCCTTCACTGAGATCTGGAACACTATAGTCAGCAGTGTTCCATCAAGAATGCATCCGGGTACATTAGGCAGAATGGAGAAGCCTGATGGCATCAATGGAAATGGCCCAGGGTCAGCTCCACATAGCAAAGACTGGAAGATGGAATGGTTGATCGGCGCATAAATCACAGACGACCCCGTTGCATCGGTGCAACACCCCTGGAGAATGAGGAAGTCGTTGTGGTTACTTAAGGCGAGCACCGAAATCTGGTCCCGCGGGACAAGACCTGGTTCCGCGGGTCAAGACCGATGGTGAAGTTTGCTAGCACTTGTACCGAGCTGTCCATCGACATACTATCCCACAGTGGTCTTGTATGCACATCTTTGAGGAACTCAAAGATTCTGGTGTGATGGGAAAGATGCACGACAGAACAGCCAGCAGTACGATTGACTCCAGGGGGCTTGCTCGGATCACCCCTTCTCTTGTTGGTCCTGACCTCCATTCGAGTGTCTCTTGTTCGCTTCGAACAAGTCCAGTGGTGGTACGTGGAGTTGCTGATATCGTTGAAGAAACAGACCGTCATCTGCTTTGCCATTTCTGCAAGCCTCTTCTTCCTTCAGGCGAAATGATAGAGTCACCGGGTGAAGTGTGGATACCTGTGGCGCACATGTAGCGCTCGGCTTGTCGTTGGAGAGTTGAGATCCAACGCTTTGCACCAAAAGCGAACCCTGAATGAACAAAAGGTTCGAAACTGGCCTTCATCTCCTTTTCGCGTACATCCACGTGCTCCACCCAAGTGACCAAGGAAGATCCATTCTGCAAATCACGAATTAGGCATCCGGAGGGGCGTTTTCGGCAAATCGATCTCACGGAAGGCTTCGGATTTGAATGTAATTCATCCACGGAGATATCCACAACGACCCAACTTTCATCCAGTTGTTGGTGAGAGTAACGAACGAACTGGCCTTCACGAGTTGAAACGATGTGAGATGGCACCAGAAACTCGGCCGACATCACTTGCTTCTGCTCCTCGTAGCCTTCGGTGTTGTCGGAGGATAGGATCTCCAACGTCTGGGCGTTTGTGACCATGCTACAGAAGACTGGCAACCATCGACCAACATCCATGAGAATTTGAACGATGGTGGTCGGATAAAGATGGATGGTTGCCGAGTGTCTCGAGGATTCGGATTTGAAGTACGGTGCAGGTTCAGCTCGTTGAAACACTCGCAAGTACTCGGCCCTATTAAGAGTTTCGGGATGAATGGAAGTACCGGGAGTCGGTGAAGTTATCCACAAAGGAAATCCAGCAGTGGCCATGAGCAGGAGCTCATCTTTGGCCTTACGGGCGATATCCGAGATCAAGTCGGTGTGGACTCCGACAAGATCATGAGCAGGTCCGGGAAGGGTGTCAGATGGCAATACGCTGCTCAGATGTCTGGATACCGAACTTCTTCCTATTTCTCGACCCCCAATAATAGATCTGGTCTTCCTCTAGTCCGATTTTCGGACCAAATCTTTCTCGTTGTGGTTTCGTGGGGTGAGAATACACCGCAAAGAAAGCCGCCAGTGCTTCTCTCTGAGCCTTGGTGTATTTCGTCCTCAGAAGTCTCCTATGGACAGGAGCGGCTTCCGGCTCGGCGGGTGGATCAGCAACCAGGATTGGTGTGTGGGGTAGTGGTTGCGGTTGCAGTTGTGGCTCGGTCGACATGCTAGCATCGGCGCTATTGAGCATGCTCGGTGGAATTATTTCAGCCAAGCCTTCAAAGATCGGGTTCTCTGAAGGACCTGCCTGAAATAACTCGCTGAAAGAATTCACTCTCTTGGCCATTTCTGGGTTGGGAAGATAGCTTCTGGGAATTGGGAGGTTTTCTGGGAAAACTCAAGAACACGAAGAACGAGCGAGAATGAGAGAGAGACTAAGGAAAACCTAAGAGAAATGCGTTAAATGAAACACACAAACAGAAGGGAAGGGGAAAGGAGCGGACGCGCGCACGCACAAGCGCCACAGACACAGATCCAGAATTTCGGGATTGAGCGACGAAAGTCGCAAAGAAAACGACCGCGTGCCACAAAAGTCGTAAAGACAATAGTGCACACGCGTCCGAACTATTAAACAATTCGGCCGACGCAAAAGTCGTGCGTCGGCCCAATCAATTTTTTTGATTTTCGATTTTTTTGTTTTTTTATTTTTAGTTTTTAATACTTTACGAAAAGTCGTAAAGTGAACTGACACGCCCAAAAGGAGCATCAATTTAAAAAAAACCCTATCGGTACTAGTATAGTGCATAGTACGGTATCGTTCACAACGGAGATCAAAGGGTGTACCTAACAAAAATTGTCACAAAGAATTAAATAAAATAAAGAATTATTAAGAAGTATAAAGTATAAATATATACATATGTACAAAGTAAAAAGGGGATTGAGTGAGAAATTGAATGAAATAAATTAATTAAATTACAAAGAATAAATTAAATAAGATGGGATGAAACATAAAGAATATAAAGTTCAGCCACAAGTATACAAGTTTACCAATTATTGGACCGAAAATTAACCAAGTTCCCTAGCCATGAAACCAAAATTAACATATGTGGAAAGTTAGAAGCTAACCATTCCCCAAATAAAACTTCTCTACGAAATATTAACCTAAGTGAAAGCACCTAGATTAAAAAATTAAACATGCCATCTTAGTCTAGAAAGCTAGCTAGTCAAACCATGTTTAACGCATAAAAGAAGATTTGTTAATCAAAGTGCACGACCCATTATAGAAAAGTCCATATGTCCGCAATCCCTTTTATTTAACACCGACCTTTGTCCAAAGCCTTTACTACTCGTGAATTAGGTTTCCAAAACTATTAGGTGAATTGTAATCCCTAACTCTAGCTCCAATTATATGCAAATATTATAAGTTTCGAACCCTATAACATAAACACATAAAAGTTTTCTATAAAACAGAATCAAGTAAACGGAGTCACATAAGCTACTAGAAGAACTAATTAATTAGAATCCAATAACTAAATAAACTCATAAATATAGGCTGAAAATTATATAAATCATGTCATGTTAACTAATACAAAGAATAATCAAGCAACAAAGAGGAACTCGAAAAGAGTAATTAAAGATTAAGTTGAAGTACACCATATGGAAAGTAGGAAGAACTTGAAGACCACGAACTCTTGAATCCTTGAAAGCAAGCAACTCAAAGACGAGATTCCCAAGGTGATGATGATGGTGGTGATGATGGTTGATGGCTGGTGGTGATGGTGTAAATAGCTCCTCTCCTCCTTGAAGTCTTGAAAACCCTAAATACTAGAGAATAGAAAATATGATGTGAGAAGGAGAAGAAAAAGAGGAGGGTTTGTCCCTCCCCATTGGGGTGTGTTGAAGAGAAGAATGAGGCTGCTATTTATAGGAGAATGGAGAGGAAGAAGAAGACAATGAAAGAAGTAAAGAAAGAAAGGGAAGAGAAGTGGAATTTAAGTGGGAGATAAAGAAATGGTGAGTGGAATGGTGGAAATGTAGTCATATGGCAATTAACCATTTATTTAAATAAAAGAAATCAAACACTAATGGTGTGGTAAGAAAGAAACAAAGATAGTGTGGTGGGATGGATGGCAAAAATGGTGGTGAGTGGAGCATTGAGAATAAAAGAAGAAGAAAGAATTGGAAAGTAGACAGCACTGAGCTATGCCCACTTAGAATGGAATAATTGACGTTTGAACGGTTGGATGATTCTGAAATTTGAATCCAGAATACTCAACACACAGAGGAAGCGTGTATCCAAAATACAGCAGGATCCAACGGTTCAAGTGGGAGATAGGCGCTTCCAAAGTTAATAGATCTGTACAGGTAGATTGTCCGAAAATGGGCTTGGACCTTTCCTTCTTGCTTTGTGGACTTGGGCCTTTCTGCTTGGATTTGGGCCTTCATCTTGGGCCCACGCCAGTGACTCGATGATACCGAAGGGGTTATTTGTGAGTATCGCTGTCAAAGTGTAGTGGGTGGTAAGTTGTGACCAGGGGTTGTCGTACCCAAGGGATTGGAAGGCCCAAGATCCCTACTTGGTGAACAAATGCAAACAAGGTATACAATGCACTAGAAGTGGTGTGATTAGAGATGGATTATGTACTTAGATGTGGAGTATGTGCAACATGCAAGTGTAGTGATCAAAGGGGTGTCACTCTTGAGTGACAAGGACCAGAACAGTGACTTGAAGTGACAAGGACAGTAGCTAAGTAACCAATCTAATCTAAGTGAAATTGTGGTGACAAGAACACAAGTGAATGTGTTGATAGCTTTGTGTGTTGTTGAGGTGACAAGCCCAACAAATGTGTGATTGCTGTGTGATCAAATGGATGGAAACGATTGGGGTTTCGGGTTCACTCTACCCCAATCAAATGTATGACAAATCTCAAGAACATGCAACAATGAATTCACTAAGGATCAAACCCCTATCCTAGCCATGTTATGGTTCTAGGATTGATTCTTCTAGGCCTATTTTGTGCCTTATTAGGGTCACAAATACTCCTAGTCTATTCATCCAAGCCTTGTTAGGGTCTCAAACAAACTTCCTAGGCATAGAGATTCAAGAATCAAGATTCAAACAGACTCAGTCCATTGACATAAACTCATCATGCTCATTGCAAACACATAGGATAAAATGTAATTAACATTGAATCCTAACATTAAGTTAAGTTGAACACATGCTTGAGAACTAATTAGATTCATAAACATGCATCAAACAAAACCGCATTTAACCAATGAACATATCCAGAAACGAATTCATCATGCATACTCAAGAGAAATCATCAAAACATCATCATGGGCTAGAGCACACAACCCTAGCCCCCAATCTAATGAACTACTCACAACTCATTGTCATATACATCAATAATCTCAAATAAGAAAGCATAAGTTCAAAGTAAGATTGAAGAAGTTGAGAAAATGCTCAAGATGTCGATGGTCAGCAGCTCCTTGGTGACTCCAAGTATGTAGCAAGCCTCCTTGAACTCCCCTCTTCCTCTACAAGCTCCAACTTATCTCCAAGCTTCCCAACTCTTGATGTCTCAATGGAGGGCAACTTATGGTGAAGGTAACTCTATGGAATGGTGGTGAAAAGTGTATGGTTGTAGTGTTTGGGATGTGTGGAAGATATTTCGTGAAGGGATCGAAGTGAGATGAGTGGTGGAAAGTGGTGAAAATGGAAGAACAAACCCGGGCAGAAGCTTGGGCGTCCGGGCGGATGGTATCGGCGTCCGGGCGCCGTGCACGTCTGCTATGGTTTCAGGGAGCTTTGCCGAGAGAAAATGGCTTTTCTCCCCTAGGGTTTTTTCCTAATCGTGAGTAACTGAATGGGAATGGCTTGGGAGTGTCTGGTGAGCCTCCAAGGTTGCACTAGGGATTCCTAGTGGGATGACATGGAATGGATGAGTGGAGAGAAAAGAAATGGAAAAGAAAAGGGAAGTGGAGGGAATAATGGTGAGTGGACATGTGAGAGGGTTGGTGGATGGCTGAATGGATGTGTGACCTGTGTCACACATGTGCATGGCTGGTGTAGGAGACTCTCTCCTGCTGTGGTGGTGCTCCGGCGGTGCTGCCGCCTCTTGTGGTGGTGGTTTGCCGGAAAAATCGCCGGAAATGCAATTTCTTCATTTTCCTTCCTTTCTTCGACTCTCCAAGGCCTTCAATGGCAACGTCTTCCGAAGGTGAATTCATGCAATCTTCAATGTCTAGAAGCTACGGTTGACTTCTCGTCCTCTTCTCGGAAGTGTGCCCAAAAGTACTCAAAATGCACATTCTTGTGCCGAATTACCTCAAGTCACCTAAGTAACCTGAAATCATGAAAACGCATATTAGTAATAACAAAATGCCTTCGGATAAGCTTAACTCTCGTGATTAGGAATACAATTTGCGCTATAAATAAGTGCAAATCACACCCCCACACTTGAATATTGCTTGTCCTCAAGCAAACACAACACAAAACAATAAGGGAAACACAATAAAATCACAAGAAAGGGAAAAACAGAATTCAAACAAAATTTCTCCAACCATAGTCCTCAACGAGCTCGGGATGTTGCAAACAAGAGACATAAGATCACAAATCAAGGCTTCACAAATTTGCTAAGAATTTAACAAGCGCAATTCAATCATGCTCGGTGAAGTGTGTGGAAACCAATGTACAATCCATCTCATGCAATCAAATAGGCACACTAAACACATTAACCACAACTCTTGCAAAGATCACTAAGTATTTCCGCTCAAGTGTATAGGGTCAAAGTGTTTACTCTCATAACAAATGCACAAAGAATGTTCCCATATGCTTGCTCATCAACCAACTCTCTACAAATCGAACCATAAATTGTTAGATCTCAAGGACTTACAATAGTAAAACGGGGCCAATGGGTAAATGGAATGGAATGGAAATATGAGTGGTGCTAAGTGTTCACAAGACATATCAACGACTTTGAAACTCAACCAAATGCTTCAACCAAAATGATTTTCTTATTCTCCTCCAACCTTATTCACAAACTACTTTCTTTTTGAATGTTTCTTCTTTCTCATTTTCTATTTTTTTCTTTATTTTTCTTGAGGAATTTTATTCCTTCTTTTTGTTTTTGATTTTCTTTCTTTCTTTCTTTGAACAATAACAATAAACTAAACAACTCCTCCAAACTTTCCTTTTAGTACAATCATCAACTCTCAAGCATTTAAGGATAAGAAGTCACTATCAAAGTCTTGTAAACACAATGGAATGGTGATGATATTTTGAAGTGGTGGAATGAATGTATGTAATGTGGGTGAACAAAGGAAAGCTAATGATGTATATGGCTCAAGTGGGCTATTCCTAAAGTTCAAATTCATAAGGATGATGGTCAATTTGGCAATGGTGTTCAACTACTGCCTTAGTCATTTCTAACTCAAAATGGATCAATCAAAAGCTTCAAGCGGTTTTTGAGCAAGTTCTAGGTCCAAACCTTATGCAATGTTCACACATGAAGAAAAAATATAGACATGAAAGATGCATACATGCGCATAGTCAATGGGCTCAAAACCTCACATTTTCTGGGTATGCATGGAAATACATGTCAAGTGTGCTTCTCGGATTGCAATCAACGAATCAACAAAGGTGAAGTGTACATGGTGATCAAGCAATCATGAATCATGCATATTAAACTCAAAGCAAATCATATGAAGCCTCAACAATGATCAGAGTCTCTAGAACACAACAAAGTAAGCTCAATTCATCATTGGGATCGGAGAAAATAGACACAAAACACAAACAACACACAAAAGCAAACAAAAACGCCAAAATTTCACAATCAGGGGTTCTGGCGTCCGGGCGCCTTGTTTGGGCGTCCGGGCGGATCAAGTGGCACAGAGCAGGTTTTCTGGGATTACATAGGGCGTCCGGGCACCTAGCAGGGGCGTCCGGATGGATCACTCGGGTTTACCTCCCAGACTTCGGGGCGTCCGGACACTAGCAGGGTGTCCGGGCGGATTAGCTACTGGAACTTGACAAAAATCGAAAAATTTGAAACATTTTGGCTAAAACGAACCCAATCTCACCCCCACACTTAAACTTAACATTGTCCCCAATGTGATAAGTGAATTCAACAATAAACTTTGGGTGAGAAATATGACAAACAACACAATCACACAAATCAAACAAAAATGAAAACAAACAAAGATAGAAGTACTCCCCTTCGAAGCGCATGCTTTCCGTTTAGACACGAACAATCACCAACAACAAGGTTTCAAGACCTTGCAATCCAATGCTCACGACCTTTGGTGATGCTTATCATGATGTACTTCAAGAGTCGGGGATATGGGGCTGCCTCCCCATGAGCGCTTGTTTTTAGAGACCCTCAAGCCGGTCTTTCCTTCCTTCATTCTTCATGGAGGCTGGTAGCTCTCCTTCTTACCACCCACCATGGTGGTCTT
Organism: Rubus idaeus; assembly: GCA_030142095.1. Classification (NCBI taxonomy): domain Eukaryota; kingdom Viridiplantae; phylum Streptophyta; class Magnoliopsida; order Rosales; family Rosaceae; genus Rubus; species Rubus idaeus. Next base: position 21,551,172 of record CM057965.1, read on the forward strand.
GTTGCAGCTCCCACCAAAACAACTACTTGGCTTCAGAAACTTGGGAGTGAAACATGGTGGCCAAAAACATTCCATATTCTTCTTCTTCTTCTTCTTCTTGTTGGTGCTGCCAACAACTTTCTTGTTTGAAGCTTTTCTTGGTACCGTCTTTGCATCACTTGATGGAGGATGCAGCTTCACATACTCATCGATACCGTGCAACTTGGAGAGTTTAGTCTCATCAATTTCAGGGGGTTCACACTTGTCTATCCGAAAACAATCCCCTAAAGGCATGGGGTTTCTCGTAGCATCAAAGATCCGAAATCCGACGGTTGTATCAAAGACCGTCATAGTGAGAATCCCTTTTTGGACATCAATTCTTGTCCCAGCAGTAGCCATGAATGGCCTTCCTAAGAGAATAGGCATCTATTCTTCTCCTCCACTCTCAATATCTGAAACGCCCAAAAGGAGCATCAATTTAAAAAAACCCTATCGGTAGTAGTATAGTGCATAGTAGGGTATCGTTCACAACGGAGATCAAAGGGTGTACCCAACAAAAATTGTCACAAAGAATTAAATAAAATAAAGAATTATTAACAAGTATAAAGTATAAATATATACATATGTACAAAGTAAAAAGGGGGATTGAGAGATAAATTGAATGAAATAAATAAATTAAATTACAAAGAATAAATTAAATATGATGGGATGAAACATAAAGAATATAAAGTTCAGCCACAAGTATACAAGTTTACCAATTATTGGACCGAAAATTAACCAAGTTCCCTAGCCATGAAACCGAAATTAACATATGTGGAAAGTTAGAAGCTAACCATTCCCCAAATAAAACTTCTCTACGAAATTTAACCTAAGTGAAAGCACCTAGATTAACCAATTAAACATGCCATCTTAGTCTAGAAAGCTAGCTAGTCAAACCATGTTTAATGCATAGAAGAAGAGTTGTTAATTAAAGTGCACGACCCATTATAGAAAAGTCCATATGTCCGCAATCCTTTTTATTTGACACCGACCTTTGTCCAAAGCCTTTACTACTCGTGAATTAGGTTTCCAAAACTATTAGGTGAATTGTAATCCCTAACTCTAGCTCCAATTATATGCAAATATTATAAGTATCGATCCCTATAACATAAACACATAAAAGTTTTCTATAAAACAGAATCAAATAAACGGAGTCACATAAGCTACTAGAAGAACTAATTAATTAGGATCCAATAACTAAATAAACTCATAAATATAGGCTGAAAATTATATAAATCATGTCATGTTAACTAATACAAAAGATAAACAAGCAACAAAGAGGAACTCAAAAAGAGTAATTAAAGATTAAGTTGAAGTACACCATTTGGAAAGTAGGAAGAACTCGAAGACCACGGATCTTTGAATCCTTGAAAGCAAGCAATCCAAAGCCGAGATTCCCAAGGTGATGATGGTGGTGGTGATGATGGTTGATGGTTGGTGGTAATGGTGTAAACAGCTCCTCTCCTCCTTGAAGACTTGAACACCTAAAGTACTAGAGAATGGAAAATATGATGTGAGAGGGAGAAGAGAAAGAGGAGGGTTTGTCCCTCCCCATTGGGGTGTGAATTGGTGAGAAGAATGAGGCTGCTATTTATAGGAGAATGGAGAGGAAGAAGAAAACAATGAAAGAAATAAAGAAAGAAAAGGAAGAGAAGTGGAATTTAAGTGGGAGATAAAGAAATGGTGAGTGGAATGGTGGAAATGTAGTCATATGGCAATTAACCATTTATTTAAATAAAAGAAATCAAACACTAATATTGTGGGGAGAAACCAACAAACATAGTGTGGTGAAATGGATGGCAAAGTGGGGGTGAGTGGAGCATTGAGAATAAAAGAAGAAGAAAGAATTGGAAAGCAGGCAGCACTGAGCTATGCCCACTTAGAACGCAATAATGGACGTTTGAACGGTTGGATGATTCTGAAATTTGAATCCAGAATACCTAACACACACATTCAGCGTGTATCCAAATTACAGCTGGATCCAACGGTGAAATTGGGAGATATGGGCTTCGCAAGTTGACTAATCTGCACAGGCAGAATGTCCGAAAATCTGGGCTTGGGCCTTTCCTCATGCTTTGTGAACTTGGGCCTTCCTTCATGGATTTGGGCCTTCCATCTTGGGTTTGGGCCTCCTTCTTGAGCTTGGGCCTTCATCTTGGACCCACGGCAGCGCACCTCTTAATGGGCCTCGAAAAAGCCCATTAGACTTTGTAACTTTCCAACACTGCTTATTTTGCTCAATTTATCTTCTTTTCTCTTTATTTGCAATAAGAAACCTACAAACACAAAAACTAATTAAATAACATAAATTTATGAGAAACTAACAACAAAAATGTAGAGAAATTGATATAAAAAGTTGTACATTTATGCACCTATCAAATACCCCCACACTTAACTTTTGCTAGTCCCTTAGCAACACAAAACTTAAAACAGAACAACACAAAACAGAAAAGGGAAACACAAAACATATATTCTTTCCAACCATAACCCTCAGCGAGTTCACAAGAGTTATAATCCGGAGAACAAAAATTATATACCAAAGCTAACAAATTTGCTAAGTCTTTAACATGCACATCTCATTTATGCTCGGGTGAAGTGTGTGGAAACCAAGTATACAATTAAATTTCATGCAATCAAATAGGCACATCGAAACAACATTAACCACTAAAGCTCACAAGATTCACTAATTATTTCCGCTCAGTGTTTAGGGTTAAGTGTTTACTCTCAAAACAATTACACAAGTAACGTTCCCATACGCTTGCTCATCGACCAACTCTCCATGGTTAATCCACAAATCATTAAATCATAAGGACTTTCAGGTGAAACAGGGACCAAATGATGAATGGTAAATGGTGAATGGTATGAAGGGACTGGAAATGATAAATGATTTACATGTTTGCAAGACAAATCAACGACTTTGAAACTCATACCTATGCTATACCCGAAACAACTTTCTTATTCTCCACCAACCTTTTATTGAAAACAAAACAATACAACAAAATAACTTCATTTTTGTGGCATTTTTTTTTTCCACTTTTTTTTCTTGAGGAACTTTATTCCTTCTTTTTGTTTTTGATTTTTTTTTCTTTCTTTGAACAAATACAACAAAATAAAATGCACCCCCACACTTGCCTTTTGGTATATTACCAAACAAAACCGAAGCATAAGAACACAAGAAGTCACTATCATCGTCTTGCAAACACAATAAAACAAAGGTGAGATGGTATAGTTGAACAAAAGAAACGGCTAATGAGTGTTTAGTTCAAAAGGGGATTCCTAAAGTTCGTGTTTAGATGGATGGTGAATACTTTGGCCATGGTGCTCAACTAATGCCTTACTCATCTCTAATTCATCACGGATTAATAAAAGTTTCAAGTGGTCTCTGAGCAAGTTCTAGGTTCAAAACTCATGAATTGTGCACACATGAAGAACGAGTAAATGTATGAATGATGCATACATGTGAATATTCAATAGGCTCAAGTCCTCACATTTTCTGGGTATGCATGACAATGTATGTTCAAATGTGCTTCTCGGATTGCAATCAATTAATCGACATAGGCTATGTGAACATGGAACTTCGAGCAATCATAAGTTATACAAATTAAATCCAAAGCAAACTACACAAAGCCTTAACATATAATCAACATTCTCAAAATCATAACAGATGTAAACTCAATTCATCCTTGGGATTGGAAAGAACAAAGCACAAAATACAAATAAACACACAAAAAGAAGCAAATATTTTTGTAATTTTTTTGATTTTTTGATTTTTTTGATTTTTTTGATTTTTTTGAATTTTTTTTTAAATGATATAGCTCAAATAAACAAACAAACACTTTCTAAGACTCGATAGCTCCAAAGCCAGTGCGAAACAAACGAGCTTACATAACTAAACATTTTTTTTTACTGAAATTTTTAAGTTTTGGCTTTTTCAAATTTTTTTTTTTTAAATTTTTGAATTTTTTTTTAAAAATGCTACCTTACCCCCACACTTGAATCTAACATTGTCCTCAATGTTTGACAAATATTTAGTGTAATGAAAAATTCAAGCATGGTGATTTATTTGAAAAATAAATAAATAAATGAAACACTATACAAACATAAAACAAAAAGTAAAACAACAAATTTTTTTTTTTAAACCAAATTTTCTATGTTCTTTTACAATGAACTAAAAAAAACAAACAATTAACGAGAGTGAGAAAAAGAAAACTCCCTTTGACGACTCCCGAGGATAGCCGGAATACACCATCAAGACACCAACCTCAAGGCTCTCCGGCCTTGACTTCCAACGTTAGCTCCAAGTGCATAATGGTATAATTTCCGATAACCTTGATTATTCCCTATAAAAATTAAAAACTTAGTAATAAAATTAACAAAGTAAAAACAAAATATTTACAAAGTTAAAAATGTGTCACGAATTATCTATACAAAATGAATAAATTTTCCTATGTCTACGTATACTTTATTTACACAATACACTTAGGTACGGGAACAGAGGACTTCAATGTGCAATGGGACTGAAACAGCTACCCATCTTAAAGTCATGTTTAATCCAATATACCTAAAGTGTACAAAAACATTTTCCTTTGCCTGAATATAGTTGAAAAAAAATGAAAGTTGATTCCAAGCGGTACCTCAAGGTGGACTTACGGCCTAGGTGCAATGCCTTGACTTAAATGACTTTCCGTGTTTTCAGAAGGCGAATGGCCAGATCACAAGAGATAAGCGAGAGGCAGGATTCATTTGGTGGACTACGGAGGCTTACACCCCTATCGACTTACGTCAGTCTATAGTCCTCTGAATCCAAAACCTGTCACCCAGGGTCTCGACCTAGACACCATCCATGTGCCCCTTACTCAGTTGAGAAAGCACTTAAGTGTTCGACAATTCTCCAAGTGTTAATAAAGGCCGCCCTCAACCTCAAATAACCTTACGGTAAAAATGAAGGGTTTAGGCCAATATTAACAAAAGGACCTTACCTATTCCGTTCAAGTTACAACTTACAACAACAAAAAATAATCAACTATATAAAAGACACCTAAATATAATTACTAAGTGTAAAATATCTACAAGTAAAATTAGTAAGTGTAACAAAATATTAACAAGTATAAACAAGTATTATTCACAAATATTCACAAAATAATAGTTAGGAATTTTCAATCCCCGTCGACGGCGCCAAAAATTGATAGGCTACAATGTAGGGTCAATTTAAAAAAACCCTATCGGTAGTATAGTGGTGTAAGTAGGGTATCGTTCACAACGGAGATCAAAGGGTGTACCTAACAAAAATTGTCACAAAGAATTAAATAAAATAAAGAATTATTAACAAGTATAAAGTATAAATATATACATATGTACAAAGTAAAAAGGGGGATTGAGAGATAAATTGAATGAAATAAATAAATTAAATTACAAAGAATAAATTAAATATGATGGGATGAAACATAAAGAATATAAAGTTCAGCCACAAGTATACAAGTTTACCAATTATTGGACCGAAAATTAACCAAGTTCCCTAGCCATGAAACCGAAATTAACATATGTGGAAAGTTAGAAGCTAACCATTCCCCAAATAAAACTTCTCTACGAAATTTAACCTAAGTGAAAGCACCTAGATTAACCAATTAAACATGCCATCTTAGTCTAGAAAGCTAGCTAGTCAAACCATGTTTAATGCATAGAAGAAGAGTTGTTAATTAAAGTGCACGACCCATTATAGAAAAGTCCATATGTCCCCAATCCTTTTTATTTGACACCCACCTTTGTCCAAAGCCTTTACTACTCGTGAATTAGGTTTCCAAAACTATTAGGTGAATTGTAATCCCTAACTCTAGCTCCAATTATATGCAAATATTATAAGTATCGATCCCTATAACATAAACACATAAAAGTTTTCTATAAAACAGAATCAAATAAACGGAGTCACATAAGCTACTAGAAGAACTAATTAATTAGGATCCAATAACTAAATAAACTCATAAATATAGGCTGAAAATTATATAAATCATGTCATGTTAACTAATACAAAAGATAAACAAGCAACAAAGAGGAACTCAAAAAGAGTAATTAAAGATTAAGTTGAAGTACACCATATGGAAAGTAGGAAGAACTCGAAGACCACGGATCTTTGAATCCTTGAAAGCAAGCAATCCAAAGCCGAGATTCCCAAGGTGATGATGGTGGTGGTGATGATGGTTGATGGTTGGTGGTAATGGTGTAAACAGCTCCTCTCCTCCTTGAAGACTTGAACACCTAAAGTACTAGAGAATGGAAAATATGATGTGAGAGGGAGAAGAGAAAGAGGAGGGTTTGTCCCTCCCCATTGGGGTGTGAATTGGTGAGAAGAATGAGGCTGCTATTTATAGGAGAATGGAGAGGAAGAAGAAAACAATGAAAGAAATAAAGAAAGAAAAGGAAGAGAAGTGGAATTTAAGTGGGAGATAAAGAAATGGTGAGTAGAATGGTGGAAATGTAGTCATATGGCAATTAACCATTTATTTAAATAAAAGAAATCAAACACTAATATTGTGGGGAGAAACCAACAAACATAGTGTGGTGAAATGGATGGCAAAGTGGGGGTGAGTGGAGCATTGAGAATAAAAGAAGAAGAAAGAATTGGAAAGCAGGCAGCACTGAGCTATGCCCACTTAGAACGCAATAATGGACGTTTGAACGGTTGGATGCTTCTGAAATTTGAATCCAGAATACCTAACACACACATGCAGCGTGTATCAAAATTAAAGCTGGATCCAACGGTGAAATTGGGAGATATGGGCTTCGCAAGTTGACTAATCTGCACAGGCAGAATGTCCGAAAATCTGGGCTTGGGCCTTTCCTCATGCTTTGTGAACTTGGGCCTTCCTTCATGGATTTGGGCCTTCCATCTTGGGTTTGGGCCTCCTTCTTGAGCTTGGGCCTTCATCTTGGACCCACGGCAGCGCACCTCTTAATGGGCCTCGAAAAAGCCCATTAGACTTTGTAACTTTCCAACACTGCTTATTTTGCTCAACTTATCTTCTTTTCTCTTTATTTGCAATAAGAAACCTACAAACACAAAAACTAATTAAATAACATAAATTTATGAGAAACTAACAACAAAAATGTAGAGAAATTGATATAAAAAGTTGTACATTTATGCACCTATCAATATCCTTCATATCAAGGATCACAAAATCAACCGGTATGAGGAGTTCTTCAATCTTCACAAGAACATCCTCAACTATCCCCATGGGCTTAACTTGGCTCCGGTCTGCTAGCTTCAGTGTAATCTTCATCGGCTTGATGTCATCCAGTCCAAGAGTCTTGTACACATCATAAGGCATGAGGTTTATTGATGCCCCCAAGTCCAACATTGCCTTGTCGAATCCCTTGTTGCCTATGATGCAAGGGACCGTGAATGAACCGGGATCCTTAAGCTTGGGAGGAAGCTTGCCTTGTAGGACAGCAGAGACATCCTCACTCAATATTATTTGTTCATCCTTCAAGAACTTCCTCTTGTTGGTGCACAACTCCTTCAAAAACTTGGCATAGGGAGGGAATTGCTTGATAGCATCTAGAAGGGGAATGTTGATGTTAACCTTCTTGAACAACTCAATGAATTCTTTCCGGTACTTGTTGTTCTTCTTCTGTAAATCCTCCTTCCTTTGAGCTTGAGGAAATGGAAGAGGCACTTGATGAGTTGTTACATGCAAAGGAGGTATGCTCAAGTTACATCTCCTAGGAACATCATTGCTTGGCACTTGTGCACTCTTCAACTTCCCATCATCATTGTCAAATTTGACACTCTTGCTCTTCCTCTTATTGTAATCTCTCTTGTCAAACTCATGATCAAGAGATAGCTGCCCAAATTCATCCCCCAATGGTGTGCCATCTTCATGATTGAAGACACTAATAGATGAAGGCTTGGACACTTCAACATTCTCCTCTCGGGTAGAATTTCTTTTATGTTCAGGCCCCAGACGATCGGACGCTACCTCTTGGTGTCCGGACGGATTGCACGGGATTTCTGAAAATTTTGTCTGAGCTGACCGGCGTCCGGACGCCCATTCCTGGCGTCCGGGCGGATTTGTCGAGGGCTGCAAATTTTCTTCTCTGATTGACAGGCGTCCGGACGGCACTGCTTGGCGTCCGGACGGATTGGGCGAGATTTCCTTACTGACTGAAGGGCGTCCGGACGGCACTGCTTGGCATCCGGACGGAGTGACTGGCAGAGAACTCTCTTGATTCAGTTCTCGATTCAATGCTCCTCCGGTAGGTACATTTTCTTCCCTACCGGCTTCCTTATCCTCCCCCTTGTTTCTCCGCACATTTCCAACAACAACACCACTCTCCAAATTGCCGGATGGTACATTTTCTTCCCATCCGGCCCCATTCTCCTCAAATGTAAATTCAGAATTTAAACAAGGTCCCATGAATGTTGTAGAAGAAGGGGGGGCATATATGTGAGCATGGGGGTCCTAATTGACAAGGTTATCGTAAGACCTACCTGAACGAAGGGTGGTGATCGCCTTCACACTCTGATGCCTCGGATTTTGCTCCGGTTGTGAAGGTAATCCACCTTGTTGCCTTGATTGGAGTTGCTTGGAGAGTTGCCCCACTTGAAGCTCCAACTTGCTCAATCCTTGGGACACAATGGATACACTCTGATCAGTCTTGAGCTGGCTTGCAGAGAGGGCAGTGAGTATCTCTTTGAATGTAGGCTCCCTTGAATCATTTGATTGAGCATGGTAGTTCTCCCTCTTGTGCTCAAATCCGGGAGGTGCTTGGTATGCGCTTTGTCTTGGAGGAGCTTGTGAGGTGCTTGCCTCCTGAGCATACATAGGATTAGGAGCTCCTCTTTGATAGGTGTTAGGGCCTTGAAACCCTTGTGCTCTCCCTCCTTGATAAGATTGGTTTCCTCCTTGAAACCTTCCTCCAACAAATCTACCTCCTTGGTAGTTGTTTCCTCCTTGATAGGTACTGCCCCCTTGATGGCCTTGGCTGTTGGTTAGGGCTGCATTCTCCACATGCCTCTTGCCATATGAGTAATGAGGATGATTGTTGAGCTGTGAGGAGTGGTGCTCCAGATTATAATTATCCACTTGGTACAATTGCTCATCCAACACTCCTTGTTGAATGGTGGCTGAATAGTATTGGCATTCAATGGTTTCATGCTCCATGGAACCACAATAAGAACATGAAATAGCCACTGCCTTGACTTGCTCACTTGGATGAGGAGGAGCTGCATTGCCATGTGCCTTGAGCAAGAGATCAAGCTTGGTGTTCATGGCAGCCTCAAGTTGCTCAAACTTAGCATTCATCAAATCATCCACTTGCTGAATTTGGGAGACTCCTTGGACTGCTCTTGTCCTTGCCTCTACTCCTCTTGGTTCTCTTCCACCAAGATGTGGCTCTTCTCTTTCCCTAAGCCTTGTGTCCCTCCTCCGGTCATGGTTGTCCCACTGCCCGGATTGAATAGAGAGCTCCTCAATGATGTCCCAAGCGGCATTAGGTCCTTTCCTTTGAAAGCTGCCACCACATGCGCTGTCAAGTCTCCTCCGGTCATCATCAAATAGACCGTCATAGAATGAGGAAACAAGCTGCCATTTGCTGATTCCATGGTGTGGACATCCAAGCTCCAAGTCTTTAAAACGTTCCCATGCATCATAGATAGATTCACGCTCACCTTGCATGAATGTAGTGAGCTGAATCCTCATGGCAGTGGTGCGATGATGAGGGTAATAGGTGTTGAGGAACACCTTCTGCATGTCATCCCAAGAACGGATGCTTCTTGGCTTTAGCTTGTGAAACCAAACCTTTGCCTTTGCCTTGAGTGAGAATTGAAAGAGTCTAAGCTTCAATTCATCATATGTCAATCCTCCTCTGTTTAGGGTGCTGCAAATGGCATCAAAATCGACCATGTGATCATATGGTCGCTCCTTCTCAACTCCATGGAAGGTAGGCAGAATAGACAAGATCGAATGCTTGATCTCGTATGCAATTTGTGCATGCGGATGGACAATACAAGATGGTGCGTTGACAACGCTAGGATTTGAGTAATGACTCAATGGCAGCTCCACTTCATCAATGGGAGGCACTTGATCATTGTTGTTCACATCCCCCATTGTCTCTTTGGGTGGTGTAGGTGACACGCCCATAAAGGAGCATCAATTTAAAAAAACCCTATCGGTAGTATAGTGTAAGTAGGGTATCGTTCACAACGGAGATCAAAGGGTGTACCTAACAAAAAATGTCACAAAGAATTAAATAAAATAAAGAATTATTATTAACAAGTATAAAGTATAAATATATACATATGTACAAAGTAAAAAGGGGAATTGAGAGATAAATTGAATGAAATAAATTAATTAAATTACAAAGAATAAATAAAATATGATGATGAAACACAAAGTATATAAAGTTCAGCCACAAGTATACAAGTTTACCAATTATTCGACCGAAAATTAACCAAGTTCCCTAGCCATGAAACCGAAATTAACATATGTGGAAAGTTAGAAGCTAACCATTCCCCAAATAAAACCTCTCTACGAAAATTAACCTAAGTGAAAGCACCTAGATTAACCAATTAAATATGCCATCTTAGTCTAGAAAGCTAGCTAATCAAACCATGTTTAACGCATAGAAGAAGAGTTGTTAATCAAAGTGCACGACCCATTATAGAAAAGTCCATATGTCCGCAATCCTTTTTATTTGACACCGACCTTTGTCCAAAGCCTTTACTACTCGTGAATTAGGTTTCCAAAACTATTAGGTGAATTGTAATCCCTAACTCTATCTCCAATTATATGCAAATATTATAAGTGTCGACTCCTATAACACAAGCACATAAAAGTTTTCTATAATTCAGAATCAAGTAAACGGAGTCACATAAGCTGCTAGAAGAACTAATTAATTAGGATCTAACAATCAAATAAACTCATAAATATAGGCTGAAAATTATATAAATCATGTCATGTTAACTAATACAAAGAATAATCAAGCAACAAAGAGGAACTCGAAAAGAGTAATTAAAGAATAAGTTGAAGTACACCATATGGAAAGTAGGAAGAACTCGAAGATCACAAACTCTTAAATCCTCACGCGAGTAACTCAAAAGCCGAGATTCCCAAGGTGATGATGATGGTGGTGATGATGGTTGATGGCTGGTGGTAATGGTGTAAACAGCTCCCCTCCTCCTTGAAGACTTGAAAACCCTAAATACTAGAGAATGGAAAATATGATGTGAGATGGAGAAGAGAAAGAGGAGGGTTTGTCCCTCCCCAATGGGGTGTGAATTGGTGAGAAGAATGAGGCTGCTATTTATAGGAGAATGGAGAGGAAGAAGAAGACAATGAAAGAAATAAAGAAAGAAAGGGAAGAGAAGTGGAATGTGAGTGGTAGAAAAGAAATGGTAAGTGGAATGGTGGAAATGTAGTCATATGACAATGAACCATTTATTTAGGTAAAAGAAATCAAACACTAATATTGTGGGCAGAAAGAAAAGGAAAGAATATAGGGGTGAGTGGAGCATTGAAAATAAAAGAAGAGGAAAGAAATAAAAAGCAGACAGCACTGAGCAGTGCGCACTTAGAGCGGCATAATGGACGTTCCACCGGTTGGATGATTCTGAAATTTTATTTGGAAGCAGCTAACATCCACATGCAGCGTGTATCAACATTACAGCTAGATCTGACGGTGAAATTGAGAGATATGGGCTTCGCAAGGTGACTGATCTGCACAGGCAGAATGTCCGAAAATCTGGGCTTAGGCCTTTCCTCATGCCTTGTGAACCTGGGCCTTCCTTCATGGATTTGGGCCTCCTTCATGGGCTTGGGCCCCCTTCTTGGGCCTCATGGCAGACCACCTCTTAATGGGCCTCGCAAAAGCCCATTAGACTTCGTTTCTGCACATGTTCACATTAATACATCATTTTAGACTCAAATATGGAAACTAAGCTAAAATAGCAAAGTTACAATTAAATCATAGCCAAATAGTAGGGAAAACACATTAAAAACGTCACACTTTGTGCTCCTATCAAATTCCCCCACACTTAGCTACTGCTAGTCCTCTAGCAAACACAAGAACAATACAAAACAAAAAAGGAAACACAAAACAGAATGGTCTTTCCAACCATAACCCTCAGCGAGTTTAGAAGAGTTATAATCAAGAGAATAAAAATTATATACCAAGGCTAACAAATTTGCTAAGCATTTAACATGTACATCTCATTCATGCTCAGGTGCAGTGTGTGAAAACCGAGTATACAAAAAATCTCCAGCAATCCAATAGGCACATCGAAACAACATTAACCACTAAAGCTCACAAGATTCACTAATTATTTCCGCTCAATGTTTAGGGTTAAGTGTTTACTCTCATAACAATTACACAAGTAGTGTTCCCATATGCTTGCTCATCGACCAAATCTCCACAATTAATCCACAAATCATTAGATCATAAGGGCTTTTAGGGTGAAACAGGGGCCAAAAGGTGGATGGTAAATGGTGAATGGTGAATAATAAATGAAGGGACTGGAAATGAAAAATGATTTACATGTTTGCAAGACAAATCAACGACTTTGAAACTCATACCTATGCTATACCCGAAACAACTTTCTTATTCTCCTCCAACCTTTTATTGAAAATAATATAAGAAAATAACTCTATTTTTTTTTTCTTTCTTTTCTTTTTTTTTTCTTTTCTTTTTTTCTTGAGGAACTTTATTCCTTCTTTTTGTTTTTGATTTTTTTTTTCTTTGAACAATTACAACAAAATAAAAAGCACCCCCACACTTGCCTTTTGGTATATTACCATACAAATCCGAAGCATAAAAACACAAGAAGTCACTATCATCGTCTTGCAAACACAATAAAACAAGGGTGAGTTGGTGTGGGTGAACAAAAGAAAAGGCTAATGAGTGTTTAGTTCAAAAGGGGATTCCTAAAGTTCGTGTTTAGATGGATGGTGAATATTTTGGCCATGGTGCTCAACTAATGCCTTAATCATCTCTAATTCATTACAGATTAACAAAACGTTTCAAGTGGTCTTTGAGCAAGTTCTAGGTTCAAAACTCATGAATTGTGCACACATGAAGAACGAGTAAATGTATGAAAGATGCATACATGTGAATATTCAACAGTCTCAAATCCTCACATTTTCTGGGTATGCATGACAATGTATGTTTAAATGTGCTTCTCGGATTGCAATCAATTAATCGAAACAGGTTATGTGAACATGGAATTTCGAGCAATCACAACTTATGCATATTAAATTCCAAAGCAAACTACACAAAGCCTTGACATATAATAAACATTCTCCTAATCACAACAATTTAAACTCAATTCATCATCGGAATTGGAAAGAACAAAGCACAAAACAAACAATAACACACAAAACAGAAGCAAATATTTTTGTCATTTTTGATTTTTTGATTTTTTTGATTGATTTTTTTTTTAAAATGATATAGCTCAAATAACGAACTAAAAAAAAACAAACAATTAATGAGAGTGAGAAAAACTCCCTTTGACGACTCCCGAGGATAGCCGGAATACACCATCAAGACACCAACCTCAAGGCTCTCCGGCCTTGACTTCCAAACGTTAGCTCCAAGTGCATAATGGTATAATTTCCGACAAACCAAGATTATTCCCTATAAAATTAAAAAGTTAGTAATAAAATTTACAAAATAGAAACAAAATATTTACAAAGTTAAAAATGTATCACAAATTATCTATACAAAATGAATAAATAAATTTTCCTATGTCTAAGTAAATTTTATTTACAAGTAATGTTAAATTGTCCAAAATATAGTTAAAAATAAAGTTGATTGCAAGCGGTAATTCGAGGTGGACGTACAACCTAAGTATAATGTCTAGACTTAAATAACTTTCCGTAGTTTCAGAAGGCGAATGGCCAGATCATATGAGAGATAAGCGAGGGGCAGGATTCATTTAGTGGACTACGGAGGCAAGCCCCTATCGACTTTCGTCTGCCTATAGTCCTCTGAATCCAAAACCTGTCACTCAGGGTCTCGACCTAGACACCATCCATGTGCCCCTTACTCAGTTTGGAAAGAACTTAAGTCTTAGACAACTCTCCAAGTGTTAATAAAGGCCATCCTCAACCTCAAGTGACCTTAGAAAGGTACAAATGAAGGGTTTAGGCCAATATTAACAAAAGGGACTTTACCTATTCCGTTCAAATTACAACTTACAACAACAAAAAATAATCAACTATATAAAAAAATAAATACCTAAATAAATTACTAAGTGTAACAAAATATCAACAAGTATAAACAAATATTATTCACAACTATTAAAAAAATAATAGTTAGGAATTTTCAATCCCCGTCGACGGCGCCAAAAATTGACACGCCCAAAAGGAGCGTCAATTTAAAAAAACCCTATCGGTTGTAGTATAGTGGTAAGTAGGGTATCGTTCACAACGGAGATCAAAGGGTGTACCTAACAAAAATTGTCACAAAGAATTAAATAAAATAAAGAATTATTAAGAAGTATAAAGTATAAATTAAATAAGATGGGATGAAGTGATAAATTGAATGAAATAAATTAATTAAATTACAAAGAATAAATTAAATAAGATGGGATGAAACATAAAGAATATAAAGTTCAGCCACAAGTATACAAGTTTACCAATTATTGGACCGAAAATTAACCAAGTTCCCTAGCCATGAAACCGAAATTAACATATGTGGAAAGTTAGAAGCTAACCATTCCCCAAATAAAACTTCTCTACGAAATATTAACCTAAGTGAAAGCACCTAGATTAACCAATTAAACATGCCATCTTAGTCTAGAAAGCTAGCTAGTCAAACCATGTTTAACGCATAGAAGAAGATTTGTTAATCAAAGTGCACGACCCATTATAGAAAAGTCCATATGTCCGCAATCCTTTTTATTTAACACCGACCTTTGTCCAAAGCCTTTACTACTTGTGAATTAGGTTTCCAAAACTATTAGGTAAATTGTAATCCCTAACTCTAGCTCCAATTATATGCAAATATTATAAGTTTCGAACCCTATAACATAAACACATAAAAGTTTTCTATAAAACAGAATCAAGTAAACGGAGTCACATAAGCTACTAGAAGAACTAATTAATTAGAATCCAATAACTAAATAAACTCATAAATATAGGCTGAAAATTATATAAATCATGTCATGTTAACTAATACAAAGAATAATCAAGCAACAAAGAGGAACTCGAAAAGAGTAATTAAAGATTAAGTTGAAGTACACCATATGGAAAGTAGGAAGAACTTGAAGACCACGAACTCTTGAATCCTTGAAAGCAAGCAACTCAAAGACGAGATTCCCAAGGTGATGATGATGGTGGTGATGATGGTGGTGATGATGGTTGATGGCTGGTGGTGATGGTGTAAATAGCTCCTCTCCTCCTTGAAGTCTTGAAAACCCTAAATACTAGAGAATGAAAAATATGATGTGAGATGGAGAAGAGAAAGAGGAGGGTTTGTCCCTCCCCATTGGGGTGTGTTGAAGAGAAGAATGAGGCTGCTATTTATAGGAGAATGGAGAGGAAGAAGAAGACAATGAAAGAAATAAAGAAAGAAAGGGAAGAGAAGTGGAATTTAAGTGGGAGATAAAGAAATGGTGAGTGGAATGGTGGAAATGTAGTCATATGGCAATTAACCATTTATTTAAATAAAAGAAATCAAACACTAATGGTGTGGTACGAAAGAAACAAAGATAGTGTGGTGGGATGGATGGCAAAAATGGTGGTGAGTGGAGCATTGAGAATAAAAGAAGAAGAAAGAATTGGAAAGCAGACAGCACTGAGCTATGCGCACTTGGAATGGAATATTGGACGTTTGGACGGTTGTATGATTCTAAAATTTGAATACAGAATACCTAACAGACACATGCAGCGTGTATAAAAAATACAGCTGGATCCAACGGTTCAAGTGGGAGATATGCACTTCCAAAGTTGATAGATCTGTACAGGCAGATTGTCCAAAAATGGGCTTGGACCTTTCCTTCTTGCTTTGTGGACTTGGGCCTTTCTTCTTGGATTTGGGCCTTCATCTTGGGCCCACGCCAGCGCACCTCTTAATGGGCCTCGAGAAAGCCCATTAGACTTCGTAAATTTCCAAGCTTTGCTTATTTTCCTCAAGTTGTCTTCTTTTCTCTTTATTTGCAATAGGAAACCTACAAACACAAAAACTAAATAAATAACACAAACTTATGAGAAACTAACAACAAAAATGTAGAGAAATTGATATAGAAAGTTGTACAATTATGCACCTATCATGAACAGTGAAAACGCGTGGGAAACACGCGCAAAGGTTGCCGACACTTTAAACGGGCCTGGGCCATCGAAATGGTTTGGGCCTTAAAGTGGGCCTGGGCCAAAGAAATCTCCGGCCCATTATTGGTGGGCTTAAACTAATGGGCCTAAAAACGAACAGGCCCGACACACTAATGGGCTTGGGTTACGGGTTTTGGGCTTCGGGAATGACACGGGCCCAATGGGCCAAATTTTTTATTTTTTCAAATTTTTTATTTTTTTCTTTTCGAAACCTAAAACCTTAACCAATCACACAAACGGGCCTAAGGCCCAATAACAAATAACTACAACAAGCCCGAAAATAAAACACACATTAATTATAAACAGTAAAAATAAATAATTACAAACAGTAAAACAAAAAAACACACTTTTTTTTATTTTTATTTTTTTATTTACAATTAAAAAATTTCTACTTTTTTTTTCTTTTTCAAAAACAAATAACGAGAGTGAAAAGAAAACTTACCTTTTTACTCCCGAGGAAACCGAAAATCACCAACAAGACATCAACCTCAAGGTTTTTCAACCTTGACTTCCTAAACGTATGCTCCGATGTATGTGGTAGAATTTCTGATAAACCCGGATTATTTCCTATACAAAATAAAAAGGTTAGTAATAAATTTAAAAAATAAAAACAAAATATTTACAAAGTTAAAAATATGTCACAAATTATCTATACAAAATGAATAAATTTTCCTATGTCTACGTATATTTTATTTACACAATACACTTAGGTACGGGAACAGAGGACTTCAATGTGCAATAGGACTGAAACAGCTACCCATCTTAAAGTCATGTTTAATCCAATATACCTAAAGTGTACAAAAACAGTTTCTTTTGTCTGAATATAGTTGAAAAAAAATGAAAGTTGATTCCAAGCGGTAACTCAAGGTGGACTTACGGCCTAGGTGCAATGCCTTGACTTAAATGACTTTCCGTGTTTTCAGAAGGCGAATGGCCAGATCATATGAGAGATAAGCGAGGGGCAGGATTCATTTAGTGGACTACGGAGGCTTACACCCCTATCGACTTACGTCAGTCTATAGTCCTCTGAATCCAAAACCTGTCACCCAGGGTCTCGTCCATGTGCCCCTTACTCAGTTGAAAAAGCACTTAAGTGTTCGACAATTCTCCAAGTGTTAATAAAGGCCGCCCTCAACTTCAAATAACCTTACGGTAAACATGAAGGGTTTAGGCCAATATTAATAAAATTACCTTACCTATTTCCGTTCAAGTTACAACTTACAACAACAAAAAAAAATAATCAACTATATAAAAGACACCTAAATAAATTACTATGTGTAACTAAATATCAACAAGTATAAACAAGTATTAATCACAAATATTCACAAAATAATAGTTAGGAATTTTCAATCCCCGTCGACGGCGCCAAAAATTGATACGCTCAAAAGGAGGCGTCAATTTAAAAAAACGCTATCGGTAGTAGTATAGTGCAAAGTAGGGTATCGTTCACAACGGAGATCAAAGGGTGTACCTAACAAAAATTGTCACAAAGAATTAAATAAAATAAAGAATTATTATTAACAAGTATAAAGAATATATACATATGTACAAAGTAAAAGGGGGTTTCAGAGATAAATTGAATGAAATAAATTAATTAAATTACAAAGAATAAATTAAATAAGATGGGATGAAACACAAAGTATATAAAGTTCAGCCACGAGTATATAAGTTTACCAATTATTGGACCGAAAATTAACCAAGTTCCCTAGCCATGAAACCGAAACTAACATATGTGGAATGCTGGACCGCCAATTATCATTCCCCAAATAAAACCACTTTCATGAAAATTAACCTAAGCGACCGCACCTAGATTAATCAATCAAACATGCAAAGGTAGCTAATCAAAACATGTCCAACGCATAAAAGAAGAGTTGTTAATTAAAGTGCACGACCTAGTGGGACTGCCCATCTATCCGTGATCCTTTTTATTTGTTTCCGACATCTTTCCAAAGCCTTTACTACTTGTGAATTAGAATTAAAACCCTAATTCTAGCACCAATTATATGCAATCATCTTAAGTCTGCAACCTTAAAACAAAAACATATAAAAGTTATCTACTAAAACAAAATCAAATAAACGGAGTCACGTAAGCTACTAGAAGAACTAATTAATTAGGATCAAACAATTAAATAAACCCATAAACAAAGGCTGAAAATTACATAATTCATGTTGTGTTAACTAATACAAAAGATAAACAAGCAACAAAGAGGCATAAATTTAAAGGCTAAGTCGAAATACACCGTATGAATAGCATGAAGATCTTGAAGCCACATCTTGAATCCTTGACCACAAGTAATCGAAGCTGTGAAGACAAGGTGATGATGGTGATGGTGATGTTGAATAGGGGCTGGTGGTGATGGTGTAGACGCCTTCTCCTCCTCCTTGAAGTCTTGAAAACCCAAAGTACTAGAGAATGGAAAATATGATGTGAGATGAGAAGAGAAAGAGGAGGGTTTGTCCCTCCCCATTGGGGTGTGTTTGAAGAGAAGAATGATGCTGTTATTTATAGGAGAATGGAGAGGAAGAAGAAGACAATGCAAGAAATAAAGAAAGAAAGGGAAGAGAAGTGGAATTTAAGTGGGAGATAAAGAAATGGTAAGTGGCATGGTGGAAATGTAATGGGTTGCAATTAACCATTTATTTAAGTAAAAGAAATTAAACACTAATGGTGTGGGTAGAAAGAAGAGGAAAGAATATAGGGGTGAGTGGAGCATTCAAAATAAAAGAAGAGGAAAGAAATAAAAAGCAGACAGCACTGAGCAGTGCGCACTTAGAGCGGCATAATGGACGTTCCACCGGTTGGATGATTCTGAAATTTTATTTGGGAATGGCTAACATCCACATGCAGCGTGTATCAAAATTACAGCACGATCGGACAGTTCAATTGGGATATATGGGCTTCGCAAGTTGACTAATCTGCACAGGCAGAATGTCCGAAAATCTGGGCTTGGGCCTTTCCTCATGCTTTGTGAACTTGGGCCTTCCTTCATGGATTTGGGCCTTCTATCTTGGGTTTGGGCCTCCTTCTTGGGTTTGGGCCTCCTTCTTGGGTTTGGGCCCTCTTCTTGGGTTTGGGCCTCGCAAAAGCCCATTAGACTTCGTTTCTGCACATGTTCACATTAATACATCATTTTGGACTCAAATATGGAAACTAAGCTAAAATAGCAAAGTTACAATTAAATCATAGCCAAATAGTAGGGAAAACACATTAAAAACGTCACACTTTGTGCTCCTATCAGAGCTCGTATAGAGAAGTTATGGTCAGCGTAAGTCGGAAGGCTATTTTTGGAAGTTTCTATTTTGGGCCTATTAATTAAGTCTAGGGTTTCCATTTCGGAAAACCCCTCTCTCTCTCTCCCCAACCCACACTCTCTCTCTCCTCGCAACACTCTCTCGCGGCCTCCCCTTCAACGGCCGAAATCTCACTCCTCCGGCCACCTCAAGACACAAAACCGGTCCCAAATTGTTTACCAACCTACCACCTTCAATCCTAGGTAAGCTATTTAGATCGAATTGAAGTGAGGAAGGAGAAATCTCAACCCAAAGTCGGCGAAAACTCACCGAAAATACCCCGACCCCGATCTCATTTTCCGGCCACCTCAGCTCCGATCACCCACTGGGCTTTGAAGCCCTCATCCACACGAGTTCAGCGCCACCAGCCCCGTGGCAAACCATCACCGGACGGCGGCGTATCGACGAAGAGAAGGTTCCGGCCACCGTCTGCTTTGGAGGTAATTTCCGGCCACTTCCGACCAAAATTAGACTTAGTCATAGTTATGAAAAATGTTGCTGGGATATTGATGCATATTGTGGTAAAATTTGGTGACCATTGATTTGTATGCGATTTGCATACAAATTAGGCCTCTAATCATCATTATTATGTTTGTCCAATGACCATTTGTGAGTCTCTAATCCTTGTTTGCACACTTGTAGATAAATTGAGCATCAGAATGATATTGGGATCAAAAGGGAGCATTTTGGAGCTTTTAGTGGATTTCCGGCAAAAAGACGAAAAGTCAACCCGAGGACCAAAAGTCAACTCGTGGTCAACCCCGACTTTGGAGCATCAAAGAGTCAATTGCCGAATCCCGAGAATGAAGCACAAGAGAATTCCGGAAGATTGACCAAGAAACCGAAAAGTCAACTATGGTCAACTCCGAAGGTCAAAGTCAAGGTCCAAGTCAAGGTCAACCTTGTGATTCACAAATGTGCTCCCACATCATCAAGGACCACACTAGATTTGATGAATTGAGCATCGGAATGATATTGGGATCAAAAGGGAGCATTTTGGAGCTTTTAGTGGATTTCCGGCAAAAAGACGAAAAGTCAACCCGAGGACCAAAAGTCAACTCGTGGTCAACCCCGACTTTGGAGCATCAAAGAGTCAAATGCCGAATCCCGAGAATGAAGCACAAGAGAATTCCGGAAGATTGACCAAGAAACCGAAAAGTCAACTATGGTCGACTCCGAAGGTCGAAGTCAAGGTCCAAGTCAAGGTCAACCTTGTGATTCACAAATGTGCTCCCACATCATCAAGGACCACACTAGATTTGGTGAGGTGACATGTTGATTATTCCTCCCTTTTGTCCTCCTTTGTGATTTCCCTTCCTTGCCCTTCATTAAACCTTTGAGCCCTTGGATTAAACCCTACTTCATCCTAGCCCTTTATTCCTTCCCCTTTAGCCTATAAATACTTAGTACTTGCCCCATTAGGTGACACCACCACTTCAGCCCCAAAATCTCTCACTTTTCCTTTCCCCTTTCCTCTCTCCCCCTTCCTCTTCGGATCAGCCTCTGCACGTCTGTCGACCGGTCGACAGAAGGTCGACGACCGGTCGACGCGCGGCTGAGCAACCCGATTTTGCCACTTCCACACCTCCTCTCCTCCACCATCCTTCACCAAAGCTGTTCACCACGACGTTCTCCACCTCCACCACCATTTTGGGTCGCTGAATCACTCACCAAGGCATCAGGGTTCATCATCAAAGCCAAGGAGGAGCAAGAGAGCACCTATTGAGCATTCCTCATCTCTACTCTCTCTTTTCCTTATGTCTAGAGCTTTATTATGTAATTTGATGATGTATATGTTGATGATTAGTGAGTAGTAACTCTGTTGGGGACTAGGGTTGTGTGCCCTAGTCCAATGTGACCATGTGATGCTTGATTTATGAATAAAATGCTTATGTGATTGTGTGAATATGTGTGTTTACCCATTTCAATATGTGTTGGTTGCTTGTTCTTAGAATTTACCACCTCTTTGGCATGTTAACTAACCTATTTTGATGAGATTGTGTGGGATTGGTAACCTCACACACTCAAGGCAATTAGAAGCATATGTGATGAGTTGTAACTTGTTTGAGTCCCTAGTTTCGATGCTTTACGCCTCTTAAGCACTTTAGGGGATTCGGTATTAGGTAACATAGAGGAATCCCCTATGACACCTAGAGAGTTGGAATGACCCTAATAAGGC
The DNA here is from genome assembly GCA_030142095.1 of Rubus idaeus. Classification (NCBI taxonomy): domain Eukaryota; kingdom Viridiplantae; phylum Streptophyta; class Magnoliopsida; order Rosales; family Rosaceae; genus Rubus; species Rubus idaeus. The sequence goes on from CM057965.1 coordinate 21,572,979, forward strand.
ATTCGAATACCTTAAGAAACACGGTCCTAGACCCATAACATGGCTAGGATACGGGGCTTGATTCACACACACACCTTGGCATGATTGAGTCGATTGAAGCATTGCTAGTTACTTTGGACTTGTGGTTTACCCGAAAACCCCAACATTCTCATAAATTGCACACACTTTACATTATTTACTTGCTTATTTCCCTTACTTGTTGGTTGTTTCATTTCATTTGCATCATTCCCTTTCCAAAACCACTCTTTACACCACTACATCACTCATTGTCACATACTCACCTTCACTCACTCATTCCACTTCTCATCTATTCCATCATTGCTAGAGCACTCACCACACACAAACCACCAAGAAATTGAGGAGCCCATCGATCCTCGTTGGAATGACAATCCCCCTTCACAATTTACTTACCCCATACTTTGACGGATCGTCAAATGGCGCCGCTGCCGGGGATCTAGGTTTAATCGTTGATTTCTTGGTTGTTTTGGTTGAGGCTTTAGCTTTCTTTTGCTTTTGTTTGCATATTTCCTTGTTGTGTTTGTTTATATTGTGCTATTTTATCGCCTAGTTGATAATCATCTAGTTTACTTTCATTTAGTTTCTTGCATTAAGTGTGTTTTTGAACTTGTGAATATTGAATTCGTACTTTCGTTGGTTTAATTGTGTCTTAGGTTGCTTGTTTATCGTTGTTTGGGTTCCCTTGCACCTTTTGGGACCTTATTGGTTTAGGTATAAAAGGAGAAAATCACAAAAACATAGTTTCAGGGCACTTGTCGAACGGTCGACTCTGTTTCTCGACCCTTCGATGGAAATTCCCTGGACGAGTGTCGACCGGTCGACGACAGTCTGTCGAACGGTCGACCGAGAACATTTTTGTTCCTTTGCTTGGTTTCTTTCACTCTTTGATATCATTACTTGTCTTCACCTCTTATACTTGTATTCCTTACTTCAATTGTGGTATCTAATCATTGGTTATTGTGTTGTGAAGGTATATGAACCTTGCTTCAACCTCTCACACACGCATACAACTTAGAAGCGGAAAGATTTTAAGTGAGAACACAAGAGGAAGGCCAAGAGTGAGACGTAGACCGATTGTGAGACGTATACCGATTGTGTGTGAGAGTGCACCGCCTACATTTGAGCGCCACCGAGCACCTTTGGAGGAGCCGATTCCCCAAGCAACAATGGGAGAACCAAATCCACCACCGGATCCACTCAACAACAACAATCCACCTCCCGTGAGACGCATGAGGGAGTACACTCTTCCTCATGTGGTGGATTGATTAGATGCTTTTTACACCGCGGTCATTAAATTATTACCTAAATTCCTAACAATTGTCGTTGTAAAGTATAATGGGAAATAGAGGTTTTTCCCACAGAAGATTGTTATATTTACTTTTTAATGTCACGAAAAATTAAATTAAATAAAGAATTATTATTAACAAGTATAAAAAATAAAGAATATATATATATACAAAATTAAATAAACTATACAGTATTGTTTCTATTTACAAAAATATACATTATATACAAAAGTATTTTTGGGGGTTTTTGAGATTTTTAAAAACAATAAATAATTAAAAGGAAATATTTTTGGATTTTTATTATTTTTGAAAACAAGAAACACACACACAAATATTGTTTTGAAGATTAACCAACTCCCTAGCCATGAATCCGAAACTAACATATGTAAGATGCTGGACCACCATACATCTCCCAAATAAAACCTCACTATGAAAATTAACCCCGAGACCACCCTGACAGGCTAAACAATTAAACATGCAAAGGTAATTAATCTAAACATGTCTAACGCATAGAAGAAGAGTTGCTAATTCAAGTGCACGACCTAGCGGGACCGCCCAACTATCCGTGATCCTTATTATTTAGTTTTAACATTAAAGATAAAACCAAACAAACAAAATTCACATAAGCTGCTAGAAGAATTAATCAACTTCAATCCAACAATTATTACATAAAATAGAAAATAAGCAAACAATAACATTTCCCAAAATTATTCACGAATAGTTAATTAAACAAAAATAAATTATAATAAATAAACGAGTTTGGGAAAAATGTTACTGTTGTGTCCATGAAAATGGACACTGTCTGGCAGGCGAAGGTGGCAGACTCAGCTATAAAAATCGGACAAGTAATTTGGATGTGGCGGGTGCCCAAATTGAGTTGGGCTTTGATTGGGCCTGCAGTGGGTGTCCTTAGCCTTTGTTGGACTGAAATGGGCTTGGGCCTTGGTCAAAGTCAACGGGTCAAAGGAGTCAAAAGCTGAATTTTTCTTTTCTTTCCGGTTTTTCCTCTTTTGCCCCTTGCGTTTTGCTTCTGTTTCTTTTCTTCTCCTTTTTCTTCCCGTGCTTCTCTAATTCATTTCTGGACTTCTATTCTTTTTCTTTGCAGAACACAAAGAGCAAGAGAGAAAGAGATTCGTGGTCTGGGCTTGTGGGATTGACGGCTGCCGGCAAGGAGATTGGGACGCCGGTGAGCGATGGCGGAGAGTGTCGATCGCCGGGACGGTTCGGAAATCGACATGAGTGCGGCGACATCGTGGTGTTCTGGAAGCAACGGAAAGAAACCTCGAGCTCGTCGGAAGTAGCAGCGGTGCTTGGCTTGAAGCGGCGGCGGCGGTTTGAAAGCAAGGCCGGTGAAGATCCGGTGCCGGCAGCCGTCGGAGGAGGCACGGGAACGGCGGGCGAGGCGCCGTGGTGTGAGAACGAGGGCGTGGCGTCGGCGTTCTGAATTGAGATTTTGCAATTGGAAATCCGAGCTGGGCTCGGTCTTGGGCTTGCCGGCGGTGGCAAAGGTGAGAAGGGACGCCGGTGAACCGATCTGCCGGGCCGATGCGGTGGCGTCGATGGGTCTCCACACCTGCAAATGAAAAACAGAAATAATTAGAGAAAGAAGATGATTATGTGATTTATTGAAGGTAATTTGAGGCAGAGGAGATGGAAATTGAGCATTGTTGCCGGCATGGAATCGGTGATTGCCCAGATTTGAGTGCCATGAACAGAGGCGGTGCTGGAAGAGCATGGTGATTGCCGTCGTGAGAGCTAAGAGTGGCGGTGTGGTCTCTGTGATGGTTAATTGAATTGTTATTCAATTGCTTGCAGATGGAAGATGGTGAAGTGAATTGGTGAATTATGCTTGCAGGGGCTGTTGCTTAAATAGGCAAGGAATGGGGGAACAGCCAAGGAGCAGAGAGAATAATCATTGATGGTGGAGGTGATGGACTGTAGTGGTGGTGGCTGGTATCGTGGAGTGTGATCTGTAGATGCTAGAGGGAGTGGGAGGCTGAGTGGAATTGCTCAAAAGCTAGATGTTTAATTCAAATGCATTAGGGAGGTAACATGGGAGAACAGCAAGAATCTGATGGTGGAGAGGATGGTTTCGAAGCCATGTGAGGGAGTGGAGGAACGTGGTACCTGCAAACAACCAAAAGAAAAAGAAATAAAAGAAAATAATTAAATAAATAATTATAAAACAAAATAACAAAAGAAATTAAATAAAATAATTAAATTATAAAATAAACAAGGGAAAATATAATGGAGATTTAAAATATATTCTGCCACCGCGTGTGGTGGTTGCGCCGCCTAATGTGGTGGTTCGCCGACAAAATTGCCGGGATTCGGAACGGTTTCCGAAATCTTCGTACAATATTTTATTCCACATATGAAAGTCACGGTTGACTTTCCGATTAACGCTGAAAACCTCCAAAATGCACCTATTCTGTGCAGATTAACATTTTACTCGTATTTTCCCTAAAAACACAAAAACAAATATTATACAGACAATTAAGCTTTCGGAATAGCAAAATCCAGTAATTAAAGGCACTTTGTGAACGTATTTTACGTTCACATCATGGATCACCCCTCTTGCATCATTCTACCACCGTGCAACACTCATTATGAAATCAAGTCTTCCACCTTGAGCATTATGCCTACCTTTCATGCCTTGAAAGATGAGAGCCCATACGATCACCTTATGGAGTTTGAGCAAGCTTGTACGACGGTGAAACTACATGGACTACCCGAGGATGGTCTCAAGCTTCGCCTATTCCCTTTCACATTGAAGGATGGAGCTAGGAAGTGGTTACTCAAGCTTCCACCAAGGTCCATTCACTCATGGTTTGAGTTGCAAGAAGCTTTCCTTTCAAAGTTCTTCCCACCTAGCAAGGTGGCCAAGGTTAGGGATTCTATTGTCAACTTCAAGCACCAATCGGGCGATGCTTTCTATGAGACTTGGGAAAGATTCAAGGATTTAGTGATGAGTTGCCCACACCATGGGTTGGAACAATGGTTTCTAGTTAATGTGTTCTACCGAGGGTTGTCTTCCGGCCAACGACAAAGAGTTGATACTTTTCGGGGATGCACAATAGCCGGTATGTCTCCCGATGAGGCATGGGACACATTTGAGGACCTAGCCACAAATTCCGAGCTATGGGATGACTTTGGGTCAAGAAGACTACCTCCCACACAACCGGCACCTCAAGTAACAAGAGTTCACAATGTCTCAAGTGAATCATTGGGGGATGACATGATGAGAACCCAATTTGATAGGTTGGAAGCGGCTTTCAACAAGAAGATAGACATGCTCATGCAATCACAATCCAAGCCTCCCCCTCGACAAGTCAATAGTGTTATCTCTTCACCACCTTGCTTCTATTGTGGCTCTCTTGGCCATCAAGCGGAGGAGTGTGCTTACATGGTTGAGGAAGAGAAGGAAGAGAGACAACAAGTGAACCAAGTGAGTTCCTATCCACAAGGTTCTTATCAATCGCCTTCAAAGCCTTACAACAACTTTGCACCTCGGAATGAGCAAGGGAGCACTCAAGGATACCAACCAAAATCTTTTGGAAACAATGCTCAAAGGTATCAAGAGAGGTCTCAAGGGTATAACACTTACCAAGGAGGAGATAAGTATCAAGGGAGTGGCACATATGGAGGACATAGGAGCTCAACTTTTGGAGCACCTCCCGGGTTCTCTACTCAAGGAGGAAACACCTACCATCAAGGTGTCTCTTCATCTTTTGCTGCCCCACGTAGCTCTCAAGCTCAAGAGTCCGCGGAGCCATCAATGAAAGACATGATCGCCACCCTTGTGCAAGGCCAAGTGAAGAACAATGAAGCGATCTCGGCTCTTGAACAAGGGCAAAACATCTTACAACAAGGCTTGTCAAAGATTGAGTTGCAAATGGGCCAAATGGCCAAGGAGATTAGTGAGCGGCCAAGAGGTACCTTGCCTTCTAATGTGGAGCAAAACCCTAAGTTCAAGACCAAGGAGCAATGCAATGCTATCTTCACTTCTCATCCCGGTATCTCTCATGCTACTTATACTCCTACTCCCCTAATATCAAATGTTTTCACCCCTTCTCCTTTCATTCCTATTCATGAGAACTTTGATCATATGCATTGCATGGAGGATGGGGCCAAGGAGGAAGAAAATGTACTCCTTGGCAATTATGGATTGAATGAGGAGGATACTTGTGAGGAGAATAAAGGAGTTGTGCTTGGGAAAGGACTTGGTTACTTGTCATTTGAGAATGATGTAACCTCTTATGGTGGAGTGAAGACACAAGAAGGAGCATTGAGTGAGGAGACTCCTAGGCATGAGAGTGTCATGGTTTCTAACCTTGGTGGTGAGGCTATGAAGGCTATGGACCCACCAAGAACCATGAACACCTCTAGGGAGATCCTTGATGATGATGTGCATGTACACCAAGCGATGAAGATCACCCCCGATGAGAGGAGGAACAAGAAGAAGACATTGACGAATGAGCTTCATGAAGTGTTCAAAAAGGTAGAGATTAATATCCCTTTGTTGGAGCTCATTTGCAAAGTGCCGGTTTATGCAAATTTTCTCAAGGACTTGTGCACCAAGAAGAAGCGGCTTGAGGAGCATGAAGTATACAAGATTGAAGGGCATGTAAGCTCAATGATTCAACACAACATGCCACCAAAGAGGAAAGATCCCGGAAGCTTCACTATCGGATGTCAAATTGGTGAGACACACCTTGATGGAGCACTTATGGACCTAGGGGCAAGTGTCAATGTGATGCCTCTATCTCTCTATAAGAGGTTGAGCATTGGTGCTTTGCAACCTACCCCTATTGCACTTACCTTTGCGGATGGAAGCAAGCGAAGACCGGCGGGTGTAGTGGAAGATGTGCTAGTAAGAGTTGACAAGTTTATTCTTCCCGCCGACTTTGTTGTGCTTGATATGGGTGATGACCCCAATGAAGACAATGGATTTCCCCTTATCTTTGGACGCCCTTTCATGGCTACGGCGGGAGTGAAGATCAATGTTTTAAAGGGAACCATTAGCTTCAAGGTGTTGGGGGAGAAAGTGAAGTTTGAAATGTTCAAGCCCATTCACCCACCGGAGGTAGTTGAGGAGGTGTTTTCTATTAACTTGGTGAAGGGAAATAGTGCTAAGAGTGAAAGGATCTTTGGTCCTTTGAATCCACCGCCTCTTGTTAAATCAAAGCCACCACCTCTTTCTCATGAAGACATACTTGGGAAGGATCCATTTCTTGAAGGAGCTACAAAGAAGACTCCTCCCATGAATGCGCTACAAAAGGCGACAATCAAGGCCATGAGAGAGATGGTAGGAGAGGTGAAGAAGAAAAAGTATGCTTGGCCACCACCTTCGAAGTTAATTTTCAATGGTATCAAGGGCTGTTTTGTGGGAAGCTTTGGCGATGGTGAGACAAGCCATACATTGAGTGAGAAGAAGCTTTGCTTTGAGCCACCATAATTTCACCAAGGAGGAACCAAGACCGGCTTGTAGGTCTATAAACCGAAGCGCTTGTGGGGAGGCAACCCCATTTGGAAAAGGAATTTTTTTGTTTTCAGCACTATTTAGTAAAGAATAAAGGTTTTGGGAGGTTGGGCGGAGCTAGGATATGGAGCTTTGGAGGGAGAGACCCAAGAGGTGTTGATTCGCATTTGTCTACGCGAGGCCTGGGCAGAACAGTGACTTTGGAGACAGTTTTCTTCACATCAGACCGTTGGAATGTAGTGAAACAAGTTGGGAACGCTTCTTCTATGAGTCTTCTGTGCCCGGTGGAAATTTCTCTCTAATCAGACCGTTGAATCAGTCGCAATATTGGTTTTAAGGAGGAGTCCTCACTGCAGTTTGACTTTCTGGAGGGTCACTTTGACCGGTTCTTCATTGCATGTCCGGAAGGCTATTTCTGAGTTTCCAGTGGCTAAACTAAAGCTCTTTGAGTGTACTTCCCAACGCCACTGGAATCACTAAATTCAGATGCATATTCTTGAAGTTATACCCAAATCTTTGGGAGGAGGTCAATGCTGCATTGCTGCTTTCCCCTGTTTTCAAGTGATCCCGATGCAATCACACTCGCTAGTACATTTCGCACCCGAGGAGCAAACATATGGAAGTCAGGGCCTTGTGCCCTGAGGTTGGTGTCTATTTGAGGTTTCTCGGCTAGATAAGGGAGTCTACAAAGGGGGTTATCTTATCTCTATCTTCCGATTGCTTTATATTTTGTTATGTGTGCATTCGCCCGAGTTCACTCTCCTCACTTTCACCAATTCGATTTTCATTGCTTTTAAACTCCTCACAACACCGAGGACTGATAGGAGCACAAAGTGTGACGTTTTTAATGTGTTTTCCCTACTATTTGGCTATGATTTAATTGTAACTTTGCTATTTTAGCTTAGTTTCCATATTTGAGTCCAAAATGATGTATTAATGTGAACATGTGCAGAAACGAAGTCTAATGGGCTTTTGCGAGGCCCATTAAGAGATGGAAGGCCCAAACCCAAGAAGAAAGCCCAAACCCAAGAAGGAGGCCCAAACCCAAGAAGAAAGCCCAAATCCATGAAGGAAGGCCCAGGTTCACAAAGCATGAGGAAAGGCCCAAGCCCAGATTTTCGGACATTCTGCCTGTGCAGATCAGTCAACTTGCGAAGCCCATATCTCTCAATTGCACCGTCAGATCTAGCTGTAATTTTGATACACGCTGTAATTTTGATACACGCTGCATGTGGATGTTAGCTGCATGTGAATCATCCAACCGTTCAAACATCAATTATTCCGTTCTAAGTGGGCATAGCTCAGTGCTGTCTACTTTCTAATTCTTTCTTCTTCTTTATTCTCAATGCTCCACTCACCCCCATTTTTCCATCCATCTCACCAACCCATATTTGTTGCTTTCTTCCAACACTATTAGTGTTTGATTTCTTTTATTTAAATAAATGGTTAATTGCCATATGACTACATTTCCACCATTCCACTCACCATTTCTTTATCTCCCACTTAAATTCCACTTCTCTTCCCTTTCTTTCTTTATTTCTTTCATTGTCTTCTTCTTCCTCTCCATTCCCCTATAAATAGCAGCCTCATTCTTCTCTTCAAACACACCCCAATGGGGAGGGACAAACCCTCCTCTTTCTCTTCTCCCTCTCACATCATATTTTCCATTCTCTAGTATTTAGGGTTTTCAAGACTTCAAGGAGGAGAAGAAGGAGATGTCACCATCACCACCAGCCATCAATCAACATCACCACCATCATCTTCACCTCAAGTTCACGGCTTTGGATTGCTTGCTTTCAAGGATTCAAGGATCCGTGGTCTTCGAGTTCTTTATGCTCTCCATATGGTGTAATTCGACTTTATTCTTTAAATTCTCTATTGAGTTCCTCTTTGTTGCTTGATTATTCTTTGTATTAGTTAACATGACATGATTTATATAATTTTCAGCCTATATTTATGAGTTTATTTAGTTATTGGATTCTAATTAATTAGTTCTTCTAGTAGCTTATGTGACTCCGTTTACTTGATTCTGTTTTATAGAAAACTTTTATGTGTTTATGTTATAGGGTTCGAAACTTATAATATTTGCATATAATTGGAGCTAGAGTTAGGGATTACAATTCACCTAATAGTTTTGGAAACCTAATTCACAAGTAGTAAAGGCTTTGGACAAAGGTCGGTGTCAAATAAAAAGGATTGCGGACATATGGACTTTTCTATAATGGGTCGTGCACTTTGATTAACAACTCTTCTTCTATGCGTTAAACATGGTTTGACTAGCTAGCTTTCTAGACTAAGATGACATGTTTAATTGGTTAATCTAGGTGCTTTCACTTAGGTTAATTTTCGTAGAGAGGTTTTATTTGGGGAATGGTTAGCTTCTAACTTTCCACATATGTTAATTTCGGTTTCATGGCTAGGGAACTGGGTTAATTTTCGGTCCAATAATTGGTAAACTTGTATACTTGTGGCTGAACTTTATATATTTTGTGTTTCATCCCATCTTATTTAATTTATTCTTTGTAATTTTATTTATTTATTTCATTCAATTTAGCACTCAATCCCCCCTTTACTTTGTACATATGTATATATTCTTTATACTTGTTAATAATAATTCTTTATTTTATTTAATTCTTTGTGACATTTTTTGTTAGGTATACCCTTTGATCTCCGTTGTGAACGATACCCTACTATGCACTATACTACTACCGATAGGGGTTTTTTTAAATTGATGCTCCTTTTGGGCGTGTCAATTTTTGATTTAAGAGAGTGATGTATATTAGTGAGTAAGTGAGAAAAAAGAATGAAGAATAGAGTGTGTTTAGGAAAAGAAAATGAGTAGGTGATGAAAGATAATTGAGAATAGTTAGAATTTTAATAAATAGGAAAGTGGTAGATAAAGTTAAAGATGAAGTAGTAATTTTAGAAGAAAAAAGGGTGGTTGCCGACTCCACGGCAGACTTGGCTGATGTAGCCTTCACTGAGATCTGGAACACTAAGGACGATGTTGGTTTTAAGTGTGGGGGTGTGAGGTTGGGCTAAATTAAAGTTGTCTCACATTTTCGAACATTTTCGAACCACCAAAATTTTTGAATTTTTCAAAGTTTTCACCGTTCAGTCGACCCTTTGGTCGAACGGTCGACTGAAAATCCCTGGACGTTCGTCGACCGGTCGACGGAAATGTGTCGAACGGTCGACAGGTGCTTAAAATCGAAATTTTGAGAATTTTGAAACTTTGAAGATTGTTTGGTGTACTTTTATTGTCCTTTTCAACCCCAATGATGAATTTGAGCCCGTAGGTTGTGAATTAAGTGGATAAAGAGCATGTGCTTAAACTTTATTGGAGTGCTCTTGTGATTAATTTATGTAATTGATGCTTGCTTGACACTTTGTGCACATTTGCCTTGTTGATTGATCATTTGCAACTAGAGAAGCATGTGTAGACAATGTATTGACTTGCATATACCCTTTATGGTAAGATTTTTGAGCCTTATTGATATGTATGCATCATTCATACATCCTTGTTCTTCATGTGTGTGCATTTCATTGGTTTACGAGACCTAGAACTTGCTCAAAGACCGCTTGAGGCTATGTGTTAGTTTGCAACGAATTGGAAGTGATTAAGGCACTAGATAAGCACCATGGCCAAACTAACATTCATCCCTTAAACACTACTCCACTAGGACCAACCCATTTGAGCCACATTCATCATTTAGCCTTTCACTTCACCACCCACATCACCCTAACCCATATTTTAACTTAAACACTAGCCACCCCTGTTCCGAATTGTTAATAAGACAATGATTGTGACTTCTTGTTTCTTATATGCTTGAGAAATCTATGGGATTGTACAAAATGGCAAGTGTGGGGGTAGTAGGGTAGAAAGAGTTGAGGTTGTAAAGAAGAAAAGAAGTTGAGAAAATCAAAAAGAAAAAAAAAATGGTGTATAAAAATAAAGTTCAAAAAGAAAGTCCCAAAGAAAAGAAAATACAAAATGGGAAATTGTTGTTGAGAAAAAGAAAGAGAAAAGGAGAAAGGAAGAAAGAAAAAAAAAAAGTTGTAGAAAAATAAAAGGTTGGAGAAGAATAGAGTTAAGTTGCTTGATTACGAAAGCATACGCAAAAGAAATGAGTTTCAAAGTCCTTGAATTGTCTTGTGAAGCATTAGGAACATTTGACTTTCCATTCCCTTCATTTCATGCTAACCCTTACCCTTTGGCCCCATTACAACCATGTGAAAGCCCTTTTGATCCAATAAGTTGTGAATTAATTAGTGGAAAGATGGTCATTGAGCAAGCTTATGGGGACGTTGCCTTTGGTTATGCTTTGAGAGTAAACACTTAACCCTAAACACAAGAGCGGAAACATTTAGTGAATCATGTGAGTTTAGCGGTTAAGCATGTCAATATGTGCTAATTTGATTGCTCTTGATTAATCTTTTCCATGGCTAGCACACACAACACCAAGCATGCATTGAATACATATCTTAATCACTTGGCAAAGCATGATGTTTATGTTGTGAGCTTGATTGAATCTTGATGAATGACTTAGTGGGCTTATTGAGGATATGGTTGGAAAGACAATTGAATTTGTGTTGATTGGATTGTTGATTCTATTTGCTTGAGGACAAGCAAAGCTTAAGTGTGGGGGTGTGATTTGTATGCGATTTGCATACAAATTAGGCCTCTAATCATCATTATTATGTTTATCCAATGGCCATTTGTGAGTCTCTAATCCTTGTTTGCACACTTGTAGATGAATTGAGCATCGGAATGATATTGGGATCAAAAGGGAGCATTTTGGAGCTTTTAGTGGATTTCCGGCAAAAAGACGAAAAGTCAACCCGAGGACCAAAAGTCAACTCGTGGTCAACCCCGACTTTGGAGCATCAAAGAGTCAAATGCCGAATCCCGAGAATGAAGCACAAGAGAATTCCGGAAGATTGACCAAGAAACCGAAAAGTCAACTATGGTCAACTCCGAAGGTCAAAGTCAGGTCCAAGTCAAGGTCAACTTTGTGATTCACAAATGTGCTCCCACATCATCAAGGACCACACTAGATTTGATGAATTGAGCATCAGAATGATATTGGGATCAAAAGAGAGCATTTTGGAGCTTTTAGTGGATTTCCGGCAAAAAGACGAAAAGTCAACCCGAGGACCAAAAGTCAACTCGTGGTCAACCCCGACTTTGGAGCATCAAAGAGTCAAATGCCGAATCCCGAGAATGAAGCACAAGAGAATTCCGGAAGATTGACCAAGAAACCGAAAAGTCAACTATGGTCAACTCCGAAGGTCAAAGTCAAGGTCCAAGTCAAGGTCAACCTTGTGATTCACAAATATGCTCCCACATCATCAAGGACCACACTAGATTTGGTGAGGTGACATGTTGATTATTCCTCCCTTTTGTCCTCCTTTGTGATTTCCCTTCCTTGCCCTTCATTAAACCTTTGAGCCCTTGGATTAAACCCTACTTCATCCTAGCCCTTTATTCCTTCCCCTCTAGCCTATAAATACTTAGTACTTGCCCCATTAGGTGACACCACCACTTCAACCCCAAAATCTCTCACTTTTCCTTTCCCTTTCCTCTCTCCCCCTTCCTCTTCGGATCGGCCTCGCACGTCGTCGACCGGTCGACGAAGGTCGACGACCGGTCGACGCGCGGCCGAGCAACCCGATTTTGCCACTTCCACACCTCCTCTCCTCCACCATCCTTCACCAAAGCTGTTCACCACGACGTTCTCCACCTCCACCACCATTTTGGGTCGCTGAATCACTCACCAAGGCATCAGGGTTCATCATCAAAGCCAAGGAGGAGCAAGAGAGCACCTATTGAGCATTCCTCATCTCTACTCTCTCTTTTCCTTATGTCTAGAGCTTTATTGTGTAATTTGATGATGTATATGTTGATGATTAGTGAGTAGTAACTCTGTTGGGGACTAGGGTTGTGTGCCCTAGTCCAATGTGACCATGTGATGCTTGATTTATGAATAAAATGCTTATGTGATTGTGTGAATATGTGTGCTTACCCATTTCAATATGTGTTGGTTGCTTGTTCTTAGAATTTACCACCTCTTTGGCATGTTAACTAACCTATTTTGATGAGATTGTGTGGGATTGGTAACCTCACACACTCAAGGCAATTGGAAGCATATGTGATGAGTTGTAACTTGTTTGAGTCCCTAGTTTCGATGCTTTACGCCTCTTAAGCACTTTAGGGGATTCGGTATTAGGTAACATAGAGGAATCCCCTATGACACCTAGAGAGTTGGAATGACCCTAATAAGGCATTCGAATACCTTAAGAAACACGGTCCTAGACCCATAACATGGCTAGGATACGGGGCTTGATTCACACACACACCTTGGCATGATTGAGTCGATTGAAGCATTGCTAGTTACTTTGGACTTGTGGTTTACCCGAAAACCCCAACATTCTCATAAATTGCACACACTTTACATTATTTACTTGCTTATTTCCCTTACTTGTTGGTTGTTTCATTTCATTTGCATCATTCCCTTTCCAAAACCACTCTTTACACCACTACATCACTCATTGTCACATACTCACCTTCACTCACTCATTCCACTTCTCATCTATTCCATCATTGCTAGAGCACTCACCACACACAAACCACCAAGAAATTGAGGAGCCCATCGATCCTCGTTGGAACGACAATCCCCCTTCACAATTTACTTACCCCATACTTTGACGGATCGTCAACCATCGGAGATGGTTGCCCGGCGGCGAGTGGGGCCCACGTGCAGCCACCTTGGGGCGGCGCGTGGGGGCACGTCCGGCATCTTTTGGGGTTGTGGTTTGGCTTAGCTTCTTGTATATTTTATCGTGATCATGTGGATACTTGTTTTGTGAAAATTGTTGAAGTTTGGGAATTTGTTGGATAAATTTAGGGTTCGTTATCAAACGATTCGAGGTTTGGAATGTTGTGTAGCCGTCAGATGGTTACTGGAATTATATAGGATGTTAAGATAATTATTTTGAGTATTTTGGACGGTTGGTTTGGGGAGATTTGATGAATTGGATAATTAAAGGATGATTATGGTTTAAGGGTTCGTTAATGATTGTTTTGTTCAGGAGGACGTCGAGGAGGATTTCAGCACGCGTCGGATTGTTTCGGTTATCTGTGAGTTGACTTTTGTTTTAAAGATAAATTGCATGAAATTTTATGTTTTTCAAGCATTATATCGTGGTTATTATTTCGTCAAGGTTATGGGGGTTCTTCATCATGGCTAGTTAGCTTTTAGGTCTCCTCCTCATCTTCGGTGAGTAGAGTTAAGTATCTCCTCCTTACCGTCGATGAGTCGAGCTTTATATCTCCTCCTCACCCTTGGTGAGTAGAGTTGAGTTTAGGGAATAGACGTTGTTTTTAAATTAATTATTTATGCAGTTTATGTTCAGAAATGTTGGAATTTATGGGTTTTAGCATGATAAGTATGTTTTCAGCATTTAGTTGCATTGCACTATTGGAGGCCAACGATTCAGTTCAGTAAGTTTCAGCTAGTCCAGTCAGCTTCAGTTTCAGCTCGTCTGATTCAGTTTCCATCCCAATCATTCTCAGTGTCAGTGTCAGAGGTATGCATGCATATGTTATCTGAGGTAGGCAGTGCCCTTCAGGTAACAACATCGGGTCGGCAGTGCCCTCGATGTATCACTTGGGTTGGCAGTGCCCTCAAGTGACATAGGGTGATCAGGTTGGCAGTGCCCTTGATCATTGGTGACTAGGTTGGCAGTGCCCTTAGTCATCACCTCCATTAGTTCGATAACTAGGCTCGCAGTGCCCTTAGTTATCACACATGTTAGTTTCAGTTTTTAGCATGAACATTATTTTCATACAGAGAAAGGAAATTATTTTACATTGGGGAAAGCAGCTTTATTTTCTTGAACAGATTATTTTTGTCCACTCACTCTAACGTTTTCTTCAAATGCTTTTCCCCTGGGGCCCTTCGGTTTTAATTGCCTGATATGAGGATTTTACCGTGGTCATTAATTATTACCTAACTTCCTAACAATTGTCGTTGTAAAGTATAATGGGAAATAAAGGTTTTTCCCACAGAAGATTGTTATACTTACTTTTCAATGTCACGAAAAATTAAATTAAATAAAGAATTATATTAACAAGTATAAAGAATAAAGAATATATATATATATACAAAATTAAATAAACTATACAGTATTGTTTCTATTTACAAAAATATACATTATATACAAAAGTATTTTTGGGGGTTTTGATATTTTTGAAAACAATAAATAAATAAAAGGAAATATTTTTGGATTTTTATTATTTTTGAAAACAAGAAAAACACACACAAATATTGTTTTGAAGATTAACCAACTCCCTAGCCATGAATCCGAAACTAACATATGTAAGATGCTGGACCACCATACATCTACAAATAAAACGTTCCCTAACAATTAACTCCGAGACCACTCTGTCAAGCTAATCACTAGAAAAAGAGTTGCTAATTCAAGTGCACGACCTAGCGGGACCGCCCAACTATCCGTGATCCTTATTATTTAGTTTCAACATTAAAGATAAAACCAAACAAACAAAATTCACATAAGCTGCTAGAAGAATCAATCAACTTCAATCCAACAATTATTACTCAAAATAGAAAATAAACAAACAATAACATTTCCCAAAATTATTCACGAATAGTTAATTAAACAAAAATAAATTATAATAAATAAACGAGTTTGGGAAAAATGTTACTGTTGTGTCCATGAAAATGGACACTGTTTGGCAGGCGAAGGTTGCAGACTCAGCTATAGAAATCGGACTTATAACGGTATTTGGATGTGGCGGGTGCAGAGAGTAATTGGCATTGGGCCTTGGGGTGCAGATAGCAAATTGGGCTTGATGACCAATTCCAAATTAGTTGACTTGTTGACCGGCCCATGCCCTTTCTCTCTTCGGTTTGACTCATTGACCGCGTGTTTGACCCGTGGACCGTGGTCATTATCTTTTTCTTCTTTTCTTTCTCCGAGCAGACCAAAGGGCAAGAGAGAGAGTGATGCACGCCGCGACTTGCATCAGCATCGGAGGCAGGAGGTTGACGGCGAGAAGACGACCGGAGGATGCGGCGCCGACGGGGCAGAGGGAAGACGGCGGTGCGGCGAGGTGATTCCGGGGTCACCGAAATTGATCGACGGCATCACCGGGTTGAGGTGGAGAGCACGGACGACATCAACGGTGTCACCTGTTGTTTAGGACTTCTGGGCTGCCGGCAAGTGAAGATGGACGGATCGGCGATTGCGGCGGCGTACGGCGGACCCGGGGCTCGGGTTCGAGATTAGAGCGAGCAAGGGACGTGGAATTCCGAGCTTGGGCTCGAGACGGCAACGAGATGAGCTCGGCGGTGCTATGATTTGCCGGCTCCGAGGTGAGTGGTGGTGGATTGAGCTTCGTGGTGCCGGTGGAGTGAGATCGATGGTGGCATCGATGGCGGTGGCGCAGCTTCGTGGTCACGGCCAAGCTGATTTGCAGGAGATGGTGGCGTCGTGGTGGCGCTGATCTGGGCAGAGGGAAGACGGCGGTGCGGCAAGGTGAGCACAGGCTTGGGTGCAGAGATTAATCTCTCGGGTCCGGGCTTTGCGGCTTGGGCTTGACGCGGCCATGGTTGGGGACAGCAGAGGCGCGGGCGAGACTTGTGGTGAAATTTCAACTTCTCAAATATGCAAAACAAAAGAAAAACAAGCAAAATTAGATAGGAAGAATATGATTGATGATTGCTTGAATTGTGAATTGCAGAGGCAAAGAATGAATTGATTGGAGGTGATGGTTTTGGCAGAGGAGCTGCGGAGGGAGGCACGGCAATGGACGGCGTCGACGATGGCTTTGCTGGAACAGAGAGAAATTGATTGGGTGCCATAGCTGTGATGTGATTGTGTGAGATGTTGGAGCTGCTGTAATTGTGAATTGGTGATTGAGCAATGGCACGAACTTCTCTTAAATAGAGAATGGGAGGGGGAAACAGCCAACGCAGAGGTGGGAGCACATGAGTGAGTGAGCTGTGATTGTCTCTGGAGTGCGATGGATTGGTGATGGTAGTGGTAGAAAAGAGGGAGCCGGCCATGTGAGGAATTGGAATCTCAGTGAGGAGCAGCCATGTGAGGTGAACGTGGGCGGCTTGGTTGGTGATGGTGGTGCTGCAAACAAAACAAAAACAAAATAAATTAAATAAATTAACAATTAAAAATAAATATAAAATCAAAAATAAACAAAAAGTATAAAATATAAAAATTCATATAAATATAAAAATAAATATAAATATAAACATGGGAAAATAAAATGGAGATTAAATTTGTGTTTCGCCACCGCGTGTGGTGGTTGCGCCGTCTTATGTGGTGGTTCGCCGACAAACTTGCCGGAATTCGGAACGGTTTCCGAAATCTTCGTACAGTGTCTGTAATCCACTTCCGAGAGATGACCGGTGTCATCAGAGAAAAGTCACGGTTGACTTTTAATATTTTCGGAATGCGCTGAAAACCTCCAAAATTCACCTTTTGTGTTGAAATTGACATTTTTCTCATATTTTCCCTAAAAACACAAAAACAAATATTAAACAAACAAATAAGCTTTCAGAATAGCAAAATCCAGTAATTAAAGGCACTTTGTGAACGTATTTTACGCTCACATCACACCCCTACACTTGAACTATTGCTAGTCCTCTAGCAAACACAAAACAAAACAACACAAAACAGAAAAGGAAACACAAAACAGACGGTTCTTTCCAACCACAATCCTCAGCGAGTTCGAAAAAATTATAATCAAGAGAATAAAAATTATATACCAAGGTTAAAGAATTTTCTAAGCATTTAATATACACATCTCATTTATGCTCGGGTGTGTGTGTGAAAACCAAGTATACAATTAATGTCAAGCAATCCAATAGGCACATCGAAACAACATTAACCACTAAACCTCACAAGATTCACTAAATATTTCCGCTCAGTGTTTAGGGTTAAGTGTTTACTCTCAAAACAATTACACAAGTAGTATTCCCATATGCTTGCTCATTAACCAACTCTCTATAATTAATCCACAACTCATTAGATCATAAGGACTTTCAGGTGAAACAGGGACCAAAGGGTGGATCGTAAATGGTGAATGGTAAATGAAGTGAAAGGACTCGAAATGAAAAATGTTTCACATGTTTGCAAGACAAATCAACGACTTTGAAACTCATACCTATGCTAAACCCGAAACAACTTTCTTATTCTCCTCCAACCTTTTATTGAATACAAGAAAATAACTCATATTTTTTTGGAATTTCTCTTTCTGACATTTTTTTTTCTTTGAACAAATACAACAAAATAAATACACCCCCACACTTGCCTTTTGGTATACTACCATACAAATCCGAAGCAAAAGAATATAAGAAGTCACTATCATCGTCTTGCAAACATAAATAAAACAAGGGTGAGATGATGTGGGTGAACAAAAGAAACGGCTAATGAGTGATCAGTTCAAAAGGGGATTCCTAAAGTTCGTGTTTAGATGGATGGTGAATATTTTGGCCATGGTGCTCAACTAATGCCTTACTCATTTCTAATTCATTACAGATTAACAAAATGTTTCAAGTGGTCTCTGAGCAAGTTCTAGGTTCAAAACTCATGAATTGTGCACACTTGAAGAACGAGTAAATGTATGAATGATGCATACATGTGAATATACAATAGGCTCAAATCCTCACATTTTCTGGGTATGCATGACAATGCATGTTTAAATGTGCTTCTCGGATTGCAATCAATTAATCGAAACAGGTTATGTGAACATGGAATTTCGAGCAATCACAAGTTATGCAAATTAAATCCAAAGCAAATCACAAAGCCTTAGCATATAATCAACATTCTCAAAATCATAACAATTAAACTCAATTCATCATCGGAATTGGAAAGAACAAAACACAAAACACACAAAAACACACAACAGAAGCAAATATTTTTATAATTTTTGATTTTTTTGATTTTTCAATGTATGTAACAATACGTGACCACAGTGACTTACTAAGTGCAATGGTAGGTTCAACGCTACCAAGGGAGTAAGTATGATCTAGTCGATATATTGTTACCGTAGAAAACAAAAACAAGTAAATTAATTTTTTTGAATTTTTTTGAATTTTTGAATTTTTTTTTCTTTTCTTTTTAAATAAACCTTCCCCCCACACTTGAATTAAACATTGTCCTCAATGTTAGACAGATATTTCACGAAAATGAAAAATTCAAGCATGGTTATTGAATTTAAACACACAAATTAAAATGAACCGAAGTAAACACACAACATATATACAAATGAAAAAGAAGATAGGTTAAAGAAAATCTCCCCCTTGAAGATCATGAAGCTCCTCCCGAAGCAAGTCACCAACAGTCGCAAACAAGGCTAGCAGGGCCTTGCATCCAACGTTTGCTCCTTAATTGACTGCAGCTCTGATCCGTTGAAGTGTGTCCTGGACAAGGGTTGTTGCCGACTCCACGGCAGACTTGGCTGATGTAGCCTTCACTGAGATCTGGAACACTATAGTCAGCAGTGTTCCGTCAAGAATAGCTTCGGATACGTTAGGCAGAATGGAGAAACCAGAAGACATAAGCGGAAATGGCTCCGGTTCAACTCCACATAGCAAACACTGGAGAATGGAATGGTTAATCGGCACATATATCACATACGACCCCGTTGCATCGGTGCAACACTCCTGAAGAATGAGGAAGTCGTTGTGACTATCAATGGCGAGCACCGAGATCTGGTTCCGCGGGTCAAGTCTGATGGTGAAATTTGCTAGCACACGCACCGAGCTGTCCATCGACATACTATCCCACATTGGTCTAGTCTGAACATCTTTGAGGAACTCAAAGATCCTGGTGTGATGGGAGAGATGAACGACGGAACAACCTGATGTGAACGTAAAATACGTTCACAAAGTGCTCTAAATACTTGGATGCCTGCTATTCTGAAAGCTTATTTGTCGGTTTAATGTTTGTTTTCGTGTTTTCAGGGAAAATATGTGAAAAATGTTAATTTACACATAAAAGTTGAATTTTGGAGATTTACAGCGCAATTTAGGAAAGTCAACCGTGACTTTTCGATTATTTAATGACACCGGTCATTCCTCGGATGTGGAAATCAGAACGTGTACGAAGATTTCGAAAGACGTTTTGTTGCGTAAAAATTTGCACAAGTGAGCAAAATGTCACCCAACATAATTTCACTCGTATTCATTAAAAGAATAGAGTTTTTATTATTTCAGGTTCGACCCACTCAAGCCAGAATGTGTCTCTTAATTACAATCCCTTGTTACAAGAGAACACCTTTTGATTCCATTTATAAAGAAACCAATTGGGAGATTTGTTTATTTTTGCGGCTGCACCCGAAATATTTAACGGGTTGCCTACGTACCCTGGAAAGGATCAAGCCACTCGTAGTTCAAGAATTCCAATGAGTGAATGACCCATTGGAGGCTTGGATTTTTAGGATGGGAAAAGTGTTTAGGATGCGATTGTATCTAGATTATTTATGTCTAGATTGCCTACATACCCTTGCGGGATCAAACCACATGTAGTTCCAGGCATTTGAAAATTAAATGAGTAGATGACCCATTTATTTTGAGATTTGTGTATGGGATATTTGTAGGGTTTAGAGCCCTTGAATTTGGGTAATTTGAGAAAGAGTATTTCTTGGTGTTTGAGTAAATTTGACTGGTAGAGTCAGTGACTCAATTTTGGGATTGGTTGAATTTGACTGGTGGTGTCAGAGATTTTGTTTGGAGTTGCAGTTGCATCTAGTGGGTCGCTAGATTGCCTACGTACCCTTTGTGGGATCAAACTGACCGTAGTTCTTTGGATTTGGGTTTAATTGGTTTTGTACCAATTTATTAACGAATACTTTTAATGGATCCGTCAATTGAACATTTTTGGATGGACGCCTAATTTTGGTCAAGTGTCCGATCATTTAATTTGGACACCCGTCGTGTCGAGCTTTTCAATTGGGCTTGGGCCCAAAATTTGAAGTGGGCTTGTAGGCTTGATTCCAATTTTGTAAAGGATGCCCAATAACATCAATGGCTTGATTTTGATCTTTGTACCAATCTAACAAGTTAGATGCCCATTTGATTTCCTTGCTGCACCGAACTTGATCTTCATGTAATTATAACTTTTGTTTCTTCCATTTTGTCTCACACCAACACATCTTTGATTTGTGTTGCACATGAAGCGGTGCCCACTATTTTTTAAACTTGTCTTCGACTTCTCTCTTGCCTTTTAATATCGGTGGTAGCAAGTAGCATCACTTTTCATTATAGCAAATACATTAGCAGACCATTGCTTTTGTTGTATTTTTGCAAACCACATCTTTACTTAGCACTTTAATTTAGCAACTGCAATCCTCCGTAATCAACACCAAGCCAAGTCTTGCTTTGCCTTGAACACAAGGCCTCAATATTTCATTTGACTAGTTCCCTTGGGTTGACTACTTTGGCGGTGGGTCGTGAGTCTCTCATGGCTATCTGGCGACACTTGGTTAGATGTAAAAACCTACGTCATTAAATATTACCTAAATTCCTAACAATTGTCGTTGTAAAGTATAATGGGAAATAAAGGTTTTTCCCACAGAAGATTGTTATATTTACTTTTTAATGTCACGAAAAATTAAATTAAATAAAGAATTATTATTAACAAGTATAAAGAATAAAGAATATATATATATACAAAATTAAATAAACTATACAGTATTGTTTCTATTTACAAGAATATACATTATATACAAAAGTATTTTTGGGGGTTTTTGAGATTTTTGAAAACAATAAAAGAAATATTTTTGGATTTTTATTATTTTTGAAAACAAGAAAAACACACACAAATATTGTTTTGAAGATTAACTAACTCCCTAGCCATGAATCCGAAACTAACACATGTAGAATGCCTACGCAGGTTATCATTCCCCAAATAAACTTCTCCCATGAAATCAACCTAGTGAACGCTCATCTAGATTAAACAATTAAACATGCAAAGGTGATTAATCTAAACATGTCTAACGCATAGAAAAAGAGTTGCTAATTCAAGTGCGCGACCTAGCGAACGCTCGTCTATCCGCGATCCTTATTATTTAGTTTCAACATTAAAGATAAAACTAAACAAACAAAATTCACATAAGCTGCTAGAAGAATTAATCAACTTCAATCCAATTTATTACACAAAATAGAAAATAAACAAACAATAACATTTCCCAAAATTATTCACGAATAGTTAATTAAACAAAAATAAATTATAATAAATAAACAGAGTTTGGGAAAAATGTTACTGTTGTGTCCATGAAAATGGACACTGTCTGGCAGGCGAAGGTGGCAGACTCAGCTATTTAGATCGTAACTTTGGATGTGGCGGGTGCACAAATCAATTGGGCATTTTCTGAAATTGGGCCAAGTGGGCTTTTGGGCTTTGAGGCAATTGGGCTTGGAGGCCCAATGTTGACTGTTGACTTTCTTTGACCCGGTCTCCCTTTGATTTGGTTTTTCCGGTTTTGCCCCTGTGTTGACTTTTCAACTCTTTTCTCTCCATTCGGCCGTGCGAGACTTCTCTCTAATTATCATCTTCATTCTTTTCTTCTTTATTTCTGCACACAAGAGAGCCCGTGAGAGAGCGTAGAGACGCCGGCGTGGTGGCGCAGGGGATCGACGCCGGCAGAGGACACGGCGCACGGAGGCACGGAATTGGGTCACCGGCAAGCAAGCGGCGACGATCATGGGCTAGATGCGGTGGGCTATTGATGGTGAGAATCACCGGTGAGCTTGGGCACGGGCGAGAGAACCGGCGTCGGAGCGAGGGGCAAGGCAGCGGCGAGGTGCGGGAAAGACGGCGCCGGTGGATTGAAGGCTCGGGCCCGATGAACGGCGGCGGACTGGGCACGATGGACTGGTCACGGTGCTTGGAAGAGCGACGGTATTACTTGAACGGATCGATGGTTGAGGCGGCGAGCACGGGCTCGGGTTGGTGAATCAATGAAGTGGTGCGGCGGTGAGGCTTGGGTCGCCGTCGATGGAGTGGGCATGGCGGCGGTGTGGCTTTGAGCAACGAAGGGAGGAGCATGGGCTCTGCCATTGAAGCGGTGCCGGCAAGGGATTTGCAGTAGCTTCCGATTCTGCAAAACAAAATAAGAGAAAATTAGATTGTGTGATTAATTTGCTTGCGAGGGCTTGCTTAAATAGAGAATGGAAATGGGAAGGAGCCAAGGAATGGTGGTGGCTGCCAACGCGAGAGAAGGAATTGGAGAATGGAACGAGCGATATGGAGATCTTGCTTGGTGGAGTGAGCTGTGATTGTCTCCGGAGTGCGATGCATTGGTGATGGTAGTGGTAGAAAAGAGGGAGCCGGCCATGTGAGGAATTGGAACCATGTGAGGAGGAATCGGCGGCTCGGTGGAGGAAGTAAATGGAAGAACAACAAGGAGGGAACGTGAAAGGGGGAGCTGCAAAGAGAATCAAACAAAAAACAAAGAAAACAAAATAATATAAAAGAATAATAAAAGAAATGAAGTAATTATAAAATAAAGAAAAGAAATAAAATAACAAATGAAATAATTATAAAAGAAATATGTAAAAGAAATAAACATAAAATATAAACAAGGGAAAATAAGATGGAGGATTAAAATGTGTATCGCCACCGCGTGTGGTGGTTGCGCCGCCTTATGTGGTGGTTCGCCGACAAAATTGTCGGGATTCGGAACGGTTTCCGAAATCTTCGTACGATATTTTATTCCACATGTAAAAGTCACGGTTGACTTTCCGAATTACGCTGTAAACCTCTTCGTACGATATTTTATTCCACATGTAAATGACCCATTGGAGGCTTGGATTTTTAGGATGGGAAAAGTGTTTAGGATGCGATTGTATCTAGATTATTTATGTCTAGATTGCCTACATACCCTTGCGGGATCAAACCACATGTAGTTCCAGGCATTTGAAAATTAAATGAGTAGATGACCCATTTATTTTGAGATTTGTGTATGGGATATTTGTAGGGTTTAGAGCCCTTGAATTTGGGTAATTTGAGAAAGAGTATTTCTTGGTGTTTGAGTAAATTTGACTGGTAGAGTCAGTGACTCAATTTTGGGATTGGTTGAATTTGACTGGTGGTGTCAGAGATTTTGTTTGGAGTTGCAGTTGCATCTAGTGGGTCGCTAGATTGCCTACGTACCCTTTGTGGGATCAAACTGACCGTAGTTCTTTGGATTTGGGTTTAATTGGTTTTGTACCAATTTATTAACGAATACTTTTAATGGATCCGTCAATTGAACATTTTTGGATGGACGCCTAATTTTGGTCAAGTGTCCGATCATTTAATTTGGACACCCGTCGTGTCGAGCTTTTCAATTGGGCTTGGGCCCAAAATTTGAAGTGGGCTTGTAGGCTTGATTCCAATTTTTGTAAAGGATGCCCAATAACATCAATGGCTTGATTTTGATCTTTGTACCAATCTAACAAGTTAGATGCCCATTTGATTTCCTTGCTGCACCGAACTTGATCTTCATGTAATTATAACTTTTGTTTCTTCCATTTTGTCTCACACCAACACATCTTTGATTTGTGTTGCACATGAAGCGGTGCCCACTATTTTTTAAACTTGTCTTCGACTTCTCTCTTGCCTTTTAATATCGGTGGTAGCAAGTAGCATCACTTTTCATTATAGCAAATACATTAGCAGACCATTGCTTTTGTTGTATTTTTGCAAACCACATCTTTACTTAGCACTTTAATTTAGCAACTGCAATCCTCCGTAATCAACACCAAGGCAAGTCTTGCTTTGCCTTGAACACAAGGCCTCAATATTTCATTTGACTAGTTCCCTTGGGTTGACTACTTTGGCGGTGGGTCGTGAGTCTCTCATGGCTATCTGGCGACACTTGGGAATTTGCTTACTCCATTTATTTGCTGTTTGAGGAACGGACGACATGCCCACCAACTGCTCGATAAAAGGCCTGAGACAAACATATTCAGTTCTGAGGTTTCTTATTTGGTGAACAGCCACGTCATTTGCTTCTAATGATCAGCTACTTGCATTGGATTTTCTTTTCCTGTCAAGGCTCAAACTGACTGCCCCTAACAATCGACCAGGCGTCATGCCTCTGATTTGTTGATCCTCATGCTTCCGAGACTGACTCGTCTTATGCTCTTGGGTTGTCTGATCATCAATGCTGTCGAATTTCTGAATCTCAATGCTACTGCCTTTGTGGCTTTACGGATTTACAGATTCGCTGCCTGTGCTCGGCTTTCACTGATCGCTGCCATGCATCATGGCTTTACTGAACTGACCATTCATCACCACTTTGCTGAACATATCATGCCCCTGTCTTTGTGGCTTTACAGATTCTCATCTTTCTGGGCTTTACTGACCAATCATGCCTTTGCCCTTGTGGCTTTACAGACTCTATCTTTGCCTTGGCTTTTGTTGACAATCATGCCGCTGCCCTTTGTGGTGTGATTTTGATTGAAAGCTTCTCATTGGGATTTCATCAAAATGGAACTCCTTCATTTTGAGAACCCTGCTTGAGAGGACACTACGCCTGTTTCAATTTGATAGAGGACCAGGGCTGTAACGTTGTCTTGTTGACGTCTCATATTATCAGCTTTGCACTTCCTCTAGTTGGCAGCAAGTCAGGAGCACGGTGTTGACTTTTTTCTGCTGCCCAAAACCATCGGTCAGGTTTGTGAGGATGAGAGCAGCATGGAACTTTATTGTGAGGATGAGAAAGAGAGAGAACAGTTTGTCGACTTCTTGTTTGAAATGCTTATGATGCTCATGATCACTTGCTTAATTTTCTGTAATCACAAAGCACAAAAAGCAAAGAAAATTCTTGAGAGAAAATGACAAATAGCATATAGAAGAAATTATACCCACTGATTTGCTCGTGGTCTCTTCTTAGCCTTGATTGCTTTTCCCTTCCTCTCCTCTTATTTTCTTCTCCTTTGCTTTATTTCTCTCTGCTGCGTTTTTCTCCTCTGTCCTCCTTTCTTTTTATTTTTCTAGCCTTTCAATGCCTCCTGCCGGTGCCTTCCCCCCTTTCAATTGTTGTAGAGGGCTTCTTTTATAGGCAACCGGGTAAGGAGTTTGAGATCAAATGAAGCTTCATAATTCAAATTCAAATAACGTCAGTTTGAATTGAACTAATCTCCAAGTGATAAGGGATTTATTTTGAAATTGAACTGATCTCAACTTGACCACTTCCACACTTCAAGACGTGGCTGACTTTTGATACCAGATTCATTATCTTCTTCTTTTTTTTCTTCTTTTTTCTTTTTTGATTTGGATGCACCTGGTCTCTCTTCAAATCTTTCAAACTTGTAACAGATGGGAATTATCCAAAATCAATTATTTGACTTGGAAAGCACCGTTTCAAGTGAGGCATGCATTATCCATTTTGTTTGCTTTGCTGCTTCAAAAGCCACACGTCACTCACTTTTTTTGTGTGTGATTATTTCTTCAAGAAGCTTTGTGCTCTTTTTTTTTCAGAAATACCCCCACTCACTTATGCGAAACAAGTCCAAATAAAAAATTGGATTCACGAATTTTCGGTCTCAACAGTTGCCCCCTCAAGCGTCGTGCGTGAAATAGCTTTGCGCATACGAGGCTTGACAACTTTCTTTTCAGTAAATGTGAGCTAGTGCTTGGCCAAAGTTGCATATAAAATTTGCGCTGCAACTTATGTTTCCCATATTTGAATTTTTCCCTTCACCATTTATAGTGTATACTTGTAAAGGCCGGGAGGTTTTGAAAGATGGCTCCATTAGACCACAACTCGTCAATGAAGAAAATGTGATCTTGAAGATTTGTGGCTGGATCTAGTATTTGAGATTAGATCGCCTACGTACCCCTTTTGGGGGATCAAGCCATACGTAGTTCCAAAATTTTTTTTTTTTTTTGGTAGCACCTTGTGAGATCACCGCCAACTTGAGTTTCACTTTGGTGACGAGGTCTCCACCTCAATTTTCTTGTTGTTGACCATTTCTTGGATTATGTTTTTCAGAACGAAACAATCTTTTGTTGGATGACTGACAACACAATGATATCGGCAATATCTAGGGTCTTTGGTCTTGTTGACTTCACTCATTCGCTTTGGTTTCGGAAGCTCAATAGCTTTTGCTTTGTAGAGCTCACTGAAAATTTGTTCGACGTCATTATCGTCAAAGGAGTATTTGACTTCTTTTCTTTCTTTGAGAGTGAGCTTTCTTGACCCTTCTTTTCCTTTGCATGCATTTGACTTTGTGTCAGTTTTGACAAAGGTTGCCAGTGACTCATCTGTACTGTGGGTTTCATGGTCTTTAAATGATGCTTTTTGTGTCATGAATTTCTTACGGGCAACTTGCCTTTCGACGTTACTAGCCTTTGAGACTAGTGCTTCAAATGTTTGAGGTTCTGCGGTGCTGACAAAAGTTGCAATCTCTGGCAGGAGATTATTTGAGCACATTTGTACGGCAGAGTGCTCTGTCAATTTCTCCGAACATTGGAGATTTAAGCTCCTCCATCTGGAAATAAATTCATTAATCCCTTCATCAGGCTTTTGTTTAGCTTCAGCCAAGTCGATAATCGAGACTTTCTTTTTGGAGCTGACAAACTGTGCTAGGAATGCTTTTTGCATGTCGTCCCATGTGAGAATAGATCCTGACTGCAGTTGACTATACCAAGTGAAAGCTGCTCCTTTAAGGGATTGAACAAATTGTCTTACCAAAAATGCATCTGATTGTGATGTTTCCCCGCAAGCTGAGTAGAAATGAGCCAAATGTTCATGAGGAGAGCTATTTACTCCATCGAACTTGTCAAAGCTTGGCTTCTGATAACCTTTGGGGAATGGTAATGCATCATAATAGGCAGGATACGGTTTTAGGTACCCAGAAATTGGTGGTTTAGAAGACACGTACATTTCTCGAATTCCCTCTGCAATCATAGTTTTGATGTCTTGTAGAGTGAACGTGGTTGAAGAGCCAGATTTCTTCGTCTTTTTCTGTTCTTTATATTCAAATGTGTCATCCACCTTCTTTTTGTCTTTTTGATTCATTTGAAAAGCCAACTTTGCTACTAGCTCAACAATTTCAGCTTCTTTTTCAGCTAATCTTTTGGCTGCTTCAGCTGCGACGTCAGCAAGCTTCTTGGCTTCCAATTCTTTCTCAACCTGCCTTTGAGCTACTTTTGCCTCAGCTTGAGCTAGTCTTGTTCGCAATTCTTGAAGTTGCTCTTCCATGGTTGATGTGTTAGTGACCATAACTGACATGATCTCAGGCTTTATGTTGTCATTCGTCATGAACCATTTGGAGATTTCCATTGAGGTTGATGACTGAGTATTTGGATAAGCAATAGGGACCATATGAGGTCTTGATTCTGCTTGATATTCCGAGAATGCACCACGCAATACATTATCTTGAAATGCCCCCACTTGTACTTCGAGCCCCGAGTCCCGATGCTTGTTGCTTGGACTCGTTATTTGTAAGGCCTATTTTGTTTACCACCGATTGGCTTTCTTCGTGGTGTAGCTTGACAACCTTTTCCTTTCTCTTGGACAAGTTGTCGGAGGTTGGAATGAACTTGACTATCCGAGATTGAGAAGTTGTATTGGTTGTGGCTAGTTGCCAAAGTGCTTGTTGTGGGGACTTGAGGGTCGGGCTTCGGGCCTTGTTGGAACTTCCTCCTCTTTTTCCTTAATTAAAGTCACCACTTCATTTTTATCGGCGGTCATGCTGGTTTGAGTAGCCTTGTCAGTAGATGTTGTGGTGATTAAAGTAATCGGAATTGAGCCAATCATTATTTGAGTAGTGACGAGGGGCATGATTAGCCTTGCATGTAGCGGTCTTGATGACTTTGTGGTGTATGGCCTTTTTTGCTCGAGTGTTGTTGATGTTACTTGAGCAACTGCCACCGAATCAACTTCGTAGTAGCTTCCATTAAATGAGCCTTGCTTGGCGTTCTTCCTTAGAGCTCTTTGCAATCTTCTTCCTTGCATTCCTAAGCGCAGTCTTTGATGATGTTTTCTTAGATTGGGTCTTGTCAATCTTCATAGAGGTCTTGTTGACTTTTGCATCATGGTTAGACTTTGAAAGATTGCTTGATATTGGCATTTGATCAATGACGAACAACACACGATGACCGGATCGCCTTGAATTTCCAGCCTTTGATTGAGTATCTTTGAGCTCATGGAAGTAGATTGTTACTTGTGGTGCCATTTTATTTCCTGAGGCAAACAAATAACAAATTTAATTAATTTCTTAATAAATGGAGATGAAAAGGAAAATGGGTCCCACTGGGCGTGCCAAAAATATGTTGCGTAAAAATTTGCACAAGTGAGCAAAATGTCACCCAACATAATTTCACTCGTATTCATTAAAAGAATAGAGTTTTTATTATTTCAGGTTCGACCCACTCAAGCCAGAATGTGTCTCTTAATTACAATCCCTTGTTACAAGAGAACACCTTTTGATTCCATTTATAAAGAAACCAATTGGGAGATTTGTTTATTTTTGCGGCTGCACCCGAAATATTTAACGGGTTGCCTACGTACCCTGGAAAGGATCAAGCCACTCGTAGTTCAAGAATTCCAATGAGTGAATGACCCATTGGAGGCTTGGATTTTTAGGATGGGAAAAGTGTTTAGGATGCGATTGTATCTAGATTATTTATGTCTAGATTGCCTACATACCCTTGCGGGATCAAACCACATGTAGTTCCAGGCATTTGAAAATTAAATGAGTAGATGACCCATTTATTTTGAGATTTGTGTATGGGATATTTGTAGGGTTTAGAGCCCTTGAATTTGGGTAATTTGAGAAAGAGTATTTCTTGGTGTTTGAGTAAATTTGACTGGTAGAGTCGGTGACTCAATTTTGGGATTGGTTGAATTTGACTGGTGGTGTCGAGATTTTGTTTGGAGTTGCGGTTGCATCTAGTGGGTCGCTAGATTGCCTACGTACCCTTTGTGGGATCAAACTGACCGTAGTTCTTTGGATTTGGGTTTAATTGGTTTTGTACCAATTTATTAACGAATACTTTTAATGGATCCGTCAATTGAACATTTTTGGATGGACGCCTAATTTTGGTCAAGTGTCCGATCATTTAATTTGGACACCCGTCGTGTCGAGCTTTTCAATTGGGCTTGGGCCCAAAATTTGAAGTGGGCTTGTAGGCTTGATTCCAATTTTTGTAAAGGATGCCTAATAACATCAATGGCTTGATTTTGATCTTTGTACCAATCTAACAAGTTAGATGCCCATTTGATTTCCTTGCTGCACCGAACTTGATCTTCATGTAATTATAACTTTTGTTTCTTCCATTTTGTCTCACACCAACACATCTTTGATTTGTGTTGCACATGAAGCGGTGCCCACTATTTTTTAAACTTGTCTTCGACTTCTCTCTTGCCTTTTAATATCGGTGGTAGCAAGTAGCATCACTTTTCATTATAGCAAATACATTAGCAGACCATTGCTTTTGTTGTATTTTTGCAAACCACATCTTTACTTAGCACTTTAATTTAGCAACTGCAATCCTCCGTAATCAACACCAAGGCAAGTCTTGCTTTGCCTTGAACACAAGGCCTCAATATTTCATTTGACTAGTTCCCTTGGGTTGACTACTTTGGCGGTGGGTCGTGAGTCTCTCATGGCTATTCGGCGACACTTGGGAATTTGCTTACTCCATTTATTTGCTGTTTGAGGAACGGACGACATGCCCACCAACTGCTCGATAAAAGGCCCGAGACAAACATATTCAGTTCGAGGTTTCTTATTTGGTGAACAGCCACGTCATTTGCTTCTAATGATCAGCTACTTGCATTGGATTTTCTTTTCCTGTCAAGGCTCAAACCGATCGCCCCTAACAATCGACCGGGCGTCGTGCGCCTCGATTTGTTGATCCTCATGCTTCCGAGACCGACTCGTCTTATGCTCTTGGGTTGTCGATCATCAATATCTTGTCGAATTTCGAATCTCAATGCTCTTGCCTTTGTGGCTTTACGGATTTACAGATTCGCCGCCCGTGCTCGGCTTTCATCGATCGCTGCCACGCATCATGGCTTTACCGAACTGACCATTCATCACCACTTCTTGAACATATCATGCCCCTGTCTTTGTGGCTTTCTGATTCTCATCTTTCCGGGCTTTACCGACCAATCATGCCTTTGCCCTTGTGGCTTTACGGACTCTATCTTTGCCTTGGCTTTTGTTGACAATCATGCCGCTGCCCTTTGTGGTGTGATTTTGATTGAAAGCTTCTCATTGGGATTTCATCAAAATGGAACTCCTTCATTTTGAGAACCACTGCTTCGAGAGGACACTACGCCTGTTTCAATTTGATAGAGGACCAGGGCTGTAACGTTGTCTTGTTGACGTCTCATATTATCGCTTTGCACTTCCTCTAGTTGGCAGCAAGTCGGGAGCACGGTGTTGACTTTTTTTCTGCTGCCCAAAACCATCGGTCGAGGTTTGTGAGGATGAGAGCAGCATGGAACTTTATTGTGAGGATGAGAAAGAGAGAGAACAGTTTGTCGACTTCTTGTTTGAAATGCTTATGATGCTCATGATCACTTGCTTAATTTTCTGTAATCACAAAGCACAAAAAGCAAAGAAAATTCTTGAGAGAAAATGACAAATAGCATATAGAAGAAATTATACCCATCGATTTGCTCGTGGTCTCTTCTTAGCCTTGATTGCTTTTCCCTTCCTCTCCTCTTATTTTCTTCTCCTTTGCTTTATTTCTCTCTGCTGCGTTTTTCTCCTCTCGTCCTCCTTTCTTTTTATTTTTCTAGCCTTTCAATGCCTCCTGCCGGTGCCTTCCCCCCTTTCAATTGTTGTAGAGGGCTTCTTTTATAGGCAACCGGGTAAGGAGTTTGAGATCAAATGAAGCTTCATAATTCAAATTCAAATAACGTCAGTTTGAATTGAACTAATCTCCAAGTGATAAGGGATTTATTTTGAAATTGAACTGATCTCAACTTGACCACTTCCACACTTCAAGACGTGGCTGACTTTTGATACCAGATTCATTATCTTCTTCTTTTTTTTCTTCTTTTTTCTTTTTTGATTTGGATGCACCTGGTCTCTCTTCAAATCTTTCAAACTTGTAACAGATGGGAATTATCCAAAATCAATTATTTGACTTGGAAAGCACCGTTTCAAGTGAGGCATGCATTATCCATTTTGTTTGCTTTGCTGCTTCAAAAGCCACACGTCACTCACTTTTTTTGTGTGTGATTATTTCTTCAAGAAGCTTTGTGCTCTTTTTTTTTCAGAAATACCCCCACTCACTTATGCGAAACAAGTCCAAATAAAAAATTGGATTCACGAATTTTCGGTCTCAACAGTTGCCCCCTCAAGCGTCGTGCGTGAAATAGCTTTGCGCATACGAGGCTTGACAACTTTCTTTTCAGTAAATGTGAGCTAGTGCTTGGCCAAAGTTGCATATAAAATTTGCGCTGCAACTTATGTTTCCCATATTTGAATTTTTCCCTTCACCATTTATAGTGTATACTTGTAAAGGCCGGGAGGTTTTGAAAGATGGCTCCATTAGACCACAACCTGTCAATGAAGAAAATGTGATCTTGAAGATTTGTGGCTGGATCTAGTATTTGAGATTAGACTGCCTACGTACCCCTTTTGGGGGATCAAGCCATACGTAGTTCCAATTTTTTTTGGTAGCACCTTGTGAGATCACCGCCAACTTGAGTTTCACTTTGGTGACGAGGTCTCCACCTCAATTTTCTTGTTGTTGACCATTTCTTGGATTATGTTCTTCAGAACGAAACAATCTTTTGTTGGATGACTGACAACACAATGATATCGGCAATATCTAGGGTCTTTGGTCTTGTTGACTTCACTCATTCGCTTTGGTTTCGGAAGCTCAATAGCTTTTGCTTTGTAGAGCTCATTGAAAATTTGTTCGACGTCATCATCGTCAAAGGAGTATTTGACTTCTTTTCTTTCTTTGAGAGTGAGCTTTCTTGACCCTTCTTTTCCTTTGCATGCATTTGACTTTGTGTCAGTTTTGACAAAGGTTGCCAGTGACTCATCTGTATTGTGGGTTTCATGGTCTTTAAAGGATGCTTTTTGTGTCATGAATTTCTTACGGGCAACTTGCCTTTCGACGTTACTAGCCTTTGAGACTAGTGCTTCAAATGTTTGAGGTTCTGCGGTGCTGACAAAAGTTGCAATCTCTGGCAGGAGATTATTTGAGCACATTTGTACGGCAGAGTGCTCTGTCAATTTCTCCGAACATTGGAGATTTAAGCTCCTCCATCTGGAAATAAATTCATTAATCCCTTCATCAGGCTTTTGTTTAGCTTCAGCCAAGTCGATAATCGAGACTTTCTTTTTGGAGCTGACAAACTGTGCTAGGAATGCTTTTTGCATGTCGTCCCATGTGAGAATAGATCCTGACTGCAGTTGACTATACCAAGTGAAAGCTGCTCCTTTAAGGGATTGAACAAATTGTCTTACCAAAAATGCATCTGATTGTGATGTTTCCCCGCAAGCTGAGTAGAAATGAGCCAAATGTTCATGAGGAGAGCTATTTACTCCATCGAACTTGTCAAAGCTTGGCTTCTGATAACCTTTGGGGAATGGTAATGCATCATAATAGGCAGGATACGGTTTTAGGTACCCAGAAATTGGTGGTTTAGAAGACACGTACATTTCTCGAATTCCCTCTGCAATCATAGTTTTGATGTCTTGTAGAGTGAACGTGGTTGAAGAGCCAGATTTCTTCGTCTTTTTCTGTTCTTCATATTCGAATGTGTCATCCACCTTCTTTTTGTCTTTTTGATTCATTTGAAAAGCCAACTTTGCTACTAGCTCAACAATTTCAGCTTCTTTTTCAGCTAATCTTTTGGCTGCTTCGGCTGCGACGTCAGCAAGCTTCTTGGCTTCCAATTCTTTCTCAACCTGCCTTTGAGCTACTTTTGCCTCAGCTTGAGCTAGTCTTGTTCGCAATTCTTGAAGTTGCTCTTCCATGGTTGATGTGTTAGTGACCATAACTGACATGATCTCAGGCTTTATGTTGTCATTCGTCATGAACCATTTGGAGATTTCCATTGAGGTTGATGACTGAGTATTTGGATAAGCAATAGGGACCATATGAGGTCTTGATTCTGCTTGATATTCCAGGAATGCACCATGCAATACATTATCTTGAAATGCCCCCACTTGTACTTGAGCCCTGAGTCCTGATGCTTGTTGCTTGGACTCGTTATTTGTAAGGCCTATTTTGTTTACCACCGATTGGCTTTCTTCGTGGTGTAGCTTGACAACCTTTTCCTTTCTCTTGGACAAGTTGTCAGAGGTTGGAATGAACTTGACTATCTGAGATTGAGAAGTTGTATTGGTTGTGGCTAGTTGCCAAAGTGCTTGTTGTGGGGACTTGAGGGTCCGGGCTTCGGGCCTTGTTGGAACTTCCTCCTCTTTTTCCTTAATTAAAGTCACCACTTCATTTTTATCGGCGGTCATGCTGGTTTGAGTAGCCTTGTCAGTAGATGTTGTGGTGATTAAAGTAACTGGAATTGAGCCAATCATTATTTGAGTAGTGACAGGGGCATGATTAGCCTTGCATGTAGCGGTCTTGATGACTTTGTGGTGTATGGCCTTTTTTGCTCTGAGTGTTGTTGATGTTACTTGAGCAACTGCCACTGAATCAACTTCTGTAGTAGCTTCCATTAAATGAGCCTTGCTGGCGTTCTTCCTTAGAGCTCTTGCAATCTTCTTCCTTGCATTCCTAAGCGCAGTCTTTGATGATGTTTTCTTAGATTGGGTCTTGTCAATCTTCATAGAGGTCTTGTTGACTTTTGCATCATGGTTAGACTTTGAAAGATTGCTTGATATTGGCATTTGATCAATGACGAACAACACACGATGACCGGATCGCCTTGAATTTCCAGCCTTTGATTGAGTATCTTTGAGCTCATGGAAGTAGATTGTTACTTGTGGTGCCATTTTATTTCCTGAGGCAAACAAATAACAAATTTAATTAATTTCTTAATAAATGGAGATGAAAAGGAAAATGGGTCCCACTGGGCGTGCCAAAAATATGTTGCGTAAAAATTTGCACAAGTGAGCAAAATGTCACCCAACATAATTTCACTCGTATTCATTAAAAGAATAGAGTTTTTATTATTTCGGGTTCGACCCACTCAAGCCAGAATGTGTCTCTTAATTACAATCCCTTGTTACAAGAGAACACCTTTTGATTCCATTTATAAAGAAACCAATTGGGAGATTTGTTTATTTTTGCGGCTGCACCCGAAATATTTAACGGGTTGCCTACGTACCCTGGAAAGGATCAAGCCACTCGTAGTTCAAGAATTCCAATGAGTGAATGACCCATTGGAGGCTTGGATTTTAGGATGGGAAAAGTGTTTAGGATGCGATTGTATCTAGATTATTTATGTCTAGATTGCCTACATACCCTTGCGGGATCAAACCACATGTAGTTCCGGGCATTTGAAAATTAAATGAGTAGATGACCCATTTATTTTGAGATTTGTGTATGGGATATTTGTAGGGTTTAGAGCCCTTGAATTTGGGTAATTTGAGAAAGAGTATTTCTTGGTGTTTGAGTAAATTTGACTGGTAGAGTCGGTGACTCAATTTTGGGATTGGTTGAATTTGACTGGTGGTGTCGGAGATTTTGTTTGGAGTTGCAGTTGCATCTAGTGGGTCGCTAGATTGCCTACGTACCCTTTGTGGGATCAAACTGACCGTAGTTCTTTGGATTTGGGTTTAATTGGTTTTGTACCAATTTATTAACGAATACTTTTAATGGATCCGTCAATTGAACATTTTTGGATGGACGCCTAATTTTGGTCAAGTGTCCGATCATTTAATTTGGACACCCGTCGTGTCGAGCTTTTCAATTGGGCTTGGGCCCAAAATTTGAAGTGGGCTTGTAGGCTTGATTCCAATTTTTGTAAAGGATGCTTGATAACATCAATGGCTTGATTTTGATCTTTGTACCAATCTAACAAGTTAGATGCCCATTTGATTTCCTTGCTGCACCGAACTTGATCTTCATGTAATTATAACTTTTGTTTCTTCCATTTTGTCTCACACCAACACATCTTTGATTTGTGTTGCACATGAAGCGGTGCCCACTATTTTTTAAACTTGTCTTCGACTTCTCTCTTGCCTTTTAATATCGGTGGTAGCAAGTAGCATCACTTTTCATTATAGCAAATACATTAGCAGACCATTGCTTTTGTTGTATTTTTGCAAACCACATCTTTACTTAGCACTTTAATTTAGCAACTGCAATCCTCCGTAATCAACACCAAGGCAAGTCTTGCTTTGCCTTGAACACAAGGCCTCAATATTTCATTTGACTAGTTCCCTTGGGTTGACTACTTTGGCGGTGGGTCGTGAGTCTCTCATGGCTATCTGGCGACACTTGGGAATTTGCTTACTCCATTTATTTGCTGTTTGAGGAACGGACGACATGCCCACCAACTGCTCGATAAAAGGCCTGAGACAAACATATTCAGTTCTGAGGTTTCTTATTTGGTGAACAGCCACGTCATTTGCTTCTAATGATCAGCTACTTGCATTGGATTTTCTTTTCTGTCAAGGCTCAAACTGACCGCCCCTAACAATCGACCGGGCGTCGTGCCTCGATTTGTTGATCCTCGTGCTTCCGAGACCGACTCGTCTTATGCTCTTGGGTTGTCGATCATCAATCTTGTCGAATTTCTGAATCTCGATGCTCTCTTGCCTTTGTGGCTTTACGGATTCTGATTCATTTGCCCGTGCTCGGCTTTCAGCGATCGCTTGCCATAGCATCATGGCTTTCTTGAACTGACCATTCATCACCACTTTGCTGAACATATCATGCCCCTGTCTTTGTGGCTTTACAGATTCTCATATTTCGGGCTTTCTTGACCAATCATGCCTTTGCCCTTGTGGCTTTACGGACTCTATCTTTGCCTTGGCTTTTGTTGACAATCATGCCGCTGCCCTTTGTGGTGTGATTTTGATTGAAAGCTTCTCATTGGGATTTCATCAAAATGGAACTCCTTCATTTTGAGAACCCTGCTTGAGAGGACACTACGCCTGTTTCAATTTGATAGAGGACCGGGGCTGTAACGTTGTCTTGTTGACGTCTCGTATTATCGGCTTTGCACTTCCTCTAGTTGGCAGCAAGTCAGGAGCACGGTGTTGACTTTTTTCTGCTGCCCAAAACCATCGGTCAGGTTTGTGAGGATGAGAGCAGCATGGAACTTTATTGTGAGGATGAGAAAGAGAGAGAACAGTTTGTCGACTTCTTGTTTGAAATGCTTATGATGCTCATGATCACTTGCTTAATTTTCTGTAATCACAAAGCACAAAAAGCAAAGAAAATTCTTGAGAGAAAATGACAAATAGCATATAGAAGAAATTATACCCACTGATTTGCTCGTGGTCTCTTCTTAGCCTTGATTGCTTTTCCCTTCCTCTCCTCTTATTTTCTTCTCCTTTGCTTTATTTCTCTCTGCTGCGTTTTTCTCCTCTGTCCTCCTTTCTTTTTATTTTTCTAGCCTTTCAATGCCTCCTGCCGGTGCCTTCCCCCTTTCAATTGTTGTAGAGGGCTTCTTTTATAGGCAACCGGGTAAGGAGTTTGAGATCAAATGAAGCTTCATAATTCAAATTCAAATAACGTCAGTTTGAATTGAACTAATCTCCAAGTGATAAGGGATTTATTTTGAAATTGAACTGATCTCAACTTGACCACTTCCACACTTCAAGACGTGGCTGACTTTTGATACCAGATTCATTATCTTCTTCTTTTTTTTCTTCTTTTTTCTTTTTTGATTTGGATGCACCTGGTCTCTCTTCAAATCTTTCAAACTTGTAACAGATGGGAATTATCCAAAATCAATTATTTGACTTGGAAAGCACCGTTTCAAGTGAGGCATGCATTATCCATTTTGTTTGCTTTGCTGCTTCAAAAGCCACACGTCACTCACTTTTTTTGTGTGTGATTATTTCTTCAAGAAGCTTTGTGCTCTTTTTTTTTCAGAAATACCCCCACTCACTTATGCGAAACAAGTCCAAATAAAAAATTGGATTCACGAATTTTCGGTCTCAACACGTTTCGAATCCCGGCAATTTTACCGGCGAACCACCACACTTGGCGGCGCAACCACCACACGCGGTGGTGAAACACAAATTAAATCTCCACTTTATTTTCCCATGTTTATGTTTTAATTTTATTCTTATTCTCTTTATATTTGTTTTTCTATTTTAGTTTTTATTTCTTTTATTATTTTATTTTTCTTTCCTTTTTGTTATTTTATTTGTTTTCTTTTGTTTGTGTCTTTGCAGCAGCCATGTTACCCGTTTGAATTCAGTTTGCATTCCAGTTCACTATATCACTGCCGGCAAGGCATAGCCAGTTCATCATCCCACCAGCATCTCCCCTCCACTCCAATTTGAATTCAAATTGGATCTTTCCAGCTCACCCACAGATCACATCTTCAATTCACCTCTTCAAATAGCCAGCTCCGTATTCATTTTTTCCATGGCCGGGGGCCAGGGGCTCCTCCCCTGCGTCACCATATCCTCCCTCCCCATTTCTCTTCTCTTCTCTGGTTCTTCTGCTCACGGCACCACTTCTCTCTCCCTCCTTCCTTTCTTTCCCAAACTATCTCAGCCCCGTCTTCCCTTAATCTCTGTTCCCCAATCTTCTCTGGTTACTTCACTGCAATTTCATAGACAACAATCTCTTTCTCTTCTCTTCTCCCCTTTCTTTCTTCTTCTTCTTCTCCGTCTTCCTTCTTCTTCCTTTCTTTCCTCTCTGCCGGCAACCCCTTCTTCCACTTCTATTCTTCTTTCCTTCCCTGCAAACAATTACCACCATGAATCACTTTCCCATCACAACCATTCACAGCCACAATACTCAATCAACTCATTCATCTGCAATTCTCACTCACCCAATACCGTACTCATCATCACATACATTTAATCCATACCTGCAAAGCAATCAATCACAATCAGGAAACCATCTCTGTTCACCGCCGGCCTCCAGCCCGCGCAGAACACCTCGTCGCAATCCCATCTCAGTCCTCTCTCTCTCCGGCGTCGGCTTCACCTTGTCATGAACTCCACAAATCCCAGCCCACGCTGCCGGATCGATCTGTCACCACCAGCTGCCGCAACTCTTCAATAGCCGCCGCTGCAAAAGCCCAGCCTTGCGTCGGCGTCTCTGTCGCCGAAGTCCACCGTGCCTCCAAATCGAGCCCAGCTAGCTACTGCACCGCACCAGATCCATGGAGCCCAATCACTTACCAGCTACGGCGTCGTTCGCAGCTCTCCGTGCCACTGCTATCGGCGTTCTCTACCCGTGCTCCGCCTGTCAAGAGCCCAGTCGCCGCGGCCTTAACCGTGCCCACAGACGTCGCTGCAACCCATGCAGTAGCCATCTGTCTTGTTCTCTATGTGTTCAAAAGAAAGAAGATGAATAGATGAGAATAAGGTCTGCACGGGAATGAATAAAAGAAAGGAAGGCTGCGTTGAAAGTCAAACCGCATGGCTAGGGAAGAAGACGGGTCAAACTGAAATGAGAGAAAAGAAAAGTCAGCTGACTTTTCTCATGGGCTTTTCACTGTTCATGGGCCTCCAAGCCCAATTGTCCAAAAGCCAAAAGAAAGGCCCAAGCCCAATCTGTTACGAGCTCCCCGAAATTCTATCGACAAATTCATTGAGCATTTCTTTCCCTTAAACTCATTTTAATTTTATTTGTTTAAATATTTGTTGTGTGAATTTATTAATTTGTATTTTGAATATTTGTTTAATTTGAATAATGTGTGATTAAATCATTTTATGAAAACCCAAAAATATGTTTTTGATTCATTTGTGTGTTAGTTTAATTTCTTTATTTCTTGGTGTGTTTTATATATTTGTGTTAGTTTAATTTGTATTTTACTTTGTATATTCCTTGTTTTATTTATTTTCAAAAAGATTAAAAACCAAAAATATTTCCTTTTTATTTATTTCTTGTTTTCAAAAGAATTTCAAAAACCCAAAAATATCACCTTTGTATATATTGTACATTTAATTTTGTGACATTAGAAAAGTAAATAAACAATCCTCTGTGGGAAAAACCTTTACTTCTCATTATACTATTCAACGACAAATTGTTAGGAAGTTTAGGTAATAATTAATGACGTCGGTTTTACCGCATATCATTTTGGCGCCGGCTCGCCGGGGATTGTTTTTACTATTTACTTTTTTACTTTTTACTGTTTACTATTTGTAAATAATACTTGTAAATAATACTTACTAATTATACTTGTATATATTGTTACACTTAGTAATTATACTTAGGTGTTCTGAGTACTGTTAATTATTTAAGTTGTTGTAGGTTGTAATTTGAACGGAAATAGGTAAGGTCCTTTTATTAATATTGGCCTAAACCCTTCATTTGTACCGTAAGGTCACTTGAGGTTGAGGGCGGCCTTTATTAACACTTGGAGAATTGTCGAACAGTTAAGTGCTTTCTCAACTGAGTAAGGGGCACATGAATGGTGTCTAGATATGATCAAGGCTCTGGGTGACGGGTTTGTAAAATTGGATTCAGAGGACTTGTCCACTAAATGAATCCTACCTCTCGCTTATCTCTTGTGATCTGGCCATTCGCCTTCTGAAAACACGGAAAGTCATTTAAGTCAAGGCATTGCACCTAGGCCGTACGTCCACCTCGAATTACCGCTTGGAATCAACTTTGTTTTTAACTATATTTTGGACAATTTAACATTACTTGTAAATAAAATATACTTAGACATATGAAATTTTATTTATTCATTTTGTATAGATAATTTGTGACACATTTTAACTTTGTAAATATTTTGTTTTGATTTTGTAAATTTTATTACTAACTTTTTCATTTTTATAGGGAATAATCCGGGTTATTCGGAAATTTCACCACATACATCGGAGCATACGTTTAGGAAGTCAAGGTTGAAAAACCTTGAGGTTGATGTCTTGTTGGTGATTTTCGGTTTCCTCGGGAGTAAAAAGGTAAGTTTTCTTTTCACTCTCGTTATTTGTTTGTAAAATAAAAAAATAAAAAAATAGAAAATTTTAATTGTAAATAAAAAAAAAGAGTGTTTGTTTTGTTTTGTTTTACTGTTGTGTATTTATTTTTTACTGTTCATAATTATTGTTTCTGTTTTGTTTGTTGGGCTTGTTGTTTGTTAATATTGGGCCTTAGGCCCATTTGTGTGATTGGTTAGTGTTTTAGGTTTCGAAAATAAAAAATAAAAAAATAAAAAAAATTTAGCCCATTGGGCTCGTGTCATTCACGAAGCCCAAAACCCGTAACCCAAGCCCATTAGTGTGTCGGGCCTGTTCGTTTTTAGGCCCATTAGTTTAAGCCCACCAATAATGGGCCGGAGATTTCTTTGGCCCAGGCCCACTTTAAGGCCCAAACCATTTCGATGGCCCAAGCCCGTTTAAAGTGTTGGCAAGCGCGTGTGCTACGTGTAAAGTATTAAAAAAAAAAAAAAAAAATTTAAAAAATCCAAAAAATTTGATTGGGCCGACGCACGACTTTTGCGTCGGCCGATTTGTTTAATAAATCAAACGCGCGTGTCCATTATTCCCTTTGCGACTTTTGTTGCACGCGTCGTTTTCATTGCGACTTTCGTCGCTCGATCCGGAAATTACGGATCTTTGTCTGCATGCGTGTGTCCGCTCCTTTCCCCTTCCCTTCTGTTTGCGCTAGTTTCCTTAGGCATTTCACGTTTTCCCTTAATCTCTCTCTCTCTCGTTTTCTCTCACTCCTTCATCGTGTTCATCCGTGTTCTTAGTTAGCTTTCCCAGAAAACCTCCCAATTCCCAGAAGCTATCCTCCCTCCCAAACCACAAATGGCCAAAAGAGTTAATTCCTTCAGCGAGTTGTTTCAGGCAGGTCCTTCAGAGAACCCAATCTTTGAAGGTCTGGCTGAAATCATTCCACCCAGCATGCTCGATAGCGCCGATGCTAGCATGCCGACCCGGCCAAAACCACAACCGCAACCACTACCCCAAGCACCAATCCTGGTTGTTGATCAACCCGCCGAGCCGGAAGCCGCTCCTGTCTATAGGAGACTTCCGAGGACGAAATACACCAAAGCTGAGAGAGATGCACTTGCAGCTTTCTTTGCGGTGTATGCTCACCCCACCAAGCCACAACGACAAAGATTTGGTCCAAAAATCGGACTAGAAGAAGACCAGGTCTACTATTGGGGGTCGAGAAATAGGAAGAAGTTCGGTATCCAGACTTCTGAGCAGCGTATTACCGAGCTAGAAAGAAGAAACGATGAGCTGGTGAGCAAGAACGAGGAGCTTCAAATGCAGAATCAACGACTCGTCGATGCTCTCCACAGCGGCATCTGTCCCAATTGCGGAGGTCCTGTTCCGCACTCAGATGTGCCTAGGCGAAGGCTCGAAGTTGTTCCTCCACAACAAGAGCCTCTTCTCGAGTTGTCCGATGATTCGATCGACATGGACCATTTGAGACGGGATGTGCGGAGCCTCATGCCTACACTAGTCGAGCGCCCATCCTTACCTATTCCATCTGACCATCTTCCCGGACCTGCTCATGATCTTGTTAGAGTCCACACCGACTTGATCTCGGATATCGCCCGCAAGGCCAAGCACGAGCTCATGCTCATGGCCACTGCCGGTTTTCCTTTGTGGATATCTTCACCGACTCTTGACACTTCTATTCATCCCGAGACTCTAAATAGGGCCGAGTACTTGCGAGTGTTTCAACGTGGCGAACCTGCGCCATACTTCAAAT
Source organism: Rubus idaeus (assembly GCA_030142095.1). Taxonomy (NCBI): domain Eukaryota; kingdom Viridiplantae; phylum Streptophyta; class Magnoliopsida; order Rosales; family Rosaceae; genus Rubus; species Rubus idaeus. The sequence continues at coordinate 21,615,549 of CM057965.1, forward strand.
CAGAATCCTCGAGACACTCGGCAACCATTCACCTTCATCCGACCACCATCGTTGAAATCTTAATGGATGTTGGTCGATGGTTGCCCGTCTTCTGTAGCATGATCACAAATGCTCAAACGTTGGAGATCCTACCCTCCGACAACGCAGTAGGCTACGAGGAGCAGAAGCAAGTGATGTCGGCCGAGTTTCTGGTGCCATCTAACATCGTTTCGACTCGTGAAGTCCAGTTTGTTAGGTACTCCCACCTACAACTGGATGGAAGTTGGATCGTTGTGGATGTCTCCGTGGATGACCTGCGCTCAAATCCGAAGCCTTCAGTGAGATCGATTTGCCGAAAGCGCCCCTCCGGATGCTTGATTCGAGATTGGCAGAATGGATCTTCCTTAGTCACTTGGGTTGAGCACGTGGATGTGCGCGAGAAGGAAATAAAGGCCATTTTCGAACCCTTTGTCCATTCTGGGTTCGCTTTTGGTGCAAAGCGTTGGATCTCAACTCTCCAACGACAAGCCGAGCGCTACATGTGCGTCACAGGGATCCAAACTTCACCCGGTGACTCTATCATTTCGCCCGAAGGAAAAAGAGGCCTAGCGGAAATGGCAAACAAGATGGCGATCTGTTTCTTCAACGACATCAGCAACTCCACGTATCATCACTGGACTTGTTCGAACCGAACAAGAGACACTCAAATGGAGGTCAGGACCAACAAGCAAAGGGGAGATCCGAGCAAGCCCCTTGGAGTCAATCGTACTGCTGGTTGTTCTGTCGTGCATCTTTCCCATCACACCAGGATCTTTCAGTTCCTCAAAGATGTGCATACGAGACCGCTGTGGGATAGTATGTCGATGGACAGCTCGGTACGTGTGCTAGCAAACTTCACCATCGGTGGTGACCCGCGGAACCAGATTTCGGTGCTCGCCATAGATAGTCACAACGACTTCCTCATTCTTCAGGAGTGTTGCACCGATGCAACGGGGTCGTCTGTGATTTATGCGCCGATCAACCATTCCATTCTCCAGTGTTTGTTATGTGGAGTTGAACCGGAGCCATTTCCGCTTATGTCTTCAGGCTTCTCCATTCTGCCTAACATATCCGGAGCTATTCTTGACGAAACACTGCTGACTATGGTGTTCCAGATCTCGGTGAAGGCTACATCAGCCAAATCTGCCGTGGAGTCGGCAACAACACTCGTCCAGGACACACTTCAAAGGATCAGAACCGCAGTCAATTAAGGAGCAAACGTTGGATGCAAGGCCCTGCTAGCCTTGTTTGTGACTGTTGGTGACTTGCTTCGGGAGGAGCTTAATGATCTTCAAGGGGGAGTTTTTCTTTAACCTTTCTGTTTATTTTTGTTTCCTTTTTCATTTGTATAAATATTGTGTGTTTATTTCTGTTGTGTGTTTAAATTCAATAACCATACTTGAATTTTTCATTTCGTGAAATATCTGTCTAACATTGAGGACAATGTTTAATTCAAGTGTGGGGGAAGGTTTATTAAAAAGAAAAGAAAAAAATTTGAAAAATTTGAAAAATTCAAAAAAATAATTTACTTGTTTTCGTTTTCTACGGTAACAATATATCGACTAAATCATACTTACTCCCTTGGTAGCGTTGAACCTACCATTGCACTAAGTAAGTCCCTGTGGTCACGTATTGTTACGTAAATTGAAAAAAATCAAAAAAATCAAAAATAAAAATCTGAAAAAGTACAAAAATATTTGCTTTTGTTTTCTGTTTTTGTGGTGTGTTTTGTTCTTTCCAACCCCAATGATGAATTGAGTTTAATTGTTATGATTTTGAGAATGTTTATTATATGTCAAGGCTTTCTGTGATTTGCTTTGGATTTAATTTGCATAACTTGTGATTGCTCGAAATTCCATGTTCACATAACCTGTGTTGATTAATTGATTGCAATCCGAGAAGCACATTTGAACATACATTGTCATGCATACCCAGAAATTGTGAGAATTTGATCCTGTTGAATATTCACATGTATGCATTATTCATACATTTACTCGTTCTTCATGTGTGCACAATTCATGAGTTTTGAACCTAGAACTTGCTCATTGACCTCTCAAAACTTTTTATTAATCTGTGATGAATTGAAAATGATTAAGGCATTAGTTGAGCACCATGGCCTAATATTCACCATCCATTTAAACACGAACTTTAGGAATCCCCTTTTGAACTTATCACTCATTAGCCGTTTCTTTTGTTCACCCACACCATCTCACCCATGTTTTATTGTGTTTGCAAGACGATGATAGTGACTTCTTGTGTTCTTATGCTTCGGATGTATAGTATGTACCAAAAGGCAAGTGTGGGGCTGCATTTTATTTTGTTGCATTTGTTCAAAGAAACAAAAAAAAATATATCAAAAAACAAAAAGAAGGAATAAAATTCCTCAAGAAAAGAAAAGAAAAAAAAAGTGGAAAAGAAAAAAAAAATGCCACAAAAATAGAGTTATTTTCTTGTATTGTTTTAATAAAAGGTTGGAGGAAAATAGGAAAGTTGTTTCGGGTTTAGCATAGGTATGAGTTTCAAAGTCGTTGATTTGTCTTGCAAACATGTGAAACATTTTCATTTCCAGTCCCTACATTCATCATTCACCATTCGCCATTCACCATTCACCCTTTGGCCCCATTACACCATTGCAAGCCCTTATGATTTAATGATTTATTGATTAATTGTAGAGAGTTGGTTAATGAGAAAGCTTATGGGAACACTACTTGTGTAATTGTTATGAGAGTAAATACTTAACCCTAAACACTGAGCGGAAATATTTAGTGAATCTTGTGAGTTTTAGTGGTTAATGTTGTTCATTTGTGCCAATTTGATTGCATGAGATTAATTGTACACTCGGTTTTCACCCACTTCATTAAATCTCACTGTTTATAATTTATTAAATCTCAATTGTGATTACTTACTAAGATGCTCGGAATTTGTGATTCCCTTCCACTTCATTTCTGTAACCCCTCGCCTTAAGCCCCATTTCACCTGAATAAAAGTCCTTTTGATCTAAGATGTATGTGTATGATTTTGTGGAGATAGGATTGACGTGCAAGCATATGGCGGCATTTGCATAAGTTTGCTTGAGTGGTAGTGTAGCTAACCGATAAACAGTTGTGTGAAAATCAGAGTGAATATCCTGTGAGTTTATGGTTAGCACAGTTTCGATATGCATGCTTACTTTGGTGCATTGAAATGACAATACTTCACACACTTCACGTTTGCATATGTCCCGTAGCTGAAAACATTTTTGAGACCTAACTTCTTTCATTTTCTAACTCAATTGTGTTCTCTGAGGTAATTGTTGGAAAATTGTTTTGTGTTTCCTTTCTGTTTTGTTTAAATTGTATATATATGTTCTCTGTTTGCTTGCGGACAAGCAATAGTTCAAGTGTGGGGGTGTGATGTGAACGTAAAATACGTGCACAAAGTACCTTAATCGCTTGGATTATGTTAGTCCAAAAGCCTATTATTGTATATTTAATATTGTTTTAGTGTGTTTCAGGGAAAATACGAACAAAACGCTTTATTTGTACAAAAGGTACATTTTAGAGGTTTTAGCGCGAATCCGAAGATGAATCGAAAAGTCAACCGTGACTTTTCGAAATTGAAATGACACCGGTCATTTCTCGGATGTGGATATCAAAACTTGTACGAAGATTTCGAAAAACGTTTCGAATCCCGGCAATTTTGCCGGCGAACCACCATATAAGGCGGCGCGACCACCACCCGCGGTGGCAAAATACATTTTCTGAACCTCCATTTATTTCCCTTTTATAAATTGTTGTTTATTTATATTTTTCTTTAATTAGATTAATTAAATAACTATTTTTATTTTTATTATTATTTATTATTTTATTTTATTTGTTTTTATTCTTTGTGTTTGTTTGACTTTTGCAGGATTGTTTTCTTGACTTCGTGGTTCCTTGCCGGCCACCTCCTTCCTCCTTGATTCCAGCTGCGAAGCAGCACCAATTTGAATTCAAATCCTTGTCTGTTTGCATCAATTTGCATCTCCATTTAACCTGCAATCAAGGAAGAAATTAACTGGCCGGGGGCCTTCTACCTCCTCCCCGTGCCACCTTCTCCTGCCTCCGTGTATGGCTCACATAGCCATGCCTTCTGCCCTCACCCTCTACTTCTCAAAGTCCTCACTGCATCTTCTCTGTTACTCTCTGCCGGCAATCAACCTCTCTCCCTCCTCTCTTCTTCTCTCAAATACTATCTAAGCCCCATCTTCTTCTTCTCCTCAAAATCTCTGTTCTTCTTTGCCTCCCTGCAAACAACAAAGACAAGTTCACAACCATAATCACGGCAGCTCCTCACTTCAATCACCAAATTCAATTCTTCCTGCAAACAACAAATCACAACAATTAATCACAAGCCATCACAAGCAAAGCCCAGTCCAGCACCGCTGGCTTCCAGCCCGCGCAGATCACCTCGCCGACGTCGTCTTCATCTCACTCCGCTGCGCCGTCCACTTTCCGGCGTCCTTCATCACCCAATCTCAGACGCCGTCGACCTCGAAGCCGTGCTCTGCCCAGGCCGCGCCCCCGCGCCGTCTTTCACCGCCGCTGCTCTCCCATCCGGCGCCGTTTCGCTTCACAGGACACTCACCGCCGTGAGCCCGTGCTTGCCTCCTCTGCTCTGCCTGCGTCGGCGCCCTACTGTCGTCGATCCAAGGTGAGCCCAGCCCGCCGTCTGCCAGGCCGCTCCAGCTCTGCACCGTGCCGCCCAGTCCTCTGATGTCCGCCGGTTCCAGAAGCTCGATGCTTCCAATCCACCGCACTGCCAAGCCATAGACCTCACCGCCTTGATGCCGGGAACCCAGCCTCACCGGCGCCGTTCTCTCACTCTCTTTGCTGGAAAGAGAAGAATGAAGGAAGATGATGAATAAGAGAGATACGGGATTTGGAAAGAAAAGTCTAAGACCGGGTTTGACCGGAAGAAAAGAGAGAAGAAAATAAAATGTTGAAAAGTCAACTGGGCTTTTCTCTATTCACACACCCGCAAGGCCCAGGACCTGTTGGGCCCAATTGCTATGGACACCCGAATCTCCGAGCCTTCACCGAATCTGCGGCGAGTCCGATCAGATCCCTCGCCGAATCAAATGAGATTTCTCTAAACTTTCTCTTTTAATTTAAGTTTTGTTTAATTATTTGTTGTGTGAATTTTATTTATTTTTGTATTATTATTTTGTATGAAATTACATTTAATTTGTAATTTAATTTGATTTGACATTATTTGTTTGATTTATGAAAACCCAAAAACATTTTCTCTTTTGTAAATTATTTATTCTGAGTATTTTTCTTAATTTGAATTATTGTGAATATTTGCTTATTTATATTTATTTGTTGTTTATATTTATAAGTTTTAATTCTATTTTGTATTTTTGTGATTTAATTTGTTTAGTTTAGATGTAAATTAAATAAATATGTTTTAGATTAGTATAGTTTAATTTAATTAATTTTGTGACATAGAAAAGTGAATAAACAATCCTCTGTGGGAAAAATCCTTACTTCCCATTATACTATTCAACGACAAATTGTTAGGAAGTTTAGGTAAATAAATTGATATCGGTTTTTACCGCAAATCAACTAGCAAAAGTTCAAGTGTGGGGGTGTGATGTGAACGTAAAATACGTTCACAAAGTGCTCTAAATACTTGGATGCCTGCTATTCTGAAAGCTTATTTGTCGGTTTAATGTTTGTTTTCGTGTTTTCAGGGAAAATATGTGAAAAATGTTAATTTACACATAAAAGGTGAATTTTGGAGATTTACAGCGCAATTTCGGAGAGTCAACCGTGACTTTTCGATTATTTAATAATACCGGTCATTCCTCGGATGTGGAAATCAGAACGTGTACGAAGATTTCGAAAGACGTTTCGAATCCCGGCAATTTTACCGGCGAACCACCACACTTGGCGGCGCAACCACCACACGCGGTGGTGAAACACAAATTAAATCTCCACTTTATTTTCCCATGTTTATATTTTAATTTTATTCTTATTCTTTTTATATTTGTTTTTCTATTTTAGTTTTTATTTCTTTTATTATTTTATTTTTCTTTCCTTTTTGTTATTTTATTTGTTTTCTTTTGTTTGTGTCTTTGCAGCAGCCATGTTACCCGTTTGAATTCAATTTGCATTCCAGTTCACTATATCACTGCCGGCAAGGCATAGCCAGTTCATCATCCCACCAGCATCTCCCCTCCACTCCAATTTGAATTCAAATTGGATCTTTCCAGCTCACCCACAGATCACATCTTCAATTCACCTCTTCAAATAGCCAGCTCCGTATTCATTTTTTCCATGGCGGGGGCCGGGGCTCCTCCCCTGCGTCACCATATCCTCCCTCCCCATTTCTCTTCCCTTCTCTGGTTCTTCTGCTCACGGCACCACTTCTCTCTCCCTCCTTCCTTTCTTTCCCAAACTATCTCAGCCCCGTCTTCCCTTAATCTCTCGTTCCCCCGATCTTCTGCGGTTACTTCACTTGCAATTTCACGACAACAATCTCTTTCTCTTCTCTTCTCCCTTTCTTTCTTTCTTCTTCTTCTTCTCCGTCTTCCTTCTTCTTCCTTTCTTTCCTCTCTGCCGCAACCCCCTTCTTCCACTTCTATTCTTCTTTCCTTCCCCCGCAAACAATTACCACCATGAATCACTTTCCCATCACAACCATTCACGGCCACAATACTCGATCAACTCATTCATCTGCAATTCTCACTCACCCAATACCGTACTCATCATCACATACATTTAATCCATACCTGCAAAGCAATCAATCACAATCAGGAAACCATCTCTGTTCACCGCCGGCCTCCAGCCCGCGCAGAACACCTCGTCGCAATCCCATCTCAGTCCTCTCTCTCTCCGGCGTCGGCTTCACCTTGTCATGAACTCCACAAATCCCGGCCCACGCTGCCGGATCGATCTGTCACCACCGGCTGCCGCAACTCTTCAATAGCCGCCGCTGCAAAGCCCGGCCTTGCGCGGCGTCTCTCGTCGCCGAAGTCCACCGTGCCTCCAAATCGAGCCCGGCTAGCTATCGCACCGCACCGGATCCATGGAGCCCAATCACTTACCAGCTACGGTGTCGTTCGCAGCTCTGCGTGCCACTTTGCTATCGGCGTTCTCTACCCGTGCTCCGCCGTCAAGAGCCCGGTCGCCGCGGCCTTAACCGTGCCCACGGACGTCGCTGCAACCCACGCAAAGTAGCCATCTCTCTTGTTCTCTATGTGTTCAAAAGAAAGAAGATGAATAGATGAGAATAAGGTCCGCACGGGAATGAATAAAAGAAAGGAAGGCTGCGTTGAAAGTCAAACCGCATGGCTAGGGAAGAAGACGGGTCAAACTGAAATGAGAGAAAAGAAAAGTCAGCTGACTTTTCTCATGGGCTTTTCACTGTTCATGGGCCTCCAAGCCCAATTGTCCAAAAGCCAAAAGAAAGGCCCAAGCCCAATCTGTTACGAGCTCCCCGAAATTCTATCGACAAATTCATTGAGCATTTCTTTCCCTTAAACTCATTTTAATTTTATTTGTTTAAATATTTGTTGTGTGAATTTATTAATTTGTATTTTGAATATTTGTTTAATTTGAATATTGTGTGATTAAATCATTTTATGAAAACCCAAAAATATGTTTTTGATTCATTTGTGTGTTAGTTTAATTTCTTTATTTCTTGGTGTGTTTTATATATTTGTGTTAGTTTAATTTGTATTTTACTTTGTATATTCCTTGTTTTATTTATTTTCAAAAAGATTAAAAACCAAAAATATTTCCTTTTTATTTATTTCTTGTTTTCAAAAGAATTTCAAAAACCCAAAAATATCACCTTTGTATATATTGTACATTTAATTTTGTGACATTAGAAAAGTAAATAAACAATCCTCTGTGGGAAAAACCTTTACTTCTCATTATACTATTCAACGACAAATTGTTAGGAAGTTTAGGTAATAATTAATGACGTCGGTTTTACCGCATATCACAACCAGCAGTACGATTGACTCCAGGGGGCTTGCTCGGATCACCCCTTCGCTTGTTGGTCCTGACCTCCATTCGAGTGTCTCTTGTTCGGTTCGAACAAGTCCAGTGGTGGTACGTGGAGTTGCTGATATCGTTGAAGAAACAGACCGCCATCTGTTTTGCCATTTCCGCAAGGCCTCTTCTTCCTTCAGGAGAAATGATCGAGTCACCGGGTGAAGTGTGGATACCTGTGGCGCACATGTAGCGCTCGGCTTGTCGTTGGAGAGTTGAGATCCAACGTTTTGCACCAAAAGCGAACCCTGAATGAACAAAAGGTTCGAAACTGGCCTTCATCTCCTTTTCGCGTACATCCACGTGCTCCACCCAAGTAACCAAGGAAGATCCATTATGCAAATCACGTATCAGGAATCCGGAGGGGCGTTTTCGGCATATAGATCTCACGGAAGGCTTCGGATTTGTGCGCAATTCATCCACGGAGACATCCACGACGACCCAACTTCCATCCAGTTGTTGGTGAGAATACCGCACAAACTGGACTTCACGAGTTGAAACGAGGTGAGATGGCACCAGAAACTCGGCCAACATCACTTGCTTCTGCTCCTCGTAGCCTTCTTCGTTGCTGGAGGATAGGATCTCCAGCATCTTGGCGTTTGTGATCATGCTACAGAAGACGGGCAACCATCGACCAATATCCATTAAGATCTGAACGATGGTGGTCGGATAAAGATGGATGGTTGCCGAGTGTCTCGACGATTCGGCTTTGAAGTACGGAGCAGGTTCAGCTCGTTGAAACACTCGCAAGTACTCGGCCCTATTAAGAGTCTCGGGATGAATAGACGTGTCGGGAGTCGGTGAAGTTATCCACAAAGGAAATCCGGCAGTGGCCATGAGCAGGAGCTCGTCTTTGGCCTTGCGGGCGATATCCGAGATCAAGTCGGTGTGGACTCCGACAAGATCATGAGCAGGTCCGGGAAGGGTGTCAGATGGCAAAGGTATGGATGGGCGCTCGACAAGTGTAGGCATGAGGCTCCGCACATCCCGTCTTAAGTGGTCCATATCGATCGAATCATCGGACAACTCAAGAAGAGGCTCTTGTTGTGGAGGAACAACTTCGAGCCTTCGTCGTGGCACATCTAAGTGCGGAACAGGACCTCCGCAATTGGGACAAATGCCGCTGTGGAGAGCATCGACGAGTCGTTGATTCTGTAGTTGAAACTCCTCGTTTTTGCTCACCGGCTGATCGTTTCTTCTCTCTAGCTCGGCGATACGTTGCTCGGACGTCGGGATACCGAACTTCTTCCTATTTCTCGACCCCCGATAATAGACCTGGTCCTCCTCTAGTCCGATTTTCGGACCAAATCTTTCTCGTTGTGGTTTCGTGGGGTGAGAATACACCGCAAAGAAAGCCGACAGTGCTTCTCTCTGAGCTTTGGTGTACTTCGTGCTTGGAAGTCTCCTATAAACAGGAGCGGCTTCCGGCTCGGCAGGTGGATCAGCAACCAGGATTGGTGCTTGGGGTAGTGGTTGCGGTTGTGGCTCGGTCGGCATGCTAGCATCGGCGCTATTGAGCATGCTTGGTGGAATTATTTCAGCCAGACCTTCAAAGATTGGGTTCTCTGAAGGACTTGCCTCAAACAAATCGCTGAAAGAATTAACTCTTTTGGCCGTTTCTGGGTTGGGAAGGGAGGAAAGCTTTTGGGATTTGGGAGGTTTTCTGGGAAAACTCAAGAACACGAAGAACACGAGAGAGAAAACGAGAGAGAGAGAGTGAGAGAGAGACTAAGGGAAAACGTGAAATGACCTAAGGGAACTAACGCAAACAGAAGGGAAAGGAAGGAACGGACGCACGCTCGCACACGTGCCACAGACAGAAGACCCGCAAATTGTGGATCGGGCGACGAAAGTCGTAAAGTCTACAGTAGACACGCACGCGGTTTATTAAACAATTCGGCCGACGCAAAAGTCGTGCGTCGGCCCAATCAAATTTTTTTCTTGATTTTCGATTTTTTATTTTTTATTTTTTTAATACTTTACGAAAAGTCGTAAAGTGAACAGTGAAAACGCGTGTAAAACACGCGCAAAGGTTGCCGACACTTTAAACGGGCCTGGGCCATCGGAATGGTTTGGGCCTTAAAGTGGGCCTGGGCCAAAGAAAACTCCGGCCCATTATTGGTGGGCTTAAACTAATGGGCCTAAAAACGAACAGGTCCGACACACTAATGGGCTTGGGTTACGGGTTTTGGGCTTCGTGAATGACACGAGCCCAATGGGCTAAATTTTTTATTTTTAATTTTTAATTTTTTTTTCGAAACCTAAAACCCTAACCAATCACAGAAACGAATAGGCCTAAGGCCCAATAATAAATAACAAACAAACAAACAGTAATTATAAAAAGTGAAAATAAATAATTACAAAACAGTAAAACAAACAAACACATATTTTTTTTTTTATTTACAATTAAAAATTTTCTATTTTTTTTTATTTTTTTTTTAAATGTAATAAATAACGAGAGTGAAAAGAAAACTTACCTTTTTACTCCCGAGGAAACCGAAAATCACCAACAAGACATCAACCTCAAGGTTTTTCAACCTTGACTTCCTAAACGTATGCTCCGATGTATGTGGTAGAATTTCCGATAAACCTGGATTATTTCCTATACAAAATAAAAAGGTTAGTAATAAATTTACAAAATAAAAACAAAATATTTACAAAGTTAAAAATATGTCACAAATTATCTATACAAAATGAATGAATTTTCCTATGTCTACGTATATTTTATTTACAAAATACACTTAAGTGTACAAAAATATTTTGCTTTGCCTGAATATAGTTGAAAAAAAATGAAAGTTGATTCCAAGCGGTAACTCAAGGTGGACTTACGGCCTAGGTGCAATGCCTTGACTTAAATGACTTTCCGTGTTTTCAGAAGGCGAATGGCCAGATCATATGAGAATAAGCGAGGGGCAGGATTCATTTAGTGGACTACGGAGGCTTACACCCCTATCGACTTACGTCAGTCTATAGTCCTCTGAATCCAAAACCTGTCACCCAGGGTCTCGACCTAGACACCATCCATGTGCCCCTTACTCAGTTGAGAAAGCACTTAAGTGTTCGACAATTCTCCAAGTGTTAATAAAGGCCGCCCTCAACCTCAAATAACCTTACGGTAAAAATGAAGGGTTTAGACCAATATTAACAAAAGGACCTTACCTAATCCGTTCAAGTTACAACTTACAACAACAAAAAAATAATCAACTATACTCAGAACACCTAAGTATAATTACTAAGTGTAAAAATATAAACAAGTATAATCAAGTGAGTATAAATAAAATTAACAAGTATTATTTACAAATAGTAAAAAGTCAATAGTCAATAGTAAAAACAATCCCCGGCGAGCCGGCGCCAAAATGATTAGCGGTAAAAACCGAGGTTCATTAATTGTTACCTAAATTCCTAACAATTGTCGTTGTAAAGTATAATGGGAAATAAAGGTTTTTCCCACAGAAGATTGTTATATTTACTTTTCAATGTCACGAAAAATTAAATTAAATAAAGAATTATATTAACAAGTATAAAGAATAAAGAATATATATATATACAAAATTAAATAAACTATACAGTATTGTTTCTATTTACAAAAATATACATTATATACAAAAGTATTTTTGGGGGTTTTGATATTTTTGAAAACAATAAATAAATAAAAGGAAATATTTTTGGATTTTTATTATTTTTGAAAACAAGAAAAACACACACAAATATTGTTTTGAAGATTAACCAACTCCCTAGCCATGAATCCGAAACTAACATATGTAAGATGCTGGACCACCATACATCTCCCAAATAAAACTTTCCCTAACAATTAACTCCGAGACCACTCTGTCAAGCTAATCACTAGAAAAAGAGTTGCTAATTCAAGTGCACGACCTATCGGGACCGCCCAACTATCCGTGATCCTTATTATTTAGTTTCAACATTAAAGATAAAACCAAACAAACAAAATTCACATAAGCTGCTAGAAGAATCAATCAACTTCAATCCAACAATTATTACACAAAATAGAAAATAAACAAACAATAACATTTCCCAAAATTATTCACGAATAGTTAATTAAACAAAAATAAATTATAATAAATAAACGAGTTTGGGAAAAATGTTACTGTTGTGTCCATGAAAATGGACACTGTCTGGCAGGCGAAGGTGGCAGACTCAGCTATAGAAATCGGACTTATAACGGTATTTGGATGTGGCGGGTGCAGAGAGTAATTGGCATTGGGCCTTGGGGTGCAGATAGCAAATTGGGCTTGATGCCCAATTCCAAATTAGTTGACTTGTTGACCGGCCCATGCCCTTTCTCTCTTCTGGTTTGACTCATTGACCGCGTGTTTGACCCGTGGACCGTGGTCATTATCTTTTTCTTCTTTTCTTTCTCCGAGCAGACCAAAGGGCAAGAGAGAGAGAGTGATGCACGCCGCGACTTGCATCGGCATCGGAGGCAGGAGGTTGACGGCAGAAGACGGCGGAGGATGCGGCGCCGACGGGGCGAGAGGGAAGACGGCGGTGCGGCGAGGTGATTCTGGGGTCACCGAAATGGATCGACGGCATCACTTGGTTGAGGTGGAGAGCACGGGGCGGCATCAACGGTGTCACTGTTGTTTAGGACTTCGGGGCTGCCGGCGGTGAAGCTGGACGGATCGGCGATTGCGGCGGCATAGGGACCCTGGGCTCGGGTTCGAGATTAGGCGAGCAAGGGACGTGGAATTCCGAGCTTGGGCTCGAGACGGCAACAAAGATGAAGCTCGGTGGTGCTATGATTTGCCGGCTCCGAGGTGAGTGGTGGTGGATTGAGCTTCGTAGTGCCGGCTGGAGTGAGATCGATGGTGGCATCGATGGCGGTGGCGCGGCTTCGTGGTCACGGCCAAGCGATTTGCAGGAGATGGTGGCGCTGATCTGGGCGAGAGGGAAGACGGCGGTGCGGCGAGGTGAGCACAGGCTTGGGTGCAGAGATTAATTCTCTGCGGGTCTGGGCTTTGCGGCTTGGGCTTGACGCGGCCATGGTTGGGGACAGCAGAGGCGCGGCTGAAACTTGTGGTGAAATTTCAACTTCTCAAACCTGCAAAACAAAAGAAAAACAAGCAAAATTAGATAGGAAGAATATGATTGATGATTGCTTGAATTGTGAATTGCAGAGGCAAAGAATGAATTGATTGGAGGTGATGGTTTTGGCAGATGACTCAACGATAAGTTCGGGTTGGTTTTGAGTATCGCCGTCAAAGTGTAGTGGATGGTATAGATTAAGACCGGGGGATTATCGTACCCAAGGGATTGGAAGGCCCTAAAATCACCTTGGTAATTATGTGGTAACCAAGCTATTCTAGCACTGAAATGGTGAGATAAGAGATGAGCTATATACTAGTGTAGTGAAGTATGTGCACATGGTTGTAGTGTTCATATTTTTGGTGTTTTCAAAGAGAACATGCAAGAAAGTAAATAAGCAACAATTCCAAATTTGATAAACAAAGTTATTGAGCTTACAAACTCAATTTCAATAGCTAGTGTGCATCTCAAATTACAAGAATTAAAGCAATGAAACTAAAAGGTAAAAGAGTTAGAGAATGCTCAATGATGTTTCCAAGACTTCTCCTCCTCTTTTATGAACTCCTCCTTGCTCCAAGTCTCAATCCTTGCAATCTTTGATGTTGTTGTGGGGGCTGTTTTGGTGAGGTGAGGGGTAGCACGAATTTGGTGGTGAGAAAGGAAGAGAGAAAAGAGTGAGGAAGGTAGAAGAAGAAAGAAAGAAAGGGTAAAGAAGGTGGCCGGAAGTGATAGGGAAAGTGGCCTGAATTTAAAATGGGAAGAAGAGAAAAGAAGAAGAAAGAGAGGAGAGGGAGAAGAGGAAGAAGGGGAAGAAGGAGGCTGCTCGAAAATTGTGGCTAGAATGAGATTGTTCTCTTCATGTGTGGCTGCTAGGTTAGTCATAGCAGCTGCAATCTTTCTTAGTTTAAGCAAAAGGGAGAGCCACTCACATAAAGAAATGTGAAGTGGAGGAAATTATGGGTTGGTGGAGGGATAAGTGGACATGTGGATGAGTGTGTGTGTGAGCTGTGCCACACATGTGTGCAGCTGATGTAGGAGAGTCTCTCCTTCTGTGGTGGTGCTCCGGTGGTGGTCCGGCGGTGCTGCCGCCTCTTGTGGTGGTGGTTTCCCGGAAAAATCGCCGGAAATGCAATTTCTTCATTTTCCTTCCTTTCTTCGATTCTTCAAGGCCTTCAATGGCAACGTCTTCCGAAGGTGAATTCATGCAATCTTCAATGTCTAGAAGCCACGGTTGACTCCTCGTCCTCTTCTCGGAAGTGTGCCCAAAAGTGGTCAAAATGCACCTTCTTGTGCCGAATTACCTCAAGTCACCTAAGTAACCTGAAATCATGAAAACGCATATTAGTAGTAACAAAATGCCTTCGGATAAGCTTAACTCTCGTGATTAGGAATACAATTTGCGCTATAAATAAGTGCAAATCACACCCCCACACTTGAATCTTGCTTGTCCTCAAGCAAACACAACACAAAACAATAGTGGAAACTCAATAAAATCACAAGAAAGGGAAAAACTGAATTCAAACAAAACTTTCTCCAACCATAGTCCTCAACGAGCTCGGGATGTTGTAAACAAGAGACATAAGATCACAAATCAAGGCTTCACAAATTTGCTAAGAATTTAACAAGCGCAATTCAATCATGCTCGGTGAAGTGTGTGGAAACCAATGTACAATCCATCTCATGCAATCAAATAGGCACACTAAACACATTAACCACGACTCTCGCAAAGATCACTAAGTATTTCCGCTCAAGTGTATAGGGTCAAAGTGTTTACTCTCATAATAAATGCACAAAGAATGTTCCCATATGCTTGCTCATCAACCAACTCTCTACAAATCGAACCATAAATTGTTAGATCTCAAGGACTTATAATGGTAAAACGGGGCCAATGGGTGAATGGAATTGAATGGAAATATGAGTGGTGCTAAGTGTTCACAAGACAAATCAACGACTTTGAAACTCAACCAAATGCTTCAACCAAAATGAATTTCTTATTCTCCTCCAACCTTATTCACAAACTACTTTCTTTTTGAATTTTTCTTCTTTCTCATTTTCTATTTTTTTCTTTTTTTTTCTTGAGGAACTTCATTCCTTCTTTGTGTTGTTGATTTTCTGTCTTTCTTTCTTTCTTTGAACAATAACAAAAATAAAACAACTCCTCCAAACTTTCCTTTTAGTACAAGCATCAACTCTCAAGCATTTAAGGATAAGAAGTCACTATCAAAGTCTTGTAAACACAATGGTGATGGTATTTTTGAAGTGGTGGAATGAATGTGTGTGAAGTGGGTGAACAAAGGAAAGCTAATGATGTATATGGCTCAAAGTGGGCTATTCCTAGAGTTCAAATTCATATGGATGATGGTCAATTTGGCAATGGTGTTCAACTAATGCCTTAGTCATTTCTAACTCAAAATGGATCAATCAAAAGCTTCAAGCGGTCTTTGAGCAAGTTCTAGGTCCAAACCTTATGCAATGTTCACACATGAAGAACAAATAGAACATGAAAGATGCATACATGTGCATATTCAATGGGCTCAAAACCTCACAATTTCTGGGTATGCATGGCAATACATGTCAAGTGTGCTTCTCGGATTGCAATCAACGAATCAACAATGGTGAAGTGTACATGGTAATCAAGCAATCAAGAATCATGCATATTAAACTCAAAGCAAATCATATCAAGCCTCAACAATGATCACAGTCTCTAGAACACAACAAAGTAAGCTCAATTCATCATTGGGATCGGAGAAAATGGACACAAAACATGAACAACGCACAAAAACACACAGAAAAGCCAAAACTTCACAATCAGGGGCTCTGGCGTCCGGGCGCCTAGTTTGGGCGTCCGGGCGGATCAAGTGGCAGAGAGCAGGTTTTCTGAGATTACATAGGGCATCCGGGCGCCTAGTAGGGGCGTCCAGACGGATCACTCGGGTTTACCTCCCAAACTTCGGGGCGTCCGGACACTAGCAGGGTGTCCGGGCGGATTAGCTACTGGAACTTGACAAAAATCGAAAAATTTGAAACATTTTGGCTAAAACGAACCCAATCTCACCCCCACACTTAAACTTAACATTGTCCCCAATGTGATAAGTGAATTCAACAATAAACTTTGGGTGAGAAAACATGACAAACAATCACAAACACACAAAACAAACAAGAAAAACACAAAACACAAAACAAAACAATTAACAAAAAACAAACTAATATGAGAGAAGTAAAATGAAAACTTCCTTATGGCGATCTCCACAATGATATTCAGTAGTCACCAACAATCACCAACCTCAAGGCATAAAGCCTTGACTTCCATACGTAAGCTCCAAGTGTGCTCCATGGTGAATATTGTTGAGCAAGAGTGAGTACAGTGAATCAGCTTTGACCTCTCCCCTTTCCCAGGGGCATAACTCCAATTGTAGGAATAGGAATGTAGTGATTCTGGTAGTATTGAAAAATATACTCAAATGGCTTCATGTCAGCCACTGGAAATACCCCAAACGCCTACTGGAGGATAAAACACGAACTGGTCAAAGTGAGGGCTGAGAAAGTCAACTCAGGCCTGAGTACCACTCATTGATAGCTGAATATCTGGAGATCCAATGGTCCGATCATGATGAAATTTAAACCGGAGGTAGTAGACACATAGGGGAACAACTTTCGTGAACATCTCAGCTCATTCTAACGGCTAGGATGGGAGAAAAAACCCCCGTAAATCGTCTGACCTGCCCAGGCAGATTCTGGACACATTGCAAAATGACTTATGTGAGCTCCCCATTCTGGAACTCCGAACTTAACTCCTTCAAAACCTCTGAAACTTCTGTATTGAAAGAAATCAGAACTCAAAATGATATGGGGTTGCCTCCCCACAAGTGCTTTCCTTTAAAGACTTCAAGCCGGTCTTGTTTCTTCATCTTGTTGCTCATGGAGGCTCAAAGCACTCCTTGCCACCGAAACAATTCATAAATGGTGTGGCCATGGACTTGCAGCTTTGAAACAGAGGCCATTCTTGCACGTTCATCTTGTTCACTGAAATCCCTAGAATCTCCCTTAAGCATTGGATCGCTTCTAGTTGTACCTCACTCAATGGAGGACTTTTCTTCTTGTATAACTCATATGTCTCGAAATTGGGAGGTGTAGGGAACAATCTATGCTCCTGAAGATGAAGAGAGGGTCTTGGCAGCAGTCCTCTCCTATGAATAGGATAATGAGGTGTAGGCAACAAACCCTTCATGTTCTCAAGAGTGGGAGGTGTAGAGGACACATGTTCTTCCTTTGCAAGGGATGTTGTAGATTCACTAGGCTCATGGGCTTGTTCCACATTTGATACTTCTTCCTCAATGAGTGTAGGAACAACAATGTCAAACATATCATCATCACTATCCGTAGAAGAAGGCTCTTGTTGCTCATGGGCAGCAACCAAAGGGGGAGGATTAAATTCTTTCACTAGAGGCTCTAGTGGATTCAATGGACCAAAGATCCTCTCACCTTTAGCTTGATCACCTCTCACCAAATCAATTGCAAACACTTCTTGGATAACCTCTTGGGGATAGCTAGGTTGAAACACTTGTAGCTTCACTTTTTCTCCTAGCACCTTGAGGCATATTGTACCTTTTTGCACATTTATTTTGACACCCGCCATAGCCATAAAATGTTTCCCAAGGATGATAGGACACTCCTCGTCCATATGAACATCCTCATTCATGTCCAACACCACAAAATCAGCCGGAAGAATAAACTTGTTGACTCTTATCAAAACATCTTCAACAATTCCAACCGGGAGTCTAGTAGCTCCATCCGCCAATTCCAATGAAACCGAAGTAGTCTTCAAAGGACCAATGGCTAGCCTTTGGTATGTGGATAGAGGCATGATGTTAATACTTGTACCCATGTCCATGATAGTTCCATCAAAAGACTCCTTGCCAATTCTGCAGCCTACAATGAAGCTTCCAAAATCTTGCTTCCTTTGAGGCAACCGATGTTGAATGATTGCACTCACCTCCTCATGTAGCTGAAATTTCTCATTGGCAGCAAATCTCCTCTTGTGCAAACAAAGATTCTTGAGAAATTGGGCATAAGCCGGTACATTATCAATGAGTTTTAGTAAAGGGACATTCACATCTGCCCTCTTGAAGGTTTCAAATAGTGAACTCATCAATCCATGCTTCTTCTTCCGCTTTCTCTTGGACAACTCAAGTGGTGGAGAGGAGACAATAGGCTCTCTTGACCCTTCATATTCTTGTTCAAGCCCATTGTCACTCATTTCTTCCTCAATGGATGACACAATCTCCTTTGTAGAAGGTGGATCATGCCTAGCAGCCTCCCTAGAGGAGTGTATGACCAAAGAGGGGTCCCTAGCCATCATGGCCTCTCCCTCTTCTGTAATGGTCAGCTCTTCCTCATGCCTAGAAGTACCTCTACTCAATGATCTCTCATATTTCCTCCTCGCATAGTCTCTATGCTCATAATCATCCAATGACAAGTGTCCAACAACTCTCCCAACTGAAATGTCTTCTTCTTCACTCCTTTCACCAACATTCACATCATCAAATCCATTTTCCGGGAGTACATTTTCTGCCTCCCGGTTCCCATCCTCCATATAATTAAAATGACTATGCATATTATTATTCAACAAATGGCCAAGAGGTACATTTTCTTCCCTCTTGGCCCCATATGTATGCACATCATCATCATTATTATGCACAAGTAATGGATTGGAATCATAAAGCTTACTTGAGTGAAGAGTTGTGAGTTCATGATCTTGCTCAAGTAAATTATGTACAGAAGCTTGACACCTCTCACTAGAAGCTTGCAATTGAGCTAACATATCTGCCAAGCTTGGCTCATTAGGTTCATACTCATGTGCTTGTTGGAACTCCGGTGGTGCAGCGAATATACTAGAACCATCATGTGAACTCCAATGATCATTAGAGAAATATGGATTGTTGTGGGAGTCATGGCCTTCATATTGGTATCCCCCATGATCTTGGTATGGTTGCTCTTCAAGATGTGGTTGAGATATCATTCCAATGCTATATCGATCATCTTGATGCTCAAATCTCCTAGTCTCTTCCCATTCTTGCCTCCATCTATCCATGTGTGAAGTAGATGATTCACTCAAGTACCTTTAATATCACAACAAAAGGCTTAGAATCAACTTTTAATCAATAAAACCAATGTATACAAGATATGGAACCGAATGGAAGCAACAAACAACATAGAACAAGCAAAACAGTCTCTGGATAGCTCCCAGACGATCGGACGGATTGAATCCGTCCGGACGGATTGAATCCGTCCGGACGGATTGCACGGGCAGAAGCTATTTATCTCTTGGGCGTCCGGACGGAACTGTGGCGTCCGGACGGATTAGTTAGACAGAGAGGTTCCAGAGAGGATCCTGACGACCAGTAGCACAAAAACTATTTATTTACCTAAGCTAGACTTAACCAAATGACCTGAAATTTTAACCACGTATACTAGACATGTAAACACAGTAGCACACAAATTTTAGAATTTTATGGGTTGATTTACTATTTTAACAAAAATTGAGAAAACAGAGGACAATAGCTAAACGAAAACTGAAAACAGATTTTGAGAACTTCCCTAGATAGGCAAGGGAACTAACCTAGCTTGAATTTAAGCAAACTAAGATGCAACTACACACTTATTAACAGCAATAACAACACTTGACACAAGCTAAAAACAAATTCAACATACAATGCAAAGAAGGAAATTACACAAACAAACAACTAGATGCAAACTTAAGGAAACACAAACACTTATGAAAAAACAACTACAAAACAGTTATCAAACAATCTAAACTAAAGAATAGTGCTAAGAACAACCCGGAAACGATTACCAAGAGATCAAGGTTAAACCTCAATCCCCGGCAACGGCGCCATTTGACTCAACGATAAGTTCGGGTTGGTTTTGAGTATCGCCGTCAAAGTGTAGTGGATGGTATAGATTAAGACCGGGGGATTATCGTACCAAGGGATTGGAAGGCCCTAAAATCACCTTGGTAATTATGTGGTAACCAAGCTATTCTAGCACTAAAATGGTGAGATAAGAGATGAGCTATATACTAGTGTAGTGAAGTATGTGCACATGGTTGTAGTGTTCATATTTTTGGTGTTTTCAAAGAGAACATGCAAGAAAGTAAATAAGCAACAATTCCAAATTTGATAAACAAAGTTATTGAGCTTACAAACTCAATTTCAATAGCTAGTGTACATCTCAAATTACAAGAATTAAAGCAATGAAACTAAAAGGTAAAAGAGTTAGAGAATGCTCAATGATGTTTCCAAGACTTCTCCTCCTCTTTTATGAACTCCTCCTTGCTCCAAGTCTCAATCCTTGCAATCTTTGATGTTGTTGTGGGGGCTGTTTTGGTGAGGTGAGGGGTAGCACGAATTTGGTGGTGAGAAAGGAAGAGAGAAAAGAGTGAGGAAGGTAGAAGAAGAAAGAAAGAAAGGGTAAAGAAGGTGGCCGGAAGTGATAGGGAAAGTGGCCTGAATTTAGAATGGGAAGAAGAGAAAAGAAGAAGAAAGAGAGGAGAGGGAGAAGAGGAAGAAGGGGAAGAAGGAGGCTGCTCGAAAATTGTGGCTAGAATGAGATTGTTCTCTTCATGTGTGGCTGCTAGGTTAGTCATAGCAGCTGCAATCTTTCTTAGTTTAAGCAAAAAGGGAGAGCCACTCACATAAAGAAATGTGAAGTGGAGGAAATTATGGGTTGGTGGAGGGATAAGTGGACATGTGGATGAGTGTGTGTGTGAGTTGTGCCACACATGTGTGCAGCTGATGTAGGAGAGTCTCTCCTTCTGTGGTGGTGCTCCGGTGGTGGTCCGGCGGTGCTGCCGCCTCTTGTGGTGGTGGTTTCCGGAAAAATCGCCGGAAATGCAATTTCTTCATTTTCCTTCCTTTCTTCGATTCTTCAAGGCCTTCAATGGCAACGTCTTCCGAAGGTGAATTCATGCAATCTTCAATGTCTAGAAGCCACGGTTGACTCCTCGTCCTCTTCTCGGAAGTGTGCCCAAAAGTGGTCAAAATGCACCTTCTTGTGCCGAATTACCTCAAGTCACCTAAGTAACCTGAAATCATGAAAACGCATATTAGTAGTAACAAAATGCCTTCGGATAAGCTTAACTCTCGTGATTAGGAATACAATTTGCGCTATAAATAAGTGCAAATCAGCAGAGGAGCTGCGGAGGGAGGCACGGCAATGGACGGCGTCGACGATGGCTTTGCTGGAACAGAGAGAAATTGATTGGGTGCCATGGC
Organism: Rubus idaeus; assembly: GCA_030142095.1. Lineage (NCBI taxonomy): Eukaryota > Viridiplantae > Streptophyta > Magnoliopsida > Rosales > Rosaceae > Rubus > Rubus idaeus. Next base: position 21,636,907 of record CM057965.1, read on the forward strand.
TGTGATGTGATTGTGTGAGATGTTGGAGCTGCTGTAATTGTGAATTGGTGATTGAGCAATGGCAGGAACTTCTCTTAAATAGAGAATGGGAGGGGGAAACAGCCAACGCAGAGGTGGGAGCACATGAGTGAGTGAGCTGTGATTGTCTCTGGAGTGCGATGGATTGGTGATGGTAGTGGTAGAAAAGAGGGAGCCGGCCATGTGAGGAATTGGAATCTCAGTGAGGAGCAGCCATGTGAGGTGAACGTGGGCGGCTTGGTTGGTGATGGTGGTGCTGCAAACAAAACAAAAACAAAATAAATTAAATAAATTAACAATTAAAAATAAATATAAAATCAAAAATAAACAAAAAGTATAAAATATAAAAATTCATATAAATATAAAAATAAATATAAATATAAACATGGGAAAATTAAATGGAGATTAAATTTGTGTTTCGCCACCGCGTGTGGTGGTTGCGCCGTCTTATGTGGTGGTTCGCCGACAAACTTGCCAGAATTCGGAACGGTTTCCGAAATCTTCGTACAGTGTCTGTAATCCACTTCCGAGAGATGACCGGTGTCATCAGAGAAAAGTCACGGTTGACTTTTAATATTTTCGGAATGCGCTGAAAACCTCCAAAATTCACCTTTTGTGTTGAAATTGACATTTTTCTCATATTTTCCCTAAAAACACAAAAACAAATATTAAACAAACAAATAAGCTTTCAGAATAGCAAAATCCAGTAATTAAAGGCACTTTGTGAACGTATTTTACGCTCACATCATTGCCCATCTTGCAGGTTACTTGAGGTCGGGCCACACAACGAGTTCGAGGCTTATACTTTCCCCGTTGTTTCTACAGTTCTGGAGTAGGATAATTGTCCGTCCTACTTTTATCTTTTTATTTGTGTAATTAGAATTGCTCTGATTTATCAAAATAAGTATTGTTGGAAATTGTTTTAGGACAACTGGTTGAAGATTGAGTTTATGTGGCGAGCATGTAGGCTCGGAATTGTTAGTGGGTTAAATTGTTGTTGGAAGTGTTGGGGATTGTTTTTCACAGGTTTTGGGTAGTCTACTCTTAGGAGAGTTTATGCCGGATTTTCGGTGGAGACTCTTCTAAGGTGGGCCCCGCAGGGCCACCTTGGGTTCCAGGGTGGAATCTCAGGCGGTTCCTGTCAGTTATGCATCATAATTTCATATTAAAGGAGGATGGGAACCGGGAGGAATTAGTACTCCCGGAAAATGGATTGGATGATTGTGATGTTGTGCTCTCAAAGAGTAAAAAGGGAGTGAATAATGCTGCTGACAAGAAAAAGAAAAAGAAGAAGAAGGGGCTAATGACTGAAGTGTTCAATATTTTCAAGAAAGTGGACGTGAATCTTCCTCTGCTAGATCTCATCAGTCGAGTACCAGCATATGCAGAATTTGTCAAGAATCTATGCATGCACAAGAAGAAATTCCTTGGTGAGGAGAAAATTGTGCTCAAGGAGGAGGCAAGTGCAATCACTCAACGAAGGGCATCACGTGGCATTCATGATCCTACGAGCTTTGTTATTGGGTGTACAATTGGTGACAAATCTTTTGATGGAGCTCTTATGGATATGTGCACGTGCATCAATATCATGCCTCTAGCAACGTTCCGGAAGCTAGCCATTGGTAATCTGCAACCTACTTCGATTTCAGTGCAACTTGCAGATGAGACATTCAGAATGCCGGTGGGAATTGTGGAAGATGTGTTGGTTAGAGTCGACAAGTTCATCCTTCCAGCTGATTTTGTGATTTTGGATATGGATGAAGACGCCAAGATAGAGAGTGGATTGCCTATCATCCTTGGTAGTCCCTTTATGGCCATTGCCGGTGCGAAGATTAATGTTCAGAAAGGCACCATGAAGCTCAAAGTCTTGGGGGAAAAAGTCAAGTTGCAAGTACTCCAGCCCACCTTTCCACTTAATGTCATCAAGGAGGTGTTTTCAGTTGATTTGGTGAAGGGGAATCAAGCAAAAAGTGAAAGGATTTTCGGTCCTTTAAACCCTCCCAAGCCTCAAGTTGAAGTTCATCCTTCTATTGTGGTTAAGAAGCAAGAGCTACCAGAGCTCTCTTATTCTGATGATGATGACATGTTTGATGAGTTTGTGCACTCATATGTGCATGATGACATTGATTTTGCTGCTTCTACATTGATTGTTCGGTTTTTACCGGCGTCATTAATTATTACCTAAACTTCCTAACAATTGTCGTTGTATAATATAATGAGAAATAGTGGTTTTTCCCACAGAGGATTGTTATATTTACTTTTCAATGTCACAAAAAAATTAAATTAAATAAAGAATTATTATTAACAAGTATAAAGAATATATATATATATATATACAGAATTAAATAAACTATACAGTATTGTTTCTATTTACAAAAATATACATTATATACAAAAGTATTTTTGGGGGTTTTGATAATTTTGAAAACAATAAAAGGAAATATTTTTGGATTTTTATTCTTTTTGAAAACAAGAAAAACACACACAAATATTGATTTCTCTAAGTCATATGATCGAAATTAACATTGTGAAACATTAGAAAGCTAATTATTTCCCAATTAGACTTCTCTCTGAAAATTAACCTAAGTGAAAGCACCTAGATCAATCAATTAAACATGCCATCTTAGTCTAGAAAGCTAGCTAGTCAAACCATGTTCAAAGCATCGAAAAGAATTGTTAATTCAAGTGCACAACCTAGTATAGAAAAGTCCATCTAATTGCAATCTTTTTTATTTGATTCCGACCTTTGTCCAAAGCCTTTACTACTTGTGAATTAGGTTTCGAAAACTATTAGGTGAATCCAAACCTTAATTCTAGCTTCAATTACATGTAAACATCATAAGTTTCGAACCCTATAATATAAACATATAAAAGATTTCCGTAAACTTGAATCAAATAAACAATCATACAAAAGCAACTTAGAAAAATCAAATAACACAATTATTATGCAAAATAGAAAATAAACAAATATTTACACAATAACATTTCCCAAAATTATTCACGAATAGTTAATTAAACAAAAATAAATTATAATAAATAAACGAAGTTTGGGAAAAATGTTACTGTTGTGTCCATGAAAATGGACACTGTCTGGCAGGTGAAGGTGGCAGACTCAGCTATTGTAGATCGTAATATGTATTTGGATGTGGCGGGTGCGGAGATCAATTGGCATTGGGCTTGGATGCTATTGGGCTTGAAGACCCAAAATCTGGAACTTTGTTGACCCGGTCCAAGCGGTGGCTTTCTTCTCCCCGCTGTTGACTTTTCAAAGAGATTATTCATCTCTTCTTTCCGAACCTATCCCGTGCTTATGTTTCTTCTTTTCTTCACGGAGAGAGCTTTGAGTCTAGAGACCGGCACGGTGCGGGAGGCACGGTGGGGTGAACAGCGGCCGAGCTTGGCGTCGGAATCGGGAAAGAGCACGTCGGAGGCGGTGGATCCGTGCGAGCTGGAATCGACGCCGGGAGCAGCTGGGCTCGGCGGTGAGAGGACTGGGCACGAGAGAACGCGGTGGGTGACGGCGCAGGTTAGGGAAACCGGCGGAGCAGAAGCAATGGGTCACCGCCGGAGGGAGGATTGAGCACGGGCTCAATTGCAGTAGTTGCGGCGTATCGGAGAGATGCAGCAGCTGATCGATTTGGGCTCTTGGGGTTTCTGACAGCGCAGAGCAGGTGCGGCATGGAGAGCAGGACGACGTCGTCGAGGGGCGAGGATGGGGAGCACGACGAGTAGCGAGAGCAGCGACGACGACGGTGGGCATGAAACGGTGCCATGATTGGTTCCGTGGTCCGGGCTTGACGTGCGAGCTTCCAAATCTGCAAAAGAAAACAAACATAATTAGATAGATACATTTGACGAGAGAGATGGAAATTGAGCTTGGCGACGTGGTGGTGTAAAGAGCCATTGTGAGCTGCTGAATTGTGAATTGGTGATGAAGACTCGCGAGAACTTCCTTAAATAGAGAGGGGAAGGGGGAAGCAGCCAACGCAGAGGTGGGAGCACATGAGTGAGTGTGCTTTGTAGATTCTCAAAGGCAACGGGAAGCAAGAGTGCGATTGTGATCCGGAATGGTGAAAGAGAGCTGTAGTGCTTGCGGCGGTGGAGGAAAACCGGGGAGAATTCGACCGTAGTGTGATGTTGGTGGAGTGGAAATGGGTTGGTGATGGTATTGCTGGCAAGAAGACATGAAGATGCAGCTGGAAACTTTCGTGGTGATCTGTGAATTGGAGAAGGTGAAGTGGTAACATGGCTGCAGCAAAGAGACAAAAGAAAAAGAAAACAAACAAAAGAAAAATAAAATAAAATAAATTAAATGAAACAAAAGAATTAAATTAAATAATTATAAAAAGAATAAATATAAAATATAAATAAGGGAAAATAAGATGGAGGTTTAAAATGTGTATCGCCACCGTGTGGTGGTTGCGCCGCCTTATGTGGTGGTTCGCCGACAAAATTGTCGGGATTCGGAATAATCCGAAATCTTCGTACGATATTTTCTTCCACATGTAAAAGTCACGGTTGACTTTCCGAATTACGCTGAAAACCTCCAAAATTCACCTTTTGTGTTGAAATTAGCATTTTCCTCGTATTTTCCCTAAAAACACAAAAACAAATATTAAACAGACAAATAAGCTTTCGGAATAGCAAAATCCAGTAATTAAAGGCACTTTGTGAACGTATTTTACGTTCACATCATACATATGAGTCCGAGCTTGACAGTTTTAGTGTCCCTCTTCCCGTTCACAAGATTGAGACTTCATTAGCTTGTGTCCTTCCTGAATTGGACATGGATCCTCACTTCATGGGTCAACAAACTTCAAGCTTCGAACAAGTGCACAAACCTGTTGAGTTTCTATCTACCCAAAGGCAAGAAGTTGTGAAGCCTAGTTCCACCATTTATGACCATGATCGAGGAATACCGCCTACACCTTATCTTGCTCCACATAGGCGAGGATTATTACCTACCCCATTCGAGTCATTCAAGATGAGAAGCCCAGCATGCAGTGAGGTACAACTTGAGGCGATCCAATGCCTTAGAGAGATTTTGGGGATTGGAGTAAACAAGATGAAAACTCATGAATGTCATCCTTATTTGAGTTATTTCGGTGGTAGGCAAATGTACTTTGCACCACCTTGACCCAAGAGTATGAGAAGACCGGCTTTGAGGTCTATAAAAAGAAGCGCTCATGAGGAGGCAACCTCACATTTGCTCCTGCTTGAAGTCTTCATAGTTGATCATCACCAAAGGTCGTGAGCTTATGGATTGCAAGGCCTCGAAGCCTTGTTTGTTGGTGATTGATGGTGATTATTTCTGAAAGCATGCACTTCAAGGGGGAGCATTTCTATCCTTTTCTATTTTATTGGTTGCATGTTTATTTTTCGGTTATTTATAAAAAAAAATGTGTTTTACTATTTGTAAATAATACTTGTAGATATTTTGTTATACTTACTAATTTTACTTGTAAATATTTTTGTGACACATACTTATTAATAATTTTACTTAGGTGTCTTTTGTATAGTTGATTATTTAATTTGTTGTAAGTTGTAACTTGAACGGAAATAGGTAAGGTCCTTTTATTAATATTGGCCTAAACCCTTCATTTGTACCTTTTTAAGGTCACTTGAGGTTGAGGGCGGCCTTTATTAACACTTGGAGAATTGTCGAACACTTAAGTGCTTTCTCAACTGAGTAAGGGGCACATGGATGGTGTCTAGGTCGAGACCCTGGGTGACAGGTTTTGGATTCAGAGGACTATAGACAGACGAAAGTCGATAGGGGCTTGCCTCCGTAGTCCACTAAATGAATCCTGCCCCTCGCTTATTCTCATACAATCTGGCCATTCGCCTCTGAAAACAAGGAAAGTCATTTAAGTCAAGGCATTGCACCTAGGCCGCACGTTCACCTTGAGTTACCGCTTGGAATCAATTTTATTTTTAACTATATTTTGGACAGTTTAACTTTACTTGTAAATAAAATTTACTTAGACATAGGAAAATTTATTGATTCATTTTGTATAGATAATTTGTGATATTTTCTAACTTTGTAAATATTTTGTAAATTTTATTACTTGTGTTTATTTATTTTTACTGTTTATAATTTTTGTTACTGTTTTGTTTTTGGGTTTGTTGTTTGTTTGTTATTGCGACTCATGCCCAGTTAGTGTGTCGGGCCTGTTAGTTTTTAGGCCCATTAGTTAAACCCACCAATAATGGCCCGTACTCTACGCGGCCAGGCCCACGTTAAGGCCCAACCCATTTCGATGGCCCAAGACCGTTTAAAGTGTCGGCAAGTCAGCGCGTGCGTCTCACGCGTTTTCACTGTTCACTTTATGACTTTTTCGTAAAGTATTAAAAAAATAAAAAAAAAATAAATTGGATTGGGCCGACGCACGACTTTTGCGTCGGCCGATTTGTTTAATAAACTGCGTGCGTGTCAACTGTAGCCTTTGCGACTTTCGTCGCCCGATCCGCAATTTGTGGATCTCTGTCGTTGGCACGTGTGCGTGCGTGTGTTTGTTCCTTTCCCTTGCGTCTGTGTCAGTTTGAGTCATTTCGCGTATTTCCCCTTTGTTTTTCTCTCCTTTTCTCTCTAGTGTTCATAGTGTCACTGTTTGTTCTTCACCTGTTCTTGTGTGTTCTTCGTTTGTTTTCCAGAAACACTCTTAATTTCCAGGAGCTATCCTCCCTTTCCAACCCAGAAATGGCCAAGAGAGTGAATTCATTCAGCGAGTTGTTTCAGGCAGGTCCTTCAGGGAGTCAAATCTTTGAAGGCCTGGATGAAATAATTCCACCGAGCATGCTGAATAGCTCCGATGCTATCATGCCGACTGAGCCACAACCACAAACCCAAGCACCAATCCTGGTTGCTGATCCACCCGCCGAGCCGGAAGCCGCTCCTGTCTATAGGAGACTTCCGTGGACGAAATACACCAAGGCTCAGAGAGAAGCATTGCAGGCTTTCTTTGCGGTGTATTCTCACCCCACCAAGCCACAAAGAGAAAGATGTGAACGTAAATTACGTGCACAAAGTACCTTAATCGCTTGGATTATGTTAGTCCAAAAGCCTAATATTGTGTATTTAATATTATTTTAGTGTGTTTCAGGGAAATTACGAAGAAAATGATATATTTGTACAGAAGGTACATTTTAGAGGTTTTAGCGCAAATCCGAGGATTAAATCGAAAAGTCAACCGTGACTTTTCGATATTAAAATGGCATCGGTCATTTTGCGGATGTGGCAATCAAAGCTAGTACGAAGATTTCGAAATACGTTTCGAATCCCGGCAATTTGGCCGGCGAACCACCACATAAGGCGGCGCAACCACCACCCGCGGTGGCAAAATACATTTTCTAAACCTCCATTTAATTCCCTTTTATAAATTGTTATTTATTATATTTTTTTTCTTTATTTAGTTTAAGTAATTATTTTAATTTTATTTTATTTTGTTAATTATTTTGTTTTTCTTTTATTTTGACTTTTGTTTGTTTGTTTGAATTTTGCAGCTCCTTGCCGGCCACCCCTTTCACCTTGCCGGCCACCTTCCAGTTTTCCACCACCTTTCCAGCCATCCCACTCACCCAATTCAAATTCAAATCTCCTATCCATCACCATAAATCCAGTACCCGTGAACCAAATCCACAGGCCGGGGCTCTTCTCCCTCTTCTTCCCCCTCTTCTTCTTTTCTTCTTCTTCTTCTTCTTCTTCTTCTTCTTCTTCTTCTTCTTCTTCTTTTCTTTTCTTCTCTGTACCCACATTCTTCTCTCTGCACGCCTTCTTTCTTCTCTACACCCATTGCCTTAATCACCATTGCTACCGTCCACCCGTGCACAACCTCGATCCATCGCCCCGGCCGCGTTACCTCCTTTTCTCTACACCACCACCATCAATTCTTTCCTCCTGCAATTCACAAGCTACAAAATAATCATTGACACAATCAAGCAATCACGGACCCAGCATCTCCGTGCTCTTTCTCCGTCGCTGTTCAGCCGTGAAACCCACAAGAAATCTCGGCGTCCACTCTCGTCTTCCCATCCCGGTCATCAATCCCGAGATTCCAGTCCACCATCGTCGACGCCGCTATTCACCAAGCTACCGGCGCCGCACGACCACAGATCGCGACCTTGTTTCGCCATCGATCTCCTCCCCGAAGCTCGCCCTCGCCCGAGCCCGGACCATAGACGCCATCGAGCTTACAACGGCCGCTCGATTCTTCACCGCGCCGGCGTCGCCACGCTTTCCGCCGGCATCGATTTCCCGCAGCAGCTCTCTCTCGGCGCCGCGCCTCCGATCAGTTCCAGCGCCGGTTCTCCCTTGCTGCTCACCGCGCCGCCGACCCGATCCTCGAAGCCATCGATTCCAGCTTGCGCCGTTCACCCTTGCCGGCAGACAAAGCCGTCTCCCTTGCTGCCGTCGATCTTTCCGGTCTCGCTCTCAAGCCTCACAATCTCTTTCACTCTGGTCTGAAAATGAGAATAAAAGAGATAGCAAAAGCACGGGTCGAGCGGCTAGAAAAGAAAAGTCAACAAAACAAAGCTGAAGTTGATTTTTCGATTTGGGCCTTTGACCAAAGTCTACCTCCGAGCCCAAAGTCAAGCCCAGTCCAATCTGCTAAGGACACCCACAGGCCCAAGCCCAATTGATCTCTACATCCGAGCGCCCCGGAATTCCATCGACAATTCATTGAGCATTTCTTTCTCTCAAACTCATTTTATTTTTAATTGTATAAATATTTGTTGTGTGAATTTATTTAATTGTGTAATTTGAATATTGTGTGTTTTAATTATGAAAAACCCAAAAATATGTTTTAATTTCATTTGGTGATTTTTGTTTAAGTTTGTTTTTATAGTTTAATTACTTCATTTTATTTAAGTTGCTTAGTTCATTTAATTCTTAAGTTAAAATAAGAAAAATCCTAAAATTATATTTTAGTGCAAGAAAATTAGATTACATTTTACTAATTAGGTTTTAGGCCTCCAATCCCCGTGGTTCGACAATTCCGAGTCTAAATTACTATTTCCTATATTTTGATGACCAATCAAATGGCGCCGTTGCCGGGGATTTAGGTTTAACTTTAATCTATTAGTTTTTGTAACCGAGTTTTTAGTATTTCGTAAATTTTCTAGTTAATTTGTTTATTTTATTTTGTTTTGTGAATTTTAATTTTTTATGTGCATTTTATTTTATTTTGTGCTATATTTGTTATTTTAGTTTCTGTTTACATTTTTCTTGAATTTTATAGGTGCAATTCCGATCATCCCGAACAATGGAACAGTGGAATTATACGTGGGATGAGTCTAGAAGTTTCGAACATCCGTGGTCCATTGAAAACCAATGCATTGAGCCATCACATCCTTTACTCTCGTGTCTTGAAGAAATGGCGGCTCAATTGCAAAACTCTTTAGCGGATGATGATGAACGGTGGCGTGAAACTCAAGAAAGAAGTGCAAAGATCGATTAATTGATAGAGCATTTTGAGGCCAACCGTTTATTTGAGCACGATCAAGAACTGACAAATCTGCAACCATGTGAGTTCTTTGATCCAAATCCCTTACTTGTGCATAATGGTGATTTTGATGTGCATTCATATGGGGTTGAGAGGGAAGAAAATGTACCTCTCAACCATGTTGATAATATTGTTGTGCATCATAATGTTACCATAAAGGAGGATAAAATTGTACTCCCGGGAAATGGATTGGATGATTCTGTGTTACCAAGGAGTAACAAAGAGGTGGATAAGGAAGCCGGAGGGGAACAATGTGTACCTTCCGGAAAGCAGGCAACACTGAAGTCAAGACAAAAAGCTGCTGGAAAGAAGAAAAAGAAGAAGCAGGGGCTAATGACTGAAATGTTCGATATTTTCAAGAAAGCAGACGTGAATCTTCCTCTGCTAGATCTCATCAATCGAGTACCAGCATATGCAGAATTTGTCAAGAATATATGCATGCACAAGAAGAAATTCCTTGGTGAGGAGAAAATTGTGCTCAAGGAGGAGGCAAGTGCAATCATTCAACGAAGGGCGTCCCCAGACATACATGATCCTACGAGCTTCGTTATTGGTTGCACAATTGGTGAAAGACTCTTTGATGGAGCTCTTATGGACATGGGCACATGCATCAATATCATGCCTCTAGCAACCTTCCGGAAGCTAGCCATTGGTACTCTGCAACCTACTTCAATTTCAGTACAGCTTGCAGATGAGACTTTCAGAATGCCAGTGGGAATTGTGGAAGATGTGCTGATCAGAGTCGACAAGTTCATCCTTCCAATTGATTTTGTGATTTTGGATATGGATGAAGACCCCAAGGCAGAGAGTGGATTACCTATCATTCTTGGCCGTCCCTTTATGGCCATGGCTGGTGCTAAGATAAATGTTCTAAAGAGCACCGTGAAGCTCAAGGTTTTGGGAGAAAAAGTCAAGCTGCAAGTACTCCAGCCTACCTTTCCACTTGATGTCATCAAGGAGGTGTTATCAACAGATTTGGTAAAGGGAAACCAAGCAAAGAGTGAAAGGATTTTCGGTCCTTTAAACCCTCCCAAGCCTCAAGTTGAAGTTCATCCTTCTATTGTGGTTGAGAAGCAAGAGCTACCAGAGCTCTCTTATTCTGATGATGATGACATGTTTGATGAGTTTGTGCACTCATATGTGCATGATGATATTGATTTTGCTGCTTCTACATATGAGTCCGGGCTTGACAGTTTTAGTGTCCCTCTGCCTGTTCACAAGACTGAGGCATCATTTGCATGTGTCCTTCCTGAATTGGACATGGATCCTCACTTCATGGGTCAACAAAGCTCAAGCTTCGAGCAAGCACATCAATTGAATGAGTTTCCATCTCCCCAATTGCAAGAAGTTGTGAAGCCTACTTCCACCATTAATGAGTGTTCTCGAGGAATACCGCCTACACCTTATATTCCTCCACATAGGCGAGGATTATTGCCTACACCATACTTTCATCCCCATGAGCATAGATTATCCTCATCATTCGAGTCATTTAAGATGACAACTCCACCATGCAGTGAGGTACAACTCGAGGCGATCCAATGCCTTAGAGAGATTTTGGGGATCGGAGTAAACAGGATGAAGACTTATGAATGTCATCCATATTTGAGCTATTACGGTGGTAGGCAAATGTGCTATGCACCACCTTGATCCAAGGGAGGAACAAGACCGGCTTTGAGGTATATAAAAAGAAGCGCTCATGGGGAGGCAGCCCCATATTTGCTCCGGTTTGAAGTGTGTACAATTGATCATCACCGAAGGTCGTGAGCTTATGGATTGCAAGGCCTCGAAGCCTTGTTTGTTGGTGATTGATGGTGATTATTTCGGAAAGCATGCACTTCAAGGGGGAGCATTTATATCCTTATCTATTTTATTGTTTACGTATTTAAAAAAAAAAAAAAAAAAAAAATCAGTTTTAGTTTTACTATTTGTACATATTTATTTTTACTGTTGTATTTTTTATTTTATTTTTATTGTTTTTAGTTACTGTTTATTTTGGGCTTGTTGCTATTTGTATAATATTGGGCCTTGGCCCATTCGTTATTTCGGGTTGGGTTTTGTGTTTTGAAAAAAAAAAAAAAAAAAAAATTTGAATTAGTTAATTTTTGGCCCATTGGGCCTTTGTCATTTTCAAAGCCCAAAACCCATAACCCAAGCCCATTTAGTTACTATTAGAATAGTATTGGGCCTTAAGCCCATGTAAATAGTATTGGGCCTTAAGCCCATGTAAATAGTTATTGGGCCTTAAGCCCATGTAAATAGTGTCGGGCCTTGTTTATAAAAATAAAATAAAAAAAAAAAACTTTTGTTTGTTTAGGCCCATTAGGTTAGCCCAGAAATAACGGCCCAAGTTTTTCTTCGGCCCAGCCCACTTTAAAGCCCAGGCCGTGTTCGATGGCCCAAGCCCGTTTAAAGTGTCGGCAACCGTCAGCGCGTGCGTCTCACGCGTTTTCACTGTTCACTTTACGACTTTTCGTAAAGTATTAAAAAAAAATAATAAAAAAATAAAAAAATAGAAATTAGAAAATTCAAAAAATTTGATTGGGCCGACGCACGACTTTTGCGTCGGCCGATTTGTTTAATAAATCAAACGCGCGTGTCCACTATTCCCTTTGCGACTTTTGTTGCACGCGTCGTTTGCATTGCGACTTTCGTCGCTCGATCCGGAAATTGCGGATCTGTGTCTGTGGCACGTGTGTGAGCGTGCGTCCGTTTCCTTCCCTTCCCTTCTGTTCGTGTGTTTCATTCCACGCTTTTCCCTTAGGTTTCCCTTAGTCTCTCTCTCTCTCTCTCGTTTTCTCTCGCTTGTTCATCGTGTTCTTGAGTTTTCCCAGAAAACCTCCCAATTCCCAGAAGCTATCCTCCCCTCCCAACCCAGAAATGGCCAAGAGAGTAAATTCTTTCAGTGAGTTATTTCAGGCAGGTCCTTCAGAGAACCCGATCTTTGAAGTCTTGGCTGAAATAATTCCACCGAGCATGCTCAATAGCGCCGATGCTAGCATGCCGACCCAGCCACAACCACAACCGCAGCCACTACCCCAAGCACCAATCCTGGTTGCTGATCCACCCGCCGAGCCGGAAGCCGCTCCTGTCTATAGGAGACTTCCAAGGACGAAATACACCAAGGCTCAGAGAGATGCACTAGCAGCTTTCTTTGCGGTGTATTCTCACCCCACGAAACCACAACGAGAAAGATTTGGTCCAAAAATCGGACTAGAAGAAGACCAAGTCTACTATTGGGGGTCGAGAAATAGGAAGAAGTTCGGTATCCAGACGTCTGAGCAGCGTATTGCCGAGCTAGAAAGAAGAAACGATCAGCTGGTGAGCAAGAACGAGGAGCTTCAAATGCAGAATCAAAGACTCGTCGATGCTCTCCACAGCGGCATCTGTCCCAATTGCGGAGGTCCTGTTCCGCACTCAGATGTGCCTAGGCGAAGGCTCGAAGTTGTTCCTCCACAACAAGAGCCTCTTCTCGAGTTGTCCGATGATTCGATCGACATGGACCACTTGAGACGGGATGTGCGGAGCCTCATGCCTACACTAGTCGAGCGCCCATCCGCACCTACTCCATCTGACCATCTTCCCGGACCTGCTCATGATCTTGTCGGAGTCCACACCGACTTGATCTCGGATATCGCCCGCAAGGCCAAACACGAGCTCATGCTCATGGCCACTGCCGGTTTTCCTTTGTGGATATCATCACCGACTCCCGACACTTCTATTCATCCCGAGACTCTAAATAGGGCCGAGTACTTGCGAGTGTTTCAACGTGGCGAGCCTGCGCCATACTTCAAATCGGAATCCTCGAGACACTCGGCAACCATTCACCTTCATCCGACCACCATTGTTGAGATTTTAATGGATGTTGGTCGATGGTTGCCCGTCTTCTGTAGCATGGTCACAAACGCTCAGACGTTGGAGATCCTACCCTCCGACAACGCAGTAGGCTACGAGGAGCAGAAGCAAGTTATGTCGGCCGAGTTTCTGGTGCCATCTAACATCGTTTCGACTCGTGAAGTCCGGTTGTTAGGTACTCCCCGTTGTGTGTTGCACTCTCAACACTTTTTGTCATTGTTTTAACCGTTTGCACACGAGGTAAACGAGCACGAAGATGGGAGCAAAAGTTTTGGTTCCAAAAGGCAAAAGTCCCCATCAAAATCAACCGGTCACCCCGCAGGCGTCAACTCAACAATCCGGAAGACGCAGAGTCGAAGATGATCAAGAAACCAGAACACAAATCACCCAACCCATCAAATCATCATCAACTTGGACTCACCACAGACCCCAAGTCATCAAGGAGTATACTAGATATGGTATCCCCCTAACTATTCCTTCTTTTGCCTCCTACGGATTTTACCCCTTTACCCTTCATTAAACTCATAGCCATTAATTAAACCTACTTCATCCTACCTTTCATCCTCTCCCCCTCTGCCTATATATAGCTTAGTTTTAGCCACATTTATCTCCCCACATTCCAAACACCCCCATCACCCATCACCTTCCCTCTCCCTTTTCCTCCCTCTTTTCCTTCCCGCCCCCTCTCGTCGACCCGACTCCACCCCCCTTCTCCACCACTTTTCACCCATTTCCACCACTCCTTTCCTCTCCCACCCTTCATGCAAGTTGCTCACCACGACGTCTACTACCTCCACCACCACTTTGGGCAGCTGGGGATCCTCACCAAGTCACCAATTTCATCATCAAGGCCAAGGAGGAGCAAGAGAGCACCTATTGAGCATTCCTCACCTCTACTCTCTCTTTTCCTTATGTTTTGCACTTCATATTATAATTTGATGATGTATATTGAGATGATTAATGAGTAGAGACCTATGTTGGGGACTAGGGTTGTGTGCCCTAGTCCAATGTGATTTTGTGATGCTTGATTGATGAATAAAATGCCTTGTGTTTCATAAGTATGTGAATTGTCTAGTTTAATATGTATTGAATGTGTGTTTGAGGAATTTACCACTTCTTGGATATGCATTTGGTCTATTTTGCATGAGTTTGGATGAGTTGGTAGCTTATTTGTACTCTAGGCAATTGGCAATTTGTGTGATGAGTTGTAACTTGTTTGAGTTCCTAGTTTCGGTGCTCTTCGCCTCTTAAGCACTATAGGGGATTCGGTATTAGGTAACGTAGAGGAATCCCCTATGACACCTAGAGAGTTGGAATGACCCTAATAAGGCATTCGAATACCTTAAGAAACACGGTCCTAGACCCATAACATGGCTAGGATACGGAGCTTGATTTGTGGACACATTGGCATGATTGAGTTAGTTATGGCATTGTTTGTTGCATTGGACTTGGGGTTTGCCCGAAAACCCCAACATTTCCATACATTCCACACTCTTTATCTTATTGCTTGCATTTACTTTACTTGCTTTTTGTTTATCTTATTCGTGCATCATTACTTTCCACACAAACTTTAACACCACTTCACTTCACACATTGTCCAAACCACACACTTCACTCCTTCCACTTCTCACCTTTCCATCTAGTTAGAGCACTTAGCCACACACACCACCAAGGAATTGGGGAGCCCATGATCCTCCGTTGGAACGACAACCCCCCTTCACAATCTACTTACCCCATACTTTGACGGTTCGTCACCCACCTACAACTGGATGGAAGTTGGATCGTTGTGGATGTCTCCGTGGATGAACTGCGCTCAAATCCGAAGCCTTTAGTGAGATCGATTTGCCGAAAGCGCCCCTCCGGATGTTTGATTCGAGATTTGCAGAATGGATCTTCCTTAGTCACTTGGGTGGAGCACGTGGATGTGCGCGAGAAGGAAATGAAGGCCATTTTCGAACCCTCTGTCCATTCTGGGTTCGCTTTTGGCGCAAAGCGTTGGATCTCAACTCTCCAACGACAAGCCGAGCGCTACATGTGCGTCACAGGGATCCACACTTCACCCGGTGACTCTATCATTTCGCCCGAAGGAAAAAGAGGCCTAGCGGAAATGGCAAACCAGATGGCGATCTCGTTTCTTCAACGACATCAGCAACTCCACGTATCATCATTGGACTTGTTCGAACCGAACAAGAGACACTCGAATGGAAGTCGGGACCAACAAGCGAAGGGGAGATCCGAGCAAGCCCCCCGGAGTCAATCGTACCGCTGGTTGTTCGTCGTGCATCTTTCCCATCACACCGGGATCTTTGAGTTCCTCAAAGATGTGCATACGAGACCGCTCGTGGGATAGTATGTCGATGGACAGCTCGGTGCGTGTGCTAGCAAATTTCACCATCGGTCTTGACCCGCGGAACCAGATTTCGGTGCTCGCCATAGATAGTCACAACGACTTCCTCATTCTTCAGGAGTGTTGCACCGATGCAACGAGGTCGTCTGTGATTTATGCGCCGATTAACCATTCCATTCTCCAGTGTTTGTTATGTGGAGTTGTTCTTGATTCTGCCATTTCCGCTTATGTCATCAGGCTTCTCCATTCTGCCAAACGTATCCGGAGCTGTTCTTGATGGAACACTACTGACTATGGTGTTCCAGATCTCGGTGAAGGCTACATCAGCTAAATCTGCCGTGGAGTCGGCAACAACACTCGTCCAGGACACACTTCAAAGGATCAGAACCGCAGTCAATTAAGGAGCAAACGTTGGATGCAAGGCCCTGCTAGCCTTGTTTGTGACTGTTGGTGACTTGCTTCGGGAGGAGCTTAATGATCTTCAAGGGGGAGTTTTTCTTTAACCTTTCTGTTTATTTTTGTTTCCTTTTTCATTTGTATAAATGTTGTGTGTTTAAATTCAATAACCATGCTTGAATTTTTCATTTTCGTGAAATATCTGTCTATCATTGAGGACAATGTTTAATTCAAGTGTGGGGGGAAGGAAATTATTTGCAAAAAACCAAAAAAAATTGAAAATTTTGAAAAATTCAAAAAAATAATTTAGTTGTTTTTGTTTTCTACGGTAACAATATATCGACTAGATCATACTTACTCCCTTGGTAGCGTTGAACCTACCATTGCACTAAGTAAGTCCCTGTGGTCACGTATTGTTACCTAAATTGAAAAAATCAAAAGAATAAAAAAAAAAATCAAAAATTACAAAAATATTTGCTTCTGTTTGTGTGCTTGTTGTACTATTTTTAGTGATTTCCAACACCGATGATGAGATTGAACTTAATTGTTGGAGATGAAAGCATGTTTAGGTCTCCTGAACTTCATTTTTCTAAAATAATTGCTATGGGACTTTGCATGTACACCATTATTGTCAGATTGATGCATTGAACTGTGAGAAGCATAGAGAGACTTATGTGAACTATATATGCCATATTGTGAGTTTTGAGCCTAAAAGAAGTGCATTATAGTTCTTAGCACTATGTTCTTTATGTGTGATCATTCTTGTGCATTATGTATCTCTAGAACTTGCATAATATCTTGTTGAAACTGTCTGTCATGCATGTACATCTTGGAAAGGATTAAGGCATTAGGAATCCACCATGGCCAAATGAGCATTTGTCCCTAAATTATATCATTAGTATGCCAATTTGTGCCTATATGTTTAGTCTTTCGTTTCTTCGCACCATAAATGTCTACCCTTAACTTAAACACTTGTCTTACCCTTTCCGAGCTATCTTAGTAAGTAAATTGAGATTACTTTTGTTCAGATGCTAAATTGTTTATGTTCTGAGGGTTTGAAAAAGAATAAGTGTGGGGGTGTGACACATGTAAATGTTGTTTATATTTCTGTTTTTAAAAAAAAAAAAAAAAAAAGGAAAAGAAAAAAAAAAAAAAAAAAAAAAAGAAAGAAAAAAAAAGAGTAAATGTTGTATTTATCTACATTTGAATTCAATAAATGTGTTTAGGGGAGTGGTTGTCCAGATTGAGTATAACATCTTACTGTTCTTAATTATTAAATCTCAGTGTGATTTACTTATTAAGATGCTCGGAATTTGTGAATCTCTTCCACTTCATTTCTTAACCCTTCGCCCTTAGCCCCGTTACACCTTAATAAAAGACCTTCTGATCCAGGATGTTTGTGCATGATTTGTGGAGATAGGATTGACGTGCAAGCATATGGCGGCATTTGCATAAGTTTGCTTGAGTGTTAGTGTAGCTAACCGATAAACACTTGTGTGAAAATCAGAGTGAATATCCTGTGAGTTTATGGTTAGCACAGTTTCGATATGCATGCTTACTTTGGTGCATTGAAATGACAATACTTCACACACTTCACTTTTGCATATGTCCCGTAGCTGAAAACATTTTTGAGACCTAACTTCTTTCATTTTCTAACTCAATTGTGTTCTCTGAGGTAATTGTTGGAATATTGTTTTGTGTTTCCTTTCTGTTTTGTTTAAATTGTATATATATGTTCTCTGTTTGCTTGCGGACAAGCAATAGTTCAAGTGTGGGGGTGTGATGTGAACGTAAATTACGTGCACAAAGTACCTTAATCGCTTGGATTATGTTAGTCCAAAAGCCTAATATTGTGTATTTAATATTATTTTAGTGTGTTTCAGGGAAATTACGAAGAAAATGATATATTTGTACAGAAGGTACATTTTAGAGGTTTTAGCGCAAATCCGAGGATTAAATCGAAAAGTCAACCGTGACTTTTCGATATTAAAATGACATCGGTCATTTTGCGGATGTGGCAATCAAAGCTAGTACGAAGATTTCGAAATACGTTTCGAATCCCGGCAATTTGGCCGGCGAACCACCACATAAGGCGGCGCAACCACCACCCGCGGTGGCAAAATACATTTTCTAAACCTCCATTTAATTCCCTTTTATAAATTGTTATTTATTATATTTTTTTTTCTTTATTTAGTTTAAGTAATTATTTTAATTTTATTTTATTTTGTTAATTATTTTGTTTTTCTTTTATTTTGACTTTTGTTTGTTTGTTTGAATTTTGCAGCTCCTTGCCGGCCACCCCTTTCACCTTGCCGGCCACCTTCCAGTTTTCCACCACCTTTCCAGCCATCCCACTCACCCAATTCAAATTCAAATCTCCTATCCATCACCATAAATCCAGTACCCGTGAACCAAATCCACAGGCCGGGGCTCTTCTCCCTCTTCTTCCCCCTCTTCTTCTTTTCTTCTTCTTCTTCTTCTTCTTCTTCTTTTCTTTTCTTCTCTGTACCCACATTCTTCTCTCTGCACCCCTTCTTTCTTCTCTACACCCACTGCCTTAATCACCATTGCTACCGTCCACCCGTGCACAACCTCGATCCACTGCCCCGGCCGCGTTACCTCCTTTTCTCTACACCACCACCATCAATCTTTCCTCCTGCAATTCACAAGCTACAAAATAATCATTGACACAATCAAGCAATCACAGACCCAGCATCTCCGTGCTCTTTCTCCGTCGCTGTTCAGCCGTGAAACCCACAAGAAATCCCGGCGTCCACTCTCGTCTTCCCATCCCAGTCATCAATCCTGAGATTCCAGTCCACCATCGTCGACGCCGCTATTCACCAAGCTACCGGCGCCGCACGACCACAGATCGCGACCTTGTTTCGCCATCGATCTCCTGCCCAGAAGCTCGCCTGCCCGAGCCCAGACCATAGACGCCATCGAGCTTACACCGGCTGCTCAATTCTTCACCTGCGCCGGCGTCGCCCTGCTTTCCAGCCGGCATCGATTTCCCGCAGCAGCTCTCTCTCGGCGCCGCGCCTCCGATCAGTGCTGCGCCGGTTCTCCCTTGCCTGCTCACAGCGCCGCCGACCTGATCCTCGAAGCCATCGATTCCAGTGCTGCGCCGTTCACCCTTGCCGGCAGCACAAAGCCGTCTCCCTTGCTGCCGTCGATCTTTCCGGTCTCGCTCTCAAGCCTCACAATCTCTTTCACTCTGGTCTGAAAATGAGAATAAAAGAGATAGCAAAAGCACGGGTCAGCAGCTAGAAAAGAAAAGTCAACAAAACAAAGCTGAAGTTGATTTTCTGATTTGGGCCTTTGACCAAAGTCTACCTCCGAGCCCAAAGTCAAGCCCAGTCCAATCTGCTAAGGACACCCGCAGGCCCAAGCCCAATTGATCTCTACATCCGAGCGCCCCGGAATTCCATCGACAATTCATTGAGCATTTCTTTCTCTCAAACTCATTTTATTTTTAATTGTATAAATATTTGTTGTGTGAATTTATTTAATTGTGTAATTTGAATATTGTGTGTTTTAATTATGAAAAACCCAAAAATATGTTTTAATTTCATTTGGTGATTTTTGTTTGTTTGTTTTGTTTAATTACTTCATTTTATTTAAGTTGCTTAGTTCATTTAATTCTTAAGTTAAAATAAGAAAAATCCTAAAATTATATTTTAGTGCAAGAAAATTAGATTACATTTTACTAATTAGGTTTTAGGCCTCCAATCCCCGTGGTTCGACAATCCCGAGTCTAAATTACTATTTCCTATATTTTGATGACCAATCATTGGGGGATGAGAAATATGAAGAAGTTCGGTATCCATACATATGAGCAGCGTATTGCCGACCTAGAGAAAAGAAACGATGAGCTGGTGAGCAAGAACGAGGAGCTTCAACTGCAGAATCAACGGCTCGTCGATGCTCTCCACAGCAGCATCTGTCCCAATTGCGGAGGTCCTGTTCCGCACTCAGATGTGCCACGGCGAAGGCTCGAAGTTGTTCCTCCACAACAAGAGCCTCTTCTCGAGTTGTCCGATGATTCGATCGACATGGACCACTTGAGACGGGATGTGCGGAGCCTCATGCCAACACTTTTCGAGCGCCCATCCTTGCCTTTGCCATCTGACACCATTCCGGGACCTGCTCATGATCTTGTCGGAGTCCACACCGATTTGATCTCGGATATCGCCCGTAAGGCCAAAGACGAGCTCCTGCTCATGGCCACAGCCGGATTTCCTTTGTGGATCTCTTCACCGACTCCCGACACTTCTATTCATCCTGAAACTCTGAATCGGGCCGAGTACTTGCGAGTGTTTCAACGAGGTGAGCCTGCACCATACTTCAAAGAGGAATCGTCGAGACACTCGGCAACCATCCATCTTCATCCGACCACCATTGTTGAGATTTTAATGGATGTTGGTCGATAGTTGAGCACCATGGCCAAAATATTCACCATCCATTTAAACACGAACTTTAGGAATCCCCTTTTGAACTAAACACTCATTAGCCGTTTCTTTTGTTCACCCACACCATCTCACCCTTGTTTTATTGTGTTTGCAAGACAATGATAGTGACTTCTTGTGTTCTTATGCTTCAGATGTATAGTATGTACCAAAAGGCAAGTGTGGGGGTGCAATTTATTTTGTTGTATTTGTTCAAAGAAAAAAATCAAAAAATCAAAAAACAAAAAGAAGGAATAAAGTTCCTCAAGAAAAGAAAAAAAAAAGTGGAAAAAAAAATGCCACAAAAATAGAGTTATTTCTTGTATTATTTTCAATAAAAGGTTGGAGGAGAATAAGAAAGTTGTTTCAGGTATAGCATAGGTATGAGTTTCAAAGTCGTTGATTTGTCTTGCAAACATGTGAAACATTTTTCATTTCTAGTCCCTTCATTCATTATTCACCATTTACCATCTACCCTTTGGCCCAATTACACCATTGAAAGCCCTTATGATTTAATGATTTGTGGATTAATTGTGGAGAGTTGGTTGATGAGCAAGCCTATGGGAACATTACTTGTGCAACTGTTATGAGAGTAAACACTTAACCCTAAACACTGAGCGGAAATATTTAGTGATCATTGTGAGGTTTAGTGGTTAATGTTGTTTTGATGTGCCTATTGGATTGAATGAGATTAATTGTATACTTGGTTTTCACTCACTTCACCCGAGCATAAATGAGATGTGCAGGTTACAGACTTAGCAAATTCTTTAGCCTTGATATATAATTTTTATTCTTCTAATTATAATTCTTTCGAACTCGCTGAGGGTTATTGATTGGTTGTCAAAATATACGAAATAGTAAATTAGACTCGGGATTGTCGAACCACGGGGATTGGAGGCCTAAAACCTAATTAGTAAATTGTAATCTAATTTCTTTAACAAAAAATAACAATCTTTAGTATTTTTCTTATTTTAAAACACACAATAATTAATTAAACTAAACTAACCAATTAAAAATAAAATCATTAAACTATAAATAACTATGAATAAAACTCACAAATATTTAAATTCACAAATATAAAAACGCATAAGTTTGAAATTGCAAATATAAATAAGTTATAACAATACCAAATAAAATCTCACAATATAGAATATGAATTATTTGAAATTTTAAACTAACTAAAACATAAATTAAGTATATAGGAAGAGGGGCTTGAGAGAGCAAATAGGGAGAGCCCGAGCTTGGGCTTGAGAGAGAGATCCGGAAAAGCTGATGTGAGGCCGGCGGTCAGAGAAGTCAACGCCGTGAGAAGAGGGTGACGCCGGTGGCTTAGAGAAGTCGGTGGTGTGGCTGGGAGGAGATCGATGCTGACGCCGGAGAGAAAGGAGTGCGGCGATAGGTGGTCCGGTTCTGTGCTGGACCGAGATGGCTGGGTCGGTGGATGGGTGCTGCGGTGCAGGTGGCTTGCCGGCTGGAATTGATCGATGGTGGTGGTGTCGTGGTAGCTCGAGAACTGATGTGGTGAAGCGGCGCAGGTGGTGCGCGCACAGAGGCACGGGCCTGTGGTGATGCGGCGTCGGGGACGTCACCGGTGGACAGGCTTGGGCTCGACGATAGTGGCGTCGATTGGAGCAGAAGATTCCGATTTGGGCTTTGGGTGAGCAGCGGGTGTGTAAGAGAGTTTGAATCTTGGATTTGATTATGCCTTGCAGATTTTTGAATTGATGAATTGATCGTGTTTGTAGTGATTGCAGTGGTGGTGATTTTGATAATTGATTGATTATCAATTTGAAATTTCAGGTGATGTAGTGAGCTTGTGAGGTGGAGATGGTGGTGAGGAGGAAGGAAACAGGCCGGGGTGCAGAGAGAAGAAAGGAAGGGTGCAGAGAGAAGAAAATGGAAGAAAAGAAGGAGAAGAAGAAGGACCGGGAAAGAAGAAGAAGAAGAAGAAGAAGAAAGAGGAGGGGAGGAGAGAAGGAGGTGAGCCCCCGGCTTGAGAAAAATGGAGCAGCAGTTTGGTATTTGAAGAGGATGAATCATGAATGACTGAATTGAAATTTGAAATGGAAGAGAGGGAGTGCAGCCGGCAGCTGGAATCCAAGAGCAAGAATGGGGTGGCCGGCAGGGAGAAACATCTCACCTGCAAAGTCAAAACAAATACACAAAGTCAAATACAAAGAAAAGAAACAAAAAGAAATAAAATAAAAAGAATAAAAATGGATAAAATAAAATGATAAAAATAATAAACAAAAATAACAAAAACAAAAATAATTTACTTAAACTAAATAATGAAAAATAGAACTAAACAACAATTTATAAAGGGAAATAAATGGAGGTTTCAGAAATTATATTTTGCCACCGCGGGTGGTGGTTGTGCTTCCAATTTGTGGTGGTTCGCCGACAATATTGCCGGGATTCGAAACGTATTTCGAAATCTTCGTACATGCTTTGATCTCCACATCCGAGAAATGACCGGTGTCATTTCAATATCGAAAAGTCACGGTTGACTTTTCAATTCACTATTCGGATTCGCGATAAAACCTCCAAAATGTACCTTTTTGTACAAATACAACATTTTCTTCCTATTTCCCCTGAAACAACTAAAACAATATTAAATAAACAATAAAAGGCTTTTGGAATAACATAATCCAAGCGATTAAGGTACTTTGTGCACGTATTTTACGTTCACATCAGTTATGGTTGGAAAGACCATTTTGTTTTGTGTTTCGTTTTCTGTTTTGTGTTGTTCTGTTTTAAGTTTTGTGTTTGCTCGAGGACTAGCAATAGCTAAGTGTGGGGGTATTTTATAGGAGCACAAAGTGTGACATTTTTAATGTGTTTTCCCTACTATTTGGCTATGATTTAATTGTAACTTTGCTATTTTAGCTTAGTTTTCATAATTGAGTCCTAAATGACGTATTAATGTGAACATGTGCAGAAACGAAGCTTAATAGGCTTTTTCGAGGCCCATTAAGAGGTGCGCTGCCGTGAGGCCCAAGATGAAGGCCCAAATCCAAGGTGAAGGCCCAAATCCATGAAGTAAGGCCCAGGTTCACAAAGCATGAGGAAAGGCCCAAGCCCAGATTTTCGGACATTCTGCCTGTGCAGATCAGTCAACTTGCGAAGCCCATATCTCTCAATTGTACCGTCAGATCTAGCTGTAATTTTGATACACGCGGCATGTGGATGTTAGGTGTGCCCCATTACAATTTTAGAATCATCCAACCGTCTAAACGTCCAGAATGCCATTCCAAGTGCGAACAGCTCAGTGCTGTCTGCTTTTTATTTATTTCCTCTTCTTTTATTTTCAATGCTCCACTCACCCCTTTATTCTTTCCTCTTCTTTCTGCCCACACCATTAGTGTTTAATTTCTTTTACGTAAATAAATGGTTAATTGCCATATGACTACATTTCCACCACCACTTACCATTTCTTTATCTCCCACTTAAATTCCACTTCTCTTCCTTTTCTTTCTTTATTTCTTCCATTGTCTTCTTCTTCCTCTCCATTCTCCTATAAATAGAGGGCTTCACAACACTATTTCTCACCAATTTACAAACCCTCATCTTTCTCTTCTCCCTCTCTTCTCCTCCTCTCCCCCTTCTTCTTCTTCTTCTTCTTCTTCTTCTTCTTCTTCTTCTTCTTCTTGTTCTCTGCATTTTCTCTTCTATTCTCTGCACCCCGGTTCTTTCTCTGCACCCCGGTTCTTTCTCTCCACACCCAAGCTTCCCCTCATCTGCATACCAAGCTTCCCCTCATCTGCATATCTCACACCACCACCATCACTACAGCAGCTCACCGCGCCGTCCAAGCACAATACGCCACTCTTTTTCTCTCTCTCTTATTTTAATTAAGTTTTAATTTTATTTTTGTTTTGATTAGTATTTGAATTACATTTGTGAGAATATTTGTGTAGTAATTTGTTTTACTATTGTGAGATTTGATTTGAGTTATTCAATAAACCCAAAACATAATTTGTGATTTATTCTCATAGTTTAATTATTTCTATTTTGTTTGTTCAATTTAGTTTGTTAACTTTTGTGTGCTTCATAAAAATAAAAACCCTAAAAAATTGTTATTTGTGTTAAGAAAATTAGATTACATTTTACTAATTAGGTTTTAGGCCTCCACTTTTGTTGAATTTTTCTTGAGTCAAAAACTAACCAATGGTAACACAAGATTTCTCAATGGTGGTCCAATTCACGGAACTCGAAAAGCTCGAGTCGTTTGTGATTTATGATTTTCCAAAGTATTAAAAAGAGAAAATTCATAACTCACAAACGAGCCTAGATTTTTGAGTGAGATCAAGTGGAACACCTTTTAAATATCTTGTTGTAATATTCGTGAAGTTTGGGAACTTGCAAAATTGAAGAAAGAAAGAAGTTGGCAAAGTTTGGCCTGTTTTGGCCATAGAAGCTCCAAACCGCCAAAACCATGCCAACACCCACTTTTGTTCAACTTTTCTAGAGTCAAAAACTAATCAATGGTAACACAAGATTTCTAAAAGGTGTTCCAATTGACGGAACTCGAAAACCTCGAGTCGTTTGAGATTTATTATTTTCCAAATTATTAAAAAAAGAAAATTCATAACTAACAAACGAGCCTAGATTTTTGAGTGAAATCAAGTGGAACACCTTTTAAATATCTTGTTGTACTATTGGTGAAGTATGGGAACTTGCAAAGATTTAGAAAGAAGGAAGTTGGCAAAGTTTGGCCCGTTTTGGCCATAGAAGCTCCGAACCGCCAAAACCATGCCAACACCCACTTTTGTTCAACTTTTCTTTAGTCAAAAACTAACCAATGGTAACACAAGAATTGTAAAAGGTGTTCCAATTGACGGAACTCGAAAAGCTCGAGTCGTTTGTGATTTATGATTTTCCAAAGTATTAAAAAGAGAAAATTCATAACTCACAAACGAGCCTAGATTTTTGAGTGAGATCAAGTGGAACACCTTATAAATATCTTGTTGTACTATTCGTGAAGTTTGGGAACTTGCAAAGTTGTAGAAAAAAGGTAGTTGGCACAGTTTGGCCAGTGTTGGCCATAGAAGCTCCAAACCGCCAAAACCATGCCAACACACACTTTTGTTCAACTTTTCTTTAGTCAAAAACTAACCAATGGTAACACAAGATTTCTAAACGGTGTTCCAATTGACGGAACTCGAAAAGCTCGAGTCGTTTGTGATTTACGATTTTCTAAAGTATTAAAAAGAGAAAATTCATAACTCACAAATGAGCCTAGATTTTTAACTGAGATCAAGTGGAACACCTTTTAAATATCTTGTTGTACTATTCGTTATGTTTGGGGACTTGTAAACTTGAAGAAAGAAGGAAGTTCGCAAAGTTTGGCTCGTTTTGGCCATAGAAGCTCCAAACCGCCAAAACCATGCCAACACCCACTTTCATTAAACGTTTCTTGAGTCAAAAACGAACCAATGGTAACACAACATTTCTCAATCTTGTTCCAATTGACGGAACCCGAAAAGTTCGAGTCGTTTGTGATTTATGATTTTCCAAAGTATTAAAAAGAGAAAATTCATAACTCACAAACAATCCTAGATTTTTGAGTGAGATCAAGTGGAACACCTTTTAAATATGTGGTTGTACTATTGGTGAAATTTGGGAACTTGCAAAGTTGTAGAAACAAGGAAGTTGGCAAAGTTTAGCCCATTTTGTCCATAGAAGCTACAAACCGCCAAAACAAAGCCAACACTCACTTTTGTTGAATTTTTCTTGAGTCAAAAACTAACCAATGGTAACACAAGATTTCTCAATGGTGGTCCAATTGACGGAACTCGAAAATCTCGAGTCGTTTGTGATTTATGATTTTCCAAAGTATTAAAAAGAGAAAATTCATAACTCACAAACGAGCCTAGATTTTTGAGTGAGATCAAGTGGAACACCTTTTAAATATCTTGTTGTACTATTCGTGAAGTTTGGGAAGTTGCAAAGTTGTAGAAAAAAGGTAGTTGGCAAAGTTTGGCCAGTGTTGGCCATAGAAGCTTCAAACCGCCAAAACAAAGCCAACACTCACTTTTGTTTAATTTTTTGTGAGTCAATAACTAACCAATGGTAACACAAGATTTTTCAATGGTGGTCCAATTGATGGAACTCGAAAAGCTGGAGTCGTTTGAGATTTATGATTTTCCAAAG
Source organism: Rubus idaeus (assembly GCA_030142095.1). Taxonomy (NCBI): domain Eukaryota; kingdom Viridiplantae; phylum Streptophyta; class Magnoliopsida; order Rosales; family Rosaceae; genus Rubus; species Rubus idaeus. The sequence continues at coordinate 21,663,624 of CM057965.1, forward strand.
TATTAAAAAGAGAAAATTCATAACTCACAAACGAGCCTAGATTTTTGAGTGAGATCAAGTGGAACACCTTTTAAATATCTTGTTGTACTATTCGTGAAGTTTGGGAACTTGCAAAATTGAAGAAAGAAGGAAGTTTGCAAAGTGTGGCCCGTTTTGGCCATAGAAGCTCCAAACCGCCAAAACCATGCCAACACCCACTTGTGTTCAACTTTTCTTTAGTCAAAAACTAACCAATGGTAACACAAGATTTCTAAAAGGTGTTCCAATTGACGGAACTCGAAAAGCTCGAGTCGTTTGTGATTTATGATTTTCCAAAGTATTAAAAAGAGAAAATTCATAACTCACAAACGAGCCTAGATTTTTGAGTGAAATCAAGTGGAACACCATTTAAGTATGTTGTTGTACAATAAAGTGAAGTTTGGGAACTTGCAAAGATGTAGAAAGAAGGAAATTGGCAAAGTTTGGCCTGTTTTGGCCATAGAAGCTCCAAACCGCCAACACCCACTTTTGTTCAACTTTTCTTGAGTCGAAAACCAACCAATGGTAACACAAGATTTCTAAAAGGTGTTCCAATTAACGGAACTCGAAAAGCTCGAGTCGTTTGTGATTTATGATTTTCCAAAGTATTAAAAAGAGAAAATTCATAACTCACAAACTAGCCAAGATTTTTGAGTGAGATCAAGTGGAACACCTTTTAAATATCTTGTTGTACTATTGGTGAAGTTTGGGAACTTGCAAAGTTGTAGAAAGAAGAAGTTGGCAAAGTTTGGCCAGTTTTGGCCATAGAAGTTCCAAACCGCCAAAATAAAGCCAACACCCACTTTTGTTGAATTTTTCTTGAGTCAAAAATTAACCAATGGTAACACAAGATCTCTCAATGATGGTCCAATTGACGGAACTCGAAAAGCTCGAGTCGTTTGTAATTTATGATTTTCCAAAATATAAAAAACACAAAATTCATAACTCACAAACGATCATAGATTTTTGAGTGACATTAGGTAGAACACCTTTTAAATTTCTTGTTGTACTGTTGGTGAAGTTTGGGAACTTGCAAAGTTGTAGAAAGAAGGAAGTTGGCAAATTTTGGCCCGTTTTGGCCATAGAAGCTCCAAACCGCCAAAACCATGCCAACACCCACTTTTGTTCCACTTTTCTTGAGTCAAAAACTAACCGATGGTAACACAAGATTTCTAGAAGGTGTTCCAATTGACGGAACTCGAAAAGCTCGAGTCGTTTGTGATTTATGATTTTCCAAAGTATTAAAAAGAGAAAATTCATAACTCACAAACGAGCCTAGATTTTTAACTGAGATCAAGTGGAACACCTTTTAAATATCTTGTTGTACTATTCGTGATGTTTAGGGACTTGCAAACTTGAAGAAAGAAGGAAGTTCGCAAAGTTTGGCTCGTTTTGGCCATAGAAGCTCCAAACCGCCAAAACCATGCCAACACCCACTTTTATTCAACTTTTCTTGAGTCAAAAATGAACCAATGGTAACACAACATTTCTCAATCTTGTTCCAATTGACGGAACTCGAAAAGTTCGAGTCGTTTGTGATTTATGATTTTCCAAAGTATTAAAAAGAGAAAATTCATAACTCACAAACAATCCTAGATTTTTGAGTGAGATCAAGTGGAACACCTTTTAAATATGTGGTTGTACTATTGGTGAAATTTGGGAACTTGCAAAGTTGTAGAAACAAGGAAGTTGGCAAAGTTTAGCCCATTTTGTCCATAGAAGCTACAAACCGCCAAAACAAAGCCAACACTCACTTTTGTTGAATTTTTCTTGAGTCAAAAACTAACCAATGGTAACACAAGATTTCTCAATGGTGGTCCAATTGACGGAACTCGAAAATCTCGAGTCGTTTGTGATTTATGATTTTCCAAAGTATTAAAAAGAGAAAATTCATAACTCACAAACGAGCCTAGATTTTTGAGTGAGATCAAGTGGAAGACCTTTTAAATATCTTGTTGTACTATTCGTGAAGTTTGGGAAGTTGCAAAGTTGTAGAAAAAAGGTAGTTGGCAAAGTTTGGCCAGTGTTGGCCATAGAAGCTTCAAACCGCCAAAACAAAGCCAACACTCACTTTTGTTTAATTTTTTGTGAGTCAATAACTAACCAATGGTAACACAAGATTTTTCAATGGTGGTCCAATTGATGGAACTCGAAAAGCTGGAGTCGTTTGAGATTTATGATTTTCCAAAGTATTAAAAAGAGAAAATTCATAACTCACAAACGAGCCTAGATTTTTGAGTGAGATCAAGTGGAACACCTTTTAAATATCTTGTTGTACTATTCGTGAAGTTTGGGAACTTGCAAAATTGAAGAAAGAAGGAAGTTTGCAAAGTGTGGCCCGTTTTGGCCATAGAAGCTCCAAACCGCCAAAACCATGCCAACACCCACTTGTGTTCAACTTTTCTTTAGTCAAAAACTAACCAATGGTAACACAAGATTTCTAAAAGGTGTTCCAATTGACGGAACTCGAAAAGCTCGAGTCGTTTGTGATTTATGATTTTCCAAAGTATTAAAAAGAGAAAATTCATAACTCACAAACGAGCCTAGATTTTTGAGTGAAATCAAGTGGAACACCATTTAAGTATGTTGTTGTACAATAAAGTGAAGTTTGGGAACTTGCAAAGATGTAGAAAGAAGGAAATTGGCAAAGTTTGGCCTGTTTTGGCCATAGAAGCTCCAAACCGCCAACACCCACTTTTGTTCAACTTTTCTTGAGTCGAAAACCAACCAATGGTAACACAAGATTTCTAAAAGGTGTTCCAATTAACGGAACTCGAAAAGCTCGAGTCGTTTGTGATTTATGATTTTCCAAAGTATTAAAAAGAGAAAATTCATAACTCACAAACTAGCCAAGATTTTTGAGTGAGATCAAGTGGAACACCTTTTAAATATCTTGTTGTACTATTGGTGAAGTTTGGGAACTTGCAAAGTTGTAGAAAGAAGAAGTTGGCAAAGTTTGGCCAGTTTTGGCCATAGAAGTTCCAAACCGCCAAAATAAAGCCAACACCCACTTTTGTTGAATTTTTCTTGAGTCAAAAATTAACCAATGGTAACACAAGATCTCTCAATGATGGTCCAATTGACGGAACTCGAAAAGCTCGAGTCGTTTGTAATTTATGATTTTCCAAAATATAAAAAACACAAAATTCATAACTCACAAACGATCATAGATTTTTGAGTGACATTAGGTAGAACACCTTTTAAATTTCTTGTTGTACTGTTGGTGAAGTTTGGGAACTTGCAAAGTTGTAGAAAGAAGGAAGTTGGCAAATTTTGGCCCGTTTTGGCCATAGAAGCTCCAAACCGCCAAAACCATGCCAACACCCACTTTTGTTCCACTTTTCTTGAGTCAAAAACTAACCGATGGTAACACAAGATTTCTAGAAGGTGTTCCAATTGACGGAACTCGAAAAGCTCGAGTCGTTTGTGATTTATGATTTTCCAAAGTATTAAAAAGAGAAAATTCATAACTCACAAACGAGCCTAGATTTTTAACTGAGATCAAGTGGAACACCTTTTAAATATCTTGTTGTACTATTCGTGATGTTTAGGGACTTGCAAACTTGAAGAAAGAAGGAAGTTCGCAAAGTTTGGCTCGTTTTGGCCATAGAAGCTCCAAACCGCCAAAACCATGCCAACACCCACTTTTATTCAACTTTTCTTGAGTCAAAAATGAACCAATGGTAACACAACATTTCTCAATCTTGTTCCAATTGACGGAACTCGAAAAGTTCGAGTCGTTTGTGATTTATGATTTTCCAAAGTATTAAAAAGAGAAAATTCATAACTCACAAACAATCCTAGATTTTTGAGTGAGATCAAGTGGAACACCTTTTAAATATGTGGTTGTACTATTGGTGAAATTTGGGAACTTGCAAAGTTGTAGAAATAAGGAAGTTGGCAAAGTTTAGCCCATTTTGTCCATAGAAGCTACAAACCGCCAAAACAAAGCCAACACTCACTTTTGTTGAATTTTTCTTGAGTCAAAAACTAACCAATGGGAACACAAGATTTCTGACACGCCCAAAAGGGACATCAATTTAAAAAAACCCTATCGGTAGTAGTATAGTGCATAGTAGGGTATCGTTCACAACGGAGATCAAAGGGTGTACCTAACAAAAAATGTCACAAGAATTAAATAAAATAAAGAATTATTATTAACAAGTATAAAGAATATATACATATGTACAAAGTAAAAAGGGGGTTAAAGAGATAAATTGAATGAAATAAATTAATTAAGTTACAAAAAATAAATTAAATACGATGGGATGAAACACAAAGTATATAAAGTTCAGCCACAAGTATACAAGTTTACCAATTATTGGACCGAAAATTAACCAAGTTCCCTAGCCATGAAACCGAAATTAACAGATGTGGAAAGTTAGAAGCTAACCATTCCCCAAATAAAACCTCTCTACGAAAATTAACCTAAGTGAAAGCACCTAGATTAACCAATTAAACATGCCATCTTAGTCTAGAAAGCTAGCTAGTCAAACCATGTTTAACGCATAGAAGAAGAGTTGTTAATCAAAGTGCACGACCTAGTGGGACCGCCCATCTATCCGTGATCCTTCTTATTTGTTTCCGACATTTTTCCAAAGCCTTTACTACTTGTGAATTAGAATTAAAACCCTAATTCTAGCACCAATTATATGCAAGCATCTTAAGTTTACAACCTTAAAACAAAAACATATAAAAGTTATCTACAAAAATAGAATCAAATAAACGGAGTCACATAAGCTACTAGAAGAACTAATTAATTAGGATCCAACAATTAAATAAACCCATAAACAAAGGCTGAAAATTATATAAATCATGTCATGTTAACTAATACAAAGGATAAACAAGCAACAAAGAGGCATAAATTTAAAGGCTAAGTCGAAATACACCGTATGAATAGCATGAAGATCTTGAAGCCACATCTTGAATCCTTGACCACAAGTAATCCAAGCTGTGAAGACAAGGTGGTGATGGTGATGGTGATGTTGAATAGGGGCTGGTGGTGATGGTGTAGACGCCTTCTCCTCCTCCTTGAAGTCTTGAAAACCCATAGTATTAGAGAATGGAAAATATGATGTGAGAAGAGAAAGAGGAGGGTTTGTCCCTCCCCATTGGGGTGTGTATTGGTGAGAAGAATGAGGCTGCTATTTATAGGAGAATGGAAAGAAAGAAGAAGACAATGAAAGAAATAAAGAAAGAAAAGGAAGAGAAGTGGAATGTGAGTGGTAGAAAAGAAATGGTGAGTGGAATGGTGGAAATGTAGTCATATGGCAATTAACCATTTATTTAAATAAAAGAAATCAAAGACTAATGGTATGGGAAGAAAAAAACAAACATGGTGTGGTGGGATGGATGGCAATATGGTGGTGAGTGGAGCAATGAGAATAAAAGAAAATGAAAGAAATAAAAAGCAGGGAGCACTGAGCTATTCCCACTTAGAACGGAATAATACACGTTTGAACGGTTGGATGATTCTTAAATTGTAATACAGAATATATAACACACACATGCAGCGTGTATCAAAAATACAGCTGGATCCAACGGTGCAATTGGGAGATATGGGCTTCGCAAGTTGACTAATCTGCACAGGCAGAATGTCCGAAAATCTGGGCTTGGGCCTTTCCTCATGCTTTGTGAACTTGGGCCTTCCTTCATGGATTTGGGCCTTCCATCTTGGGTTTGGGCCTTCCATCTTGGGCCTCATGGCAGACCACCTCTTAATGGGCCTCGCAAAAGCCCATTAGACTTCGTTTCTGCACATGTTCACATTAATACATCATTTTGGACTCAAATATGGAAACTAAGCTAAAATAGCAAAGTTACAATTAAATCATAGCCAAATAGTAGGGAAAACACATTAAAAACGTCACAATTTGTGCTCCTATCAAATTCCCCCACACTTAGCTACTGCTAGTCCTCTAGCAAACACAAGAACAACACAAAACAGAAAAGGAAACACAAAACAGAATGGTCTTTCCAACCATAACCCTCAGCGAGTTCAGAAGAGTTATAATCAAGAGAATAAAAATTATATACCAAGGCTAACAAATTTGCTAAGTGTTTAACATGCACATCTCATTTATGCTCGGGTGAAGTGTGTGAAAACCAAGTGTACAATTAATCTCATGCAATCCAATAGGCACATCGAAACAACATTAACCACTAAAGCTCACAATGATCACTAAATATTTCCGCTCAGTGTTTAGGGTTAAGTGTTTACTCTCATAACAATTGCACAAGTAATGTGCCCATAGGCTTGCTCATTAACCAACTCTCTACAATTAATCCACAACTCATTAAATCATAAGGACTTTCAATGGTGTAATGGGGCCAAAGGTTAGGGGTTAAAAGAAACGAAGGGAAAAGAAATACAAAATGTCCCGAGTGTTCCACAAAACAATTTTGTGACTTGTTTTCTATATGCTTAAACAATCAAACAACCAACCAAACTTTTATTCACCTCCAATCTTTCACACTTTCTGAACAAAAACTTCTTATTCTTTTTTTTTTTTTTTTTTTTTTTTGTTAATTTTTTTTTTTTTACACAACATTTTTTTTAACAACACCCCCACACTTACTTCTTTCACAAACCAGAAGACTTTTCAAGCACAAAATACCACCACAAGTCACAAAATTGTCTCTTTAACACATGTTGGAACAAAGGCAGGTTAGTGTTTAAGCTAAAAACAGGTTAGGAGTAAGCGGGTTAACAAAGAAAAAGGCTAAAAACATGTTAGGCTCAAAAGAGGTTAACCTAAAGGATTAGTGTTTACAGGGCTGTAAGTCAGTTTGGCCATGGTGCTTTTCTATTGCCTTAATCATTTCTAATTCATCACAGATTAATAAAACGTTTCAAGTGGTCTTTGAGCAAGTTCTAGGTTCAAAACTCATGAATTGTGCACACATGAAGAACGAGTAAATGTATGAAATATGCATACATGTGAATATTCAATAGGCTCAAATCCTCACAGTTTCTGGGTATGCATGACAATGTATGTTCAAATGTGCTTCTCGGATTGCAATCAACTAATCGAAACAGGTTAAGTGAACATGGAAATTCGAGCAATCACAAGTTATGCATATTAAATCCAAAGCAAACTACAGAAAGCCTTGACATATAATAAACATTCTCCTAATCACAACAATTTAAACTCAATTCATCATCGGAATTGGAAAGAACAAAGCACAAAACAAACAATAACACACAAAACAGAAGCAAATATTTTTGTCATTTTTGATTTTTTGATTTTTTTGATTATAATATTTTTTTTTTGATATAGCTCAAATAAACAAACAAGCACTTTCTAAGACTCGATAGCTCCAAAGCCAGTGCGAAACAAACGAGCTTACAAAACTATTTTTTCAATTTTTTTTTATTAGGGTAACAATACGTGACCACAGTGACTTACTTAGTGCAATGGTAGGTCAACGCTACCAAGGGAGTAAGTATGATCTAGTCGATATATTGTTACCGTAGAAAACAAACACAAGTAAATTATTTTTTTGAATTTTTGAATTTTTCAAATTTTTTCTTTTCTTTTTAATAAACCTTCCCCCCACACTTGAATTAAAAATTGTCCTCAATGTTGACAAATATTTCACGAAAATGAAAAATTCAAGAATTGTTATTGAATTTAAACACACAACAGAAATAAACACACTAACAGAAGTAAACACACAACATTTATACAAATGAAAAAGGAAACAAAAATAAACAGAAAGGTTAAAGAAAAACTCCCCCTTGAAGATCGTGAAGTTCCTCCCGAAGCAAGTCACCAACAGTCACAAACAAGGCTAGCAGGGCCTTGCATCCAATGTTTGCTCCTTAATTGACTGCGGCTCTGATCCTTTGAAGTGTGTCCTGGACAAGGGTAGTTACCGACTCCACGGCAGACTTGGCTGATGTAGCCTTCACTGAGATCTGGAACACTATAGTCAGCAATGTTCCATCAAGAATAGCTCCGGATACGTTTGGCAGAATGGAGAAGCCAGAAGACATAAGCGGAAATGGCTCCGGTTGAACTCCACATAACAAACACTGCAGAATGGAATGGTTGATCGGCGCATAAATCACAAACGACCCCGTTGCATCGGTGCAACACTCCTGAAGAATGAGGAAGTCGTTGTGACTATCTATGGCGAGCACCGAAATCTGGTTCCGCGGGTCAAGACCGATGGTGAAATTTGCTAGCACACGTACAAAGCTGTCCATCGACATACTATCCCACATTGGTCTAGTCTGAACGTCTTTGAGGAACTCAAAGATCCTGGTGTGATGGGAAAGATGCACGACAGAACAACCAGCAGTACGATTGACTCCAGGGGGCTTGCTCGGATCACCCCTTCGCTTGTTGGTCCTGACCTCCATTCGAGTGTCTCTTGTTCGGTTCGAACAAGTCCAGTGGTGGTACGTGGAGTTGCTGATGTCGTTGAAGAAACAGACTGTCATCTGTTTTGCCATTTCCGCCAGGCCTCTTCTTCCTTCAGGAGAAATGATCGAGTCACCGGGTGAAGTGTGGATACCTGTGGCGCACATGTAGCGCTCGGCTTGTCGTTGGAGGGTTGAGATCCAACGCTTTGCACCAAAAGTGAACCCTGAATGAACAAAAGGTTCGAAACTGGCCTTCATCTCCTTCTCGCGTACATCCACGTGCTCCACCCAAGTGACCAAGGAAGATCCATTCTGCAAATCACGTATCAAGCATCCGGAGGGGCGTTTTCGGCAAATCGATCTCACGGAAGGCTTTGGATTTGAACGCAGTTCATCCATGATTAAAGTAAAACCGCGGTTCATTAATTATTACCTAAATTCCTAACAATTGTCGTTGTAAAGTATAATGGGAAATAAAGGTTTTTCCCACAGAAGATTGTTATATTTACTTTTTAATGTCACGAAAAAGAATAAAGAATTATATTAACAAGTATAAAGAATAAAGAATATATATATATACAAAATTAAATAAACTATACAGTATTGTTTCTATTTACAAAAATATACATTATATACAAAAGTATTTTTGGGGGTTTTTGAGATTTTTGAAAACAATAAAAGGAAATATTTTTGGATTTTTATTATTTTTGAAAACAAGAAAAACACACACAAATATTGTTTTGAAGATTAACCAACTCCCTAGCCATGAATCCGAAATTAACATATGTAAGATGCTGGACCACCATACATCTCCCAAATAAAACCTCACTATGAAAATTAACCCCGAGACCACCCTGACAGGCTAAACAATTAAACATGCAAAGGTAATTAATCTAAACATGTCTAACGCATAGAAGAAGAGTTGCTAATTCAAGTGCACGACCTAGCGGGACCGCCCAACTATCCGTGATCCTTATTATTTAGTTTCAACATTAAAGATAAAACCAAACAAACAAAATTCACATAAGCTGCTAGAAGAATCAATCAACTTCAATCCAACAATTATTATACAAAATAGAAAATAAACAAACAATAACATTTCCCAAAATTATTCACGAATAGTTAATTAAACAATAATAAATTATAATAAATAAACGAGTTTGGGAAAAATGTTACTGTTGTGTCCATGAAAATGGACACTGTCTGGCAGGCGAAGGTGGCAGACTCAGCTATTAAAAATCGAACAAGTAACGCATTTGGATGTGGCGGGTGCAGAGAGCAATTGGGCCATTGGGCTTGGACTTGTGCAATTGGGCAAAGGCCCAATTCTTTTCTTCTATTTCCGGTCCAGCCCATCATTTCTCTTCTTTCCTTTCTCATTTCCGGCCGGCCCAAGCCCAAGTGGCTTCTTGTTTGACTTTTCAACGCCGATGCCATTTCAGCATTAGAATTCAACCCGTGGCTTCATCTTCATTTCTGAACTTCATTCTTTTGCGAATTCTGGGCATATGAGCAAGAGAGGGATGTGGAGCAGATCCGGCTGGGCAAAGCTAGAGCAACGCCGGCAACAGGAAGTCGGCGGCGGCGTCGGTGATGGCTGGGCTCATGGTGGCGTCATGGATGTGGCTCGGCGCTGGAAGTTGGGTTGCCGGCGGCCTGGAGCGACGAACAGCAGCTGCGTGGGAAGGGACTGGGCACGGCGTCGCGGTCGGTGCGGGCTGGAATCAACGCCGGAAGCAGCTGGGTTCATGGGTCGGCGACGGTGGGGACGTCGCCGAGAGCTTGGGATGCACGGGGACGGCGTAATGGATGCCGGCGGGAAGGAAAACAGCGACGGCGTAAGGGACTGCTTTGATTTCTGGGCAGGAAAAATCGACGCCGGGATTGGATTGAGCAGAGGGCAGGTTGGTGATTGGAAATCCGGCGACGGGATTGAGTTTGGGGCCTGGGCTGATGGCAGGGAAATTGATCTCCGGTGAGGACGCCGGCAGAGAGCATGGGCTCGAGAATTTCAGCGACGAAGGACTGGGCACGGCCTGGATTGAAATTGGCAGAGGCCGTGTTGCCTTGGACAGAGAGCACGGCTACGGGACTTCCATTCCTGCAAAAGAGAACAAAGATAATTAGATTGTAGTGCTGTGAATTTGTGATTGCAGGTGTTCACTTAAATAGAGAATGGGAAATGGTGATCGATTGGAGTGGAAGGTGGAAGCAGGAAGGGAGATGCTGCCAGTGGGGTGAGCTTCGTGGAGTGATCTGGAAAGGAGAGATTGTGGAAGTGCAGCTGTAGATGCTTGCCGGCAGTGGAGGAAAACCAGGGAGAATTGGAGTGTAGTGATTAGAGGTAGACGGTGAAGGTCGTGGGATTGGGTTGGTGGAGCTAGCAGCCAAGGGCGGCTCGGTGGAGCTGCAAAAATCCAAAATCCAAACAAAAGAAATAATTAAAATAAAATAACAAAAATAAACAAAATAATTATAAATATAAAAATAAAACAAAAGAAAAGAAAAGTAAAATAACAAAAGAAATTAAAATGAAATAAATGTAAAATAAAACAATAGAAATAAAATAACAAAAAGAAACAAAGATAATTAAAAATATAAATAAAATATAAACAAGGGAAAATAGAATGGAGATTTAAAATGTGTATCGCCACCGCGTGTGGTGGTTGCGCCGCCTTGTGTGGTGGTTCGCCGACAAAATTGTCGGGATTCGGAGTAATCCGAAATCTTCGTACGATATTTTATTCCACATGTAAAAGTCACGGTTGACTTTCCGATTTACGCTGAAAACCTCAAAAATGCACCTATTCTGTGCAGATAAACATTTTCCTGGTATTTTCCCTAAAAACACGAAAACAAACATTAAACAGACAATTAAGCTTTCGGAATAGCAAAATCCAGTAATTAAAGGCACTTTGTGAACGTATTTTACGTTCACATCAATCCACGGAGACATCCACAACGACCCAACTTCCATCCAGTTGTTGGTGAGAATATCGAAAAAACTGGACTTCACGAGTTGAAACGAGGTGAGATGGCACCAGAAACTCGGCCGACATCACCTGCTTCTGCTCCTCGTAGCCTTCTTCGTTGCTGGAGGATAGGATCTCCAGCGTCTTGGCGTTTGTGATCATGCTACAGAAGACGGGCAACCATCGACCAACATCCATTAAGATCTGAACGATGGTGGTCAGATAAAGATGGATGGTTGCCGAGTGTCTCGACGATTCGGATTTGAAGTACGGTGCAGGTTCAGCTCGTTGAAACACTCGCAAGTACTCGGCGCGGTTAAGAATTTCGGGATGAATGGAAGTATCGGGAGTCGGTGAAGTTATCCACAAAGGAAACCCGGCAGTGGCCTTGAGCAGGAGCTCGTCTTTGGCCTTGCGGGCGATATCCGAGATCAAGTCGGTGTGGACTCCGACAAGATCATGAGCAGGTCCGGGATGGGTATCAGATGGCACAGGTAAGGATGGTCGCTCGACTAGTGTTGGCATGAGGCTTCGCACATCCCGTCTTAAGTGGTCCATGTCGATGGAATCATCGGACAACTCAAGAATAGGCTCTTGTTGTGGAGGAACAACTTCGAGCCTTCGCCGTGGCACATCTGAGTGCGGAACAGGTCCTCCGCAATTGGGACAGATGCCGCTGTGGAGAGCATCGACGAGTCGTTGATTCTGAAGTTGAAGCTCCTCGTTCTTGCTCACCAGCTCATCGTTTCGTCTCTCTAACTCGGCAATACGCTGCTCAGACGTAAGGATACCGAACTTTTTCCTATTTCTCGACCCCCAATAATAGACTTGGTCCTCCTCAAGTCCGATTTTCGGACCAAATCGTTCTCGTTGTGGTTTCGTGCGGTGAGAATACACCGCAAAGAAAGCCGCCAGTGCATCTCTCTGAGATTTGGTGTACTTTGTCCTCGGAAGTCTCCTATAGACAGGAGCGGCTTCCGGCACGGCTGGTGGATCAGCAACCAGGATTGGTGCTTGGGGTAGTGGTTGTGGCTGTGGTTGTGGCTCGGTCGGCATGCTAGCATCGGCGCTATTGAGCATGCTAGGTGGAATTATTTCAGCCAGACCTTCAAAGATTGGGTTCTCTGAAGGTCCTGCCTGAAACAAAATCGTTGAAAGAATTAACTCTTTTGGCCATTTCTGGGTTGGGAAGGAGGAAAGCTTCTGGGATTTGGGAGGTTTTCTGGGAAAAACGGAAGAACACGAAGAACAGATGAAGAACAACGAGAGAAAATGAGAGAGAGTCTAAGGAAAATGCGTGAAATGACCTAAGGAAACTAACGCAAACAGAAGGGAAGGGAAGGAACGGACGCACGCTCGCACACGTGCCACAGACAGAAGACCCGCAAATTGTGGATCGGGCGACGAAAGTCGTAAAGTCTACAGTAGACACGCACGCGGTTTATTAAACAATTCGGCCGACGGAAAAGTCGTAAAGTGAACAGTAAAAACGCGTAGCACACGCGCTTGCCGACACTTTAAACGGGCTTGGGCCTTCGAAATGGTCTGGGCCTTAAAGTGGGCCTGGGCCAAAGAAATCTCCGGCCCATTATTGGTGGGCTTAACTAATGGGCCTAAAAACGAATAGGCCCGACACACTAATGGGCTTGGGTTACGGGTTTTGGGCTTCGTGAATGACACGAGCCCAATGGGCCAAATTTTTTTATTTTTTATTTTTTGGAAACCTAAAACCCTAACCAATCACACAAACGGGCCTAAGGCCCAATAACAAACAAACAACAAGCCCTAAAGTAAAACAAACAGTAAAAATAAACAGTAGAAACAAACACTCTTTTTTTTATTATTTACAATTAAAAATTTTCTATTTTTTATTTTTTAATTTTTTAATTTTTTTTGTATTTTTACAAAAACAAATAACGAGAGTGAAAAGAAAACTTACCTTTTTACGAAGTCCCGAGGAAACCGAAAAAATCACCAACAAGACATCAACCTCAAGGTTTTTCAACCTTGACTTCCTAAACGTATGCTCCGATGTATGTGGTAAAATTTTCGAATAACCTGGATTATTGATAGGAGCACAAAGTGTGACGTTTTTAATGTATTTTCCCTACTATTTGGCTATGATTTAATTGTAACTTTGTTATTTTTGCTTAGTTTCCATATTTGAGTCCCTAAATGATATATAAATGTGAATACGTGCAGAAAATCGGAGCTCGGAAATTTACGACGTCTAATGGGCTTTTTCGAGGCCCATTAAGAAGTGAGCTGCCGTGAGGCCCAAGATGAAGGCCCAAATCCATGAAGATGAAGGCCCAAATCCATGAAGAAAGGCCCAAGCCCAAGAAGAAAGGCCCAAGCCCAAGAAGGAAGGTCCAAGCCCATTTTCGGACAATCTGCCTGTGCAGATATGTCAACTTGTGAAGCCAATATCTCCCAATTTCACCGTTGGATCCAGCTGTAATTTTGATACACACTGCATGTGTGTGTTATATATTCTGTATTAAAATTTGAGAATCATCCAACCGTTCAAACGTGCATTATTCCGTTCTAAGTGGGAACTGCTCAGTGCTGTCTGCTTTTTATTTCTTTCCTCTTCTTTTATTTTCAATGCTCCACTCACCCCTATATTCTTTCCTCTTCTTTCTGCCCACAATATTAGTGTTTGATTTCTTTTATCTAAATAAATGGTTCATTGCCATATGACTTCATTTCCACCATTCCACTTACCATTTCTTTTCTACCACTCACATTCCACTTCTCTTCCTTTTCTTTCTTTATTTCTTTCATTGTCTTCTTCTTCCTCTCCATTCTCCTATAAATAGAAGCCTCATTCTTCTCACCAATACACACCCCAATGGGGAGGGACAAACCCTCCTCTTTCTCTTCTCCATCTCACATCATATTTTCCATTCTCTAGTATTTAGGGTTTTCAAGACTTCAAGGAGGAGGAGAAGGCGTCTACACCATCACCACCAGCCCTATTTCAGCGTCACCATCACCATCACCACCTTGTCTTCACAGCTTGGATTACTTGTGGTCAAGGATTCAAGATGTGGCTTCAAGATCTTCATGCTATTCATACGGTGTATTTCGACTTAGCCTTTAAATTTATGCCTCTTTGTTGCTTGTTTATCCTTTGTATTAGTTAACATGACATGATTTATATAATTTTCAGCCTTTGTTTATGGGTTTATTTAATTGTTGGATCCTAATTAATTAGTTCTTCTAGTAGCTTATGTGACTCCGTTTATTTGATTCTATTTTAGTAGATAACTTTTATATGTTTTTGTTTTAAGGTTGCAAACTTAAGATGATTGCATATAATTGGTGCTAGAATTAGGGTTTTAATTCTAATTCACAAGTAGTAAAGGCTTTGGAAAGAGGTCGGAAACAAATAAGAAGGATCACGGATAGATGGGCGGTCCCACTAGGTCGTGCACTTTAATTAACAACTCTTCTTTTATGCGTTGGACATGTTTTGATTAGCTACCTTTGCATGTTTGATTGGTTAATCTAGGTGCGGTCGCTTAGGTTAATTTTCATGAAAGTGGTTTTATTTGGGGAATGATAATTGGCGGTCCAGCATTCCACATATGTTAATTTCGGTTTCATGGCTAGGGAACTTGGTTAATTTTCGGTCCAATAATTGGTAAACTTGTATACTTGTGGCTGAACTTTATATACTTTGTGTTTCATCCCATCTTATTTAATTTATTCTTTGTAGATTAATCATTTAGTTTAGATAAATCAATTTCTTTAACCCCCTTTTTACTTTGTACATATGTATATATTTATACTTTATACTTGTTAATAATTCTTTATTTTATTTAATTCTTGTGACAATTTTTGTTAGGTACACCCTTTGATCTCCGTTGTGAACGATACCCTACTATGCACTATACTACTACCGATAGGGTTTTTTTAAATTGATGCTCCTTTTGGGCGTGTCAATTTTTGGCGCCGTCGACGGGGATTGAAAATGTTCCTAACCTAATATTTTTTGTTGTGAATACTGTTTATAATTTTTTGTAATTATTACTGTTTTTATTACTTGTATATAATTACTGTTTACTTTTTATTGTTTATAATTTTACTATTTTTTTTAACTGTTCATATTACTTGTTTATATTACTTGTCTATATTACTTGTGACTAGTTGTTGTTATTACTTGTTTTTAATACTTGTTCATATTTTGTTACACTTAGTAATTTATTTAGGTGTCTTTTATATAGTTGATTATTTTTTTGTTGTTGTAAGTTGTAACTTGAACGGAATAGGTAAGGTCCTTTTGTTAATATTGGCCTAAACCCTTCATTTTTACCGTAAGGTTATTTGAGGTTGAGGGCGGCCTTTATTAACACTTGGAGAATTGTCGAACACTTAAGTGCTTTCTCAACTGAGTAAGGGGCACATGGATGGTGTCTAGGTCGAGACCCTGGGTGACAGGTTTTGGATTCAGAGGACTATAGACTGACGTAAGTCGATAGGGGTGTAAGCCTCCGTAGTCCACCAAATGAATCCTGCCCCTCGCTTATTCTCATATGATCTGGCCATTCGCCTTCTGAAAACACGGAAAGTCATTTAAGTCAAGGCATTGCACCTAGGCCGTAAGTCCACCTTGAGTTACCGCTTGGAATCAACTTTCATTTTTTTTCAACTATATTAAGGCAAAGGAAAATATTTTTGTACACTTAAGTGTATTGTGTAAATAAAATATACGTAGACATAGGAAAATTTATTCATTCATTTTGTATAGATAATTTGTGATACATTTTTAACATTGTAAATATTTTGGTTTTACTTTGTAAATTTTATTACTAATTTATTTTTAATTTTTATAGGGAATAATCCGGGTTTATCGGAAATTTTACCACATACATCGGAGCATACGTTTAGGAAGTCAAGGTTGAAAAACCTTGAGGTTGATGTCTTGTTGGTGATTTTCGGTTTCCTCGGGTGTAAAAAGGTAAGTTTTCTTTTAACTCTCGTTATTTATTTAAAAAATAAAAAAATAAAAAAATTTGTAATTGTAAATAATAAAAAAAAAGAGTGTTTGTTTGTTTTATTATTTGTAATTATTTATTTTTACTGTTTATAATTACTGTTTGTTTTATTTTCGGGCTTGTTGTAGTTATTTGTTATTGGGCCTTAGGCCCATTTGTGTGATTGGTTAGGGTTTTAGGTTTCGTAAAATAAAAAATAAAAAATAAAAAATTTAGCCCATTGGGCTCGTGTCATTCACGAAGCCCAAAAACCCGTAACCCAAGCCCATTAGTGTGTCGGGCCTGTTCGTTTTTAGGCCCATTAGTTAAGCCCACAAATAATGGGCCGGAGATTTCTTTGGCCCAGGCCCACTTTAAGGCCCAGACCATTCCGATGGCCCAGGCCCGTTTAAAGTGTCGGCAAGCGCGTGTGCTACGCGTTTTCACTGTTCACTTTACGACTTTTCGTAAAGTATTAAAAAATAAAAAAAATAAAAAATAAAAACTAAAAAAAAATAAAAAATAGAAAATGAAAAAAATTTGATTGGGCCGACGCACGACTTTTGCGTCGGCCGAATTGTTTAATAAACCGCGTGCGTGTCTACTGTAGACTTTACGACTTTCGTCGCCCGATCCACAATTTGCGGGTCTTCTGTCTGTGGCACGTGTGCGAGCGTGCGTCCGTTCCTTCCTTTCCCTTCTGTTTGCGTTAGTTTCCTTAGGTCATTTCACGTTTTCCCTTAGTCTCTCTCTCTTTCTCTCGTTTTCTCTCTCGTGTTCTTCGTGTTCTTCATCTGTTCTTGAGTTTTCCCAGAAAACCTCCCAAATCCCAAAAGCTTTCCTCCCCTCCCAAACCACAAATGGCCAAAAGAGTGAATTCTTTCAGTGATTTGTTTCAGGCAGGTCCTTCAGAGAACCCAATCTTTGAAGGTCTGGCTGAAATAATTCCACCGAGCATGCTCAATAGCGCCGATGCTAGCATGCCGACCGAGCCACAACCACAGCCACAACCGCAACCACTACCCCAAGCACCAATCCTGGTTGCTGATCCACCAGCCGAGCCGGAAGCCGCTCCTGTCTATAGGAGACTTCCGAGGACAAAATACACCAAGGCTCAGAGAGAAGCACTGGCGGCTTTCTTTGCGGTGTATTCTCACCCCACGAAACCACAACGAGAAAGATTTGGTCCAAAAATCGGACTAGAAGAAGACCAAGTCTATTATTGGGGGTCGAGAAATAGGAAGAAGTTCGGTATCATTACATCTGAGCAGCGTATTGCCGAGCTAGAAAGAAGAAACGATCAGCTGGTGAGCAAGAACGAGGAGCTTCAAATGCAGAATCAACGACTCGTCGATGCTCTCCACAGCGGCATATGTCCCAATTGCGGAGGTCCTGTTCCGCACTCAGATGTGCCTAGGCGAAGGCTCGAAGTTGTTCCTCAACAACAAGAGCCTATTCTTGAGTTGTCCGATGATTCCATCGACATGGACCACTTAAGACGGGATGTGCGGAGCCTCATGCCTACCCTTGTCGAGCGCCCATCCATACCTTTGCCATCTGACACCCTTCCCGGACCTGCTCATGATCTTGTCGGAGTCCACACCGACTTGATCTCGGATATCGTCCGCAAGGCCAAGCACGAGCTCATGCTCATGGCCACAGCCGGTTTTCCTTTGTGGATAACTTCACCGACTCCCGACACGTCTATTCATCCCGAGACTCTTCATAGGGCCGAGTACTTGCGAGTGTTTCAACGAGCTGAACCTGCTCCGTACTTCAAAGCCGAATCGTCGAGACACTCGGCAACCATTCACCTTTATCCGACCACCATCGTTCAGATCTTAATGGATGTTGGTCGATGGTTGCCAGTCTTCTGTAGCATGATTACAAACGCCAAGACGTTGGAGATCCTATCCTCCAGCAACGAAGAAGGCTACGAGGAGCAGAAGCAGGTGATGTCGGCCGAGTTTCTGGTGCCATCTCACCTCGTTTCAACTCGTGAAGTCCAGTTTGTTCGGTATTCTCACCAACAACTGGATGGAAGTTGGGTCGTTGTGGATGTCTCCGTGGATGAATTGCGTTCAAATCCAAAGCCTTCCGTGAGATCGATTTGCCGAAAACGCCCCTCCGGATGCCTGATACGTGATCTTCATAATGGATCTTCCTTAGTCACTTGGGTGGAGCACGTGGATGTACGCGAGAAGGAGATGAAGGCCAGTTTCGAACCATTTGTTCATTCAGGGTTCGCTTTTGGTGCAAAGCGTTGGATCTCAACCCTCCAACGACAAGCCGAGCGCTACATGTGCGCCACAGGTATCCACACTTCACCCGGTGACTCTATCATTTCTCCTGAAGGAAGAAGAGGACTTGCGGAAATGGCAAAACAGATGACAATCTGTTTCTTCAACGACATCAGCAACTCCACGTACCATCACTGGACTTGTTCGAACCGAACAAGAGACACTCGAATGGAGGTCAGGACCAACAAGCGAAGGGGTGATCCGAGCAAGCCCCCTGGAGTCAATCGTACTGCTGGTTGTTCCGTCGTGCATCTTTCCCATCACACCAGGATCTTTGAGTTCCTCAAAGACGTTCAGACTAGACCAATGTGGGATAGTATGTCGATGGACAGCTCGGTACGTGTGCTAGCAAACTTTTCCATCGGTCTTGACCCGCGGAACCAGATTTCGGTGCTCGCCATAGATAGTCACAACGACTTCCTTATTCTTCAGGAGTGTTGCACCGATGCAACGGGGTCGTCTGTGATATACGCGCCGATTAACCATTCCATTCTCCAGTGTTTGCTATGTGGAGTTCAACCGGAGCCATTTCCGCTTATGTCTTCAGGCTTCTCCATTCTGCCTAACGTATCCGGAGCTGTACTTGACGGAACACTGCTGACTATAGTGTTCCAGATCTCGGTGAAGGCTACATCAGCCAAGTCTGCCGTGGAGTCGGCAACTACCCTTGTCCAGGACACACTTCAAAGGATCAGAGCCGCAGTCAATTAAGGAGCAAACGTTGGATGCAAGGCCCTGCTAGCCTTGGTTGTGACTGTTGGTGACTTGCTTCGGGAGCAAATTCACGATCTTCAAAGGGGAGTCTTTCTGTTTCCCTTTTCATTTATTTAACTCGTTGTGTGTTTATTTCAGTTTGTGTGTTTACTTCTGTTTTGTGTGTTTAAATTCAATAACCATGCTTGAATTATTCATTATTGTGAAATATTTGTCTAACATTGAGGACAATGTTTAATTCAAGTGTGGGGGGAAGGTTTATTAAAAAAAAAGAAAAAAAAATATTGAAAAATTGAAAAAAAATCAAAAAAATAATTTACTTGTTTTCGTTTTCTATGGTAACAATATATCGACTAGATCATACTTACTCCCTTGGTAGCGTTGAACCTACCATTGCACTTAGTAAGTCACTGTGGTCACGTATTGTTACCCTAATAAAAAAAATTGAAAAAAAAAAATTGCTTATGTTGTTTGTTTATTTGTTTGTTTTCGTTTTCTACAGTAATGGTATATCGACTATATCACACTCACTCCCTTGGTAGCGTTGAACCTACCATTGCACTAAGTGAGTCCCTGTGGTCACGTATTGTTACCTACATTGAAAAATAAAAAAAATCAAAAAATCAAAAATTACAAAAATATTTGCTTCTGTTTTGTTGTTTTTGTGTGTTTTATTGTGTTTTGTGTTTTGTTCTTTCCAATTCCGATGATGAATTAAGTTTAATTGTTGTGATTAGGAGAATGTTTATTATATGTCAAGGCTTTGTGTAGTTTGCTTTGGATTTAATATGCATAACTTGTGATTGCTCGAATTTCCATGTTCACATCACCGGTGTTAATTAATTGATTGCAATCCGAGAAGCACATTTGAACATACATTGTCATGCATACCCAGAAACTGTGAGGATTTGAGCCTATTGAATATTCACATGTATGCATATTTCATACATTTACTCGTTCTTCATGTGTGCACAATTCATGAGTTTTGAACCTAGAACTTGCTCAAAGACCACTTGAAACGTTTTGTTAATCTGTGATGAATTAGAAATGAGTAAGGCATTAGTTGAGCACCATGGCCAAAATATTCACCATCCATCTAAACACGAACTTTAGGAATCCCCTTTTGAACTAAACACTCATTAGCCGTTTCTTTTGTTCACCCACACCATCTCACCCTTGTTTTATTTATGTTTGCAAGACGATGATAGTGACTTCTTGTGTTCTTATGCTTCGGGTTTTGATTTGTATGGTAGTATACCAAAAGGCAAGTGTGGGGGTGTATTTATTTTGTTGTATTTGTTCAAGGAAAAAAAAAAATCAGAAATAAAAAGAAGGAATAAATTCCTCAAAGAAAAAAGAAATAGAAAAGAAAGAAAAAAAAAATGTCAGAAAGAAAAAAAAAAATATATAGAGTTATTTTCTTGTATTACTTTCAATAAAAGGTTGGAGGAAAATAAGAGTTGTTTCGGGTTTAGCATATGTATGAGTTTCAAAGTCGTTGACTTGTCTTGCAAACATGTGAAATATTTTTCATTTCGAGTCCTTTCATTTCACTTCATTTACCATTCACTATTTACCATCCACCCTTTGGTCCCTGTTTCACCTAAAAAGTCCTTATGATCTGATGATTTGTGGATTAATTGTAGAGAGTTGGTTAATGAGCAAGCATATGGGAACACTACTTGTGTAATTGTTTTGAGAGTAAACACTTAACCTTAAACACTGAGCGGAAATATTTAGTGAATCTTGGGAGGTTTAGTGGTTAATGTTGTTCATATGTGCCTATTGGATTGCTTGACATTAATTGTATACTTGGTTTTCACACACTACACCCGAGCATAAATGAGATGTGCATGTTAAAGACTTAGCAAATTCGTTAGCCTTGGTATATAATTTGTATTCTCCTGATTATAACTCTTCTGAACTCGCTGAGGGTTATGGTTGGAAAGAATATATGTTTTGTGTTTCCCTTTTCTGTTTTGTGTTGTTTTGTTTTAAGTTTTGTGTTGCTAAGGGACTAGCAATAGCTAAGTGTGGGGGAATTTGATAGGAGCACAAAGTGTGACGTTTTTAATGTATTTTCCCTACTATTTGGCTATGATTTAATTGTAACTTTGTTATTTTTGCTTAGTTTCCATATTTGAGTCCCTAAATGATATATAAATGTGAATACGTGCAGAAAATCGGAGCTCGGAAATTTACGAAGTCTAATGGGCTTTTTCGAGGCCCATTAAGAAGTGAGCTGCCGTGAGGCCCAAGATGAAGGCCCAAATCCATGAAGATGAAGGCCCAAATCCATGAAGAAAGGCCCAAGCCCAAGAAGAAAGGCCCAAGCCCAAGAAGGAAGGTCCAAGCCCATTTTCGGACAATCTGCCTGTGCAGATATGTCAACTTGTGAAGCCAATATCTCCCAATTGCACCGTTGGATCCAGCTGTAATGTTGATACACGCTGCATGTGTGTGTTATATATTCTGTATTAAAATTGGAGAATCATCCAACCGTTCAAACGTGCATTATTCCGTTCTAAGTGGGAACTGCTCAGTGCTGTCTGCTTTTTATTTCTTTCCTCTTCTTTTATTTTCAATGCTCCACTCACCCCTATATTCTTTCCTCTTCTTTCTGCCCACAATATTAGTGTTTGATTTCTTTTATCTAAATAAATGGTTCATTGCCATATGACTTCATTTCCACCATTCCACTTACCATTTCTTTTCTACCACTCACATTCTACTTCTCTTCCTTTTCTTTCTTTATTTCTTTCATTGTCTTCTTCTTCCTCTCCATTCTCCTATAAATAGAAGCCTCATTCTTCTCACCAATTCACACCTCAATGGGGAGGGACAAACCCTCCTCTTTCTCTTCTCCATCTCACATCATATTTTCCATTCTCTAGTATTTAGGGTTTTCAAGACTTCAAGGAGGAGGAGAAGGCGTCTACACCATCACCACCAGCCCTATTTCAGCGTCACCATCACCATCACCACCTTGTCTTCACAGCTTGGATTACTTGTGGTCAAGGATTCAAGATGTGGCTTCAAGATCTTCATGCTATTCATACGGTGTATTTCGACTTAGCCTTTAAATTTATGCCTCTTTGTTGCTTGTTTATCCTTTGTATTAGTTAACATGACATGATTTATATAATTTTCAGCCTTTGTTTATGGGTTTATTTAATTGTTGGATCCTAATTAATTAGTTCTTCTAGTAGCTTATGTGACTCCGTTTATTTGATTCTATTTTAGTAGATAACTTTTATATGTTTTTGTTTTAAGGTTGCAAACTTAAGATGATTGCATATAATTGGTGCTAGAATTAGGGTTTTAATTCTAATTCACAAGTAGTAAAGGCTTTGGAAAGAGGTCGGAAACAAATAAGAAGGATCACGGATAGATGGGCGGTCCCACTAGGTCGTGCACTTTAATTAACAACTCTTCTTTTATGCGTTGGACATGTTTTGATTAGCTACCTTTGCATGTTTGATTGGTTAATCTAGGTGCGGTCGCTTAGGTTAATTTTCATGAAAGTGGTTTTATTTGGGGAATGATAATTGGCGGTCCAGCATTCCACATATGTTAATTTCGGTTTCATGGCTAGGGAACTTGGTTAATTTTCGGTCCAATGATTGGTAAACTTGTATACTTACGGCTGAACTTTATATACTTTATGTTCCATCCCATCTTATTTAATTTATTCTTTGTAGATTAATCATTTAGTTTAGATAAATCAATTTCTTTAACCCCCTTTTTACTTTGTACATATGTATATATTTATACTTTATACTTGTTAATAATTCTTTATTTTATTTAATTCTTGTGACAATTTTTGTTAGGTACACCCTTTGATCTCCGTTGTGAACGATACCCTACTATGCACTATACTACTACCGATAGGGTTTTTTTAAATTGATGCTCCTTTTGGGCCTATCAATTATTCCCTATAAAAAATTAAAAAGTTAGTAATAAAATTTACAAAATAAAAAGAAAATATTTACAAAGTTAAAAATATGTCACAAATTATCTATACAAAGTGAATGAATAAAATTTCCTATGTCTAAGTATAGTTTATTTACACAATACACTACACTTAAGTGTACAAAAATATTTTCCTTTGCCTGAATATAGTTAAAAAAAAATGAAAGTTGATTCCAAGCGGTAACTCAAGGTAGACTTACGGCCTAGGTGCAATGCCTTGACTTAAATGACTTTCCGTGTTTTCAGAAGGCGAATGGCCAGATCATATGAGAATAAGCGAGGGGCAGGATTCATTTAGTGGACTACGGAGGCTTACACCCCCCCTATCGACTTACGTCAGTCTATAGTCCTCTGAATCCAAAACCTGTCACCCAGGGTCTCGACACCATCCATGTGCCCCTTACTCAGTTGAGAAAGCACTTAAGTGTTCGACAATTCTCCAAGTGTTAATAAAGGCCGCCCTCAACCTCAAATAACCTTACGGTAAAAATGAAGGGTTTAGGCCAATATTAACAAAGGGACCTTACCTATTCCGTTCAAGTTACAACTTACAACAACAAAAAATAATCAACTATATAAAAGACTGATTAGAGGATTTTTACCTACGTCATTAATTATTACCTAAATTCCTAACAATTGTCGTTGTAAAGTATAATGGGAAATAAAGGTTTTTCCCACAGAGGATTGTTATATTTACTTTTCAATGTCACAATAAATTAAATTAAATAAAGAATTATATTAACAAGTGTAAAGAATAAAGAATATATATATATACAAAATTAAATAAACTATACAGTATTGTTTCTATTTACAAAAATATACATTATATACAAAAGTATTTTTGGGGGTTTTTGATAATTTTGAAAACAATAAAAGAAATATTTTTGGATTTTTATTCTTTTTGAAAACAAGAAACACACACACAAATATTGATTTCTCTAAGTCATATGATCGAAATTAACATTGTGAAATATTAGAAAGCTAATTATTTCCCAATTAGACTTCTCTCTGAAAATTAACCTAAATGAAACATCTAGATCAATCAATTAAACATGCCATCTTAGTCTAGAAAGCTAGCTAGTCAATCCATGTTCAAAGCATCGAAAAGAATCGTTAATTCAAGTGCACAACCTAGTATGGAAAAGTCCATCTATTTGTAATCCTTTTTAATTGATTCTGACCTTTGTCCAAAGCCTTTACTACTTGTGAATTAGGTTTCCAAAACTATTAGGTGAATCGGATTCCTAACTCTAGCTCCAATTATATGTAAACATCATAAGTGTCGACCCCTATAACATAAACATATAAAAGATTTCCGTAAACTTGAATCAAATAAACAATCACAAAAGCAACTTAGAAAAATCAAATCACAATTATTATGCAAAAATAGAAAATAAACAAATATTTACACAATAACATTTCCCAAAATTATTCACGAATAGTTAATTAAACAAAAATAAATTATAATAAATAAACAAAGTTTGGGAAAATGTTACTGTTGTGTCCATGAAAATGGACACTGTCTGGCAGGCGAAGGTGGCAGACTCAGCTATAAAAACGGACTTTTTTGGATGTGGCGGGTGCAGAGAGTACTTTGGGCTTGGGCCTGCGGGTGTAGATAGCAAATTGGGCCTTGGACTTGGTCAAATAGTCAACCAGCCCAAGTCAATTTCTATCCTTACGGTTTAGCACGTGTTGGCTCAATTTCTTTGACTTTTCAACCTCACAAATAGCCAAGTCAGCATCATCTCCTCCTCTACTTCATTTTCGCGAATTCTTCTTCTTCTTTTCTGTTCTTTCCAGTTTGCTTCTGTTCTTTGTTTTTTCTTTTCTGTACAGGAGAGAGGCGAGAGAGCTGGGCTTCACGGAATGGCAGCAAGGGAGCAGGTACGGCAGAGAGCATCGAGCAGAGGCGCGGTGGTCATGGGAAGACTGCAGCGACGGCGATTGATGATTGGACGGTTGGGTTCGCTGGGCTCGATCACCGGCGAAGAAGAGAGAGACGCGGTGTATGGCCGGTCGATGAAGGTGGCGGTGCCGGCTGGGATCGACGATGAGCGGGCTGAGCAGAGCAGCGACAAGGGACTGATATGGAGGTTCAACAGCGCCGACAACAGCTAGGGGGTGGAATCGACGCACGGGATTTGCCACGGTTAGGCTGGAATTTCTCTGGGCTCTTCATGGCGGCGACGACAGTGAAGCTCATGGTTGATTGATGAAGCGACGCCGGCGTGGTGATCTGATTTGGCTATGGGCTCGGCGGTGGTCTGGTGAGCTGCTGCTATGGTAATTTGATTTTCCAAACCTGCAAAAGAGAGAAAAAATAATAATTAGAAAAATGATCAATTGTTTGCAGGTACAGTAGAATGAATTGAGAGACAGAGAGGGTTGCCATGGTGGTGGTGGAGTTGGGTTCCCAGAGAAGAGGCACGGTGGCTGAGCTTGGCTTATGATGGATTTGGCTGCAGGAGGAGCCATGGTGATGGGTGCCTAAGTCTTGGGTGCAGAGAGCAGGTGGCTCTGGAATTGAATTTGCAGATGGAGTGTTGAGTTTCTGTGAATTGGTGATGGATTCAGATCGCAGGGGCCTCCTTAAATAGAGAAGGGAAGGGGGAAACGGCCAAGAAGCTAGTGGTGGTGGTAGTGGTAGTGAGCTGTAGATTCTGCCGGCAGTGGAGAGGGAATATGCAACAGAAATTGTTGATTCCATGTGAGGGAGGAAAGTGAGGATTGAGCTGGAGAAGTGGGGATGGTGGGCAGCCGGCATGTGAGGTGTTCTGGAGAAAAATCCAAGGAAAGTTAGAACATGTTACCCGCAAGAGAAAACAAAGAAAACAAATAAAAGAAAAAGAAAAATAATAAAACAAAAGAAAGATAAATAAATAATAATAAAATAAAATAAAAGAAAAAGAAAATAATAAAAGAATTTAAATAAATAAAAGAAACAACTATTAGAGAAAATAAAATGGTGGTTTTAATTGTGTTCCACCACCGCGTGTGGTGGTTTGCACCTCCTTATGTGGTGGTTCGCCGACAAAATTGCCGGGATTCGGAACGGTTTCCGAAATCTTCGTACAATATCTGTAATCCAGTTCCGAGAGATGACCGGTGTCATCAGAGAAAAGTCACGGTTGACTTTTAATATTTTCGGAATGCGCTGAAAACCTCCAAATTCACCTTTTGTGTTGAATTTAGCATTTTCCTGGTATTTTCCCTAAAAACACGAAAACAAACATTAAACAGACAATTAAGCTTTCGGAATAGCAAAATCCAGTAATTAAAGGCACTTTGTGAACGTATTTTACGTTCACATCACACCCCTACACTTGAACTATTGCTAGTCCTCTAGCAAACACAAAACAAAACAACACAAAACAGAAAGGGAAACACACAACACACTGTCTTTCCAACCATAATCCTCAGCGAGTTCGAAAGAATTATAATCAAGAGAATAAAAATTATTTACCAAGGCTAAAGAATTTGCTAAGCATTTAATATGTACATCTCATTTATGCTCGGGTGTGTATGTGAAAACCAAATATACAATTAATGTCAAGCAATCCAATAGGCACATCGAAACAACATTAACCACTAAACCTCACAATGATCACTAAATATTTCCGCTCAGTGTTTAGGGTTAATTGTTTACTCTCAAAACAATTACACAAGTAGTGTTCCCATATGCTTGCTCATTAACCAACTCTCTACAACTAATCCACAAATCATCAGATCATAAGGACTTTCAGGTGAAACAGGGACCAAAGGTGAATGGTAAATGATTTATGGTAAATGAAGTGAAATGACTCGAAATGAAAAATGTTTTACATGTTTGCAAGACAAGTCAACGACTTTGAAACTCATACCTATGCTGTACCCGAAACAACTCTTATTTTCCTCCAACCTTTTATTGAAAATAAAAACAATACAATAACTCTATTTTTGGAATTTCTCTTTCTGACATTTTTTTTTCTTTCTTTCTTTTCTATTTTTTTTTTTAGGAATTTATTCCTTCTTTTTATTTCTGATTTTTTTTTTCTTTGAACAAATACAACAAAATAAATACACTCCCACACTTGCCTTTTGGTATATACCATACAAATCCGAAGCATAAGAACATAAGAAGTCACTATCATCGTCTTGCAAACACAATAAAACAAGGGTGAAATGGTGTGGGTGAACAAAAGAAACGGCTAATGAGTGATCAGTTCAAAAGGGGATCCTAAAGTTCGTGTTTAGATGGATGGTGAATATTTTGGCCATGGTGCTCAACTAATGCCTTACTCATTTCTAATTCATTACAGATTAACAAAATGTTTCAAGTGGTCTCTGAGCAAGTTCTAGGTTCAAAAACTCATGAATTGTGCACACATGAAGAACGAGTAAATGTATGAAATATGCATACATGTGAATATACAATAGGTTCTATTTTTGTAATTTTTGATTTTTTTGATTTTTCAATGTAGGTAACAATACGTGACCACAGGGACTCACTAAGTGCAATGGTAGGTTCAACGCTACCAAGGGAGTAAGTATGATTTAGTCGATATACCGTAACCGTAGAAAACGAAAACAAACAAATAAATAAACAACAGAAGCAATTTTTTTTTTCTTTTTTCAATTTTTTTTATTAGGGTAACAATACGTGACCACAGTGACTTACTAAGTGCAATGGTAGGTTCAACGCTACCAAGGGAGTAAGTATGATCTAGTCGATATATTGTTACCGTAGAAAACAAAAACAAGTAAATTATTTTTTTTGAATTTTTTTAATTTTTCAAATTTTTTTTCTTTTTTTTTAATAAACCATCCCCCCACACTTGAATTAAACATTGTCCTCGATGTTAGACAGATATTTCACGAAAATGAATAATTCAAGCATGGTTATTGAATTTAAACACACAAACAGAAGTAAACACACAAATAGAAATAAACAGAAGTAAACACACAACATTTATACAAATGAAAAACAGATAAGTTATAGAAAAACTCCCCCTTGAAGATCATTAAGCTCCTCCCGAAGCAAGTCACCAACAATCACAAACAAGGCTAGCAGGGCCTTGCATCCAACGTTAGCTCCTTAATTGACTGCGGCTCTGATCCTTTGAAGTGTATCCTGGACAAGGGTAGTTGCCGACTCCACGGCAGACTTGGCTGATGTAGCCCTCACTGAGATCTGGAACACCATAGTCAGTAGAGTTCCGTCAAGTATAGCTCCGGATACGTTAGGCAGAATGGAGAAGCCTGAAGACATAAGCGGAAATGGCTCCGGTTGAACTTCACATAAAAAACACTGGAGAATGGAATGGTTAATCGGCGCGTATATCACAGACGACCCCGTTGCATCGGTGCAACACTCCTGAAGAATGAGGAAGTCGTTGTGATTATCTATGGCGAGCACCGAGATCTGGTTCCGCGGGTCAAGACCGATGGTGAAATTTGCTAACACACGCACAGAGCTGTCAATCGACATACTATCCCATTGTGGTCTTGTCTGAACGTCTTTGAGGAACTCAAAGATCCTAGTGTGATGAGATAGATGAACAACGGAACAACCAGCAGTACGATTTACTGCAGGGGGCTTGCTCGGATCTCCCCTTCGCTTGTTGGTCCTGACCTCCATTCGAGTGTCTCTTGTTCGGTTCGAACAAGTCCAGTGATGATACGTGGAGTTGCTGATATCGTTGAAGAAACAGATTGTCATCTGTTTTGCCATTTCCGCCAGGCCTCTTCTTCCTTCAGGAGAAATGATCGAGTCACCGGGTGAAGTGTGGATACCTGTGGCGCACATGTCGCGCTCGGCTTGTCGTTGGAGGGTTGAGATCCAACGCTTTGCACCAAAAGCGAACCCTGAATGAACAAATGGTTCGAAACTGGCCTTCATCTCCTTTTCGCGTACATCCACGTGCTCCAACCAAGTAACCAAGGAAGATCCATTATGAAGATCACGTATCAGGCATCCGGAGGGGCGTTTTCGGCAAATCGATCTCACGGAAGGCTTTGGATTTGTGCGCAATTCATCCACGGAGACATCCACGACGACCCAACTTCCATCCAATTGTTGGTGAGAATACCGAACAAACTGGACTTCACGAGTTGAAACGAGGTGAGATGGCACCAGAAACTCGGCCGACATCACTTGCTTTTGCTCCTCGTAGCCATCTTTGTTGTCGGAGGAAAGGATCTCCAACGTTTGAGCGTTTGTGATCATGCTACAGAAGACGGGAAACCATCGACCAACATCCATTAAGATCTGAACGATGGTGGTCGGATAAAGGTGAATGGTTACCGAGTGTCTCGACGATTCGGCTTTGAAGTACGGAGCAGGTTCAGCTCGTTGAAACACTCGCAAGTACTCGGCCCTATGAAGAGTCTCGGGATGAATAGACGTGCTCGGGAGTCGGTGAAGAAATCCATAGAGGAAAACCGGCAAGGGCCACGAGCAGGAGCTCATCTTTGGCCTTGCGGGCGATATCCGAGATCAAGTCGGTGTGGACTCCGACAAGATCAGCGAGCAGGTCCGGAAGGGTGTCGGATGGCAAAGGTATGGATGGGCGCTCGACAAATGTAGGCACGAGGCTCCGCACATCCCGTCTTAAGTGGTCCATGTCGATGGAATCATCGGACAACTCAAGAATAGGCTCTTGTTGTGGAGGAACAACTTCGAGCCTTCGTCGTGGCACATCCGAGTGCGGAACGGACCTCCGCAATCGGGGACATATGCCGCCGTGGAGAGCATCGACGAGTCGTTGATTCTGCATTTGAAGCTCCTCGTTTTTGCTCACCAGCTCATCGTTTCGTCTCTCTAGCTCGGCAATACGCTGCTCAGATGTAATGATACCGAACTTCTTCCTATTTCTCGACCCCCAATAATAGACTTGGTCCTCCTCAAGTCCGATTTTCGGACCAAATCTTTCTCGTTGTGGTTTCGTGGGGTGAGAATACACCGCAAAGAGAGCCGCCAGTGCATCTCTCCGAGCTTTGGTGTACTTTATCCTCGGAAGTCTCCTATAGACAGGAGCGGCTTCCGGCTCAACAGGTGGATCAGAACCAGATTGGTGCTTGGGGTAGTGGTTGTGGCTCGGTCGGCATGCTAGCATCGGCGCTATTGAGCATGCTTGGTGGAATTATTTCAGCCAAGCCTTCAAAGATTGGGTTCTCTGAAGGACCTGC
Organism: Rubus idaeus; assembly: GCA_030142095.1. Classification (NCBI taxonomy): domain Eukaryota; kingdom Viridiplantae; phylum Streptophyta; class Magnoliopsida; order Rosales; family Rosaceae; genus Rubus; species Rubus idaeus. The sequence goes on from CM057965.1 coordinate 21,694,123, forward strand.
CTGAAACAAATCGCTGAAAGAATTCACTCTTTTGGCCATTTTTGGGTTGGGAAGGGAGGATAGCTTCTGGGAATTGGGAGTATTTCTGGGAAAAACTCAAGAACATATGAAGAACACGAAAGAGAAAACGAGAGAGAGAGAGAGAGACTAAGGGAAATCGCGTGAAATGACTACGGCACTAACGCAAACCGAAGGGAAGGGAAACGAACGGACGCACGCTCGCACACGTGCCACAGACAGAAGACCCGCAAATTGTGGATCGGGCGACGAAAGTCGTAAAGTCTACAGTAGACACGCACGCGGTTTATTAAACAAATCGGCCGACGCAAAAGTCGTGCGTCGGCCCAATCACATTTTTTTCTTGATTTTCGATTTTTTTATTTTTTTATTTTTTTAATACTTTACGAAAAGTCGTAAAGTGAACAGTGAAAACGCGTAGCACACGCGCTTGCCGACACTTTAAACGGGCTTGGGCCATCAAAATGGTCTGGGCCTTAAAGTGGGCCTGGGCCAAAGAAATCTCCGGCCCATTATTGGTGGGCTGAAACTAATGGGCCTAAAAACGAACTGGCCCGACACACTAATGGGCTTGGGTTACGGGTTTTGGGCTTCGTGAATGACACGAGCCCAATGGGCTAAATTTTTTTATTTTTTATTTTTTATTTTTTACGAAACCTAAAACCCTAACCAATCACACAAATGGGCCTAAGGCCCAATAACAAACTAACTAACTAACAAGCCCAAAAATAAAACAAACAGTAATTATAAACAGTAAAAAGAAATAATTACCAACAGTAAAACAAAAGAAAACACTTTTTTTTTTTTATTTACAATTAAAAATTTTCTAATTTTTTATTTTATTTTTATTTTTCAAAAACAAATAACGAGAGTGAAAAGAAAACTTACCTTTTTACTCCCGAGGAAACCGAAAATCACCAACAAGACATCAACCTCAAGGTTTTTTCAACCTTAACATATGCTCCGATGTATGTGGTAAAATTTCCGATAAACCCGGATTATTTCCTATACAAAATAAAAAGGTTAGTAATAAATTTAAAAAAATAAAAACAAAATATTTACAAAGTTAAAAATATGTCACAAATTATCTATACAAAATGAATGAATAAATTTTCCTATGTCTACGTATATTTTATTTACACAAAAATATTTTCTTTTGCCTGAATATAGTTGAAAAAAAATGAAAATTGATTCCAAGCGGTAACTCAAGGTGGACTTACGGCCTAGGTGCAATGCCTTGACATAAATGACTTTCCGTGTTTTCAGAAGGCGAATGGCCAGATCATATGAGAGATAAGCAAGGGGCAGGATTCATTTGGTGGACTACGGAGGCTTACACCCCTATCGATTTACGTCAGTCTATAGTCCTCTCGTTGCTACCATTTCATATCTTTACGGACAGCCCCCGTGCAGGCCCGAAGTAGCTCGTTATCACCGGGAGCAGCCCGCTTATGGGCCCCCTCACATATAATTGGTCTGCCGACTCGGTAGGAGTCCCCTACCGAGCACATAGCCTCTACCTCGCCCGGCGGCGTCATCGACTCGGTAGGGAACCCCTACCGAGCATACTACTATAACGGCAGGGGTAAGCCCCGGCCGCGATCAAAGCCCCGGCCGTACCCCGCCGGTACCGAGAAGACCAGGCCGGTGTACCGACAAGAAGCTCTCCCCCGCTCCACGCGGACGTCTCCCCGACCAGGTACCGAGCGAGGCCGCCCCACAGTACCGACACGGCCACCGGCACACGTGCTTGTCCACTACCTCACGAATCGCACTAGGTCGCATACCCACGCTGCATTAGGCGCCGCCATCCCTCGATGCGCACATCGAGGTAGTGGACCGGAGAATATTCCTCGTGTCGGGGATGTCCCCCACGCCGTGGAAGATTGTCTCCGACCTCACCTCATATATAAGGAGTCCTCACTCCTTATTCAGGTACGTTCTCTCCGAATCCCAAACTCCCTGCTCTTCAGCACCAATCGGTACTAACTTGAGCGTCGGAGGGTCTTCGGTCGGTGCACGCCGACCTCCCTGACCAATCTTGTGCTTTCAGGTACCCGCACACGACACTACCGGGCAATTGGGAAACGGCAGAAACATTTGGCGCCGTCTGTGGGAACAATTCCACCACTTCATAACCAAAGCATACTCACCCCGTGAGGTGTTCTACCACCAAGCAATGACAAAATCGGCTAGCGATGGCTCACGCCCAACGAGGCAAACCAAGAAATCCAAATCCGCGAAGGAAACCACGACCATCGCCGGCCCGGGACCCCTTCCCCGAAGGCATACCAGCCAGCGGTCCACTCTACCGAGTCCGAGACCCCCGAGTCCCACCAGCCGAGCCCTTTATGGTGGCGAGGCTCGAGGCCATGATCCGAGAACTTCAGGAGAGCAATGAGCGATCGCGCCGCGATCGCCCGTCGCTCAAGAGGCTAGTGCTCGGGAAATCGATCCGTCGAAGGAGCGCTTCACCCGGAGGCCGACCCCGGTCCAATCGGTGTCGGCACCACTCCCGAGAGTCGACACCCCTCTCGCGACCGAGGCACCGAGTACCGGAAAGGCGAGCCGGGCCCCTACCGACTCCCCCGGTCTCGCTCCTTCACGCCGACGGTGTGGTCCACTCCGCGGACGAGGGGGATACCGACGAGGATCGCGACACCATCCACGAAGAACCCGTCACCGCCGTTCCTGGGCCACGGGTGGAGGAAGACACACCGACCAGCCTCTTCCGAGAGCCGAACGACCGTCTCGGAAGGTCGAGACCGGTACCGCCGGAGCGTGTCTAGCCTCTCGTACGGCCAAGAAACCCATCGGTCCCTTCACCGGAGGATCTACGACCACAACCGGACTTCAAGAATCCGAAGTTGGATCCTTACACCGGCAAGGAAGACCCGGTGATGCACGTGACGCTTTCCAATCCGCCTACAACGGCAGGGGCTACACCGATGAGGACCGGTGCCACGCCTTTGTCAACACTCTGACCCAGGAGGCCATGCTGTGGTTCTATCAACTAGAGCCGGAGTCCATCGACAAGTACGAACAGCTGGTCGAGGCCTTCACCACCGAGTATGCCACCAAGTCCAGCTTCTTCTACTCGGTAGGGGAGCTCACCGGCTTCCAGCAGACCGCGGGCGAACGGTTGGCTGACTACATGGAGCGGTTCAAGGCCGCCTACCGGCGCTGCAATACCAAGGATGACATCCGTGCGGCTCAAATCTTCCGGGATGGCCTAGAACCGGGAGAGTTCCTCAGGGAACTGAACTCCACAAGCACGGTATTCACCTATACCGAGCTCATGAGCAGAACCAGCCAGTACGCCCGTAGCTACTATCTGACCTACGAGAGGAAGTCCCACCTCAATGAAATGCACAAAGGCAGCAAGGCCTCCACGGTGGTCGTGGACCCTACCGGGGATAAACGCAGGCAAGAGCAAATCAGCGCGCCCAAGGTCGAAGAACCTAGGCAAGATAACAAGCGCAACCGGGGCAACAATTATCGGGGAAACAACCGGAACAATAACTGGGGGAACCAGAATAACAATCAACGGTATGATCCTCCCCATCGGGAGCAGAATCACCAATACCAAGCCCCCGGAACAACCAATATCGACCGGTATATCGTGTCGACTCCGGCCACGCCGAGCCGGGAGTACCGCCCTACTTCGCCGCGCAAAGCCGTGGGCGAGCTCCGGCTACTCGGCCCCGAGCGCACCCCCGCTTACCGGGGTGGATGGCCGTGCACCCCGCCACCGGCGTAAACCAGATAAACACTCCAAGCCACGGCCGGACCGAAACCGGGTACAACCGGTACCCCAAGAAAAAGAATTCTTGGGAAGCAAAACCGGTCCAAGAAATCCAACCGGCAGGATCTTGCCGATGATGGCCTACCGTGTGCACCGTGTTCAACAAACCTACGGAGGACATCTACAAGGAGAACCCCCGCCTCTTCCCTCAACCGTGGAAGAGGCCACCGTATGCCGACAACCGGGTCAACACCGGTAAATTCCGCACCCACCACCGTCCGGTACTCACGATACCGAGGAGTGCCAAGCCCCGAGGGATGCTGCCGAGCAGCTGCACCGAGACGGGAAACTCGCCCGTATGTTGGCCAAACCCCTCGGGGTACCGAAAGGAAATTTTCACCATCGAGTGGAGGCCCTACTCTTTTCGGTACCACCCGCTCCGAACACGATCTCATGTGAAGGAGGCTAAGCGAAGACTCGCAAGGCTTCTCGGTACAATCCGCGCCGGTGCGAAGAAACGAAACGAGACCCTTGGAACATAGGATTCTCCGCCGAGGAGGAAACCGGTATCGTGACCCCCCACGATGACCCACTCGTAATATCGCAAAGGTCCATACCGAGCCGATGCACAAGTGCTGGTCGACGGTGGCGCCCGCCAACGTCATCTTCAAGAGTGCCTACCTCAATTGGACCTACCCCTCGAGAACATCTCAAGGACGGTGAATCCACTCATCGTTTCTCGGGAGACCTTGTCCAACCCCTCGGTAGCGTTTGGCTCAACGTCGAGGTCGGACAAGCACCCCGGTCCCGAAGGTATCGGCCCACACGTCTTGGTAGTGGATTGTGAATCCTCCTACAACTTCATCCTCGGTAGACCCATCCTCTCGCCAAATCGGGGCTTGCGTGTGCTACCACCTACTCATGCTGAAGTTCCCTACTCCCGCCGGAGTTGCTTCTATCAGGGGAAGTCAGCCCATGGCCCGGTCCTGCTACGCCCAAGAGACAAAGCCACGACAGCCCTACCCCGGACGTGTGCAGCGTCGCACCCAGTAATAACGCGGCAGCGGCGGACCGGCCAGATGATCCCCGGAAGGAGCGGTAGTCATACGGGGAAGCCCCACGAGGAGGTAGAACGATTGCTTTGTTCCCCGAACAGCCCGATAGGTAGTCAAGATTGGTACCGGCCTACCGATCGCCCCGCGAACCGACTTGATCAAGCTCCTCAAGGACAACGCCTCGGTGTTCGCTTGGTCCTACGCCGATATGCCCGGTATCTCTACCGCAACCATCTCCCATAAGCTCGGGATCGATCCCGCCTACCGGCCGGTACGGCGAAGAGGCGCGTCGGGGACCAAGAACGGTATGAAGCAATGAGGACTGAGGTCGACAAACTGTTGAGTATCGGTTTCATCCGGGAAGTCAATACCCCCGATGGCTAGCCAACCCGGTACTAGTAAAGAAATCCAACGGGAAGTGGCGAATGTGCATCGACTTCACCGATCTCAACAAGGCATGTCCCAAGGACGCCTTCCCTCTACCGAGGATCGAGCAGCTTGTCAACTCCACCGCCGGTCACGAGGCCCCGAGCTTCATGGATGCCTATTCGAGCTACAACCGGATCAAGCCGGATCCCGAGGACCAGAGCACACCTCCTTCAGCGACCGACCAAGGTCTATACTCGTTACAAGGTCCCGCCGTTCGGATTGAAAAATGCCGGGGCCACCTATCAACGGTTGGTCAACCGCATGTTCTCCAGCAGATCGGGAAGACCATGGAAGTGTACGTGGATGACATGCTCGTCAAGAGCTTAAGGAAAAACGACCACCTTACCGACCTACGGAGACATTCTCCATCCTCCGAACTATGGGACGAAGCTCAATCCCGAGAAGTGCGTCTTCTCGCGTAGGCGAAGGAAAATTCCTTGGCTTCATGGTCGCCCACCGGGGTATCGAGGCTAATCCCGAGAAAATCGGAGCGATCCCGGACTTGGAATCTCCCAAAACCTTCAAGGACGTCCAGAGCCTTAACGGTAGGATCGCAGCTCTCTCCCGGTTCATATCACGGTCTACCGACGGTGTGCCCCATTCTTCAAAATTCCGAAGACCGGAAGAAGTTCGAGGGCCGGACCACCGAGTGCGAGCAAGCCTTTGCTGCATTGAAGGAATATCCGGCAGCAGCACCACCGCTCGCCCGACCGGTACTAGGCGAACCTCTCTTTCCGTACCTATCGGTATCGAGAACTGCCGTGAGCTCGATCCTAGTCGGGAGCCACAACAAGGAGGACCTACCGGTAGACTACACAAGCAAATCTTTCGTGGATACCGAAACTCGGTACCCCGAAATCGAGCAGCTCATCCTCGCACTCATGATCTCGGCCGAAGGCTTCGCCCATACTTCCGAGCACACCCCATTGTGGTGCTTACCGATCACCCACTCGGGGTGATCCCGCAAAAGCCAGAGGCATCCGGCGGACTCATGAAGTGGAGCATCGAGCTCGCCGAATTCGATATCACATACCGACCTCGACCGGCAATTAAGGCACAGTACCGGCCGACTTTGTCTCGAATTCACCTCCGAGCAGTCCACACCCACATCGGTAGAGGAGCCGGCTCGGCCGAGACGGCCCAGGCCACCGGCGAGGAAACACAATTTAATCCCGCACTACCGATCCGGCAATTTTATGTGGACGGTGCCTCGAACGCCCACGGTAGCGGGGCAGGACTCATCCTTATCACCCCTCACACCGGTAGTCCCGACACATCTCGGCTCGAGAGTGCTCTCCGGTTCAACTTCAAAGCTTCCAACAATGAGGCCGAGTACGAAGCACTCCCGGCCGCCTTCGGCCGGCCGGCACACGGGAGCCCAGCGGCTCCAAGTCTTCGCCGACTCACAGCTCATTGTCAACCAAGTCTCGGGGGACTACTGTGCCAAGGATCCCATCATGTCTCGGTACAGAACTTTGGCGAAAGAACTCACCGCCGGTTTCTCATGCTTCAAGCTAACGAAGGTACCGAGAGAAGAAAACCAAAGTGGCCGACGCCTGGCCGAATAGCCTCCGCTATCGACCCCAACCCCGGCAACTCGGTACCCATCGACATGCCGGAAAGCCGAAGCACGGAGACAATGCCCATCGAGGTCAACCACCCGCGCCCGGAGGAGGCGAACCGGATGACACCAATCATCGAGTACTCGCGAGATGGCTCCCTCCCGAGAGATAATGACGAGGCCAAGAAAATAAGATTCCGGTCCTCCCGTACCTCATCATCAACAGCCATCTCTACCGGCGAGCTCACTCCTTGCCATACCTACGATGCCTCGGACCGGCCGAGTCCCGAGACGCCATCGGGAGGTACACGAGGGCATCCGTGGCAACCACCCGGGAGGAAGAGCATTGGCCCACAAACTCATCCGCCTTGGTTACTTCGGCCAACACTCCTCCGGACGCTATATCATTTACAAGGCAATGCAAGGCCTGTCGGCTCAACGCACCGAACGTACCAAAACCATCCCAGCCCGCCGGAGACGATGGTGAACCCATGTCCCTTCGCCCGGTGGGGAATCGACTTAATCGGGCCCATGCCCAAGGGTACCGATGGTGTTGAACACGTGGTAGTCGCCACCGACTACTCCACCAAGTGGACAGAGGGCAAGGCCCTTAAGTCAATCACTTCCCGGCAAGTACAGTCCTTCATTTGGGAAAACATCATCCGTCGCTTCGGTATCCCTCAAGTCATTATCACCGACAACGGTAAACAATTTGACTCGAATCCTTCAGAAATTCTCGGTGGGAGAAGGGCATCACCCTTTTCTTCGCATCGGTGGCCCACCCGCACCAACGGTCAGGTGGAGGCAGTTAACAAAATCCCGAAGAGAACTATGACGACCAAGCTCGGTGATAAGAAAGGCGCATGGCCTGAACTACTACCGGAGGTTCTATGGGCGTACCGCACCTCGTACAAGGCTGCCACCGGCGAGACGCCATTTTCCCTTGCTTTCGGTGCAAAAGCCGTGGTACCGGTTGAAATCAATTCCACAACACACCGTATCGACGCATACGATCCAAATGAAAATGAAGAACAGTTGTGCCTCAACCGGGACCTACTCGAGGAACGGCGGGAACTAGCCAACGTCCGGAATGCAGAACACAAAAACCAGCTCAAGCGTAAGTTTGATGCGAAGGCAAAGTGCCGGTACCTCAAGCTGGGGGACTGGGCACTACGAAGGGTAAGGCAAAGTACGAAGAACTCGGCAGCCATGACTTTCAACCAACGGTGGGAAGGCCCAAACCGGGTAGTCGAAGTCCTCAAGCCAGGAACCTACCGACTCATGGACACCACCGGGTGCATGCTCCCACATCCATGGAATATTGAGCACCTTCGCTACTACTACCCGTAGAAAGAACATAAAGCCCGGAACATACCGGCTAAGTGGACCTCACCACTTTTCAAACAATTGTAATTATCATTTACCGTAGTGAAACCCCTACAGTGGATGTAGCATAGGACTCGCATTGAGCCAGGTGAACCACTATAAAATCTGTGTCTTCATGAATGCTTGTTCTCCTACCGATAATGCATAAATGCCAAGAACAAAAATGAAACTCCGTAAGACATGTGGCCGGTACCGGCGACCCCCATGCATAAGTTTTGATTATGTTATTAAGCATGTGGCCGGTACCGGCTACCCCCATGCCAAACTTCGTAAGACATGTGGCCGGTACAAGCGACCCCCATGCATAAGTTTTGATTATGTTATTAAGCATGTGACCGGTACCGCTACCCCCATGCCAAACTTCGTAAGACATGTGGCCGGTACCGCCGACCCCCATGCATAAGTTTTGGTTATATTATTAAGCATGTGGCCGGTACCAGCTACCCCCATGCCAAACTTCGTAAGACATGTGGCCGGTACCGGCGACCCCCATGCATAAGTTTTGGTTATGTTATTAAGCACGTGGCCGGTACCGCTACCCCCATGCCAAACTTCGTAAGACATGTGGCCGGTACCGGCGACCCCCATGCATAAGTTTTGGTTATATTATTAAGCATAGTGGCCGGTGCCATACCCCACGCCAAACTTCGTAAGACATGTGGCCGGTACCGCCGACCCCCATGCATAAGTTTTGGTTATATTATTAAGCATGTGGCCGGTACCAGCTACCCCCATGCCAAACTTTCGTAGGACATGTGGCCGGTACCCGCGACCCCTATGCATAAGGTTTGTTACGATAAATTCAGTATTCCACCGGAATCAATTACCTACATGATATGAATACTAAAGAAAACAATACCGGGAGCGAGATCGAAAAAACCAGCCCTCCCGAGTGAGCACTTGGTATCATATGAAAACACAGAATTCATTGAATAAGGCGAAACACGCCATTGTTCAAAACAATAAATAAGGGCCTTATGGCCAATTCAAATACTCGCCTCCCGATAGGCACCCCCTACCGGGAGAGATGTTCAAAAAAGGGTTTAAATCCCCCCCCCTTAAAAAAAAAAAAAGAAACAAAATCAAAATACATGGCCCTCGGCCGGTACCACCCGCATATGGGGGACTACCGCCGGACAGAGGAACAACCGACTTCCTCCTCAATCTCGTGCGGGATGGCAAGATGCTCATCGTTCACCATACTCTCGGTCACGGCTTGGTACCGGCAACCGACTCCAATCCCGACCCGGGAAGGCAGCCTTGATCTTGCCAAGTATGTACACCCCGCCCTCGATGTAGGCTGTCGTCTGCTCCACAGCACGGCCACGATCGCGCCGGTAGGCAAGGACAGCCTCGTCCACGGCCTTACCGAGATCGGTTGTCGAAGTCGGCCCGGATCCCGGCCGTCTCCGAGGTAACAGCAGCTTTGGCTTTCTCCTCGGCCTCCCGGCGTAGACACCGGCCCTCTCCTCGCCGTGGGCAATCTTCCCGCTGGCCTCTTCCTCGGCTCCGTCGAAGCTTAGCCTCAAGCTCCTCCTTCGCCGCAGCGAGCATCGTACGCAGACCGTAGGCTCGCCATCTCCCGGCCGGCGGTCCGCAGCTCTTTCCAGTACCGACGGTCCAGGAGTTGCTCCTCGTAGGCCACCTGCATCATCGGTACCAAGATTAGCCAACGAAATGGACAAAACAAAAACCGATGATGAAGTACGAAACGGTACCTTCTTCTCAGACCGGAAGAGCAGTCCCGTCGCTTCGCTGTGGTCGGCTCGGGAAGCCGCCAGCGCATCCACCCGTAGGAGATCGGCCGGTGCCTTCGCACGCAGCCGCCGTAGAGCCGGGCATTCTTAGGCAACACAAGGTGTTGCCGAACACCGAGCCCGCGCCGGTGCTCCGGGAGGCCAGCACGGTACCGGCACTTTCGATGCCCCCTCCTCGCCAGTTGGCTCTTCGCACCCTCTCGCCTCTTCCGGTGATCCCTCACCCGTTTAATGAACTACAACAATGGTTAATGCCGGTACACACAAAAAAAATGATGAAGTGAAAGTGACCGAAGATTACCTCCTCCCGGCGGAACGCTTCGGGGGACCCATCCGGGCCACCAGATGCAACCTCGGTCTCGGGACCGGCGTCCACCTCGATCTCTACCTCCACGTCCGCCTCGGCGGTAGACCGGCTTTGTGGGCCCTCTTCTTCTTCTTCCTCGGTACCAGCTCGCCAGCGGCACCGCCCTCGGCACGGAGCACCGGTACCAGCTACCACCTCCACCTCAGGCCCCGGTCCTCACCGACAGCCTTCTTCGCCCGGTAATAGTCCTTTCGCTCGTGGACCATGCTTCGAGTCGCCTTTGAGGGTACGGTACCGACGGTACCGGTAAATAACCGCACAAAAACCACCAGTGTCGACATAACTATAATTTGGAACATACAAGGCCACCGAGCAATACTTACATGGATTTGGCGTGGGGGCTAAACCGGAGCTATCGAGGGAGTACCGATTCGAGAGCACCGTAGATCTCCTTAGCACGATGGAAATATGCTCCCGGATCCACCGAATCTCCCGCTCTTGCCTCTCGGTAAGCCTCCTCCAAGACCGATCCACCGCAAAACAAAAAAAAAGAACAAGGGTCAATACCGGTATCGGCTAATCGTACTATTACATGTCTATAATCGATAAGGGCTACCCACCAGGGGCATCCTTGAAACTACGGGGGACTCTCTTCTCGGCCGGTACCGAGCCAGCCGGAACTCCCACTCCCCACCGATGAAGAAGTATTTGCTCTTCCATGTCCGCCGGGACGTGGGATTGCCAAAGACGAGCGGGTCCCTAACTATCTCGGGACTCCCGAACTCGTGGCTCTCCACGTCGTGTGTACCGGCCATACCCTCCCGGCAAGTGGCCTTCTTCGCCATACAAGCATCGAATCACCTTCTTATATTTCGTGGCTGAACTCCCTCCATTCGGTGTCTCGGGGAGGATCGGTACACGGCTTCAAAATACACTTCGGCTTGTACCAACCCTTATCCGTCCTCGAATGCTCCTCCGCCGCCCACCGGCCGAAGAACACCGCCAAATCCGGCTCGCCAAATCCGCAATGACGGTACAACGTGTATAGTGCGTTAAGACACCGCCGTGTGTTGGGGTTCAGCCGCGCGATGGAGAGGCCAACCTCGGCCGAAATCGTTGCTGGTACGCCGGTAGGGGAATCCTTAACCCCTCACCAAAAAAGAACGGGTGTACCAGAGTCTCGCCCGGTACTGCAGACGCGCTCCTAAGCTCCCCCTTCTCGGGAAGGCGCATCGTCACCGAGCTGGGGATACCGAAGGCCTCCCTCAGCGCCACCAAGTCCCCTTCGGTCGATGCACTCAGCTTCAGCCGGTCCACCGCAAACCCGGCCGGTACTGGAGCCCTACTACTACTGGACCGAGACTTGACATATGGCTCCGAGGCGAGGGGCTCTAGGTCCTCCCCGGTGGTAATTCCCCTCACCACCGTCTGAATCACCCCATCCAGACAAAATCGACTGGTTCTTGGCGAGCAAGAACTACTGGTCCCGGTACTCGAGCTGGAGTCCGAACCAGCCTCCTCCACCGATAGGCTCCTCTCCGGCTCTTCACCAGAGAAGGCATTACCGCTGCTGCCACTCTCGCTCCCTGAGTCAGACATCTGCAAAAAATGGACCAAGGTTCTTATCGGGAGGGATAACCTATGCCTATGCAACCTAGCTCGGTACTAAGGCTGGACACCGGTACTCAAACTACGTTACAAAAGCAAAGCCGAAAACTAAAAACAAGAGGTCAAGGCATCGGTACTTACAGTTGCTGAAGGCTGAAAGTCGAGTACCGAGTGATCGCACTTGCACTACCGATGCACGCTCTCGTTCTCCTACCGACGGCTTGCAGAGCTCTGGAAATGAAATTTGCAAGAATGAAGTGAAGTGAACTCTCTTCACCCCCATATATATAGCGGGAGTCAACCCATCTTGACCGTACGACGTGGACCGTCACGGCCCAGGATGGCGACACGTGGCAACACGACGGTTGAACTTCCCCACGATTTTCCAAACCGGCCAGGACGTGACGCGTGTCACCCCACTACCTCGGCAGTTACGCTGAGGAGCTCAACGGCCACGACGCTTCAACTCCCCTTGAAACTCGGAGCGGTTACAATTCCCAACCGGGAGGAACCCCCCGTTCGGGGACTTGGGGGACTACACGGGCCGGCACCGAGCGCCGCCGGGCCGTCCCACCGACACTTCGCTACATCCCGATATGAACTTCGGATTAAGTCCCCGACCACGAGCTTCCTCTTGCTCGGGACTCGGGGGACTTCGTTGCTACCATTTCATATCTTTACCGGACAGCACCGTGCAGGGGCCCGAAGTAGCTCGTTATCACCGGGAGCAGCCCGCTTACGGGCCCCCTCACATATAATCGTCCGCCGACTCGGTAGGAGTCCCCTACCGAGCACATAGCCTCTACCTCGCCCCGGCGGCGTCTATCGACTCGGTAGGAACCCCTACCGAGCAACCGCTATAACGGCGAGGTAAGCCCCAGCCGCGGCCAAAGCCCCGGCCGTACCCCGCCGGTACCGGAAGACCGTGCCGGGTGTACCGACAACAAGCTCTCCCCCCGGCTCCACGCGGACGTCTCCCCGACTGTGTACCGAGCGAGGCCAGCCCCACAGTACCGACACGACCACCGGCACACGTGCTTGTCCACTACCTCACGAATCGCACTAGGTCGCATACCCACGCCGCACTAGGCGCCGCCATCCCTCGATGCGCACATCGAGGTAGTGGACCAGAGAATATTCCTCGTGTCGGGGGATGTCCCCCACGCCGGGGAAGCTTGTCTCCAACCTCACCTCATATATAAGGAGTCCTCACTCCTTATTCGAGTACGTTCTCTCCGAATCCCAAACTCCCTGCTCTTCAGCACCAATCGGTACTAACTTGAGCGTCGGAGGGTCTTCGGTCGGTGCACGCCGACCTCCCTGACCAATCTTGTGCTTTTAGGTACCCGCACACGACACTACCGGGCAATTGGGAAACGGCAGAAACATCCTCTGAATCCAAAACCTGTCACCCAGGGTCTCGACCTAGACACCATCCATGTGCCCCTTACTCAGTTGAGAAAGCACTTAAGTGTTCGACAATTCTCCAAGTGTTAATAAAGGCCGCCCTCAACCTCAAATAACCTTACGGTAAAAATGAAGGGTTTAGGCCAATATTAACAAAAGGACCTTACCTATTCCGTTCAAGTTACAACTTGCAACAACAAAAAAATAATCAACTATATAAAAGACACCTAAATAAATTACTAAGTGTAACAAAATATCAACAAGTATAATTAGTGAGTATAAATAAAATTAACAAGTATTATTTACAAATAGTAAAAAGTCAACAGTCAATAGTAAAAAGTAAATAGTAAAAAACAATCCCCGGCAACGGCGCCAAAATGATTAGAGGATTTTTACCTACGTCATTAATTATTACCTAAATTCCTAACAATTGTCGTTGTAAAGTATAATGGGAAATAAAGGTTTTTCCCACAGAGGATTGTTATATTTACTTTTCAATGTCACAATAAATTAAATTAAATAAAGAATTATATTAACAAGTATAAAGAATAAAGAATATATATATATACAAAATTAAATAAACTATATAGTATTGTTTCTATTTACAAAAAATACATTATATACAAAAGTATTTTTGGGGGTTTTTGATAATTTTGAAAACAATAAAAGAAATATTTTTGGATTTTTATTCTTTTTGAAAACAAGAAACACACACACAAATATTGATTTCTCTAAGTCATATGATCGAAATTAACATTGTGAAATATTAGAAAGCTAATTATTTCCCAATTAGACTTCTCTCTGAAAATTAACCTAAATGAAAGCATCTAGATCAATCAATTAAACATGCCATCTTAGTCTAGAAAGCTAGCTAGTCAATCCATGTTCAAAGCATCGAAAAGAATCGTTAATTCAAGTGCACAACCTAGTATGGAAAAGTCCATCTATTTGTAATCATTTTTAATTGATTCCGACCTTTGTCCAAAGCCTTTACTACTTGTGAATTAGGTTTCCAAAACTATTAGGTGAATCGGATTCCTAACTCTAGCTCCAATTACATGTAAACATCATAAGTGTCGACCCCTATAACATAAACATATAAAAGATTTCCGTAAACTTGAATCAAATAAACAATTACAAAAGCAACTTAGAAAAATCAAATCACAATTATTATGCAAAAATAGAAAATAAACAAATATTTACACAATAACATTTCCCAAAATTATTCACGAATAGTTAATTAAACAAAAATAAATTATAATAAATAAACAAAGTTTGGGAAAATGTTACTGTTCTGTCCATGAAAATGGACACCGTCCCGGGAGCGAAGGTGGCAGACTCGCCTATAAAAACGGACTTTTTTGGATGTGGCGGGTGCAGAGAGTACTTTGGGCTTGGGCCTCGCGGGTGTAGATAGCAAATTGGGCCTTGGACTTGGTCAAATAGTCAACCAGCCCAAGTCAATTTCTATCCTTACGGTTTAGCACGTGTTGGCTCAATTTCTTTGACTTTTCAACCTCACAAATAGCCAAGTCAGCATCATCTCCTCCTCTACTTCATTTTCGCGAATTCTTCTTCTTCTTTTCTGTTCTTTCCAGTTTGCTTCTGTTCTTTTTTTTTTTCTTTTCTGCACAGGAGAGAGGCGAGAGAGCCGGGCTTCACGGAATGGCAGCAAGGGAGCAGGTACGGCAGAGAGCATCGAGCAGAGGCGCGGTGGTCGTGGGAAGACCGCAGCGACGGCGATTGATGATTGGACGGTTGGGTTCGCTGGGCTCGATCACCGGCGAAGAAGAGAGAGACGTGGTGTATGGCCGGTCGATGAAGGTGGCGGTGCCGGCCGGGATCGACGATGAGCGGGCCGAGCAGAGCAGCGACAAGGGACCGATATGGAGGTTCAACGGCGCCGACAAGCGGCTAGGGGTGGAATCGACGCACGGGATTTGCCACGGTTAGGCTGGAATTTCTCCGGGCTCTTCATGGCGGCGACGGCGTGAAGCTCATGGTTGATTGATGAAGCGACGCCGGCGTGGTGATCTGATTTGGCTATGGGCTCGGCGGTGGTCCGGTGAGCCGCTGCTATGGTAATTTGATTTTCCAAACCCGCAAAAGAGAGAAAAAATAATAATTAGAAAAATGATCAATTGTTTGCAGGTACAGTAGAATGAATTGAGAGACAGAGAGGGTTGCCATGGTGGTGGTGGCGTTGGGTTCCCAGAGAAGAGGCACGGTGGCCGAGCTTGGCTTATGATGGATTTGGCTGCAGGAGGAGCCATGGTGATGGGTGCCTAAGTCTTGGGTGCAGAGAGCAGGTGGCTCGGAATTGAATTTGCAGATGGAGTGTTGAGTTTCTGTGAATTGGTGATGGATTCAGATCGCAGGGGCCTCCTTAAATAAAGAAGGGAAGGGGGAAACGGCCAAGAAGCTAGTGGTGGTGGTAGTGGTAGTGAGCTGTACATTCTGCCGGCAAGTGGAGAGGGAATATGCAACAGAAATTGTTGATTCCATGTGAGGGAGGAAAGTGAGGATCGAGCTGGAGAAGTGGGGATGGTGGGCAGCCGGCATGTGAGGTGTTCTGGAGAAAAATCCAAGGAAAGTTAGAACATGTTACCCGCAAGAGAAAACAAAGAAAACAAATAAAAGAAAAAGAAAAATAATAAAACAAAAGAAAGATAAATAAAAAATAATAAAATAAAATAAAATAAAAGAAAAAGAAAATAATAAAAGAATTTAAATAAATAAAAGAAACAACTATTAGAGAAAATAAAATGGTGGTTTGAATTGTGTTCCACCACCGCGTGTGGTGGTTTGCGCCTCCTTATGTGGTGGTTCGCCGACAAAATTGCCGGGATTCGGAACGGTTTCCGAAATCTTCGTACAATATCTGTAATCCACTTCCGAGAGATGACCGGTGTCATCAGAGAAAAGTCACGGTTGACTTTTGACACGCTCAAAAGGAGCGTCAATTTAAAAAACTCTATCGGTAGTAGTATAGTGCATAGTAGGGTATCGTTCACAACGGAGATCAAAGGGTGTACCTAACAAAAAATGTCACAAAGAATTAAATAAAATAAAGAATTATTATTAACAAGTATAAAGAATATATACATATGTACAAAGTAAAAGGGGGTTTAAGATATAAATTGAATGAAATTAATTAATTAAATTGCAAAGAATAAATTAAATAAGATGGGATGAAACATAAAGAATATAAAGTTCAGCCACATATACACAAGTTTATTAATCATTGGACCGAAAATTAACCAAGTTCCCTAGCCATGAAACCGAAATTAACATATGTGGAAAGTTAGAAGCTAACCATTCCCCAAATAAAACCTCTCTACGAAAATTAACCTAAGTGAAAGCACCTAGATTAACCAATTAAACATGCCATCTTAGTCTAGAAAGCTAGCTAATCAAACCATATTTAACGCATAGAAAAGAGTTGTTAATTAAAGTGCACGACCCATTATAGAAAAGTCCATATGTCCGCAATCCTTTTTATTTGACACCGACCTTTGTCCAAAGCCTTTACTACTCGTGAATTAGGTTTCCAAAACTATTAGGTGAATTGTAATCCCTAACTCTAGCTCCAATTATATGCAAATATTATAAGTATCGATCCCTATAACATAAACACATAAAAGTTTTCTATAATTCAGAATCAAGTAAACAGAGTCACATAAGCTACTAGAAGAACTAATTAATTAGGATCCAATAACTAAATAAACTCATATAAATAGGCTGGAAATTATATAAATCATGTCATGTTAACTAATACAAAGAATAATCAAGCAACAAAGAGGAATTCATAAGAATAATTAAAGGAAAAGTCAGATTACACCATATGGAATAACATGAAGACTTGAAGACCACGAAACCTTGAATCCTTGAAAGCAAGTAATCCAAACCGTGTGCAGCAAGGTGGTGATGATGATGGACGAAATTGATGGTGATGATGGTGATGGTGCAGCCGCCTTTCCTCCTCCTTGAAGCCTTGAGAACCCTAAATACTAGAGAATGGAAAATATGATGGAGAAGAGAAAGAGGAGGGTTTGTCCCTCCCCATTGGGGTGTGAATTGGTGAATTGGTGAAGAGGAAAGAAATAAAAACGGACAGCACTGAGCAGTGCGCACTTAGAACGGAATCCTGCACGTTTCAACGGTTGGATGCTTCTCAAATTTTATGTGGCAATAACTGACATCCATGTGCAGCGTGTATCAAAATTACAGCTAGATCTGACGGTACAGTTGAGAGATATGGGCCTCGCAAGTTGACCTATCTGCACAGGCAGATTGTCCGAAAATCTGGGCTTGGGCCATTCCTCATGCTTTGTGAACCTGGGCCTTCCTTCATGGATTTGGGCCTCCATCTTGGGCCTCATGGCAGACCACCTCTTAATGGGCCTCATGGCAGACCACCTCTTAATGGGCCTCGCAAAAGCCCATTAGACTTCGTTTCTGCACATGTTCACATTAATACATCATTTTGGACTCAAATATGGAAACTAAGCTAAAATAGCAAAGTTACAATTAAATCATAGCCAAATAGTAGGGAAAACACATTAAAAACGTCACACTTTGTGCTCCTATCGAATTCCCCCACACTTAGCTATTGCTAGTCCCTTAGCAAACACAAGAACAACACAGAACAGAAAAGGAAACATAAAACATAATGGTCTTTCCAACCATAACCCTCAGCGAGTTCAAAAGAGTTATAATGAGGAGAATAAAAATTATATACGAAGGCTAACGAATTTGCTAAGTATTTAACATGCACATCTCATTCATGCTCGGGTGAAGTGTGTGTGAACCAAGTATACAATTAATCTCTTGCAATCCAATCGAAACAACATTAACCACTAAAGCTCACAATGGTCACTAAATATTTCCGCTCAGTGTTTAGGGTTAAGTGTTTACTCTCATAACAATTGCACAAGTAATGTTCCCATAAGCTTGCTCATTAACCAACTCTCCACAATTAATCCACAAATCATTAAATCATAAGGGCTTTAAATGGTGTAATGGGGGCCAAAGGGTGAATGGTGATTAGTGAGTGGTGAATAGTGAATGAAGGGACTGGAAATGAAAAATGTTTCACATGTTTGCAAGACAAGTCAACGACTTTGAAACTCATACATATGCTATACCCGAAACAACTTTCTTATTCTCCTCCAACCTTTTATTGAAAATAATACAAGAAAATTACTCTATTTTTGGAATTTCTCTTTCTTTTTTCTCTTTTTTTTTTTTGAGGAATTTTATTCCTTCTTTTTGTTTTTGATTTTTTTTTCTTTCTTTGAACAAATACAACAAAATAAAATACACCCCCACACTTGCCTTTTGGTATATTACCATACAAATCCGAAGCAAAAGGACACAAGAAGTCGCTATCATTGTCTTGCAAACACAATAAAACAAGGGTGAGATGGTGTGGGTGAACAAAAGAAAAGGCTAATGAGTGTTTAGTTCAAAAGGGGATTCCTAAAGTTCGTGTTTAGATGGATGGTGAATATTTTGGCCATGGTGCTCAACTAATGCCTTACTCATTTCTAATTCATCACAGATTAATAAAAAGTTTCAAGCGGTTTCTGAGCAAGTTCTAGGTTCAAAACTCATGAATTGTGCACACATGAAGAATGAGTAAATGTATGAAAGATGCATACATGTGAATATTCAATAGGCTCAAGTCCTCACATTTCTGGGTATGCATGACAATGTATGTTCAAATGTGCTTCTCAGATTGCGATCAACTAATCGAAACAGGTTAAGTGAACATGGAAATTCGAGCAATCACAAGTTATGCATATTAAATCCAAAGCAAACTACACAAAGCCTTGACATATAATAAACATTCTCCTAATCACAACAATTAAACTCAATTCATCATCGGGATTGGAAAGAATACAACACACATAACAGAAATAAACACACAAAAACACACAAACAGAAGCAAATATTTTTGTAATTTTTGATTTTTTGATTTTTTTGATTATATTTTTTTTTTGAAATAGCTCAAAAAAACAAACAAGCACTTTCTAAGACTCGATAGCTCCAAAGCCAGTGCGAAACAAACGAGCTTACAAAACTATTTTTTTTTTTCAATTTTTTTTTTATTAGGGTAACAATACGTGACCACAGTGACTTACTTAGTGCAATGGTAGGTTCAACGCTACCAAGGGAGTAAGTATGATTTAGTCGATATACCGTTATAGTAGAAAACAAAAACAAGTAAATTATTTTTTGAATTTTTCAAATTTTTCAAATTTTTTTCTTTTCTTTTTAATAAACCTTCCCCCACACTTGAATTAAACATTGTCCTCAATTTTAGACAGATATTTCACGAAAATGAAAAATTCAAGTATGGTTATTGAATTTAAACACACATATAGAAATAAACACACAAATAAAAATAAACAGAAGTAAACACACAACATTTATACAAAAGAAACAAAAATAAACAGAAAGGTTAAAGAAAAACTCCCCCTTGAAGATCATTAAGCTCCTCCCGAAGCAAGTCACCAACAGTCACAAACAAGGCTAGCAGGGCCTTGCATCCAACGTTTGCTCCTTAGTTGACTGCGGCTCTGATCCTTTGAAGTGTGTCCTGGACAAGGGTAGTTGCCGACTCCACGGCAGACTTGGCTGATGTAGCCTTCACTGAGATCTGGAACACTATAGTCAGCAATGTTCCATCAAGTACGGCTCCAGATACGTTAGGCAGAATGGAGAAGCCTGAAGACATAAGCGGAAATGGCTCCGGTTGAACTCCAGATAGCAAACACTGGAAAATGGAATGGTTAATCGGCGCATAAATCACAGACGACCCTGTTGCATCGGTGCAACACTCCTGAAGGATGAGGAAGTCGTTGTGACTATCTATAGCGAGCACCGAGATCTGATTGCGCGGGTCAAGACCGATGGTGAAATTTGCTAGCACACGTACAGAGCTGTCCATCGACATACTATCCCACAGCGGTCTCGTTTGAACGTCTTTGAGGAACTCAAAGATCCTAGTGTGATGAGATAGATGAACAACGGAACAACCAGCAGTACGATTGACTCCAGGGGGCTTGCTCGGATCACCCCTGCGCTTGTTGGTCCTGACCTCCATTCGAGTGTCTCTTGTTCGGTTCGAACAAGTCCAAGTGGTGGTATGTGGAGTTGCTCGATATCGTTGAAGAAACGACCGTCATCCGTTTTGCCATTTCCGCAAGTCCTCTTCTTCCTTCAAGAGAAATAATCGAGTCACCGGGTGAAGAGTGGATACCGTGGCGCACATGTAGCGCTCGGCTTGTCGTTGGAGAGTTGAGATCCAACGCTTTGCACCAAAAGCGAACCCCGAATGAACAAAAGGTTCGAAACCGGCCTTCATCTCCTTCTCGCGTACATCCACGTGCTCCACCCAAGTGACCAAGGAAGATCCATTATGAAGATCACGTATCGGGCATCCGGAGGGGC
Organism: Rubus idaeus; assembly: GCA_030142095.1. Classification (NCBI taxonomy): domain Eukaryota; kingdom Viridiplantae; phylum Streptophyta; class Magnoliopsida; order Rosales; family Rosaceae; genus Rubus; species Rubus idaeus. The sequence goes on from CM057965.1 coordinate 21,714,854, forward strand.
GTTTTCGGCAAATCGATCTCACGGAAGGCTTTGGATTGGAACGCAATTCATCCACGGAGACATCCACGACGACCCAACTTCCATCCGATTCGTTGGTGAGAGTACCGAACGAACCGGACTTCACGAGTTGAGACGATGTGAGATGGCACCGAAACTCGGCCGACATCACTCGCTTATGCTCCTCGTAGCCTTCTTCGTTCGTTGGAGGAAAGGATCTCCAACGTCTTGGCGTTTGTGATCATGCTACGAAGAAGGGCAACCATCGACCAACATCCATGAGAATTTGAACGATGGTGGTCGGATAAAGGTGAATGGTTGCCGAGTGTCTCGAGGATTCGGCTTTGAAGTACGGAGCAGGTTCAGCTCGTTGAAACACTCGCAAGTACTCGGCCGGTTAAGAGTTTCGGGATGAATAGAAGTGTCGGGAGTCGGTGAAGTTATCCACAAAGGAAATCCGGCAGGTGGCCGAGCAGGAGCTCGTCTTTGGCCTTGCGGGCGATATCCGAGATCAAGTCGGTGTGGACTCCGACAAGATCATGAGCAGGTCCGGGAAGATGGTCAGATGGAATAGGTGCGGATGGGCGCTCGACTAGGGTAGGCATGAGGCTCCGCACATCCCGTCTCAAGTGGTCCATGTCGATGGAATCATCGGACAGCTCGAGAAGAGGCTCTTGTTGTGGAGGAACAACATCGAGCCTTCGCCTAGGCACATCTGAGTGCGGAACAGGACCTCCGCAATTGGGACAAATGCCGCTGTGGAGAGCACCGACGAGTCGTTGATTCTGCATTTGAAGCTCCTCGTTCTTGCCCACCAGCTCATCGTTTCGTCTCTCTAACTCGGCGATACGCTGCTCAGATGTAATGATATCGAACTTCTTCCTATTTCTCGACCCCCAATAATAGACTTGGTCCTCCTCTAGTCCGATTTTCGGACCAAATCTTTCTCGTTGTGGCTTGGTGGGGTGAGAATACACCGCAAAGAAAGCCGCCAGTGCTTCTCTCTGAGCTTTGGTGTACTTCGACCTCGGAAGTCTCCTATAGACAGGAGCGGCTTCCGGCTCGGCAGGTGGATCAGCAACCGGGATTGGTGCTTGGGGTAGTGGTTGCGGTTGCGGTTGTGGTTGTGGCTCGGTCGGCATGCTAGCATCGGCGCTATTGAGCATGCTCGGTGGAATTATTTCAGCCAAGCCTTCAAAGATTGGGTTCTCTCGAAGGACCTGCCCGAAACAAGTCGCCGAAAGAATTGACTCTTTTGGCCATTTCGGGTTGGGAAGGAGGAAAGCTTCGGGAATTTGGGAGGTTTTCCGGGAAAACTCAAGAACACGAAGAACTAGCGAGAGAGAGAGAGAGAGAGAGAGAGAGAGAGAGAGAGAGAGAGAGTCTAAGGGAAATGCGTGAAATGACCTAAGGAAACTAACGCAAACGAAGGGAAGGGAAGGAACGGACGCACGCTTGCACACGTGCCACGGACGAAGACCCGCAATTTCCGGATCGAGCGACGAAAGTCGTAAAGTCTACAGTAGAAACGCGTGCGGCTTATTAAACAAATCGGCCGACGCAAAAGTCGTGCGTCGGCCCAATCAAAATTTTTTTTGATTTTCGATTTTTTTTTTTTTTTTTTTTTTAATACTTTACGAAAAGTCGTAAAGTGAACAGTGAAAACGCGTAGCACACGCGCTTGCCGACACTTTAAACGGGCCTGGGTTACGGGTTTTTGGGCTTCGTGAATGACACGAGCCCAATGGGCCAAATTTTTTATTTTATTTTTTTTATTATTTTTTTTTCGAAACCTAAAACCCTAACCAATCACACAAATGGGCCTAAGGCCCAATAACAAATAACTACAAGCAAGCCCAAAAATAAAACAAACAGTAATTATAAACAGTAAAAATAAATAATTACAAATAATAAAACAAACAAAGACTCTTTTTTTTATTATTTACAATTACAAATTTTTTTATTTTTTTATTTTTTAAATAAATAACGAGAGTTAAAAGAAAACTTACCTTTTTACACCCGAGGAAACCGAAAATCACCAACAAGACATCAACCTCAAGGTTTTTCAACCTTGACTTCCTAAACGTATGCTCCGATGTATGTGGTAAAATTTCCGATAAACCCGGATTATTCCCTATAAAAATTAAAAAGTTAGTAATAAAATTTACAAGTTAAAAGCAAAATATTTACAAAATTAAAAATAATGTCACAAATTATCTATACAAAATGAATAAATAAAATTTCCTATGTCTAAGTATATTTTATTTACAAGTAATGTTAAATTGTCCAAAATATAGTTAAGAACAAAGTTGATTCCAAGCGGTAATTCTAGGTGGACGTACGGCCTAGGTGCAATGTCTTGACGTAAATGACTTTCCGTGTTTTCAGAAGGCGAATGGCCAGATCACAAGAGATAAGCGAGAGGCAGGATTCATTTAGTGGACAAGTCCTCTGAATCCAATTTTACAAACCCGTCACCCAGAGTCTTGATCATATCTAGACACCATTCATGTGCCCCTTACTCAGTTGAGAAAGCACTTAAGTGTTCGACAATTCTCCAAGTGTTAATAAAGGCCGCCCTCAACCTCAAGTGACCTTACGGTACAAATGAAGGGTTTAGGCCAATATTAATAAAAGGACCTTACCTATTTCCGTTCAAATTACAACCTACAACAACTTAAATAATTAACAGTATTCAGGATACCTAAGTATAATTACTAAGTATGTGTAAAAATATTTACAAGTAAAATTAGTAAGTATAAAATTAACAAGTATTATTTACAAACAGTAAAAAGTCAACAGTCAAAAGTCAACAGTCAATAGTAAAAAGTCAACAGTCAATAGTAAAAAGTAAATAGTAAAAAACATTCCCCGGCAACGGCGCCAAAAATTGACACGCTCAAAAGGAGCGTCAATTTAAAAAACCCTATCGGTAGTAGTATAGTGCATAGTAGGGTATCGTTCACAACGGAGATCAAAGGGTGTACCTAACAAAAAATGTCACAAAGAATAAAATAAAATAAAAAATTATTATTAACAAGTATAAAGAATATATACATATGTACAAAGTAAAAGGGGGTTTAAGATATAAATTGAATGAAATTAATTAATTAAATTGCAAAGAATAAATTAAATAAGATGGGATGAAACATAAAGAATATAAAGTTCAGCCACATATACACAAGTTTATTAATCATTGGACCGAAAATTAACCAAGTTCCCTAGCCATGAAACCGAAATTAACATATGTGGAAAGTTAGAAGCTAACCATTCCCCAAATAAAACCTCTCTACGAAAATTAACCTAAGTGAAAGCACCTAGATTAACCAATTAAACATGCCATCTTAGTCTAGAAAGCTAGCTAATCAAACCATATTTAACGCATAGAAAAGAGTTGTTAATTAAAGTGCACGACCCATTATAGAAAAGTCCATATGTCCGCAATCCTTTTTATTTGACACCGACCTTTGTCCAAAGCCTTTACTACTCGTGAATTAGGTTTCCAAAACTATTAGGTGAATTGTAATCCCTAACTCTAGCTCCAATTATATGCAAATATTATAAGTATCGATCCCTATAACATAAACACATAAAAGTTTTCTATAATTCAGAATCAAGTAAACAGAGTCACATAAGCTACTAGAAGAACTAATTAATTAGGATCCAATAACTAAATAAACTCATATAAATAGGCTGGAAATTATATAAATCATGTCATGTTAACTAATACAAAGAATAATCAAGCAACAAAGAGGAATTCATAAGAATAATTAAAGGAAAAGTCAGATTACACCATATGGAATAACATGAAGACTTGAAGACCACGAAACCTTGAATCCTTGAAAGCAAGTAATCCAAACCGTGTGCAGCAAGGTGGTGATGATGATGGACGAAATTGATGGTGATGATGGTGATGGTGCAGCCGCCTTTCCTCCTCCTTGAAGCCTTGAGAACCCTAAATACTAGAGAATGGAAAATATGATGGAGAAGAGAAAGAGGAGGGTTTGTCCCTCCCCATTGGGGTGTGAATTGGTGAATTGGTGAAGAGAAATAGGTTCCTATTTATAGGAAAATGGAGAGGAAGAAGAAGACAATGGAAGAAATAAACAAAGAAAGGGAAAAGAGGTGGAATGTGAATGGGAGATAAAGAAATGGTAAGTGGTGGTGGAAATGGAATCATATGGCAATTAACCATTTATTTACCAAAAATAAATTAAACACTAATGGTGTGGGCAGAAAGAAGAGGAAAGAATATAGGGGTGAGTGGAGCATTGAAATTAAAAGAAGAGGAAAGAAATAAAAACGGACAGCACTGAGCAGTGCGCACTTAGAACGGAATCCTGCACGTTTCAACGGTTGGATGCGTCTCAAATTTTATTTGGCAATAACTGACATCCATGTGCAGCTTGTATCAAAATTACAGCTAGATCTGACGGTGCAGTTGAGAGATATGGGCCTCGCAAGTTGACCTATCTGCACAGGCAGATTGTCCGAAAATCTGGGCTTGGGCCATTCCTCATGCTTTGTGAACCTGGGCCTTCCTTCATGGATTTGGGCCTCCATCTTGGGCCTCCATCTTGGGCCTCATGGCAGACCACCTCTTAATGGGCCTCGCAAAAGCCCATTAGACTTCGTTTCTGCACATGTTCACATTAATACATCATTTTGGACTCAAATATGGAAACTAAGCTAAAATAGCAAAGTTACAATTAAATCATAGCCAAATAGTAGGGAAAACACATTAAAAACGTCACACTTTGTGCTCCTATCAACTTTTAATATTTTCGGAATGCGCTGAAAACCTCCAAATTCACCTTTTGTGTTGAATTTAGCATTTTCCTGGTATTTTCCCTAAAAACATGAAAACAAACATTAAACAGACAATTAAGCTTTCGGAATAGCAAAATCCATTAATTAAAGGCACTTTGTGAACGTATTTTACGTTCACATCAAAGACACCTAAATAAATTATTAAGTGTAACAAAATATCAACAAGTATAAACAAGTAATATTCACAAATATTCATTAAAAAAAACAAAATATTAGTTAGGAATTTTCAATCCCCGTCGACGGCGCCAAAAATTGACACGCCCCAAAGGAGCGTCAATTTAGAAAAAACCTATCGGTAGTAGTATAGTGCATAGTAGGGTATCGTTCACAACGGAGATCAAAGGGTGTACCTAACAAAAAATGTCACAAGAATTAAATAAAATAAAGAATTATTATTAACAAGTATAAAGAATATATATATATGTACAAAGTAAAAAGGGGGTTAAAGAGATAAATTGAATGAAATAAATTAATTAAGTTACAAAGAATAAATTAAATACGATGGGATGAAACACAAAGTGTATAAAGTTCAGCCACAAGTATACAAGTTTACCAATTATTGGACCGAAAATTAACCAAGTTCCCTAGCCATGAAACCGAAATTAACATATGTGGAAAGTTAGAAGCTAACCATTCCCCAAATAAAACCTCTCTACGAAAATTAACCTAAGTGAAAGCACCTAGATTAACCAATTAAACATGCCATCTTAGTCTAGAAAGCTAGCTAGTCAAACCATGTTTAACGCATAGAAGAAGAGTTGTTAATCAAAGTGCACGACCTAGTGGGACCGCCCATCTATCCGTGATCCTTCTTATTTGTTTCCGACCTTTTTCCAAAGCCTTTACTACTTGTGAATTAGAATTAAAACCCTAATTCTAGCACCAATTATATGCAAGCATCTTAAGTTTACAACCTTAAAACAAAAACATATAAAAGTTATCTACTAAAATAGAATCAAATAAACGGAGTCACATAAGCTACTAGAAGAACTAATTAATTAGGATCCAACAATTAAATAAACCCATAAACAAAGGCTGAAAATTATATAAATCATGTCATGTTAACTAATACAAAGGATAAACAAGCAACAAAGAGGCATAAATTTAAAGGCTAAGTCGAAATACACCGTATGAATAGCATGAAGATCTTGAAGCCACATCTTGAATCCTTGACCACAAGTAATCCAAGCTGTGAAGACAAGGTGGTGATGGTGATGGTGATGGTGATGTTGAATAGGGGCTGGTGGTGATGGTGTAGACGCCTCCTCCTCCTCCTTGAAGTCTTGAAAACCCATAGTATTAGAGAATGGAAAATATGATGTGAGAAGAGAAAGAGGAGGGTTTGTCCCTCCCCATTGGGGTGTGTATTGGTGAGAAGAATGAGGCTGCTATTTATAGGAGAATGGAAAGAAAGAAGAAGACAATGAAAGAAATAAAGAAAGAAAAGGAAGAGAAGTGGAATGTGAGTGGTAGAAAAGAAATGGTGAGTGGAATGGTGGAAATGTAGTCATATGGCAATTAACCATTTATTTAAATAAAAGAAATCAAACACTAATGGTATGGGAAGAAAGAAACAAACATGGTGTGGTGGGATGGATGGCAATATGGTGGTGAGTGGAGCAATGAGAATAAAAGAAAATGAAAGAAATAAAAAGCAGGGAGCACTGAGCTATTCCCACTTAGAACGGAATAATACACGTTTGAACGGTTGGATGATTCTTAAATTTTAATACAGAATATATAAACACACATGCAGCGTGTATCAAAAATACAGCTGGATCCAACGGTGCAATTAGGAGATATGGGCTTAGCAAGTTGACTAATCTGTACAGGCAGAATGTCCGAAAATCTGGGCTTGGGCCTTTCCTCATGCTTTGTGAACTTGGGCCTTCCTTCATGGATTTGGGCCTTCCATCTTGGGTTTGGGCCTTCCATCTTGGGCCTCATGGCAGACCACCTCTTAATGGGCCTCGCAAAAGCCCATTAGACTTCGTTTCTGCACATGTTCACATTAATACATCATTTTGGACTCAAATATGGAAACTAAGCTAAAATAGCAAAGTTACAATTAAATCATAGCCAAATAGTAGGGAAAACACATTAAAAACGTCACACTTTGTGCTCCTATCAATTTCTCAATGGTGGTCCAATTGACGGAACTCGAAAATCTCGAGTCGTTTGTGATTTATGATTTTCCAAAGTATTAAAAAGAGAAAATTCATAACTCACAAACGAGCCTAGATTTTTGAGTGAGATCAAGTGGAACACCTTTTAAATATCTTGTTGTACTATTCGTGAAGTTTGGGAAGTTGCAAAGTTGTAGAAAAAAGGTAGTTGGCAAAGTTTGGCCAGTGTTGGCCATAGAAGCTTCAAACCGCCAAAACAAAGCCAACACTCACTTTTGTTGAATTTTTCGTGAGTCAATAACTAACCAATGGTAACACAAGATTTTTCAATGGTGGTCCAATTGATGGAACTCGAAAAGCTGGAGTCGTTTGAGATTTATGATTTTCCAAAGTATTAAAAAGAGAAAATTCATAACTCACAAACGAGCCTAGATTTTTGAGTGAGATCAAGTGGAACACCTTTTAAATATCTTCTTGTACTATTCGTGAAGTTTGGGAACTTGCAAAATTGAAGAAAGAAGGAAGTTTGCAAACTGTGGCCCGTTTTGGCCATAGAAGCTCCAAACCGCCAAAACCATGCCAACACCCACTTTTGTTCAACTTTTCTTGAGTCAAAAACTAATCGATGGAAACACAAGATTTCTAAAAGGTGTTCCAATTGATGGAACTCGAAAAGCTCGAGTCGTTTGCGATTTATTATTTTCCAAATTATTAAAAAGAGAAAATTCATAACTCACAAACGAGCCTAGATTTTTGAGTGAAATCAAGTGGAACACCATTTAAGTATGTTGTTGTACAATAAAGTGAAGTTTGGGAACTTGCAAAGATGTAGAAAGAAGGAAATTGGCAAAGTTTGGCCCGTTTTGGCCATAGAAGCTCCAAACCGCCAACACCCACTTTTGTTCAACTTTTCTTGAGTCGAAAACCAACCAATGGTAACACAAGATTTCTAAAAGGTGTTCCAATTGACGGAACTCGAAAAGCTCGAGTCGTTTGTGATTTATGATTTTCCAAAGTATTAAAAAGAGAAAATTCATAACTCACAAACCAGCCAAGATTTTTGAGTGAGATCAAGTGGAACACCTTTTAAATATCTTGTTGTACTATTGGTGAAGTTTGAGAACTTGCAAAGTTGTAGAAAGAAGAACTTGGCAAAGTTTGGCCAGTTTTGGCCATAGAAGTTCCAAACCGCCAAAATAAAGTCAACACCCACTTTTGTTGAATTTTTCTTGAGTCCAAAATTAACCAATGGTAACACAAGATTTCTCAATGGTGGTCCAATTGACGGAACTCGAAAATCTCGAGTCGTTTGTGATTTATGATTTTCCAAAGTATTAAAAAGAGAAAATTCATAACTCACAAACGAGCCTAGATTTTTGAGTGAGATCAAGTGGAACACCTTTTAAATATCTTCTTGTACTATTCGTGAAGATTGGGAACTTGCAAAATTAAAGAAAGAAGGAAGTTCGCAAAGTGTGGCCCGTTTTGGCCATAGAAGCTCCAAACCGCCACAACCATGCCAACACCCACTTTTTTTCAACTTTTCTTGAGTCAAAAACTAATCGATGGTAACACAAGATTTCTAAAAGGTGTTCCAATTGATGGAACTCGAAAAGCTCGAGTCGTTTGCGAGTTATTATTTTCCAAATTATTAAAAAGAGAAAATTCATAACTCACAAACGAGCCTAGATTTTTGAGTGAAATCAAGTGGAACACCATTTAAGTATGTTGTTGTACAATAAAGTGAAGTTTGGGAACTTGCAAAGATGTAGAAAGAAGGAAATTGGCAAAGTTTGGCCCGTTTTGGCCATAGAAGCTCCAAGCCGCCAACACCCACTTTTGTTCAACTTTTCTTGAGTCAAAAACCAACCAATGGTAACACAAGATTTCTAAAAGGTGTTCCAATTAACGGAACTCGAAAAGCTCGAGTCGTTTGTGATTTATGATTTTCCAAAGTATTAAAAAGAGAAAATTCATAACTCACAAACTAGCCAAAATTTTTGAGTGAGATCAAGTGGAACACCTTTTAAATATCTTGTTGTACTATTGGTGAAGTTTGAGAACTTGCAAAGTTATAGAAAGAAGAATGATAGGTGCATAATTGTACAACTTTTTATATCAATTTCTCTACACTTTTGTTGTTAGTTTCTCATAAATTTGTGTTATTTATTTAGTTTTTGTGTTTGTAGGTTTCCTATTGCAAATAAAGAGAAAAGAAGATAAGTTGAGGAAAGTAAGCAAAGTGTTGGAAATTTACGAAGTCTAATGGGCTTTCTTGAGGCCCAAGAAGGAGGCCCAAACCCAAGAAGGAGGCCCAAATCAATGAAGGAAGGCCCAGGTTCACAAAGCATGAGGAATGGCCCAAGCCCAGATTTTCGGACAATCTGCCTGTGCAGATAGGTCAACTTGCGAGGCCCATATCTCTCAATTGCACCGTCCGATCTAGCTGTAATTTTGATACACGCGGTACGTGTGCTAGCAAACTTCACCATCGGTCTTGACCAGCGCAATCAGATCTCGGTGCTCGCCATTGATAGTCACAACGACTTCCTTATTCTTCAGGAGTGTTGCACCGATGCAACGGGGTCGTCTGTGATTTATGCGCCGATCAACCATTCCATTCTCCAGTGTTTGCTGTGTGGAGTTGAACCGGAGCCATTTCTGCTTATGTCTTCAGGCTTCTCCATTCTGCCTAACGTATCCGGAGCTATTCTTGATGGAAGTCTACTTACTCCCTTGGTAGAGTTGAACCTACCATTGCACTTAGTAAGTCACTGTGGTCACGTATTGTTACCCTAAATTGAAAAATTAAAAATTAAAAATCAAAAAATCAAAAATTACAAAAATATTTGCTTCTGTTTTGTGTTTTTGTTTGTTGTGTTTTGTTCTTTCCAATTCCGATGATGAATTGAGTTTAATTGTTATGATTTTGAGAATGTTTCTTATATGTCAAGGCTTTGTGTGATTTGTTTTGGATTTAATATGCATAACTTGTGATAGCTCGAAATTTCTTGTTCACATAACCTGTTTCGATTAATTGATTGCAATCCGAGAAGCACATTTGAACATACATTGTCATGCATACCCAGAAATGTGAGGATTTGAGCCTATTGTATATTCACATGTATGCATCTTTCATACATTTACTCGTTCTTCATGTGTGCACAATTCATGAGTTTTTGAACCTAGAACTTGCTCAGAGACCGCTTGAAACTTTTTGTTAATCTGTAATGACTTAGAAATGAGTAAGGCATTAGTTGAGCACCATGGCCAAAATATTCACCATCCATTTAAACACGAACTTTAGGAATCCCCTTTTGAACTGATCACTCATTAGCCGTTTCTTTTGTTCACCCACACCATTTCACCCTTGTTTTATTTATGTTTGCAAGGCGATGATAGTGACTTCTTATGTTCTTATGCTTCGGATTTGTATGGTAGTATACCAAAAGGCAAGTGTGGGGGTGTATTTATTTTGTTGTATTTGTTCAAAGAAAGAAAAAAAAAATCAGAAATAAAAAGAAGGAATAAATTCCTCAAAAAAAAAAATAGAAAAGAAAAAAAAAGAAAAAAGAAAGAGAAATTCCAAAAATAGAGTTATTTTCTTGTATTATTTTCAATAAAAGGTTGGAGGAAAATAAGAGTTGTTTCGGGTTTAGCATAGGTATGAGTTTCAAAGTCGTTGACTTGTCTTGCAAACATGTAAAACATTTTTCATTTCGAGTCCTTTCACTTCATTTACCATTCACCATTTACCATCCACCATTTGGTCCCTGTTTTACCTGAAAGTCCTTATGATCTAATGAGTTGTAGATTAATTGTAGAGAGTTGGTTAATGAGCAAGCATATGGGAACATTACTTGTGCAATTGTTATGAGAGTAAACACTTAACCCTAAACACTGAGCGGAAATATTTAGTGATCATTGTGAGCTTTAGTGGTTAATGTTGTTTCGATGTGCCTATTTGATTGCATGAAATTTTTTGTATACTCGGTTTTCACACACTCACCCGAGCATGAATGAGATGTACATGTTAAATGCTTAGCAAATTTGTTAGCCTTGGTATATATTTTTTATTCTCTTGAATATAACTCTTGTGAACTCGCTGAGGGTTATAGTTGGAAAGAATATATGTTTTGTGTTTCCCTTTTCTGTTTTGTGTTGTTCTGTTTTAAGTTTTGTGTTGCTAAGGGACTAGCAATAGCTAAGTGTGGGGGTATTTGATAGGTGCATAATTGTACAACTTTTTATATCAATTTCTCTACATTTTTGTTGTTAGTTTCTCATAAATTTGTGTTATTTATTTAGTTTTTGTGTTTGTAGGTTTCCTATTGCAAATAAAGAGAAAAGAAGATAAGTTGAGGAAAGTAAGCAAAGTGTTGGAAATTTACGAAGTCAAATGGGCTTTCTTGAGGCCCAAGAAGGAGGCCCAAACCCAAGAAGGAGGCCCAAATCAATGAAGGAAGGCCCAGGTTCACAAAGCATGAGGAATGACCCAAGCCCAGATTTTCGGACAATCTGCCTGTGCAGATAGGTCAACTTGCGAGGCCTATATCTCTCAATTGCACCGTCCGATCTAGCTGTAATTGTCATACACGCTGCACATGGATGTCAGTTATTCCAAAATAAAATTGCAGAAGCATCCAACCGTTGAAACGTGCAGGATTCCGTTCTAAGTGCGCACTGCTCAGTGCTGTCCGTTTTTATTTCTTTCCTCTTCTTTTATTTTCAATGCTCCACTCACCCCTATATTCTTTCCTCTTCTTTCTGCCCACACCATTAGTGTTTAATTTCTTTTTGGTAAATAAATGGTTAATTGCCATATGATTCCATTTCCACCACCACTTACCATTTCTTTATCTCCCATTCACATTCCACTTCTTTTCCCTTTCTTTGTTTATTTCTTCCATTGTCTTCTTCTTCCTCTCCATTTTCCTATAAATAGGAGCCTAATTCTCTTCACCAATTCACCAATTCACACCCCAATGGGGAGGGACAAACCCTCCTCTTTCTCTTCTCCATCTCACATCATATTTTCCATTCTCTAGTATTTAGGGTTTTCAAGTCTTCAAGGAGGAGGGGAGCTGTTTACACCATTACCACCAGCCATCAACCATCATCACCACCATCATCATCACCTTGGGAATCTCGGCTTTTGAGTTACTCGCGTGAGGATTTAAGAGTTTGTGATCTTCGAGTTCTTCCTACTTTCCATATGGTGTACTTCAACTTATTCTTTAATTACTCTTTTTGAGTTCCTCTTTGTTGCTTGATTATTCTTTGTATTAGTTAACATGACATGATTTATATAATTTTCAGCCTATATTTATGAGTTTATTTGATTGTTAGATCCTAATTAATTAGTTCTTCTAGCAGCTTATGTGACTCCGTTTATTTGATTCGGTTTTATTGAATCTTTTATGTGTTCTTGTTTTAAGGTTCGAAACTTAAGATGATTGCATGTAATTGGTGCTAGAATTAGGGTTTTAATTCTAATTCACAAGTAGTAAAGGCTTATCAAACGGGTCGGAATCAAAATAAGAAGGATCGCGGATAGACGAGCGTTCGCTAGGTCGCGCACTTTAATTAACAACTCTTCTCCTATGCGTTAGATATGTTTTTGATTGATCACCTTTGCATGTTTAATTGTTTAATCTAGATGAGCGTTCACTAGGTTAATTTTCATAGAAGAGGTTTTATTTGGGGAATGATAACCCGTGTGGGCATTCCACATATGTTAGTTTCGGTTTCATGGCTAGGGAACTTGGTTAATTTTCGGTCTAATGATTGGTAAACTTGTGTATATGTGGCTGAACTTTATATACTTTGTGTTTCATCATCATATTTTATTTATTCTTTGTAATTTAATTTATTTATTTCATTCAATTTATCACTCAATCCCCCCTTTTACTTTGTACATATGTATATATTCTTTATACTTGTTAATAATAATTCTTTATTTTATTTAATTCTTTGTGACATTTTTTGTTAGGTACACCCTTTGATCTCCATTGTGAACGATACCCTACTATGCACTATACTACTACCGATAGGGTTTTTTAAAATTGATGCTCCTTTTAGGCGTATCAATTTTTGGCGCCGTCGACGGGGATTGAAAATTCCTAACTATTATTTTGTGAATATTTGTGAATAATACTTGTTTATACTTGTTGATATTTTGTTACACTTACTAATTTTACTTGTAGATATTTTACACTTAGTAATTATATTTAGGTGTCTTTTATATAGTTGATTATTTTTTGTTGTTGTTGTAAGTTGTAACTTGAACGGAATAGGTAAGGTCCTTTTGTTAATATTGGCCTAAACCCTTCATTTTTACCGTAAGGTTATTTGAGGTTGAGGGCGGCCTTTATTAACACTTGGAGAATTGTTGAACACTTAAGTGCTTTCTCAACTGAGTAAGGGGCACATGGATGGTGTCTAGGTCGAGACCCTGGGTGACAGGTTTTGGATTCAGAGGACTATAGATTGACGTAAGTCGATAGGGGTGTAAGCCTCCGTAGTCCACTAAATGAATCCTGCCCCTCGCTTATTCTCATATGATCTGGCCATTCGCCTCTGAAAACACGGAAAGTCATTTAAGTCAAGGCATTGCACCTAGGCCGTAAGTCCACCTTGAGTTACCGCTTGGAATCAACTTTCATTTTTTTTTCAACTATATTCAGGCAACGGAAAATATTTTTGTACACTTAAGTGTATTGTGTAAATAAAATATACGTAGACATAGGAAAATTTATTCATTCATTTTGTATAGATAATTTGTGGCATATTTTTAACTTTGTAAATATTTTGTTTTTATTTTGTAAATTTATTACTAACCTTTTTATTTTGTATAGGAAATAATCCGGGTTTATCGGAAATTTTACAACATACATCGGAGCATACGTTTAGGAAGTCAAGGTTGAAAAACCTTGAGGTTGATGTCTTGTTGGTGATTTTCGGTTTCCTTGGGAGTAAAAAGGTAAGTTTTCTTTTCACTCTCGTTATTTATTTAAAAAAAAAAATTTAATTGTAAATAAAAAAAAAGAGTGTTTGCTTTTGTTTTATTGTTTTGTAATTATTTATTTTTACTGTTCATAATTACTGTTCCTATTTACTATTTATTTTGGGCTTGTTTGTTAGTTTTTTTGTTATTGGGCCTTAAGCCCATTTGTTTGTGTGATTGGTTAGTGTTTTAGGTTTCGAAATAAAAAAAAATAAAAAAAAAAAAAAAATAAAACACAAAAAAATTTAGCCCATTGGGCTCGTGTCATTCACGAAGCCCAAAACCCGTAACCCAAGCCCATTAGTGTGTCGGGCCTGTTCGTTTTTAGCCCCATTAGTTTAAGCCCACTAATAATGGGCCGGAGTTTTCTTTGGCCCAGGCCCACTTTAAGGCCCGGACCGTTCCGATGGCCCAAGCCCGTTTAAAGTGTCGGCAAGCGCGTGTGCTACGCGTTTTCACTGTTCACTTTACGACTTTTCGTAAAGTATTAAAAAAATAAAAAAAATCAAAACTGAAAAATCAAAAAAAAATTTGATTGGGCCGACGCACGACTTTTGCGTCGGCCGAATTGTTTAATAAATCGTGCGCGCGTTCCACTATTCCCTTTGCGACTTTCGTCGCTCGATCCGTGATTTACGGATCTTTGTCTTCGACTTTGGACACGCGTCTGTCCATTCTGTTCCCTTCCCCTTCGGTTTGCGTTAGTTCCCTTAGGTCATTTCACGCGTTTTCCCTCTCTCTCTCTCATTCTCTCTCGTTTTCTCTCGTTGTTCTTCGTGTTTTTGAGTTTTTCCCAGAAAACCTCCCAAATTCCAGAAGCTATCCTCCCTTCCAAACCCAGAAATGGCCAAAAGAGTCAATTCTTTCAGCGACTTGTTTCAGGCAGGTCCTTCAGAGAACCCAATCTTTGAAGGCTTGGCTGAAATAATTCCACCAAGCATGCTCAATAGCGCCGATGCTAGCATGCCGACCGAGCCATTACCACAACCACAACCGCAACCACTACCCCAAGCACCAATCCTGGTTGCTGATCCACCTATTGAGCCGGAAGCAGCTCCTGTCTATAGGAGACTTCCGAGGACAAAGTACACCAAAGCTCAGAGAGAAGCACTGGCGGCTTTCTTTGCGGTGTATTCTCACCCCACGAAACCACAACGAGAAAGATTTGGTCCGAAAATCGGACTAGAGGAGGACCAAGTCTATTATTGGGGGTCGAGAAATAGGATGAAGTTCGGTATCCTTACGTCTAAGCAGCGTATTGCCGAGTTAGAGAGACGAAATGATCAGCTGGTGAGCAAGAACGAGGAGCTTCAACTGCTGACACGCCCAAAAGGGGCATCAATTTAAAAAACCCTATCGGTAGTAGTATAGTGCATAGTAGGGTATCGTTCACAACGGAGATCAAAGGGTGTACCTAACAAAAAATGTCACAAAGATTAAATAAAATAAAGAATTATTATTAACATGTATAAAGTATAAATATATACATATGTACAAAGTAAGGGGGTTTAAGAGATAAATTGAATGAAATAAATTAATTAAACTACAAAGAATAAATTAAATGAGATGCGATGAAACACAAAGTATATAAAGTTCAGCCACATATACACAAGTTTATTAATCATTGGACCGAAAATTAACCAAGTTCCCTAGCCATGAAACCGAAATTAACATATGTGGAAAGTTAGAAGCTAACCATTCCCCAAATAAAACCTCTCTACGAAAATTAACCTAAGTGAAAGCACCTAGATTAACCAATTAAACATGCCATCTTAGTCTAGAAAGCTAGCTAATCAAACCATATTTAATGCATAGAAAAGAGTTGTTAATTAAAGTGCACGACCCATTATAGAAAAGTCCATATGTCCGCAATCCTTTTTATTTGACACCGACCTTTGTCCAAAGCCTTTACTACTCGTGAATTAGGTTTCCAAAACTATTAGGTGAATTGTAATCCCTAACTCTAGCTCCAATTATATGCAAATATTATAAGTATCGATCCCTATAACATAAACACATAAAAGTTTTCTATAATTCAGAATCAAGTAAACAGAGTCACATAAGCTACTAGAAGAACTAATTAATTAGGATCCAATAACTAAATAAACTCATATAAATAGGCTGGAAATTATATAAATCATGTCATGTTAACTAATACAAAGAATAATCAAGCAACAAAGAGGAATTCATAAGAATAATTAAAGGAAAAGTCAGATTACACCATATGGAATAGCATGAAGACTTGAAGACCACGAAACCTTGAATCCTTGAAAGCAAGTAATCCAAACCGTGTGCAGGAAGGTGGTGATGATGATGGACAAAATTGATGGTGATGATGGTGATGGTGCAGCCGCCTTTCCTCCTCCTTGAAGCCTTGAGAACCCTAAATACTAGAGAATGGAAAATATGATGGAGAAGAGAAAGAGGAGGGTTTGTCCCTCCCCATTGGGTGTGAATTGGTGAGAAGAATGAGGCTGCTATTTATAGGAGAATGGAGAGGAAGAAGAAGACAATGAAAGAAATAAAGAAAGAAAAGGAAGAGAAGTGGAATGTGAGTGGTAGAAAAGAAATGGTAAGTGGAATGGTGGAAATGAAGTCATATGGCAATGAACCATTTATTTAGATAAAAGAAATCAAACACTAATATTGTGGGCAGAAAGAAGAGGAAAGAATATAGGGGTGAGTGGAGCATTGAAAATAAAAGAAGAGGAAAGAAATAAAAAGCAGACAGCACTGAGCAGTGCGCCCTTAGAGCAGCATAATGGACGTTCCACCGGTTGGATGATTCTGAAATTTTAATTCCGAATATCTAACATCCACATGCAGCGTGTATCAAAATTACAGCTAGATCGGACGGTGCAATTGGGAGATATGGGCTTCGCAAGTTGACTAATCTGCACAGGCAGAATGTCCGAAAATCTGGGCTTGGGCCTTTCCTCATGCTTTGTGAACCTGGGCCTTCCTTCATGGATTTGGGCCTTCCATCTTGGGTTTGGGCCCCCTTCTTGGGTCTCATGGTAGATCACCTCTTAATGGGCCTCGCAAAAGCCCATTAGACTTCGTTTCTGCACATGTTCACATTAATACATCATTTTGGACTCAAATATGGAAACTAAGCTAAAATAGCAAAGTTACAATTAAATCATAGCCAAATAGTAGGGAAAACACATTAAAAACGTCACACTTTGTGCTCCTATCAAATTCCCCCACACTTAGCTACTGCTAGTCCTCTAGCAAACACAAGAACAACACAAAACAGAATGGTCTTTCCAACCATAACCCTCAGCGAGTTCATAAGAGTTATAATCAGAAGAATATAAATTATATACCAAGGCTAACGAATTTGCTAAGCATTTAACATGTACATCTCATTCATGCTCGGGTGAAGTGTGTGAAAACCGAGTATACAATTAATCGCATGCAATCCAATAGGCACATCTACACAACATTAACCACTAAAGCTCACAATGATCACTAAATATTTCCGCTCAGTGTTTAGGGTTAAGTGTTTACTCTCAAAACAATTACACAAGTAACGTTCCCATAAGCTTGCTCATTAACCAACCCTCCACAATTAATCCACAAATCATTAGATCATAAGGGCTTTTAGGGTGAAACAGGGGTCAAAGGGTGAATGGTGAATAGTGAATGGTGAATGATGAATGAAGGGACTGGAAATGAAAAATGTTTTACATGTTTGCAAGACAAGTCAACGACTTTGAAACTCATACCTATGCTATACCCGAAACAACTTTCTTATTCTCCTCCAACCTTTTATTGAAATTACAAACAAGAAAATAACTCTATTTTTGACATTTCTCTTTCGACTTTTTTTTTTCTTTCTTTCTTTTCTCTTTTTTTTTTCTTTGAGGAACTTTATTCCTTCTTTTTGTTTTTGATTTTTTTTTTCTTTCTTTGAACAATATACAACAAAATAAAATGCACTCCCACACTTGCCTTTTGGTATACTACCATACAAATCAAAACCCGAAGCATAAGAACACAAGAAGTCACTATCATCGTGTTGCAAACATAAATAAAACAAGGGTGAGAAGGTGTGGGTGAACAAAAGAAACGGCTAATGAGTGTTTAGTTCAAAAGGGGATTCCTAAAGTTCGTGTTTAGATGGATGGTGAATACTTTGGCCATGGTGCTCAACTAATGCCTTACTCATCTCTAATTCATTACAGATTAACAAAACGTTTCAAGTGGTCTTTGAGCAAGTTCTAGGTTCAAAACTCATGAATTGTGCACACATGAAGAACGAGTAAATGTATGAAAGATGCATACATGTGAATATTCAATAGGCTCAAATCCTCACATTTTCTGGGTATGCATGACAATGTATGTTCAAATGTGCTTCTCGGATTGCAATCAATTAATCGAAACAGGTTATGTGAACATGGAAATTCGAGCAATCACAAGTTATGCATATTAAATCCAAAGCAAACTACACAAAGCCTTGACATATAATAAACATTCTCCTAATCACAACAATTTAAACTCAATTCATCATCGGAATTGGAAAGAGCAAAGCACAAAACAAACAATAACACACAAAACAGAAGCAAATATTTTTGTCATTTTTGATTTTTTGATTTTTTTGATTATATTTTTTTTTTTTAAATAGCTCAAATAAACAAACAAGCACTTTCTAAGACTCGATAGCTCCAAAGCCAGTGCGAAACAAACGAGCTTACAAAACTATTTTTTTTTTTCAATTTTTTTTTATTAGGGTAACAATACGTGACCACAGTGACTTACTTAGTGCAATGGTAGGTTCAACGCTACCAAGGGAGTAAGTATGATCTAGTCGATATATTGTTACCGTAGAAAACAAAAACAAGTAAATTATTTTTTTTAATTTTTTTGAATTTTTGAATTTTTTTTTTCTTTTCAATAAACCTTACCCCACACTTGAATTAAACATTGTCCTCAATGTTAGACAGATATTTCACGAAAATGAATAATTCAAGCATGGTTATTGAATTTAAACACACAAACAGAAATAAACCGAAGTAAACACACAAACTGAAATAAACACACAACAGTTAAGTAAAATAGAAGGGTTAAAGAAAAACTCCCCCTTGAAGATCGTTAAGCTCCTCCCGAAGGTAGTCACCAACAGTCACAAACAAGGCTAGCGGGGCCTTGCATCCAACGTTTGCTCCTTAGTTGACTGCGGCTTTGATCTTTTTGAGCGTGTCCCTGGACCGGTGCCCGTTGCCGAATCCACAAGCACGTCCGGCTGAATTTGCCTTCACCGAGATCCGGAACACTAACGTCGGTAGAGTTCCATCAAGTACGTCTCCGGATACATCGGGCAGAATGGAGAAGCCAGATGACATCAATTGAAAAGGCTCCGGGTCAACTCCACATAACATGGATTGGAAGGTTGCTTGATCGATAGGCGCATAAATCACGTACGACCCCGTTGAATCTGTGAAGCACTCCCGGAGTATGAGGAAGTCGACGTGATTACTTATGCCCAAAACGGAGATAGAATTTCGTGGGTCAAGACCAGTGGTGAAGTTTGTAAGCACATGTACCGAACTGTCTATCGACACACTATCCCATAAATGCCTTGTCCGTACGTCTCGATAAAATCAAAGATTCTTGTGTGATGGGAGAAGAGCTTGACGGAACAGCCAGCAGTACGATCGAGTCCAAGGGGTTGGCTAGGATCACCCCTTCGCTTATTGGTCCCGACCTCCATATGTGTGTCTCCCGTTTTGTTTGATGCAGTCCAATGATGGTAAGTCGAGTTGGTGATGTCGTTGAAGAAACTTACCGCCATCTGGTTTGCCATCTTAGCAAGGCTTCTTCTTCCTCCTGGTGAAATGATTGAGTCACTGGGTGAAGTGTGAATCCCCATCACGCACATGTAGCGCTCGGCATGTCGTTGAAGAGGTGCCAACCAACGCTTCGCTCCATATGCAAAACCTGATTCAACAAAAGGTTTAAATAAGGGGGTTAAATCTTTTTCTCGCACATCAACATGCTCCACCCACGTGACAAAGGAGGATCCATTCTGCATATCCCGTATCAAGCATCCGGAAGGACGTTTTCGGCATCTTGATCTCACGGAAGGCCTTGGATTTGAGCTCATTTCATCCACAGAGACATCCACAACAATCCAACTTCCATCCAATTGTTGGTGAGAGGAACGAACAAACTGGACTTCACGAGTTGAAACGTTGTGTGTTGGCACTAGGAACTCGGCAGACATCACTTGCACTCGCTCCTTGTAGCTTTCTTCTATCCCGGAGAACAGGACCTCCAAGGTATGGGCATTGGTGACCAAGCTACAGAAGACGAGCAACCATTGACCAACATCCGTTAAAATCTGAACGATGGTGGTCGGATTCAGGTGAATGGTTGCTGAGTGTCTCGAGGCTTCTGATATGAAATATGGTGTAGGCTCAGCTCGTTGAGACACTCGCAAGTACTCGGCATGATTAAGAATTTCGGGATGAATGGAAGTGCTGGGATTTGATGAAAAGATCCACAGGGGAAAACCAGCCGCGGCCAAGAGAAGGAGTTCGTCTTTGGCTTTGTTCACGATATCGGCGATCTGGTCGGAATGACACCCAACGAGATCATGAGCAGGTCCCGGAATGTTGTCAAATGGCACATGAGAGGATGAGCGCTCGACTAATGTTGGCATGAGGCTCCGCACATCCCTTCGCAAGTCATCCATGTCGATTGAATCATCGGACAAGACAAGAAGAGGCTCCGGAGGAACAACTTCAAATCTTGATCGATGCACATCTGGGTGCGGAACAGGACCTCCACACTGGGGACAAATACCGCTGTGAAGAGCATCGATGAGTTTCTGGTTCTGCTCTTGAAGCTCCTCATTCTTACTCATCAGCTCCTCGTTTCTTCTTATTAGATCGGCATAAATCTGCTCCTCTGACGGGATACCGTGCTTATCATGAAATCTCTTTCCCCAGTTGTAGACCTTATTTTCAGTTAACCCGAGTTCTATAGCAAACCTTGCTCTGTGCAGTTTGAGTGGGTGAGGATTCACCGTGTAGAACTCGGTCAACGCATCATTTTGGTCCTTGGTGAATCTCGTCCTCGGGCCTCTCGTACGCTTCTCGGAAGGACCAGCAACAACAACAACATGTGGATCAGCAGCCTGGATTGGTGCTTGTGGTTCTGGTTCTGGTTCTGGCACATCCGGCATGCTAGCATTAACAGTATCTAGAATGCTTGGTGGAATGATTTCATCCAAGCCTTCAAAGAAATCACTCTCTGGAGGACTAGAATGAAACAACTCACTGAAAGAATTCACTCTTTTGGCCATTTCTAGGTTGGGAGGGAGGATAGCTTTCTGGAAAAATAACTAAGAACAACGAAGAACAAGTGAAGAACAGTATGAACAAACAAGAGAAAATTTAGAGAGACTAAAAGGGAACTAAATGAAATTGAATGCAAAATGAATGGAATGAAGCACATAGACACAAACCAAGGGAAAGGAACAGACGCACGTACGCACACGTGCCACAGACACAGATCCGCAAATTGCGGATCGAGCGACGAAAGTCGCAAAGGCTACAGTTGACACGCATGCGGATTATTAAACAAATCGGCCGACGCAAAAGTCGTCCGTCGGCCCAATCAAATATTTTTTTCATTTTTTATTTTTTATTTTTTTTTTAATTATCGTGCCGACGCGAAAGTCGCAGGACGGTCCAATAAGAATTTTTCTTTTTATTTAACCAAATCTTTACGCGAAAGTCGTAAAGTGAACAGTGAAAACGCGTGTCACACGCGCTGACGCTGGCCGACACTTTAAACGGGCCTGGGCCATCGGAATGGTCTGGGCCTTAAAGTGGGCCTGGGCCAAAGAAAACTCCGGCTCATTATTGGTGGGCTTAAACTAATGGGCCTAAAAACTAACATGCCCGACACACTAAATGGGCTTGGGTTACGAGTTTTGGGTTTGGAAATGACACGAGCCCAATGGGCGAAATCTAATTAACTAAATTTTTTTTTTTTTTTTTTTTTTTTTCGAAACCCAAAACTCAAACCGACAAAACAAATGGGCCTAAGGCCAAATAACAAACTAACTAACTAACAAGCCCAAAAATAAAACAAACAGTAATTATAAATAGTAAAAAGAAATAATTACCAACAGTAAAACAAAAGAAAACACTCTTTTTTTTATTTACAATTACAAATTTTTTTATTTTTTATTATTATTATTATTATTTTTTTTTTTTAACAAACAAATAACGACAGTGAAAAGAAAACTTACCTTTTTACTCCCGAGGAAACCGAAAATCAGCAACAAGACATCAACCTCAAGGTTTTTCAACCTTGACTTCCTAAACGTATGCTCCGATGTATGTGGTAGAATTTCCGATAAACCCGGATTATTTCCTGTACAAAATAAAAAGGTTAGTAATAAATTTACAAAATAAAAACCAAAATATTTACAATGTTAAAAATGCATCACAAATTATCTATACAAAATGAATGAATAAAATTTCCTATGTCTAAGTAAATTTTATTTACACAATACACTTAAGTGTACAAAAATATTTTCCTTTGCCTAAATATAGTTGAAAAAAAATGAAAGTTGATTCCAAGCGGTAACTCAAGGTGGACGTACGGCCTAGGTGCAATGCCTTGACTTAAATGACTTTCCGTGTTTTCAGAGGCGAATGGCCAGATCATATGAGAATAAGCGAGGGGCAGGATTCATTTGGTGCACTACGGAGGCAAGCCCCTATCGACTTTCGTCTGTCTATAGTCCTCTGAATCCAAAACCTGTCACCCAGGGTCTCGACCTAGACACCATCCATGTGCCCCTTACTCAGTTGAGAAAGCACTTAAGTGTTCGACAATTCTCCAAGTGTTAATAAAGGCCGCCCTCAACCTCAAATAACCTTACGGTAAAAATGAAGGGTTTAGGCCAATATTAACAAAAGGACCTTACCTAATCCGTTCAAGTTACAACTTACAACAACAAAAAAATAATCAACTATATAAAAGACACCTAAATATATTACTAAGTGTAGAAAAATATGAACAAGTAATATAAACAAGTAATATGAACAGTTAAAAAAAATAGTAAAATTACAAACAATAAAAAGTAAACAATAATTATATACAAGTAATAAAAACAGTAATAATTACAAAAAATTATAAACAGTATTCACAAAAAAAAAAATTAGGTTAGGAACATTTTCAATCCACTATGCCAAAAATTGACACGCCCAAAAGGAAGCGTCAATTTAAAAAAAACCCTATCGGTAGTAGTATAGTGCATAGTAGGGTATCGTTCACAACGGAGATCAAAAGGTGTACATAACAAAAATTGTCACAAGAATTAAATAAAATAAAGAATTATTATTAACATGTATAAAGTATAAATATATACATATGTACAAAGTAAGGGGGTTTAAGAGATAAATTGAATGAAATAAATTAATTAAACTACAAAGAATAAATTAAATGAGATGCGATGAAACACAAAGTATATAAAGTTCAGCCACATATACACAAGTTTATTAATCATTGGACCGAAAATTAACCAAGTTCCCTAGCCATGAAACCGAAATTAACATATGTGGAAAGTTAGAAGCTAACCATTCCCCAAATAAAACCTCTCTACGAAAATTAACCTAAGTGAAAGCACCTAGATTAACCAATTAAACATGCCATCTTAGTCTAGAAAGCTAGCTAATCAAACCATATTTAATGCATAGAAAAGAGTTGTTAATTAAAGTGCACGACCCATTATAGAAAAGTCCATATGTCCGCAATCCTTTTTATTTGACACCGACCTTTGTCCAAAGCCTTTACTACTCGTGAATTAGGTTTCCAAAACTATTAGGTGAATTGTAATCCCTAACTCTAGCTCCAATTATATGCAAATATTATAAGTATCGATCCCTATAACATAAACACATAAAAGTTTTCTATAATTCAGAATCAAGTAAACAGAGTCACATAAGCTACTAGAAGAACTAATTAATTAGGATCCAATAACTAAATAAACTCATATAAATAGGCTGGAAATTATATAAATCATGTCATGTTAACTAATACAAAGAATAATCAAGCAACAAAGAGGAATTCATAAGAATAATTAAAGGAAAAGTCAGATTACACCATATGGAATAGCATGAAGACTTGAAGACCACGAAACCTTGAATCCTTGAAAGCAAGTAATCCAAACCGTGTGCAGGAAGGTGGTGATGATGATGGACGAAATTGATGGTGATGATGGTGATGGTGCAGCCGCCTTTCCTCCTCCTTGAAGCCTTGAGAACCCTAAATACTAGAGAATGGAAAATATGATAGAGAAGAGAAAGAGGAGGGTTTGTCCCTCCCCATTGGGTGTGAATTGGTGAGAAGAATGAGGCTGCTATTTATAGGAGAATGGAGAGGAAGAAGAAGACAATGAAAGAAATAAGGAAAGAAAAGGAAGAGAAGTGGAATGTGAGTGGTAGAAAAGAAATGGTAAGTGGAATGGTGGAAATGAAGTCATGGTCGGTGCAATTGGGAGATATGGGCTTCGCAAGTTGACTAATCTGCACAGGCAGAATGTCCGAAAATCTGGGCTTGGGCCTTTCCTCATGCTTTGTGAACCTGGGCCTTCCTTCATGGATTTGGGCCTTCCATCTTGGGTTTGGCCCCCTTCTTGGGTCTCATGGTAGACCACCTCTTAATGGGCCTCGCAAAAGCCCATTAGACTTCGTTTCTGCACATGTTCACATTAATACATCATTTTGGACTCAAATATGGAAACTAAGCTAAAATAGCAAAGTTACAATTAAATCATAGCCAAATAGTAGGGAAAACACATTAAAAACGTCACACTTTGTGCTCCTATCAACTGCAGAATCAACGACTCGTCGATGGTCTCCACAGCGGCATCTGTCCCAATTGCGGAGGACCTGTTCCGCACTCAGATGTGCCTAGGCGAAGGCTCGAAGTTGTTCCTCCACAACAAGAGCCTATTCTTGAGTTGTCCGATGATTCCATCGACATGGACCACTTGAGACGGGATGTGCGGAGCCTCATGCCAACACTACTCGAGCGCCCATCCATACCTTTGCCATCTGACACCCTTCCCGGACCTGCTCATGATCTTGTCGGAGTCCACACCGACTTGATCTCGGATATCGCCCGCAAGGCCAAAGACGAGCTCATGCTCATGGCCACTGCTGGATTTCCTTTGTGGGTAACTTCACCGACTCCCGACACGTCTATTCATCCCGAGACTCTTAATAGGGCCGAGTACTTGCGAGTGTTTCAACGTGCTGAACCTGCACCGTATTTCAAAGCCGAATCGTCGAGACACTCGGCAACCATCCATCTTTATCCGACCACCATCGTTCAGATCTTAATGGATGTTGGTCGATGGTTGCCCGTCTTCTGTAGCATGATCACAAACGCCAAGACGCTGGAGATCCTATCCTCCAGCAACGAAGAAGGCTACGAGGAGCAAAAGCAGGTGATGTCGGCCGAGTTTCTGGTGCCATCTCACATCGTTTCAACTCGTAAAGTCCAGTTTGTTCGGTACTCTCACCAACAACTGGATGGAAGTTGGGTCGTTGTGGATGTCTCCGTGGATGAATTGCGTTCAAATCCGAAGCCTTCAGTGAGATCAATATGCCGAAAACGCCCCTCCGGATGCCTGATACGTGATCTTTATAATGGATCTTCCTTAGTCACTTGGGTGGAGCACGTGGATGTACGCGAGAAGGAGATGAAGGCCAGTTTCGAACCCTTTGTTCATTCAGGGTTCGCTTTTGGTGCAAAGCGTTGGATCTCAACACTCCAACGACAAGCCGAGCGCTACATGTGCGCCACAGGTATCCACACTTCACCCGGTGATTCAATCATTTCTCCTGAAGGAAGAAGAGGCTTGGCGGAAATGGCAAAACAGATGACAGTCTGTTTCTTCAACGACATCAGCAACTCCACGTACCACCACTGGACTTGTTCGAACCGAACAAGAGACACTCGAATGGAGGTCAGGACCAACAAGCGAAGGGGTGATCCGAGCAAGCCCCCTGGAGTCAATCGTACTGCTGGTTGTTCCGTCGTTCATCTCTCCCATCACACCAGGATCTTTGAGTTTGACTTTTTACGCTTTTGGAGCGCTTTCACGCAAGCTACGTATCGTCAAAATAGGATATGGAAGTAAAGACCAGGGGAAATGTCGTTCGGGAATTGGCGGTGCCAATCCCTAGGCAACTAGGGTAGTTAGGTCGACAAACACTAATGAGGGGGCAAGAAATGGATTGCTATGCATGAGCTATGTGGGGTATGTGCATAGTGGACATGAAAATGAAGACATTGATTGGTTTTGTAAGTGATAAGTGATCAAGAAACACAATTAAAATTAAAGTGCAAGCAAGCAATAAAAGTGAACACAATTTGGTTTTGAACTTTGTTGATTAAGTGAAAGGGGGTTTTGGGTCACTTAAGCCCAAATCCAATGGTTGATTTAATTTGTAAAAACATGCAAGTGAGATTGATTAGTGGATCAAATCCCGTACCCTAGCCGTACTAGGGTTCTAGGGCCATGGTCTTTTCTTATGTATCTTCATGCCATGCTATGGTTCACAAAGTCTCTTAATCTAGACAACTTAAGCCATGCTATGGTTCTCAAATTACTAAACTAAGGCAATGGGCACTAAGACCTAGGGATTCAAACAAGACAAGCTCATCACATCCGTTGCCAATTGTCTAGAGAGAATAAGGTTATCAAGCTCACAATCTCTACCAAAATAGATTAAACACATGCTTTTAGAAGTGATAAAGTTCCTAGACATGCATCTAACACATAACAAAAGTGCACAATGAACATATCCATATCAAAATCTCAAGCATAGATATATAAATCAATCAATCCATTTTCATTGGGCTAGGGCACACAACCCTAGCCCCCAATCTCAAGGACTACTCACAATACATCACAAATAACATCATGTTCTCAAATGTATCTAACTCAAAGACAAAAGGAGAGTAAAATAAGGTGAAGAGATGCTTAAGAAGGTAGGCCAGCTGGTCCTTGCTGTCACCAAGTGGTTGCAAGCCCTCTCCTTGTGCTCCTTAGTCTCCTCCTTGCCTCTTCTTGCTCCAAGCCTTCTAGAACTTGAAGTTGTTGATGAAACCCATGAGATGGTGAGTAGATGTGAGAGAATGGAAGGGAAAAGTGGTTGGGGATGTAGTAGAGGGTGTATGGAGGATGTTTGATGAAGGAAGTGAAGTGAGATGAGGTGTGGAAGTGATGAAAAATGGATGAGGAAGCCAAAAACCACCCTGTGAACAGTACCGGCGACCGGTCGCACGCGGGCTGATTTGAGGACCTTTTGGGGCAAGATGGAGGAAAGGGAAATGGAGGCTTGAGAGAATTTTGGGGACTTGTGGTGTCTAGGGTTGGTTGAATCATGAAAATGGGAGGTTTTAGAATATATATGTGGGGGTAAAGGGCTAGGATTAATAGGGAAAGATCCTAGGGTCCAAAACATAGATCTAACACACACAAAAGTACCAAAATGTCATGGGGTAGTTAGGAAAGTGTATAAGCATTAAGGGCAAAGTGGTAATGTGTGCTAGGCATGCAAAAATCAGATTTGGGACCATAGGGAGACAAATATGTGGGTGGAAGGCTAGGAGACAAAATATGACCCAATCATTAAATGCTTTGTCCCCCCATTTGAATTTGAATTTCTACTCACCACCAAAATGCCTCAACCAATCAAATGAGCTCTCCTATAGTGTGTAGGAAACTCATGCATGAGTTTGAGTGTGATGCTTTCGGGGTTGACCTCGGGGTTGACCATGTGGGCCCGGTTGACTTCGGTTGACTTTCCGAGCCGAAAAGTTGACTTTTCGGTTTCTTGGTCTCAACTCCGGAATAGTGTTGCTCTTCACTTCTAAGGCTTCAATCTTGAATTCTTGAGCTCCAAAGTCACGGTTGACTTTTTAGGTACTCCACGAAAATGCCTCAAAAGCTCCCGAAATGCATCCATGTTGTCCAAGTTCCAATTCTCCCAAATGAACCTACAAAATGAGATAAACAAGGGTAAGTGGAATTATTAGGCAATAAGGAAAGCATAAACCAAGCAATTAGAAGCACTCTTTATACATAAAATATGTATAAATCAGAGTTCCTCAAAGATGTTCAGACTAGAGCAATGTGGGATAGTATGTCGATGGACAGCGCGGTACGTGTGCTAGCAAACTTCACCATCGGTCTTGACCAGCGCAATCAGATCTCGGTGCTCGCCATTGATAGTCACAACGACTTCCTTATTCTTCAGGAGTGTTGCACCGATGCAACGGGGTCGTCTGTGATTTATGCGCCGATCAACCATTCCATTCTCCAGTGTTTGCTGTGTGGAGTTGAACCGGAGCCATTTCCGCTTATGTCTTCAGGCTTCTCCATTCTGCCTAACGTATCCGGAGCTATTCTTGATGGAAGTCTACTTACTATAGTCTTCCAGATCTCGGTGAAGGCTACATCAGCCAAGTCTGCCGTGGAGTCGGCAACAACCCTTGTCCAGGACACACTTCAAAGGATCAGAGCCGCAGTCAACTAAGGAGCAAACGTTGGATGCAAGGCCCTGCTAGCCTTGTTTGTGACTGTTGGTGACTTGCTTCGGGAGGAGCTTCACGATCTTCAAAGGGGAGTCTTTCTGTTTCCCTTTTCATTTGTATATATGTTGTGTGTTTACTTCTGTTGATTTATGTTTGTGTGTTTAAATTCAATAACCATACTTGAATTTTTCATTTTCGTGAAATATCTGTCTAACATTGAGGACAATGTTTAATTCAAGTGTGGGGGGAAGGTTTATTAAAAAGAAAAGAAAAAAAATTTGAAAAATTTGAAAAATTCAAAAAAATAATTTACTTGTTTTCGTTTTCTACGGTAACAATATATCGACTAAATCGTACTTACTCCCTTGGTAGAGTTGAACCTACCATTGCACTTAGTAAGTCACTGTGGTCACGTATTGTTACCCTAAATTGAAAAATTAAAAATTAAAAATCAAAAAATCAAAAATTACAAAAATATTTGCTTCTGTTTTGTGTTTTTGTGTGTTGTGTTTTGTTCTTTCCAATTCCGATGATGAATTGAGTTTAATTGTTATGATTTTGAGAATGTTTCTTATATGTCAAGGCTTTGTGTGATTTGTTTTGGATTTAATATGCATAACTTGTGATAGCTCGAAATTTCTTGTTCACATAACCTGTTTCGATTAATTGATTGCAATCCGAGAAGCACATTTGAACATACATTGTCATGCATACCCAGAAATGTGAGGATTTGAGCCTATTGTATATTCACATGTATGCATCTTTCATACATTTACTCGTTCTTCATGTGTGCACAATTCATGAGTTTTTGAACCTAGAACTTGCTCAGAGACCGCTTGAAACTTTTTGTTAATCTGTAATGACTTAGAAATGAGTAAGGCATTAGTTGAGCACCATGGCCAAAATATTCACCATCCATTTAAACACGAACTTTAGGAATCCCCTTTTGAACTGATCACTCATTAGCCGTTTCTTTTGTTCACCCACACCATTTCACCCTTGTTTTATTTATGTTTGCAAGGCGATGATAGTGACTTCTTATGTTCTTATGCTTCGGATTTGTATGGTAGTATACCAAAAGGCAAGTGTGGGGGTGTATTTATTTTGTTGTATATGTTCAAAGAAAGAAAAAAAAATCAGAAATAAAAAGAAGGAATAAATTCCTCAAAAAAAAAATAGAAAAGAAAAAAAAGAAAAAAGAAAGAGAAATTCCAAAAAAAAAAAGAGTTATTTTCTTGTATTATTTTCAATAAAAGGTTGGAGGAAAATAAGAGTTGTTTCGGGTTTAGCATAGGTATGAGTTTCAAAGTCTTTGACTTGTCTTGCAAACATGTAAAACATTTTTCATTTCGAGTCCTTTCACTTCATTTACCATTCACCATTTACCATCCACCCTTTGGTCCCTGTTTTACCTGAAAGTCCTTATGATCTAATGAGTTGTAGATTAATTGTAGAGAGTTGGTTAATGAGCAAGCATATGGGAACATTACTTGTGCAATTGTTATGAGAGTAAACACTTAACCCTAAACACTGAGCGGAAATATTTAGTGATCATTGTGAGCTTTAGTGGTTAATGTTGTTTTGATGTGCCTATTTGATTGCATGAAATTTTTTGTATACTCGGTTTTCACACACTCACCCGAGCATGAATGAGATGTACATGTTAAATGCTTAGCAAATTTGTTAGCCTTGGTATATATTTTTTATTCTCTTGAATATAACTCTTGTGAACTCGCTGAGGGTTATAGTTGGAAAGAATATATGTTTTGTGTTTCCCTTTTCCGTTTTGTGTTGTTCTGTTTTAAGTTTTGTGTTGCTAAGGGACTAGCAATAGCTAAGTGTGGGGGTATTTGATAGGTGCATAATTGTACAACTTTTTATATCAATTTCTCTACATTTTTGTTGTTAGTTTCTCATAAATTTGTGTTATTTATTTAGTTTTTGTGTTTGTAGGTTTCCTATTGCAAATAAAGAGAAAAGAAGATAAGTTGAGGAAAGTAAGCAAAGTGTTGGAAATTTACGAAGTCTAATGGGCTTTCTTGAGGCCCAAGAAGGAGGCCCAAACCCAAGAAGGAGGCCCAAATCAATGAAGGAAGGCCCAGGTTCACAAAGCATGGGGAATGACCCAAGCCCAGATTTTCGGACAATCTGCCTGTGCAGATAGATCAACTTGCGAGGCCTATATCTCTCAATTTCACCGTCCGATCTAGCTGTAATTTTGATACACGCTGCACATGGATGTCAGTTATTCCAAAATAAAATTGCAGAAGCATCCAACCGTTGAAACGTGCAGGATTCCGTTCTAAGTGCGCACTGCTCAGTGCTGTCCGTTTTTATTTCTTTCCTCTTCTTTTATTTTCAATGCTCCACTCACCCCTATATTCTTTCCTCTTCTTTCTGCCCACACCATTAGTGTTTAATTTCTTTTTGGTAAATAAATGGTTAATTGCCATATGATTCCATTTCCACCACCACTTACCATTTCTTTATCTCCCATTCACATTCCACTTCTTTTCCCTTTCTTTGTTTATTTCTTCCATTGTCTTCTTCTTCCTCTCCATTTTCCTATAAATAGGAGCCTATTTCTCTTCACCAATTCACCAATTCACACCCCAATGGGGAGGGACAAACCCTCCTCTTTCTCTTCTCCATCTCACATCATATTTTCCATTCTCTAGTATTTAGGGTTTTCAAGTCTTCAAGGAGGAGGGGAGCTGTTTACACCATTACCACCAGCCATCAACCATCATCACCACCATCATCATCACCTTGGGAATCTCGGCTTTTGAGTTACTCGCGTGAGGATTTAAGAGTTTGTGATCTTCGAGTTCTTCCTACTTTCCATATGGTGTACTTCAACTTATTCTTTAATTACTCTTTTTGAGTTCCTCTTTGTTGCTTGATTATTCTTTGTATTAGTTAACATGACATGATTTATATAATTTTCAACCTATATTTATGAGTTTATTTGATTGTTAG
The DNA here is from genome assembly GCA_030142095.1 of Rubus idaeus. Lineage (NCBI taxonomy): Eukaryota > Viridiplantae > Streptophyta > Magnoliopsida > Rosales > Rosaceae > Rubus > Rubus idaeus. The sequence goes on from CM057965.1 coordinate 21,746,366, forward strand.
ATCCTAATTAATTAGTTCTTCTAGCAGCTTATGTGACTCCGTTTATTTGATTCTGTTTTATTGAATCTTTTATGTGTTCTTGTTTTAAGGTTCGAAACTTAAGATGATTGCATGTAATTGGTGCTAGAATTAGGGTTTTAATTCTAATTCACAAGTAGTAAAGGCTTATCAAACGGGTCGGAATCAAAATAAGAAGGATCGCGGATAGACGAGCGTTCGCTAGGTCGCGCACTTTAATTAACAACTCTTCTCCTATGCGTTAGATATGTTTTTGATTGATCACCTTTGCATGTTTAATTGTTTAATCTAGATGAGCGTTCACTAGGTTAATTTTCATAGAAGAGGTTTTATTTGGGGAATGATAACCCGTGTGGGCATTCCACATATGTTAGTTTCGGTTTCATGGCTAGGGAACTTGGTTAATTTTCGGTCTAATGATCGGTAAACTTGTGTATATGTGGCTGAACTTTATATACTTTGTGTTTCATCATCATATTTTATTTATTCTTTGTAATTTAATTTATTTATTTCATTCAATTTATCACTCAATCCCCCCTTTTACTTTGTACATATGTATATATTCTTTATACTTGTTAATAATAATTCTTTATTTTATTTAATTCTTTGTGACATTTTTTGTTAGGTACACCCTTTGATCTCCGTTGTGAACGATACCCTACTATGCACTATACTACTACCGATAGGGTTTTTTTTAATTGATGCTCCCATTGGGGCCTATCAAAGAAGTTGGCAAAGTTTGGCCAGTTTTGGCCATAGAAGTTCCAAACCGCCAAAATAAAGCCAACACCAGCTTTTGTTGAATTTTTCGTGAGTCAAAAATTAACCAATGGTAACACAAGATTTCTCAATGGTGGTCCAATTGACGGAACTCGAAAAGCTCGAGTCGTTTGTAATTTATGATTTTCCAAAATATAAAAAACAAAAAATTCATAACTCACAAACGATCGTAGCTTTTTGAGTGACATCAGGTAGAACACCTTTTAAATTTCTTGTTGTACCGTTGGTGAAGTTTGGGAACTTGCAAAGTTGTAGAAAGAAGGAAGTTGGCAAATTTTGGCCCGTTTTGGCCATAGAAGCTCCAAACCGCCAAAACCATGCCAACACCCAGTTTTGTTCAACTTTTCTTTAGTCAAAAACTAACTGATGGTAACACAAGATTTTTAAAAGGTGTTCCAATTGACCGAACTCGAAAATCTCGAGTCGTTTGTGATTTAAGATTTTCCAAAGTATTAAAAAGAGAAAATTTATAACTCACAAACGAGCATAGATTTTTGAGTGACATCAAGTGGAACACCTTTTAAATATGTGGTTGTACTATTGGTGAAGTTTGGGAACTTGCAAAGTTGTAGAAACAAGGAAGTTGGCAAAGTTTGGCCAGTGTTGGCCATAGAAGCTTCAAACTGCCAAAACAAAGCCAACACTCACTTTTGTTGAATTTTTCTAGAGTCAATAACTAACCAATGGTAACACAAGATTTCTCAATGGTGGTCCAATGGACGGAACTCGAAAATCTCGAGTCGTTTGTGATTTATGATTTTCCAAAGTATTAAAAAGAGAAAATTCATAACTCACAAACGAGCCTAGATTTTTGAGTGAGATCAAGTTGAACACTTTTTAAATATCTTGTTGTACTATTCGTGAAGTTTGGGAAGTTGCAAAGTTGTAGAAAAAAGGTAGTTGGCAAAGTTTGGCCAGTGTTGGCCATAGAAGCTTCAAACCGCCAAAACCATGCCAACACCCACTTTTATTCAACTTTTCTTGAGTCAAAAACGAACCAATGGTAACACAACATTTCTCAATGTTGTTCCAATTGACGGAACTCGAAAAGTTCGAGTCGTTTGTGACTTATGATTTTCCAAAGTATTAAAAAGAGAAAATTCATAACTCACAAACAATCCTAGATTTTTGAGTGAGATCAAGTGGAACACCTTTGAAATATCTTGTGGTACTATTGGTGAAATTTGGGAACTTGCAAACTTGTAGAAACAAGGAAGTTGGCAAAGTTTAGCCCGTTTTGTCCATAAAAGCTACAAACCGCCAAAACAAAGCCAACACTCACTTTTGTTGAATTTTTCTTGAGTCAAAAACTAACCAATGGTAACACAAGATTTCTCAATGGTGGTCCAATTGACGGAACTCGAAAATCTCGAGTCGTTTGTGATTTATGATTTTCCAAAGTATTAAAAAGAGAAAATTCATAACTCACAAACGCGCCTAGATTTTTAACTGAGATCAAGTGGAACACCTTTTAAATATCTTGTTGTACTATTCGTGATGTTTAGGGACTTGCAAACTTGAAGAAAGAAGGAAGTTCGCAAAGTTTGGCTCGTTTTGGCCTTAGAAGCTCCAAACCGCCAAAACCATGCCAACACCCACTTTTATTCAACTTTTCTTGAGTCAAAAACGAACCAATGGTAACACAACATTTCTCAATGTTGTTCCAATTGACGGAACTCGAAAAGTTCGAGTCGTTTGTGATTTATGATTTTCCAAAGTATTAAAAAGAGAAAATTCATAACTCACAAACAATCCTAGATTTTTGAGTGAGATCAAGTGGAACACCTTTGAAATATCTTGTTGTATTATTGGTGAAATTTGGGAACTTGCAAACTTGTAGAAAGAAGGAAGTTGGGAAAGTTTAGCCCGTTTTGTCCATAGAAGCTACAAACCGCCAAAACAAAGCCAACACTCACTTTTGTTGAATTTTTTTTGAGTCAAAAACTAACCAATGGTAACACAAGATTTCTCAATGGTGGTCCAATTGACGGAACTCGAAAAGCTCGAGTCGTTTGTGATTTATGATTTTCCAAAGTATTAAAAAGAGAAAATTTATAACTCACAAACGAGCCTAGATTTTTGAGTGACATCAAGTGGAACACCTTTTAAATATGTGGTTGTAGTATTGGTGAAGTTTGGGAACTTGCAAAGTTGTAGAAACAAGGAAGTTGGCAAAGTTTCGCCAGTGTTGGCCATAGAAGCTTCAAACCGCCAAAACAAAGCCAATACTCACTTTTGTTGAATCTTTCTTGAGTCAATAACTAACCAATGGTAACACAAGATTTCTCAATGGTGGTCCAATTGACGGAACTCGAAAATCTCGAGTCGTTTGTGATTTATGATTTTCCAAAGTATTAAAAAGAGAAAATTCATAACTCACAAACGACCTTGCTTTTTTAGTGAGATCAAGTGGAACACCTTTTAAATATCTTGTTGTACTATTCGTGAAGTTTGGGAAGTTGCAAAGTTGTAGAAAAAAGGTAGTTGGCAAAGTTTGGCCAGTGTTGGCCATAGAAGCTTCAAACCGCCAAAACAAAGCCAACACTCACTTTTGTTGAATTTTTCTTGAGTCAATAACTAACCAATGGTAACACAAGATTTTTCAATGGTGGTCCAATTGACGGAACTCGAAAACCTAGAGTCGTTTGTGATTTATGATTTTCCAAAGTATTAAAAAGAGAAAATTCATAACTCACAAACGAGCCTAGATTTTTGAGTGAGATCAAGTGGAACACCTTTTAAATATCTTGTTGTACTATTCGGGAAGTTTGGGAACTTGCAAAATTAAAGAAAGAAGGGAGTTTGCAAAGTTTGGCCCGTTTTGGCCATAGAAGCTCCAAACCGCCAAAACCATGCCAACACCCACTTTTGTTCAACTTTTCTTTAGTCAATAACTAACCAATGGTAACACAAGATGTCTCAATGTTGTTCCAATTGACGGAACTCGAAAAGTTCGAGTCGTTTGTGATTTATGATTTTCCAAAGTATTAAAAAGAGAAAATTCATAACTCACAAACTATCCTAGATTTTTGAGTGAGATCAAGTGGAACACCTTTGAAATATCTTGTTGTACTATTGGTGAAATTTGGGAACTTGCAAACTTGTAGAAAGAAGGAAGTTGGCAAAGTTTAGCCCGTTTTGTCCATAGAAGCTACAAACCGCCAAAACAAAGCCAACACTCACTTTTGTTGAATTTTTCTTGAGTCAAAAACTAACCAATGGTAACACAAGATTTCTCAATGGTGGTCCAATTGACGGAACTCGAAAAGCTCGAGTCGTTTGTGATTTATGATTTTCCAAAGTCTTAAAAAGATAAAATTTATAACTCACAAACGAGCCTAGATTTTTGAGTGACATCAAGTAGAACACCTTTTAAATATGTGGTTGTAGTATTGGTGAAGTTTGGGAACTTGCAAAGTTGTAGAAACAAGGAAGTTGGCAAAGTTTGGCCAGTGTTGGCCATAGAAGCTTTAAACCGCCAAAACAAAGCCAACACTCACTTTTGTTGAATTTTTCTTGAGTCAATAACTAACCAATGGTAACACAAGATTTGTCAATGGTGGTCCAATTGACGGAACTCGAAAATCTCGAGTCGTTTGTGATTTATGATTTTCCAAAGTATTAAAAAGAGAAAATTCATAACTCACAAACGAGCCTAGATTTTTGAGTGAGATCAAGTGGAACACCTTTTAAATATCTTGTTGTACTATTCGTGAAGTTTGGGAAGTTGCAAAGTTGTAGAAAAAAGGTAGTTGGCAAAGTTTGGCCAGTGTTGGCCATAGAAGCTTCAAACCGCCAAAACAAAGCCAACACTCACTTTTGTTGAATTTTTCTTGAGTCAATAACTAACCAATGGTAACACAAGATTTTTCAATGGTGGTCCAATTGACGGAACTCGAAAAGCTCGAGTCGTTTGTGATTTATGATTTTCCAAAGTATTAAAAAGAGAAAATTCATAACTCACAAACGAGCCTAGATATTTGAGTGAGATCAAGTGGAACACCTTTTAAATATCTTCTTGTACTATTCGTGAAGTTTGGGAACTTGCAAAATTAAAGAAAGAAGGGAGTTTGCAAAGTTTGGCCCGTTTTGGCCATAGAAGCTCCAAACCGCCAAAACCATGCCAACACCCACTTTTGTTCAACTTTTCTTTAGTCAAAAACTAACCAATGGTAACACAAGAATTGTAAAAGGTGTTCCAATTGACGGAACTCGAAAAGCTCGAGTCGTTTGTGATTTATGATTTTCCAAAGTATTAAAAAGAGAAAATTCATAACTCACAAACGAGGCTAGATTTTTAACTGAGATCAAGTGGAACACCTTTTAAATATCTTGTTGTACTATTCGTGATGTTTAGGGACTTGCAAACTTGAAGAAAGAAGGAAGTTCGCAAAGTGTGGCCCGTTTTGGCCCTAGAAGCTCCAAACCGCCAAAACCATGCCAACACCCACTTTTGTTCAACTTTTCTTGAGTCAAAAACTAATCGATGGTAACACAAGATTTCTAAAAGGTGTTCCAATTGATGGAACTCAAAAAGCTCGAGTCGTATGCGATTTATTATTTTCCAAATTATTAAAAAGAGAAAATTCATAACTCACAAACGAGCCTAGATATTTGAGTGAGATCAAGTGGAACACCTTTTAAATATCTTGTTGTACTATTCGTGAAGTTTGGGAACTTGCAAAATTAAAGAAAGAAGGGAGTTTGCAAAGTTTGGCCCGTTTTGGCCATAGAAGCTCCAAACCGCCAAAACCATGCCAACACCCACTTTTGTTCAACTTTTCTTGAGTCAAAAACTAATCGATGGTAACACAAGATTTCTAAAAGGTGTTCCAATTGATGGAACTCAAAAAGCTCGAGTCGTATGCGATTTATTATTTTCCAAATTATTAAAAAGAGAAAATTCATAACTCACAAACGAGCCTAGATATTTGAGTGAGATCAAGTGGAACACCTTTTAAATATCTTGTTGTACTATTCGTGATGTTTAGGGACTTGCAAACTTGAAGAAAGAAGGAAGTTCGCAAAGTGTGGCCCGTTTTGGCCCTAGAAGCTCCAAACCGCCAAAACCATGCCAACACCCACTTTTGTTCAACTTTTCTTGAGTCAAAAACTAATCGATGGTAACACAAGATTTCTAAAAGGTGTTCCAATTGATGGAACTCAAAAAGCTCGAGTCGTTTGCGATTTATTATTTTCCAAATTATTAAAAAGAGAAAATTCATAACTCACAAACGAGCCTAGATTTTTGAGTGAAATCAAGTGAAACACTATTTAAGTATGTTGTTGTACAATAAAGTGAAGTTTGGGAACTTGCAAAGATGTAGAAAGAAGGAAATTGGCAAAGTTTGGCCCGTTTTGGCCATAGAAGCTCCAAACCGCCAACACCCACTTTTGTTCAACTTTTCTTGAGTCGAAAACCAACCAATGGTAACACAAGATTTCTAAAAGGTGTTCCAATTAACGGAACTCGAAAAGCTCGAGTCGTTTGTGATTTATGATTTTCCAAAGTATTAAAAAGAGAAAAGTCTTAACTCACAAACTAGCCAAGATTTTTGAGTGAGATCAAGTGGAACACCTTTTAAATATCTTGTTGTACTATTGGTGAAGTTTGAGAACTTGCAAAGTTGTAGAAAGAAGAAGTTGGCAAAGTTTGGCCAGTTTTGGCCATAGAAGTTCCAAACCGCCAAAATAAAGCCAACACCCACTTTTGTTGTATTTTTCGTGATTCAAAAATTAACCAATGGTAACACAAGATTTCTCAATGGTGGTCCAATTGACGGAACTCGAAAAGCTCGAGTCGTTTGTAATTTATGATTTTCCAAAATATAAAAAACACAAAATTCATAACTCACAAACGATCGTAGATTTTTGAGTGACATCAGGTGATGTGAACGTAAAATACGTTCACAAAGTGCCTTTAATTACTGGATTTTGCTATTCCGAAACCTTAACTGTCTGTTTAATGTTTGTTTCCGTGTTTTTAGGGAAAATACCAGGAAAATGTTAATCTGCACAGAATAGGTGTATTTTGGAGGTTTTCAGCGTAAATCGGAAAGTCAACCGTGACTTTCATTTGTGGAATATAATATTGTACGAAGATTTCGGATTATTCCGAATCCCGACAATTTGTCGGCGAACCACCCCAAAAGGAGGCGCAACCACCACACGCGGTGGTGGAACACAATTCTAACCACCATCTTATTTTCTCTATTAATTATTCTTTTATATATTTATTTTATTTAAATTCTTTTATTATTATTTCTTTATCTTTCTTTTGTTTTATTATTTTACTTTTTCTTTTCTTTGTTTTCTTTTGTTTTTCTGTTTGCAGCCATGTTACCGGCCGGTTTCTCTCTTGGCCTTTCTCCATCTTTTGAGTTATTCTCTCCAGCAAATCACCGCACCATCACATACCACTTTCCTCCCTCACATGGTTTCAATTCCATTCAAGAACCAATCCAGCTGCATTTCCACTCTTGCCAGCATCTCCGGATCAGCTTTATTCCATTACCTCCTTCTCTGCGTTGGCCTTCCACTGCAATCACCACTTCCCTTCTCTATTTAAGGAGCTTCTGCACACATCCATCATCACCAATTCACAAAGCTCGCAGCCTTCAATCACAATTAATCAAGCCATGGCAGTAGCTCTCTTCACCACCATTGTGCTTCTTTGCAATTCAATTGAAATCCACCTCACGGCCTCACCATCCCTAGCTGCCAGGCCGCGTCTATTCCTCACGCCAATCTCAATTTCCATCTCCTCTGTTTACCTGCAATTACTCTACAATTTCTATTCTAATTATATTTGTTCTTCTTTTGCAGGTTTGGAAGCTCAAGCAACCCATGGCAGTCCATCGATGCTCATCACCAATTCCGGCAATTATCAATCACACAAGCAGCGACGCCGTGCCCAGCCACGCCGTTCTCTGACCCACTTCTCTGCTCGCAGCACCCAACTCGTGAAGCCCAGAAACCGGCGCTGCTCTCACCTAATCCGGCGTCTCCTCACCTCTGCCCGTGCTAAATCCCGTCCGGCTGCTCTCTGTTCCATCTCGGGCCGGCGTTTCTCCCTGCTGGATCCGACCCAATCTCAAGCCCGGGTTCGACGCTACTACCGTTGATTAGATGTAAAACCGCAGTCATTAAATTATTACCTAAATTCCTAACAGTTGTCGTTGTAAAGTATAATGGGAAATAAAGGTTTTTCCCACAGAAGATTGTTATATTTACTTTTTAATGTCACGAAAAATTAAATTAAATAAAGAATTATTATTAACAAGTATAAAGAATAAAGAATATATATATATATACAAAATTAAATGAACTATACAGTATTGTTTCTATTTACAAAAATATACATTATATACAAAAGTATTTTTGGGGGTTTTTGAGATTTTTGTAAACAATAAATAATTAAAAAGAAATATTTTTGGATTTTTTATTATTTTTGAAAACACATAAATATTGTTTTGAAGATTAACCAACTCCCTAGCCATGAATCCGAAACTAACACATGTAGAATGCCTACGCAGGTTATCATTCCCCAAATAAACTTCTCCCATGAAATCAACCTAGTGAACGCTCATCTAGATTAAACATTTAAACATGCAAAGGTAATTAATCTAAACATGTCTAACGCATAGAATAAGAGTTGTTAATTCAAGTGCGCGACCTAGCGAACGCTCGTCTATCCGCGATCCTTATTATTTAGTTTCAACATTAAAGATAAAACTAAACAAACAAAATTCACATAAGCTGCTAGAAGAATTAATCAACTTCAATCCAATTTATTACACAAAATAGAAAATAAACAAACAATAACATTTCCCAAAATTATTCACGAATAGTTAATTAAACAAAAATAAATTATAAATAAATAAACAGAGTTTGGGAAAAAATGTTACTGTTGTGTCCATGAAAATGGACACTTTGTCCGGCGAGCGAAGGTGGCGGACTCGGCTATTTAATCGGACTAATATTTTGGATGTGGCGGGTGCACGGGTGTAGAGATCAAATTTGGTTTGGACCATTTGGGCTTTTCTTCTCTTTTCTGGCCGGCCCCAAGCCCAAGCCTTGTGGCTTTGACTTTTCAAACAGCTGCCACGTCAGCATTAAGAGCTGCTCTCCTTCACGATTTCTGTTTCTTCTATTCTGTTTTTCTTCTTTTCTTCGCAGCGAGAGGGAGAGCAAGAGCGAGGGGAGCGATGAGTGGACTTGCAGGCGAGGAACGGCGGAGCTAGGATGAGCGGCGACCTCGGTGGCAGCAGAGAGACGACGCGATAGAGGCGGTGCTGGGCTGGGGACGTCGATGGTGATGGAAGTGCCGACGAACAGCAGCGTCGACGATGTTAGCAGCGGCGCGGGCAGAGATTAGATGGCCGGCAACGACGGCGTCGTCTTGGGTTTTTGGCGGTGAAGGCTTGGGACTCCGGGGCGATATGGATTCGACGGCGGTGATGCCGGATTGGCTGATTTGCAGCAGTGATTGAACGGCGCCGGTGACTGGGCAGCAGCGGCAAAAGATCGGGGACGCCGGCGCCGTGTGACTGACACGCCCAAAAGGAGCGTCAATTTAAAAAAATCCCTATCGGTAGTAGTATAGTGCATAGTAGGGTATCGTTCACAACGGAGATCAAAGGGTGTACCTAACAAAAATTGTCACAAGAATTAAATAAAATAAAAGAATTATTAACAAGTATAAAGTATAAATATATACATATGTACAAAGTAAAAAGGGGGTTAAAGAAATAAATTGAATGAAATAAATTAATTAAACTACAAAGAATAAATTAAATGAGATGGGATGAAACACAAAGTATATAAAGTTCAGCCACATATACATAAGTTTATTAATCATTGGACCGAAAATTAACCAAGTTCCCTAGCCATGAAACCGAAATTAACATATGTGGAAAGTTAGAAGCTAACCATTCCCCAAATAAAACCTCTCTACGAAAATTAACCTAAGTGAAAGCACCTAGATTAACCAATTAAACATGCCATCTTAGTCTAGAAAGCTAGCTAATCAAACCATATTTAACGCATAGAAAAGAGTTGTTAATTAAAGTGCGCGACCTAGCGAACGCTCGTCTATCCGCGATCCTTCTTATTTTGATTCCGACCCGTTTGATAAGCCTTTACTACTTGTGAATTAGAATTAAAACCCTAATTCTAGCACCAATTACATGCAATCATCTTAAGTTTCGAACCTCAAAACAAGAACACATAAAAGATTCAATAAAACCGAATCAAATAAACGGAGTCACATAAGCTGCTAGAAGAACTAATTAATTAGGATCTAACAATCAAATAAACTCATAAATATAGGCTGAAAATTATATAAATCATGTCATGTTAACTAATACAAAGAATAATCAAGCAACAAAGAGGAATTCATAAGAATAATTAAAGGAAAAGTCAGATTACACCATATGGAAAGTAGGAAGAACTCGAAGATCACAAACTCTTAAATCCTCACGCGAGTAACTCAAAAGCCGAGATTCCCAAGGTGATGATGATGGTGGTGATGATGGTTGATGGCTGGTGGTAATGGTGTAAACAGCTCCCCTCCTCCTTGAAGACTTGAAAACCCTAAATACTAGAGAATGGAAAATATGATGTGAGATGGAGAAGAGAAAGAGGAGGGTTTGTCCCTCCCCATTGGGGTGTGTTTGAAGAGAAGAATGAGGCTGCTATTTATAGGAGAATGGAGAGGAAGAAGAAGACAATGAAAGAAATAAAGAAAGAAAAGGAAGAGAAGTGGAATTTAAGTGGGAGATAAAGAAATGGTGAGTGGAATGGTGGAAATGTAGTCATATGGCAATTAACCATTTATTTAAATAAAAGAAATCAAACACTAATAGTGTGGGAAGAAAGCAACAAATATGGGTTGGTGAGATGGATGGAAAAATGGGGGTGAGTGGAGCATTGAGAATAAAGAAGAAGAAAGAATTAGAAAGTAGGCAGCACTGAGCTATGCCCACTTAGAACGGAATAATTGAAGTTTGAACGGTTGGATGATTCTGAAATTTGAATCCAGAATATCTAACACACACGTGCATTGTGCATCAAAAATACAGCTGGATCCAACGGTTGAATTAGGAGATATGGGCTTCCAAAGTTGACAGATCTGCACAGGCAGATTGTCCGAAAATGGGCTTGGACCTTTCCTTCATGCTTTGTGGACTTGGGCCTTCCTTCATGGATTTGGGCCTTCATCTTGGGCTTGGGCTTTCATCTTGGGCTTGGGCCTTCATCTTGGGCCTCACGGCAGCGCACCTCTTAATGGGCCTCGAAAAAGCCCATTAGACTTCGTAAATTTCCAACACTTTGCTTACTCTCCTCAACTTATCTTCTTTTCTCTTTATTTGCAATAGGAAACCTACAAACACAAAAACTAAATAAATAACACAAATTTATGAGAAACTAACAACAAAAATGTAGAGAAATTGATATAAAAAGTTGTACAATTATGCACCTATCAAATACCCCCACACTTAACTTTTGCTAGTCCCTTAGCAACACAAAACTTAAAACAGAACAACACAAAACAGAAAAGGGAAACACAAAACATATATTCTTTCCAACCATAACCCTCAGCGAGTTCACAAGAGTTATAATCAGGAGAATAAAAATTACATACCAAGGCTAACGAATTTGCTAAGTATTTAACATGTACATCTCATTCATGCTCGGGTGAGTGTGTGAAAACCAAGTGTACAATTAATCTCATGCAATCCAATAGGCACATCGAAACAACATTAACCACTAAACCTCACAATGATCACTAAATATTTCCGCTCAGTGTTTAGGGTTAAGTGTTTACTCTCATAACAATTGCACAAGTAATGTTCCCATAGGCTTGCTCATTAACCAACTATCTACAATTAATCCACAAATCATTAGATCATAAGGACTTTCAATGGTGAAATGGGGGCCAAAGGGTGAATGGTGAATGATGAATGAAGGGATTGGAAATGAAAAAATGTTTCACATGTTTGCAAGACAAATCAACGACTTTGAAACTCATACCTATGCTATACCCGAAACAACTTTCTTATTCTCCTCCAACCTTTTATTGAAAATAATACAAGAAAATAACTCTCTTTTTTTTTTTTTTTTTTTTTTTCTATATATTTTTTTTGAGGAACTTTATTCCTTCTTTTTGTTTTTGATTTTTTTTTCTTTCTTTGAACAAATACAACAAAATAAAATGCACCCCCACACTTGCCTTTTGATATACTACCAAACAAATCCGAAGCATAAGAACATAAGAAGTCACTATCATCGTCTTGCAAACATAATAAAACAAGGGTGAGATGGTGTGGGTGAACAAAAGAAAAGGCTAATGAGTGTTTAGTTCAAAAGGGGATTCTTAAAGTTCGTGTTTAGATGGATGGTGAATATTTTGGCCATGGTGCTCAACTAATGCCTTACTCATTTCCAATTCATCACAGATTAATAAAATGTTTCAAGTAGTCTTTGAGCAAGTTCTAGGTTCAAAACTCATGAATTGTGCACACATGAAGAACGAGTAAATGTATGAATTATGCATACATGTGAATATTCAATAGGCTCAAATCCTCACAGTTTCTGGGTATGCATGACAATGTATGTTTAAATGTGCTTCTTGGATTGCAATCAATTAATCGAAACAGGTTATGTGAACATTGAATTTCGAGCAATCACAAGTTATGCAAATTAAATTCAAAGCAAAATACATAAAGTCTTAGCATATAATCAATATTATCCTAATCACAACAAAGTAAACTCAATTCATCCTTGGGATTGGAAAGAACAAAGCACAAAATACAAATAAACACACAAAAAGAAGCAAATATTTTTGTAATTTTTGATTGTTTGATTTTTTTTATTGTTTTTTAAATGATATAGCTCAAATAAACAAACAAGCACTTTCTAAGACTCGATAGCTCCAAAGCTAGTGCGAAACAAACGAGCTTACATAACTAAACATTTATTTTTTACTTAAATTTTTAAGTTTTGAAATTTTTGATTTTTTTTTTGATTTTTTTTTTAAAAGGTGCTACCTTACCCCCACACTTGAATCTAACATTGTCCTCAATGTTTGACAAATATTTACTGTAATGAAAAATTCAAGCATGGTGATTTATTTGAAAAATAAATAAATAAACCAAAATAAAAGAAACACTATACAAACAGAAAACAAAAAGTAAAACAACAATTTTTTTTTTAAACCAAATTTTCTATATTTTGTTTTACACGAAATAAAAAAAACAAACAATTAACAAGAGTGAGAAAAAGAAAACTCCCTTTGAGGACTCCCGAGGATAACCGGAATACACCATCAAGACACCAACCTCAAGGCTCTCCGGCCTTGACTTCCAAACGTTAGCTCCAAGTGCATAATGGTATAATTTCCGATAAACCCGGATTATTTCCTATACAAAATAAAAAGGTTAGTAATAAATTTACAAAATAAAAACAAAATATTTACAAAGTTAGAAATATGTCACAAATTATCTATACAAAATGAATGAATAAATTTTCCTATGTCTACGTATATTTTATTTACACAATACACTTAAGTGTACAAAAATATTTTCCTTTGCCTGAATATAGTTGAAAAAAAATGAAAGTTGATTCCAAGCGGTAACTCAAGGTGGACTTACGGCCTAGGTGCAATGCCTTGACTTAAATGACTTTCCGTGTTTTCAGAAGGCGAATGGCCAGATCACAAGAGATAAGCGAGAGGCAGGATTCATTTAGTGGACTAGTCCTCTGAATCCAATTTTACAAACCCGTCACCCAGGGTCTCGATCATATCTAGACACCATTCATATGCCCCTTACTCAGTTGAGAAAGCACTTAAGTGTTCGACAATTCTCCAAGTGTTAATAAAGGCCGCCCTCAACCTCAAATAACCTTACGGTAAAAATGAAGGGTTTAGGCCAATATTAACAAAAGGACCTTACCTATTTCCGTTCAAGTTACAACTTACAACAACAAAAAAATAATCAACTATATAAAAGACACCTAAATAAATTACTAAGTGTAACAAAATATGAACAAGTATTAAAAACAAGTAATAACAACAACTATTCACAAGTAATATAGACAAGTAATATAAACAAGTAATATGAACAGTTAAAAAAAATAGTAAAATTATAAACAATAAAAAGTAAACAGTAATTATATACAAGTAATAAAAACAGTAATAATTACAAAAAATTATAAACAGTATTCACAAAAAAAAATATTAGGTTAGGAATATTTTCAATCCACGTCGACGGCGCCAAAAATTGACACGCCCAAAAGGAGCATCAATTTAAAAAAAACCCTATCGGTAGTAGTATAGTGCATAGTAGGGTATCGTTCACAACGGAGATCAAAGGGTGTACCTAACAAAAATTGTCACAAGAATTAAATAAAATAAAAGAATTATTAACAAGTATAAAGTATAAATATATACATATGTACAAAGTAAAAAGGGGGTTAAAGAAATAAATTGAATGAAATAAATTAATTAAACTACAAAGAATAAATTAAATGAGATGGGATGAAACACAAAGTATATAAAGTTCAGCCACATATACATAAGTTTATTAATCATTGGACCGAAAATTAACCAAGTTCCCTAGCCATGAAACCGAAATTAACATATGTGGAAAGTTAGAAGCTAACCATTCCCCAAATAAAACCTCTCTACGAAAATTAACCTAAGTGAAAGCACCTAGATTAACCAATTAAACATGTCATCTTAGTCTAGAAAGCTAGCTAATCAAACCATATTTAACGCATAGAAAAGAGTTGTTAATTAAAGTGCGCGACCTAGCGAACGCTCGTCTATCCGCGATCCTTCTTATTTTGATTCCGACCCGTTTGATAAGCCTTTACTACTTGTGAATTAGAATTAAAACCCTAATTCTAGCACCAATTACATGCAATCATCTTAAGTTTCGAACCTCAAAACAAGAACACATAAAAGATTCAATAAAACCGAATCAAATAAACGGAGTCACATAAGCTGCTAGAAGAACTAATTAATTAGGATCTAACAATCAAATAAACTCATAAATATAGGCTGAAAATTATATAAATCATGTCATGTTAACTAATACAAAGAATAATCAAGCAACAAAGAGGAATTCATAAGAATAATTAAAGGAAAAGTCAGATTACACCATATGGAAAGTAGGAAGAACTCGAAGATCACAAACTCTTAAATCCTCACGCGAGTAACTCAAAAGCCGAGATTCCCAAGGTGATGATGATGGTGGTGATGATGGTTGATGGCTGGTGGTAATGGTGTAAACAGCTCCCCTCCTCCTTGAAGACTTGAAAACCCTAAATACTAGAGAATGGAAAATATGATGTGAGATGGAGAAGAGAAAGAGGAGGGTTTGTCCCTCCCCATTGGGGTGTGTTTGAAGAGAAGAATGAGGCTGCTATTTATAGGAGAATGGAGAGGAAGAAGAAGACAATGAAAGAAATAAAGAAAGAAAAGGAAGAGAAGTGGAATTTAAGTGGGAGATAAAGAAATGGTGAGTGGAATGGTGGAAATGTAGTCATATGGCAATTAACCATTTATTTAAATAAAAGAAATCAAACACTAATAGTGTGGGAAGAAAGCAACAAATATGGGTTGGTGAGATGGAGGGAAAAATGGGGGTGAGTGGAGCATTGAGAATAAAGAAGAAGAAAGAATTAGAAAGTAGGCAGCACTGAGCTATGCCCACTTAGAACGGAATAATTGAAGTTTGAACGGTTGGATGATTCTGAAATTTGAATCCAGAATATCTAACACACACGTGCATTGTGCATCAAAAATACAGCTGGATCCAACGGTTGAGTTAGGAGATATGGGCTTCCAAAGTTGACAGATCTGCACAGGCAGATTGTCCGAAAATGGGCTTGGACCTTTCCTTCATGCTTTGTGGACTTGGGCCTTCATCTTGGGCTTGGGCCTTCATCTTGGGCCTCACGGCAGCGCACCTCTTAATGGGCCTCGAAAAAGCCCATTAGACTTCGTAAATTTCCAACACTTTGCTTACTCTCCTCAACTTATCTTCTTTTCTCTTTATTTGCAATAGGAAACCTACAAACACAAAAACTAAATAAATAACACAAATTTATGAGAAACTAACAACAAAAATGTAGAGAAATTGATATAAAAAGTTGTACAATTATGCACCTATCAAATACCCCCACACTTAACTTTTGCTAGTCCCTTAGCAACACAAAACTTAAAACAGAACAACACAAAACAGAAAAGGGAAACACAAAACATATATTCTTTCCAACCATAACCCTCAGCGAGTTCACAAGAGTTATAATCAGGAGAATAAAAATTACATACCAAGGCTAACGAATTTGCTAAGTATTTAACATGTACATCTCATTCATGCTCGGGTGAGTGTGTGAAAACCAAGTGTACAATTAATCTCATGCAATCCAATAGGCACATCGAAACAACATTAACCACTAAACCTCACAATGATCACTAAATATTTCCGCTCAGTGTTTAGGGTTAAGTGTTTACTCTCATAACAATTGCACAAGTAATGTTCCCATAGGCTTGCTCATTAACCAACTATCTACAATTAATCCACAAATCATTAGATCATAAGGACTTTCAATGGTGAAATGGGGGCCAAAGGGTGAATGGTGAATGATGAATGAAGGGATTGGAAATGAAAAAATGTTTCACATGTTTGCAAGACAAATCAACGACTTTGAAACTCATACCTATGCTATACCCGAAACAACTTTCTTATTCTCCTCCAACCTTTTATTGAAAATAATACAAGAAAATAACTCTTTTTTGGTTTCTTCTCTCTTTTTTTTTCTATATATTTTTTTTGAGGAACTTTATTCCTTCTTTTTGTTTTTGATTTTTTTTTTTCTTTCTTTGAACAAATACAACAAAATAAAATGCACCCCCACACTTGCCTTTTGATATACTACCAAACAAATCCGAAGCATAAGAACATAAGAAGTCACTATCATCGTCTTGCAAACATAATAAAACAAGGGTGAGATGGTGTGGGTGAACAAAAGAAAAGGCTAATGAGTGTTTAGTTCAAAAGGGGATTCTTAAAGTTCGTGTTTAGATGGATGGTGAATATTTTGGCCATGGTGCTCAACTAATGCCTTACTCATTTCCAATTCATCACAGATTAATAAAATGTTTCAAGTAGTCTTTGAGCAAGTTCTAGGTTCAAAACTCATGAATTGTGCACACATGAAGAACGAGTAAATGTATGAATTATGCATACATGTGAATATTCAATAGGCTCAAATCCTCACAGTTTCTGGGTATGCATGACAATGTATGTTTAAATGTGCTTCTTGGATTGCAATCAATTAATCGAAACAGGTTATGTGAACATGGAATTTCGAGCAATCACAAGTTATGCAAATTAAATTCAAAGCAAACTACATAAAGTCTTAGCATATAATCAATATTATCCTAATCACAACAAAGTAAACTCAATTCATCCTTGGGATTGGAAAGAACAAAGCACAAAATACAAATAAACACACAAAAAGAAGCAAATATTTTTGTAATTTTTGATTTTTTGATTTTTTTGATTTTTTTAAAATGATATAGCTCAAATAAACAAACAAGCACTTTCTAAGACTCGATAGCTCCAAAGCCAGTGCGAAACAAACGAGCTTACATAACTAAACATTTATTTTTTACGGAAATTTTTAAGTTTTGAAATTTTTGAATTTTTTTTGATTTTTTTTAAAAGATGCTACCTTACCCCCACACTTGAATCTAACATTGTCCTCAATGTTTGACAAATATTTACTGTAATGAAAAATTCAAGCATGGTGATTTATTTGAAAAATAAATAAATAAACCAAAATAAATGAAACACTATACAAACAGAAAACAAAAAGTAAAACAACAATTTTTTTTTTAAACCAAATTTTCTATATTTTGTTTTACACGAACTAAAAAAAACAAACAATTAACAAGAGTGAGAAAAAGAAAACTCCCTTTGAGGACTCCCGAGGATAACCGGAATACACCATCAAGACACCAACCTCAAGGCTCTCCGGCCTTGACTTCCAAACGTTAGCTCCAAGTGCATAATGGTATAATTTCTGATAAACCCGGATTATTTCCTATACAAAATTAAAAATTTAGTAATAAAATTTACAAAATAAATACAAAATATTTACAATGTTAAAAAAAATATGTCACAAATTATCTATACAAAATGAATGAATAAATTTTCCTATGTCTACGTATATTTTATTTACACAATACACTTAAGTGTACAAAAATATTTTCCTTTGCCTGAATATAGTTGAAAAAAATGAAAGTTGATTCCAAGCGGTAACTTAAGGTGGACTTACGGCCTAGGTGCAATGCCTTGACATAAATGACTTTCCGTGTTTTCAGAAGGCGAATGGCCAGATCATATGAGAATAAGCGAGGGGCAGGATTCATTTAGTGGACTAGTCCTCTCGAATCCAATTTTACAAACCCGTCACCCGGGGTCTCGATCATATCTAGACACCATTCATATGCCCCTTACTCAGTTGAGAAAGCACTTAAGTGTTCGACAATTCTCCAAGTGTTAATAAAGGCCGCCCTCAACCTCAAATAACCTTACGGTAAAAATGAAGGGTTTAGGCCAATATTAACAAAAGGACCTTACCTATTTCCGTTCAAGTTACAACTTACAACAACAAAAAAATAATCAACTATATAAAAGACACCTAAATAAATTACTAAGTGTAACAAAATATGAACAAGTATTAAAAACAAGTAATAACAACAACTATTCACAAGTAATATAGACAAGTAATATAAACAAGTAATATGAACAGTTAAAAAAAATAGTAAAATTATAAACAATAAAAAGTAAACAGTAATTATATACAAGTAATAAAAACAGTAATAATTACAAAAAATTATAAACAGTATTCACAAAAAAAAATATTAGGTTAGGAATATTTTCAATCCACGTTGACGGCGCCAAAAATTGACACGCCCAAAAGGAGCGTCAATTTAAAAAAATCCCTATCGGTAGTAGTATAGTGCATAGTAGGGTATCGTTCACAACGGAGATCAAAGGGTGTACCTAACAAAAATTGTCACAAGAATTAAATAAAATAAAAGAATTATTAACAAGTATAAAGTATAAATATATACATATGTACAAAGTAAAAAGGGGGTTAAAGAAATAAATTGAATGAAATAAATTAATTAAACTACAAAGAATAAATTAAATGAGATGGGATGAAACACAAAGTATATAAAGTTCAGCCACATATACATAAGTTTATTAATCATTGGACCGAAAATTAACCAAGTTCCCTAGCCATGAAACCGAAATTAACATATGTGGAAAGTTAGAAGCTAACCATTCCCCAAATAAAACCTCTCTACGAAAATTAACCTAAGTGAAAGCACCTAGATTAACCAATTAAACATGCCATCTTAGTCTAGAAAGCTAGCTAATCAAACCATATTTAACGCATAGAAAAGAGTTGTTAATTAAAGTGCGCGACCTAGCGAACGCTCGTCTATCCGCGATCCTTCTTATTTTGATTCCGACCCGTTTGATAAGCCTTTACTACTTGTGAATTAGAAATTAAAACCCTAATTCTAGCACCAATTACATGCAATCATCTTAAGTTTCGAACCTCAAAACAAGAACACATAAAAGATTCAATAAAACCGAATCAAATAAACGGAGTCACATAAGCTGCTAGAAGAACTAATTAATTAGGATCTAACAATCAAATAAACTCATAAATATAGGCTGAAAATTATATAAATCATGTCATGTTAACTAATACAAAGAATAATCAAGCAACAAAGAGGAATTCATAAGAATAATTAAAGGAAAAGTCAGATTACACCATATGGAAAGTAGGAAGAACTCGAAGATCACAAACTCTTAAATCCTCACGCGAGTAACTCAAAAGCCGAGATTCCCAAGGTGATGATGATGGTGGTGATGATGGTTGATGGCTGGTGGTAATGGTGTAAACAGCTCCCCTCCTCCTTGAAGACTTGAAAACCCTAAATACTAGAGAATGGAAAATATGATGTGAGATGGAGAAGAGAAAGAGGAGGGTTTGTCCCTCCCCATTGGGGTGTGTTTGAAGAGAAGAATGAGGCTGCTATTTATAGGAGAATGGAGAGGAAGAAGAAGACAATGAAAGAAATAAAGAAAGAAAAGGAAGAGAAGTGGAATTTAAGTGGGAGATAAAGAAATGGTGAGTGGAATGGTGGAAATGTAGTCATATGGCAATTAACCATTTATTTAAATAAAAGAAATCAAACACTAATAGTGTGGGAAGAAAGCAACAAATATGGGTTGGTGAGATGGAGGGAAAAATGGGGGTGAGTGGAGCATTGAGAATAAAGAAGAAGAAAGAATTAGAAAGTAGGCAGCACTGAGCTATGCCCACTTAGAACGGCATAATTGAAGTTTGAACGGTTGGATGATTCTGAAATTTGAATCCAGAATATCTAACACACACGTGCATTGTGCATCAAAAATACAGCTGGATCCAACGGTTGAGTTAGGAGATATGGGCTTCCAAAGTTGACAGATCTGCACAGGCAGATTGTCCGAAAATGGGCTTGGACCTTTCCTTCATGCTTTGTGGACTTGGGCCTTCATCTTGGGCTTGGGCCTTCATCTTGGGCCTCACGGCAGCGCACCTCTTAATGGGCCTCGAAAAAGCCCATTAGACTTCGTAAATTTCCAACACTTTGCTTACTCTCCTCAACTTATCTTCTTTTCTCTTTATTTGCAATAGGAAACCTACAAACACAAAAACTAAATAAATAACACAAATTTATGAGAAACTAACAACAAAAATGTAGAGAAATTGATATAAAAAGTTGTACAATTATGCACCTATCAGTGACTGGGCTTGATGCGAACCTGCAAAAGAAGAACACAAGATTAGTGGTGAGTGATTAATTGATTCATGGGTAAATTGAGCAGAGAATAGATAGAATCATATTGAGATGCCGGCTTGGGCTTGTGATGCCAACGGTGATGGGTTCTTGTGGTGATCTGATGAAGACAGAGAAGATGATGGTGGTGGTTTTGTGGTTTATGATTGCAGGTTTGGCATTGGCAGAGAGCTGCCATGGTAGTGGTGGCGTGAGAGGATCGGTGGGGTGATTGTGAATGAGATGGTGATGAGTGATTATGGAATTGTGCCGTGAGGGACAGAGGGAAGAGAGGACTGGTTGTTGATGATTTCAGTTTGCAGGGGCTTCCTTAAATAGTGAAGGAAAGGGAAGAAGCAGCCAACGGAGAGGGAATATGCAGTGATGGTGGAGAAGTTTGGTGAAGCTAGAAGCCAAGAGGGAGGTGCCGGCAGTGGAGGAAAACCAGGGGAATATGGACTGTAGCTGGAGTGGGCGGCTCAGTGGAGTGAGGATGGTGATGAAGAATCGTGAACATGGAAGCTGCCAAGAGAAAACAAAGACAAAACAAATAAAATAAAAATAACAAAAAGAAATAAAAAGAAATAATTAATAAAATAAAATAAAATAAAAGAAATAAATAAAATAACAATGAAATAATTATAAAAGAAATATGTAAAATAAATAAACATAAAATATAAACAAGGGAAAATAAGATGGAGATTTAATTTGTGTTTCGCCACCGCGTGTGGTGGTTGCGCCGCCTTATGTGGTGGTTCGCCGACAAAATTGTCGGGATTCGGAACGGTTTCCGAAATCTTCGTACATTATTTTATTCCACAAATGAAAGTCACGGTTGACTTTCCGATTTACGCTGAAAACCTCCAAAGTTCACCTTTGTGTTGAATTTAGCATTTTCCTGGTATTTTCCCTAAAAACACAAAAACAAATATTAAACAAACAATTAAGCTTTCGGAATAGCAAAATCCAGTAATTAAAGGCACTTTGTGAACGTATTTTACGTTCACATCACACCCCTACACTTGAACTATTGCTAGTCCTCTAGCAAACACATAACAAAACAACACAAAACAGAAAGGGAAACACAAAACAGACGGTCTTTCCAACCATAATCCTCAGCGAGTTCGAAAGAATTTATAATCAAGAGAATACAAATTATATAACAAGGCTAAAGAATTTGCTAAGCATTTAATATGTACATCTCATTTATGCTCGGGTGTGTGTGTGAAAACCAAGTATACAATTAATGTCAAACAATCCAATAGGCACAGATGAACAACATTAACCACTAAACCTCACAAGATTCACTAATTATTTCCGCTCAGTGTTTAGGGTTAAGTTTTTACTCTCAAAACAATTACACAAGTAGTGTTCCCATATGCTTGCTCATTAACCAACTCTCTACAATTAATCCACAAATCATTAAATCATAAGGGCTTTTAGGGTGAAACAGGGGTCAAAGGGTGAATGGTGAATAGTGAATGGTGAATGATGAATGAAGGGACTGGAAATGAAAAATGTTTCACATGTTTGCAAGACAAATCAACGACTTTGAAACTCATACATATGCTAAACCCGAAACAACTTTCTTATTCTCCTCCAACCTTTTATTGAAATTAATATAAGAAAATAACTCTATTTTTTTGGAATTTCTCTTTCTTTCCTTTTTTTCTTTTTTTTTTCTTTTTTTTTTCTTTGAGGAATTTATTCCTTCTTTTTATTTCTGATTTTTTTTTCTTTCTTTCTTTGAACAAATACAACAAAATAAATACACCCCCACACTTGCCTTTTGGTAAACTACCATACAAATCCGAAGCATAAAAACATAAGAAGTCACTATCATCGTCTTGCAAACATAAATAAAACAAGGGTGAAATGGTGTGGGTGAACAAAAGAAACGGCTAATGAGTGTTTAGTTCAAAAGGGGATCCTAAAGTTCGTGTTTAGATGGATGGTGAATACTTTGGCCATGGTGCTCAACTAATGCCTTACTCATTTCTAATTCATCACAGATTAATAAAAAGTTTCAAGAGGTCTCTGAGCAAGTTCTAGGTTCAAAACTCATGAATTGTGCACACATGAAGAACGAGTAAATGTATGAATGATGCATACATGTGAATATACAATAGGCTCAAGTCCTCACATTTTCTGGGTATGCATGACAATGTATGTTTAAATGTGCTTCTAGGATTGCAATCAATTAATCGAAACAGGTTATGTGAACAAGAAATTTCGAGCAATCATAAGTTATGCAAATTAAATCCAAAGCAATACACACAGCCTTAGCATATAACCAACATTTTCCAAATCATAACAATTAAACTCAATTCATCATCGGGATTGGAAAGAAAACAACACATATAACACAAATAAACACACAAAAACACAAAACAGAAACAAATATTTTTGTAATTTTTGATTTTTTGATTTTTTTTTTCAATTTACGTAACAATACGTGACCACAGTGACTTACTAAGTGCAATGGTAGGTTCAACGCTACCAAGGGAGTAAGTATGATTTAGTCGATATATTGTTACAGTAGAAAACAAAAACAAGTAAATTATTTTTTTGAATTTTTGAATTTTTCAAATTTTTTTCTTTTCTTTTCAATAAATCTTCCCCCCACACTTGAATTAAACATTGTCCTCAATGTTAGACAGATATTTCACGAAAATGAAAAATTCAAGCATGATTATTGAATTTAAACACACAAACTAAAATAAACCGAAGTAAACACACAAACAGAAATAAACACAAAACAATTAACTAAATGAAAAGGGAAACAGAAAGACTCCCCTTTGAAGATCGTGATGCTCCTCCCGAAGCAAGTCACCAACAGTCACAAACAAGGCTAGCAGGGCCTTGCATCCAACGTTTTCTCCTCAATTGACTGCGGCTCTGATCCTTTGAAGTGTGTCCTGGACAAGGGTTGTTGCCGACTCCACGGCAGACTTGGCTGATGTAGCCTTCACTGAGATCTGGAACACTATAGTCAGCAGTGTTCCGTCAAGAATAGCTCCGGATACGTTAGGCAGAATGGAGAAGCCAGAAGACATAAGCGGAAATGGCTCCGGTTGAACTCCAGATAGCAAACACTGGAAAATGGAATGGTTAATCGGCGCATATATCACAGACGACCCTGTTGCATCGGTGCAACACTCCTGAAGGATGAGGAAGTCGTTGTGACTATCTATAGCGAGCACCGAGATCTGGTTCCGCGGGTCAAGACCGATGGTAAAGTTTGCTAGCACACGCACCGAGCTGTCCATCGACATACTATCCCACATTGGTCTCGTCTGAACGTCTTTGAGGAACTCAAAGATCCTGGTGTGATGAGATAGATGAACGACGGAACAACCAGCAGTACGATTGACTCCAGGGGGCTTGCTCGGATCACCCCTTCTCTTGTTGGTCCTGACCTCCATTCGAGTGTCCCTTGTTCGGTTCGAACAAGTCCAATGGTGGTACGTGGAGTTGCTGATGTCGTTGAAGAAACAGATCGTCATCTGTTTTGCCATTTCCGCAAGTCCTCTTCTTCCTTCAAGAGAAATAATCGAGTCACCGGGTGAAGAGTGGATACCTGTGGCGCACATGTAGCGCTCGGCTTGTCGTTGGAGAGTTGAGATCCAACGCTTTGCACCAAAAGCGAACCCTGAATGAACGAAAGGTTCGAAAATGGCCTTCATCTCCTTCTCGCGCACATCCACGTGCTCCACCCAAGTGACCAAGGAAGATCCATTATGAAGATCACGTATTAGGCATCCGGAGGGGCGTTTTCGGAAAATCGATCTCACGGAAGGCTTTGGATTGGAACGCAATTCATCCACGGAGACATCCACGACGACCCAACTTCCATCCAGTTGTTGGTGAGAGTACCGAACGAACTGGACTTCACGAGTTGAAACGAGGTGAGATGGCACCAGAAACTCGGCCGACATCACCTGCATATGCTCCTCGTAGCCTTCTTCGTTGTTGGACGATAAGATCTCCAACGTTTTGGCGTTTGTGATCATGCTACAGAAGACGGGCAACCATCGACCAACATCCATGAGAATTTGAACGATGGTGGTCGGATAAAGGTGAATGGTTGTCGAGTGTCTCGACGATTCGGCTTTGAAGTACGGAGCAGGTTCAGCACGTTGAAACACTCGCAAGTACTCGGCCCTATGAAGAGTCTCGGGATGAATAGACGTGTCGGGAGTCGGTGAAGTTATCCACAAAGGAAATCCGGCAGTGGCCATGAGCAGGAGCTCGTCTTTGGCCTTGCGAGCGATATCCGAGATCAAGTCGGTGTGGACTCCGACAAGATCATGAGCAGGTCCGGGAAGGGTGTCAGATGGCAAAGGTATGGATGGGCGCTCGACTAGGGTAGGCATGAGGCTCCGCACATCCCGTCTCAAGTGGTCCATGTCGATGGAATCGTCGGACAACTCGAGAATAGGCTCTTGTTGTGGAGGAACAACTTCGAGCCTTCGCCTTGGCACATCTGAGTGCGGAACAGGACCTCCGCAATTGGGACATATGCCGCTGTGGAGAGCATCGACGAGTCTTTGATTCTGCATTTGAAGCTCCTCGTTCTTGCTCACCAGCTGATCGTTTCTTTTCTCTAGCTCGGCAATACGCTGCTCGGAAGACTGGATACCGAACTTCTTCCTATTTCTCGACCCCCAATAATAGACTTGGTCCTCCTCTAGTCCGATTTTTGGACCAAATCTTTCTCGTTGTGGTTTGGTGGGGTGAGAATACACCGCAAAGAAAGCCGCAAGTGCATCTCTCTGAGCTTTGCTGTACTTCGACCTCGGAAGTCTCCTATAGACGGGAGCGGCTTCCGGCTCGATAGGTGGATCAGCAACCAAGATTGGTGCTTGGGGTAGTGGTTGCGGTTGTGGTAGTGGCTCGGTCGGCATGCTAGCATCGGCGCTATTGAGCATGCTCGGTGGAATTATTTCAGCCAAGCCTTCAAAGATGGGTTCTCTCGAAGGACCCGCCCGAAACAAGTCGCCGAAAGAATTGACTCTTTTGGCCATTTCGGGTTGGGAAGGGAGGATAACTTTACGGGAATTAGGGAGGTTTTCGGGAAAAGCGAAGAACACGAAGAACACACGAGAGAGAAAACGAGAGAGAGAGAGAGAGAGTCTAAGGGAAAACGTGTGAAATGCCTAAGGAAACTAGCGCAAACGAAGGGAAGGGAAGGAACGGACGCACGCTCGCACACGTGCCACGGACGGAAGACCCGCAAATTGTGGATCGGGCGACGAAAGTCGTAAAGTCTACGTAGACACGCACGCGGTTTATTAAACAATTCGGCCGACGCAAAAGTCGTGCGTCGGCCCAATCACATTTTTTTTTTTGATTTTCGATTTTTTATTTTTTTTTTATTTTTTTAATACTTTACGAAAAGTCGTAAAGTGAACAGTGAAAACGCGTAGCACACGCGCTTGCCGACACTTTAAACGGGCCTGGGCCATCGGAATGGTCTGGGCCTTAAAGTGGGCCTGGGCCAAAGAAATCTCCGGCCCATTATTGGTGGGCTTAAACTAATGGGCCTAAAAACGAACAGGCCCGACACACTAAATGGGCTTGGGTTACGGGTTTTGGGCTTCGTGAATGACACGAGCCCAATGGGCTAAAATTTTTATTTTTTATTTTTTTGTTTTTATTTTACGAAACCTAAAACCCTAACCGATTACACAAACGGGCCTAGAGCCCAATAACAAACAAACTAACTAACAAGCCCAAAACAAATTATATGAACAGTAATTATAAACAGTAAAAATAAATAATTTCAAAACAGTAAAACAAAAACAAACACTCTTTTTTTTTATTTACAATTACAAATTTTCTATTTTTTTTTTATTTTTTTATTTTTTTTTTAAATCAAATAAATAACGAGAGTGAAAAGAAAACTTACCTTTTTACTCCCGAGGAAACCGAAAATCACCAACAAGACATCAACCTCAAGGTTTTTCAACCTTGACTTCCTAAACGTATGCTCCGATGTATGTGGTAAAATTTCCGATAAACCCGGATTATTTCCTATACAAAATAAAAAGGTTAGTAATAAATTTACAAAATAAAAACAAAATATTTACAAAGTTAAAAATGTATAACAAATTATCTATACAAAATGAATGAATAAAATTTCCTATGTCTATGTATATTTTATGTCTACGTATATTCCTATGTCTACGTATATTTTATTTACACAAAAATATTTTCTTTTGCCTGAATATAGTTGAAAAAAAATGAAAGTTGATTCCAAGCGGTAACTCAAGGTGGACTTACGGCCTAGGTGCAATGCCTTGACTTAAATGACTTTCCGTGTTTTCAGAAGGCGAATGGCCAGATCACAAGAGATAAGCGAGAGGCAGGATTCATTTAGTGGACAAGTCCTCTGAATCCAATTTTACAAACCCGTCACCCAGAGTCTTGATCATATCTAGACACCATTCATGTGCCCCTTACTCAGTTGAGAAAGCACTTAAGTGTTCGACAATTCTCCAAGTGTTAATAAAGGCCGCCCTCAACCTCAAATAACCTTACGGTAAAAATGAAGGGTTTAGGCCAATATTAACAAAAGGACCTTACCTAATCCGTTCAAGTTACAACTTACAACAACAAAAAATAATCAACTATATAAAAGACACCTAAATATAATTACTAAGTGTAAAAATATAAACAAGTATAATCAAGTGAGTATAAATAAAATTAACAAGTATTATTTACAAATAGTAAAAAGTCAATAGTCAACAGTCAAAAAGTCAACAGTAAAAAGTCAAAAGTAAATAGTAAAAACAATCCCCGGCGAGCCGGCGCCAAAATGATTAGCCGTTAAACCGCAGTCATTAAATTATTACCTAAATTCCTAACAGTTGTCGTTGTAAAGTATAATGGGAAATAAAGGTTTTTCCCACAGAAGATTGTTATATTTACTTTTTAATGTCACGAAAAATTAAATTAAATAAAGAATTATTATTAACAAGTATAAAGAATAAAGAATATATATATATATACAAAATTAAATGAACTATACAGTATTGTTTCTATTTACAAAAATATACATTATATACAAAAGTATTTTTGGGGGTTTTTGAGATTTTTGTAAACAATAAATAATTAAAAAGAAATATTTTTGGATTTTTTATTATTTTTGAAAACACATAAATATTGTTTTGAAGATTAACCAACTCCCTAGCCATGAATCCGAAAGTAACACATGTAGAATGCCTACGCAGGTTATCATTCCCCAAATAAACTTCTCCCATGAAATCAACCTAGTGAACGCTCATCTAGATTAAACATTTAAACATGCAAAGGTAATTAATCTAAACATGTCTAACGCATAGAATAAGAGTTGTTAATTCAAGTGCGCGACCTAGCGAACGCTCGTCTATCCGCGATCCTTATTATTTAGTTTCAACATTAAAGATAAAACTAAACAAACAAAATTCACATAAGCTGCTAGAAGAATTAATCAACTTCAATCCAATTTATTACACAAAATAGAAAATAAACAAACAATAACATTTCCCAAAATTATTCACGAATAGTTAATTAAACAAAAATAAATTATAAATAAATAAACAGAGTTTGGGAAAAAATGTTACTGTTGTGTCCATGAAAATGGACACTGTCTGGCAGGCGAAGGTGGCAGACTCAGCTATTTAATCGGACTAATATTTTGGATGTGGCGGGTGCACGGGTGTAGAGATCAAATTTGGTTTGGACCATTTGGGCTTTTCTTCTCTTTTCTGGCCGGCCCAAGCCCAAGCCTTGTGGCTTTGACTTTTCAAACAGCTGCCACGTCAGCATTAAGAGCTGCTCTCCTTCACGATTTCGTTTCTTCTATTCGTTTTTCTTCTTTTCTTCGCAGCGAGAGGGAGAGCAAGAGCAGGGGAGCGATGAGTGGACTTGCGGGCGAGGAACGGCGGAGCTAGGATGAGCGGCGACGTCGGTGGCAGCAGAGAGACGACGCGATAGAGGCGGTCGGGCCGGGGACGTCGATGGTGATGGAAGTGCCGACGAACAGCAGCGTCGACGATGTTGAGGCGGCGCGGGCAGAGATTAGATGGCCGGCAACGACGGCGTCGTCTTGGGTTTTGGCGGTGAAGGCTTGGGACTCGGGGCGATATGGATTCGACGGCGGTGATGCCGGATTGGCTGATTTGCAGCAGTGATTGAACGGCGCCGGTGACTGGGCAGCAGCGGCAAAAGATCGGGGACGCCGGCGCCGTGTGACTGGGCTTGATGCGAACCTGCAAAAGAAGAACACAAGATTAGTGGTGAGTGATTAATTGATTCATGGGTAAATTGAGCGAGAGAATAGATAGAATCATATTGAGATGCCGGCTTGGGCTTGTGATGCCAACGGTGATGGGTTCTTGTGGTGATCGATGAAGACGAGAGAAGATGATGGTGGTGGTTTTGTGGTTTATGATTGCAGGTTTGGCATTGGCAGAGAGCTGCCATGGTAGTGGTGGCGTGAGAGGATCGGTGGGGTGATTGTGAATGAGATGGTGATGAGTGATTATGGAATTGTGCCGTGAGGGACAGAGGGAAGAGAGGACTGGTTGTTGATGATTTCAGTTTGCAGGGGCTTCCTTAAATAGTGAAGGAAAGGGAAGAAGCAGCCAACGGAGAGGGAATATGCAGTGATGGTGGAGAAGTTTGGTGAAGCTAGAAGCCAAGAGGGAGGTGTCGGCAGTGGAGGAAAACCAGGGGAATATGGACTGTAGCTGGAGTGGGCGGCTCAGTGGAGTGAGGATGGTGATGAAGAATCGTGAACATGGAAGCTGCCAAGAGAAAACAAAGACAAAACAAATAAAATAAAAATAACAAAAAGAAATAAAAAGAAATAATTAATAAAATAAAATAAAATAAAAGAAATAAATAAAATAACAATGAAATAATTATAAAAGAAATATGTAAAATAAATAAACATAAAATATAAACAAGGGAAAATAAGATGGAGATTTAATTTGTGTTTCGCCACCGCGTGTGGTGGTTGCGCCGCCTTATGTGGTGGTTCGCCGACAAAATTGTCGGGATTCGGAACGGTTTCCGAAATCTTCGTACATTATTTTATTCCACAAATGAAAGTCACGGTTGACTTTCCGATTTACGCTGAAAACCTCCAAAGTTCACCTTTGTGTTGAATTTAGCATTTTCCTGGTATTTTCCCTAAAAACACAAAAACAAATATTAAACAAACAATTAAGCTTTCGGAATAGCAAAATCCAGTAATTAAAGGCACTTTGTGAACGTATTTTACGTTCACATCAACCGTGCCCAGTCCCTGCTCCCCTGCTGCCGCCGCGCCTTCAGCCATTAATCACGGACCACCGGCGTCACCCAGCGAAGTTCCCGCCGTGCCTCCCATCGCCGCCAATCCTCGCCGCTACTGCCGCGCCGCATCTCCCTGCCCAGGCCGTGAAGCCCAGCCACCATGCCGGCGCTGCATTCCTCACTCCGTGCCCATGCTTCTCTCACCGTCGCCCCCGTTCTGTCCATCACTTTGCCCCGGCGTCTACTGCTCTCTCTCTTGCTCCTCTCGCCCAGAATTCGCGAAGAAGAAGAAAAGAAATGCAAACCAGAAAAAAATAACGAGCTGCAAGAAGTGATGCTGACTTGGCATTGGGAAGAAAAGTCAACAATTGCTAAGGATGGGCTGGGCTGGAAATGAAGGAAAGAAATCTGTTTTGGGCTTTTTGACCAAGTCAAGCCCAAGGTCCAAATTGCTCAAGCCCAAGCCCAATTGCTTTGCGCACCCGCCACATCCAAAGTCCGTTTTTATAGCTGAGTCTGCCACCTTCGCCTGCCAGACAGTTTCCATTTTCATGGACACATTAGTAACATTTTCTCAACCCTCGTTTATTTATTATATTTTATTTTTGTTTAATTTTATTTTCCGTACTTTAATTAATGTGAATAAATGTTGGGATAAATTGTTACTATTTGTTTTATTTTCTATTTTGTGTAATAATTCTTGGATTGAAGTTAATTGATCTTCTAGGAGCTTATGTGAATTTTGTTTGTTTGGTTTTATCTTTAATGTTGAAACTAAATAATAAGGATCACGGATAGTTGGGCGGTCCCGCTAGGTCGTGCACTTGAATTATGATAGGTGCATAATTGTACAACTTTTTATATCAATTTCTCTACATTTTTATTGTTAGTTTTTCATAAATTTCTGTTATTTATTTAGTTTTTGTGTTTGTAGGTTTCCTATTGCAAATAAAGAGAAAAGAAGATAAGTTGAGGAAAGTAAGCAAAGTGTCGGAAATTTACGAAGTCTAATGGGCTTTTGCGAGGCCCATTAAGAGGTGGTCTGCCATGAGGCCCAAGAAGGAGGCCCAAACCCAAGATGGAAGGCCCAAATCCATGAAGGAAGGCCCAAGTTCACAAAGCATGAGGAAAGGCCCAAGCCCAGATTTTCGGACATTCTGCCTGTGCAGATTAGTCAACTTGCGAAGCCCATATCTCCCAATTATACCGTTGGATCTAGCTGTAATTTTGATACACGCTGCATGTGTGTGTTATATATTCTTTATTAAAATTTGAGAATCATCCAGCCGTTCAAACGTGCATTATTCCGTTCTAAGTGGGAACTGCTCAGTGCTGTCTGCTTTTTATTTATTTCCTCTTCTTTTATTTTCAATGCTCCACTCACCTCTATATTCTTTCCTCTTCTTTCTGCCCACACCATTAGTGTTTAATTTCTTTTACCTAAATAAATGGTTCATTGCCATATGACTACATTTCCACCATTCCACTTACCATTTCTTTTCTACCACTCACATTCCACTTCTCTTCCTTTTCTTTCTTTATTTCTTGTATTGTCTTCTTCTTCCTCTCCATTCTCCTATAAATAGCAGCCTCATTCTTCACACCAATTCACACCCCAATGGGGAGGGACAAACCCTCCTCTTTCTCTTCTCCATCTCACATCATATTTTCCATTCTCTAGTATTTAAGGTTTTCAAGTCTTCAAGGAGGAGGGGAGCTGTTTACACCATTACCACCAGCCATCAACCATCATCATCACCTTGGGAATCTCGGCTTTTGAGTCACTCGCGTGAGGATTTAAGAGTTTGTGATCTTCGAGTTCTTCCTACTTTCCATATGGTGTACTTCAACTTATTCTTTAATTACTCTTTTTGAGTTCCTCTTTGTTGCTTGTTTATTCTTTGTATTAGTTAACATGACATGATTTATATAATTTTCAGCCTATATTTACGAGTTTATTTGATTGTTAGATCCTAATTAATTAGTTCTTCTAGCAGCTTATGTGACTCCGTTTATTTGATTCGGTTTTATTGAATCTTTTATGTGTTCTTGTTTTAAGGTTCGAAACTTAAGATGATTGCATGTAATTGGTGCTAGAATTAGGGTTTTAATTCTAATTCACAAGTAGTAAAGGCTTATCGAACGGGTCGGAATCAAAATAAGAAGGATCGCGGATAGACGAGCGTTCGCTAGGTCGCGCACTTTAATTAACAACTCTTCTCCTATGCGTTAGATATGTTATTGATTGATCACCTTTGCATGTTTAATTGTTTAATCTAGATGAGCGTTCACTAGGTTAATTTTCGTAGAAGAGGTTTTATTTGGGGAATGATAACCCGTGTGGGCATTCCACATATGTTAGTTTCGGTTTCATGGCTAGGGAACTTGGTTAATTTTCGGTCTAATGATTGGTAAACTTGTGTATATGTGGCTGAACTTTATATACTTTGTGTTTCAGCATCATATTTTATTTATTCTTTGTAATTTAATTAATTTATTTCATTCAATTTATCTCTCAATTCCCCTTTTTACTTTGTACATATGTATATATTTATACTTTATACTTGTTAATAATAATTCTTTATTTTATTTAATTCTTTGTGACATTTTTTGTTAGGTACACCCTTTGATCTCTGTTGTGAACGATACCCTACTTACACTATACTACCGATAGGGTTTTTCTAAATTGATGCTCCTTTTGGGGCATGTCAAATTAGCAACTCTTTTTCTATTGATTAGCTTGACAGAGTGGTCTCGGAGTTAATTGTTAGGGAAAGTTTTATTTGGGAGATGTATGGTGGTGCTGATCTTACATATGTTAGTTTCGGATTCATGGCTAGGGAGTTGGTTAATCTTCAAAACAATATTTGTGTGTGTTTTTCTTGTTTTCAAAAAGAATAAAAATCCAAAAATATTTCTTTTTCTTGTTTTCAAAATTATCAAAACCCCCAAAAATACTTTTGTATATAATGTATATTTTTGTAAATAGAAACATTACTGTATAGTTTATTTAATTTTGTATATATATATATTCTTTATTCTTTATACTTGTTAATATAATTCTTTATTTAATTTAATTTATTGTGACATTGAAAAGTAAATATAACAATCCTCTGTGGGAAAAACCTTTATTTCCCATTATACTTTACAACGACAATTGTTAGGAATTTAGGTAATAATTAATGACGTAGGCAAAAATCCTCTAACCATTTTGGCGCCGGCTCGCCGGGGATTGTTTTTACTATTGAATTTTGACTATTGACTTTGACTTTTGACTATTGACTATTGACTATTGACTTTTTACTATTTGTAAATAATACTTGTTAATTTTATTTATACTTACTTGATTATACTTGTTTATATTTTTTTTACACATAGTAATTATATTTAGGTGTCTTTTATATAGTTGATTATTTTTTGTTGTTGTAAGTTGTAACTTGAACGGAAATAGGTAAGGTCCTTTTATTAATATTGGCCTAAACCCTTCATTTTTACCGTAAGGTTATTTGAGGTTGAGGGCGGCCATTATTAACACTTGGAGAATTGTCGAACACTTAAGTGCTTTCTCAACTGAGTAAGGGGCACATGGATGGTGTCTAGGTCGAGACCCTGGGTGACAGGTTTTGGATTCAGAGGACTATAGACTGACGTAAGTCGATAGGGGTGTAAGCCTCCGTAGTCCACCAAATGAATCATGCCCCTCGCTTATTCTCATATGATCTGGCCATTCGCCTCTGAAAACACGGAAAGTCATTTAAGTCAAGGCATTGCACCTAGGCCGTAAGTCCACCTTGAGTTACCGCTTGGAATCAACTTTCACTTTTTTTCAACTATATTAAGGCAAAGGAAAATATTTTTGTACACTTAAGTGTATTGTGTAAATAAAATATACGTAGACATAGGAAAATTTATTCATTCATT
Organism: Rubus idaeus; assembly: GCA_030142095.1. NCBI lineage: Eukaryota > Viridiplantae > Streptophyta > Magnoliopsida > Rosales > Rosaceae > Rubus > Rubus idaeus. The sequence goes on from CM057965.1 coordinate 21,780,288, forward strand.
TTGTATAGATAATTTGTGACATATTTTAACTTTGTAAATATTTTATTTTTATTTTGTAAATTTTATTACTAACCTTTTTATTTTGTATAGGAAATAATCCGGGTTTATCGGAAATTCTACCACATACATCGGAGCATACGTTTAGGAAGTCAAGGTTGAAAAACCTTGAGGTTGATGTCTTGTTGGTGATTTTCGGTTTCCTCGGAAGTAAAAAAGTAATTTTTCTTTTCACTCTCGTTATTTGTTTTTGGAAAAAAAAAAAAAAAAAAGTAGTAAATTTTTAATTGTAAATAATAAAAAAAAAAGAGTGCTCTTTTGTTTTACTGTTGGTAATTATTTCTTTTTACTGTTTATAATTACTGTTTGTTTTATTTTTTGGCTTGTTGTAGTTTGATTGTTATTGGGCCTTAGGCCCGCTTGTGTGATTGGTTAGGGTTTTAGGTTTCGAAATAAAAAAAAAATAATAATAATAATAAAAAAAAAAAAAATTGGCCCATTGGGCTCGTGTCATTCACGAAGCCCAAAACCTGAAACCCAAGCCCATTAGTGTGTCGGGCCTGTTCGTTTTTAGCCCCATTAGTTTAAGCCCACCAATAATGGGCCGGAGTTTAATTCCACCGAGCATGCTCAATAGCGCCGATGCTAGCATGCCGACCGAGCCACAACCACGACCGCAACCGCAACCACTACCCCAAGCACCAATCCTGGTTGCTGATCCATGATAGGAGCACAAAGTGTGACGTTTTTAATGTATTTTCCCTACTATTTGGCTATGATTTCATTGTAACTTTGCTATTTTTGCTTAGTTTCCATATTTGAGTCCCTAAATGATATATAAATGTGAATACGTGCAGAAAATCGGAGCTCGGAAATTTACGAAGTCTAATGGGCTTTTTCGAGGCCCATTAAGAAGTGAGCTACCGTGAGGCCCAAGATGAAGGCCCAAATCCATGAAGATGAAGGCCCAAATCCATGAAGAGAAAGGCCCAAGCCCAAGAAGGAAGGTCCAAGCCCATTTTCGGACAATCTGCCTGTGCAGATATGTCAACTTGCGAAGCCAATATCTCCCAATTTCACCGTTGGATCCAGCTGTAATTTTGATACACGCTGCATATGTGTGTTATATATTCTGTATTAAAATTTGAGAATCATCCAACCGTTCAAACGGGCATTATTCCGTTCTAAGTGGGAACTGCTCAGTGTTGTCTGCTTTTTATTTCTTTCCTCTTCTTTTATTTTCAATGCTCCACTCACCCCTATATTCTTTCCTCTTCTTTCTGCCCACAATATTAGTGTTTGATTTCTTTTATCTAAATAAATGGTTCATTGCCATATGACTTCATTTCCACCATTCCACTTACCATTTCTTTTCTACCACTCACATTCCACTTCTCTTCCTTTTCTTTCTTTATTTCTTTCATTGTCTTCTTCTTCCTCTCCATTCTCCTATAAATAGAAGCCTCATTCTTCTCACAAATTCACACCCCAATGGGGAGGGACAAACCCTCCTCTTTCTCTTCTCATTTCTCATTTTCCATTCTCTAATACTATGGGTTTTCAAGACTTCAAGGAGGAGGAGAAGGCGTCTACACCATCACCACCAGCCCCTATTCAACATCACCATCACCATCATCACCTTGTCTTCACAGCTTGGATTACTTGTGGTAAAGGATTCAAGATGTGGCTTCAAGATCTTCATGCTATTCATACGGTGTATTTCGACTTAGCCTGTAAATTTATGCCTCTTTGTTGCTTGTTTATCTTTTGTATTAGTTAACACAACATGAATTATATAATTTTCAGCCTTTGTTTATGGGTTTATTTAATTGTTTGATCCTAATTAATTAGTTCTTCTAGTAGCTTATCTGACTCCGTTTGTTTGATTCTGTTTTAGTAGACAACTTTTATATGTTTTTGTTTTAAGGTTGCAGACTTAAGATGATTGCATATAATTGGTGCTAGAATTAGGGTTTTAATTCTAATTCACAAGTAGTAAAGGCTTTGGAAAGAGGTCGGAACAAATAAAAAGGATCACGGATAGATGGGCGGTCCCACTAGGTCGTGCACTTTAATTAACAACTCTTCTTTTGTGCGTTGGACATGTTTTGATTAGCTACCTTTGCATGTTTGATTGATTAATCTAGGTGTGGTCGCTTAGGTTAATTTTCATGAAAATGGTTTTATTTGGGGAATGATAATTGGCGGTCTAGCATTCCACATATGTTAATTTCGGTTTCATGGCTAGGGAACTTGGTTAATTTTCGGTCCAATAATTGGTAAACTTGTATACTTGTGGCTGAACTTTATATACTTTATGTTTCATCCCATCATATTTAATTTATTCTTTGTAATTTAATTAATTTATTTCATTCAATTTATCTCTTAAACCCCCTTTTACTTTGTACATATTCTTTATACTTGTTAATAATAATTCTTTATTTTATTTAATTCTTTGTGACAATTTTTGTTAGGTACACCCTTTGATCTCTGTTGTGAACGATACCCTACTATGCACTATACTACTACCGATAGGGTTTTTTTTTAATTGACGCTCATTTTGGGGCGTGTCAATTTTTGGCGCCGTCGACGGGGATTAAAAATATTCCTAACCTAATATTTTTTTTTGTGAATACTGCTTATAATTTTTTGTAATTATTACTGTTTTTATTATTGTTTATAATTTTACATTTTTTTTAACTGTTCATATTACTTGTTTATATTACTTGTCTATATTACTTGTGAATAGTTGTTGTTATTACTTGTTTTTAATACTTGTTCATATTTTGTTACACTTAGTAATTTATTTAGGTGTCTTTTATATAGTTGATTATTTTTTGTTGTTGTAAGTTGTAACTTGAACGGAAATAGGTAAGGTCCTTTTGTTAATATTGGCCTAAACCCTTCATTTTTACCGTAAGGTTATTTGAGGTTGAGGGCGGCCTTTATTAACACTTAGAGAATTGTCGAACACTTAAGTGCTTTCTCAACTGAGTAAGGGGCACATGGATGGTGTCTAGGTCGAGACCCTGGGTGACAGGTTTTGGATTCAGAGGACTATAGACAGACGAAAGTCGATAGGGGCTTGCCTCCGCAGTCCACCAAATGAATCCTGCCCCTCGCTTATCTCTCATATGATCTGGCCATTCGCCTTCTGAAAACATGGAAAGTCATTTAAGTCAAGGCATTGCACCTAGGCCGTAAGTCCACCTTGAGTTACCGCTTGGAATCAACTTTCATTTTTTTCAACTATATTAAGGAAAATGAAAATATTTTTGTACACTTAAGTGTATTGTGTAAATAAAATATACGTAGACATAGGAAAATTTATTCATTCATTTTGTATAGATAATTTGTGATACATTTTTAACATTGTAAATATTTTGGTTTTACTTTGTAAATTTTATTACTAATTTATTTTTAATTTTTATAGGGAATAATCCGGGTTTATCGGAAATTTTACCACATACATCGGAGCATACGTTTAGGAAGTCAAGGTTGAAAAACCTTGAGGTTGATGTCTTGTTGGTGATTTTCGGTTTCCTCGGGTGTAAAAAGGTAAGTTTTCTTTTCACTCTCGTTATTTATTTAAAAAACAATAAAAAATAAAAAATAAATAAAATAAAATTTGTAATTGTAAATAAAAAAAAAAAAAAAAGGTGTTTGTTTGTTTGTTTTACTCTTTGTATTTATTTATTTTTACTGTTTATAATTAATGTTTCTGTTTTGTTTTTGGGCTTGTTTGTTTGTTGGTTTGTTAGTATTGGGGCTTAAGCCCGTTTGTGTGTTGGTTAGGGTTTTAGGTTTCGAAAAGAAAAAATTAAAAAATAAAAATAAAAAATAAAAAATTTGGCCCATTTGGCCCGTGTCATTCCCGAAGCCCAAAACCCGTAACCCAAGCCCATTAGTGTGTCGGGCCTGTTCGTTTTTAGGCCCATTAGTTAAGCCCACCAATAATGGCCCGTACTCTACGCGGCCAGGCCCACTTTAAGGCCCAGACCATTTCGATGGCCCAAGCCCGTTTAAAGTGTCGGCAAGCGCGTGTGCTACGCGTTTTCACTGTTCACTTTACGACTTTTCGTAAAGTATTAAAAAATATAAAAAAATAAAAATTCGAAAATCAAAAAAAAATTTGATTGGGCCGACGCACGACTTTTGCGTCGGCCGAATTGTTTAAAAAACCGCGTGCGTGTCTACTGTAGACTTTACGACTTTCGTCGCTCGATCCACAATTTGCGGGTCTTCTGTCTGTGGCACGTGTGCAAGCGTGTGTCTTTCCCTTCTCTTCTGTTTGCGTTAGTTCCCTTAGGTCATTTCACGTTTTCCCTAAGTCTCTCTCTCTTTCTCTCGTTTTCTCTCTCGTGTTCTTCGTGTTCTTCGTGTTCTTCATCTGTTCTTGACTTTTCCCAGAAAACCTCCCAAATCCCAGAAGCTTTCCTCCTTCCCAACCCAGAAATGGCCAAAAGAGTTAATTCTTTCAGCGATTTGTTTCAGGCAGGTCCTTCAGAGAACCCAATCTTTGAAGGACTGGCTGAAATAATTCCAGCGAGCATGCTCAATAGCACCGATGCTAGCATGCCGACCGAGCCACAACCACAACCACAACCACTACCCCAAGCACCAATCCTGGTTGCTGATCCACCCACCGAGCCGGAAGCCGCTCCTGTCTATAGGAGACTTCCGAGGACAAAGTACACCAAAGCTCAGAGAGATGCACTGGCGGCTTTCTTTGCGGTGTATTCTCACCCCACCAAGCCACAACGAGAACGATTTGGTCCGAAAATCGGACTTGAGGAGGACCAAGTCTATTATTGGGGGTCGAGAAATAGGAAGAAGTTCGGTATCCTTACGTCTGAGCAGCGTATTGCCGAGTTAGAGAGATGAAACGATGAGCTGGTGAGCAAGAACGAGGAGCTTCAACTTCAGAATCAACGACTCGTCGATGCTCTCCACAGCGGCATCTGTCCCAATTGCGGAGGTCCTGTTCCGCACTCAGATGTGCCACGACGAAGGCTCGAAGTTGTTCCTCCACAACAAGAGCCTATTCTCGAGTTGTCCGACGATTCGATCGACATGGACCACTTGAGACGGGATGTGCGGAGCCTCATGCCTACCCTAGTCGAGCGCCCATCCATACCTTTGTCATCTGACACCCTTCCCGGACCTGCTCATGATCTTGTCGGAGTCCACACCGACTTGATCTCGGATATTGTCCGCAAGGCCAAGCACGAGCTCATGCTCATGGCCACAGCCGGTTTTCCTTTGTGGATAACTTCACCGACTCCCGACACTTCTATTCATCCCGAAACTCTTAACCGGGCCGAGTACTTGCGAGTGTTTCAACGAGCTGAACCTGCTCCGTACTTCAAAGCCGAATCCTCGAGACACTCGGCAACCATTCACCTTTATCCGACGACCATCGTTCAAATTCTCATGGATGTTGGTCGATGGTTGCTAGTCTTCTGTAGCATGATTACAAACGCCAAGACGTTGGAGATCTTATCCTCCAACAACGAAGAAGGCTACAAGGAGCAGAAGCAGGTGATGTCGGCCGAGTTTCTGGTGCCATCTCACCTCGTTTCAACTCGTGAAGTCCAGTTCGTTAGGTATTCTCACCAACAATTGGATGGAAGTTGGGTCGTTGTGGATGAATTGCGTTCAAATCCAAAGCCTTCCGTGAGATCGATTTGCCAAAAACGCCCCTCCGGATGCCTGATACGTGATCTTCATAATGGATCTTCCTTGGTTACTTGGGTGGAGCACGTGGATGTACGCGAAAAGGAGATGAAGGCCAGTTTCGAACCATTTGTTCATTCAGGGTTCGCTTTTGGTGCAAAGCGTTGGATCTCAACCCTCCAACGACAAACCGAGCGCTACATGTGCGCCACAGGTATCCACACTTCACCTGGTGACTCGATCATTTCTCTTGAAGGAAGAAGAGGCCTTGCAGAAATGGCAAAACAGATGACAATCTGTTTCTTCAACGACATCAGTAACTCCACGTACCACCACTGGACTTGTTCGAACCGAACAAGAGACACTCGAATGGAGGTCAGGACCAACAAGCGAAGGGGTGATCCGAGCAAGCCCCCTGGAGTCAATCGTACTGCTGGTTGTTCCGTCGTTCATCTATCTCATCACACCAGGATCTTTGAGTTCCTCAAAGACGTTCAGACGAGACCAATGTGGGATAGTATGTCGATGGACAGCTCTGTACGTGTGCTAGCAAATTTCTCTATCGGTCTTGACCCGCGGAACCAGATTTCGGTGCTCGCCATAGATAGTCACAACGACTTCCTTATTCTTCAGGAGTGTTGCACCGATGCAACGGGGTCGTCTGTGATATACGCGCCGATCAGCCATTCCATTCTCCAGTGTTTGTTATGTGGAGTTCAACCGGAGCCATTTCCGCTTATGTCTTCTGGCTTCTCCATTCTGCCTAACGTATCCGGAGCTGTACTTGACGGAACACTGCTGACTATAGTGTTCCAGATCTCGATGAAGGCTACATCAGCCAAGTCTGCCGTGGAGTCGGCAACTACCCTTGTCCAGGACACACTTCAAAGGATCAGAACCGCAGTCAACTAAGGAGCAAACGTTGGATGCAAGGCCCTGCTAGCCTTGTTTGTGACTGTTGGTGACTTGCTTCGGGAGGAGCTTCATGATCTTCAAGGGGGAGTTTTTCTTTAACTTATTTGTTTTTCATTTGTATATATGTTGTGTGTTTACTTCTGTTTATTTCTATTGGTGTGTTTATTTCTGTTGTGTGTTTAAATTCAATAACCATGCTTGAATAATTCATTTTCGTGAAATATATGTCTAACATTGAGGACAATGTTTAATTCAAGTGTGGGGGGAAGGTTTATTTAAAAAGAAAAGAAAAAATTTGAAAAATTCAAAAAATTAAAAAAAAATAATTTACTTGTTTTTGTTTTCTACGGTAACAATATATCGACTAGATCATACTTACTCCCTTGGTAGCGTTGAACCTACCATTTCACTAAGTAAGTCACTGTGGTCACGTATTGTTACGTAAATTGAAAAAAATCAAAAAAATCAAAAAATCAAAAAATACAAAAATATTTGCTTCTGTTTGTGTGTTTTTGTGTGTTTATTTGTGGTGTGTTTTCCAATCCCGATGATGAATTGAGTTTAATCTGTTATGATTTTGAGAATGTTGATTATATTCTAAGGCTTTGTGTAGTTTGCTTTGAATTTCATTTGCATAACTTATGATTGCTCGAAATTCCATGTTCACATAACCTGTTTCGATTAGTTGATTGCAATCCGAGAAGCACATTTGAACATACATTGTCATGCATACCCAGAAAATGTGAGGACTTGAGCCTATTGAATATTCACATGTATGCATATTTCATACATTTACTCGTTCTTCATGTGTGCACAATTCATGAGTTTTGAACCTAGAACTTGCTCAAAGACCACTTGAAACATTTTGTTAATCTGTGATGAATTAGAAATGAGTAAGGCATTAGTTGAGCACCATGGCCAAAGTATTCACCATCCATCTAAACACGAACTTTAGGAATCCCCTTTTGAACTAAACACTCATTAGCCGTTTCTTTTGTTCACCCATACCATCTCACCCTTGTTTTATTTATGTTTGCAAGACGATGATAGTGACTTCTTGTGTTCTTATGCTTCGGGTTTTGATTTGTTTGGTATTATACCAGAAGGCAAGTGTGGGGGTGTATTTATTTTGTTGTAATTGTTCAAAGAAAAAAAAATCAGAAATAAAAAGAAGGAATAAATTCCTCAAAAAAAAAAATAGAAAAGAAAGAAAGAAAAAAAAATGTCGAAAGAGAAATTCCAAAAATAGAGTTATTGTATTGTTTTTATTTTCAATAAAAGGTTAGAGGAGAATAAGAAAGTTGTTCGGGTATAGCATAGGTATGAGTTTCAAAGTCGTTGATTTGTCTTGCAAACATGTGAAACATTTTCCATTTCGAGTCCTTTCACTTCATTGACCATTCACCATTTACCATTCATCCTTTTGTCCCTGTTTCACCTAAAAAGCCCTTATGATCTGATGATTTGTGGATTAATTGTGGAGAGTCGGTTAATGAGCAAGCATATGGGAACACTACTTGTGTAATTGTTTTGAGAGTAAACACTTAACCCTAAACACGAGCGGAAATATTTAGTGAATCTTGTGAGGTTTAGTGGTTAATGTTGTTTCAATGTGCCTATTGGATTGCTTGACATTAATTGTATACTTGGTTTTCACACACTACACCCGAGCATAAATGAGATGTGCATGTTAAAGACTTAGCAAATTCGTTAGCCTTGGTATATAATTTGTATTCTCCTGATTATAACTCTTCTGAACTCGCTGAGGGTTATGGTTGGAAATAATATATGTTTTGTGTTTCCCTTTTCTGTTTTGTGTTGTTTTGTTTTAAGTTTTGTGTTGCTAAGGGACTAGCAATAGTTAAGTGTGGGGGAATTTGATAGGAGCACAAAGTGTGACGTTTTTAATGTATTTTCCCTACTATTTGGCTATGATTTCATTGTAACTTTGCTATTTTTGCTTAGTTTCCATATTTGAGTCCCTAAATGATATATAAATGTGAATACGTGCAGAAAATCGGAGCTCGGAAATTTACGAAGTCTAATGGGCTTTTTCGAGGCCCATTAAGAAGTGAGCTACCGTGAGGCCCAAGATGAAGGCCCAAATCCATGAAGATGAAGGCCCAAATCCATGAAGAGAAAGGCCCAAGCCCAAGAAGGAAGGTCCAAGCCCATTTTCGGACAATCTGCCTGTGCAGATATGTCAACTTGCGAAGCCAATATCTCCCAATTTCACCGTTGGATCCAGCTGTAATTTTGATACACGCTGCATATGTGTGTTATATATTCTGTATTAAAATTTGAGAATCATCCAACCGTTCAAACGTGCATTATTCCGTTCTAAGTGGGAACTGCTCAGTGCTGTCTGCTTTTTATTTCTTTCCTCTTCTTTTATTTTCAATGCTCCACTCACCCCTATATTCTTTCCTCTTCTTTCTGCCCACAATATTAGTGTTTGATTTCTTTTATCTAAATAAATGGTTCATTGCCATATGACTTCATTTCCACCATTCCACTTACCATTTCTTTTCTACCACTCACATTCCACTTCTCTTCCTTTTCTTTCTTTATTTCTTTCATTGTCTTCTTCTTCCTCTCCATTCTCCTATAAATAGAAGCCTCATTCTTCTCACAAATTCACACCCCAATGGGGAGGGACAAACCCTCCTCTTTCTCTTCTCATTTCTCATTTTCCATTCTCTAATACTATGGGTTTTCAAGACTTCAAGGAGGAGGAGAAGGCGTCTACACCATCACCACCAGCCCCTATTCAACATCACCATCACCATCATCACCTTGTCTTCACAGCTTGGATTACTTGTGGTCAAGGATTCAAGATGTGGCTTCAAGATCTTCATGCTATTCATACGGTGTATTTCGACTTAGCCTTTAAATTTATGCCTCTTTGTTGCTTGTTTATCTTTTGTATTAGTTAACACAACATGAATTATATAATTTTCAGCCTTTGTTTATGGGTTTATTTAATTGTTTGATCCTAATTAATTAGTTCTTCTAGTAGCTTATGTGACTCCGTTTGTTTGATTCTGTTTTAGTAGACAACTTTTATATGTTTTTGTTTTAAGGTTGCAGACTTAAGATGATTGCATATAATTGGTGCTAGAATTAGGGTTTTAATTCTAATTCACAAGTAGTAAAGGCTTTGGAAAGAGGTCGGAACAAATAAAAAGGATCACGGATAGATGGGCGGTCCCACTAGGTCGTGCACTTTAATTAACAACTCTTCTTTTGTGCGTTGGACATGTTTTGATTAGCTACCTTTGCATGTTTGATTGATTAATCTAGGTGTGGTCGCTTAGGTTAATTTTCATGAAAGTGGTTTTATTTGGGGAATGATAATTGGCGGTCCAGCATTCCACATATGTTAATTTCGGTTTCATGGCTAGGGAACTTGGTTAATTTTCGGTCCAATAATTGGTAAACTTGTATACTTGTGGCTGAACTTTATATACTTTATGTTTCATCCCATCATATTTAATTTATTCTTTGTAATTTAATTAATTTATTTCATTCAATTTATCTCTTAAACCCCCTTTTACTTTGTACATATTCTTTATACTTGTTAATAATAATTCTTTATTTTATTTAATTCTTTGTGACATTTTTTGTTAGGTACACCCTTTGATCTCCGTTGTGAACGATACCCTACTATGCACTATACTACTACCGATAGGGTTTTTTTTAAATTGATGCTCCTTTTGGGCGTGTCAATCCACCAGCCGAGCCGGAAGCCGCTCCTGTCTATAGGAGACTTCCGAGGACAAAGTACACCAAAGCTCAGGGAGATGCACTTGCGGCTTTCTTTGCGGTGTATTCTCACCCCACCAAGCCACAAAGAGAACGATTTGGTCCGAAAATCGGACTTGAGGAGGACCAAGTCTATTAATGGGGGTCGAGAAATAGGAAGAAATTCGGTATCCTGACGTCTGAGCAACGTATTGCCGAGCTAGAGAGAAGAAATGACAAGCTGGTGAGCAAGAACGAGGAGCTTCAACTTCTGAATCAACGACTCGTCGATGCTCTCCACAGCGGCATCTGTCCCAATTGCGGAGGACCTGTTCCGCACTCAGATGTGCCTAGGCGAAGGCTCGAAGTTGTTCCCCCACAACAAGAGCCTATTCTCGAGTTGTCCGACGATTCCATCGACATGGACCACTTGAGACGGGATGTGCGGAGCCTCATGCCAACACTAGTCGAGCGCCCATCCGCACCTATTTCATCTGACCATCTTCCCGGACCTGCTCATGATCTTGTCGGAGTCCACACCGACCTGATCTCGGATATCGCCCGCAAGGCCAAACACGAGCTCATGCTCATGGCCACTGCCGGTTTTCCTTTGTGGATATCTTCACCGACTCCCGACACTTCTATTCATCCCGAGACTCTAAATAGGGCCGAGTACTTGCGAGTGTTTCAACGTGGCGAGCCTGCGCCATATTTCAAATCGGAATCCTCGAGACACTCGGCAACCATTCACCTTCATCCGACCACCATTGTTGAGATTTTAATGGATGTTAGTCGATGGTTGCCCGTCTTCTGTAGCATGATCACAAACGCCAAGACGTTGGAGATCTTACCCTCCGACAACGCAGAACGCTACAAGGACCAGAAGCAAGTGATGTCGTCCGAGTTTTTGGTGCCATCTCACATCGTTTCGACTCGTGAAGTCCAGTTTGTTAGGTACTCCCACCTACAACTGGATGAAAGTTGGATCGTTGTGGATGTCTCCGTGGATGAACTGCGTTCAAATCCGAAGCCTTCCTTGAGATCTATATGCCGAAAACACCCCTCCGGATGCCTGATTCGAGACTTGCAGAATGGATCTTCCTTAGTTACTTGGGTGGAGCACGTGAATGTACGCGAAAAGGAGATGAAGCCCATTTTCGAACCCTTTGTCCATTCTGGGTTCGCTTTTGGTGCAAAGCGTTGGATCTCAACACTTCAACGACAAGCCGAGCGCTACATGTGCGTCACAGGGATCCACACTTCACCCGGTGACTCTATCATTTCGCCCGAAGGAAAAAGAGGACTAGCGGAAATGGCAAACCAGATGGCGATCTGTTTCTTCAACGACATCAGCAACTCCACGTATCATCACTGGACTTGTTCAAACCGAACAAGAGACACTCGAATGGAGGTCAGGACCAACAAGCGAAGGGGAGATCCGAGCAAGCCCCCTGGAGTCAATCGTACTGCTGGTTGTTCTGTCGTGCATCTTTCCCATCACACCAGGATCTTTGAGTTCCTCAAAGATGTGCATACGAGACCGCTGTGGGATAGTATGTCGATGGACAGCTCGGTACGTGTGCTAGCAAATTTCACCATCGGTCTTGACCCACGGAACCAGATCTCGGTGCTCGCCATAGATAATCACAACGACTTCCTTATTCTTCAGGAGTGTTGCACCGATGCGACGGGGTCGTCTGTGATTTATGCGCCGATTAACCATTCCATTCTCCAGTGTTTGCTATGTGGAGTTGAACCGGAGCCATTTCCACTTATGTCTTCTGGCTTCTCCATTCTGCCTAACGTATCCGGAGCTATTCTTTACGGAACTCTACTTACCATAGTGTTCCAGATCTCAGTGAAGGCTACATCAGCTAAATCTGCCGTGGAGTCGGCAACAACCCTTGTCCAAGACACACTTCAAAGGATCAGAACCGCAGTCAACTAAGGAGCAAACGTTGGATGCAAGGCCCTGCTAGCCTTGTTTGTGACTGTTGGTGACTTGCTTCGGGAGGAGCTTAATGATCTTCAAAGGGGAGTCTTTTTGTTTCCCTTTTTCATTTACTTAACTGTTTGTGTGCTTACTTCTGTTTGTGTGTTTAAATTCAATAACCATACTTGAATTTTTCATTTTCGTGAAATATCTGTCTAACATTGAGGACAATGTTTTAATTCAAGTGTGGGGGGAAGGTTTATTGAAAAGAAAAGAAAAAATTTGAAAAATTGGAAAAATTCAAAAAAATAATTTACTTGTTTTTGTTTTCTACGGTAACAATATATCGACTAAATCATACTTACTCCCTTGGTAGCGTTGAACCTACCATTGCACTTAGTAAGTCACTGTGGTCACGTATTGTTACGTAAATTTAAAAAAAAAAAAAAAATCAAAAAATCAAAAATTACAAAAATATTTGCTTCTGTTTGTGTGTTTTTGTGTGTTTATTTGTGTTATGTGTGTTGTTTTCTTTCCAATTCCGATGATGAATTGAGTTTAATTGTTATGATTTTGAGAATGTTGATTATATGCTAAGGCTTTGTGATTTGCTTTGGATTTAATTTGCATAACTTGTGATTGCTCGAAATTTCATGTTCACATAACCTGTTTCGATTAGTTGATTGCAATCCGAGAAGCACATTTGAACATACATTGTCATGCATACCCAGAAAATGTGAGGATTTGAGCCTATTGTATATTCACATGTATGCTTATTTCATACATTTACTCGTTCTTCATGTGTGCACAATTCATGAGTTTTTGAACCTAGAACTTGCTCAGAGACCACTTGAAATGTTTTGTTAATCTGTGATGAATTAGAAATGAGTAAGGCATTAGTTGAGCACCATGGCCAAAATATTCACCATCCATCTAAACACGAACTTTAGGAATAACCCTTTTGAACTAAACACTCATTAGCCGTTTCTTTTGTTCACCCACACCATCTCACCCTTGTTTTATTGTGTTTGCAAGACGATGATAGTGACTTCTTGTGTTCTTATGCTTCGGGTTTTGATTTGTATGGTAGTATACCAAAAGGCAAGTGTGGGGGTGTATTTATTTTGTTGTATTTGTTCAAAGAAAAAAAAATCAGAAATAAAAAGAAGCAATAAATTCCTCAAAGAAAAAAAAATTGTCAGAAAGAGAAATGCCACAAAAATAGAGTTATTTTCTTGTATTGTTTTAATTTCAATAAAAGGTTGGAGGAAAATAAGAGTTGTTTCGGGTTTAGCATAGATATGAGTTTCAAAGTCGTTGATTTGTCTTGCAAACATGTAAAACATTTTTCATTTCGAGTCCTTTCACTTCATTGACCATTCACCATTTAGCATTCATCATTTTGTCCCTGTTTCACCTAAAAAGTCCTTATGATCTGATGATTTGTAGATTAATTGTAGAGAGTCGGTTAATGAGCAAGCATATGGGAACACTACTTGTGTAATTATTTTGAGAGTAAACACTTAATCCTAAACACCGAGCGGAAATATTTAGTGAATCTTGGGAGGTTTAGTGGTTAATGTTGTTTCGATGTGCCTATTGGATTGCTTGACATTAATTGTATACTTGGTTTTCACACACTACACCCGAGCAGAAATGAGATGTACATATTAAATGCTTAGCAAATTCTTTAACCTTGGTATATAATTTTTATTCTCTTGATTATAATTCTTTCGAACTCGCTGAGGATTTTGGTTGGAAAGACCGTCTGTTTTGTGTTTCCCTTTCTGTTTTGTGTTGTTTTGTTCTGTGTTTGCTCGAGGACTAGCAATAGTTCAAGTGTAGGGGTGTGACGGAACTCGAAAAGCTCTAGTCGTTTGTGATTTATGATTTTCCAAAGTATTAAAAAGAAAAAATTCATAACTCACAAACGAGCCTAGATTTTTAACTGAGATCAAGTGGAACACCTTTTAAATATCTTGTTGTACTATTCGTGATGTTTAGGGACTTGCAAACTTGAAGAAAGAAGGAAGTTCGCAAAGTGTGGCCCGTTTTGGCCATAGAAGCTCCAAACCGCCAAAACCATGCCAACACCCACTTTTGTTCAACTTTTCTTGAGTCAAAAACTAATCGATGGTAACACAAGATTTCTAAAAGGTGTTCCAATTGATGGAACTCGAAAAGCTCGAGTCGTTTGCGATTTATTATTTTCCAAATTATTAAAAAGAGAAAATTCATAACTCACAAACGAGCCTAGATTTTTGAGTGAAATCAAGTGGAACACCATTTAAGTATGTTGTTGTACAATAAAGTGAAGTTTGGGAACTTGCAAAGATGTAGAAAGAAGGAAATTGGCAAAGTTTGGCCCGTTTTGGCCATAGAAGCTCCAAACCGCCAACACCCACTTTTGTTCAACTTTTCTTGAGTCGAAAACCAACCAATGGTAACACAAGATTTCTAAAAGGTGTTCCAATTGACGGAACTCGAAAAGCTCGAGTCGTTTGTGATTTATGATATTCCAAAGTATTAAAAAGAGAAAATTCATAACTCACAAACTAGCCAAGATTTTTGAGTGAGATCAAGTGGAACACCTTTTAAATATCTTGTTGTACTATTGGTGAAGTTTGAGAACTTGCAAAGTTGTAGAAAGAAGAAGTTGGCAAAGTTTGGCCATAGAAGTTCCAAACCGCCAAAATAAAGCCAACACCCACTTTTGTTGAATTTTTCGTGAGTCAAAAATTAACCAATGGTAACACAAGATTTCTCAATGGTGGTCCAATTGACGGAACTCGAAAAGCTCGAGTCGTTTGTAATTTATGATTTTCCAAAATATAAAAAACACAAAATTCATAACTCACAAACGATCGTAGATTTTTGAGTGACATCAGGTGATGTGAACGTAAAATACGTTCACAAAGTGCCTTTAATTACTGGATTTTGCTATTCCGAAAGCTTAACTGTCTGTTTAATGTTTGTTTTCGTGTTTTTAGGGAAAATATGATAGGCCCCAAAAGGGAGCATCAATTTAAAAAAATCCCTATCGCTAGTATAGTGTAAGTAGGGTATCGTTCACAACGGAGATCAAAGGGTGTACCTAACAAAAAATGTCACAAAGAATTAAATAAAATAAAGAATTATTATTAACAAGTATAAAGTATAAATATATACATATGTACAAAGTAAAAAGGGGAATTGAGAGATAAATTGAATGAAATAAATTAATTAAATTACAAAGAATAAATGAAATATGATGATGAAACACAAAGTATATAAAGTTCAGCCACATATACACAAGTTTACCAATCATTAGACCAAAAATTAACCAAGTTCCCTAGCCATGAAACCGAAACTAACATATGTGGAATGCCCACACGGGTTAAAACAAGAACACATAAAAGATTCAATAAAACCGAATCAAATAAACGGAGTCACATAAACTGCTAGAAGAACTAATTAATTAGGATCTAACAATCAAATAAACTCATAAATATAGCCGAACACTTAACATCTGCATGCAGCGTTTATCAAATTTACAGCTAGATCTGACGGTGCAATTGAGAGATATGGGCTTCGCAAGTTGACTGATCTGCACAGGCAGAATGTCCGAAAATCTGGGTTTGGGCCTTTCCTCATGCTTTGTGCACCTGGGCCTTCCTTCATGGATTTGGGCCTCCTTCATGGGCTTGGGCCCCCTTCTTGGGCCTCATGGCAGACCACCTCTTAATGGGCCTCGCAAAAGCCCATTAGACTTCGTTTCTGCACATGTTCACATTAATACATCATTTTGGACTCAAATATGGAAACTAAGCTAAAATAGCAAAGTTACAATTAAATCATAGCCAAATAGTAGGGAAAACACATTAAAAACGTCACACTTTGTGCTCCTATCAAATTCCCCCACACTTAGCTATTGCTAGTCCTCTAGCAAACACAAGAAGAACACAAAACAGAAAAGGAAACACAA
Organism: Rubus idaeus; assembly: GCA_030142095.1. NCBI lineage: Eukaryota > Viridiplantae > Streptophyta > Magnoliopsida > Rosales > Rosaceae > Rubus > Rubus idaeus. The sequence continues at coordinate 21,796,517 of CM057965.1, forward strand.
AACAGAATGGTCTTTCCAACCATAACTCTCAGCGAGTTCAAAAGAGTTATAATCAGGAGAATAAAAATTATATACCAAGGCTAACAAATTTGCTAAGCATTTAACCTGCACATCTCATTTATGCTCGGGTGAAGTGTGTGAAAACCAAGTATACAATTAATTTCATGCAATCAAATAGGCACATCGAAACAACATTAACCACTAAAGCTCACAATGATCACTAAATATTTCCGCTCAGTGTTTAGGGTTAACTGTTTACTCTCATAACAATTACACAAGTAACGTTCCCATAAGCTTGCTCATTAACCAACTCTCTACAGTTAATCCACAAATCATTAGATCATAAGGGCTTTAAGGTGAAACAGGGACCAAAAGGTGGATGGTAAATGGTGAATGGTGAATAATGAATGAAGGGACTGGAAATGAAAAATGTTTCATATGTTTGCAAGACAAATCAACGACTTTGAAACTCATACCTATGCTATACCCGAAACAACTTTCTTATTCTCCTCCAACCTTTTATTGAAATTAAAAACAAGAAAATAACTCTATTTTTGGAATTTCTCTTTCTTTTTTTTTTTCTCTTTTTTTTTCTTTGAGGAATTTTATTCCTTCTTTTTGTTTTTGATTGATTTTTTTTTTCTTTCTTTGAACAAATACAACAAAATAAAATACACCCCCACACTTGCCTTTTGGTATACTACTATACAAATCCGAAGCATAAGAACACAAGAAGTCACTATCATCGTCTTGCAAACACAATAAAACAAGGGTGAGATGGTGTGGGTGAACAAAAGAAACGGCTAATGAGTGTTTAGTTCAAAAGGGGATTCCTAAAGTTCGTGTTTAGATGGATGGTTAATATTTTGGCCATGGTGCTCAACTAATGCCTTAATCATCTCTAATTCATCACAGATTAATAAAATGTTTCAAGAGGTCTTTGAGCAAGTTCTAGGTTCAAAACTCATGAATTGTGCGCACATGAAGAACGAGTAAATGTATGAATGATGCATACATGTGAATATTCAATAGGCTCAAGTCCTCACATTTTCTGGGTATGCATGACAATGTATGTTCAAATGTGCTTCTCGGATTGCAATCAATTAATTAACACCGGTGATGTGAACATGGAAATTCGAGCAATCACAAGTTATGCATATTAAATCCAAAGCAAACTACACAAAGCCTTGACATATAATAAACATTCTCAAAATCATAACAATTAAACTCAATTCATCCTTGGGATTGGTGATACGACCAAAAGGAGCGTCAATTTAAAAAAACCCTATCGGTAGTAGTATAGTGCATAGTAGGGTATCGTTCACAACGGAGATCAAAGGGTGTACCTAACAAAAAATGTCACAAAGAATTAAATAAAATAAAGAATTATTATTAACAAGTATAAAGAATATATACATATGTACAAAGTAAAAGGGGGGATTGAGTGATAAATTGAATGAAATAAATAAATTAAATTACAAAGAATAAATAAAATATGATGATGAAACACAAAGTATATAAAGTTCAGCCACATATACACAAGTTTACCAATCATTAGACCGAAAATTAACCAAGTTCCCTAGCCATGAAACCGAAACTAACATATGTGGAATGCCCACACGGGTTATCATTCCCCAAATAAAACCTCTTCTATGAAAATTAACCTAGTGAACGCTCATCTAGATTAAACAATTAAACATGCAAAGGTGATCAATCAATAACATATCTAACGCATAGGAGAATAGTTGTTAATTAAAGTGCGCGACCTAGCGAACGCTCGTCTATCCGCGATCCTTCTTATTTTGATTCCGACCCGTTTGATAAGCCTTTACTACTTGTGAATTAGAATTAAAACCCTAATTCTAGCACCAATTACAAGCAATCATCTTAAGTTTCGAACCTTAAAACAAGAACACATAAAAGATTCAATAAAACCGAATCAAATAAACGGAGTCACATAAACTGCTAGAAGAACTAATTAATTAGGATCTAACAATCAAATAAACTCATAAATATAGGCTGAAAATTATATAAATCATGTCATGTTAACTAATACAAAGAATAATCAAGCAACAAAGAGGAACTCAAAAAGAGTAATTAAAGAATAAGTTGAAGTACACCATATGGAAAGTAGGAAGAACTCGAAGATCACAAACTCTTAAATCCTCACGCGAGTAACTCAAAAGCCGAGATTCCCAAGGTGATGATGATGGTGGTGATGATGGTTGATGGCTGGTGGTAATGGTGTAAACAGCTCCCCTCCTCCTTGAAGACTTGAAAACCCTAAATACTAGAGAATGGAAAATACGATGTGAGATGGAGAAGAGAAAGAGGAGGGTTTGTCCCTCCCCATTGGGGTGTGAATTGGTGAGAAGAATGAGGCTGCTATTTATAGGAGAATGGAGAGGAAGAAGAAGACAATGAAAGAAATAAAGAAAGAAAGGGAAGAGAAGTGGAATGTGAGTGGTAGAAAAGAAATGGTAAGTGGAATGGTGGAAATGTAGTCATATGGCAATGAACCATTTATTTAGGTAAAAGAAATCAAACACTAATATTGTGGGCAGAAATAAGAGGAAAGAATATAGGGGTGAGTGGAGCATTGAAAATAAAAGAAGAGGAAAGAAATAAAAAAGCAGACAGCACTGAGCAGTTCCCACTTAGAACGGAATAATGGACGTTTGAACGGTTGGATGATTCTCAAATTTTAATAGAGAATATATAACACACACATGCAGCGTGTATCAAAACTACAGCTGGATCCAACGGTGAAATTGGGAGATATGGGCTTCGCAAGTTGACTAATCTGCACAGGTAGAATGTCCGAAAATCTGGGCTTGGGCCTTTCCTCATGCTTTGTGAACTTGGGCCTTCCTTCATGGATTTGGGCCTTCCATCTTGGGTTTGGGCTTCCTTCTTGGGCCTCATGGCAGACCACCTCTTAATGGGCCTCGCAAAAGCCCATTAGACTTCGTAAATTTCCAACACTTTGCTTATTTTCCTGAAGTTGTCTTCTTTTCTCTTCATTTGCAATAGGAAACCTACAAACACAAAAACTAAATAAATAACAAAAATTTATGAGAAACTAACAATAAAAATGTAGAGAAATTGATATAAAAAGTTGTACAATTATGCACTTATCAAATACCCCCACACTTAGCTATTGCTAGTCCCTTAGCAACACAAAACTTAAAACAAAACAACACAAAACAGAAAAGGAAACACAAAACATATATTCTTTCCAACCATAACCCTCAGCGAGTTCACAAGAGTTATAATCAGGAGAATACAAATTATATACCAAGGCTAACAAATTTGCTAAGTCTTTAACATGCACATCTCATTTATGCTCGGGTGAAGTGTGTGAAAACCAAGTGTACAATTAATCTCATGCAATCCAATAGGCACATCGAAACAACATTAACCACTAAAGCTCACAAGAATCACTAAATATTTTCGCTCAGTGTTTAGGGTTAAGTGTTTACTCTCATAACAATTGCACAAGTAACGTTCCCATAAGCTTGCTCATCGACCAACTCTCCACAATCAATCTACAACTCATTAAATCATAAGGACTTTCAATGGTGTAATGGGGCCAAAGGTTAGGGGTTAAAAGAAACGAAGGGAAAGGAAAAACAAAATGTTCAGAGTGTTCCACAAAACAATTTTGTGACTTGTTTTCTATATGCTTAAACAATCAAACAATCAAACAACCAAACTTTTATTCACCTCCAACCTTTCACACTTTCTGAACAAAAACTTCTTATTCTTTCTTTTTTTTTCTTTTTTCTTTTTTGTAATTTTTTTTTTTTACACAACATTTTTTTTTTTTACAACACCCCCACACTTACTTCTTTCACAAACCAGAAGACTTTTCAAGCACAAAATACCACCACAAGTCACAAAATTGTCTCTTTAACACATGTTGGAACAAAGGCAGGTTAGTGTTTAAGCTAAAAACAGGTTAGGAGTAAGTGGGTTAACAAAGAAAAAGGCTAAAAACATGTTAGGCTCAAAAGAGGTTAACCTAAAGGATTAGTGTTTACAGGGCTGTAAGTCAGTTTGGCCATGGTGCTTTACTAATGCCTTAATCATCTCTAATTCATCACAGATTAACAAAATGTTTCAAGTGGTCTTTGAGCAAGTTCTAGGTTCAAAACTCATGAATTGTGCACACATGAAGAACGAGTAAATGTATGAATGATGCATACATGTGAATATTCAGTAGGCTCAAGTCCTCACATTTTCTGGGTATGCATGACAATGTATGTTCAAATGTGCTTCTCGGATTGCAATCAATTAATCGAAACAGGTTATGTGAGCATGAAATTCGAGTAATCATAAGTTATGCAAATTAAATTCAAAGCAAACTACACAAAGCCTTGACATATAATAAACATTCTCCTAATCACAACAATTAAACTCAATTCATCATCGGAATTGGAAAGAACAAAGCACAAAACAAACAATAACACACAAAACAGAAGCAAATATTTTTGTCATTTTTGATTTTTTTGATTTTTTTGAATTTTTTTTTGATATAGCTCAAATAAACAAACAAGCACTTTCTAAGACTCGATAGCTCCAAAGCCAGTGCGAAACAAACGAGCTTACAAAACTATTTTTTTTTTCAATTTTTTTATTTGGGGTAACAATACGTGACCACAGTGACTTACTTAGTGCAATGGTAGGTTCAACGCTACCAAGGGAGTAAGTATGATCTAGTCAATGTTAGACAAATATTCCATGAAATGAGAAATTCAAGCATGGTTATTGAATTTAAACACACAACAGAAATAAACACACAACATTTATACAAATGAAAAAGGAAACAAAAATAAACAGAAAGGTTAAAGAAAAACTCCCCCTTGAAGATCGTGAAGCTCCTCCCGAAGCAAGTCACCAACAGTCACAAACAAGGCTAGCAGGGCCTTGCATCCAACGTTTGCTCCTTAATTGACTGCGGCTCTGATCCTTTGAAGTGTGTCCTGGACGAGGGTAGTTGCCGACTCCACGGCAGACTTGGCTAATGTAGCCTTCATCGAGATCTGGAACACTATAGTAAGTAGAGTTCCGTCAAGAATAGCTCCGGATACGTTAGGCAGAATGGAGAAGCCTGAAGACATAAGCGGAAATGGCTCCGGTTCAACTCCACACAGCAAACACTGGAGAATGGAATGGTTGATCGGCGCATAAATCACAGACGACCCCGTTGCATCGGTGCAACACTCCTGAAGAATAAGGAAGTCGTTGTGACTATCAATGGCGAGCACCGAGATCTGATTGCGCTGGTCAAGACCGATGGTGAAGTTTGCTAGCACACGTACCGCGCTGTCCATCGACATACTATCCCACATTGTTCTAGTCTGAACATCTTTGAGGAACTCAAAGATCCTGGTGTGATGGGAGAGATGAACGACGGAACAACCAGCAGTACGATTGATCCCAGGGGGCTTGCTCGGATCACCCCTTCGCTTGTTGGTCCTGACCTCCATTCGAGTGTCTCTTGTTCGGTTCGAACAAGTCCAGTGGTGGTACGTGGAGTGATACGCCCAAAAGGAGCATCAATTTAAAAAAATCCCTATCGGTAGTATAGTGGAAGTAGGGTATCGTTCACAACCGAGATCAAAGGGTGTACCTAACAAAAAATGTCACAAGAATTAAATAAAATAAATAATTATTATTAACAAGTATAAAGAATATATACATATGTACAAAGTAAAAGGGGGTTTAAGAGATAAATTGAATGAAATTAATTAATTAAATTAACAAAGAAAAATTAAATAAGATGGGATGAAACATAAAGAATATAAAGTTCAGCCACAAGTATACAAGTTTACCAATTATTGGACCGAAAATTAACCAAGTTCCCTAGCCATGAAACCGAAATTAACATATGTGGAATGCTGGACCGCCAATTATCATTCCCCAAATAAAACCACTTTCATGAAAATTAACCTAAGCGACCGCACCTAGATTAATCAATCAAACATGCAAAGGTAGCTAATCAAAACATGTCCAACGCATAAAAGAAGAGTTGTTAATTAAAGTGCACGACCTAGTGGGACCGCCCATCTATCCGTGATCCTTTTTATTTGTTTCCGACCTCTTTCCAAAGCCTTTACTACTTGTGAATTAGAATTAAAACCCTAATTCTAGCACCAATTATATGCAATCATCTTAAGTTTGCAACCTTAAAACAAAAACATATAAAAGTTATCTACTAAAACAGAATCAAATAAACGGAGTCACATAAGCTACTAGAAGAACTAATTAATTAGGATCAAACAATTAAATAAACCCATAAACAAAGGCTGAAAATTATATAAATCATGTCATGTTAACTAATACAAAGGATAAACAAGCAACAAAGAGGCATAAATTTAAAGGCTAAGTCGAAATACACCGTATGGATAGCATGAAGATCTTGAAGCCACATCTTGAATCCTTGACCACAAGTATTCCAAGCCATGAAGACAAGGTGATGATGGTGATGGTGATGTTGAATAGGGGCTGGTGGTGATGGTGTAGACGCCTTCTCCTCCTCCTTGAAGACTTGAAAACCCTAAATACTAGAGAATGAAAAATATGATGTGAGAAGAGAAAGAGGAGGGTTTGTCCCTCCCCATTGGGGTCTATTTTGAAGAGGAGAATGAGGCTGCTATTTATAGGAGAATGGAGAGGAAGAAGAAGTGACTTACGGTAAAAACCGACATCAATTTATTTTACCTAAACTTCCTAACAATTTGTCGTTGAAAAGTATAATGGGAAGTAAGGATTTTTCCCACAGGAGATTGTTTATTTACTTTACTATGTCACAAAATTAATTAAACTATACTACAATTATTCTAAACATATTTATTTAATTTACAACTAAACTAAACAAATTAGAAATTAATTCCCAAATAAATAAAATATAAATTAAAAATAAAAATTATAAATATAAACAAAACATATATATAAGTAAACAAATATTTACAAGTACTCAAATTAAGAAAAATACTCACATAAATTAATTTACAAAAGAGAAAATGTTTTTGGGTTTTCTTAAATAAATCAAGCAAATAATAAACTTGTTTTTGAATTTTTCATAAAATAATTAAATCGCACAATTCAAATTACACAAATTAAATTAACCAAATATTTAACATACAAATTAAATAAATATTCACACAACATAAAATTAAATAAGAGTTTGAGAGAAAAAGAAAATGCTCATTGATATCGATGATGGCTCGGAGAGCATGGCAACTGGGCCCAACAGGTCCTGGGCTTGCGGGTGTAGATATCAATTTGGGCTTGGGCCATTGGGCTTTTGTAATGGGGCTTGGAGGCCCAAATCAGAAAGTGTTGACTTTTCAACGGTGCCAAGGCTGACTTTTCAACCATACCCGTGCGGCTTTGCTTTCCATCTTTTCTTTTCTTTCATTCTTCTAACCCGTGCAAACCTCATTTCTTCTATGTTCTTCTATAACAGATAGAACCGGTGAGGCAAGAGACGGCTGGGCACGGAGACAGCTTGACCAGCGGCGGCACAGAGGAACGCCGGCGCGGAAGGTTGAGCGTACGGGAAGAGGATCGATTTGGGGACGACGCCGGAAACGTCAAGGAAGACGCCGGCTTGGGAACGCAGAGGCAGCGTCGGTGCTGATCTTGTAATTGCAGTGACTCGCGGTCCGAGCAGAGAGGAGAGCGATAGCGTCGGCGGAGGCGGCGCACGGTGATTGAAGCACGGGGGTGCGTTGGTGACGATGACGCCGAGAACGAAGATGCACGGGCCTTGAGCGACGTCAACGGAAAGAGACACCGGCTTGGATTGAGAACGACGTCGGCGGCGGAGGGACCGTGGCTCGGCGCGGTGCGCGGAGGGGCAGAGATCGATAATAGCAGTTGTGATTGCGGAGTAGAGGAGCATGGGCTTGCGGTGCGAGGGAAATTGGGCCTCGGCGTTGGTGATTGAAGGACTGGGTGAGCAGAGGCTGGCCTCTCGGTGGTCTGGTTTGGTGAGATTGCAGATTTTTGCTTTGTTGGTGATGATTGCAGGTTAATTGATGATTGTGAGAACAAAGACAGAATTGGGGGATTGAGTGTGAAGGGTCACGGTGGTTGATTGTGGTCTGTGGTGGTAACAAAGGAGAAGTTGCTTGGTTAATTAAGTGACGGGATGAAGACGGGGCTTAGGTAGCTACTGACAGAAGAGAGGAGAGAGAAGAGAAAGAAGGAAGTTGATTGCTGTTTGCAGGTTGAGGAAAAGAAGAACAGAGGGGGGAGAGAAGAAGGCACAGCCAAGAGGGCTGTGCACGGACGCTTTGAGGAACAGAGAGAGTAGAACGTGATTGATTGTGAGCAGAGAGTAACCAGAGAAGGAGGGTGAGAGCAGAAGGCAAGGCTGTGTGAGCCTTACACGGAGGCAGGAGAAAGTGGCACGGGGAGGAGGTAGAAGGCCCCCGGCCAAAGAAAATTGGGGCAGAAGTTGAGTATTTGAAGAGATGAATCATTAGAGAGTGGTTTGAATTTTGAAATGGAAGAGAGGGAGTGAAATTGGCAGCTGGAATCCAAGAGAAGGATTCAGGTGTGGCCGGCAAGGTTGTGATGGATGAACCTGCAAAGTCAAAGCCAGTTTAGAAAGTCAAAAACACAAAAGAAATAATAAAATCAAATCAAATCAAAAATTAAAATAAATATTTAATTAATTAAATAAAAATAGAAATAAACAATAATTAAAAAGGGAAATAAATAGAGGTTTAGAAAATATATTTTGCCACCGCGGGTGGTGGTTGCGCCGCCTCATGTGGTGGTTCGCCGGCAAAATTGCCAGGATTCGAAACGTTTTTCGAAATCTTCGTACATGCTTTGAAATCCACATCAGAGAAATGACCGGTGTCATTTGAATATCGAGAAGTCACGGTTGACTTTTCGATTCAATCTTCAGATTCGCGCTAAAACCTCTAAAATGTACCTGTTTGTACAAATATAGCATTTTCTTCGTAATTTCCCTGAAACAACTAAAACAATATTAAATATACAATATTAGGCTTTTGGACTAACATAATCCAAGCGATTAAGGTACTTTGTGCACGTATTTTACGTTCACATCACACCCCCACACTTGAACTATTGCTTGTCCGCAAGCAAACAGAGAACAGATATATACAATTTAAACAAAACAGAAAGGAAACACAAAACAATTTTCCAACAATTACCTCAGAGAACACAATTGAGTTAGAAAATGAAAGAAGTTAAGTCTCAAAACTGTTTTCAGCTACGGGACATATGCAAAAGTGAAGTGTGTGAAGTATTGTCATTTCAATGCACCAAAGTAAGCATGCATATCGAAACTGTGCTAACCATAAACTCACAGGATATTCACTCTGATTTTCACACAACTGTTTATCGGTTAGCTACACTACCACTCAAGCAAACTTATGCAAATGCCGCCATATGCTTGCACGTCAATCTTATCTCTACAAAATCATACACATACATCTTAGATCAAAAGGACTTTTATTCAGGTGAAATGGGGCTTAAGGCGAGGGGTTACAGAAATGAAGTGGAAGGGAATCACAAATTCCGAGCATCTTAGTAAGTAATCACAATTGAGATTTAGTAAATTAGAAACAGTAAGATGCTATACTCATCCTGAACAATCACTCACCTAAACACAGTTATTGAATTTAATTGAAACTAAACACAATATAATTAACTCTCTCTTTTTTCTTTTTCTTTTTTTTCTTTCTATTTTTTTTTCTTTTCTGTTTCGATTTTCTCTTTCTTTTTTTTTAATCGAAACATAAACAAATACAACAATTTACAAAGTCACACCCCCACACTTATTCTTTTCCAAACTCCCAGAACATACACATTTCAACATCAGAACATAAGTAATCTCAAATTACTCACTAAGATAGCTCGGAAAGGGTAAGGCAAGTGTTTAAGTTAAGGGTAGACATTTATGGTGCGAAGAAATGAAATGCTAAACATATAGGCACAAAATGGCAAACTAATGATATAAATTTCGGGACAAATGCTCATTTGGCCATGGTGGATTCCTAATGCCTTGATCATTTCCAAGATGTAAAATGCATGACAGAAAGTTTCAACAAGATATTATGCAAGTTCTAGAGATACATATCACATAAGCTTGATCACACATGAAGAACAAAGTGCAAAGAATTATGAATGCACTTTCATTAAGCTCGAAGCTCACAATATGGTAAGTATAGCTCACACAAATCTCTCTATGCTTCTCACAATTTAATGCATCAATGAGAGAATAATAGTGTACATGCAAAGTCCCATAGCAATTTATTAAAAAAAATGAAGTTCAGGAGACCTAAACATGCTTCCATCTCATACAATTAAGCTCAATCTCATCATCGGTGTTGGAAGTCACAAAAACAGTACAACAAACACACAAACAGAAACAAATTTTTTTTTTTTTTTTCTTTTGAAATTTTTTTCATTTTTCTGATTTTTTTCAATTTAGGTAACAATACGTGACCACAGGGACTTACTTAGTGCAATGGTAGGTTCAACGCTACCAAAGGAGTAAGTATGATCTAGTCGATATATTGTTACCGTAGAAAACGAAAACAAGTAAATTATTTTTTTGAATTTTTCAAATTTTTTTTAATTTTTTTGGTTTTTTTTTGCAAATAATTTCCTTCCCCCCACACTTGAATTAAACATTGTCCTCAATGTAAGACAGATATGTACAATTAATGAATAATTCAAGCATGGTTATTGAATTGAAAAACAAAACAGAAGTAAACACACAACAGTTATACAAATGAAAAAGGAAACAGAAATACTCCCCCTTGAAGATCATGAAGCTCCTCCCGAAAGCAAGTCACCAACAGTCACAAACAAGGCTAGCAGGGCCTTGCATCCAACGTTTGCTCCTTAGTTGACTGCGGCACTGATCCGTTTCAATGTGTCCTGGACGAGTGTTGTTGCCGACTCCACGGCAGATTTGGCAGATGCAGCCTTCACTGAGATCTGGAACACTATAGTCAGCAGTGTTCCATCAAGAATGCCTCCGGATACATTAGGCAGAATGGAGAAGCCTGATGGCATCAATGGAAATGGCCCCGGGTCAGCTCCACATAGCAAAGACTGGAAAATAGAATGGTTGATCGGTGCATAAATCACAGACGACCCCGTTGCATCGGTGCAACACTCCTGGAGAATGAGGAAGTCGTTGTGATTACTTAAGGCGAGCACCGAAATCTGGTTCCGCGGGTCAAAACCGATGGTGAAGTTTGCTAGCACTTGTACCGAGCTGTCCATCGACATACTATCCCATAGTGGTCTCGTATGCACATCTTTGAGGAACTCAAAGATCCTGGTGTGATGGGAAAGATGCGCGACAGAACAACCAGCAGTACGATTGACTCCAGGGGGCTTGCTCGGATCTCCCCTTCGCTTGTTGGTCCTGACCTCCATTCGAGTGTCTCTTGTTCGGTTTGAACAAGTCCAGTGATGATACGTGGAGTTGCTGATGTCGTTGAAGAAACAGATCGCCATCTGGTTTGCCATTTCCGCTAGGCCTCTTTTTCCTTCGGGCGAAATGATAGAGTCACCGGGTGAAGTGTGGATCCCCGTGACGCACGTAGCGCTCGGCTTGTCGTTGGAGAGTTGAGATCCAACGCTTTGCACCAAATGCGAACCCGGAATGGACAAAGGGTTCGAAAATGGCCTTCATCTCCTTCTCGCGCACATCCACGTGCTCCACCCAAGTGACTAAGGAAGATCCATTCGCAAATCTCGAATCGAGCATCCGGAGGGGCGCTTTCGGCAAATCGATCTCACCGAAGGCTTCGGATTTGAGCGCAGTTCATCCACGGAGACATCCACAACGATCCAACTTCCATCCGGTTGTAATTGAGAGTACCGAACGAACTGGACTTCACGAGTCGAAACGATGTGAGATGGCACCGAAACTCGGCCGACATCACTTGCTTCTGGTCCTCGTAGCCTCTTGCGTTGTCGGAGGGTAGGATCTCCAACAGTTGAGCGTTTGTGATCATGCTACGAAGACGGGCAACCATCGACCAACATCCATTAAGATTTCAACGATGGTGGTCGGATGAAGGTGAATGGTTGCGAGTGTCTCGAGGATTCCGATTTGAAGTATGGCGCGGGTTCGCCACGTTGAAACACTCGCAAGTACTCGTCCCTATTTAGAGTCTCGGGATGAATAGAAGTGTCGGGAGTCGGTGAAGATATCCACAAAGGAAAACCGGCAGTGGCCATGAGCATGAGCTCGTGCTTGGCCTTGCGGGCGATATCCGAGATCAAGTCGGTGTGGACTCCGACAAGATCATGAGCAGGTCCCGGAAGATGGTCAGATGGAATAGGTGCGGATGGGCGCTCGACTAGTGTAGGCATGAGGCTCCGCACATCCCGTCTCAAGTGGTCCAAGTCGATCGAATCATCGGACAACTCGAGAAGAGGCTCTTGTTGTGGAGGAACAACTTCGAGCCTTCGCCTAGGCACATCTGAGTGCGGAACAGGACCTCCGCAATTGGGACAGATGCCGCTCTGGAGAGCATCGACGAGTCGTTGATTCTGCAGTTGAAGCTCCTCGTTTTTGCTCACCAGCTGATCGTTTCTTCTTTCTAGCTCGGCAATACGCTGCTCAGACGTCTGGATACCGAACTTCTTCCTATTTCTCGACCCCCAATAGTAGACTTGGTCTTCTTCTAGTCCGATTTTTGGACCAAATCTTTCACGTTGTGGCTTGGTGGGGTGAGAATACACCGCAAAGAAAGCTGCCAGCGCATCTCTCTGAGCCTTGGTGTATTTCGTCCTCGGAAGTCTCCTATAGACAGGAGCGGCTTCCGGCTCGGCGGGTGGATCAGCAACCAGGATTGGTGCTTGGGGTAGTGGTTGCGGTTGTGGTTGTGGCTGGGTCGGCATGCTAGCATCGGCGCTATTGAGCATGCTGGGTGTAATTATTTCATCCAGACCTTCAAAGATTGGGTTCTCGAAGGACCTGCCCGAAACAACTCGGCCGAAGGAATTAACTCTTTTGGCCATTTGTGGTTTGGGAGGGGAGGATAGCTTTTGGGAATTGGGAGGTTTTCGGGAAAACTCAATAACAGATGAAGAACACGAAGAACAACGAGAGAGAGAGAGAGAGAGAGAGAGAGAGAGAGAGAGAGAGAGAGAGAGAGAGAGAGAGAGAGAGAGAGAGAGAGAGAGAGAGAGAGAGAGAGAGGATAAGGGAAACCTAAGGGAAAAGCGTGAAATGAAATACACGAACGAAGGGAAGGGAAGGGAACGGACGCACGCTCACACACGTGCCACAAACACAGATCCGCAATTTACGGATCGAGCGAAAAAGTCGAAAAGAAAACGACCGGGTGCCACAAAAGTCGCAAAGCGAATAGTGGAGACGCGCGCGAAAATTATTAAACTAACTAATTTTTTTGTTTATTATTCGGCCGACACCGAAGTCGTTCGTCGGCCCAATAACAATTTTTCAATTTTTTAATTTTTAATTTTTTTTAATCAAAACTTTACGAAAAAGTCGTAAAGTGAACAGTGAAGCGCGTGTGACACACGTGCCAACGCGATTATTGTTGCCGACACTTTAAATGGGCTTGGGCCATCGAACACGGCCTGGGCTTTAAAGTGGGCTGGGCCGAAGAAAAACTTGGGCCGTTATTTCTGGGCTAACCTAATGGGCCTAAACAAACAAAAGTTTTTTTTTTTTAAACAAGGCCCGACACTATTTACATGGGCTTAAGGCCCAATAACACAAACAAATGGGCCTAGGGCCCAATACTATTCTAATAGTAACTAAATGGGCTTGGGTTTTGGGTTTTGGGCTTTGAAAATGACAAAGGCCCAATGGGCCAAAAATTAATTAATTAAAAACTTTTTTTTTTTTTTTTTTTTCAAAACACAAAACCCAAACCGAATTAACAAATGAGCCAAAGCCCAATACTGTACAAATAGTAACAAGCCCAAAATAAATAAACAGTAACAGTAAAAATAAAAATAAAATACAAACAGTACAATAAATAAATAAAAATGAACAAAAAATAAATTTACACTATTTTTTTTTTTTTTTTAATAACAAAAAGAATAAACACTAAACAAATAACGAGAATAAGAAAAAGGGAACTTTCCTTAATCGAACTCCCGAGGCAAGCCGGAAAACACCATCAAGACACCAACCTCAAGGTTTTTTCAACCTTGACTTCCAAACGTTAGCTCCGATGTAAGGTGCTGTAATTTCCGACGTACCTGAAATTACAAATAAAACACTGTTTAGAAAAGTAAATAGTACTAACAATCCCCGGCGAGACGGCGCCATTTGACTTACGGTAAAAACCGACATCAATTTATTTTACCTAAACTTCCTAACAATTTGTCGTTGAAAAGTATAATGGGAAGTAAGGATTTTTCCCACAGGAGATTGTTTATTTACTTTACTATGTCACAAAATTAATTAAACTATACTACAATTATTCTAAACATATTTATTTAATTTACAACTAAACTAAACAAATTAGAAATTAATTCCCAAATAAATAAAATATAAATTAAAAATAAAAATTAAAAATATAAACAAAACATATATATAAGTAAACAAATATTTACAAATACTCACATAAATTAATTTACAAAAGAGAAAATGTTTTTGGGTTTTCTTAAATAAATCAAGCAAATAATAAACTTGTTTTTGAATTTTTCATAAAATAATTAAATCGCACAATTCAAATTACACAAATTAAATTAGCCAAATATTTAACATACAAATTAAATAAATATTCACACAACATAAAATTAAATAAGAGTTTGAGAGAAAAAGAAAATGCTCATTGATATCGATGATGGCTCGGAGAGCATGGCAACTGGGCCCAACAGGTCCTGGGCTTGCGGGTGTAGATATCAATTTGGGCTTGGGCCATTGGGCTTTTGTAATTGGGCTTGGAGGCCCAAATCAGAAAGTGTTGACTTTTCAACGGTGCCAAGGCTGACTTTTCAACCATACCCGTGCGGCTTTGCTTTCCATCTTTTCTTTTCTTTCATTCTTCTAACCCGTGCAAACCTCATTTCTTCTATGTTCTTCTATAACAGATAGAACCGGTGAGGCAAGAGACGGCTGGGCACGGAGACAGCTTGACCAGCGGCGGCACAGAGGAACGCCGGCGCGGAAGGTTGAGCGTACGGGAAGAGGATCGATTTTGGGACGACGCCGGAAACGTCAAGGAAGACGCCGGCTTGGGAACGCAGAGGCAGCGTCGGTGCTGATCTTGTAATTGCAGTGACTCGCGGTCTGAGCAGAGAGGAGAGCAGTAGCGTCGCTGGAGGCGGCGCACGGTGATTGAAGCACGGGGGTGCGTTGGTGACAGTGACGCCGAGAACTGAAGATGCCTGGGCCTTGAGCGACGTCAACGGAAAGAGACACCGGCTTGGATTGAGAACGACGTCGGCGGCAGAGGGACCGTGGCTCAGCGCTGGTGCGCGGAGGGGCAGAGATCGATAATAGCAGCTGTGATTGCGGAGTAGAGGAGCGTGGGCTTGCGGTGCAGAGGGAAATTGGGCCTCGGCGTTGGTGATTGAAGGACTGGGTGAGCGAGGCTGGCCTCTCGGTGGTCTGGTTTGGTGAGATTGCAGATTTTTGCTTTGTTGGTGATGATTGCGGGTTAATTGATGATTGTGAGAACAAAGACGGAATCGGGGGATTGAGTGTGAAGGGTCACGGTGGTTGATTGTGGTCCGTGGTGGTAACAAAGGAGAAGTTGCTTGGTTAATTAAGTGACGGGATGAAGACGGGGCTTAGGTAGCTACGACGAGAAGAGAGGAGAGAGAAGAGAAAGAAGGAAGTTGATTCTTTGTTTGCGGGTTGAGGAAAAGAAGAACGAGAGGGGGGAGAGAAGAAGGCACGCCCGAGGGGCGTGCACGGACGCTTTGAGGAACGAGAGAGAGTAGAACGTGATTGATTGTGAGCAGAGAGTAACCGGAGAAGGAGGGGTGAGAGCAGAAGGCAAGGCTGTGTGAGCCTTACACGGAGGCGGGAGAAAGTGGCACGGGGAGGAGGTAGAAGGCCCTCGCCAAAGAAAATTGGGGCAGAAGTTGGGTATTTGAAGAGATGAATCATTAGAGAGTGGTTTGAATTTTGAAATGGAAGAGAGGGAGTGAAATTGGCAGCTGGAATCCAAGAGAAGGATTCAGGTGTGGCCGGCAAGGTTGTGATGGATGAACCTGCAAAGTCAAAGCCAGTTTAGAAAGTCAAAAACACAAAAGAAATAATAAAATCAAATCAAATCAAAAATTAAAATAAATATTTAATTAATTAAATAAAAATAGAAATAAACAATAATTAAAAAGGGAAATAAATAGAGGTTTAGAAAATATATTTTGCCACCACGGGTGGTGGTTGCGCCGCCTCATGTGGTGGTTCGCCGGCAAAATTGCCAGGATTCGAAACGTTTTTCGAAATCTTCGTACATGCTTTGAAATCCACATCAGAGAAATGACCGGTGTCATTTGAATATCGAGAAGTCACGGTTGACTTTTCGATTCAATCTTCAGATTCGCGCTAAAACCTCTAAAATGTACCTGTTTGTACAAATATAGTATTTTCTTCGTAATTTCCCTGAAACAACTAAAACAATATTAAATATACAATATTAGGCTTTTGGACTAACATAATCCAAGCGATTAAGGTACTTTGTGCACGTATTTTACGTTCACATCAAGAAGACAATGCAAGAAATAAAGAAAGAAAAGGAAAATAAGTGGAATTTAAGTGGGAGATAAAGAAATGGTAAGTGACATGGTTGAAATGTAGTGGGTTGCAATTAACCATTTATTTAGGTAAAAGAAATTAAGCACTAATAGTGTTGGAAGAAAGCAACAAATATGGGTTGGTGAGATGGATGATGATGTGAACGTAAAATACGTTCACAAAGTGCTCTAAATACTTGGATGAATGCTATTCTGAAAGCTTATTTGTCGGTTTAATGTTTGTTTTCGTGTTTTCAGGGAAAATATGTGAAAAATGCTAATTTACACATAAAAGGTGAATTTTGGAGATTTACATCGCAATTTCGGAAAGTCAACCATGACTTTTCGATTATCTGATGACACCGGTCATCATTCGGAAGTGGAATATGACATTGTACGAAGATTTTGGAAACCGTTCCAAATCCCGGCAATTTTGCCGGCGAATCACCACACACAGAGGCGCAATCACCACACGCGGTGGTGAAACCTATTTTAAATCTCTACTTTATTTTTCCCTGTGTTTATATTTTATAGTTATTCTTATTCTATTTTTATTTTTATTTCTATTGTAGTATTTATTTTATTTCTTTTAATTTCTTTTGTTATTTTATTTATTTATTTTGTTTTATTTTATATTTAATTCTTTTTATTTTCTTTTGTTATTTTATTATGTTTGTGTTTTGGCTGCAGACGGCTTCTTCCCTCACATGGCCGGCCGGTTCCTGTTTGATTTCATACCAGCCTTTGAGCTGGTTTTCCACCTATTATCCACCAATTTTCCAGCTCACTCCATCACTCTCTTCCACCATTTCACCAGTTCAGCCTCCACTATTTCCTTCCCGTTCAATTGTCTTCTAGCACCACCACCATCTCTCACCATCTCTATTTAACGGTATGCAATTAACATTGCAGAGAGACATCCTTCCCGATCCTCTCCTCTTCGGGGATTTCTCTTCTTTCTCTTCTTTCTCTTCTTTCTCTTCTTTTTCTTCTCTGCACCCTCTATCTTCTTTCTACACCCATCATCTTCACGACCAATCATCTCCATCACCGCAGCACCTCATCATCTCCATCACCACCCAATCTCAAATTCACGATTCCAGACCTGAAATTAACCAATTCACAAGAACCCATCTTCAATCAATTCACGGCAGCAGCTCACCAAGCACAAATTCAAATCCACCAGAAGCTACTATTCAAACTGCCCAGCTCGAGCCCGTGCTTAATCGCCAATCAGGCCACCAACCCAATCCCATCTGCCGGATCGATCTACCACCACCAGCTGTGCCGTCAGCTCTGCCGGCGTCAATTCTGTCGCCGCACGACCTGCTCCTCTGTCCGGTCCTCTCCAGCCGCTGAAATTCCAGCTAGCCCGTGCTGCCGCCGAGCCCAGACAACGTCGATCCACCGGCGACCCAATCTCTCTTTTCAGCGATCACAGTTCCCAATCAAAGCAGCCCATCTGCCGCACCTCCTCGCCGGCATCTCTGCGTTCGATTTCAGCCGCACCAGTGCTCACCGCGCCGTCCCTAACCCAGCGCCGGCGTCGTCTCTTCTCACGGAGCACCGCCTACCTCGGAGTTCTGCACCACTATCAATCCTTGCTCAGCTCTCTGGATTGTGCCCGAGCTCTCTCACGGTCCAAGCCTGCTCGATCTAATCCTAGCCAGCCCGTGCTCCTGTTAATTAAGCAATCTTCTCTCTCTCTCTCAATTTAAACACTTAACTTATATTTTGTTTAATTAAGTAATTTGTATTCTTTTTAAACAATTATTTTGTTTGCATAAAATATACTGTTGTCTTATATTTGTATTTGTAGTTGTAGTTTTGATTTTAATTGTGTGACAAATATTTGAAAAAACCAAAAACTCGTGTTTACAATTTCTTTGTGTTACATAAATTATTTTATGTTTATTGCAATCTTTTTAAGTAATTAGAATTTTGTGTGATTTATGAAATTGTGTTTTACTTTAGATTAATTGTTGTATGTTTTTAATAGTTAAATAAAAAGAAAAATACTAAAAATTGTTATTTGTGTTAAGAAATTAGATTATATTTTACTAATTAGGTTTTAGGCCTCTAATCTCCGTGGTTCGACAATCCCGAGTCTAAATTACTCATCACTATATTTTGACAACCAATCAGATGACAATATGGTGGTGAGTGGAGCATTGAGAATAAAAGAAGAAGAAAGAATTGGAAAGTAGACAGCACTGAGCTATGCCCACTTAGAACGGAATAATGGACGTTTGAACGGTTAGATGATTCTGAAATTTGAATCCAGAATACTTAACACACACATGAAGTATGTATCAAAAATACAGCTGGAGCCAACGGTGCAAGTGGGAGATATGCGCTTCCAAAGTTGACAGATCTGCACAGGAACATTGTCCGAAAATGGGCTTGGACCTTTCCTTCATTCTTTGTGGACTTGGGCCTTCCTTCTTGGGCTTGGGCCTTCATCTTGGGCTTGGGCCTTCATCTTGGGCTTGGGCCTTTCTTCATGGATTTGAGCCTTCATCTTGGGCCTCACGGCAGCTCACCTCTTAATGGGCCTCGCAAAAGCCCATTAAGCTTCGTTTCTGCACATGTTCACATTAATACGTCATTTAGGAATCAAATATGGAAACTAAGCTAAAATAGCAAAGTTACAATTAAATCATAGCCAAATAGTAGGGGAAACACATTAAAAACGTCACACTTTGTGCTCCTATCAAATTCCCCCACACCTAGCTATTGCTAGTCCCTTAGCAACACAAAACGTAAAACAGAACAACATAAAACAGAAAAGGGAAACACAAAACATATATTCTTTCCAACCATAATCCTCAGCGAGTTCACAACAGTTGTAATCAACAGAATAAAAATTATATACCAAGGCTAAAGAATTTGCTAAGCATTTAACATGTACATCTCATTCATGCTCGGGTGAAGTGTGTGAAAACCAAGTATACAATCAATCTCATGCAATCGAATAGGCACATCGAAACAACATTAACCACTAAACCTCACAATGATCACTAAATATTTTCGCTCAGTGTTTAGGGTTAAGTGTTTACTCTCATAACAATTGCACAAGTAATGTTCCCATAAGCTTGCTCATTAACCAACTCTCCACAATTAATCCACAAATCATTAAATCATAAGGGCTTTCAATGGTGTAATGGGGTCAAAGGTTAGGGGTTAAAAGAAACGAAGGGATAGGAAAAACAAAATGTCCCGAGTGTTCCACAAAATAATTTTGTGACTTGTTTTCTATATGCTTAAACAATCAAACAACCAAACTTTTATTCACCTCCAACCTTTCACACTTTCCGAACAAAAACTTCTTATTCTTTTTTTTTTCTTTTTTTTTTTTGTATTTTTTTTTGTATTTTTTTTTGTATATAAATTTTTTTTTACACCATTTGTTTTTAACAACACCCCCACACTTACTTCTTTCACAAACGAGAAGACTTTATAAGCACAAAATACCACCACAAGTAACAAAATTGTCTCTTTAACACATGTTGGAACAAAGGCAGGTTAGTGTTTAAGCTAAAAACAGGTTAGGAGTAAGCGGGTTAACAAAGAAAAAAGCTAAAAACATGTTAGGCTCAAAAGAGGTTAACCTAAAGGATTAGTGTTTACAGGGCTGTAAGTCAGTTTGGCCATGGTGCTTTACTAATGCCTTAATCATCTCTAATTCATCACAGATTAATAAAACGTTTCAAGTGGTCTTGGAGCAAGTTCTAGGTTCAAAACTCATGAATTGTGCACACATGAAGAACGAGTAAATGTATGAATGTTGCATACATGTGAATATTCAATAGGCTCAAGTCCTCACATTTTCTGGGTATGCATGACAATGTATGTTCAAATGTGCTTCTCGGATTGCAATCAATTAATCGAAACAGGTTATGTGAACATGGAAATTTGAGCACTCATAAGTTATGCAAATTAAATTCAAAGCAAACTACACAAAGCCTTGACATATTGATGTGAACGTAAAATACGTTCACAAAGTGCCTTTAATTACTGGATTTTGCTATTCCGAAAGCTTAATTGTTTGTTTAATATTTGTTTTTGTGTTTTTAGGGAAAATATGAGAAAAATGTCAATTTCAACACAAAAGGTGAATTTTGGAGATTTTCAGCGTAAATCGGAAAGTCAACCGTGACTTTCATTTGTGGAATAAAATATTGTACGAAGATTTCGGAAACAGTTCCGAATCCCGACAATTTGTCGGTGAACCACCACATAAAGCGGCGCAACCACCACACGCGGTGGCGATACATATTTTACATCTCCATTATATTTTCCCTTGTTTATTTTATAATTTAATTATTTCATTTAATTTCTTTTGTTATTTTATTTTATTTTATTTTTTAATTATTTATTTTAATTATTTTCTTTTATTTCCTTTTCTTTTGTTTTTGTTTTGGATGTTTGCAGCGCCACGTTCACCAACCTTCTCCACTTCCGGCCACCTACCGAGTCCACTTCACCAACCCATTCCACCACCACTACAGTCCACTACGCCACTACCTTGCTCCATGGCTTTTCTGCAGCTGGAACTCCC
Source organism: Rubus idaeus (assembly GCA_030142095.1). NCBI lineage: Eukaryota > Viridiplantae > Streptophyta > Magnoliopsida > Rosales > Rosaceae > Rubus > Rubus idaeus. The sequence goes on from CM057965.1 coordinate 21,817,821, forward strand.
ATTGATTCACCAACCACCATCACCTTCTTCATCTATTTAAGGAAGCTCTTTCATTCACAAATTCAATCATCAATCACCACCGTCAATAGCTCCTCTTCCACAATTAAGCTCCTGCAATCACAGTTCAACAATTACAAAGACCAAGCCATCAGAATACCCAACCATGGCTCTCTGCCGATTCCAAACTTGCAACCCATTTAAGTTTTCTTTTCTGCAAATTCACAGCAATCTAATTTTCTTTTCTTTTTCTTTTGCAGGTTTGATAGCAGCTCACCAAAACGAGGCCCTTGCCTCGTTCCAGCCACTTTCGCCGTCCCTTGCTTCGCCGGTCTCCAATCTGCCTAGCTGCCGTCGCCGTTGTCTTCCTCCGTGAATCTTCATACCGTAGCTGCTCAAACCAGCGAAGCCCATCGACCCAAGCTGCTGCAATCACCAGTACCCGAAGCCAAGCAGTCCTCATGCCGAGCCTTCTTTCTTCTGCAGACCGTGAACCCAGTCCGGCATCTCAATCCATGTTGCTCATAAATCCGCGCCGTCGTCTCTGTGACCCAACGCCGGCATCATCCTCCGCTCAATCCCGTCGATTCTGCCGCTGCAACCCGTGCTCACCTCGACGTCGGCGACCCGTCGCTGCTCTCCCTTACCGGCGTCGTTGTTCTTCAACTGCCCAGAATCCGGCGCCATCGATAGCATCTCCACCTCTCTCCGGCTTCTCAATCTTGCTTGGCTGTTCTGGAAAATAGAAGAAAGTGAGAGATGAAGAAGAAAATCTCGCACGGGAAGAGAAAGATCAAGCTGAAATGAAGGAAGGAAAAGAAAGAAAAGTCAAAGTGAGGGGAAAAGACCAAAAAGGGCAAGGCCCAATTGATTTGACTTTGACCGGCCCAATTGCCTTATTACTCAGTGCACCCACTGCAGGCCCAAGGCCCAATGTCCGGAAATTGCTCACTGCACCCGCCACATCCAAAGTTCGATTTTCAATAGCTGAGTCTGCCACCTTCGCCTGCCAGACAGTGTCCATTTTCATGGACACAACTCTTCTTCTATGCGTTAGACATGTTTAGATTAATCACCTTTGCATGTTTAATTGTTTAATCTAGATGAGCGTTCACTAGGTTGATTTCATGGGAGAAGTTTATTTGGGGAATGATAACCTGCGTAGGCATTCTACATGTGTTAGTTTCGGATTCATGGCTAGTGAGTTGGTTAATCTTCAAAACAATACTTGTGTGTGTGTTTCTTGTTTTCAAAAAGAATAAAAATCCAAAAATATTTATTTTATTGTTTTCAAAATTATCAAAAACCCCCCAAAATACTTTTGTATATAATGTATATTTTTGTAAATAGAAACAATACTGTATAGTTTATTTAATTTTGTATATATATATTCTTTATTCTTTATACTTGTTAATAATAATTCTTTATTTAATTTAATTTTTCGTGACATTAAAAAGTAAATATAACAATCTTCTGTGGGAAAAACCTTTATTTCCCATTATACTTTACAACGACAATTGTTAGGAATTTAGGTAATAATTAATGACGTAGGTAAAACCGCAAAATCACATATAATAAACATTCTCCTAATCACAACAATTTAAACTCAATTCATCATCGGAATTGGAAAGAACAAAGCACAAAACAAACAATAACACACAAAACAGAAGCAAATATTTTTGTCATTTTTTATTTTTTGGATTTTTTTGGATATTTTTTTTTGATATAGCTCAAATAAACAAACAAGCACTTTTTAAGACCCGATAGCTCCAAAGCCAGTGCGAAACAAACGAGCTTACAAAACTATTTTTTTTTTCAATTTTTTTTTATTAGGGTAACAATACGTGACCACAGTGTGACTTACTAAGTGCAATGGTAGGTTCAACGCTACCAAGGGAGTAAGTATGATCTAGTCGATATATTGTTACCATAGAAAACGAAAACAAGTAAATTATTTTTTTGAATTTTTTTTTTGAAGTTTTGAATTTTTTTTTCGTTTTTAATAAACCTTCCCCCCACACTTGAATTAAACATTGTCCTCAATGTTGACAAATATTTCAAGAAAATGAAAAATTCAAGCATGGTTATTGAATTTAAACACACAAACAAAAATAAACCGAAGTAAACACACAAACAGAAATAAACACAAAACAGTTAAGTAAATGAAGAGGGAAACAAAAATAAACAGAAAGGTTAAAGAAAAACTCCCCCTTGAAGATCGTGAAGCTCCTCCCGAAGCAAGTCACCAACAGTCACAAACAAGGCTAGCGGGGCCTTGCATCCAACGTTTGATCCTTAATTGACTGCGGCTCTGATCCTTTGAAGTGTGTCCTGTACGAGGGTAGTTGCCGACTCCACGGCAGACTTGGGCGATGTAGCCTTCACCGAGATCCGGAACACCATAGTCGGTAGTGTTCCGTCAAGAATAGCTCCGGATACGTTTGGCGGAATGGAGAAGCCGAGAAGACATAAGCGGAAATGGCTCCGGTTGAACTCCACATAACAAACACTGGAGAATGGAATGGTTAATCGGCGCATAAATCACGGACGACCCCGTTGCATCGGTGCAACACTCCCGAAGAATGAGGAAGTCGTTGTGACTATCTATGGCGAGCACCGAGATCCGATGGCACCGAAACTCGGCCGACATCACCTGCTTTTGCTCCTCGTAGCCTTCTTCGTTCTTTGGAGGATAGGATCTCCGGCGTCTTGGCGTTTGTGATCATGCTACAGAAGACGGGCAACCATCGACCAACATCCATTAAGATCTGAACGATGGTGGTCGGATAAAGATGGATGGTTGCCGAGTGTCTCGACGATTCGGCTTTGAAATACGGTGCAGGTTCAGCACGTTGAAACACTCGCAAGTACTCGGCCCTATTAAGAGTCTCGGGATGAATAGACGTGTCGGGAGTCGGTGAAGTTATCCACAAAGGAAATCCAGCAGTGGCCATGAGCATGAGCTCGTCTTTGGCCTTGCGGGCGATATCCGAGATCAAGTCGGTGTGGACTCCGACAAGATCATGAGCAGGTCCGGGAAGGGTGTCAGATGGCAAAGGTATGGATGGGCGCTCGAGTAGTGTTGGCATGAGGCTCCGCAGATCCCGTCTCAAGTGGTCCATGTCGATGTGGAGGAACAACTTCGAGCCTTCGCCTAGGCACATCCGAGTGCGGAACGGGTCCTCCGCCGGTGGGACAGATGCCGCTGTGGAGAGCATCGACGAGTCGTTGATTCTGCAGTTGAAGCTCCTCGTTCTTGCTCACCAGCTGATCATTTCGTCTCTCTAACTCGGCAATACGCTGCTCAGACGTAAGGATACCGAACTTCTTCCTATTTCTCGACCCCCAATAATAGACTTGGTCCTCCTCTAGTCCGATTTTCGGACCAAATCTTTCTCGTTGTGGTTTCGTGGGGTGAGAATACACCGCAAAGAAAGCCGCCGGTGCTTCTCTCGAGCTTTGGTGTACTTTGTCCTCGGAAGTCTCCTATAGACGGGGAGGCTGCCGGCTCAACGGGTGGATCAGCGGCCGGGATTGGTGCTTGGGGTAGTGGTTGCGGTTGTGGTTGTGGTAATGGCTCGGTCGGCATGCTAGCATCGGCGCTATTGAGCATGCTTGGTGGAATTATTTCAGCCAAGCCTTCAAAGATTGGGTTCTCTGAAGGACCTGCCTGAAACAAGTCGCTGAAAGAATTGACTCTTTTGGGCATTTCTGGGTTTGGAAGGGAGGATAGCTTCTGGAATTTGGGAGGTTTTCTGGGAAAAACTCAAGAACACGAAGAACAACGAGAGAAAACGAGAGAGAATGAGAGAGAGAGAGGGAAAACGCGTGAAATGACCTAAGGGAACTAACGCAAACCGAAGGGGAAGGGAACAGAATGGACAGACGCGTGTCCAAAGTCGAAGACAAAGATCCGTAAATCACGGATCGAGCGACGAAAGTCGCAAAGGGAATAGTGGAACGCGCGCACGATTTATTAAACAATTCAGCCGACGCAAAAGTCGTGCGTCGGCCCAAACAAAATTTTTTTTGATTTTTCAGTTTTTATTTTTTTAATTTTTTTAATACTTTACGAAAAGTCGTAAAGTGAACAGTGAAAACGCGTAGCACACGCGCTTGCCGACACTTTAAACGGGCTTGGGCCATCGGAACGGTCTGGGCCTTAAAGTGGGCCTGGGCCAAAGAAAACTCCGGCCCATTATTGGTGGGCTTAAACTAATGGGCCTAAAAACGAACAGGCCCGACACACTAATGGGCTTGGGTTACGGGTTTTGGGCTTCGTGAATGACACGAGCCCAATGGGCTAAATTTTTTTATTTTTTATTTTTTTTATTTTTTTTATTTTTTTTTATTTCGAAACCTAAAACACTAACCAATCACACAAACAAATGGGCTTAAGGCCCAATAACAAAGAAACTAACAAACAAGCCCAAAATAAATAGTAAATAGGAACAGTAATTATGAACAGTAAAAATAAATAATTACAAAACAATAAAACAAAAGCAAACACTCTTTTTTTTTATTTACAATTAAATTTTTTATTTTTTTTAAAATAAATAACGAGAGTGAAAAGAAAACTTACCTTTTTACTCCCAAGGAAACCGAAAATCACCAACAAGACATCAACCTCAAGGTTTTTCAACCTTGACTTCCTAAACGTATGCTCCGATGTATGTTGTAAAATTTCCGATAAACCCGGATTATTTCCTATACAAAATAAAAAGGTTAGTAATAAATTTACAAAATAAAAACAAAATATTTACAAAGTTAAAAATATGTCACAAATTATCTATACAAAATGAATGAATAAATTTTCCTATGTCTACGTATATTTTATTTACACAATACACTTAAGTGTACAAAAATATTTTCCGTTGCCTGAATATAGTTGAAAGAAAAATGAAAGTTGATTCCAAGCGGTAACTCAAGGTGGACTTACGGCCTAGGTGCAATGCCTTGACTTAAATGACTTTCCGTGTTTTCAGAGGCGAATGGCCGGATCATATGAGAATAAGCGAGGGGTAGGATTCATTTACTGGACTACGGAGGCTTACACCCCTATCGACTTACGTCAGTCTATAGTCCTCTGAATCCAAAACCTGTCACCCAGGGTCTCGACCTAGACACCATCCATGTGCCCCTTACTCAGTTGAGAAAGCACTTAAGTGTTCAACAATTCTCCAAGTGTTAATAAAGGCCGCCCTCAACCTCAAATAACCTTACGGTAAAAATGAAGGGTGTAGGCCAATATTAACAAAAGGACCTTACCTATTCCGTTCAAGTTACAACTTACAACAACAACAAAAAATAATCAACTATATAAAAGACACCTAAATATAATTACTAAGTGTAAAACATCTACAAGTAAAATTAGTAAGTGTAACAAAATATCAACAAGTATAAACAAGTATTATTCACAAATATTCACAAAATAATAGTTAGGAATTTTCAATCCCCGTCGACGGCGCCAAAAATTGATCTGCCCAAAAGGAGCATCAATTTAAAAAAACCCTATCGGTAGTAGTATAGTGCATAGTAGGGTATCGTTCACAACGGAGATCAAAGGGTGTACCTAACAAAAAATGTCACAAAGAATTAAATAAAATAAAGAATTATTATTAACAAGTATAAAGAATATATACATATGTACAAAGTAAAAGGGGGGATTGAGTGATAAATTGAATGAAATAAATAAATTAAATTACAAAGAATAAATAAAATATGATGATGAAACACAAAGTATATAAAGTTCAGCCACATATACACAAGTTTACCAATCATTAGACCGAAAATTAACCAAGTTCCCTAGCCATGAAACCGAAACTAACATATGTGGAATGCCCACACGGGTTATCATTCCCCAAATAAAACCTCTTCTATGAAAATTAACCTAGTGAACTGATAGGAGCACAAAGTGTGACGTTTTTAATGTGTTTTCCCTACTATTTGGCTATGATTTAATTGTAACTTTGCTATTTTAGCTTAGTTTCCATATTTGAGTCCAAAGTGATGTATTAATGTGAACATGTGGAGAAACGAAGTCTAATGGGCTTTTGCGAGGCCCATTAAGAGGTGGTCTGCCATGAGGCCCAAGAAGGGGGCCCAAACCCAAGAAGGGGGCCCAAACCCAAGATGGCAGGCCCAAATCCATGAAGGAAGGCCCAGGTTCACAAAGCATGAGGAAAGGCCCAAGCCCAGATTTTCGGACATTCTGCCTGTGCAGATTAGTCAACTTGCGAAGCCCATATCTCCCACTTGCACCGTTGGATCGTGCTGTAATTTGGATACACGCTGCATGTGTGTGTTAGATATTCTGTATTAAAATTTGAGAATCCTCCAACCGTCCAGACGTCCAGAATTCCACTCCAAGTGCGCACTGCTCAGTGCTGTCTGCTTTTTATTTCTTTCTTTTTCCTTTATTCTCAATGCTCCACTCACCCCCATATTTCCACCCATCTCACCTAACTATCTTTGTTTCTTTCTCTCCATACCATTAGTGTTTGATTTCTTTTACCTAAATAATTGGTTAATTGCCATATGACTACATTTCCACCATTCCACTTACCATTTCTTTTCTACCACTCACATTCCACTTCTCTTCCTTTTCTTTCTTTATTTCTTTCATTGTTTTCTTCTTCCTCTCCATTCTCCTATAAATAGCAGCCTCATTCTTCTCACCAATTCACACCCAAATGGGGAGGGACAAACCCTCCTCTTTCTCTTCTCTCTCTCACATCATATTTTCCATTCTCTAGTATTTAGGGTTTTCAAGTCTTCAAGGAGGAGAGGAGCTGTTTACACCATTACCACCAGCCATCAACCATCATCACCACCATCATCATCACCTTGGGAATCTCGGCTTTGAGTTGCTTGCTTTCAAGGATTCAAGAGTTTGTGGTCTTCAAGTTCTTCCTACTTTCCATATGGTGTACTTCAACTTAATCTTTAATTACTCTTTTTGAGTTCCTCTTTGTTGCTTGTTTATCTTTTGTATTAGTTAACATGACATGATTATATAATTTTCAGCCTATATTTATGAGTTTATTTAGTTATTGGATCCTAATTAATTAGTTCTTCTAGTAGCTTATGTGACTCCGTTTATTTGATAGAAAACTTTTATGTGTTTATGTTATAGGGTTCGAAACTTATAATATTTGCATATAATTGGAGCTAGAGTTAGGGATTACAATTCACCTAATAGTTTTGGAAACCTAATTCACGAGTAGTAAAGGCTTTGGACAAAGGTCGGTGTCTAATAAAAAGGATTGCGGACATATGGACTTTTCTATAATGGGTCGTGCACTTTCATTAACAACTCTTCTTCTATGCGTTAAACATGGTTTGACTAGCTAGCTTTCTAGACTAAGATGACATGTTTAATTGGTTAATCTAGGTGCTTTCACTTAGATTAATTTTCGTAGAGAGGTTTTATTTGGAGAATGGTTAGCTTCTAACTTTCCACATATGTTAATTTCGGTTTCATGGCTAGGGAACTTGGTTAATTTTCGGTCCAATAATTGGTAAACTTGTATACTTGTGGCTGAACTTTATATACTTTGTGTTTCATCCCATCTTATTTAATTTATTCTTTGTAATTTAATTTATTTATTTCATTCAATTTATCACTCAATCCCCCCTTCTACTTTGTACATATGTATATATTCTTTATACTTGTTAATAATAATTCTTTATTTTATTTAATTCTTTGTAACATTTTTTGTTAGGTACACCCTTTGATATCCGTTGTGAACGATACCCTACTATGCACTATACTACTACCGATAGGGTTTTTTTAAATTGATGCTCATTTTGGGCGTATCAATTTTTGGCGCCGTCGACGGGGATTGAAAATTCCTAACTATTATTTTGTGAATATTTGTGAATAATACTTGTTTATACTTGTTGATATTTTGTTACACTTACTAATTTTACTTGTAGATATTTTACACTTAGTAATTATATTTAGGTGTCTTTTATATAGTTGATTATTTTTTGTTGTTCTAAGTTGTAACTTGAACGGAATAGGTAAGGTCCTTTTATTAATATTGGCCTAAACCCTTCATTTTTACCGTAAGGTTATTTGAGGTTGAGGGCGGCCTTTATTAACACTTGGAGAATTGTCGAACACTTAAGTGCTTTCTCAACTGAGTAAGGGGCACATGGATGGTGTCTAGGTCGAGACCTTGGGTGACAGGTTTTGGATTCAGAGGACAATAGACTGACGTAAGTCGATAGGGGTGTAAGCCTCCGTAGTCCACTAAATGAATCATGCCCCTCGCTTATTCTCATATGATCTGGCCATTCGCCTCAGAAAACATGGAAAGTCATTTAAGTCAAGGCATTGCACCTAGGCCGTAAGTCCACCTTGAGTTACCGCTTGGAATCAACTTTCATTTTTTTTCAACTATATTCAGAGAAAAGAAACTATATACGTAGACATAGGAAAATTTATTCATTCATTTTGTATAGATAATTTGTGACATATTTTTTAATTTTGTAAATATTTTGTAAATTTATTACTAACCTTTTTATTTTGTATAGGAAATAATCCGGGTTTATCGGAAATTTTACCACATACATCGGAGCATACGTTTAGGAAGTCAAGGTTGAAAAACCTTGAGGTTGATGTCTTGTTGGTGATTTTCGGTTTCCTCGGGAGTAAAAAGGTAAGTTTTCTTTTCACTCTCGTTATTTATTTAAAAAAATAAAAAATAAAAAAATAAAAAAATAAAAAAAATTTGTAATTGTAAATAATAAAAAAAAAGAGTGTTTGCTTTTGTTTTATTGTGTTGTAATTATTTATTTTTACTGTTCATAATTAATGTTCCTATTTACTGTTTATTTTGGGCTTGTTTGTTAGTTTGTTTGTTATTGGGCCTTAAGTCCATTTGTTTGTGTGATTGGTTAGGGTTTTAGGTTTCGTAAAATAAAAAAAATAAAAAAAAAATAAAAAATGTAGCCCATTGGGCTCGTGTCATTCACGAAGCCCAAAACCCGTAACCCAAACCCATTAGTGTGTCGGGCCTGTTCGTTTTTAGGCCCATTAGTTTTAAGCCCACCAATAATGGGCCGGAGATTTCTTTGGCCCAGGCCCACTTTAAGGCCCAAACCATTTTGATGGCCCAGGCCCGTTTAAAGTGTCGGCAACCGTTAGCGCGTGTGCTATGCGTTTTCACTGTTTACTTTACGACTTTCGCGTAAAGATTTGGTTAAATAAAAAGAAAAATTCTTATTGGGCCGTCCTGCGACTTTCGCGTCGGCACGATAATTAAAAAAAAATAAAAAAACAAAAAATGAAAAAAAAATTTTGATTGGGCCGACGGACGACTTTTGCGTCGGCCGATTTGTTTAATAATCCGCATGCGTGTCAACTGTAGCCTTTGCGACTTTCGTCGCTCGATCCGCAATTTGCGGATCTGTGTCTGTGGCATGTGTGCGTACGTGCGTATGTTCCTTTCCCTTGGTTTGTGTCTATGTGCTTCATTCCATTCATTTTGCATTCATTTTCACTTAGTTCCCTTTTAGTCTCTCTAAATTTTCTCTCGTTTGTTCATACTGTTCTTCACTTGTTCTTCGTTGTTCTTAGTTATTTTTCCAGAAAGCTATCCTCCCTCCTAACCTAGAAATGGCCAAAAGAGTGAATTCTTTCAGTGACTTGTTTCATTCTAGTCCTCCAGAGAGTGATTTCTTTGAAGGCTTGGATGAAATCATTCCATCAAGCATTCTAGATACTGTTAATGCTAGCATGCCGGATGTGCCAGAACCAGAACCAGAACCACAAGCACCAATCCAGGCTGATGATCCACCTATTGTTGTTGTTGCTGGTCCTTCCGAGAAGCGTGTGAGAGGCCCGAGGACGAGATTCACCAAAGAGCAAAATGATGCGTTGACCGACTTTTATACGGTGAATCCTCACCCACTCAAACTGCACAGAGCAAGGTTTGCTATAGAACTCGGGTTAACTGAAAATAAGGTCTACAACTGGGGAAGGAGATTTCATGATAAGCACGGTATCCCTTCAGAGGAGCAGATTTATGCCGATCTAATAAGAAGAAACGAGGAGCCGATGAGTAAGAATGAGGAGCTTCAAGAGCAGAACCAGAAACTCATCGATGCTCTTCACGGCGGCATTTGTCCCCGGTGTGGAGGTCCTGTTCCGCACCCGGATGTGCATCGATCAAGATTCGAAGTTGTTCCTCCGGAGCCTCTTCTTGTCTTGTCCGATGATTCAATCGACATGGATGACTTGCGAAGGGATGTGCGGAGCCTCGTGCCAACATTACTCGAGCGCTCATCCTCTCATGTGCCATCGACAACATTCCGGGACCTGCTCATGATCTCGTTGGGTTTCATTCCGACCGGATCGCCGATATCGTGAACAAAGCCAAAGACGAACTCATGCTCTTGGTCGCTGCTGGTTTTCCCCTATGGATCCATTCCTCAAATCCCATCACTTCCATTCATCCCGAAACTCTTAATCATGCCGAGTACTTGCGAGTGTCTCAACGAGCTGAGCCTACACCATATTTCATATCAGAAGCCTCGAGACACTCGGCAACCATTCACCTGAATCCGACCACCATCGTTCGGATTTTAATGGATGTTGGTCAATGGTTGCTCGTCTTCTGTAGCTTGGTCACCAATGCCCATAGCTTGGAGGTCCTGTTCTCCGGGATAGAAGAAAGCTACAAGGAGCGAGTGCAAGTGATGTCTGCCGAGTTTCTAGTGCCAACACACAATGTTTCAACTCGTGAAGTCCAGTTTGTTCGTTCCTCTCACCAACAATTGGATGGAAGTTGGATTATTGTGGATGTCTCTGTGGATGAAATGAGCTCAAATCCAAGGCCTTCCGTGAGATCAAGATGCCGAAAACGTCCTTCGGATGCTCGATACGGGATTTGCGAGAATGGATCCTCTTTTGTCACGTGGGTGGAGCATGTTGATGTGCGAGAAAAAGATTTAACCCCCTTATTTAAACCTTTTGTTGAATCAGGTTTTGCATTTGGAGCGAAGCGTTGGTTGGCACCTCTTCAACGACATGCCGAGCGCTACATGTGCGTGATGGGGATTCACACTTCACCCAGTGACTCAATCATTTCACCGGGAGGGAGAAGAAGCCTTGCTAAGATGGCAAACCAGATGGCGGTAAGTTTCTTCAACGACATCACCAACTCGACTTACCATCATTGGACTGCATCAAACAAAACGGGAGACGCACATATGGAGGTCGGGACCAACAAGCGAAGGGGTGATCCTAGCCAACCCCTTGGACTCGATCGTCTCTTGGCTGTTCGTCAAGCACTTCTCCCATCACACAAGAATCTTTGATTTTATCGAGACGTACGGACAAGGCATGTATGGGATAGTGTGTCGATAGACAGTTCGGTACATGTGCTTACAAACTTCACCACTGGTCTTGACCCACGAAATTCTATCTCCGTTTTGGGCATAAGTAATCACGTCGACTTCCTCATACTCCAGGAGTGCTTCACAGATTCAACGGGGTCGTACGTGATTTATGCGCCTATCGATCAAGCAACCTTCCAGTCCATGTTATGTGGAGTTGACCCGGAGCCTTTTTCATTGATGTCATCTGGCTTCTCCATTCTGCCTGATGTATCCGGAGACGTACTTGATGGAACTCTACTGACGTTAGTGTTCCAGATCTCAGTGAAGGCAAATTCAGCCAGACGTGCTGTGGATTTGGCAACAGGCACGGTCCAGGACACGCTCAAAAGGATCAAAGCCGCAGTCAACTAAGGAGCAAACGTTGGATGCAAGGCCCTGCTAGCCTTGTTTGTGACTGTTGGTGACTTGCTTCAGGAGGAGCTTCACGATCTTCAAACGGGAGTCTTTTTGTTTCCCTTTTCATTTACTTAACTGTCGTGTGTTTATTTCTGTTTGTGTATTTATTTCTGTTTGTGTGTTTAAATTCAATAACCATGCTTGAATTTCTCATTTCATGGAATATTTGTCTAACATTGAGGACAATGTTTAATTCAAGTGTGGGGGGAAAGTTTATTAAAAAGAAAAGAAAAAAATTTTGAAAAATTGAAAAAATTCAAAAAAATAATTTACTTGTTTTTGTTTTCTACGGTAACAATATATCGACTAGATCATACTTACTCCCTTGGTAGCGTTGAACCTACCATTGCACTAAGTAAGTCACTGTGGTCACGTATTGTTACCCTAATAAAAAAAATTGAAAAAAAAAAAATAGTTTTGTAAGCTCGTTTGTTTCGCACTGGCTTTGGAGCTATTGAGTCTTAGAAAGTGCTTGTTTGTTTATTTGAGCTATATCAAAAAAAATATATATCAAAAAAATAAAAAAATAAAAAATGACAAAAATATTTGCTTCTGTTGTGTGTTTTATTTGTGTTATGTGCTTTGTTCTTTCCAATCCCAAGGATGAATTGAGTTTACTTTGTTGTGATTAGGAAAATATTGATTATATGCTAAGGCTTTGTATAATTTGCTTTGGATTTAATATGCATAACTTGTGATTGCTCGAAATTCCATGTTCACATAACCTGTTTTGATTAATTGATTGCAATCCGAGAAGCACATTTGAACATACATTGTCATGCATACCCAGAAAATGTGAGGACTTGAGCCTATTGAATATTCACATGTATGCATATTTCATACATTTACTCGTTCTTCATGTGTGCACAATTCATGAGTTTTGAACCTAGAACTTGCTCAGAGACCACTTGAAACATTTTATTAATCTGTGATGAATTAGAAATGAGTAAGACATTAGTTGAGCACCATGGCCAAAGTATTCACCATCCATCTAAACACAAACTTTAGGAATCGCCTTTTGAACTAAACATTCATTAGCCGTTTCTTTTGTTCACCCACACCATCTCACCCTTGTTTTATTTATGTTTGCAAGACGATGATAGTGACTTCTTGTGTTGATTGGTCATCAAAATATAGGAATTAGTGAATTAGACTCGGGATTGTCGAACCACGGGGATTGGAGGCCTAGAACCTAATTAGTAAAATGTAATCTAATTTTCTTAACACAAATAACAATTTTTAGGGTTTTTCTTATTTTTCTAAACACACAATAATTAACAAATTAATCTAAACAAACAAATTGAAATAATTAAACTAAAAATAAACTTAACTCACAAATAAATAAAGTAATCACAATTTAATTTAGAAAATATTCAAAATACACAAATTAAATTAACCAAATAAAAATAGAAATTAAACAAATAGTTTCACACAACAATTATTTAAACAAATAAATAAAATGAGTTTGAGAGAAAGAAATGCTCAATGAATTTGTCGATGGAATTCCGAGGAGCTCGGGTGTAGAGAGCAAATTGGGCTTGGGCCTTGGGCTTTTGCTTTTGGGCCTGGAACAATGGGCTTGGAAGCCCAATTTCAAATCAGTTGACCTTGTTGACTTGCCCAGCCCGTGTTTGACTTTTCAACGGGGAATGGATTTCTTTCTCTTACTTCTATCCCGTGCGGAGCTGCTTCTCTTCTATTTCTTTTTCTTCATACTTTCCAGAACCCAACCCGTGAGAGAGAGAAAGCTTCAATTGACGCCGGCAGTGGCAGCTCCGATCTGGGTCGACGCGGCAGAGGTGCGGGCTGAAGACTCCGGTGTGCTTGGCGGTGACAGACTCCGACGGCAGAAACGGAGCACATGGAAGACCGTGGTGGATGGGTTGAGCGGCTGAGACGGGATCGACGCTTGAGGCCGAGATCGACGGCGCGGCGAGTGCGGTTGTGTCGGCGGGCTTGGAGGCGGCTTTGCGGCCCGGGTATTTGAATTGTCGGCTGCTTGAATTGATTTGACGGCGAGAAGAACAGCAGCAGCTAGGATGAATTGAGCACGGGCTCGGAACGGCACGGCACGTGTGCGGCGTGAGAGCTTCGGTGATTTGCGGCGGCCTGGTGGTGCGTCGTGATTAATTGCGGATCTGCGGAGCTGTTGATGATTGGGTTGATGCCGGCGATGGCTGGACTAGGCACGGCGTGCGGCGCAGGTGAGGGTCGACGGTATGAGCTTGATTGGAATGGAGAGGTGGCGGTGATGTTTTGTAATTATGACATGTGATTGCTGGTTCACGGTGGCTGTTTGAATTGAACAGAGAACAGAGAGGATTGGGTGAGGTGGTGATGGAGATGGAATTGGCAGCTGCGTGATGGGTGCAGTTGGTGCAGAGAGGAGAGGAGTGGGTGTATAGAAGAGAACGAGAGAAAAGAAAAGAGAGATTGCGAGAGAAAGAAAAGAAAGAAGAAAGGAAAAAGAAGAAGAAAGAAGAAGAACGGGGAGAAGAAGAGAAGAGGAGATGATGATAATCTATCGATTTCGGGGACTAAATATAGGCACGGGAGAAATTGTGGTGGAGCTAGAATTGGTGGAAGAGATCCGGCTAAAAAGCTGGATTTGAATTCAAAGAGAAGTGGGGGGAGAATATGTTGGTGGTGATGGAAACCAGCTAAGAAAAGCTGTGGACGTGATTGTTAATTGCAGAGGATGGAGCGGGTGAAGAACATGGTGGCTGCAAAACAGATTTAAAAGAAAATTAAATAAAATAAATAAAATAATAAAAAGAAAATAATTAAATAAATTAATTATAAAATAAATATTAAACTATAAATCAAAATCAAAATAAAATAAAATATAAACAAGGGAAAATAAAATAGAGATTTAAAATATGTATCGCCACCGCGTGTGGTGGTTGCGCCTCCGTGAGTGGTGGTTCGCCGGCAAAATTGCCGGGATTCGGAACGGTTTCCAAAATCTTCGTACATTGTCTATAATCCACTGTCGAGTGATGACCGGTGTCATCAGATAATCGAAAAGTCACGGTTGACTTTCCGATATTGCGCTGTAAATCTCCAAAATTCACCTTTTATGTGTAAATTAGCATTTTTCACATATTTTCCCTGAAAACACGAAAACAAACATTAAACCGACAAATAAGCTTTCAGAATAGCATCCATCCAAGTATTTAGAGCACTTTATGAACGTCTTTTACGTTCACATCACACCCCCACACTTGAACTTTTGCTAGTCCTCTAGCAAACACATAACTAAAAACAGAAAAACACAAAACGGAAAGGGAAACACAAACAGAAATTCTTTCCAACCATAACCCTCAACGAGTTCACAAGAGTTATAAACAGGAGAATAAAAATTATATACCAAGGCTCACGAATTTGCTAAGTATTTAACATGGACATCTCATTCGTGCTCGAGTGAAGTGCGTGAAAACCGAGTGTACAATTAATTTCAAGCATTCAAATAGGCACATATGAACAACATTAACCACTAAAGCTCACAAGATTCACTAAATATTTCCGCTCAGTGTTTAGGGTTAAGTGTTTACTCTCATAACAATTACACAAGTAATGTTCCCATAAGCTTGCTCATCAACCAACTCTCCACAATTAATCCACAAATCATTAAATCATAAGGGCTTTCAATGGTGTAATGGGGCCAAAGGGTGAATGAATGGTGAATGAATGGTAAATGGTAAATGGAAGGGAAAGACTAGAAATGATAAATGTTCCACATGTTTGCAAGCCAAATCAACGACTTTGAAACTCATACCTATGCTAAACCCGAAACAACTTTCATATTTTCCTCCAACCTTTTTATTGAAATTAAAACAATACAAGAAAATAACTCTATTTTTGTGGCATTTTTTTTTTCTTTTCCACTTTTTTTTTTTTTTCTTTTCTTTTCTTGAGGAATTTTATTCCTTCTTTTTGTTTTTTTATATATATATATTTTTTTCTTTCTATGAACAAATACAACAAAATAAAATGCACCCCCACACTTGCCTTTTGGTACATACTATACAAATCAAACCCGAAGCATAAGAACACAAGAAGTCACTATCATCGTCTTGCAAACACAATAAAACATGGGTGAGATGGTGTGGGTGAACAAAAGAAGCGGCTAATGAGTTATCAGTTCAAAAGGGGTTCCTAAAGTTCGTGTTTAGATGGATGGTGAATATTTGGCCATGGTGCTCAACTAATGCCTTAATCATTTTCAATTCATCACAGATTAATAAAAAGTTTCGAGAGGTCAATGAGCAAGTTCTAGGTTCAAAAACTCATGAATTGTGCACACATGAAGAACGAGTAAATGTATGAATAATGCATACATGTGAATATTCAACAGGCTCAAATTCTCACAATTTCTGGGTATGCATGACAATGTATGTTCAAATGTGCTTCTCGGATTGCAATCAACTAATTAACACAGGTTATGTGAACATGAAATTTCGAGCAATCACAAGTTATGCAAATTAAATCCAAAGCAAATCACACAAAGCCTTGACATATAATAAACATTCTCCTAATCACAACAATTAAACTCAATTCATCATCGGGATTGGAAAGAACAGAACACGAATACAAATAAACACACAAAAACACACAAACAGAAGCAAATATTTTTGTATTTTTTTTGATTTTTTTTTGATTTTTTCAATTTACGTAACAATACGTGACCACAGTGACTTACTTAGTGCAATGGTAGGTTCAACGCTACCAAGGGAGTAAGTATGATTTAGTCGATATATTGTTACCGTAGAAAACAAAAACAAGTAAATTATTTTTTTGAATTTTTCAAATTTTTCAAATTTTTTCTTTTCTTTTTAATAAACCTTCCCCCACACTTGAATTAAACATTGTCCTCAATGTTAGACAGATATTTCACGAAATGAAAAATTCAAGTATGGTTATTGAATTTAAACACACATACAGAAATAAACACACAAATAAAAATAAACAGAAGTAAACACACAACATTTATACAAAGGAAACAAAAATAAACAGAAAGGTTAAAGAAAAACTCCCCCTTGTAGATCGTGAAGCTCCTCCCGAAGCAAGTCACCAACAGTCACAAACAAGGCTAGCGGGGCCTTGCATCCAACGTTTGCTCCTTAATTGACTGCGGTTCTGATCCTTTGAAGTGTGTCTGGACGAGTGTTGTTGCCGACTCCACGGCAGATTTAGGCGATGTAGCCTTCACCGAGATCCGGAACACCATAGTCGGTAGTGTTCCATCAAGAACAGCTCCGGATACGTTTGGCGAGAATGGAGAAGCCTGATGACATAAGCGGAAATGGCTCCGGTTGAACTCCACATAACAAACACTTGGAGAATGGAATGGTTAATCGGCGCATAAATCACGGACGACCCCGTTGCATCGGTGCAACACTCTGAAGAATGAGGAAGTCGTTGTGATTATCTATGGCGAGCACCGAAATCTGGTTCCGCGGGTCGAGACCGATGGTGAAATTTGCTAGCGACGCACCGAGCTGTCCATCGACATCCTATCCCACGGCGGTCTCGTATGCACGTCTTTGAGGAACTCAAAGATCCGGTGTGATGGGATAGATGCACGACGGAACAACCGGCGGTACGATTGACTCCGGGGGGCTTGCTCGGATCTCCCCTTCGCTTGTTGGTCCCGACCTCCATTCGAGTGTCTCTTGTTCGGTTTGAACAAGTCCAGTGATGATACGTGGAGTTGCTGATGTCGTTGAAGAAACAGATCGCCATCTGGTTTGCCATTTCCGCTAGGCCTCTTTTTCCTTCGGGCGAAATGATAGAGTCACCGGGTGAAGTGTGGATCCTGTGACGCACGTAGCGCTCGGCTTGTCGTTGGAGAGTTGAGATCCAACGCTTTGCACCAAAAGCGAACCCGGAATGGACAAAGGGTTCGAAAATGGCCTTCATTTCCTTCTCGCGCACATCCACGTGCTCCACCCAGTGACTAAGGAAGATCCATTCTGCAAATCTCGAATCGAACATCCGGAGGGGCGCTTTCGGCAAATCGATCTCACCGAAGGCTTCGGATTTGAGCGCAGTTCATCCACGGAGACATCCACAACGATCCAACTTCCATCCGGTTGTAGGTGGGAGTACCTAACAAACTGGACTTCACGAGTCGAAACGATGTTAGATGGCACCGAAACTCGGCCGACATCACTTGCTTTTGGTCCTCGTAGCCTACTGCGTTGTCGGAGGGTAGGATCTCCAACGATCTGAGCGTTTGTGATCATGCTACGAGAAGACGGGCAACCATCGACCAACATCCATTAAGATCTCAACGATGGTGGTCGGATGAAGGTGAATGGTTGCGAGTGTCTCGAGGATTCCGATTTGAAGTATGGCGCAGGCTCGCCACGTTGAAACACTCGCAAGTACTCGGCCCTATTTAGAGTCTCGGGATGAATAGAAGTGTCGGGAGTCGGTGAAGATATCCACAAAGGAAAACCGGTAGTGGCCGTGAGCATGAGCTCGTGCTTGGCCTTGCGGGCGATATCCGAGATCAAGTCGGTGTGGACTCCGACAAGATCATGAGCAGGTCCGGGAAGATGGTCGGATGGAATAGGTGCGGATGGGCGCTCGACTAGTGTAGGCATGAGGCTCCGCACATCCCGTCTCAAGTGGTCCGTGTCGATCGAATCATCGGACGACTCGAGAAGAGGCTCTTGTTGTGGAGGAACGACTTCGAGCCTTCGCTAGGCACATCCGAGTGCGGAACGGGACCTCCGCAATTGGGACGGATGCCGCTGTGGAGAGCATCGACGAGTCTTTGATTCTGCATTTGAAGCTCCTCGTTCTTGCTCACCAGCTGATCGTTTCTTCTTTCTAGCTCGGCAATACGCTGCTCGGACGTCCGGATACCGAACTTCTTCCTATTTCTCGACCCCCAATAGTAGACTTGGTCTTCTTCTAGTCCGATTTTTGGACCAAATCTTTCACGTTGTGGCTTGGTGGGGTGAGAATACACCGCAAAGAAAGCCGCTAGTGCCTCTCTCGAGCCTTGGTGTATTTCGTCCTCGGAAGTCTCCTATAGACAGGAGCGGCTTCCGGCTCGGCGGGTGGATCAGCAACCAGGATTGGTGCTTGGGGTAGTGGTTGCGGTTGTGGGTGGTGTGGCTCGGTCGGCATGCTAGCATCGGCGCTATTAAGCATGCTCGGTGGAATGATTTCAGCCAGACCTTCAAAGATTGGGTTCTCTCGAAGGACACCCTGAAACAACTCGCTAAAGGAATTAACTCTTTTGGCCATTTGTGGTTTGGGAGGGAGGAAAGCTTTTCGGGTTTGGGAGGTTTTACGGGAAAAACGGAAGAACACGAAGAACAGATGAAGAACAACGAGAGAAAATGAGAGAGAGAGAGAGACTAAGGGAAACGTGTGAAATGCCTAAGGAAACTAGCGCAAACGAAGGGAAGGGGAAAGGAGCGGACACACGCATGCACGCTTGCACACGTGCCAAAGACAGAAGACCCGCAAATTGCGGATCGGGCGACGAAAGTCGCAAAGCGTACAGTGAAAACGCATGCGGCTTATTAAACAAATCGGCCGACGCAAAAGTCGTGCGTCTGCCCAATCAATTTTTTTCATTTTCATTTTTTATTTTTTTATTTTTATTTTTTAATACTTTACGAAAAGTCGTAAAGTGAACAGTGAAAAACGCGTAGCACACGCGCTTGCCGACACTTTAAACGGGCTTGGGCCATCGAAATGGTTTGGGCCTTAAAGTGGGCCTGGGCCAAAGAAAACTCCGGCCCATTATTGGTGGGCTTAAACTAATGGGCCTAAAAACGAACAGGCCCGACACACTAAATGGGCATGAGGCCCAATAACAAACAAACAACAAACCCAAAAGCAAAACAGTAACAAAAATTATAAACAGTAAAAATAAACACAAGTAATAAAATTTACAAAGTATTTACAAAGTTAGAAAATATCACAAATTATCTATACAAAATGAATAAATAAATTTTCCTATGTCTAAGTAAATTTTATTTACAAGTAAAGTTAAATTGTCCAAAATATAGTTAAAAATAAAGTTGATTCCAAACGGTAACTCAAGGTGGACGTACGGCCTAGGTGCAATGCCTTGACTTAAATGACTTTCCGTGTTTTCAGAGGCGAATGGCCAGATCATATGAGAATAAGCGAGGGGCAGGATTCATTTGGTGGACTACGGAGGCTTACACCCCTATCGACTTACGTCAGTCTATAGTCCTCTGAATCCAAAACCTGTCACCCAGGGTCTCGACCTAGACACCATCCATGTGCCCCTTACTCAGTTGAGAAAGCACTTAAGTGTTCGACAATTCTCCAAGTGTTAATAAAGGCCGCCCTCGACCTCAAGTGACCTTAAAAAGGTACAAATGAAGGGTTTAGGCCAATATTAATAAAAGGACCTTACCTATTTCCGTTCAAGTTACAACTTACAACAACTTAAATAATCAACTATACAAAAGACACCTAAGTAAAATTATTACTAAGTATGTGTAACAAAAAAATATTTACAAGTAAAATTAGTAAGTATAACAAAATATCTACAAGTATTATTTACAAATAGTAAAACACATTTTTTTTTTAAATAAATAACCGAAAAAATAAACATGCAACCAATAAAATAGAAAAGGATAGAAATGCTCCCCCTTGAAGTGCATGCTTTCCGAAATAATCACCATCGATCACCAACAAACAAGGCTTCGAGGCCTTGCGATCCATAAGCTCACGACCTTTGGTGATGATCAACTATGAAGACTTCAAGCAAGAGCAAATGTGAGGTTGCCTCCTCATGAGCGCTTCTTTTTATAGACCTCGAAAGCCGGTCTTCTCATACTCTTGGGTCAAGGTGGTGCAAAGTACATTTGCCTACCACCGAAATAGCTCGAAATATGGATGACATTCATGAGTCTTCATCCTGTTTACTCCAATCCCCAAAATCTCTCTAAGGCATTGGATCGCCTCGAGTTGTACCTCACTGCATGGTGGGCTTCTCATCTTGAATGACTCGAATGGGGTAGGTAATAATCCTCGCCTATGTGGAGGAATATAAGGTATAGGCGGTATTCCTCGATCATGCTCATGAATGGTGGAAGTAGGCTTCACAACTTCTTGCCTTTGGGTAGATAGAGACTCGACAGGTTTGTGCACTTGTTCGAAGCTTGAAGTTTGTTGACACGTGAAGTGAGGATCCATGTCCAATTCGGGAAGGACACAAGCTAATGATGCCTCGGCTTTGTGAACGGGCGAGAGGGACACTAAAACTGTCAAGCCGGACTCATATGTAGAAGCAGTAAAATCAATATCATCATGCACATATGAGTGTACAAACTCATCAAACATGTCATCATCATCGGAATAAGAGAGCTCGGTAGCTCTTGCTTCTCAACCATAATAGAAGGATGAACTTCGACTTTAGGCTTGGGAGGATTTAAAGGACCGAAAATCCTTTCACTCTTTGCTTGATTCCCCTTCACCAAATCAACTGAAAACACCTCCTTGATGACATTAAGTGGAAAGGTGGGCTGGAGTACTTGCAACTTGACTTTTTCCCCCAAAACTTTGAGCTTCACGGTGCCTTTCGAACATTAATTTTTGCACCGGCAATGGCCATAAAGGGACTACCAAGGATGATAGGCAATCCACTCTCTATCTTGGGGTCTTCATCCATATCCAAAATCACAAAATCTGCTGGAAGGATGAACTTGTCGACTCTAACCAACACGTCTTCCACGATTCCCACCGGCATTCTGAATGTCTCATCTGCAAGTTGCCTTGAGATTGAAGTAGGTTGCAGGGTACCAATGGCTAGCTTCCGGAACGTTGCTAGAGGCATGATATTGATGCACGTGCACATATCCATAAGAGCTCCATCAAAAGACTTGTCACCGATTGTACACCCAACAACAAAGCTCGTAGGATCGTGTATGCCACGTGATGTCTTTCGTTGAATGATTGCACTTGCCTCCTCCTTGAGCACAATTTTCTCCTCACCAAGTAATTTCTTCTTGTGCATACATATATTCTTGACAAATTCTGCATATGCTGGTACTCGACTGATGAGATCTAGCGAGAGGAAGATTCACGTCCGCTTTCTTGAAAATATTGAACATTTCGGTCATTAGCCCTTCTTCTTCTTTTTCTTCTTTCCAGCAGCTTTTTGTCTTGGCTTCGGTGTCGCCTGCTTTCCGGAAGGTACACATTGTTCCCCTCCGGCTTCCTTATCCACCTCTTTGTTACTCCTTGGTAACACGGGAATCATCCAATCCATTTCCGGGAGTACATTTTTATCCTCCCGGTTCCCATCCTCCTTTAACATATAATCATGATGCACAACAATATTATCAACATGGTTGAGAGGTACATTTTCTTCCCTCTCAACCCCATATGAATGCACATCAAAATCACCATTATGCACAAGTAAGGGATTTGGATCAAAGAACTCACATGGTTGCAGATTTGTCAGTTCTTGATCGTGCTCAAATAAACGGTTGGCCTCAAAATGCTCTATCAATTGATCGATCTTTGCACTTCTTTCTTGAGTTTCACGCCACCGTTCATCATCATCCGCTAAAGAGTTTTGCAATTGAGCCGCCATTTCTTCAAGACACGAGAGTAAAGGATGTGATGGCTCAATGCATTGGTGTTCAATGGACCACGGATATTCGAAACTTCTAGAATCATCCCACGTATAATTCCACTGTTCCATTGTTCGGGATGATCGGAATTGCACCTATAAAATTCAAGAAAAAATGTAAATAGAAACTAGAATAACAAATATTGCACAAAATAAAATAAAATGCACATAAAAATTATATCTCACAAAAATAAAACAAAACAAAACAATTGCAAGAAAAATTTGGTTACAAATACTAATAGATCAAAGTTAAACCTAAATCCCCGGCAACGGCGCCATTTGATTGGTCATCAAAATATAGGAATTAGTGAATTAGACTCGGGATTGTCGAACCACGGGGATTGGAGGCCTATAACCTAATTAGTAAAATGTAATCTAATTTTCTTAACACAAATAACAATTTTTAGGGTTTTTCTTATTTTTCTAAACACACAATAATTAACAAATTAATCTAAACAAACAAATTGAAATAATTAAACTAAAAATAAACTTAACTCACAAATAAATAAAGTAATCACAATTTAATTTAGAAAATATTCAAAATACACAAATTAAATTAACCAAATAAAAATAGAAATTAAACAAATAGTTTCACACAACAATTATTTAAACAAATAAATAAAATGAGTTTGAGAGAAAGAAATGCTCAATGAATTTGTCGATGGAATTCCGAGGAGCTCGGGTGTAGAGAGCAAATTGGGCTTGGGCCTTGGGCTTTTGCTTTTGGGCTGGAACAATGGGCTTGGAAGCCCGATTTCAAATCAGTTGACCTTGTTGACTTGCCCGGCCCGTGTTTGACTTTTCAACGGGGAATGGATTTCTTTCTCTTACTTCTATCCCGTGCGGAGCTGCTTCTCTTCTATTTCTTTTTCTTCATACTTTCCAGAACCCAACCCGTGAGAGAGAGAAAGCTTCAATTGACGCCGGCGGTGGCGGCTCCGATCCGGGTCGACGCGGCAGAGGTGCGGGCTGAAGACTCCGGTGTGCTTGGCGGTGACGGACTCCGACGGCAGAAACGGAGCACATGGAAGACCGTGGTGGATGGGTTGAGCGGCCGAGACGGGATCGACGCTTGAGCCGAGATCGACGGCGCGGCGAGTGCAGTTGTGTCGGCGGGCTTGGAGGCGGCTTTGCGGCCCGGGTATTTGAATTGTCGGCTGCTTGAATTGATTTGACGGCGAGAAGAACAGCAGCAGCTAGGATGAATTGAGCACGGGCTCGGAACGGCACGGCCTTGTGTGCGGCGTGAGAGCTTCGGTGATTTGCGGCCTGGTGGTGCGTCGTGATTAATTGCAGATCTGCGGAGCTGTTGATGATTGGGTTGATGCGGCGATGGCTGGACTAGGCACGGCGTGCGGCGCGAGTGAGGGTCGACGGTATGAGCTTGATTGGAATGGAGAGGTGGCGGTGATGTTTTGTAATTATGACATGTGATTGCTGGTTCACGGTGGCTGTTTGAATTGAACGAGAGAACGGAGAGGATTGGGTGAGGTGGTGATGGAGATGGAATTGGCAGTTGCGTGATGGGTGCGGTTGGTGCGAGAGAGGAGAGGAGTGGGTGTATAGAAGAGAACGAGAGAAAAGAAAAGAGAGATTGCGAGAGAAAGAAAAGAAAGAAGAAAGGAAAAAGAAGAAGAAAGAAGAAGAACGGGGAGAAGAAGAGAAGAGGAGATGATGATAATCTATCGATTTCGGGGACTAAATATAGGCACGAGAGAAATTGTGGTGGAGCTAGAATTGGTGGAAGAGATCCAGCTAAAAAGCTGGATTTGAATTCAAAGAGAAGTGGGGGGAGAATATGTTGGTGGTGATGGAAACCAGCTAAGAAAAGCTGTGGACGTGATTGTTAATTGCAGAGGATGGAGCGGGTGAAGAACATGGTGGCTGCAAAACAGATTTAAAAGAAAATTAAATAAAATAAATAAAATAATAAAAAGAAAATAATTAAATAAATTAATTATAAAATAAATATTAAACTATAAATCAAAATCAAAATAAAATAAAATATAAACAAGGGAAAATAAAATAGAGATTTAAAATATGTATCGCCACCGCGTGTGGTGGTTGCGCCTCCGTGAGTGGTGGTTCGCCGGCAAAATTGCCGGGATTCGGAACGGTTTCCAAAATCTTCGTACATTGTCTATAATCCACTGTCGAGTGATGACCGGTGTCATCAGATAATCGAAAAGTCACGGTTGACTTTCCGATATTGCGCCGTAAATCTCCAAAATTCACCTTTTATGTGTAAATTAGCATTTTTCACATATTTTCCCTGAAAACACGAAAACAAACATTAAACCGACAAATAAGCTTTCAGAATAGCATCCATCCAAGTATTTAGAGCACTTTATGAACGTCTTTTACGTTCACATCACGACGTTCATGTGTTCTTATGCTTCGGGTTTTGATTTGTATGGTAGTATACCAAAAGGCAAGTGTGGGGGTGCATTTTATTTTGTTGTATATTGTTCAAAGAAAGAAAAAAAAATCAAAAACAAAAAGAAGGAATAAAATTCCTCAAAGAAAAAAAAAAAGAGAAAAGAAAGAAAGAAAGAAAAATATCAGAAAGAGAAATGTCAAAAATAGAGTTATTTTCTTGTTTTTAATTTCAATAAAAGGTTGGAGGAGAATAAGAAAGTTGTTTCGGGTATAGCATAGGTATGAGTTTCAAAGTCGTTGACTTGTCTTGCAAACATGTGAAACATTTTTCATTTCCAGTCCCTTCATTCATCATTCACCATTCACTATTCAACATTCACCCTTTGACCCCTGTTTCACCCTAAAAGTCCTTATGATTTAATGATTTGTGGATTAACCGTGGAGAGTTGGTCGATGAGCAAGCTTATGGGAACGTTACTTGTGTAATTGTTTTGAGAGTAAACACTTAACCCTAAACACTGAGCGGAAATAATTAGTGAATCTTGTGAGCTTTAGTGGTTAATGTTGTTTCGATGTGCCTATTTGATTGCATGAAATTTTTTGTATACTCGGTTTTCACACACTTCACCCGAGCATGAATGAGATATACATGTTAAATGCTTAGCAAATTTGTTAGCCTTGGTATATAATTTTTATTCTCTTGATTATAACTCTTCTGAACTCGCTGAGGGTTATGGTTGGAAAGACCATTCTGTTTTGTGTTTCCTTTTCTGTTTTGTGTTGTTCTTGTGTTTGCTAGAGGACTAGCAGTAGCTAAGTGTGGGGGAATTTGATAGGAGCACAAAGTGTGACGTTTTTAATGTGTTTTCCCTACTATTTGGCTATGATTTAATTGTAACTTTGCTATTTTAGCTTAGTTTCCATATTTGAGTCCAAAATGATGTATTAATGTGAACATGTGCAGAAACGAAGTCTAATGGGCTTTTGCGAGGCCCATTAAGAGGTGGTCTGCCATGAGGCCCAAGAAGGGGGCCCAAACCCAAGAAGGGGGCCCAAACCCAAGATGGCAGGCCCAAATCCATGAAGGAAGGACCAGGTTCACAAAGCATGAGGAAAGGCCCAAGCCCAGATTTTCGGACATTCTGCCTGTGCAGATTAGTCAACTTGCGAAGCACATATCTCCCACTTGCACCGTTGGATCGTGCTATAATGTTGATACACGCTGCATGTGTGTGTTAGATATTCTGTATTAAAATTTGAGAATCATCCAACCGTCCAGACGTCCAGAATTCCACTCCAAGTGCGCACTGCTCAGTGCTGTCTGCTTTTTATTTCTTTCCTTTTCCTTTATTCTCAATGCTCCACTCACCCCCATATTTCCACCCATCTCACCTAACTATCTTTGTTTCTTTCTCTCCATACCATTAGTGTTTGATTTCTTTTACCTAAATAATTGGTTAATTGCCATATGACTACATTTCCACCATTCCACTTACCATTTCTTTTCTACCACTCACATTCCACTTCTCTTCCTTTTCTTTCTTTATTTCTTTCATTGTTTTCTTCTTCCTCTCCATTCTCCTATAAATAGCAGCCTCATTCTTCTCACCAATTCACACCCAAATGGGGAGGGACAAACCCTCCTCTTTCTCTTCTCTCTCTCACATCATATTTTCCATTCTCTAGTATTTAGGGTTTTCAAGTCTTCAAGGAGGAGAGGAGCTGTTTACACCATTACCACCAGCCATCAACCATCATCACCACCATCATCATCACCTTGGGAATCTCGGCTTTGAGTTGCTTGCTTTCAAGGATTCAAGAGTTTGTGGTCTTCAAGTTCTTCCTTGCTCATAAAGTCCACCACTTGGTCCATTTGCTTTTTCAGCTCAGCTAGCTCTTTCCCTTGATTCTGTTGACCTTGCACTAATGTTTGATTAGTACTTGTTAGTGCTTCAAACATTTTATCATAATTAGCATTAGAACTAGAATTAGGGTTAGAAGAGTAGTTTTGAGGAACCTGAGGCTTCTGAAAGAAGCCTTGTGGACGACCTCCATTCCCTTGTTGAGGTTGTTGAGCTTGATCATTGTTGCCCCACTTGAAGTTAGGATGGTCCCTCCATCCGGGGTTGTAGGTATTTGAGAATGGATCATACCTTTGGCGTTGAGGACTCCCTTGACCTCCTTGGTACCCTCCAATAGCATTTGCGGACTCCCATCCTCCATTTTTGATTAGTTGAGGGCATTGATCCGATTGATGCCCTTGTATAGAGCATATCCCACAAGCTTGAGATACTCCTCCTCCTTTGTTCACTTGAAGTACCTGAGACAACAAAGTAGACATTTTATTTACCTTGTCCTCTAAAGTAGAGTGAGAAGTTACCTCATTAACCCTCCTAGATGAGGAGAGTGCCCCTTCGTATTGTTGGTAATTGAGAGCACGGTTTGCAAGTAACTCCTTAGCAATTGTAGGAGTCTTATCCATGAAAGAACCACCGGCCGCCGCATCCAAGAGACTACGTTCCAAGGGGAGTAGTCCCTCATAAAAGTAAGTGAGAAGGCTCTCTTCCTTCATCCCAAGTGAAGGACATGATGCAACAAGGCTCTTGAACCTCTCATAATATGTGCAGAACGTCTCATCCCCAACTTGTTGAATTCCGGTTATTTGCTTCCTCAAGATAGTGACCTTTGATGCCGGAAAGTACTTAGTGAGAAACTCACTCTTCAACTTATCCCAAGTGTTGACATGGCCGGCAGGTAAGTCAAATAGCCATGTCTTTGCCCTATCATCAAGGGAGAACGGAAATGCCTTCATCTTGAGGATACTAATATCCCCATTCTTAGGGCACATGCTCCCACAAACAAACTGAAATTCCTTAAGATGCTTGTTAGGATCCTCGCTATTAAATCCATGGAATTTAGGTAAGTGATGCAAGAATCCACTCTTCAATGCAAGAATCCCACAAACCCGGATTATTTCCTATACAAAATAAAAAGTTTAGTAATAAATTTACAAAATAAAAACAAAATATTTACAAAGTTAAAAATATGTCACAAATTATCTATACAAAATGAATGAATAAATTTTCCTATGTCTACGTATATTTTATTTACACAATACACTTAAGTGTACAAAAATATTTTCCTTTGCCTTAATATAGTTGAAAAAAAATGAAAGTTGATTCCAAGCGGTAACTCAAGGTGGACTTACGGCCTAGGTGCAATGCCTTGACTTAAATGACTTTCCGTGTTTTCAGAAGGCGAATGGCCAGATCATATGAGAATAAGCGAGGGGCAGGATTCATTTAGTGGACTACGGAGGCTTACACCCCTATCGACTTACGTCAGTCTATAGTCCTCTGAATCCAAAACCTGTCACCCAGGGTCTCGACCTAGACACCATCCATGTGCCCCTTACTCAGTTGAGAAAGCACTTAAGTGTTCGACAATTCTCCAAGTGTTAATAAAGGCCGCCCTCAACCTCAAATAACCTTACGGTAAAAATGAAGGGTTTAGGCCAATATTAACAAAAGGACCTTACCTATTTCCGTTCAAGTTACAACTTACAACAACAAAAAATAATCAACTATATAAAAGACACCTAAATAAATTACTAAGTGTAAAATATAAACAAGTATAATTAGTAAGTATAAAATTAACAAGTATTATTTACAAATAGTAAAAAGTCAATAGTCAATAGTAAAAAGTCAATAGTAAATAGTAAAAACAATCCCCGGCGAGCCGGCGCCAAAAATTGACACGCTCAAAATGAGCATCAATTTAAAAAAAACCCTATCGGTAGTAGTATAGTGCATAGTAGGGTATCGTTCACAACGGAGATCAAAGGGTGTACCTAACAAAAAATGTCACAAAGAATTAAATAAAATAAAGAATTATTATTAACAAGTATAAAGAATATATACATATGTACAAAGTAAAAAGGGGAATTGAGAGATAAATTGAATGAAATAAATTAATTAAATTACAAAGAATAAATAAAATATGATGATGAAACACAAAGTATATAAAGTTCAGCCACATATACACAAGTTTACCAATCATTAGACCGAAAATTAACCAATTCACCTAATAGTTTTGGAAACCTAATTCACGAGTAGTAAAGGCTTTGGACAAAGGTCGGTGTCTAATAAAAAGGATTGCGGACATATGGACTTTTCTATAATGGGTCGTGCACTTTCATTAACAACTCTTCTTCTATGCGTTAAACATGGTTTGACTAGCTAGCTTTCTAGACTAAGATGACATGTTTAATTGGTTAATGTACGTGCTTTCACTTAGATTAATTTTCGTAGAGAGGTTTTATTTGGAGAATGGTTAGCTTCTAACTTTCCACATATGTTAATTTCGGTTTCATGGCTAGGGAACTTGGTTAATTTTCGGTCCAATAATTGGTAAACTTGTATACTTGTGGCTGAACTTTATATACTTTGTGTTTCATCCCATCTTATTTAATTTATTCTTTGTAATTTAATTTATTTATTTCATTCAATTTATCACTCAATCCCCCCTTCTACTTTGTACATATGTATATATTCTTTATACTTGTTAATAATAATTCTTTATTTTATTTAATTCTTTGTAACATTTTTTGTTAGGTACATGATTAGAGGATTTTCACCTCGTTCATTAATTATTACCTAAATTCCTAACAATTGTCGTTGTAAAGTATAATGGGAAATAAAGGTTTTTCCCACAGAAGATTGTTATATTTACTTTTTAAATGTCACGAAAAATTAAATTAAATAAAGAATTATATTAACAAGTATAAAGAATAAAGAATATATATATACAAAATTAAATAAAATATACAGTATTGTTTCTATTTACAAAAATATACATTATATACAAAAGTTGTTTTTGGGGGTTTTTGAGATTTTTGAAAACAATAAAAGAAATATTTTTGGATTTTTATTATTTTTGAAAACAAGAAAAACACACACAAATATTGTTTTGAAGATTAACCAACTCCCTAGCCATGAATCCGAAATTAACATATGTAAGATGCTGGACCACCATACATCTCCCAAATAAAACCTCACTATGAAAATTAACCCCGAGACCACCCTGACAGGCTAAACAATTAAACATGCAAAGGTAATTAATCTAAACATGTCTAACGCATAGAAGAAGAGTTGCTAATTCAAGTGCACGACCTAGCGGGACCGCCCAACTATCCGTGATCCTTATTATTTAGTTTTAACATTAAAGATAAAACCAAACAAACAAAATTCACATAAGCTGCTAGAAGAATCAATTAACTTCAATCCAACAATTATTACACAAAATAGAAAATAAACAAACAATAACATTTCCCAAAATTATTCACGAATAGTTAATTAGACAAAAATAAATTATAATAAATAAACGAGTTTGGGAAAAATGTTACTGTTGTGTCCATGAAAATGGACACTTTGTACGCGAGCGAAGGTGGCGGACTCGGCTATAGTAGATCGTAAATGGTAACTTTGGATGTGGCGGGTGCGGAGATCGGATTGGGCTGGGCCTTGGGGTGTCCATAGCAATTGGACCATTGGGCTTTCCTTTCTCATTTCCGGCCCAAGCCCATGTGTGGCTTTGACTTTTCAACGCAAGTCTTTTCTCTCTTGGTATGACCCGTGACTAGCCATGCCTTCATGCTTTGACTATTCAACCTCTTTGGCTAGTCTTCTTTATTTTTCTATTCTTCTTCATCCGTGCTTTCCCCATGAGACTTCTCATTTCTTGTACTCCTTCTTTCTTCTTTCCATTTCTGAACACATAGAGGGCGACGGAGATGGGGTTGACACAAAGCGCCGGCGTGTATGGCAGTGGTGAAGTCTTGGGCTCGACGGCGAGGTGATGATGATTCACGGGCTGGGCTTGTCGGCGTACGGCGACGCCGGTGATGACTGATGGTGAGTGAGGCGGCGGCGATCACGGGTGGTGGCGAGAGGATGAGCTCCGGATGCGGGAATCGACGGCGGCGTCGATTGCAGCGGGTGGTTGGCGGCTCGAGCTTGATGGGTGCAGCTGCGAAGGGGATGGAGGCGACGACGAGGCACGGGAGGAAGGTCGATGCTGGCTGGGATTTAGGACAGGCAGAAACAGCGCCGTCATGGATCTAGCACGGGCTGACGGTGAACTGGAACGGCGACGATTTCGGTGGCGCGGCCTGGTGAGTGATTGATTTTCCAAACTGTGAGGCACGGGATGGACGCCGTGAGTAGCTCAATTGATTTCCAAACCTGCAAATAAGAAGAACAAACAAAATTAGATAGAATAATATGATTGCTGTTTGTAGGAAAATTGAGGCAGAGGAGGTTTGGAATGATTTTTCCATTGGAATTCCAGAGAGCAAGGCTAGGCACAGTGGCTTTGTGATGGTTGCTGTGATTGAGAATTGGTGAATTGTGCTTGCAGGAGATGTTGCTTAAATAGGCAAGGAAGGTGAGGAGCAGCCATGTGAGGAAGAGCTGGAGTAGTGGACTGTAGTGGTGGTGGGATTTTGGTGGAGGCAGTAGGTGAAGTGGAGAAGGTTGTTGGTGAAGCTAGAGGCCAAGGGAGAAGGAATATGCAGGCTCGGTGGATTAGTGTGGGTGAAATAGCTGGAGATGCTGCCTGCAATTGAAGAATCGTGAACATGAACATGTTGCAGACAAAAAATAAATAAAAAGAAATAAAATAAAAGAATAAAAGTAATTAAAAGAAATAAATAAAATAAAATAACATAAAAATAAAATAACAAAAAGAAACGAAAATAATTAAAAATAAAATATAAACAAGGGAAAATATAATGGAGATTTAAAATATATTCTGCCACCGCGTGTGGTGGTTGTGCCGCCTGATGTGGTGGTTCGCCGACAAACTTGCCGGAATTCGGAACGATTTCCGAAATCTTCGTACAATATTTTATTCCACAAATGAACGTCACGGTTGACTTTTCCATTTACGCTGAAAACCTCCAAAATGCACCTATTCTGTGCAGATAAACATTTTCCTGGTATTTTCCCTAAAAACACGAAAAGAAACATTAAACAGACAATTAAGCTTTTGGAATAGCAAAATCCAGTAATGAAAGGCACTTTGTGAACGTATTTTACGTTCACATCAGTACACCCTTTGATCTCCGTTGTGAACGATACCCTACTATGCACTATACTACTACCGATAGGGTTTTTTTAAATTGATGCTCATTTTGGGCGTATCATGAACGCTCATCTAGATTAAACAATTAAACATGCAAAGGTGATCAATCAATAACATATCTAACGCATAGGAGAAGAGTTGTTAATTAAAGTGCGCGACCTAGCGAACGCTCGTCTATCCGCGATCCTTCTTATTTTGATTCCGACCCGTTTGATAAGCCTTTACTACTTGTGAATTAGAATTAAAACCCTAATTCTAGCACCAATTACATGCAATCATCTTAAGTTTCGAACCTTAAAACAAGAACACATAAAAGATTCAATAAAACCGAATCAAATAAACGGAGTCACATAAGCTGCTAGAAGAACTAATTAATTAGGATCTAACAATCAAATAAACTCATAAATATAGGCTGAAAATTATATAAATCATGTCATGTTAACTAATACAAAGAATAATCAAGCAACAAAGAGGAACTCAAAAAGAGTAATTAAAGAATAAGTTGAAGTACACCATATGGAAAGTAGGAAGAACTCGAAGATCACAAACTCTTAAATCCTCACGCGAGTAACTCAAAAGCCGAGATTCCCAAGGTGATGATGATGGTGGTGATGATGGTTGATGGCTGGTGGTAATGGTGTAAACAGCTCCCCTCCTCCTTGAAGACTTGAAAACCCTAAATACTAGAGAATGGAAAATATGATGTGAGATGGAGAAGAGAAAGAGGAGGGTTTGTCCCTCCCCATTGGGGTGTGAATTGGTGAGAAGAATGAGGCTGCTATTTATAGGAGAATGGAGAGGAAGAAGAAGACAATGAAAGAAATAAAGAAATAAAGGGAAGAGAAGTGGAATGTGAGTGGTAGAAAAGAAATGGTAAGTGGAATGGTGGAAATGTAGTCATATGGCAATGAACCATTTATTTAGGTAAAAGAAATCAAACACTAATATTGTGGGCAGAAATAAGAGGAAAGAATATAGGGGTGAGTGGAGCATTGAAAATAAAAGAAGAGGAAAGAAATAAAAAAGCAGACAGCACTGAGCAGTTCCCACTTAGAACGGAATAATGCACGTTTGAACGGTTGGATGATTCTCCAATTTTAATACAGAATATATAGCACACACATGCAGCGTGTATCCAAATTACAGCTGGATCCAACGGTGAAATTGGGAGATATGGGCTTCGCAAGTTGACTAATCTGCACAGGCAGAATGTCCGAAAATCTGGGCTTGGGCCTTTCCTCATGCTTTGTGAACTTGGGCCTTCCTTCATGGATTTGGGCCTTCCATCATGGATTTGGGCCTTCCATCTTGGGTTTGGGCTTCCTTCTTGGGCCTCATGGCAGACCACCTCTTAATGGGCCTCGCAAAAGCCCATTAGACTTCGTAAATTTCCAACACTTTGCTTATTTTCCTCAAGTTGTCTTCTTTTCTCTTCATTTGCAATAGGAAACCTACAAACACAAAAACTAAATAAATAACAAAAATTTATGAGAAACTAACAATAAAAATGTACAGAAATTGATATAAAAAGTTGTACAATTATGCACTTATCAATTGGAAAGAACAAAGCACAAAACACACAAAACAGACGCAAATATTTTTGTAATTTTTGATTTTTTGATTTTTTTGATTGATTTTTTTTAAATGATATAGCTCAAATAAATGAACAAGCACTTTCTAAGACTCGATAGCTCCAAAGCCAGTGCGAAACAAACGAGCTTACAAAACTATTTTTTTTCTTTTTCAATTTTTTTTATTAGGGTAACAATACATGACCACAGTGACTTACTTAGTGCAATGGTAGGTTCAACGCTACCAAGGGAGTAAGTATGATCTAGTCGATATATTGTTACCGTAGAAAACAAACACAAGTAAATTATTATTATTATTATTATTATTTTTTTTTTAAGAAAATAAACTGAAACCTTCCCCCCACACTTGAATTAAACATTGTCCTCAATGTTAGACAGATATTTCACGAAAATGAAAAATTCAAGCATGGTTATTGAATTTAAACACAAATAGAAATAAACATAAGTAAACACACAAATAGAAATAAACAGAAGTAAACACACAACAGTTAAGTAAATGAAAAAGGAAACAGAAATACTCCCCTTTGAAGATCGTGAAGCTCCTCCCGAAGCAAGTCACCAACAGTCACAAACAAGGCTAGCAGGGCCTTGCATCCAATGTTTGCTCCTTAGTTGACTGCGGCTTTGATCCTTTGAAGTGTGTCCTGGACAAGGGTTGTTGCCGACTCCACGGCAGACTTGGCTGATGTAGCCTTCACCGAGATCTGGAACACTATAGTAAGTAGAGTTCCGTCAAGTATAGCTCCGGATACGTTTGGTAGAATGGAGAAGCCAGAAGACATAAGCGGAAATGGCTCCGGTTGAACTCCACATAACAAACACTGGAGAATGGAATGGTTGATCGGCGCATAAATCACAGACGACCCCGTTGCATCAGTGCAACACTCCTGAAGAATGAGGAAGTCGTTGTGACTATCTATGGCGAGCACCGAAATCTGATTGCGCGGGTCAAGACCGATGGTGAAATTCGCTAGCACACGTACAGAGCTGTCCATCGACATACTATCCCACATTGGTCTTGTATGAAAGTCTTTAAGGAACTCAAAGATCCTGGTGTGATGAGAAAGATGCACGACAGAACAACCAGCAGTACGATTGACTCCAGGGGGCTTGCTCGGATCACCCCTTCGCTTGTTGGTCCTGACCTCCATTCGAGTGTCTCTTGTTCGGTTCGAACAAGTCCAGTGGTGGTACGTGGAGTTACTGATGTCGTTGAAGAAACAGATTGTCATCTGTTTTGCCATTTCCGCAAGTCCTCTTCTTCCTTCAGGAGAAATGATCGAGTCACCGGGTGAAGTGTGGATACCTGTGGCGCACATGTAGCGCTCGGCTTGTCGTTGGAGAGTTGAGATCCAACGCTTTGCACCAAAAGCGAACCCTGAATGAACAAGAGGTTCGAAACTGGCCTTCATCTCCTTCTCGCGTACATCCACGTGCTCCACCCAAGTGACTAAGGAAGATCCATTATGCAAATCACGTATCAGGCATCCGGAGGGGCGTTTTCGGCATATAGATCTCACGGAAGGCTTCGGATTTGTGCGCAATTCATCCACGGAGACATCCACGACGACCCAACTTCCATCCAGTTGTTGGTAAGAATACCGAACGAACTGGACTTCACGAGTCGAAACGATGTGAGATGGCACCAGAAACTCGGCCGACATCACTTGCTTCTGCTCCTCGTAGCCATCTTCGTTGTCGGAGGAAAGGATCTCCAACGTCTGGGCGTTTGTGATCATGCTACAGAAGACTGGCAACCATCGACCAACATCCATTAAGATCTGAACGATGGTGGTCGGATAAAGGTGAATGGTTGCCGAGTGTCTTGAGGATTCGACTTTGAAGTACGGTGCAGGTTCAGCACGTTGAAACACTCGCAAGTACTCGGCACGGTTAAGAATTTCGGGATGAATAGACGTTTCGGGAGTCGGTGAAGTTATCCACAAAGGAAATCCGGCAGTGGCCATGAGTATGAGCTCGTCTTTGGCCTTCCGGGCGATATCCGAGATCAAGTCGGTGTGGACTCCGACAAGATCATGAGCAGGTCCGGGAAGGGTGTCAGATGGCAAAGGTACGGATGGGCACTCGACTAGTGTTGGCATGAGGCTCCGCACATCCCGTCTTAAGTGGTCCATGTCGATGGAATCATCGGACAACTCGAGAATAGGCTCTTGTTGTTGAGGAACAACTTCGAGCCTTCGCCGTGGCACATCTGAGTGCGGAACAGGACCTCCGCAACTAGAACAACTTCGAGCCTTCGCCGTGGCACATTTGGTGTATTTTGTCCTTGGAAGTCTCCTATAGACAGGAGCGGCTTCCGGCTCAGCAGGGGGATCAGCAACTGATGTGAACGTAAAATACTGATAGGCTATAAACACAGCGTCAATTTAAAACCCTAAAAGCATTGTAGTATAGTATAAGTAGGGATCGTTTCCAACGGAGATCGAGGGTGTACCTAACAAAGAATGTCACAAAGAATTAATATTCACAATTATAAACAAGTATTTACGAAATCAATATGGGGTTTAAGAATTTGTTTTACGAAACTAAGTAATTTAACTACAAAGAATTAATTGAATGAGGTGGAACAAAGATCAAATAACTAACAACCCTAGATATATAAACCTACTAATTATCGATGGAAATTAATTAAATCCCTAGCCATGAGTTCGAAATCAACACATGTAGAATGCCTAAGCAGGTTATCATTCTCCAAATAAACTTCTTCTATGAACATTAACCTAGTAAACACTTATCTAGATTAATCAATTAAACATGCAAAGTTTGCAATTCAAAACATGTTTAATGCATAGAAAACGAGTTGTTGATTAAAGTGCACAACCTAGTGAGAGCTCATCTATTCATGATCCTTTTCATTCGATTTCAACATGCATTAAAATCAAATAAACAAACTCACATACGCTGCTAGAAGACTTAAATAATTTCGAAACCAATAACCAAATAAATCCATATAAACAAGGCTGAAAATTATAATCTCAATGTTATGTTAACTAATACATAGAATCATTCAAACAGCAAAGAGGAATCATAAAGATAATTAAAGGCATAGTCGAAATACACCATATGAAAGGATGAAGAACTCGAAGCCAACCCTTGAATCCTTGCACAAGTAATCCAAACATGAACTCCAAGGTGATGGTGAAGATGGAACGTCAATGATGAAGATGGTGATTGATTTGCACTTATTTATAGCACAAATTGTATTCCTAATCACGAGAGTTAAGCTTATCCGAAGGCATTTTGTTATTACTAATATGCGTTTTCATGATTTCAGGTTACTTAGGTGACTTGAGGTAATTCGGCACAAGAATGTGCATTTTGAGTACTTTTGGGCACACTTCCGAGAAGAGGACGAGAAGTCAACCGTGGCTTCTAGACATTGAAGATTGCATGAATTCACCTTCGGAAGACGTTGCCATTGAAGGCCTTGGAGAATCGAAGAAAGGAAGGAAAATGAAGAAATTGCATTTCCGGCGATTTTTCCGGCAAACCACCACCACAAGAGGCGGCAGCACCGCCGGAGCACCACCACAGCAGGAGAGAGTCTCCTACACCAGCCATGCACATGTGTGACACAGGTCACACATCCATTCAGCCATCCACCAACCCTCTCATATGTCCACTCACCATTATTCCCTCCACTTCCCTTTTCTTTTTCATTTCTTTTCTCTCCACTCATCCATTCCATGTCATCCCACTAGGAATCCCTAGTGCAACCTTGGAGGCTCACCAGACCCTCCCAAGCCATTCCCATTCAGTTACTCACGATTAGGAAAAAACCCTAGGGGAGAAAAGCCATTTTCTCTCGGCAAAGCTCCCTGAAACCATAGCAGACGTGCACGGCGCCCGGACGCCGATACCATCCGCCCGGACGCCCAAGCTTCTGCCCGGGTTTGTTCTTCCATTTTCACCACTTTCCACCACTCATCTCACTTCGATCCCTTCACGAAATATCTTCCACACATCCCAAACACTACAACCATACACTTTTCACCACCATTCCATAGAGTTACCTTCACCATAAGTTGCCCTCCATTGAGACATCAAGAGTTGGGAAGCTTGGAGATAAGTTGGAGCTTGCAGAGGAAGAGGGGAGTTCAAGGAGGCTTGCTACATACTTGGAGTCACCAAGGAGCTGCTGACCATCGACATCTTGAGCATTTTCTCAACTTCTTCAATCTTACTTTGAACTTATGCTTTCTTATTTGAGATTATTGATGTATATGACAATGAGTTGTGAGTAGTTCATTAGATTGGGGGCTAGGGTTGTGTGCTCTAGCCCATGATGATGTTTTGATGATTTCTCTTGAGTATGCATGATGAATTCGTTTCTGGATATGTTCATTGGTTAAATGCGGTTTTGTTTGATGCATGTTTATGAATCTAATTAGTTCTCAAGCATGTGTTCAACTTAACTTAATGTTAGGATTCAATGTTAATTACATTTTATCCTATGTGTTTGCAATGAGCATGATGAGTTTATGTCAATGGACTGAGTTTGTTTGAATCTTGATTCTTGAATCTCTATGCCTAGGAAGTTTGTTTGAGACCCTAACAAGGCTTGGATGAATAGACTAGGAGTATTTGTGACCCTAATAAGGTACAAAATAGGCCTAGAAGAATCAATCCTAGAACCATAACATGGCTAGGATAGGGGTTTGATCCTTAGTGAATTCATTGTTGCATGTTCTTGAGATTTGTCATACATTTGATTGGGGTAGAGTGAACCCGAAACCCCAATCATTTCCATCCATTTGATCACACAGCAATCACACATTTGTTGGGCTTGTCACCTCAACAACACACAAAGCTATCAACACATTCACTTGTGTTCTTGTCACCACAATTTCACTTAGATTAGATTGGTTACTTAGCTACTGTCCTTGTCACTTCAAGTCACTGTTCTGGTCCTTGTCACTCAAGAGTGACACCCCTTTGATCACTACACTTGCATGTTGCACATACTCCACATCTAAGTACATAATCCATCTCTAATCACACCACTTCTAGTGCATTGTATACCTTGTTTGCATTTGTTCACCAAGTAGGGATCTTGGGCCTTCCAATCCCTTGGGTACGACAACCCCTGGTCACAATTTACCACCCACTACACTTTGACGGCGATACTCAGAAATAACCCCTTCGGTATCATCGAGTCAGTGATGGTGCAGCCGCTAATTCCTCCTCCTTGAAGCTTTGAAGACTCTAAGTATTAGAGAATGGAGCCGAGAACTTTGATGGATGGAGTAGTCGAAAACTTTGAAGCTTATGGAATGGTATTCTCGATTGTGAATTGGTGAAGAACTGATTTGTGAAGCCCTCTATTTATAGGAGAACATGGAACTTGAGAAGAAATCTTGAGTGTTGAATAATTTAATCCTTGAATGGCCGAGATTCACTTGAGTAGTCACCAAGAAATCCTTCTCTCCTTCTTTCCGAAATTAGGACTAGATTCATTCCCTAAAAATCTGATTTTAATCCCATTGAGTAGTCCACAAGGCATGGTCTCTTAATATGGACGAAAATTCCTTCAATAAATCCCATAAAAATCTGAATTAAACTCTCCTAATCCTTCTTGAATACATCTTGACAATTCTCTCTCCCTTTTAGGATTTATTTTCGGCACTATTCATTCTCCTCTTGGAAACATGCGGCAACAACCCTAAATGGGCTAGGGTTTCAACAAAAGTCCAATGGTCTTGAACCTCATGAATTTGGGCCTTCTTCCATGGATTTGGGCCTCCATCTTGGGCCTCGTGGCAGCCCACCTCTTAATGGGCCCCGAAAAAGCCCATTAAGCTTCGTAATTTTCCGAGCCTCGATTTTCCATTCTGAGCACAAAATAGTTTTCCTGGTTGAACTAGGTTTCCTACTCCTTTTAGGATTCCTGTCTTCATTAGGATTCCTGCCTTCATTAGGATTCCTGCCAAAGTCAGGAAAGATTCAAATTAGGAAAGTTTCCTAAATCAATTAGGAAAGCCAAAACAGGAAAGTTTCTTAAAAACTTCATTTTCGCACATGCTCACAAATATATATCACTTAGGGACTCAAAGATAAAAACTAAGCTAAATAGCAAAGTTAACCAATAGAACATAGCTAAATAATAGGGAAAATACATTAAAAACGCAGCATATAATGCTCCTATCAAATTCCCCCACACTTAGCTATTGCTAGTCCCTTAGCAAATCAACCATGTTTCACACGAAAACTTCTATTGCCCTTAACTTATTGCCTCAGAAATCTCATACTTTCATGGAATCAAGTTTAGCACTCAACCAAAATTTGTCACAAGAAATTCGAGAGTTAATTAACAAGCATGGAATTCATATGAACAAGTAAGACTTGGAAGAACAATAGTTATCAATGGAGCTGATGCGCTCAAAAGGAGCATCAATTTAAAAAAATCCCTATCGGTTGTAGTATGTGGTAAGTAGGGTATCGTTCACAACGGAGATCAAAGGGTGTACCTAACAAAAATTGTCACAAAGAATTAAATAAAATAAAGAATTATTAACAAGTATAAAGTATAAATATATACATATGTACAAAGTAAAAAGGGGGATTGAGAGATAAATTGAATGAAATAAATAAATTAAATTACAAAGAATAAATTAAATATGATGGGATGGAACATAAAGAATATAAAGTTCAGCCACATATACACAAGTTTATTAATCATTGGACCGAAAATTAACCAAGTTCCCTAGCCATGAAACCGAAATTAACATATGTGGAAAGTTAGAAGCTAACCATTCCCCAAATAAAACCTCTCTACGAAAATTAACCTAAGTGAAAGCACCTAGATTAACCAATTAAACATGCCATCTTAGTCTAGAAAGCTAGCTAATCAAACCATATTTAACGCATAGAAAAGAGTTGTTAATTAAAGTGCACGACCCATTATAGAAAAGTCCATATGTCCGCAATCCTTTTTATTTGACACCGACCTTTGTCCAAAGCCTTTACTACTTGTGAATTAGGTTTCCAAAACTATTAGGTGAAATGTAATCCCTAACTCTAGCTCCAATTATATGCAAATATTATAAGTTTCGATCCCTATAACATAAACACATAAAAGTTTTCTATAATTCAGAATCAAGTAAACAGAGTCACATAAGCTACTAGAAGAACTAATTAATTAGGATCCAATAACTAAATAAACTCATATAAATAGGCTGGAAATTATATAAATCATGTCATGTTAACTAATACAAAGAATAATCAAGCAACAAAGAGGAATTCATAAGAATAATTAAAGGAAAAGTCAGATTACACCATATGGAATAGCATGAAGACTTGAAGACCACGAAACCTTGAATCCTTGAAAGCAAGTAATCCA
This sequence comes from Rubus idaeus, assembly GCA_030142095.1. NCBI lineage: Eukaryota > Viridiplantae > Streptophyta > Magnoliopsida > Rosales > Rosaceae > Rubus > Rubus idaeus. Next base: position 21,858,736 of record CM057965.1, read on the forward strand.
AACCGTGTGCAGCAAGGTGGTGATGATGATGGACGAAATTGATGGTGATGATGGTGATGGTGCAGCCGCCTTTCCTCCTCCTTGAAGCCTTGAGAACCCTAAATACTAGAGAATGGAAAATATGATGGAGAAGAGAAAGAGGAGGGTTTGTCCCTCCCCATTGGGGTGTGAATTGGTGTGTTGGTGAAGACAAATAGGCTCCTATTTATAGGAAAATGGAGAGGAAGAAGAAGACAATGGAAGAAATAAACAAAGAAAGGGAAAAGAAGTGGAATGTGAATGGGAGATAAAGAAATGGTAAGTGGTGGTGGAAATGGAATCATATGGCAATTAACCATTTATTTACCAAAAAGAAATTAAACACTAATGGTGTGGGCAGAAAGAAGAGGAAAGAATATAGGGGTGAGTGGAGCATTGAAAATAAAAGAAGAGGAAAGAAATAAAAACGGACAGCACTGAGCAGTGTTCACTTAGAACGGAATCCTGCACGTTTCAACGGTTGGATGCTTCTGAAATTTTATTTGGGAATAACGGACATCCATTTGCAGTGTGTATAAAAATTACAGCTAGATCTGACGGTGAAATTGAGAGATATAGGCCTCGCAAGTTGACCTATCTGCACAGGCAGATTGTCCGAAAATCTGGGCTTGGGCCATTCCTCATGCTTTGTGAACCTGAGCCTTCCTTCATTGATTTGGGCCTTCACGGCTGCACACCTCTTAATGGGCCTCGAAAAAAACCCATTAAGCTTCGTTTCTGCACATGTTCACATTAATACGTCATTTAGGACTCAAATATGGAAACTAAGCTAAAATAGCAAAGTTACAATTAAATCATAGCCAAATAGTAGGGAAACACATTAAAAACGTCACACTTTGTGCTCCTATCAAATTCCCCCACACTTAGCTATTGCTAGTCCTCTAGCAAACACAAAACTTTAAAACAGAACAACACAAAACAAAAAACGAAACACAAAACAAAATGGTCTTTCCAACCATAACCCTCAGCGAGTTCGAAAAAATTATAATCAGGAGAATAAAAATTATATATCAAGGCTAAAGAATTTGCTAAGTCTTTAACATACACATCTCATTTATGCTCGGGTGAAGTGTGTGAAAACCAAGTGTACAATTAATATCATGCAATCCAGTAGGCACATCGAAACAACATTAACCACTAAAGCTCACAATGATCACTAAATATTTCCGCTCAGTGTTTAGGGTTAAGTGTTTACTCTCAAAACAATTACACATGTAATGTTCCCATATGCTTGCTCATTAACCAACTCTCTACAATTAATCTACAATTCATTAGATCATAAGGACTTTTAGGGTGAAACAGGGGTCAAAGGGTGAATGGTAAATGGTGAATGGTAAATGAAGTGAAAGGACTCGAAATGAAAAATGTTTTACATGTTTGCAAGACAAATCAACGACTTTGAAACTCATACCTATGCTATACCCGAAACAACTCTTATTATTCTCCTCCAACCTTTTATTGAAAATAAAAACAATACAATAACTCTATTTTTGGAATTTCTCTTTCTGACATTTTTTTTTCTTTTCTTTTCTATTTTTTTTTCTTTGAGGAATTTATTCCTTCTTTTTATTTCTGATTTTTTTTTTCTTTCTTTCTTTGAACAAATACAACAAAATAAATACACCCCCACACTTGCCTTTTGGTATACTACCATACAAATCAAAACCCGAAGCATAAGAACACAAGAAGTCACTATCATCGTCTTGCAAACATAAATAAAACAAGGGTGAGATGGTGTGGGTGAACAAAAGAAACGGCTAATGAGTGTTTAGTTCAAAAGGGGATTCCTAAAGTTCGTGTTTAGATGGATGGTGAATACTTTGGCCATGGTGCTCAACTAATGCCTTACTCATTTCTAATTCATTACAGATTAACAAAATGTTTCAAGTGGTCTCTGAGCAAGTTCTAGGTTCAAAACTCATGAATTGTGCACACATGAAGAACGAGTAAATGTATGAAATATGCATACATGTGAATATTCAATAGGCTCAAGTCCTCACATTTTCTGGGTATGCATGACAATGTATGTTCAAATGTGCTTCTCGGATTGCAATGAATTAATCGAAACAGGTTATGTGAACATGGAATTTCGAGCAATCACAAGTTATGCATATTAAATCCAAATCAAACTACACAAAGCCTTGACATATAATAAACATTCTCCTAATCACAACAATTAAACTCAATTCATCATCGGAATTGGAAAGAACAAAACACAAAACACAATAAAACACACAAAAACAACAAAACAGAAGGAAATATTTTTGTAATTTTTGATTTTTTGATTTTTGATTTTTGATTTTTTTTTATTTTTCAATGTAGGTAACAATACGTGACCACAGGGACTCACTTAGTGCAATGGTAGGTTCAACGCTACCAAGGGAGTGAGTGTGATATAGTCGAAATATTGTTACCGTAGAAAACAAACACAAGTAAATTATTTTTTTGAATTTTTGAATTTTTCAAATTTTTTTTTTTTTAAGAAAATAAACTTTCCCCCCGCACTTGAATTAAACATTGTCCTCAATGTTAGACAGATATTTCACGAAAATGAAAAATTCAAGCATGGTTATCGAATTTAAACACACATGCAGAAATAAACACACCAACCGAAATAAACACACAAATATATATACAAATGAAAAAGATAGGTTAAAGAAAAACTCCCCCTTGAAGATCGTAAAGCTCCTCCCGAAGCAAGTCACCAACAGTCACAAACAAGGATAGCAGGGCCTTGCATCCAACGTTTGCTCCTTAGTTGACTGCGGCTCTGATCCTTTGAAGTGTGTCCTGGACAAGGGTAGTTGCCGACTCCACGGCAGACTTGGCTGATGTAGCCTTCACCGAGATCTGGAACACTATAGTCAGCAGTGTTCCGTCAAGAATGGCTCCGGATACGTTAGGCAGAATGGAGAAGCCTGAAGACATAAGCGGAAATGGCTCCGGTTGAACTCCACATAACAAACACTGGAGAATGGAATGGTTAATCGGCGCATAAATCACAGACGACCCCGTTGCATCGGTGCAACACTCCTGAAGAATGAGGAAGTCGTTGTGACTATCTATGGCGAGCACCGAAATCTGGTTCCGCGGGTCAAGACCGATGGTGAAGTTTGCTAGCACACGCACCGAGCTGTCCATCGACATGCTATCCCACATTGGTCTAGTCTGAACGTCTTTGAGGAACTCAAAGATCCTGGTGTGATGGGAAAGATGCACGACAGAACAACCAGTAGTACGATTGACTCCAGGGGGCTTGCTCGGATCACCCCTTCGCTTGTTGGTCCTGACCTCCATTCGAGTGTCTCTTGTTCGGTTCGAACAAGTCCAGTGATGGTACGTGGAGTTGCTGATGTCGTTGAAGAAACGGACCGTCATCGCTTTGCCATTTCCGCAAGGCCTCTTCTTCCTTCAAGAGAAATGATCGAGTCACGGGTGAAGTGTGGATACTGTGGCGCACGTAGCGCTCGGCTTGTCGTTGGAGTGTTGAGATCCAACGCTTTGCACCAAAAGCGAACCCCGAATGAACAAAAGGTTCGAAACTGGCCTTCATCTCCTTTTCGCGTACATCCACGTGCTCCACCCAAGTAACTAAGGAAGATCCATTCCGAAGATCACGTATCGGGCATCCGGAGGGGCGTTTTCGGCAAATCGATCTCACGGAAGGCTTTGGATTTGAACGCAATTCATCCACGGAGACATCCACGACGACCCGACTTCCATCCGGTTGTTGGTGAGAATACCGAACAACTGGGCTTCACGAGTTGAAACGAGGTGAGATGGCACCGAAACTCGGCCGACATAACTCGCTTCGCTCCTCGTAGCCTTCGGTGTTGTCGGAGGATAGGATCTCCAACGTCCGGGCGTTTGTGATCATGCTACGGAAGACGGGCAACCATCGGCCAACATCCATTAAGATCTGAACGATGGTGGTCGGATAAAGATGGATGGTTGCCGAGTGTCTCGACGATTCGGATTTGAAGTACGGTGCAGGTTCAGCACGCTGAAACACTCGCAAGTACTCAGCCCTATTAAGAGTCTCGGGATGAATAGACGTACCGGGAGTCGGTGAAGTTATCCACAAAGGAAATCCGGCAGTGGCCATGAGCAGGAGCTCGTCTTTGGCCTTGCGGGCGATATCCGAGATCAAGTCGGTGTGGACTCCGACAAGATCATGAGCAGGTCCGGGAAGGGTATCAGATGGCAAAGGTGCGGATGGGCGCTCGAGTAGTGTTGGCATGAGGCTTCGCACATCCCGTCTCAAGTGGTCCATATCAATCGAATCATCGGACAACTCGAGAAGAGGCTCTTGTTGTGGAGGAACAACTTCGAGCCTTCGCCGTGGCACATCTGAGTGCGGAACAGGACCTCCGCAATTGGGACAGATGCCGTTGTGGAGAGCATCGACGAGTCTTTGATTCTGCAGTTGAAGCTCCTCGTTCTTGCTCACCAGCTCGTCATTTCGTCTCTCTAGCTCGGCAATACGCTGCTCAGATGTAATGATACCGAACTTCTTCCTATTTCTCGACCCCCAATAATAGACTTGGTCTTCTTCTAGTCCGATTTTCGGACCAAATCTTTCTCGTTGTGGCTTGGTGGGGTGAGAATACACCGCAAAGAAAGCCGCCAGTGCATCTCTCTGAGCTTTGGTGTATTTGGTCCTCGGAAGTCTCCTATAGACAGGAGCGGCTTCCGCCTCGGCTGGTGGATCAGCAACCAGGATTGGTGCTTGGGGTAGTGGTTGCGGTTGTGGTTGTGGTTGTGGCTCGGTCGGCATGCTAGCATCGGCGCTATTGAGCAGGCTGGGTGGAATGATTTCAGCCAGACCTTCAAAGATTGGGTTCTCTGAAGGACCTGCCTGAAACAAATCGCTGAAAGAATTAACTCTTTTGGCCATTTCTAGGTTGGGAAGGGAGGAAAGCTTCTGGGAATTGGGAGGTTTCGGGAAAAACTCAAGAACGGATGAAGAACACGAAAGGGAAAGAGAGAGAGAGAGAGAGAGAGAGACTAAGGGAAATCGCGTGAAATGACTAAGGCACTAACGCAAACGAAGGGAAGGGGAAGGGAACGGACGCACGCACGCACACGTGCGACGGACACGAATCCGAAAATTACGGATCGAGCGACGAAAGTCGCAACGAAAACGACCGCGTGCGGATTAAACAATTCGGCCGACGCAAAAGTCGTGCGTCGGCCCAATCAAATTTTTTTTGATTTTCTAATTTTTATTTTTTTATTTTTTTTAATACTTTACGAAAAATCGTAAAGTGAACAGTGAAAACGCGTAGCACACGCGCTTGCCGACACTTTAAACGGGCTTGGGCCATCGGAATGGTTTGGGCCTTAAAGTGGGCCTGGGCCAAAGAAATCTCCGGCCCATTATTGGTGGGCTTAACTAATGGGCCTAAAAACGAACAGGCCCGACACACTAATGGGCTTGGGTTACGGGTTTTGGGCTTCGTGAATGACACGAGCCCAATGGGCCAAATTTTTTTATTTTTTTATTATTATTTTTTTTTAATTCGAAACCTAAAACACCAACCAATCACACAAACGGGCCTAAGGCCCAATAACTAATAACTACAACAAGCCCAAAAACAAAACAAACAGTAATTATAAACAGTAAAAAGAAATAATTACCAACAGTAAAACAAAAGAAAACACTCTTTTTTTTTATTTACAATTAATTTTTTTTTTTCTTTTTCAAAAACAAATAACGAGAGTTAAAAGAAAACTTACCTTTTTACTCCCGAGGAAACCGAAAATCACCAACAAGACATCAACCTCAAGGTTTTTCAACCTTGACTTCCTAAACGTATGCTCCGATGTATTTGGTAGAATTTCCGATTAACCCGGATTATTTCCTATACAAAATAAAAAGGTTAGTAATAATTTTACAAAATAAAAACAAAATATTTACAAAGTTAAAAAATATGTCACAAATTATCTATACAAAATGAATGAATAAATTTTCCTATGTCTACGTATATTTTATTTACACAATACACTTAAGTGTACAAAAATATTTTCCTTTGCCTAAATATAGTTGAAAAAAATGAAAGTTGATTCCAAGCGGTAACTCAAGGTGGACTTACGGCCTAGGTGCAATGCCTTGACTTAAATGACTTTCCGTGTTTTCAGAGGCGAATGGCCAGATCATATGAGAAATAAGCGAGGGGCAGGATTCATTTAGTGGACTACGGAGGCTTACACCCCTATCGACTTACGTCAGTCTATAGTCCTCTGAATCCAAAACCTGTCACCCAGGGTCTCGACCTAGACACCATCCATGTGCCCCTTACTCAGTTGAGAAAGCACTTAAGTGTTCGACAATTCTCCAAGTGTTAATATAGGCCGCCCTCAACCTCAAATAACCTTACGGTAAAAATGAAGGGTTTAGGCCAATATTAACAAAAGCACCTTACCTATTTCCGTTCAAGTTACAACTTACAACAACAAAAAATAATCAACTATATAAAAGACACCTAAATAAATTACTAAGTGTAACAAAATATGAACAAGTATTAAAAACAAGTAATATGAACAGTTAAAAAAATAGTAAAATTATAAACAATAAAAAGTAAACAGTAATTATATACAAGTAATAAAAACAGTAATAATTACAAAAAAATTATAAACAATATTCACAAAAAAAAATATTAGGTTAGGAATATTTTCAATCCACGTCGACGGCGCCAAAAATTGATACGCCCAAAAGGAGCATCAATTTAAAAAAACCCTATCGGTAGTATAGTGGTGTAAGTAGGGTATCGTTCACAACGGAGATCAAAGGGTGTACCTAACAAAAATTGTCACAAAGAATTAAATAAAATAAAGAATTATTAACAAGTATAAAGTATAAATATATACATATGTACAAAGTAAAAAGGGGGATTGAGAGATAAATTGAATGAAATAAATAAATTAAATTACAAAGAATAAATTAAATATGATGGGATGGAACATAAAGAATATAAAGTTCAGCCACATATACACAAGTTTATTAATCATTGGACCGAAAATTAACCAAGTTCCCTAGCCATGAAACCGAAATTAACATATGTGGAAAGTTAGAAGCTAACCATTCCCCAAATAAAACCTCTCTACGAAAATTAACCTAAGTGAAAGCACCTAGATTAACCAATTAAACATGCCATCTTAGTCTAGAAAGCTAGCTAATCAAACCATATTTAGCGCATAGAAAAGAGTTGTTAATTAAAGTGCACGACCCATTATAGAAAAGTCCATATGTCCGCAATCCTTTTTATTTGACACCGACCTTTGTCCAAAGCCTTTACTACTTGTGAATTAGGTTTCCAAAACTATTAGGTGAAATGTAATCCCTAACTCTAGCTCCAATTATATGCAAATATTATAAGTATCGATCCCTATAACATAAACACATAAAAGTTTTCTATAATTCAGAATCAAGTAAACAGAGTCACATAAGCTACTAGAAGAACTAATTAATTAGGATCCAATAACTAAATAAACTCATATAAATAGGCTGGAAATTATATAAATCATGTCATGTTAACTAATACAAAGAATAATCAAGCAACAAAGAGGAATTCATAAGAATAATTAAAGGAAAAGTCAGATTACACCATATGGAATAGCATGAAGACTTGAAGACCACGAAACCTTGAATCCTTGAAAGCAAGTAATCCAAACCGTGTGCAGCAAGGTGGTGATGATGATGGACGAAATTGATGGTGATGATGGTGATGGTGCAGCCGCCTTTCCTCCTCCTTGAAGCCTTGAGAACCCTAAATACTAGAGAATGGAAAATATGATGGAGAAGAGAAAGAGGAGGGGGTGTGAATTGGTGTGTTGGTGAAGACAAATAGGCTCCTATTGATAGGAGCACAAAGTGTGACGTTCTTAATGTGTTTTCCCTACTATTTGGCTATGATTTAATTGTAACTTTACTATTTTAGCTTAGTTTCCATATTTGAGTCCTAAATGACGTATTAATGTGAACATGTGCAGAAACGAAGTCTAATGGGCTTTCTCGAGGCCCATTAAGAGGTGGTCTGCCATGAGGCCCAAGAAGGGGGCCCAAGCCCATGAAGGAAAGGCCCAAACCCAAGAAGAAGGCCCAAATCCATGAAGGAAGGCCCAGGTTCACAAAGCATGAGGAAAGGCCCAAGCCCAGATTTTCGGACATTCTGCCTGTGCAGATCAGTCAACTTGCGAAGCCCATATCTCTCAATTGCACCGTCAGATCTAGCTGTAATTTTGATACACGCTGCATGTGGATGTTAGCTGCTCCCAAATAAAATTTCAGAATCATCCAACCGGTGGAACGTCCATTATGCCGGTCTAAGTGCGCACTGCTCAGTGCTGTCTGCTTTTTATTTCTTTCCTCTTCTTTTATTTTCAATGCTCCACTCACCCCTATATTCTTTCCTCTTCTTTCTGCCCACAATATTAGTGTTTGATTTCTTTTACCTAAATAAATGGTTCATTGCCATATGACTACATTTCCACCATTCCACTTACCATTTCTTTTCTACCACTCACATTCCACTTCTCTTCCTTTTCTTTCTTTATTTCTTTCATTGTCTTCTTCTTCCTCTCCATTCTCCTATAAATAGCAGCCTCATTCTTCTCTTCAACACACCCCAATGGGGAGGGACAAACCCTCCTCTTTCTCTTCTCACATCATATTTTCCATTCTCTAGTATTTAGGATTTTCAAGGCTTCAAGGAGGAGGAGAAGGCGTCTACACCATCACCACCAGCCCCTATTCAACATCACCATCACCATCATCACCTTGTCTTCACGGCTTGGATTACTTGTGGTCAAGGATTCAAGATGTGGTTTCAAGATCTTCATGCTATTCATACGGTGTATTTCGACTTAGCCTTTAAATTTATGTCTCTTTGTTACTTGATTATTCTTTGTATTAGTTAACATGACATGATTTATATAATATTCAGCCCTTGTTTATGGATTTATTTAATTGTTGGATCCTAATTAATTAGTTCTTCTAGTAGCTTATGTGACTCCGTTTATTTGATTCTATTTTAGTAGAGAACTTTTATATGTTTTTGTTTTAAGGTTGCAAACTTAAGATGATTGCATATAATTGGTGCTAGAATTAGGGTTTTAATTCTAATTCACAAGTAGTAAAGGCTTTGAAAGAGGTCGGAAACAAATAAAAAGGATCACGGATAGATGGGCGGTCCCACTAGGTCGTGCACTTTAATTAACAACTCTTCTTTTATGCGTTGGACATGTTTTGATTAGCTACCTTTGCATGTTTGATTGGTTAATCTAGGTGCGGTCGCTTAGGTTAATTTTCATGAAAGACGTTTTATTTGGGGAATGATAATTGGCGGTCCAGCATTCCACATATGTTAATTTCGGTTTCATGGCTAGGGAACTTGGTTAATTTTCGGTCCAATAATTGGTAAACTTGTATACTTGTGGCTGAACTTTATATTCTTTGTGTTTCATCCCATCTTATTTAATTTATTCTTTGTAATTTAATTAATTTATTTCATTCAATTTATCTCTTAAACCCCCTTTTTACTTTGTACATATGTATATATTTATACTTTATACTTGTTAATAATTCTTTATTTTATTTAATTCTTTGTGACAATTTTTGTTAGGTACACCCTTTGATCTCCGTTGTGAACGATACCCTACTATGCACTATACTACTACCGATAGGGTTTTTTTAAATTGACGTCCATTTTGGGCGTGTCACCTATTTATAGGAAAATGGAGAGGAAGAAGAAGACAATGGAAGAAATAAACAAAGAAAGGGAAAAGAAGTGGAATGTGAATGGGAGATAAAGAAATGGTAAGTGGTGGTGGAAATGGAATCATATGGCAATTAACCATTTATTTACCAAAAAGAAATTAAACACTAATGGTGTGGGCAGAAAGAAGAGGAAAGAATATAGGGGTGAGTGGAGCATTGAAAATAAAAGAAGAGGAAAGAAATAAAAACGGACAGCACTGAGCAGTGCGCACTTAGAACGGCATCCTGCACGTTTCAACTGTTGGATGCTTCTGAAATTTTATTTGGGAATAACTGACATCCATTTGCAGCGTGTATAAAAATTACAGCTAGATCTGACGGTGCAATTGACAGATATGGGCCTCGCAAGTTGACCTATCTGCACAGGCAGATTGTCCGAAAATCTGGGCTTGGGCCATTCCTCATGCTTTGTGAACCTGAGCCTTCCTTCATTGATTTGGGCCTTCACGGCTGCACACCTCTTAATGGGCCTCGGAAAAAACCCATTAAGCTTCGTTTCTGCACATGTTCACATTAATACGTCATTTAGGACTCAAATATGGAAACTAAGCTAAAATAGCAAAGTTACAATTAAATCATAGCCAAATAGTAGGGAAACACATTAAAAACGTCACACTTTGTGCTCCTATCAGGAGCTCAGCATGTTTCAAACAAGTTATCCTCACAAAGGTATGCTCTCAATTTTCACTCAGATTCATGGCTATGCTTGAAAGCTTTTCACTCAAAGATATGTGAGAGAAATTATTGTAAGGCATTCAAATAGCTCACATATATCAATCAAAGAAAGCACTTTAGTGAAAGATTTTAAAAACCTCATGAAGAATATCGATTACATGCACAAATGAACCAAAACCATATGCTCACTTTCGAAATTTATCTCCACAGATCAAGGACTACTCATCTTAAGGATCAAGAAGGACTTTTAAGGGTTGTAATGGGGCTAAGGCTCACGGTTTAAAGAAACGAAGGATAAGGAAATCACAAAGTGTCCTAAAAACTTAGTAGAGCAATCAAACAACCATGTTACTCAAAAACGGGCCAAATATCATCTTGTTGGGCCCAAAACGTCATTCTAAACACAAATGATAAAGGACAAAGGCCAAGTATTTTCTATTGGACCTTCACTTCAAAACAATCTCCTAAATCATTCGGGAAAAGGGGACATTAATCCAAATTTTTTATTTTTTTTTTCTTTCTTTTCTTTTTTTTATTTTTCACGGCACATACATGTAATGAACAAGTCTATCCCTTCCCCCACACTTATTTTCGACAATCACCTCTTTTGTTTTGTTTTCAATCACATGGTTCAATCACCAAAGCATAGCTCCACTAAGTTCCTAGAACAAAGGGTAAGGATGTAACTATACTAAGGTTTAGGGTCAAGATAACATGGGTGATGAAAGAAAAGGCTAAATGTAGGCTCAAAGAGGTTAACTAAGGGGGTGGGGTGCACACGCATGTACACAATTAAGGGACACATGGCTGTTTGGCAATGGTGGAAATCCTAAATGCCTTCAATCCTTTCCAAAATCAGAGTATGTTATGAATAAAAGTTTCGAAAAATTCAAAAGCAAGTTCTAGTAAATTCTATAGTCCATTGAAAATCTATGGCATGCAATTTATCAAATAGAAGAATAATGAGGTTAACAATGAATATTAAAGCCAAGGAAGATCTGATTTTAACCAACTCTCAACAAAGAAAGCACATATAGCTCGAAAACTCACATAAGGTTTATCAAACTTGTCTTAACATGCTCAAATTCTGTACCAAAGTTGCAAACCATATCTACTACATGTTCACACATCTTCCATATTCATCAATTAACCAAAGAATAACATTCAACATATTTGATCTTGTGATCCACTTTTCAACCATGATTTCAAAGATTAAGCTCATCCTAGGCAGTTAAGGGCATCCTAAGACTCGACAACCATAACCATCACAAAAACTCTTTTTTTATTTTCGAAAATATTCTGATTTTTTTTTTATTTTTTTAACAAGCACTTTCTAAGACTCTATAGCTCCAAAGCTAGTGCGAAACAAACGAGCTTACAAAATCAAAACAAAACATAAACCCTTCCCCCACACTTAAATCTTATATTGTCCTCAATGTAAGCACATAGCATAGGTAAGATAAGCATGGAAAAGGTAAACATATACAGTTCAACCAAAGTAAGTAGAGAGAGATAGAGAAATCAAATCTGCGTGTGATGGCTCCTCCACAGCTTCGGTTGAATTGGGTTGCCTCCCAAATAGCGCTTAATGTTTAAAGTCTTCAGCCTAGACTTTGCCACGTCGCCTAGCTATGATCTTGGCGTTTCTGAGGTTCAAAGACAATGGTCTCCACGTCATCCTCCTCATAAGTAGCACACGGCTCAAAGTAGGGCTTCAAGCGATGGCCATTCACCTTAAACTCATTGCCGGTTTGTTCTCCTTTAATCTGCACGGCACCATGAGGAAAAACGTGAGTAATAATAAAAGGCCCAATCCAACGAGACCTAAGCTTACCGGGAAAAAGTTTAAGTCTAGAATGAAACAAAAGAACTCTTTGACCCACGGCAAAGGTCTTTCCACGAATCATGTTATCATGAAAAGCCTTTGTCTTTTCCTTGTAAATCCGAGCACTTTCAAATGCATCATTCCGTATTTCCGCAAGCTCGTTCAATTGCAACTCCTATGAATTCCAGCCGCATCCATGTTCATGTTGAATTGTTTCACCGCCCACCATGCATTGTGCTCTAATTCCACCGGTAGATGACATGCTTTGCCATAAACAAGACGATATGGTGACATCCCAATGGGGGTCTTGTATGCTGTCCTATACGCCCAAAGTGCATCAACCAACCTAGTGCTCCAATCCTTGAGGCTAGGGTTAACCGTCTTCTCCAAGATGCTCTTGATTTCACGATTCGAAACTTCAGCTTGCCCATTTGTTTGGGGATGATAAGGTGTCGAAACCCTATGTGTGACCCCATATTTCCGAAACAAAGCTTCAATCGTGCGGTTGCAAAAATGTGAGCCTCCATCGCTTATGATCACTCTTGGCATGCCAAACCTAGAGAAAATGTTAGACTCCACAAAACTTGCAACGACATTAGCATCATTAGTACGGGTGGGAATAGCTTCCACCCATTTAGAAACATAATCAACCGCGAGAAGAATGTAAAGGAACCCAAAAGATGAAGGAAATGGACCCATGAAATCAATGCCCCAAACATCAAAAATTTCAACCGGATGATAATTAGTTAAAGGCATTTGATCCCTAGAACTAAGATTGCCGGTTCTTTGGCATCTATCACATGTTAGACAATAAGCATATGCATCTTTAAATAAATCCGGCCAAAAGAAACCCGACTCTAACACTTTAAGAGCAGTCCTCTTAGATCCAAAATGTCCCCCACATGCTTCAGTATGGCAAAAAGAAAGTATAGCATTTTGTTCATGTTCAGGCACACATCTCCTTATTAATTGATCAGAGCAAAATTTCCACAAATAAGGATCATCCCAAACATATTCCCTAGCAATTCTTTTTAGCCTATCCTTATGAGCACGAGACATGGTATCAGGTATTTGTTTAGAGACAATGAAGTTCACAATATCAGCATACCAAGGGGTACTTACCTTAATTCTGAAGAGTTGTTCATCCGGAAATGTTTTCACAAGGGGGATTAGATCCTCTTCGTGCACTAGGCGGCTCAAGTGATCAGCCACCACGTTCTCACTTCCCTTCTTGTCCTTGATCTCCACGTCAAACTCTTGTAGGAGTAGCACCCATCGAATCAGCCTTGGCTTGGCCTCCTTTTTCGACAAGAGATACTTCAAAGTTGCATGGTCAGTATAAACAATAACTTTAGTGCCAAGCAAGTAAGAACGAAATTTTTCAAGTGCAAAGACAACAGCAAGCAACTCTTTTTCAGTGGTAGAATAATTCAATTGAGCATCATTAAGAGTCCTAGAGGCATAATATATGGCATAAGGCCTCTTATCCTTGCGTTGTCCCAACACGGCTCCCACAGCATAGTCTGATGCGTCACACATCAACTCAAATGGCAAGGACCAATCCGGAGGTTGCATGATGGGTGATGATGTCAGAAGTCCCTTAAGCTTGTCGAAAGCCCCTTGGCAGTCCTTGTCAAAGTCAAACACCACTTCCTTCTGTAGTAGGCGGCAAAGAGGTCTTGCAATCTTGGAAAAGTCCTTGATAAAGCGACGATAAAATCCTGCATGTCCAAGAAAAGAACGAACCTCTCTCACGGAAGTGGGAGAGGGTAAGTAGCGTACAAGATCAACCTTAGCTTTATCTACTTCTATACCCCTAGAAGAGACAATATGACCTAGGACTATCCCTTGCCTAACCATAAAATGACATTTTTCCCAATTAAGAACAAGGTTAGTTTCGACACATCTCTTAAGTATTAGTTCCAAATTTCCAAGGCAATTATCAAAGTCTTTACCAAAAACTGAAAAGTCATCCATAAAAACTTCAATAATTTTCTCAATAAAATCAGAAAAGATGCTTACCATACATCTTTGGAACGTACCTGGTGCATTGCAGAGTCCGAAGGGCATCCTATGATAAGCAAACGTCCCAAATGGACAAGTGAAAGTAGTCTTCTCTTGATCCTCGTGCGCTATGGCAATCTGATTATAACCGGAGTATCCATCAAGGAAGCAATAGTAGTCATGGCCCGCCAAACGCTCAAGCATCGATCAATGAATGGCAAAGGGAAGTGGTCCTTCCTAGTGGTGGCGTTGAGCTTCCTATAGTCAATGCAAACTCGATGGCCGGTCACGGTCCTTTGTGGTACCAACTCATTCTCGGCATTCTTCCTCACGGTGACTCGGACTTCTTTGGTACCACTTGAATAGGTGACACCCATTTGGAGTCGAAATGGGGTAGATGACGCCACAATCAAGGAGTTTGATAACCTCCTTCTTCACGACTTCCATCATTGGAGGGTTAAGACGGCGTTGAGCCTCTCTAGTGGGTTTAGTCCCCTCCTCAGAAGTATGCGATGGACACATATTGTAGGGCTTATTCCCTTGATGTCCGCTAGGGTCCATCCAATAGCAGTCTTATGCTCCTTAAGCATGTTCACCAAACGCTCCTCTTGTTCGAAGTAAGGGCGAGAGGATACAATCACGGGCAAAGTTTCCTTATCTCCCAAATAGGCATACTTCAAATAATCCGGTAAGGGCTTGAGCTCGAAGCACGGGTGCTCGAACAAGCGAGGGAAGTGCCTTATTAGTAGATAAAGGAATGGACAAAGGAGGAGTATACTTACTTTCGTAGGGTTGGATCTCAAGGGAGAAGACATTATCCATAACCTCCTTTTCACAAGTGTCCAAGAGCTCCTCCATAGGTATGCTTGCGCCATCTTTGGTGTACCCCACGCCTTGCTCAAGTGTTGGGGCCAATGTGTCCTCCCTTATAATATCAAGCATGTTCTGCGCAAGGGTATCCAAAACATCAATAGAAAAACAACTATGAACATCAATAGGATACCTCATGGCTTCGAAGACATTGAACCCAATCACTTCTCCATCAAATTCCATGGTGAGGGAACCGGCGTACACATCGATCTTTGTCCTTGCGGTTCTCATAAATGGACGGCCTAGAAGCAATGGTGTGCTTACCACGGGGGTTTCCTCCATCTCTAGGACATAGAAATCAGCGGGAAAGATCAAATGGTCCACCTGCACAAGCACATCTTCCAACATACCCTTAGGGTAGACGTTAGACCTATCAGCTAGTTGGATAATCACACTATCATGTTTAAGTTCCCCTAATCCCAAAGTCAAATATACAGAATAAGGCATCACATTAATTGAGGCGCCTAAATCTAGCATACAATTTGAAAATTTAGAGTTACCAATTTGGCATGGGATAGTGAAACTTCCGGGATCCGGGCACTTAGGAGGTAGCTTCCTTTGGATCATTGCAGAGACATTTTTGTTCACCTTGACCACCTCCTTTTCTCGGTTCATCCTTCTTGTAGTGCAAAGCTCCTTGAGAAACTTAGCATATCGAGGAAGAGATTTGATTGCTTCCAAAAGAGGAAGGTTGATTTGCACCTTTTTGAAAACTTCCAAGATAGCTTGGTCACTCTCATCCTTCTTGGATTTGTCGAACCTACTAGGAAAGGGCAAAGAAGAAGGAACAATGTAAAACCGAACTTACTAAGTTAGGGTCCATACCTTTCTTTTCATTTGACGATGCAAGCCTCTCTTCTTTCTTCGAAGTTGCGGGGTCCTCCTCAAGGATGATTGGCGCAGGGTCCTTTTTCTTAAGTACCTTAGGTCTGTCCTCAAACTCTCTTCCACTCCTAGTAGTCACAATAGAAGTATTTTCGAATTGTCCCTTAGGATTAGGGATTGTGGTACTAGGGAGCTTCCCATTTTCGTGGATCTTGCTCATGAAGCCCACCACTTGATCCATTTGCTTCTTAAGCTCAACTATCTCCTTCCCTTGATTCTGTTGCCCTTGCACCAAAGCTTGAGTAGAACTCGTTAGTGCTTCAAACATTTTATCATAATTAGCACTAGAATTAAGATTAGGGTTAGAAGGAGAAGAAAAGTTTTGAGGCTTTGGGAAGAAGCCTGGTGGACGTTGGGCATTCCCTTGTTGAGGTTGTTGAGCTTGATCATTGCCTCCCCACTTGAAGTTAGGATGGTCCCTCCATCCGGGGTTGTAGGTATTTGAGAATGGATCATACCTTTGGCGTTGAGGAACCCCTTGGTTACCTTGGTACCCTCCTTGGTATCCTCCAATAGCATTTGCCGATTCCCATCCACCATTTTCAATGAGTTGAGGGCATTGATCCGAGTGATGCCCTTGAATAGCGCATACCCCACAAGCTTGAGGTACTCCTCCTCCTTTGTTAGCTTGAAGTACCTGAGACAACAAAGTAGACATTTTATTTACCTTGTCCTCTAAAGTAGAGTGACAAGTTACCTCATTAACCCTCCTAGATGAGGAGAGTGCCCCTTCGTATTGTTGGTAGTTAAGGGCTCGGTTTGCAAGCAATTCCTTAGCAATTGTGGGAGTCTTATCCATAAAAGAACCACCGGCCGCCGCATCTAAGAGACTACGTTCCAAAGGAAGGAGTCCCTCATAAAAGTAAGTGAGAAAGCTCTCTTCCTTCATTCCATGAGAAGGGCATGACGCAACAAGGCTCTTGAACCTCTCATAATAAGTGCAGAACGTCTCGTCCCCAGCTTGTTGAATTCCGGTTATTTGCTTCCTCAAGATAGTGACCTTTGAAGCCGGAAAGTACTTAGTGAGAAACTCACTCTTCAACTTATCCCAAGTGTTGACATGGCCGGCAGGTAAGTCAAATAGCCATGTCTTTGCCCTATCATCAAGGGAGAACGGAAATGCCTTCATCTTGAGGATACTAATATCCCCATTCTTAGGTGACACGCCCAAAATGAGCATCAATTTAAAAAAACCCTATCGGTAGTAGTATAGTGCATAGTAGGGTATCGTTCACAACGGAGATCAAAGGGTGTACCTAACAAAAAATGTCACAAGAATTAAATAAAATAAAGAATTATTAACAAGTATAAAGTATAAATATATACGTATGTACAAAGTAAAAAGGGGGTTGAAGAAATAAATTGAATGAAATAAATTAATTAATCTACAAAGAATAAATGAAATAAGATGGGATGAAACACAAAGTATATAAAGTTCAGCCACATATACACAAGTTTATTAATCATTGGACCGAAAATTAACCAAGTTCCCTAGCCATGAAACCGAAATTAACATATGTGGAATGCTGGACCGCCAATTATCATTCCCCAAATAAAACCACTTTCATGAAAATTAACCTAAGCGACCGCACCTAGATTAACCAATCAAACATGCAAAGGTAGCTAATCAAAACATGTCCAACGCATAAAAGAAGAGTTGTTTATTAAAGTGCACGACCTAGTGGGACCGCCCATCTATCCGTGATCCTTTTTATTTGTTTCCGACCTCTTTCCAAAGCCTTTACTACTTGTGAATTAGAATTAAAACCCTAATTCTAGCACCAATTATATGCAATCATCTTAAGTTTGCAACCTTAAAACAAAAACATATAAAAGTTATCTACTAAAACAAAATCAAATAAACGGAGTCACATAAGCTACTAGAAGAACTAATTAATTAGGATCCAACAATTAAATAAACTCATAAACAAAGGCTGAAAATTACATAATTCATGTTGTGTTAACTAATACAAAAGATAAACAAGCAACAAAGAGGCATAAATTTAAAGGTTAAGTCGAAATACACCGTATGAATAGCATGAAGATCTTGAAGCCACATCTTGAATCCTTGACCACAAGTAATCCAAGCTGTGAAGACAAGGTGATGATGGTGATGGTGATGTTGAATAGGGGCTGGTGGTGATGGTGTAGACGCCTTCTCCTCCTCCTTGAAGTCTTGAAAACCCTAAATACTAGAGAATGGAAAATGTGAGATGAGAAGAGAAAGAGGAGGGTTTGTCCCTCCTCATTGTGGTGTGTTTCAAGAGAAGAATGAGGCTGCTATTTATAGGAGAATGGAGAGGAAGAAGGAGACAATGAAAGAAATAAAGAAAGAAAAGGAAGAGAAGTGGAATGTGAGTGGTAGAAAAGAAATTTGGATGATTCTCAAATTTTAATACAGAATATATAACACACACATGCAGCCTGTATCAAAATTACAGCTGGATCCAACGGTGCAATTGGGAGATATTGGCTTCGCAAGTTGACATATCTGCACAGGCAGATTGTCCGAAAATGGGCTTGGACCTTCCTTCTTGGGCTTGGGCCTTTCTTCTTGGGCTTGGGCCTTTCTTCTTGGGCTTGAGCCTTTCTTCTTGGGCTTGAGCCTTTCTTCATGGATTTGGGCCTTCATCTTGGGCCTCACGGTAGCTCACTTCTTAATGGGCCTCGAAAAAGCCCATTAGACTTCGTAAATTTCCGAGCTCCGATTTTCTGCACGTATTCACATTTATATATCATTTAGGGACTCAAATATGGAAACTAAGCAAAAATAGCAAAGTTACAATGAAATCATAGCCAAATAGTAGGGAAAATACATTAAAAACGTCACACTTTGTGCTCCTATCATTAGGGCACATGCTCCCACAAACAAACTGAAATTCCTTGAGGTGCTTGTTAGGATCCTCGCTATTAAATCCATGAAACTTTGGTAAATGATGCAAGAATCCACTCTTCAATTCGAAATCAGCCTCTTGTCCTTCAGCCGGTTCCGGATATGTGATGCAAAGCGGAACAACCTCACCCTCAGTACCATTCGAAAGTTGCCTTATTGTCTCAGCCATTTGTGGTGCTTGATCCTCAGTAGCACTTTCTTCCTCAGATAGGTCTTCCTCCTCTTCTGAACGAGAACGTGAGGAGTTATTATCTGAGTCTTCTGAATTAAGTTGTAAAGGCACTAAGGGCTTGTCCTCGGAAATGTATAATTGAGTGCCTTCCTTTAGCCTTTGTAAACGTTCTTGGATTGTAGAGAATGGTGTTTGTTCAGAAGTGGACATTCATTAAGTACCTATACAAAATAAACAAGTGAGTACAAAGTTTACGAAATAAATACAAAGTATTTTATACAAGTATAGGTATTATTTACGAAAATAATGAAAGAATGAATGAAATTCCTATTTTGTCTAATTAATTTTATTCACACAATACACTTAGGTACGGGAACAGAGGACCTCAAATGTGCAATGGGACTGAAGCAGCTACCCATCTTAAGGTCATGTTTAATCCAATATACCTTAGGTGTAACAACATTTTCGTTGGTGCCCTTAACATAGCCAAAAACCAAGTTGATTCCAAGCGGTAACCCAAGGTGGAACGTACGGCCTAGGGGCTTCTGCCTTGACTTAAATGACTTTCCGTGTTTTCAGAGGCGAATGGCCAGATCATATGAGAGATAAGCGAGGGGCAGGATTCATTTAGTGGTACTACGGAGGCAAAGCCCCTATCGACTTACGTCAGTCTATAGTCCTCTGAATCCAAAACCTGTCACCAAGGGTCTCGACCTAGACACCATCCATGCGCCCCTTACTCAGTTGAGAAAGCACTTAAGTGTTTGGCAACTCTCCAAGTGTTAATAAAGGCCGCCCTCAACCTCAAGTGACCTTAGCAAGGTACAAATGAAGGGTTTAGGCCAATATTAACAAAAGGACCTTACCTATTTCCGTTCAGGTTACAACTCACAACAACTCAAATAATCAACCACATATAGGACACCCTAAATAAATTACTAAGTGTTACAAAATATATAAACAAGTATAGTTAACAATAATCACAAGTATAAACGTCACAAGTATAAAACGTTAGGCAATTTTGATCCCCGTCGACGGCGCCAAAAATTGATAGGCTATAAACACAGCGTCAATTTAAAACCCTAAAAGCATTGTAGTATAGTATAAGTAGGGATCGTTTCCAACGGAGATCGAGGGTGTACCTAACAAAGAATGTCACAAAGAATTAATATTCACAATTATAAACAAGTATTTACGAAATCAATATGGGGTTTAAGAATTTGTTTTACGAAACTAAGTAATTTAACTACAAAGAATTAATTGAATGAGGTGGAACAAAGATCAAATAACTAACAACCCTAGATATATAAACCTACTAATTATCGATGGAAATTAATTAAATCCCTAGCCATGAGTTCGAAATCAACACATGTAGAATGCCTAAGC
The DNA here is from genome assembly GCA_030142095.1 of Rubus idaeus. Classification (NCBI taxonomy): domain Eukaryota; kingdom Viridiplantae; phylum Streptophyta; class Magnoliopsida; order Rosales; family Rosaceae; genus Rubus; species Rubus idaeus. The sequence goes on from CM057965.1 coordinate 21,879,263, forward strand.
AGGTTATCATTCTCCAAATAAACTTCTTCTATGAACATTAACCTAGTAAACACTTATCTAGATTAATCAATTAAACATGCAAAGTTTGCAATTCAAAACATGTTTAATGCATAGAAAACGAGTTGTTGATTAAAGTGCACAACCTAGTGAGAGCTCATCTATTCATGATCCTTTTCATTCGATTTCAACATGCATTAAAATCAAATAAACAAACTCACATACGCTGCTAGAAGACTTAAATAATTTCGAAACCAATAACCAAATAAATCCATATAAACAAGGCTGAAAATTATAATCTCAATGTTATGTTAACTAATACATAGAATCATTCAAACAGCAAAGAGGAATCATAAAGATAATTAAAGGCATAGTCGAAATACACCATATGAAAGGATGAAGAACTCGAAGCCAACCCTTGAATCCTTGCACAAGTAATCCAAACATGAACTCCAAGGTGATGGTGAAGATGGAACGTCAATGATGAAGATGGTGATGGTGCAGCCGCTAATTCCTCCTCCTTGAAGCTTTGAAGACTCTAAGTATTAGAGAATGGAGCCGAGAACTTTGATGGATGGAGTAGTCGAAAACTTTGAAGCTTATGGAATGGTATTCTCGATTGTGAATTGGTGAAGAACTGATTTGTGAAGCCCTCTATTTATAGGAGAACATGGAACTTGAGAAGAAATCTTGAGCGTTGAATAATTTAATCCTTGAGTAGTCACCAAGACATCCTTCTCTCCTTCTTTCCGAAATTAGGACTAGATTCATTCCCTAAAAATCTGATTTTAATCCCATTGAGTAGTCCACAAGGCATGGTCTCTTAATATGGATGAAAATTCCTTCAATAAATCCCATAAAAATCTGAATTAAACTCTCCTAATCCTTCTTGAATACATCTTGACAATTCTCTCTCCCTTTTAGGATTTATTTTCGGCACTATTCATTCTCCTCTTGGAAACATGCGGCAACAACCCTAAATGGGCTAGGGTTTCAACAAAAGTCCAATGGTCTTGAACCTCATGAATTTGGGCCTTCTTCCATGGATTTGGGCCTCCATCTTGGGCCTCGTGGCAGCCCACCTCTTAATGGGCCCCGAAAAAGCCCATTAAGCTTCGTAATTTTCCGAGCCTCGATTTTCCATTCTGAGCACAAAATAGTTTTCCTGGTTGAACTAGGTTTCCTACTCCTTTTAGGATTCCTGTCTTCATTAGGATTCCTGCCTTCATTAGGATTCCTGCCAAAGTCAGGAAAGATTCAAATTAGGAAAGTTTCCTAAATCAATTAGGAAAGCCAAAACAGGAAAGTTTCTTAAAAACTTCATTTTCGCACATGCTCGCAAATATATATCACTTAGGGACTCAAAGATAAAAACTAAGCTAAATAGCAAAGTTAACCAATAGAACATAGCTAAATAATAGGGAAAATACATTAAAAACGCAGCATATAATGCTCCTATCAAATACGTTCACAAAGTGCTCTAAATACTTGGATGGATGCTATTCTGAAAGCTTATTTGTCAGTTTAATGTTTGTTTTCGTGTTTTCAGGGAAAATATGTGAAAAATGCTAATTTGCACATAAAAGGTGAATTTTGGAGATTTACAGCGCAATTTCGGAAAGTCAACCGTGACTTTTCGATTATTTAATGACACCGGTCATTTCTCGGATGTGGAAATCAGAACGTGTATGAAGATTTCGAAAGACGTTTCGAATCCCGGCAATTTTACCGGCGAACCACCACACTTAGCGGCGCAACCACCACACGCGGTGGTGAAACATATTTTAAATCTCCACTTTATTTTCTCTTGTTTATATTTTATATTTATTCTTTTATTTATTTTATTTTAGTTAATATTTATTTTATTATTTCATTTATTTTATTATTTTTATTTCTTTATCTTTCTTTTATTTTATTATTTTACTTTTTTCACACCACCAGATCAATCTCCAGATCAATCTCCACACCACCACTTCACTACCCACTACCCGTTACTTGGCTTCTAGCTATCTTTCCAACTGCACATATTATTCCTTCTCCTCTTTAAATACCAAGCCAAAGCTCAGTTTTGAATTGGCCGGGGCTTCTCCCCGCGCCACCAACTCTTTCCCATCTCTTTTCCCCCTCCATATTTCTCTGGCGTCCGTGTAGCTCTCCCAGCTGCCTTCTACCTCTCTCTCTGGTTACTCTCTATTCTGAAATCCTCTCTCTGTTCTCAAAGTTTCCGTGTGCGGGAGCTCCTCTCCTGTGCCTTCTGTCCTCACCCTTCCTTCCTTCCTTCCACAATTATCTCAGCCCCATTTCTTCCTTAATTCTCATTTCTGTTCTCAAACACCATCAATCAATCACAAATCAACCAACCCGAGACTTCACCTCTCACTTCTCTGTTCTTCCTCTTTTCTTCCCTGCAAACAGCTCTTACTCTAATTAACAAATCTCTCCACTCAATGCCCCAAATCATCTGCAATTACACACAAGCATCCCAACCATCATCACCTTCACCCCACCACAATTCATTTGCAAATTAATCGATTCAAATTCACAAACAATTAATAAAAGTGTGTTTAATTGCAGATTCGCGATGCGGGCGTCATCTTCACCTCGACTCCATCGGTCACCGCCTTCAGCCCAACTCACCCAGCCGGTCTTCCTTCCGTCGCCCTTGCCATCGGTCGCGTCCCCGTGCCTTTCCCCGCCGGAATCCAAGCCGGCGTCGTTTCCGGCTCGCCATCTCCTCCGAAAGCATCGATCTCCCGGACGCCGCACTCCCTCTCCCCGGCGTACCCGGTCCTCTCCGTACCTCTGCCTTGCTCTCGCCCCGCCGTTCGCTCTGCCGGCCTCCCTCGTGCCGTTCACGACGCCGGCCCACGAGCCCATGCTGCGTTCCGGCCGCACAGATCACTTCGCCGCTACTCACTACTCCCGGCCCCGCCGCACCTCCAGCCCGCGCCACCAATCTCACCGGCGCTGCCTCTCTCTCTTTCCAGCTCGTCGTCGATCCATGAACCCAGTCCTGCCGGCTTCTTCACGGTCAACAGCTGCATCTGCAGCTGCTATTTCTGTCACTGCCGTGCCCTCACCAGCGCCGGCATCACCTCAATTGACCGGCAACCCAACCTCTTAGCCGCATCACCATCTCTCTGTTGTCTCTGTGCAGAAGAAAAGAAAAGAAGATAATTAGAAGATAGCTGCTGTACACGGAATGAAGAAGGGAATAAAGAAGAATGCCCTGCGTTGAAAAGTCAATGTCAACCATGGGCTTGGACCGGAAAGAGAAAGTAAAGGGTGGACTGCTTCTTATTTGGGCCTCCAAGCCCAATTGCAAAAGTCCAAAGGCCCAAGCCCAAAGCCCAATGTCCCAAGCCCAATTACTAAGGACACCCGAGCTCCCGAACTTCACGAAAATCCGGCGAGTCCGATCAGATCCCTCGCCGGAATTAAATGAGCATTTCTTTCTCAAACTCTTTTTAATTTTAAGTTGTGTGAATTATTTGATTAATTTGTATTTTTGAATATTTGTTTAATTTGATTATTTGTGTGATTTAATTATATATAGAAAAACCCAAAAATATGTTTTTAATTCATTTGTGTGTTAGTTTAATTTCTTTATTGTTGGTGTGTTTTATTTAAGTGTGTTAGTTAAATTGTATTTGAATTTGTTTTATTCTTGTTTTATTTGTTTTATTTTCAAAAAGATTAAAAACCAAAAATATTTCCTTTTATTTATTTCTTGTTTTCAAAATAATTTCAAAAACCCAAAAAGAACACCTTTGTATATATTGTACATTTTTGTAAGTAGAAACAATATAGGTTAATTAATTTCGTGATATTAGAAAAGTAAATAAACAATCTTCTGTGGGAAAAACCTTTACTTCCCATTATACTTTACAACGACAAATTGTTAGGAAGTTTAGGTAATAATTAATGACGTCGGTTTTACCGCATATCAGCAACCATGATTGGTGCTTGGGGTAGTGGTTGTGGTTGTGGTTGTGGTTGTGGCTCGGTCGGCATGCTAGCATCGGCGCTATTGAGCATGCTCGGTGGAATTATTTCAGCCAAGCCTTCAAAGATCAGGTTCTCTGAAGGACCTGCGTGAAACAAATCGCTGAAAGAATTCACTCTCTTGGCCATTTCTAGGTTGGGATGGGAGGAAAGCTTCTGGGAATTTGGGAGGTTTTCTGGGAAAACTCAAGAACAGATGAAGAACACGAAGAACACGAGAGAGAAAACGAGAGAAAGAGAGAGAGACTAAGGGAAAACGCGAAATGACCTAAGGGAACTAACGAAAATAGAGGGAAAGGAAGGAACGGACGCACGCTCGCACACGTGCCACGGACGGAAGACCCGCAAATTGTGGATCGGGCGACGAAAGTCGTAAAGTCTACAGTAGACACGCACGCGGTTTATTAAACAAATCGGCCGACGCAAAAGTCGTGCGTCGGCCCAATCACATTTTTTTCTTGATTTTCGATTTTTTATTTTTTTATTTTTTTAATACTTTACGAAAAGTCGTAAAGTGAACAGTGAAAACGCGTCGCACACGCGCTTGCCGACACTTTAAACGGGCTTGGGCCATCGGAATGGTTTGGGCCTTAAAGTGGGCCTGGGCTAAAGAAATCTCCGGCCCATTATTGGTGGGCTTAAACTAATGGGCCTAAAAACGAACAGGCCCGACACACTAATGGGCTTGGGTTACGGGTTTTGGGCTTCGTGAATGACACGGGCCCAATGGGCCAAATTTTTTTTATTTTTTATTTTTTATTTTTTTATTTTTTTTTTATTTTACGAAACCTAAAACCCTAACCAATCACACAAACAGGCCTAAGGCCCAATAACAAATAACTACAACAAGCCCAAAAATAAAACAAACAGTAATTATTAACCGTAAAAATAAATAATTACAAACAATAAAACAAAACAAGCACTCTTTTTTTTTGTTTACAATTAAAAAATTTCTAATTTTTTTTTTCTTTTTCAAAAACAAATAACAAGAGTGAAAAGAAAACTTACCTTTTTACTCCCGAGGAAACCGAAAATCACCAACAAGACATCAACCTCAAGGTTTTTCAACCTTGACTTCCAAAACGTATGCTCCGATGTATGTGGTAAAATTTTCGAATAACCTGGATTATTCCCTAAAAATTAACCAAGTTCCCTAGCCATGAAACCGAAATTAACATATGTGGAATGCTGGACCGCCAATTATCATTCCCCAAATAAAACCACTTTCATGAAAATTAACCTAAGCGACCGCACCTAGATTAACCAATCAAACATGCAAAGGTACCTAATCAAAACATGTCCAACGCATAAAAGAAGAGTTGTTAATTAAAGTGCACGACCTAGTGGGACCGCCCATCTATCCGTGATCCTTCTTATTTGTTTCCGACCTCTTTCCAAAGCCTTTACTACTTGTGAATTAGAATTAAAACCCTAATTCTAGCACCAATTATATGCAATCATCTTAAGTTTGCAACCTTAAAACAAAAACATATAAAAGTTCTCTACTAAACCAGAATCAAATAAACGGAGTCACATAAGCTACTAGAAGAACTAATTAACTAGGATCCAACAATTAAATAAATCCATAAACAAGGGCTGAATATTATATAAATCATGTCATGTTAACTAATACAAAGGATAAACAAGCAACAAAAAGGCATAAATTTAAAGTCTAAGTCGAAATACACCGTATGAATAGCATGAAGATCTTGAAGCCACATCTTGAATCCTTGACCACAAGTAATCCAAGCTGTGAAGACAAGGTGATGGTGATGTTGAATAGGGGCTGGTGGTGATGGTGTAGATGCCTTCTCCTCCTCCTTGAAGTCTTGAAAACCCTAAATACTAGAGAATGGAAAATATGATGTGAGAAGAGAAAGAGGAGGGTTTGTCCCTCCCCATTTAGGTGTGAATTGAAGAGAAGAATGAGGCTGCTATTTATAGGAGAATGGAGAGGAAGAAGAAGACAATGCAAGAAATAAAGAAAGAAAATGAAGAGAAGTGGAATGTGAGTGGTAGAAAAGAAATGGTAAGTGGAATGGTGGAAATGTAGTCATATGGCAATGAACCATTTATTTAGGTAAAAGAAATCAAACACTAATGTTATGGAGAGAAAGCAACAAAGATAGTGTGGTTAGATGGGTGGAAATATGGGGGTGAGTGGAGCATTGAGAATAAAGGAAAAGAAAGAAATAAAAAGCAGACAGCACTGAGCAGTGCCCACTTAGAACGGAATAATGCATGTTTGAACGGTTGGATGATTCTCACATTTTAATGCAGAATATATAACACACACATGCAGCGTGTATCAAAATTACAGCTGGATCCAACGGTGCAATTGGGAGATATTGGCTTCGAAAGTTGACTAATCTGCACAGGCAGAATGTCCGAAAATCTGGGCTTGGGCCTTTCCTCATGCTTTGTGAACTTGGGCCTTCCTTCATGGATTTGGGCCTTCCATCTTGGGTTTGGGCCTCCTTCTTGGGTTTGGGCCTCCTTCTTGGGTTTGGGCCTTCCATCTTGGGCTTGGGCCTTCCATCTTGGTCCTCATGGCAGACCATCTCTTAATGGGCCTCGCAAAAGCCCATTAGACTTCGTTTATGCACATGTTCACATTAATACATCATTTTGGACTCAAATATGGAAACTAAGCTAAAATAGTAAAGTTACAATTAAATCATAGCCAAATAGTAGGGAAAACACATTAAAAACGTCACACTTTGTGCTCCTATCAAATTCCCCCACACTTAGCTATTGCTAGTCCCTTAGCAACACAAAACTTAAAACAAAACAACACAAAACAGAAAAGGGAAACACAAAACATATATTCTTTCCAACCATAACCCTCAGCGAGTTCAGAAGAGTTATAATCAAGAGAATACAAATTATATACCAAGGCTAACAAATTTGCTAAGTGTTTAACATGCACATCTGATTCATGCTCGGGTGAAGTGTGTGAAAACCAAGTGTACAATTAATCTCATGCAATCCAATAGGCACATCGAAACAACATTAACCACTAAAGCTCACAATGATCACTAAATATTTCCGCTCAGTGTTTAGGGTTAAGTGTTTACTCTCATAACAATTGCACAAGTAATGTTCCCATAAGCTTGCTCATCGACCAACTCTCCACAATCAATCCACAACTCATTAAATCATAAGGACTTTCAATGGTGTAATGGGGCCAAAGGTTAGGGGTTAAAAGAAACGAAGGGAAAGGAAAAACAAAATGTTCCGAGTGTTCCACAAAACAATTTTGTGACTTGTTTTCTATATGCTTAAACAATCAAACAACCAAACTTTTATTCACCTCCAATCTTTCACACTTTCTGAACAAAAACTTCTTATTCTTTCTTTTTTTTCTTCTTTTTTTTTTCTTTTTGTTTTTTTGTAATATTTTTTTTTACACAACATTTTTTTTTTTACAACACCCCCACACTTACTTCTTTCACAAACCAGAAGACTTTTCAAGCACAAAATACCACCAGAAGTCACACAATTGTCTCTTTAACACATGTTGGAACAAAGGCAGGTTAGTGTTTAAGCTAAAAACAGGTTAGGAGTAAGCGGGTTAACAAAGAAAAAGGCTAAAAACATGTTAGGCTCAAAAGAGGTTAACCTAAAGGATTAGTGTTTACAGGGCTGTAAGTCAGTTTGGCCATGGTGTTTTACTAATGCCTTAATCATCTCTAATTCATCACAGATTAATAAAACGTTTCAAGTGGTCTTTGAGCAAGTTCTAGGCTCAAAACTCATGAATTGTGCACACATGAAGAACGAGTAAATGTATGAAATATGCATACATGTGAATATTCAATAGGCTCAAATCCTCACAGTTTCTGGGTATGCATGACAATGTATGTTTAAATGTGCTTCTTGGATTGCAATCAATTAATCGAAATAGGTTATGTGAACATGGAAATTCGAGCACTCATAAGTTATGCAAATTAAATTCAAAGCAAACTACACAAAGCCTTGACATATAATAAACATTCTCCTAATCACAACAATTTAAACTCAATTCATCACCGGAATTGGAAAGAACAAAGCACAAAACAAACAATAACACACAAAACAGAAGCAAATATTTTTGTCATTTTTGATTTTTTGATTTTTTTGATTTTTTTTTGATATAGCTCAAATAAACAAACAAGCACTTTCTAAGACTCGATAGCTCCAAAGCCAGTGCGAAACAAACGAGCTTACAAAACAATTTTTTTTTTCAATTTTTTTTATTAGGGTAACAATACGTGACCACAGTGACTTACTAAGTGCAATGGTAGGTTCAACGCTACCAAGGGAGTAAGTATGATCTAGTCGATATATTGTTACCGTAGAAAACAAAAACAAGTAAATTATTTTTTTGAATTTTTTGAATTTTTGAATTTTTGAATTTTTTTTTTCTTTTCAATAAACCTTCCCCCCACACTTGAATTAAACATTGTCCTCAATGTTAGACAGATATTTCACGAAAATGAAAAATCCAAGCATGGTTATTGAATTTAAGCAGACAAACATAAATAAACACACAAACAGAAATAAACAGAAGTAAACACACAACATTTATACAAATGAAAAAGGAAACAGAAATACTCCCCTTTGAAGATCGTGAAGATCCTCCCGAAGCAAGTCACCAACAGTCACAAACAAGGCTAGCAGGGCCTTGCATCCAACGTTTGCTCCTTAGTTGACTGCGGTTCTGATCCTTAGAAGTGTGTCTTGGACAAGGGTTGTTGCCGATTCCACGGCAGACTTGGCTGATGTAGCCTTCACCGAGATCTGGAACACTATGGTAAGTAGAGTTCCGTCAAGAATAGCTTCGGATACGTTAGGCAGAATGGAGAAGCCTGAAGACATAAGCGGAAATGGCTCCGGTTGAACTCCACATAACAAACACTGGAGAATGGAATGGTTGATCGGCGCGTATATCATAGACGACCCCGTTGCATCGGTGCAACACTCCTGAAGAATAAGGAAGTCGTTGTGACTATCTATGGCGAGCACCGAAATCTGGTTCCGCGGGTCAAGACCGATGGTGAAATTTGCTAACACACGCACCGAGCTGTCCATCGACATACTATCCCATTGTGGTCTTGTCTGCACGTCTTTGAGGAACTCAAAGATCCTGGTGTGATGGGAAAGATGCACGACAGAACAACCAGCAGTACGATTGACTCCAGGGGGCTTGCTCGGATCACCCCTTCGCTTGTTGGTCCTGACCTCCATTCGAGTATCTCTTGTTCGGTTCGAACAAGTCCAGTGGTGGTACGTGGAGTTGCTGATGTCGTTGAAGAAACAGACTGTCATCTGTTTTGCCATTTCCGCAAGGCCTCTTCTTCCTTCAAGAGAAATGATCGAGTCACCGGGTGAAGTGTGGATACCTGTGGCGCACATGTAGCGCTCGGCTTGTCGTTGGAGGGTTGAGATCCAACGCTTTGCACCAAAAGCGAACCCTGAATGAACAAAAGGTTCGAAACTGGCCTTCATCTCCTTCTCACGTACATCCACGTGCTCCACCCAAGTAACCAAGGAAGATCCATTCTGCAAGTCACGTATCAGGCATCCGGAGGGGCGTTTTCGGCAAATCGATCTCACGGAAGGCTTTGGATTTGTGCGCAATTCATCCACGGAGACATCCACGACGACCCAACTTCCATCCAGTTGTTGGTGAGAATACCGAACGAACTGGACTTCACGAGTCGAAACGATGTGAGATGGCACCAGAAACTCGGCCGACATCACCTGCTTCTGCTCCTCGTAGCCTTCTTCGTTGCTGGACGATAAGATCTCCAACGTCTTGGCGTTTGTGATCATCCATTAAGATCTGAACAATGGTGGTCGGATAAAGGTGAATGGTTGCCGAGTGTCTCGACGATTCGGCTTTGAAGTACGGAGCAGGTTCAGCTCGTTGAAACGATCGCAAGTACTCGGCCCTATGAAGAGTCTCGGGATGAATAGACGTGTCGGGAGTCGGTGAAGAAATCCATAGAGGAAATCCAGCAGTGGCCATGAGCAGGAGCTCGTCTTTGGCCTTGCGGGCGATATCCGAGATCAAGTCGGTGTGGACTCCGACAAGATCATGAGCAGGTCCGGGAAGGGTGTCAGATGGCAAAGGTATGGATGGGCGCTCGACTAGGGTAGGCATGAGGCTCCGCACAGCCCGTCTCAAGTGGTCCATGTCGATGGAATCATCGGACAACTCGAGAAGAGGCTCTTGTTGTGGAGGAACAACTTCGAGCCTTCGCCTAGGCACATCTGAGTGCGGAACAGGACCTCCGCAATTGGGACAGATGCCGCTGTGGAGAGCATCGACGAGTCGTTGACTCTGCATTTGAAGCTCCTCGTTCTTGCTCACCAGCTCATCGTTTCGTCTCTCTAACTCGGCAATACGCTGCTCAGACGTAAGGATACCGAACTTCTTCCTATTTCTCGACCCCCAATAATAGACTTGATCCTCCTCTAGTCCGATTTTTGGACCAAATCTTTCTCTTTGTGGCTTGGTGGGGTGAGAATACACCGCAAAGAAAGCCGCAAGTGCATCTCTCTGAGCTTTGGTGTATTTGGTCCTCGGAAGTCTCCTATAGACAGGAGCGGCTTCCGGCTCGGCTGGTGGATCAGCAACCAAGATTGATGCTTGGGGTAGTGGTTGCGGTTGTGGCTCGGTCGGCATGCTAGCATCGGCGCTATTGAGCATGCTCGGTGGAATTATTTCAGCCAGACCTTCAAAGATTGGGTTCTCTGAAGGACCTGCCTGAAACAAATCACTGAAAGAATTAACTCTTTTGGCCATTTCTGGGTTGGGAAGGAGGAAAGCTTCTGGGATTTGGGAGGTTTTCTGGGAAAAGCTCAAGAACACGAAGAACAACGAGAGAGAATGAGAGAGAGAGAGGGAAAACGCGTGAAATGACCTAAGGGAACTAACACAAACCGAAGGGGAAGGGAACAGAATGGACGGACGCGTGCTCACGTGCCACAGACAGAAGACCCGCAAATTGTGGATCGGGCGACGAAAGTCGTAAAGTCTACATTAGACACGCACGCGGTTTATTAAACAATTCGGCCGACGCAAAAGTCGTGCGTCGGCCCAATCAAATTTTTTCTGATTTTCGATTTTTTATTTTTTTATTTTTTTAATATTTTACGAAAAGTCGTAAAGTGAACAGTGAAAACGCGTAGCACACGCGCTTGCCGACACTTTAAACGGGCTTGGGCCATCGAAATGGTCGGGCCTTAAAGTGGGCCGGCCGCGGAGTACGGGCCATTATTGGTGGGCTTAACTAATGGGCCTAAAAACGAACAGGCCCGACACACTGAATGGGCTTTTGTTACAGGTTTTGGGCTTCGTGAATGACACGAGCCCAATGGGCTAAATTTTTTTTTTTTTTACGAAACCTAAAAGCCTAACCAATCACACAAATGGGCCTAAGGCCCAATAACAATTAACTACAACAAGCCCAAAAATAAAACAAACAGTAATTATAAACAGTAAAAAGAAATAATTACCAATAGTCAAACAAAAGAAAACACTATTTTTTTTTTATTTACAATTAATTTTTTTTTAAAATTTTTTAATTTTTTTTTTTTAATTTTTTTTTTTTTAAATAAATAACGAGAGCGAAAAGAAAACTTACCTTTTTACTCCCGAGGAAACCGAAAATCACCAACAAGACATCAACCTCAAGGTTTTTCAACCTTGACTTCCTAAACGTATGCTCCGATGTATGTGGTAAAATTTCCGATAAACCCGGATTATTTCCTATACAAAATAAAAAGGTTAGTAATAAATTTACAAAATAAAAACAAAATATTTACAAAGTTAAAAATATGTCACAAATTATCTATACAAAATGAATGAATAAAATTTCCTATGTCTAAGTAAATTTTATATACACAATACACTTAAGTGTACAAAAATATTTTTCTTTTCCTTAATATAGTTGAAAAAAAATGAAAGTTGATTCCAAGCGGTAACTCAAGCTGGACTTACGGCCTAGGTGCAATGCCTTGACTTAAATGACTTTCTGTGTTTTCAGAGGCGAATGGCCAGATCATATGAGAATAAGCGAGGGGCAGGATTCATTTAGTGGACTACGGAGGCTTACACCCCTATCGACTTACGTCAGTCTATAGTCCTCTGAATCCAAAACCTGTCACCCAGGGTCTCGACCTAGACAGCATCCATGTGCCCCTTACTCAGTTGAGAAAGCACTTAAGTGTTCGACAATTCTCCAAGTGTTAATAAAGGCCGCCCTCAACCTCAAATAACCTTACGGTAAAAATGAAGGGTTTAGGCCAATATTAACAAAAGGACCTTACCAATTTCCGTTCAAGTTACAACTTACAACAACAAAAAATAATCAACTATATAAAAGACACCTAAATATAATTACTAAGTGTAAAATATCTACAAGTAAAATTAGTAAGTATATATAAAATTAACAAGTATTATTGACAAGTAATATAAACAAGTAATATGAACAGTTAAAAAAATAGTAAAATTATATATAATAAATAATTACAAAAATAGTATTCACAAAAAAAATATTAGGTTAATTAGGAACATTTTCAATCCCCGTCGACGGCGCCAAAAATTGATACGCCCAAAAGGAGCATCAATTTAAAAAAACCCTATCGGTAGTAGTATAGTGCATAGTAGGGTATCGTTCACAACGGAGATCAAAGGGTGTACCTAACAAAAAATGTCACAAAGAATTAAATAAAATAAAGAATTATTATTAACAAGTATGAAGAATATATATATACATATGTACAAAGTAAAAAGGGGTTTAAGAGATAAATTGAATGAAATAAATTAATTAAATTACAAAGAATAAATTAAATAAGATGGGATGAAACACAAAGTATATAATGTTCAGCCACAAGTATACAAGTTTACCAATTATTGGACCGAAAATTAACCAAGTTCCCTAGCCATGAAACCGAAATTAACATATGTGGAATGCTGGACCGCCAATTATCATTCCCCAAATAAAACCACTTTCATGAAAATTAACCTAAGCGACCGCACCTAGATTAACCAATCAAACATGCAAAGGTAGCTAATCAAAACATGTCCAACGCATAAAAGAAGAGTTGTTAATTAAAGTGCCCGACCTAGTGGGACCGCCCATCTATCCGTGATCCTTCTTATTTGTTTCCGACCTCTTTCCAAAGCCTTTACTACTTGTGAATTAGAATTAAAACCCTAATTCTAGCACCAATTATATGCAATCATCTTAAGTTTGCAACCTTAAAACAAAAACATATAAAAGTTCTCTACTAAAACAAAATCAAATAAACGGAGTCACATAAGCTACTAGAAGAACTAATTAATTAGGATCCAACAATTAAATAAATCCATAAACAAGGGCTGAATATTATATAAATCATGTCATGTTAACTAATACAAAGGATAAACAAGCAACAAAGAGGCATAAATTTGAAGGCTAAGTCGAAATACACCGTATGAATAGCATGAAGATCTTGAAGCCACATCTTGAATCCTTGACCACAAGTAATCCAAGCTGTGAAGACAAGGTGATGATGGTGATGGTGATGTTGAATAGGGGCTGGTGGTGATGGTGTAGATGCCTTCTCCTCCTCCTTGAAGTCTTGAAAACCCTAAATACTAGAGAATGGAAAATATGATGTGAGAAGAGAAAGAGGAGGGTTTGTCCCTCCCCATTTAGGTGTGAATTGAAGAGAAGAATGAGGCTGCTATTTATAGGAGAATGGAGTGGAAGAAGAAGACAATGCAAGAAATAAAGAAAGAAAATGAAGAGAAGTGGAATGTGAGTGGTAGAAAAGAAATGGTAAGTGGAATGGTGGAAATGTAGTCATATGGCAATGAACCATTTATTTAGGTAAAAGAAATCAAACACTAATGTTATGGAGAGAAAGCAACAAAGATAGTGTGGTGAGATAGGTGAAAATATGGGGGTGAGTGGAGCATTGAGAATAAAGGAAAAGAAAGAAATAAAAAGCAGACAGCACTGAGCAGTGCCCACTTAGAACGGAATAATGCACGTTTGAACGGTTGGATGATTCTCAACTTTTAATACAGAATATATAATACACACATGCAGCGTGTATCTAAATTACAGCTGGATCCAACGGTACAATTGGGAGATATGGGCTTCGAAAGTTGACTAATCTGCACAGGCAGAATGTCCGAAAATCTGGGCTTGGGCCTTTCCTCATGCTTTGTGAACTTGGGCCTTCCTTCATGGATTTGGGCCTTCCATCTTGGGTTTGGGCCTCCTTCTTGGGTTTGGGCCTCCTTCTTGGGTTTGGGCCTTCCATCTTGGGCTTGGGCCTTCCATCTTGGGCCTCATGGCAGACCATCTCTTAATGGGCCTCGCAAAAGCCCATTAGACTTCGTTTCTGCACATGTTCACATTAATACATCATTTTGGACTCAAATATGGAAACTAAGCTAAAATAGCAAAGTTACAATTAAATCATAGCCAAATAGTAGGGAAAACACATTAAAAACGTCACACTTTGTGCTCCTATCAACCATATCAAAAGTACGAAGAACTCGAAGATCACAAACTCTTAAATCCTCACGCGAGTAACTCAAAAGCCGAGATTCCCAAGGTGATGATGATGGTGGTGATGATGGTTGATGGCTGGTGGTAATGGTGTAAACAGCTCCCCTCCTCCTTGAAGACTTGAAAACCCTAAATACTAGAGAATGGAAAATATGATGTGAGATGGAGAAGAGAAAGAGGAGGGTTTGTCCCTCCCCATTGGGGTGTGAATTGGTGAGAAATAGTGTTGTGAAGCCCTCTATTTATAGGAGAATGGAGAGGAATAAGAAGACAATGAAAGAAATAAAGAAAGAAAGGGAATAGAAGTGGAATGTGAATGAGAGATAAAGAAATGGTAAGTGGTGGTGGAAATGTAGTCATATGGCAATTAACCAATTATTTAGGTAAAAGAAATCAAACACTAATGGTATTGATATGCGGTTTTACCGACGTCATTAATTATTACCTAAACATCCTAACAATTTGTCGTTGTAAAGTATAATGGGAAGTAAAGGTTTTTCCCACAGAGGATTGTGTATTTACTTTTCTAATGTCACGAAATTAATTAACCTATATTGTTTCTATTTACAAAAATGTACAATATATACAAAGGTGATATTTTTGGGTTTTTGAAATTCTTTTGAAAACAAGAAATGCATTAAAGGAAATATTTTTGGTTTTTAATCTTTTTGAAAATAAATAAAACAAGGAAAATACAAATTCAATTACAATTTAAGCTAACACAATTAGATAAAACACACTAAAAATAAAGCAATTAAACTAACACACAAAGAAATCAAATAACATATTTTTGGGTTTTTCAATATTAAATCACACAAATACCAAATTAAACAAATATTCAAAATACAAATTAAACAAATAAATTCACACAACAAATATAAATAAAATGAGTTTGAGAGAAAGAAATGCTCAATGAATTTCGACGAAGGATCGAGAAGCTCGGGTGCACAGATCAATTGGGCTTGGGCCAGGCGGGTGTAGATGATATGCGGTAAAACCGACGTCATTAATTATTACCTAAACTTCCTAAGAATTTGTCGTTGAATAGTATAATGGGAAGTAAGGGTTTTTCCCACAGAGGATTGTTTATTTACTTTTCTAATGTCACGAAATTAACTAACTATATTGTTTCTATTTACAAAAATATACAATATATATAAAAGTGATCTTTTTGGGTTTTTGAAATTCTTTTGAAAACAATAAATAAATAAAGGAAAATGTTTTTGGATTTTTAATATCTTTGAAAATAAAATAAAACAAGAACTATACAAATTCAATTACAATTCAAACTAACATAATTAAATAAACACACAAAGAATAAAATGATTAAACTAACACACAAATAAATAAATAACATGTTTTTGGGTTTTTCAATATTAATTAAACACACAAATATCAAATCAATCAAATATTCAAAATACAAATAAATCAAATAAATCACACAACAAATATAAATAAATTGAGTTTGAGAGAAGTGCTCATTTAATTCCGGCGAGGGAGCTGATCGGACTCGCCGGTGTTCGGTGAACGCTCGGGTGTCCTTAGCAGATGGACTGGGCCTTGGGTAATTGGGCTTTTGCCTTTGGGCTTGAGGCCCAAAACTGAAAGTTTGACTTTTGTGGTCAGCCCTTGCTTTTGACCGTGACTTTTTGACGAACCGTCAAAGTATGGGGTAAGTAAATTGTGAAGGGGGATTGTCGTTCCAACGAGGATCGATGGGCTCCTCAATTTCTTGGTGGTTTGTGTGTGGTGAGTGCTCTAGCAATGTTGGAATAGATGAGAAATGGAAAGAGTGAATGAATGTGAGTATGTGACAATGAGTGATGTAGTGGTGTAAAGAGTGGTTTTGGAATGATAATGATGTAAATGAAATGAAGCAACCAACAAGTAAGGAAAGCAAGCAAGTAAATAATGTAAAGTGTGCGCAATGTATGAGAATGTTGGGGTTTTCGGGTAAACCACAAGTCCAATGTAACTAGCAATGCTTCAATCGAATTAATCATGCCAATGTGTGTGTGAATCAAGCCCCGTATCCTAGCCATGTTATGGGTCTAGGACCGTGTTTCTTAAGGTATTCGAATGCCTTATTAGGGTCATTCCAACTCTCTAGGTGTCATAGGGGATTCCTCTACGTTACCTAATACCGAATCCCCTAAAGTGCTTAAGAGGCGTAAAGCATCGAAACTAGGGACCCAAACAAGTTACAACTCATCACATATGCTTCCAATTGCCTTGAGTGTGTGAGGTTACCAATCTCACACAATCTCATCAAGATAGGTTAGTTAACATGCTAAAGAGGTGGTAAATTCTAAGAACAAGCAACCAACACATGTTGAAATGGGTAAGCATACATATTCACACAATCACAAAGGCATTTTATTCACAAATCAAGCATCACATAGTCAAATTGGACTAGGGCACACAACCCTAGTCCCCAACAGAGTTACTACTCACTAATCATCAACATATACATCATCAAATTACACAATAAAGCTCTAGACATAAGGAAAAGAGAGAGTAGAGATGAGGAATGCTCAATAGGTGCTCTCTTGCTCCTCCTTGGCCTTGATGATGAACCTTGATGCCTTGGTGAGTGATTCAGCGACCCAAAATGGTGGTGGAGGTGGAGAACGTCGTGGTGAACAGGTTTGATGAAGGATGGTGGAGGAGAGGAGGTGTGGAAGTGGCAGAATCGGGCTGCTCGCCCGTGCGTCGACCGGTCGTCGACCTTCGTCGACCGGTCGACGACGTGCGTAGGCTGATCCGAAGAGGAAGGGGGAGAGAGGAAAGGGGAAAGGAAAAGTGAGGGATTTTGGGGCTGAAGTGGTATGTGACCTAATGAGGCAAGTACTAAGTATTTATAGGCTAGAGAGGAAAGAATAAAGGGCTAGGATGAAGTAGGGTTTAATCTAAGGGCTCAAAGGTTTAATGAAGGGCAAGGAAGGAAAATCACAAGGGAGGACAAAAGGGAGGAATAATCAACATGTCACCTCACCAAATCTAGTGTGGTCCTTGATGATGTGGGAGCACATTTGTGAATCACAAGGTTGACCTTGACTTGGACCTCGACTTTGACCTTCGGAGTCGACCATAGTTGACTTTTCGGTTTCTCGGTCAATCTTCCGGAATTCTCTTGTGCTTCATTCTCGGGACTCGGCCTTTGACACTTTGATGCTCAAAAGTCGGGGTTGACCAAGAGTTGACTTTTGGTCCTCGGGTCGACTTTTCGTCTTTTTGCCGAAGTCCACTAAAATGCTCCAAAATGCTCCCTTTTGATCCCAATATCGTTCCGATGCTCAATTTACCTACAAGTGTGCAAACAAGGATTAGAGACTCACAAATAGCCATTGGACAAGCACAATAATGATGATTAGAGGCCCAATTTGTATGCAAATCGCATACAAATCACACCCCCACACTTAAGCTTTGCTTGTCCTCAAGCAAATAGAATCAACAATCCAATCAACACAAATTCAATTGCCTTTCCAACCATATCCTTAATAAGCCCACTAAGCTACTCATCAAGATTCAATCAAACACACAACATAAACATCATGCTTTGCCAAGTGATTAAGATATGTATTCAATGCATGCTTGGTGTTGTGTGTGCTAGCCATGAGATAATCAATCAAGAGCAATCAAATTGGCACATATCGACATGCTTAACCGCTAAACTCACATGGTTCACTAAATATTTCCGCTCTTGTGTTTAGGGTAAAGTGTTTGCTCTCAAAGCATAACCAAGAGCAACGTCCCCATAAGCTTGCTCAATGACCATCTTTCCACTAATTAGTTCACAACTTATTGGATCAAAAGGGCTTTCACATGGTTGTAATGGGGCCAAAGGGTAAGGGTTAGCATGAAACGAAGGGAATGGAAAGTCAAATGTTCCTAATGCTTCACAAGACAATTCAAGGACTTTGAAACTCATTTCTTTTGCGTATGCTTTCGTAATCAAGCAACCTAACTCTATTCTTCTCCAACCTTTTATTTTTCTACAACTCTTTTTTTTTTTTTTTTTTCTTCCTTTCTCCTTTTCTCTTTCTTTTTCTCAACAACAATTTCCCATTTTGTATTTTCTTTTCTTTGGGACTTTCTTTTTGAACTTTATTTTTATACACCATTTTTTTTCTTTTTGATTTTCTCAACTTCTTTTCTTCTTTACAACCTCAACTCTTTCTATCTAACTACCCCCACACTTGCCATTTTGTACAATCCCATAGATTTCCCAAGCATAAAAGAAACAAGAAGTCACAATCATTGTCTTATTAACATTTCGGAACAAGGATGGCTAGTGTTTAAGTTAAAACATGGGTTAGGATGATGTGGGTAGTGAAATGAAAGGTTAAACGATGAATGTGGCTCAAATGGGTTAGTCCTAGTGGATTAGTGTTTAAGGGATGAATGTTAGTTTGGCCACGGTGCTTATCTAGTGCCTTAATCACTTCCAATTCGTTGCAAACTAACACATAGCCTCAAGCGGTCTTTGAGCAAGTTCTAGGTCTCGTAAACTAATGGAATGCACACACATGAAGAACAAGGATGTATGAATGATGCATACATATCAATAAGGCTCAAAATCTCACCATAAAGGGTATATGCAAGTCAATACATCGTCTACACATGCTTCTCTAGTTGCAATTGATCAATCAATAAGGCAAATGTGCACAAAGTGTCAAGCAAGCATCAATTACATAAATTAATCACAAGGCAATCCAATAAAGTTTAAGCACATGCTCTTTATCCGCTTAATTCACAACCTAACGGGCTCAAATTCATCATTGGGGTTGAAAAGGACAATAAAAGTACACCAAACAATCTTCAAAGTTTCAAAATTCTCAAAATTTCGATTTTAAGCACCTGTCGACCGTTCGACACATTTACGTCGACCGGTCGACGAACGTCCAGGGATTTTCAGTCGACCGTTCGACCAAAGGGTCGACTGAACGATGAAAACTTTGAAAAATTGAAAAATTTTGGTGGATCGAAAATGTGAGACAACTTTAATTTAGCCCAACCTCACACCCCCACACTTAAGACCAACATCGTCCTCGGTGTTGTGAGGAGTTTAAAAGCAAAGAAAATCACATTGGTAAAAGTGAAGAGAGCGAAGTCGGGCGAATGCACACATAACAAACATATAACAATCGGAAGATAGAGATAAGAAGACCCCCTTGTAGACGACTCCCATAGCTAGCCAAGAAACCTCAAATAGACACCAACCTCAGGGCACAAGGCCCTGACTTCCATATGTTTGCTCCTCGGGTGCCAAATGAACTAGCGAGTGTGATTGCATCGGGATCACTTGAAAACAGGGGAAAGCAGCAATGTAGCATTGACCTCCTCCCAAAGATTTGGGTATAACTCCAAGAATAGGCATCCAAATTGAGTGATTCCAGTGGCGTTGGAAAGTACACTCAAAGAGCTTTAGTTTGGCCACTGGAAACTCAGAAATAGCCTTCCGGACATGCAATGAAGAACCGGTCAAAGTGACCCTCCAGAAAGTCAAACTGCAGTGAGGACTCCTCCTTAAAACCAATATTTCGACAGATCCAACGGTCTGTTTAGAGAGAAATTTACACCGGGCATAGAAGACTCATAGAAGAAGAGTTCCCAACTTGTTTCACTACATTCCAACGGTCTGATGTGAAGAAAACTGTCTCCAAAGTCACTGTTCTGCCCAGGCCTCTCGTAGACACATGCTAATCAACACCTCGTGGGGTTTCTCCCTCCAAAGCTCCATATCCTAGCTCCTCCCAACCTCCCAAAACTTTTATTCATTACTAAATAGTGCTGAAAACAAAAATTTCTTTTCCAAGTGGGGTTGCCTCCCCACAAGCGCTTCGGTTTATAGACCTAAAAAGCCGGTCTTGGTTCCTCCTTGGTGAAATTATGGTGGCTCAAAGCAAAGCTTCTTCTCACTCAATGTATGACTTGTCTCACCATCTCCAAGGCTTCCCACAAAGCAACCCTTGATACCATTGAAAATTGACTTCGAAGGTGGTGGCCAAGCATACTTTTTCTTCTTCACCTCTCCTACCATCTCTCTCATGGCCTTGATTGTCGCCTTTTGTAGCGCATTCACGGGCGGAGTCTTCTTTGTAGCTCTCTCAAGAAATGGATCCTTCCCAAGTATGCCTTCATGAGAAAGAGGTGGTGGCTTTGAGTTCACAAGAGGCGGTGGATTCAAAGGACCAAAGATCCTTTCACTCTTAGCACTATTTCCCTTCACCAAGTTAATAGAAAACACCTCCTCAACGACCTCCGTGGATGAATGGGCTTCGAACATTTCAAACTTCACTTTCTCCCCCAACACCTTGAAGCTAATGGTTCCCTTTAAAACATTGATCTTCACTCCCGCCGTAGCCATAAAAGGGCGTCCAAAGATAAGGGGAAATCCATTGTCTTCATTGGGGTCATCACCCATATCAAGCACAACAAAGTCGGCGGGAAGAATAAATTTGTCCACTCTTACTAGCACATCTTCCACTACACCCGCCGGTCTTCGCTTGCTTCCATCCGCAAAGGTAAGTGCAATAGGGGTAGGTTGCAAAGCACCAATGCTCAACCTCTTATAGAGAGATAGAGGCATCACATCGACACTTGCCCCCAGGTCCATAAGTGCTCCTTCAAGGTGTGTCTCACCAATTTGACATCCGATAGTGAAGCTTCCGGGATCTTTCCTCTTTGGTGGCATGTTGTGTTGAATCATTGAGCTTATATGCCCTTCAATCTTGTATACTTCATGCTCCTCAAGCCGCTTCTTCTTGGTGCACAAGTCCTCGAGGAAATTTGCATACACCGGCACTTTGCAAACGAGCTCCAACAAAGGGATATTAATCTCTACCTTTTTGAACACTTCATGAAGCTCATTCGTCAATGTCTTCTTCTTGTTCCTCCTCTCATCGGGGGTGATCTTCATCGCTTGGTGTACATGCACATCATCATCAAGGATCTCCCTAGAGGTGTTCATGGTTCTTGGTGGGTCCATAGCCTTCATAGCCTCACCACCAAGGTTAGAAACCATGACACTCTCATGCCTAGGAGTCTCCTCACTCAATGCTCCTTCTTGTGTCTTCACTCCACCATAAGAGGTAATATCATTCTCAAAAGACAAGTAACCAAGTCCTTTCCCAAGCACAACTCCTTTATTCTCCTCATAAGTCTCCTCCTCATTCAATCCATAATTGCCAAGGAGTACATTTTCTTCCTCCTTGGCCCCATCCTCCATGCAATGCATATGATCAAAGTTCTCATGAATAGGAATGAAAGGAGAAGGGGTGAAAACATTTGATATTAGGGGAGTAGGAGTATAAGTAGCATGAGAGATACCGGAATGAGAAGTGAAGATAGCATTGCATTGCTCCTTGGTCTTGAACTTAGGATTTTGCTCCACATTAGAAGGCAAGGTACCTCTTGGCCTCTCACTAATCTCCTTGGCCATTTGGCCCATTTGCAACTCAATCTTTGACAAGCCTTGTTGCAAGATGTTTTGCCCTTGTTCAAGAGCCGAGATCGCTTCATTGCTCTTCACTTGGCTTTGCACAAGGGTGGCGATCATGTCCTTCATTGATGGCTCCGCGGACTCTCGAGCTTCGAGAGCTACTGGGGCAGCAAAAGATGAAGAGACACCTTGATGGTAGGTGTTTCCTCCTTGAGTAGAGAACCCGGGAGGTGCTCCAAAAGTCGAGCTCCTATGTCCTCCATACGTGCCACTCCCTCGATACTTATCTCCTCCTTGGTAAGTGTTATACCCTCGAGACCTCTCTTGATACCTTTGAGCATTGTTTCCAAAAGATTTTGGTTGGTATCCTCGAGTGCTCCCTTGCTCATTCCGAGGTGCAAAGTTGTTGTAAGGCTTTGAAGGGGATTGATAAGAACCTTGTGGATAGGAACTCACTTGGTTCACTTGTTGTCTCTCTTCCTTCTCTTCCTCAACCATGTAAGCACACTCCTCCGCTTGATGGCCAAGAGAGCCACAATAGAAGCAAGGTGGTGAAGAGATAACACTATTGACTTGTCGAGGGGGAGGCTTGGATTGTGATTGCATGAGCATGTCTATCTTTTTGTCGAGAGCCGCTTCCAACCTATCAAATCGGGTTCTCATCATGTCATCCCCCAACGATTCACTTGAGACATTGTGAACTCTTGTTACTTGAGGTGCCGGTTGTGTGGGAGGTAGTCTTCTGACCCAAAGTCATCCCATAGCTCGGAATTTGTGGCTAGGTCCTCAAATGTGTCCCATGCCTCATCGGGAGACATACCGGCTATTGTGCATCCCCGAAAAGTATCAACTCTTTGTCGTTGCCCGAAGACAACCCTCGGTAGAACACATCAACTAGAAACCATTGTTCCAAGCCATGGTGTGGGCAACTCATCACTAAATCCTTGAATCTTTCCCAAGTCTCATAGAAAGCATCGCCCGATTGGTGCTTGAAGTTGACAATAGAATCCCGAACCTTGGCGGCCTTGCTAGGTGGGAAGAACTTTGAGAGGAAAGCTTCTTGCAACTCAAACCATGAGTGAATGGACCTTGGCGGAAGCTTCGAGTAACCACTTCCTAGCTCCATCCTTCAATGTGAAAGGGAATAGGCGAAGCTTCGAGTCCATCCTCGGGTAGTCCATGTAGTTTCACCGTCGTGCAAGCTTGCTCAAACTCCATAAGGTGATCGTATGGGCTCTCATCTTTCAAGGCATGAAAGGTAGGCATAATGCTCAAGGTGGAAGACTTGATTTCATAATGAGTGTTGCATGGTGGTAGAATGATGCAAGAGGGGTGATCCACCACACGAGGAAGAGTGTACTCCCTCACGCGTCTCACGGGAGGTGGATTGTTGTTGTTGAGTGGATCCGGTGGTGGATTTGGTTCTCCCATTGTTGCTTGGGGAATCGGCTCCTCCAAAGGTGCTTGGTGGCGCCCAAATGTAGGCGGTGCACTCTCACAAACAATCGGTATACGTCTCACAATCGGTCTACGTCTCACTCTTGGCCTTCCTCTCGGTGTTCTCACTTAAAGTCTTTCCGCTTCTAAGTTGTATGCGTGTGTGAGCGGTTGAAGCAAGGTTCATATACCTTCACAACACAATAATCAATGATTAGGTATCACAATTGAAGCAAGGAATACAAGTATGAGAGGTGAAAACAAGCAATGATAACAAAGAGTGAAAGAAACCAAGCAAAGCAACAAAACTGCTCCCCGTCGACCGTTCGACAGATGGTCGTCGACCGGTCGACACACGTCCAAGGAATTTTCGTCGAAGGGTCGAGAAACAGAGTCGACCGTTCGACAAGTGCCCTGAAACTATATTTTTGTGTTTTTCTCCTTTTATACCTAAACAAATAAGGTCCCAAAAGGTGCAAGGGAACCCAAACAACAATAAACAAGTAACCTAAGACACAATTAAACCAACGAAAGTACGAATTCAATATTCACAAGTTCAAAAACACACTTGATGCAAGAAACTAAATGAAAGTAAACTAGATGGTTATCAAACTAGGCAATGAAATACCACAATATGAACAAACACAACAAGGAAATATGCAAACAAAAGCAAAAGAAAGCTAAAGTCTCAACCAAAACAACCAAGAAATCAACGATTAAACCTAGATCCCCCGAAGCGGCGCCATTTGACTCATCGTCAAAGTATGGGGTAAGTAAATTGTGAAGGGGGATTGTCGTTCCAACGAGGATCGATGGGCTCCTCAATTTCTTGGTGGTTTGTGTGTGGTGAGTGCTCTAGCAATGTTGGAATAGATGAGAAATGGAAAGAGTGAATGAATGTGAGTATGTGACAATGAGTGATGTAGTGGTGTAAAGAGTGGTTTTGGAATGATAATGATGTAAATGAAATGAAGCAACCAACAAGTAAGGAAAGCAAGCAAGTAAATAATGTAAAGTGTGCGCAATGTATGAGAATGTTGGGGTTTTCGGGTAAACCACAAGTCCAATGTAACTAGCAATGCTTCAATCGAATTAATCATGCCAATGTGTGTGTGAATCAAGCCCCGTATCCTAGCCATGTTATGGGTCTAGGACCGTGTTTCTTAAGGTATTCGAATGCCTTATTAGGGTCATTCCAACTCTCTAGGTGTCATAGGGGATTCCTCTACGTTACCTAATACCGAATCCCCTAAAGTGCTTAAGAGGCGTAAAGCATCGAAACTAGGGACCCAAACAAGTTACAACTCATCACATATGCTTCCAATTGCCTTGAGTGTGTGAGGTTACCAATCTCACACAATCTCATCAAGATAGGTTAGTTAACATGCTAAAGAGGTGGTAAATTCTAAGAACAAGCAACCAACACATGTTGAAATGGGTAAGCATACATATTCACACAATCACAAAGGCATTTTATTCACAAATCAAGCATCACATAGTCAAATTGGACTAGGGCACACAACCCTAGTCCCCAACAGAGTTACTACTCACTAATCATCAACATATACATCATCAAATTACACAATAAAGCTCTAGACATAAGGAAAAGAGAGAGTAGAGATGAGGAATGCTCAATAGGTGCTCTCTTGCTCCTCCTTGGCCTTGATGATGAACCTTGATGCCTTGGTGAGTGATTCAGCGACCCAAAATGGTGGTGGAGGTGGAGAACGTCGTGGTGAACAGGTTTGATGAAGGATGGTGGAGGAGAGGAGGTGTGGAAGTGGCAGAATCGGGCTGCTCAGCCGTGCGTCGACCGGTCGTCGACCTTCTGTCGACCGGTCGACGGACGTGCGAGGCCGATCCGAAGAGGAAGGGGGAGAGAGGAAAGGGGAAAGGAAAAGTGAGGGATTTTGGGGCTGAAGTGGTATGTGACCTAATGAGGCAAGTACTAAGTATTTATAGGCTAGAGAGGAAAGAATAAAGGGCTAGGATGAAGTAGGGTTTAATCTAAGGGCTCAAAGGTTTAATGAAGGGCAAGGAAGGAAAATCACAAGGGAGGACAAAAGGGAGGAATAATCAACATGTCACCTCACCAAATCTAGTGTGGTCCTTGATGATGTGGGAGCACATTTGTGAATCACAAGGTTGACCTTGACTTGGACCTCGACTTTGACCTTCGGAGTCGACCATAGTTGACTTTTCGGTTTCTCGGTCAATCTTCCGGAATTCTCTTGTGCTTCATTCTCGGGACTCGGCCTTTGACACTTTGATGCTCAAAAGTCGGGGTTGACCAAGAGTTGACTTTTGGTCCTCGGGTTGACTTTTCGTCTTTTTGCCGGAAGTCCACTAAAATGCTCCAAAATGCTCCCTTTTGATCCCAATATCGTTCCGATGCTCAATTTACCTACAAGTGTGCAAACAAAGATTAGAGACTCACAAATAGCCATTGGACAAGCACAATAATGATGATTAGAGGCCTAATTTGTATGCAAATCGCATACAAATCACTTTTCTCTTTGCTTTTCTGGTTTGACCCGTGCTTTTCTCTTTCACGATTTCTTTTCTTCTTGCTTCCTTGCAGACCAGAAGTTGAGAGAGGCACGACATCAGGAAGAAGACGACGCCGTGGCAGTGAGCTGGGATTGACGGCGCGAAGGCGGTGCGGCTCACATCGAGCGGCGGGGCATCAGGCTGGGCACGGCGTGAGGAAGAGGCGAGGCCTGGGAAGATCGACAAGGATGGCAGCAGCGGAGATTGGCTCGGAGGTGACACGCCCAAAAGGAGCATCAATTTAAAAAAACCCTATCGGTAGTAGTATAGTGCATAGTAGGGTATCGTTCACAACGGAGATCAAAGGGTGTACCTAACAAAAATTGTCACAAAGAATTAAATAAAATAAAGAATTATTAACAAGTATAAAGTATAAATATATACATATGTACACAGTAAAAAGGGGGTTAAAGAAATTGATTTATCTAAACTAAATGATTATTCTACAAAGAATAAATTAAATAAGATGGGATGAAACACAAAGAATATAAAGTTCAGCCACAAGTATACAAGTTTACCAATTATTGGACCGAAAATTAACCAAGTTCCCTAGCCATGAAACCGAAATTAACATATGTGGAATGCTGGACCGCCAATTATCATTCCCCAAATAAAACCACTTTCATGAAAATTAACCTAAGCGACCGCACCTAGATTAACCAATTAAACATGCAAAGGTAGCTAATCAAAACATGTCCAACGCATAAAAGAAGAGTTGTTAATTAAAGTGCACGACCTAGTGGGACCGCCCATCTATCCATGATCCTTCTTATTGGTTTCCGACCTCTTTCCAAAGCCTTTACTACTTGTGAATTAGAATTAAAACCCTAATTCTAGCACCAATTATATGCGATCATCTTAAGTTTGCAACCTTAAAACAAAAACATATAAAAGTTATCTACTAAAATAGAATCAAATAAACGGAGTCACATAAGCTACTAGAAGAACTAATTAATTAGGATCCAGCAATTAAATAAATCCATAAACAAGGGCTGAATATTATATAAATCATGTCATGTTAACTAATACAAAGGATAAACAAGCAACAAAGAGGCATAAATTTAAAGGCTAAGTCGAAATACACCGTATGAATAGCATGAAGATCTTGAAACCACATCTTGAATCCTTGACCACAAGTAATCCAAGCTGTGAAGACAAGGTGATGATGGTGATGGTGATGTTGAATAGGGGCTGGTGGTGATGGTGCAGACGCCTTCTCCTCCTCCTTGAAGTCTTGAAAACCCTTAGTATTAGAGAATGGAAAATATGATGTGAGAAGAGAAAGAGGAGGGTTTGTCCCTCCCCATTGAGGTGTGTATTGGTGAATTGGTGAAGAGAAATAGGCTCCTATTTATAGGAAAATGGAGAGGAAGAAGAAGACAATGAAAGAAATAAAGAAAGAAAGGGAAAAGAAGTGGAATTTAAGTGGGAGATAAAGAAATGGTGAGTGGAATGGTGGAAATGTAGTCATATGACAATTAACCATTTATTTAAATAAAAGAAATCAAACACTAATATTGTGGGGAGAAACCAACAAAAATAGTGTGGTGAAATGGATGGCAAAGTGGGGGTGAGTGGAGCATTGAGAATAAAAGAAGAAGAAAGAATTAGAAAGCAGGCAGCACTGAGCTATGCGCACTCAGAATGGAATATTGGACGTTTGGACGGTTGGATGATTCTGAAATTTTACTCCATAATACTTAACACACACACGCAGAGGGTATCAAAATTACAGCTGGATCCAACGGTGCAATTAGGAGATATGGGCTTCGCAAGTTGACTAATCTGCACAGGCAGAATGTCCGAAAATCTGGGCTTGGGCCTTTCCTCATGCTTTGTGAACTTGGGCCTTCCTTCATGGATTTGGGCCTTCCATCTTGGGTTTGGGCCTCCTTCTTGAGCTTGGGCCTTCATCTTGGACCCACGGCAGCGCACCTCTTAATGGGCCTCGAAAAAGCCCATTAGACTTTGTAACTTTCCAACACTGCTTATTTTGCTCAACTTATCTTCTTTTCTCTTTATTTGCAATAAGAAACCTACAAACACAAAAACTAATTAAATAACATAAATTTATGAGAAACTAACAACAAAAATGTAGAGAAATTGATATAAAAAGTTGTACATTTATGCACCTATCAAATACCCCCACACTTAACTTTTGCTAGTCCCTTAGCAACACAAAACTTAAAACAGAACAACACAAAACAGAAAAGGGAAACACAAAACATATATTCTTTCCAACCATAACCCTCAGCGAGTTCAGACCCTCAGCGAGTTCAGAATAGTTATAATGAACAGAATAAAAATTATATACCAAGTCTAAAGAATTTGCTAAGCATTTAACATGTACATCTCATTTATGCTCGGGTGAAGTGTGTGAAAACCGAATATACAATTAATCTCATGCAATCAAATAGGCACATATGAACAACATTAACCACTAAAGCTCACAATGATCACTAAATATTTCCGCTCAGTGTTTAGGGTTAAGTGTTTACTCTCAAAACAATTACACAAGTAACGTTCCCATAAGCTTGCTCATCGACCAATTCTCCACGGTTAATCCACAAATCATTAAATCATAAGGACTTTCAGGTGAAACAGGGACCAAAGGGTGAATGGTAAATGGTGAATGGTAAATGAAGAATGAAGGGACTGGAAATGAAAAATGTTTCACATGTTTGCAAGACAAATCAATGACTTTGAAACTCATACCTATGCTATACCCGAAACAACTTTCTTATTCTCCTCCAACCTTTTATCGAAATTAAAAGACAATACAAGAAAATAACTCTATTATTTTTTTTTTTTTTTATTTTTTTTTTCTTGAGGAACTTTATTCCTTCTTTTTGTTTTTGATTTTTTTTTCTTTCTTTGAACAAATACAACAAAATAAAATGCACCCCCACACTTGCCTTTTGGTATACTACCATACAAATCCGAAGCAAAAGGACACAAGAAGTCACTATCATTGTCTTGCAAACACAATAAAACAAGGGTGAGATGGTGTGGGTGAACAAAAGAAAAGGCTAATGAGTGTTTAGTTCAAAAGGGGATTCCTAAAGTTCGTGTTTAGATGGATGGTGAATACTTTGGCCATGGTGCTCAACTAATGCCTTAATCATCTCTAATTCATTACAGATTAATAAAACGTTTCAAGCGGTCTCTGAGCAAGTTCTAGGTTCAAAACTCATGAATTGTGCACACATGAAGAACGAGTAAATGTATGAAATATGCATACATGTGAATATACAATAGGCTCAAATCCTCACATTTTCTGGGTATGCATGACAATGTATGTGCAAATGTGCTTCTCGGATTGCAATCAACTAATCGAAACAGGTTATGTGAACATGGAATTTCGAGCAATCACAAGTTATGCATATCAAATCCAAAGCAACTACACAAAGCCTTGGCATATAATCAACATTCTCCTAATCACAACAGATTAAAC
The DNA here is from genome assembly GCA_030142095.1 of Rubus idaeus. Lineage (NCBI taxonomy): Eukaryota > Viridiplantae > Streptophyta > Magnoliopsida > Rosales > Rosaceae > Rubus > Rubus idaeus. Next base: position 21,908,706 of record CM057965.1, read on the forward strand.
TCAATTCATCATCGGAATTGGAAAGAACACAACACACATAACACAACTAAACACACAAAAACACACAAACAGAAGCAAATATTTTTGTAATTTTTGATTTTTTGATTTTTTTTTATTTTTCAATGTAGGTAACAATACGTGACCACAGGGACTCACTAAGTGCAATGGTAGGTTCAACGCTACCAAGGGAGTAAGTATGATCTAGTCGATATACCGTTACCGTAGAAAACGAAAACAAACAAATAAATAAACAACAGAAGCAAATTTTTTTTTTTTTTTCTTTCAAATTTTTTTTTATTAGGGTAACAATACGTGACCACAGTGAAGTAAGTGCCATGGTAGGTTCAACGCTACCAAGGGAGTAAGTATGATTTAGTCGATATATTGTTACCGTAGAAAACGAAAACAAATAAATTATTTTTTTGAATTTTTTGAATTTTTCAAATTTTTTCTTTTCTTTTTAATAAACCTTCCCCCCACACTTGAATTAAACATTGTCCTCAATGTTAGACAGATATTTCACGAAAATGAAAAATTCAAGTATGGTTATTGAATTTAAACACACAAACAGAAGTAAACACACAAACATAAATAAACACACAACAGTTAAGTAAAGATGAAAAATAGATAGAAAATACTCCCCCTTGAAGATCATTAAGCTCCTCCCGAAGCAAGTCACCAACAGTCACAAACAAGGCTAGCAGGGCCTTGCATCCAACGTTTGCTCCTTAGTTGACTGCGGCTCTGATCCTTTGAAGTGTGTCCTGGACAAGGGTAGTTGCCGACTCCACGGCAGACTTGGCTGATGTAGCCTTCATCGAGATCTGGAACACTATAGTCAGCAGTGTTCCGTCAAGTACAGCTCCGGATACGTTAGGCAGAATGGAGAAGCCAGAAGACATAATCGGAAATGGCTCCGGTTGAACTCCACATAGCAAACACTGGAGAATGGAATGGTTAATCGGCGCATAAATCACAGACGACCCTGTTGCATCGGTGCAACACTCCTGAAGAATAAGGAAGTCGTTGTGATTATCTATGGCGAGCACCAAAATCTGATTGCGCTGGTCAAGACCGATGGTAAAGTTTGCTAGCACACGTACCGAGCTGTCCATCGACATACTATCCCACATTGGTCTCGTCTGAACGTCTTTGAGGAACTCAAAGATCCTGGTGTGATGGGAGAGATGAACGACGGAACAACCAGCAGTACGATTGACTCCAGGGGGCTTGCTCGGATCTCCCCTTCTCTTGTTGGTCCTGACCTCCATTCGAGTGTCTCTTGTTCGGTTCGAACAAGTCCAGTGATGATACGTGGAGTTGCTGATATCGTTGAAGAAACAGACTGTCATCTGTTTTGCCATCTCCGCCAGGCCTCTTCTTCCTTCAAGAGAAATAATCGAGTCACCGGGTGAAGAGTGGATACCTGTGGCGCACATGTAGCGCTCGGCTTGTCGTTGGAGTGTTGAGATCCAACGCTTTGCACCAAATGCGAACCCTGAATGAACAAATGGTTCGAAACTGGCCTTCATCTCCTTCTCGCGCACATCCACGTGCTCCACCCAAGTGACCAAGGAAGATCCATTATGAAGATCACGTATCAGGCATCCGGAGGGGCGTTTTCGGCAAATCGATCTCACGGAAGGCTTTGGATTTGTGCGCAATTCATCCACGGAGACATCCACAACGACCCAACTTCCATCCAGTTGTTGGTGAGAATACCGAACGAACTGGACTTCACGAGTTGAAACGATGTGAGATGGCACCAAAAACTCGGCCGACATCACCTGCATATGCTCCTCGTAGCCTTCTTCATTGCTGGAGGAAAGGATCTCCAACGTCTTGGCGTTTGTGATCATGCTACAGAAGACTGGCAACCATCGACCAACATCCATTAAGATCTGAACGATGGTGGTCGGATAAAGATGGATGGTTGCCGAGTGTCTCGACGATTCGGCTTTGAAGTACGGAGCAGGTTCAGCTCGTTGAAACACTCGCAAGTACTCGGCCCTATGAAGAGTCTCGGGATGAATAGACGTGTCGGGAGTCGGTGAAGTTATCCACAAAGGAAATCCAAGAAGGGCCATGAGCAGGAGCTCGTGTTTGGCCTTGCGGGCGATATCCGAGATCAAGTCGGTGTGGACTCCGACAAGATCATGAGCAGGTCCGGGAAGGGTGTCGGATGGCAAAGGTATGGATGGGCGCTCGACTAGGGTAGGCATGAGGCTCCGCACATCCCGTCCCAAGTGGTCCATATCGATCGAATCATCGGACAACTCAAGAATAGGCTCTTGTTGTTGAGGAACAACTTCGAGCCTTCGCCTAGGCACATCTGAGTGCGGAACAGGACCTCCGCAATTGGGACAAATGCCGCTGTGGAGAGCATCGACGAGTCATTGATTCTGCATTTGAAGCTCCTCGTTCTTGTTCACCAGCTGATCGTTTCTTCGCTCTAACTCGGCAATACGTTGCTCAGACGTCAGGATACCGAATTTCTTCCTATTTCTCGACCCCCAATAATAGACTTGGTCCTCCTCTAGTCCGATTTTCGGACCAAATCTTTCTCTTTGTGGCTTGGTGGGGTGAGAATACACCGCAAAGAAAGCCGCCAGTGCATCTCTCTGAGCTTTGGTGTATTTGGTCCTCGGAAGTCTCCTATAGACAGGAGCGGCTTCCGGCTCGGTGGGTGGATCAGCAACCATGATTGGTGCTTGGGGTAGTGGTTGTGGTTGTGGTAGTGGCTCGGTCGGCATGCTAGCATCGGCGCTATTGAGCATGCTCGGTGGAATTATTTCAGCCAGACCTTCAAAGATTGGGTTCTCTGAAGGACCTGCCTGAAACAAGTCGCTGAAAGAATTGACTCTTTTGGCCATTTCTGGGTTGGGAAGGGAGGATAACTTTCTGGGAATTAGGGAGGTTTCTGGGAAAACTGAAGAACACGGAAGAACACGAGAGAGAAAACGAGAGAAAACGTAGGGAAACTAGGGGAAAAAGCTTGAAATGACTAAGGAAACTAACGCAAACAGAAGGGAAGGGGAAGGGAACAGACGCACGCACGCACACGTGCGACAGACACAGATCCGAAAATTGTGGATCGGGCGACGAAAGTCGTAAAGTCTACAGTAGACACGCACGCGGTTTATTAAAGAAATCGGCCGACGCAAAAGTCGTGCGTCGGCCCAATCACATTTTTTTCTTGATTTTCGATTTTTTATTGTTTTATTTTTTTAATACTTTACGAAAAGTCGTAAAGTGAATAGTGAAAACGCGTAGCACACGCGCTTGCCGACACTTTAAACGGGCTTGGGCCATCGAAATGGTTTGGGCCTTAAAGTGGGCCTGGGCCAAAGAAATCTCCGGCCCATTATTGGTGGGCTTAACTAATGGGCCTAAAAACGAACAGGCCCGACACACTAATGGGCTTGGGTTACGGGTTTTGGGCTTCGTGAATGACACGAGCCCAATGGGCCAAATTTTTTTATTTTTTATTTTTTTTATTTTTACGAAACCAAAAACCATAACCAATCACACAAATGGGTCTAAGGCCCAAAAACAAATAACTACAGGCAAGCCCAAAAATAAAACAAACAGTAATTATAAACAGTAAAAATAAATAATTACAAATAATAAAACAAACAAACACTCTTTTTTTTTTATTTACAATTACAAAATTTTGTACTTTTTTTTTTTTTTTTTTTTCAAAAACAAATAACGAGAGTTAAAAGAAAACTTACCTTTTTACTCCCGAGGAAACCGAAAATCACCAACAAGACATCAACCTCAAGGTTTTTCAACCTTGACTTCCTAAACGTATGCTCCGATGTATGTGGTAAAATTTCCGATAAACCCGGATTATTTCCTATACAAAATAAAAAGGTTAGTAATAAATTTATAAAATAAAAACAAAATATTTACAAAGTTAAAAATATGTCACAAATTATCTAAACAAAATGAATAAATTTTCCTATGTCTACGTATATTCCTATGTCTACGTATATTCTTATGTCTACGTATATTTTATTTACACAATACACTTAAGTACGGGAACAGAGGACTTCAATGTGCAATGGGACTGAAACAGCTACCCATCTTAAAGTCATGTTTAATCCAATATACCTAAAGTGTACAAAAACATTTTCTTTTGTCTGAATATAGTTGAAAAAAAATGAAAGTTGATTCCAAGCGGTAACTCAAGGTGGACTTACGGCCTAGGTGCAATGCCTTGACTTAAATGACTTTCCGTGTTTTCAGAAGGCGAATGGCCAGATCATATGAGAGATAAGCGAGGGGCAGGATTCATTTAGTGGACTACGGAGGCTTACACCCCTATCGACTTACGTCAGTCTATAGTCCTCTGAATCCAAAACCTGTCACCCAGGGTCTCGACCTAGACACCATCCACGTGCCCCTTACTCAGTTGAGAAAGCACTCAAGTGTTTGACAATTCTCCAAGTGTTAATAAAGGCCGCCCTCAACCTCAAATAACCTTACGGTAAAAATGAAGGGATTAGGCCAATATTAACAAAAGGACCTTACCTATTCCGTTCAAGTTACAACTTACAACAACAAAAAAAATAATCAACTATATTCAGAACACCTAAGTATAATTACTAAGTCTAAAAAAATATCAACAAGTATAAACAAATATTATTCACACAAAAAAAAAATTAGTTAGGAATTTTCAATCCCCGTCGACGGCGCCAAAAATTGACACGCCCAAAAGGAGCATCAATTTAAAAAAACCCTATCGGTAGTAGTATAGTGCATAGTAGGGTATCGTTCACAACGGAGATCAAAGGGTGTACCTAACAAAAATTGTCACAAAGAATTAAATAAAATAAAGAATTATTAACAAGTATAAAGTATAAATATATACATATGTACACAGTAAAAAGGGGGTTAAAGAAATTGATTTATCTAAACTAAATGATTATTCTACAAAGAATAAATTAAATAAGATGGGATGAAACACAAAGAATATAAAGTTCAGCCACAAGTATACAAGTTTACCAATTATTGGACCGAAAATTAACCAAGTTCCCTAGCCATGAAACCGAAATTAACATATGTGGAATGCTGGACCGCCAATTATCATTCCCCAAATAAAACCACTTTCATGAAAATTAACCTAAGCGACCGCACCTAGATTAACCAATTAAACATGCAAAGGTAGCTAATCAAAACATGTCCAACGCATAAAAGAAGAGTTGTTAATTAAAGTGCACGACCTAGTGGGACCGCCCATCTATCCGTGATCCTTCTTATTTGTTTCCGACCTCTTTCCAAAGCTTTTACTACTTGTGAATTAGAATTAAAACCCTAATTCTAGCACCAATTATATGCGATCATCTTAAGTTTGCAACCTTAAAACAAAAACATATAAAAGTTATCTACTAAAATAGAATCAAATAAACGGAGTCACATAAGCTACTAGAAGAACTAATTAATTAGGATCCAACAATTAAATAAATCCATAAACAAGGGCTGAATATTATATAAATCATGTGATGTTAACTAATACAAAGGATAAACAAGCAACAAAGAGGCATAAATTTAAAGGATAAGTCGAAATACACCGTATGAATAGCATGAAGATCTTGAAACCACATCTTGAATCCTTGACCACAAGTAATCCAAGCTGTGAAGACAAGGTGATGATGGTGATGGTGCAGACGCCTTCTCCTCCTCCTTGAAGTCTTGAAAACCCTTAGTATTAGAGAATGGAAAATATGATGTGAGAAGAGAAAGAGGAGGGTTTGTCCCTCCCCATTGAGGTGTGTATTGGTGAATTGGTGAAGAGAAATAGGCTCCTATTTATAGGAAAATGGAGAGGAAGAAGAAGACAATGAAAGAAATAAAGAAAGAAAGGGAAAAGAAGTGGAATTTAAGTGGGAGATAAAGAAATGGTGAGTGGAATGGTGGAAATGTAGTCATATGGCAATTAACCATTTATTTAAATAAAAGAAATCAAACACTAATATTGTGGGGAGAAACCAACAAACATATTGTGGTGAAATGGATGGCAAAGTGGGGGTGAGTGGAGCATTGAGAATAAAAGAAGAAGAAAGAATTAGAAAGCAGGCAGCACTGAGCTATGCGCACTCATAATGGAATATTGGACGTTTGGAGGGTTGGATGATTCTGAAATTTGAATCCATAATACTTAACACACACATTCAGAGGTTATCCAAATTACAGCTGGATCCAACGGTGCAATTGGGAGATATGGGCTTCGCAAGTTGACTAATCTGCACAGGCAGAATGTCCGAAAATCTGGGCTTGGGCCTTTCCTCATGCTTTGTGAACTTGGGCCTTCCTTCATGGATTTGGGCCTTCCATCTTGGGTTTGGGCCTCCTTCTTGAGCATGGGCCTTCGTCTTGGACCCACGGCAGCGCACCTCTTAATGGGCCTCGAAAAAGCCCATTAGACTTTGTAACTTTCCAACACTGCTTATTTTGCTCAACTTATCTTCTTTTCTCTTTATTTGCAATAAGAAACGTACAAACACAAAAACTAATTAAATAACATAAATTTATGAGAAACTAACAACAAAAATGTAGAGAAATTGATATAAAAAGTTGTACATTTATGCACCTATCAGGAGGCTGCTGAGATCGACGGCGGACTGGGCACGGCGAGCAATATGAGCGGCGAATGGACACGGAGGTGAGGCATGGCCTGTGCTGAGACTTACGCGGCGCCGGTCAGTGATGATTGACGGCGCGGCATGACTTGGCTGAAGTACAGAGCACGGGGACGCCGACAGAGGTAAACGGTGGTGATGAATTCCAAGATTAGGAGCTGACAGCGACGAGAACAGAGAGCAGCTGCGAAGATGGCTCCGGTGGCGTGGGCTTGGAAGTGCAGCAGCTTCACTCGACGGCGAGAGATGGTGAATCGAGCACGGGCTCGATTTGGAGGCACGGGGGCGCCGTGGGTAACTGCCAAATCTGCAAAAGAAGAACTGAGAAAGTTAGAGAGAAAGAAGGTGACCGGAGGAGAGGCCCCCGGCCACCCCGTGTGTGTCACCGGCAGTGTTTAATTTGTGTGCTGTTGTGCTTCTTGTTAATTGCAGGGATGACTGAATTGGGTTTTCTGTGGATTGAAGGGATGGATGATTGGGTGATGATGGTATGGATGTTTCTGTGTAATTGCAGATGAATTGGAGGCTTGAGTGAAGAGATTTGTTAATTGGACGACGGGAGGCCGTGAGTTTTGTGATGGTGTTTCCGTGAGCAGTGGGCTCACGGTGGTGATGGATTGCAGGAGTAACAGAGGGGGAAAGAAGAAGGGCTTAGATAGCTTAGGACAGAAGAGAGGAGAGGGGAGCTTTTGTGTTTGCAGAGAGGTGAGAAGAGAAGGCACAGGGAGGTTCCCTGTACACGGACGCATGAGAAGAGCAGAGGAAGTGTTTGTTGATTTGGAAAGGACAGACGACAGAAGGCACGGCTGTGTGAGCCGTACACGGACGCTTGAGAACATGGAGGGGGAAAAGAGAAGGGGAAAGAATTGGTGGCGCGGGGAGAAGCCCCGGCCAAGGAAGAATGAAACAGAGATGGCTATTTATGGATGGTGATTGGAAGAGGAACGGAGGAAGCAATAGTGGATTGATGAACTGGAGAGAATCAATTTGAATTCAAATTGAAGTGGAGGGGAAGCTGCTGGTGGAATTTGAACGTGAAGAACAGCTGGAGATGCTGCCGGCTGGAGAAGATGGAGAGAAGAAACCGTGAACATGGGCTGCAACAAACAAAAGTCAAAAGAAATAAATAAATAAAATAAAATAAAATAAAATAATGAAAGGAAATAAATATAAAAAAAATAAAAGAAAAATAAAATAACAAAAGAAATAATTATAAAATAAATACTAAAATAAAAATATAAATAAATATAAACAAGGGAAAATAAAATAGAGATTTAATTTGTCTTTCACCACCGCGTGTGGTGGTTGCGCCTCCGTGAGTGGTGGTTCGCCGGCAAAATTGCCGGGATTCGAAACGTCTTTCGAAATCTTCGTACAATGTTATATTCCACTTCCAAATAATGACCGGTGTCATCAGATAATCGAAAAGTCACGGTTGACTTTCCGATATTGCGCTGTAAATCTCCAAAATTCACCTTTTATGTGTAAATAAGCATTTTTCACATATTTTCCCTGAAAACACGAAAACAAACATTAAACCGACAAATAAGCTTTCAGAATAGCATCCATCCAAGTATTTAGGGCACTTTATGAACGTATTTTACGTTCACATCAGTAGAGAGCAATTCAGTGCTTGGGCTTGGCTTGGTCAAAAGCCCAAACCAAAGTCAATTTTCTCATTCTTTCCTTGCGGTTTGACCGTGGTCTTCAGCTGACTTTTCAAACTTTGAGATTTCTTTTATCTCTTCTTCTTCCCGTGGCTTCTTATTCCTCTATTTAATTTCTTCTTCTTCTTCACAGCAAACCAGGAGATCGGAGACGGAGCTGGTGACGCCGTGAGTGAGAACGGCGGCGCGGCGCGGATTCGGAGGGACAAGAAGCAGCGCGGCCGGGGTCGATGGCGACATAAGACGACGCGCGGTGGTCCGGGCTGAGCGACGAAGGCTTTGAGATGGTGATGGTTTTCCGGCGTAGTGAAACGAGCCACGGCCGGGCTTGGAGAGACCGGCGGCAAAGAATCGATGGCAGATATGAGCACGGCCGGCCGGAATTGCAGCGGGAAGACTCGGCGACGGCCATGGCAGCAACGACGCCGACAGAGATGGGCTTTAAGCGGTGGTGAACAGCAGCGGAGAGAAGCCGGCGTCGGCGCCGGGTGCTCATCCGGGCAGTGAGCGACGGCGAGAAGAGCATGGCGCACGGGATCGACGCCGGGACAGTAGAGATTAGCACGGGATGGCGGAGGAAGAAGTGTGGACTGGGCACGGCGTGAGGATTGCTTGGTGGCAGTGATGAAGACGCCGGTGCTTGTGGTGGCCGAGCGGCGCTGAACTCGGGCTTCGTGGAAGCCTTTGGTGTAGAGAGCAGCGGCTTGGGTGCACGATGAAATTCCAGCTGCAATTAAATCAAACTTTTGTTAATTGTTCATGAACTTGAATTTAATTAAATTGCAGATTAATTATGGTGGGGTGAAGATGATGATGTTTGTGATGATTTTTTGTAATTGCAGATGGATTGGAGCTATGAGTGAAGAGTTATGTTAATTAGACGTGGTGATGGTGATTTGAATTTCTGTGAGCAGTGGGCTCACGGAGGTCTTTGCGATTGCAGGAGTAACAGAGGTGATTGGGAAAAGAAGAAGGGCTGAGATAATTGTGGAAGGAAGGAAGGAAGGAAGGGTGAGGACAGAAGGCACAGGAGAGGAGCTCCTGCACACGGAAGCTTGATAACAGAGAGTTGATTGCAGAAATAGAGAGTAACCAGAGAGAGGGAGAAGGCAGCTGGGAGAGCTACACGGACGCCAGAGAAATATGGAGGGGGAGAAAGAAATGGGGAAAGAATTGGTGGCGCGGGGAGAAGCCCCGGCCAAGGAAAATGGAAATAGGGACTCGTATTTAAAGAGGGAAGAAATGAGCTTTGCAGGTGGGTGAGGAATCGACAATGGTGGAGTGATGAACCGGATTGAAGTGGGCGGCTGAGTGGAATAGTGGGCTGAGTGGAATAGCAGGAATAATCACAGCTAGCTGGGATCTCCGTTTGAATTCAAATAGCAGTGGGGAGGAACACGAACATGGCTGCAAACAAAATACAAACAAAAGAATAAAAGTAAAATAACAAAACAAAAGAATATTAAAGAAATAAAAATAAAAGAAAAGAAAAATAAAATAATAAAAGAAATAAAATCAATACTAAAATAGAATAAGAATAAATATAAATAAACATAAAATATAAACAAGGGAAAATAAAATGGAGATTTAAAATGTGTATCGCCACCGCGTGTGGTGGTTGCGCCGCCAAGTGTGGTGGTTCGCCGGCAAAATTGCCGGGATTCGAAACGTCTTCCGAAATCTTCGTACAATGTTATATTCCACTTCCAAATAATGACCGGTGTCATCAGATAATCGAAAGGTCACGGTTGACTTTCCGATATTGCGCTGTAAATCTCCAAAATTCACCTTTTATGTGTAAATTAGCATTTTTCACATATTTTCCCTGAAAACACGAAAACAAACATTAAACCGACAAATAAGCTTTCAGAATAGCATCCATCCAAGTATTTAGAGCACTTTGTGAACGTATTTTACGTTCACATCAGGTATGGAGAGAAAGAAACAAAGATAGTTAGGTGAGATGGGTGGAAATATGGGGGTGAGTGGAGCATTGAGAATAAAGGAAAAGGAAAGAAATAAAAAGCAGACAGCACTGAGCAGTGCGCAGTTGGAGTGGAATTCTGGACGTATGGACGGTTGGATGATTCGGAAATTTTAATGCCGAACACTTAACATCCACATGCAGCGTGTACCAAAATTACAGCTAGATCTGACGGTGCAATTGAGAGATATGGGCTTCGCAAGTTGACTGATCTGCACAGGCAGAATGTCCGAAAATCTGGGCTTGGGCCTTTCCTCATGCTTTGTGAACCTGGGCCTTCCTTCATGGATTTGGGCCTCCTTCATGGGCTTGGGCCCCCTTCTTGGGCCTCATGGCAGACCACCTCTTAATGGGCCTCGCAAAAGCCCATTAGACTTCGTTTCTGCACATGTTCACATTAATACATCATTTTGGACTCAAATATGGAAACTAAGCTAAAATAGCAAAGTTACAATTAAATCATAGCCAAATAGTAGGGAAAACACATTAAAAACGTCACACTTTGTGCTCCTATCAAAATACCAGGAAAATGTTAATCTGCACAGAATAGGTGTATTTTGGAGGTTTTCAACGTAAATCGGAAAGTCAACCGTGACTTTCATTTGTGGAATATAATATTGTACGAAGATTTCGGATTATTCCGAATCCCGACAATTTGTCGGCGAACCACCCATAAGGAGGCGCAACCACCACACGCGGTGGTGGAACACAATTCTAACCACCATCTTATTTTCTCTATTAATTATTCTTTTATATATTTATTTTATTTAAATTCTTTTATTATTATTTCTTTATCTTTCTTTTGTTTTATTATTTTACTTTTTCTTTTCTTTGTTTTCTTTTGTTTTTCTGTTTGCAGCCATGTTACCGGCCGGTTTCTCTCTTGGCCTTTCTCCATCTTTTGAGTTATTCTCTCCAGCAAATCACCGCACCATCACATACCACTTTCCTCCCTCACATGGTTTCAATTCCATTCAAGAACCAATCCAGCTGCATTTCCACTCTTGCCAGCATCTCCGGATCAGCTTTATTCCATTACCTCCTTCTCTGCGTTGGCCTTCCACTGCAATCACCACTTCCCTTCTCTATTTAAGGAGCTTCTGCACACATCCATCATCACCAATTCACAAAGCTCGCAGCCTTCAATCACAATTAATCAAGCCATGGCAGTAGCTCTCTTCACCACCATTGTGCTTCTTTGCAATTCAATTGAAATCCACCTCACGGCTTCACCATCCCTAGCTGCCAGGCCGCGTCTATTCCTCACGCCAATCTCAATTTCCATCTCCTCTGTTTACCTGCAATTACTCTACAATTTCTATTCTAATTATATTTGTTCTTTTTTTGCAGGTTTGGAAGCTCAAGCAACCCATGGCAGTCCATCGATGCTCATCACCAATTCCGGCAATTATCAATCACACAAGCAGCGACGCCGTGCCCAGCCACGCCGTTCTCTGACCCACTTCTCTGCTCGCAGCACCCAACTCGTGAAGCCCAGAAACCGGCGTCTCCTCACCTCTGCCCGTGCTAAATCCCGTCCGGCTGCTCTCTGTTCCATCTCAGGCCGGCGTTTCTCCCTGCTGGATCCGACCCAATCTCAAGCCCGGGTTCGACGCTACTACCGTGCCCAGTCCCTGCTCCCATGCTGCTGCCGCGCCTTCAGCCATTAATCACAGACCACCGGCGTCGCCCAGCGAAGTTCCCGCCGTGCCTCCCATCGCCGTCAATCCTCGCCGCTACTGCCGCGCCGCATCTCCCTGCCCAGGCCGTGAAGCCCAGCCACCATGCCGGCGCTGCATTCCTCACTCCGTGCCCATGCTTCTCTCACCGTCGCCCCCGTTCTGTTCATCACTTTGCCCCGGCGTCTACTGCTCTCTCTCTTGCTCCTCTGCCCAGAATTCGCAAGAAGAAGTAAAGAAATGCAAACCAGAAAAAAATAACGAGCTGCAAGAAGTGATGCTGACTTGGCATTGGGAAGAAAAGTCAACAATTGCTAAGGATGGGCTGGGCTGGAAATGAAGGAAAGAAATCTGTTTTGGGCTTTTTGACCAAGTCAAGCCCAAGGTCCAAATTGCTCAAGCCCAAGCCTAATTGCTTTGCGCACCCGCCACATCCAAAGTTCGTTTTTATAGATGAGTCTGCCACCTCGCTGCAGACAGCGTCCATTTTCATGGACACATTAAGAATATTTTCTCAACCCTCGTTTATTTATTATATTTTATTTTTGTTTAATTTTATTTTCCGTACTTTAATTAATGTGAATAAATGTTGGGATAAATTGTTACTATTTGTTTTATTTTCTATTTTGTGTAATAATTGTTGGATTGAAGTTAATTGATTCTTCTAGGAGCTTATGTGAATTTTGTTTGTTTGGTTTTATCTTTAATGTTGAAACTAAATAATAAGGATCACGGATAGTTGGGCGGTCCCGCTAGGTCGTGCACTTGAATTAGCAACTCTTTTTCTATTGATTAGCTTGACAGAGTGGTCTCGGAGTTAATTGTTAGGGAAAGTTTTATTTGGGAGATGTATGGTGGTCCAGCATCTTACATATGTTAGTTTCGGATTCATGCAGGGAGTTGGTTAATCTTCAAAACAATATTTGTGTGTGTTTTTCTTGTTTTCAAAAAGAATAAAAATCCAAAAATATTTCTTTTTCTTGTTTTCAAAATTATCAAAACCCCCAAAAATACTTTTGTATATACTGTATATTTTTGTAAATAGAAACATTACTGTATAGTTTATTTAATTTTGTATATATATATATTCTTTATTCTTTATAATTGTTTACTTGTATATACTGTATACTTGTTAATATAATTCTTTATTTAATTTAATTTATTGTGACATTGAAAAGTAAATATAACAATCCTCTGTGGGAAAAACCTTTATTTCCCATTATACTTTACAACGACAATTGTTAGGAATTTAGGTAATAATTAATGAACCTCGGTTTTTACGACTAATCATCAGGTAGAACACCTTTTAAATTTCTTGTTGTACTGTTGGTGAAGTTTGGGAACTTGCAAAGTTGTAGAAAGAAGGAAGTTGGCAAATTTTGGCCCGTTTTGGCCATAGAAACTCCAAACCGCCAAAACCATGCCAACACCCACTTTTGTTCAACTTTTCTTTAGTCAAAAACTAACCGATGGTAACACAAGATTTTTAAAAGGTGTTTCAATTGACCGAACTCGAAAAGCTCGAGTCGTTTGTGATTTAAGATTTTCCAAAGTATTAAAAAGAGAAAATTTATAACTCACAAACGAGCCTAGATTTTTGAGTGACATCAAGTGGAACACCTTTTAAATATGTTGTTGTACTATTGGTGAAGTTTGGGAACTTGCAAAGTTGTAGAAACAAGGAAGTTGGCTAGGTTTGGCCAGTGTTGGCCATAGAAGCTTCAAACCGCCAAAACAAACCCAACACTCACTTTTGTTGAATTTTTCTTGAGTCAATAACTAACCAATGGTAACACAAGATTTCTCAATGGTGGTCCAATTGACGGAACTCGAACATCTCCAGTCGTTTGTGATTTATGATTTTCCAAAGTATTAAAAAGAGAAAATTCATAACTCACAAACGAGCCTAGATTTTTGAGTGAGATCAAGTGGAACACCTTTTAAATATCTTGTTGTACTATTCGTGAAGTTTGGGAAGTTGCAAAGTTGTAGAAAAAAGGTAGTTGGCAAAGTTTGGCCAGTGTTGGCCATAGAAGCTACAAACCGCCAAAACAAAGCCAACACTCACTTTTGTTGAATTTTTCTTGAGTCAATAACTAACCAATGGTAACACAAGATTTTTCAATGGTCTTCCAATTGACGGAACTCGAAAAGCTCGAGTGGTTTGTGATTTATGATTTTCCAAAGTATGAAAAAGAGAAAATTCATAACACACAAACGAGCCTAGATTTTTGAGTGAGATCAAGTGGAACACCTTTTAAATATCTTGTTGTACTATTCGTGAAGTTTGGGAACTTGCAAAATTGAAGAAAGAAGGAAGTTTGCAAAGTTTGGCCCGTTTTGGCCATAGAAGCTCCAAACCGCCAAAACCATGCCAACACCCACTTTTGTTCAACTTTTCTTTAGTCAAAAACTAACCAATGGTAACACAAGATTTCTAAAAGGTGTTCCAATTGACGGAACTCGAAAAGCTCGAGTCGTTTGTGATTTATGATTTTCCAAAGTATTAAAAAGAGAAAATTCATAACTCACAAACGAGCCTAGATTTTTGAGTGAGATCAAGTGGAACACCTTTTAAATATCTTGGTCTACTATTCGTGAAGTTTGGGAAGTTGCGAAGTTGTAGAAAAAAGGTAGTTGGCAAAGTTTGGCCACTGTTGGCCATAGAAGCTTCAAACCGCCAAAACAAAGCCAACACTCACTTTTGTTGAATTTTTCTTGAGTCAATAACTAACCAATGGTAACACAAGATTTTTCAATGGTCTTCCAATTGACGGAACTCGAAAAGCTCGAGTGGTTTGTGATTTATGATTTTCCAAAGTATTAAAAAGAGAAAATTCATAACACACAAACGAGCCTAGATTTTTGAGTGAGATCAAGTGGAACACCTTTTGAATATCTTGTTGTACTATTCGTGAAGTTTGGGAACTTGCAAAATTGAAGAAAGAAGGAAGTTTGCAAAGTTTGGCCCGTTTTGGCCATAGAAGCTCCAAACCGCCAAAACCATGCCAACACCCACGTTTTTTCAACTTTTCTTTAGTCAAAAACTAACCAATGGTAACACAAGATTTCTAAAAGGTGTTCCAATTGATGGAACTCGAAAAGCTCGAGTCGTTTGTGATTTATGATTTTCCAAAGTATTAAAAAGAGAAAATTCATAACTCACAAACGAGCCTAGATTTTTAACTGAGATCAAGTGGAACACCTTTTAAATATCTTGTTGTACTATTCGTGATGTTTAGGGACTTGCAAACTTGAAGAAAGAAGGAAGTTCGCAAAGTTTGGCTCGTTTTGGCCATAGAAGCTCCAAACCGCCAAACCATGCAAACACCCACTTTTATTCAATTTTTCTTGAGTCAAAAACGAACCAATGGTAACACAACATTTCTCAATGTTGTTCCAATTGACGGAACTCGAAAAGTTCGAGTTGTTTGTGATTTATGATTTTCCAAAGTATTAAAAAGAGAAAATTCATAACTCACAAACAATCCTAGATTTTTGAGTGAGATCAAGTGGAACACCTTTGAAATATCTTGTTGTACTATTGGTGAAATTTGGGAACTTGCAAACTTGTAGAAAGAAGGAAGTTGGCAAAGTTTAGCCCGTTTTGTCCATAGAAGGTACAAACCGCCAAAACAAAGCCAACACTCACTTTTGTTGAATTTTTCTTGAGTCAAAAACTAACCAATGGTAACACAAGATTTCCCAATGGTGGTCCAATTGACGGAACTCGAAAAGCTCGAGTCGTTTGTGATTTATGATTTTCCAAAGTATTAAAAAGAGAAAATTTATAACTCACAAACGAGCCTAGATTTTTGAGTGACATCAAGTGGATGATTAGTCGTAAATACCGAGGTCATTAATTTATTACCTAAATTCCTAACAATTGTCGTTGAATAGTATAATGGGAAATAAAGGTTTTTCCCACAGAAGATTGTTATATTTACTTTTTAAATGTCACGAAAAAAATAAATTAAATAAAGAATTATATTAACAAGTATAAAGAATAAAGAATATATATATACAAAATTAAATAAACTATACAGTATTGTTTCTATTTACAAAAATATACATTATATACAAAAGTTGTTTTTGGGGGTTTTGAGATTTTTGAAAACAATAAAAGAAATATTTTTGGATTTTTATTATTTTTGAAAACAAGAAAAACACACAAATATTGTTTTGAAGATTAACCAACTCCCTAGCCATGAATCCGAAACTAACATATGTAAGATGCTGGACCACCATACATCTCCCAAATAAAACCTCACTATGAAAATTAACCCCGAGACCACCCTGACAGGCTAAACAATTAAACATGCAAAGGTAATTAATCTAAACATGTCTAACGCATAGAAGAAGAGTTGCTAATTCAAGTGCACGACCTAGCGGGACCGCCCAACTATCCGTGATCCTTATTATTTAGTTTTAACATTAAAGATAAAACCAAACAAACAAAATTCACATAAGCTGCTAGAAGAATCAATTAACTTCAATCCAACAATTATTACACAAAATAGAAAATAAACAAACAATAACACTTCCCAAAATTATTCACGAATAGTTAATTAAACAAAAATAAATTATAATAAATAAACGAGTTTGAGAAAAATGTTACTGTTGTGTCCATGAAAATGGACACTGTCTGGCAGGCGAAGGTGGCAGTCTCAGCTATAGAATCGAACTATTTGGATGTGGCGGGTGCACAGAGTAACTTGGCATTTGGGCCTTGGGCTTGCAGCAATGGGCAAAAGCCCATTTCATTTCTGTTTTCTTCTTGGCCGGCCCAAGCTTGCTTTGGGTTCCTTTGACTTTTCAACAAAAGCCATGTCAGCATCATCTCTTCTTCTTCACGAATTCAACTTCATTTCTTTCTTTCTTCATTTCTGCAGATCAGAGAGAGAGCAAGAGAGCAGCGGAGGGAGTTACGGCGTCGGTGAGGCACGGCGCAGGCGGCGCGGTGGGGCCGGAGGAAGCCGAAGAACGGCGACGATGGTGGTTTTCTCGGAATGAGCAGTTTTGATGCCGGCAGGAACATGATGCAGCGGCGATGTGGCCCGGGCTTCGCGCGGCGGCGAGGGAGATGGCGTCGCGGGAGGGGGCGACGAACACGGGCCGGGCGACGAACACGGGCCGGGCGACGAACACGGGCCGGGCGACGAACACGGGCTGGGCGACGGCGGTTATGGAGGATCGATGGCAGCAGCGGTCTCGGAAGCATCGGGCTCGAGCCGGGTTTGACGCCGTGTTTGATTGGAGCGGTGACGCGGGAGAGCAGGTGGACGGCGTGCACCGAGGAGGCACGGCGAACCGGACCGGGCACGGCAAAAGCACGGAAGTTGAGAAAGCGGCGGCGAGCTGGATTGGTTAGCAAGAGGCGCGGCCGAGACGGCGAAGACTTTTGGGTTTCTGCCGGGCACGGGTTCTTCGAGAATTTCAGCATCTCAAATCTGCAAAACAAGAAAAAATGATTAGAGAGAAATTGTAAAGTAATTGCAGGAAAAATTGAGGCAAAGGAGCAATTGACAGCCATGATTGTGATTGTGTGAGGTGCGTGATGGTGATTGTGTGAATTGGTGAGGAATTGGTGTTTGCAGGGGCTCCTTTAAATAGTTGAGGGAAGTGCAGAAACAGCCAACGCAGAGGAGAAGAAACTATTGTGCTCGTGAAGCCGGAAAGGTAATGATCGTGGAGCACTTGATTGATTCCTGATGGAATTGAGGCCATGTTAGGGAGGAAAGTGAGCTGAAGAGAAATCAAGCCATGTGAGGAAGGAAAATGGTTGAGCTGGACAAGTGGGCGGCCGGCAGTGGGTAGTTAGCTGGAGAAAAATCCAAGGGAATTAGAACGTGAACATGTTAGCTGCAACAACAAAAGAAAACAAATAAAAATTAGATAACAAAAAGAAATAAAATAAATAAATATAAAACAAAAGAAAAATTAAATAATAAAAGAAAATAAATAAATAAAAGAAACAACTATTAGAGAAAATAAAATGGTGGTTTCAATTATGTTCCACCACCGCGTGTGGTGGTTGCGCCGCCTAATGTGGTGGTTCGCCGACAAAATTGTCGGGATTCGGAACGGTTCCCGAAATCTTCGTACATTATTTTATTCCACAAATGAAAGTCACGGTTGACTTTCCGATTTACGCTGAAAACCTCCAAAATTCACCTTTTGTGTTGAAATTGACATTTTTCTCATATTTTCCCTAAAAACACAAAAACAAATATTAAACAAACAAATAAGCTTTCAGAATAGCAAAATCCAGTAATTAAAGGCACTTTGTGAACGTATTTTACGTTCACATCACACCCCTACACTTGAACTATTGCTAGTCCTCGAGCAAACACAGAACAAAACAACACAAAACAGAAAGGGAAACACAAAACAGACGGTCTTTCCAACCATAATCCTCAGCGAGTTCGAAAGAATTATAATCAAGAGAATAAAAATTATATACCAAGGTTAAAGAATTTGCTAAGCATTTAATATGTACATCTCATATATGCTCGGGTGTGTGTGTGAAAACCAAGTAAACAATTAATGTCAAGCAATCCAATAGGCACATCGAAACAACATTAACCACTAAACCTCACAAGATTCACTAAATATTTCCGCTCAGTGTTTAGGGTTAACTGTTTACTCTCAAAACAATTACACAAGTAGTGTTCCCATATGCTTGCTCATTAACCGACTCTCTACAATTAATCTACAACTCATCAGATCATAAGGACTTTCAGGTGAAACAGGGACCAAAGGGTGAATGGTAAATGGTGAATGGTCAATGATATGAAAAGACTCGAAATGAAAAATGTTTTACATGTTTGCAAGACAAATCAACGACTTTGAAACTCATACCTATGCTAAACCCGAAACAACTCTTATTCTCCTCCAACATTTTATTGAAAATAAAACAATACAATAACTCTATTTTTGGAATTTCTCTTTCTTTTTTCTTCTTCTCTCTCTTTCTTTCTTTTTTTCTTTGAGGAATTTATTCCTTCTTTTTATTTCTGATTTTTTTTTTTCTTTGAACAAATACAACAAAATAAATACACCCCCACACTTGCCTTTTGGTATACTACCATACAAATCAAAACCCGAAGCATAAGAACACAAGAAGTCACTATCATCGTCTTGCAAACACAATAAAACAAGGGTGAAATGGTGTGGGTGAACAAAAGAAACGGCTAATGAGTGTTTAGTTCAAAAGGGGATTCCTAAAGTTCGTGTTTAGATGGATGGTGAATATTTTGGCCATGGTGCTCAACTAATGCCTTACTCATTTCTAATTCATTACAGATTAACAAAATGTTTCAAGAGGTCTCTGAGCAAGTTCTAGGTTCAAAACTCATGAATTGTGCACACATGAAGAACGAGTAAATGTATGAAATATGCATACATGTGAATATACAACAGGCTCAAATTCTCACATTTTCTGGGTATGCATGACAATGTATGTTCAAATGTGCTTCTCGGATTGCAATCAACTAATCGAAACAGGTTATGTGAACATGAAATTTCGAGCAATCACAAGTTATGCAAATTAAATCCAAAGCAAATCACAAAGCCTTAGCATATAACCAACATTTTCCAAATCATAACAATTAAACTCAATTCATCATCGGGATTGGAAAGAAAACAACACACATAACACAAATAAAACACACAAAAACACAAAACAGAAGCAAATATTTTTCTAATTTTTGATTTTTTTGATTTTTTTATTTATTTTTCAATTTACGTAACAATACGTGACCACAGTGACTTACTTAGTGCAATGGTAGGTTCAACGCTACCAAGGGAGTAAGTATGATTTAGTCGATATACCGTTACAGTAGAAAACGAAAACACACAAATAAATAAACAACAGAAGCAATTTTTTTTTTTTTTTTTTTTCAATTTTTTTTTTATTAGGGTAACAATACGTGACCACAGTGACTTACTAAGTGCAATGGTAGGTTCAACGCTACCAAGGGAGTAAGTGTGATTTAGTCGATATATTGTTACCGTAGAAAACGAAAACAAGTAAATTATTTTTTTGAATTTTTTCAATTTTTCAAATTTTTTCTTTTCTTTTCAATAAACCTTCCCCCCACACTTGAATTAAACATTGTCCTCAATGTTAGACAGATATTTCACGAAAATGAATAATTCAAGCACGGTTATTGAATTTAAACACACAAACAGAAGTAAACACACAAACAAAAATAAACACACAACATATATACACATGAAAAACAAATAAGTTAAAGAAAAACTCCCCCTTGAAGATCGTAAAGCTCCTCCCGAAGCAAGTCACCAACAGTCACAAACAAGGCTAGCAGGGCCTTGCATCCAACGTTTGCTCCTTAATTGACTGCGGCTCTGATCCTTTGAAGTGTGTCCTGGACAAGGGTAGTTGCCGACTCCACGGCAGATTTAGCTGATGTAGCCTTCACCGAGATCTGGAACACCATAGTCAGTAGTGTTCCATCAAGAACAGCTCCGGATACGTTTGGCAGAATGGAGAAGCCTGATGACAAAAGTGGAAATGGCTCCGGTTGAACTCCAGATAGCAAACACCGGAAAATGGAATGGTTAATCGGCGCATAAATCACAGACGACCCCGTTGCATCGGTGCAACACTCCCGAAGAATGAGGAAGTCGTTGTGACTATCTATAGCGAGCACCGAAATCTGGTTCCGCGGGTCAAGACCGATGGTGAAATTTGCTAGCACACGCACCGAGCTGTCCATCGACATACTATCCCACATCGGTCTCGTTCGAACGTCTTCGAGGAACTCAAAGATCCCGGTGTGACGGGAAAGATGAACGACGGAACAACCAGCAGTACGATCGACTCCGTGGGGCTTGCTCGGATCACCCCTTCGCTTGTTGGTCCCGACCTCCATTCGAGTGTCTCTTGTTCGGTTCGAACAAGTCCAAGTGGTGGTACGTGGAGTTGCTGATGTCGTTGAAGAAACAGATCGTCATCTGTTTTGCCATTTCCGCAAGTCCTCTTCTTCCTTCAAGAGAAATAATCGAGTCACCGGGTGAAGAGTGGATACCCGTGGCGCACATGTAGCGCTCGGCTTGTCGTCGGAGGGTCGAGATCCAACGCTTTGCACCAAAAGCGAACCCCCGAATGAACAAAAGGTTCGAAACTGGCCTTCATCTCTTTCTCGCGTACATCCACGTGCTCCACCCAAGTGACCAAGGAAGATCCATTATGAAGATCACGTATCGTGCATCCGGAGGGGCGTTTTCGGCAAATCGATCTCACGGAAGGCTTTGGATTGGAACGCAATTCATCCACGGAGACATCCACGACGACCCAACTTCCATCCAGCTTCGGTGAGAGTACCGAACGAACCGGACTTCACGAGTCGAGACGATGTGAGATGGCACCGTAAACTCGGCCGACATCACCCGCATACGCTCCTCGTAGCCTTCTTCGTCGTCGGAGGAAAGGATCTCCAACGTCTTGGCGTTTGTGATCATGCTACGAAGATCGGCAACCATCGACCAACATCCATTAAGAATTCGAACGACGGTGGTCGGATAAAGATGGATGGCCGCCGAGTGTCTCGACGATTCGGCTTTGAAGTACGGAGCAGGTTCAGCTCGTTGAAACACTCGCAAGTACTCGGCCCTACGAAGAGTCTCGGGATGAATAGACGTGTCGGGAGTCGGTGAAGTTATCCACAAAGGAAATCCCAAGAAGGGCCACGAGCAGGAGCTCGTGTTTGGCCTTACGGACGATATCCGAGATCAAGTCGGTGTGGACTCCGACAAGATCAGCGAGCAGGTCCCGGAAGGGTGTCGATGGCAAAGGTATGGACGGGCGCTCGACAAGGGTAGGTACGAGGCTCCGCACATCCCGTCTCAAGTGGTCCATGTCGATGGAATCATCGGACAACTCGAGAATAGGCTCTTGTCGTGGAGGAACAACTTCGAGCCTTCGCCGTGGCACATCCGAGTGCGGAACAGACCTCCGCAATCGGGACAGATGCCGCCGTGGAGAGCATCGACGAGTCTTTGATTCCCGCATTTGAAGCTCCTCGTTTTCGCTCACCACTCGATCGTTTCTTTTCTCTAGCTCGGCAATACGCTGCTCGAAGATCGGATACCGAACTTCTTCCTATTTCTCGACCCCCAATAATAGACTTGGTCCTCCTCTAGTCCGATTTTCGGACCAAATCTTTCTCGTGGCTTGGTGGGGTGAGAATACACCGCAAAGAAAGCCGCAAGTGCATCTCTCCGAGCTTTGGTGTATTTGGACCTCGGAAGTCTCCTATAGATAGGAGCGGCTTCCGGCTCAACAGGTGGATCAAGCAACCAAGATCGGGTGCTCGGGGTAGTGGTCGCGGCCGTGGCCGTGGTTGTGGCTCGGTCGGCATGCTAGCATCGGCGCTATCGAGCATGCTCGGTGGAATTATTTCAGCCCGACCTTCAAAGATCGGGTTCTCTCGAAGGACCTGCCCGAAACAAATCGCCGAAAGAATTCACTCTCTTGGCCATTTACGGGTTGGGGATGGAGGAAAGCTTCGGGATTCGGGGAGATTTTCTCGGGAAAACCGAAGAACACGAAGAACACGAGAGAGAAAACGAGAGAGAGAGAGAGAGAGAGAGGGAAACCTAAGGAAATGCGTGAAATGAAACACACGAACGAAGGGAAGGGAAGGGAACGAACGCACGCTCGCACACGTGCCATCGAGACAGAAGACCCGTAATTTCCGGATCGAGCGACGAAAGTCGTAAAGTCTACAGTAGACACGCACGCGGTTTATTAAACAATCGGCCGACGCAAAAGTCGTGCGTCGGCCCAATCAGAATTTTTTTCGATTTTCGATTTTTTTATTTTTTTATTTTTATTTTTTTAATACTTTACGAAAAGTCGTAAAGTGAACAGTGAAAACGCGTAGCACACGCGCTCGCCGACACTTTAAACGGGTCTGGGCCATCGAAATGGTCTGGGCCTTAAAGTGGGCCCGGGCCAAAGAAATCTCCGGCCCATTATTGGTGGGCTTAACTAATGGGCCTAAAAACGAACAGGCCCGACACACTAAATGGGCTTGGGTTACGGGTTTTGGGCTTCGTGAATGACACGAGCCCAACGGGCTAAATTTTTTTTTTTTTTTTTTTTATTTTTTTATTATTTTTTTTTATTTTACGAAACCTAAAACACTAACCAATCACACATAAGGGACTAAGGCCCAATAACAAATAAACAACAAACAACCACAAGCTAAAACAAACAGTAAAAATAAACAATTTCAAAACAGTAAAACAAAAACAAGCACTCTTTTTTTTTTTTATTTACAATTACAAATTTATTTTTTTATTTTTTATTTTAAATAAATAACGAGAGTGAAAAGAAAACTTACCTTTTTACTCCCGAGGAAACCGAAAATCACCAACAAGACATCAACCTCAAGGTTTTTCAACCTTGACTTCCTAAACGTATGCTCCGATGTATGTGGTAGAATTTCCGATAAACCCGGATTATTTCCTATACAAAATAAAAAGGTTAGTAATAAAATTTACAAAATAAAAACAAAATATTTACGTAAAAAATGAATAAATAAAATTTCCTATGTCTATGTATATTTTATTTACAAGTAATGTTAAATTGTCCAAAATATAGTTAAAAACAAAGTCGATTCCAAGCGGTAATTCGAGGTGGACGTACGGCCTAGGTGCAATATCTTGACGTAAATGACTTTCCGTGTTTTCGAAGGCGAATGGCCGGATCACAAGAGATAAGCGAGAGGCAGGATTCATTTAGTGGACAAGTCCTCTCGAATCCAATTTTACAAACCCGTCACCCGGAGTCTTGATCATATCTAGACACCATTCACGTGCCCCTTACTCGCCGAGAAAGCACTTAAGTGTTCGACAATTCTCCAAGTGTTAATAAAGGCCGCCCTCAACCTCAAGTGACCTTATGGTACAAATGAAGGGTTTAGGCCAATATTAATAAAAGGACCTTACCTATTTCCGTTCAAATTACAACCTACAACAACTTAAATAATTAACAGTATTCAGGATACCTAAGTATAATTACTAAGTATGTGTAAAAATATTTACAAGTAAAATTAGTAAGTATAAAATTAATAAGTATTATTTACAAACAGTCAAAAAGTCAAATGTCAAAAAGTCAACAGTCAAAAAGTCAACAGTCAAAAAGTCAACAGTCAAAAAGTCAAAAGTAAATAGTAAAAACAATCCCCGGCGAGCCGGTGCCAAAATGATTAGTCGTAAATACCGAGGTCATTAATTTATTACCTAAATTCCTAACAATTGTCGTTGAATAGTATAATGGGAAATAAAGGTTTTTCCCACAGAAGATTGTTATATTTACTTTTTAAATGTCACGAAAAAAATAAATTAAATAAAGAATTATATTAACAAGTATAAAGAATAAATAATATATATATACAAAATTAAATAAACTATACAATATTGTTTCTATTTACAAAAATATACATTATATACAAAAGTTGTTTTTGGGGGTTTTGAGATTTTTGAAAACAATAAAAGAAATATTTTTGGATTTTTATTATTTTTGAAAACAAGAAAAACACACAAATATTGTTTTGAAGATTAACCAACTCCCTAGCCATGAATCCGAAACTAACATATGTAAGATGCTGGACCACCATACATCTCCCAAATAAAACCTCACTATGAAAATTAACCCCGAGACCACCCTGACAGGCTAAACAATTAAACATGCAAAGGTAATTAATCTAAACATGTCTAACGCATAGAAGAAGAGTTGCTAATTCAAGTGCACGACCTAGCGGGACCGCCCAACTATCCGTGATCCTTATTATTTAGTTTTAACATTAAAGATAAAACCAAACAAACAAAATTCACATAAGCTGCTAGAAGAATCAATTAACTTCAATCCAACAATTATTACACAAAATAGAAAATAAACAAACAATAACACTTCCCAAAATTATTCACGAATAGTTAATTAAACAAAAATAAATTATAATAAATAAACGAGTTTGGGAAAAATGTTACTGTTGTGTCCATGAAAATAAAATTATAATAAATAAACGAGTTTGGAGAATATGTCCGCAATCCTTTTTATTTGACACCGACCTTTGTCCAAAGCCTTTACTACTTGTGAATTAGGTTTCCAAAACTATTAGGTGAATTGTAATCCCTAACTCTAGCTCCAATTATATGCAAATATTATAAGTTTCGAACCCTATAACATAAACACATAAAAGTTTTCTATAAAACAGAATCAAATAAACGGAGTCAAATAAGCTACTAGAAGAACTAATTAATTAGGATCCAATAACTAAATAAAATCATATATATAGGCTGGAAATTATATAAATCATGTCATGTTAACTAATACAAAAGATAAACAAGCAACAAAGAGGAACTCAAAAAGAGTAATTAAAGATTAAGTTGAAGTACACCATATGGAGAGTAGGAAGAACTTGAAGACCACGAACTCTTGAATCCTTGAAAGCAAGCAACTCAAAGCCGAGATTCCCAAGGTGATGATGATGGTGGTGATGATGGTTGATGGCTGGTGGTGATGGTGTAAACAGCTCCTCTCCTCCTTGAAGTCTTGAAAACCCTAAATACTAGAGAATGGAAACTATGATGGAGAAGAGAAAGAGGAGGGTTTGTCCCTCCCCATTGGGGTGTGTTTGAAGAGAAGAATGAGGCTACTATTTATAGGAGAATGGAGAGGAAGAAGAAGACAATGCAAGAAATAAAGAAAGAAAATGAAGAGAAGTGGAATTTAAGTGGGAGATAAAGAAATGATGAGTGGAATGGTGGAAATGTAGTCATATGGCAATGAACCATTTATTTAGGTAAAAGAAATTAATCACTAATGGTGTGGGCAAAAAGAAGAGGAAAGAATATAGGGGTGAGTGGAGCATTGAAAATAAAAGAAGAGGAAAAAAATAAAAAGCAGACAGCACTGAGCAGTTCCCACTTAGAACGGAATAATCCACGTTTGAACGGTTGGCTGATTCTCAAATTTTAATACATAATATATAACACACACATGCAGCGTGTATCAAAATTACAGCTGGATCCAACGGTAAAATTGGGAGATATGGGCTTCGCAAGTTGACTAATCTGCACAGGCAGAATGTCCGAAAATCTGGGCTTGGGCCATTCCTTATGCTTTGTGAAGTTGGGCCTTCCTTCATGGATTTGGGCCTTCCATCTTGGGTTTGGGCCTCCTTCTTGGGCCTCATGGCAGACCACCTCTTAATGGGTCTTGCAAAATCCCATTAGACTTCGTAAATTTCCAACACTTTGCTTATTTTCCTCAAGTTGTCTTCTTTTCTCTTTATTTGCAATAGGAAACCTACAAACACAAAAACTAAATAAATAACAGAAATTTATGAGAAACTAACAATAAAAATGTAGAGAAATTGATATAAAAAGTTGTACAATTATGCACCTATCAAATACCCCCACACTTAGCTATTGCTAGTCCCTTAGCAACACAAAACTTAAAACAAAACAACACAAAGCAGAAAAGAAAACACAAAACATATATTCTTTCCCACCATAACCCTCAACGAGTTCACAACAGTTATAATCAGGAGAATACAAATTATATACAAAGGCTAACGAATTTGCTAAGTGTTTAACCTGCACATCTCATTTATGCTCGGGTGAAGTGTGTGAAAACCAAGTATACAATTAATTTCAAGCAATCGAATAGGCACATCGAAACAACATTAACCACTAAACCTCACAATGATCACTAAATATTTCCGCTCAGTGTTTAGGGTTAAGTGTTTACTCTCATAACAATTGCACAAGTAATGTTCCCATATGCTTGCTCATTAACCAACTCTCCACAATCAATCCACAACTCATTAAATCATAAGGACTTTCAATGGTGTAATGGGGCCAAAGGTTAGGGGTTAAAAGAAACGAAGGGAAAGGAAATACAAAATGTCCCGAGTGTTCCAGAAAACAATTTTGTGACTTGTTTTCTATATGCTTAAATAATCAAACAACCAAACTTTTATTCACCTCCAATCTTTCACATTTTCTGAACAAAAACTTCTTATTCTTTTTTTTTTTCTTTTTTTTTGTATTTTTTTTTTGTATATATATATATTTTCTTACACAACATTTTTTTTAACAACACCCCCACACTTACTTCTTTCACAAACCAGAAGACTTTTTAAGCACAAAATACCACCACAAGTCACAAAATTGTCTCTTTAACACATGTTGGAACAAAGGTAGGTTAGTGTTTAAGCTAAAAACAGGTTAGGAGTAAGCGGGTTAACAAAGAAAAAGGCTAAAAACATGTTAGGCTCAAAAGAGGTTAACCTAAAGGATTAGTGTTTACAGGGCTGTAAGTCAGTTTGGCCATGGTGATAGGAGCACAAAGTGTGACGTTTTTAATGTGTTTTCCCTACTATTTGGCTATGATTTAATTGTAACTTTGCTATTTTAGCTTAGTTTCCATATTTGAGTCCAAAATGATGTATTAATGTGAACATGTGCAGAAACGAAGTCTAATGGGCTTTTGCGAGGCCCATTAAGAGGTGGTCTGCCATGAGGCCCAAGAAGGGGGCCCAAGCTCATGAAGGAGGCCCAAACCCAAGAAGAAGGCCCAAATCCATGAAGGAAGGCCCAGGCTCACAAAGATGAGGAAAGGCCTAAGCCCAGATTTTCGGACATTCTGCCTGTGCAGATCAGTCAACTTGCGAAGCCCATATCTCTCAATTGCACCGTCAGATCGTGCTGTAATTTTGATACACGCTGCATGTGGATGTTATGTGTTCGGCATTAAAATTTCAGAATCATCCAACCGGTGGAACGTCCATTATACCGCTCTAAGTGCACACTGCTCAGTGCTGTCTGCTTTTTATTTCTTTCCTCTTCTTTTATTTTCAATGCTCCACTCACCCCTATATTCTTTCCTCTTATTTCTGCCCACAATATTAGTGTTTGATTTCTTTTACCTAAATAAATGGTTCATTGCCATATGACTACCTTTCCACCATTCCACTTACCATTTCTTTTCTACCACTCACATTCCACTTCTCTTCCCTTTCTTTCTTTATTTCTTTCATTGTCTTCTTCTTCCTCTCCATTCTCCTATAAATAGCAGCCTCATTCTTCTCTTCAAACACACCCCAATGGGGAGGGACAAACCCTCCTCTTTCTCTTCTCCATCTCACATCATATTTTCCATTCTCTAGTATTTAGGGTTTTCAAGTCTTCAAGGAGGAGGGGAGCTGTTTACACCATTACCACCAGCCATCAACCATCATCATCACCTTGGGAATCTCGGCTTTTGAGTTACTCGCGTGAGGATTTAAGAGTTTGTGATCTTCGAGTTCTTCCTACTTTCCATATGGTGTACTTCAACTTATTCTTTAATTACTCTTTTCGAGTTCCTCTTTGTTGCTTGATTATTCTTTGTATTAGTTAACATGACATGATTTATATAATTTTCAGCCTATATTTATGAGTTTATTTGATTGTTAGATCCTAACTAATTAGTTCTTCTAGCAGCTTATGTGACTCCGTTTATTTGATTCGGTTTTATTGAATCTTTTATGTGTTCTTGTTTTAAGGTTCGAAACTTAAGATGATTGCATGTAATTGGTGCTAGAATTAGGGTTTTAATTCTAATTCACAAGTAGTAAAGGCTTATCAAACGGGTCGGAATCAAAATAAGAAGGATCGCGGATAGACGAGAGTTCGCTAGGTCGCGCACTTTAATTAACAACTCTTCTCCTATGCGTTAGATATGTTATTGATTGATCACCTTTGCATGTTTAATTGTTTAATCTAGATGAGCGTTCACTAGGTTAATTTTCATAGAAGAGGTTTTATTTGGGGAATGATAACCCGTGTGGGCATTCCACATATGTTAGTTTCGGTTTCATGGCTAGGGAACTTGGTTAATTTTCGGTCTAATGATTGGTAAACTTGTGTATATGTGGCTGAACTTTATATACTTTGTGTTTCATCATCATATTTTATTTATTCTTTGTAATTTAATTAATTTATTTCATTCAATTTATCTCTCAATTCCCCTTTTTACTTTGTACATATGTATATATTTATACTTTATACTTGTTAATAATAATTCTTTATTTTATTTAATTCTTTGTGACATTTTTTGTTAGGTACACCCTTTGATCTCCGTTGTGAACGATACCCTACTTACACTATACTACCGATAGGGATTTTTTTAAATTGATGCTCATTTTGGGCGTGTCAAGTTTTGGCGCCGTCGACGGGGATTGAAAATGTTTCTAACCTAATATATTTTTTTTTGTGAATACTGTTTATAATTTTTTGTAATTATTACTGTTTTTATTACTTGTATATAATTACTGTTTACTTTTTATTGTTTATAATTTTACTATTTTTTTAACTGTTCATATTACTTGTTTATATTACTTGTCTATATTACTAGTGAATAGTTGTTGTTATTACTTGTTTTTAATACTTGTTCATATTTTGTTACACTTAGTAATTTATTTAGGTGTTCTGAGTATAGTTGATTATTTTTTGTTGTTGTAAGTTGTAACTTGAACGGAATAGGTAAGGTCCTTTTGTTAATATTGGCCTAAACCCTTCATTTTTACCGTAAGGTTATTTGAGGTTGAGGGCGGCCTTTATTAACACTTGGAGAATTGTCGAACAATTGAGTGCTTTCTCAACTGAGTAAGGGGCACATGGATGGTGTCTAGGTCGAGACCCTGGGTGACAGGTTTTGGATTCAGAGGACTATAGACTGACGTAAGTCGATAGGGGTGTAAGCCTCCGTAG
The DNA here is from genome assembly GCA_030142095.1 of Rubus idaeus. Lineage (NCBI taxonomy): Eukaryota > Viridiplantae > Streptophyta > Magnoliopsida > Rosales > Rosaceae > Rubus > Rubus idaeus. The sequence continues at coordinate 21,938,470 of CM057965.1, forward strand.
TCCACTAAATGAATCCTGCCCCTCGCTTATTCTCATATGATCTGGCCATTCGCCTTCTGAAAACACGGAAAGTCATTTAAGTCAAGGCATTGCACCTAGGCCGTAAGTCCACCTTGAGTTACCGCTTGTAATCAACTTTCATTTTTTTTCAAGTATATTCAGGCAAAGGAAAATATTTTTGTACACTTAAGTGTATTGTGTAAATAAAATATACGTAGACATAGCAAAATTTATTCATTCATTTTGTATAGATAATTTGTGACATATTTTTAACTTTGTAAATATTTTGTTTTTATTTTGTAAATTTATTACTAACCTTTTTATTTTGTATAGGAAATAATCCGGGTTTATCGGAAATTCTACCACAAATATCGGAGCATATGTTTAGGAAGTCAAGGTTGAAAAACCTTGAGGTTGATGTCTTGTTGGTGATTTTCGGTTTCCTCGGGAGTAAAAAGGTAAGTTTTCTTTTCGCTCTCGTTATTTATTTTAAAACAAAAAATAAAAATAAAAAAATAAAAATAATTATTTTTTTTTTAATTGTAAATAAAAAAAAGGAGTGTTTGCTTTTGTTTTATTATTTTGTAATTATTTATTTTTACTGTTTATTTTGGGCTTGTTTGTTAGTTTGTTTGTTATTGGGCCTTAAGCCCATTTGTTTGTGTGATTGGTTAGGGTTTTAGGTTTCGTAAAATTAAAAAAAAAATAATAAAAAAAAATTAAAAAATAAAAAATTTAGCCCATTGGGCTCGTGTCATTCACGAAGCCCAAAACCCGTAACCCAAGCCCATTAGTGTGTCGGGCCTGTTCGTTTTTAGGCGCATTAGTTAAGCCCACCAATAATGGCCCGTACTCTACGCGGCCAGGCCCACTTTAAGGCCCAGACCATTCCGATGGCCCAAGCCCGTTTAAAGTGTCGGCAAGCGCGTGTGCTACGCGTTTTCACTGTTCACTTTACGACTTTTCGTAAAGTATTAAAAAAATAAAAAAATAAAAAAATAAAAAATCGAAAATCAAGAAAAAATTTGATTGGGCCGACGCACGACTTTTGCGTCGGCCGATTTGTTTAATAAACCGCGTGCGTGTCTACTGTAGACTTTACGACTTTCGTCGCTTGATCCGGAAATTGCGGGTCTTCTATCTGTGGCACGTGTGCGAGCGTGCGTCCGTTCCTTCCTTTCCCCTTCGGTTTGCGTTAGTTCCCTTAGTCATTTCACGCGATTTCCCTTAGTCTCTCTCTCTTTCTCTCGTTTTCTCTCTCGTGTTCTTCATCTGTTCTTGAGTTTTCCCAGAAAACCTCCCAATTCCCAGAAGCTTTCCTCCCTCCCGAACCACAAATGGCCAAACGAGTGAATTCTTTCAGCGATTTGTTTCAGGCAGGTCCTTCAGAGAACCCAATCTTTGAAGGTCTGGCTGAAATAATTCCACCGAGCATGCTCAATAGCGCCGATGCTAGCATGCCGACCCAGCCACAACCACTACCCCAAGCACCAATCATGGTTGCTGATCCACCTGCCGAGCCGGAAGCCGCTCCTGTTTATAGGAGACTTCCGAGGACAAAGTACACCAAAGCTCAGAGAGATGCACTGGCAGCTTTCTTTGCGGTGTATTCTCACCCCACGAAACCACAACGAGAAAGATTTGGTCCAAAAATCGGACTAGAGGAGGACCAAGTCTATTATTGGGGGTCGAGAAATAGGAAGAAGTTCGGTATCCTTACATCTGAGCAGCGTATTGCCGAGCTAGAGAAAAGAAATGAAGAGCTGGTGAGCAAGAACGAGGAGCTTCAATTGCAGAATTAACGACTCGTCGATGCTCTCCACAGCGGCATATGTCCCAATTGCGGAGGTCCTGTTCCGCACTCAGATGTGCCACGGCGAAGGCTCGAAGTTGTTCCTCCACAACAAGAGCTTATTCTCGAGCTGTCCGTGACACGCCCAAAATGAGCATCAATTTAAAAAAACCCTATCGGTAGTAGTATAGTGCATAGTAGGGTATCGTTCACAACGGAGATCAAAGGGTGTACCTAACAAAAATTATCACAAAGAATTAAATAAAATAAAGAATTATTATTAACAAGTATAAAGAATATATATATATGTACAAAGTAAAAAGGGGGTTAAAGAAATAAATTGAATGAAATAAATAAATTAAATTACAAATAATAAATTAAATGAGATGGGATGAAACACAAAGTATATAAAGTTCAGCCACATATACACAAGTTTATTAATCATTGGACCGGAAATTAACCAAGTTCCCTAGCCATGAAACCGAAATTAACATATGTGGAAAGTTAGAAGCTAACCATTCCCCAAATAAAACATCTCTACGAAAATTAATCTAAGTGAAAGCACCTAGATTAACCAATTAAACATGCCATCTTAGTCTAGAAAGCTAGCTAATCAAACCATATTTAACGCATAGAAAAGAGTTGTTAATTAAAGTGCACGACCCATTATAGAAAAGTCCATATGTCCGCAATCCTTTTTATTTGACACCGACCTTTGTCCAAAGCCTTTACTACTCGTGAATTAGGTTTCCAAAACTATTAGGTGAATTGTAATCCCTAACTCTAGCTCCAATTATATGCAAATATTATAAGTATCGATCCCTATAACATAAACACATAAAAGTTTTCTATAATTCAGAATCAAGTAAACAGAGTCACATAAGCTACTAGAAGAACTAATTAATTAGGATCCAATAACTAAATAAACTCATATAAATAGGCTGGAAATTATATAAATCATGCCATGTTAACTAATACAAAGAATAATCAAGCAACAAAGAGGAACTCAAAAAGAGTAATTAAAGAATAAGTTGAAGTACACCATATGGAATAGCATGAAGACTTGAAGACCACGAAACCTTGAATCCTTGAAAGCAAGTAATCCAAACCGTGTGCAGCAAGGTGGTGATAATGATGGACGAAATTGATGGTGATGATGGTGATGGTGCAGCCGCCTTTCCTCCTCCTTGAAGCCTTGAGAACCCTAAATACTAGAGAATGGAAAATATGATGTGAGAGGGAGAAGAGAAAGAGGAGGGTTTGTCCCTCCCCATTGGGGTGTGTATTGGTGAATTGGTGAAGAGAAATAGGCTCCTATTTATAGGAAAATGGAGAGGAAGAAGAAGACAATGGAAGAAATAAACAAAGAAAGGGAAAAGAAGTGGAATGTGAATGGGAGATAAAGAAATGGTAAGTGGTGGTGGAAATGGAATCATATGGCAATTAACCATTTATTTACCAAAAAGAAATTAAACACTAATGGTGTGGGCAGAAAGAAGAGGAAATAATATAGGGGTGAGTGGAGCATTGAAAATAAAAGAAGAGGAAAGAAATAAAAACGGACAGCACTGAGCAGTGCGCACTTAGAACGGAATACTGCACGTTTCAACGGTTGGATGCTTCTGAAATTTTATTTGGGAATAACTGACATCCATGTTCAGGGTGTATCAAAATTACAGCTACATCTGACGGTGAAATTGAGAGATATGGGCCTCGCAAGTTGACCTATCTGCACAGGCAGATTGTCCGAAAATCTGGGCTTGGGCCTTTCCTCATGCTTTGTGAACTTGGGCCTTCCTTCATGGATTTGGGCCTTCCATCTTGGGCTTGGGCCTCCTTCTTGGGTTTGGGCCTCCTTCTTGGGCCTGGGCCTCCTTCTTGGGCCTCACAAAAGCCCATTAGTACATCATTTTGGACTCAAATATGGAAACTAAGCTAAAATAGCAAAGTTACAATTAAATCATAGCCCAATAGTAGGGAAAACACATTAAAAACGTCACACTTTGTGCTCCTATCAAATTCCCCCACACTTAGCTATTGCTAGTCCTCTAGCAAACACAAGAACAACACAAAACAGAAAAGGAAACACAAAACATAATGGTCTTTCCAACCATAACCCTCAGCGAGTTCAAAAGAGTTATAATCAGGAGAATAAAAATTATATACCAAGGCTAACGAATTTGCTAAGTGTTTAACATGCACATCTCATTTATGCTCGGGTGAAGTGTGTGAAAACCAAGTGTACAATTAATCTCATGCAATCCAATAGGCACATCGAAACAACATTAACCACTAAAGCTCACAATGATCATTAAATATTTCCGCTCAGTGTTTAGGGTTAAGTGTTTACTCTCATAACAATTGCACAAGTAACGTTCCCATAAGCTTGCTCATTAACCAACTCTCTACAATTAATCTACAAATCATTAGATCATAAGGACTTTTTAGGTGAAACATGGACAAAAGGATGAATGGTAAATGGTGAATGGTCAATGATATGAAAGGACTCGAAATGAAAAATGTTTTACATGTTTGCAAGACAAATCAACGACTTTGAAACTCATACCTATGCTATACCCGAAACAACTTTCTTATTCTCCTCCAACCTTTTATTGAACATAATACAAGAAAATAACTTTATTTTTGAAATTTCTCTTTCTTTTTTTTTTTTTCTTTTTTTTTTCTTTGAGGAATTTTATTCCTTCTTTTTGTTTTTGATTTTTTTTTCTTTCTTTGAACAAATACAACAAAATAAAATACACCCCCACACTTGCCTTTTGGTATACTACCATACAAATCAAAACCCGAAGCATAAGAACACAAGAAGTCACTATCATCGTCTTGCAAACATAAATAAAACAAGGGTGAGATGGTGTGGGTGAACAAAAGAAACGGCTAATGAGTGTTTAGTTCAAAAGGGGATTCCTAAAGTTCGTGTTTAGATGGATGGTGAATATTTTGGCCATGGTGCTCAACTAATGCCTTAATCATCTCTAATTCATCACAGATTAATAAAACGTTTCAAGCGGTCTCTGAGCAAGTTCTAGGTTCAAAACTCTTGAATTGTGCACACATGAAGAACGAGTAAATGTATGAAATATGCATACATGTGAATATTCAATAGGCTCAAGTCCTCACATTTTCTGGGTATGCATGACAATGTATGTTCAAATGTGCTTCTCAGATTGCAATCAACTAATCGAAACAGGTTATGTGAACATGGAATTTCGAGCAATCATAAGTTATGCAAATTAAATTCAAAGCAAATTATACAAAGCCTTAGCATATAATCAACATTCTCAAAATCATAACAGATTAAACTCAATTCATCCTTGGGATTGGAAAGAACAAAGCACATAACACAAATAAAACACACAACAGAAGTAAATATTTTTGTAATTTTTGATTTTTTTTTTATTTTTCAATGTAGGTAACAATACGTGACCACAGGGACTCACTTAGTGCAATGGTAGGTTCAACGCTACCAAGGGAGTGAGTGTGATCTAGTCGATATACCGTTACCGTAGAAAATGAAAACAAACAAATAAATAAACAACAGAAGCAATTTTTTTTTTTTTCAATTTTTTTTATTAGGGTAACAATACGTGACCACAGTGACTTACTAAGTGCAATGGTAGGTTCAACGCTACCAATGGAGTAAGTATGATTTAGTCGATATATTGTTACCGTAGAAAACGAAAACAAGTAAATTATTTTTTTGAATTTTTGAATTTTTGAATTTTTTTTCTTTTCTTTTTAATAAACCTTCCCCCCACACTTGAATTAAACATTGTCCTCAATGTTAGACAGATATTTCACGAAAATGAATAATTCAAGCATGGTTATTGAATTTAAACACACAAACAGAAATAAACACACAAACATAAATAAACAGAAGTAAACACACAAACTGAAATAAACACACAACAGTTAAATAAATGAAAAGGGAAACATAAAACTCCCCTTTGAAGATCGTGAAGCTCCTCCCGAAGCAAGTCACCAACAGTCACAAACAAGGCTAGCAGAGCCTTGCATCCAACGTTTGCTCCTTAATTGACTGCGGCTCTGATCCTTAGAAGTGTGTCCTGGACAAGGGTAGTTGCCGACTCCACGGCAGATTTAGCTGATGTAGCCTTCACCGAGATCTGGAACACCATAGTCAGTAGAGTTCCATCAAGTATAGCTCCGGATACGTTAGGTAGAATGGAGAAGCCAGAAGACATAAGCGGAAATGGCTCCGGTTCAACTCCACACAGCAAACACTTGGAGAATGGAATGGTTGATCGGCGCGTAAATCACAGACGACCCCGTTGCATCGGTGCAACACTCCCGGAGAATGAGGAAGTCGTTGTGACTATCTATGGCGAGCACCGAAATCTGGTTCCGCGGGTCAAGACCGATGGTGAAATTTGCTAGCACACGTACCGAGCTGTCCATCGACATACTATCCCACATTGGTCTTGTTCGAACGTCTTTGAGGAACTCAAAGATCCCGGTGTGATGGGAGAGATGAACGACGGAACAACCAGCAGTACGATTTACTCCGGGGGGCTTGCTCGGATCACCCCTTCGCTTGTTGGTCCCGACCTCCATTCGAGTGTCTCTTGTTCGGTTCGAACAAGTCCAGTGATGATACGTGGAGTTGCTGATATCGTTGAAGAAACAGATCGTCATCTGTTTTGCCATTTCCGCCAGTCCTCTTCTTCCTTCAGGAGAGATGATAGAGTCACCGGGTGAAGTGTGGATACCTGTGGCGCACATGTAGCGCTCGGCTTGTCGTTGGAGTGTTGAGATGCAACGCTTTGCACCAAAAGCGAACCCTGAATGAACAAAAGGTTCGAAACTGGCCTTCATCTCCTTCTCGCGTACATCCACGTGCTCCACCCAAGTGACTAAGGAAGATCCATTATAAAGATCACGTATCAGGCATCCGGAGGGGCGTTTTCGGCAAATCGATCTCACGGAAGGCTTTGGATTTGAACGCAATTCATCCACGGAGACATCCACAACGACCCAACTTCCATCCAGTTGTTGGTGAGAATACCGAACAAACTGGACTTCACGAGTTGAAACGAGGTGAGATGGCACCAGAAACTCGGCCGACATCACCTGCATATGCTCCTCGTAGCCTTCTTCGTTGCTGGAGGATAAGATCTCCAGCGTCTTGGCGTTTGTGATCATGCTACAGAAGACGGGCAACCATCGACCAACATCCATTAAGATCTGAACGATGGTGGTCGGATAAAGGTGAATGGTTGCTGATTGGTCATCAAAATATAGGAAATAGTAATTTAGACTCGGGATTGTCGAACCACGGGGATTGGAGGCCTAAAACCTAATTAGTAAAATGTAATCTAATTTCCTTAACACAAATAACAATTTTTAGGGTTTTTCTTCTTTTTCTAAACACACAATAATTAACAAATTAATCTAAACAAGCAAATTGAAATAATTAAACTAAAAATAAACTTAACTCACAAATATATAAAGTAAATCACAATTTAATTTAGAAAATATTCAAAGTACACAAATTAAATTAACCAAATAAAAATAGAAATTAAACAAATAGTTTCACAAAAAAAATAAAATAAAATTGAGTTTGAGAGAAAAGAAATGCTCATTTAATTCGGTGAAGGCTCGGGAATCACGGGTGTAGAGAGCAAATTCAGATTGGGCCTGCGGGTGTCAATAACAATTTGGGCCTTGGGTTTTGACTTGGTCAAAACCCCAAGTCAAATTCAGTCAATTTCTTTCTTCTTCTTCCCCGTGCCCGGTCCGTGCTCCTTCTCTTCTCTTTTGACTTTTCAACGAAATTTTCTACTTCCTTCTATTCAGCCCGTGTTCTTCTTTGCATCAGTTCCGTTTCTTTTCTTTTTCTCCACGAGCAGAGAGACGAGAGAGAGAGCTAGAGGCTCGAGACAAGGCGCGGTCTGGCGGCGTTGAAGGCAAGGGATGACCGGCCGGAATTGACGCAGCAGCGGCGGGGTTGCGCAGCGAAGCAAGCATGGATCGACGGCGGTGATGCAGTTGTGGCTTGGACTGGTGCTCACGGTGATTGAACGGCGATCCGGGAATGGGTCGCCGGCTAAGAGAATGCAGCGAGAGGACCCGACGGCGCTGGATATGGTGATGCCGGCGGTGCAGCGGCGAAGGCACGGGAAGGCGATGGCGAAGACAACAACGACGCCGGCAGTTTTGTGGTCAGGTTGGTGGCGGCGTCGACAAAGATGGCAGCGGCGACGATTGAGCAGCGACGAGATTGATGAAAGGACCGGTGATGGCGGGCTTCACGGCCGAGGCTTGGAGAGTTTCGATCGGCGACGGCAGAGGAGCCGGGAAAGCACGGGCTGGAGTGATGGTGATTTGATTAATTGATTGCAGTGGGTTGTTGATGATGTTTCTGAATTGCAGGTTAATTAAAGAAGAGGGGGAGATTGATTGCCGATGATTTGATTGGCGAGTGACTCGTGAACAGGTACGGTGGTGATGGAGAGGAAAGATGATTATGGGTGTAGAGAGAGATAGATATGGTGCAGAGAAGAAAAGAAAGAAGAAAGAAAGAGAGAAGAAGAAAAAGAAGAAGAAGAAGAAGAGGATCCAAGAAGAGGAGGGGAGGAAGAAGAGATGAGCCCCGGCCTCGGCTTGGATTCAAAAACAGAGCAGCACCTCCTATATAAAGAGAAGGAATGGAACACGGCAGAGAGTGATGGTGGAAGAAAACAGCTCAAAAGGTGATTTCAAATTCAAAGAAAAGCTGTGGAATTTGAATGATTTTGGTGGAAGATTAGCTGGAGAAAATGGAGGAGATTGCCGGCCATGTGGAAGAGTGAACTGAAATTGTTCAAATGACAATTTGAATAAAAGGAGCAGCCCTGCAGACAAACAACAAAATAAACAAATCAAAACAAAAGAAAAATAAAAGAAAAGAAATTAAATGAAACAAAAGAATTAAATTAAATAATTATAAAATAAATACTAAAATAAAAATAAATAAGAATAAATATAAAATATAAACAAGGGAAAATAAGATGGAGATTTAAAATGGGTTTCGCCACCGCGTGTGGTGGTTGCGCCTCCGTGAGTGGTGGTTCGCCGGCAAAATTGCCGGGATTTGGAACGGTTTCCAAAATCTTCGTACAATGTGATATTCCACTTCCGAATGATGACCGATGTCATCAGATAATCGAAAAGTCACGGTTGACTTTCCGATATTGCGCGGTAAACCTCCAAAATTCACCTTTTATGTGTAAATTAGCATTTTTCACATATTTTCCCTGAAAACACGAAAACAAACATTAAACCGACAAATAAGCTTTCAGAATAGCATCCATCCAAGTATTTAGAGCACTTTGTGAACGTATTTTACGTTCACATCACACCCCCACACTTGAACTTTTGCTAGTCCTCTAGCAAACACGGAACTAAAAACAGAACAACACAAAAACAGAAAGGGAAACACAAAACAAAAATTCTTTCCAACCATAACCCTCAACGAGTTCACAAGAATTATAATCAGAAGAATAAAAACTATATACCAAGGCTCACGAATTTGCTAAGTATTTAACATGGACATCTCATTCGTGCTCGAGTGAAGTGTGTGAGAACCGAGTGTACAATTAATTTCAAGCAATCAAATAGGCACATATGAACAACATCAACCACTAAAGCTCACAAGATTCACTAAATATTTCCGCTCGTGTTTAGGGTTAAGTGTTTACTCTCATAACAATTGCACAAGGAGTGTTCCCATAAGCTTGCTTATTGACCAACTCTCCACAATTAATCCATAAATCATTAAATCATAAGGGCTTGCAATGGTGTAATGGGGCCAAAGGGTGTGAATGGTGAAGAATGGTAAATGGTAAATGGAAGGGAAAGGACTAGAAATGATAAATGCTTTACATGTTTGCAAGACAAATCAACGACTTTGAAACTCATACCTATGCTAAACCCGAAACAACTTTCTTATTCTCCTCCAACCTTTTATTGAAATTAAAACAATACAAGAAAATAACTCTATTTTTGGACCTGGCATTTTTTTTTTTTTCTTTCTTTCTTTCTCTTTTTTTTTTTCTTTGAGGAATTTATTCCTTCTTTTTTTTTTTTGATTTTTTTTTTTCTTTGAACAAATACAACAAAATAAAATGCACCCCCACACTTGCCTTTTGGTACATACTATACATCCGAAGCATAAGAACACAAGAAGTCACTATCATTGTCTTGCAAACACAATAAAACAAGGGTGAGATGGTGTGGGTGAACAAAAGAAACGGCTAATGAGTGTTTAGTTCAAAAGGGGATTCCTAAAGTTCGTGTTTAAATGGATGGTGAATATTTGGCCATGGTGCTCAACTAATGCCTTAATCATTTTCAATTCATCACAGATTAATAAAAAGTTTCGAGAGGTCAATGAGCAAGTTCTAGGTTCAAAAACTCATGAATTGTGCACACATGAAGAACGAGTAAATGTATGAATAATGCATACATGTGAATATTCAACAGGCTCAAATTCTCACAATTTCTGGGTATGCATGACAATGTATGTTCAAATGTGCTTCTCGGATTGCAATCAATTAATTAACACAGGCGATGTGAACATGAAATTTCGAGCAATCACAAGTTATGCAAATTAAATCCAAAGCAAATCACACAAAGCCTTCACATATAATAAACATTCTCCTAATCACAACAATTAAACTCAATTCATCATCGGGATTGGAAAGAACAAAACACGAATACAAATAAACACACAAAAACACACAAACATAAGCAAATATTTTTGTACTTTTTTTATTTTTTTTTATTTTTTCAATTTACGTAACAATACGTGACCACAGTGACTTACTTAGTGCAATGGTAGGTTCAACGCTACCAAGGGAGTAAGTATGATTTAGTCGAGATACCGTTACAGTAGAAAACGAAAACAAGTAAAATATTTTTTGAATTTTTCAAATTTGTCAAATTTTTTCTTTTCTTTTTAATAAACCTTCCCCCCACACTTGAATTAAACATTGTCCTCAATGTTAGACAGATATTTCACGAAAATGAGAAATTCAAGCATGGTTATTGAATTGAAAATACAAACAGAAATAAACACACCAGCAAAAATAAACACACAACATATATACAAATGAAAAACAGATAAGTTAAAGAAAAACTCCCCCTTGAAGATCGTGAAGCTCCTCCCGAAGCAAGTCACCAACAGTCACAAACAAGGCTAGCAGGGCCTTGCATCCAACGTTTTCTCCTTAGTTGACTGCGGTACTGATCCGTTTGAGCGTGTCCTGGACGAGTGTTGTTGCCGACTCCACGGCAGATTTAGCTGATGTAGCCTTCACCGAGATCTGAAACACCATAGTCAGTAGTGTTCCATCAAGAACAGCTCCGGATACGTTTGGCAGAATGGAGAAGCCTGAAGACATAAGCGGAAATGGCTCCGGTTGAACTCCACATAACAAACACTGGAGAATGGAATGGTTGATCGGCACATAAATCACAGACGACCCCGTTGCATCGGTGCAATACTCCTGTAGAATAAGGAAGTCATTGTGACTATCGATGGCGAGCACCGAAATCTGGTTCCGCGGGTCAAGACCGATGGTGAAGTTTGCTAGCACACGTACCGAGCTGTCCATCGACATACTATCCCACAGCGGTCTCGTATGCACATCTTTGAGGAACTCAAAGATTCTGGTGTGATGGGAAAGATGCACGACAGAACAACCGGCAGTACGATTGACTCCAGGGGGCTTGCTCGGATCTCCCCTTCGCTTGTTGGTCCTGACCTCCATTCGAGTGTCTCTTGTTCGGTTTGAACAAGTCCAGTGATGATACGTGGAGTTGCTGATGTCGTTGAAGAAACAGATCGCCATCTGGTTTGCCATTTCCGCTAGGCCTCTTTTTCCTTCGGGCGAAATGATAGAGTCACCGGGTGAAGTGTGGATCCCTGTGACGCACATGTAGCGCTCGGCTTGTCGTTGGAGAGTTGAGATCCAACGCTTTGCACCAAAAGCGAACCCAAAATGGACAAAGGGTTCGAAAATGGCCTTCATTTCCTTCTCGCGCACATCCACGTGCTCCACCCAAGTGACTAAGGAAGATCCATTCTGCAAATCTCGAATCAAACATCCGGAGGGGCGCTTTCGGCAAATCGATCTCACTGAAGGCTTCGGATTTGAGCGCAGTTCATCCACGGAGACATCCACAACGATCCAACTTCCATCCAGTTGTAGGTGGGAGTACCTAACAAACTGGACTTCACGAGTCGAAACGATGTTAGATGGCACCAGAAACTCGGCCGACATAACTTGCTTCTGCTCCTCGTAGCCTACTGCGTTGTCGGAGGGTAGGATCTCCAACATCTGAGCGTTTGTGACCATGCTACAGAAGACGGGCAACCATCGACCAACATCCATTAAGATTTCAACGATGGTGGTCGGATGAAGGTGAATGGTTGCAGAGTGTCTCGAGGATTCTGATTTGAAGTATGGCGCAGGTTCGCCACGTTGAAACACTCGCAAGTACTCGGCCCTATTTAGAGTCTCGGGATGAATAGAAGTGTCGGGAGTCGGTGAAGATATCCACAAAGGAAAACCGGCAGTGGCCATGAGCATGAGCTCGTGCTTGGCCTTGCGGGCGATATCCGAGATCAAGTCGGTGTGGACTCCGACAAGATCAGCGAGCAGGTCCGGAAGACGGTCGGATGGAATAGGTGCGGATGGGCGCTCGACTAGTGTAGGCAGGTACGAGGCTCCGCACATCCCGTCTCAAGTGGTCCATGTCGATCGAATCATCGGACAACTCGAGAAGAGGCTCTTGTTGTGGAGGAACAACTTCGAGCCTTCGCCTAGGCACATCCGAGTGCGGAACGAGACCTCCGCAATTGGGACGGATGCCGCCGTGGAGAGCATCGACGAGTCTTTGATTCGCATTTGAAGCTCCTCGTTTTTGCTCACCAGCCGATCGTTTCTTCTTTCTAGCTCGGCAATACGCTGCTCGACGTCTGGATACCGAACTTCTTCCTATTTCTCGACCCCCAATAGTAGACTTGGTCTTCTTCTAGTCCGATTTTTGGACCAAATCTTTCTCGTTGTGGTTTCGTGGGGTGAGAATACACCGCAAAGAAAGCTGCTAGTGCATCTCTCTGAGCCTTGGTGTATTTCGTCCTCGGAAGTCTCCTATAGACAGGAGCGGCTTCCGGCTCGGCGGGTGGATCAGCAACCAGGATTGGTGCTTGGGGTAGTGGCTGCGGTTGTGGTTGTGGCTAGGTCGGCATGCTAGCATCGACACTATTGAGCATGCTCGGTGGAATTATTTCAGCCAAGCCTTCAAAGATCGGGTTCTCTGAAGGACCTGCCTGAAACAACTCGCTGAAGGAATTAACTCTTTTGGCCATTTGTGGTTTGGGAGGGAGGAATGCTTTTCTGGGTTTGGGAGGTTTTCTGGGAAAAACGGAAGAACACGAAGAACAGATGAAGAATAACGAGAGAAAATGAGAGAGAATGAGAGAGAAACTTGAAATGTCTAAGGAAACTAGCGCAAACAGAAGGGAAGGGGAAAGGAGCGGACGCACGCACGCACGCACACGTGCCAAAGACAAAGATCCGCAATTTCCGGATCGAGCGACGAAAGTCGCGAAAACGCGCGTGACAAAAGTCGTAAAGAAAACGCACGCGTCCGAAAATTATTAAACAAAAAATTCGGCCGACGCAAAAGTCGTGCGTCGGCCCAATCAAATTTTTTTTTTGATTTTCAATTTTTTATTTTTTATTTTTTATTTTTTTAATACTTTACGAAAAGTCGTAAAGTGAACAGTGAAAACGCGTGAGACGCACGCGCAAAGGTTGCCGACACTTTAAACGGGCTTGGGCCATCGAAATGGTTTGGGCCTTAAAGTGGGCCGGGCAAAGAAAGTGGGCCAAAAGAAAACTCCGGCCCATTAATTGGTGGGCTTAAACTAATGGGCCTAAAAACGAACAGGCCCGACACACTAAATGGGCCTGAGGCCCAATAACAAACAAACACACAAACCCAAAAGCAAAACAGTAACAAAAATTATAAACAGTAAAAATAAACACAAGTAATAAAATTTACAAAGTATTTACAAAGTTAGAAAATATCACAAATTATCTATACAAAATGAATAAATAAATTTTCCTATGTCTAAGTAAATTTTATTTACAAGTAAAGTTAAATTGTCCAAAATATAGTTAAAAATAAAGTTGATTCCAAACGGTAACTCAAGGTGGACGTACGGCCTAGGTGCAATGCCTTGACTTAAATGACTTTCCGTGTTTTCAGAAGGCGAATGGCCAGATCATATGAGAATAAGCGAGAGGCAGGATTCATTTAGTGGACTACGGAGGCTTACACCCCTATCGACTTACGTCGTCTATAGTCCTCTCGAATCCAATTTTAAACCTGTCACCCGTGGTCTCGACCTAGACACCATCCATGTGCCCCTTACTCAGTTGAGAAAGCACTTAAGTGTTCGACAATTCTCCAAGTGTTAATAAAGGCCGCCCTCAACCTCAAGTGACCTTAGCAAGGTACAAATGAAGGGTTTATGCCAATATTAATAAAAGGACCTTACCTATTTCCGTTCAAGTTACAACTTACAACAACTTAAATAATCAACTATACAAAAGACACCTAAGTAAAATTATTACTAAGTTTGTCTAAAAAAATATTTACAAGTAAAATTAGTAAGTAAAACAAAATATCTACAAGTATTATTTACAAATAGTAAATCACATTTTTTTTTTTTAAATAACTGAAAAATAAACATGCAACCAATAAAATAGAAAAGGATAGAAATGCTCCCCCTTGAAGTGCATGCTTTCCGAAATAATCACCATCAATCACCAACAAACAAGGCTTCGAGGCCTTGCGATCCATAAGCTCACGACCTTTGGTGATGATCAACTATGAAGACTTCAAGCAAGAGCAAATGTGAGGTTGCCTCCTCATGAGCGCTTCTTTTTATAGACCTCAAAGCCGGTCTTCTCACACTCTAGGGTCAAGGTGGTGCAAAGTACATTTGCCTTCCATCTAAACAGCTCAAATATGGATGACATTCATGAGTCTTCATCCTGTTTACTCCAATCCCCAAAATCTCTCTAAGGCATTGGATCGCCTCGAGTTGTACCTCACTGCATGGTGGGCTTCTCATCTTGAATGACTCGAACGGGGTAGGTAATAATCCTCGCCTATGTGGAGGAATATAAGGTGTAGGCGGTATTCCTCGATCACACTCATGAATGGTGGAAGTAGGCTTCACAACTTCTTGCCTTTGGGTAGATAGAGACTCAACAGGTTTGTGCACTTGTTCGAAGCTTGAAGTTTGTTGACACATGAAGTGAGGATCCATGTCCAATTCAGGAAGGACACAAGCTAATGATGCCTCAGCTTTGTGAACAGGCAGAGGGACACTAAAACTGTCAAGCCCGGACTCATATGTAGAAGCAGTAAAATCAATATCATCATGCACATATGAGTGTACAAACTCATCAAACATGTCATCATCATCAGAATAAGAGAGCTCTGGTAGCTCTTGCTTCTCAACCACAATAGAAGGATGAACTTCAACTTTAGGCTTGGGAGGATTTAAAGGACCGAAAATCCTTTCACTTTTTGCTTGATTCCCCTTCACCAAATCAACTGAAAACACCTCCTCGATGACATTAAGTGGAAAGGTGGGCTGGAGTACTTGCAACTTGACTTTTTCCCCCAAAACTTTGAGCTTCACGGTGCCTTTCGAACATTAATCTTTGCACCGGCAATGGCCATAAAGGAACTACCAAGGATGATAGGCAATCCACTCTCTATCTTGGGGTCTTCATCCATATCCAAAATCACAAAATCTGCTGGAAGGATGAACTTGTCGACTCTAACCAACACGTCTTCCACAATTCCCACCGGCATTCCGAATGTCCCATCCGCAAGTTGCACCGAGATCGAAGTAGGTTGCAGATGGTACCAATGGCTAGCTTCCGGAACGTTGCTAGAGGCATGATATTGATGCACGTGCACATATCCATAAGAGCTCCATCAAAAGACTTGTCACCAATTGTACACCCAACAACAAAGCTCGTAGGATCATGAATGCCACGTGATGCCTTTCGTTGAATGATTGCACTTGCCTCCTCCTTGAGCACAATTTTCTCCTCACCAAGGAATTTCTTCTTGTGCATACATATATTCTTGACAAATTCTGCATATGCTGGTACTCGACCTGATGAGATCTAGCAGAGGAAGATTCACGTCCGCTTTCTTGAAAATATCGAACACTTCAGTCATTAGCCCCGCTTCTTCTTTTTCTTCTTTCCAGCAGCTTTTTGTCTTGGCTTCGGTGTCGCTCGCTTTCCGGAAGGTACACATTGTTCCCCTCCGGCTTCCTTATCCACCTCTTTGTTACTCCTTGGTAACACAGAATCATCCAATCCATTTCCCGGGAGTACATTTTTATCCTCCCGGTTCCCATCCTCCTTTAACATATAATCATGATGCACAACAATATTATCAACATGGTTGAGAGGTACATTTTCTTCCCTCTCAACCCCATATGAATGCACATCAAAATCACCATTATGCACAAGTAAGGGATTTGGATCAAAGAACTCACATGGTTGCAGATTTGTCAGTTCTTGATCGTGCTCAAATAAACGGTTGGCCTCAAAATGCTCTATCAATTGATCGATCTTTGCACTTCTTTCTTGAGTTTCACGCCACCGTTCATCATCATCCGCTAAAGAGTTTTGCAATTGAGCCGCCATTTCTTCAAGACACGAGAGTAAAGGATGTGATGGCTCAATGCATTGGTGTTCAATGGACCACGGATATTCGAAACTTCTAGAATCATCCCACGTATAATTCCACTGTTCCATTGTTCGGGATGATCGGAATTGCACCTATAAAATTCAAGAAAAAATGTAAATAGAGACTAGAATAACAAATATTGCACAAAATAAAATAAAATGCACATAAAAATTATATCTCACAAAAATAAAACAAAACAAAACAATTGCAAGAAAAATTTGGTTACAAATACTAATAGATCAAAGTTAAACCTAAATCCCCGGCAACGGCGCCATTTGATTGGTCATCAAAATATAGGAAATAGTAATTTAGACTCGGGATTGTCGAACCACGGGGATTGGAGGCCTAAAACCTAATTAGTAAAATGTAATCTAATTTCCTTAACACAAATAACAATTTTTAGGGTTTTTCTTCTTTTTCTAAACACACAATAATTAACAAATTAATCTAAACAAGCAAATTGAAATAATTAAACTAAAAATAAACTTAACTCACAAATATATAAAGTAAATCACAATTTAATTTAGAAAATATTCAAAGTACACAAATTAAATTAACCAAATAAAAATAGAAATTAAACAAATAGTTTCACAAAAACAATTTGAAATTAAATTGAGTTTGAGAGAAAAGAAATGCTCATTTAATTCGGTGAAGGCTCGGGAATCACGGGTGTAGAGAGCAAATTCAGATTGGGCCTGCGGGTGTCAATAACAATTTGGGCCTTGGGTTTTGACTTGGTCAAAACCCCAAGTCAAATTCAGTCAATTTCTTTCTTCTTCTTCCCTGTGCCCAGTCCGTGCTCCTTCTCTTCTCTTTTGACTTTTCAACGAAATTTTCTACTTCCTTCTATTCAGCCCGTGTTCTTCTTTGCATCAGTTCAGTTTCTTTTCTTTTTCTCCACAGCAGAGAGACGAGAGAGAGAGCTAGAGGCTCGAGACAAGGTGATAGGAGCACAAAGTGTGACGTTTTTAATGTGTTTTCCCTACTATTTCGCTATGATTTAATTGTAACTTTGCTATTTTAGCTTAGTTTCCATATTTGAGTCCAAAATAATGTATTAATGTGAACATGTGCAGAAACGAAGTCAAATGGGCTTTTTCGAGGCCCATTAAGAGGTGGGCTGCCGTGAGCCCAAGAATGAAGGCCCAAATCCATGAAGAAAGGCCCAAACCCAAGAAGGAGGCCCAAACCCAAGATGGAAGGCCCAAATCCATGAAGGAAGGCCCAGGTTCACAAAGCATGAGGAATGGCCCAAGCCCAGATTTTCGGACAATCTGCCTGTGCAGATAGGTCAACTTGCGAGGCCCATATATCTCAATTGCACCGTCAGATCTAGCTGTAATTTTGATACACGCTGCACATGGATGTCAGTTATTCCCAAATAAAATTTCTGAAGCATCCAACTGTTGAAACGTGCAGGATTCCGTTCTAAGTGCGCACTGCTCAGTGCTGTCCGTTTTTATTTCTTCCCTCTTCTTTTATTTTCAATGCTCCACTCACTCCTATATTCTTTCCTCTTCTTTCTGCCCACACCATGAGTGTTTAATTTCTTTTTGGTAAATAAATGGTTAATTGCCATATGATTCCATTTCCACCACCACTTACCATTTCTTTATCTCCCACTTAAATTCCACTTCTTTTCCCTTTCTTTGTTTATTTCTTCCATTGTCTTCTTCTTCCTCTCCATTTTACTATAAATAGGAGCCTATTTCTCTTCACCAATTTACCAATTCACACCCCAATGGGGAGGGACAAACCCTCCTCTTTCTCTTCTCCATCATATTTTCCATTCTCTAGTATTTAGGGTTCTCAAGGCTTCAAGGAGGAGGAAAGGCGGCTGCACCATCACCATCATCACCATCAATTTCGTCCATCATCATCACCACCTTGCTGCACACGGTTTGGATTACTTGCTTTCAAGGATTCAAGGTTTCGTGGTCTTCAAGTCTTCATGCTATTCCATATGGTGTAATCGACTTTTCCTTTAATTATTCTTATGAATTCCTCTTTGTTGCTTGATTATTCTTTGTATTAGTTAACATGACATGATTTATATAATTTGCAGCCTATTTATATGAGTTTATTTAGTTATTGGATCCTAATTAATTAGTTCTTCTAGTAGCTTATGTGACTCCGTTTACTTGATTCTGTTTTATAGAAAACTTTTATGTGTTTATGTTATAGGGATCGATACTTATAATATTTGCATATAATTGGAGCTAGAGTTAGGGATTACAATTCACCTAATAGTTTTGGAAACCTAATTCACGAGTAGTAAAGGCTTTGGACAAAGGTCGGTGTCAAATAAAAAGGATTGCGGACATATGGACTTTTCTATAATGGGTCGTGCACTTTAATTAACAACTCTTTTCTATGCGTTAAATGTGGTTTGATTAGCTAGCTTTCTAGACTAACATGGCATGTTTAATTGGTTAATCTAGGTGCTTTCACTTAGGTTAATTTTCGTAGAGAGGTTTTATTTGGGGAATGGTTAGCTTCTAACTTTCCACATATGTTAATTTCGGTTTCATGGCTAGGGAACTTGGTTAATTTTCGGTCCAATGATTAATAAACTTGTGTATATGTGGCTGAACTTTATATACTTTGTGTTTCATCCCATCTCATTTAATTTATTCTTTGTAGTTTAATTAATTTATTTCATTCAATTTATCTCTTAAACCCCCTTACTTTGTACATATGTATATATTTATACTTTATACATGTTAATAATAATTCTTTATTTTATTTAATTCTTTGTGACAATTTTTGTTAGGTACACCCTTTGATCTCCGTTGTGAACGATACCCTACTATGCACTATACTACTACCGATAGGGTTTTTTTAAATTGACGGTCCTTTTGAGCGTGTCAATTTTTGGCGCCGTCGACGTGGATTGAAAATATTCCTAACCTAATATTTTTTTTTTGTGAATACTGTTTATAATTTTTTGTAATTATTACTGTTTTTATTACTTGTATATAATTACTGTTTACTTTTTATTGTTTATGATTTTACTTTTTTTTTTAACTGTTCATATTACTTGTTTATATTACTTGTCTATATTACTTGTGACTAGTTGTTGTTATTACTTGTTTTTAATACTTGTTCATATTTTGTTACACTTAGTAATTTATTTAGGTGTTCTGAGTATAGTTGATTATTTTTTGTTGTTGTAAGTTGTAACTTGAACGGAATAGGTAAGGTCCTTTTATTAATATTGGCCTAAACCCTTCATTTTTACCGTAAGGTTATTTGAGGTTGAGGGCGGCCTTTATTAACACTTGGAGAATTGTCGAACACTTAAGTGCTTTCTCAACTGAGTAAGGGGCACATGGATGGTGTCTAGGTCGAGACCCTGGGTGACAGGTTTTGGATTCAGAGGACTATAGACTGACGTAAGTCGATAGGGGTGTAAACCTCCGTAGTCCACCAAATGAATCCTGCCCCTCGCTTATTCTCATATGATCTGGCCATTCGCCTCTGAAAACACGGAAAGTCATTTAAGTCAAGGCATTGCACCTAGGCCGTAAGTCCACCTTGAGTTACCGCTTGGAATCAACTTTCATTTTTTTTCAACTATATTCAGGCAAAGGAAAATATTTTTGTACACTTAAGTGTATTGTGTAAATAAAATTTACGTAGACATAGGAAAATTTATTCATTTTGTATAGATAATTTGTGACATATTTTTAACTTTGTAAATATTTTGTTTTTAACTTGTAAATTTTATTACTAACCTTTTTATTTTGTATAGGAAATAATCCGGGTTTATCGGAAATTCTACCACATACATCGGAGCATACGTTTAGGAAGTCAAGGCTGAAAAACCTTGAGGTTGATGTCTTGTTGGTGATTTTCGGTTTCCTCGGGAGTAAAAAGGTAAGTTTTCTTTTCCTTCTCGTTATTTATTTAAAAAAAATAAAAGAAAATAAAAAAAAATTAATTGTAAATAAAAAAAGAGTGTTTGCTTTTGTTTTATTGTTTTGTAATTATTTATTTTTACTGTTCATAATTACTGTTCCTATTTACTGTTTATTTTATTTTTGGGCTTGTTGTAGTTATTTGTTATTGGGCCTTAGGCCCATTTGTGTGATTGGTTAGGGTTTTAGGTTTCGTAAAAATAAAAAAAATAAAAAAAAATAAAAAAATTTAGCCCACGGGGCTCGTGTCATTCACGAAGCCCAAAACCCGTAACCCAAGCCCATTAGTGTGTCGGTCCTGTTCGTTTTTAGGCCCATTAGTTTAAACCCATCAATAATGGGCCGGAGATTTCTTTGGCCCAGGCCCACTTTAAAGCCCAAAAACCCGTAACCCAAGCCCATTTAAAGTGTCGGCAACCTTTGCGCGTGTTTCACACGCGTTTTCACTGTTTACTTTACGACGTTTCGTAAAGTATTAAAAAAATAAAATAAAAAAATAAAAAATTGAAAATAAAAAAAATTTGATTGGGCCGACGCACGACTTTTGCGTCGGCCGAATTGTTTAATAAACCGCGTGCGAGTCTACTGTAGACTTTACGACTTTCGTCGCCCGATCCACAATTTGCGGGTCTTCTGTCTGTGGCACGTGTGCGAGCGTGCGTCCGTTCCTTCCCTTCCCCTTCGGTTTGCGTTAGTTCCCTTAGTCATTTCACGCGATTTCCCTTAGTCTCTCTCTCTTTCTCTCGTTTTCTCTCTCGTGTTCTTCATCTATTCTTGAGTTTTCCCAGAAAACCTCCCAATTCCCAGAAGCTTTCCTCCCTCCCGAACCACAAATGGCCAAACGAGTGAATTCTTTCAGCGATTTGTTTCAGGCAGGTCCTTCAGAGAACCCAATCTTTGAAGGTCTGGCTGAAATAATTCCACCGAGCATGCTCAATAGCGCCGATGCTAGCATGCCGACCCAGCCACAACCGCAACCACAACCACTACCCCAAGCACCAATCATGGTTGCTGATCCACCTGCCGAGCCGGAAGCCGCTCCTGTTTATAGGAGACTTCCGAGGACAAAGTACACCAAAGCTCAGAGAGATGCACTGGCGGCTTTCTTTGCGGTGTATTCTCACCCCACGAAACCACAACGAGAAAGATTTGGTCCAAAAATCGGACTTGAGGAGGACCAAGTCTATTATTGGGGGTCGAGAAATAGGAAGAAATTCGGTATCCTGACGTCTGAGCAGCGTATTGCCGAGTTAGAGAGACGAAATGATCAGCTGGTGAGCAAGAACGAGGAGCTTCAACTGCATAATCAACGACTCGTCGATGCTCTCCACAGCGGCATCTGTCCCAATTGCGGAGGTCCTGTTCCGCACTCAGATGTGCCACGGCGAAGGCTCGAAGTTGTTCCTCCACAACAAGAGCCTATTCTTGAGTTGTCCGATGATTCGATCGACATGGACCACTTAAGACGGGATGTGCGGAGCCTCATGCCTACCCTTGTCGAGTGCCCATCCATACCTTTGCCATCTGACACCCTTCCCGGACCTGCTCATGATCTCGTCGGAGTCCACACCGACTTGATCTCGGATATCGCCCGCAAGGCCAAAGACGAGCTCCTGCTCATGGCCACTGCCGGTTTTCCTCTATGGATTTCTTCACCGATTCCCGACACGTCTATTCATCCCGAGACTCTTCATAGGGCCGAGTACTTGCGAGTGTTTCAACGAGCTGAACCTGCTCCGTACTTCAAAGCCGAATCGTCGAGACACTCGGCAACCATTCACCTTTATCCGACCACCATCGTTCAGATCTTAATGGATGTTGGTCGATGGTTGCCAGTCTTCTGTAGCATGATTACAAACGCCAAGACGTTGGAGATCCTATCCTCCAGCAACGAAGAAGGCTACGAGGAGCAGAAGCAGGTGATGTCGGCCGAGTTTCTGGTGCCATCTCACCTCGTTTCAACGCGTGAAGTCCAGTTTGTTCGGTATTCTCACCAACAACTGGATGGAAGTTGGGTCGTTGTGGATGTCTCCGTGGATGAATTGCGTTCAAATCCAAAGCCTTCCGTGAGATCGATTTGCCGAAAACGCCCCTCCGGATGCCTGATACGTGATCTTCATAATGGATCTTCCTTGGTCACTTGGGTGGAGCACGTGGATGTACGCGAAAAGGAGATGAAGGCCAGTTTCGAACCTTTTGTTCATTCAGGGTTCGCTTTTGGTGCAAAGCGTTGGATCTCAACTCTCCAACGACAAGCCGAGCGCTACATGTGCGCCACAGTATCCACACTTCACCCGGTGACTCTATCATTTCTCCTGAAGGAAGGAGAGGACTTGCGGAAATGGCAAAACAGATGACAATCTGTTTCTTCAACGACATCAGCAACTCCACGTACCATCACTGGACTTGTTCGAACCGAACAAGAGACACTCGAATGGAGGTCAGGACCAACAAGCGAAGGGGTGATCCGAGCAAGCCCCCTGGAGTCAATCGTACTGCTGGTTGTTCCGTCGTTCATCTATCTCATCACACCAGGATCTTTGAGTTTCTCAAAGATGTTCAGACAAGACCATTGTGGGATAGCATGTCGATGGACAGCTCGGTACGTGTGCTAGCAAACTTCACCATCGGTCTTGACCCGCGCAATCAGATTTCGGTGCTCGCCATAGATAGTCACAACGACTTCCTCATTCTTCAGGAGTGTTGCACCGATGCAACGGGGTCGTCTGTGATTTATGCGCCGATTAACCATTCCATTTTCCAGTGTTTGCTATCTGGAGTTCAACCGGAGCCATTTCCGCTTATGTCTTCAGGCTTCTCCATTCTGCCTAACGTATCCGGAGCTATTCTTGACGGAACACTGCTGACTATAGTGTTCCAGATCTCGGTGAAGGCTACATCAGCCAAGTCTGCCGTGGAGTCGGCAACTACCCTTGTCCAGGACACACTTCAAAGGATCAGAGCCGCAGTCAATTAAGGAGCAAACGTTGGATGCAAGGCCCTGCTAGCCTTGTTTGTGACTGTTGGTGACTTGCTTTCGGGAGGAGCTTCACGATCTTCAAGGGGGAGTATTTTCTATCTGTTTTTCATTTTTACTTAAATGTTGTGTGTTTACTTCTGTTTATGTTTTATGTTTATTTCTGTTTGTGTGTTTACTTCGGTTTATTTTTGTTTGTGTGTTTAAATTCAATAACCATGCTTGAATTTTTCATTTTCGTGAAATATCTGTCTAACATTGAGGACAATGTTTAATTCAAGTGTGGGGGGAAGGTTTATTGAAAAGAAAAAAAAATTCAAAAATTCAAAAAATTCAAAAAAATAATTTACTTGTTTTTGTTTTCTACGGTAACAATATATCGACTAAATCATACTTACTCCCTTGGTAGCGTTGAACCTACCATTGCACTTAGTAAGTCACTGTGGTCACGTATTGTTACCCTAATAAAAAAAATTGAAAAAGAAAAAAAAAATTTTTGCTTCGTTGTTTATTTATTTGTTTGTTTTCGTTTTCTACGGTAACGGTATATCGACTATATCACACTCACTCCCTTGGTAGCGTTGAACCTACCATTGCACTTAGTGAGTCCCTGTGGTCACGTATTGTTACCTACATTGAAAAATCAAAAAAATCAAAAAATCAAAAATTACAAAAATATTTGCTTCTGTTTTGTTGTTTTTGTGTGTTTTATTGTGTTTTGTGTTTTGTTCTTTCCAATTCCGATGATGAATTAAGTTTAATTGTTGTGATTAGGAGAATGTTTATTATATGTCAAGGCTTTGTGTAGTTTGCTTTGGATTTAATATGCATAACTTGTGATTGCTCGAATTTCCATGTTCACATCACCGGTGTTAATTAATTGATTGCAATCCGAGAAGCACATTTGAACATACATTGTCATGCATACCCAGAAACTGTGAGGATTTGAGCCTATTGAATATTCACATGTATGCATATTTCATACATTTACTCGTTCTTCATGTGTGCACAATTCATGAGTTTTGAACCTAGAACTTGCTCAAAGACCACTTGAAACATTTTGTTAATCTGTGATGAATTAGAAATGAGTAAGGCATTAGTTGAGCACCATGGCCAAAGTATTCACCATCCATCTAAACACGAACTTTAGGAATCCCCTTTTGAACTAAACACTCATTAGCCGTTTCTTTTGTTCACCCACACCATTTCACCGTTGTTTTATTGTGTTTGCAAGATGATGATAGTGACTTCTTGTGTTCTTATGCTTCGGCTTTTGATTTGTATGGTATTATACCAAAATGCAAGTGTGGGGGTGTATTTATTTTGTTGTATTTGTTCAAAGAAAGAAAAAAAAAACAAAAAGAAGGAATAAATTCCTCAAAGAAAAAAAAATAGAAAAGAAAGAAAAAAAAATGTCAGAAAGTGAAATTCCAAAAATAGAGTTATTGTATTGTTTTTAATTTCAATAAAAGGTTGGAGGAAAATAAGAAAGTTGTTTCGGGTTTAGCATAGGTATGAGTTTCAAAGTCGTTGACTTGTCTTGCAAACATGTGAAACATTTTTCATTTCCAGTCCCTTCATTCATCATTCACCATTTACTATTCACCATTCACCCTTTTGGCCCCCGTTTATACCCTTGAAGCCCTTATGATCTAATGATTTGTGGATTAATTGTGGAGAGTTGGTTAATGAGCAAGCTTATGGGAACGTTACTTGTGCAATTGTTATGAGAGTAAACACTTAACCCTAAACACTGAGCGGAAATATTTAGTGATCATTGTGAGCTTTAGTGGTTAATGTTGTTCAGATGTGCCTATTGGATTACTTGAAATTAATTGTACATTTGGTTTTCACACACTTCACCCGAGCATGAATGAGATGTACATGTTAAATGCTTAGCGAATTTATTAGCCTTGGTATATAATTTTTATTCTCCTGATTATAACTCTTATGAACTCGCTGAGGGTTATGGTTGGAAAAACCATTCTGTTTTGTGTTTCCTTTTCTGTTTTGTGTTGTTCTTATGTTTGCTAGAGGACTAGCAGTAGCTAAGTGTGGGGGAATTTGATAGGAGCACAAAGTGTGACGTTTTTAATGTGTTTTCCCTACTATTTCGCTATGATTTAATTGTAACTTTGCTATTTTAGCTTAGTTTCCATATTTGAGTCCAAAATAATGTATTAATGTGAACATGTGCAGAAACGAAGTCAAATGGGCTTTTTCGAGGCCCATTAAGAGGTGGGCTGCCGTGAGCCCAAGAATGAAGGCCCAAATCCATGAAGAAAGGCCCAAACCCAAGAAGGAGGCCCAAACCCAAGATGGAAGGCCCAAATCCATGAAGGAAGGCCCAGGTTCACAAAGCATGAGGAATGGCCCAAGCCCAGATTTTCGGACAATCTGCCTGTGCAGATAGGTCAACTTGCGAGGCCCATATATCTCAATTGCACCGTCAGATCTAGCTGTAATTTTGATACACGCTGCACATGGATGTCAGTTATTCCCAAATAAAATTTCAGAAGCATCCAACTGTTGAAACGTGCAGGATTCCGTTCTAAGTGCGCACTGCTCAGTGCTGTCCGTTTTTATTTCTTCCCTCTTCTTTTATTTTCAATGCTCCACTCACTCCTATATTCTTTCCTCTTCTTTCTGCCCACACCATGAGTGTTTAATTTCTTTTTGGTAAATAAATGGTTAATTGCCATATGATTCCATTTCCACCACCACTTACCATTTCTTTATCTCCCACTTAAATTCCACTTCTTTTCCCTTTCTTTGTTTATTTCTTCCATTGTCTTCTTCTTCCTCTCCATTTTACTATAAATAGGAGCCTATTTCTCTTCACCAATTTACCAATTCACACCCCAATGGGGAGGGACAAACCCTCCTCTTTCTCTTCTCCATCATATTTTCCATTCTCTAGTATTTAGGGTTCTCAAGGCTTCAAGGAGGAGGAAAGGCGGCTGCACCATCACCATCATCACCATCAATTTCGTCCATCATCATCACCACCTTGCTGCACACGGTTTGGATTACTTGCTTTCAAGGATTCAAGGTTTCGTGGTCTTCAAGTCTTCATGCTATTCCATATGGTGTAATCTGACTTTTCCTTTAATTATTCTTATGAATTCCTCTTTGTTGCTTGATTATTCTTTGTATTAGTTAACATGACATGATTTATATAATTTGCAGCCTATTTATATGAGTTTATTTAGTTATTGGATCCTAATTAGTTAGTTCTTCTAGTAGCTTATGTGACTCCGTTTACTTGATTCTGTTTTATAGAAAACTTTTATGTGTTTATGTTATAGGGATCGATACTTATAATATTTGCATATAATTGGAGCTAGAGTTAGGGATTACAATTCACCTAATAGTTTTGGAAACCTAATTCACGAGTAGTAAAGGCTTTGGACAAAGGTCGGTGTCAAATAAAAAGGATTGCGGACATATGGACTTTTCTATAATGGGTCGTGCACTTTAATTAACAACTCTTTTCTATGCGTTAAATGTGGTTTGATTAGCTAGCTTTCTAGACTAAGATGGCATGTTTAATTGGTTAATCTAGGTGCTTTCACTTAGGTTAATTTTCGTAGAGAGGTTTTATTTGGGGAATGGTTAGCTTCTAACTTTCCACATATGTTAATTTCGGTTTCATGGCTAGGGAACTTGGTTAATTTTCGGTCCAATGATTAATAAACTTGTGTATATGTGGCTGAACTTTATATACTTTGTGTTTCATCCCATCTCATTTAATTTATTCTTTGTAGTTTAATTAATTTATTTCATTCAATTTATCTCTTAAACCCCCTTACTTTGTACATATGTATATATTTATACTTTATACATGTTAATAATAATTCTTTATTTTATTTAATTCTTTGTGACAATTTTTGTTAGGTACACCCTTTGATCTCCGTTGTGAACGATACCCTACTATGCACTATACTACTACCGATAGGGTTTTTTTAAATTGACGGTCCTTTTGAGCGTGTCACAAGGCGCGGTCTGGCGGCGTTGAAGGCAAGGGATGACCGGCCGGAATTGACGCAGCAGCGGCGGGGTTGCAGCGAAGCAAGCATGGATCGACGGCGGTGATGCGTTGTGGCTTGGACTGGTGCTCACGGTGATTGAACGGCGATCCGGGGAATGGGTCGCCGGCTAAGAGAATGCAGCAGAGGACCCGACGGCGCTGGATATGGTGATGCCGGCGGTGCAGCGGCGAAGGCACGGGAAGGCGATGGCGAAGACAACAACGACGCCGGCAGTTTTGTGGTCTGGGTTGGTGGCGGCGTCGACAAAGATGGCAGCGGCGACGATTGAGCAGCGACGAGATTGATGAAAGGACCGGTGATGGCTGGGCTTCACGGCTGAGGCTTGGAGAGTTTCGATCGGCGACGGCAGAGGAGCTGGGAAAGCACGGGCCGGAGTGATGGTGATTTGATTAATTGATTGCAGTGGGTTGTTGATGATGTTTCTGAATTGCAGGTTAATTAAAGAAGAGGGGGAGATTGATTGCTGATGATTTGATTGGCAGAGTGACTCGTGAACAGGTACAGTGGTGATGGAGAGGAAAGATGATTATGGGTGTAGAGAGAGATAGATATGGTGCGAGAGAAGAAAAGAAAGAAGAAAGAAAGAGAGAAGAAGAAAAAGAAGAAGAAGAAGAAAGGATCCCGAAGAGGAGGGGAGGAAGAAGAGATGAGCCCTTGCCACGGCTTGGAGACGAAACAGAGCAGAACCTCCTATATAAAGAGAAGGAATGGAACACGACAGAGAGTGAGGGTGGAAGAAAACAGCTCAAAAGGTGATTTCAAATTCAAAGAAAAGCTGTGGAATTTGAATGATTTTGGTGGAAGATTAGCTGGAGAAAATGGAGGAGATTGCCGGCCATGTGGAAGAGTGAACTGAAATTGTTCAAATGACAATTTGAATAAAAGGAGTAAAGCACTGCAGACAAACAACAAAATAAACAAATCAAAACAAAAGAAAAATAAAAGAAATGAAACAAATGAATTAAATTAAATAATTATAAAATAAATACTAAAATAAAAATAAATAAGAATAAATATAAAATATAAACAAGGGAAAATAAGATGGAGATTTAAAATGGGTTTCGACACCGCGTGTGGTGGTTGCGCCTCCGTGAGTGGTGGTTCGCCGGCAAAATTGCCGGGATTTGGAACGGTTTCCAAAATCTTCGTACAATGTGATATTCCACTTCCGAATGATGACCGGTGTCATCCGATAATCGAAAAGTCACGGTTGACTTTCCGAAATTGCGCTGTAAATCTCCAAAATTCACCTTTTATGTGTAAATTAGCATTTTTCACATATTTTCCCTGAAAACACGAAAACAAACATTAAACCGACAAATAAGCTTTCAGAATAGCATCCATCCAAATATTTAGAGCACTTTGTGAACGTATTTTACGTTCACATCAGTTGCCGAGTGTCTCGACGATTCGGATTTGAAGTACGGAGCAGGTTCAGCTCGTTGAAACACTCGCAAGTACTCGGCCCTACGAAGAGTCTCAGGATGAATAGACGTGTCGGGAGTCGGTGAAGTTATCCACAAAGGAAATCCGGCAGTGGCCATGAGCATGAGCTCGTCTTTGGCCTTGCGAGCGATATCCGAGATCAAGTCGGTCTGGACTCCGACAAGATCATGAGCAGGTCCGGGAAGGGTGTCAGATGGCAAAGGTATGGATGGGCGCTCGACTAGGGTTGGCATGAGGCTCCGCACATCCCGTCTCAAGTGGTCCATGTCGATGGAATCATCGGACAACTCGAGAAGAGGCTCTTGTTGTGGAGGAACAACTTCGAGCCTTCACCTTAGCACATCTGAGTGCGGAACAGGACCTCCGCAATTGGGACAGATGCCGCTGTGGAGAGCATCGACGAGTCGTTGATTCTGCATTTGAAGCTCCTCGTTCTTGCTCACCAGCTGATCGTTTCTTCGCTCTAACTCGGCAATACGTTGCTCAGACGTCAGGATACCGAATTTCTTCCTATTTCTCGACCCCCAATAATAGACTTGGTCCTCTTCTAGTCCGATTTTTGGACCAAATCTTTCTCGTTGTGGTTTCGTGGGGTGAGAATACACCGCAAAGAAGGCCGCCAGTGCTTCTCTCTGAGCTTTGGTGTACTTTGTCCTCGGAAGTCTCCTATAGACAGGAGCGGCTTCCGGCTCGGCAGGTGGATCAGCAACCATGATTGGTGCTTGGGGTAGTGGTTGTGGCTCGGTCGGCATGCTAGCATCGGCGCTATTGAGCATGCTCGGTGGAATTATTTCAGCCAAGCCTTCAAAGATTGGATTCTCTGAAGGACCTGCCTGAAACAAATCGCTGAAAGAATTAACTCTTTTGGCCATTTTTGGGTTGGGAAGGAGGAAAGCTTTTGGGATTTGGGAGAACACGAAGAACACTTAGAACACGAAGAACACTTATAAGTGTGGGGGAATTTCTGGAAAAAATGACTAAGAACACGAAGAACACGAAGAACACTTAGAGAAAAACGAGAGGAGATGAGAGAGAATGAGAGATAGAGACTAAGGGAAACGCGAAATGACCTAAGGGAACTAACGCAAACCGAAGGGGAAGGGAACGGAATGGACGGACGCGTGTCCAAAGTCGAAGACAAAGATCCGTAAATCACGGATCGAGCGACGAAAGTCGCAAAGGAAATAGTGGAACGCGCGCACGATTTATTAAACAATTCGGCCGACGCAAAAGTCGTGCGTCGGCCCAATCAAATTTTTTTGATTTTCAATTTTTTATTTTTTATTTATTTTTTTAATACTTTACGAAAAGTCGTAAAGTGAACAGTGAAAACGCGTAGCACACGCGCTTGCCGATACTTTAAACGGGCCTGGGCCATCGAAATGGTTTGGGCCTTAAAGTGGCCCTGGGCCAAAGAAATCTCCGGCCCATTATTGGTGGGCTTAAACTAATGGGCCTAAAAACGAACAGGCCCGACACACTAATGGGCTTGGGTTACGGGTTTTGGGCTTCGTGAATGACACGAGCCCAATGGGCTAAATTTTATTTTTATTTTTATTTTTATTTTTTATTTTTTTCTTTTCGAAACCTAAAACCCTAACCAATCACACAAACAAATGGGCTTACGGCCCAATAACAAACTAACTATCAAACAAGCCCAAAATAAATAGTAATTATAAACAGTAAAAATAAATAATTACAAAACAATAAAACAAAAACAAACACTCTTTTTTTTTTTATTTACAATTAATTTTTTTTTTATTATTATTTTTTTATATTATTTTTTAAAATAAATAACGAGAGTGAAAAGAAAACTTACCTTTTTACTCCCGAGGAAACCGAAAATCACCAACAAGACATCAACCT
This sequence comes from Rubus idaeus, assembly GCA_030142095.1. NCBI lineage: Eukaryota > Viridiplantae > Streptophyta > Magnoliopsida > Rosales > Rosaceae > Rubus > Rubus idaeus. Next base: position 21,969,340 of record CM057965.1, read on the forward strand.
CAAGGTTTTTCAACCTTGACTTCCTAAACGTATGCTCCGATGTATGTGGTAGAATTTCCGATAAACCCGGATTATTTCCTATAAAAAATAAAAAGGTTAGTAATAAAATTTACAAGTTAAAAACAAAATATTTACAAAGTTAAAAATATGTCACAAATTATCTATACAAAATGAATAAATTTTCCTATGTCTACGTAAATTTTATTTACACAATACACTTAAGTGTACAAAAATATTTTCCTTTGCCTTAATATAGTTGAAAAAAAATGAAAGTTGATTCCAAGCGGTAACTCAAGGTGGACGTACGGCCTAGGTGCAATGCCTTGACTTAAATGACTTTCCGTGTTTTCAGAGGCGAATGGCCAGATCATATGAGAATAAGCGAGGGGCAGGATTCATTTGGTGGACTACGGAGGCTTACACCCCTATCGACTTACGTCAGTCTATAGTCCTCTGAATCCAAAACCTGTCACCCAGGGTCTCGACCTAGACACCATCCATGTGCCCCTTACTCAGTTGAGAAAGCACTTAAGTGTTCGACAATTCTCCAAGTGTTAATAAAGGCCGCCCTCAACCTCAAATAACCTTACGGTAAAAATGAAGGGTTTAGGCCAATATTAATAAAAGGACCTTACCTATTCCGTTCAAGTTACAACTCACAACAACAAAAAATAATCAACTATATAAAAGACACCTAAATAAATTACTAAGTATAACAAAATATCAACAAGTATAAACAAATATTATTCACAAATATTCACAATAAAATAACATAATATTAGTTAGGAATTTTCAATCCCCGTCGACGGCGCCAAAAATTGACACGCCCAAAATGAGCATCAATTTAAAAAAACCCTATCGGTAGTAGTATAGTGCATAGTAGGGTATCGTTCACAACGGAGATCAAAGGGTGTACCTAACAAAAATTATCACAAAGAATTAAATAAAATAAAGAATTATTATTAACAAGTATAAAGAATATATATATATGTACAAAGTAAAAAGGGGGTTAAAGAAATAAATTGAATGAAATAAATAAATTAAATTACAAATAATAAATTAAATGAGATGGGATGAAACACAAAGTATATAAAGTTCAGCCACATATACACAAGTTTATTAATCATTGGACCGAAAATTAACCAAGTTCCCTAGCCATGAAACCGAAATTAACATATGTGGAAAGTTAGAAGCTAACCATTCCCCAAATAAAACATCTCTACGAAAATTAATCTAAGTGAAAGCACCTAGATTAACCAATTAAACATGCCATCTTAGTCTAGAAAGCTAGCTAATCAAACCATATTTAACGCATAGAAAAGAGTTGTTAATTAAAGTGCACGACCCATTATAGAAAAGTCCATATGTCCGCAATCCTTTTTATTTGACACCGACCTTTGTCCAAAGCCTTTACTACTCGTGAATTAGGTTTCCAAAACTATTAGGTGAATTGTAATCCCTAACTCTAGCTCCAATTATATGCAAATATTATAAGTATCGATCCCTATAACATAAACACATAAAAGTTTTCTATAATTCAGAATCAAGTAAACAGAGTCACATAAGCTACTAGAAGAACTAATTAATTAGGATCCAATAACTAAATAAACTCATATAAATAGGCTGAAAATTATATAAATCATGTCATGTTAACTAATACAAAGAATAATCAAGCAACAAAGAGGAACTCAAAAAGAGTAATTAAAGAATAAGTTGAAGTACACCATATGGAATAGCATGAAGACTTGAAGACCACGAAACCTTGAATCCTTGAAAGCAAGTAATCCAAACCGTGTGCAGCAAGGTGGTGATAATGATGGACGAAATTGATGGTGATGATGGTGATGGTGCAGCCGCCTTTCCTCCTCCTTGAAGCCTTGAGAACCCTAAATACTAGAGAATGGAAAATATGATGTGAGAGGGAGAAGAGAAAGAGGAGGGTTTGTCCCTCCCCATTGGGGTGTGTATTGGTGAATTGGTGAAGAGAAATAGGCTCCTATTTATAGGAAAATGGAGAGGAAGAAGAAGACAATGGAAGAAATAAACAAAGAAAGGGAAAAGAAGTGGAATGTGAATGGGAGATAAAGAAATGGTAAGTGGTGGTGGAAATGGAATCATATGGCAATTAACCATTTATTTACCAAAAAGAAATTAAACACTAATGGTGTGGGCAGAAAGAAGAGGAAATAATATAGGGGTGAGTGGAGCATTGAAAATAAAAGAAGAGGAAAGAAATAAAAACGGACAGCACTGAGCAGTGCGCACTTAGAACGGAATACTGCACGTTTCAACGGTTGGATGCTTCTGAAAGTTTATTTGGGAATAACTGACATCCATGTGCAGGGTGTATCAAAATTACAGCTAGATCTGACGGTGCAATTGAGAGATATGGGCCTCGCAAGTTGACCTATCTGCACAGGCAGATTGTCCGAAAATCTGGGCTTGGGCCTTTCCTCATGCTTTGTGAACTTGGGCCTTCCTTCATGGATTTGGGCCTTCCATCTTGGGCTTGGGCCTCCTTCTTGGGTTTGGGCCTCCTTCTTGGGCCTGGGCCTCCTTCTTGGGCCTCGCAAAAGCCCATTAGTACATCATTTTGGACTCAAATATGGAAACTAAGCTAAAATAGCAAAGTTACAATTAAATCATAGCCCAATAGTAGGGAAAACACATTAAAAACGTCACACTTTGTGCTCCTATCAGTCCGACGATTCCATCGACATGGACCACTTGAGACGGGATGTGCGGAGCCTCATGCCTACACTTGTCGAGCGCCCATCCGTACCTTTGCCATCTGACACCCTTCCCGGACCTGCTCATGATCTTGTCGGAGTCCACACCGACTTGATCTCGGATATCGCCCGCAAGGCCAAAGACGAGCTCCTGCTCATGACCACTGCTGGATTTCCTTTGTGGATATTATCACCGACTCCCGACACGTCTATTCATCCCGAGACTCTTAATAGGGCCGAGTACTTGCGAGTGTTTCAACGAGCTGAACCTGCTCCGTACTTCAAAGCCGAATCGTCGAGACACTCGGCAACCATCCATCTTTATCCAACCACCATCGTTCAGATCTTAATGGATGTTGGTCGATGGTTGCCCGTCTTCTGTAGCATGATCACAAACGCCAAAACGTTGGAGATCTTATCGTCCAGCAACGAAGAAGGCTACGAGGAGCAGAAGCAAGTGATGTCGGCCGAGTTTCTGGTGCCATCTCACCTCGTTTCAACTCGTGAAGTCCAGTTTGTTAGGTACTCCCACCTACAACTGGATGGAAGTTGGGTCGTCGTGGATGTCTCCGTGGATGAACTGCGTTCAAATCCAAAGCCTTCCGTGAGATCTATATGACGAAAACGCCCCTCCGGATGCCTGATACGTGATTTGCATAATGGATCTTCCATAGTCACTTGGGTGGAGCACGTGGATGTACGCTGATGTGAACGTAAAATACGTTCACAAAGTGCCTTTAATTACTGGATTTTGCTATTCTGAAAGCTTAATTGTCTGTTTAATGTTTGTTTTCGTGTTTTTAGGGAAAATACCAGGAAAATGTTTATCTGCACAAAATAGGTGAATTTGGAGGTTTTCAGCGTAATTCGAAAAGTCAACCGTGACTTTCATATATGTGGAATTAAATACTGTACGAAGATTTCGGAAACCGTTCCGAATCCCGGCAATTTTGTCGGTGAACCACCACATACGGAGGCGCAACCACCACACGCGATGGTGGAACACAAAGCTAACCACCATCTTATTTTCTCTATTAATTATTCTTTTATATATTTATTTTATTTAAATTCTTTTATTATTATTTCTTTATATTTCTTTTGTTTTATTATTTTACTTTTTCTTTTCTTCGTTTTCTTTTGTTTTTCTGTTTGCAGCAGCTACATGCCTACATGTTACCACCGATTTCTCTCTTGGCTTTTCTCCAGTTGTGAGCTGTTCCACTTCAATCACCGAGCACACCATCTACAGTCCATTCCTCCTTCACATGTTCACGATTTTTCTCTCCATTGATTCCTTCCACTCAGCCTCCCACTCCCTCTAACATCTTCTCCTTTCCAGATTACTCATCCATCACCAATCCACTGCCGCAAGTACTACGGAGCATCTACAGCTCACTCCTCCATTGCAGCATCTCTGCTCCTTGGCTGCTTCTTCCCCTTCCCTTCTCTATTTAAGAGAGCCCCTGCAACCATTTCATTCACAAACCCATCTTCCATCATCGATCAAAACCATGGCTTCTCCTGCAACCAAATCCATCATAAGCCAAGCTCAGCCACCGTGCCTCTTCTCTGGGAACCCAACGCCACCACCACCATGGCAACCTTCTCTGTCTTTCAATTCTCAAATTACCTGCAATTTAAATCAATCATTTTCTAATATTCTTGTTTTTCTTTTGCAGGTACCATCGCAGCAGCCCATCACGTAGAACCCAGGCCCGCGCCTCTCTCCAATCGATGCCACTTCTCTGCCAATTAATAAACTACCGTGGTTCTTCCTATCGCCGCCGGCGTTGCCCTCGAACTGCCATGAATCACCTGCAAAGCCCATCAATTTCCACGAGCCCAGTCCATCACCGGTCCTCCTTTGCTGCTGTCCCTCGCTGTTCCCGGCGTCTTGTTCGCCGCAAGCCTCCTCCGTCGCAGCTCATTCACCGGATCCTCTCACCATCTCACCGCTGTAATTTCAAGGCCCATACGCCGTCGATCTCACGGTCCAGCCACCAATCCCGTGACCACCGCGCCTCGCGCCCGGCGGTCGCCATCTCGCGCCCCTGCGCTGTTCGACGCCGTCGTGAAGTCCAGTTCCTGCCGGCGTCGTTCCCGGCGTCGCCGCTGCTCACTCTCTCTCTCCGCCGGCCGCTGCTGCTGTTGACGCCGACGACGTCGCCGTGATGCCCGGCCGCAGCTCCGCTCTCCTCTGCTGTGTTCAGAAATTCGCGAAAGTTGAAATGAAGAAGAAATGGAACTGCAATTTCTAATGCCGACATGGCTTGATTGGTTGAAAAGTCAACCAAGGCCAATTGCTTGGGCTTGACCGGAAGAAGAAGAAAGTTGGGCTTTTGACCAACTAAAAGCCCAAAGAAAAAGCCCAAGGCCCAATTTGATCTCAACACCCGCCACATCCAAATTGTCCGATTTTAATAGCTGATTCTGCCACCTTCGCCTGCCAGACAGTGTCCATTTTCATGGACACAACAATAACATTTTTCCCAAACTCGTTTATTTATTATAATTTATTTTTGTTTAATTAACTATTCGTGAATAATTTTGGGAAATGTTATTGTGTAAATATTTGTTTATTTTCTATTTTTGCATAATAATTGTGATTTGATTTTTCTAAGTTGTGATAGGAGCACAAAGTGTGACGTTTTTAATGTGTTTTCCCTACTATTTGGCTATGATTTAATTGTAACTTTGCTATTTTAGCTTAGTTTCCATATTTGAGTCCAAAATGATGTATTAATGTGAACATGTGCAGAAACGAAGTCTAATGGGCTTTTGCGAGGCCCATTAAGAGGTGGTCTGCCATGAGGCCCAAGAAGGGGGCCCAAGCCCATGAAGGAGGCCCAAATCCAGGAAGGAAGGCCCAGGTTCACAAGGCATGAGGAAAGGCCCAAGCCCAGATTTTCGGACATTCTGCCTATGCAGATCAGTCAACTTGCGAAGCCCATATCTCTCAATTTCACCGTCAGATCTAGCTGTAATTTTGATACACGCTGCATGTGGATGTTAGCTGCTCCCAAATAAAATTTCAGAATCATCCAACCGGTGGAACGTCCATTATGCCGCTCTAAGTGAGCACTGCTCAGTGCTGTCTGCTTTTTATTTCTTTCCTCTTCTTTTATTTTCAATGCTCCACTCACCCCTATATTCTTTCCTCTTATTTCTGCCCACAATATTAGTGTTTGATTTCTTTTACCTAAATAAATGGTTCATTGCCATATGACTACCTTTCCACCATTCCACTTACCATTTCTTTTCTACCACTCACATTCTACTTCTCTTCCCTTTCTTTCTTTATTTCTTTCATTGTCTTCTTCTTCCTCTCCATTCTCCTATAAATAGCAGCTTCATTCTTCTCTTCAAACACACCCCAATGGGGAGGGACAAACCCTCCTCTTTCTCTTCTCCATCTCACATCATATTTTCCATTCTCTAGTATTTAGGGTTTTCAAGTCTTCAAGGAGGAGGGGAGCTGTTTACACCATTACCACCAGCCATCAACCATCATCACCACCATCATCAACACCTTGGGAATCTCGGCTTTTGAGTTACTCGCGTGAGGATTTAAGAGTTTGTGATCTTCGAGTTCTTCCTACTTTCCATATGGTGTACTTCAACTTATTCTTTAATTACTCTTTTCGAGTTCCTCTTTGTTGCTTGATTATTCTTTGTATTAGTTAACATGACATGATTTATATAATTTTCAGCCTATATTTATGAGTTTATTTGATTGTTAGATCCTAACTAATTAGTTCTTCTAGCAGCTTATGTGACTCCGTTTATTTGATGCGGTTTTATTGAATCTTTTATGTGTTCTTGTTTTAAGGTTCGAAACTTAAGATGATTGCATGTAATTGGTGCTAGAATTAGGGTTTTAATTCTAATTCACAAGTAGTAAAGGCTTATCAAACGGGTCGGAATCAAAATAAGAAGGATCGCGGATAGACGAGCGTTCGCTAGGTCGCGCACTTTAATTAACAACTCTTCTCCTATGCGTTAGATATGTTATTGATTGATCACCTTTGCATGTTTAATTGTTTAATCTAGATGAGCGTTCACTAGGTTAATTTTCATAGAAGAGGTTTTATTTGGGGAATGATAACCCGTGTGGGCATTCCACATATGTTAGTTTCGGTTTCATGGCTAGGGAACTTGGTTAATTTTCGGTCTAATGATTGGTAAACTTGTGTATATGTGGCTGAACTTTATATACTTTGTGTTTCATCATCATATTTTATTTATTCTTTGTAATTTAATTAATTTATTTCATTCAATTTATCTCTCAATTCCCCTTTTTACTTTGTACATATGTATATATTTATACTTTATACTTGTTAATAATAATTCTTTATTTTATTTAATTCTTTGTGACATTTTTTGTTAGGTACACCCTTTGATCTCCGTTGTGAACGATACCCTACTTACACTATACTACCGATAGGGATTTTTTTAAATTGAGGCTCATTTTGGGCGTGTCACATGGCGCTGTACTAATGCCTTAATCATCTCTAATTCATCACAGATTAATAAAACGTTTCAAGTGGTCTTTGTGCAAGTTCTAGGTTCAAAACTCATGAATTGTGCACACATGAAGAACGAGTAAATGTATGAATGATGCATACATGTGAATATTCAATAGCTCAAGTCCTCACATTTTCTGGGTATGCATGACAATGTATGTTCAAATGTGCTTCTCAGATTGCAATCAATTAATCGAAACAGGTTATGTGAGCATGAAATTCGAGCAATCATAAGTTATGCAAATTAAATTCAAAGCAAACTACACAAAGCCTTAGCATATAATCCACATTCTCAAAATCATAACAATTTAAACTCAATTCATCATCGGAATTGGAAAGAACAAAGCACAAAACAAACAATAATACACAAAACAGAAGCAAATATTTTTGTCATTTTTGATTTTTTGATTTTTTTGATTATATATATTTTTTGATATAGCTCAAATAAACAAACAAACACTTTCTAAGACTCGATAGCTCCAAAGCCGGTGCGAAACAAACGAGCTTACAAAAATATTTGTTTTTTTTTTTTTCAATTTTTTTTTTATTAGGGTAACAATACGTGACCACAGTGACTTACTTAGTGCAATGGTAGGTTCAACGCTACCAAGGGAGTAAGTATGATTTAGTCGATATATTGTTACCGTAGAAAACAAAAACAAGTAAATTATTTTTTTGAATTTTTTCAATTTTTCAAATTTTTCTTTTCTTTTTAATAAACCTTCCCCCCACACTTGAATCAAACATTGTCCTCAATGTTAGACAGATATTTCACGAAAATGAATAATTCAAGCATGATTATTGAATTTAAACACACAAACAGAAATAAACACACAAACATGAATAAACAGAAGTAAACACACAAACTGAAATAAACACACAACGGTTAAATAAATGAAAAGGGAAACAGAAAGACTCCCCTTTGAAGATCATTAAGCTCCTCCCGAAGCAAGTCACCAACAGTCACAAACAAGGCTAGCAGGGCCTTGCATCCAACGTTTGCTCCTTAGTTGATGATTTGCTCGATTTTTACCTACGTCATTAATTATTACCTAAATTCCTAACAATTGTCGCTGTAAAGTATAATGGGAAATAAAGGTTTTTCCCACAGAAGATTGTTATATTTACTTTTCAATGTCACAATAAATTAAATTAAATAAAGAATTATATTAACAAGTATAAAGAATAAAGAATATATATATATACAAAATTAAATAAACTATACAGTATTGTTTCTATTTACAAAAATATACATTATATACAAAAGTATTTTTGGGGGTTTTTGAGATTTTTGAAAACAATTAAAGGAAATATTTTTGGATTTTTATTATTTTTGAAAACAAGAAAAACACACACAAATATTGTTTTGAAGATTAACCAACTCTCTAGCCATGAATCCGAAATTAACATATGTAAGATGCTGGACCACCATACATCTCTCAAATAAAACTTTCCCTAACAATTAACTCCGAGACCACTCTGTCAGCTAATCAATAGAAAAAGAGTTGCTAATTCAAGTGCACGACCTAGCGGGACCGCCCAACTATCCGTGATCCTTATTATTAAGTTTCAACATTAAAGATAAAACCAAACAAACAAAATTCACATAAGCTGCTAGAAAAATCAATTAACTTCAATCCAACAATTATTACACAAAATAGAAAATAAACAAACAATAACATTTCCCAAAATTATTCACGAATAGTTAATTAAACAAAAATAAATTATAATAAATAAACGAAGTTTGGGAAAAATGTTACTGTTGTGTCCATGAAAATGGACACTGTCTGGCAGGCGAAGGTGGCAGACTCAGCTATTAAAAACGGACAATTACGGCATTTGGATGTGGCGGGTGCAGAGAGCAAATTTGGATTGGACCATGGGACTTGGGCTTGCTGCAATGGGCTTTGGCCCAATTAATTTCCTGTTTTCATCTTGGCCGGCCCAAGCCCAATTGATTCTCCCTTTGACTTTTCAACAGCTCCAATGCCAAGTCAGCATTGTGTTCTTCATCTCCTTCACGAATTTCATTTCTGGTTTCTTTCTCTGTTTTCATTTTCATTCTCCTTGTTCTTCACAACAGAGACGGAGAGAGAGGCAAGGAGAGCTGCGGTGAAGCTCGTAGCGCCGGCGGAGCTAGATTCTTGCGGCATGGACAAGAAACGGCGACGACGGCCTTGGATCGAAGATGGTCCGGCGAAGTGGCGCACGGGATTTCCGGGGGCAGCGGCGGCCCGGGATTTCTGGGCAGCAGCGGCCGGGTTCGTGGCAAGAGGATGGCGGCGCTAGGAAGACGGCGGGTAGCAGCGGCGAGAGAGAGAAGGCAGCTCGACGGCGCCGGCCGGAATTACGACGGCGAGAGAGCATCGACGGGATGGCGAACAGCGACGGCGTCGAGATTACCGGGCTTTGGGAGCACGGGATCTGCTAGCTGCTGCCGCTCGAGGAGGGGACGCAGCGTCGTGGAGCCGAGAAGCACGGGGACGGCGTAAGGGACGCCGCGGAGAAGGAAAACGCCGACGGTGGCTGTTCCGGGCGATGGGCTTGGTTGGTGATTGGAAATCTGGCGACGGGATTGACGCCGGCAGAGGACAACAATTCCGAGCCGGGCATTGCGGTGCCATGGCCGGGCTTGACGTGCAGAGCTTCCAAACTTGCAAAAACAAGAACAAAGATAATTAGATTGTGAGATTGGTGAATTGTGCTTGCAGGTGTGCTTCCTTAAATAGAGAAGGAAAAGCAGAAGCAACAGCCAACGCAGAGGAAGTAGTGGAAGGAAATGGAGCTCAATGGCAGTGAGTGAATGAGCTGGAGATGCTCTGTAGTGGTGGTGGTTGGTATCGTGGAATGGTGATTGAGCTGAACATGGAATTTCAGCTAGAATGGAATCATGAATGGAGAAGCTGCCAGGAATTTAATTGAGGCCATGTGAGGGAGTGGAGGAGGTTGAGCTGGGGAAGTGGGCGGCTGGAGAAAAATCCAAGGAAATGGATCGCTGGTAACATGGTGGCTGCAAACACAGAAAATTAAACAAAACTAAACAAATAAAATAAAAGAAATTAAATGAAATAAAACAAAAGAAAAATAAAATAAATACTAAATAAATACTAAAATAGAAATAAAAATAAATATAAAAATAAACATAAAATATAAGCAAGGGAAAATAAAATGGAGATTTAAAATATGTTTCACCACCGCGTGTGGTGGTTTCGCCGACAATTGTCGGGATTCGGAACGGTTCCCGAAATCTTCGTACAATATTTTATTCCACATGTGAAAGTCACGGTTGACTTTCCGATTAACGCTGAAAACCTCCAAAATGCACCTATTCTGTGCACATTAACATTTTCCTGGTATTTTCCCTAAAAACACGAAAACAAACATTAAACAGACAATTAAGCTTTCGGAATAGCAAAATCCAGTAATTAAAGGCACTTTGTGAACGTATTTTACGTTCACATCACACCCCTACACTTGAACTATTGCTAGTCCTCTAGCAAACACAGAACAAAACAACACAAAACAGAAAGGGAAACACAAAACAGACGGTCTTTCCAACCATAATCCTCAGCGAGTTCGAAAAAATTATAATCAAGAGAATAAAAATTATATACTAAGGTTAAAGAATTTGCTAAGCATTTAATATGTACATCGCATTTATGCTCGGGTGAAGTGTGTGAAAACCAAGTGTACAATTAATTTCAAACAATCCAATAGGCACAGATGAACAACATTAACCACTAAACCTCACAAGATTCACTAAATATTTCCGCTCAGTGTTTAGGGTTAAGTGTTTACTCTCAAAACAATTACACAAGTAGTGTTCCCATATGCTTGCTCATTAACCGACTCTCTACAATTAATCCACAAATCATCAGATCATATGGACTTTTTAGGTGAAACAGGGACAAAATGATGAATGGTAAATGGTGAATGGTAAATGAAGTGAAAGGACTCGAAATGAAAAATGTTTTACATGTTTGCAAGACAAATCAACGACTTTGAAACTCATACCTATGCTATACCCGAAACAACTTTCTTATTTTCCTCCATCCTTTTATTGAAATTAAAACAATACAAGAAAATAACTCTATTTTTGGAATTTCTCTTTCTTTTCTTTTTTTTTTCTTTTTTTTTTTTTCTATTTTTTTTTTCTTTGAACAAATACAACAAAATAAATACACCCCCGCACTTGCCTTTTGGTATATACCATACAAATCCGAAGCATAAGAACATAAGAAGTCACTATCATCGTCTTGCAAACATAAATAAAACAAGGGTGAATGGTGTGGGAGAACAAAAGAAACGGCTAATGAGTAATCAGTTCAAAAGTGGATTCCTAAAGTTCGTGTTTAGATGGATGGTGAATATTTTGGCCATGGTGCTCAACTAATGCCTTACTCATTTCTAATTCATTACAGATTAACAAAATGTTTTAAGCGGTCTCTGAGCAAGTTCTAGGTTCAAAAACTCATGAATTGTGCACACATGAAGAACGAGTAAATGTATGAAATATGCATACATGTGAATATACAATAGGCTCAAATCCTCACATTTTCTGGGTATGCATGACAATGTATGTTCAAATGTGCTTCTCGGATTGCAATCAACTAATCGAAACAGGTTATGTGAACATGAAATTTCGAGCAATCACAAGTTATGCAAATTAAATCCAAAGCAAATCACAAAGCCTTAGCATATAATCAACATTCTCAAAATCATAACAATTAAACTCAATTCATCATCGGGATTGGAAAGAAAACAACACACATAACACAAATAAAACACAAAAACACACAAACAGAAGCAAAGATTTTTGTAATTTTTGATTTTTTGTTTTTTTTGATTTTTTTAATTTACGTAACAATACGTGACCACAGTGACTTACTAAGTGCAATGGTAGGTTCAACGCTACCAAAGGAGTAAGTATGATCTAGTCGATATATTGTTACCATAGAAAACGAAAACAAGTAAATTATTTTTTTGAATTTTTCAAAATTTTCAAATTTTTTTCTTTTCTTTTTAATAAACCTTCCCCCCACACTTGAATTAAACATTGTCCTCAATGTTAGACAAATATTTCATGAAATGAGAAATTCAAGCATGGTTATTGAATTTAAACACACATACAGAAGTAAACACACAAACTGAAATAAACAGAAGTAAACACACAACATTTATACAAAGGAAACAAAAATAAACAGAAAGGTTAAAGAAAAACTCCCCCCTGAAGATCATGAAGCTCCTCCCGAAGCAAGTCACCAACAGTCACAAACAAGGCTAGCAGGGCCTTGCATCCAACGTTTGCTCCTTAGTTGACTGCGGTTCTGATCCGTTGAAGTGTGTCTTGGACAAGGGTTGTTGCCGACTCCACGGCAGACTTGGCTGATGTAGCCTTCACCGAGATCTGGAACACTATGGTCAGCAGTGTTCCGTCAAGTACAGCTCCGGATACGTTAGGCAGAATGGAGAAGCCAGAAGACATAAGCGGAAATGGCTCCGGTTGAACTCCACATAACAAACACTGGAGAATGGAATGGTTAATCGGCGCATAAATCACAGACGACCCCGTTGCATCGGTGCAACACTCCTGGAGAATGAGGAAGTCGTTGTGACTATCTATGGCGAGCACCGAGATCTGATTGCGCGGGTCAAGACCGATGCTGAAATTTGCTAGCACACGCACCGAGCTGTCCATCGACATACTATCCCACAGTGGTCTCGTCTGAACGTCTTTGAGGAACTCAAAGATCCTGGTGTGATGGGAAAGATGCACGACAGAACAACCAGCAGTACGATTGACTCCAGGGGGCTTGCTCGGATCACCCCTTCGCTTGTTGGTCCTGACCTCCATTCGAGTATCTCTTGTTCGGTTTGAACAAGTCCAGTGGTGGTACGTGGAGTTGCTGATGTCGTTGAAGAAACAGACTGTCATCTGTTTTGCCATTTGCGCAAGGCCTCTTCTTCTTTCAAGAGAAATAATCGAGTCACCGGGTGAAGTGTGGATACCTGTGGCGCACATGTAGCGCTCGGCTTGTCGTTGGAGAGTTGAAATCCAACGCTTTGCACCAAAAGCGAATCTTGAATGAACAAATGGTTCGAAACTGGCCTTCATCTCCTTCTCGCGTACATCCACGTGCTCCACCCAAGTGACCAAGGAAGAACCATTCTGAATCTCACGTATCACGCATCCGGAGGGGCGTTTTCGGCAAATCGATCTCACGGAAGGCTTCGGATTTGAACGCAATTCATCCACAGAGACATCCACGACGACCCAACTTCCATCCAGTTGTTGGTGAGAATACCGAACAAACTGGACTTCACGAGTTGAAACGAGGTGAGATGGCACTAGAAATTCGGCCGACATCACTTGCTTCTGCTCCTCGTAGCCTTTTTCATTGCTGGAGCAAAGGATCTCCAACGTCTTGGCGTTTGTGATCATGCTACAGAAGACTGGCAACCATCGACCAACATCCATTAAGATCTGAACGATGGTGGTCGAATAAAGATGGATGGTTGCCGAGTGTCTCGACGATTCGGCTTTGAAGTACGGAGCAGGTTCAGCTCGTTGAAACACTCGCAAGTACTCGGCCCTATGAAGAGTCTCGGGATGAATAGACGTGTCGGGAGTCGGTGAAGAAATCCACAAAGGAAATCCGGCAGTGGCCATGAGCAGGAGCTCGTCTTTGGCCTTGCGGGCGATATCCGAGATCAAGTCGGTGTGGACTCCGACAAGATCATGAGCAGGTCCGGGAAGGGTGTCAGATGGCAACGGTATGGATGGACGCTCGACTAGGGTAGGCATGAGGCTCCGCACATCCCGTCTCAAGTGGTCCAAATCGATCGAATCATCGGACAACTCGAGAAGAGGCTCTTGTTGTTGAGGAACAACTTCGAGCCTTCGCCGTGGCACATCTGAGTGCGGAACAGGTCCTCCGCAATTGGGACAGATGCCGCTGTGGAGAGCATCGACGAGTCGTTGATTCTGCATTTGAAGCTCCTCGTTCTTGCTCACCAGCTGATCATTTCGTCTCTCTAACTCGGCAATACGCTGCTCAGACGTAAGGATACCGAACTTCTTCCTATTTCTCGACCCCCAATAATAGACTTGGTCCTCCTCTAGTCCGATTTTCGGACCAAATCTTTCTCTTTGTGGCTTGGTGGGGTGAGAATACACCGCAAAGAAAGCCGCCAGTGCATCTCTCTGAGCTTTGGTGTACTTTGTCCTCGGAAGTCTCCTATAGACAGGAGCGGCTTCCGGCTCGGCAGGTGGATCAGCAACCAGGATTGGTGCTTGGGGTAGTGGTTGCGGTTGTCGTTGTGGCTGGGTCGGCATGCTAGCATCGGCGCTATTGAGCATGCTCGGTGGAATTATTTCAGCCAGACCTTCAAAGATTGGGTTCTCTGAAGGACCTGCCTGAAACAAATCGCTGAAAGAATTCACTCTCTTGGCCATTTGTGGTTTGGGAGGGGACGAAAGCTTCTGGGATTTGGGAGGTTTTCCGGGAAAAACTCAAGAACACGAAGAACAACGAGAGAAAACGAGAGAGAATGAGAGAGAGAGAGGGAAAAAGCGTGAAATGACCTAAGGGAACTAACGCAAACCGAAGGGGAAGGGAACGGAATGGACGGACGCGTGTCCAAAGTCGAAGACAAAGATCCGTAAATCACGGATCGAGCGACGAAAGTCGCAAAGGGAATAGTGGAACGCGCGCACGATTTATTAAACAATTCGGCCGACGCAAAAGTCGTGCGTTGGCCCAATCAAATTTTTTTGATTTTCGTTTTTTTTATTTTTTATTTTTATTTTCTATTTTTTAATACTTTACGAAAAGTCGTAAAGTGAACAGTGAAAACGCGTAGCACACGCGCTTGCCGACACTTTAAACGGGCCTGGGCCATCGAAATGGTATGGGCCTTAAAGTGGGCCTGGGCCAAAGAAATCTCCGGCCCATTATTGGTGGGCTTAACTAATGGGCCTAAAAACGAACAGGCCCGACACACTAAATGGGCTTGGGTTACGGGTTTTGGGCTTCGTGAATGACACGAGCCCAATGGGCTAAATTTTTTATTTTTTATTTTACGAAACCTAAAACCCTAACCAATCACACAAATGGGCCTAAGGCCCAATAACAAATAACTACAACAAGCCCAAAAACAAAGAATAAGAATAGTAATTATGAACAGTCAAAAGAAATAATTACCAACAGTCAAACAAAAGAAAACACTTTTTTTTTTATTTACAATTAATTTTTTTTTTTTTAAATAAATAACGAGAGTGAAAAGAAAACTTACCTTTTTACTCCCGAGGAAACCGAAAATCACCAACAAGACATCAACCTCAAGGTTTTTCAACCTTGACTTCCTAAACGTATGCTCCGATGTATGTGGTAAAATTTTCGAATAACCTGGATTATTCCCTATACAAAAATAAAAAGGTTAGTAATAAATTTACAAAATAAAAACAAAATATTTACAAAGTTAAAAATATGTCACAAATTATCTATACAGAATGAATAAATTTTCCTATGTCTACGTATATTTTATTTACACAATACACTTAAGTGTACAAAAATATTTTCCTTTGCCTTAATATAGTTGAAAAAAAATGAAAGTTGATTCCCTACTATTTGGCTATGATTTAATTGTAACTTTGCTACTTTAGCTTAGTTTCCATATTTGAGTCCAAAATGATGTATTAATGTGAACATGTGTAGAAACGAAGTCTAATGGGCTTTTGCGAGGCCCATTAAGAGGTGCGCTGCCGTGAGGCCCAACATGAAGGCCCAACATGAAGGCCCAAGATGAAGGCCCAAATCCAAGATGAAGGCCCAAGCCCAAGAAGGAAGACCCAAGCCCAAGAAGGAAGGCCCAAGTCCACAAAACATGAAGGAAAGGTCCAAGCCCATTTTCGGACAATCTGCCTGTGCAGATATGTCAACTTTGGAAGCGCATATCTCCCACTTGAACCGTTGGATCCAGCTGTATTTTGTATACACGCTGAATGTGTCTGTTAGGTATTCTGTATTCAAATTTCAGAATCATCCAACCGTCCAAACGTCCAATATTCCATTCCAAGTGCGCATAGCTCAGTGCTGTCTGCTTTCTAATTCTTTCATTTTCCTTTATTCTCAATGCTCCACTCACCCCCATATTTCCACCCATATCATCACACTATCTTTGTTGTTTTCTCTCCATATCATTAGTGCTTATCTTTTGTATTGGTTAACATGACATGATTTATATATTTTTCAGCCTATATTTATGAGTTTATTTAGTTATTGGATCCTAATTAATTAGTTCTTCTAGTAGCTTATGTGACTCCGTTTACTTGATTCTGTTTTATAGAAAACTTTTATGTGTTTATGTTATAGGGTTCGAAACTTATAATATTTGCATATAATTGGAGCTAGAGTTAGGGATTAAAATTCACCTAATAGTTTTGGAAACCTAATTCACGAGTAGTAAATGCTTTGGACAAAGGTCGGTGTCAAATAAAAAGGATTGCGGACATATGGACTTTTCTATAATGGGTCGTGCACTTTGATTAACAAATCTTCTTCTATGCGTTAAACATGGTTTGACTAGCTAGCTTTCTAGACTAAGATGGCATGTTTAATTGGTTAATCTAGGTGCTTTCACTTCGGTTAATTTTCGTAGAGATGTTTTATTTGGGGAATGGTTAGCTTCTAACTTTCCACATATGTTAATTTCGGTTTCATGGCTAGGGAACTTGGTTAATTTTCGGTCCAATGATTAATAAACTTGTGTATATGTGGCTGAACTTTATATATTTCGTGTTCCATCCCATCTTATTTAATTTATTCTTTGTAATTTAATTAATTTATTTCATTCAATTTATTTCTTAAACCCCCTTTTTACTTTGTACATATGTATATATTCTTTATACTTGTTAATAATAATTCTTTATTTTATTCAATTCTTTGTGACATTTTTTTGTTAGGTACACCCTTTGATCTCTGTTGTGAACGATACCCTACTATGCACTATACTACTACCGATAGGGTTTTTTTAAATTGATGCTCCTTTTGGGGCCTGTCAATTTTTGGCGCCGTCGACGAGGATTGAAAATTCCTAACTATTATTTTGTGAATATTTGTGAATAATATTTGTTTATACTTGTTGATATTTAGTTACACTTAGTAATTTATTTAGGGTTCTTTTATATAGTTGATTAATTTTTGTTGTTGTAAGTTGTAACTTGAACGGAAATAGGTAAGGTCCTTTTATTAATATTGGCCTAAACCCTTCATTTTTACCGTAAGGTTATTTGAGGTTGAGGGCGGCCTTTATTAACACTTGGAGAATTGTCGAACACTTAAGTGCTTTCTCAACTAAGTAAGGGGCACATGGATGGTGTCTAGGTCGAGACCCTGGGTGACAGGTTTTGGATTCAGAGGACTATAGACTTACGTAAGTCGATAGGGGTGTAAGCCTCTGTAGTCCACTAAATGAATCCTGCCCCTCGCTTATCTCTCATATGATCTGGCCATTCGCCTTCTGAAAACACGGAAAGTCATTTAAGTCAAGACATTGCACCTAGGCCGTAAGTCCACCTTGAGTTACCGCTTGGAATCAACTTTCATTTTTTTTCAACTATATTAAGGCAAAGGAAAATATTTTTGTACACTTAAGTGTATTGTGTAAATAAAATATACTTAGACATAGGAAATTTTATTCATTCATTGATAGTCATTTTGTTTTTTTTAACTTTGTAAATATTTTGTTTTTATTTTGTAAATTTTATTAATAACCTTTTTAATTTTTATAGGGAATAATCCAGGTTATTCGAAAATTTTACCACATACATCGGAGCATACGTTTAGGAAGTCAAGGTTGAAAAACCTTGAGGTTGATGTCTTGTTGGTGATTTTCGGTTTCCTCGGGAGTAAAAAGGTAAGTTTTCTTTTCACTCTCGTTATTTGTTTAAAAAAAAAATTAATTGGAAATATAAAAAAAAGAGTGTTCTTTTGTTTTACTGTTGGTAATTATTTATTTTTTCTGTTTATAATGACTGTTTTTATTATTTGTTTTGGGCTTGTTTGTTTGTTTTTTGTTATTGGGCCTTATGCCCGTTTGTGTGATTGGTTAGTGTTTTAGGTTTCGTAAAATAAAAAATAAAAATAAAAATAAAATAAAAAAAAATTTAGCCCATTGGGCTCGTGTCATTCACGAAGCCCAAAACCTGTAACCCAAGCCCATTAGTGTGTCGGGCATGTTCGTTTTTAGGCCCATTAGTTAAGCCCACCAATAATGGGCCGGATAATTCTTTGGCCCTGGCCCACTTTAAGGCCCAAACCATTCCGATCACCCAAGCCCATTTAAAGTGTCGGCAAGCGCGTGTGCTACGCGTTTTCACTGTTCACTTTACGACTTTTCGTAAAGTATTAAAAAATAAAAAATAAAAATAAAAAATGAAAATCAAAAAAATTTGATTGGGCCGACGCACGACTTTTGCGTCGGCCGAATTGTTTAATAAGTCGACGTGCGTGTTCACTATTCACTTTGCGACTTTCGTCGCTCAATCCGTGATTTACGGATATCTGTCCTTGACTTTGGACACGCGTCCGTCCGTTCGTTTCCCTTCCCTTCGGTTTGCATTAGTGCCTTAGTCATTTCACGAAATTTCCCTTAGTCTCTCTCTCTCTCTCTCGTTTTCTCTCGCTCGTTCTTCCGTGTTCTTGAGTTTTCCCAGAAAACACTCTCAATTCCCAGAAAGCTATTCTCCCATCCCAACCCGAAATGGCCAAAAGAGTTAATTCTTTCAGCGATTTGTTTCAGGCAGGTCCTTCAGAGAACCCAATCTTTGAAGGCTTGGCTGAAATAATTCCACCGAGCATGCTCAATAGCGCCGATGCTAGCATGCCGACCGAGCCACAACCGCAACCACTACCCCAAGCACCAATCCTGGTTGCTGATCCACCTGCCGAGCCGGAAGCCGCTCCTGTCTATAGGAGACTTCCGAGGACAAAATACACCAAAGCTCACAGAGAAGCACTGGCGGCTTTCTTTGCGGTGTATTCTCACCCCACGAAACCACAACGAGAAAGATTTGGTCCGAAAATCGGACTTGAGGAGGACCAGGTCTATTATTGGGGGTCGAGAAATAGGAAGAAATTCGGTATCCTGACGTCTGAGCAACGTGTCGCCGAGCTAGAGAGACGAAACGATGAGCTGGTGAGCAAGAACGAGGAGCTTCAAATGCAGAATCAACGACTCGTCGATGCTCTCCACAGCGGCATATGTCCCAATTGCGGAGGTCCTGTTCCGCACTCAGATGTGCCTAGGCGAAGGCTCGAAGTTGTTCCTCCACAACAAGAGCCTCTTCTCGAGTTGTCCGATGATTCCATCGACATGGACCACTTGAGACGGGATGTGTGATAGGAGCACAAAGTGTGACGTTTTTAATGTGTTTTCCCTACTATTTGGCTATGATTTAATTGTAACTTTGCTATTTTAGCTTAGTTTCCATATTTGAATCCAAAATGATGTATTAATGTGAACATGTGCAGAAACGAAGTCGAATGGGCTTTTGCGAGGCCCATTAAGAGGTGGTCTGCCAGGAGGCCCAAACCCAAGATGGAAGGCCCAGGTTCACAAAGCATGAGGAATGGCCCAAGCCCAGATTTTCGGACAATCTGCCTGTGCAGATAGGTCAACTTGCGAGGCCCATATCTCTCAATTGCACCGTCAGATCTAGCTATAATTTTGATACACGCTGCATGTGCGTGTTAGATATTCTGTATTAAAATTTGAGAATCATCCAACCGTTCAAACGTGCATTATGCCGCTCTAAGTGGGAATAGCTCAGTGCTGCCTGCTTTTTATTTCTTTCCTCTTCTTTTATTTTCAATGCTCCACTCACCCCTATATTCTTTCCTCTTCTTTCTGCCCACACCATTAGTGTTTAATTTCTTTTACCTAAATAAATGGTTCATTGCCATATGACTACATTTCCACCATTCCACTTACCATTTCTTTTCTACCACTCACATTCCACTTCTCTTCCTTTTCTTTCTTTATTTCTTGCATTGTCTTCTTCTTCCTCTCCATTCTCCTATAAATAGCAGCCTCATTCTTCTCTACCAATACACACCCCAATGGGGAGGGACAAACCCTCCTCTTTCTCTTCTCACATCATATTTTCCATTCTCTAATACTATGGGTTTTCAAGACTTCAAGGAGGAGGAGAAGGCGTCTACACCATCACCACCAGCCCCTATTCAACATCACCATCACCATCATCACCTTGTCTTCGCAGCTTGGATTACTTGTGGTCAAGGATTCAAGATGTGGCTTCAAGATCTTCATGCTATTCATACGGTGTATTTCGACTTAGCCTTTAAATTTATGCCTCTTTGTTACTTGATTATTCTTTGTATTAGTTAACATGACATGATTTATATAATATTCAGCCCTTGTTTATGGATTTATTTAATTGTTGGATCCTAATTAATTAGTTCTTCTAGTAGTTTATGTGACTCCGTTTATTTGATTTTGTTTTAGTAGATAACTTTTATATGTTTTTGTTTTAAGGTTGCAAACTTAAGATAATTGCATATAATTGGTGCTAGAATTAGGGTTTTAATTCTAATTCACAAGTAGTAAAGGCTTTGGAAAGAGGTCGGAATGAAATAAGAAGGATCACGGATAGATGGGTGGTCCCACTAGGTCGTGCACTTTAATTAACAACTCTTCTTTTATGCGTTGGACATGTTTTGATTAGCTACCTTTGCATGTTTGATTGGTTAATCTAGGTGCGGTCGCTTAGGTTAATTTTCATGAAAGTGGTTTTATTTGGGGAATGATAATTGGCGGTCCAGCATTCCACATATGTTAATTTCGGTTTCATGGCTAGGGAACTTGGTTAATTTTCGGTCCAATAATTGGTAAACTTGTATACTTGTGGCTGAACTTTATATACTTTGTGTTTCATCCCATCTTATTTAATTTATTCTTTGTAATTTAATTAATTTATTTCATTCAATTTATCTCTTAAACCCCCTTTTATTTTGTACATATGTATATATTCTTTATACTTGTTAATAATATTTCTTTATTTTATTTAATTCTTTGTGACATTTTTTGTTAGGTACACCCTTTGATCTCCGTTGTGAACGATACCCTACTTACCACTATACTACCGATAGGGATTTTTTTAAATTGACGCTACATTGTAGCCTACCAATTTTTGGCGCCGTCGACGGGGATTGAAAATATTCCTAACCTAATATTTTTTTTTTTTGTGAATACTGTTTATAATTTTTTGTAATTATTACTGTTTTTATTACTTGTATATAATTACTGTTTACTTTTTATTGTTTATAATTTTACTATTTTTTTTAACTGTTCATATTACTTGTTTATATTACTTGTCTATATTACTTGTGACTAGTTGTTGTTATTACTTGTTTTTAATACTTGTTCATATTTTGTTACACTTAGTAATTTATTTAGGTGTCTTTTATATAGTTGATTATTTTTTTGTTGTTGTAAGTTGTAACTTGAACGGAAATAGGTAAGGTCCTTTTGTTAATATTGGCCTAAACCCTTCATTTTTACCGTAAGGTTATTTGAGGTTGAGGGCGGCCTTTATTAACACTTGGAGAATTGTTGAACACTTAAGTGCTTTCTCAACTGAGTAAGGGGCACATGAATGATGTCTAGATATGATCGAGACCCTGGGTGACGGGTTTGTAAAATTGGATTCAGAGGACTAGTCCACTAAATGAATCCTGCCTCTCGCTTATCTCTTGTGATCTGGCCATTCGCCTTCTGAAAACACGGAAAGTCATTTAAGTCAAGGCATTGCACCTAGGCCGTAAGTCCACCTTGAGTTACCGCTTGGAATCAACTTTCATTTTTTTTTCAACTATATTCAGGCAAAGGAAAATATTTTTGTACACTTAAGTGTATTGTGTAAATAAAATATACGTAGACATAGGAAAATTTATTCATTCATTTTGTATAGATAATTTGTGATACATTTTTAACTTTGTAAATATTTTGTTTTTATTTTGTAAATTTATTACTGACCTTTTTATTTTGTATAGGAAATAATCCGGGTTTATCGGAAATTTTACCACATACATCGGAGCATACGTTTAGGAAGTCAAGGTTGAAAAACCTTGAGGTTGATGTCTTGTTGGTGATTTTCGGTTTCCTCGGGAGTAAAAAGGTAAGTTTTCTTTTCACTCTCGTTATTTGTTTTTGAAAAAAAATAAAAAAATAAAAAATAAAAAAATAGAAAATTTGTAATTGTAAATAAAAAAAAAAGAGTGTTTGCTTTTGTTTTATTGTTTTGTAATTATTTATTTTTACTGTTCCTATTTACTGTTTATTTTGGGCTTGTTTGTTAGTTTGTTTGATATTGGGCCTTAGGCCCGTTTGTGTGATTGGTTAGGGTTTTAAGTTTCGTAAAAAAATAAAAAATAAAAAAATAAATTTTTTTAGCCCATTGGGCTCGTGTCATTCACGAAGCCCAAAACCCGTAACCAAAGCCCATTTAGCGTGTCGGGCCTGTTCGTTTTTAGGCCCATTAGTTTAAGCCCACCAATAATGGGCCGGAGATTTCTTTGGCCCAGGCCCACTTTAAGGCCCAAACCAATTCGATGGCCCAAGCCCGTTTAAAGTGTCGGCAAGCGCGTGTGCTACGCGTTTTCACTGTTCACTTTACGACTTTTTCGTAAAGTATTAAAAAAATAAAAAAATAAAAAATCGAAAATCAAGAAAAAATGTGATTGGGCCGACGCACGACTTTTGCGTCGGCCGAATTGTTTAATAAGCCGCGTGCGTGTCTACTGTAGACTTTACGACTTTCGTCGCTCGATCCGGAAATTGCGGGTCTTCTGTCTGTGGCACGTGTGCGAGCGTGCGTCCATTCCGTTGCCTTCCCCTTCGGTTTGCGTTAGTTCCCTTAGGTCATTTCACGCGTTTTCCCTCTCTCTCTCTCTCATTCTCTCTCGTTTTCTCTCGTTGTTCTTCGTGTTCTTGAGTTTTTCCCAGAAAACCTCCCAATACCCAGAACCTATCCTCCCTTCCCAAACCACAAATGGCCAAAAGAGTCAATTCTTTCAGCGATTTGTTTCAGGCAGGTCCTTCAGAGAACCCAATCTTTGAAGGTCTGGCTGAAATAATTCCACCGAGCATGCTCAATAGCGTCGATGCTAGCATGCCGACCGAGCCACAACCACAACCACAACCACTACCCCAAGCACCAATCATGGTTGCTGATCCACCTGTTGAGCCGGAAGCTGCTCCTGTCTATAGGAGACTTCCGAGGACAAAATACACCAAAGCTCAGAGAGAAGCACTGGCGGCTTTCTTTGCGGTGTATTCTCACCCCACCAAGCCACAACGAGAAAGATTTGGTCTGAAAATCGGACTAGAGGAGGACCAAGTCTATTATTGGGGGTCGAGAAATAGGAAGAAGTTCGGTATCCTTACATCTGAGCAGCGTATTGCCGAGTTAGAGAGACGAAATGATGAGCTGGTGAGCAAAAACGAGGAGCTTCAATTGCAGAATCAACGACTCGTCGATGCTCTCCACAGCGGCATATGTCCCAATTGCGGAGGTCCTGTTCCGCACTCAGATGTGCCTAGGCGAAGGCTCGAAGTTGTTCCTCCACAACAAGAGCCTATTCTCGAGTTGTCCGATGATTCCATTGACATGGACCACTTGAGACGGGATGTGCGGAGCCTCATGCCTACCCTTGTCGATAGCCCATCCGTACCTGTGCCATCTAATCTTCCGGGACCTGCTTATGATCTTGTCGGAGTCCACACCGACTTGATCTCGGATATCGTCCGTAAGGCCAAACACGAGCTCCTGCTCATGGCCACTGCCGGATTTCCTTTGTGGATAACTTCACCGACTCCCGACACGTCTATTCATCCCGAGACTCTTCATAGGGCCGAGTACTTGCGAGTGTTTCAACGAGCCGAACCTCGCTCCGTACTTCAAAGCCGAATCGTCGAGACACTCGGCAACCATCCATCTTTATTCGACCACCATCGTTCAGATCTTAATGGATGTTGGTCGATGGTTGCCAGTCTTCTGTAGCATGATCACAAACGCCAAGACGTTGGAGATCCTTTCCTCCAGCAACGAAGAAGGCTACGAGGAGCATATGCAGGTGATGTCGGCCGAGTTTCTGGTGCCATCTCACCTCGTCTCAACTCGTGAAGTCCAGTTCGTTCGGTACTCTCATCAACAACTGGATGGAAGTTGGGTCGTCGTGGATGTCTCCGTGGATGAATTGCGTTCCAATCCAAAGCCTTCCGTGAGATCTATATGCCGAAAACGCCCCTCCGGATGCCTGATACGTGATTTGCATAATGGATCTTCCTTAGTCACTTGGGTGGAGCACGTGGATGTACGCGAAAAGGAGATGAAGGCCAGTTTCGAACCTTTTGTTCATTCAGGGTTCGCTTTTGGCGCAAAGCGTTGGATCTCAACCCTCCAACGACAAGCCGAGCGCTACATGTGCGCCACAGGTATCCACTCTTCACCCGGTGACTCGATTATTTCTCTTGAAGGAAGAAGAGGCTCGGCGGAAATGGCAAAACGGATGACGATCCGTTTCTTCAACGACATCAGCAACTCCACATACCACCACTGGACTTGTTCGAACCGAACAAGAGACACTCGAATGGAGGTCGGGACCAACAAGCGAAGGGGAGATCCGAGCAAGCCCCCGGAGTCAATCGTACTGCCGGATGTTCCGTCGTGCATCTTTCCCATCATACCGGGATCTTTGAGTTCCTCAAAGACGTGCGGACAAGACCACAATGGGATAGTATGTCGATGGACAGCTCGTGCGTGTGCTAGCAAATTTCACCATCGGTCTTGACCCGCGGAACCAGATCTCGGTGCTCGCCATTGATAATCACAACGACTTTCTCATTCTCCAGGAGTGTTGCACCGATGCAACGGGGTCGTCTGTGATATATGCGCCGATCAACCATTCCATTCTCCAGTCGTTGCTATGTGGAGTTCAACCGGAGCCATTTCCGCTTATGTCTTCAGGCTTCTCCATTCTGCCTAACGTATCCGGAGCTGTACTTGACGGAACACTACTGACTATGGTGTTCCAGATCTCAGTGAAGGCAACATCAGCTAAGTCTGCCGTGGAGTCGGCAACTACACTTGTCCAGGACACACTTCAACGGATCAGAACCGCAGTCAATTAAGGAGCAAACGTTGGATGCAAGGCCCTGCTAGCCTTGTTTGTGACTGTTGGTGACTTGCTTCGGGAGGAGCTTCACGATCTTCAAAGGGGAGTCTTTCTGTTTCCCTTTTCATTTACTTAACTGTTGTGTGTTTACTTTTGTTTATGTTGTGTGTTTATTTCTGTTTGTGTGTTTAAATTCAATAACCATGCTTGAATTTTTCATTTTCGTGAAATATTTGTCTAACATTGAGGACAATGTTTAATTCAAGTGTGGGGGGAAGGTTTATTTAAAAAGAAAAGAAAAAAATTTGAAAAAAAAAAAATTTGAAAAATTCAAAAAAATAATTTACTTGTTTTTGTTTTCTATGGTAACAATATATCGACTAAATCATACTTACTCCCTTGGTAGCGTTGAACCTACCATTGCACTTAGTAAGTCACTGTGGTCACGTATTGTTACCCTAATAAAAAAAATTGAAAAAGAAAAAAAAAATTGCTTCTGTTGTTTATTTATTTGTTTGTTTTCGTTTTCTACGGTAACGGTATATCGACTATATCACACTCACTCCCTTGGTAGCGTTGAACCTACCATTGCACTAAGTGAGTCCGTGTGGTCACGTATTGTTACCTACATGGAAAAATCAAAAAAAAAAATCCAAAAAATCAAAAATGACAAAAATATTTGCTTCTGTTTTGTGTGTTATTGTTTGTTTTGTGCTTTGTTCTTTCCAATTCCGATGATGAATTGAGTTTAATTGTTATTATTTTGAGAATGTTTATTATATGTCAAGGCTTTGTGTAATTTGCTTTGGATTTAATTTGCATAACTTGTGATTGCTCGAAATTTCTTGTTCACATAACCTGTTTCGATTAATTGATTGCAATCCGAGAAGCACATTTAAACATACATTGTCATGCATACCCAGAAACTGTGAGGATTTGAGCCTATTGAATATTCACATGTATGCATATTTCATACATTTACTCGTTCTTCATGTGTGCACAATTCATGAGTTTTGAACCTAGAACTTGCTCAAAGACCACTTGAAACGTTTTGTTAATCTGTGATGAATTAGAAATGAGTAAGGCATTAGTTGAGCACCATGGCCAAAATATTCACCATCCATCTAAACACGAACTTTAGGAATCCCCTTTTGAACTAAACACTCATTAGCCGTTTCTTTTGTTCACCCACACCATCTCACCCTTGTTTTATTTATGTTTGCAAGACGATGATAGTGACTTCTTGTGTTCTTATGCTTCGGGTTTTGATTTGTATGGTAGTATACCAAAAGGCAAGTGTGGGGGTGTATTTATTTTGTTGTATTTGTTCAAGGAAAAAAAAATCAGAAATAAAAAGAAGGAATAAATTCCTCAAAGAAAAAAGAAATAGAAAAGAAAGAAAAAAAAAATGTCAGAAAGAAAAAAAAAATATAGAGTTATTTTCTTGTATTATTTTCAATAAAAGGTTGGAGGAGAATAAGAAAGTTGTTTCGGGTATAGCATGGGTATGAGTTTCAAAGTCGTTGATTTGTCTTGCAAACATGTAAAACATTTTTCATTTCGAGTCCTTTCATATCATTGACCATTCACCATTTACCATTCATCCTTTTGCCCCTGTTTCACCCTAAAAGTCCTTATGATCTAATGATTTGTGGATTAACTGTGGAGAGTTGGTTAATGAGCAAGCTTATGGGAACATTACTTGTGCAATTGTTATGAGAGTAAACACTTAACCTTAAACACTGAGCGGAAATATTTGGTGATCATTGTGAGCTTTAGTGGTTAATGTTGTTTCGATGTGCCTATTTGATTGCATGAAATTAATTGTATACTCGGTTTTCACACACTTCACCCGAGCATAAATGAGATGTGTATGTTAAAGACTTAGCAAATTCTTTAGCCTTGATATATAATTTTTATTCTCCTGATTATAATTTTTTCGAACTCGCTGAGGGTTATGGTTGGAAAGACCATTATGTTTTGTGTTTCATTTTCTGTTTTGTGTTGTTCTTGTGTTTGCTAGAGGACTAGCAGTAGCTAAGTGTGGGGGAATTTGATAGGAGCACAAAGTGTGACGTTTTTAATGTGTTTTCCCTACTATTTGGCTATGATTTAATTGTAACTTTGCTATTTTAGCTTAGTTTCCATATTTGAATCCAAAATGATGTATTAATGTGAACATGTGCAGAAACGAAGTCGAATGGGCTTTTGCGAGGCCCATTAAGAGGTGGTCTGCCAGGAGGCCCAAGAAGGAGGCCCAAACCCAAGATGGAAGGCCCAGGTTCACAAAGCATGAGGAATGGCCGAAGCCCAGATTTTCGGACAATCTGCCTGTGCAGATAGGTCAACTTGCGAGGCCCATATCTCTCAATTGCACCGTCAGATCTAGCTATAATTTTGATACACGCTGCATGTGCGTGTTAGATATTCTGTATTAAAATGTGAGAATCATCCAACCGTTCAAACGTGCATTATGCCGCTCTAAGTGGGAATAGCTCAGTGCTGCCTGCTTTTTATTTCTTTCCTCTTCTTTTATTTTCAATGCTCCACTCACCCCTATATTCTTTCCTCTTCTTTCTGCCCACACCATTAGTGTTTAATTTCTTTTACCTAAATAAATGGTTCATTGCCATATGACTACATTTCCACCATTCCACTTACCATTTCTTTTCTACCACTCACATTCCACTTCTCTTCCTTTTCTTTCTTTATTTCTTGCATTGTCTTCTTCTTCCTCTCCATTCTCCTATAAATAGCAGCCTCATTCTTCTCTACCAATACACACCCCAATGGGGAGGGACAAACCCTCCTCTTTCTCTTCTCACATCATATTTTCCATTCTCTAATACTATGGGTTTTCAAGACTTCAAGGAGGAGGAGAAGGCGTCTACACCATCACCACCAGCCCCTATTCAACATCACCATCACCATCATCACCTTGTCTTCGCAGCTTGGATTACTTGTGGTCAAGGATTCAAGATGTGGCTTCAAGATCTTCATGCTATTCATACGGTGTATTTCGACTTAGCCTTTAAATTTATGCCTCTTTGTTACTTGATTATTCTTTGTATTAGTTAACATGACATGATTTATATAATATTCAGCCCTTGTTTATGGATTTATTTAATTGTTGGATCCTAATTAATTAGTTCTTCTAGTAGTTTATGTGACTCCGTTTATTTGATTTTGTTTTAGTAGATAACTTTTATATGTTTTTGTTTTAAGGTTGCAAACTTAAGATAATTGCATATAATTGGTGCTAGAATTAGGGTTTTAATTCTAATTCACAAGTAGTAAAGGCTTTGGAAAGAGGTCGGAATGAAATAAGAAGGATCACGGATAGATGGGTGGTCCCACTAGGTCGTGCACTTTAATTAACAACTCTTCTTTTATGCGTTGGACATGTTTTGATTAGCTACCTTTGCATGTTTGATTGGTTAATCTAGGTGCGGTCGCTTAGGTTAATTTTCATGAAAGTGGTTTTATTTGGGGAATGATAATTGGCGGTCCAGCATTCCACATATGTTAATTTCGGTTTCATGGCTAGGGAACTTGGTTAATTTTCGGTCCAATAATTGGTAAACTTGTATACTTGTGGCTGAACTTTATATACTTTGTGTTTCATCCCATCTTATTTAATTTATTCTTTGTAATTTAATTAATTTATTTCATTCAATTTATCTCTTAAACCCCCTTTTATTTTGTACATATGTATATATTCTTTATACTTGTTAATAATATTTCTTTATTTTATTTAATTCTTTGTGACATTTTTTGTTAGGTACACCCTTTGATCTCCGTTGTGAACGATACCCTACTTACCACTATACTACCGATAGGGATTTTTTTAAATTGACGCTACATTGTAGCCTACCAATGTGCGGAGCCTCATGCCAACCCTAGTCGAGCGCCCATCCATACCTTTGCCATCTGACACCCTTCCCGGACCTGCTCATGATCTTGTCGGAGTCCACACCGACTTGATCTCGGATATCGCCCGCAAGGCCAAACACGAGCTCCTGCTCATGGCTACTGCCGGTTTTCCTTTGTGGATATCTTCACCGACTCCCGACACGTCTATTCATCCCGAGACTCTTAATAGGGTCGAGTACTTGCGAGTGTTTCAACGAGCTGAACCTGCTCCGAACTTCAAAGCCGAATCGTCGAGACACTCGGCAACCATCCATCTTCATCCGACCACCATCGTTGAGATTTTAATGGATGTTGGTCGATGGTTGCCAGTCTTCTGTAGCATGATCACAAACGCCCAGACGTTGGAGATCCTATCCTCCAGCAACGAAGAAGGCTACAAGGAGCAGAAGCAGGTGATGTCGGCCGAGTTTCTGGTGCCATCTCACCTCGTTTCAACTCGTGAAGTCCAGTTTGTTCGGTATTCTCACCAACAACTGGATGGAAGTTGGGTCGTTGTGCATGTCTCCGTGGATGAACTGCGTTCAAATCCAAAGCCTTCCGTGAGATCGATTTGCCGAAAACGCCCCTCCGGATGCCTGATACGTGATCTTCAGAATGGTTCCTCCTTGGTCACTTGGGTGGAGCACGTGGATGTACGCGAGAAGGAGATGAAGGCCAGTTTCGAACCTTTTGTTCATTCAGGGTTCGCTTTTGGTGCAAAGCGTTGGATCTCAACTCTCCAACGACAAGCCGAGCGCTACATGTGCCACAGGTATCCACACTTCACCCGGTGACTCGATCATTTCTCCCGAAGGAAGAAGAGGCCTTGCGGAAATGGCAAAACAGATGACAATCTGTTTCTTCAACGATATCAGCAACTCCACGTATCATCACTGGACTTGTTCGAACCGAACAAGAGACACTCGAATGGAGGTCAGGACCAACAAGCGAAGGGGTGATCCGAGCAAGCCCCCTGGAGTCAATCGTACTACTGGTTGTTCCGTTGTTCATCTATCTCATCACACTAGGATCTTTGAGTTCCTCAAAGACGTTCAGACGAGACCACTGTGGGATAGTATGTCGATGGACAGCTCTGTACGTGTGCTAGCAAATTTCACCATCGGTCTTGACCCGCGCAATCAGATTTCGGTGCTCGCCATAGATAATCACAACGACTTCCTTATTCTTCAGGAGTGTTGCACCGATGCAACGGGGTCGTCTGTGATTTATGCACCGATCAACCATTCCATTCTTCAGTCGTTGCTATGTGGAGTTGAACCAGAGCCATTTCCACTTATGTCTTCAGGCTTCTCCATTCTGCCTAACGTATCCGGAGCAATTCTTGACGGAACACTGCTGACTATAGTGTTCCAGATCTCGGTGAAGGCTACATCAGCCAAGTCTGCCGTGGAGTCGGCAACAACCCTTGTCCAGGACACACTTAAACGGATCAGTGCCGCAGTCAACTAAGGAGCAAACGTTGGATGCAAGGCCCTGCTAGCCTTGTTTGTGACTGTTGGTGACTTGCTTCGGGAGGAGCTTTACGATCTTCAAGGGGGAGTTATTTCTAACTTATCTGTTTTTCATTTACTTAACTGTTGTGTGTTTACTTCTGTTTATTTCTGTTGTGTGTTTAAATTCAATAACCATGCTTGAATTTCTCATTTCATGGAATATTTGTCTAACATTGAGGACAATGTTTAATTCAAGTGTGGGGGGAAGGTTTCAGTTTATTTTCTTAAAAAAAAAAATTTGAAAAATTCAAAAATTCAAAAAAATAATTTACTTGTTTTTGTTTTCTACGGTCACAATATATCGACTAGATCATACTTACTCCCTTGGTAGCGTTGAACCTACCATTGCACTTAGTAAGTCACTGTGGTCACGTATTGTTACCCTAATAAAAAAAATTGAAAAAGAAAAAAAAAATTGCTTTTGTTGTTTATTTATTTGTTTGTTTTCGTTTTCTACGGTAACGGTATATCGACTAAATCATACTTACTCCCTTGGTAGCGTTGAACCTACCATTGCACTAAGTAAGTCACTGTGGTCACGTATTGTTATCTAAATTGAAAAAATCAAAAAAATCAAAAAATCAAAAATTACAAAATATTTGCTTCTGTTTTGTGTTTTTGTGTGTTTTATTGTGTTGTGTTTTGTTCTTTCCAATTCCGATGATGAATTGAGTTTAATTGTTGTGATTAGGAGAATATTTATTATATGTCAAGGCTTTGCGTAGTTTGCTTTGGATTTAATATGCATAACTTGTGATTGCTCGAAATTTCATGTTCACATAACCTGTTTCGATTAATTGATTGCATTCCGAGAAGCACATTTAAACATACATTGTCATGCATACCCAGAAAATGTGAGGACTTGAGCCTATTGAATATTCACATGTATGCATATTTCATACAATTACTCGTTCTTCAAGTGTGCACAATTCATGAGTTTTGAACCTAGAACTTGCTCAGAGACCACTTGAAACATTTTGTTAATCTGTAATGAATTAGAAATGAGTAAGGCATTAGTTGAGCACCATAGCCAAAGTATTCACCATCCCCTTTTGAACTAAACACTCATTAGCCGTTTCTTTTGTTCACCCACACCATTTCACCGTTGTTTTATTGTGTTTGCAAGATGATGATAGTGACTTCTTGTGTTCTTATGCTTCAGGTTTTGATTTGTATGGTAGTATACCAAAATGCAAGTGTGGGGGTGTATTTTATTTTGTTGTATTTGTTCAAAGAAAGAAAAAAAAAATCAAAAACAAAAAGAAGGAATAATATTCCTCAAAGAAAAAAAAAAAGAGAAAAAAGAAAGAAAGAGAAATTCCAAAAATAGAGTTATTTTCTTGTATTATTTTCAATAAAAGGTTGGAGGAGAATAAGAAAGTTGTTTCGGGTATAGCATAGGTATGAGTTTCAAAGTCGTTGACTTGTCTTGCAAACATGTGAAACATTTTTCATTTCCAGTCCCTTCATTCATCATTCACCTTTCACTATTCACCATTCACCCTTTGACCCCTGTTTCACCTTAAAAGCCCTTATGATCTAATGGTTTGTGGATTAATTGTGGAGAGTTGGTTAATGAGCAAGCTTATGGGAACGTTACTTGTGTAATTGTTTTGAGAGTAAACACTTAACCCTAAACACTGAGCGGAAATATTTAGTGATCATTGTGACGTTTAGTGGTTAATGTTGTTTCGATGTGCCCATTTGATTGCATGAGATTAATTGTACACTCGGTTTTCACACACTTCACCCGAGCATGAATGAGATGTGCATGTTAAAGACTTAGCAAATTTGTTAGCCTTGGTATATAATTTGTATTCTCCTGATTATAACTCTTGTGAACTCGCTGAGGGTTATTGTTGGAAAGACCATTTTGTTTTGTGTTTCATTTTCTGTTTTGTGTTGTTCTGTTTTAAAGTTTTGTGTTTGCTAGAGGACTAGCAATAGCTAAGTGTGGGGGAATTTGATAGGAGCACAAAGTGTGACGTTTTTAATGTGTTTTCCCTACTATTTGGCTATGATTTAATTGTAACTTTGCTATTTTAGCTTAGTTTCCATATTTGAGTCCAAAATGATGTATTAATGTGAACATGTGCAGAAACGAAGTCTAATGGGCTTTTGCGAGGCCCATTAAGAGGTGCGCTGCCGTGAGGCCCAACATGAAGGCCCAAGATGAAGGCCCAAATCCAAGATGAAGGCCCAAGCCCAAGAAGGAAGGCCCAAGCCCAAGAAGGAAGACCCAAGCCCAAGAAGGAAGGCCCAAGTCCAAGAAGGAAGGCCCAAGTCCACAAAACATGAAGGAAAGGTTCAAGCCCATTTTCGGACAATCTGCCTGTGCAGATATGTCAACTTTGGAAGCACATATCTCCCACTTGAACCGTTGGATCCAGCTGTATTTTTTATACACGCTGCATGTGTCTGTTAGGTATTCTGTATTCAAATTTCAGAATCATGCAACCGTCCAAACGTCCAATATTCCATTCCAAGTGCGCATAGCTCAGTGCTGTCTGCTTTCTAATTCTTTCATTTTCGTTTATTCTCAATGCTCCACTCACCCCCATATTTCCACCCATATCATCACACTATCTTTGTTGTTTTCTCTCCATATCATTAGTGCTTAATTTCTTTTACCTAAATAAATGGTTCATTGCCATATGACTACATTTCCACCATTCCACTTACCATTTCTTTTCTACCACTCACATTCCACTTCTCTTCCTTTTCTTTCTTTATTTCTTTCATTGTCTTCTTCTTCCTCTCCATTCTCCTATAAATAGCAGCCTCATTCTTCTCTTCAAAACACACCCCAATGGGGAGGGACAAACCCTCCTCTTTCTCTTCTCCATCTCACAACATATTTTCCATTCTCTAGTATTTAAGGTTTTCAAGACTTCAAGGAGGAGAGGAGCTGTTTACACCATCACCACCAGCCATCAACCATCAGCACCACCATCATCATCACCTTGGGAATCTCGGCTTTGAGTTGCTTGCTTTCAAGGATTCAAGAGTTCGTGGTCTTCGAGTTCTTCCTACTTTCCATATGGTGTACTTCAACTTAATCTTGAATTACTCTTTTTGAGTTCCTCTTTGTTGCTTGTTTATCTTTTGTATTAGTTAACATGACATGATTTATATATTTTTCAGCCTATATTTATGAGTTTATTTAGTTATTGGATCCTAATTAATTAGTTCTTCTAGTAGCTTATGTGACTCCGTTTACTTGATTCTGTTTTATAGAAAACTTTTATGTGTTTATGTTATAGGGTTCGAAACTTATAATATTTGCATATAATTGGAGCTAGAGTTAGGGATTACAATTCACCTAATAGTTTTGGAAACCTAATTCACGAGTAGTAAAGGCTTTGGACAAAGGTCGGTGTCAAATAAAAAGGATTGCGGACATATGGACTTTTCTATAATGGGTCGTGCACTTTGATTAACAACTCTTCTTCTATGCGTTAAACATGGTTTGACTAGCTAGCTTTCTAGACTAAGATGGCATGTTTAATTGGTTAATCTAGGTGCTTTCACTTCGGTTAATTTTCGTAGAGATGTTTTATTTGGGGAATGGTTAGCTTCTAACTTTCCATATATGTTAATTTCGGTTTCATGGCTAGGGAACTTGGTTAATTTTCGGTCCAATGATTAATAAACTTGTGTATATGTGGCTGAACTTTATATATTTCGTGTTCCATCCCATCTTATTTAATTTATTCTTTGTAATTTAATTAATTTATTTCATTCAATTTATTTCTTAAACCCCCTTTTTACTTTGTACATATGTATATATTCTTTATACTTGTTAATAATAATTCTTTATTTTATTCAATTCTTTGTGCCATTTTTTTGTTAGGTACACCCTTTGATCTCTGTTGTGAACGATACCCTACTATGCACTATACTACTACCGATAGGGTTTTTTTAAATTGATGCTCCTTTTGGGGCCTGTCAATTTTTGGACGTGCGGCCTAGGTGCAATGCCTTGACTTAAATGACTTTCCGTGTTTTCAGAGGCGAATGGCCAGATCATATGAGAGATAAGCGAGGGGCAGGATTCATTTGGTGGACTACGGAGGCTTACACCCCTATCGACTTACGTCGTCTATAGTCCTCCGAATCCAAAACCTGTCACCCAAGGTCTCGACCTAGACACCATCCATGTGCCCCTTACTCGGTTGAGAAAGCACTTAAGTGTTCGACAATTCTCCAAGCGTTAATAAAGGCCGCCCTCAACCTCAAATAACCTTACGGTAAAAATGAAGGGTTTAGGCCAATATTAACAAAAGGACCTTACCTATTTCCGTTCAAGTTACAACTTACAACAAAAAAAAAAATAATCAACTATATAAAAGACACCTAAATATAATTACTAAGTGTAAAAATATAAACAAGTATAATCAAGTGAGTATAAATAAATTTAACAAGTATTATTTACAAATAGTAAAAAGTCAATAGTCAATAGTCAATAGTAAAAAGTCAATAGTCAAAAGTCAAAAGTCAAAAGTAAATAGTAAAAACAATCCCCGGCGAGCCGGCGCCAAAATGATTTGCTCAATGGCAGTGAGTGAATGAGTTGGAGATGCTCTGTAGTGGTGGTGGTTGGTATCGTGGAATGGTGATTGAGCTGAACATGGAATTTCAGCTAGAATGGAATCATGAATGGAGAAGCTGCCAGGAATTTAATTGAGGCCATGTGAGGGAGTGGAGGAGGTTGAGCTGGGGAAGTGGGCGGCTGGAGAAAAATCCAAGGAAATGGATCGCTGGTAACATGGTGGCTGCAAACACAGAAAATTAAACAAAACTAAACAAATAAAATAAAATAAATTAAATGAAATAAAACAAAAGAAAAATAAAATAAATACTAAATAAATACTAAAATAGAAATAAAAATAAATATAAAAATAAACATAAAATATAAACAAGGGAAAATAAAATGGAGATTTAAAATATGTTTCACCACCGCGTGTGGTGGTTTCGCCGCCTTATGTGGTGGTTCGCCGACAATTGTCGGGATTCGGAACGGTTCCCGAAATCTTCGTACAATATTTTATTCCACATGTGAAAGTCACGGTTGACTTTCCGATTAACGCTGAAAACCTCCAAAATGCACCTATTCAGTGCAGATTAACATTTTCCTGGTATTTTCCCTAAAAACACGAAAACAAACATTAAACAGACAATTAAGCTTTCGGAATAGCAAAATCCAGTAATTAAAGGCACTTTGTGAACATATTTTACGTTCACATCAGTTGACTGCGGTTCTGATCCTTTGAAGTGTGTCCTGGACAAGGGTAGTTGCCGACTCCACAGCAGACTTAGCAGATGTAGCCTTCACCGAGATCTGGAACACTATAGTCAGCAGTGTTCCGTCAAGAATAGCTCCGGATACGTTAGGCAGAATGGAGAAGCCTGAAGACATAAGCGGAAATGGCTCCGGTTGAACTCCACATAACAAACACTGGAGAATGGAATGGTTGATCGGCGCGTAAATCACAGACGACCCTGTTGCATCGGTGCAACACTCCTGCAGAATAAGGAAGTCGTTGTGACTATCTATGGCGAGCACCGAAATCTGATTGCGCGGGT
This sequence comes from Rubus idaeus, assembly GCA_030142095.1. Classification (NCBI taxonomy): domain Eukaryota; kingdom Viridiplantae; phylum Streptophyta; class Magnoliopsida; order Rosales; family Rosaceae; genus Rubus; species Rubus idaeus. The sequence goes on from CM057965.1 coordinate 22,005,801, forward strand.
CAAGACCAATGGTGAAATTTGCTAGCACACGCACCGAGCTGTCCATCGACATACTATCCCACATTGGTCTAGTCTGAACGTCTTTGAGGAACTCAAAGATCCTGGTGTGATGGGAAAGATGCACGACAGAACAACCAGCAGTACGATTGACTCCAGGGGGCTTGCTCGGATCACCCCTTCGCTTGTTGGTCCTGACCTCCATTCGAGTGTCTCTTGTTCGGTTCGAACAAGTCCAGTGGTGGTACGTGGAGTTACTGATTTCGTTGAAGAAACAGATTGTCATCTGTTTTGCCATTTCCGCAAGGCCTCTTCTTCCTTCGGGCGAAATGATCGAGTCACCGGGTGAAGTGTGGATCCCTGTGGCGCACATGTAGCGCTCGGCTTGTCGTTGGAGGGTTGAGATCCAACGCTTTGCACCAAAGGCGAACCCTGAATGAACAAAAGGTTCGAAACTGGCCTTCATCTCCTTTTCGCGTACATCCACGTGCTCCACCCAAGTGACTAAGGAAGATCCATTATGCAAATCACGTATCAGGCATCCGGAGGGGCGTTTTCGGCAAATCGATCTCACAGAAGGCTTTGGATTTGTGCGCAATTCATCCACGGAGACATCCACAACGACCCAACTTCCATCCAGTTGTTGGTGAGAATACCGAACGAACTGGACTTCACGAGTCGAAACGATGTGAGATGGCACCAGAAACTCGGCCGACATCACTTGCTTCTGCTCCTGGTAGCCTTCTTTGTTGCTGGAGGAAAGGATCTCCAACGTCTGGGCGTTTGTGATCATGCTACAGAAGACTGGCAACCATCGACCAACATCCATTAAAATCTGAACGATGGTGGTCGGATAAAGAAGGATGGTTACCGAGTGTCTCGAGGATTCAGATTTGAAGTACGGTGCAGGTTCAGCTCGTTGAAACACTCGCAAGTACTCGGCCCTATTAAGAGTCTCGGGATGAATGGAAGTATCGGGAGTCGGTGAAGTTTGATTAGATGATTTTCACAGCGGTCATTAAATTATTACCTAAATTCCTAACAATTGTCGTTGTAAAGTATAATGGGAAATAAAGGTTTTTCCTACAGAGGATTGTTATATTTACTTTTCAATGTCACGACAAAAATAAATTAAATAAAGAATTAATATTAACAAGTATAAAGAATAAAGAATATATATATATATACAAAATTAAATAAACTATACAGTATTTTATATTTACAAAAATATACATTATATACAAAAGTATTTTTGGGGGTTTTGAGGTTTTTGAAAACAATAAAGGAAATATTTTTGGATTTTTATTATTTTTGAAAACAAGAAACACACACACAAATATTGTTTTGAAGATTAACCAACTCCCTAGCCATGAATCCGAAACTAACATATGTAAGATGCTGGACCACCATACATCTCCCAAATAAAACTTTCCCTAACAATTAACTCCGAGACCACTCTGTCAGCTAATCAATAGAAAAAGAGTTGTTAATTCAAGTGCACGACCTAGCGGGACCGCCCAACTATCCGTGATCCTTATTATTTAGTTTCAACATTAAAGATAAAACCAAACAAACAAAATTCACATAAGCTGCTAGAAGAATCAATCAACTTCAATCCAACAATTATTACACAAAATAGAAAATAAACAAACAATAACATTTCCCAAAATTATTCACGAATAGTTAATTAAACAAAAATAAATTATAATAAATAAACGAGTTTGGGAAAAATGTTACTGTTGTGTCCATGAAAATGGACACTGTCTGGCAGGCGAAGGTGGCAGACTCAGCTATAAAAATCGGACAATGTAATTTGGATGTGGCGGGTGCGAATAGTAACGGGCCCAACAGGCTTGGGCCTATGAATAGTGAATAGTGATGGCCCCACATCAAATTGGGCTTGGGCCATTGGTGGTGTAGAAAGTAATTGGGCCGGTCAACGGGTCAACAAGAAAGTCAAAGGGCCCAAGCCGACTTTTCGAGAAATGGCAAAAATGCCCTTCTTTTCCTTCTTTTTCCTTCTGCGCATTTCTTTCATTTCTCTCTTCATTCAGCCCGTGTATGATTTTCTGGTTCTTCTTTATGCATTTCTGGTTTCAGCAAAGAGAGGGCGAGGGAGAGCAGCAAGGGCGCCGGCGGCATGGCGGAGGCTAGCCGGAATTGCGGCGGTAGGTGAGATGGGTTCGCCGGCGGCGTCGAGCAGGCCTGGGCGTTAACTAGAACGGCGGGGGCGCAGATGGGAACGGCGACAGAGAGCACGGGCTCGATGATGACGACGGAGACCGATGGCCGCCGGCGGAGCAGATCGACGCGGATTGGGTTCTGGGCATCGACATTTGCTGGGTTAGGCTTCACGGGAAGGAGGCCGTGGTCTGGAACTGCTGGGCTGTGAATTTGGGATTCCGGCGGCGTCGTTGCACGGGTTTGGGCACGTCGCAGAGATGCCGGCTGGGCTTTTGGATTTCCGGCATGACTGCAAAGGAGAGCATGGGCTCTCTGATTTGATCGAGTTGGGCATCAGGCGACAGTGGTGAGTGATTTTCCAAACCTGCAAAACAGAAACAAAACAAAGTTAATTAGATTGTGAGATTGGTGAATTGTGCTTGCAGGTGTTGCTCCTTAAATAGGAAAGGATGGACAGAAACAGCCAAGGAGCAGAGATGCTGCAATGGTGGAGTGAGTTGTGATGGTCTGCCGGTGGAAGTATCACATGGTGTGATTGTGCTTTGGAATGGAAAAATGGTGGAAGTGCAGCTGGATAGAATCTGTTATGGAATTGAAGCCATGTGAGGGAGTGGAGGTGGTTGAGCTGGAGAAGTGGGCAGCCGGAGCCATGTGAGGAACAATCGTAAACATGTTACCTGCAAAGAGAAAGAAAAGAAAACAAAGAAAAGAAAAAGAAAATTAATAAAACAAAAGAAAGATAAAGAAATAATAATAAAATAAAATAAAAGAAAAATAAAATAATAAAAGAATTTAAATAAATAAAATAAATAAATATTAGAGAAAATAAATGGTGGTTTGAATTGTGTTCCACCACCGTGTGTGGTGGTTGCGCCTCCTTATGTGGTGGTGATAGGCCCAAAATGAGCGTCAATTTTTAAAAAAACGCTATCGGTAGTAGTATAGTGCATAGTAGGGTATCGTTCACAACGGAGATCAAAGGGTGTACCTAACAAAAAATGTCACAAGAAATAAAATAAAATAAATAATTATTATTAACAAGTATAAAGTATAAATATATACATATGTACAAAGTAAAAGGGGGGTTTAAGAAATAAATTGAATGAAATAAATGATTAATCTACAAAGAATAAATGATATAAGATGGGATGAAACACAAAGAATATAAAGTTCAGCCACAAGTATACAAGTTTACCAATTATTGGACCGAAAATTAACCAAGTTCCCTAGCCATGAAACCGAAATTAACATATGTGAAATGCTGGACCGCCAATTATCATTCCCCAAATAAAACCACTTTCATGAAAATTAACCTAAGCGACCGCACCTAGATTAATCAATCAAACATGCAAAGGTAGCTAATCAAAACATGTCCAACGCATAAAAGAAGAGTTGTTAATTAAAGTGCACGACCTAGTGGGACCGCCCATTTATGTGGTAGAATTTCTGATAACCCGGATTATTCCCTATACAAAATAAAAAAGTTAGTAATCAATTTACAAAATAAAAACAAAATATTTACAAAGTTAAAAATATGTCACAAATTATCTATACAAAATGAATGAATAAATTTTCCTATGTCTACGTATATTTTATTTACACAATACACTTAAGTGTACAAAAATATTTTCCTTTGCCTTAATATAGTTGAAAAAAAAAGTGAAAGTTGATTCCAAGCGGTAACTCAAGGTGGACTTACGGCATAGGTGCAATGCCTTGACTTAAATGACTTTCCGTGTTTTCAGAGGCGAATGGCCAGATCATATGAGAATAAGCGAGGGGCAGGATTCATTTAGTGGACTACGGAGGCTTACACCCCTATCGACTTACGTCAGTCTATAGTCCTCTGAATCCAAAACCTGTCACCCAGGGTCTCGACCTAGACACCATCCATGTGCCCCTTACTCAGTTGAGAAAACACTTAAGTGTTCGAAAATTCTCCAAGTGTTAATAAAGGCCGCCCTCAACCTCAAATAACCTTACGGTAAAAATGAAGGGTTTAGGCCAATATTAACAAAAGGACCTTACCTATTTCCGTTCAAGTTACAACTTACAACAACAAAAAATAATCAACTATATAAAAGACACCTAAATAAATTACTAAGTGTAACAAAATATGAACAAGTATTAAAAACAAGTAATAACAACAACTACTCACAAGTAATATAGACAAGTAATATAAACAAGTAATATGAACAGTTAAAAAAATAGTAAAATTATAAACAATAAAAAGTAAACAGTAATTATATACAAGTAATAAAAACAGTAATAATTACAAAAATATTATAAACAGTATTCACACAAAAAAATATTAGGTTAGGAACATTTTCAATCCACGTCGACGGCGCCAAAAATTGATAGGCCCAAAATGAGCGTCAATTTAAATGTTCACAACGGAGATCAAAAGGTGTACCTAACAAAAAATGTCACAAGAAATTAAATAAAATAAATAATTATTATTAACAAGTATAAAGTATAAATATATACATATGTACAAAGTAAAAGGGGGGTTTAAGAAATAAATTGAATGAAATAAATAAATTAATCTACAAAGAATAAATGAAATAAGATGGGATGAAACACAAAGAATATAAAGTTCAGCCACAAGTATACAAGTTTACCAATTATTGGACCGAAAATTAACCAAGTTCCCTAGCCATGAAACCGAAATTAACATATGTGAAATGCTGGACCGCCAATTATCATTCCCCAAATAAAACCACTTTCATGAAAATTAACCTAAGCGACCGCACCTAGATTAATCAATCAAACATGCAAAGGTAGCTAATCAAAACATGTCCAACGCATAAAAGAAGAGTTGTTAATTAAAGTGCACGACCTAGTGGGACCGCCCATCTATCCGTGATCCTTCTTATTTGATTCCGACCTCTTTCCAAAGCCTTTACTACTTGTGAATTAGAATTAAAACCCTAATTCTAGCACCAATTATATGCAATCATCTTAAGTTTGCAACCTTAAAACAAAAACATATAAAAGTTCTCTACTAAAACAGAATCAAATAAACGGAGTCACATAAGCTACTAGAAGAACTAATTAATTAGGATCCGACAATTAAATAAACCCATAAACAAAGGCTGAAAATTATATAAATCATGTCATGTTAACTAATACAAAGGATAAACAAGCAACAAAGAGGCATAAATTTAAAGGCTAAGTCGAAATACACCGTATGAATAGCATGAAGATCTTGAAGCCACATCTTGAATCCTTGACCACAAGTAATTCAAGGTGTGAAGACAAGGTGGTGATGGTGATGGTGACGCTGAAATAGGGCTGGTGGTGATGGTGTAGACGCCTTCTCCTCCTCCTTGAAGTCTTGAAAACCCTAAATACTAGAGAATGGAAAATATGATGTGAGATGGAGAAGAGAAAGAGGAGGGTTTGTCCCTCCCCATTGGGGTGTGTTGAAGAGAAGAATGAGGCTGCTATTTATAGGAGAATGGAGATGAAGAAGAAAACAATGAAAGAAATAAAGAAAGAAAAGGAAGAGAAGTGGAATGTGAGTGATAGAAAATAAATGGTAAGTGGAATGGTGGAAATGTAGTCATATGGCAATGAACCATTTATTTAGGTAAAAGAAATCAAACACTAATGGTGTGGACAGAAAGAAGAGGAAAGAATATAGGGGTGAGTGGAGCATTGAAAATAAAAGAAGAGGAAAAAAATAAAAAGCACACACCACTGAGCAGTTCCCACTTAGAATGGAATAATGCACGTTTGAACGGTTAGATGATTCTCCAATTTTAATAAAGAATATCTAACACACACATGCAGCGTGTATCAAAATTACAGCACGATCCAACGGTGAAAGTGGGAGATATGGGCTTCGCAAGTTGAGTAATGTGCACAGGCAGAATGTCCGAAAATCTGGGGTTGGGCCTTTTCTCATGCTTTGTGAACTTGGGCCTTCCTTCTTGGGCTTGGGCATTTCTTCATGGATTTGGGCCTTCATCTTGGGTTTGGGCCTTCATCTTGGGCCTCACGGCAGCTCACCTCTTAATGGGCCTCGAAAAAGCCCATTAGACTTCGTAAATTTCCGAGCTCCGATTTTCTGCACGTATTCACATTTATACATCATTTAGGGACTCAAATATGGAAACTAAGCAAAAATAGCAAAGTTACAATTAAATCATAGCCAAATAGTAGGGAAAATACATTAAAAACGTCACACTTTGTGCTCCTATCAGGTGGTTCGCCGACAAACTTGCCGGAATTCGGAACGGTTTCCGAAATCTTCGTACAATATTTAATTCCACATATATGAAAGTCACGGTTGACTTTCCGAATTACGCTGAAAACCTCCAAAATGCACCTATTCTGTGCAGATAAACATTTTCCTGGTATTTTCCCTAAAAACACGAAAACAAATATTAAACAGACAATTAACCTTTCGGAATAGCAAAATCCAGTAATTAAAGGCACTTTGTGAACGTATTTTACGTTCACATCACACCCCTACACTTGAACTATTGCTAGTCCTCGAGCAAACACAAAACAAAACAACACAAAACAAAAAGGGAAACACAAAACAGACGGTCTTTCCAACCATAATCCTCAGCGAGTTCGAAAGAATTATAATCAAGAGAATAAAAATTATATACCAAGGTTAAAGAATTTGCTAAGCATTTAACATGTACATCTCATTTATGCTCGGGTGTGTGTGTGAAAACCAAATGTACAAATAATGTCAAGCAATCCAATAGGCACATCGAAACAACATTAACCACTAAACCTCACAAGATTCACTAAATATTTCCGCTCAGTGTTTAGGGTTAAGTGTTTACTCTCAAAACAATTACACAAGTAGTGTTTCCATATGCTTGCTCATTAACCAACTCTCTACAATTAATCTACAACTCATCAGATCGTAAGGACTTTTCAGGTGAAACAGGGACCAAAGGGTGGATGGTAAATGGTTAATGGAAAATGGTAAATGAAGTGAAAGGACTCGAAATGGAAAATGTTTTACATCTTTGCAAGACAAGTCAACGACTTTGAAACTCATACCTATGCTATACCCGAAACAACTTTCTTATTTTCCTCCAACCTTTTATTGAAAATAAAAACAATACAATAACTCTATTTTTGGAATTTCTCTTTCTTTTTTTTTCTTTTTTTTCTTTTTTTTTTCTTGAGGAACTTTATTCCTTCTTTTTTATTTCTGATTTTGTTTTTTGAACAAATACAACAAAATAAATACACCCCCACACTTGCCTTTTGGTATACTACCATACAAATCAAAGCCCGAAGCATAAGAACACAAGAAGTCAGTATCATTGCCTTGCAAACATAAATAAAACAAGGGTGAAATGGTGTGGGTGAACAAAAGAAACGGCTAATGAGTGATCAGTTCAAAAGGGGATTCCTAAAGTTCGTGTTTAGATGGATGGTGAATATTTTGGCCATGGTGCTCAACTAATGCCTTACTCATTTCTAATTCATTACAGATTAATAAAAAGTTTCAAGTGGTCTCTGAGCAAGTTCTAGGTTCAAAAACTCATGAATTGTGCACACATGAAGAACGAGTAAATGTATGAAATATGCATACATGTGAATATACAATAGGCTCAAGTCCTCACATTTTCTGGGTATGCATGACAATGTATGTTTAAATGTGCTTCTCGGATTGCAATCAATTAATCGAAACAGGTTATGTGAATATGGAAATTCGAGCAATCATAAGTTATGCAGATTAAATCCAAAGCAAACTACACAAAACCTTAGCATATAATCAATATTTTCCAAATCATAACAATTAAACTCAATTCATCATCGGGATTGGAAAACACACGACAAATAAACACACAAAAACACACAAACAGAAGCAAATCTTTTTGTAATTTTTGATTTTTTGATTTTTTTGATTTTTTTCAATTTACGTAACAATACGTGACCACAGTGACTTACTAAGTGCAATGGTAGGTTCAACGCTACCAAGGGAGTAAGTATGATTTAGTCGATATACCGTTACCATAGAAAACGAAAACAAACAAATAAATAAACAACAGAAACAAATTTTTTTATTTTTTTTTCAAATTTTTATTTTTTATTTTTTATTAGGGTAACAATACGTGACCACAGGGACTTACTTAGTGCAATGGTAGGTTCAACGCTACCAAAGGAGTAAGTATGATCTAGTCGATATACTGTTACCGTAGAAAACGAAAACAAGTAAATTATTTTTTTGAATTTTTCAAATTTTTCAATTTTTTTGTTTTCTTTTTAATAAACCTTCCCCCACACTTGAATTAAACATTGTCCTCAATGTTAGACAAATATTTCACGAAAATGAAAAATTCAAGTATGGTTATTGAATTTAAACACAAACAGAAATAAACACACAAACATAAATCAACAAAAGTAAACACACAACATATATAAAAATGAAAAAGATAGGTTAAAGAAAAACTCCCCCTTGAAGATCATTAAGCTCCTCCCGAAGCAAGTCACCAACAGTCACAAACAAGGCTAGCAGGGCCTTGCATCCAACGTTTGCTCCTTAATTAACTGCGGCTCTGATCCTTTGAAGTGTGTCCTGGACAAGGGTAGTTGCCGACCCCACGGCAGATTTGGCTGATGTAGCCTTCACTGAGATCTGGAACACTATAGTCAGTAGAGTTCCATCAAGTATAGCTCCGGATACGTTAGGTAGAATGGAAAAGCCAGAAGACATAAGCGGAAATGGCTCCGGTTGAACTCCACATAACAAACACTGGAGAATGGAATGGTTAATCGGCGCATAAATCACAGACGACCCTGTTGCATCGGTGCAACACTCCTGAAGAATAAGGAAGTCGTTGTGACTATCTATGGCGAGCACCGAAATCTGGTTCCGCGGGTCAAGACCGATTGTGAAATTTGCTAGCTCACGTACCGAGCTGTCCATCGACATACTATCCCACATTGGTCTAGTTTGAATGTCTTTGAGGAACTCAAAGATCCTGGTGTGATGAGATAGATGAACGACGGAACAACCAGCAGTACGATTGACTCCAGGGGGCTTGCTCGGATCACCCCTTCGCTTGTTGGTCCAAACCTCCATTCGAGTGTCTCTTGTTCGGTTCGAACAAGTCCAGTGGTGGTACGCGGAGTTGCTGATGTCGTTGAAGAAACAGACTGTCATCTGCTTTGCCATTTCCGCAAGGCCTCTTCTTCCTTCAGGAGAAATAATCGAGTCACCGGGTGAAGTGTGGATACCTGTGGCGCACATGTAGCGCTCGGCTTGTCGTTGGAGTGTTGAGATCCAACGCTTTGCAGCAAAAGCGAACCCTGAATGAACAAAAGGTTCGAAACTGGCCTTCATCTCCTTCTCGCGTACATCCACATGCTCCACCCAAGTGACTAAGGAAGATCCATTATGCAAATCACGTATCAGGCATCCGGAGCGGCGTTTTCGGCATATAGATCTCACGGAAGGCTTCGGATTTGTGCGCAATTCATCCACGGAGACATCCACGACGACCCAACTTCCATCCAGTTGTTGGTGAGAATACCGAACAAACTGGACTTCACGAGTTGAAACGAGGTGAGATGGCACCAAAAACTCGGCCGACATCACTTGCTTCTGCTCCTCGTAGCCTTCTTCATTGCTGGAGGATAGGATCTCCAACGTCTGGGCGTTTGTGATCATGCTACAGAAGACTGGCAACCATCGACCAACATCCATGAGAATTTGAACGATGGTGGTCGGATAAAGATGGATGGTTGCCGAGTGTCTCGACGATTCGGCTTTGAAGTACGGAGCAGGTTCAGCTCGTTGAAACACTCGCAAGTACTCGGCCCTATTAAGAATCTCGGGATGAATAGACGTGTCGGGAGTCGGTGAAGTTATCCACAAAGGAAATCCGGCAGTGGCCATGAGCAGGAGCTCGTCTTTGGCCTTGCGGGCGATATCCGAGATCAAGTCGGTGTGGACTCCGACAAGATCATGAGCAGGTCCGGGAAGGGTGTCAGATGGCAAAGGAATGGATGGGCGCTCGACTAGTGTAGGCATGAGGCTCCGCACATCCCGTCTCAAGTGGTCCATGTCGATGTAATCATCGGACAACTCGAGAATAGGCTCTTGTTGTTGAGGAACAGCTTCGAGCCTTCGCCTAGGCACATCTGCGTGCGGAACAGGATCTCCGCAATTGGGACAGATGCCGCTGTGGAGAGCATCGACGAGTCGTTGATTCTGAAGTTGAAGCTCCTCGTTCTTGCTCACCAGCTCATCGTTTCTTCTCTCTAGCTCGGCGATACGCTGCTCAGACGTCTGGATACCGAACTTCTTCCTATTTCTCGACCCCCAATAATAGACTTGGTCCTCCTCTAGTCCGATTTTCGGACCAAATCTTTCTCTTTGTGGCTTGGTGGGGTGAGAATACACCGCAAAGAAAGCCGCCAGTGCATCTCTCTGAGCTTTGGTGTACTTTGTCCTCGGAAGTCTCCTATAAACAGGAGCGGCTTCCGGCTCGGCAGGTGGATCAGCAACCAAGATTGGTGCTTGGGGTAGTGGTTGTGGTTGTGGCTCAGTCGGCATGCTAGCATCGGCGCTATTGAGCATGCTCGGTGGAATTATTTCAGCCAAGCCTTCAAAGATCGGGTTCTCTGAAGGACCTGCCTGAAACAACTCACTGAAAGAATTCACTCTTTTGGCCATTTCTGGGTTGGGAAGGGAGGAAAGGTTCTGGGAATTTGGGAGGTTTTCTGGAAAACTAACGAAGAACACGAAGAACGAACGAGAGAGAGAGAGAGAGACTAAGGGAAATTGTGTGAAATGACTAAGGCACTAACGCAAACCGAAGGGGAAGGGAACGGAATGGACGGACGCGTGTCCAAAGTCGAAGACAAAGATCCGTAAATCACGGATCGAGCGATGAAAGTCGCAAAGGGAATAGTGGAACGCGCGCACGATTTATTAAACAATTCGGCCGACGCAAAAGTCGTGCGTCGGCCCAATCAAATATTTTTTTTATTTTCTATTTTTTATTTTTTTATTTTTATTTTTTATTTTTTAATACTTTACGAAAAGTCGTAAAGTGAACAGTGAAAACGCGTAGCACACGCGCTTGCCGACACTTTAAACGGGCTTGGGCCATCGAAATGGTCTCGGGCCTTAAAGTGGGCTGGGCCAAAGAAATCTTCGGCCCACTTTTGGTGGGCTTAACTAATGGGCCTAAAAACGAACAGGCCCGACACACTAAATGAGCTTGGGTTACGGGTTTTGGGCTTCGTGAATGACACGAGCCCAATGGGCCAAATTGTTTTTTTTTTTTTTTTTTACGAAACCTAAAACCCTAACCAATCACACAAACGGGCTTAAGGCCCAATAACAAACAAACAACAAGCCCAAAAGCAAAACAAACAGTAAAAATAAACAGTAAAAATAAATAATTGAAAACAGTACAAACAAACACTCTTTTTTTTATATATTTCCAATTACAAATTTTCTAATTTTTTTTTTTTTTTTAACAAATAACGAGAGTGAAAAGAAAACTTACCTTTTTACTCCCGAGGAAACCGAAAATCACCAACAAGACATCAACCTCAAGGTTTTTCAACCTTGACTTCCTAAACGTATGCTCGGATGTATGTGGTAAAATTTCCGAATAACCCCGATTATTTCCTATACAAAATAAAAAGGTTAGTAATAAATTTACAAAATAAAAGCAAAATATTTACAAAGTTAAAAATATGTCACAAATTATCTATACAAAATGAATGAATAAATTTTCCTATGTCTACGTATATTTTATTTACACAATACACTTAAGTGTACAAAAATATTTTCCTTTGCCTGAATATAGTTGAAAAAAAATGAAAGTTGATTCCAAGCGGTAACTCAAGGTGGACTTACGGCCTAGGTGCAATGCCTTGACTTAAATGACTTTCCGTGTTTTCAGAGGCGAATGGCCAGATCATATGAGAATAAGCGAGGGGCAGGATTCATTTAGTGGACTACGGAGGTTTACACCCCTATCGACTTACGTCAGTCTATAGTCCTCTGAATCCAAAACCTGTCACCCAGGGTCTCGACCTAGACACCATCCATGTGCCCCTTACTCAGTTGAGAAAGCAATTAAGTGTTTGACAATTCTCCAAGTGTTAATAAAGGCCGCCCTCAACCTCAAATAACCATACGGTAAAAATGAAGGGTTTAGGCCAATATTAACAAATGGACCTTACCTATTTCCGTTCAAGTTACAACTTACAACAACAAAAAAATAATCAACTATATAAAAGACACCTAAGTATAATTACTAAGTGTAAAATATCTACAAGTAAAATTAGTAAGTATAAAATTAACAAGTATTATTTACACATGGTAAAAAGTCAATAGTCAATAGTCAATAGTAAAAAGTCAACAGTAAAAAGTCAATAGTAAAAACAATCCCCGGCGAGCCGGCGCCAAAATGATTAGATGATTTTCACCGCGGTCATTAAATTATTACCTAAATTCCTAACAATTGTCGTTGTAAAGTATAATAGGAAATAAAGGTTTTTCCCACAGAGGATTGTTATATTTACTTTTCAATGTCACGAAAAAAATAAATTAAATAAAGAATTAATATTAACAAGTATAAAGAATAAAGAATATATATAATATATACAAAATTAAATCAACTATACAGTATTTTATATTTACAAAAATATACATTATATACAAAAGTATTTTTGGGGGTTTTGAGGTTTTTGAAAACAATAAAGGAAATATTTTTGGATTTTTATTATTTTTGAAAACAAGAAACACACACACAAATATTGTTTTGAAGATTAACCAACTCCCTAGCCATGAATCTGAAACTAACATATGTAAGATGCTGGACCACCATACATCTCCCAAATAAAACTTTCCCTAACAATTAACTCCGAGACCACTCTGTCAGCTAATCAATAGAAAAAGAGTTGTTAATTCAAGTGCACGACCTAGCGGGACCGCCCAACTATCCGTGATCCTTATTATTTAGTTTCAACATTAAAGATAAAACCAAACAAACAAAATTCACATAAGCTGCTAGAAGAATCAATCAACTTCAATCCAACAATTATTACACAAAATAGAAAATAAACAAACAATAACCTTTCCCAAAATTATTCACGAATAGTTAATTAAACAAAAATAAATTATAATAAATAAACGAGTTTGGGAAAAATGTTACTGTTGTGTCCATGAAAATGGACACTGTCTGGCAGGCGAAGGTGGCAGACTCAGCTATAAAAATCGGACAATGTAATTTGGATGTGGCGGGTGCGAATAGTAACGGGCCCAACAGGCTTGGGCCTATGAATAGTGAATAGTGATGGGCCCACATCAAATTGGGCTTGGGCCATTGGTGGTGTAGAAAGTAATTGGGTCGGTCAACAGGTCAACAGCAACGTCAAAGGGCCCAAGCTGACTTTTCAGGAAATGGCAAAAATGCCCTTCTTTTCCTTCTTTTTCCTTCTGCGCATTTCTTTCATTTCTCTCTTCATTCAGCCCGTGTATGATTTTCTGGTTCTTCTTTATGCATTTCTGGTTTCAGCAAAGAGAGGGCGAGGGAGAGCAGCAAGGGCGCTGATATGTCGTAAAACCGACGTCATTAATATTACCTAAACTTCCTAACAATTTGTCGTTGAATAGTATAATGGGAAGTAGAGGTTTTTCCCACAGAGGATTGTTTATTTACTTTCCTAATGTCACAAAATTAATTAAACTATATTGTGTTTATTTACAAAAATATACAATATATACACAAGTATTCTTTTTGGATTTTTGGAAATATTTTGAAAACAATAAATAAATTAAAGGAAATATTTTTGGTTTTTAATCTTTTTGAAAATAAATAAAACAAGGAAAATACAAAATAAAATACAAATTAAACTAACACAATTAAATAAAACACACCAACAAATAAAGAAATTAAACTAACACACAAATGAATGAATAACATATTTTTGGGTTTTTCAATATTAAATCACACAAATATTCAAAATACAAATTAATCAAATAAAAATAAAATAATAAAATCACACAACTTAAAATTAAAAAGAGTTTGAGAAAGAAATGCTCATTTAATTCCGGCGAAGGATCTTATCGGATTCGCCGGGTTTTCGATGAAGTTCGGGGAGCTCGGGTGTAGAAATCAAATTGGGCTTTGGCATTGGGCTTTTGTGTTTGGGCTTTGACTTGGTCAAAGGCCCAAGTCTCTTCTTTTCTGTTTGACCGGCCCAAACCCGTTTCCTTCCAGGTTGACTTTTCAACGCTGGCTTTCTTTCTCTTCTTCTAGAGCCCGTGTTCATCTCTTCCCTTTTGTTTCATTTTCATTTCCTTCACAGGCGAGAGAGAGAGTTCCGGTGGAGATTGGAAGCTACGCCGGAAGAGTGAGATGGTGAGACCGGCGAGATTGGGAACAGAGCTCGGAGAGAGCACGGGTAGGTGACGATGCACGGCCTGGTGGTGCAGCGGTGATTGAGAGGCCGAGATGGGATCGCCGGTGCTGGTGTACGGTGGACGGCAGAGACGGGCTGGAGAGAGACGGGCCAGCGCGGCGCGGTTAAGGACAGAACCACGGGCTGGGCTTTGTTGGAGATGACGCCGGCGCTTGAATCGATGAAGGCGGCGATGGGTCGCCGGCAGAGAGCACGGGAAAGCTTGGGGCAGCAGAGAGCAGGGGCTCGGATTAAGTTCTGGGCATCGACGGCAGTAGCAAGGGCGGCGGGATCTTAGAGAGACGCCGGCTGGATTGTGGCAGAGACGGTGGATTTCAACCTGCAAACCGAAATTTAGCACGAGATTAGTGGTGAGTGACCGTGGGCGGTGTGTGCTTGAGTTGATTTCTATTGATTGATTTGATTATTGCAGGAGGTGAATTGAAGCTGGGATTAATTGTTGTGATTGATGAATGATTATTGATGATTATGAGTGATGGAGGGAGGATTGAGAGAAGAGAAGAGAAGAGGGAGGAGTAGAAGAGATTTGCAGAAATGGACGGTGACGGTGAGAATAGAGAAGTAGAATAGAGAAGTAAGGGGAGAGAGAGGGGCCGGGTGCAGAAAAGAAAGAAGGGAAGAAGAAGAAGGAAAAGAAAAGAAGAAGAGGGGAAGAAGAGAGGATCGGTGAGCAGAGAGGGAGATAGAGAGGATGGAGGCGCAGGGGAGAAGCCCCCGGCCTCCCGCCATGGAATAATGAACAAGCTGCCGGGTATTTAAAGAGAAGAAAAGATATGATCTGTGGGAGCTCATGGGATTTGAATTCAAATTGTAGTGGGGGGATTTCTGTGATGAAGGTGGAAGGCAAGCTGGAGATGCTGCCGGTTGGAGTGGTAATACGAGCTGGAGGAGAAGAAGCCGTGAACATGCATGCTGCAAACAACAAAAGAAAACAAAACAATAAAAAATAATAAAAATAAAATAATAAAAGTAATTAAAGGAAATAAATATAAAATAAAATAAAAGAAAAATAAAATAACAAAATAAATAAAATACATACTAAAATAAAAATATAAGTAAATAAAAATGTAAACAAGGGAAAATAAAATGGAGAATTAAAATGTGTATCGCCACCGCGTGTGGTGGTTGCGCTTCCGTGAGTGGTGGTTCGCCGGCAAATTGCCGGGATTCGAAACGTCTTTCGAAATCTTCGTACACGTTCTGATTTCCACATCCGAGGAATGACCGGTGTCATCAGATAATCGAAAAGTCACGGTTGACTTTCCGATATTGCGCTGTAAATCTCCAAAATTCACCTTTTATGTGTAAATTAGCATTTTGCACATATTTTCCCTGAAAACACGAAAACAAACATTAAACCGACACATAAGCTTTCAGAATAGCATCCATCCAAGTATTTAGGGCACTTTATGAACGTATTTTACGTTCACATCAGGCGCCGGCGGCATGGCAGAGGCTAGCTGGAATTGCAGCGGCAGGTGAGATGGGTTCGCCGGCGGCGTCGAGCAGGCCTGGGCGTGAACTAGAACGGCGGGGGGCGCAGATGGGAACGGCGACGAGAGAGCACGGGCTCTGATGATGACGACGGAGACCGATGGCTGCCGGCGGAGCGATCGACGCGGATTAGGTTCTGGGCATCGACATTTCTTGCCGGGTTAGGCTTCACGGGAAGGAGGCCGTGGTCCGGAACTGCCGGGCTGTGAATTTGGGATTCCGGCGGCGTCGTTGCACGGGTTTGGGCACGGCGCAGGGATGCCGGCTGGGCTTTTGGATTTCCGGCATGACCGCAAAGGAGAGCATGGGCTCTCGATTTGATCGAGTTGGGCATCGGGCGACAGTGGTGAGTGATTTTCCAAACCCGCAAAACAGAAACAAAACAAAGTTAATTAGATTGTGAGATTGGTGAATTGTGCTTGCAGGTGTTGCTCCTTAAATAGGAAAGGATGGACAGAAACAGCCAAGGAGCGAGAGATGCCGCAATGGTGGAGTGAGTTGTGATGGTGCTTCGGTGGAAGTATCACATGGTGTGATTGTGCTTTGGAATGGAAAAATGGTGGAAGTGCAGCTGGATAGAATCTGTTATGGAATTGAAGCCATGTGAGGGAGTGGAGGTGGTTGAGCTGGAGAAGTGGGCAGCCGGAGCCATGTGAGGAACAATCGTAAACATGTTACCTGCAAAGAGAAAGAAAAGAAAACAAAGAAAAGAAAAAGAAAATTAATAAAACAAAAGAAAGATAAAGAAATAATAATAAAATAAAATAAAAGAAAAATAAAATAATAAAAGAATTTAAATAAATAAAATAAATAAATATTAGAGAAAATAAATGGTGGTTTGAATTGTGTTCCACCACCGTGTGTGGTGGTTGCGCCTCCTTATGTGGTGGTGATAGGCCCAAAATGAGCGTCAATTTTAAAAAAAACCCTATCGGTAGTAGTATAGTGCATAGTAGGGTATCGTTCACAACGGAGATCAAAGGGTGTACCTAAAAAAAAATGTCACAAGAAATTAAATAAAATAAATAATTATTATTAACAAGTATAAAGTATAAATATATACATATGTACAAAGTAAAAGGGGGGTTTAAGAAATAAATTGAATGAAATAAATTAATTAATCTACAAAGAATAAATGAAATAAGATGGGATGAAACACAAAGAATATAAAGTTCAGCCACAAGTATACAAGTTTACCAATTATTGGACCGAAAATTAACCAAGTTCCCTAGCCATGAAACCGAAATTAACATATGTGAAATGCTGGACCGCCAATTATCATTCCCCAAATAAAACCACTTTCATGAAAATTAACCTAAGCGACCGCACCTAGATTAATCAATCAAACATGCAAAGGTAGCTAATCAAAACATGTCCAACGCATAAAAGAAGAGTTGTTAATTAAAGTGCACGACCTAGTGGGACCGCCCATCTATCCGTGATCCTTCTTATTTGATTCCGACCTCTTTCCAAAGCCTTTACTACTTGTGAATTAGAATTAAAACCCTATTTCTAGCACCAATTATATGCAATCATCTTAAGTTTGCAACCTTAAAACAAAAACATATAAACGTTCTCTACTAAAACAGAATCAAATAAACGGAGTCACATAAGCTACTAGAAGAACTAATTAATTAGGATCCGACAATTAAATAAACCCATAAACAAAGGCTGAAAATTATATAAATCATGTCATGTTAACTAATACAAAGGATAAACAAGCAACAAAGAGGCATAAATTTAAAGGCTAAGTCGAAATACACCGTATGAATAGCATGAAGATCTTGAAGCCACATCTTGAATCCTTGACCACAAGTAATTCAAGGTGTGAAGACAAGGTGGTGATGGTGATGGTGACGCTGAAATAGGGCTGGTGGTGATGGTGTAGACGCCTTCTCCTCCTCCTTGAAGTCTTGAAAACCCTAAATACTAGAGAATGGAAAATATGATGTGAGATGGAGAAGAGAAAGAGGAGGGTTTGTCCCTCCCCATTGGGGTGTGTTGAAGAGAAGAATGAGGCTGCTATTTATAGGAGAATGGAGATGAAGAAGAAAACAATGAAAGAAATAAAGAAAGAAAAGGAAGAGAAGTGGAATGTGAGTGGTAGAAAATAAATGGTAAGTGGAATGGTGGAAATGTAGTCATATGGCAATGAACCATTTATTTAGGTAAAAGAAATCAAACACTAATGGTGTGGGCAGAAAGAAGAGGAAAGAATATAGGGGTGAGTGGAGCATTGAAAATAAAAGAAGAGGAAAGAAATAAAAAGCAGACACCACTGAGCAGACACCACTGAGCAGTTCCAATTTTAATAGAGAATATCTAACACACACATGCAGCGTGTATCAAAATTACAGCACGATCCAACGGTGCAAGTGGGAGATATGGGCTTCGCAAGTTGACTAATCTGCACAGGCAGAATGTCCGAAAATCTGGGGTTGGGCCTTTTCTCATGCTTTGTGAACTTGGGCCTTCCTTCTTGGGCTTGGGCCTTTCTTCATGGATTTGGGCCTTCATCTTGGGTTTGGGCCTTCATCTTGGGCCTCACGGCAGCTCACCTCTTAATGGGCCTCGAAAAAGCCCATTAGACTTCGTAAATTTCCGAGCTCCGATTTTCTGCACGTATTCACATTTATACATCATTTAGGGACTCAAATATGGAAACTAAGCAAAAATAGCAAAGTTACAATTAAATCATAGCCAAATAGTAGGGAAAATACATTAAAAACGTCACACTTTGTGCTCCTATCAAATTCCCCCACACTTAGCTACTGCTAGTACCTTAGCAATACAAAACGTAAAACAGAAAAACACAAAACAGAAAAGGGAAACACAAAACATATATTCTTTCCAACCATAACCCTCAGCGAGTTCAGAAGAGTTATAATCAAGAGAATAAAAATTATATACTAAGGCTAAAAAATTCGCTAAGCATTTAACATGTACATCTCATTCATGCTCGGGTGAGTGTGTGAAAACCGAGTATACAAAAATTTCATGCAATCCAATAGGCACATCGAAACAACATTAACCACTAAAACTTACAATGATCACTAAATATTTCCGCTCAGTGTTTAGGGTTAAGTGTTTACTCTCATAACAATTACACAAGTAACGTTCCCATAAGCTTGCTCATCGACCAACTCTCCACAATCAATCCACAACTCATTAGATCATAAGGACTTTCAGGTGAAACAGGGACCAAAGGGTGGATGGTAAATGGTGAATGGTAAATGGTAAATGGTAAATGAAGTGAAAGGACTCGAAATGAAAAATGTTTTACATGTTTGCAAGACAAATCAACGACTTTGAAACTCATACCTATGCTATACCCGAAACAACTTTCTTATTTTCCTCCAACCTTTTATTGAATTCAAAAATAATACAACAAAATAACTCTATTTTTGGAATTTCTCTTTCTTTCTTTTTTTTTTTTTTTTTTTCATTGAGGAATTATATTCCTTCTTTTTATTTCTGATTTTTTTTTCTTTCTTTGAACAAATACAACAAAATAAATACACCCCCACACTTGCCTTCTGGTATACTACCATACAAATCAAAACCCGAAGCATAAGAACACAAGAAGTCACTATCATCATCTTGCAAACACAATAAAACAACGGTGAGATGGTGTGGGTGAACAAAAGAAAATGCTAATGAGTGTTTAGTTCAAAAGGGGATTCCTAAAGTTCGTGTTTAGATGGATGGTGAATATTTTGGCCATGGTGCTAAACTAATGCCTTAATCATCTCTAATTCATCACGGATTAATAAAAACTTTCAAGTGGTCTCTGAGCAAGTTCTGGGTTCAAAACTCATGAATTGTGCACACATGAAGAACGAGTAAATGTATGAAATATGCATACATGTGAATATTCAACAGGCTCAAATCCTCACAGTTTCTGGGTATGCATGACAATGTATGTTCAAATGTGCTTCTCAGATTGCAATCAATTAATCGAAACAGGTTATGTGAACATGGAATTTCGAGCAATCACAAGTTATGCAAATTAAATCCAAAGCAAACTACACAAAGCCTTAGCATATAAGAAACATTCTCAAAATCATAACAATTAAACTCAATTCATCATCGGAATTGGAAAGAAAACAACACACATAACACAAAAAAACACACAAACAGAAGCAAATATTTTTGTAATTTTTTTGATTTTTTTGATTTTTTATTTATTTTTCAATGTAGGTAACAATACGTGATCATAGGGACTCACTTAGTGCAATGGTAGGTTCAACGCTACCAAGGGAGTAAGTATGATTTAGTCGATATACCGTTACCGTAGAAAACGAAAACAAACAAATAAATAAACAACAGAAGCAATTTTTTTTTTTTTTTCAATTTTTTTTATTAGGGTAACAATACGTGACCACAGTGACTTACTAAGTGCAATGGTAGGTTCAACGCTACCAAGGGAGTAAGTATGATCTAGTCGATATATTGTTACCGTAGAAAACAAACACAGTAAATTATTTTTTTGAATTTTTCAAATTTTTCAAATTTTTTTTTCTTTTCTTTTTAATAAACCTTCCCCCACACTTGAATTAAACATTGTCCTCAATGTTGACAAATATTTCACGAAAATGAAAAATTCAAGCATGGTTATTGAATTGAAAATACAAACAGAAATAAACACACAAATAAAAATAAACAGAAGTAAACACACAACATTTATACAAAGGAAACAAAAATAAACAGAAAGGTTAAAGAAAAACTCCCCCTTGAAGATCATTAAGCTCCTCCCGAAGCAAGTCACCAACAGTCACAAACAAGGCTAGCAGGGCCTTGCATCCAACGTTTGCTCCTTAATTGACTGCGGCTCTGATCCTTTGAACTGTGTCCTGGACAAGGGTAGTTGCCGACTCCACGGAAGATTTGGCTGATGTTGCCCTCACTGAGATCTGGAACACCATAGTCAGCAATGTTCCATCAAGAATAGCTCCGGATACGTTTGGCAGAATGGAAAAGTCTGAAGACATAAGTGGAAATGGCTCCGGTTCAACTCCACATAACAAACACTGGAGAATGGAATGGTTGATCGGCGCGTATATCAGAGACGACCCCGTTGCATCGGTGCAACACTCGTGAAGAATGAGAAAGTCGTTTTGACTATCAATGGCGAGCACCGAAATCTGGTTCCGCGGGTCAAGACCGATGGTGAAATTTGCTAGCACACGCACCGAGCTGTCCATCGACATACTATCCCATTGTGGTCTTGTCTGCACGTCTTTGAGGAACTCAAAGATCCTGGTGTGATGGGAAAGATGCACGACAGAACAACCAGCAGTACGATTGACTCCAGGGGGCTTGCTCGGATCACCCCTTCGCTTGTTCGTCCTGACCTCAATTCGAGTGTCTCTTGTTCGGTTCGAACAAGTCCAGTGATGATACGTGGAGTTGCTGATGTCGTTGAAGAAACAGACCGTCATCTGCTTTGCCATTTCCGCTAGTCCTCTTCTTCCTTCAGGAGAGATGATAGAGTCACCGGGTGAAGTGTGGATCCCCGTGGCGCACATGTAGCGCTCGGCTTGTCGTTGGAGGGTTGAGATCCAACGCTTTGCACCAAAAGCGAACCCTGAATGAACAAAAGGTTCGAAACTGGCCTTCATCTCCTTCTCGCGTACATCCACGTGCTCCACCCAAGTGACTAAGGAAGATCCATTATAAAGATCATGTATCAGGCATCCGGAGGGGCGTTTTCGGCAAATCGATCTCACGGAAGGCTTTGGATTTGTGCGCAATTCATCCACGAAGACAAACACAACGACCCAACTTCCATCCAGTTGTTGGTGAGAATACCGAACGAACTGGACTTCACGAGTCGAAACGATGTGAGATGGCACCAGAAACTCGGCCGACATCACTTGCTTCTGCTCCTTGTAGCCATCTTCGTTGTCGGAGGAAAGGATCTCCAACGTCTGGGCGTTTGTGATCATGCTACAGAAGACGGGCAACCATCGACCAACATCCATTAAGATCTGAACAATGGTGGTCGGATAAAGGTGAATGGTTGCCGAGTGTCTCGAGGATTCCGCCTTGAAGTACGGTGCAGGTTCAGCTCGTTGAAACACTCGCAAGTACTCGGCCCTATTAAGAGTCTCGGGATGAATAGACGTGTCGGGAGTCGGTGAAGTTATCCACAAAGGAAATCCGGCAGTGGCCATGAGCAGGAGCTCATCTTTGGCCTTGCGGGCGATATCCGAGATCAAGTCGGTGTGGATTCCGACAAGATCATGAGCAGGTCCGGGAACGGTGTCAGATGGCAAAGGTATGGATGGGCGCTCGAGTAGTGTAGGCATGAGGCTCCGCACATCCCGTCTCAAGTGGTAAATGTCGATGGAATCATCGGACAACTCAAGAATAGGCTCTTGTTGTGGAGGAACAACTTCGAGCCTTCTGATGTGAACGTAAAATACGTTCACAAAGTGCCTTTAATTACTGGATTTTGCTATTCCGAAAGCTTATTTGTTTGTTTAATATTTGTTTTTGTGTGTTTAGGGAAAATATGAGAAAAATATCAATTTCAACACAAAAGGTGAATTTGGAGGTTTTCAGCGCATTCCGAAAATATTAAAAGTCAACCGTGACTTTTCTCTGATGACACCGGTCATCTCTCGGAAGTGGATTATAGACAGTGTACGAAGATTTTGGAAACCGTTCCAAATTCCGGCAATTTCGCCGGCGAACCACCACATAAGGCGGCGCAACCACCACACGCGGTGGCGATACACATTTTAAACCTCCATCTTATTTTCCCTTGTTTATATTTTATGTTTATTTATTTTACATATTTCTTTTATAATTAGTTCATTTGTTATTTTATTTATTTATTTTGTTTTATTTTATAATCATTTATTTAATTTCTTTTTATTTTTATTTTATTTTGTTTTGTTGTTGCAGCTCCATGTTCACGATTCTCCCTCACATGCCGGCTCCCTCTTTCAATCCAGTCGACATTCCAACCTTAGCTGGTCTTCCATCACTCCTCAATCACAGCTGTGATTATTCCTCCACTAGCCCACTTCCCCAGCTCAACTACAGTCCAATTCCCCCAGGTTTTCCTCCACTGCCGGCAACCATTACAGAGATTCTACAGCTCACTACTTCACACCACCGAGCTCCACTCTTCCTTGGCTGCTTCCCATTCCCCTCTCCTATTTAAGGAGAGCTCCTGCAGCCTCTCCATCACCAATTCACGGAGCCTTCAATCATCAATCATCACCATGGCAAATACCCAATCCCCCCGTGCCTCTCAATCCACAATCACAAATCCAAATCTCATGCCAATCATCACCACCTTCAATTACCCACAACCTGCAGCAAGCCAAGCTTCACAATCACCATTCCATCACCACCCAAAACAACAAACCTGCAAATTAATCAAAATCATTAATTTTCTAATTATCTTTTCTTTTTCTTTTGCAGGTTTGGAAGCTGCTGTTCACCCATCACCGCCGGCGCCGTTTGGAAGCTGCACGCAGCCACTCCGTCGTCCTTACCTGCAATTCCTCCGCCGGCATCACCAAATCGATCCCGCACGTCGTCCCGAGCCCGGTCGCTGCTTCCCTCTTCCCCGCGTTCACCGCTGCAATCACCGATGATGCCACCCGTGCTCTTCACCGTTGTCGCCCGGACCTCGGCCCCGTCGCCGCCTCACTTCGACCCAAGCCGCCGCTCTCTCCTTGCGCCGCCGTAAGCCATCAGCCCGCGTCGGAACTCCCCGAGCCCGTGCTCGTCTTCGATCCACGGCGCCAGTCCTCACTTCGCGCGCAGCGTCGATCCCGTGCATCGACGAAGAACCCGGCTCGCCGACGCCGTACAGCCCTCCTGCGTCGGTCCTCCTCTGCCGTAAGCCCAGCCGGCCTCCTCTTTTGTACTCTGAGATGAAGAAAAGAAATGAAACCAGAAATGAGAAGTTGAAATCGTGTTGAAGAAGAGATGATGCTGACTTGGCTTTTGGTTGAAAAGTCAAACAAGAAGGTCACTTGGGCTTCGGCCGGCCGGAAATGAGAAAGCAAAGAAGAAGAAAAGCCCACTGCAAGCCCACTTGGCCCAATTTCAGAAAATGCCCAATTGATTTGTGCACCCGCCACATCCAAATTGATCGTAAAAATAGCTGAGTCTGCCACCTTCGCCTGCCAGACAGTGTCCATTTTCATGGACACAACAGTAACATTTTTCCCAAACTCGTTTATTTATTATAATTTATTTTTGTTTAATTAACTATTCGTGAATAATTTTGGGAAATGTTATTGTTTGTTTATTTTCTATTTTGTATAATAATTGTTGGATTGAAGTTGATTGATTCTTCTAGCAGCTTATGTGAATTTTGTTTGTTTAGTTTTATCTTTAATGTTGAAACTAAATAATAAGGATCACGGATAGTTGGGCGGTCCCGCTAGGTCGTGCACTTGAATTAGCAACTCTTTTTCTAGTGATTAGCTTGACAGAGTGGTCTCGGAGTTAATTGTTAGGGAAAGTTTTATTTGGGAGATGTATGGTGGTCCAGCATCTTACATATGGTGGTCCAGCATCTTACATAGGAATTTAGGTAATAATTAATGACGTAGGTGAAAATCGTTCTAATCATTTTGGCGCCGGCTCGCCGGGGAATGTTTTTACTATTTACTTTTGACTTTTTGACTGTTGACTTTTACTGTTTGTAAATAATACTTGTTAATTTTTACTTACTAATTTTACTTGTAAATACTTTTACACATACTTAGTAATAATTATACTTAGGTATCCTGAATACTGTTAATTATTTAAGTTGTTGTAGGTTGTAATTTGAACGGAAATAGGTAAGGTCCTTTTATTAATATTGGCCTAAACCCTTCATTTGTACCGTAAGGTCACTTGAGGTTGAGGGCGGCCTTTATTAACACTTGGAGAATTGTCGAACACTTAAGTGCTTTCTCAACTGAGTAAGGGGCACATGAATGGTGTCTAGATATGATCAAGACTCTGGGTGAAGGGTTTGTAAAATTGGATTCAGAGGATTTGTCCACTAAATGAATCCTGCCTCTCGCTTATCTCTTGTGATCTGGCCATTCGCCTTCTGAAAACACGGAAAGTCATTTACGTCAAGATATTGCACCTAGGCCGTACGTCCACCTCGAATTACCGCTTGGAATCAACTTTGTTTTTAACTATATTTTGGACAATTTAACATTACTTGTAAATAAAATATACTTAGACATAGGAAATTTTATTCATTCACTTTGTATAGATAATTTGTAACACATTTTTTTTAACTTTGTAAATATTTTGTTTTTACTTTCTTAATTTTATTACTAACCTTTTTATTTTGTATAGGAAATAATCCGGGTTTATCGGAAATTTTACCACATACATCGGAGCATACGTTTAGGAAGTCAAGGTTGAAAAACCTTGAGGTTGATGTCTTGTTGGTGATTTTTCGGTTTCCTCGGGAGTAAAAAGGTAAGTTTTCTTTTCACTCTCGTTATTTGTTTGTTTAAAAAAAAAAATAATAAATAAATTTTGTAATTGTAAATAAATAAATAAAAAAAAAAAAAAAAAAAGAAAAAAAAAAGTGTGTTTGTTTGTTTTACTGTTTTGTAAATATTTATTTTCACTTTTTATAATTACTGTTTGTTTGTTTTGGGCTTGTTTGTTTGTTATTGAGCCTTAGGCCCATTTGTGTGATTGGTTAGGGTTTTAGGTTTCGTAAAATAAAAAAATAAAATAAAATAAAATTTTAGCCCATTGGGCTCGTGTCATTCACGAAGCCCAAAACCCGTAACCCAAGCCCATTAGTGTGTCGGGCCTCTTCGTTTTTAGGCCCATTAGTTAAGCCCACCAATAATGGGCCGGAGTTTTCTTTGGCCCAGGCCCACTTTAAGGCCCAAACCATTTCGATGGCCCAAGCCCGTTTAAAGTGTCGGCAAGCGCGTGTGCTACGCGTTTTCACTGTTCACTTTACGACTTTTCGTAAAGTATTAAAAAATAAAAATAAAAAAATAAAAAATGAAAATGAAAAAATTCTGATTGGGCCGACGCACGACTTTTGCGTCGGCCGAATTGTTTAATAAACCGCGTGCGTGTCTACTGTAGACTTTACGACTTTCGTCGCTCGATCCGGAAATTGCGGGTCTTCTGTCTGTGGCACGTGTGCGAGCGTTCCCTTCCCTTCCCTTCTGTTCGTGTGTTTCATTTCACGCATTTCCTTAGGTTTCCCTTAGTCTCTCTCTCTCTCTCTCGTTTTCTCTCTCTCGTGTTCTTCGTGTTCTTCAGTTTTCCCAGAAAATCTCTCAAATCCCAGAAGTTTTCCTTCCTTCCCAACCCAGAAATGGCCAAAAGAGTGAATTCTTTCAGTGATTTGTTTCAGACAGGTCCTTCAGAGAACCCAATCTTTGAAGGCTTGGCTGAAATAATTCCACCGAGCATGCTCAATAGCGCCGATGCTAGCATGCCGACCGAGCCACTACCACAACCGCAACCACTACCCCAAGCACCAATCTTGGTTGCTGATCCACCCGCCGAGCTGGAAGCCGCTCCTGTCTATAGGAGACTTCCGAGGACAAAGTACACCAAAGCTCAGAGAGATGCACTTGCGGCTTTCTTTGCGGTGTATTCTCACCCCACCAAGCCACAAAGAGAAAGATTTGGTCCGAAAATCGGACTAGAGGAGGACCAAGTCTACTATTGGGGGTCGAGAAATAAGAAAAAGTTCGGTATCCTTACGTCTGAGCAACGTATTGCCGAGTTAGAGAGACGAAATGATCAGCTGGTGAGCAAGAACGAGGAGCTTCAACTTCTGAATCAACGACTCGTCGATGCTCTCCACAGCGGCATCTGTCCCAATTGCGGAGGTCCTGTTCCGCACTCAGATGTGCCACAGCGAAGGCTCGAAGTTGTTCCTCCACAACAAGAGCCTATTCTTGAGTTGTCCGATGATTCCATCGACATGGACCACTTAAGACGGGATGTGCGGAGCCTCATGCCTACCCTAGTCGAGCGCCCATCCGTACCTGTGCCATCTAATCTTCCGGGACCTGCTCATGATCTTGTCGGAGTCCACACCGACTTGATCTCGGATATCGCCCGCAAGGCCAAACACGAGCTCCTGCTCATGGCCACTGCCGGATTTCCTTTGTGGATTTCTTCACCGACTCCCGACACGTCTATTCATCCCGAGACTCTTCATAGGGCCGAGTACTTGCGAGTGTTTCAACGAGCTGAACCTGCTCCGTACTTCAAAGCCGAATCGTCGAGACACTAGGCAACCATCCATCTTTATCCAACCACCATCGTTCGGATCTTAATGGATGTTGGTCGATGGTTGCCGGTCTTCTGTAGCATGATCACAAACGCCAAGACGTTGGAGATCCTTTCCTCCAGCAACGAAGAAGGCTACGAGGAGCATATGCAGGTGATGTCGGCCGAGTTTCTGGTGCCATCTCACATCGTTTCGACTCGTGAAGTCCAGTTCGTTCGGTATTCTCACCAACAACTGGATGGAAGTTGGGTCGTCGTGGATGTCTCCGTGGATGAATTGCGTTCCAATCCAAAGCCTTCCGTGAGATCGATTTGCCGAAAACGCCCCTCCGGATGTTTGATTCGAGACTTGCAGAATGGATCTTCCTTAGTTACTTGGGTGGAGCACGTGGATGTGCGCGAGAAGGAGATGAAGGCCATTTTCGAACCCTTTGTCCATTCTGGGTTCGCTTTTGGTGCAAAGCGTTGGATCTCAACCCTCCAACGACAAGCCGAGCGCTACATGTGCGCCACAGGTATCCACTCTTCACCCGGTGACTCGATTATTTCTCTTGAAGGAAGAAGAGGACTTGCGGAAATGGCAAAACAGATGACGGTCTGTTTCTTTAACGACATCAGCAACTCCACGTACCACCACTGGACTTGTTCGAATCGAACAAGAGACACTCGAATGGAGGTCAGGACCAACAAGCGAAGGGGTGATCCGAGCAAGCCCCCTGGAGTCAATCGTACTGCTGGTTGTTCCGTTGTTCATCTATGTCATCACACTAGGATCTTTGAGTTCCTCAAAGACGTTCAGACGAGACCGATGTGGGATAGTATGTCGATGGACAGCTCTGTACGTGTGCTAGCAAATTTCACCATCGGTCTTGACCCGCGGAACCAGATCTCGGTGCTCGCTATAGATAGTCACAACGACTTCCTCATTCTCCAGGAGTGTTGCACCGATGCAACGGGGTCGTCTGTGATTTATGCGCCGATTAACCATTCCATTTTCCAGTGTTTGCTATCTGGAGTTCAACCGGAGCCATTTCCGCTTATGTCTTCAGGCTTCTCCATTCTGCCAAACGTATCCGGAGCTGTACTTGACGGAACACTGCTGACTATGGTGTTCCAGATCTCGGTGAGGGCTACATCAGCCAAATCTGCCGTGGAGTAGGCAACAACCCTTGTCCAGGACACACTTCAACGGATCAGAGCCGCAGTCAATTAAGGAGCAAACGTTGGATGCAAGGCCCTGCTAGCCTTGTTTGTGACTGTTGGTGACTTACTTCGGGAGGAGCTTCACGATCTACAAAGGGGAGTATTTTCTTGCTGTTTCCCTTTCCATTTACTTAACTGTTGTGTGTGTATTTCAGTTAGTGTGTTTATTTCTGTTTGTGTGTTTAAATTCAATAATCATGCTTGAATTTCTCATTTCATGGAATATTTGTCTAACATTGAGGACAATGTTTAATTCAAGTGTGGGGGGAAGATTTATTGAAAAGAAAAGAAAAAAAAAATTTGAAAAATTTGAAAAATTCAAAAAAAAATAATTTACTTGTTTTCGTTTTCTACTGTAACAATATATCGACTAAATCATACTTACTCCCTTGGTAGCGTTGAACCTACCATTGCACTTAGTAAGTCACTGTGGTCACGTATTGTTACGTAAATTGAAAAAAATCAAAAAAATCAAAAAATCAAAAATTACAAAAATATTTGCTTCTGTTTTGTGTTTTTGTGTGTTTATTTCTGTTATGTGTGTTGTTTTCTTTCCAATCCCGATGATGAATTGAGTTTAATTGTTATGATTTTGAGAATGTTTCTTATATGTCAAGGCTTTGCGTAGTTTGCTTTGGATTTAATATGCATAACTTGTGATTGCTCGAATTTCCATGTTCACATAACCTGTTTCGATTAGTTGATTGCAATCCGAGAAGCACATTTAAACATACATTGTCATGCATACCCAGAAAATGTGAGGATTTGAGCCTGTTGTATATTCACATGTATGCATATTTCATACATTTACTCGTTCTTCATGTGTGTACAATTCATGAGTTTTGAACCTAGAACTTGCTCATTGACCGCTTGAAACGTTTTGTTAATCTGTGATGAATTAGAGATGATTAAGGCATTAGTTGAGCACCATGGCCAAAATATTCACCATCCATTTAAACACGAACTTTAGGAATCCCCTTTTGAACTGATCACTCATTAGCCATTTCTTTTGTTCACCCACATCATTTCACCCTTGTTTTACTGTGTTTGCAAGACGATGATAGTGACTTCTTATGTTTTTATGCTTCGGATTTGTACGGTAGTATACCAAAAGGCAAGTGTGGGGGTGTATTTATTTTGTTGTATTTGTTCAAAGAAAGAAAGAAAAAAAAAAAAAAAAAAAAAAAGAAGGAATAAATTCCTCAAAGAAAAAAAAAGTGGAAAAGAAAAAAAAAATGCCACAAAAATAGAGTTATTTTCTTGTATTGTTTTAATTTCAATAAAAGGTTGGAGGAGAATAAGAGTTGTTTCGGGTTTAGCATAAGTATGAGTTTCAAAGTCGTTGACTTGTCTTGCAAACATGTGAAACATTTTTCATTTCGAGTCATTTCACTTCATTTACCACACACCATTTACCATCCACCCTTTGGTCCCTGTTTCACCTGAAAGACCTTATGATCTGATGATTTGTAGATTAACTGTAGAGAGTTGGTCGAGCAAACTTATGGGAACACTACTTGTGTAATTGTTTTGAGAGTAAACACTTAACCCTAAACACTGAGCGGAAATAATTAGTGAATCTTGTGAGCTTTAGTGGTTAATGTTGTTTCGATGTGCCTATTGGATTGCTTGACATTAATTATATACTTGGTTTTTCACACACTACACCCGAGCATAAATGAGATATACATGTTAAATGCTTAGCAAATTCTTTAACCTTGGTATATAATTTTTATTCTCTTGATTATAATTTTTTTCGAACTCGCTGAGGATTATGGTGGAAAGACCGTCTGTTTTTGTGTTTCCCTTTCTGTGTTTGTGTTCCTGTTTTGTATTCTGTGTTTGCTAGAGGACTAGCAATAGTTCAAGTGTAGGGGTGTGATGTGAACGTAAAATACGTTCACAAAGTGCCTTTAATTACTGGATTTTGCTATTCCGAAAGCTTATTTGTTTGTTTAATATTTGTTTTTGTGTGTTTAGGGAAAATATGAGAAAAATATCAATTTCAACACAAAAGGTGAATTTGGAGGTTTTTAACGCATTCCGAAAATATTAAAAGTCAACCGTGGCTTTTCTCTGATGACACCGGTCATCTCTCGGAAGTGGATTACAGACAGTGTACGAAGATTTTGGAAACCGTTCCAAATTCCGGCAATTTCGCCGGCGAACCACCACATAAGGCGGCGCAACCACCACACGCGGTGGCGATACACATTTTAAACCTCCATCTTATTTTCCCTTGTTTATATTTTATGTTTATTTATTTTACATATTTCTTTTATAATTAGTTCATTTGTTATTTTATTTATTTATTTTGTTTTATTTTATAATCATTTATTTAATTTCTTTTTATTTTTATTTTATTTTGTTTTGTTGTTGCAGCTCCATGTTCACGATTCTCCCTCACATGCCGGCTCCCTCTTTCAATCCAGTCGACATTCCAACCTTAGCTGGTCTTCCATCACTCCTCAATCACGGCTGTGATTATTCCTCCACTAGCCCACTTCCCCGGCCTCAACTACAGTCCATTTCCCCAGTGTTTTCCTCCACTGCCGCAACCATTACAGAGATTCTACAGCTCACTACTTCACACCACCGAGCTCCACTCTTCCTTGGTTGCTTCCCATTCCCCTCTCCTATTTAAGGAGAGCTCCTGCAGCCTCTCCATCACCAATTCACGAGCCTTCAATCATCAATCATCACAATGGCAAATACCCAATCCCCCCGTGCCTCTCAATCCACAATCACAAATCCAAATCTCATGCCAATCATCACCACCTTCAATTACCCACAACCTGCAGCAAGCCAAGCTTCACAATCACCATTCCATCACCACCCAAAACAACAAACCTGCAAATTAATCAAAACCATTAATTTTCTAATTATCTTTTCTTTTTCTTTTGCGGGTTTGGAAGCCTGCTGTTCACCCATCACCGCCGGCGCCGTTTGGAAGCTGCACGGAGCCACTCCGTCGTCCTTACCTGCAATTCCTCCGCCGGCATCACCAAATCGATCCCGCACGTCGTCCCGAGCCCCGTCGCTGCTTCCCTCTTCCCCGCGTTCACCGCTGCAATCACCGATGATGCCGCCCGTGCTCTTCACCGTTGTCGCCCGGACCTCGGTCCCCGTCGCTGCCTCACTCGACCCAAGCCGCCGCTCTCTCCTTGCGCCGCCGCAAGCCATCAGCCGCGTCGGAACTCCCCGAGCCCGTGCTCGTCTTCGATCCATGGCGCCAGTCCTCACTTGCGCGCAGCGTCGATCCCGTGCATCGACGAAGAACCCAGCTCGCCGACGCCGCACAGCCCTCCTGCGTCAGTCCTCCTCTGCCGTAAGCCCAGCCGGCCTCCTCTTTTGTACTCTGAGATGAAGAAAAGAAATGAAACCAGAAATGAGAAGTTGAAATCGTGTTGAAGAAGAGATGATGCCGACTTGGCTTTTGGTTGAAAAGTCAAACAAGAAGGTCACTTGGGCTTCGGCCGGCCGGAAATGAGAAAGCAAAGAAGAAGAAAAGCCCACTGCAAGCCCACTTGGCCCAATTTCAGAAAATGCCCAATTGATTTGTGCACCCGCCACATCCAAATTGATCGTAAAAATAGCCGAGTCCGCCACCTTCGCACGCTTGGGACAGTGTCCATTTTCATGGACACAACAAGTAACATTTTTCCCAAACTCGTTTATTTATTATAATTTATTTTTGTTTAATTAACTATTCGTGAATAATTTTGGGAAATGTTATTGTTTGTTTATTTTCTATTTTGTATAATAATTGTTGGATTGAAGTTGATTGATTCTTCTAGCAGCTTATGTGAATTTTGTTTGTTTAGTTTTATCTTTAATGTTGAAACTAAATAATAAGGATCACGGATAGTTGGGCGGTCCCGCTAGGTCGTGCACTTGAATTAGCAACTCTTTTTCTAGTGATTAGCTTGACAGAGTGGTCTCGGAGTTAATTGTTAGGGAAAGTTTTATTTGGGAGATGTATGGTGGTCCAGCATCTTACATATGTTAGTTTCGGATTCATGGCTAGGGAGTTGGTTAATCTTCAAAACAATATTTGTGTGTGTGTTTCTTGTTTTCAAAAATAATAAAAATCCAAAAATATTTCTTTTATTGTTTTCAAAAATCTCAAAAACCCCCAAAAATACTTTTGTATATAATGTATATTTTTGTAAATAAAAACAATACTGTATAGTTTATTTAATTTTGTATATATATATATTCTTTATTCTTTATACTTGTAAATATAATTCTTTATTTAATTTAATTTTTCGTGACATTAAAAAGTAAATATAACAATCTTCTGTGGGAAAAACCTTTATTTCCCATTATACTTTACAACGACAACTGTTAGGAATTTAGGTAATAATTAATGACGTAGGTGAAAATCGTTCTAATCATTTTGGCGCCGGCTCGCCGGGGAATGTTTTTACTATTTACTTTTGACTTTTTGACTGTTGACTTTTACTGTTTGTAAATAATACTTGTTAATTTTTACTTACTAATTTTACTTGTAAATACTTTTACACATACTTAGTAATAATTATACTTAGGTATCCTGAATACTGTTAATTATTTAAGTTGTTGTAGGTTGTAATTTGAACGGAAATAGGTAAGGTCCTTTTATTAATATTGGCCTAAACCCTTCATTTGTACCGTAAGGTCACTTGAGGTTGAGGGCGGCCTTTATTAACACTTGGAGAATTGTCGAACACTTAAGTGCTTTCTCAACTGAGTAAGGGGCACATGAATGGTGTCTAGATATGATCAAGACTCTGGGTGACGGGTTTGTAAAATTGGATTCAGAGGACTTGTCCACTAAATGAATCCTGTCTCTCGCTTATCTCTTGTGATCTGGCCATTCGCCTTCTGAAAACACGGAAAGTCATTTACGTCAAGATATTGCACCTAGGCCGTACGTCCACCTCGAATTACCGCTTGGAATCAACTTTGTTTTTAACTATATTTTGGACAATTTAACATTACTTGTAAATAAAATATACTTAGACATAGGAAATTTTATTCATTCACTTTGTATAGATAATTTGTAACACATTTTTTTTAACTTTGTAAATATTTTGTTTTTACTTTCTTAATTTTATTACTAACCTTTTTATTTTGTATAGGAAATAATCCGGGTTTATCGGAAATTTTACCACATACATCGGAGCATACGTTTAGGAAGTCAAGGTTGAAAAACCTTGAGGTTGATGTCTTGTTGGTGATTTTTCGGTTTCCTCGGGAGTAAAAAGGTAAGTTTTCTTTTCACTCTCGTTATTTGTTTGTTTAAAAAAAAAAAATAATAAATAAATTTTGTAATTGTAAATAAATAAATAAAAAAAAAAAAAAAAAAAAAAGTGTGTTTGTTTGTTTTACTGTTTTGTAAATATTTATTTTCACTTTTTATAATTACTGTTTGTTTGTTTTGGGCTTGTTTGTTTGTTATTGGGCCTTAGGCCCATTTGTGTGATTGGTTAGGGTTTTAGGTTTCGTAAAATAAAAAAATAAAATAAAATAAAATTTTAGCCCATTGGGCTCGTGTCATTCACGAAGCCCAAAACCCGTAACCCAAGCCCATTAGTGTGTCGGGCCTCTTCGTTTTTAGGCCCATTAGTTAAGCCCACCAATAATGGGCCGGAGTTTTCTTTGGCCCAGGCCCACTTTAAGGCCCAAACCATTTCGATGGCCCAAGCCCGTTTAAAGTGTCGGCAAGCGCGTGTGCTACGCGTTTTCACTGTTCACTTTACGACTTTTCGTAAAGTATTAAAAAATAAAAATAAAAAAATAAAAAATGAAAATGAAAAAATTCTGATTGGGCCGACGCACGACTTTTGCGTCGGCCGAATTGTTTAATAAACCGCGTGCGTGTCTACTGTAGACTTTACGACTTTCGTCGCTCGATCCGGAAATTGCGGGTCTTCTGTCTGTGGCACGTGTGCGAGCGTGCGTCCGTTCCCTTCCCTTCCCTTCTGTTCGTGTGTTTCATTTCACGCATTTCCTTAGGTTTCCCTTAGTCTCTCTCTCTCTCTCTCGTTTTCTCTCTCTCGTGTTCTTCGTGTTCTTCAGTTTTCCCAGAAAATCTCCCAAATCCCAGAAGTTTTCCTTCCTTCCCAACCCAGAAATGGCCAAAAGAGTGAATTCTTTCAGTGATTTGTTTCAGGCAGGTCCTTCAGAGAACCCAATCTTTGAAGGCTTGGCTGAAATAATTCCACCGAGCATGCTCAATAGCGCCGATGCTAGCATGCCGACCGAGCCACTACCACAACCGCAACCACTACCCCAAGCACCAATCTTGGTTGCTGATCCACCCGCCGAGCCGGAAGCCGCTCCTGTCTATAGGAGACTTCCGAGGACAAAGTACACCAAAACTCAGAGAAATGCACTTGCGGCTTTCTTTGCGGTGTATTCTCACCCCACCAAGCCACAAAGAGAAAGATTTGGTCCGAAAATCGGACTAGAGGAGGACCAAGTCTACTATTGGGGGTCGAGAAATAGGAAAAAGTTCGGTATCCTTACGTCTGAGCAACGTATTGCCGAGTTAGAGAGACGAAATGATCAGCTGGTGAGCAAGAACGAGGAGCTTCAACTTCTGAATCAACGACTCGTCGATGCTCTCCACAGCGGCATCTGTCCCAATTGCGGAGATCCTGTTCCGCACTCAGATGTGCCACAGCGAAGGCTCGAAGTTGTTCCTCCACAACAAGAGCCTATTCTTGAGTTGTCCGATGATTCCATCGACATGGACCACTTAAGACGGGAAGTGCGGAGCCTCATGCCTACCCTAGTCGAGCGCCCATCCGTACCTGTGCCATCTAATCTTCCAGGACCTGCTCATGATCTTGTCGGAGTCCACACCGACTTGATCTCGGATATCGCCCGCAAGGCCAAACACGAGCTCCTGCTCATGGCCACTGCCGGATTTCCTTTGTGGATTTCTTCACCGACTCCCGACACGTCTATTCATCCCGAGACTCTTCATAGGGCCGAGTACTTGCGAGTGTTTCAACGAGCTGAACCTGCTCCGTACTTCAAAGCCGAATCGTCGAGACACTAGGCAACCATCCATCTTTATCCAACCACCATCGTTCAGATCTTAATGGATGTTGGTCGATGGTTGCCAGTCTTCTGTAGCATGATCACAAACGCCAAGACGTTGGAGATCCTTTCCTCCAGCAACGAAGAAGGCTACGAGGAGCATATGCAGGTGATGTCGGCCGAGTTTCTGGTGCCATCTCACATCGTTTCGACTCGTGAAGTCCAGTTCGTTCGGTATTCTCACCAACAACTGGATGGAAGTTGGGTCGTCGTGGATGTCTCCGTGGATGAATTGCGTTCCAATCCAAAGCCTTCCGTGAGATCGATTTGCCGAAAACGCCCCTCCGGATGTTTGATTCGAGACTTGCAGAATGGATCTTCCTTAGTTACTTGGGTGGAGCACGTGGATGTGCGCGAGAAGGAGATGAAGGCCATTTTCGAACCCTTTGTCCATTCTGGGTTCGCTTTTGGTGCAAAGCGTTGGATCTCAACCCTCCAACGACAAGCCGAGCGCTACATGTGCGCCACAGGTATCCACTCTTCACCCGGTGACTCGATTATTTCTCTTGAAGGAAGAAGAGGACTTGCGGAAATGGCAAAACAGATGACGGTCTGTTTCTTTAACGACATCAGCAACTCCACGTACCACCACTGGACTTGTTCGAATCGAACAAGAGACACTCGAATGGAGGTCAGGACCAACAAGCGAAGGGGTGATCCGAGCAAGCCCCTTGGAGTCAATCGTACTGCTGGTTGTTCCGTTGTTCATCTATCTCATCACACTAGGATCTCATCACAATTGAGAGATATGGGCCTCGCAAGTTGACCTATCTGCACAGGCAGATTGTCCGAAAATCTGGGCTTGGGCCATTCCTCATGCATTTGGGCCTTTTCTCATGCTTTGTGAACTTGGGCCTTCCTTCGTGGATTTGGGCCTTCCATCTTGGGTTTGGGCTCCCTTCTTGGGTTTGGGCCTTTCTTCATGGATTTGGGCCTTCATCTTGGGCTTGGGCCTCCTTCTTGGGTTTGGGCCTCCTTCTTGGGTCTGGGCCTCCTTCTTGGGCCTGGGCCTCCTTCTTGGGCCTCGCAAAAGCCCATTAGACTTCGTTTCTGCACATGTTCACATTAATACATCATTTTGGACTCAAATATGGAAACTAAGCTAAAATAGCAAAGTTACAATTAAATCATAGCCAAATAGTAGGGAAAACACATTAAAAACGTCACACTTTGTGCTCCTATCAAATTCCCCCACACTTAGCTATTGCTAGTCCTCTAGCAAACACAAGAACAACACAAAACAAAAAAGGAAACACAAAACATAATGGTCTTTCCAACCATAACCCTCAGCGAGTTCAAAAGAGTTATAATCAGGAGAATAAAAATTATATACCAAGGCTAACGAATTTGCTAAGTGTTTAACATGCACATCTCATTTATGCTCGGGTGAAGTGTGTGAAAACCAAGTATACAATTAATCTCATGCAATCAAATAGGCACATATGAACAACATTAACCACTAAAGCTCACAATGATCACTAAATATTTCCGCTCAGTGTTTAGGGTTAAGTGTTTACTCTCAAAACAATTACACAAGTAGTGTTCCCATATGCTTGCTCATTAACCGACTCTCTACAATTAATCTACAACTCATTAGATCATAAGGACTTTCAGGTGAAACAGGGACCAAAGGGTGGATGGTAAATGGTGAATGGTGAAAGGTAAAGGAAGTGAAATGACTCGAAATGAAAAATGTTTCACATGTTTGCAAGACAAATCAACGACTTTGAAACTCATACCTATGCTATACCCGAAACAACTTTCTTATTCTCCTCCAACCTTTTATTGAAAATAATACAAGAAAATAACTCTTTTTTTTTTCTTTTCCTTTTTTTTTTTTTTTTTTTTTTTGAGGAACTTTATTCCTTCTTTTTGTTTTTGATTTGTTTTTTCTTTCTTTGAACAAATACAACAAAATAAAATGCACCCCCACACTTGCCTTTTGGTATACTACCATACAAATCAAAACCCGAAGCATAAGAACACAAGAAGTCACTATCATCGTCTTGCAAACACAATAAAACAAGGGTGATATGGTGTGGGAGAACAAAAGAAACAGCTAATGAGTGTTTAGTTCAAAAGGGGATTCCTAAAGTTCGTGTTTAGCTGGATGATGAATACTTTGGCCATGGTGCTCAACTAATGCCTTAATCATCTCTAATTCATCACAGATTAATAAAACGTTTCAAGTGGTCTTTGAGCAAGTTCTAGGTTCAAAACTCATGAATTGTGCACACATGAAGAACGAGTAAATGTATGAAATATGCATACATGTGAATATTCAATAGGCTCAAGTCCTCACATTTTCTGGGTATGCATGACAATGTATGTTCAAATGTGCTTCTCGGATTGCAATCAATTAATTAACACCGGTGATGTGAACATGGAAATTCGAGCAATCACAAGTTATGCATATTAAATTCAAAGCAAATCACAAAGCCTTAACATATAATAAACATTCTCAAAATCATAACACAATAAACTCAATTCATCATCGGAATTGGAAAGAACAAAGCATTAAACACAATAAAACACACAAAAACAACAAAACAGAAGCAAATATTTTTGTAATTTTTTGATTTTTTTGATTTTTCAATTTTTTGATTTTTTTGATTGAATTTTTTTTTAAATGATATAGCTCAAATAAACGAACAAGCACTTTCTAAGACTCGGAAACAAACGAGCTTACAAAACTATTTTTTTTTTTCAATTTTTTTTTATTAGGGTAACAATACGTGACCACAGTGACTTACTAAGTGCAATGGTAGGTTCAACGCTACCAAGGGAGTAAGTATGATCTAGTCGATATATTGTTACCGTACAAAACAAAAACAAGTAAATTATTTTTTTTTGAATTTTTCAAATTTTTCAAATTTTTTTCTTTTCTTTTCAATAAACCTTCCCCCCACACTTGAATTAAACATTGTCCTCAATGTTAGACAGATATTTCACGAAAATGAAAAATTCAAGTATGGTTATTGAATTTAAACACACATACAGAAATAAACGCACAAATAAAAATAAACAGAAGTAAACACACAACAGTTAAGTAAATGAAAAACAGATAAGTTAGAAATAACTCCCCCTTGAAGATCGTGAAGCTCCTCCCGAAGCAAGTCACCAACAGTCACAAACAAGGCTAGCAGGGCCTTGCATCCAACGTTTGCTCCTTAATTGACTGCGGCTCTGATCCGTTGAAGTGTGTCTTGGACAAGGGTTGTTGCCGACTCCACGGCAGACTTGGCTGATGTAGCCTTCACCGAGATCTGGAACACCATAGTCAGTAGTGTTCCGTCAAGAATAGCTCTGGATACGTTTGGTAGAATGGAGAAGCCTGAAGACATAAACGGAAATGGCTCCGGTTGAACTCCACATAGCAACGACTGGAGAATGGAATGGTTGATCGGCGCGTAAATCACAGCCGACCCCGTTGCATCGGTGCAACACTCCTGGAGAATGAGGAAGTCGTTGTGACTATCTATGGCGAGCATCGAAATCTGGTTCCGCGGGTCAAGACCGATGGTGAAATTTGCTAGCACACGTACAGAGCTGTCCATCGACATACTATCCCACAGTGGTCTCGTTTGAACGTCTTTGAGGAACTCAAAGATCCTAGTGTGATGAGATAGATGAACAACGGAACAACCAGCAGTACGATTGACTCCAGGGGGCTTTCTCGGATCACCCCTTCGCTTGTTGGTCCTGACCTCCATTCGAGTGTCTCTTGTTCGGTTCGAACAAGTCCAGTGGTGGTACGTGGAGTTGCTGATGTCGTTGAAGAAACAGACCGTCATCTGTTTTGCCATTTCCGCAAGGCCTCTTCTTCCTTCGGGCGAAATGATCGAGTCACTGGGTGAAGTGTGGATACCTGTAGCGCACATGTAGCGCTCGGCTTGTCGTTGGACGGTTGAGATCCAACGCTTTGCACCAAAAGCAAACCCTGAATGAACAAAAGGTTCGAAACTGGCCTTCATCTCCTTTTCGCGTACATCCACGTGCTCCACCCAAGTGACCAAGGAAGATCCATTATGCAAGTCACGTATCAGGCATCCGGAGGGGCGTTTTCGGCAAATCGATCTCACGGAAGGCTTTGGATTTGTGCGCAATTCATCTACGGAGACATCCACAACGACCCAACTTCCATCCAGTTGTTGGTGAGAATACCGAACGAACTGGACTTCACGAGTCGAAACGATATGAGATGGCACCAGAAACTCGGCCGACATCACCTGCTTCTGCTCCTCGTAGCCTTCTTCGTTGCTGGACGATAAGATCTCCAACGTTTTGGCGTTTGTGATCATGCTACAGAAGACGGGCAACCATCGACCAACATCCATTAAGATCTGAACGATGGTGGTCGAATAAAGATGGATGGTTGCCGAGTGTCTCGAGGATTCGGATTTGAAGTACGGTGCAGGTTCAGCACGTTGAAACACTCGCAAGTACTCGGCCCTATGAAGAGTCTCGGGATGAATAGACGTGTCGGGAGTCGGTGAAGAAATCCATAGAGGAAAACCGGCGGTGGCCATGAGCAGGAGCTCGTCTTTGGCCTTGCGGGCGATATCCGAGATCAAGTCGGTGTGGATTCCGACAAGATCAGTGAGCAGGTCCGGGAAGGGTGTCGGATGGAAAAGGAATGGATGGGCGCTCGACAAGTGTAGGCACGAGGCTCCGCACATCCCGTCTTAAGTGGTCCATATCGATCGAATCATCGGACAACTCAAGAAGAGGCTCTTGTTGTGGAGGAACAACTTCGAGCCTTCGCCGTGGCACATCTGAGTGCGGAACAGGACCTCCGCAATTGGGACAGATGCCGCTGTGGAGAGCATCGACGAGTCGTTGATTCTGCATTTGAAGCTCCTCGTTCTTGCTCACCAGCTCATCGTTTCGTCTCTCTAGCTCGGCGATACGCTGCTCAGATGTAAGGATACCGAACTTTTTCCTATTTCTCGACCCCCAATAATAGATCTGGTCCTCCTCAAGTCCGATTTTTGGACCAAATCTTTCTCGTTGTGGTTTCGTGGGGTGAGAATACACCGCAAAGAAAGCCGCCAGTGCATCTCTCTGAGCTTTGGTGTACTTTGTCCTCGGAAGTCTCCTATAAATAAGAGCGGCTTCCGGCTCGGCTGGTGGATCAGCAACCAAGATTGGTGCTTGGGGTAGTGGTTGTGGTTGTGGCTCAGTCGGTCGTTCGGCATGCTAGCATCGGCGCTATTGCGCATGCTCGGTGGAATTATTTCAGTCAGACCTTCAAAGATTTGACTCCCTGAAGGACCTGCCTGAAACAAATCGCTGAAAGAATTAACTCTTTTGGCCATTTTTGGGTTGGGAAGGGAGGATAGCTTTTCTGGGATTTGGGAGTGTTTCTGGGAAAATCTCAAGAACACGAAGAACACGACAGAGAAAACGAGAGAGAGAGAGGGAGAGAGACTAAGGGAAAACGTGAAATGACCTAAGGGAACTAACGCAAACGGAAAGGAAAGGAAGGAACGGACGCACGCTCGTACACGTGCCACGGCACGAGATCCGGAATTTCCGGATTCGAGCGACCAAAGTCGCAAAGAAACGACCGCGTGCCACAAAAGTCGTAAAGACAATAGTGCACACGCATCCGAATTATTAAACAATTCGGCCGACGCAAAACTCGTGCGTCGGCCCAATCAATTTTTTTTTTATTTTATATTTTTTTGTTTTTTTATTTTTATTTTTTAATACTTTACGAAACGTCGTAAAGTGAACAGTGAAAACGCGTGTGAAACACGCACAAAGGTTGCCGACACTTTAAACGGGCCTGGGCCATCGAAATGGTTTGGGCCTTAAAGTGGGCCTGGGCCAAAGAA
Organism: Rubus idaeus; assembly: GCA_030142095.1. Lineage (NCBI taxonomy): Eukaryota > Viridiplantae > Streptophyta > Magnoliopsida > Rosales > Rosaceae > Rubus > Rubus idaeus. The sequence goes on from CM057965.1 coordinate 22,047,290, forward strand.
ATCTCCGGCCCATTATTGGTGGGCTTAAACTAATGGGCCTAAAAACGAACAGGCCCGACACACTAAATGGGCTTGGGTTACGGGTTTTGGGCTCCGGGAATGACACGGGCCCATTGGGCCAAATTTTTTATTTTTTATTTTTTATTTCGAAACCTAAAACCCTAACCAATCACACAAACGGGCCTAAGGCCCAATAACAAATAACTACAACAAGCCCAAAAATAAAATAAACAGTAAATAGGAACAGTAATTATGAATAGTAAAAATAAATAATTACAAAACAATAAAACAAAAACAAACACTCTTTTTTTATTTACAATTAATTTTTTTTTATTTTTTTTTATTTTTTTAAATAAATAACGAGAAGGAAAAGAAAACTTACCTTTTTACTCCCGAGGAAACCGAAAATCACCAACAAGACATCAACCTCAAGGTTTTTCAACCTTGACTTCCTAAACGTATGCTCCGATGTATGTGGTAGAATTTCCGATAAACCCGGATTATTTCCTATACAAAATAAAAAGGTTAGTAATAAAATTTACAAGTTAAAAACAAAATATTTACAAAGTTAAAAATATGTCACAAATTATCTATACAAAATGAATAAATTTTCCTATGTCTACGTAAATTTTATTTACACAATACACTTAAGTGTACAAAAATATTTTCCTTTGCCTGAATATAGTTGAAAAAAAATGAAAGTTGATTCCAAGCGGTAACTCAAGGTGGACTTACGGCCTAGGTGCAATGCCTTGACTTAAATGACTTTCCGTGTTTTCAGAAGGCGAATGGCCAGATCATATGAGAATAAGCGAGGGGCAGGATTCATTTAGTGGACTACGGAGGCTTACACCCCTATCGACTTACGTCAGTCTATAGTCCTCTGAATCCAAAACCTGTCACCCAGGGTCTCGACCTAGACACCATCCATGTGCCCCTTACTTAGTTGAGAAAGCACTTAAGTGTTCGAAAATTCTCCAAGTGTTAATAAAGGCCGCCCTCAACCTCAAATAACCTTACGGTAAAAATGAAGGGTTTAGGCCAATATTAACAAAAGGACCTTACCTATTTCCGTTCAAGTTACAACTTACAACAACAAAAAATAATCAACTATATAAAAAAAACACCTAAATAAATTACTAAGTGTAACAAAATATGAACAAGTATAAACAAATATTATTCACACAAAAAACAAATTAGTTAGGAATTTTCAATCCCCGTCGACGGCGCCAAAAATTGACACGCCCCATAAGGAGCATCAATTTAAAAAAACCCTATCGGTAGTAGTATAGTGCATAGTAGGGTATCGTTCACAACGAAGATCAAAGGGTGTACCTAACAAAAAATGTCACAAAGAATTAAATAAAATAAATAATTATTATTAACAAGTATAAAGAATATATACGTATGTACAAAGAAAAAGGGGGTTTAAGAGATAAATTGAATGAAATAAATTAATTTAATTACAAAGAATAAATTAAATAAGATGGGATGGAACATGAAGTATATAAACTTCAGCCACAAGTATACAAATTTACCAATTATTGGACCGAAAATTAACCAAGTTCCCTAGCCATGAAACCGAAATTAACATATGTGGAAAGTTAGAAGCTAACCATTCCCCAAATAAAACCTCTCTACGAAAATTAACCTAAGTGAAAGCACCTAGATTAACCAATTAAACATGCCATCTTAGTCTAGAAAGCTAGCTAATCAAACCATATTTAACGCATAGAAAAGAGTTGTTAATTAAAGTGCACGACCCATTATAGAAAAGTCCATATGTCCGCAATCCTTTTTATTTGACACCGACCTTTGTCCAAAGCCTTTACTACTCGTGAATTAGGTTTCCAAAACTATTAGGTGAATTGTAATCCCTAACTCTAGCTCCAATTATATGCAAATATTATAAGTATCGATCCCTATAACATAAACACATAAAAGTTTTCTATAATTCAGAATCAAGTAAACAGAGTCACATAAGCTACTAGAAGAACTAATTAATTAGGATCCAATAACTAAATAAACTCATATAAATAGGCTGGAAATTATATAAATCATGTCATGTTAACTAATACAAAGAATAATCGAGCAACAAAGAGGAATTCATAAGAATAATTAAAGGAAAAGTCAGATTACACCATATGGAGAGTAGGAAGAACTTGAAGACCACGAACTCTTGAATCCTTGAAAGCAAGCAACTCAAAGCCGAGATTCCCAAGGTGATGATGATGGTGGTGATGATGGTTGATGGCTGGTGGTGATGATGGTTGATGGCTGGTGGTGATGGTGTAAACAGCTCCTCTCCTCCTTGAAGTCTTGAAAACCCTAAATACTAGAGAATGGAAACTATGATGGAGAAGAGAAAGAGGAGGGTTTGTCCCTCCCCATTGGGGTGTGTTTGAAGAGAAGAATGAGGCTACTATTTATAGGAGAATGGAGAGGAAGAAGAAGACAATGCAAGAAATAAAGAAAGAAAATGAAGAGAAGTGGAATTTAAGTGGGAGATAAAGAAATGATGAGTGGAATGGTGGAAATGTAGTCATATGGCAATGAACCATTTATTTAGGTAAAAGAAATTCATCACTAATGGTGTGGGAAAAAAGAAGAGGAAAGAATATAGGGGTGAGTGGAGCATTGAAAATAAAAGAAAAGGAAAGAAATAAAAAGCAGACAGCACAGAGCAGTTCCCACTTAGAACGGAATAATCCACGTTTGAACGCTTGGATGATTCTCAAATTTTAATACATAATATATAACACCCACATGCAGCGTGTATCAAAATTACAGCTAGATCCAACGGTACAATTGGGAGATATGGGCTTCGCAAGTTGACTAATCTGCACAGGCAGAATGTCCGAAAATCTGGGCTTGGGCCATTCCTTATGCTTTGTGAACTTGGGCCTTCCTTCATGGATTTGGGCCTTCCATCTTGGGTTTGGGCCTCCTTCTTGGGCCTCATGGCAGACCACCTCTTAATGGGCGTCGCAAAAGCCCATTAGACTTCGTAAATTTCCAACACTTTGCTTATTTTCCTCAAGTTGTCTTCTTTTCTCTTTATTTGCAATAGGAAACCTACAAACACAAAAACTAAATAAATAACAGAAATTTATGAGAAACTAACAATAAAAATGTAGAGAAATTGATATAAAAAGTTGTACAATTATGCACCTATCACAAAACAAAGCCAACACTCACTTTTGTTGAATTTTTCTTAAGTCAATAACTAACCAATGGTAACACAACATTTCTCAATGGTGGTCCAATTGACGGAACTCGAAAAGCTTGAGTCGTTTGTGATTTATGATTTTCCAAAGTATTAAAAAGAGAAAATTCATAACTCACAAACGAGCCTAGATTTTTGAGTGAGATCAAGTGGAACACCTTTTAAATATCTTGTTGTACTATTCGTGAAGTTTGGGAACTTGTAAAATTAAAGAAAGAAGGAAGTTGGCAAAGTTTGGCCCGTTTTGGCCATAGAAGCTCCAAACCGCCAAAACCATGCCAACACCCACTTTTGTTCAACTTTTCTTGAGTCAAAAACTAATCGATGGTAACACAAGATTTCTAAAAGGTGTTCCAATTGACGGAACTCGAAAAGCTCGAGTCGTTTGTGATTTATTATTTTCCAAATTATTAAAAAGGGAAAATTCATAACTCACAAACGATCCTAGATTTTTGAGTGAGATCTAGTGGAACACCTTTTAAATATCTTGTTGTACTATTCGTGAAGTTAGGGAACTTGCAAAGTTGAAGAAAGAAGGAAGTTGGCAAAGTTTGGCCCGTTTTGGCCCGTTTTGGCCATAGAAGCTCAAAACCGCCAAAACAAAGCCAACACTCACTTTTGTTGAATTTTTCTTAAGTTAATAACTAACCAATGGTAACACAACATTTCTCAATGGTGGTCCAATTGACGGAACTCGAAAAGCTTGAGTCGTTTGTGATTTATGATTTTCCAAAGTATTAAAAAGAGAAAATTCATAACTCACAAACGAGCCTAGATTTTTGAGTGAGATCAAGTGGAACACCTTTTAAATATCTTGTTGTACTATTCGTGAAGTTTGGGAACTTGCAAAATTGAAGAAAGAAGGAAGTTTGCAAAGTTTTGGCCCGTTTTGGCCGTAGAAGCTCCAAACCGCCAAAACCATGCCAACACCCACTTTTGTTCAACTTTTCTTTAGTCAAAAACTAACCAATGGTAACACAAAATTTCTAAAACGTGTTCCCATTGACGGAACTCCAAAAGCTCGAGTTGTTTGTGATTTACGATTTTCCAAAGTATTAAAAAGGGAAAATTCATAACTCACAAACGATCCTAGATTTTTGAGTGAGATCTAGTGGAACACCTTTTAAATATCTTGTTGTACTATTCGTGAAGTTAGGGAACTTGCAAAGTTGAAGAAAGAAGGAATTTGGCAAAGTTTGGCCCGTTTTGGCCATAGAAGCTCCAAACCGCCAAAACCATGCCAACACCCACTTTTGTTCAACTTTTCTTTAGTCAAAAACTTACCAATGGTAAAACAAGATTTCTAAAAGGTGTTCCAATTGACGGAACTCGAAAAACTCGAGTCGTTTGTGATTTACGATTTTCCAAAGATTAAAAAGAGAAATTTCATAATTCACAAACGAGCCTAGATTTTTAAGTGAGATCAAGTGGAACACCTTTTAAATATCTTGTTGTACTATTCGTGAAGTTTGGGAACTTGCAAAGTTGAAGAAAGATGGAAGTTGGCAAAGTTTGGCCCGTTTTGGCCATAGAAGCTCCAAACCGCCAAAACTATGCCAACACCCACTTTTATTCAACTTTTCTTGAGTCAAAAACGAACCAATGGTAACACAACATTCTCAATGTTGTTCCAATTGACAGAACTCAAAAATTTCGAGTCGTTTGTGATTTATGATTTTCCAAAGTATTAAAAAGAGAAAATTCATAACTCACAAACGTTCCTAGATGTTTAAGTGAGATCAAGTGGAACAAATTTTAAATATCTTGTTCTACTATTCGTGAAGTTTGGGAACTTGCATAGTTGTAGAACGAAGGAAGTTGGCAAAGTTTTGCCCGTTTTGGCCATAGAAGCTCCAAACCGCCAAAACAAAGCCAACACCCACTTTTGTTCAACTTTTCTTGAGTCAAAAACTAACCAATGGTAACACAAGATTTCTAAAAGCTGTTCCAATTGACGGAACTCGAAAAGCTCGAGTCGTTTGTGATTTACGATTTTCCAAAGTATTAAAAAGAGAAAATTCATAACTCACAAACGATCCTATATTTTTAAGTGAGATCAAGTGGAACACCTTTTAAATATCTTGTTGTACTATTCGTGAAGTTTTGGAACTTGCAAAGTTGAAGAAAGAAGGAAGTTGGCAAAGTTTAGCCAGTGTTGGCCATAGAAGCTCCAAACCGCCAACACCCACTTTTGTTCAACTTTTCTTTAGTCAAAAACTAACCAATGGTAACACAAGATTTCTAAAAGGTGTTCCAATTGACGGAACTCGAAAAACTCGAGTCGTTTGTGATTTACGATTTTCCAAAGATTAAAAAGAGAAATTTCATAACTCACAAACGAGCCTAGATTTTTAAGTGAGATCAAGTGGAACACCTTTTAAATATCTTGTTGTACTATTCGTGAAGTTTGGGAACTTGCAAAGTTGAAGAAAGATGGAAGTTGGCAAAGTTTGGCCCGTTTTGGCCATAGAAGCTCTAAACCGCCAAAACTATGCTAACACCCACTTTTATTCAACTTTTCTTGAGTCAAAAACGAACCAATGGTAACACAACATTCTCAATGGTGCTCCAATTGACGGAACTTGAAACGCTCGAGCCGTTTGTGAGTTATGATTTTCCAAAGTATTAAAAAGAGAAAATCCATAACTCACAAACGAGCCTAGATTTTTGAGTGAGATCAAGTGGAACACCTTTTAAATATGTTGTTGTACTATTGGTGAAGTTTGGGAACTTGCAAAGTTGTAGAAAGAAGGAAGTTGGCAAAGTTTGGCCCGTGTTGGCCATAGAAGCTCCAAACCGCCAAAACAAAGCCAATACTCACTTTTGTTGAATTTTCCTCGAGTCAATAACTAACCAATGGTAACACAAGATTTCTCAATGGTGGTCCAATTGACGGAACTCGAAAAGCTCGAGTCGTTTGTGATTTATGATTTTCCAAAGTATTAAAAAGAGAACATTCATAACTCACAAACGAGCCTAGATTTTTGAGTGAGATCAAGTGGAACACCTTTTAAATATCTTGTTGTACTATTCGTGAAGTTTGGGAAATTGCAAAATTGAAGAAAGAAGGAAGTTGGCAAAGTTTGGCCCGTTTTGGCCATAGAAGCTCCAAACCGCCAAAACCATGCCAACACCCACTTTTGTTCAACTTTTCTTTTTCTTGAGTCAAAAACTAACCGATGGTAACACAAGATTTCTCAATGGTGGTCCAATTGACGGAACTCGAAAAGCTCGAGTGATAGGAGCACAAAGTGTGAAATTTTTTATGTGTTTTCCCTACTATTTGGCTATGATTTAATTGTAACTTTGCTATTTTAGCTTAGTTTCCATATTTGAGTCCAAAATGATGTATTAATGTGAACATGTGCAGAAACGAAGTCTAATGAGCTTTTGCGAGGCTCATTAAGAAGGGGGTGATAGGAGCACACGGTGTGACGTTTTTAATGTGTTTTCCCTACTATTTGGCTATGATTTAATTGTAACTTTGCTATTTTAGCTTAGTTTCCATATTTGAGTCCAAATTGATGTATTAATGTGAACATGTGCAGAAACGAAGTCTAATGGGCTTTCGCGAGTCCCATTAAGAGGTGGTCTGCCATGAGGCCCATTAAGAAGGGGGCCCAACCCAAGAAGGGGGCCCAACCCAAGAAGGGGGCCCAAACCCAAGATGGCAGGCCCAAATCCATGAAGGAATGCCCAGGTTCACAAAGCATGAGGAAAGGCCCAAGCCCAGATTTTCGGACATTCTGCCTGTGTAGATCAGTCAACTTGCGAAGCCCATATCTCTCAATTGCACCGTCAGATCTAGCTGTAATTTTGAGACACGCTGAATGTGGATGTTAAGTGTTCAGAATCATCCAACCGTCCATACGTCCAGAATTCCACTCCAAGTGCGCACTGCTCAGTGCTGTCTGCTTTTTATTTCTTTCCTTTTCCTTTATTCTCAATGCTCCGCTCACCCCCATATTTCCACCCATCTCACCTAACTATCTTTGTTTCTTTCTCTCCATACCATTAGTGTTTGATTTCTTTTACCTAAATAATTGGTTAATTGCCATATGACTACATTTCCACCCCCACTTACCATTTCTTTATCTCCCATTCACATTCCACTTCTATTCCCTTTCGTTCTTTATTTCTTTCATTGTCTTCTTATTCCTCTCCATTCTCCTATAAATAGAGGGCTTCACAACACTATTTCTCACCAATTCACACCCCAATGGGGAGGGACAAACCCTCCTCTTTCTCTTCTCCATCTCACATCATATTTTCCATTCTCTAGTATTTAGGGTTTTCAAGTCTTCAAGGAGGAGGGGAGCTGTTTACACCATTACCACCAGCCATCTGATTTGTTCGGTAAAACCGACGTCATTAATTATTACCTAAATTCCTAACAATTGTCGTTGTAAAGTATAATGGGAAATAAAGGTTTTTCCCACAGAAGATTGTTATATTTACTTTTCAATGTCACGAAAAATTAAATTAAATAAAGAATTATTATTAACAAGTATAAAGAATAAAGAATATATATATATACAAAATTAAATAAACTATACAGTATTGTTTCTATTTACAAAAATATACATTATATACAAAAGTATTTTTGGGGGTTTTTGATAATTTTGAAAACAATAAAAGGAAATATTTTTGGATTTTTATTATTTTTGAAAACAAGAAACACACACAAATATTGATTTCTCTAAGTCATATGATCGAAATTAACATTGTGAAACATTAGAAAGCTAATTATTTCCCAATTAGACTTCTCTCTGAAAATTAACCTAAGTGAAAGCACCTAGATCAATCAATTAAACATGTCATCTTAGTCTAGAAAGCTAGCTAGTCAATCCATGTTCAAAGCATCGAAAAGAATCGTTAATTCAAGTGCACAACCTAGTATGGAAAAGTCCATCTAATTGCAATCTTTTTTATTTGATTCCGACCTTTGTCCAAAGCCTTTACTACTTGTGAATTAGGTTTCCAAAACTATTAGGTGAATCGGATTCCTAATTCTAGCTCCAATTACATGCAAATATTATAAGTTTCGAACCCTATAACAAAAGCACATAAAAGTTTTCCGTAAAACAGAATCAAACAAACAATCACACAAAAGCAACTTAGAAAAATCAAATCACAATTATTATGCAAAATAGAAAATAAAAAAATATTTACACAATAACATTTCCCAAAATTATTCACGAATAGTTAATTAAACAAAAATAAATTATAATAAATAAACGAAGTTTGGGAAAACTGTTACTGTTGTGTCCATGAAAATGGACACTGTCTGGCAGGCGAAGGTGGCAGACTCAGCTATTTTTACGATCAATTTGGATGTGGCGGGTGCAGAGAGAAAATTGGGCCTTGGGCTTGGGCTTGCTGCAATGGGCTTGGAGGCCCATTTCTTTCTTGTTTTCTTCTTGCCGGCCCAAGACATATTCTTGTTGACTTTTCAACTCATTACATGCCATGTCGCATTGCTCTTCTCCTTCTTCATTTTCACGAATCTTCTTGCTGCAATTTCTTTCTTCTTTCCAGAACGGAGAACAAGGGGGCAAGCCGTGCCGACGTGGGAGATGGACGCAAAGGGAAGGCTCGATGGGAGAAGCAGCGGCAACAAGCAGCGACGGGAACGACGAGCGACGCCGGTGAGGAATTGAAGGCGGTGCGGCCTGGGCATCACGGCAGTAGCAGCGGGAAGATGGAATCGCCGGCAGAAATCCTGGCAGCGCGGGGGAGGCTTGCGGCGACCGGGGACTGTGGGCTTTTCGGCGGCGAAGAGAGGGAATCGAGAGCAGCGGTGGTGACGAGCATGGGCTCGGTGGCTTGGTGACTGGGCTTCACGGCCTGGGTTCTTTGATCGATGGCGGTGTTGGAGGAAGACCGGGAAGCAGGCAGAGACGGCGTCGATGAGCTGGGCTGGTGAGTACGAGATCGACGGCCGGCAGAGGGTTGATGTGGCGCCGGCAGAGATGGTGATTTGCGACGCCGTGGGTTTCTGCAAAAATGAAATTAAGCACGGGATTAGTGGTGAGTTATGATTAATGGGAATCTGAAATTCAACTTGATCAGAGAAAAGAGACAGCCTGGGCTTGAGATTGGCAGAAGCTTTAATTGTTGCCATAGTGAATTGGTGATTCTTGCAGGGACGGACGTTGGCTTAAATAGTGGAAGGAAAGGAGAAGCAGCCAAGAAACTAGTGGTGGTGGTAGTGGTAGTGAGCTGTAGATGCTGGCAATGGTGGGAGGAATCTCAGTGAGGTGGTGCGGAAAGGAGATGCTGTCTGCAATTAGCAGCCATGTGAGGGAAATGGGCGGCTTAGTGGAGTGAGGATGGTGATGAACTGCAGACAATACCAACAAAAATAACAAAATAAAATAACAAAATAAAATAACAAAAACAAATAAAAGAAATAATAAAAGAAATAAAATAACAAATGAAATAATTATAAAAGAAATATGTAAAATAAATAAACATAAAATATAAACAAGGGAAAATAAGATGGAGGATTAAAATGTGTATCGCCACCGCGTGTGGTGGTTGCGCCGCCTTGTGTGGTGGTTCGCCGACAAATTTGTCGGGATTCGGAATAATCCGAAATCTTCGTACAATATTTTATTCCACATGTGAAAGTCACGGTTGACTTTTCGAATTACGCTGAAAACCTCCAAAATGCACCTATTTTGTGCAGATAAACATTTTCCTGGTATTTTCCCTAAAAACACGAAAACAAATATTAAACAGACAATTAAGCTTTCGAAATAGCAAAATCCAGTAATTAAAGGCACTTTGTGAACGTATTTTACGTTCACATCACACCCCTACACTTGAACTATTGCTAGTCCTCTAGCAAACACGAAACAAAACAACACAAAACAGAAAGGGAAACACAAAACAGACGGTGTTTCCAACCATAATCCTCAGCGAGTTCAAAAGAATTATAATCAAGAGAATACAAATTATATACCAAAGTTAAAGAATTTGCTAAGTATTTAACATGTACATCTCATTTATGCTCGGGTGTGTGTGTGAAAACCAAGTATACAATTAATGTCAAGCAATCCAATAGGCACATCGAAACAACATTAACCACTAAAGCTCACAATATTCACTAAATATTTCCGCTCAGTGTTTAGGGTTAAGTGTTTACTCTTATAACAATTGCAAAAGTAGTGTTCCCATATGCTTGCTCATTAACCAACTCTCTACAATTAATCTACAAATCATCAGATCATAAGGACTTTCAGGTGAAACAGGGACCAAAGGGTGGATGGTAAATGGTGAATGGTAAATGAAGTGAAATGACTCGAAATGAAAAATGTTTTACATGTCTGCAAGACAAGTCAACGACTTTGAAACTCATACCTATGCTATACCCGAAACAACTTTCTTATTTTCCTCTAACCTTTTATTGAAATTAAAACAGTACAAGAAAATAACTCTATTTTTGTGGCATTTTTTTTTTCTTTTCCACTTTTTTTTTCTTTCTTTTCTATTTTTTTTTCTTTGAGGAATTTATTCCTTCTTTTTATTTCTGATTTTTTTTTTGAACAAATACAACAAAATAAATACACCCCCACACTTGCCTTTTGGTATACTACCATACAAATCCGAAGCATAAGAATATAAGAAGTCACTATCATCGTCTTGCAAACACAATAAAACAAGGGTGAAATGGTGTGGGTGAACAAAAAAAACGGCTAATGAGTGTTTAGTTCAAAAGGGGATTCCTAAAGTTCGTGTTTAGATGGATGGTGAATACTTTGGCCATGGTGCTCAACTAATGCCTTACTCATTTCTAATTCATCACAGATTAACAAAATGTTTCAAGTGGTCTCTGAGCAAGTTCTAGGTTCAAAACTCATGAATTGTGCACACATGAAGAACGAGTAAATGTATGAAATATGCATACATGTGAATATTCAACAGGCTCAAATCCTCACATTTCTGGGTATGCATGACAATGTATGTTAAAATGTGCTTCTCAGATTGCAATCAACTAATCGAAACAGGTTATGTGAACATGGAAATTCGAGCAATCATAAGTTATGCAAATTAAATCCAAAGCAAATTACACAAATCCTTAACATATAATAAACATTCTCAAAATCATAACAATTAAACTCAATTCATCATCGGGATTGGAAAGAAAACAACACACATAACACAAATAAACACAAATAAACACAAAAACAGAAGCAAATATTTTTGTAATTTTTGATTTTTATGATTTTTTTATTTTATTTTTCAATGTAGGTAACAATACGTGACCACAGTGACTTACTAAGTGCAACGGTAGGTTCAACGCTACCAAGGGAGTAAGTATGATTTAGTCGATATACTGTTACCGTAGAAAACGAAAACAAGTAAATTATTTTTTTAAATTTTTTCAATTTTTCAAATTTTTTCTTTTCTTTTTAAATAAACCTTCCCCCCACACTTGAATTAAACATTGTCCTCGATGTTAGACAAATATTTCACGAAAATGAATAATTCAAGCATGGTTATTGAATTTAAACACACAAACAGAAATAAACCGAAGTAAACACACAAACTGAAATAAACACACAACAGTTAGATAAATGAAAAGGGAAACAGAAAGACTCCCCTTTGAAGATCGTGAAGCTCCTCCCGAAGCAAGTCACCAACAGTCACAAACAAGGCTAGCAGGGCCTTGCATCCAACGTTTGCTCCTTAATTGACTGCGGCTCTGATCCGTTGAAGTGTGTCCTGGACAAGGGTAGTTGCCGACTCCACGGCAGACTTGGCTGATGTAGCCCTCACTGAGATCTGGAACACCATAGTCAGCAGTGTTCCATCAAGAATAGCTCCGGATACGTTAGGTAGAATGGAGAAGCCTGAAGACATAAGCGGAAATGGCTCCGGTTGAACTCCACATAACAAACACTGGAGAATGGAATGGTTGATCGGCGCGTATATCACAGACGACCCCGTTGCATCGGTGCAACACTCCTGAAGAATAAGGAAGTCGTTGTGACTATCAATGGCGAGGACCGAAATCTGATTGCGCGGTTCAAGACCGATGGTGAAATTTGATAGCACACGCACCGAGCTGTCCATCGACATACTATCCCATTGTGGTCTTGTCTGCACGTCTTTGAGGAACTCAAAGATCCTGGTGTGATGGGAGAGATGAACGACGGAACAACCAGCAGTACGATTGACTCCAGGGGGCTTGCTCGGATCACCCCTTCGCTTGTTGGTCCTGACCTCCATTCGAGTGTCTCTTGTTCGGTTCGAACAAGTCCAGTGGTGGTATGTGGAGTTGCTGATATCGTTGAAGAAACAGATTGTCATCTGTTTTGCCATTTCCGCTAGGCCTCTTTTTCCTTCGGGCGAAATGATAGAGTCACCGGGTGAAGTGTGGATCCCTGTGACGCACATGTAGCCCTCGGCTTGTCGTTGGAGAGTTGAGATGCAACGCTTTGCACCAAAAGCGAACCCAGAATGGACAAAGGGTTCGAAAATGGCCTTCATCTCCTTTTCGCGTACATCCACGTGCTCCACCCAAGTGATCAAGGAAGATCCATTATGCAAATCACGTATCAGGTATTCGGAGGGGCGTTTTCGGCAAATCGATCTCACGGAAGGCTTTGGATTTGAACGCAGTTCATCCACGGAGACATCCACAACGACCCAACTTCCATCCAGTTGTTGGTGAGAATACTGAACAAACTGGACTTCACGAGTTGAAACGAGGTGAGATGGCACCAGAAAATCGGCCGACATCACTTGCTTCTGCTCCTTGTAGCCATCTTCGTTGTCGGAGGAAAGGATCTCCAACGTCTGGGCGTTTGTGATCATGCTACAGAAGACGGGCAACCATCGACCAACATCCATTAAGATCTGAACAATGGTGGTCGGATAAAGGTGAATGGTTGCCGAGTGTCTCGAGGATTCCGCCTTGAAGTACGGTGCAGGTTCAGCTCGTTGAAACACTCGCAAGTACTCGGCCCTATTAAGAGTCTCGGGATGAATAGACGTGTCGGGAGTCGGTGAAGTTATCCACAAAGGAAATCCGGCAGTGGCCATGAGCATGAGCTCGTGCTTGGCCTTGCGGGCGATATCCGAGATCAAGTCGGTGTGGACTCCGACAAGATCATGAGCATGTCCGGGAAGGGTATCAGATGGCAATGGTACGGATGGGCGCTCGACAAGGGTAGGCATGAGGCTCCGCACATCCCGTCTCAAGTGGTCCATGTCGATGGAATCGTCGGACAACTCGAGAATAGGCTCTTGTTGTTGAGGAACAACTTCGAGCCTATGCCGTGGCACATCTGAGTGCGGAACAGGACCTCCGCAATTGGGACAGATGCCGCTGTGGAGAGTATCGACAAGTCGTTGATTCTGCATTTGAAGCTCCTCGTTCTTGCTCACCAGCTGATCATTTCGTCTCTCTAACTCGGCAATCCGCTGCTCAGACGTAAGGATACCGAACTTCTTCCTATTTCTCGACCCCCAATAATAGACCTAGTCTTCCTCAAGTCCGATTTTCGGACCAAATCTTTCTCTTTGTGGCTTAGTGGGGTGAGAATACACCGCAAAGAAAGCCGCCAGTGCATCTCTCTGAGCTTTGGTGTATTTTGTCCTCGGAAGTCTCCTATAGACAGGAGCGGCTTCCGGCTCGGCTGGTGGATCAGCAACCAGGATTGGTGCTTGGGGTAGTGGTTGCGGTTGTGGCTCGGTCGGCATGCTAGCATCAGCGCTATTAAGCATGCTCGATGGAATTATTTCAGCCAGACCTTCAAAGATTGGGTTCTCTGAAGGATCTGCCTGAAACAAATCACTGAAAGAATTCACTCGTTTGGACATTTCTGGGTTGGGAAGGGAGGATAGCTTCTGGGATTTGGGAGGTTTTCTGGGAAAAACTCAAGAACACGAAGAACAACGAGAGAAATCGAGAGAGAAATCGAGAGAGAGAGAGAGAGAGAGAGAGAGAGAGAGAGAGAAAACGCGTGAAATGACCTAAGTGGAACTTGATATGAACGTAAAATACGTTCATAAAGTGCTCTAAATACTTGGATGGATGCTATTCTGAAAGCTGATTTGTCGGTTTAATGTTTGTTTTCGTGTTTTCAGGGAAAATATGTGAAAAATGCTAATTTACACATAAAAGGTGAATTTTGGAGATTTACCGCGCAATTTCGGAAAGTCAAATGTGACTTTTCGATTATCTGATGACACCGGTCATCATTCGGAAGTGGAATATAACATTGTACGAAGATTTCGAAAGACGTTTCGAATCCCGGCAATTTTGCCGGCGAACCACCACTCACGGAGGCGCAACCACCACACGCGGTGGTGAAACAGAAATTAAATCTCCACTTTATTTTCCCATTTTTGTGTTTTATATTTATTACTTTCTTTATTTATTTATATTTATTTTATAATTAATTTAATTTAATTTATTATTTTATTTTATTTTCCTTTTTGCTTTATTTTATCTCTTTTTATTATTTTAATTTTTCTTTTGTCTGGGTTCCTTTTGCAGCTGCACGTTGATCTCTTCCTCCACATGCCAGGAGCATCTCCAGCTCACATCAGTCCATCACCACCGGCAGATCCCCCTTCTATTTGAATTCAAATTCTTCACCTTTCTAAGCTATTTCTCCAGATCACTTCTCCACCATCACAGATCATCATCCACTGCCTGCCATTCCTTTCTCTTTAAATAGCCTGCTCTGCTACGTTTTTGAACAGGCCGGGGGGGGCTTCTCCCTTCTCCCTTCTCCCTTTCTCTCCCTTTCTCTCCCTTTCTCTCGGCGACCGTGTACAGCCACCATGGCTGTGCCTTCTTTTCTCCCCCTTCTATTTCTCTTTCTCCTCTCTCGTTCCTCTCAAATTCCCCGCAAACAACCACAATTCCCCCCCCCCCGGCCACCATCTCTCGTACTCCCACAATCTCTCTGTTCACTCACGGTCTCTCTTCTCTCTACACCCATCTCATTTCCAATCATCACTGCCGACAGCTCCTCTACCCAATCATCTCACCATAATCACAAACCAACTCCCTCAATCTCTCCGAACTCATTCAATCAATTCCAAATCACCAACACAATCATCATAATCATCAAACACCCAATCTGCACGGACACACACGGGGTGGCCGGAGGCCTCTCCTCCGGTCATCTTCTTTCTCTCTAATTATCTCTGTTCTCCTTTTGCAGATCAGTTCGTCGCCCCCTCCTCCGGGCACTCACGGCGTCGACCCATCGAGCCCCTTGCTCTACCCGCCGCCTCCGTCCATCACCACGGATCGCACTATCGCCACCCGCGCCGTGCCGTGTTTCCTCACCCATCCGTGTAGCCCAGATGCCCACGACGTCGCTACCGGTCCTCCTTGCCACCGGCATCTCAATTCCAGCCACTGCCGTCGTCGATCCTTGCCGGTGCTTCTCTCCGTTCGCCGCGCCGTCGCCGCTGCCCGTACCCGCTCTACCACGCCTCCGAGCCGCACCGCCAAAGCCAACGCCGGCGCCGTTGATTGCAGCTGCTCTCTGCCCGCTGCCCACTGTCGTCGCCCAATAGACGCGGCGATCTAGTTCCATGCTCCGCCGCAAGTCTCTTTGCAGCGACGCCGGTCCTCTGCCGTAATCTTCATGCTTATCCTTGCCGACAGCTGTCAATCTCCGTGGCTCTCTCACCGTCTCTACAGCAAAGAAGAAGAAACAGAATGAAGAAGATAGAGGAATTGACCACGGGGTAGAGAAAGAGAAGAAAAATATTGTTGAAAAGTCAAAGGAAGAGTGGGCTGGCCGCAAGCAAGGAAGGAATCAGAAATTGACTTTCTGATTTGGGCTTTTGACCAAGCCCAATGGCCCAAGCCAATTTGATATCTACACCCGAGCTTCCCGATCCTTCGCCGGAATTTAATGAGCAATTCTTCTTTCTCAAACTCTTTCTAATTTGTGTGCTTTTATTTGATTAATTTGTGTGTTTGAATATTTGTTTAATTTAATTTGTTAAATTTGAATATTGTGTGACTTAATTATATATTGAAAAACCCAAAAATATGTTATTTGATTAATTTGTGTGTTAGTCTAATTTTTTTATTGTTGGTGTGTTTTATTTAAGTGTGTTAGTTAAATTGTATTTGAATTTGTATTATTCTTGTTTAACTTTATTTGTTTTCAAAAATATTAAAAAGCCAAAAATATTTCCTTTTATTTATTTCTTGTTTTCAAAAGAATTTCAAAAATATCACCTTTGTATATATTGTACATTTTTGTAAATAGATACAATATAGTTTAATTAATTTCGTGACATTAGAAAAGTAAATAAACAATCCTCTGTGGGAAAAACCTTTACTTCCCATTATACTATTCAACGACAAATTGTTAGGAATTTTAGGTAATAATTAATGACGTCGGTTTTACCGCATATCAGAACTAACGCAAACCGAATGGGAAGGGAACGGAATGGACGGACGCGTGTCCAAAGTCGAAGACAAAGATCCGTAAATCACGGATTGAGCGACGAAAGTCGCAAAGGGAATAGTGGAACGCGCGCACGATTTATTAAACAATTCGGCCGACGCAAAAGTCGTGCGTCGGCCCAATCAAATTTTTTTTCATTTTCTATTTTTTATTTTTTTATTTATTTTTTTAATACTTTACGAAAAGTCGTAAAGTGAACAGTGAAAACGCGTAGCTCACGCGCTTGCCGACACTTTAAACGGGCCTGGGCCATCGAAATGGTCTGGGCCTTAAAGTGGGCCTGGGCCAAAGAAATCTCCGGCCCATTATTGGTGGGCTTAACTAATGGGCCTAAAAACGAACAGGCCCGACACACTAATGGGCTTGGGTTACGGGTTTTGGGCTTCGTGAATGACACGAGCCCATTGGGCCAATTTTTTTTTTTATAATTTTTTTTTTCTTTTCGAAACCTAAAACCCTAACCAATCACACAAACGGGACTAAGGCCCAATAACAAACAAACAAACAAGCCCAAAATAAATAGTAAATAGGAACAGTAATTATGAACAGTAAAAATAAATAATTACAAAACTATAAAACAAAAGCAAACACTCTTTTTTTTTTTATTTACAAAAAAAAAAAATTCTAATTTTTTATTTTTATTTTTTAAATAAATAACGAGAGTGAAAAGAAAACTTACCTTTTTACTCCCGAGCAAACCGAAAATCACCAACAAGACATCAACCTCAAGGTTTTTCAACCTTGACTTCCTAAACGTATGCTCCGATGTATGTGGTAGAATTTCCGATAAACCCGGATTATTTCCTATACAAAAAAAAAGGTTAGTAATAATTTTACAAAATAAAAACAAAATATTTACAAAGTTAAAAATATGTCACAAATTATCTATACAAAATGAATAAATTTTCCTATGTCTAGGTATATTTTATTTACACAATACACTTAAGTGTACAAAAATATTTTCCTTTGCCTGAATATAGTTGAAAAAAAAATGAAAGTTGATTCCAAGCGGTAACTCAAGGTGGACTTACGGCCTATGTCCAATGCCTTGACTTAAATGACTTTCCGTGTTTTCAGAAGGCGAATGGCCAGATCAAATGAGAATAAGTGAGGGGCAGGATTCATTTAGTGGACTACGGAGGCTTACACCCCTATCGACTTACGTCAGTCTATAGTCCTCTGAATCCAAAACCTGTCACCCAGGGTCTCGACCTAGACACCATCCATGTGCCCCTTACTCAGTTGAGAAAGCACTTAAGTGTTCGACAATTC
Source organism: Rubus idaeus (assembly GCA_030142095.1). Taxonomy (NCBI): domain Eukaryota; kingdom Viridiplantae; phylum Streptophyta; class Magnoliopsida; order Rosales; family Rosaceae; genus Rubus; species Rubus idaeus. The sequence continues at coordinate 22,065,245 of CM057965.1, forward strand.
TCCAAGTGTTAATAAAGGCCGCCCTCAACCTCAAATAACCTTACGGTAAAAATGAAGGGTTTAGGCCAATATTAACAAAAGGACCTTACCTATTTCCGTTCAACTTACAACTTACAACAACAAAAAAATAATCAACTATATAAAAGACACCTAAATAAATTACTAAGTGTAACAAAATATAAACAAGTATAATCAGTGAGTGTAAATAAAATTAACAAATATTAATTACAAATAGTAAAAAGTCAATAGTCAATAGTCAATAGTAAAAAGTTAAAAGTAAATAGTAAAAAGTCAATAGTAAAAACAATCCCCGGCTAGCCGGCGCCAAAATGATTTGTTCGGTAAAACCGACGTCATTAATTATTACCTAAATTCCTAACAATTGTCGTTGTAAAGTATAATGGGAAATAAAGGTTTTTCCCACAGAAGATTGTTATATTTACTTTTCAATGTCACGAAAAATTAAATTAAATAAAGAATTATTATTAACAAGTATAAAGAATAAAGAATATATATATATACAAAATTAAATAAACTATACAGTATTGTTTCTATTTACAAAAATATACATTATATACAAAAGTATTTTTGGGGGTTTTTGATAATTTTGAAAACAATAAAAGGAAATATTTTTGGATTTTTATTATTTTTGAAAACAAGAAACACACACAAATATTGATTTCTCTAAGTCATATGATCGAAATTAACATTGTGAAACATTAGAAAGCTAATTATTTCCCAATTAGACTTCTCTCTGAAAATTAACCTAAGTGAAAGCACCTAGATCAATCAATTAAACATGCCATCTTAGTCTAGAAAGCTAGCTAGTCAATCCATGTTCAAAGCATCGAAAAGAATCGTTAATTCAAGTGCACAACCTAGTATGGAAAAGTCCATCTAATTGCAATCTTTTTTATTTGACTCCGACCTTTGTCCAAAGCCTTTACTACTTGTGAATTAGGTTTCCAAAACTATTAGGTGAATCGGATTCCTAATTCTAGCTCCAATTACATGCAAATATTATAAGTTTCGAACCCTATAACAAAAGCACATAAAAGTTTTCCGTAAAACAGAATCAAACAAACAATCACACAAAAGAAACTTAGAAAAATCAAATCACAATTATTATGCAAAATAGAAAATAAACAAATATTTACACAATAACATTTCCCAAAATTATTCACGAATAGTTAATTAAACAAAAATAAATTATAATAAATAAACGAAGTTTGGAAAAAATGTTACTGTTGTGTCCATGAAAATGGACACTGTCTGGCAGGCGAAGGTGGCAGACTCAGCTATTTTTACGATCAATTTGGATGTGGCGGGTGCAGAGAGAAAATTGGGCCTTGGGCCTTGGGCTTGGGCTTGCTGCAATGGGCTTGGAGGCCCATTTCTTTCTTGTTTTCTTCTTGCCGGCCCAAGACATATTCTTGTTGACTTTTCAACTCATTACATGCCATGTCAGCATTGCTCTTCTCCTTCTTCATTTTCACGAATCTTCTTGCTGCAATTTCTTTCTTCTTTCCTGAACGGAGAACAAGGGGGCAAGCCGTGCCGGCGTGGGAGATGGACGCAAAGGGAAGGCTCGATGGGAGAAGCAGCGGCAACAAGCAGCGACGGGAACGACAGGCGACGCCGGTGAGGAATGAAGGCGGTGCGGCCTGGGCATCACGGCAGTAGCAGCAGGAAGATGGAATCGCCGGCAGAAATCCCGGCAGCGCGGGGAGGCTTGCGGCGACCAGGACCGTGGGCTTTTCGGCGGCGAAGAGAGGGAATCGAGAGCAGCGGTGGTGACGAGCATGGGCTCGGTGGCTTGGTGACCGGGCTTCACGGCCCGGGTTCTTTGATCGATGGCGGTGTTGGAGGAAGACCGGGAAGGGAGCAGAGGCGGCGTCGATGAGCCGGGCTGGTGAGTACGAGATCGACGGCCGGCAGAGGGTTGATGTGGCGCCGGCAGAGATGGTGATTTGCGACGCCGTGGGTTTCTGCAAAAATGAAATTAAGCACGGGATTAGTGGTGAGTTATGATTAATGGGAATCTGAAATTCAACTTGATCAGAGAAAAGAGACAGCCTGGGCTTGAGATTGGCAGAAGCTTTGATTGTTGCCATAGTGAATTGGTGATTCTTGCAGGGACGGACGTTGGCTTAAATAGTGGAAGGAAAGGAGAAGCAGCCAAGAAACTAGTGGTGGTGGTAGTGGTAGTGAGCTGCAGATGCTGGCAATGGTGGGAGGAATCTCAGTGAGGTGGTGCGGAAAGGAGATGCTGTCTGCAATTAGCAGCCATGTGAGGGAAATGGGCGGCTTAGTGGAGTGAGGATGGTGATGAACTGCAGACAATACCAACAAAAATAACAAAATAAAATAACAAAAACAAATAAAAGAAATAATAAAAGAAATAAAATAACAAATGAAATAATTATAAAAGAAATATGTAAAATAAATAAACATAAAATATAAACAAGGGAAAATAAGATGGAGGATTAAAATGTGTATCGCCACCGCGTGTGGTGGTTGCGCCGCCTTGTGTGGTGGTTCGCCGACAAATTTGTCGGGATTCGGAATAATCCGAAATCTTCGTACAATATTTTATTCCACATGTGAAAGTCACGGTTGACTTTTCGAATTACGCTGAAAACCTCCAAAATGCACCTATTTTGTGCAGATAAACATTTTCCTGGTATTTTCCCTAAAAACACGAAAACAAATATTAAACAGACAATTAAGCTTTCGAAATAGCAAAATCCAGTAATTAAAGGCACTTTGTTAACGTATTTTACGTTCACATCAGTTGACTGCGGTTCGAAATAGCAAAATCCAGTAATTAAAGGCACTTTATATAGTTGATTATTTTTGTTGTTGTTGTAAGTTGTAACTTGAACGGAATAGGTAAGGTCCTTTTGTTAATATTGGCCTAAACCCTTCATTTTTACCGTAAGGTTATTTGAGGTTGAAGGCGGCCTTTATTAACACTTGGAGAATTGTCGAACACTTAAGTGCTTTCTCAACTGAGTAAGGGGCACATGGATGGTGTCTAGGTCGAGACCCTGGGTGACAGGTTTTGGATTCAGAGGACTATACACTGACTTAAGTCGATAGGGGTGTTGATGTGAACGTAAAATACGTTCACAAAGTGCCTTTAATTACTGGATTTTGCTATTCCGAAAGCTTAATTGTCTGTTTAATGTTTGTTTTCGTGATTTTAGGGAAAATACCAGGAAAATGTTAATCTGCACAGAATAGGTGAATTTTGGAGATTTTCAGTGTAATTCCGAAAAGTCAACCGTGACTTTTCAGATATCAAAATGACACCGGTCATTTTGAGGATGTGGGCCCAGTTAATGTACGAAGATTTCGGAAACCGTTCCGAATTCCGGCAAGTTTGTCGGCGAACCACCACATCAGGCGGCACAACCACCACACGCGGTGGCAGAATATATTTTAAATCTCCATTATATTTTCCCTTGTTTATTTTATAATTTAATTATTTCATTTAATTTCTTTTGTTATTTTATTTTGTTTTATAATTATTTATTTAATTATTTTCTTTTATTTCTTTTTCTTTTGGTTGTTTGCAGGTGCCACGTTCTCAACTCTTTTTGATTTTGAATTTAAGTTTTGATTTCTTCCTCACATGGCTCCGGCTGCCCACTTCTCCAGATCCCATCCTTGCTGTTTTTCCATCATCTCCAATTCACACCATGTTCAGCTCAATCACCATTTCCACTTCACCAACCATCTCCACCACCATCATACTACAGTCCATATTTCCCTGGTTTTCCTCCACTGCCGGCAGCATATTCTCCAGTCCATCACTGCCTTTCCAGCTTCACACACATGCTTCATAGCCTGCAGATTCCCTCTGCGTTGGCTGCTTCCCATTCCATTCTCTATTTAAGCAAGCTCCAGCAACCATCTTCATTCACCAATTCAATCTAATTATGTGTGTTATTTTCTTTTGCAGATTTGGAGACCCACTGCAGTACCCACGTCGCTCCCCTGCCATGGCCAAAGCAATTCCCTTGCTGGCACCGTGCCCAATCCATAATCACCATTGGCGCCGCATCTTCCTCACCCAATATTGCAATCACTTCAAGCCTTTCTTTTCCTGCAAATTCATAATCAAGCAATCTAATTATATTTGTTCTTCCTTTGCAGGTTTGGAAGCAAGAGCCTACTGCCAATCCATCCATTTAACCACCATGGCAGCACAATTACAGCTCTCTGCAAATTCCAGAAACATCCCAGGCCCGTGCCTCCATCTTCTCGCAAAACCCACTCCGGCGCTACCAACAGCCTCGCCGGCAAGCCCTCATCCCAGCGCCGTCTCTGTTGCCGTCGACGCCGCCTTCCCGTGAAGCCCAACCATCTCGGCGTCTATCCGAGACCAGTCCTCCTTCGCCGTTTCGCCGGCGTTAATCCTATGCAATTCTACCCACTGCCGTCGTCGATTCGCCCCGTCGCTGCTCGCTTCTTCCTTACGCCGCCAAGCATCTCAGCTTTGCCGTCGATCCCATCGTTGCCCAGGCCCGCGCCTTGTCTTGCTGCTGCTCCTCCGTGCGCCTCGCCACCACTTGCCGGCGCCGCTCAGCCCCCATGCCGCACCTGCTCTCGCCATGGCCGCGCCTTGCCTGGGTTGCTCGCTCTCTGTGTTCAGCAAAATAGAAGAACTGAAATCGTGAAAGAAGAAATGAAGAAGAAGACTATGCTGACATGGATGGAGAGAGATAAGAGGTTGAAAAGTCAACCATTGAAGTAGAACCGGGCTGGACCGGAAATAGAAGAAAAAAATGGGCTTTTGCCCATTTTACCAAGCCCAAGGCCAAATTTCAAATTGCTATCTGCACCCGCCACATCCAAAATACGTTTTCGAATAGCTGAGTCTGCCACCTTCGCCTGCCAGACAGTGTCCATTTTCATGGACACAACAGTAACATTTTTCCCAAACTCTGTTTATTTATTATAATTTATTTTTGTTTAATTAACTATTCGTGAATAATTTTGGGAAATGTTATTGTTTGTTTATTTTCTATTTTGTGTAATAATTGTTGGATTGAAGTTAATTGATTCTTCTAGCAGCTTATGTGAATTTTGTTTGTTTGGTTTTATCTTTAATGTTGAAACTAAATAATAAGGATCGCGGATAGACGAGCGTTCGCTAGGTCGCGCACTTGAATTAGCAACTCTTTTTCTATGCGTTAGACATGTTTAGATTAATCACCTTTGCATGTTTAATTGTTTAATCTAGATGAGCGTTCACTAGGTTGATTTCATGGGAGAAGTTTATTTGGGGAATGATAACCCGCGTGGGCATTCTACATGTGTTAGTTTCGGATTCATGGCTAGGGAGTTAGTTAATCTTCAAAACAATATTTGTGTGTGTTTTTCTTGTTTTCAAAAATAATAAAAATCCAAAAATATTTCTTTTAATGTTTTCAAAAATCTCAAAAACCCCCAAAAATACTTTTGTATATAATGTATATTTTTGTAAATAGAAACAATACTGTATAGTTTATTTAATTTTGTATATATATATATTCTTTATTCTTTATACTTGTAAATATAATTCTTTATTTAATTTAATTTTTCGTGACATTAAAAGTAAATATAACAATCTTCTGTGGGAAAAACCTTTATTTCCCATTATACTTTACAACGACAATTGTTAGGAATTTAGGTAAAAATTTAATGACCGCGGTAATACCACTAATCAGGTGTAAGCCTCCGTAGTCCACTAAATGAATCCTGCCCCTCGCTTATTCTCATATGATCTGGCCATTCGCCTCTGAAAACACGGAAAGTCATTTAAGTCAAGGCATTGCACCTAGGCTGTAAGTCCACCTTGAGTTACCGCTTGGAATCAACTTTCATTTTTTTTCAACTATATTCAGGCAAAGGAAAATATTTGTGTACACTTAAGTGTATTGTGTAAATAAAATATACGTAGACATAGAAAAATTTATTCATTTTGTATAGATAATTTGTGACATATTTTTAACTTCGTAAATATTTTGTTTTTATTTTGTAAATAAAAAAAAAGAGTGTTTGCTTCTACTGTTTGTAATTATTTATTTTACTGTTTATAATTACTGTTTATTTTATTTTTGGGCTTGTTGTAGTTATTTTTTATTGGGCCTTAGGCCCGTTTCGTGTGATTGGTTAGGGTTTTAGGTTTCGAAATAAAAATAAAAAAATAAAATAAAATAAAATTTGGCCCATTGGGCCCGTGTCCCAAGCCCATTAGTGTGTCGGGCCTGTTCGTTTTTAGGCCCATTAGTTAAGCCCACCAAATAATGGGCCGAAGATTTCTTTGGCCCAGGCCCACTTTAAGGCCCAGATCATTCCGATGGCCCAAGCCCGTTTAAAGTGTCGGCAAGCGCGTCTGCTACGCGTTTTCACTGTTCACTTTACGACTTTTCGTAAAGTATTAAAAAAAATAAAAAAATAAAAAATCGAAAATCAAGAAAAAATGTGATTGGGCCGACGCACGACTTTTGCGTCGGCCGATTTCTTTAATAAACCGCGAGCGTGTCTACTGTAGACTTTACGACTTTCGTCGCCCGATCCACAATTTGCGGGTCTTCTGTCTTTGGCACGTTGATAGGAGCACAAAGTGTGACGTTTTTAATGTATTTTCCCTACTATTTGGCTATGATTTAATTGTAACTTTGCTATTTTTGCTTAGTTTCCATATTTGAGTCCCTAAATGATATATAAATGTGAATACGTGCAGAAAATCGGAGCTCGGAAATTTACGAAGTCTAATGGGCTTTTTCGAGGCCCATTAAGAAGTAAGCTGCCGCGAGGCCCAAGATGAAGGCCCAAATCCACGAAGACGAAGGCCCAAATCCACGAAGAAAGGCCTGTGCCCAAGATGGAAGGCCCAAACCCAAGAAGGAGGCCCAAACCCAAGAAAGAGGCCCAAACCCAAGATCAAGGCCCAAATCCACGAAGGAAGGCCCAAGTTCACAAAGCATGAGGAAAGGCCCAAGCCCAGATTTTCGGATATTCTGCCTGTGCAGATTAGTCAACTTGCGAAGCCCATATCTCCCAATTGCACCGTTGGATCCAGCTGTAATTTTGATACACGCTGCATGTGTGTGTTATATATTCTGTATTAAAATTTGGGAATCATTCAACCGTTCAAACGTGCAGTATTCCGTTCTAAGTGGGAACTGCTCAGTGCTGTCTGCTTTTTATTTATTTCCTCTTCTAAGTCGGCTGAGTTTCTGGTGCCATCTCACCTCGTTTCAACTCGTGAAGTCCAGTTCGTTCGATATTCTCACCAACAACTGGATGGAAGTTGGGTCGTTGTGGATGTCTCCGTGGATGAATTGCGCACAAATCCAAAGCCTTCCGTGAGATCGATTTGCCGAAAACGTCCCTCCGGATGCCTGATACGTGATCTTTATAATGGATCTTCCTTGGTCACTTGGGTGGAGCACGTGGATGTACGCGAAAAGGAGATGAAGGCCAGTTTCGAACCTTTTGTTCATTCAGGGTTCGCTTTTGGTGCAAAGCGTTGGATCTCAACACTCCAACGACAAGCCGAGCGCTACATGTGCGCCACAGGTATCCACACTTCACCCGGTGACTCAATCATTTCGCCCGAAGGAAGAAGAGGCCTTGCGGAAATGGCAAAACAGATGACGATCTGTTTCTTCAACGACATCAGCAACTCCACGTACCATCACTGGACTTGTTCGAACCGAACAAGAGACACTCGAATGGAGGTCAGGACCAACAAACGAAGGGGTGATCCGAGCAAGCCCCCTGGAGTCAATCGTACTGCCTGTTGTTCTGTCGTGCATCTTTCCCATCACACCAGGATCTTTGAGTTCCTCAAAGACGTGCAGACAAGACCGCTATGGGATAGTATGTCGATGGACAGCTCTGTACGTGTGCTAGCAAATTTCACCATCGGTCTTGACCCGCGCAATCAGATTTCGGTGCTCGCTATAGATAGTCGCAACGACTTCCTCATTCTCCAGGAGTGTTGCACCGATGCAACGGGGTCGTCTGTGATTTATGCGCCAATCAACCATTCCATTCTCCAGTCGTTGCTATGTGGAGTTCAACCGGAGCCATTTCCGTTTATGTCTTCAGGCTTCTCCATTCTGCCTAACGTATCCGGAGCTATTCTTGACGGAACACTGCTGACTATGGTGTTCCAGATCTCGGTGAAGGCTACATCAGCTAAATCTGTCGTGGAGTCGGCAACAACACTCGTCCAGGACACACTTCAAAGGATCAGAGCCGCAGTCAATTAAGGAGCAAACGTTGGATGCAAGGCCCTGCTAGCCTTGTTTGTGACTGTTGGTGACTTGCTTCGGGAGGAGCTTAATGATCTTCAAGGGGGAGTTTTTCTATAACTTATCTGTTTTTCATTTGTATAAATGTTGTGTGTTTACTTCTGTTTATTTCTATTTGTGTGTTTATTTCTGTTGTGTGTTTAAATTCAATAACCATGCTTGAATTTTTCATTTTCGTGAAATATTTGTCTAACATTGAGGACAATGTTTAATTCAAGTGTGGGGGGAAGGTTTATTAAAAAGAAAAGAAAAAATTTGAAAAATTTGAAAAAATTCAAAAAAAATAATTTACTTGTGTTTGTTTTCTACGGTAACAATATATCGACTAGATCATACTTACTCCCTTGGTAGCGTTGAACCTACCATTGCACTTAGTAAGTCACTGTGGTCACGTATTGTTACCCTAATAAAAAAAATTGAAAAAGAAAAAAAAAATTGCTTCGTTGTTTATTTATTTGTTTGTTTTCGTTTTCTACGGTAACGGTATATCGACTAGATCATACTTACTCCCTTGGTAGCGTTGAACCTACCATTGCACTAAGTAAGTCACTGTGGTCACGTATTGTTACCCTAATAAAAAAAAATAGAAAAAAAAAATAGTTTTGTAAGCTCGTTTGTTTCGCATCGGCTTTGGAGCTATCGAGTCTTAGAAAGTGCTTGTTTGTTTATTTGAGCTATATCAAAAAAAAAATATAATCAAAAAAATCAAAAATCAAAAATGACAAAAATATTTGCTTCTGTTTTGTGTGTTATTGTTTGTTTTGTGCTTTGTTCTTTCCAATTCCGATGATGAATTGAGTTTAAATTGTTGTGATTAGGAGAATGTTTATTATATGTCAAGGCTTTGTGTAGTTTGCTTTGAATTTAATTTGCATAACTTATGAGTGCTCGAATTTCCATGTTCACTTAACCTGTTTCGATTAGTTGATTGCAATCCGAGAAGCACATTTGAACATATATTGTCATGCATACCCAGAAAATGTGAGGACTTGAGCCTGTTGTATATTCACATGTATGCATATTTCATACATTTACTCGTTCTTCATGTGTGCACAATTCATGAGTTTTGAACCTAGAACTTGCTCAAAGACCACTTGAAACATTTTCTTAATCTGTGATGAATTAGAAATGAGTAAGGCATTAGTTGAGCACCATGGCCAAAATATTCACCATCCATCTAAACACGAACTTTAGGAATCCCCTTTTGAACTGATCACTCATTAGCCGTTTCTTTTGTTCACCCACACCATTTCACCCTTGTTTTATTGTCTTTGCAAGACGATGATAGTGACTTCTTATGTTTTTATGCTTCGGATTTGTACGGTAGTATACCAAAAGGCAAGTGTGGGGGTGTGATTTATTTTGTTGTAATTGTTCAAAGAAAGAAAGAAAAAAAAAATCAGAAATAAAAAGAAGGAATAAAATTCCTCAAAGAAAAAAAAAAAAAAAAAAAAAAAAAAGAAAGAAAGAGAAATTCCAAAAATAGAGTTATTTTGTTGTATTATTTTTGAATTCAATAAAAGGTTGGAGGAAAATAAGAGTTGTTTCGGGTATAGCATATGTATGAGTTTCAAAGTCGTTGACTTGTCTTGCAAACATGTAAAACATTTTTCATTTCAAGTCCTTTCACTTCCTTTGACCATTCACCATTTACCATTCATCCTTTTGTCTCTGTTTCACCTAAAAAGTCCTTATGATCTAATGAGTTGTAGATTAACCGTGGAGAGTCAAGTTAATGAGCAAGCATACGGGAACATTACTTGTGTAATTGTTTTGAGAGTAAACACTTAACCCTAAACACCGAGCGGAAATATTTAGTGAATCTTGTGAGGTTTAGTGGTTAATGTTGTTTCGATGTGCCTATTGGATTGCTTGACATTAATTGTATACTTGGTTTTCACACACTACACCCGAGCATAAATGAGATGTGCATGTTAAAGACTTAGCAAATTCGTTAGCCTTGGTATATAATTTGTATTCTCCCGATTATAACTCTTCCGAACTCGCCGAGGGTTATGGTTGGAAAGAATATATGTTTTGTGTTTCCCGTTTCTGTTTTGTGTTGTTTTGTTTTAAGTTTTGTGTTGCTAAGGGACTAGCAATAGCTAAGTGTGGGGGAATTTGATAGGAGCACAAAGTGTGACGTTTTTAATGTATTTTCCCTACTATTTGGCTATGATTTAATTGTAACTTTGCTATTTTTACTTAGTTTCCATATTTGAGTCCCTAAATGATATATAAATGTGAATACGTGCAGAAAATCGGAGCTCGGAAATTTACGAAGTCTAATGGGCTTTTTCGAGGCCCATTAAGAAGTAAGCTGCCGTGAGGCCCAAGATGAAGGCCCAAATCCATGAAGATGAAGGCCCAAATCCATGAAGAAAGGCCCAGGCCCAAGATGGAAGGCCCAAACCCAAGAAGGAGGCCCAAACCCAAGATGGAAGGCCCAAATCCATGAAGGAAGGCCCAAGTTCACAAAGCATGAGGAAAGGCCCAAGCCCAGATTTTCGGATATTCTGCCTGTGCAGATTAGTCAACTTGCGAAGCCTATATCTCCCAATTTCACCGTTGGATCCAGCTGTAATTTTGATACACGCTGCATGTGTGTATTATATATGCTGTATTAAAATGTGAGAATCATCCAACCGTTCAAACGTGCAGTATTACGTTCTAAGTGGGAACTGCTCAGTGCTGTCTGCTTTTTATTTATTTCCTCTTCTTTTATTTTCAATGCTCCACTCACCCCTATATTCTTTCCTCTTCTTTCTGCCCACACCATTAGTGTTTAATTTCTTTTACCTAAATAAATGGTTCATTGCCATATGACTACATTTCCACCATTCCACTTACCATTTCTTTTCTACCACTCACATTCCACTTCTCTTCCTTTTCTTTCTTTATTTCTTGCATTGTCTTCTTCTTGCTCTCCATTCTCCTATAAATAGCAGCCTCATTCTTCTCTTCAAACACACCCCAATGGGGAGGGACAAACCCTCCTCTTTCTCTTCTCACATCACATTGTAAATATTTTGTTTTTATTTTGTAAATTTATTACTAACCTTTTTATTTTGTATAGGAAATAATCCGGGTTTATCGGAAATTCTACCACATACATCGGAGCATACGTTTAGGAAGTCAAGGTTGAAAAACCTTGAGGTTGATGTCTTGTTGGTGATTTTCGGTTTCCTCGGGAGTAAAAAGGTAAGTTTTCTTTTCACTCTCGTTATTTATTTAAAAAAAATAAGAAAAAATAAAAAAAAATAAGAAAATTTTTAATTGTATATAAAAAAAAAAGTGCTTGTTTTGTTTTACTGTTTGTAATTATTTATTTTTACTATTTAGAATTACTGTTTGTTTTATTTTTGGGCTTGTTTTTTGTTTGTTATTGGGCCTTAGGCCCGTTTGTGTGATTGGTTAGGGTTTTAGGTTTCGTAAAATAAAAAATAAATAAAAAATAAAAAAATTTAGCCCATCGGGCTCGTGTCATTCACGAAGCCCAAAACCCGTAACCCAAGCCCATTAGTGTGTCGGGCCTGTTCGTTTTTAGGCCCATTAGTTTAAGCCCACCAATAATGGGCCGAAGATTTCTTTGGCCCAGGCCCACTTTAAGGCCCAGACCATTCCGATGGCCCAAGCCCGTTTAAAGTGTCGGCAAGCGCGTATGCTACGCGTTTTCACTGTTCACTTTACGACTTTTCGTAAAGTATTAAAAAAATAAAAAAATAAAAAATTGAAAATCAGAAAAAATTTGATTGGGCCGACGCACGACTTTTGCGTCGGCCGATTTGTTTAATAAACCGCGTGCGTGTCTACTGTAGACTTTACGACTTTCGTCGCTCGATCCGGAAATTACGGGTCTTTGTCTGTGGCACGTGTGCGAGCGTGCGTCCGTTCCTTCCTTTCCCTTCGGTTTGCGTTAGTGCCTTAGGTCATTTCACGCGTTTTCCCTTATTCTTTCCCTTTCTCTCTCTAGTTTTCTCTCATTGTTCTTCGTGTTCTTGAGTTTTTCCCAGAAAACCTCCCAAATCCCAGAAGCTTTCCTCCCTTCCCAAACCACAAATGGCCAAAAGAGTCAATTCTTTCAGCGACTTGTTTCAGGCAGGTCCTTCAGAGAACCCAATCTTTGAAGGCTTGGCTGAAATAATTCCACCAAGCATGCTCAATAGCGCCGATGCTAGCATGCCAACCGAGCCGCTACCCCAACCAGTACCCCAAGCACCAATCCTGGTTGCTGATCCACCAGCCGAGCCGGAAGCCGCTCCTGTCTATAGGAGACTTCCGAGGACCAAATACATCAAAGCTCAGAGAGATGCACTAGCGGCTTTCTTTGCGGTGTATTCTCACCCCACCAAGCCACAAAGAGAAAGATTTGGTCCAAAAATCGGACTAGAAGAAGACCAAGTCTATTATTGGGGGTCGAGAAATAGGAAGAAGTTCGGTATCCTTACATCCGAGCAGCGTATCGCCGAGCTAGAGAGAGGAAACGATGAGCTGGTGAGCAAGAACGAGGAGCTTCAAATGCAGAATCAACGACTCGTCGATGCTCTCCATACGGCATATGTCCCACTGCGGAGGTCCCGTTCCGCACTCGGATGTGCCACGGCGAAGGCTCGAAGTTGTTCCTCCACAACAAGAGCCTCTTCTCGAGTTGTCCGATGATTCGATCGATATGGACCACTTGAGACGGGATGTGCGGAGCCTCATGCCTACACTTGTCGAGCGCCCATCCATACCTTTGCCATCTGACACCCTTCCCGGACCTGCTCACGATCATGTCGGAGTCCACACCGACTTGATCTCGGATATCGCCCGCAAGGCCAAAGACGAGCTCCCGCTCACGGCCACCGCCGGATTTCCTTTGTGGATTTCTTCACCGACTCCCGACACGTCTATTCATCCCGAGACTCTTCATGGGGCCGAATACTTGCGAGTGTTTCAACGAGCCGAACCTCGCTCCGTACTTCAAAGCCGAATCGTCGAGACACTCGGCAACCATTCACCTTTATCCGACCACCATCGTTCAGATCTTAATGGATGTTGGTCGATGGTTGCCCGTCTTTCGTAGCATGATCACAAACGCCAAGACGTTTGAGATCCTATCCTCCAGCAACGAAGATGGCTACGAGGAGCATAAGCAAGTGATGTCGGCCGAGTTTCGGTGCCATCTCACATCGTTTCGACTCGTGAAGTCCAGTTCGTTCGGTATTCTCACCAACAACTCGGATGGAAGTTGGGTCGTTGTGGATGTCTCCGTGGATGAATTCGCGCACAAATCCAAAGCCTTCCGTGAGATCGATTTGCCGAAAACGCCCCTCCGGATGCTCGATATGTGATCTTTATAATGGATCTTCCTTAGTCAATGGGTGGAGCACGTGGATGTACGCGAAAAGGAGATGAAGGCCAGTTTCGAACCATTTGTTCATTCAGGGTTCGCTTTTGGTGCAAAGCGTTGGATCTCAACACTCCAACGACAAGCGGAGCGCTACATGTGCGCCACAGGTATCCACACTTCACCCGGTGACTCGATCATTTCTCTTGAAGGAAGAAGAGGCCTGGCGGAAATGGCAAAACAGATGACGATCTGTTTCTTCAACAACATCAGTGATGTGAACGTAAAATACGTTCACAAAGTGCCTTTAATTACTGGATTTTGCTATTCCGAAAGCTTAATTGTCTGTTTAATGTTTGTTTTCGTGTTTTTAGGGAAAATACCAGGAAAATGTTAATCTGCACAGAATAGGTGCATTTTGGAGGTATTCAGCGTAAATCGGAAAGTCAACCGTGACTTTCAATTGTGGAATAAAATATTGTACGAAGATTTCGGGAACCGTTCCGAATCCCGACAATTTGTCGGCGAACCACCACATACGGAGGCGCAACCACCACACGCGGTGGTGGAACACAATTCAAACCACCACTTATTTTCTCTAATATTTATTTATTTTATTTATTTAAATTCTTTTATTATTTTATTTTTATTTTATTTTATTTTATTATTATTTCTTTATATTTCTTTTGTTTTATTAATTTTCTTTTTCTTTTTCTTTGTTTTCTTTTCTTTCTCTTTGCAGGTAACATGTTCACGATCTCTTTTACTTGGACTCATCTCCAGCTTTTGAGTTGTTCTTCCATCACCTGCATTCACCACCGAGCCGCCCATTTCCCTCTACCTTGGTTTCTAGCTAACTCACATGGCACTCCAGCATTTCATCCTAGCTGTTTTTCCAATCAATTGCCCCACTATTACAGCCGCAGATTCCTTCTTGCGTTGGAAGCCACCATTTCGCTTCACGCAGCCACCTTCTCCTCTCGCTATTTAAGGAAGCCACCGTTCCTCCCAAATCACATCCATCGCTCATCACAAACCAATTCGAAGCTCTACATCACGTCCGCAATTCCAATTGCCCGGACCACCGACGCCATGAAACCACCAACCACTAAATTCGGCGCCCCGTCGCTGTCCCAGAACAGCCCAGTAGCTTCGCCGTGAATCCCAAATGCCCAAGCATCTCAATTCACCCAAACCTGCAACAAATTCAAGTTTTCTTATTTTTTTTTCTGCAAATTCAAATCAATCCATCATCTTCTCTTTCTGATTTTCTTTGTTTCTGTTTTGCAGGTTTGGAAAATCTCCAGAGGGCACCGTACCTGAAATTTCACGAAGCCCAGCAGCCATGGCCGGCGACGCTACTGCCCGTGTTCACCCATGACGCCGTTGCTCCTCCGCTCTCGCCGCCGGCCCCCGTCGCTACTGCCCGTGCTCCCATAGATTCCGTCGCCGACTCACCCGTCAACACCGTCGCCGTTTTCCATCACCGCCGGCGTTAATCCTCAAGAACCCAACAACCGCTGCTGCTCGCCGGCGCCGTTGCAACCAGCCAATCCTTCGACGCCGTCGATCTCACAGCCGCGCCGGACCTCCTTGCCATCTCTCGCTGCACCCATCCATTCAACGCCGGCATCGATCTTGAATCCTCCTCTCGCCGTCGCCGATCCCTCTCCGAGCTCGTCGCATCCATCTCGCATCCTAGCGGTGCTCTCTTATCTCTCTCTGACGGGAAGAACGAAGAAAAAGAAAAGAATAGCAAAGAAGGGGAGGCACGGGTTTGATGCTGAAAGAAAGAAAGAGATGAGTTGAAAAGTCAAAGGGACCATATGAGAAGACCACGGGTCAAACTAAGATGAAATGAGGAGAAGAAGAAAAAGTCAAAGCAGGCCTTTGACCTGTTGACCGGCCCAATGCCAAAAAGCCCATTTCAGTCCAACAATTGCTAAGGACACCCGCGCACCCGCCACATCCAAAATTGTTACGATCTACAATAGCTGAGTCTGCCACCTTCGCCTGCCAGACAGTGTCCATTTTCATGGACACAACAGTAACATTTTTCCCAAACTCGTTTATTTATTATAATTTATTTTTGTTTAATTAACTATTCGTGAATAATTTTGGGAAATGTTATTGTTTGTTTATTTTCTATTTTGTGTAATAATTGTTGGATTGAAGTTGATTGATTCTCCTAGCAGCTTATGTGAATTTTGTTTGTTTGGTTTTATCTTTAATGTTAAAACTAAATAATAAGGATCACGGATAGTTGGGCGGTCCCGCTAGGTCGTGCACTTGAATTAGCAACTCTTCTTCTATGCGTTAGACATGTTTAGATTAATTACCTTTGCATGTTTAATTGTTTAGCCTGTCAGGGTGGTCTCGGGGTTAATTTTCATAGTGAGGTTTTATTTGGGAGATGTATGGTGGTCCAGCATCTTACATTTGTTAATTTCGGATTCATGGCTAGGGAGTTGGTTAATCTTCAAAACAATATTTGTGTGTGTTTTTCTTGTTTTCAAAAATAATAAAAATCCAAAAATATTTCATTTTATTGTTTTCAAAAATCTCAAAAACCCCCAAAAATACTTTTGTATATAATGTATATTTTTGTAAATAGAAACAATACTGTATAGTTTATTTAATATATATATTCTTTATTCTTTATACTTGTTAATATAATTCTTTATTTAATTTAATTTTTCGTGACATTAAAAAGTAAATATAACAATCTTCTGTGGGAAAAACCTTTATTTCCCATTATACTTTACAACGACAACTGTTAGGAATTTAGGTGCAGAAACGAAGTCTAATGGGATTTTGCGAGGCCCATTAAGAGGTGGTCTGCCATGAGGCCCAAGAAGGAGGCCCAAGCCCAAGAAGGAGGCCCAAACCCAAGAAGGAGGCCCAAACCCAAGATGGAAGGCCCAAATCCATGAAGGAAGGCCCAGGTTCACAAAGCATGAGGAATGGCCCAAGCCCAGATTTTCGGACAATCTGCCTGTGCAGATGGGTCAACTTGCGAGGCCCATATCTCTCAATTGCACCGTCAGATCTAGCTGTAATTTCGATACACGCTACACATGGATGTCAGTTATTCCCAAATAAAATATCAGAAGCATCCAACCGTTGAAACGTGCAGGATTCCGTTCTAAGTGCGAACTGCTCAGTGCTGTCCGTTTTTATTTCTTTCCTCTTCTTTTATTTTCAATGCTCCACTCACCCCTATATTCTTTCCTCTTCTTTCTGCCCACACCATTAGTGTTTAATTTCTTTTTGGTAAATAAATGGTTAATTTCCATATGATTCCATTTCCACCACCACTTACCATTTCTTTATCTCCCATTCACATTCCACTTCTTTTCCCTTTCTTTGTTTATTTCTTCCATTGTCTTCTTCTTCCTCTCCATTTTCCTATAAATAGGAGCCTATTTCTCTTCACCAATTCACACCCCAATGGGGAGGGACAAACCCTCCTCTTTCTCTTCTCACATCATATTTTCCATTCTCTAGTATTTAGGGTTTTCAAGACTTCAAGGAGGAGAAGAAGGAGATGTCACCATCACCACCAGCCATCAACCATCATCACCACCATCATCATCACCTTGGGAATCTCGGCTTTGAGTTGCTTGCTTTCAAGGATTCAAAGATCCGTGGTCTTCGAGTTCTTCATGCTCTCCATATGGTGTAATTCGACTTTATTCTTTAAATTCTCTATTGAGTTCCTCTTTGTTGCTTGATTATTCTTTTGTATTAGTTAACATGACATGATTTATATAATTTCCAGCCTATATATATGAGTTTATTTAGTTATTGATCCTAATTAATTAGTTCTTCTAGTAGCTTATGTGACTCCGTTTATTTGATTCTGTTTTATAGAAAACTTTTATGTGTTTATGTTATAGGGTTCAAAACTTATAATATTTGCATATAATTGGAGCTAGAGTTAGGGATTACAATTCACCTAATAGTTTTGGAAACCTAATTCACGAGTAGTAAAGGCTTTGGACAAAGGTCGGTGTCTAATAAAAAGGATTGCGGACATATGGACTTTTCTATAATGGGTCGTGCACTTTGATTAACAACTCTTCTTCTATGCATTAAACATGGTTTGACTAGCTAGCTTTCTAGACTATGATGGCGTGTTTAATCGGTTAATCTAGGTGCTTTCACTTAGGTTAATTTTCGTAGAGAGGTTTTATTTGGGGAATGGTTAGCTTCTAACTTTCCACATATGTTAATTTCGGTTTCATGGCTAGGGAACTTGGTTAATTTTCGGTCCAATGATTGATAAACTTGTGTATATGTGGCTGAACTTTATATTCTTTATGTTCCATCCCATCTTATTTAATTTATTCTTTGTAGATTTAATTAATTTATTCCATTCAATTTATCTCTTAAACCCCCTTTTACTTTGTACATATGTATATATTCTTTATACTTGTTAATAATAATTCTTTATTTTATTTAATTCTTTGTGACATTTTTTGTTAGGTACACCCTTTGATCTCCGTTGTGAACGATACCCTACTATGCACTATACTACTACCGATAGGGTTTTTTTTAAATTGATGCTCCTTTTGGGCCTGTCAGTGCCACAGACACAGATCCGCAAATTGCGGATCGAGCGACGAAAGTCGCAAAGGCTACAGTTGACACGCATGCGGATTATTAAACAAATCGGCCGACGCAAAAGTCGTTCGTCGGCCCAATCAAATTTTTTTTTCATTTTTAATTTTTAATTTTTTTTAATTATCGTGCCGATGCGAAAGTCGCGGGACGGCCCAATAAGAATTTTTCTTTTTATTTAACCAAATCTTTACGCGAAAGTCGTAAAGTGAACAGTGAAAACGCGTGTCACACGCAATGACGCTTGCCGACACTTTAAACGGGCCTGGGCCATCGGAATGGTCTGGGCCTTAAAGTGGGCCTGGGCCAAAGAAAACTCCGGCCCATTATTGGTGGGCTGAAACTAATGGGCCTAAAAACGAATAGGCCCGACACACTAAATGGGCTTGGGTTACGGGTTTCGGGCTTCGTGAATGACACGAGCCCAATGGGCTAAATTTTTTTATTTTTTTATTTTTTTATTTTGTTTTTATTTTACGAAACCTAAAACCCTAACCAATCACACAAACGGGCCTAAGGCCCAATAACAAACAATCAACAAGCCCAAAAATAAAACAAACAGTAATTATAAATAGTAAAAATAAATAATTACAAACAGTAAAACAAAACAAGCACTCTTTTTTTTTTTTTATAATTACAAATTTTCTAATTTTTTTTTTTTAACAAACAAATAACGAAAGTGAAAAGAAAACTTACCTTTTTACTCCCGAGAAAACCGAAAAATCACCAACAAGACATCAACCTCAAGGTTTTTCAACCTTGACTTCCAAACGTATGCTCCGATGTATGTGGTATAATTTTCCGATAAACCCGGATTATTTCCTATACAAAATTAAAAACTTAGTAATAAATTTACAAAATAAAAACAAATATTTATACTGTTAAAAATGTATCACAAATTATCTATACAAAATGAATAAATAAATTTTCCTATGACTAAGTAAATTTTATTTACACAATACACTTAAGTGTACAAAAATATTTTCTTTTGTCTGAATATAGTTGAAAAAAAAAAAAAGTTGATTCCAAGCGGTAACTCAAGGTGGACTTGCGGCCTAGGTGCAATGCCTTGACTTAAATGACTTTCCGTGTTTTCAGAAGGCGAATGGCCAGATCATATGAGAATAAGCGAGGGGCAGGATTCATTTGGTGGACTACGGAGGCTTACACCCCTATCGACTTACGTCAGTCTATAGTCCTCTGAATCCAAAACCTGTCACCCAGGGTCTCGACCTAGACACCATCCATGTGCCCCTTACTCAGTTGAGAAAGCACTTAAGTGTTCGACAATTCTCCAAGTGTTAATAAAGGCCGCCCTCAACCTCAAATAACCTTACGGTAAAAATGAAGGGTTTAGGCCAATATTAACAAAAGGACCTTACCTATTTCCGTTCCAGTTACAACTTACAACAACAAAAAATAATCAACTATATAAAAGACACCTAAATATAATTACTAAGTGTAAAATATCTACAAGTAAAATTAGTAAGTTTAACAAAATATCAACAAGTATAAACAAGTATTATTCACAAATATTCACAAAATAATAGTTAGGAATTTTCAATCCCCGTCGACGGCGCCAAAAATTGACACGCCCAAAATGAGCATCAATTTAAAAAAATCCCTATCGGTAGTATAGTGTAAGTAGGGTATCGTTCACAACGGAGATCAAAGGGTGTACCTAACAAAAAATGTCACAAAGAATTAAATAAAATAAAGAATTATTATTAACAAGTATAAAGTATAAATATATACATATGTACAAAGTAAAAAAGGGGAATTGAGAGATAAATTAAATGAAATAAATTAATTAAATTACAAAGAATAAATAAAATATGATGATGAAACACAAAGTATATAAAGTTCAGCGACATATACACAAGTTTACCAATCATTAGACCGAAAATTAACCAAGTTCCCTAGCCATGAAACCGAAACTAACATATGTGGAATGCCCACACGGGTTATCATTCCCCAAATAAAACCTCTTCTATGAAAATGAACCTAGTGAACGCTCATCTAGATTAAACAATTAAACATGCAAAGGTGATCAATCAATAACATATCTAACGCATAGGAGAAGAGTTGTTAATTAAAGTGCGCGACCTAGCGAACGCTCGTCTATCCGCGATCCTTCTTATTTTGATTCCGACCCGTTTGATAAGCCTTTACTACTTGTGAATTAGAATTAAAACCCTAATTCTAGCACCAATTATATGCAATCATCTTAAGTTTCGAACCTTAAAACAAGAACACATAAAAGATTCAATAAAACCGAATCAAATAAACGGAGTCACATAAGCTGCTAGAAGAACTAATTAATTAGGATCTAACAATCAAATAAACTCATAAATATAGGCTGAAAATTATATAAATCATGTCATGTTAACTACTACAAAGAATAATCAAGCAACAAAGAGGAACTCAAAAAGAGTAATTAAAGAATAAGTTGAAGTACACCATATGGAAAGTAGGAAGAACTCGAAGATCACAAACTCTTAAATCCTCACGTGAGTAACTCAAAAGCCGAGATTCCCAAGGTCATGATGATGGTGGTGATGATGGTTGATGGCTGGTGGTAATGGTGTAAACAGCTCCCCTCCTCCTTGAAGACTTGAAAACCCTAAATACTAGAGAATGGAAAATATGATGTGAGATGGAGAAGAGAAAGAGGAGGGTTTGTCCCTCCCCATTGGGGTGTGAATTGGTGAGAAGAATGAGGCTGCTATTTATAGGAGAATGGAGAGGAAGAAGAAGACAATGAAAGAAATAAAGAAATAAAAGGAAGAGAAGTGGAATGTGAGTGGTAGAAAAGAAATGGTAAGTGGAATGGTGGAAATGAAGTCATATGGCAATGAACCATTTATTTAGATAAAAGAAATCAAACACTAATATTGTGGGCAGAAAGAATATAGGGGTGAGTGGAGCATTGAAAATAAAAGAAGAGGAAAGAAATAAAAAGCAGACAGCACTGAGCAGTGCGCACTTAGAGCGTCATAATGGACGTTCCACCGGTTGGATGATTCTGAAATTTTAATGCCGAATACCTAACATCCACGTGCAGCGTGTATCAAAATTACAGCTAGATCGGACGGTGTAATTGGGAGATATGGGCTTCGCAAGTTGACTAATCTGCACAGGCAGAATGTCCGAAAATCTGGGTTTGGGCCTTTCCTCATGCTTTGTGAACTTGGGCCTTCCTTCATGGATTTGGGCCTTCCATCTTGGGTTTGGGCCCCCTTCTTGGTTTTGGGCCCCCTTCTTGGGCCTCATGGCAGACCACCTCTTAATGGGCCTCGCAAAAGCCCATTAGACTTCATTTCTGCAAAAGTTCACAATAATACATCATTTTGGACTCAAATATGGAAACTAAGCTAAAATAGCAAAGTTACAATTAAATCATAGCCAAATAGTAGGGAAAACACATTAAAAACGTCACACTTTGTGCTCCTATCAGGTGGTGAGCTGGAGAAGAATCACAGAGAACGTGAACATGGTAGCTGCAACAAGCCAACAACAAAAGAAAAAGAAAAAATAACAAAAAGAAATAAATTAAATAATTATAAAACAAAAGAAAAATTAAATAATAAAAGAAAATAAATAAAAGAAACAACTATTAGAGAAAATAAGATGGTGGTCTGAATTGTGTTCCACCACCGCGTGTGGTGGTTGCGCCGCCGTATGTGGTGGTTCGCCGACAAATTGTCGGGATTCGGAATGGTTTCCAAAATCTTCGTACACTGTCTGTAATCCACTTCCGAGAGATGACCGGTGTCATCAGAGAAAAGTCACGGTTGACTTTTCGATTTACGCTGAAAACCTCCAAAATGCACCTATTCTGTGCAGATAAACATTTTCCTGGTATTTTCCCTAAAAACACGAAAACAAACATTAAACAGACAATTAAGCTTTCGGAATAGCAAAATCCAGTAATTAAAGGCAATTTGTGAACGTATTTTACGTTCACATCACACCCCTACACTTGAACTATTGCTAGTCCTCGAGCAAACACAGAACAAAACAACACAAAACAGAAAGGGAAACACAAAACAGACGGTCTTTCCAACCATAATCCTCAGCGAGTTCGAAAGAATTATAATCAAGAGAATACAAATTATATACCAAGGTTAAAGAATTTGCTAAGCATTTAATATGTACATCTCATTTTTGCTCGGGTGAAGTGTGGAAACCAAATATACAATCAATCTCATGCAATCCAATAGGCACATATGAACAACATTAACCACTAAACCTCACAAGATTCACTAAATATTTCCGCTCAGTGTTTAGGGTTAAGTGTTTACTCTCAAAACAATTACACAAGTAGTGTTCCCATATGCTTGCTCATCGACCAACTCTCTACAATTAATCTACAACTCATTAGATCATAAGGACTTTCAGGTGAAACAGGGACCAAAGGTGAATGGTAAATGGTGAATGGTAAATGAAGTGAAAGGACTCGAAATGAAAAAATGTTTTACATGTTTGCAAGACAAGTCAACGACTTTGAAACTCATACCTATGCTAAACCCGAAACAACGCTCTTATTTTCCTCCAACCTTTTATTGAAAAAAATACAACAAAATAACTCTATTTTTGGAATTTCTCTTTTTTTTCTTTCTTTCTTTTCTATTTTTTTTCTTTGAGGAATTTATTCCTTCTTCTTTTTCTTTTTTTTTCTGATTTTTTTTTTCTGATTTTTTTTTCTTTCTTTGAACAAATACAACAAAATAAATACGCCCCCACACTTGCCTTTTGGTATACTACCATACAAATCCGAAGCATAAAAACATAAGAAGTCACTATCATCGTCTTGCAAACATAAATAAAACAAGGGTGAAATGGTGTGGGTGAACAAAAGAAACGGCTAATGAGTGTTTAGTTCAAAAGGGGATTCCTAAAGTTCGTGTTTAGATGGATGGTGAATATTTTGGCCATGGTGCTCAACTAATGCCTTACTCATTTCTAATTCATTACAGATTAACAAAATGTTTCAAGAGGTCTCTGAGCAAGTTCTAGGTTCAAAAACTCATGAATTGTGCACACATGAAGAACGAGTAAATGTATGAAATATACATACATGTGAATATACAATAGGCTCAAATCCTCACATTTTCTGGGTATGCATGACAATGTATGTTCAAATGTGCTTCTCGGATTGCAATCAATTAATCGAAACAGGTTATGTGAACATGGAATTTCGAGCAATCATAAGTTATGCAAATTAAATCCAAAGCAAACTACACAAAGCTTTAGCATATAATCAACATTCTCAAAATCATAACAATTAAACTCAATTCATCATCGGAATTGGAAAGAACACAACACAACACAAATACACACACAAAAACACAAAACAGATGCAAATATTTTTGTAATTTTTGATTTTTTGATTTTTTTGATTTTTTTCAAGTTACGTAACAATACGTGACCACAGTGACTCACTAAGTGCAATGGTAGGTTCAACGCTACCAAGGGAGTAAGTATGATTTAGTCGATATATTGTTACCGTAGAAAACGAAAACAAGTAAATTATTTTTTGAATTTTTGAATTTTTCAAATTTTTTCTTTTCTTTTTAATAAACCTTCCCCCCACACTTGAATTAAACATTGTCCTCAATGTTAGACAGATATTTCACGAAAATGAAAAATTCAAGCATGGTTATTGAATTTAAACACACATACAGAAGTAAACACACAAACTGAAATAAACACACAACAGTTAAGTAAATGAAAAAGGGAAACAGAAAGACTCCCCCTTCAAGATCGTGAAGCTCCTCCCGAAGCAAGTCACCAACAGTCACAAACAAGGCTAGCAGGGCCTTGCATCCAACGTTTGCTCCTTAATTGACTGCGGCTCTGATCCTTTGAAGTGTGTCCTGGACAAGGGTTGTTGCCGACTCCACGGCAGACTTGGCTGATGTAGCCTTCACTGAGATCTGGAACACTATAGTCAGCAGTGTTCCGTCAAGAATAGCTCCGGATACATTAGGCAGAATGGAGAAACTAGAAGACATAAGCGGAAATGGCTCCGGTTGAACTCCACATAGCAAACACTGGAGAATGGAATGGTTAATCGGCGCATAAATCACAGACGACCCCGTTGCATCGGTGCAACACTCCTGAAGAATGAGGAAGTCGTTGTGATTATCTATGGCGAGCACCGAAATCTGATTGCGCGGGTCAAGACCGATGGTGAAGTTTGCTAGCACACGTACCGTGCTGTCCATCGACATACTATCCCACATTGGTCTTGTCTTAACATCTTTGAGGAACTCAAAGATTCTGGTGTGATGAGATAGATGAACAACGGAACAACCAGCAGTACGATTGACTCCAGGGGGTTTGCTCGGATCACCCCTTCGCTTGTTGGTCCTGACCTCCATTCGAGTGTCTCTTGTTCGGTTCGATGATTAGAGGATTTTACCTAGGTCATTAATTATTACCTAAATTCCTAACAATTGTCGTTGTAAAGTATAATGGGAAATATAGGTTTTTCCCACAGAGGATTGTTATATTTACTTTTCAATGTCACAATAAATTAAATTAAATAAAGAATTATAATAACAAGTATAAAGAATAAAGAATATATATATATACAAAATTAAATAAACTATACAGTATTATTTCTATTTACAAAAATATACATTATATACAAAAGTATTTTTGGGGGTTTTTGAGATTTTTGAAAACAATAAATAATTAAAAGGAAATATTTTTGGATTTTTATTATTTTTGAAAACAAGAAAAACACACACAAATATTGTTTTGAAGATTAACCAACTCCCTAGCCATAAATCCGAAACTAACAATGTAAGATGCTGGACCACCATACATCTCCAAAATAAAACTTTCCCTAACAATTAACTCCGAGACCACTCTGTCAGCTAATCAATAGAAAAAGAGTTGTTAATTCAAGTGCACGACCTAGCGGGACCGCCCAACTATCCGTGATCCTTATTATTTAGTTTCAACATTAAAGATAAAACCAAACAAATAAAATTCACATAAGCTGCTAGAAGAATCAATCAACTTCAATCCAACAATTATTACACAAAATAGAAAATAAACAAACAATAACATTTCCCAAAATTATTCACGAATAGTTAATTAAACAAAAATAAATTATAATAAATAAACGAAGTTTGGGAAAAATGTTATTGTTGTGTCCATGAAAATGGACACTGTCTGGCAGGCGAAGGTGGCAGACTCAGCTATGGAAAAACGGACAATTACGGCATTTGGATGTGGCGGGTGCAGAGATCAAATTGGCATTGGGCTGAAATGGGCTTTGCTTTGGGCTTTTCTTTTCTTCTCATCCGGTCAAACCCAGCCCATGGTTGACTTTGTTGACCGGCCCATTCCTTTGGCTTTGACTTTTCAACGAAAGCCCTCCCTTGCCATGTCAGCATTAGATTCAAATCTTCTTCTTCTGCGTTTTATTCTGGTTCCTTGATTGCAGTTTCAGATCTCTTTCTTCCTCTTTGTTCCCGTGGAGACCAGCAGCTAGCAGCGGCGGAGAGAAGGGTCGGTGGCGGCGCGGCTTGGTAGAGGTTGCGGGTTGCAGCGGCGAGGTGCAGGAAAGACGGCGCCGGTGGATTGATGGCTCGGGCCCGGGAGTGCGTCGGTGGTGATCAACAGCAGCGGCGGCGGAGCTTTGAGGAGCGGATCGAGCACGGGCTCGTTATTGATGACGGCAGCAGCGGTGATTGAGTGATTTCCGGTGAATTGCGGCAGCGATGAGGCACGGGAGGTGCGTTGGTGTTGATTGAAATCCGGGCAAGTGAATGACGGCGGAAAAGAGCGGCGTCGGCTTCGGTGAACAGCAGCGGCAAGAGAGAATGGTATACGCCGGGGTTTTGTGATGGGCTTGCCGGACTGAACTGGACAGATCAAGAGAGGGGCTGGGCACGGCGTTGCGGTGGCTGGATCGAGGCATGGCGAAGCTTGCGGGCTAGAGGATGAGCGACAGTGAGCTTCCAAACCTGCAAAATAGAATTAAGCACGGGATTAGTAGTAGCTTGTGATTAATTGAAATGTGAATTCCAGCTTGACCAGAGAAGAGACACGGCCGGGTGATGAGCTCGGCGGGGCGGAGATTGACGGCGCGGCAGTCGCAGCGATGGCATGGGTGTACAGAGAAGGCACGGGTTAGGGAAGCCGGCCATGGTAATTGTAACGGTGGTGGTGATTGGTTGTGAATGGGTGATGAAGACCATGCAAGAGCTCTCCTTAAATAGGAAAGGAAAGGGCAGAAGCAGCCAACGGTGAAGTAGTGAATATGGTGGAGTGATCTGGAAAGGAGAAATGGTGGAAGGAAGAGAGAGAGCCGGCCATGTGAGGGGGAAATGGACTGTAGTGGTGGTGGAATTTTAGTGGAGGCAGTAGGTGAAGTGGACGGCCGGCAAGAACGTGAACATGTGAGCTGCAACAACAAAAGAAAAAGAAAAATAACAAAAAGAAATAAAAAGAAATAATTATAAAATAAAATAAAACAAAACAAAAATAAAATAATAAAAGAAGTAAAAATAAAATAAAAATAAATATATAAAAGAAATAATTATTAGAGAAAATAAAATGGTGGTTTGCATTGTGTTCCACCACCGCGTGTGGTGGTTGCGCCTCTTTATGTGGTGGTTCGCCGACAAATTGTCGGGATTCGGAATAATCCGAAATCTTCGTGCATTATTTTATTCCACAAATGAAAGTCACGGTTGACTTTCCGAATTACGCTGAAAACCTCCAAAATGCACCTATTGTGTGCAAATTAACATTTTCCTGGTATTTTCCCTAAAAACACGAAAACAAACATTAAACAGACAATTAGGCTTTCGGAATAGCAAAATCCAGTAATTAAAGGCACTTTGTGAACGTATTTTACGTTCACATCACACCCCTACACTTGAACTATTGCTAGTCCTCTAGCAAACACAGAATACAAAACAACACAAAATAGAAAGGGAAACACAAAACAGACGGTCTTTCCAACCATAATCCTCAGCGAGTTCGAAAGAATTATAATCAAGAGAGTAAAAATTATATACCAAGGTTAAAGAATTTGCTAAGCATTTAACATGTACATCTCATTTATGCTCGGGTGAAGTGTGTGAAAACCAAATATACAATTAATGTCAAGCAATCCAATAGGCACATATGAACAACATTAACCACTAAACCTCACAAGATTCACTAAATATTTCCGCTCAGTGTTTAGGGTTAAGTGTTTACTCTCAAAACAATTACACAAGTAGTGTTCCCATATGCTTGCTCATTAACCAACTCTCTACAATTAATCCACAAATCATCAGATCATAAGGACTTTCAGGTGAAACAGGGATAAAAGGATGAATGGTAAATGGTGAATGGTAAATGAAGTGAAAGGACTCGAAATGGAAAATTTTTTACATGTTTGCAAGACAAATCAACGACTTTGAAACTCATACCTATGCTATACCCGAAACAACTTTTATTCTCCTCCAACCTTTTATTGAAGATAAAAACAATACAAGAAAATAACTCTATTTTTGGAATTTCTCTTTCTTTCTTTTTTTTTCTTTTTTTTCTTTGAGGAATTTTATTCCTTCTTTTTATTTCTGATTTTTTTTTCTTTCTTTGAACAAATACAACAAAATAAATACACCCCCACACTTGCCTTTTGGTATACTACCATACAAATCAAAACCCGAAGCATAAGAACACAAGAAGTCACTATCATCGTCTTGCAAACAAAATAAAACAAGGGTGAAATGGTGTGGGTGAACAAAAGAAACAGCTAATGAGTGATAAGTTCAAAAGGGGATTCCTAAAGTTCGTGTTTAGATGGATGGTGAATATTTTGGGCATGGTGCTCAACTAATGCCTTAATCATCTCTAATTCATTACAGATTAACAAAATGTTTCAAGAGGTCTCTGAGCAAGTTCTAGGTTCAAAAACTCATGAATTGTGCACACATGAAGAACGAGTAAATGTATGAAATATGCATACATGTGAATATACAATAGGCTCAAATCCTCACATTTTCTGGGTATGCATGACAATGTATGTTTAAATGTGCTTCTCGGATTGCAATCAATTAATCGAAACAGGTTATGTGAACATATAATTTCGAGCAATCATAAGTTATGCAGATTAAATCCAAAGCAAACTACACAAAACCTTAGCATATAATCAATATTTTCAAAATCATAACAATTAAACTCAATTCATCATCGGGATTGGAAAGCAAACAACACACATAACACAAATAAACACACAAAAACACACAAACAGAAGCAAATATTTTTGTAATTTTTTTGATTTTTTGATTTTTTTGATTTTTCAATGTAGGTAACAATACGTGACCACAGGGACTCACTTAGTGCAGTGGTAGGTTCAACGCTACCAAGGGAGTGAGTGTGATATAGTCGATATATTGTTACCGTAGAAAACGAAAACAAGTAAATTATTTTTTTGAATTTTTTTAATTTTTCAAATTTTTTTCTTTTCTTTTCAATAAACCTTCCCCCCACACTTGAATTAAACATTGTCCTCAATGTTAGACAGATATTTCACGAAAATGAAAAATTCAAGCATGGTTATTGAATTTAAACACACAAACAGAAGTAAACCGAAGTAAACACACAAACAGATAAGTAAATGAAAAGGGAAACAGAAAGACTCCCCTTTGAAGATCGTGAAGCTCCTCCCGAAGCAAGTCACCAACAGTCACAAACAAGGCTAGCAGGGCCTTGCATCCAACGTTTGCTCCTTAATTGACTGCGGCTCTGATCCGTTGAAGTGTGTCCTGGACAAGGGTAGTTGCCGACTCCACGGCAGATTTAGCTGATGTAGCCTTCACTGAGATCTGGAACACTATAGTCAGCAGTGTTCCGTCAAGAATGGCTCCGGATACGTTAGGTAGAATGGAGAAGCCTGAAGACATAAGCGGAAATGGTTCCGGTTGAACTCCACATAACAAACACTGGAGAATGGAATGGTTAATCGGCGCATAAATGACGGACGACCCCGTTGCATCGGTGCAACACTCCTGAAGAATAAGGAAGTCGTTGTGACTATCTATGGCGAGCACCGAAATCTGGTTCCGCGGGTCAAGACCGATGGTGAAATTTGCTAGCATACGCACCGAGCTGTCCATCGACATACTATCCCACATTGGTCTAGTCTGAACGTCTTTGAGAAACTCAAAGATCCTGGTGTGATGAGATAGATGAACAACGGAACAACCAGCAGTACGATTGACTCCAGGGGGCTTGCTCGGATCTCCCCTTCGCTTGTTGGTCCTGACCTCCATTCGAGTGTCTCTTGTGCGGTTCGAACAAGTCCAGTGATGATACGTGGAGTTGCTGATGTCGTTGAAGAAACAGATCGTCATCTGTTTTGCCATTTCCGCCAAGCCTCTCCTTCCTTCGGGCGAAATGATCGAGTCACCGGGTGAAGTGTGGATACCTGTGGCGCACATGTAGCGCTCGGCTTGTCGTTGGAGAGTTGAGATCCAACGCTTTGCACCAAAAGCGAACCCTGAATGAACAAAAGGTTCGAAACTGGCATTCATCTCCTTCTCGCGTACATCCACATGCTCCACCCAAGTTACCAAGGAAGATCCATTATAAAGATCACGTATCAGGCATCCGGAGGGGCGTTTTCGGCAAATCGATCTCACGGAAGGCTTTGGATTTGTGCGCAATTCATCCACGGAGACATCCACAACAATCCAACTTCCATCTAGTTGTTGGTGAGAATACCGAACGAACTGGACTTCACGAGTCGAAATGATGTGAGATGGCACCAGAAACTCGGCCGACATTGATATGCGGTAAAACCGACGTCATTAATTATTACCTAAACTTCCTAACAATTTGTCGTTGAATAGTATAATGGGAAGTAAAGGTTTTTCCCACAGAGGTTTGTTTATTTACTTTTCTAATGTCACGAAATTAATTAACTAAATTGTTTCTATTTACAAAAATGTACAATATATACAAAAGTGATCTTTTTGGGTTTTTGAAAATATTTTAAAAACAAGAAATAAATAAAAGAAAATGTTTTTGGATTTTTAATCTTTTTGAAAATAAAACAAGAAAATACAAATTATAACTACAATTCAAACTAACACAATTAAATTAAACATACCAGAAATAAAATAATTAAACTAACACACAAATAATCAAATACCATATTTTTGGGTTTTTCAATATTAATTAAACACACAATTCAAACCAATCAAATATTTAAAATACAAATTAATCAAATAAATTCACACAACAAATATTTTAAACAAATAAAAATAAAATGAGTTTAAGTTTCAGAAATTTCTCATTGAATTCGACGAGGCTCGGGAACTTAGGTGTAGAGAGCAATTGCACTTGGGCTTGGGCCTTGGGCTTTTGGGCTTTGAGGTAGACTTGGTCAATGGCCCAACTGAGAAAGTCAATCTGACTTTCCTTGACCCGTGACTTTCTTTTGTCCTCTCTTCCACGAGTTTGACTTTTCAACCATGCCTTCTCTTTTCTTTTATTCTTCTTTCTCTTCAACTCCAGAACAGAACACGGGCTGCTCATCCTTCATTTGTTTTTCTTCTTCGTAGCAGCGAGAGAGAGATCCCGTGAGAGAGAGCTGGTCTGGCCGGCGGAAGAGGAGCAGGTGAGAGACGGTGGTCGGGCACGGGGAGATCGACGGCGAGAGAGCGTCGGGAACGGTGTTGACGACACCTTGGATCAGAGATAGCAGCTGGGCACGGGGAGATCGACGGTGGCTGGGCACGGGGAGATCGACGGCGAGATCGACGGCGCGGTGAGGAATTCCGACACGGCGCCCGGGCTTGATGCGGAGATTGAGCACGGGCTCGACCGAGAGCAGCGACGTCGGTGTTGACTGGTGGCAGAGAGATGACCGGCAAAGTGATTGTCGAAGACGAGCACGGGCTCGAGGCAGAGAGCAGCGACAAGACCGGTGGCGGCTTGGAAGGCATGGCGGCGGACCGTGATCCTGCAAAATGGAATTAAGAGAGATTAGTGGTGAGTGAAACTGTGATTGCAGATGTAAACTTTATGATGATTGTTATGGAGATTAGGTGGATTGAAGTGATGGTGAAGCTTGGTGATGATGATTTGCAGGGATTTGGAATTGGAGGATGATTACAAAAGAGAAATAGAGAGATGGAGGCTGTGATTTTGATTATGGTGAAATGATTGGGCAGAGGAGCTGCCGGCAGTGATGATTGGAAATGAGATGATTGTGAGAACAGAAAGAGAAGGAAAGGCTTAGATAGCATCAGAGAGAAGGGAGGAGAGGAGAGCAGAAGGAGGGAGATTGATTGCAGAGAGGAAGTGACTGGAACCGTGAGCTGAGGAAGTAACAGAGGGGGTGATTTAGTTTGCTTGCAGAGAACTTGAGAGGAACGGAGAAGACTTTGAGAAATAGAGGGTGAGAACAGAAGGCTTGGCTATGTGAACCAAGGACGGACGCAGAGAAGAATGGAGGGGGAGAAGTAGCGCAGGGGAGAAGCCCCTGGCCAATCCGAAATGAAACAGAACATAGGTATAAAAAGAGGAGGAAAAGTGGACTGGGTTTGTAGTGGTGGTGAGTTGTAGATTGGTGCGATGGTGTGGTAGTGTGGTGGAGAATTTGGTGCAGTGTTGTCGGTGGAGAATCAACTCAAAAGGAGAATTTGAATTCAAATGAGATTTGAACTCACATGGAAGCTGCAAATGAAAAAGAAATTATTAAAATAAAATAATAAAAACAAAATAATTATAAATATAAAAATTAAACAAAAGAAAAGAAAAAGAAAATAACAAAAGAAATAAAATACATAATAAATTAAAAATATAAATAAATATAAATATAAACAAGGGAAAATAAAATGGAGATTTAGAATGTGTATCGCCACCGCGTGTGGTGGTTGCGCCGCCAAGTGTGGTGGTTCGCCGGTAAATTGCCGGGATTCGAAATGTCTTTCGAAATCTTCGTACACGTTTTGATTTCCACATCCGAGGAATGACCGGTGTCATTAGATAATCGAAAAGTCACGGTTGACTTTCCGATATTGCGCTGTAAATCTCCAAAATTCACCTTTTATGTGTAAATTAGCATTTTGCACATATTTTCCCTGAAAACACAAAAACAAACATTAAACCGACAAATAAGCTTTCAGAATAGCATCCATCCAAGTATTTAGAGCACTTTGTGAACGTATTTTACGTTCACATCACACCCCCACACTTGAACTTTTGCTAGTCCTCTAGCAAACACATAACTAAAAACAGAACAACAAAAACAGAACGGGAAACACAAAACAGAAATTCTTTCCAACCATAACCCTCAACGAGTTCACAAGAGTTATAAACAGGAGAATAAAAATTATATACCAAGGCTCACGAATTTGCTAAGTATTTAACATGGACATCTCATTCGTGCTCGAGTGAAGTGCGTGAAAATCGAGTGTACAATTAATTTCAAACAATCAAATAGGCACATATGAACAACATTAACCACTAAAGCTCACAAGATTCACTAAATATTTCCGCTCAGTGTTTAGGGTTAAGTGTTTACTCTCATAACAATTGCACAAGTAGTGTTCCCATAAGCTTGCTCATCAACCAACTCTCTACAATTAATCCACAAATCATTAAATCATAAGGGCTTTCAATGGTGTAATGGGGCCAAAGGGTGAATGAATGGTAAATGGTAAATGGAAGGGAAAGACTAGAAATGATAAATGTTCCACATGTTTGCAAAACAAATCAACGACTTTGAAACTCATACCTATGCTAAACCCGAAACAACTTTCTTATTCTCCTCCAACCTTTTATTGAAAATAATACAAGAAAATAACTCTATTTTTTTTTTCTTTCTTTTCTTTCTTTTTTTTTTCTTTTTTTTTCTTGAGGAACTTTATTCCTTCTTTTTGTTTATGATATTTTTTTTTCTTTCTATGAACAAATACAACAAAATAAAATGCACCCCCCACACTTGCCTTTTGGTACTACCATACAAATCAAAACCCGAAGCATAAGAATATAAGAAGTCACTATCATCGTCTTGCAAACACAATAAAACATGGGTGAGATGGTGTGGGTGAACAAAAGAAGCGGCTAATCAGTTCAAAAGGGGTTCCTAAAGTTCGTGTTTAGATGGATGGTGAATATTTGGAAATGGTACTCAACTAATGCCTTAATCATTTTAAATTCATCACAGATTAATAAAAAGTTTCGACAGGTCAATGAGCAAGTTCTAGGTTCAAAAACTCATGAATTGTGCACACATGAAGAACGAGTAAATGTATGAATAATGCATACTGATAGGAGCATTATATGCTACGTTTTTAATATGTTTCCCCTATTATTTGGCTGCGTTTTATTGATTAACTTTGCTATTTTGCTTAGTTTTTATCTTTGAGTCCCTAAGTGATGAATATATATGAGCATGTGCGAAAATGAAGTTTTTAAGAAACTTTCCTGTTTTGACTTTCCTAATTGTTTTAGGAAACCTTCCTAATTTGAATCTTTCCTGTCTTGACCAGGAATCCTAAAGCAGCCAGGAATCCTAATGGAAGTAGGAAACCTAGTTCATCCAGGAAAACTATTTTGTGCTCGGAATGGAAAAACGAGGCTCGGAAAAATACGAAGCTTAATGGGCTTTTTCGGGGCCCATTAAGAGGTGGGCCGCCACGAGGCCCAAGTTAGAAGCCCAAATCCACAAGAAAAGCCCAAAGGAAGCCCATGTCGCAAACCCTAAACCCATTAGGGTTTGTGCCGCAACCACCAAGAGAGAAAGGAGAAGAGGCCGGCCTAATCCTTGTAGGATTAGGAGAGGTTAACGCAAGAAACAAATCAGAAAAATAAAAGGACTTCTTGCTCTCCAAGTTTTGTTAATTCTATTAGGATTAGGAGTTTTATTTATTTAATTCTTTTACTAATTCCTAAAGGATTAATTTCAGATATTAAAGGATGTATCAAGACACATTCGTGGCAAGATACAATGGAGAATTTTCGGCAAATACACAAGGGCAGCTAGGGTTTGTGCCGCAAGGTTTCTTGGAGAAGGAGAATTGGATTGCTTGGTGACTACTCAAAGGAATCTCGACCATTCAAGGATTAAATATTCAACGCTCAAGATTGCTTCTCAAGTTCCATGTTCTCCTATAAATAGAGGGGCTTCACAACATAATTCTTCACCAATTCACAATCGAGAACACCATTCCATAAGCTTCATAGTGTCGACTACATCCATCCATAAGAGTTCTCGAGTTCCATTCTCTAAAACCTAGGGTTTCCAAGTCTTCAAGGAGGAGGTTTAGGCGGCTGCACCATCATCACCTTCATCATCTAGGACGTCCATCATCATCTTCACCTTGCTGTTCACGGATCAGAAGTACTTGCTTCCAAGATTTCAAGGGTTCGTGGCTCAAGCTTCTCATTCCATATGGTGTATTTCGTCTATACCTTTAATTTATTCCTCCTTGTTGCTTGTTAATTCCTTGTTTTAGTTAACATAACATTGAGTTCATAAATTCCAGAATTGTTTATGGGTTTGTTATACTTATTTCGAAACATATTGGTTTTCTAAGTTGCTTTTATATGATTGTTTATTTGATTCAAGTTTACAGATATCTTTTATGTGTTTATGTTATAGGGTTCGAAACTTATAATGTTTGCATGTAATTGGAGCTAGAATTAGGGTTTGGATTCACTTAATAAATTTCGAAACCTATTTCACAAGTAGTAAAGTCTTTGAACAAAAGTCGGAATCAAATAAAAAGGATTGCAATTAGATGAACTTATTCATGCTAGGTTGTGCACTTGAATTAACAACTCCTTTCGATGCTTTGAACATGGTTTGATTAGCTAACTTTTTAGACTAAGATGGCATGTTTAATTGATTGATCTAGGTGCTTTCACTTAGGTTAATATTCATAGGAAGGTTTAATTGGGAAATAATTAGCTTCTGATATTTCACAATGTTAATTTCAATCATATGACTTAGAGAATTAATAGTTTTCGAAATCAATGTATGATTCTTGTACCCTACGGTTTAGGGGATTATGTCCTTAATGTTTCACCACATTCTTTTATTTTATTTCGTAATTTATTTGTTTAATACTAAGTTTAAATCATACAATCTTCGAAACCCCCTTTACTTTGTATATATGTTTATAATTATTCTTTAATTTGTTAATAATACTTTGTGACATTCTTTGTTAGGTACACCCTCGATCTTCGTTGTGAACGATCCCTACTTACTTTATACTACCGATAGGGTTTTTAATTGATGCTTGCAAATATTCATATCAATTTTGGCGCCGTTGCCGGGGATCGAAATTATACTTGTTTATATGCCTAACGTTTTATACTTGTTTATATTGTGACTTATACTTGTGATATTTTGTAACACTTAGTAATTTATTTAGGGTGTCCTATATGTGGTTGATTATTTGAGTTGTTGTGAGTTGTAACTTGAAACGGAAATAGGTAAGGTCCTTTTGTTAATATTGGCCTAAACCCTTCATTTGTCCCTTGCTAAGGTCACTTGAGGTTGAGGGCGGCCTTTATTAACACTTGGAGAGTTGCCACACACTTAAGTGCTTTCTCAACTGAGTAAGGGGCACATGGATGGTGTCTAGGTCGAGACCCTGGGTGACAGGTTTTGGATTCAGAGGACTATAGACTGACGTAAGTCGATAGGGGCTTTGCCTCCGTAGTACCACTAAATGAATCCTGCCCCTCGCTTATCTCTCATATGATCTGGCCATTCGCCTCTGAAAACACGGAAAGTTATTTAAGTCAAGGCAGAAGCCCCTAGGCCGTACGTTCCACCTTGGGTTACCACTTGGAATCAACTTGGTTTTTGACTATGTTAAGGGCACCAACGAAATTGTTGTTACACTTATGGTATATTGGATTAAACATGACTTTAAATTGGGTAGCTGCTTCAGTCCCATTGCACATTGAGGTCCTCTGTTCCCGTACCTAAGTGTATTGTGTGAATAAAATTAATTAGACAAAATAGGAAATTCATTCATTCTTTGATTATTTTCGTATATAATACCTACACTTGTATATTATACTTTTTATTTATTTTGTAAACTTTGTACTCACTTGTTTATTTTTGTATAGGTTTTAATGAATGTCCACTTCTGAACGTACGCCATTCTCTACTATTCAAGAACGCTTACAAAAGCTCAAGGAAGGCACTGGATTGTACATCCCTGAGGACCAACCTTTAGCACCCTTCGAAATTAAGTCAGAAGACTCAGATAATAACTCCTCACGTTCTCGTTCAGAAGAGGAGGAAGACCTATCTGAGGAAGAAGACGCTGCTGAAAATCAAGCACCACCAATGGCTGAGACAATAAGGCAACTTTCGAATGGCACTGAGGGAGAGGTTGTTCCGCTTTGCATCACATATCCGGAACCGGCTGAAGGAAAGGAATCGGACTTTGAATTGAAGAGTGGGTTCTTGCATCACCTACCTAAGTTCCATGGGCTTAATAGCGAGGATCCTAACAAGCATCTCAAGGAATTTCAGTTTGTTTGTGGGAGCATGTGCCCTAAGAATGGGGATATTAGTATTCTCAAGATGAAGGCATTTCCGTTCTCCCTTGATGATAGGGCAAAGACATGGCTATTTGACTTACCTGCCGGCCATGTCAACACTTGGGATAAGTTGAAGAGTGAGTTTCTCACTAAGTACTTTCCGGCATCAAAGGTCACTATCTTGAGGAAGCAAATAACCGGAATTCAACAAGCTGGGGATGAGACGTTTTGCACTTACTATGAGAGGTTCAAGAGCCTTGTTGCGTCATGCCCTTCACATGGAATGAAGGAAGAGAGCCTTCTCACTTACTTTTATGAAGGATTACTTCCCTTAGAACGTAGTCTCTTGGATGCTGCAGCCGGCGGTTCTTTCATGGATAAAACTCCTACAATTGCTAAGGAGCTTCTTGCAAATCGTGCTCTCAACTACCAACAATATGAAGGGGCACTCTCCTCATCTAGGAGAGTTAATGAGGTAACTTCTCACTCTGCTTTAGAGGACAAGGTAAATAAAATGTCTACTTTGTTGTCTCAGGTTCTTCAAGCAAACAAAGGAGGAGGAGCATCTCAAGCTTGTGGGGTATGCTCTATGCAAGGGCATCACTCGGATCAATGCCCCCAATTAATCGAAAATGGTGGATGGGAATCTGCCAATGCAATTGGAGGATTTCAAGGAGGATATCAAGGGGGTCCCCAACGTCCTAGGTATGATCCTTATTCGAATACTTACAACCCCGGATGGAGGGACCACCCTAATTTCAAATGGAGCAACAATGATCAAGCTCAACAAGCCCCACAAGGGAATACCAACCGTTCCCAAGGCTTCCTTCCGAAGCCTCAGGTTCCTCAAAACTTTTCTTCTAATCCTAATTCTAGTTCTAATGCTAACTATGATAAAATGTTTGAAGCTTTAACAAATTCTACTCAAGCATTAGTGCAAGGTCAACAGAATCAAGGAAAGGAGATAGCTGAGCTGAAAAAGCAAATGGACCAAGTGGTGGGCTTTATGAGCAAGATACACGAAAGTGGGAAGCTTCCTAGTACAACAATCCCTAATCCTAAGGGAAATTTCGAAAGTGCTTCAGTTGTCATCACTAGGAGTGGAAGGAAATTTGAGGAAAGACCTCGCTCACCAAAGAAGAGGAATGCAAAGGACAAAGCACCGTCCCTACCCTTGGAAGAGGACCCTGCCACGTCTAAGGCAGAGGAAATTGCGAAACCACCCATGGAAAAGCAAGGTATGACTTCTAACTTGTCAAATTCGGTTAAGACTAACCCTCCTTCTCCTCCTTTGCCCTTTCCACGCAGATTTGATAGAACTAAGAGAGATGAGAGTGACCAAGCCATCTTGGAGACGTTTAAGAAGGTTCAACTCAATCTCCCTCTTTTGGAAGCTATTGAACAAATGCCTAAGTATGCTAAGTTCCTTAAGGAGCTTTGCACCACAAGGAGGAGGACTCGAGAAAAGGAGGTGGTTAAGGTAAGTAAGAATGTCTCGGCCATGCTACAAAAGAAATTGCCTACCAAGTGTTCGGATCCCGGAAGTTTCACCATTCCCTGCCAAATTGGTAACTCTAAATTTTCGAATGCCATGCTAGATTTAGGTGCTTCAATTAATTTGATGCCTTATTCTGTGTATGTCACTTTGGGATTAGGGGAATTAAAACCTGATAATGTCATTATCCAACTAGCTGATAGATCTAATGTCTACCCTAAGGGTATGTTGGAAGATGTGCTTGTGCAGGTAAACCATTTGATCTTTCCGGCGGATTTCTATGTCCTAGAGATGGAGGAGTCTCCTATAAGTTCCACGCCATTATTGCTAGGCCGGCCATTCATGAGCACGGCTAGGACTAAAATCGATGTGTACGCCGGAGCTTTAACAATGGAGTTCGATGGTGATGTGATTGGCTTCAACATCTTTGAAGCAATGAGGTATCCACTCGATGTTCATAATTGTTTTTCTATTGATGTGTTGGACACTCTTGCGCAGGAAATGCTTGACATTATGAAAGAGGATACCTTAGCCACAACACTTGAACAAGGAGTGGGCTACACTGAAAGTGGCGTGAGCATCCCTATGGAGGAGCTTTTGGAGACATGTGACGCAAAGGTTATGGACAATGTGTTCTCTCTTGAGGCCACACCCTATCTAGGTAAGTACATTCCTCCTTTGTCCATTCCCTTATCTACTAACAAGGCTGTTCCTTCTGTGATTAAGGCACCCGTACTTGAACTTAAGCCCCTACCGGATTACTTGAAGTATGCTTATTTAGGGGAGAATGAATCGTTGCCTGTTATTGTGTCTTCCGCTCTTACTTCAACTCAAGAGCAACGTTTGGTGAGTGTGCTTAAGGAGCATAAGACTGCTATTGGATGGACCCTAGCAGATATCAAGGGAATAAGCCCTACGACTTGTGTCCATCGCATACTTCTTGAGGAGGGGACTAAACCCACTAGAGAGGCTCAACGTCGTCTCAACCCTCCAATGATGGAAGTTGTGAAGAAGGAGGTTATCAAACTCCTTGATTGTGGCGTTATCTACCCCATTTCAGACTCCAAATGGGTGTCGCCAATCCAAGTGGTACCAAAGAAGTCCGGAGTCACTGTTGTTAAGAATGCTGAGAATGAGTTGGTGCCACAAAGGACCGTGACCGGACATCGAGTTTGCATTGACTATAGGAAGCTCAACGCCACTACTAGGAAGGATCACTTCCCTTTGCCGTTTATTGATCAAATGCTTGAGCGCTTGGCGGGTCATGACTACTATTGCTTTCTCGATGGATACTCCGGTTACAATCAAATTGCCATCGCACATGAGGATCAAGAGAAAACGACCTTCACTTGTCCCTTTGGGACGTTTGCTTATCGTAGGATGCCCTTCGGACTTTGCAATGCACCAGGTACGTTCCAAAGATGTATGGTAAGCATCTTTTCTGATTTTATTGAAAAAATTATTGAAGTTTTTATGGATGACTTTTCGGTTTTTGGTGAAAACTTTGATAATTGCCTTGATAATTTGGAGCTTATTCTTAAAAGGTGTGTTGAAACTAACCTTGTGCTAAATTGGGAAAAATGTCACTTTATGGTTAGACAAGGGATAGTCCTAGGTCACATTGTCTCTTCTAGGGGTATAGAAGTTGATAAAGCTA
This sequence comes from Rubus idaeus, assembly GCA_030142095.1. Lineage (NCBI taxonomy): Eukaryota > Viridiplantae > Streptophyta > Magnoliopsida > Rosales > Rosaceae > Rubus > Rubus idaeus. Next base: position 22,105,198 of record CM057965.1, read on the forward strand.
AAGTGGATCTTGTACGCTACTTACCCTCTCCCACTTCTGTGAGAGAGGTTCGTTCTTTTCTTGGACATGCAGGATTCTATCGCCGCTTCATCAAGGACTTTTCCAAGATTGCAAGACCCCTTTGCCGCCTACTACAAAAGGAGGTGACGTTTAACTTTGACAAGGAGTGCCAAGGCGCTTTTGACAAGCTTAAGGAGCTGTTGACGTCATCACCTATCATGCAACCCCCGGATTGGTCTTTGCCCTTTGAGTTGATGTGCGACGCTTCAGATTATGCCGTGGGGGCTGTGCTAGGGCAACGCATGGATAAGAAGCCTTATGCCATTTATTATGCTTCTCGCACTCTTAATGATGCTCAATTGAATTATTCTACTACTGAAAAAGAGATGCTTGCTGTTGTGTTTGCCTTAGAGAAATTTCGTTCTTACTTACTTGGTACTAAAGTTGTTATTTATACTGATCATGCAGCTCTGAAGTACCTACTCTCCAAGAAGGAGGCGAAACCAAGGCTGATTAGATGGGTACTTCTACTTCAAGAGTTCGATGTGGAGATCAAAGACAAGAAAGGAAGTGAGAACGTGGTGGCTGATCATTTGAGCCGCTTGGTACATGCGGAAGACGCCCTACCCCTTGTGGAAACGTTTCCGGATGAACAACTCTTCGGAATTCAGGTTAGTGAACCATGGTATGCTGATATTGTGAACTATATTGTCTCTAATCGAATTCCTGATACCATGTCGCATGCTCAAAGAGATAGACTTAAGAAAATTGCTAGGCAATATGTTTGGGATGATCCTTATTTGTGGAAACATTGTGCTGATCAATTAATTAGGCGATGCATTCCTGAACATGAACAAAATGCTATACTATCTTTTTGCCATTCTAAAGCATGTGGGGGGCACTTTGGTTCGAAAAAGACTGCTTTTAAGGTGTTAGAATCGGGTTTCTTTTGGCCAACTTTGTTTAAAGATGCATATGCATATTGTTTAACATGTGATAGGTGTCAAAGAACCGGTAATTTAGGACCTAGGGATCAGATGCCTTTAACTAATATTTCGGTGGTTGAAGTATTTGATGTTTGGGGAATAGATTTCATGGGCCCGTTTCCTTCATCTTTTGGCTTTCTTTATATTCTCCTTGCTGTTGATTATGTTTCAAAGTGGGTGGAAGCAAAAGCCACCCGGACTAATGACGCCAAAGTTGTTTCAGATTTTGTGCAGTCTAACATTTTCTCTAGGTTTGGCATGCCAAGAGCAATCATCAGTGATGGAGGATCACACTTCTGTAACCGTACCATGGAGGCCTTGTTCAAGAAGTATGGCGTCACACATAAGGTTTCCACACCTTATCATCCCCAAACGAATGGACAAGCTGAAGTTTCCAATCGTGAGATCAAGAGCATTTTGGAGAAAACGGTTAACCCTAACCGCAAGGATTGGAGCACAAGATTGGTGGATGCGTTGTGGGCCTACAGAACAGCCTACAAAACCCCCATTGGGATGTCCCCTTATCGGATTGTCTATGGAAAACCGTGTCACCTACCGGTGGAGTTGGAGCACAAAGCTTGGTGGGCCGTGAAGCAACTAAATATGGACATGAATGAGGCCGGCCTTCATAGGAAACTTCAAATGAGTGAGCTTGAAGAAATTCGGAATGATGCATTTGAAAGTGCACGGATCTACAAGGAGAAAACAAAGGCATACCATGACAACATGCTTCGTGGGAAATCCTTTACCGTGGGCCAAAAAGTTCTTTTGTTTCATTCTAGACTTAAGTTGTTTCCCGGTAAGCTTCGTTCTCGTTGGATAGGTCCTTTTATTATTACTAACATTTTTCCTCATGGTGCTTTTCAGATTAAGGGAATCAACACCGGCAATGAGTTCAAGGTGAATGGCCATCGCTTGAAACCTTACTTTGAACCATGCGACAATGATGAGGAAGCGGACGTTGAGGCTATTTCATTGGAGTCTCAGAGACACAAACGTCTTGGTTAGAAGCTGCGGCTAAGTCTAGGCTGAAGACTTTAAATATTACGCGCTATTTGGGAGGCAACCCAATTCAACCACGACTATGGAGGAGCCGTCACACGCAGATTTGATTTCTCTATCTCTCTCTATTTGTTTTGGTTGAACTGTATATGTTTCCTTGTTCCATGCTTGTCTTACATATGTTATGTGCTTACATTGAGGACAATATGAGATTTAAGTGTGGGGGAAGGGTTTATGTTTTGTTTTGTTTATGTTTTTGTAAGCTCGTTTGTTTTGCACTAGCTTTGGAGCTATTGAGTCTTAGAAAGTGCTTGTTTTAAAAATAAAAAAAAAAAAAACAAAAAAAAATCAGAAAATTTCGAAAATACAAAAAGACTTTTTTTTGTGATGGATGTTTGTCGAGTCTTAGGATGCCCTTAACTGCCTAGGATGAGCTTAATCTTTGAAATCATGGATGAAAAGTGGATCACAAGATCGAATATGTTGAATGTTATTCTTTGGTTAATTGATGAATATGGAAGATGTGTGAACATGTAGTAGATATGGTTTGAAACTTTGGTACAGATTTTGAGCATGTTAAAACAAGTTAACAAACCCTATGAGAGTTTTCGAGCTTTATGTGCTTTCTTGTTGAGAGATGTTTAAAATCAGATTTTCTTTGGCTTGAAAACTTGTTGTTAACCTCATTATTCTTCTATTTGATCAATTGCATGCCATAGATTTTCAATGGACTAGAGAGTTTACTAGAACTTGCTTTTGAATTTTTCGAAACTTTTATTCATAACATACTCTGATTTTGGAAAGGATTGAAGGCACTTAGGATTTCCACCATTGCCAAATAACCATGTGTCCCTTATTTGTGTGCATGCGTGTACACCCCCTTAGTTAACCTCTTTGAGCCTACATTCAGCCTTTTCTTTCATCACCCACGATATCTTGACCCTAAACCTTAGTATAGTTATATCCTACCCTTTGTTCTAAAAACTTAGTGGAGCTATGCGTCGGTAATTGAAACCATGTGATGGAAAAACAAAAGAAAAGAGGTGATTGGCAAAAATAAGTGTGGGGGAGGGATAGACTTGTTCATACATGTGAGCCGTGAAAAATAAAAAAAAGGAAAGAAAAAAACATATGTGTACGGCAAGAAAGAAAAGAAAGGAAAAAAAAATGGATTAATGTCCCCTTTCCCGAATGATTTAGGAGATTGCTTTGAAGTGAAGGTCTAATAAAAATACTTGGCCTTTGTCCTTTATCATTTGTGTTTAGAATGACGTTTTGGGCCCAACAAGATGATATTTGGCCCGTTTTTGAGTAACATGGTTGTTTGATTGCTCTACTAAGTTTTTAGGACACTTTGTGATTTCCTTATCCTTCGTTTCTTTAAACCGTGAGCCTTGGCCCCATCACAACCCTTGAAAAGTCCTTCTTGATCCTTAAGATGAGTAGTCCTTGATCTGTGGAGATAAATTTCGAAAGTAAGCATATGGTTTTGGTTCATTTGTGCATGTAATCGATATTTTTCATGAGGTTTTAAAATCTTTCACTAAAGTGCTTTCTTTGATTGATATATGTGAGCTATTTGAATGCCACACAATTATTTCTCTCACATATCTTTGAGTGAAAAGCTTTTAAGCATGAGCCATGAATCTGAGTGAAAATAGAGAGCATACCCTTGTGAGGATAACTTGTTGAAACGTGCTGAGCTCCATTGATAACTATTGTTCTTCCAAGTCTTACTTGTTCATATGAATTCCATGCTTATTAATTAACTCTCGAATTTCTTGTGACAATTTTTGGTTAAGTGCTAAGCTTTATTCCATGAAAGTATGAGATTTCTGAGGCAATAAGTTAAGGGCAATAGAAGTTTTCGTGTGAAATTGGTTGAGTTGCTAAGGGACTAGCAATAGTTAAGTGTGGGGGAATTTGATAGGAGCATTATATGCTACGTTTTTAATATGTTTCCCCTATTATTTGGCTGCGTTTTATTGATTAACTTTGCTATTTTGCTTAGTTTTTATCTTTGAGTCCCTAAGTGATGAATATATATGAGCATGTGCGAAAATGAAGTTTTTAAGAAACTTTCCTGTTTTGACTTTCCTAATTGTTTTAGGAAACCTTCCTAATTTGAATCTTTCCTGTCTTGACCAGGAATCCTAAAGCAACCAGGAATCCTAATGGAAGTAGGAAACCTAGTTCATCCAGGAAAACTATTTTGTGCTCGGAATGGAAAATCGAGGCTCGGAAAATTACGAAGCTTAATGGGCTTTTTCGGGGCCCATTAAGAGGTGGGCCGCCACGAGGCCCAAGTTAGAAGCCCAAGTCCACAAGAAAAGCCCAAAGGAAGCCTATGTCGCAAACCCTAAACCCATTAGGGTTTGTGCCGCAATCACCAAGAGAGAAAGGAGAAGAGGCCGGCCTAATCCTTGTAGGATTAGGAGAGGTTAACGCAAGAAACAAATCAGAAAAATAAAAGGACTTCTTGCTCTCCAAGTTTTGTTAATTCTATTAGGATTAGGAGTTTTATTTATTTAATTCTTTTACTAATTCCTAAAGGATTAATTTCAGATATTAAAGGATGTATCAAGACACATTCGTGGCAAGATACAATGGAGGATTTTCGGCAAATACACAAGGGCAGCTAGGGTTTGTGCCGCAAGGTTTCTTGGAGAAGGAGAATTGGATTGCTTGGTGACTACTCAAAGGAATCTCAGCCATTCAAGGATTAAATATTCAACGCTCAAGATTGCTTCTCAAGTTCCATGTTCTCCTATAAATAGAGGGGCTTCACAACACAATTCACCACCAATTCACAATCGAGAATACCATTCCATAAGCTTCATAGTGTCGACTACATCCATCCATAAGAGTTCTCGAGTTCCATTCTCTAAAACCTAGGGTTTCTAAGTCTTCAAGGAGGAGGTTAGGCGGCTGCATCATCATCACCTTCATCATCTAGGACGTCCATCATCATCTTCACCTTGCTGTTCACGGATCAGAAGTACTTGCTTCCAAGATTTCAAGGGTTCGTGGCTCAAGCTTCTCATTCCATATGGTGTATTTCGTCTATACCTTTAATTAATTCCTCCTTGTTGCTTGTTAATTCTTTGTTTTAGTTAACATAACATTGAGTTCATAAATTCCAGAATTGTTTATGGGTTTGTTATACTTATTTCGAAACATATTGGTTTTCTAAGTTGCTTTTATATGATTGTTTATTTGATTCAAGTTTATGGATATCTTTTATGTGTTTATGTTATAGGGTTCGAAACTTATAATGTTTGCATGTAATTGGAGCTAGAATTAGGGTTTGGATTCACTTAATAAATTTCGAAACCTATTTCACAAGTAGTAAAGTCTTTGAACAAAAGTCGGAATCAAATAAAAAGGATTGCAATTAGATGAACTTATTCATGCTAGGTTGTGCACTTGAATTAACAACTCCTTTCGATGCTTTGAACATGGTTTGATTAGCTAACTTTTTAGACTAAGATGGCATGTTTAATTGATTGATCTAGGTGCTTTCACTTAGGTTAATATTCATAGGAAGGTTTAATTGGGAAATAATTAGCTTCTGATATTTCACAATGTTAATTTCAATCATATGACTTAGAGAATTAATAGTTTTCGAAATCAATGTATGATTCTTGTACCCTACGGTTTAGGGGATTATGTCCTTAATGTTTCACCACATTCTTTTATTTTATTTCGTAATTTATTTGTTTAATACTAAATTTAAATCATACAATCTTCGAAACCCCCTTTACTTTGTATATATGTTTATAATTATTCTTTAATTTGTTAATAATACTTTGTCACATTCTTTGTTAGGTACACCCTCGATCTTCGTTGTGAACGATCCCTACTTACTTTATACTACCGATAGGGTTTTTAATTGATGCTTGCAAATATTCATATCACATACATGTGAATATTCAACAGGCTCAAATTCTCACAATTTCTGGGTATGCATGACAATGTATGTTCAAATGTGCTTCTCGGATTGCAATCAACTAATTAACACAGGTTATGTGAACATGAAATTTCGAGCAATCACAAGTTATGCAAATTAAATCCAAAGCAAATCACACAAAGCCTTGACATATAATAAACATTCTCCTAATCACAACAATTAAACTCAATTCATCATCGGGATTGGAAAGAACAAAACACGAATACAAATAAACACACAAAAACACACAAACAGAAGCAAATATTTTTGTATTTTTTTGATTTTTTGATTTTTTTGATTTTTTCAATTTACGTAACAATACGTGACCACAATGGCTTACTTAGTGCAATGGTAGGTTCAACGCTACCAAGGGAGTAAGTATGATTTAGTCAAGATACCGTTACAGTAGAAAACAAAAACAAGTAAATTATTTTTTTGAATTTTTGAATTTTTCAAATTTTTTCTTTTCTTTTTAATAAACCTTCCCCCCACACTTGAATTAAACATTGTTCTCAATGTTAGACAGATATTTCACGAAAATGAATAATTCAAGCATGGTTATTGAATTTAAACACACAACAGAAATAAACCGAAGTAAACACACAAACTGAAATAAACACACAATAGTTAAGTAAATGAAAAGGGAAACAGAAAGACTCCCCCTTGAAGATCATTAAGCTCCTCCCGAAGCAAGTCACCAACAGTCACGAACAAGGCTAGCAGGGCCTTGCATCCAACGTTTGCTCCTTAATTGACTGCGGTTCTGATCCTTTGAAGTGTGTCCTGGACGAGTGTTGTTGCCGACTCCACGGCAGATTTAGCTGATGTAGCCTTCACCGAGATCTGGAACACCATAGTCAGTAGTGTTCCATCAAGGACAGCTCCGGATACGTTTGGCAGAATGGAGAAGCCTGATGACATAAGCGGAAATGGCTCCGGTTGAACTCGACATAACAAACACTGGAGAATGGAATGGTTGATCGGCGCATAAATTACAGACGACCCCGTTGCATCGGTGCAACCCTCCTGAAGAATGAGGAAGTCGTTGTGACTATCTATGGCGAGCACCGAAATCTGGTTCCGCGGGTCAAGACCGATGGTGAAATTTGCTAGCACACGCACCGAGCTGTCCATCGACATACTATCCCATAGCGGTCTCGTCTGAACGTCTTTGAGGAACTCAAAGATTCTGGTGTGATGGGATAGATGCACGACCGAACAACCAGCAGTACGATTGACTCCAGGGGGCTTGCTCGGATCTCCCCTTCGCTTGTTGGTCCTGACCTCCATTCGAGTGTCTCTTGTTCAGTTTGAACAAGTCCAGTGATGATACGTGGAGTTGCTGATGTCATTGAAGAAACAGATCGCCATCTGGTTTGCCATTTCCGCTAGGCCTCTTTTCCCCTCGGGCGAAATGATAGAGTCACCGGGTGAAGTGTGGATCCCTGTTGCGCACATGTAGCGCTCGGCTTGTCGTTGGAGAGTTGAGATCCAACGCTTTGCACCAAAAGCGAACCCTGAATGAACGAAAGGTTCGAAAATGGCCTTCATCTCCTTTTCGCGTACATCCACGTGCTCCACCCAAGTAACTAAGGAAGATCCATTCTGCAAGTCTCGAATCAGGCATCCGGAGGGGCGTTTTCGGCATATAGATCTCACGGAAGGCTTCGGATTTGAGCGCAGTTCATCCACGGAGACATCCACAACGATCCAACTTCCATCCAATTGTAGGTGGGAGTACCTAACAAACTGGACTTCACGAGTCGAAACGATGTTAGATGGCACCAGAAACTCGGCCGACATCACTTGCTTCTGCTCCTCGTAGCCTACTGCGTTGTGACACGCCCAAAAGAGCATCAATTTAAAAAAATCCCTATCGGTAGTATAGTGTAAGTAGGGTATCGTTCACAACGGAGATCAAAGGGTGTACCTAACAAAAAATGTCACAAAGAATTAAATAAAATAAAGAATTATTATTAACAAGTATAAAGTATAAATATATACATATGTACAAAGTAAAAAGAGGAATTGAGAGATAAATTAAATGAAATAAATTAATTAAATTACAAAGAATAAATAAAATATGATGATGAAACACAAAGTATATAAAGTTCAGCCACAAGTATACAAGTTTACCAATTATTGGACCGAAAATTAACCAAGTTCCCTAGCCATGAAACCGAAATTAACATATGTGGAAAGTTAGAAGCTAACCATTCCCCAAGTAAAACCTCTCTACGAAAATTAACCTAAGTGAAAGCACCTAGATTAACCAATTAAACATGCCATCTTAGTCTAGAAAGCTAGCTAGTCAAACCATGTTTAACGCATAGAAGAAGAGTTGTTAATCAAAGTGCACGACCCATTATAGAAAAGTCCATATGTCCGCAATCCTTTTTATTTGACACCGACCTTTGTCCAAAGCCTTTACTACTCGTGAATTAGGTTTCAAAACTATTAGGTGAATTGTAATCCCTAACTCTAGCTCCAATTATATGCAAATATTATAAGTTTCGAACCCTATAACATAAACACATAAAAGTTTTCTATAAAACAGAATCAAGTAAACGGAGTCACATAAGCTACTAGAAGAACTAATTAATTAGGATCCAATAACTAAATAAACTCATATATATAGGCTGAAAATTATATAAACCATGTCATGTTAACTAGTACAAAGAATAATCAAGCAACAAAGAGGAACTCATAAGAGAATTTAAAGAATAAAGTCGAATTACACCATATGGAGAGCATGAAAAACTCGAAGACCACGGATCTTTGAATCCTTGAAAGCAAGCAATCCAAAGCCGAGATTCCCAAGGTGATGATGGTGATGAACACGTGTGGTTGATGGCTGGTGGTGATGGTGACATCTCCTTCTTCTCCTCCTTGAAGCCTTGAAAACCCTAAATACTAGAGAATGGAAAATATGATGTGAGAGGGAGAAGAGAAAGAGGCGGGTTTGTCCCTCCCCATTGGGGTGTGTTTGAAGAGAAGAATGAGGCTGCTATTTATAGGAGAATGGAGAGGAAGAAGAAGACAATGAAAGAAATAAAGAAAGAAAGGGAAGAGAAGTGGAATTTGAGTGGGAGAAAAAGAAATGGTAAGTGGAATGGTGGAAATGTAGTCATATGGCAATTAACCATTTATTTAAATAAAAGAAACTAAGCACTAATGATGTGGGAAGAAAGCAACAAATATGGGTTGGTGAGATGGATGACAATATGGTGGTGAGTGGAGCATTGAGAATAAAAGAAGAAGAAAGAGTTGGAAAGTAGACAAGACCGAGCTATGTCCACTTAGAACGGAATAATTGACGTTTGAACGGTTGGATGATTCTGAAATGTGAATCCAGAATACTTAACACACACATGAAGAGTGTATCAAAAATACAGCTGGATCCAACGGTTGAAGTAGGAGATATGAGCCTCGAAAGTGGACTGATCTGCACGGACGGAATGTCCGAAAATGGGCTTGGACCTTTCCTTCATGCTTTGTGAACTTGGGCCTTCCTTCATGGATTTGGGCCTTCATTTTGGGTTTGGGCCTTCATCTTGGGCCTTCCAGAAGCGCACCCCTTAATGGTACTCGAAAAAGCCCATTACACTTCGTAAATTTCCGACACTTTGCTTATTTTTCTCAACTTATCTTCTTTTCTCTTTATTTGCAATTGGAAACCTACAAACACAAAAACTAAATAAATAACACAAATTTATGAGAAACTAACAACAAAAATGTAGAGAAATTGATATAAAAAGTTGTACAATTATGCACCTATCACGTTGTCGGAGGGTAGGATCTCCAACGTCCGAGCGTTTGTGATCATGCTACGAAGACGGGCAACCATCGACCAACATCCATTAAAATCTCAACAATGGTGGTCGGGTGAAGGTGAATGGTTGCCGAGTGTCTCGAGGATTCCGATTTAAAGTATGGCGCAGGCTCGCCACGTTGAAACACTCGCAAGTACTCGGCCCTATTTAGAGTCTCGGGATGAATAGAAGTGTCGGGAGTCGGTGAAGATATCCACAAAGGAAAACCGGCAGTGGCCATGAGCATGAGCTCGTGCTTGGCCTTGCGGGCGATATCCGAGATCAAATCGGTGTGGACTCCGACAAGATCATGAGCAGGTCCCGGAAGACGATCGGATGGAATAGGTGCGGATGGGCGCTCGACTAGTGTAGGCACGAGGCTCCGCACATCCCGTCTCAAGTGGTCCATCTCGATCGAATCATCGGGCAACTCGAGAAGAGGCTCTTCTTGTGGAGGAACAACTTCGAGCCTTCGCCTAGGCACATCTGAGTGCGGAACAGGACCTCCGCAATTGGGACAGATGCCGCTATGGAGAGCATCGACGAGTCTTTGATTCTGCATTTGAAGCTCCTCGTTCTTGCTCACCAGCTGATCGTTTCTTCTCTCTAGCTCGGCAATACGCTGCTCAGACGTTTGGATACCGAATTTCTTCCTATTTCTCGATCCCCAATAATAGACTTGGTCCTCCTCAAGTCCGATTTTCGGACCAAATCTTTCTCTTTGTGGCTTGGTGGGGTGAGAATACACCGCAAAGAAAGCCGCAAGTGCATCTCTCTGAGCTTTGGTGTATTTCGTCCTCGGAAGTCTCCTATAGACAGGAGCGGCTTCCGGCTCGGCGGGTGGATCAGCAACCAAGATTGGTGCTTGGGGTAGTGGCTGCGGTTGTGGCTGTGGTTGTGGCTGGGTCGGCATGCTAGCATCGGCGCTATTGAGCATGCTCGGTGGAATGATTTCAGCCAGACCTTCAAAGATTGGGTTCTCTGAAGGACCTGCCTGAAATAACTCACTGAAAGAATTTACTCTTTTGGCCATTTGTAGTTTGGGAGGGAGGAATGCTTTTCTGGGTTTGGGAGGTTTTCTGGGAAAAACGGAAGAACACGAAGAACAGATGAAGAACAACGAGAGAAAATGAGAGAGAATGAGAGAGAAACTAAGGGAAACGTATGAAATGCCTAAGGAAACTAGCGCAAACAGAAGGGAAGGGGAAAGACTCGCACACGCTCGCACACGTGCCAAAGACAGAAGACCCGCAAATTGCGGATCGGGCGACGAAAGTCGCAAAGCGTACAGTGAAAACGCATGCGGCTTATTAAACAATTCGGCCGACACAAAAGTCGTGCGTCCGCCCAATCAAATTTTTTTTGATTTTCAATTTTTTATTTTTTTATTTTATTTTTTTTAATACTTTACGAAAAGTCGTAAAGTGAACAGTGAAAACGCGTGAGACGCACTTGCCGACACTTTAAACGGGCTTGGGCATCGAAATGGTTTGGGCCTTAAAGTGGGCCTGGGCCAAAGAAATCTCCGGCCCATTATTGGTGGGCTTAACTAATGGGCCTAAAAACGAACAGGCCCGACACACTAAATGGGCTTGGGTTACGGGTTTTTGGGCTTCGTGAATGACACGAGCCCAATGGGCTAAAAAAAATTTTATTTTTTATTTTTTATTTTTTATTTTACGAAACCTAAGACCCTAACCAATCACACAAACGAATGGGCCTAAGGCCCAATAACAAACAAACAAGCCCAAAACAAACAAACAGTAATTATAAAAAGTGAAAAATAAAAATTTACAAAACAGTAAAACAAACAAACACACTTTTTTTTTTATTTACAATTAAAATTTTTCAAATTTTTTTTTTTAAATCACAAATAACAAGAATGAAAAGAAAACTTACCTTTTTACTCCCGAGGAAACCGAAAAATCACCAACAAGACATCAACCTCAAGGTTTTTCAACCTTGACTTCCTAAACGTATGCTCCGATGTATGTGGTAAAATTTCCGAATAACCCGGATTATTCCCTATAAAAATGAAAAAGATAGTAATAAAATTTACAAAACAAAATATTTACAAAATTAAAAATAATGTCACAAATTATCTATACAAAATGAATAAATAAAATTTCCTATGTCTAAGTATATTTTATTTACAAGTAATGTTAATTTGTCCAAAATATAGTTAAAAACAAAGTTGATTCCAAGCGGTAATTCGAGGTGGACGTACGGCCTAGGTGCAATGCCTTGACTTAAATGACTTTCCGTGTTTTCAGAAGGCGAATGGCCAGATCACAAGAGATAAGCGAGAGGCAGGATTCATTTAGTGGACAAGTCCTCTGAATCCAATTTTACAAACCCGTCACCCAGAGTCTTGATCATATCTAGACACCATTCATGTGCCCCTTACTCAGGATTAACCAATCAAACATGCAAAGGTAGCTAATCAAAACATGTCCAACGCATAAAAGAAGAGTTGTTAATTAAAGTGCACGACCTAGTGGGACCGCCCATCTATCCGTGATCCTTTTTATTTGTTTCCGACTTCTTTCCAAAGCCTTTACTACTTCTGAATTAGAATTAAAACCCTAATTCTAGCACCAATTATATGCAATCATCTTAAGTCTGCAACCTTAAAACAAAAACATATAAAAGTTATCTACTAAAACAAAATCAAATAAACGGAGTCACATAAACTACTAGAAGAACTAATTAATTAGGATCCAACAATTAAATAAACCCATAAACAAAGGCTGAAAAATACATAATTCATGTTGTGTTAACTAATACAAAAGATAAACAAGCAACAAAGAGGCATAAATTTAAAGGCTAAGTCGAAATACACCGTATGAATATGATGTGAACGTAAAATACGTTCACAAAGTGCCTTTAATTATTGGATTTTGCTATTTCGAAAGCTTATTTGTTTGTATAATGTTTGTTTTCGTGTTTTTAGGGAAACTATGAGAAAAATGCTAAATTCAACACAAAAGGTGAATTTGGAGGTTTTCAGCGCATTCCGAAAATATTAAAAGTCAACCGTGACTTTTCTCTGATGACACCGGTCATCTCTCGGAAGTGGATTACAGACACTGTACGAAGATTTCGGAAACCGTTCTGAATTCCGGCAATTTTGCCGGCGAACCACCACATAAGGCGGCGCAACCACCACACGCGGTGGTGGAACACAATGCAAACCACCATCCTATTTTCTCTATTAATTATTCTTTTATATATTTATTTTATTTAAATTCTTTTATTATTATTTTTTATCTTTCTTTTGTTTTATTATTTGACTTTTTCTTTTCTTTGTTTTCTTTTGTTTTTCTGTTTGCAGCAGCTACATGCCTACATGTTACCACCGATTTCTCTCTTGGCTTTTCTCCACTTGTGAGCTGTTCCACTTCAACCACCAAGCCTCTCATTTCCATTGCCGGCAGAGCATCTCCACCTCCTTTCCCACTTCTCCAGCTGCATATTCCCTCTCCACTATTGATCACTACAAAGTCTCCCACGTTAGTCTGCATCCTCACATGGAAATCACCTTCCTCTGCTTGGTTGCTTCCCCTTGCCCTTCCCTATTTAAGGAACCTCCTGCAACAGTCTTCCTCACCAATTCACCACGGCAACATTCAACCATGAGCCAAAGCTCAATTTCCTCTCCTACTCTCCTTGCCTCTGCAATTCACAATTCAAGCAATCATAAATTCTTTCAATCTAATTTTCTTTGTTTTTCTGTTTTGCAGGTTTGGAAGTTGCTGCTGCCACCGTACCTGAAATTTAAAGAGCCCAGCCCCGCGCCTTTGCCGGCGTCATCGCTGTTGTTCGCTGCCCAGAAACCGATGCCTCGCCATGCCGCAATCAAGCCCGACGCTCCCTAATCTGCAAAATCACCGAGCCCGGTCCACGACAATCACGGCGGCAGCCCAATCAACATCTCCGGCGTCACCATTGAAGGACTCGTGCCTTCTCTGCCCAGAAATTGCCGTCGCCGTTTTGCTTCGTCGTGAATTCCGGCCATCTCGGCGTCGATCCGAGCCCGGCCACTTAAGCCGGCGTCTTCCCTCCGTCAACTCAAGCTCGCCGTCGCCGCTCCAATCATCACCGTCCCTCCTCGCCCCGTTGCTGCCGTGACGCCGTGAAGCCCGTGCCCGCGCCTCTTCCTCTCTCGCCGCGTCGTCGAGCCGTGAAGCCCAGTCGCCGCTCGCTACTGCCTCCGCCGCGCTGCTGCTCTCCAGTCCGTCAACCCATCCCGCCGGCGACGTTGCAAGCTTCTTCCTTGCCGCCTCTGTCCAGCTCGAAGTCTTCCTCTCTGTGCTCTGAAGGAAAATCAGAAATTAAAGAATTAAGCAAAGGCACGGGCTTGAATGTCTAATGCTGCACGGGTTGAATGAGAAAGAAATGAGAAGAAGAAAAAGCAGTCAAAGTCAAAGTCAAACCTGACTTGGGCTTTGACCCGCTTTGACCAAGCCAGGCCCATTCCTGCAGAAGCCCAATCCAAATTTACGATCTAATAGCTGAGTCTGCCACCTTCGCCTGCCAGACAGTGTCCATTTTCATGGACACATTAGTAACATTTTCCCAACCCTCGTTTATTTATTATATTTTATTTTTGTTTAATTTTATTTTCCGTACTTTAATTAATGTGAATAAATGTTGGGATAAATTGTTACTATTTGTTTTATTTTCTATTTTGTGTAATAATTGTTGGATTGAAGTTGATTGATTCTTCTAGCAGCTTATGTGAATTTTGTTTGTTTGGTTTTATCTTTAATGTTGAAACTAAATAATAAGGACCGCGGATAGACGAGCGTTCGCTAGGTCGCGCACTTGAATTAACAACTCTTCTTCTATGTGTTAGACATGTTTAGATTAATCACCTTTGCATGTTTAATTGTTTAATCTAGATGAGCGTTCACTAGGTTGATTTTCATGGAAGAAGTTTATCTGGAGAATGATAACCTGCGTAGGCATTCTACATGTGTTGGTTTCGAATTCATGGCTAGGGAGTTAGTTAATCTTCAAAACAATATTTGTGTGTGTTTTTCTTGTTTTCAAAAATAATAAAAATCCAAAAATATTTCCTTTTATTGTTTTCAAAAATCTCAAAAACCCCCAAAAATACTTTTGTATATAATGTATATTTTTGTAAATAGAAACAATACTGTATAGTTCATTTAATTTTGTATATATATATATTCTTTATTCTTTATACTTGTTAATAATAATTCTTTATTTAATTTAATTTTTCGTGACATTAAAAAGTAAATATAACAATCTTCTGTGGGAAAAACCTTTATTTCCCATTATACTTTACAACGACAATTGTTAGGAATTTAGGTAATAATTAATGACGTAAGGAAAATTTTCTAATCAGAATAGCATGAAGATCTTGAAGCCACATCTTCAATCCTTGACCACAAGTAATCCAAGCCGTGAAGACAAGGTGATGATGGTGATGGTGATGTTGAATAGGGGCTGATGGTGATGGTGTAGACGCCTTCTCCTCCTCCTTGAAGACTTGAAAACCCTAAATACTAGAGAATGGAAAATATGATGTGAGAAGAGAAAGAGGAGGGTTTGTCCCTCCCCATTGGGGTGTGTTTGAAGAGAAGAATGAGGCTGCTATTTATAGGAGAATGGAGAGGAAGAAGAAGACAATGCAAGAAATAAAGAAAGAAAAGGAAGAGAAGTGGAATGTGAGTGGTAGAAAAGAAATGGTAAGTGGAATGGTGGAAATGTAGTCATATGGCAATGAACCATTTATTTAGGTAAAAGAAATTAAACACTAATGGTGTGGGCAGAAAGAAGAGGAAAGTATATAGAGGTGAGTGGAGCATTGAAAATAAAAGAAGAGGAAAGAAATAAAAAGCAGACAGCACTGAGCAGTTCCCACTTAGAACGGAATAATGCACGTTTGAACGGTTGGATGATTCTCAAATTTTAATACAGAATATATAACACACACATGCTGCGTGTATAAAAATTACAGCTGGATCCAACGGTGAAATTGGGAGATATGGGCTTCGCAAGTTGACTAATCTGCACAGGCAGAATGTCCGAAAATCTGGGCTTGGGCCTTTCCTCATGCTTTGTGAACTTGGGCCTTCCTTCATGGATTTGGGCCTTCCATCTTGGGTTTGGGCCTCCTTCTTGGGCCTCATGGCAGACCACCTCTTAATGGGCCTCGCAAAAGCCCATTAGACTTCGTTTCTGCACATGTTCACATTAATACATCATTTTGGACTCAAATATGGAAACTAAGCTAAAATAGCAAAGTTACAATTAAATCATAGCCAAATAGTAGGGAAAATACATTAAAAACGTCACACTTTGTGCTCCTATCAACACCATCACGGAATCTCCTTCTTGGAAAACTTTAGCTCTGCGATGCTTGTCAGCTGCAGCCTTGTACTTGGCATTTGTTTTCTCCAACTGAGCCTTCGTTTCTTCCTTAACGGCTTGCACCTCCTTAGCCATGTGTTCAGCAGTAGCACTAAAACCATGAGCCTTCGACAGCTTCACCAAGTCAACCACATGATGAGGAACAACAGTATAGACTAATGAAAACGGAGACTTGCCTGTAGCACTATGCACAGCGCTGTTGTAAGCAAACTCCACCTGAGGCAAAGCATAATCCCACTGCTTGGGCTTATCTCCACACACACTTCGAACCATATTTCCCAAGGTCCTATTTGTGACTTCCGTCTGTCCATCTGTCTGAGGATGAGCTGTGCTGCTACGATTCAAAGATGTATTAAATAACTTCCACAAAGTGATCCAGAACTGACTAAGGAACTTAGTATCTCGATCTGAAGTGATGGATTTGGGCACTCCATGTAAACGTACAACCTCCCTGAAAAACAGTTTGGCTATATTGGAAGCATCAGCTGTCTTCCTACAAGCTATGAAGTGTGCCATCTTCGAGAACCTGTCAACCACTACAAACACAGAATCTACTCCCCTTTGTGTTCTCGGCAATCCCAATACAAAATCCATAGAGAGATCCTCCCAAATATCATTAGGAACAGGCAAGGGCATATAAAGACCAGTATTCTGAGATTGACCTTTAGAAATCTGGCAAGTGTAGCACTTCCTCACAATAGCTCCAACATCACGCTTAAGTTGCGGCCAATGAAATCTCTCTTCCAAGCCAGCAATGGTTTTGTCACGGCCCAAGTGCCCTCCCAAACCTCCACCATGAAGATCTCTAATCAGCTTCTCCCTTAATGATGAACTAGGAATACACAGCTGATTTCCTTTGAACAGAAAGCCATCATTGATGTAGAATTCTCCAACAGGATTTGAAACGCACTTAGACCACATCTCCTTAAAGTCAACGTCAACTTCATACAAATCTTTCAAAAACGCAAAGCCCACAATCTCTTGAGCTAACGTGATCAGTAAGGAAGCTCTTCTACTCAAAGCATCTGCCACCTTATTAAGAGTACCAGATTTATGTTGAATAACAAAGGGAAACTTTTGCAGAAAACTCACCCACCTGGCATGCATCTTGTTCACATGTTTTTGGCTATTAATAAACTTCAAAGCTTGGTGATCTGTGAACAGTACGAACTCCCTCTGAATCAAATAGTGTTCCCATTGTTTCTAGGCTCTAACCACCGCATAAAATTCCTGATCATAAGTACTCCATCTCTGGCGAGCTTCACTCAATTTTTCACTGAAAAAGGCTACTGGCTTCTTTTCTTGGGATAATACAGCACCCACTCCCACTCCACTAGCATCACATTCGACCTCGAATATCTTCTCAAAGTTAGGAAGAGCCAAAACCGGTGCAGTACAAAGTTTCTCCTTGATCAAGGCAAAACTCTTTTCTTGCTCATCACCCCAACGAAACTTCCCTTGCTTCAAACACTCAGTAATAGGTGCTGTAATGGTACTGAAATTCCGCACAAATCTTCTATAAAAAGTGGCTAAACCATGAAAACTTCGAACTTCAGAAACTGTTTTGGGAGCTGGCCATTCACGGATTGCTCGCACCTTCTCTTCATCAACTTGGATGCCATCCTCTCCCACTATGAAACCCAAAAACAGCAACTTGTTGGTGCAAAAAGTACACTTCTTCAAGTTAACATACAGCTTATTTTCTTGCAAGGCACTCAAAACTTGCCTTAAGTGAACCAAATGTTCTTCTTTGGTCTTGCTATAAATCAAAATGTCGTCAAAATAAACAACAACAAATGAGCCACTAAAAGGACGAAGAACCTGATTCATAAGTCTCATAAAAGTGCTTGGTGCATTAGATAATCCGAATGGCATCACCAACCACTCGAAAAGTCCATCCTTGCTCTTGAAAGCTGTCTTCCATTCATCCCCGGGTTTGATTCGAATCTGATGGTACCCACTGCGAAGATCAATCTTTGAAAACACTTTGGAACCCTCCAATTCGTCAAGCATATCTTCCAATCTCGGAATGGGAAATTTGTACTTGATAGTAATCTTGTTGATGGCCCTGCTGTCAACGCACATACGCCACTGATTACCTTTCTTTGGAACAAGTAGGACTGGAACAGCGCAGGGACTCATACTTTCCCGAATAAATCCTTTTTTTAATAAATCTTCAATCTGCTCCCTCAAAATCTCATTCTCCTTCGGACTCATACGGTAGTGAGGCAGATTGGGTAAGCTAGCTCCTGGCAGTAAATCAATTTGGTGTTGAATATCCCGCATTGGAGGTAACTCGTTCGGTAGCTCATCTGCAATTAACTCTGGAAAATCACTCAAAATCCTCTGAACGTCTCTGGGAATCACGTCTTCTTTTGCAGCAGCAGTCAACAACCCTTTAACTACTATTGGGTAGACAACATTAGCGTCTTTTAAGGCCTCTTCCACCTCCCAATCACTGCTGGTCAATGTCAGGAAACTCTCTCCCTTCGAGCGGCTAGTTTTTCCAAAATGCACAACAGGAGCCATGGCAATTTTGTGATTGTCCCACAAGAACAACATCACATTATCACGTCCTTTATGAGTCAAATCCACGTCAAACTGCCAAGGACGTCCCAATAATATATGGCAAGCATCCATGTCAATAGCATCACATAACACAACATCTTTATAATGCTTACCAATGGAGAGAGGTACTTTGCAGGTCTCTGTAACTCGTACGGAAGGTCCTTTCTTCACCCAACCCAAAGAATACGGAGAGGCATGAGGTTCTGTAGCTAACTTCAAATAATCCACAAGTCTTTTGGCTACAAAATTCTCACAACTTCCATTGTCCACAATCACGTTACACACCTTTTCATTGATAGAACATTGTGAACGGAAAATACTATGGCGCTGCCCTTCTTCTTTTGGAGCCAACAAAAGTTTCTGCATTACAAAATTCACTTTTTCTGGGCTGTCCTCAACTGCAAATTCAACTCCGTCATACTCATTTTGAACTTCCTCATCTTCCACAATTTCGTCATCAATGAGAGCAGCTTGCCTTCTCACGGGACAAACATTGGAACGATGACCAGGCTTGCCACACCTGTAACAGATATCTCCTGTAGGTTTTGCATACGGGTTAGATCTTGTAGTTTGTCCAGGATTAGTATTTCGACTTCCTTCCCCAGAACTATTAGGATTGGCTGTACTAACCCCTTTAGGAGAAGGATTAGTAGTTCTCGGAAATCCTCCTGAAGCTTGTTGGGTTGTTCTTCCTCTGTCAGCAGGGAAATTCGTCACTTCATTATTTCGTTGGTAACTACTCCTCTGATAAGTCACAAGACGTGAAGGCTTTTCCAACAATTCTGCTTTCAATGCCAAACTATTAGCTTCTGCTACAGTCCACATAGTCTGCATCCCAATTTTCTCCTGAATAGATGGCTTGAGTCCACTGACATACCTAGCTACTCTTTGTGCTTCAGTTTCTCCCAGATCATTACGCTCTGCTAAGCGCAAAAACTCATCAGTATACTCGGGTACCGTTCTTGTTCCCTGTACACAGTCAATATACAGTCGATACAAAAGTTGTTCATAATCTGCTGGTAGGAACCTCTCCATCATGAGCTGTTTCATTCTCCGCCATGACTGGATCTTACTTTTGCCTTGCCTCCTTCTCGAGTTCTGCAGTTGATCCCACCAAACAGCGGCACTGCTTTTGAGCCGGAAAGCAACCATCTTGACTTGTTTGTGCTCGGGAACCTCCATGATCTCGAAAAACCTCTCTACTTCCACTAACCAATCAAGAAAGTCCTCTACCTTCAAATGTCCGGAAAAACTTGGAATATCAGCTTTAATTCTGAAGTCTTGTCGATCACGACGTCCATCCTGATCTTGCTCTTCTACACTCTCCCTTTCGGATTCAGAACTGCTATCATCCCTTCTTCTATTTCGCCGAAACTCTTGACCATTGTTGTTGCGGCCATTGTTGTTATTCCTTCCTCCCATCAATAGATAGGGCAAAGACATGGCTTTTTGACTTACCTGCCGGCCATGTCAACACTTGGGATAAGTTGAAGAGTGAGTTTCTCACCAAGTACTTTCCGGCTTCAAAGGTCACTATCTTGAGGAAACAAATAACCGGAATTTAACAAGCTGGGGATGAATCGTTTTGCACTTACTATGAGAGGTTCAAGAGCCTTGTGGCGTGATGTGAACGTAAAATACGTTCACAAAGTGCCTTTAATTACTGGATTTTTCTATTCCGAAAGTTTAATTGTTTCTTTAATATTTGTTTTTGTGTTTTTAGGGAAAATATGAGAAAAATGCTAAATTCAACACAAAGGTAAATTTTGGAGGTTTTTCAGCGTAATTCGGAAAGTCAACCGTGACTTTAATTTGTGGAATAAAATATTGTACGAAGATTTCGGGAACCGTTCCGAATCCCGACAATTTGTCGGCGAACCACCACATCAGGCGGCGCAACCACCACACGCGGTGGCGATACACATTTTACATCTCCATTATATTTTCCCTTGTTTATTTTATAATTTAATTATTTCATTTAATTTCTTTTGTTATTTTATTTTGTTTTATAATTATTTATTTTAATTATTTTCTTTTATTTCTTTTTTTCTTTTGGTTGTTGCAGGTACCACGTTTCTTCTCCACTTCACCAACCAGCCATGTTACCACCGATCTCTATTCCTTTCCTTGGAATCTCTGAGTGCTCCACCGAGCCACCCATCCTTGCTGTTCTTCCATTCATCCATCAATTCAGCTCCTCACATGGCCTCTATTCCAATCTGCAGCATCTCCTCTCCTTGGCCGTTTCCATCTCCCATTCTCTATTTAAGGAAGCTGCTGCTGGGATTATTCACACAATCATCATCTCAGTAGCCATCTTCAATCACGCCATCACTCTCCCAATCAAGCCTCTGCCAATTTCAATTCCATAATCACTCTCCATCATCAATTAAAGCCACGGCAGAAAGCTCACTCAAGCTCCACCTACAATCACACCTTGGAGCACCGCAACCTCTGCAAATCACATCACCATGGCTCTCTGCAATTCACAATTTCATAAATTTACCTGCAAACAAATAAATCATCTTCTAATTATCTCTGTTTTTCTTTTGCAGGTACCAATGCAGCTGCTGCAATTCCAATCGGTGCCAAGCCGGCGTCCATCCCGTGCCTCTCGGATTCCAGCTCGCCGCGTCGGAGTTCTCACTTCAGCCACCGCCATGATCGACGCCTTCTCTCCCAGCTCGCCCACCGCGACGCCGACGTCGAGTGCCCCCGTTTTGCCGTGAATCTTCTGCCATCTCGCGCCCTTGCTGCTGTATTCACGGCGTCCCCGCCGTCCATCCCGGCGTCTTCAATTCAGCCCCGCTCTCGTCCAACCTCGCCGGCGCCGTTCCATTTCAATCCAGCTGCTGCAATTGCGCCGTCCCTTGCTTCACCGGTCAAGCCCGTGCTCAACCCGCGTCGCCCACCTGCCGTCGTCGATTCGCCCCGCCGCTGCTGTTCTCAATCCTTGCCGGCATCGCTGCAGCCCGTGATCTCCCGCCGTGCCTCGCCGGCGCCGTCTCTCTTCCTAGTTGCCGCTGCTGCTCCTAATCTCCCCTCTCTCTGTTCAGACCACGATGAAGGAGCCCGTGTTCGGAAAAGGAACAAAGAAGAAATTTCAATTAAGGGGAGGGATGGAGTTAATGCGACGTGGTGGAAGAAATAATTGAATAGAATGAGAGAGGCTTTCGTTGAAAAGTCAATGGAAGAAGAATTGGATTGGGCTGGTCAAACAAAGTCAAACTTGGGCCCAAGCCCAATGTCCCCAAGGCCCAATCTGAATTTGCTAAGTGCACCCGCCACATCCAAAGTTACGATACATAGTTCGTTTTTATAGCTGAGTCTGCCACCTTCGCCTGCCAGACAGTGTCCATTTTCATGGACACAACAGTAACATTTTTCCCAAACTCGTTTATTTATTATATTTTATTTTTGTTTAATTAACTATTCGTGAATAATTTTGGGAAATGTTATTGTGTAAATATTTGTTTATTTTCTATTTTTGCATAATAATTGTGATTTGATTTTTCTAAGTTGCTTTTGTGATTGTTTATTTGATTCAAGTTTACGGAAATCTTTTATATGTTTATGTTATAGGGGTCGACACTTATGATGTTTACATGTAATTGGAGCTAGAGTTAGGAATCCGATTCACCTAATAGTTTTGGAAACCTAATTCACAAGTAGTAAAGGCTTTGGACAAAAGTCGGAATCAATTAAAAAGGATTACAAATAGATGGACTTTTCCATACTAGGTTGTGCACTTGAATTAACGATTCTTTTCGATGCTTTGAACATGGATTGACTAGCTAGCTTTCTAGACTAAGATGACATGTTTAATTGATTGATCTAGGTGCTTTCACTTAGATTAATTTTCAGAGAGAAGTCTAATTGGGAAATAATTAGCTTTCTAATATTTCACAATGTTAGTTTCGATCATATGACTTAGAGAAATCAATATTTGTGTTTGTTTTTCTTGTTTTCAAAAATAATAAAAATCCAAAAATATTTCCTTTGAATTATTTATTGTTTTCAAAAATCTCAAAAACCCCCAAAAATACTTTTGTATATAATGTATATTTTTGTAAATAGAAACAATACTGTATAGTTTATTTAATTTTGTATATATATATATTCTTTATTCTTTATACTTGTTAATAATAATTCTTTATTTAATTTAATTTTTCGTGACATTAAAAAGTAAATATAACAATCTTCTGTGGGAAAAACCTTTATTTCCCATTATACTTTACAACGACAATTGTTAGGAATTTAGGTAATAATTAATGAACGCGGTTTTACATCAAATCATTTTGGCGCCGGCTCGCCGGGGATTGTTTTTACTATTGACTATTTACTTTTGACTTTTGACTGTTTACATTTGACTGTTTACATTTGACTGTTTACTATTGACTGTTTACTATTTGTAAATAATACTTGTTAAATTTTATTTATACTCACTAATTATACTTGTTGTAAGTTGTAACTTGAACGGAATAGGTAAGGTCCTTTTGTTAATATTGGCCTAAACCCTTCATTTTTACCGTAAGGTTATTTGAGGTTGAGGGCGGCCTTTATTAACACTTGGAGAATTGTCGAACACTTAAGTGCTTTCTCAACTGAGTAAGGGGCACATGGATGGTGTCTAGGTCGAGACCCTGGGTGACAGGTTTTGGATTCAGAGGACTATAGACTGACGTAAGTCGATAGGGGTGTAAGCCTCCGTAGTCCACCAAATGAATCCTGCCCCTCGCTTATTCTCATATGATCTGGCCATTCACCTTCTGAAAACACGGAAAGTCATTTAAGTCAAGGCATTGCACCTAGGCCGTAAGTCCACCTTGAGTTACCGCTTGGAATCAACTTTCATTTTTTTTCAACTATATTAAGGCAAAGGAAAATATTTTTGTACACTTAAGTGTATTGTGTAAATAAAATATACGTAGACATAGGAAAATTTATTTATTCATTTTGTATAGATAATTTGTAACATATTTTTAACTTTGTAAATATTTTGTTTTTATTTTGTAAATTTATTAATAACCTTTTTATTTTGTATAGGAAATAATCCGGGTTTATCGGAAATTTTACCACATACATCGGAGCATACGTTTAGGAAGTCAAGGTTGAAAAACCTTGAGGTTGATGTCTTGTTGGTGATTTTCGGTTTCCTCGGGAGTAAAAAGGTAAGTTTTCTTTTCACTCTCGTTATTTGTTTAAAAAAAAAAAAAAAAAGTAGAAAATTTTTAATTGTAAATAAAAAAAATAAAAAATAAAAAATAAAAAAAGAGTGTTTGTTTCTTTGTTTTACTCTTTGTAATTATTTATTTTTACTGTTTATAATTACTGTTTGTTTTATTTTCGGGCTTGTTGTTTGTTTGTTATTGGGCCTTAGGCCCATTTGTGTGATTGGTTAGGGTTTTAGGTTTCGTATATAAAAATAAAAAAATAAAAAAAATTTTGCCCATTGGGCTCGTGTCATTCACGAAGCCCAAAACCCGTAACCCAAGCCCATTAGTGTGTCGGGCCTGTTCGTTTTTAGGCCCATTAGTTTAAGCCCACCAATAATGGGCCGGAGTTTTCTTTGGCCCAGGCCCACTTTAAGGCCCAAACCATTTCGATGGCCCAAGCCCGTTTAAAGTGTCGGCAAGCGCGTGTGCTACGCGTTTTCACTGTTCACTTTACGACTTTTCGTAAAGTATTAAAAAAATAAAAAAATAAAAAATTGAAAATCAAGAACAAATGTGATTGGGCCGACGCACGACTTTTGCGTCGGCCGAATTGTTTAATAAGCCGCGTGCGTGTCTACTGTAGACTTTACGACTTTCGTCGCTCGATCCGGAAATTGCGGGTCTTCTGTCTGTGGCACGTGTGCGTGCGTGTGCGAGTCTTTCCCTTCCCCTTCGGTTTGCGTTAGTTCCCTTAGGTCATTTCACGCGTTTTCCCTTAGACTCTCTCTCTCTCTCTCTCGTTTTCTCTCTCGTGTGTTCTTCGTGTTCTTCAGTTTTCCCAGAAACCTCCCTAATTCCCAGAAAGTTATCCTCCCTTCCCAACCCAGAAATGGCCAAAAGAGTGAATTCTTTCAGTGATTTGTTTCAGGCAGGTCCTTCAGAGAACCCAATCTTTGAAGGCTTGGCTGAAATAATTCCACCGAGCATGCTCAATAGCGCCGATGCTAGCATGCCGACCGAGCCGCAACCACAACCGCAACCACTACCCCAAGCACCAATCATGGTTGCTGATCCACCTGTTGAGCCGGAAGCCGCTCCTGTCTATAGGAGACTTCCGAGGACAAAGTACACCAAAGCTCAGAGAGATGCACTTGCGGCTTTCTTTGCGGTGTATTCTCACCCCACCAAGCCACAACGAGAAAGATTTGGTCCGAAAATCGGACTTGAGGAGGACCAAGTCTATTATTGGGGGTCGAGAAATAGGAAGAAATTCGGTATCCTGACGTCTGAGCAACGTATTGCCGAGTTAGAGAGACGAAATGATCAGCTGGTGAGCAAGAACGAGGAGCTTCAAGTTCTGAATCAACGACTCGTCGATGCTCTCCACAGCGGCATATGTCCCAATTGCGGAGGTCCTGTTCCGCACTCAGATGTGCCTAGGCGAAGGCTCGAAGTTGTTCCTCCACAACAAGAGCCTATTCTCGAGCTGTCCGACGATTCCATCGACATGGACCACTTGAGACGGGATGTGCGGAGCCTCATGCCTACCCTAGTCGAGCGTCCATCCATTCCTGTTCCATCTGACACCCTTCCCGGACCTGCTCATGATCTTGTCGGAGTCCACACCGACTTGATCTCGGATATCGCCCGCAAGGCCAAAGACGAGCTCCTGCTCATGGCCACTGCCGGTTTTCCTCTATGGATTTCTTCACCGACTCCCGACACGTCTATTCATCCCGAGACTCTTCATAGGGCCGAGTACTTGCGAGTGTTTCAACGTGTTGAACCTGCACCGTACTTCAAAGCTGAATCGTCGAGACACTCGGCAACCATCCATCTTTATCCGACCACCATTGTTCAAATTCTCATGGATGTTGGTCGATGGTTGCCCGTCTTCTGTAGCATGATCACAAACGCCAAAACGTTGGAGATCTTATCGTCCAGCAACGAAGAAGGCTACGAGGAGCAGAAGCAAGTGATGTCGGCCGAGTTTCTGGTGCCATCTCACATCGTCTCAACTCGTGAAGTCCAGTTCGTTCGGTACTCTCACCAACAACTGGATGGAAGTTGGGTCGTCGTGGATGTCTCCGTGGATGAATTGCGTTCCAATCCAAAGCCTTCCGTGAGATCGATTTGCCGAAAACGCCCCTCCGGATGCCTGATACGTGATCTTCATAATGGATCTTCCTTGGTCACTTGGGTGGAGCACGTGGATGTACGCGAAAAGGAGATGAATGCCAGTTTCGAACCTTTTGTTCATTCAGGGTTCGCTTTTGGTGCAAAGCGTTGGATCTCAACTCTCCAACGACAAGCCGAGCGCTACATGTGCGCCACAGGTATCCACTCTTCACCCGGTGACTCGATTATTTCTCTTGAAGGAAGAAGAGGACTTGCGGAAATGGCAAAACAGATGACGATCTGTTTCTTCAACGATATCAGCAACTCCACGTACCACCACTGGACTTGTTCGAACCGAACAAGAGACACTCGAATGGAGGTCAGGACCAACAAGCGAAGGGGTGATCCGAGCAAGCCCCCTGGAGTCAATCGTACTGCTGGCTGTTCTGTCGTGCATCTATCTCATCACACCAGGATCTTTGAGTTCCTCAAAGACGTTCAGACTAGACCAATGTGGGATAGTATGTCGATGGACAGCTCTGTGCGTGTGCTAGCAAACTTTTCCATCGGTCTTGACCCGCGGAACCAGATTTCGGTGCTCGCCATAGATAGTCACAACGACTTCCTTATTCTTCAGGAGTGTTGCACCGATGCAACGGGGTCGTCTGTGATATACGCGCCGATCAACCATTCCATTCTCCAGTGTTTGTTATGTGGAGTTCAACCGGAGCCATTTCCGCTTATGTCTTCAGGTTTCTCCATTCTGCCTAACGTATCCGGAGCAATTCTTGACGGAACACTGCTGACTATAGTGTTCCAGATCTCAGTGAAGGCTACATTAGCCAAGTCTGCCGTGGAGTCGGCAACTACCCTTGTCCAGGACACACTTCAAAGGATCAGAGCCGCAGTCAACTAAGGAGCAAACGTCGGATGCAAGGCCCTGCTAGCCTTGTTTGTGACTGTTGGTGACTTGCTTCGGGAGGAGCTTCACGATCTTCAAGGGGGAGATTTTCTTTAACCTATCTTTTTCATTTGTATATATGTTTGTGTGTTTATTTCTGTTTGTGTGTTTAAATTCAATAACCATGCTTGAATTTTTCATTTTCGTGAAATATCTGTCTAACATTGAGGACAATGTTTAATTCAAGTGTGGGGGGAAGGTTTATTAAAAAGAAAAGAAAAAATTTGAAAAATTTGAAAAATTCAAAAAAAATAATTTACTTGTTTTTGTTTTCTACGGTAACAATATATCGACTAAATCATACTTACTCCCTTGGTAGCGTTGAACCTACCATTGCACTTAGTAAGTCACTGTGGTCACGTATTGTTACCCTAAATTGAAAAATCAAAAAAATCAAAAAAATCAAAAAATCTGAAAAATTACAAAAATATTTGCTTCTGTTTGTGTGTTTTTGTGTGTTTATTTCTGTTATGTGTGTTGTATTCTTTCCAATCCCGATGATGAATTGAGTTTAATTGTTATGATTTGGAAAATGTTGGTTATATGCTAAGGCTTTATGTAGTTTGCTTTGGATTTAATTTGCATAACTTGTGATTGCTCGAAATTCCATGTTCACATAACCTGTTTCGATTAGTTGATTGCAATCCGAGAAGCACATTTAAACATATATTGTCATGCATACCCAGAAATGTGAGGATTTGAGCCTGTTGTATATTCACATGTATGCATATTTCATACATTTACTCGTTCTTCATGTGTGCACAATTCATGAGTTTTTGAACCTAGAACTTGCTCAGAGACCACTTGAAACATTTTGTTAATCTGTAATGAATTACAAATGAGTAAGGCATTAGTTGAGCACCATGGCCAAAATATTAACCATCCATCTAAACACGAACTTTAGGAGCCCCTTTTGAACTGATCACTCATTAGCCGTTTCTTTTGTTCACCCACACCATTTCACCCTTGTTTTATTTATGTTTGCAAGACGATGATAGTGACTTCTTATGTTTTTATGCTTCGGATTTGTATGGTAGTATACCAAAAGGCAAGTGTGGGGGTGTATTTTATGTTGTTGTATTTGTTCAAAGAAAGAAAAAAAAATTCAGAAATAAAATGAAGGAATAAAATTCCTCGAAGAAAAAAAAAAGAAAAAAAAAATACCACAAAAATAGAGTTATTTTCTTGTATTACTTTCAATAAAAGGTTGGAGGAAAATAAGAGTTGTTTCGGGTTTAGCATAAGTATGAGTTTCAAAGTCGTTGATTTGTCTTGCAAACATGTGGAGCATTTATCATTTCTATCCCTTTCACTTCATTTACCATTCACCATTTACCATTCATCCTTTTGTCCCTGTTTCACCTAAAAAGTCCTTATGATCTGATGATTTGTGGATTAATTGTGGAGAGTCGGTTAATGAGCAAGCATATGGGAACACTACTTGTGTAATTGTTATGAGAGTAAACACTTAACCCTAAACACCGAGCGGAAATATTTAGTGAATCTTGTAAGGTTTAGTGGTTAATGTTGTTTCGATGTGCCTATTGGATTGCATGAGATTAATTGTATACTTGGTTTTCACACACTTCACCCGAGCATAAATGAGATGTACACATTAAATGCTTAGCAAATTCTTTAACCTTGATATATAATTTTTATTCTCTGAATTATAATTCTTTCGAACTCGCTGAGGATTATGGTTGGACAGACTGTCTGTTTTGTGTTTCCCTTTCTGTTTTTTGTTGTTTTGTTCTGTGTTTGCTAGAGGACTAGCAATAGTTCAAGTGTAGGGGTGTGATGTGAACGTAAAATACGTTCACAAAGTGCCTTTAATTACTGGATTTTGCTATTCCGAAAGTTTAATTGTTTCTTTAATATTTGTTTTTGTGTTTTTAGGGAAAATATGAGAAAAATGCTAAATTCAACACAAAGGTCAATTTTGGAGGTTTTTCAGCGTAATTCGGAAAGTCAACCGTGACTTTAATTTGTGGAATAAAATATTGTACGAAGATTTCGGGAACCGTTCCGAATCCCGACAATTTGTCGGCGAACCACCACATCAGGCGGCACAACCACCACACGCGGTGGCGATACACATTTTACATCTCCATTATATTTTCCCTTGTTTATTTTATAATTTAATTATTTCATTTAATTTCTTTTGTTATTTTATTTTGTTTTATAATTATTTATTTTAATTATTTTCTTTTATTTCTTTTTTTCTTTTGGTTGTTGCAGGTACCACGTTTCTTCTCCACTTCACCAACCAGCCATGTTACCACCGATCTCTATTCCTTTCCTTGGAATCTCTCGAGTGCTCCACCGAGCCACCCATCCTTGCTGTTCTTCCATTCATCCATCAATTCAGCTCCTCACATGGCCTCTATTCCAATCTGAAGCATCTCCTCTCCTTGGCCGTTTCCATCTCCCATTCTCTATTTAAGGAAGCTGCTGCGGGATTATTCACACAATCATCATCTCAGTAGCCATCTTCAATCACGCCATCACTCTCCCAATCAAGCCTCTGCCAATTTCAATTCCATAATCACTCTCCATCATCAATTAAAGCCACGGCAGAAAGCTCACTCAAGCTCCACCTACAATCACACCTTGGAGCACCGCAACCTCTCGCAAATCACATCACCATGGCTCTCTGCAATTCACAATTTCATAAATTTACCTGCAAACAAATAAATCATCTTCTAATTATCTCTGTTTTTCTTTTGCAGGTACCAATGCAGCTCGCTGCAATTCCAATCGGTGCCAAGCCGGCGTCCATCCCGTGCCTCTCGGATTCCAGCTCGCCGCGTCGGAGTTCTCACTTCAGCCACCGCCATGATCGACGCCTTCTCTCCCGGCTCTGCCCACCGCGACGCCGACGTCGAGTGCCCCCAGTTTTGCCGTGAATCTTCTGCCATCTCGCGCCCTTGCTGCTGTATTCACGGCGTCCCCCGCCGTCCATCCCGGCGTCTTCAATTCAGCCCCGCTCTCTCGTCCAACCTCGCCGGCGCCGTTCCATTTCAATCCAGCTGCTGCAATTGCGCCGTCCCTTGCTTCACCGGTCAAGCCCGTGCTCAACCCGCGTCGCCCACCTGCCGTCGTCGATTCGCCCCGCCGCTGCTGTTCTCAATCCTTGCCGGCATCGCTGCAGCCCGTGATCTCCCGCCGTGCCTCGCCGGCGCCGTTTCTCTTCCTAGTTGCCGCTGCTGCTCCTAATCTCCCTCTCTCTGTTCAGACCACGATGAAGGAGCCCGTGTTCTGGAAAAGGAACAAAGAAGAAATTTCAATTAAGGGGAGGGATGTAGTTAATGCTGACGTGGAGGAAGAAATAATTGAATAGAATGAGAGAGGCTTTCGTTGAAAAGTCAAAGGAAGAAGAATTGGATTGGGCTGGTCAAACAAAGTCAAACTTGGGCCCAAGCCCAATGTCCCCAAGGCCCAATCTGAATTTGCTAAGTGCCCCCGCTACATCCAAATTGTTCGATTTTCTATAGCTGAGTCTGCCACCTTCGCCTGCCAGACAGTGTCCATTTTCATGGACACAACAGTAACATTTTTCCCAAACTCGTTTATTTATTATATTTTATTTTTGTTTAATTAACTATTCGTGAATAATTTTGGGAAATGTTATTGTGTAAATATTTGTTTATTTTCTATTTTTGCATAATAATTGTGATTTGATTTTTCTAAGTTGCTTTTGTGATTGTTTATTTGATTCAAGTTTACGGAAATCTTTTATATGTTTATGTTATAGGGGTCGACACTTATGATGTTTACATGTAATTGGAGCTAGAGTTAGGAATCCGATTCACCTAATAGTTTTGGAAACCTAATTCACAAGTAGTAAAGGCTTTGGACAAAAGTCGGAATCAATTAAAAAGGATTACAAATAGATGGACTTTTCCATACTAGGTTGTGCACTTGAATTAACGATTCTTTTCGATGCTTTGAACATGGATTGACTAGCTAGCTTTCTAGACTAAGATGGCATGTTTAATTGATTGATCTAGGTGCTTTCACTTAGATTAATTTTCAGAGAGAAGTCTAATTGGGAAATAATTAGCTTTCTAATATTTCACAATGTTAGTTTCGATCATATGACTTAGAGAAATCAATATTTGTGTTTGTTTTTCTTGTTTTCAAAAATAATAAAAATCCAAAAATATTTCCTTTTAATTATTTATTGTTTTCAAAAATCTCAAAAACCCCCAAAAATACTTTTGTATATAATGTATATTTTTGTAAATAGAAACAATACTGTATAGTTTATTTAATTTTGTATATATATATATTCTTTATTCTTTATACTTGTTAATAATAATTCTTTATTTAATTTAATTTTTCGTGACATTAAAAAGTAAATATAACAATCTTCTGTGGGAAAAACCTTTATTTCCCATTATACTTTACAACGACAATTGTTAGGAATTTAGGTAATAATTAATGACCGCGGTGAAAAAACCCGCTAATCATGGCGTCATGCCCTTCACATGGAATGAAGGAAGAGAGCCTTCTCACTTACTTTTATGAAGGATTACTTCCCTTAAAGCGTAGTCTCTTGGATGCTGCAGCCGGCGGTTCTTTTATGGATAAAACTCCTACAATTGCTAAGGAGCTTCTTGCAAATCGTGCTCTCAACTACCAACAATATGAAGGGGCACTCTCCTCATCTAGGAGAGTTAATGAGGTAAGTTCTCACTCTACTTTAGAGGACAAAGTAAATAAAATGTCTACTTTGTTGTCTCAGGTACTTCAAGCAAACAAAGGAGGAGGAGCATCTCAAGCTTGTGGAGTATGCTCTATGCAAGGGCATCACTCGGATCAATGCCCCCAATTAATCAAAAATGGTGGATGGGAATCTGCCAATGCAATTGGAGGATTTCAAGGAGGATATCAAGGGGGTCCCCAACGTCCTAGGTATGATCCTTATTCGAATACTTACAACCCCGGATGGAGGGACCACCCTAATTTCAAATGGAGCAACAATGATCAAGCTCAACAAGCCCCACAAGGGAATGTTAACCGTCCCCAAGGCTTCCTTTCGAAGCCTCAGGTTCCTCAAAACTTTTCTTCTAATCCTAATTCTAGTTCTAATGCTAACTATGATAAAATGTTTGAAGCTTTGACAAATTCTACTCAAGCATTAGTGCAAGGTCAACAGAACCAAGGAAAGGAGATAGCTGAGCTGAAAAAGCAAATGGACCAAGTGGTGGGCTTTATGAGCAAGATACACGAAAGTGGGAAGCTTCCTAGTGCAACAATCCCTAATCCTAAGGGAAATTTCGAAAGTGCTTCAGTTGTCATCACTAGGAGTGGAAGGGAATTTGAGGAAAGACCTCGCTCACCAAAGAAGAGGAATGCAAGGGACAAAGCACCGTCCCTACCCTTGGAAGAGGACCCTGCCACGTCTAAGGCAGAGGAAATTGCGAAACCACCCATGGAAAAGCAAGGTATGACTTCTAACTTGTCAAATTCGGTTAAGACTAACCCTCCTTCTCCTCCCTTGCCCTTTCCACGCAGATTTGATAGAACTAAGAGAGATGAGAGTGACCAAGCCATCTTGGAGACGTTTAAGAAGGTTCAACTCAATCTCCCTCTTTTGGAAGCTATTGAACAAATGCCTAAGTATGCTAAGTTCCTTAAGGAGCTTTGCACCACAAGGAGGAGGACTCGAGAAAAGGAGGTGGTTAAGGTAAGTAAGAATGTCTCGGCCATGCTACAAAGGAAATTACCTACCAAGTGTTCGGACCCCGGAAGTTTCACCATTCCCTGCCAAATTGGTAACTCTAAATTTTCGAATGCCATGCTAGATTTAGGTGCTTCAATTAATTTGATGCCTTATTCTGTGTATGTTACTTTGGGATTAGGGGAACTAAAACCCGATAATGTCATTATCCAACTAGCTGATAGATCTAATGTCTACCCTAAGGGTATGTTGGAAGATGTGCTTGTGCAGGTGAACCATTTGATCTTTCCGGCTGATTTCTATGTCCTAGAGATGGAGGAGTCTCCCATAAGCTCCACGCCATTATTGCTAGGCCGGCCATTCATGAGCACGGCAAGGACTAAAATTGATGTGTACGCCGGAGCTTTAACGATGGAGTTTGATGGTGATGTGATTGGCTTCAACATCTTTGAGGCAATGAGGTATCCACTTGATGTTCATAATTGTTTTTCTATTGATGTGTTGGACACTCTTGCGCAGGAAATGCTTGACATTATGAAAGAGGATACCTTAGCCACAACACTTGAACAAGGAGTGGGCTACACTGAAAGTGGCGTGAGCATCCCTATGGAGGAGCTACTAGAGAATGGAAAATATGATGGAGAAGAGAAAGAGGAGGGTTTGTCCCTCCCCATTGGGGTGTGAATTGGTGAATTTGGTGAATTGGTGAAGAGAAATAGGCTCCTATTTATAGGAAAATGGAGAGGAAGAAGAAGACAATGGAAGAAATAAACAAAGAAAGGGAAAAGAAGTGGAATGTGAATGGGAGATAAAGAAATGGTAAGTGGTGGTGGAAATGGAATCATATGGCAATTAACCATTTATTTACCAAAAAGAAATTAAACACTAATGGTGTGGGCAGAAAGAAGAGGAAAGAATATAGGGGTGAGTGGAGCATTGAAAATAAAAGAAGAGGAAAGAAATAAAAACGGACAGCACTGAGCAGTGCGCACTTAGAACGGAATCCTGCACGTTTCAACGGTTGGATGCTTCTGAAATTTTATTTGGGAATGACTGACATCCATGTGCAGCGTGTATCAAAATTACAGCTAGATCTGACGGTGAAATTGAGAGATATGGGCTTCGCAAGTTGACTGATCTGCACAGGCAGAATGTCCAAAAATCTGGGCTTAACGGTGATGGGTCGCCGATGCTGCTGCCGGCAAGGGATCGTCGATGGGTGGCAGTGAGGATGCTGGCAACAGCGGCGATGCGGTGGTGGTTAATCCGAGCTGGGAGGATGCGGCGTAAGGGACGGTGCCTGCTGGAATTGAAGATTGAGAGCAGGGCCTTTGTGATGTTTCCAAACCCGCAAAACAAAAACATAATTAGATTGATATTGTAGAGTAATTGCAGAATTGAAATTGCAGAATTTGAATTGATCGATTGCAGGTGGTGGTGCGAAGATGACGAGGTGGGATGCTTCTGGGCTGAAATGGGGTAGAGGGCTGAACGGCGGAGAACAATTGACGCCATGGGTGCAGAGAGTGTTGCCGGCGACGTCTCCGGAATTAATGAGGTACGGCGGAGATGGGTGTCAATAGAAGTTTATTGGGTGCAGTGGGTATTTGGTGGTGATGATGAGATGAACTAATGATGGTGGTGTTCAATTGTAGCTACTGAGATGATGATTTTGTGATTGGAATGAAGTGAGCAGAAGCTTCTCTTAAATAGAGAAGGGAAGGGGAAGTTCACGGCTTGGTGGAAATGGAGCTCAATGGCAGTGAGCTGGAGATGCTGGAATTGATTCCATGTGAGGATGGACTGTAGTGGTGGTGGGATTTTGGTGGAGGCGGTAGGTGAAGTGGAGAAGGTTGTTGGTGAAGCTAGAGGCCAAGGGAAAAGAAAGAGAGCTGGAGATGTGATGGAGTTAATGGAAGAAGATGGGTGGCTTCGTGGATTGTGGAACAGGTCAAAAGGTTGGAGAAAGTCCATGTGAGGGAGGAGGGAGGAACGTGGTACCTGCAAACAACCAAAAGACAAAGAAATAAAAGAAAATAATTAAAATAAATAATTATAAAACAAAATAAAATAACAAAAGAAATTAAATGAAATAATTAAATTATAAAATAAACAAGGGAAAATATAATGGAGATGTAAAATATGTAACGCCACCGCGTGTGGTGGTTGCGTCGCCTGATGTGGTGGTTCGCCGACAAATTTGTCGGGATTCGGAACGGTTTCCGAAATCTTCGTACAATATTTTATTCCACAAAGGAAAGTCACGGTTGACTTTCCGATTTACGCTGAAAACCTCCAAAATGCACCTATTCTCGTGCAGATTAACATTTTCCTGGTATTTTCCCCGAAAACACGAAAACAAACATTAAACGGACAATTAAGCTTTCGGAATAGCAAAATCCAGTAATTAATTGACAAAAAAAAAAAAAAAAAGAGTGTTTGCTTTTGTTTTATTGTTTTGTAATTATTTATTTTTACTGTTCATAATTACTGTTCCTATTTACTTTTTGTTTTGTTTTGGGCTTGTTGTTTGTTTGTTATTGGGCCTTAGGCCCATTTGTTTGTGTGATTGGTTAGGGTTTTAGGTTTCGTAAAATTAAAAAAAAATAATAATAATAATAATAAAAAATTTAGCCCATTGGGCTCGTGTCATTCACGAAGCCCAAAACCCGTAACCCAAGCCCATTAGTGTGTCGGGCCTGTTCGTTTTAAGGCCCATTAGTTTTAGCCCACCAATAATGGGCCCGAGATTTCTTTGGCCCAGGCCCACTTTAAGGCCCAAACCATTTCGATGGCCCAAGCCCGTTTAAAGTGTCGGCAAGCGCGTGTGCTACGCGTTTTCACTGTTCACTTTACGACTTTTCGTAAAGTATTAAAAAAAATAAAAAAATAAAAAAATGAAAATCAGAAAAAAATTTGATTGGGCCGACGCACGACTTTTGCGTCGGCCGAATTGTTTAATAAATCGTGCGCGCGTTCCACTATTCCCTTTGCGACTTTCGTCGCTCGATCTGTCATTTACGGATCTTTGTCTTCGACTTTGGACACGCGTCCGTCCATTCCGTTCCCTTCCCCTTCGGTTTGCGTTAGTTCCCTTAGGTCATTTCACGCGTTTTCTCTCTCTCTCTCTCTCATTCTCTCTCGTTTTCTCTCGTTGTTCTTCGTGTTCTTGAGTTTTTCCCAGAAAACCTCCCAAATCCCAGAAGCTTTCCTCCCTTCCCAAACCACAAATGGCCAAAAGAGTCAATTCTTTCAGTGATTTGTTTCAGGCAGGTGATAGGAGCACAAAGTGTGACGTTTTTAATGTGTTTCCCCTACTATTTGGCTATGATTTAATTGTAACTTTGCTATTTTTAGCTTAGTTTCCATATTTGAGTCCTAAATGACGTATTAATGTGAACATGTGCAGAAACGAAGCTTAATGGGCTTTTGTTCGAGGCCCATTAAGAGGTGTGCAGCCGTGAGGCCCAAGAAGGAGGCCCAAACCCAGGATGGAAGGCCCAAATCCATGAAGGAAGGCCCAAGTTCACAAGGCATGAGGAAAGGCCCAAGCCCAGATTTTCGGACATTCTGCCTGTGCAGATGAGTCAACTTGCGAAGCCCATATCTCCCAATTTCACCGTCCGATCTAGCTGTAATTTGGATACACGCTGCTTGTGCGTGTTAGATATTCTGTATTAAAATTTCAGAATCATCCAACCGTTCAAACGTGCATTATTCCGTTCTAAGTGGGAATAGCTCAGTGCTGCCTGCTTTTTATTTCTTTCCTCTTCTTTTATTTTCAATGCTCCACTCACCCCTATATTCTTCCCTCTTCTTTCTACCCATACCATTAGTGTTTGAGTTCTTTTACCTAAATAAATGGTTAATTTCAACCCATTACATTTCCACCCATTACTGTTTGATTATTCTTTGTATTAGTTAACATGACATGATTTATATAATATTCAGCCCTTGTTTATGGATTTATTTAATTGTTGGATCCTAATTAATTAGTTCTTCTAGTAGTTTATGTGACTCCGTTTATTTGATTTTGTTTTAGTAGATAACTTTTATATGTTTTTGTTTTAAGGTTGCAAACTTAAGATGATTGCATATAATTGGTGCTAGAATTAGGGTTTTAATTCTAATTCACAAGTAGTAAAGGCTTTGGAAAGATGTCGGAACAAATAAAAAGGATCACGGATAGATGGGCGGTCCCACTAGGTCGTGCACTTTAATTAACAACTCTTCTTTTATGCGTTGGACATGTTTTGATTAGCTACCTTTGCATGTTTGATTGATTAATCTAGGTGCGGTCGCTTAGGTTAATTTTCATGAAAGTGGTTTTATTTGGGGAATGATAATTGGCGGTCCAGCATTCCACATATGTTAATTTCGGTTTCATGGCTAGGGAACTTGGTTAATTTTCGGTCCAATAATTCGTAAACTTGTATACTTGTGGCTGAACTTTATATATTTCATGTTTCATCCCATCTTATTTAATTTATTCTTTGTAATTTAATTAATTTATTTCATTCAATTTATCTCTTAAACCCCCTTTTACTTTGTACATATGTATATATTCTTTATACTTGTTAATAATAATTCTTTATTTTTATTTAATTCTTTGTGACAATGTTTTTGTTAGGTACACCCTTTGATCTCCGTTGTGAACGATACCCTACTATGCACTATACTACTACCGATAGGGTTTTTTTTAAATTGATGCTCATTTTGGGCGTGTCAATTTTTGGCGCCGTTGCCGGGGATTGAAAATTCCTAACTATTATTTTGTGAATATTTGTGAATAATACTTGTTTATACTTGTTGATATTTTGTTACACTTACTAATTTTACTTGTAGATATTTTACACTTAGTAATTATATTTAGGTGTCTTTTATATAGTTGATTATTTTTTTTGTTGTTGTAAGTTGTAACTTGAACGGAATAGGTAAGGTCCTTTTGTTAATATTGGCCTAAACCCTTCATTTTTACCGTAAGGTTATTTGAGGTTGAGGGCGGCCTTTATTAACACTTGGAGAATTGTCGAACACTTAAGTGCTTTCTCAACTGAGTAAGGGGCACATGGATGGTGTCTAGGTCGAGACCCTGGGTGACAGGTTTTGGATTCAGAGGACTATAGACTGACGTAAGTCGATAGGGGTGTAAGCCTCCGTAGTCCACCAAATGAATCCTGCCCCTCGCTTATTCTCATATGATCTGGCCATTCGCCTTCTGAAAACACGGAAAGTCATTTAAGTCAAGGCATTGCACCTAGGCCGTAAGTCCACCTTGAGTTACCGCTTGGAATCAACTTTCATTTTTTTTTCAACAATATTAAGGCAAAGGAAAATATTTTTGTACACTTAAGTGTATTTTGTAAATAAAATATACATAGACATAGGAAAATTTATTTATTCATTTTGTATAGATAATTTGTGACACATTTTTAAGTTTGTAAATATTTTGTTTTTATTTTGTAAATTTATTACTAACTTTTTAATTTTTATAGGGAATAATCTAGGTTTATCGGAAATTCTACCACATACATCGGAGCATACGTTTAGGAAGTCAAGGTGGAAAAACCTTGAGGTTGATGTCTTGTTGGTGATTTTCGGTTTCCTCGGGAATAAAAAGGTAAGTTTTCTTTTTACTCTCGTTATTTATTTGTTTAAAAAATAAAAATAAAAAAATTAGAAAATTTGTAATTGTATTTAAAAAAAAAAAAGAGTGCTTGTTTTGTTTTACTGTTTGTAATTATTTATTTTTACTATTTATAATTACTGTTTGTTTTATTTTTGGGCTTGTTGTTTGTTTGTTATTGGGCCTTAGGCCCTTTTGTGTGATTGGTTAATGTTTTAGGTTTCGTAAAATAAAAAAATATAAAAAAATTTAGCCCATTGGGCTCGTGTCATTCACGAAGCCCAAAACCCGTAACCCAAGCCCATTTAGTGTGTCGGGCCTGTTCGTTTTTAGGCCCATTAGTTTAGCCCACCAATAATGGGCCGGAGATTTCTTTGGCCCAGGCCCACTTTAAGGCCCAAACCATTTCGATGGCCCAAGCTCGTTTAAAGTGTCGGCAAGCGCGTGTGCCACGCGTTTTCACTGTTCACTTTACGACTTTTCGTAAAGTATTAAAAAAATAAAATAAAAAATAAAAAATTGAAAATGAAAAAAATTTTGATTGGGCCGACGCACGACTTTTGCGTCGGCCGAATTGTTTAATAAGCCGCATGCGTTTTCACTGTACGCTTTGCGACTTTCGTCGCCCGATCCGCAATTTGCGGGTATTCTGTCTTTGGCACGTGTGCGAGCGTGCATGCGTGCGTCCGCGCCTTTCCCCTTCCCTTCTGTTTGCGTTAGTTTCCTTAAGCCATTTCACGTTTTCCCTTAATCTCTCTCTCTCTCTCTCGTTTTCTCTCTAGTGTTCTTCGTGTTCTTCGTGTTCTTGAGTTTTTCCCAGAAATACTCCCAAAACCCAGAAAGCTTTCCTCCCTTCCCAAACCACAAATGGCCAAAAGAGTGAATTCTTTCAGCGATTTGTTTCAGGCAGGTCCTTCAGAGAACCCAATCTTTGAAGGTCTGGCTGAAATAATTCCACCGAGCATGCTCAATAGCGCCGATGCTAGCATGCCGACCCAGCCACAACCACAGCCACAACCACTACCCCAAGCACCAATCTTGGTTGCTGATCCACCTACCGAGCCGGAAGCCGCTCCTGTCTATAGGAGACTTCCGAGGACAAAGTACACCAAAGCTCAGAGAGATGCACTGGCGGCTTTCTTTGCGGTGTATTGTCACCCCACCAAGCCACAACGAGAAAGATTTGGTCTGAAAATCGGACTAGAGGAGGACCAAGTCTATTATTGGGGGTCGAGAAATAGGAAGAAGTTCGGTATCCTTACGTCTGAGCAACGTATCGCCGAGCTAGAGAGAAGAAACGATGAGCTGGTGAGCAAAAACGAGGAACTTCAAATGCAGAATCAACGACTCGTCGATGCTCTCCACAGCGGCATCTGTCTCAATTGCGGAGGTCCTGTTCCGCACTCAGATGTGCCAAGGCGAAGGCTCGAAGTTGTTCCTCAACAACAAGAGCCTCTTCTCGAGTTGTCCGATGATTCAATCGACATGGACCACTTGAGACGGGATGTGCGGAGCCTCATGCCTACACTTGTCGAGCGCCCATCCATACCTTTGCCATCTGTTACCCTTCCCGGACCTGCTCACGATCTTGTCGGAATCCACACCGACTTGATCTCGGATATCGCCCGCAAGGCCAAAGACGAGCTCCTGCTCATGGCCACTGCCGGATTTCCTTTGTGGATAACTTCACCAACTCCCGAAACTTCTATTCATCCCGAGACTCTTAATAGGCCCGAGTACTTGCGAGTGTTTCAACGTGCTGAACCTGCACCGTACTTCAAATCCGAATCCTCGAGACACTCGGCAACCATTCACCTTTATCCGACTACCATTGTTCAGATCTTAATGGATGTTGGTCGATGGTTGCCCGTCTTCTGTAGCATGATCACAAACGCCAAGACGTTGGAGATCTTATCCTCCAGCAACGAAGAAGGCTACGAGGAGCAGAAGCAAGTGATGTCGGCCGAGTTTCTGGTGCCATCTCACCTCGTTTCAACTCGTGAAGTCCAGTTCGTTCGGTATTCTCACCAACAACTGGATGGAAGTTGGGTCGTCGTGGATGTCTCCGTGGATGAATTACGTTCAAATCCAAAGCCTTCCGTGAGATCGATTTGCCGAAAACGCCCCTCCGGATGCCTAATACGTGATCTTCATAATGGATCTTCCTTAGTTACTTGGGTGGAGCACGTGGATGTACGCGAGAAGGAGATGAAGGCCAGTTTCGAACCTTTTGTTCATTCAGGGTTCGCTTTTGGTGCAAAGCGTTGGATCTCAACTCTCCAACGACAAGCCGAGCGCTACATGTGCGCCACAGGTATCCACACTTCACCCGGTGACTCGATCATTTCTCTTGAAGGAAGAAGAGGCTTGGCGGAAATGGCAAAACAGATGACAATCTGTTTCTTCAACGACATCAGCAACTCCACGTACCACCACTGGACTTGTTCGAACCGAACAAGAGACACTCGAATGGAGGTCAGGACCAACAAGCGAAGGGGTGATCCGAGCAAGCCCCCTGGAGTCAATCGTACTGCTGGTTGTTCCGTCGTTCATCTCTCCCATCACACCAGGATCTTTGAGTTCCTCAAAGACGTTCACACGAGACCAATGTGGGATAGTATGTCGATGGACAGCTCTGTGCGTGTGCTAGCAAACTTTTCCATCGGTCTTGACCCTCGGAACTAGATTTCGGTGCTCGCCATAGATAGTCACAACGACTTCCTCATTTTTCAGGAGTGTTGCACCGATGCAACGGGGTCGTCTGTGATTTATGCGCGGATTAACCATTCCATTCTCCAGTGTTTGTTATGTGGAGTTCAACCGGAGCCATTTCCACTTATGTCTTCTGGCTTCTCCATTCTGCCTAACGTATCCGGAGCTGTACTTGACGGAACACTGCTTACTATAGTGTTCCAGATCTCGGTGAAGGCTACATCAGCCAAGTCTGCCGTGGAGTCGGCAACTACCCTTGTCCAGGACACACTTCAAAGGATCAGAACCGCAGTCAACTGAGGAGCAAACGTTGGATGCAAGGCCCTGCTAGCCTTGTTTGTGACTGTTGGTGATTTGCTTCGGGAGGAGCTTCACGATCTTCAAGGGGGAGTTTTTCTTTAACCTATTTTTTTCATTTGTATATATGTTGTGTGTTTACTTATGTTTATTTTTGTGTGTTTAAATTCGATAACCATGCTTGAATTTTTCATTTTCGTGAAATATCTGTCTAACATTGAGGACAATGTTTAATTCAAGTGTGGGGGGAAGGTTTATTGAAAAGAAAAAAAAAATTCAAAAATTCAAAAAATTCAAAAAAATAATTTACTTGTTTTTGTTTTCTACGGTAACAATATATCGACTAGATCATACTTACTCCCTTGGTAGCGTTGAACCTACCATTGCACTAAGTAAGTCCCTGTGGTCACGTATTGTTACCCTAATAAAAAAAAATTTAAAAAGAAAAAAATTGCTTCTGTTGTTTGTTTATTTGTTTGTTTTGGTTTTCTACGGTAACGGTATATCGACTATATCACACTCACTCCCTTGGTAGCGTTGAACCTACCATTGCACTAAGTGAGTCCCTGTGGTCACGTATTGTTACCTACATTGAAAAATCAAAAAAATCAAAAAAATCAAAAATTACAAAAATATTTGCTTCTGTTTTGTTGTTTTTGTGTGTTTTATTGTGTTTTGTGTTTTGTTCTTTCCAATTCCGATGATGAATTGAGTTTAAATTGTTGTGATTAGGAGAATGTTTATTATATGTCAAGGCTTTCTGTAGTTTGCTTTGGATTTAATATGCATAACTTGTGATTGCTCGAATTTCCATGTTCACATAACCTGTTTCGATTAGTTGATTGCAATCCGAGAAGCACATTTGAACATACATTGTCATGCATACCCAGAAACTGTGAGGACTTGAGCCTGTTGAATATTCACATGTATGCATCATTCATACATTTACTCGTTCTTCATGTGTGCACAATTCATGAGTTTTGAACCTAGAACTTGCTCAGAGACCACTTGAAACGTTTTATTAATCTGTGATGAATTAGAGATGATTAAGGCATTAGTAAAACACCATGGCCAAACTGACTTACAGCCCTGTAAACACTAATCCTTTAGGTTAACCTTTTTGAGCCTAACATGTTTTTAGCCTTTTTCTTTGTTAACCCGCTTACTCCTAACCTGTTTTTAGCTTAAACACTAACCTGCCTTTGTTCCAACATGTGTTAAAGAGACAATTTTGTGACTTGTGGTGGTATTTTGTGCTTGAAAAGTCTTCTGGTTTGTGAAAGAAGTAAGTGTGGGGGTGTTGTTAAAAAAAAAATGTTGGGTAAAAAAAAATATATATATACAAAAAAAAAAAAAAAAAAAAGAGAAAAAAAAGAATAAGAAGTTTTTGTTCAAAAAGTGTGAAAGATTGGAGGTGAATAAAAGTTTGGTTGTTTGATTGTTTAAGCATATAGAAAACAAGTCACAAAATTGTTTTGTGGAACACTCGGGACATTTTGTTTTTCCTATCCCTTCGTTTCTTTTAACCCCTAACCTTTGACCCCATTACACCATTGAAAGCCCTTATGATTTAATGATTTGTGGATTAATTGTGGAGAGTTGGTTAATGAGCAAGCTTATGGGAATGTTACTTGTGCAATTGTTATGAGAGTAAACACTTAACCCTAAACACTGAGCGGAAATATTTAGTGATCATTGTGAGCTTTAGTGGTTAATGTTGTTTCGATGTGCCTATTGGATTGCATGAGATTAATTGTACACTTGGTTTTCACACACTTCACCCGAGCATAAATGAGATGTGCATGTTAAACACTTAGCAAATTTGTTCGCCTTGGTATATAATTTTTATTCTCCTGATTATAACTCTTTTGAACTCGCTGAGGGTTATGGTTGGAAAGACCATTCTGTTTTGTGTTTCCTTTTCTATTTTCTGTTGTTCTTGTGTTTGCTAGAGGACTAGCAGTAGCTAAGTATGGGGGAATTTGATAGGAGCACAAAGTGTGACGTTTTTAATGTGTTTCCCCTACTATTTGGCTATGATTTAATTGTAACTTTGCTATTTTTAGCTTAGTTTCCATATTTGAGTCCTAAATGACGTATTAATGTGAACATGTGCAGAAACGAAGCTTAATGGGCTTTTGTTCGAGGCCCATTAAGAGGTGTGCAGCCGTGAGGCCCAAGAAGGAGGCCCAAACCCAAGATGGAAGGCCCAAATCCATGAAGGAAGGCCCAAGTTCACAAGGCATGAGGAAAGGCCCAAGCCCAGATTTTCGGACATTCTGCCTGTGCAGATTAGTCAACTTGCGAAGCCCATATCTCCCAATTTCACCGTCCGATCTAGCTGTAATTTTGATACACGCTGCTTGTGCGTGTTAGATATTCTGTATTAAAATTTGAGAATCATCCAACCGTTCAAACGTGCATTATTCCGTTCTAAGTGGGAATAGCTCAGTGCTGCCTGCTTTTTATTTCTTTCCTCTTCTTTTATTTTCAATGCTCCACTCACCCCTATATTCTTCCCTCTTCTTTCTACCCATACCATTAGTGTTTGATTTCTTTTACCTAAATAAATGGTTAATTGCAACCCATTACATTTCCACCATGCCACTTACCATTTCTTTATCTCCCACTTAAATTCCACTTCTCTTCCCTTTCTTTCTTTATTTCTTGCATTGTCTTCTTCTTCCTCTCCATTCTCCTATAAATAGCAGCCTCATTCTTCTCTTCAAACACACCCCAATGGGGAGGGACAAACCCTCCTCTTTCTCTTCTCACATC
This sequence comes from Rubus idaeus, assembly GCA_030142095.1. Taxonomy (NCBI): domain Eukaryota; kingdom Viridiplantae; phylum Streptophyta; class Magnoliopsida; order Rosales; family Rosaceae; genus Rubus; species Rubus idaeus. The sequence goes on from CM057965.1 coordinate 22,149,251, forward strand.
ATATTTTCCATTCTCTAATACTATGGGTTTTCAAGACTTCAAGGAGGAGGAGAAGGCGTCTACACCATCACCACCAGCCCCTATTCAACATCACCATCACCATCATCGCCTTGTCTTCACAGCTTGGATTACTTGTGGTCAAGGATTCAAGATGTGGTTTCAAGATCTTCATGCTATTCATACGGTGTATTTCGACTTAGCCTTTAAATTTATGCCTCTTTGTTACTTGATTATTCTTTGTATTAGTTAACATGACATGATTTATATAATATTCAGCCCTTGTTTATGGATTTATTTAATTGTTGGATCCTAATTAATTAGTTCTTCTAGTAGTTTATGTGACTCCGTTTATTTGATTTTGTTTTAGTAGATAACTTTTATATGTTTTTGTTTTAAGGTTGCAAACTTAAGATGATTGCATATAATTGGTGCTAGAATTAGGGTTTTAATTCTAATTCACAAGTAGTAAAGGCTTTGGAAAGATGTCGGAACAAATAAAAAGGATCACGGATAGATGGGTGGTCCCACTAGGTCGTGCACTTTAATTAACAACTCTTCTTTTATGCGTTGGACATGTTTTGATTAGCTACCTTTGCATGTTTGATTGATTAATCTAGGTGCGGTCGCTTAGGTTAATTTTCATGAAAGTGGTTTTATTTGGGGAATGATAATTGGCGGTCCAGCATTCCACATATGTTAATTTCGGTTTCATGGCTAGGAAACTTGGTTAATTTTCGGTCCAATAATTGGTAAACTTGTATACTTGTGGCTGAACTTTATATATTTCATGTTTCATCCCATCTTATTTAATTTATTCTTTGTAATTTAATTAATTTATTTCATTCAATTTATCTCTTAAACCCCCTTTTACTTTGTACATATGTATATATTCTTTATACTTGTTAATAATAATTCTTTATTTTTATTTAATTCTTTGTGACAATGTTTTTGTTAGGTACACCCTTTGATCTCCGTTGTGAACGATACCCTACTATGCACTATACTACTACCGATAGGGTTTTTTTTAAATTGATGCTCATTTTGGGCGTGTCAGCAGGTCCTTCAGAGAACCCAATCGTTGAAGGTCTGGATGAAATAATTCCACCAAGCATGCTCAATAGCGCCGATGCTAGCATGCCGACCCAGCCACAGCCACAACCGCAACCACTACCCCAAGCACCAATCATGGTTGCTGATTGATAGGAGCACAAAGTGTGACGTTTTTAATGTATTTTCCCTACTATTTGGCTATGATTTCATTGTAACTTTGCTATTTTTGCTTAGTTTCCATATTTGAGTCCCTAAATGATATATAAATGTGAATACGTGCAGAAAATCGGAGCTCGGAAATTTACGAAGTCTAATGGGCTTTTTCGAGGCCCATTAAGAGGTGGTCTGCCTTGAGGCCCATCAAGAAGGGGGCTCAAGCCCAAGAAGAAAGGCTCAAGCCCAAGAAGAAAGGCCCAAGCCCAAGAAGGAAGGTCCAAGCCCATTTTCGGACAATCTGCCTGTGCAGATATGTCAACTTGCGAAGCCAATATCTCCCAATTGCGCCGTTGGATCCAGCTGTAATTTTGATACACGCTGCATGTGTGTGTTATATATTCTGTATTAAAATGTGAGAATAATCCAACCGTTCAAACGTGCATTATTCCGTTCTAAGTGGGAACTGCTCAGTGCTGTCTGCTTTTTATTTCTTTCCTCTTCTTTTATTTTCAATGCTCCACTCACCCTTATATTCTTTCCTCTTCTTTCTGCCCACACCATTAGTGTTTAATTTCTTTTACCTAAATAAATGGTTCATTGCCATATGACTACATTTCCACCATTCCACTTACCATTTCTTTTCTACCACTCACATTCCACTTCTCTTCCTTTTCTTTCTTTATTTCTTGCATTGTCTTCTTCTTCCTCTCCATTCTCCTATAAATAGTAGCCTCATTCTTCTCTTCAAACACACCTCAATGGGGAGGGACAAACCCTCCTCTTTCTCTTCTCCCTCTCACATCATATTTTCCATTCTCTAGTATTTAGGGTTTTCAAGTCTTCAAGGAGGAGGAGAAGGCGTCTACACCATCACCACCAGCCCCTATTCAACATCACCATCACCATCATCACCTTGTCTTCACAGCTTGGATTACTTGTGGTCAAGGATTCAAGATGTGGCTTCAAGATCTTCATGCTATTCATACGGTGTATTTCGACTTAGCCTTTAAATTTATGCCTCTTTGTTGCTTGTTTATCCTTTGTATTAGTTAACATGACATGATTTATATAATTTTCAGCCTTTGTTTATGGGTTTATTTAATTTTTGGATCCTAATTAATTAGTTCTTCTAGTAGCTTATGTGACTCCGTTTATTTGATTCTATTTTAGTAGATAACTTTTATATGTTTTTGTTTTAAGGTTGCAAACTTAAGATGATTGCATGTAATTGCTGCTAGAATTAGGGTTTTAATTCTAATTCACAAGTAGTAAAGGCTTTGGAAAGATGTCGGAAACAAATAAGAAGGATCACGGATAGATGGGCGGTCCCACTAGGTCGTGCACTTTAATTAACAACTCTTCTTTTATGCGTTGAACATGTTTTGATTAGCTACCTTTGCATGTTTGATTGGTTAATCTAGGTGCGGTCGCTTAGGTTAATTTTCATGAAAGTGGTTTTATTTGGGGAATGATAATTGGCGGTCTAGCATTCCACATATGTTAATTTCGGTTTCATGGCTAGGGAACTTGGTTAATTTTCGGTCCAATAATTGGTAAACTTGTATACTTGTGGCTGAACTTTATATACTTTGTGTTTCATCTCTTATTTAATTCATTCTTTGTAATTTAATTAATTTATTTCATTCAATTTATCTCTTAAACCCCCTTTTACTTTGTACATATGTATATATTTATACTTTATACTTGTTAATAATAATTCTTTATTTTATTTAATTCTTTGTGACAATTTTTGTTAGGTACACCCTTTGATCTCCGTTGTGAACGATACCCTACTATGCACTATACTACTACCGATAGGGTTTTTCTAAATTGATGCTCATTTTGGGCGTATCACTGATCCACCCGTTGAGCCGGAAGCCGCTCCTGTCTATAGGAGACTTCCGAGGACAAAGTACACCAAAGCTCAGAGAGATGCACTAGCGGCTTTCTTTGCGGTGTATTCTCACCCCACCAAACCACAAAGAGAAAGATTTGGTCCGAAAATCGGACTAGAGGAGGACCAAGTCTATTATTGGGGGTCGAGAAATAGGAAGAAGTTCGGTATCCTTACGTCTGAGCAGCGTATTGCCGAGTTAGAGAGAAGAAATGACGAGCTGGTGAGCAAGAACGAGGAGCTTCAACTTCAGAATCAACGACTCGTCGATGCTCTCCACAGCGGCATCTGTCCCAATTGCGGAGGTCCTGTTCCGCACTCAGATGTGCCACGGCGAAGGCTCGGAGTTGTTCCTCAACAACAAGAGCCTCTTCTCGAGTTGTCCGATGATTCCATCGATTTGGACCACTTGAGACGGGATGTGCGGAGCCTCATGCCAACACTAGTCGAGCGCCCATCCTTACCTATTCCATCTGACCAACTTCCCGGACCTGCTCATGATCTTGTCGGAGTCCACACCGACTTGATCTCGGATATCGCCCGCAAGGCCAAAGACGAGCTCCTGCTCATGGCCACTGCTGGATTTCCTTTGTGGATAACTTCACCGACTCCCGACACGACCATTCATCCCGAAACTCTTAATAGGGCCGAGTATTTGCGAGTGTTTCAACGAGCTGAACCTGCTCCATACTTCAAAGCCGAATCGTCGAGACACTCGGCAACCATCCATCTTTATCCGACCACCATCGTTCAAATTCTCATGGATGTTGGTCGATGGTTCCCAGTCTTCTGTAGCATGATCACAAACGCAAAGACGTTGGAGATCCTATCCTCCAACAACGAAGAAGGCTACGAGGAGCAGAAGCAAGTGATGTCGGCCGAGTTTCTGGTGCCATCTCACATCGTCTCAACTCGTGAAGTCCAGTTCGTTCGGTATTCTCACCTACAACTGGATGGAAGTTGGGTCGTCGTGGATGTCTCCGTGGATGAATTGCGCATAAATCCAAAGCCTTCCGTGAGATCTATTTGCCGAAAACGCCCCTCCGGATGCCTGATACGTGATCTTCATAATGGATCTTCCTTGGTCACTTGGGTGGAGCACGTGGATGTACGCGAAAAGGAGATGAAGGCCAGTTTCGAACCCTTTGTCCATTCTGGGTTCGCTTTTGGTGCAAAGCGTTGGATCTCAACTCTCCAACGACAAGCCGAGCGCTACATGTGCACCACAGGTATCCACACTTCACCCGGTGACTCGATCATTTCTCTTGAAGGAAGAAGAGGCCTGGCGGAAATGGCAAAACAGATGACGATCTGTTTCTTCAACGATATCAGCAACTCCACGTACCACCACTGGACTTGTTCGAACCGAACAAGAGACACTCGAATGGAGGTCAGGACCAACAAGCGAATGGGAGACCCGAGCAATCCCCCTGGAGTCAATCGTACTGCTGGTTGTTCTGTCGTGCATCTTTCCCATCACACCAGGATCTTTGAGTTCCTCAAAGACGTTCAGACTAGACCAATGTGGGATAGTATGTCAATGGACAGCTCTGTACGTGTGCTAGCAAATTTCACCATCGGTCTTGACCCGCGGAACCAGATTTCGGTGCTTGCCATAGATAGTCACAACGACTTCCTTATTCTTCAGGAGTGTTGCACCGATGCAACAGGGTCGTCTGTGATTTACGCGCCGATCAACCATTCCATTCTCCAGTTTTTGTTATGTGGAGTTCAACCGGAGCCATTTCCGCTTATGTCTTCAGGCTTCTCCATTCTGCCTAACGTATCTGGAGCTATTCTTGACGGAACTCTACTTACTATATTGTTCCAGATCTCGGTGAAGGCTACATCAGCCAAGTCTGCCGTGGAGTCGGCAACAACCCTTGTCCAGGACACACTTCAACGGATCAGAGCCGCAGTCAATTAAGGAGCAAACGTTGGATGCAAGGCCCTGCTAGCCTTGTTTGTGACTGTTGGTGACTTGCTTCGGGAGGAGCTTCACGATCTTCAAAGGGGAGTATTTCTGTTTCCTTTTTCATTTGTATAAATGTTGTGTGTTTATTTCTATTTGTGTGTTTATGTTTGTGTACTTAAATTCAATAACCATGCTTGGATTTTTCATTTTCGTGAAATATCTGTCTAACATTGAGGACAATGTTTAATTCAAGTGTGGGGGGAAGGTTTTAGTTTATTTTCTTAAAAAAAAAAAAAAATTGAAAAATTCAAACAAAAAAAATAATTTACTTGTTTTCGTTTTCTACGGTAACAATATATCGACTAGATCATACTTACTCCCTTGGTAGCGTTGAACCTACCATTGCACTTAGTAAGTCACTGTGGTCACGTCTTGTTACCCTAATAAAAAAAAATTGAAAAAAAAAAAAAAAAATTTGCTTCTGTTGTTTATTTATTTATTTGTTTTCGTTTTCTACGGTAACGGTATATCGACTATATCACACTCACTCCCTTGGTAGCGTTGAACCTACCATTGCACTAAGTGAGTCCCTGTGGTCACGTATTGTTACCTACATTGAAAAATCAAAAAAATCAAAAATCAAAAAACTTACAAAAATATTTGCTTCTGTTGTGTGTTTTTGTGTGTTTAGTTGTGTTATGTGTGTTGTGTTCTTTCCGATTCCGATGATGAATTGAGTTTAATTGTTATGATTTTGAGAATGTTTATTATATGCTAAGGTTTTGTGTAGTTTGCTTTGGATTTAATCTGCATAACTTATGATTGCTCGAATTTCCATGTTCACATAACCTGTTTCGATTAATTGATTGCAATCCGAGAAGCACATTTGAACATACATTGTCATGCATACCCAGAAAATGTGAGGATTTGAGCCTATTGTATATTCACATGTATGCATATTTCATACATTTACTCGTTCTTCATGTGTGCACAATTCATGAGTTTTTGAACCTAGAACTTGCTCAAAGACCACTTGAAACATTTTGTTAATCTGTAATGAATTAGAAATGAGTAAGGCATTATTTGAGCACCATGGCCAAAGTATTCACCATCCATCTAAACACGAACTTTAGGAATCCCCTTTTGAACTAAACACTCATTAGCCGTTTCTTTTGTTCACCCACACCATTTCACCCTTGTTTTATTGTGTTTGCAAGGCAATGATAGTGACTTCTTATGTTTTTATGCTTCGGGTTTGGATTTGTATGGTAGTATACCAGAAGGCAAGTGTGGGGGTGCAATTTATTTTGTTGTATTTGTTCAAAGAAAAAAAAAAAGAAAAAAAAAATCAAAAACAAAAAGAAGGAATAAAGTTCCTCAAGAAAAAAAAAAGAAAAAAAATGGAAAAGAAAAAAAAATAGAGTTATTTTCTTGTATTATTTTCAATAAAAGGTTGGAGGAGAATAAGAAAGTTGTTTCGGGTATAGCATAGGTATGAGTTTCAAAGTCGTTGATTTGTCTTGCAAACATGTAAATCATTTATCATTTCCAGTCCCTTCATACCATTCACCATTTACCATTCATCATTTGGTCCCTGTTTCACCTGAAAGTCCTTATGATTTAATGATTTATGGATTAACCGTGGAGAGTTGGTCGATGAGCAAGCTTATGGGAACATTACTTGTGCAATTGTTATGAGAGTAAACACTTAACCCTAAACATTGAGCGGAAATATTTAGTGATCATTGTGAGCTTTAGTGGTTAATGTTGTTCATATGTGCCTATTTGATTGCATGAGATTAATTGTATACTCGGTTTTCACACACTTCACCCGAGCATAAATGAGATGTACATGTTAAATGCTTAGCAAATTTGTTAGCCTTGGTATATAATTTTTATTCTCCTGATTATAACTCTTTTGAACTCGCTGAGGGTTATGGTTGGAAAGACCATTCTGTTTTGTGTTTCCTTTTCTGTTCTGTGTTGTTCTTGTGTTTGCTAGAGGACAAGCAGTAGCTAAGTGTGGGGGAATTTGATAGGAGCACAAAGTGTGACGTTTTTAATGTATTTTCCCTACTATTTGGCTATGATTTAATTGTAACTTTGCTATTTTTGCTTAGTTTCCATATTTGAGTCCCTAAATGATATATAAATGTGAATACGTGCAGAAAATCGGAGCTCGGAAATTTACGAAGTCTAATGGGCTTTTTCGAGGCCCATTAAGAGGTGAGCTGCCGTGAGGCCCAAGATGAAGGCCCAAATCCATGAAGAAAGGCCCAAGCCCAAGAAGAAAGGCCCAAGCCCAAGAAGAAAGGCCCAAGCCCAAGAAGGAAGGCCCAAGTTCACAAAGCACGAGGAAAGGCCCAAACCCAAGAAGGAGGCCCAAACCCAAGATGGCAGGCCCAAATCCATGAAGGAAGGCCCAGGTTCATAAAGCATGAGGAAAGGCCCAAGGCCCAAATGCCAAGTTACTCTGTGCACCCGCCACATCCAAAGTTCGTTTTAATAGCTGAGTCTGCCACGTTCGCCTGCCAGACAGTGTCCATTTTCATGGACACAACAGTAACATTTTTCCCAAACTCGTTTATTTATTATAATTTATTTTTGTTTAATTAACTATTCGTGAATAATTTTGGGAAATGTTATTGTTTGTTTATTTTCTATTTTGTATAATAATTGTTGGATTGAAGTTGATTAATTCTTCTAGCAGCTTATGTTAATTTTGTTTGTTTGGTTTTATCTTTAACGTTGAAACTAAATAATAAGGATCACGGATAGTTGGGCGGTCCCGCTAGGTCGTGCACTTGAATTAACAACTCTTTTTCTAGTGATTAGCTGACAGAGTGGTCTCGGAGTTAATTGTTAGGGAAAGTTTTATTTGGGAGATGTATGGTGGTCCAGCATCTTACATATGTTAGTTTCGGATTCATGGCTAGGGAGTTGGTTAATCTTCAAAACAATATTTGTGTGTGTTTTTCTTGTTTTCAAAAATAATAAAAATCCAAAAATATTTCCTTTTATTGTTTTCAAAAATCTCAAAAACCCCCAAAAATACTTTTGTATATAATGTATATTTTTGTAAATAGAAACAATACTGTATAGTTCATTTAATTTGTATATATATATATATATTCTTTATTCTTTATACTTGTTAATAATAATTCTTTATTTAATTTAATTTTTCGTGACATTAAAAAGTAAATATAACAATCTTCTGTGGGAAAAACCTTTATTTCCCATTATACTTTACAACGACAATTGTTAGGAATTTAGGTATTAATTAATGACCTAGGTAAAAAAACATCAAATCAATATGATCTGGCCGTTCGCCTTCTGAAAACACGGAAAGTCATTTAAGTCAAGGCATTGCACCTGATGTGAACGTAAAATACGTTCACAAAGTGCCTTTAATTACTGGATTTTGCTATTCCGAAAGCTTAATTATCTGTTTAATGTTTGTTTTCGTGTTTTTAGGCAAAATACCAGGATAATGTTAATCTGCACAGAATAGGTGCATTTTGGAGGTTTTCAGCGTAAATCGGAAAGTCAACCGTGACTTTCATATTTGTGGAATAAAATATTGTACGAAGATTTCGGGAACCGTTCCGAATCCCGACAATTTGTCGGCGAACCACCACATAAGGCGGCGCAACCACCACATGCGGTGGCGATACACATTTTAATCCTCCATCTTATTTTCCCTTGTTTATATTTTACTTTTATTTATTTTAAAAATTTCTTTTATAATTATTTGATTTGTTATTTTATTTCTTTTGTTTTATTTTATTTTATAATTATTTCTTTTATTTCTTTTTGTTATTTTATTTTGTTATTTTTGTCTTTGTTTTGTCTTGGCAGCTAACACACGTTCCTCCATCCTCCCTCACATGGCCGCTCATCTTTGAATTCAATTCCTTCATGGATTGTTAGCTGTTCCACTTAGTTTTCCCGTTGATTTTGAGCATCTCATGTCCCTCACATGGCCTCAAGTCCATCAGGAATCAATCAATTGCTCCACGATCACTACCTTTCCAGCTTCACATCGCACACATGATTCTTGGCTACTTCTACTCTTCCTCTGCTATTTAAGGCAGCCCCTGCAAGCACAATTCATCAATCTATCAATCTAATTATCTTTGTTCTGTTTTGCAGGTATGGAATCTGCTCAAAGCCACGCCGTAGCTGCTGTGCGCCGTGCCCTCCACGATGCCACGGGTCTCTAATCGAAACTGCCGACACCGGCAACCATCTTTAATCCGGACGCCGTACCCGTCGCCGTAATCACCAAGCCGCGCCTTCAACGACGCCGTGAAGCCTAGCCGGCCGACGTCGCCGGTCTTCCATCACCGATCTGCAGTTCGCAATCTTCAATCCAGCCGGCACCGTTGTCCTCACCTGCCCGCATTCCCGTACCCACCAAGGCCGGCGCTAGTTCCCGCTGCTGCTATTACTCGCCGGCGTGGCCCCCTCCTCTTCCATGGAGCCCGGCTCGGATTAATCACCACCGCACCGTGAGCTGCTCATCTCGCCGGCCTCGCTTGTTGCCGCCGCTGCTGCTCTGCTCGCCGGTCTTCAATTGCCCAATCCTCTATGCCGCCGCCGCTGCAAGCATCGATCTCGGTCACCACCTATGCTCTCTCTCTTGCCCAGGCCGTGAAAAATGAGGAGAAGAAATGAAGAAGAGAAATCTGGTCTCCACGGGCTGAAGAGATGAAGAAAGCTTCTAATGCTGACATGGCTTAGAAGGGTTGAAAAGTCAACCTAGAAAGCCAAGGGCTGGGCTTGCGGAAAAGAAAGAAGGAAATGAAGATTTGGGCTTTGACCAAGTCAAAGTCCAAGCCCAGCAGCCCAATGCCCAATTACTCTCTGCACCCGCCACATCCAAAAATTGTTCCGTTTTAATAGCTGAGTCTGCCACCTTCGCCTGCCAGACAGTGTCCATTTTCATGGACACAACAGTAACATTTTTCCCAAACTCGTTTATTTATTATATTTTATTTTTGTTTAATTAACTATTCGTGAATAATTTTGGGAAATGTTATTGTGTAAATATTTGTTTATTTTCTATTATTGCATAATAATTGTGATTTGATTTTTCTAAGTTGCTTTTGTGATTGTTTATTTGATTCAAGTTTACGGAAATCTTTTATATGTTTATGTTATAGGGGTCGACACTTATGATGTTTACATGTAATTGGAGCTAGAGTTAGGAATCCGATTCACCTAATAGTTTTGGAAACCTAATTCACAAGTAGTAAAGGCTTTGGACAAAAGTCGGAATCAATTAAAAAGGATTACAAATAGATGGACTTTTCCATACTAGGTTGTGCACTTGAATTAACAATTCTTTTCGATGCTTTGAACATGGATTGACTAGCTAGCTTTCTAGACTAAGATGGCATGTTTAAATGATTGATCTAGGTGCTTTCACTTAGGTTAATTTTCAGAGAGAAGTCTAATTGGGAAATAATTAGCTTTCTAATATTTCACAATGTTAATTTCGATCATATGACTTAGAGAAATCAATATTTGTGTGTGTTTTTCTTGTTTTCAAAAATAATAAAAATCCAAAAATATTTTTAATTATTTATTGTTTTCAAAAATCTCAAAAACCCGAAAAATACTTTTGTATATAATGTATATTTTTGTAAATAGAAACAATACTGTATAGTTTATTTAATTTTATATATATATATATTCTTTATTCTTTATACTTGTTAATAATAATTCTTTATTTAATTTAATTTATTGTGACATTGAAAAGTAAATATAACAATCCTCTGTGGGAAAAACCTTTATTTCCCATTATACTTTACAACGACAATTGTTAGGAATTTAGGTAATAATTAATGAACCTCGGTTTTTACGACTAATCATTTTGGCGCCGGCTCGCCGGGGATTGTTTTTACTATTTACTTTTGACTATTTACTTTTTACTATTGACTATTGACTTTTTACTATTTGTAAATAATACTTGTTAATTTTATTTATACTCACTAATTATACTTGTTGATATTTTGTTACACTTAGTAATTTATTTAGGTGTCTTTTATATAGTTGATTATTTTTTGTTGTTGTAAGTTGTAACTTGAACGGATTAGGTAAGGTCCTTTTGTTAATATTGGCCTAAACCCTTCATTTTTACCGTAAGGTTATTTGAGGTTGAGGGCGGCCTTTATTAACACTTGGAGAATTGTCGAACACTTAAGTGCTTTCTCAACTGAGTAAGGGGCACATGAATGGTGTCTAGATATGATCAAGACTCTGGGTGACGGGTTTGTAAAATTGGATTCAGAGGACTTGTCCACTAAATGAATCCTGCCTCTCGCTTATCTCTTGTCATCTGGCCATTCGCCTTCTGAAAACACGGAAAGTCATTTAAGTCAAGGCATTGCACCTAGGCCGTAAGTCCACCTTGAGTTACCGCTTGGAATCAACTTTCATTTTTTTTCAACTATATTCAGGCAAAAGAAAATATTTTTGTGTAAATAAAATATACGTAGACATAGGAAAATTTATTCATTCATTTTGTATAGATAATTTGTGACATATTTTTAACTTTGTAAATATTTTATTTTTATTTTGTAAATTTATTACTAACCTTTTTATATTGTATAGGAAATAATCCGGGTTTATCGGAAATTCTACCACATACATCGGAGCATACGTTTAGGAAGTCAAGGTTGAAAAACCTTGAGGTTGATGTCTTGTTGGTGATTTTCGGTTTCCTCGGGAGTAAAAAGGTAAGTTTTCTTTTCACTCTCGTTATTTATTTAAAATAAAAAAATAAAAAAATAAAAAATAAAAAAATAAATTTGTAATTGTAAAAAAAAAAAAAAAAAAGAGTGCTTGTTTTTGTTTTACTGTTTTGAAATTGTTTATTTTTACTGTTTGTTTTACTTGTGGGCTTGTTTGTTGTTTATTTGTTATTGGGCCTTAGGCCCGTTTGTGTGATTGGTTAGTGTTTTAGGTTTCGAAAAAAAAAAAAATAATAAAAAATAAAATAAAATAAAAAAAATTTAGCCCATTGGGCTCGTGTCATTCACGAAGCCCAAAACCCGTAACCCAAGCCCATTAGTGTGTCGGGCCTCTTCGTTTTTAGGCCCATTAGTTAAGCCCACCAATAATGGGCCGGAGTTTTCTTTGGCCCAAACCATTTCGATGGCCCAGGCCCGTTTAAAGTGTCGGCAAGCGCGTGTGCTACGCGTTTTCACTGTTCACTTTACGACTTTTCGTAAAGTATTAAAAAAATAAAAAATAAAATAAAACATAGAAAATCAAAAAAATTTGATTGGGCCGACGCACGACTTTTGCGTCGGCCGAATTGTTTAATAAATCGTGCGCACGTTCCACTATTCCCTTTGCGACTTTCGTCGCTCGATCCGTGAATTACGGATCTTTGTCTTCGACTTTGGACACGCGTCCGTCCGTTCGTTTCCCTTCCCTTCGATTTGCGTTAGTTCCCTTAGGTCATTTCACGCGTTTTCCCTTTCTCTCTCTCATTCTCTCTCGTTTTCTCTTTCGTGTTCTTCATCTGTTCTTGAGTTATTCCCAGAAAACCTCCCAAATCCCAAAAGCTATCCTCCCTTCCCAACCCAGAAATGGCCAAACGAGTGAATTCTTTCAGTGATTTGTTTCAGGCAGGTCCTTCAGAGAACCCAATCTTTGAAGGCTTGGCTGAAATAATTCCACCGAGCATGCTCAATAGCGCCGATGCTAGCATGCCGACCGAGCCACTACCACAACCGCAACCACTACCCCAAGCACCAATCTTGGTTGCTGATCCACCAGCCGAGCCGGAAGCCGCTCCTGTCTATAGGAGACTTCCGCGGACAAAATACACCAAAGCTCAGAGAGAAGCACTGGCGGCTTTCTTTGCGGTGTATTCTCACCCCACCAAGCCACAAAGAGAAAGATTTGGTCCGAAAATCGGACTTGAGGAGGACCAAGTCTATTATTGGGGGTCGAGAAATAGGAAGAAGTTCGGTATCCTGACGTCTGAGCAACGTATCGCCGAGCTAGAGAGAAGAAATGATGAGCTGGTGAGCAAAAACGAGGAGCTTCAACTTCAGAATCAACGACTCGTCGATGCTCTCCATAGCGGCATCTGTCCCAATTGCGGAGGTCCTGTTCCGCACTCAGATGTGCCACGGCGAAGGCTCGAAGTTGTTCCTCCACAACAAGAGCCTATTCTTGAGTTGTCCGATGATTCCATCGACATGGACCACTTAAGACGGGATGTGCGGAGCCTCATGCCTACCCTAGTCGAGCGCCCATCCGTACCTGTGCCATCTAATCTTCCGGGACCTGCTCATGATCTTGTCGGAGTCCACACCGACTTGATCTCGGATATCGTCCGTAAGGCCAAACACGAGCTCCTGCTCATGGCCACTCGCCGGATTTCCTTTGTGGATAACTTCACCGACTCCCGACACGTCTATTCATCCCGAGACTCTTCATAGGGCCGAGTACTTGCGAGTGTTTCAACGAGCTGAACCTCGCTCCGTACTTCAAAGCCGAATCGTCGAGACACTCGGCAACCATTCACCTTTATCCGACCACCATCGTTCAGATCTTAATGGATGTTGGTCGATGGTTGCGGTCTTCGTAGCATGATCACAAACGCTAAGACGTTGGAGATCCTTTCCTCCAGCAACGAAGAAGGCTACGAGGAGCAGAAGCAAGTGATGTCGGCCGAGTTTCTGGTGCCATCTCACATCGTTTCGACTCGTGAAGTCCAGTTCGTTCGGTATTCTCACCTACAACTGGATGGAAGTTGGGTCGTTGTGGATGTCTCCGTGGATGAATTGCGTTCCAATCCAAAGCCTTCCGTGAGATCGATTTGCCGAAAACGCCCCTCCGGATGCCTGATACGTGATTTGCATAATGGATCTTCCTTGGTTACTTGGGTGGAGCACGTGGATGTACGCGAGAAAGAGATGAAGGCCAGTTTCGAACCTTTTGTTCATTCAGGGTTCGCTTTTGGTGCAAAACGTTGGATCTCAACTCTCCAACGACAGGCCGAGCGCTACATGTGCGCCACAGGTATCCACTCTTCACCCGGTGACTCGATTATTTCTCTTGAAGGAAGAAGAGGACTTGCGGAAATGGCAAAACAGATGACGATCTGTTTCTTCAACGACATCAGCAACTCCACGTACCACCACTGGACTTGTTCGAACCGAACAAGAGACACTCGAATGGAGGTCAAGACTGATAGGAGCACAAAGTGTGACGTTTTTAATGTGTTTTCCCTACTATTTGGCTATGATTTAAATGTAACTTTGCTATTTTAGCTTAGTTTCCATATTTGAGTCCAAAATGATGTATTAATGTGAACATGTGCAGAAACGAAGTCAAATGGGCTTTTGCGAGGCCCATTAAGAGGTGGTCTGCCATGAGGCCCAAGATGGAAGGCCCAAACCCAAGAAGGAGGCCCAAATCCATGAAGGAAGGCCCAAGTTCACAAAGCATGAGGAAAGGCCCAAGCCCAGATTTTCGGACAATCTGCCTGTGCAGATAGGTCAACTTGCGAGGCCCATATCTCTCAATTTCACCGTCAGATCTAGCTGTAATTTTGATACACGCTGCACATGGATGTCAGTTATTCCCACATAAAATTTCAGAAGCATCCAACCGTTAAAACGTGCAGGATTCCGTTCTAAGTGCGCACTGCTCAGTGCTGTCCGTTTTTATTTCTTTCCTCTTCTTTTATTTTCAATGCTCCACTCACCCCTATATTCTTTCCTCTTCTTTCTGCCCACACCATTAGTGTTTAATTTCTTTTTGGTAAATAAATGGTTAATTGCCATATGATTCCATTTCCACCACCACTTACCATTTCTTTATCTCCCATTCACATTCCACTTCTTTTCCCTTTCTTTGTTTATTTCTTCCATTGTCTTCTTCTTCCTCTCCATTTTCCTATAAATAGGAGCCTACTTCTCTTCACCAATTCACACCCCAATGGGGAGGGACAAACCCTCCTCTTTTTCTTCTCCCTCTCACATCATATTTTCCATTCTCTAGTATTTAGGATTTTCAAGGCTTCAAGGAGGAGGAGAAGGAGATGTCACCATCACCACCAGCCATCAACCAACGTTTTCATCACCATCATCACCTCGAGTTCACGGCTTTGGATTGCTTGCTTTCAAGGATTCAAATATCCGTGGTCTTCGAGTTCTTCATGTTCTCCATATGGTGTAATTCGACTTTATTCTTTAAATTCTCTATTGAGTTCCTCTTTGTTGCTTGTTTATCTTTTGTATTAGTTAACATGACATGATTTATATAATTTCCAGCCTATATATATGAGTTTATTTAGTTATTGGATCCTAATTAATTAGTTCTTCTAGTAGCTTATGTGACTCCGTTTATTTGATTCTGTTTTATAGAAAACTTTTATGTGTTTATGTTATAGGGTTCGAAACTTATAATATTTGCATATAATTGGAGCTAGAGTTAGGGATTACAATTCACCTAATAGTTTTGGAAACCTAATTCACGAGTAGTAAAGGCTTTGGACAAAAGTCGGTGTCTAATAAAAAGGATTGCGGACATATGGACTTTTCTATAATGGGTCGTGCACTTTAATTAACAACTCTTTTCTATGCGTTAAATATGGTTTGACTAGCTAGCTTTCTAGACTAAGATGGCATGTTTAATTGGTTAATCTAGGTGCTTTCACTTAGGTTAATTTTCGTAGAGATGTTTTATTTGGGGAATGGTTAGCTTCTAACTTTCCACATATGTTAATTTCGGTTTCATGGCTAGGGAACTTGGTTAATTTTCGGTCCAATAATTGGTAAACTTGTATACTTGTGGCTGAACTTTATATTCTTTATGTTTCATCCCATCTTATTTCATTTATTCTTTGTAGATTAATTAATTTATTTCATTCAATTTATTTCTTAAATCCCCTTTTTACTTTGTACATATGTATATATTCTTTATACTTGTTAATAATAATTCTTTATTTTATTTAATTCTTTGTGACATTTTTTGTTAGGTACACCCTTTGATCTCCGTTGTGAACGATACCCTACTTCCACCACTATACTACCGATAGGGATTTTCTAAATTGATGCCTCCTTTTGGGCATGTCAAAGACCAACAAGCGAAGGGGTGATCCGAGCAAGCCCCCTGGAGTCAATCGTACTGCTGGTTGTTCCGTCGTTCATCTCTCCTATCACACCAGGATCTTTGAGTTCCTCAAAGACGTTCAGACTAGACCAATGTGGGATAGTATGTCGATGGATAGCTCTGTACGTGTGCTAGCAAATTTCACCATCGGTCTTGACCCGCGGAACCAGATTTCGGTGCTCGCCATAGATAGTCACAACGACTTCCTCATCCTCCAGGAATGTTGCTGTGAGATCCTGAATTTTAAAGTTGGTTAAATTTTAGTTTTGAGCTCACAATAAGAAAATAGACGTCGTTACGAGTTTGTAGTATTTTTCGTGGAATTTTTCGGATACCCGAGCTATTTGTTTTGATTTTCGGAAGTTTGGAAATTAAGGAAAATGTTTTGAGAAAATAGGAAATTGAATGGGCTGATCTGAGCCATTGATCAAACCACCGTTTGATCCGGATCGTTGGATTCAGTTTAAAGGTTGGATCAGATTGAATGAAAAGCCCGAAGCTCCCCGTGGCTTCCCATCCCACCTCCGTCGCGACCTCACCGACCCATCTCCTCCGTCCGGCCGTTTCACGGCGCCGGACCGGTCCCTTTCTCTTCCCCTCGTGATGGCGAATCCGGCGGTGGTCGTGGCAAGGCACGCCGACGTCGGAGGAGAGAGAAACGGAGGAGAGAAGCTTTGATAGCTCCGATGGTGATTTCGATTCCGGCCACCTCACGGCGGCGCATGTACCTCATCTTCTTCCTCTCGACCCGACGAGTCTAAAGGTGGCAACGGTTAGTCCAAACGACGCCGGACGAGGGAGAGACGGCGCTCTAAAGCTCGGGCAGCACCGATGTCACTTCTCGATTCCGGCCATGACGGCGACGGAAACCGGTGTGTTTAGCTTCGTCTCAGTGAGGGGAGCACGGCTGTGTTCTTAGTTTCTCAAATCGTTAAGGGACGAGAGAGAATCGAAAGGAAGAAATTCATGGGTTCCGAACGGGTTTTCTGTTCCCGGCCACGACGGCGTCTGAAACCAATTTCTTTGGCTTCGCCTCAACAATCCGAGTATGTCTAAGGTCTCAGATGCTCAAATCGATCAAGATTGGGTGAGAATCGAAGCTCCAAAGCTTCGTGGTTCCCGGCGAATCCTCTGCGTTTTCCGATGACTCGGCAATGGTTAGCTTCGAGTCGAGTATAAAACTCCATCTAGATGTGGAGCTCCATACATTGGTATTCTTGGTTTTCGATTATAGGCGAGGTTTGGAGAGATTGGATTTTTGGGGTTTTATGGTCCGTACGGGTTCACCGTGCGGGATGGAAGTTTGGGTTTCCTTACTTCATTTCTAGTCTTAATTGATTAACTAGAGTGTGAGTTAGTTATTGGTTTTGTTCAATTCGTAGAGGGTGCAGATTTGGATGAAATCCCTTGGATTGGGTCGGCTCGTTTCCCTCGAGAAGTAGTTTGGTTGTTTTGCAAAACTAAAGGACGTGAATTACTCGATGCCTTAAAGTTGGTAACTTGTGAAGCTTGAATTGAAATAAGAAATTAGAAGAAGGATTGGACATCATGGTTTGTGTCGGTGTTTCTCAAGAAAGAACACTTATGGAAAACCTGATGTATATATATATTGGTTTGTATCTAATTCTCAAGTTCATTTGTTGCAAGTTTAAAGCCTATGGAGTTAGAACTGGGTTGGAGTGAAAGTCTGGAGTTAGGCCATTTTGGTTGTGGTTGTAATTGTTGACAATATCTGTTGTTATACAGTTTAGTATGCAAAAAATATTGATTCGATAATGATTTTGATTTGGTCAGAAGGAATTCAAGTTATGAATTGAGAATATGATGTGGAGTAGTTGTTGGTATTTAAATTGTGAAGCTTATGTGGAATAGTGTTTTGGTGAACAAGTATATAGTTTGATTATTGGAAGCATGGAGTATGTGGAGTCGAAATGGATTGGGCTATTGCAGCAGGAGTTAAATAATTGAAGTAAAATAAGTAGAGGCGGAGATTGACTTGGAAATTAGTTCGGAAGTCTACGGTGGAAATGAGAACTAGGAATTTGGGTGTCCTTAGTAATTTTGAGGACAATTCCGGAAGAAATGGGAAGTGAGACTATGGGTGTCCATAGTAATGTTGAGGGCTTGCACCCAAAGAGAGATGCAATGCGGAGCGAAGCATTAGTCGATTATTATTTTGGAGTAATCGATCGAATAAGATTCGATGGATACGGAATTGAGATTCGATGGATATCGACGAATGGGGATTCAAGACGAATGAGTTAGTCATTGGAGTTTAGTTAGTCGGAATGTGAGTCGTGCTGGTGTAAAGCTTTAGCAGCGTTGGAATCAAAGCTTGGAAATCGAGGTAGGGATCTCGGGAAACCTTCTTTTTATATTGTTAAGTAATTTAATAATTTGGGAATTGTTTGATGTTGGTTGAATTATCTGTTGAGTGTTATTGTTTTTATTAATCGGTGAATTAGCACGATATATGATTTTATGATTCGAAGGCATGTGTTATTTAATTTCTATATTATGAATTTAGTTATCATGCACGATGCATGGTGAGGAATTGTAAGGATGGAAAAGGACCTGAATGGTCAGAAAGAATATTGATGAGATTGAGATTGAGAGAAAAGTACTCTTTGTGTAGTTGAGTTAAATTCCTGTCAGGGACCAGAGAATGTCAGCCCACCGTGCACAAAACAGGGACTGAAATCCTTTCAATTGCGATTGATAAAACGATCTTATAGGGCATATTGACACTGGCGAAGCAAGGAATTATAACAAGATGACTAACAAAAGAGGTAGTATAATTTGGAGTATGAGGAGTGATAAGTCAACATTACGTGCATGCATTGCACTTTTAATTTATTGTTCTTTGATTTGTTGTTTAACAACTTGGTTGCAACATTATAAGATTAAACTAAAAGGTTTGTCCCTACTGAGCAGCGAGGACGAAAGCTCACCCCTACAATAGGTTGTTGTTTTACAGGGTTTACCTACGAGTTTCGAAAGGGTTAGAGACGAGAGTGGATTAGATCGTAGAAGACGACGTGATTTCTCTTTGTAAAGATTTTGTTATTTGTATTTTCTACGATTTCTAAAAAGTATTCGGTTTTGTATTTTATTTTATTTTACTTTTCTACGCTCACTCCTCGGATTCGGATTTAGGTGCTTAAAATCCATCGACATCGGGTCCGGGGCGTGACAAAATGGTATCAGAGCAAACCGGGGATTAGAAACCCAGGATCTGTGAAGGTTTAGTATTATTAGACAATAAGTTAGAATTGTTCTAAGGTGTTAAGGGATCGAGATTCGATAGTTTTTGTTAAGTGATCGAGAGGCGACAATTTTTGTTACCAAATGGGATTTCCAATTCTCAATTTGTTTTGGTTTTATACAATTCTGATTTTGGTTTCAATGGTATTATATATTTTATCATGTTCCTTATGATTTTGAAATGTTTCCATCGTTTTGGTTTCAACAAGTTTGTTGATCATTTTACTTATCTATCTAGAGGAAGTCTAGGGTTGGATGGCATTTTCGAATGCAACCACTCTAGCTTAATATTATATTTGAGACATTTCCCTTTTACTATAAAAGCGTCAGAGAATCCTTGAAGTTCTTAGGTGCACATAAGAGCTCGGTTCTTGTATCTTAGGTTAAGATCGTCACCTGTGCAATTAGGTGTAAATCTTTTCCGAAGATAGCGCTTCTATCTATTTATTTTTAAATTGCGTAAGTTTTCCTACTTTTAAACTATTTTTGTCATTCTTTGGCAATTTTATCAAGTTATTTTATTTTTCAATAGAGTTAAAAGGAATTTCCTTGTTTATTTATAAATGTTTTACTCAATTTGAGAGGTTTGTTTTATCTTAAGGATCTTTAGAGTTCTATCGTTGAGATACGTTCGTTAAACGATTTTTACTCGGTGAAAGAAAGGACGCGATACATTTCATTTAGTTTTCATTTGACGATCAGAGGGTGCTACGCATAAGTAGGAAATAGTACTTTGGCAATGGATTAGATAATCGGAACAACACGTGGATCAAGGACTTAGTATGTTTCGTAATAGGTTGAACGAGAGAGTTCCGACTGCAATTGACATAAGTAAACGAGGAATGGATTCGTCGATATTAGTATGATACTTCAATGGATGGTATTGATGTTCGAGACATAACAAAGGAGTACAAGGAATGATATAGATCACTTGAAGTTGAGATGATATTGAAGTTGAAAAAGTTGGTATAATGGAATTTGCTTGGCCATTGCATGCTTGTTGTGCACACTGATGATTTTTGATATTTCACAGTCATTATTGAGTACAGTTGGATTTTTAAGTAGGACCCTTTGTTATGGTTGATTATAAACAAGGGAGACTGAGAGGAAAAATTTTGTTTGGATCATTTTTACATAAGTTAGTTGAGAATTGTGAAGCTACAGTTTTTGTGCATTATTGTTCATATGCATGGATTGATTCAATTACTGAAGTATATGGTTCGTAGAGCTTGAAGTGGAGTTGGAAAGTAAAGTACAAAACAACCACCAAATGATCATTCTCCTAGTAGGTGTTTTGGTTTCGTGTAAAGATTATCATGGCTGTTATCTATTTGATCAAGTGAAAACCGAGTGACACTATAAAGAGAATTAGTCAAGGAATGTGTCATTTCGGAAACAAGTCAATTCCGTTCGTCGGATTGGACATTCGATTGATCCATGAGATTTAGTGTTGATAGCTAAAAGCTTAATTGGATGAGTGGTAATTATTTTGGTGAACGAAAGCTTTGAGTACGTGGAATTTGTGAAACCCAATGCTATCTAGGGTTGACAATAACTTGGTTATTGCTATTTGTTTTAGTGGTTGGAAAAGAAGTGTAGGGTATATATTGTCTCGAATGTGTTTAAGGATTTCACATTCGCAGTTGTATGGTTTGGACTGATCAAAGAAAAAAAAGTGAACTGTAAACCCTGGAGCAAGTGTTCAATTATGTTTGGATACATGGATATGATTTGAAATAGTAACGTCGTACAATGATTGTCGGTGTAATTCAAGCTGCCAATTGGATATAGTTCAGATAAGTTTTGGTTTTGCAAGTGGTCACTAATCAACTACTGGGAAATGTTTATAAATTTAGTGTCGAAATGAAGATCCTGACTCACACGTTATCTTTTGCCGTCGCTTGTAGAGGTTGGAATGACAACAAAGAGACATTGAGAAACAATTGTTGAAGAATTCTACTCTACAATATTTATAAGGGAATTTCGAGGACGAAATTCTTTTAAGGAGGTTGGATTGTAAGATCCTGAATTTTAAAGTTGGTTAAATTTTAGTTTTGAGCTCACAATAAGAAAATAGACGTCGTTACGAGTTTGTAGTATTTTTCGTGGAATTTTTCGGATACCCGAGCTATTTGTTTTGATTTTCGGAAGTTTGGAAATTAAGGAAAATGTTTTGAGAAAATAGGAAATTGAATGGGATGATCTGAGCCATTGATCAAACCACCGTTTGATCTGGATCGTTGGATTCAGTTTAAAGGTTGGATCAGATTGAATGAAAAGCCCAGAAGCTCCCCGTGGCTTCCCCTCCCTCCTCTGTCGCGACCTCACCGACCCATCTCCTCCGTCCGGCCGTTTCACGGCGCCGGACCGGTCCCTTTCTCTTCCCCTCGTGATGGCGAATCCAGCGGTGGTCGTGGCAAGGCACGCCGACGTCGGAGGAGAGAGAAACGGAGGAGAGAAGCTTTGATAGCTCCGATGGTGATTTCCGATTCCGGCCACCTCACGGCGGCGCATGTACCTCATCTTCTTCCTCTCGACCCGACGAGTCTAAAGGTGGCAACGGTTAGTCCAAACGACGCCGGACGAGGGAGAGACGGCGCTCTAAAGCTCGGGCAGCACCGATGTCACTTTCCGATTCCGGCCACGACAGCGACGGAAACCGGTGTGTTTAGCTTCGTCTCAGTGAGGGGAGCACGGCTGTGTTCTTAGTTTCTCAAATCGTTAAGGGACGAGAGAGAATCGAAAGGAAGAAATTCATGGGTTCCGAACGGGTTTTCTGTTCCCGGCCACGACGGCGTCTGAAACCAATTTCTTTGGCTTCGCCTCAACAATCCGAGTATGTCTAAGGTCTCAGATGCTCAAATCGATCAAGATTGGGTGAGAATCGAAGCTCCAAAGCTTCTGTGGTTCCCGGTGAATCCTCTGCGTTTTCCGATGACTCTGGCAATGGTTAGCTTCGAGTCAGGTATAAAACTCCATCTAGATGTGGAGCTCTATACATTGGTATTCTTGGTTTTCGATTATAGCTGAGGTTTGGAGAGATTGGATTTTTGGGGTTTTATGGTCTGTACGGGTTCACTGTGCAGGATGGAAGTTTGGGTTTCCCTTACTTCATTTCTAGTCTTAATTGATTAACTAGAGTGTGAGTTAGTTATTGGTTTTGTTCAATTCGTAGAGGGTGCAGATTTGGATGAAATCCCTTGGATTGGGTCAGCTCTGTTTGCCTGAGAAGTAGTTTGGTTGTTTTGCAAAACTAAAGGACGTGAATTACTCGGATGCCTTAAAGTTGGTAACTTGTGAAGCTTGAATTGAAATAAGAAATTAGAAGAAGGATTGGACATCATGGTTTGTGTCGGTGTTTCTCAAGAAAGAACACTTATGGAAAACCTGATGTATATATATATTGGTTTGTATCTAATTCTCAAGTTCATTTGTTGCAAGTTTAAAGCCTATGGAGTTAGAACTGGGTTGGAGTGAAAGTCTGGAGTTAGGCCATTTTGGTTGTGGTTGTAATTGTTGACAATATCTGTTGTTATACAGTTTAGTATGCAAAAAATATTGATTCGATAATGATTTTGATTTGGTCAGAAGGAATTCAAGTTATGAATTGAGAATATGATGTGGAGTAGTTGTTGGTATTTAAATTGTGAAGCTTATGTGGAATAGTGTTTTGGTGAACAAGTATATAGTTTGATTATTGGAAGCATGGAGTATGTGGAGTCGAAATGGATTGGGCTATTGCAGCAGGAGTTAAATAATTGAAGTAAAATAAGTAGAGGCGGAGATTGACTTGGAAATTAGTTCGGAAGTCTACGGTGGAAATGAGAACTAGGAATTTGGGTGTCCTTAGTAATTTTGAGGACAATTCCGGAAGAAATGGGAAGTGAGACTATGGGTGTCCATAGTAATGTTGAGGGCTTGCACCCAAAGAGAGATGCAATGCGGAGCGAAGCATTAGTCGATTATTATTTTGGAGTAATCGATCGAATAAGATTCGATGGATACGGAATTGAGATTCGATGGATATCGACGAATGGGGATTCAAGACGAATGAGTTAGTCATTGGAGTTTAGTTAGTCGGAATGTGAGTCGTGCTGGTGTAAAGCTTTAGCAGCGTTGGAATCAAAGCTTGGAAATCGAGGTAGGGATCTCGGGAAACCTTCTTTTTATATTGTTAAGTAATTTAATAATTTGGGAATTGTTTGATGTTGGTTGAATTATCTGTTGAGTGTTATTGTTTTTATTAATCGGTGAATTAGCACGATATATGATTTTATGATTCGAAGGCATGTGTTATTTAATTTCTATATTATGAATTTAGTTATCATGCACGATGCATGGTGAGGAATTGTAAGGATGGAAAAGGACCTGAATGGTCAGAAAGAATATTGATGAGATTGAGATTGAGAGAAAAGTACTCTTTGTGTAGTTGAGTTAAATTCCTGTCAGGGACCAGAGAATGTCAGCCCACCGTGCACAAAACAGGGACTGAAATCCTTTCAATTGCGATTGATAAAACGATCTTATAGGGCATATTGACACTGGCGAAGCAAGGAATTATAACAAGATGACTAACAAAAGAGGTAGTATAATTTGGAGTATGAGGAGTGATAAGTCAACATTACGTGCATGCATTGCACTTTTAATTTATTGTTCTTTGATTTGTTGTTTAACAACTTGGTTGCAACATTATAAGATTAAACTAAAAGGTTTGTCCCTACTGAGCAGCGAGGACGAAAGCTCACCCCTACAATAGGTTGTTGTTTTACAGGGTTTACCTACGAGTTTCGAAAGGGTTAGAGACGAGAGTGGATTAGATCGTAGAAGACGACGTGATTTCTCTTTGTAAAGATTTTGTTATTTGTATTTTCTACGATTTCTAAAAAGTATTCGGTTTTGTATTTTATTTTATTTTACTTTTCTACGCTCACTCCTCGGATTCGGATTTAGGTGCTTAAAATCCATCGACATCGGGTCCGGGGGCGTGACAAAATGGTATCAGAGCAAACCGGGGATTAGAAACCCAGGATCTGTGAAGGTTTAGTATTATTAGACAATAAGTTAGAATTGTTCTAAGGTGTTAAGGGATCGAGATTCGATAGTTTTTGTTAAGTGATCGAGAGGCGACAATTTTTGTTACCAAATGGGATTTCCAATTCTCAATTTGTTTTGGTTTTATACAATTCTGATTTTGGTTTCAATGGTATTATATATTTTATCATGTTCCTTATGATTTTGAAATGTTTCCATCGTTTTGGTTTCAACAAGTTTGTTGATCATTTTACTTATCTATCTAGAGGAAGTCTAGGGTTGGATGGCATTTTCGAATGCAACCACTCTAGCTTAATATTATATTTGAGACATTTCCCTTTTACTATAAAAGCGTCGAGAGAATCCTTGAAGTTCTTAGGTGCACATAAGAGCTCGGTTCTTGTATCTTAGGTTAAGATCGTCACCTGTGCAATTAGGTGTAAATCTTTTCCGAAGATAGCGCTTCTATCTATTTATTTTTAAATTGCGTAAGTTTTCCTACTTTTAAACTATTTTTGTCATTCTTTGGCAATTTTATCAAGTTATTTTATTTTTCAATAGAGTTAAAAGGAATTTCCTTGTTTATTTATAAATGTTTTACTCAATTTGAGAGGTTTGTTTTATCTTAAGGATCTTTAGAGTTCTATCGTTGAGATACGTTCGTTAAACGATTTTTACTCGGTGAAAGAAAGGACGCGATACATTTCATTTAGTTTTCATTTGACGATCAGAGGGTGCTACGCATAAGTAGGAAATAGTACTTTGGCAATGGATTAGATAATCGGAACAACACGTGGATCAAGGACTTAGTATGTTTCGTAATAGGTTGAACGAGAGAGTTCCGACTGCAATTGACATAAGTAAACGAGGAATGGATTCGTCGATATTAGTATGATACTTCAATGGATGGTATTGATGTTCGAGACATAACAAAGGAGTACAAGGAATGATATAGATCACTTGAAGTTGAGATGATATTGAAGTTGAAAAAGTTGGTATAATGGAATTTGCTTGGCCATTGCATGCTTGTTGTGCACACGATGATTTTTGATATTTCACAGTCATTATTGAGTACAGTTGGATTTTTAAGTAGGACCCTTTGTTATGGTTGATTATAAACAAGGGAGACCGAGAGGAAAAATTTTGTTTGGATCATTTTTACATAAGTTAGTTGAGAATTGTGAAGCTACAGTTTTTGTGCATTATTGTTCATATGCATGGATTGATTCAATTACCGAAGTATATGGTTCGTAGAGCTTGAAGTGGAGTTGGAAAGTAAAGTACAAAACAACCACCAAATGATCATTCTCCTAGTAGGTGTTTTGGTTTCGTGTAAAGATTATCATGGCTGTTATCTATTTGATCAAGTGAAAACCGAGTGACACTATAAAGAGAATTAGTCAAGGAATGTGTCATTTCGGAAACAAGTCAATTCCGTTCGTCGGATTGGACATTCGATTGATCCATGAGATTTAGTGTTGATAGCTAAAAGCTTAATTGGATGAGTGGTAATTATTTTGGTGAACGAAAGCTTTGAGTACGTGGAATTTGTGAAACCCAATGCTATCTAGGGTTGACAATAACTTGGTTATTGCTATTTGTTTTAGTGGTTGGAAAAGAAGTGTAGGGTATATATTGTCTCGAATGTGTTTAAGGATTTCACATTCGCAGTTGTATGGTTTGGACTGATCAAAGAAAAAAAAGTGAACTGTAAACCCACGGAGCAAGTGTTCAATTATGTTTGGATACATGGATATGATTTGAAATAGTAACGTCGTACAATGATTGTCGGTGTAATTCAAGCTGCCAATTGGATATAGTTCAGATAAGTTTTGGTTTTGCAAGTGGTCACTAATCAACTACTCGGGAAATGTTTATAAATTTAGTGTCGAAATGAAGATCCCGACTCACACGTTATCTTTTGCCGTCGCTTGTAGAGGTTGGAATGACAACAAAGAGACATTGAGAAACAATTGTTGAAGAATTCTACTCTACAATATTTATAAGGGAATTTCGAGGACGAAATTCTTTTTAAGGAGGTTGGATTGTAAGATCCTGAATTTTAAAGTTGGTTAAATTTTAGTTTTGAGCTCACAATAAGAAAATAGACGTCGTTACGAGTTTGTAGTATTTTTCGTGGAATTTTTCGGATACCCGAGCTATTTGTTTTGATTTTCGGAAGTTTGGAAATTAAGGAAAATGTTTTGAGAAAATAGGAAATTGAATGGGATGATCGAGCCATTGATCAAACCACCGTTTGATCTGGATCGTTGGATTCAGTTTAAAGGTTGGATCGGATTGAATGAAAAGCCCGAAGCTCCCCGTGGCTTCCCCTCCCTCCTCTGTCGCGACCTCACCGACCCATCTCCTCCGTCCGGCCGTTTCACGGCGCCGGACCGGTCCCTTTCTCTTCCCCTCGTGATGGCGAATCCAGCGGTGGTCGTGGCAAGGCACGCCGACGTCGGAGGAGAGAGAAACGGAGGAGAGAAGCTTTGATAGCTCCGATGGTGATTTCCGATTCCGGCCACCTCACGGCGGCGCATGTACCTCATCTTCTTCCTCTCGACCCGACGAGTCTAAAGGTGGCCACGGTTAGTCCAAACGACGCCGGACGAGGGAGAGACGGCGCTCTAAAGCTCGGGCAGCACCGATGTCACTTTCCGATTCCGGCCACGACGGCGACGGAAACCGGTGTGTTTAGCTTCGTCTCGGTGAGGGGAGCACGGCCGTGTTCTTAGTTTCTCAAATCGTTAAGGGACGAGAGAGAATCGAAAGGAAGAAATTCATGGGTTCCGAACGGGTTTTCGTTCCCGGCCACGACGGCGTCGAAACCCATTTCTTTGGCTTCGCCTCAACAATCCGAGTATGTCTAAGGTCTCGGATGCTCAAATCGATCAAGATTGGGTGAGAATCGAAGCTCCAAAGCTTCGTGGTTCCCGGTGAATCCTCTGCGTTTTCCGATGACTCGGCAATGGTTAGCTTCGAGTCGGGTATAAAACTCCATCTAGATGTGGAGCTCTATACATTGGTATTCTTGGTTTTCGATTATAGCCGAGGTTTGGAGAGATTGGATTTTTGGGGTTTTATGGTCTGTACGGGTTCATCGTGCGGGATGGAAGTTTGGGTTTCCCTTACTTCATTTCTAGTCTTAATTGATTAACTAGAGTGTGAGTTAGTTATTGGTTTTGTTCAATTCGTAGAGGGTGCAGATTTGGATGAAATCCCTTGGATTGGGTCGGCTACGTTTGCTCGAGAAGTAGTTTGGTTGTTTTGCAAAACTAAAGGACGTGAATTACTCGGATGCCTTAAAGTTGGTAACTTGTGAAGCTTGAATTGAAATAAGAAATTAGAAGAAGGATTGGACATCATGGTTTGTGTCGGTGTTTCTCAAGAAAGAACACTTATGGAAAACCTGATGTATATATATATTGGTTTGTATCTAATTCTCAAGTTCATTTGTTGCAAGTTTAAAGCCTATGGAGTTAGAACTGGGTTGGAGTGAAAGTCTGGAGTTAGGCCATTTTGGTTGTGGTTGTAATTGTTGACAATATCTGTTGTTATACAGTTTAGTATGCAAAAAATATTGATTCGATAATGATTTTGATTTGGTCAGAAGGAATTCAAGTTATGAATTGAGAATATGATGTGGAGTAGTTGTTGGTATTTAAATTGTGAAGCTTATGTGGAATAGTGTTTTGGTGAACAAGTATATAGTTTGATTATTGGAAGCATGGAGTATGTGGAGTCGAAATGGATTGGGCTATTGCAACAGGAGTTAAATAATTGAAGTAAAATAAGTAGAGGCGGAGATTGACTTGGAAATTAGTTCGGAAGTCTACGGTGGAAATGAGAACTAGGAATTTGGGTGTCCTTAGTAATTTTGAGGACAATTCCGGAAGAAATGGGAAGTGAGACTATGGGTGTCCATAGTAATGTTGAGGGCTTGCACCCAAAGAGAGATGCAATGCGGAGCGAAGCATTAGTCGATTATTATTTTGGAGTAATCGATCGAATAAGATTCGATGGATACGGAATTGAGATTCGATGGATATCGACGAATGGGGATTCAAGACGAATGAGTTAGTCATTGGAGTTTAGTTAGTCGGAATGTGAGTCGTGCTGGTGTAAAGCTTTAGCAGCGTTGGAATCAAAGCTTGGAAATCGAGGTAGGGATCTCGGGAAACCTTCTTTTTATATTGTTAAGTAATTTAATAATTTGGGAATTGTTTGATGTTGGTTGAATTATCTGTTGAGTGTTATTGTTTTTATTAATCGGTGAATTAGCACGATATATGATTTTATGATTCGAAGGCATGTGTTATTTAATTTCTATATTATGAATTTAGTTATCATGCACGATGCATGGTGAGGAATTGTAAGGATGGAAAAGGACCTGAATGGTCAGAAAGAATATTGATGAGATTGAGATTGAGAGAAAAGTACTCTTTGTGTAGTTGAGTTAAATTCCTGTCAGGGACCAGAGAATGTCAGCCCACCGTGCACAAAACAGGGACTGAAATCCTTTCAATTGCGATTGATAAAACGATCTTATAGGGCATATTGACACTGGCGAAGCAAGGAATTATAACAAGATGACTAACAAAAGAGGTAGTATAATTTGGAGTATGAGGAGTGATAAGTCAACATTACGTGCATGCATTGCACTTTTAATTTATTGTTCTTTGATTTGTTGTTTAACAACTTGGTTGCAACATTATAAGATTAAATTAAAAGGTTTGTCCCTACTGAGCAGCGAGGACGAAAGCTCACCCCTACAATAGGTTGTTGTTTTACAGGGTTTACCTACGAGTTTCGAAAGGGTTAGAGACGAGAGTGGATTAGATCGTAGAAGACGACGTGATTTCTCTTTGTAAAGATTTTGTTATTTGTATTTTCTACGATTTCTAAAAAGTATTCGGTTTTGTATTTTATTTTATTTTACTTTTCTACGCTCACTCCTCGGATTCGGATTTAGGTGCTTAAAATCCATCGACATCGGGTCCGGGGCGTGACAGTTGCACCGATGCAACGGGGTCGTCTGTGATATACGCGCCGATTAACCATTCCATTCTCCAGTGTTTGCTATGTGGAGTTCAACCGGAGCCATTTCCGCTTATGTCTTCGGGCTTCTCCATTCTGCCTAACGTATCCGGAGCTATTCTTGACGGAACACTGCTGACTATGGTGTACCAGATCTCAGTAAGGGCTACATCAGCCAAGTCTGCCGTGGAGTCGGCAACAACCCTTGTCCAGGACACACTTCAACGGATCAGAGCCGCAGTCAATTAAGGAGCAAACGTTGGATGCAAGGCCCTGCTAGCCTTGTTTGTGACTGTTGGTGACTTGCTTCGGGAGGAGCTTTACGATCTTCAAGGGGGAGTCTTTCTGTTTCCCTTTTTATTTACTTAATTGTTGTGTGTTTACTTCTGTTGATTTATGGTTGTGTGTTTATTTCTGTTTGTGTGTTTAAATTCAATAACCATACTTGAATTTTTCATTTTCGTGAAATATCTGTCTAACATTGAGGACAATGTTTAATTCAAGTGTGGGGCGAAGATTTATTGAAAAGAAAAGAAAAGAAAAAATTTGAAAAATTTGAAAAATTCAAAAAAATAATTTACTTGTTTTTGTTTTCTACGGTAACAATATATCGACTAAATCATACTTACTCCCTTGGTAGCGTTGAACCTACCATTGCACTTAGTAAGTCACTGTGGTCACGT
Organism: Rubus idaeus; assembly: GCA_030142095.1. Lineage (NCBI taxonomy): Eukaryota > Viridiplantae > Streptophyta > Magnoliopsida > Rosales > Rosaceae > Rubus > Rubus idaeus. Next base: position 22,179,426 of record CM057965.1, read on the forward strand.
ATTGTTATCTAAATTGAAAAAATCAAAAAAATCAAAAAAATAAAAAAATTACAAAAATATTTGCTTCTGTTTGTGTGTTTTTGTGTGTTTATTTGTGTTGTGTGTTGTTTTCTTACCAATCCCGATGATGAATTGAGTTTAATTGTTATGATTTGGAAAATGTTGGTTATATGTCAAGGCTTTGTGTAGTTTGCTTTGGATTTAATATGCATAACTTGTGATTGCTCGAATTTCCATGTTCACATAACCTGTTTCGATTAGTTGATTGCAATCCGAGAAGCACATTTGAACATACATTGTCATGCATACCCAGAAAATGTGAGGACTTGAGCCTATTGAATATTCACATGTATGCATATTTCATACATTTACTCGTTCTTCATGTGTGCACAATTCATGAGTTTTTGAACCTAGAACTTGCTCAGAGACCACTTGAAACTTTTTGTTAATCTGTAATGAATTAGAAATGAGTAAGACATTAGTTGAGCACCATGGCCAAAATATTCACCATCCATCTAAACACGAACTTTAGGAACAACCCTTTTGAACTAAACACTCATTAGCCGTTTCTTTTGTTCACCCACACCATCTCACCCTTGTTTTATTTATGTTTGCAAGACGATGATAGTGACTTCTTGTGTTCTTATGCTTCGGGTTTTGATTTGTATGGTAGTATACCAAAAGGCAAGTGTGGGGGTGCATTTTATTTTGTTGAATTTGTTCAAAGAAAGAAAAAAAAAATCAAAAACAAAAAGAAGGAATAAAGTTCCTCAAAGAAAAAAAAAGAGAAAAGAAAGAAAGAAAAAAAAATGTCAGAAAGAGAAATGTCAAAAATAGAGTTATTTTCTTGTTTTTAATTTCAATAAAAGGTTGGAGGAGAATAAGAAAGTTGTTTCGGGTATAGCATAGGTATGAGTTTCAAAGTCGTTGACTTGTCTTGCAAACATGTGAAACATTTTTCATTTCCAGTCCCTTCATTCATCATTCACCATTCACTATTCACCATTCACCCTTTGATCTCTGTTTCACCTGAAAGTCCTTATGATCTGATGATTTGTGGATTAATTGTAGAGAGTTGGTTAATGAGCAAGCATATGGGAACACTACTTGTGTAATTGTTTTGAGAGTAAACACTTAACCCTAAACACTGAGCGGAAATAATTAGTGAATCTTGTGAGGTTTAGTGGTTAATGTTGTTTCGATGTGCCTATTGGATTGCTTGACATTAATTGTATACTTGGTTTTCACACACTCACCCGAGCATAAATGAGATGTACATGTTAAATGCTTAGCAAATTCTTTAACCTTGGTATATAATTTTTATTCTCTTGATTATAATTCTTTCGAACTCGCTGAGGATTATGGTTGGAAAGACCGTCTGTTTTGTGTTTCCCTTTCTGTTTTGTATTGTTTTATTCTGTGTTTGCTAGAGGACTAGCAATAGTTCAAGTGTAGGGGTGTGATGTGAACGTAAAATACGTTCACAAAGTGCCTTTAATTACTGGATTTTGCTATTCCGAAAGCTTAATTGTCTGTTTAATGTTTGTTTTCGTGTTTTTAGGGAAAATACCAGGATAATGTTAATCTGCACAGAATAGGTGCATTTTGGAGGTTTTCAGCGTAAATCGGAAAGTCAACCGTGACTTTCATATTTGTGGAATAAAATATTGTACGAAGATTTCGGGAACCGTTCCGAATCCCTACAATTTGTCGGCGAACCACCACATAAGGCGGCGCAACCACCACACGCGGTGGCGATACACATTTTAATCCTCCATCTTATTTTCCCTTGTTTATATTTTACTTTTATTTATTTTAAAAATTTCTTTTATAATTATTTGATTTGTTATTTTATTTCTTTTGTTTTATTTTATTTTATAATTATTTCTTTTTGTTATTTTATTTTGTTATTTTTGTCTTTGTTTTGTCTTGGCAGCTAACACACGTTCCTCCATCCTCCCTCACATGGCCGCTCATCTTTGAATTCAATTCCTTCATGGATTGTTAGCTGTTCCACTTAGTTTTCCCGTTGATTTTGAGCATCTCATGTCCCTCACATGGCCTCAAGTCCATCAGGAATCAATCAATTGCTCCACGATCACTACCTTTCCAGCTTCACATCGCACACATGATTCTTGGCTACTTCTACTCTTCCTCTGTTATTTAAGGCAGCCCCTGCAAGCACAATTCATCAATCTATCAATCTAATTATCTTTGTTCTGTTTTGCAGGTATGGAATCTGCTCAAAGCCACGCCGTTGCTGCTGTGCGCCGTGCCCTCCACAGATGCCACGGGTCTCTAATCAGAAACTGCCGACACCGGCAACCATCTTTAATCCAGACGCCGTACCCGTCGCCGTAATCACCAAGCCGCTGCCTTCAACGACGCCGTGAAGCCTAGCCGGTCGACGTCGCCGGTCTTCCATCACCGATCTGCAGTTCTGCAATCTTCAATCCAGCCGGCACCGTTGTCCTCACCTGCCCAGATTCCCGTACCCACCAAGGCCGGCGCTAGTTCCCGCTGCTGCTATTACTCGCCGGCGTCGCCCCTCCTCTTCCATGGAGCCCGGCTCGGATTAATCACCACCGCACCGTGAGCTGCTCATCTCGCCGGCCTCGCTTGTTGCCGCTCTTGCTCCTCTGCTCGCCGGTCTTCAATTGCCCAATCCTCTATGCCGCCGCCGCTGCAAGCATCGATCTCAGTCACCACCTATGCTCTCTCTCTTGCCCAGGCCGTGAAAAATGAGGAGAAGAAATGAAGAAGAGAAATCTGGTCTCCACGGGCTGAAGAGATGAAGAAAGCTTCTAATGCTGACATGGCTTAGAAGGGTTGAAAAGTCAACCTAGAAAGCCAAGGGCTGGGCTTGCGGAAAAGAAAGAAGGAAATGAAGATTTGGGCTTTGACCAAGTCAAAGTCCAAGCCCAGCAGCCCAATGCCCAATTACTCTCTGCACCCGCCACATCCAAAAATTGTTCCGTTTTAATAGCCGAGTCTGCCACCTTCGCACACGGACGTTGTCCATTTTCATGGACACAACAGTAACATTTTTCCCAAACTCGTTTATTTATTATATTTTATTTTTGTTTAATTAACTATTCGTGAATAATTTTGGGAAATGTTATTGTGTAAATATTTGTTTATTTTCTATTATTGCATAATAATTGTGATTTGATTTTTCTAAGTTGCTTTTGTGATTGTTTATTTGATTCAAGTTTACGGAAATCTTTTATATGTTTATGTTATAGGGGTCGACACTTATGATGTTTACATGTAATTGGAGCTAGAGTTAGGAATCCGATTCACCTAATAGTTTTGGAAACCTAATTCACAAGTAGTAAAGGCTTTGGACAAAAGTCGGAATCAATTAAAAATGATTACAAATAGATGGACTTTTCCATACTAGGTTGTGCACTTGAATTAACAATTCTTTTCGATGCTTTGAACATGGATTGACTAGCTAGCTTTCTAGACTAAGATGGCATGTTTAAATGATTGATCTAGGTGCTTTCACTTAGGTTAATTTTCAGAGAGAAGTCTAATTGGAAAATAATTAGCTTTCTAATATTTCACAATGTTAATTTCGATCATATGACTTAGAGAAATCAATATTTGTGTGTGTTTTTCTTGTTTTCAAAAATAATAAAAATCCAAAAATATTTTTAATTATTTATTGTTTTCAAAAATCTCAAAAACCCCAAATATACTTTTGTATATAATGTATATTTTTGTAAATAGAAACAATACTGTATAGTTTATTTAATTTTATATATATATATATATATATTCTTTATTCTTTATACTTGTTAATAATAATTCTTTATTTAATTTAATTTATTGTGACATTGAAAAGTAAATATAACAATCCTCTGTGGGAAAAACCTTTATTTCCCATTATACTTTACAACGACAATTGTTAGGAATTTAGGTAATAATTAATGAACCTCGGTTTTTACGACTAATCAGCACCTAGGCCGTAAGTCCACCTTGAGTTACCGCTTGGAATCAACTTTCACTTTTTTTTCAACTATATTAAGGCAAAATAAAATATTTTTGTGTAAATAAAATATACGTAGACATAAGAAAATTTATTCATTCATTTTGTATAGATAATTTGTGACATATTTCTAACTTTGTAAATATTTTGTTTTTATTTTGTAAATTTATTACTAACCTTTTTATTTTGTATAGGAAATAATCCGGGTTTATCGGAAATTTTACCACATACATCGGAGCATACGTTTAGGAAGTCAAGGTTGAAAAACCTTGAGGTTGATGTCTTGTTGGTGATTTTCGGTTTCCTCGGGAGTAAAAAGGTAAGTTTTCTTTTCACTCTCGTTATTTATTTAAAAAAATAAAAAATAAAAAATAAAAAAAAATTTTGTAATTGTAAATAAAAAATAAAAGAGTGTTTGCTTTTGTTTTATTATTTTGTAATTATTTATTTTTACTGTTTATTTTGGGCTTGTTTGTTAGTTTGTTTGTTATTGGGCCTTAAGCCCATTTGTTTGTGTGATTGGTTAGGGTTTTAGGTTTCGTAAAAAAAAAATAAAAAATAAAAAATTTGGCCCATTGGGCCCGTGTCATTCCCGAAGCCCAAAACCCGTAACCCAAGCCCATTAGTTTGTCGGGCCTGTTCGTTTTTAGGCCCATTAGTGTGTCGGGCCTGTTCGTTTTTAGGCCCATTAGTTAAGCCTACCAATAATGGGCCGGAGTTTTCTTTGGCCCAGGCCCACTTTAAGGCCCAAACCATTTCGATGGCCCAAGCCCGTTTAAAGTGTCGGCAAGCGCGTGTGCTACGCGTTTTCACTGTTCACTTTACGACTTTTCGTAAAGTATTTAAAAATAAAAATAAAAAATAAAAAAACGAAAATAAAAAAAAATTTGATTGGGCCGACGCACGACTTTTGCGTCGGCCGAATTGTTTAATAAACCGCGTGCGTGTCTACTGTAGACTTTACGACTTTCGTTGCCCGATCCACAATTTGCGGGTCTTCTGTCTGTGGCACGTGTGAGAGCGTGCGTCCGTTCCTTCCTTCCCCTTCGGTTTGCGTTAGTTCCCTTAGGTCATTTCACGCGTTTTCCCTTTCTCTCTCTCATTCTCTCTCGTTTTCTCTCGTTGTTCTTCGTGTTCTTCATCCGTTCTTCAGTTTTCCCAAAAGCCTCCCAAATCCCAAAAGTTATCCTCCCTTCCCAACCCAAAAATGGCCAAAAGAGTGAATTCTTTCAGCGAGTTATTTCAGGCAGGTCCTTCAGGGAGTCAAATCTTTGAAGGTCTGGATGAAATAATTCCACCGAGCATGCTCAATAGCGCCGATGCTAGCATGCCGACCGAGCCACAACCACAACTGCAACCACTACCCCAAGCACCAATCCTGGTTGCTGATCCACCTACCGAGCCGGAAGCCGCTCCTGTCTATAGGAGACTTCCGAGGACGAAGTACACCAAAGCTCAGAGAGAAGCACTGGCGGCTTTCTTTGCGGTGTATTCTCACCCCACGAAACCACAACGAGAAAGATTTGGTCCGAAAATCGGACTTGAGGAGGACCAAGTCTATTATTGGGGGTCGAGAAATAGGAAGAAATTCGGTATCCTGACGTCTGAGCAACGTATTGCCGAGTTAGAGCGAAGAAACGATCAGCTGGTGAGCAAGAACGAGGAGCTTCAAATGCAGAATCAACGACTCGTCGATGCTCTCCACAGCGGCATTTGTCCTAATTGCGGAGGTCCTGTTCCGCACTCAGATGTGCCACGGCGAAGGCTCGAAGTTGTTCCTCAACAACAAGAGCCTATTCTCGAGTTGTCCGATGATTCCATCGACTTGGACCACTTGAGACGGGATGTGCGGAGCCTCATGCCAACACTACTCGAGTGCCCATCCATACCTTTGCCATCTGACACCCTTCCCGGACCTGCTCATGATCTTGTCGGAGTCCACACCGACTTGATCTCGGATATCGCCCGCAAGGCCAAAGACGAGCTCCTGCTCATGGCCACTGCCGGATTTCCTTTGTGGATAACTTCACCGACTCCCGACACGTCTATTCATCCCGAGACTCTTAATAGGGCCGAGTACTTGCGAGTGTTTCAACGAGCTGAACCTGCTCCGTACTTCAAAGCCGAATCGTCGAGTTGACTTTCCTAATTGTTTTAGGAAACTTCCCTAATTTGAATCTTTCCTGACTTTGGCAGGAATCCTAATGAAGGCAGGAATCCTAAAGGGAGTAGGAAACCTAGTTCAACCAGGAAAACTATTTTGTGCTCGGAATGGAAAATCGAGGCTCGGAAAATTACGAAGCTTAATGGGCTTTTTCGGGGCCCATTAAGAGGTGGGCTGCCACAAGGCCCAAGATGGAGCCCAAATGCATGAAGGAAGTCCAAATCCATAAAGAGTTGCTGCATATATACAAGAGAAGAAAGATATCCTGAAGAGATTAGGAAAGCAACAATCTCTTGGAGTTTACATGGAAAAATCAGATTTTCTAGAAGCCTAATGGACTTTTGTCGAAACCCTAGCCCATCTAGGGTTGATATTGCCGCAAGTTGCAAGGGAAAAGAAGAAGTTGCCGCACATTTACAAGTTTAAGGAGGATTAGGAGTTCTTTTCCAAATAAAATCAGATTTTTGGGGAATGTATCAAGACATATTTGTGGCAACATTCAAAGAGGATTTTCGGCAAATACATAAGGGCTGCTAGGGTTTGTGCCGCAAGGATTACTTGGAGAAGGAGAGAATGATTTCTTGGTGACTACTCAAAGCAATCTCAGTCATCCAATGATTTAATTTCGAAGGGCTAGGATCAAAGCTTGAGTTCCATGTTCTCCTATAAATAGAGGGGATTCACAACACAATTCTTCACCAATTCACAATCGAGAACACCATTCCATAAGCTCTCAAAGTTTCGACTACTTCCATTCATCAAAGTTCTCGGCTCCACTCTCTAATACTTAGGGTCTTCAAAGCTTCAAGGAGGAGGAAGTAGCGGCTGCACCATCACCATCTTCATCATCAACGTTCCATCTTCATCACCACCTTGGAATTCACGTTTGGATTACTTGCGCAAGGATTCAAGGGTTGGCTTCGAGTTCTTCATCCTTTCATATGGTGTATTTCGACTATACCTTTAAATATCTTTATGATTCCTCTTTGTTGTTTGATGATTCTATGTATTAGTTAACATAACATTGAGATTATAATTTTCAGATTTGTTTATACGGATTTATTTGATTATTGGTTTCGATACTTGTTGAATCTTCTAGCAGCGTATGTGAGTTTGTTTATTTGATTTTAATGCATGTTGAAATCGAATGAAAAGGATCATGGATAGATGAGCGTTCACTAGGTCGTGCACTTTAACCAACAACTCGTTTTCTATGCCTTTGAACATGTTTTGAATTGCAAACTTTGCATGTTTAATTGATTGATCTAGATAAGCGTTTACTAGGTTGATATTCATAGAAGATGTTTATTTGGAGAATGATAACCTGCGTAGGTATTCTACAAGTGTTGGTTTCGAACTCATGGCTAGGGATTTGATAAGTTTCCATCGATAATTAATAAGTTTGTATATTTAGGGCTGTGAATTATATAATCTTTGTTTCATCTCATTTAATTAATTCTTTGTAGTTAAATTACTTAGTTTCGTAAAACAATTCTTAAACCCCATTTGATTTTGTAAATACTTGTTTATAATTGTGAATATTAATTCTTTGTGACATTCTTTGTTAGGTACACCCTCGATCTCCGTTGGAACGATCCCTACTTATTCTTTACTACAATGCTTTTAGGGTTTTAAATTGATGCACACTTATAGCCTATCAACTAGCAAAAGCTAAGTGTGGGGGAATTTGATAGGAGCCTTATATGGTACGTTTTTAATATATTTTCCCTATTATTTGGCTGCGTTTTATTGGTTAACTTTGCTATTTAGCTTAGTTTCTATCTTTGAGTCCCTAAGTGATATATATTTGCGAGCATGTGCTAAAATGAAGTTTTTAAGAAACTTTCCTGTTTTGACTTTCCTAATTGTTTTAGGAAACTTTCCTAATTGTTTTAGGAAACTTTCCTAATTTGAATCTTTCCTGTCTTGACCAGGAATCCTAAAGCAACCAGGAATCCTAATGGAAGTAGGAAACCTAGTTCAACCAGGAAAACTATTTTGCGCTCGGAATGGAAAATCGAGGCTCGGAAAATTACGAAGCTTAATGGGCTTTTTCGGGGCCCATTAAGAGGTGGGCCGCCACGAGGCCCAAGTTAGAAGCCCAAATCCATAAGAAAAGCCCAAGAGAAGTCCATGTCGCAAACCTTAAACCCATTAGGGTTTGTGCCGCAATTACCAAGAGAGAAGGGAGAAGTGGCCGGCCTAATCCTTGTAGGATTAGGAGAGGTTAACGCAAGAAACAAATCAGAAAATAAAAAGGACTTCTTGCTCTCCAAGTTTTGTTAATTCTAAAAGGATTAGGAGTTTTATTTGATTAATTCTTTTACTAATTCTTTGTAGATTAATTTCAGATTTTCAAGGACGCATCAAGACACATTTGTGGCAAGATGCAATGGAGGATTTGCGGCAACAACACAAGGGAATTAGGGTTTTGCCGCAAGGTTTCTTGGAGGACAAGAAGTGCCGCACCTTTTACAATCCAAGAGGGATTAGGAGACCAATTAAATCAGATTTTATTGGATGAATCAAGACTAAAAATCGGCAAGAAGGATAGAAGGATTTCTTGGTGACTACTCAAGTGAATCTCGGCCATTCAAGGATTTAATATTCAACGCTCAAGATCGCTTCTCAAGTTCCATGTTCTCCTATAAATAGAGGGGCTTCACAACACAATTCTTCACCAATTCACAATAGAGAACACCATTCCATAAGCTTCATAGTGTCGACTACATCCATCCATAAGAGTTCTCGAGCTCCATTCTCTAAAACCTAGGGTTTCTAAGTCTTCAAGGAGGAGGTTTAGGAGGCTGCACCATCATCATCTTCATCATCTAGGACGTCCATCATCATCTTCACCTTGCTGTTCACGGATCAGAAGTACTTGCTTCCAAGATTTCAAGGGTTCGTGGCTCAAGCTTCTCATTCCATATGGTGTATTTCGTCTATACCTTTAATTAATTCCTCCTTGTTGCTTGTTAATTCTTTGTTTTAGTTAACATAACATTGAGTTCATAAATTCCAGAATTGTTTATGGGTTTGTTATACTTATTTCGAAACATATTGGTTTTCTAAGTTGCTTTTATATGATTCCTTGTTAGATTCAAAGTTTACGGATATCTTTTATGTGTTTATGTTATAGGGTTCGAAACTTATAATGTTTGCATGTAAATGGAGCTAGAATTAGGATTCGAATTCACTTAATAAATTTCGAAACCTATTTCACAAGTAGTAAAGTCTTTGAACAAAAGTCAGAATCAAATAAGAAGGATTGCAATTAGATGAACTTATTCATGCTAGGTTGTACACTTGAATTAACAACTCCTTTCGATGCTTTGAACATGGTTTGATTAGCTAACTTTTTAGACTAAGATGGCATGTTTAATTGATTGATCTAGGTGCTTTCACTTAGGTTAATATTCATAGGAAGGTTTAATTGGGAAATAATTAGCTTCTGATATTTCACAATGTTAATTTCGATCATATGACTTAGAGAATTAATAGTTTTCGAAATCAATGTATGATTGTTGTACCCTACGGTTTAGGGGATTATGTCCTTAATGTTTCACCACATTCTTTTATTTTATTTCGTAATTTATTTGTTTAAAACTTAGTTTAATTCATACAATCTTCGAAACCCCCTTTACTTTGTATATATGTTTATAATTATTCTTTAATTTGTTAATAATACTTTGTGACATTCTTTGTTAGGTACACCCTCGATCTTCGTTGTGAACGATCCCTACTTACTTTATACTACCGATAGGGTTTTTAATTGACGCTGTGTTTTTAGCATATCAACCAAGGCTAAAGAATTTGCTAAGCATTTAACATGTACATCTCATTTATGCTCGGGTGAAGTGTGTGAAAACCAAGTATACAATTAATGTCAAGCAATCCAATAGGCACATCGAAATAAAATTAACCACTAAACCTCACAATGATCACTAAATATTTCCGCTCAGTGTTTAGGGTTAAATGTTTACTCTCATAACAATTACACAAGTAGTGTTCCCATATGCTTGCTCATTAACCGACTCTCTACAATTAATCCACAAATCATTAAATCATAAGGGCTTCAAGGGTATAAACGGGGGCCAAAAGGGTGAATGGTGAATAGTGAATGGTAAATGAAGTGAAAGGACTCGAAATGAAAAATGTTTCACATGTTTGCAAGACAAATCAACGACTTTGAAACTCATACCTATGCTATACCCGAAACAACTCTTATTTTCCTCCAACCTTTTAGTGAAAATAATACAAGAAAATAACTCTATTTTTGGAATTTCTCTTTCTGACATTTTTTTTCTTTCTTTTCTATTTTTTTTTCTTTGAGGAATTTATTCCTTCTTTTTATTTCTGATTTTTTTTTTCTTTCTTTCTTTGAACAAATACAACAAAATAAATTGCACCCCCACACTTGCATTTTGGTATAATACCATACAAATCAAAACCCGAAGCATAAGAACACAAGAAGTCACTATCATCGTCTTGCAAACATAAATAAAACAAGGGTGAGATGGTGTGGGTGAACAAAAGAAACGGCTAATGAGTGTTTAGTTCAAAAGGGGATTCCTAAAGTTCGTGTTTAGATGGATGGTGAATACTTTGGCCATGGTGCTCAACTAATGCCTTAATCATCTCTAATTCATGATAGGAGCATTATATGCTACGTTTTTAATGTGTTTTCCCTATTATTTGGCTGTGATTTATTGGTTAACTTTGCTATTTAGCTTAGTGACACGCCCAAAAGGAGCATCAATTTAAAAAAATCCCTATCGGTAGTATAGTGTAAGTAGGGTATCGTTCACAACGGAGATCAAAGGGTGTACCTAACAAAAAATGTCACAAAGAATTAAATAAAATAAAGAATTATTATTAACAAGTATAAAGTATAAATATATACATATGTTCAAAGTAAAAAGGGGAATTGAGAGATAAATTGAATGAAATAAATTAATTAAATTACAAAGAATAAATAAAATATGATGATGAAACACAAAGTATATAAAGTTCAGCCACATATACACAAGTTTACCAATCATTAGACCGAAAATTAACCAAGTTCCCTAGCCATGAAACCGAAACTAACATATGTGGAATGCCCACACGGGTTATCATTCCCCAAATAAAACCTCTTCTATGAAAATTAACCTAGTGAACGCTCATCTAGATTAAACAATTAAACATGGAAAGGTGATTAATCAATAACATATCTAACGCATAGGAGAAGAGTTAATTAAAGTGCGCGACCTAGCGAACGCTCGTCTATCCGCGATCCTTCTTATTTTGATTCCGACCCGTTTGATAAGCCTTTACTACTTGTGAATTAGAATTAAAACCCTAATTCTAGCACCAATTACATGCAATCATCTTAAGTTTTGAACCTTAAAACAAGAACACATAAAAGATTCAATAAAACCGAATCAAATAAACGGAATCACATAAGCTGCTAGAAGAACTAATTAATTAGGATCTAACAATCAAATAAACTCATCAATATAGGCTGAAAATTATATAAATCATGTCATGTTAACTAATAAAAAAGATAAACAAGCAACAAAGAGGAACTCAATAGAGAATTTAAAGAATAAAGTCGAATTACACCGTATGAATAGCATGAAGAACTCAAAGATCACAAACTCTTAAATCCTCACGCGAGTAACTCAAAAGCCGAGATTCCCAAGGTGATGATGATGGTGGTGATGATGGTTGATGGCTGGTGGTAATGGTGTAAACAGCTCCCCTCCTCCTTGAAGACTTGAAAACCCTAAATACTAGAGAATGGAAAATATGATGTGAGATGGAGAAGAGAAAGAGGAGGGTTTGTCCCTCCCCATTGGGGTGTGTATTGGTGAGAAGAATGAGGCTGCTATTTATAGGAGAATGGAGAGGAAGAAGAAGACAATGAAAGAAATAAAGAAAGAAAGGGAAGAGAAGTGGAATGTGAATGGGAGATAAAGAAATGGTAAGTGGTGGTCGAAATGTAGTCATATGGCAATTAACCAATTATTTAGGTAAAAGAAATCAAACACTAATGGTATGGAGAGAAAGAAACAAAGATAGTTAGGTGAGATGGGTGGAAATATGGGGGTGAGTGGAGCATTGAGAATAAAGGAAAAGGAAAGAAATAAAAAGCAGACAGCACTGAGCAGTGCGCACTTGGAGTGGAATTATGGATGTGTGGACGGTTGGATGATTTTGAAATTTTAATGCCGAATACGTAACATCCGCATTCAGCCTGTATCCAAATTACAGCTAGATCGGACGGTGAAATTGAGAGATATGGGCTTCGCAAGTTGACTGATCTGCACAGGCAGAATGTCCGAAAATCTGGGCTTGGGCCTTTCCTCATGCTTTGTGAACTTGGGCCTTCCTTCATGGATTTGGGCCTTCCATCTTGGGTTTGGGCCTCCTTCTTGGGTTTGGGTCTTCCATCTTGGGCCTCATGGCAGACCACCTCTTAATGGGCCTCGCAAAAGCCCATTAGACTTCGTTTCTGCACATGTTCACATTAATACATCATTTTGGACTCAAATATGGAAATTAAGCTAAAATAGCAAAGTTACAATTAAATCATAGCCAAATAGTAGGGAAAACACATTAAAAACGTCACACTTTGTGCTCCTATCACTTAGTTTCTATCTTTGAGTCCCTAAGTGATATATATTTGCGAGCATGTGCTAAAATGAAGTTTTTAAGAAACTTTCCTGTTTTGACTTTCCTAATTGTTTTAGGAAACCTTCCTAATCTGAATCTTTCCTATCTTAACCAGGAATCCTAATGAAGCCAGGAATCCTAATGGAAGTAGGAAACCTAGTTCAACCAGGAAAACTATTTTGTGCTCAGAATGGAAAATCGAGGCTCGGAAAATTACGAAGCTTAATGGGCTTTTTCGGGGCCCATTAAGAGGTGGGCTGCCACGAGGCCCAAGATGGAGGCCCAAATCTATGGAAGAAGGCCCAAATTCATGAAGTTCAAGACCATTGGACTTTTGTTGAAACCCTAGCCCATTTAGGGTTGTTGCCGCATGTTTCCAAGAGGAGAATGAACAGTTGATAGGTGCATAAATGTACAACTTTTTATATCAATTTCTCTACATTTTTGTTGTTAGTTTCTCATAAATTTATGTTATTTAATTAGTTTTTGTGTTTGTAGGTTTCCTATTGCAAATAAAGAGAAAAGAAGATAAGTTGAGGAAAATAAACAATGTGTTGGAAATTTACGAAGTCTAATGGGCTTTCTCGAGGCCCATTAAGAGGTGCACTGCCGTGAGCCCAAGATGAAGGCCCAAATCCATGAAGAAAGGCCCAATTCCAAGATGAAGTCGCAAGCCCAAGAAGGAAGGCCCAAGTCCACAAAGCATGAAGGAAAGGTCCAAGCCCATTTTCGGACAATCTGCCTGTGCAGATCTGTCAACTTTGGAAGCACATATCTCCCAGTTCCACCGTTGGATCCAGCTGTATTTTTGATACACGCTGCACGTGTGTGTTAGGTATTCTGGATTCCAATTTCAGAATCATCCAACCGTTCAACCGTCCATTATTGCGTTCTAAGTGGGCATAGCTCAGTGCTGCCTACTTTCCAATTCTTTCTTCTGCTTTTATTCTCAATACTCCACTCACCCCCACTTTGCCATCCATTTCACCACACTATGTTTGTTGGTTTCTCCCCACAATATTAGTGTTTGATTTCTTTTATTTAAATAAATGGTTAATTGCCATATGACTACATTTCCACCATTCCACTCACCATTTCTTTATCTCCCACTTAAATTCCACTTCTCTTCCTTTTATTTCTTTATTTCTTTCATTGTTTTCTTCTTCCTCTCCATTCTCCTATAAATAGCAGCCTCATTCTTCTCTTCAAAACACACCCAAATGGGGAGAGACAAACCCTCCTCTTTCTCTTCTCCCTCTCACATCATATTTTCCATTCTCTAGTATTTAGGGTTTTCAAGTCTTCAAGGAGGAGAGGAGCTGTTTACACCATTACCACCAGCCATCAACCATCATCACCACCATCATCATCACCTTGGGAATCTCGGCTTTGAGTTGCTTGCTTTCAAGGATTCAAGAGTTCGTGGTCTTCGAGTTCTTCCTACTTTCCATATGGTGTACTTCAACTTAATCTTTAATTACTCTTTTTGAGTTCCTCTTTGTTGCTTGTTTATCTTTTGTATTAGTTAACATGACATGATTTATATAATTTTCAGCCTATATTTATGAGTTTATTTAGTTATTGGATTCTAATTAATTAGTTCTTCTAGTAGCTTATGTGACTCCGTTTACTTGATTCTGTTTTATAGAAAACTTTTATGTGTTTATGTTATAGGGTTCGAAACTTATAATATTTGCATATAATTGGAGCTAGAGTTAGGGTTTACAATTCACCTAATAGTTTTGGAAACCTAATTCACGAGTAGTAAAGGCTTTGGACAAAGGTCGGTGTCAAATAAAAAGGATTGCGGACATATGGACTTTTCTATAATGGGTCGTGCACTTTGATTAGCAACTCTTCTTCTATGCGTTAAACATGGTTTGACTAGCTAGCTTGCTAGACTAAGATGACATATTTATTTGGTTAATCTAGGTGCTTTCACTTAGGTTAATTTTCGTAGAGAGGTTTTATTTGGGGAATGGTTAGCTTCTAACTTTCCACATATGTTAATTTCGGTTTCATGGCTAGGGAACTTGGTTAATTTTCGGTTCAGGGATTAATAAACTTGTGTATATGTGGCTGAACTTTATATTCTTTATGTTCCATCCCATCTTATTTAATTTATTCTTTGTAATTTAATTAATTTATTTCATTCAATTTAATCTCTTAAACCCCATTTTACTTTGTACATATGTATATATTTATACTTTATACTTGTTAATAATAATTCTTTATTTTATTTAATTCTTGTGACAATTTTTGTTAGGTACACCTTTTGATCTCCGTTGTGAACGATACCCTACTATGCACTATACTACTACCGATAGGGTTTTTTTTAAATTGATGCTCCTTTTGGGGCGTGTCAACAGTGCCGAAAATAAATCCTAAAAGGGAGAGATAATTGTTGACAGGTCCAAAAGGAGCGTCAATTTAAAAAAATCCTAATCGGTAGTAGTATAGTGCATAGTAGGGTATCGTTCACAACGGAGATCAAAGGGTGTACCTAACAAAAATTGTCACAAGAATTAAATAAAATAAAGAATTATTAACAAGTATAAAGTATAAATATATACATATGTACAAAGTAAAAGGGGGTTTAAGAGATAAATTGAATGAAATAAATTAATTAAATTACAAAGAATCAATTAAATAAGAGATGAAACACAAAGTATATAAAGTTCAGCCACAAGTATACAAGTTTACCAATTATTGGACCGAAAATTAACCAAGTTCCCTAGCCATGAAACCGAAATTAACATATGTGGAATGCTGGACCGCCAATTATCATTCCCCAAATAAAACATCTTTCATGAAAATTAACCTAAGCGACCGCACCTAGATTAATCAATCAAACATGCAAAGGTAGCTAATCAAAACATGTCCAACACATAAAAGAAGAGTTGTTAATTAAAGTGCACGACCTAGTGGGACCACCCATCTATCCGTGATCCTTTTTATTTGTTTCCGACCTCTTTCCAAAGCCTTTACTACTTGTGAATTAGAATTAAAACCTTAATTCTAGCACCAATTATATGCAATCATCTTAAGTTTGCAACCTTAAAACAAAAACATATAAAAGTTATCTACTAAAATAGAATCAAATAAACGGAGTCACATAAGCTACTAAAAGAACTAATTAATTAGGATCCAACAATTAAATAAACCCATAAACAAAGGCTGAAAATTATATAAATCATGTCATGTTAACTAATACAAAGGATAAACAAGCAACAAAGAGGCATAAATTTAAAGGCTAAGTCGAAATACACCGTATGAATAGCATGAAGATCTTGAAGCCACATCTTGAATCCTTGACCACAAGTAATCCAAGCTGCGAAGATGATGTGAACGTAAAATACGTTCACAAAGTGCCTTTAATTACTGGATTTTGCTATTCCGAAAGCTTAATTGTCTGTTTAATGTTTGTTTTCGTGATTTTAGGGAAAATACCAGGAAAATGTTAATCTGCACAGAATAGGTGCATTTTGGAGGTTTTCAGCGTAAATCGGAAAGTCAACCGTGACTTTCATTTGTGGAATAAAATAATGTACGAAGATTTCGGATTATTCCGAATCCCGACAATTTGTCGGCAAACCACCACATAAGGAGGCGCAACCACCACACGCGGTGGTGGAACACAATTCAAACCACCATTTATTTTCTCTAATATTTATTTATTTTATTTATTTAAATTCTTTTATTATTTCTTTTATTTTATTTTATTATTATTTCTTTATCTTGCTTTTGTTTTATTAATTTTCTTTTTTTTTTCTTTTCTTTGTTTTCTGTTCTTTCTCTTTGCAGGTACCACGTTTCTCTTCTCCACTTCTCCAGCTACAGTCCAATTTCTTCCCGGTTTTCCTCCACTGCCGGCAAGCACTACCACCACCTACTCATTTCCACATCACCCACGAAGCTTCACAGAGCATCTCCAGATCACTCCACTGAGCTCCATTCTTCTCCTCTGCGTTGGCTGCTTCCCCTTCCCTCTCGCTATTTAAGGATCGCATCTGCAAGCAATCTAATCACACAATCAGTCCTTCTCTCTACTCTATACCTCACGGCAGAAGCTCACTCAAGCTCCACCTGCAATCATCAAAGTTGCTTCTCTCTCGTTCATCCATGGCAGCCATCACCAATTCACCACGGCAAACTAATTCAAACATGAGCCCAAGCTCAAATTCCATCTCCTCTGCCTTAATTTTCCTGCAATTCACAATCATCAATCTAATTAGTTTGTTTTTCTTTGTTTTTGCAGGTTTCCAAGCAGCTCAAAGCTGCTCGTCGTCGCCGTTCTTCTGGTTTCGACGGTGCCCGGCCATTCAGCCCGGACCCGGTTCTTCTCCGAACCGCCGCACGACCTCACGATCTCCTCTCGCCGTCGATTAAAAGAGCCCGGCACGACGCCGTCGATTCCATCTCAATCCACGGCGACCCATCGATCGACCCATCACTCCCGGCCATCACCGAGGCCCGTGCCTCCCCTCTGCCGCCGTAATTCCAGCCGCTGCAATCTCTCTGTTGCCGCCTCCGTCGTTGCCCAAGGCCCGCGCTGCCGTGCTCCCTAGCTCCTGCACAGTCCTCTGCCGGCGCTGTTTTTCCTGAACCCAGCCACCGCTGCATCAATCCGGCAAATCACCATCTCGCCCAGCGCCTCTACTCAATCCCGCCGGCGTACCTTGTCGCTGCTGTTCGCCGCCGCAATCACGTGCCATCCTTGCCGGCGCAGCCCCCTTACTCTTGCTCTCTCTTGTCTGCAGAATTGAAGAGATGAAGATTTGGTCTGAAGCAAAAATGATAATCGTGAATGAGGCATTGTATTGCTGACATGGTTTTAGAAGAAAAGTCAAAGAAGACTAAACAAAAGGGCTGAATTAAAACGTTGAAAAGTCAACTTGGGCCTCCAAGTTCAATCAAAGCCCATTTGGCCCAATGCCAATTTGATCTCTGCACCCGCCACATCCAAATTACATTCCGATTTTATAGCTGAGTCTGCCACCTTCGCCTGCCAGACAGTGTCCATTTTCATGGACACAACAGTAACATTTTTCCCAAACTCGTTTATTTATTATAATTTATTTTTGTTTAATTAACTATTCGTGAATAATTTTGGGAATTGTTATTGTTTGTTTATTTTATATTTTGTGTAATAATTGTTGGATTGAAGTTGATTGATTCTTCTAGCAGCTTATGTGAATTTTGTTTGTTTGGTTTTATCTTTAATGTTGAAACTAAATAATGAGGATCACGGATAGTTGGGCGGTCCCGCTAGGTCGTGCACTTGAATTAGCAACTCTTCTTCTATGCGTTAGACATGTTTAGATTAATTACCTTTGCATGTTTAATTGTTTAGCCTGTCAGGGTGGTCTCGGGGTTAATTTTCATAGTGAGGTTTTATTTGGGAGATGTATGGTGGTCCAGCATCTTACATATGTTAATTTCGGATTCATGGCTAGGGAGTTGGTTAATCTTCAAAACAATATTTGTGTGTGTGTTTTCTTGTTTTCAAAAATAATAAAAAATCCAAAAATATTTCTTATTTATTGTTTTCAAAAATCTCAAAAACCCCCAAAAATACTTTTGTATATAATGTATATTTTTGTAAATAGAAACAATACTGTATAGTTTATTTAATTTTGTGTATATATATATTCTTTATTCTTTATACTTGTTAATAATAATTCTTTATTTAATTTAATTTTTCGTGACATTACAAAGTAAATATAACAATCTTCTGTGGGAAAAACCTTTATTTCCCATTATACTTTACAACGACAACTGTTAGGAATTTAGGTAATAATTAATGAACCTCGGTTTTAACCGCTAATCAGAAGACAAGGTGATGATGGTGATGGTGATGTTGAATAGGGGCTGGTGGTGATGGTGTAGACGCCTCCTCCTCCTCCTTGAAGTCTTGAAAACCCATAGTATTAGAGAATGGAAAATATGATGTGAGAAGAGAAAGAGGAGGGTTTGTCCCTCCCCATTGGGGTGTGATTGAAGAGAAGAATGAGGCTGCTATTTATAGGAGAATGGAGAGGAAGAAGAAGACAATGCAAGAAATAAAGAAAGAAAGGGAAGAGAAGTGGAATTTAAGTGGGAGATAAAGAAATGGAAAGTGGCATGGTGGAAATGCAATGGGTTGCAATTAACCATTTATTTAAGTAAAAGAAATTAAACACTAATGGTGTGGGCAGAAAGAAGAGGAAAGAATATAGGGGTGAGTGGAGCATTGAAAATAAAAGAAGAGGAAAGAAATAAAAAGCAGACAGTACTGAGCAGTGCGCACTTAGAGCGGCATAATGGACGTTCCACCGGTTGGATGATTCTCAAATTTTAATACAGAATATCTAACACACACATGCAGCTGGTATCAAAATTACAGCACGATCGGACGGTGTAATTGGGAGATATGGGCTTCGCAAGTTGACTAATCTGCACAGGCAGAATGTCCGAAAATCTGGGCTTGGGCCTTCCTTCATGGATTTGGGCCTTCCATCTTGGGTTTGGGCCTCCTTGTTGGGTTTGGGCCTCCTTCTTGGGTTTGGGCCTCCTTCTTGGGCCTCCTGGCAGACCACCTCTTAATGGGCCTCGCAAAAGCCCATTAGACTTCGTAAATTTCCAACACTTTGCTTATTTTCCTCAAGTTGTCTTCTTTTCTCTTTATTTGCAATAGGAAACCTACAAACACAAAAACTAAATAAATAACGGAAATTTATGAGAAACTAACAATAAAAATGTAGAGAAATTGATATAAAAAGTTGTACAATTATGCACCTGTCAATTGTCAAGATGTATTCAAGAAGGATTAGGAGAGTTTAATTCAGATTTTTATGGGATTTATTGAAGGAATTTTCGTCCATATTAAGAGACCATGCCTTGTGGACTACTCAATGGGATTAAAATCAGATTTTTAGGGAATGAATCTAGTCCTAATTTCGGCAAGAAGGAGAGAAGGATTTCTTGGTGACTACTCAAGTGAGTCTCAGCCATTCAAGGATTAAATTATTCAACGCTCAAGATTTCTTCTCAAGTTCCATGTTCTCCTATAAATAGAGAGGCTCCTCAACATAATTCTTCACCAATTCACAATCGAGAACACCATTCCATAAGCTTCACAAAGTCGACTACATCCATCCATAAGAGTTCTCGAGTTCCATTCTCTAAAACCTAGGATTTCTAAGTCTTCAAGGAGGAGGTTTAGGCGGCTGCACCATCATCACCTTCATCATCTAGGACGTCCATCATCATCTTCACCTTGCTGTTCACGGATCAGAAGTACTTGCTTCCAAGATTTCAAGGGTTCGTGGCTCAAGCTTCTCACTCCATATGGTGTATTTCGTCTATACCTTTAATTAATTCCTCCTTGTTGCTTTGTAATTCTTTGTTTTAGTTAACATAACGTTGAGTTCATAATTTCCAGAATTGTTTATGGGTTTGTTATACTTGTTTCGAAACATATTGGTTTTCTAAGTTGCTTTTATATGATTGCTTGTTTGATTCAAAGTTTACGGATATCTTTTATGTGTTTATGTTATAGGGTTCGAAACTTATAATGTTTGCATGTAAATGGAGCTAGAATTAGGATTTGAATTCACTTAATAAATTTCGAAACCTATTTCACAAGTAGTAAAGTCTTTGAACAAAAGTCAGAATCAAAGAAGAAGGATTGCAATTAGATGAACTTATTCATGCTAGGTTGTACACTTGAATTAACAACTCCTTTCGATGCTTTGAACATGGTTTGATTAGCTAACTTTTTAGACTAAGATGGCATGTTTAATTGATTGATCTAGGTGCTTTCACTTAGGTTAATATTCATAGGAAGGTTTAATTGGGAAATAATTAGCTTCTGATATTTCACAATGTTAATTTCGATCATATGACTTAGAGAATTAATAGTTTTCGAAATCAATGTATGATTCTTGTACCCTACGGTTTAGGGGATTATGTCCTTAATGTTTCACCACATTCTTTTATTTTATTTCGTAATTTATTTGTTTAATACTTAGTTTAATTCATACAATCTTCGAAACCCCCTTTACTTTGTATATATGTTTATAATTATTCTTTAATTTGTTAATAATACTTTGTGACATTCTTTGTTAGGTACACCCTCGATCTTCGTTGTGAACGATCCCTACTTACTTTATACTACCGATAGGGTTTTTAATTGACGCTGTGTTTATAGCATATCAATTCATCACAGATTAATAAAACGTTTCAAGCGGTCTCTGAGCAAGTTCTAGCTTCAAAACTCATGAATTGTGCATACATGAAGAACAAGTAAATGTATGAATGATGCATACATGTGAATATTCAATAGGCTCAAATTCTCACATTTTCTGGGTATGCATGACAATGTATGTTTAAATGTTGATAGGAGCACTGATTGGTTATCAAAATATAGTGATGAGTAATTTAGACTCGGGATTGTCGAACCACAGGGATTTGAAGGCCTAAAACCTAATTAGTAAAATCGTAACCTAATTTTCTGGCACTAAAATATATTTTTAGGATTTTTCTAGTTTTGAGACAATTAAGTAAACTAAGTTAAACAAATAAAATGACATAGTTAAACAATACAAATAAACAAAAATCACAAAATGAGTTTTTCATAAATTAATTAAATCACACAATTATTCAAATCAAACAAATATTATACAATCAAATATTCAAAATATAAATTAAGCAAATAGTTTCACACAACAAATATTTAAACAAATAAAAATAAATGAGTTTAAAAGAGAGAAATGCTCATTAAGATTCCGCGAAGGCTCGGGAACTCAGGACAGATTGGGCTTGGGCCTGCGGGTGTCCTTAGCAGATTGGACTAGGCTTGATTTTGGGCTTAGAGGCCCAATTGACAAAGTCAATGTTGTTGACCGTGACTTCCCTGTTTTAGTTGACTAGTCAACTCATGTTCTTTCTTCTTTCCCAGACCCTTGCGTGGTCCTTCTCTTCAGTTTTCAACCTCTTTTCTTTTTCTTCTACTTCAAAGCACAGAGAGAGAAAGAGCAGCCGGCTACGCAAGGCTAGAGGCAACGCCGGCGAGGCACGGCAGATACGCGGTGTGACTGCACTCGTGCGGCGGACTTGCTGATGGCGGCACTGGTGATTGAAGGGCTGGCAAGATCGATCGATGCCGAGAGCTGGGACGAGCGGCGCGGCAATGGGAAGTGCGGCGAACTTGGGAAATGACGGCGCGGGCAGAGAAACTCGGCCGGTGATTTGCAGTGGTGAGCGGCGTCGGCAAGCTAGTTGTGAGATCTGTGCTGGCAGAGCAGAGAAGCTACTGGGCTCGGCTGGGAACAGAGCTCGGCGGCGGTGGACAGAGGACGGAGCAGGTGAGAGAGCATGGTGGGCTGGGCTCACTGAATTGATGGTGCCGGCGGAGGAGGACGCCGGATTGAGCAGCTATGGTGATGGCGTGCACAGAGGAGGCACGGTTTGGCTGTGAATTGTGAACTGCTTGTGAATTTGAATTGTAATTACTTGTGGATTGATTTTCAGGTGATGGGAGCTATGAATTGATTGGTGTGGTTATGATGGCAGTGTGGTGATGTGTGAAATTCCAGCCGGTGGTGATGGAGATAGGTTTGGCAGTGGTTGAAGAGAAGATCGAGGAGATTGCTGGTGTGGAGAGAAGAGATATGGGTGTAGAGATTAGAACGGAAGAGAAAGAAGAAGAAAAGAAAAGAAAAGAAGAGAAGAAGAAGAAAGAAATCGAAGAAGAAGATGGGGAAGAAGATTAAACCCCCCGGCCTCGGCTTGTGAGAAATGATCATGGAGCTGGGTATTTGACGAGGAGGAAATGGTAGTGGAAGTGAGCTGGAGATTTTGAATTCAAATTGAAGTGATGAATTTGAATGATGAAGGTGGGAGGCCAGCTGCAAGGGAGTTTGAATTGAAGTATGAATTGAAGTATGATCATTGAGAGGGATGGATGGATGCACGGTTTGAATTATGGTGGAGGTATGGCCGGCAAGGAAAGAAGAACAAACCTGCAAAGTCAAACAAACAAGAAAAAGTCAACAAAAGAAAAGTAAACAAAAAAGAGATAAAAATAATTAATTAAATAAAATAATAACAATAATATTAATAAAAATAATTACTTAAACTAAATAAAGAAAAATAGAACTAAACAACAATTTATAAAGGGAAATAAATGGAGGTTTCAGAAATTATATTTTGCCACCGCGGGTGGTGGTTGTGCCGCCTTGTGTGGTGGTTCGCCGGCAAAATTGCCGGAATTTGGAACGGTTTCCAAAATCTTCGTACGGTGTCCGTAATCCACTTTCTGGTGATGACCGGTGTCATCGGAGAAAAGTCACGGTTGACTTTTAATATTTTCGGAATGCGCCGAAAATCCTCCAAATGCACCTTTTATGTGCAAATTAACATTTTTCACATATTTTCCCCGAAAACACGAAAACAAACATTAAACCGACAAATAAGCTTTCAGAATAGCATCCATCCAAGTATTTAGAGCACTTTATGAACGTATTTTACGTTCACATCACACCCCCACACTTGAACTTTTGCTAGTCCTCTAGCAAACACGGAACTAAAAACGAACAACACAAAAACGAAAGGGAAACACAAAACAGAAATTCTTTCCAACCATAACCCTCAACGAGTTCACATGAGTTATAAGCAGGAGAATAAAAACTATATACCAAGGCTCACGAATTTGCTAAGTATTTAACATGGACATCTCATTCGTGCTCGAGTGAAGTGCGTGAAAACCGAGTGTACAATTAATTTCAAGCAATCAAATAGGCACATATGAACAACATTAACCACTAAAACTCACAAAATTCACTAAATATTTCCGCTCGGTGTTTAGGGTTAAGTGTTTACTCTCATAACAATTGCACAAGTAGTGTTCCCATAAGCTTGCTCATCAACCAACTCTCTACAATTAATCCACAAATCATTAAATCATAAGGGCTTTCAATGGTGTAATGGGGCCAAAGGGTGAATGAATGGTGAATGAATGGTAAATGGTAAATGGAAGGGAAAGACTAGAAATGATAAATGTTCCACATGTTTGCAAGACAAATCAACGACTTTGAAACTCATACCTATGCTAAACCCGAAACAACTTTCCTATTTTCCTCCAACCTTTTATTGAAATTAAAACAATACAAGAAAATAACTATATTTTTGTGGCATTTTTTCTTTTTCTTTTCTTTTCCACTCTTTTTTTTTCTTTTCTTGAGGAATTTTATTCCTTCTTTTTTTTTTCTTTCTTTGAACAAATACAACAAAATAAAATGCACCCCCACACTTGCCTTTTGGTATACTACCATACAAATCAAAACCCGAAGCATAAGAATATAAGAAGTCACTATCATCGTCTTGCAAACACAATAAAACATGGGTGAGATGGTGTGGGTGAACAAAAGAAGCGGCTAATGAGTTATCAGTTCAAAAGGGGTTCCTAAAGTTCGTGTTTAGATGGATGATGAATATTTGGTCACGGTGCTCAACTAATGCCTTAATCATTTTCAATTCATCACAGATTAATAAAAAGTTTCGAGAGGTCAATGAGCAAGTTCTAGGTTCAAAAACTCATGAATTGTGCACACATGAAGAACGAGTAAATGTATGAATAATGCATACATGTGAATATTCAACAGGCTCAAATTCTCACAATTTCTGGGTATGCATGACACTGTATGTTCAAATGTGCTTCTCGGATTGCAATCAACTAATTAACACAGGTTATGTGAACATGAAATTTCGAGCAATCACAAGTTATGCAAATTAAATCCAAAGCAAATCACACAAAGCCTTGACATATAATAAACATTCTCCTAATCACAACAATTAAACTCAATTCATCATCGGGATTGGAAAGAACAGAACACGAATACAAATAAACACACAAAAACACACAAACAGAAGCAAATATTTTTGTATTTTTTTTTATTTTTTGATTTTTTTTTGATTTTTTTCAATTTACGTAACAATACGTGACCACAGGGACTTACTTAGTGCAATGGTAGGTTCAACGCTACCAAGGGAGTAAGTATGATTTAGTCGAGATACCGTTACAGTAGAAAACGAAAACAAGTAAAATATTTTTTTTTTGAATTTTTGAAATTTTTTCAAATTTTTTCTTTTCTTTTTAATAAACCTTCCCCCCACACTTGAATTAAACATTGTCCTCAATGTTAGACAGATATTTCACGAAAATGAATAATTCAAGCATGGTTATTGAATTTAAACACACAAACAGAAGTAAACACACAACATATATACAAATGAAAAACAAATAAGTTAAAGAAAAACTCCCCTTTGAAGACCGTTAAGCTCCTCCCGAAGCAAGTCACCAACAGTCACAAACAAGGCTAGCAGGGCCTTGCATCCAGCGTATGCTCCTTAGTTGACTGCGGTTCTGATCCTTTGAAGTGTGTCCTGGACAAGGGTAGTTGCCGACTCCACGGCAGACTTGGCTGATGTAGCCTTCACTGAGATCTGGAACACCATAGTCAGCAGTGTTCCGTCAAGAATAGCTCCGGATACGTTTGGCAGAATGGAAAAGCCAGAAGACATAAGCGGAAATGGCTCCGGTTGAACTCCACATAGCAAACACTGGAGAATGGAATGGTTGATCGGCGCGTATATCACAGACGACCCCGTTGCATCGGTGCAACACTCCTGAAGAATAAGGAAGTCGTTGTGACTATCAATGGCGAGCACCGAGATCTGGTTCCGCGGGTCAAGACCGATGGTGAAATTTGCTAGCACACGCACCGAGCTGTCCATCGACATACTATCCCATTGCGGTCTTGTCTGCACGTCTTTGAGGAACTCAAAGATCCTGGTGTGATGAGATAGATGAACGACGGAACAACCAGCAGTACGATTGACTCCAGGGGGCTTGCTCGGATCACCCCTTCTCTTGTTGGTCCTGACCTCCATTCGAGTGTCTCTTGTTCGATTCGAACAAGTCCAGTGGTGGTACGTGGAGTTGCTGATGTCGTTGAAGAAACAGATCGTCATCTGTTTTGCCATTTCCGCAAGTCCTCTTCTTCCTTCAAGAGAAATAATCGAGTCACCGGGTGAAGAGTGGATACCTGTGGCGCACATGTAGCGCTCGGCTTGTCGTTGGAGGGTTGAGATCCAACGCTTTGCACCAAAAGCGAACCCTGAATGAACAAAAGGTTCGAAACTGGCCTTCATCTCCTTTTCGCGTACATCCACGTGCTCCACCCAAGTGACCAAGGAAGATCCATTATGAAGATCACGTATCAGGCATCCGGAGGGGCGTTTTCGGCAAATCGATCTCACGGAAGGCTTTGGATTTGTGCGCAATTCATCCACGGAGACATCCACAACGACCCAACTTCCATCCAGTTGTTGGTGAGAGTACCGAACAAACTGGACTTCACGAGTTGAAACGAGGTGAGATGGCACCAGAAACTCGGCCGACATCACCTGCATATGCTCCTCGTAGCCTTCTTCGTTGCTGGAGGAAAGGATCTCCAACGTCTTGGCGTTTGTGATCATGCTACAGAAGACTGGCAACCATCGACCAACATCCATTAAGATCTGAACGATGGTGGTCGGATAAAGATGGATGGTTGCCGAGTGTCTCGACGATTCGGCTTTGAAGTACGGAGCAGGTTCAGCTCGTTGAAACACTCGCAAGTACTCGGCCCTATGAAGAGTCTCGGGATGAATAGACGTGTCGGGAGTCGGTGAAGTTATCCACAAAGGAAATCCGGCAGTGGCCATGAGCAGGAGCTCGTCTTTGGCCTTGCGGGCGATATCCGAGATCAAGTCGGTGTGGACTCCGACAAGATCATGAGCTGGTGCGGGAAGGGTGTCAGATGGCAAAGGTATGGATGGGCGCTCGACTAGGGTAGGCATGAGGCTCCGCACATCCCGTCTCAAGTGGTCCATGTCGATGGAATCATCGGACAACTCGAGAATAGGCTCTTGTTGTGGAGGAACAACTTCGAGCCTTCGCCTAGGCACATCTGAGTGCGGAACAGGACCTCCGCAATTGGGACAAATGCCGCTGTGGAGAGCATCGACGAGTCTTTGATTCTGCATTTGAAGCTCCTCGTTCTTGCTCACCAGCTGATCGTTTCGTCTCTCTAACTCGGCGATACGTTGCTCAGACGTCAGGATACCGAATTTCTTCCTATTTCTCGACCCCCAATAATAGACTTGGTCCTCCTCAAGTCCGATTTTCGGACCAAATCTTTCTCGTTGTGGCTTGGTGGGGTGAGAATACACCGCAAAGAAAGCCGCAAGTGCATCTCTCTGAGCTTTGGTGTACTTTGTCCTCGGAAGTCTCCTATAGACAGGAGCGGCTTCCGGCTCGACAGGTGGATCAGCAACCATGATTGGTGCTTGGGGTAGTGGTTGCGGTTGCGGTTGTGGTTGTGGTTGTGGCTCGGTCGGCATGCTAGCATCGACGCTATTGAGCATGCTCGGTGGAATTATTTCAGCCAGACCTTCAAAGATTGGGTTCTCTGAAGGACCTGCCTGAAACAAGTCGCTGAAAGAATTGACTCTTTTGGCCATTTGTGGTTTGGGAAGGGAGGAAAACTTTCTGGGAATTAGGGAGGTTTCTGGGAAAACTGAAGAACACGAAGAACACACGAGAGAGAAAACAAGAGAGAGAGTGAGAGAGACTAAGGGAAAACGCGTGAAATGACCTAAGGCACTAACGCAAACCGAAGGGAAAGGAAGGAATAGACGCACGCTCGCACACGTGCCACAGACAGAAGACCCGCAAATTGTGGATCGGGCGACGAAAGTCGTAAAGTCTACAGTAGACACGCACGCGGCTTATTAAACAATTCGGCCGACGCAAAAGTCGTGCGTCGGCCCAATCAGAATTTTTTCATTTTCATTTTTTATTTTTTTATTTTTATTTTTTAATACTTTACGAAAAGTCGTAAAGTGAACAAGTGAAAACGCGTGTGAAACACGCGCAAAGGTTGCCGACACTTTAAACGGGCTTGGGCCATCGAAATGGCTTGGGCCTTAAAGTGGGCCTGGGCCAAAGAAATCTCCGGCCCATTATTTGGTGGGCTTAACTAATGGGCCTAAAAACGAACAGGCCCGACACACTAAATGGGCATGAGGCCCAATAACAAACAAACAACAAACACAAAAGAAAAACAGTAACAAAAATTATAAACAGTAAAAATAAACACAAGTAATAATATTTAAAAAATATTTACAAAGCTAGAAAATATCACAAATTATCTATACAAAATGAATAAATAAATTTTCTTATGTCTAAGTAAATTTTATTTACAAGTAAAGTTAGTAAGTATAACAAAATATCTACAAGTATTATTCACAAAAAGTAATTTTTTTTTTTTTTTTTTTTTTTTTTTTTAAAGAACTGAAAAATAAACATGCAACCAATAAAATAGAAAAGGATAGAAATGCTCCCCCTTGAAGTGCATGCTTTCCGAAATAATCACCATCAATCACCAACAAACAAGGCTTCGAGGCCTTGCGATCCATAAGCTCACGACCTTTGGTGATGATCAACTATGAAGACTTCAAGCTAGAGCAAATGTGAGGTTGCCTCCTCATGAGCGCTTCTTTTTATAGACCTCAAAGCCGGTCTTCTCACACTCTTGGGTCAAGGTGGTACAAAGTACATTTGCCTACCACCAAAACAGCTGAAATATGGATGACATTCATGAGTCTTCATCCTGTTTCCTCCAATCCCCACAATCTCTCTAAGGCATTGGATCGCCTCGAGTTGTACCTCACTTGCATGGTGGGCTTCTCATCTTGAATGACTCGAACGGGGTAGGTAATAATCCTCGCCTATGTGGAGGAATATAAGGTATAGGCGGTATTCCTCGATCATGCTCATGAATGGTGGAAGTAGGCTTCACAACTTCTTGCCTTTGGGTAGATAGAGACTCATCAGGTTTGTGCACTTGTTCGAAGCTTGAAGTTTGTTGACACATGAAGTGAGGATCCATGTCCAATTCAGGAAGGACACAAGCTAATGATGCCTCGGCTTTGTGAACAGGTAGAGGGACACTAAACCGTCAAGCCCGACTCATATGTAGAAGCAGTAAAATCAATATCATCATGCACATATGAGTGTACAAACTCATCAAACATGTCATCATCATCGAATAAGAGAGCTCTGGTAGCTCTTGCTTCTCAACCACAATAGAAGGATGAACTTCAACTTTAGGCTTGGGAGGATTTAAAGGACCGAAAATCCTTTCACTCTTTGCTTGATTCCCCTTCACCAAATCAACTGAAAACACCTCCTTGATGACATTAAGTGGAAAGGTGGGCTGGAGTACTTGCAACTTGACTTTTTCCCCCAAAACTTTGAGCTTCACGGTGCCTTTCGAACATTAATCTTTGCACCGGCAATGGCCATAAAGGAACTACCAAGGATGATAGGCAATCCACTCTCTATCTTGGGGTCTTCATCCATATCCAAAATCACAAAATCTGCTGGAAGGATGAACTTGTCGACTCTAACCAACACATCTTCCACAATTCCCACCGGCATTCTCGAATGTCTCATCCGCAAGTTGCACCGAGATTGAAGTAGATTGCATGGTGCCAATGGCTAGCTTCCGGAACGTTGCTAGAGGCATGATATTGATGCACGTGCACATATCCATAAGAGCTCCATCAAAAGATTTGTCACCAATTGTACACCCAATAACAAAGCTCGTAGGATCATGAATGCCACGTGATTCCCTTCGTTGAATGATTGCACTTGCCTCCTCCTTCGAGCACAATTTTCTCCTCACCAAGGAATTTCTTCTTGTGCATGCATATATTCTTGACAAATTCTGCATATGCTGGTACTCGACGATGAGATCTAGCGAGAGGAAGATTCACGTCCGCTTTCTTGAAAATATTGAACACTTCGGTCATTAACCCCTTCTTCTTCTTTCTCTTCTTTGCAGCAGCCTTTTGTCTTGGCTTCGAGTGTAGTATGCCTTCCGGAAGGTACATAATCTTCCCCTCCGGCTTCCTTATCCACCACTTTGTTACTCCTTGGTAACACAAAATCATCCAATCCATTTCCGGGAGTACATTTTGATCCTCCCGGTTCCCATCCTCCTTTATGGTAACATTATGATGCACAACAATATTATCAACATGGTTGAGAGGTACATTTTCTTCCCTCTCAACCCCATATGAATGCACATCAAAATCACCATTATGCACAAGTAAGGGATTTGGATCAAAGAACTCACATGGTTGCAGATTTGTCGGTTCTTGATCGTGCTCAAATAAACGGTTGGCCACAAAATGCTCTATCAATTGATCGATCTTTGCACTTCTTTCTTGAGTTTCACGCCACCGTTCATCATCATCCGCTAAAGAGTCTTGCAATTGAGCCGCCATTTCTTCAAGACACGAGAGTAAAGGATGTGATGGCTCAATGCATTGGTTTTCAATGGACCACGGATGTTCGAAACTTCTAGACTCATCCCACGTATAATTCCACTGTTCCATTGTTCAGGATGATCGGAATTGCACCTATAAAATTCAAGAAAAAATGTAAACAGAAACTAAAATAACAAATTAACTAGAAAATTTACGAAATACTAAAAACTTGGTTACAAAAACTAATAGATTAAAGTTAAACCTAAATCCCCGGCAACGGCGCCATTTGATTGGTTATCAAAATATAGTGATGAGTAATTTAGACTCGGGATTGTCGAACCACAGGGATTTGAAGGCCTAAAACCTAATTAGTAAAATCGTAACCTAATTTTCTGGCACTAAAATATATTTTTAGGATTTTTCTAGTTTTGAGACAATTAAGTAAACTAAGTTAAACAAATAAAATGACATAGTTAAACAATACAAATAAACAAAAATCACAAAATGAGTTTTTCATAAATTAATTAAATCACACAATTATTCAAATCAAACAAATATTATACAATCAAATATTCAAAATATAAATTAAGCAAATAGTTTCACACAACAAATATTTAAACAAATAAAAATAAATGAGTTTAAAAGAGAGAAATGCTCATTAAGATTCCGCGAAGGCTCGGGAACTCAGGACAGATTGGGCTTGGGCCTGCGGGTGTCCTTAGCAGATTGGACTAGGCTTGATTTTGGGCTTAGAGGCCCAATTGACAAAGTCAATGTTGTTGACCGTGACTTCCCTGTTTTAGTTGACTAGTCAACTCATGTCTTCTTTCCCAGACCCTTGCGTGGTCCTTCTCTTCAGTTTTCAACCTCTTTTCTTTTTCTTCTACTTCAAAGCACAGAGAGAGAAAGAGCAGCCGGCTACGCAAGGCTAGAGGCAACGCCGGCGAGGCACGGCAGATACGCGGTGTGACTGCACTCGTGCGGCGGACTTGCTGATGGCGGCACTGGTGATTGAAGGGCTGGCAAGATCGATCGATGCCGAGAGCCGGGACGAGCGGCGCGGCAATGGGAAGTGCGGCGAACTTGGGAAATGACGGCGCGGGCGAGAAACTCGGCCGGTGATTTGCGGTGGTGAGCGGCGTCGGCAAGCTAGTTGTGAGATCGCGTGCCGGCAGAGCAGAGAAGCTCGGGCTCGGGCGGGAACGAGCTCGGCGGCGGTGGACAGAGGACGGAGCGAGGTGAGAGAGCATGGTGGGCTGGGCTCACCGAATTGATGGTGCCGGCGGAGGAGGACGCCGGATTGAGCAGCTATGGTGATGGCGTGCACGAGAGGAGGCACGGTTTGGCTGTGAATTGTGAACTGCTTGTGAATTTGAATTGTAATTACTTGTGGATTGATTTTCAGGTGATGGGAGCTATGAATTGATTGGTGTGGTTATGATGGCAGTGTGGTGATGTGTGAAATTCCAGCCGGTGGTGATGGAGATAGGTTTGGCAGTGGTTGAAGAGAAGATCGAGGAGATTGCTGGTGTGGAGAGAAGAGATATGGGTGTAGAGATTAGAACGGAAGAGAAAGAAGAAGAAAAGAAAAGAAAAGAAGAGAAGAAGAAGAAAGAAATCGAAGAAGAAGATGGGGAAGAAGATTAAACCCCCCGGCCTCGGCTTGTGAGAAATGATCATGGAGCTGGGTATTTGACGAGGAGGAAATGGTAGTGGAAGTGAGCTGGAGATTTTGAATTCAAATTGAAGTGATGAATTTGAATGATGAAGGTGGGAGGCCAGCTGCAAGGGAGTTTGAATTGAAGTATGAATTGAAGTATGATCATTGAGAGGGATGGATGGATGCACGGTTTGAATTATGGTGGAGGTATGGCCGGCAAGGAAAGAAGAACAAACCTGCAAAGTCAAACAAACAAGAAAAAGTCAACAAAAGAAAAGTAAACAAAAAAGAGATAAAAATAATTAATTAAATAAAATAATAACAATAATATTAATAAAAATAATTACTTAAACTAAATAAAGAAAAATAGAACTAAACAACAATTTATAAAGGGAAATAAATGGAGGTTTCAGAAATTATATTTTGCCACCGCGGGTGGTGGTTGTGCCGCCTTGTGTGGTGGTTCGCCGGCAAAATTGCCGGAATTTGGAACGGTTTCCAAAATCTTCGTACAGTGTCTGTAATCCACTTTCTGGTGATGACCGGTGTCATCAGAGAAAAGTCACGGTTGACTTTTAATATTTTCGGAATGCGCTGAAAATCCTCCAAATGCACCTTTTATGTGCAAATTAACATTTTTCACATATTTTCCCTGAAAACACGAAAACAAACATTAAACCGACAAATAAGCTTTCAGAATAGCATCCATCCAAGTATTTAGAGCACTTTATGAACGTATTTTACGTTCACATCAAGCACAAAGTGTGACGTTTTTAATGTGTTTTCCCTACTATTTGGCTATGATTTAATTGTAACTTTGCTATTTTAGCTTAGTTTCCATATTTGAGTCCTAAATGATGTATTAATGTGAACTTGTGCAGAAACGAAGTCCAATGGGCTTTTTGCGAGGCCCATTAAGAGGTGGTCTGCCATGAGGCCCAAGATGAAGGCCCAAGCCCAAGATGGAAGGCCCAAATCAATGAAGGAAGGCTCAGGTTCACAAAGCATGAGGAATGGCCCAAGCCCAGATTTTCCTACAATCTGCCTGTGCAGATAGGTCAACTTGCGAGGCCCATATCTCTCAATTTCACCGTCAGATCTAGCTGTAATTTTGATACACGCTGCACATGGATGTCAGTTATTCCCAAATGAAATTTCAGAAGCATCCAACCGTTGCAACGTGCAGGATTCCGTTCTAAGTGCGCACTGCTCAGTGCTGTCCGTTTTTATTTCTTTCCTCTTCTTTTATTTTCAATGCTCCACTCACCCCTATATTCTTTCCTCTTCTTTCTGCCCACACCATTAGTGTTTAATTTCTTTTTGGTAAATAAATGGTTAATTGCCATATGATTCCATTTCCACCACCACTTACCATTTCTTTATCTCCCATTCACATTCCACTTCTTTTCCCTTTCTTTGTTTATTTCTTCCATTGTCTTCTTCTTCCTCTCCATTTTCCTATAAATAGGAGCCTATTTCTCTTCACCAATACAAAAATTCACACCCCAATGGGGAGGGACAAACCCTCCTCTTTCTCTTCTCCATCATATTTTCCATTCTCTAGTATTTAGGGTTCTCAAGGCTTCAAGGAGGAGGAAAGGCGGCTGCACCATCACCATCATCACCATCAATTTCGTCCATCATCATCACCACCTTGCTGCACACGGTTTGGATTACTTGCTTTCAAGGATTCAAGGTTTCGTGGTCTTCAAGTCTTCATGCTATTCCATATGGTGTAATCTGACTTTTCCTTTAATTATTCTTATGAATTCCTCTTTGTTGCTTGATTATTCTTTGTATTAGTTAACATGACATGATTTATATAATTTCCAGCCTATTTATATGAGTTTATTTAGTTATTGGATCCTAATTAATTAGTTCTTCTAGTAGCTTATATGACTCTGTTTACTTGATTCTGAATTATAGAAAACTTTTATGTGTTTATGTTATAGGGATCGATACTTATAATATTTGCATATAATTGGAGCTAGAGTTAGGGATTACAATTCACCTAATAGTTTTGGAAACCTAATTCACGAGTAGTAAAGGCTTTGGACAAAGGTCGGTGTCAAATAAAAAGGATTGCGGACATATGGACTTTTCTATAATGGGTCGTGTACTTTAATTAACAACTCTTTTCTATGCGTTAAATATGGTTTGATTAGCTAGCTTTCTAGACTAAGATGGCATGTTTAATTGGTTAATCTAGGTGCTTTCACTTAGGTTAATTTTCGTAGAGAGGTTTTATTTGGGGAATGGTTAGCTTCTAACTTTCCACATATGTTAATTTCGGTTTCATGGCTAGGGAACTTGGTTAATTTTCGGTCCAATGATTAATAAACTTGTGTATATGTGGCTGAACTTTATATACTTTGTGTTTCATCCCATCTCATTTAATTTATTCTTTGTAGTTTAATTAATTTATTTCATTCAATTTATCTCTTAAACCCCCTTACTTTGTACATATGTATATATTTATACTTTATACATGTTAATAATAATTCTTTATTTTATTTAATTCTTTGTGACAATTTTTGTTAGGTACACCCTTTGATCTCCGTTGTGAACGATACCCTACTATGCACTATACTACTACCGATAGAGTTTTTTTAAATTGACGCTCATTTTGGGCGTGTCAAATGTGCTTCTCGGATTGCAATCAATTAATCGAAACAGGTTATATCATAAGTTCTGCATATTAAATCCAAAGCAAACTACACAAAACCTTGACATATAATAAACATTCTCCTAATCACAACAATTTAAACTCAATTCATCATCGGAATTGGAAAGAACAAAGCACAAAAACACACAAACATAAGCAAATATTTTTGTATTTTTTTGATTTTTTGATTTTTTTGATTTTTTCAATTTACGTAACAATACGTGACCACAATGGCTTACTTAGTGCAATGGTAGGTTCAACGCTACCAAGGGAGTAAGTATGATTTAGTCGAGATACCGTTACAGTAGAAAACAAAAACAAGTAAATTATTTTTTTGAATTTTTGAATTTTTCAAATTTTTTTCTTTTCTTTTTAAATAAACCTTCCCCCCACACTTGAATTAAACATTGTCCTCAATGTTAGACAGATATTTCACGAAAATAAAAAATTCAAGCATGGTTATTGAATTTAAACACACAAACAAAAATAAACCGAAGTAAACACATAACAGTTAAATAAATGAAAAGGGAAACAGAAAGACTCCCCTTTGAAGATCGTGAAGTTCCTCCCGAAGTAAGTCACCAACAGTCACAAACAAGGCTAGCAGGGCCTTGCATCCACCGTTTGCTCCTTAGTTGACTGCGGTTCTGATTCTTTGAAGTGTGTCCTGGACAAGGGTTGTTGCCGACTCCACGGCAGACTTGGCTGATGTAGCCTTCACTGAGATCTGGAACACTATAGTCAGCAGTGTTCCGTCAAGTATAGCTCCGGATACGTTAGGCAGAATGGAGAAGCCTGAAGACATAAGCGGAAATGGCTCCGGTTGAACTCCAGATAGCAAACACTGGAAAATGGAATGGTTAATCGGCGCATAAATCACAGACGACCCCGTTGCATCGGTGCAACACTCCTGAAGAATAAGGAAGTCGTTGTGACTATCTATGGCGAGCACCGAAATCTGATTGCGCGGGTCAAGACCGATGGCAAAATTTGCTAGCACACGCACCGAGCTGTCCATCGACATACTATCCCACATTGGTCTAGTCTGAACGTCTTTGAGGAACTCAAAGATCCTGGTGTGATGGGAAAGATGCACGACAGAACAACCAGCAGTACGATTGACTCCAGGGGGCTTGCTCGGATCACCCCTTCGCTTGTTGGTCCTGACCTCCATTCGAGTGTCTCTTGTTCGGTTCGAACAAGTCCAGTGATGATACGTGGAGTAGCTGATGTCGTTGAAGAAACAGATCGCCATCTGGTTTGCCATTTCCGCTAGGCCTCTTTTTCCTTCGGGCGAAATGATAGAGTCACCGGGTGAAGTGTGGATCCCTGTGACGCACATGTAGCGCTCGGCTTGTCGTTGGAGGGTTGAGATCCAACGCTTTGCACCAAAAGCGAACCCTAAATGAACAAATGGTTCGAAACTGGCCTTCATCTCCTTTTCGCGTACATCCACGTGCTCCACCCAAGTAACTAAGGAAGATCCATTCTGCAAGTCTCGAATCAGGCATCCGGAGGGGCGTTTTCAGCATATAGATCTCACGAAAGGCTTCGGATTTGAGCGCAGTTCATCCACGGAGACATCCACAACGATCCAACTTCCATCCAGTTGTAGGTGGGAGTACCTAACAAACTGGACTTCACGAGTCGAAACGATGTTAGATGACACCAGAAACTCGGCCGACATCACTTGCTTCTGCTCCTCGTAGCCTACTGCGTTGTCGGAGGGTAGGATCTCCAACATTTGAGCGTTTGTGATCATGCTACAGAAGACGGGCAACCATCGACCAACATCCATTAAGATCTCAACGATGGTGGTCGGATGAAGATGGATGGTTGCCGAGTGTCTCGAGGATTCCGATTTGAAGTACGGTGCAGGTTCAGCTCGTTGAAACACCCGCAAGTACTCGGCGCGGTTAAGAATTTCGGGATGAATGGAAGTATCGGGAGTCGGTGAAGTTATCCACAAAGGAAATCCAGCAGTGGCCATGAGCAGGAGCTCGTCTTTGGCCTTACGGGGGATATCCGAGATCAAGTCGGTGTGGACTCCGACAAGATCATGAGCAGGTCCGGGAAGGGTGTCAGATGGCAAAGGTATGGATGGGCGCTCGACAAGTGTAGGCATGAGGCTCCGCACATCCCGTCTTAAGTGGTCCATATCGATCGAATCATCGGACAACTCAAGAAGAGGCTCTTGTTGTGGAGGAACAACTTCGAGCCTTCGCCTAGGCACATCTGAGTGCGGAACAGGACCTCCGCAATTGGGACAGATGCCGTTGTGGAGAGCATCGACGAGTCGTTGATTCTGCAGTTGAAGCTCCTCGTTCTTGCTCACCAGGTCATCGTTTCTTTTCTCTAGCTCGGCGATACGCTGCTCAGACGTCTGGATACCGAACTTCTTCCTATTTCTCGACCCCCAATAATAGACTTGGTCCTCCTCTAGTCCGAATTTCGGACCAAATCTTTCTCTTTGTGGCTTGGTGGGGTGAGAATACACCGCAAAGAAAGCCGCCAGTGCATCTCTCTGAGCTTTGGTGTACTTTGTCCTCGGAAGTCTCCTATAAACAGGAGCGGCTTCCGGCTCGGTAGGTGGATCAGCAACCATGATTGGTGCTTGGGGTAGTGCTTGTGGTTGTGGCTCGGTCGGCATGCAAGCATCGGCGCTATTGAGCATGCTCGGTGGAATTATTTCAGCTAAGCCTTCAAAGATCGGGTTCTCTGAAGGACCTGCCTGAAATAAATCGCTGAAAGAATTCACTCTTTTGGCCATTTCTAGGTTGGGGATGGAGGAAAGCTTCTGGGATTTGGGAGGTTTTCTGGGAAAACTCAAGAACACGAAGAACACAAAGAACACGAGAGAGAAAACGAGAGAGAGAGTGAGAGAGAGTCTAAGGGAAATGCGTGAAATGACCTAAGGAAACTAACGCAAACGAAGGGAAGGGGAAAGACTCGCACACGCTCGCACACGTGCCACGGACGAAGACCCGCAAATTGTGGATCGGGCAACGAAAGTCGTAAAGTCTACGTAGACACGCACGCGGTTTATTAAACAATTCGGCCGACGCAAAAGTCGTGCGTCGGCCCAAAATTATTTTTTTTTTTATTTTCGATTTTTTATTTTTTTAATACTTTACGAAAAGTCGTAAAGTGAACAGTGAAAATGCGTAGCACACGCGCTTGCCGACACTTTAAACGGGCTTGGGCCATCGAAATGGTCTGGGCCTTAAAGTGGGCCTGGGCCAAAGAAATCTCCGGCCCATTATTGGTGGGCTTAACTAATGGGCCTAAAAACGAACAGGCCCGACACACCAATGGGCCAAATTTTTTATTTTTTATTTTTTTCTTTTCGAAACCTAAAACCCTAACCAATCACACAAACGGGCCTAAGGCCCAATAACAAACTAACTAACTAACAAGCCCAAAAATAAAACAAACAGTAATTATAAATAGTAAAAAGAAAACACTCTATTTTTTTTATTTACAATTAAATTTTTTTTATTTTTTTTTATTTTTTATTTTTATTTTTTTTTATTTTTAAAATAAATAACGAGAGCGAAAAGAAAACTTACCTTTTTACTCCCGAGGAAACCGAAAATCACCAACAAGACATCAACCTCAAGGTTTTTCAACCTTGACTTCCTAAACGTATGCTCCGATGTATGTGGTAGAATTTCCGATAAACCCGGATTATTTCCTATTCAAAATAAAAAGGTTAGTAATAAATTTACAAAATAAAAACAAAATATTTACAAAGTTAAAAATATGTCACAAATTATCTATACAAAATGAATGAATAAATTTTCCTATGTCTACGTATATTTTATTTACACAATACACTTAAGTGTACAAAAATATTTTCCTTTGCCTGAATATAGTTGAAAAAAAAATGAAAGTTGATTCCAAGCGGTAACTCAAGGTGGACTTACGGCCTAGGTGCAATCCCTTGACTTAAATGACTTTCCGTGTTTTCAGAAGGCGAATGGCCAGATCATATGAGAGATAAGCGAGGGGCAGGATTCATTTGGTGGACTACGGAGACTTACACCCCTATCGACTTACGTCAGTCTATAGTCCTCTGAATCCAAAACCTGTCACCCAGGGTCTCGACCTAGACACCATCCATGTGCCACTTACTCAGTTGAGAAAGCACTTAAGTGTTCGACAATTCTCCAAGTGTTAATAAAGGCCGCCCTCAACCTCAAATAACCTTACGGTAAAAATGAAGGGTTTAGGCCAATATTAATAAAAGGACCTTACCTATTTCCATTCAAGTTACAACTTACAACAACAAAAAATAATCAACTATATAAAAGACACCTAAATAAATTACTAAGTGTAATAAAATATCAACAAGTATAAATAAATATTATTCACAAATATTCACAAAATAATAGTTAGGAATTTTCAATCCCCGTCGACGGCGCCAAAAATTGATACGCCCAAAAGGAGCATCAATTTAAAAAAAACCCTATCGGTAGTAGTATAGTGCATTGTAGGGTATCGTTCACAACAGAGATCAAAGGGTGTACCTAACAAAAAATGTCACAAAGAATTAAATAAAATAAAGAATTATTATTAACAAGTATAAAGAATATATACATATGTACAAAGTAAAAGGGGGTTTAAGAGATAAATTGAATGAAATAAATTAATTAAATTACAAAGAATAAATTAAATAAGATGGGATGGAACATAAAGAATATAAAGTTCAGCCACAAGTATACAAGTTTACCAATTATTGGACCGAAAATTAACCAAGTTCCCTAGCCATGAAACCGAAATTAACATATGTGGAATGTTGGACCGCCAATTATCATTCCCCAAATAAAACATCTTTCATGAAAATTAACCTAAGCGACCGCACCTTGATGTGAACGTAAAATACGTTCATAAAGTGCTCTAAATACTTGGATGGATGCTATTCTGAAAGCTTATTTGTCGGTTTAATGTTTGTTTTCGTGTTTTCAGGGAAAATATGTGAAAAATGCTTATTTACACATAAAAGGTGAATTTTGGAGATTTACAGCGCAATATCGGAAAGTCAACCGTGACTTTTCGATTATCTGATGACACCGGTCATTATTTGGAAGTGGAATATAACATTGTACGAAGATTTCGAAAGACGTTTCGAATCCCGGCAATTTTACCGGCGAACCACCACACTTGGCGGCGCAACCACCACACGCGGTGGTGAAACACAAATTAAATCTCCACTTTATTTTCCCATGTTTATGTTTTAATTTTATTCTTATTCTTTTTATATTTGTTTTTCTATTTTAGTTTTTATTTCTTTTATTATTTTATTTTCTTTCCTTTTTGTTATTTTATTTGTTTTCTTTTGTTTGTGTCTTTGCAGCAGCCATGTTACACGTTGGAATTCAGTTTGCATTCCAGTTCACTATATCACTGCCGGCAAGGCATAGCCAGTTCATCATCCCACCAGCATCTCCCCTCCACTCCAATTTGAATTCAAATTGGATCTTTCCAGCTCACCCACAGATCACATCTTCAATTCACCTCTTCAAATAGCCAGCTCCCTATTCATTTTTTCCATGGCCGGGAGGCCGGGGCTCCTCCCCGCGCCTCCATCTTCTCCCCTTCCATTCTTTCTCTGATTTCTCTGTCTGCAGTCAACCTCCCTCCTCTGTTCTTCTAATCCATAGCTATCTCAGCCCTATCTTCTTTCCCCCTTCTTCTTCTCTATTCCTCACGGCCACCACATCTCTCTCCTCTTCCTCACTTCAATCCAGAGCTATCTAAGCCCCATTTCTTTCCTCTGTTTCT
This sequence comes from Rubus idaeus, assembly GCA_030142095.1. Classification (NCBI taxonomy): domain Eukaryota; kingdom Viridiplantae; phylum Streptophyta; class Magnoliopsida; order Rosales; family Rosaceae; genus Rubus; species Rubus idaeus. The sequence goes on from CM057965.1 coordinate 22,219,711, forward strand.
TCTTTATTTCCTGCAACTCAGCAACATCAATCACCACAAAATCACATAACCATCACCACAAGCTCTCAACCAGACCCACCAATCATCTCTCTGCACCCACACCATCATCGCAGTCCATCACCATAAATCACAACCTGCAATCACAAAATCACAAAGCCCATGGTTTAGAATTTAATCAATCACCATCTTTCCAATCTCTCGTTCTTTTGCGGGTTAGAAGTTCACCATATCAGCGCCGACATCGACCCGGCCTCACTACTTCGCCGCCGCCGCTCTCGGCGTCTCTCGTGCTCCTCCGTTGCTGTTCACGCCGAGCCCGACCAATCGCCACCAAGCCCGGCCATCACCGTCATCGCTCCAGACCAGCCATGCCTTGCCTCGCCGTTGCCGCTCCGCTGTTGCGCAACCAGCCCACATCAACAAGCACCGTCACCGCAAGCCTCGCCCGCGCCGCAATCCCGAGCCCGTGCTCGCCGCTGCAAAAAGCCCGGACCACGTAACCCGATTCCGGCGTCGTCTTCACAGCCCCCTGCTGTTCTCACCCAAGCTGTGCAGCTCCGATGGCACCGTCATCGCACCCAGCCCGCAATCATCCATGTCGGTGCTCCCTATTCTCTCTGTCGCTGATAGGAGCACAAAGTGTGACATTTTTAATGTGTTTTCCCTACTATTTGGCTATGATTTAATTGTAACTTTGCTATTTTAGCTTAGTTTCCATATTTGAGTCCAAAATGATGTATTAATGTGAACATGTGCAGAAACGAAGTCTAATGGGCTTTTGCGAGGCCCATTAAGAGGTGGTCTGCCATGAGACCCATTAAGAAGGGGGCCCAAACCCAAGATGGCAGGCCCAAATCCATGAAGGAAGGCCCAGGTTCACAAAGCATGAGGAAAGGCCCAAGCCCAGATTTTCGGACATTCTGCCTGTGCAGATCAGTCAACTTGCGAAGCCCATATCTCTCAATTGAACCATCAGATCTAGCTGTAATTTTGATACACGCTGCACATGGATGTCAGTTATTCCGAAATAAAATTTCAGACGCATCCAACCGTTGAAACGTGCAGGATTCCGTTCTAAGTGCGCACTGCTCAGTGCTGTCTGCTTTTTATCTCTTTCCTTTTCCTTTATTCTCAATGCTCCACTTGATAGGAGCACAAAGTGTGACGTTTTTAATGTGTTTTCTCTACTATTTGGCTATGATTTAATTGTAACTTTGCTATTTTAGCTTAGTTTCCATATTTGAGTCCAAAATGATGTATTAATGTGAACATGTGCAGAAACGAAGTCTAATGGGCTTTTGCGAGGCCCATTAAGAGGTAGTCTGCCATGAGACCCATTAAGAAGGGGGCCCAAACCCAAGATGGCAGGCCCAAATCCATGAAGGAAGGCCCAGGTTCACAAAGCATGAGGAAAGGCCCAAGCCCAGATTTTCGGACATTCTGCCTGTGCAGATCAGTCAACTTGCGAAGCCCATATCTCTCAATTGCACCGTCAGATCTAGCTGTAATTTTGATACACGCTGCACATGGATGTCAGTTATTTCCAAATAAAATTTCAGAAGCATCCAACCGTTGAAACGTGCAGGATTCCGTTCTAAGTGCGCACTGCTCAGTGCTGTCTGCTTTTTATCTCTTTCCTTTTCCTTTATTCTCAATGCTCCACTTGATAGGAGCACAAAGTGTGACGTTTTTAATGTGTTTTCCCTACTATTTGGCTATGATTTAATTGTAACTTTGCTATTTTAGCTTAGTTTCCATATTTGAGTCCAAAATGATGTATTAATGTGAACATGTGCAGAAACGAAGTCTAATGGGCTTTTGCGAGGCCCATTAAGAGGTGGTCTGCCATGAGACCCATTAAGAAGGGGGCCCAAACCCAAGATGGCAGGCCCAAATCCATGAAGGAAGGCCCAGGTTCACAAAGCATGAGGAAAGGCCCAAGCCCGGATTTTCGGACATTCTCGCCCGTGCAGATCGCTCAACTTGCGAAGCCCATATCTCTCAATTGCACCGTCGGATCTAGCTGTAATTTTGATACACGCTGCACATGGATGTCAGTTATTCCCATTAAGAGGTGGTCTGCCATGAGGCCCAAGAAGGAGGCCCAAACCCGAGAAGGAGGCCCAAGCCCAAGATGGAAGGCCCAAATCAATGAAGGAAGGCCCAGGTTCACAAAGCCCAGATTTTCGGACAATCTGCCTGTGCAGATAGGTCAACTTGCGAGGCCTATATCTCTCAATTGCACCGTCAGATCTAGCTGTAATTTTGATACACTCTGCACATGGATGTCAGTTATTCCCAAATAAAATTTCAGAAGCCTCCAACCGTTGAAACGTGCAGGATTCCGTTCTAAGTGCGCACTGCTCAGTGCTGTCCGTTTTTTATTTCTTTCCTCTTCTTTTATTTTCAATGCTCCACTCACCCCTATATTCTTTCCTCTTCTTTCTGCCCACACCATTAGTGTTTAATTTCTTTTTGGTAAATAAATGGTTAATTGCCATATGATTCCATTTCCACCACCACTTACCATTTCTTTATCTCCCATTCACATTCCACTTCTTTTCCCTTTCTTTGTTTATTTCTTCCATTGTCTTCTTCTTCCTCTCCATTTTCCTATAAATAGGAGCCTATTTCTCTTCACCAATTCACAGATTTACACCCCAATGGGGAGGGACAAACCCTCCTCTTTCTCTTCTCCCTCTCACATCATATTTTCCATTCTCTAGTATTTAGGATTTTCAAGTCTTCAAGGAGGAGAAGAAGGAGATGTCACCATCACCACCAGCCATCAACCACACGTGTTCATCACCATCATCACCTTGGGAATCTCGGCTTTGGATTGCTTGCTTTCAAGGATTCAAAGATCCGTGGTCTTCAAGTTCTTCCTACTTTCCATATGGTGTACTTCAACTTAATCTTTAATTACTCTTTTTGAGTTCCTCTTTGTTGCTTGTTTATCTTTTGTATTAGTTAACATGACATGATTTATATAATTTCCAGCCTATATTTATGAGTTTATTTAGTTATTGGATCCTAATTAATTAGTTCTTCTAGTAGCTTATGTGACTACGTTTACTTGATTCTGTTTTATAGAAAACTTTTATGTGCTTATGTTATAGGGATCGATACTTATAATATTTGCATATAATTGGAGCTAGAGTTAGGGATTACAATTCACCTAATAGTTTTGGAAACCTAATTCACAAGTAGTAAAGGCTTTGGACAAAGGTCGGTGTCAAATAAAAAGGATTGCGGACATATGGACTTTTCTATAATGGGTCGTTCACTTTAATTAACAACTCTTTTCTATGCGTTAAACATGGTTTGACTAGCTAGCTTTCTAGACTAAGATGGCGTGTTTAATTGGTTAATCTAGGTGCTTTCACTTAAGTTAATTTTCGTAGAGAGGTTTTATTTGGGGAATGGTTAGCTTCTAACTTTCCACATATGTTAATTTCGGTTTCATGGCTAGGGAACTTGGTTAATTTTCGGTCCAATGCTTACTAAACTTGTGTATATGTGGCTGAACTTTATATTCTTCATGTTCCATCCCATCTTATTAAATTTATTCTTTGTAATTTAATTAATTAATTTCATTCAATTAATTTCTTAAACCCCTTTTTACTTTGTACATATGTATATATTTATACTTTATACTTGTTAATAATTCTTTATTTTATTTAATTCTTGTGACATTTTTTGTTGTGAACGATACCCTACTTACACCACTATACTGATATGCGGTATAACCGACGTCATTAATTATTACCTAAACTTCCTAACAATTTGTCGTTGAATAGTATAATGGGATAGTGGAAGCTGAAATGGTGTGTCACAGGCTGGAGATGCTGCCGGCAGACAAGTTTGAATTCAAATTGGAGTGGGGAATCAATTGGTGATGATGGTGGAGTCCCAAGCTGGAGAGCCGTGAAAGCTGAAGAACGTGGCTGCAAAACAAACAAACAAAAGAAATAATAAAAAGAAACAAAATAAATAAAAGAAATAAATAAAATAATAAAAAGAAATTAAATTAAATAAATACTAAAATAGAAATAAAAATAAGAAAGAATAAGAATAAACATAAACAAGGGAAAATAAAGTGGAGATTTAATTTGTCTTTCACCACCGCGTGTGGTGGTTGCGCCTCCGTCTGTAGTGGTTCGCCGGCAAAATTGCCGGGATTTGGAACGGTTTCCAAAATCTTCGTACAATATTATATTCCACTTCTCAATGATAACCGGTGTTATCATTACATCTGAAAGTCACGGTTGACTTTCCCGAAATTGCGCAGTAAATCTCCAAAATTCACCTTTTATGTGTAAATTAGCATTTTGCACATATTTTCCCTGAAAACATGAAAACAAACATTAAACCGACAAATAAGCTTTCAGAATAGCATCCATCCAAGTATTTAGGGCACTTTATGAACGTATTTTACGTTCACATCACACCCCCACACTTGAACTTTTGCTAGTCCTCTAGCAAACACAGAACTAAAAACAGAACAACACAAAAACAGAAAGGGAAACACAAAACAGAAATTCTTTCCAACCATAACCCTCAACGAGTTCACAAGAATTATAATCAGAAGAATAAAAACTATATATCAAGGCTCACGAATTTGCTAAGTGTTTAACATGGACATCTCATTCGTGCTCGAGTGAAGTGTGTGGAAACCGAGTGTACAATTAATTTCAAGAAATCCAATAGGCACAAATGAACAACATTAACCACTAAAGCTCACAAGATTCACTAAATATTTTCGCTCAGTGTTTAGGGTTAAGTGTTTACTCTCATAACAATTACACAAGTAATGTTCCCATAAGCTTGCTCATTAACCAACTCTCTACAATTAATCCACAAATCAATAAATCATAAGGGCTTTCAATGGTGTAATGGGGCCAAAGGGTGAATGAATGGTGAATGAATGGTAAATGGTAAATGGAAGGGAAAGACTAGAAATGATAAATGTTCCACATGTTTGCAAGACAAATCAACGACTTTGAAACTCATACCTATGCTAAACCCGAAACAACTTTCCTATTTTCCTCCAACCTTTTATTGAAATTAAAACATTACAAGAAAATAACTCTATTTTTGTGGCATTTTTTTTTTCTTTTCCACTTTTTTTTTCTTTTCTTCGAGGAACTTTATTCCTTCTTTTTGTTTCTGATATATATTTTTTTTTCTTTCTATGAACAAATACAACAAAATAAAATGCACCCCCACACTTGCGTTTTGGTACTACCATACAAATCAAAACCCGAAGCATAAGAATATAAGAAGTCACTATCATCGTCTTGCAAACACAATAAAACTTGGGTGAGATGGTGTGGGTGAACAAAAGAAGCGGCTAATGAGTTATCAGTTCAAAAGGGGTTCCTAAAGTTCGTGTTTAGATGGATGGTGAATATTTGGCCATGGTGCTCAACTAATGCCTTAATCATTTTCAATTCATCACAGATTAATAAAAAGTTTCGAGAGGTCAATGAGCAAGTTCTAGGTTCAAAAACTCATGAATTGTGCACACATGAAGAACGAGTAAATGTATGAATAATGCATACATGTGAATATTCAACAGGCTCAAATTCTCACAATTTCTGGGTATGCATGACAATGTATGTTCAAATGTGCTTCTCGGATTGCAATCAACTAATTAACACAGGTTATGTGAACATGAAATTTCGAGCAATCACAAGTTATGCAAATTAAATCCAAACCAAATCACACAAAGCCTTGACATATAATAAACATTCTCCTAATCACAACAATTAAACTCAATTCATCATCGGGATTGGAAAGAACAGAACACGAATACAAATAAACACACAAAAACACACAAACAGAAGCAAATATTTTTGTATTTTTTTTTTGATTTTTTGATTTTTTTGATTTTTTCAATTTACGTAACAATACGTGACCACAGTGACTTACTTAGTGCAATGGTAGGTTCAACGCTACCAAGGGAGTAAGTATGATTTAGTCGATATATTGTTACCGTAGAAAACAAAAACAAGTAAATTATTTTTTTGAATTTTTCAAATTTTTCAAATTTTTTCTTTTCTTTTTAATAAACCTTCCCCCACACTTGAATTAAACATTGTCCTCAATGATAGACAGATATTTCACGAAAATGAGAAATTCAAGCATGGTTATTGAATTGAAAATACAAACAGAAATAAACACACCAACAAAAATAAACACACAACATATATACAAATGAAAAACAGATAAGTTAAGGAAAAACTCCCCCTTGAAGATCATGAAGCTCCTCCCGAAGCAAGTCACCAACAGTCACGAACAAGGCTAGCAGGGCCTTGCATCCAACGTTTGCTCCTTAGTTGATTGCGGTTCTGATCTTTTGAAGTGTGTCCTGGACAAGTGTTGTTGCCGACTCCACGACAGATTTAGCTGATGTAGCCTTCACCGAGATCTGGAACACCATAGTCAGCAGTGTTCCGTCAAGAATAGCTCCGGATATATTAGGCAGAATGGAGAAGCCTGAAGACATAAGCGGAAATGGCTCTGGTTGAACTCCACATAACAAACACTGGAGAATGGAATGGTTGATCGGCGCATAAATCACAGACGACCCCGTTGCATCGGTGCAACACTCCCGTTGCATCGGTGCAACACTATCTATGGCGAGCACCGAAGTCTCGTATGCACATCTTTGAGGAACTCAAAGATCCTGGTGTGATGGGAAAGATGCACGACAGAACAACCAGCAGTACGATTGACTCCAGGGGGCTTGCTCGGATCTCCCCTTCGCTTGTTGGTCCTGACCTCCATTCGAGTGTCTCTTGTTCGGTTCGAACAAGTCCAGTGATGATACGTGGAGTAGCTGATGTCGTTGAAGAAACAGATCGCCATCCGGTTTGCCATTTCCGCTAGGCCTCTTTTTCCTTCGGGCGAAATGATAGAGTCACCGGGTGAAGTGTGGATCCCGTGACGCACATGTAGCGCTCGGCTTGTCGTTGGAGAGTTGAGATCCAACGCTTTGCACCAAAAGCGAACCCTGAATGAACGAAAGGTTCGAAAATGGCCTTCATCTCCTTCTCGCGCACATCCACGTGCTCCACCCAAGTGACTAAGGAAGATCCATTCTGCAAATCTCGAATCAAACATACGGAGGGGCGCTTTCGGCAAATCGATCTCACTGAAGGCTTCGGATTTGAGCGCAGTTCATCCACGGAGACATCCACAACGATCCAACTTCCATCCAGTTGTAATTGAGAGTACCGAACGAACTGGACTTCACGAGTCGAAACGATGTGAGATGGCACCAGAAACTCGGCCGACATCACTTGCTTTTGGTCCTCGTAGCCTACTGCATTGTCAGGGGGTAGGATCTCCAACGTTTGAGCGTTTGTGATCATGCTACAGAAGACGGGCAACCATCGACCAACATCCATTAAGATTTCAACGATGGTGGTCGGATGAAGGTGAATGGTTGCAGAGTGTCTCGAGGATTCCGATTTGAAGTATGGCGCAGGCTCGCCACGTTGAAACACTCGCAAGTACTCGGCCCTATTTAGAGTCTCGGGATGAATAGAAGTGTCGGGAGTCGGTGAAGATATCCACAAAAGGTTTATTAAAAAGAAAAGAAAAAATTTGAAAAATTCAAAAATTCAAAAAAAATAATTTACTTGTTTTTGTTTTCTACGGTAACGGTATATCGACTAGATCATACTTACTCCCTTGGTAGCGTTGAACCTACCATTGCACTTAGTAAGTCACCGTGGTCACGTATTGTTACCCTAATAAAAAATATTGAAAAAAGAAAAAAAAATTGCTTATGTTGTTTATTTATTTGTTTGTTTTCGTTTTCTACAGTAACGGTATATCAACTAAATCATACTCACTCCCTTGGTAGCGTTGAACCTACCATTGCACTAAGTAAGTCCCTGTGGTCACGTATTGTTACCTACATTGAAAAAAAAAAAACAAAAAAAACAAAAATTACAAAAATATTTGCTTCTGTTTTGTTGTTTTTGTGTGTTTTATTGTGTTTTGTTCTTTCCAATTCCGATGATGAATTGAGTTTAATTGTTGTGATTAGGAGAATGTTTATTATATGTCAAGGCTTTGTGTAGTTTGCTTTGAATTTAATTTGCATAACTTGTGATTGCTCGAAATTCCATGTTCACATTACCTGTGTTGATTAATTGATTGCAATCAGAGAAGCACATTTAAACATACATTGTCATGCATACCCAGAAAATGTGAGGATTTGAGCCTGTTGTATATTCACATGTATGCATATTTCATACATTTACTTGTTCTTCATGTGTGCACAATTCATTAGTTTTGAACCTAGAACTTGCTCGAGACCGCTTGAAACATTTTGTTAATCCGTAATGAATTAGAAATGAGTAAGGCATTAGTTGAGCACCATGGCCAAAATATTCACCATCCATCTAAACACGAACTTTAGGAATCCCCTTTTGAACTGATCACTCATTAGCCGTTTCTTTTGTTCACCCACACCATTTCACCCTTGTTTTATTGTGTTTGCAAGACGATGATAGTGACTTCTTGTGTTCTTATGCTTCGGATTTGTATGGTAGTATACCAAAAGGCAAGTGTGGGGGTGTATTTTATTTTGTTGTAATTGTTCAAAGAAAGAAAGAAAAAAAAAATCAGAAATAAAAAGAAGGAATAAAATTCCTCAAAGGAAAAAAAGAAAAAAAAAAGAAAGAGAAATTCCAAAAATAGAGTTATTTTGTTGTATTATTTTTGAATTCAATAAAAGGTTGGAGGAAAATAAGAGTTGTTTCGGGTATAGCATATGTATGAGTTTCAAAGTCGTTGACTTGTCTTGCAAACATGTAAAACATTTTTCATTTCAAGTCCTTTCACTTCCTTTGACCATTCACCATTTACCATTCATCCTTTTGTCTCTGTTTCACCTAAAAAGTCCTTATGATCTAATGAGTTGTAGATTAACCGTGGAGAGTTGGTTAATGAGCAAGCATATGGGAACACTACTTGTGTAATTGTTTTGAGAGTAAACACTTAACCCTAAACACTGAGCGGAAATATTTAGTGAATCTTGTGAGGTTTAGTGGTTAATGTTGTTTCGATGTGCCTATTGGATTGCTTGACATTAATTGTATACTTGGTTTTCACACACTACACCCGAGCATAAATGAGATGTGCAGGTTAAAGACTTAGCAAATTCGTTAGCCTTGTGATTAGATGATTTTCACCTACGTCATTAATTATTACCTAAATTCCTAACAATTGTCGTTGTAAAGTATAATGGGAAATATAGGTTTTTCCCACAGAGGATTGTTATATTTACTTTTTAATGTCACGAAAAATTAAATTAAATAAAGAATTATTATTAACAAGTATAAAGAATAAAGAATATATATATACAAAATTAAATAAACTATACAGTATTGTTTCTATTTACAAAAATATACATTATATACAAAAGTATTTTTGGGGGTTTTTGAGATTTTTGAAAACAATAAATAATTAAAAGGAAATATTTTTGGATTTTTATTATTTTTGAAAACAAGAAAAACACACACAAATATTGTTTTGAAGATTAACTAACTCCCTAGCCATGAATCCGAAACTAACACATGTAGAATGCCTACGCAGGTTATCATTCTCCAAATAAACTTCTCCCATGAAAATCAACCTAGTGAACGCTCATCTAGATTAAACAATTAAACATGCAAAGGTGATTAATCTAAACATGTCTAACGCATAGAAAAAGAGTTGTTAATTCAAGTGCGCGACCTAGCGAACGCTCGTCTATCCGCGATCCTTATTATTTAGTTTCAACATTAAAGATAAAACCAAACAAACAAAATTCACATAAGCTGCTAGAAGAATCAATTAACTTCAATCCAACAATTATTACACAAAAATAGAAAATAAACAAACAATAACATTTCCCAAAATTATTCACGAATAGTTAATTAAACAAAAATAAATTATAATAAATAAACGAGTTTGGGAAAAATGTTACTGTTGTGTCCATGAAAATGGACACTGCGCCGGGCGTGCGAAGGTGGCGACTCGCCTATAAAATCGGACAATGTAACTTTGGATGTGGCGGGTGCAGTGAGCAATTTCCGGACATTGGGCTTTTGGGCTTTGCGGGTGTACATAGTAAACAGCCCACAATAGATTTCTTCTTCTTTTCCTCCTACGTTTTGGCCCAAGCCCAACCCTTCATGTTTGACTTTTCAAACAGCTGCCATGTCGCATTATAAGGCTTGCGGCTTCATCTTTTAATTTCAGTTTCTTCTTGAATCCAGATCACACAGAGAACAAGAGAGAGATCGGCGTCCGAGCAGGGGCAAGGCAGCGGCGAGATGGGTCGCCGTGAGCAGAGGCATGGCGGGATGGGTACGACGCCGGCAGGTGAGCCGAGATGGAGAGCAGGGCGAGGTGATGGCGACGACAATAACGCCGGTGGCGGCGTCCGGATGGTGGATGCGCAGCGAGGCACGGCGACGGTTGAATCGACGAAGGCAAGCAGCAGCAAAGCAGCGACGCCGGACTGGATGGGTGAGGCGAGCGTCGTCGAGGGGCGACGGAATGAGGGCCGTCGATGGGTACGGCAACAGCGGCGCCGGGCTTTGGAATTGCAGGCGGTGATGGAAGACCGGCGACGGTGAAGAAGCCGGCGGAGGACCGGGCTAGTGATGGTGAGAATCTCCGGTGTGCTTGGGTTGACGGTTTCGAGGCGCTACGGCCTGGTGAGCCGGAGATCGACGCCGGCGAGAATGGGCAGCTGCCATGGTGAAATGGTGATGGAAATTTGTGATTAATTGAGAGCACGGGTTGGCTTTGTTGGTGATGGCTGTGATTGTGTGATCAATGCTTGCAGGAGCTCTCCTTAAATAGGAAAGGAAAGGGGGAACAGCCAAGGAGCAGAGGGAATATGCAAAGTGATGGTGGAGCTTCGTGGAGTGATCTATAAGGTGGAAGAAATAGCTGGAATTGATGCTTGAATGGAATTGAAGCCACGTGAGGAAGGAAAATGGTTGAGCTAGAGAAGTGGGCGGCCGGCAGTGGGCTGTTAGCTGGAGAAAAATCCAAGTGAATTAGAACATGAACATGTGAAGTCCGCAAAGAGAAAGAAAAGAAAACAAAGAAGAGAAAAAGAAAATTAATAAAATAAAAGAAAGATAAAGAAATAATAATAAAATAAAATAAAAGAAAAATAAAATAATAAAAGAATTTAAATAAATAAAATAAATAAATATTAGAGAAAATAAATGGTGGTTTGAATTGTGTTCCACCACCGTGTGTGGTGGTTGCGCCGCCTTATGTGGTGGTTCGCCGACAAAATTGTCGGGATTCGGAACGGTTCCCGAAATCTTCGTACAATATTTTATTCCACAAATGAAAGTCACGGTTGACTTTCTGATTTACGCCGAAAACCTCCAACATGCACCTATTCTCGTGCGGATTAACATTTTCCCGGTATTTTCCCTAAAATCACGAAAACAAACATTAAACAGACAATTAAGCTTTCGGAATAGCAAAATCCAGTAATTAAAGGCACTTTGTGAACGTATTTTACGTTCACATCACCTTGGTATATAATTTGTATTCTCCCGATTATAACTCTTCGAACTCGCCGAGGGTTATGGTTGGAAAGAATATATGTTTTGTGTTTCCCTTTTCTGTTTTGTGTTGTTTTGTTTTAAGTTTTGTGTTGCTAAGGGACTAGCAATAGCTAAGTGTGGGGGAATTTGATAGGAGCACAAAGTGTGACGTTTTTAATGTATTTTCCCTATTATTTGGCTATGATTTAATTGTAACTTTGCTATTTTTGCTTAGTTTCCATATTTGAGTCCCTAAATGATGTATTAATGTGAATACGTGCGGAAAATCGGAGCTCGGAAATTTACGAAGTCTAATGGGCTTTTGCGAGGCCCATTAAGAGGTGGTCTGCCATGAGGCCCAAGAAGGAGGCCCAAACCCAAGATGGAAGGCCCAAATCCATGAAGGAAGGCCCAAGTTCACAAAGCATGAGGAAAGGTCCAAGCCCAGATTTTCGGACAATCTGCTCGTGCAGATAGGTCAACTTTCGAGGCCCATATCTCTCAATTGCACCGTCAGAGCTAGCTGTAATTTTGATACACGCTGCACATGGATGTCAGTTATTCCCAAATAAAATTTCAGAAGCATCCAACCGTTGAAACGTGCAGGATTCCGTTCTAAGTGTGCACTGCTCAGTGCTGTCCGTTTTTATTTCTTTCCTCTTCTTTTATTTTCAATGCTCCACTCACCCCTATATTCTTTCATCTTCTTTCTGCCCACACCATTAGTGTTTAATTTCTTTTTGGTAAATAAATGGTTAATTTCCATATGATTCCATTTCCACCACCACTTACCATTTCTTTATCTCCCATTCACATTCCACTTCTTTTCCCTTTCTTTGTTTATTTCTTCCATTGTCTTCTTCTTCCTCTCCATTTTCCTATAAATAGGAGCCTATTTCTCTTCACCAATTCACCAATACACACCCCAATGGGGAGGGACAAACCCTCCTCTTTCTCTTCTCACATCATATTTTCGATTCTCTAATACTATGGGTTTTCAAGACTTCAAGGAGGAGGAGAAGGCGTCTACACCATCACCACCAGCCCCTATTCAACATCACCATCACCATCATCACCTTGTCTTCACAGCTTGGATTACTTGTGGTCAAGGATTCAAGATGTGGCTTCAAGATCTTCATGCTATTCATACGGTGTATTTCGACTTAGCCTTTAAATTTATGCCTCTTTGTTGCTTGTTTATCCTTTGTATTAGTTAACATGACATGATTTATATAATTTTCAGCCTTTGTTTATGGGTTTATTTAATTGTTTGATCCTAATTAATTAGTTCTTCTAGTAGCTTATGTGACTCCGTTTATTTGATTCTGTTTTAGTAGATAACTTTTATATGTTTTTGTTTTAAGGTTGCAAACTTAAGATGATTGCATATAATTGGTGCTAGAATTAGGGTTTTAATTCTAATTCACAAGTAGTAAAGGCTTTGGAAAGAGGTCGGAATGAAATAAGAAGGATCACGGATAGATGGGCGGTCCCACTAGGTCGTGCACTTTAATTAACAACTCTTCTTTTATGCGTTGGACATGTTTTGATTAGCTACCTTTGCATGTTTGATTGGTTAATCTAGGTGCGGTCGCTTAGGTTAATTTTCATGAAAGTGGTTTTATTTGGGGAATGATAATTGGCGGTCCAGCATTCCACATATGTTAATTTCGGTTTCATGGCTAGGGAACTTGGTTAATTTTCGGTCCAATAATTGGTAAACTTGTATACTTGTGGCTGAACTTTATATACTTTATGTTTCATCCCATCTTATTTAATTTATTCTTTGTAATTTAATTAATTCATTTCATTCAATTTAATCTCTCAATCCCTTTTTACTTTGTATATATGTATATATTTATACTTTATACTTGTTAATAATTCTTTATTTTTTTTAATTCTTGTGACATTTTTTGTTAGGTACACCCTTTGATCTCCGTTGTGAACGATACCCTACTATGCACTATACTACTACCGATAGGGTTTTTTCGAAATTGATGCCTCCTTTTGGGGCGTGCCAAACCTCTTCTATGAAAATTAACCTAGTGAACGCTCATCTAGATTAAACAATTAAACATGCAAAGGTGATCAATCAATAACATATCTAACGCATAGGAGAAGAGTTGTTAATTAAAGTGCGCGACTGACACGCCCAAAAGGAGCATCAATTTAAAAAAATCCCTATCGGTAGTATAGTGTAAGTAGGGTATCGTTCACAACGGAGATCAAAGGGTGTACCTAACAAAAAATGTCACAAAGAATTAAATAAAATAAAGAATTATTATTAACAAGTATAAAGTATAAATATATACATATGTACAAAGTAAAAAGGGGAATTGAGAGATAAATTGAATGAAATAAATTAATTAAATTACAAAGAATAAATAAAATATGATGATGAAACACAAAGTATATAAAGTTCAGCCACATATACACAAGTTTACCAATCATTAGACCGAAAATTAACCAAGTTCCCTAGCCATGAAACCGAAACTAACATATGTGGAATGCCCACACGGGTTATCATTCCCCAAATAAAACTTCTTCTATGAAAATTAACCTAGTGAATGCTCATCTAGATTAAACAATTAAACATGCAAAGGTGATCAATCAATAACATATCTAACGCATAGGAGAAGAGTTGTTAATTAAAGTGCGCGACCTAGCGAACGCTCGTCTATCCGCGATCCTTCTTATTTTGATTCCGACCCGTTTGATAAGCCTTTACTACTTGTGAATTAGAATTAAAACCCTAATTCTAGCACCAATTACATGCAATCATCTTAAGTTTCGAACCTTAAAACAAGAACACATAAAAGATTCAATAAAACCGAATCAAATAAACGGAGTCACATAAGCTGCTAGAAGAACTAATTAATTAGGATCTAACAATCAAATAAACTCATAAATATAGGCTGAAAATTATATAAATCATGTCATGTTAACTAATACAAAGAATAAACAAGCAACAAAGAGGAACTCAAAAAGAGTAATTAAAGAATAAGTTGAAGTACACCATATGGAAAGTAGGAAGAACTCGAAGATCACAAACTCTTAAATCCTCACGCGAGTAACTCAAAAGCCGAGATTCCCAAGGTGATGATGATGGTGGTGATGATGGTTGATGGCTGGTGGTAATGGTGTAAACAGCTCCCCTCCTCCTTGAAGCCTTGAAAACCCTAAATACTAGAGAATGGAAAATATGATGTGAGAGAGAGAAGAGAAAGAGGAGGGTTTGTCCCTCCCCATTGGGGTGTGAATTGGTGAGAAGAATGAGGCTGCTATTTATAGGAGAATGGAGAGGAAGAAGAAGACAATGAAAGAAATAAAGAAAGAAAGGGAAGAGAAGTGGAATGTGAGTGGTAGAAAAGAAATGGTAAGTGGAATGGTGGAAATGTAGTCATATGGCAATGAACCATTTATTTAGGTAAAAGAAATCAAACACTAATATGGAAACTAAGCTAAGATAGCAAAGTTACAATTAAATCATAGCCAAATAGTAGGGAAAACACATTAAAAACGTCACACTTTGTGCTCCTATCAAATTCCCCCACACTTAGCTATTGCTAGTCCTCTAGCAAACACAAGAACAACAGAAAATAGAAAAGGAAACACAAAACATAATGGTCTTTCCAACCATAACCCTCAGCGAGTTCAAAAGAGTTATAATCAGGAGAATAAAAATTATATACCAAGGCTAACAAATTTGCTAAGCATTTAACATGTACATCTCATTTATGCTCGGGTGAAGTGTGTGAAAACCGAGTATACAATTAATCTCATGCAATCAAATAGGCACATCGAAACAACATTAACCACTAAACCTCACAAGATTCACTAATTATTTCCGCTCAGTGTTTAGGGTTAAGTGTTTACTCTCATAACAATTGCACAAGTAACGTTCCCATAAGCTTGCTCATTAACCAACTCTCTACAATTAATCCACAAATCATTAAATCATAAGGGCTTTCAATGGTGTAATGGGGCCAAAGGGTGAATGGTTAATAGTGAATGAAGGGACTGGAAATGAAAAATGTTTCACATGTTTGCAAGACAAATCAACGACTTTGAAACTCATACCTATGCTATACCCGAAACAACTTTCTTATTCTCCTCCAACCTTTTATTGAAAATAATACAAGAAAATAACTCTATTTTTGGAATTTCTCTTTCTTTCTTTTTTCTTTTTTTTTTCTTCGAGGAATTTTATTCCTTCTTTTTATTTCTGATTTTTTTTTATTTTTATTTTTTTCTTTGAACAAATATAACAAAATAAAATGCACCCCCACACTTGCTTTTTGGTATATTACCATACAAATCCGAAGCATAAAAACACAAGAAGTCACTATCATTGTCTTGCAAACACAATAAAACAATGGTGAAATGGTGTGGATAAACAAAAGAAACGGCTAATGAGTGTTTAGTTCAAAAGGGGATTCCTAAAGTTCGTGTTTATCTGGATGGTGAATATTTTGGCCATGGTGCTCAACTAATGCCTTAATCATCTCTAATTCATTACAGATTAACAAAATGTTTCAAGTGGTCTTTGAGCAAGTTCTAGGTTCAAAACTCATGAATTGTGCACACATGAAGAACGAGTAAATGTATGAATGATGCATACATGTGAATATTCAATAGGCTCAAATCCTCACATTTTCTGGGTATGCATGACAATGTATGTTCAAATGTGCTTCTCGGATTGCAATCAATTAATCGAAACAGGTTATGTGAACATGGAAATTCGAGCAATCACAAGTTATGCATATTAAATCCAAAGCAAACTACACACAGCCTTAGCATATAATCAACATTCTCAAAATCATAACAGATTAAACTCAATTCATCATCGGAATTGGAAAGAACAAAACACAACACAATAAAACACACAAAAATACAAAACAGAAGCAAATATTTTTGTAATTTTTGATTTTTTTGATTTTTTTTGATATAGCTCAAATAAACAAACAAGCACTTTCTAAGACTCGATAGCTCCAAAGCCAGTGCGAAACAAACGAGCTTACAAAACTATTTTTTTTTTTTCAATTTGTTTTATTAGGGTAACAATACGTGACCACAGTGACTTACTTAGTGCAATGGTAGGTTCAACGCTACCAAAGGAGTAAGTATGATCTAGTCGAAATACCGTTACCGTAGAAAACAAAAACAAGTAAATTATTTTTTTGAATTTTTGAATTTTTGAATTTTTCAAATTTTTTTCTTTTCTTTTTAATAAACCTTCCCCCCACACTTGAATTAAACATTGTCCTCAATGTTAGACAAATATTCCATGAAATGAGAAATTCAAGCATGGTTATTGAGTTTAAACACACAACAGAAATAAACACACAACAGTTAAGTAAAATAGAAGGGTTAAAGAAAAACTCCCCCTTGAAGATGGTGAAGCTCCTCCCAAAGTAAGTCACCAACAGTCACAAACAAGGCTAGCAGGGCCTTGCATCCAACGTTTGCTCCTTAGTTGATCGCGGCTTTGATCTTTTTGAGCGTGTCCCGGACCGTGCCTCGTTGCCAAATCCACAAGCACGTCCGGCTGAATTTGCCTTCACCGAGATCCGGAACACTAACGTCGGTAGAGTTCCATCAAGTACGTCTCCGGATACATCGGGCAGAATGGAGAAGCCAGATGACATCAATTGAAAAGGCTCCGGTCAACTCCACATAACATGGACTGGAAGGTTGCTTGATCGATAGGCGCATAAATCACGTACGACCCCGTTGAATCCGTGAAGCACTCCCGGAGTATGAGGAAGTCGACGTGATTACTTATGCCCAAAACGGAGATAGAATTTCGTGGGTCAAGACCAGTAATGAAGTTTGTAAGCACATGTACCGAACTCGTCTATCGACACACTATCCCATAAATGCCTTGTCCGTACGTCTATGATAAAATCAAAGATTCTTGTGTGATGGGAGAAGTGTTTGACGAACAGCCAGCAGTACGATCGAGTCCAAGGGGTTGGCTAGGATCACCCCTTCGCTTATTGGTCCTGACCTCCATATGTGCGTCTCCCGTTTTGTTTGATGCAGTCCAATGATGGTAAGTCGAGTTGGTGATGTCGTTGAAGAAACTTACCGCCATCCGGTTTGCCATCTTAGCAAGGCTTCTTCTCCCTCCCGGTGAAATGATTGAGTCACTAGGTGAAGTGTGAATCCCCATCACGCACATGTAGCGCTCGGCATGTCGTTGAAGAGGTGCCAACCAACGCTTCGCTCCATATGCAAAACCCGATTCAACAAAAGGTTTAAATAAGGGGGTTAAATCTTTTTCTCGCACATCAACATGCTCCACCCACGTGACAAAGGAGGATCCATTCTGCATATCCCGTATCGGGCATCCGAAGGACGTTTTCGGCATCTTGATCTCACGGAAGGCCTTGGATTCGAGCTCATTTCATCCACAGAGACATCCACAACAATCCAACTTCCATCCAATTGTTGGTGAGAGGAACGAACAAACTGGACTTCACGAGTTGAAACGTTGTGTGTTGGCACTAGGAACTCGGCAGACATCACTTGCACTCGCTCCTTGTAGCTTTCTTCTATCCCGGAGAATAGGACCTCCAAGGTATGGGCATTGGTGACCAAGCTACAGAAGACGAGCAACCATTGACCAACATCCATTAAAATCCGAACGATGGTGGTCGGATTCGGGTGAATGGTTCGCCGAGTGTCTCGAGGCTTCGATATGAAATATGGTGTAGGCTCGGCTCGTTGAGACACTCGCAAGTACTCGGCATGATTAAGAATTTCCGGATGAATGGAAGTGCTGGGATTTGAGGAATAGATCCATAGGGGAAAACCAGCAGCGACCAAGAGCACGAGTTCGTCTTTGGCTTTGTTCACGATATCGGCGATCCGGTCGGAATGAAACCCAACGAGATCATGAGCAGGTCCCGAATGTTGTCGATGGCACACGAGAGGATGAGCGCTCGAGTAATGTTGGCGTACGAGGCTCCGCACATCCCTTCGCAAGTCATCCATGTCGATTGAATCATCGGACAAGACAAGAAGAGGCTCCGGAGGAACAACTTCGAATCTTGATCGATGCACATCGGGTGCGGAACAGACCTCCGCACCGGGGACAAATGCCACCGTGAAGAGCATCGATGAGTTTCGGTTCTGCTCTTGAAGCTCCTCATTCTTACTCATCAGCTCCTCGTTTCTTCTTATTAGATCGGCATAAATCTGCTCCTCCGACGGGATACCGTGCTTATCATGAAATCTCCTTCCCCGGTTGTAGACCTTATTTTCAGTTAACCCGAGTTCTATAGCAAACCTTGCTCGTGCAGTTTGAGTGGGTGAGGATTCACCGTGTAGAACTCGGTCAACGCATCATTTTGGTCCTTGGTGAATCTCGTCCTCGGGCCTCTCGTACGCTTCTGGGAAGGACCAGCAACAACAACAACATGTGGATCAGCAGCCTGGATTGGTGCTTGTGGTTCTGGTTCTGGTTCTGACACATCCGGCATGCTAGCATTAACAGTATCTAGAATGCTTGGTGGAATGATTTCATCCAAGCCTTCAAAGAAATCACTCTCTGGAGGACTAGAATGAAACAACTCACTGAAAGAATTCACTCTTTTGGCCATTTCTAGGTTGGGAGGGAGGATAGATTTCTGGAAAAATAACTAAGAACAATGAAGAACAAGTGAAGAACAATATGAACAAACGAGAGAAAATTTAGAGAGACTAAAAGGGAACTAAGTGAAAATGAATGCAAAATGAATGGAATGAAGCACATAGACACAAACCAAGGGAAAGGAACAGACGCACGTACGCACACGTGCCAAAGACAGAGATCCGCAAATTGCGGATCGAGCGACGAAAGTCGCAAAGGCTACAGTTGACACGCATGCGGATTATTAAATAAATCGGCCGACGCAAAAGTCGTCCGTCGGCCCAATCAAATATTTTTTTCATTTTTTATTTTTTATTTTTTTTTTAATTATCGTGCCGACGCGAAAGTCGCGGGACGGTCCAATAAGAATTTTTCTTTTTATTTAACTAAATCTTTACGCGAAAGTCGTAAAGTGAACAGTGAAAACGCGTAGCACACGCGCTAACGGTTGCCGACACTTTAAACGGGCCTGGGCCATCGGAATGGTCTGGGCCTTAAAGTGGGCCTGGCCGCGTAGAGAACGGGCCATTATTGGTGAGCTTAAACTAATGGGCCTAAAAACGAACAGGCCCGACACACTAAATGGGCTTGGGTTACGGGTTTCAGGCTTCGGGAATGACACGGGCCCAATGGGCCAAAATTTTTTATTTTTTTATTTTTTATTTTTCTTTTCGAAACCTAAAACCCTAACCAATCACACAAACGGGCCTAAGGCCCAATAACAAACAAACAACAAGCCCAAAAATAAAACAAACAGTAATTATAAATAGTAAAAATAAATAATTACAAACAGTAAAACAAAACAAGCACTCTTTTTTTTTATATATAATTACAAATTTTCTAATTATTTTATTTTATTTTTATTTTTTTTAAAACAAATAACGAGAGTGAAAAGAAAACTTACCTTTTTACTCCCGAGGAAACCGAAAATCACCAACAAGACATCAACCTCAAGGTTTTTCAACCTTGACTTCCAAAACGTATGCTCCGATGTATGTGGTAGAATTTCTGATAACCCGGATTATTCCCTATACAAAATAAAAAAGTTAGTAATCAATTTACAAAATAAAAACAAAATATTTACAAAGTTAAAAATGTGTCACAAATTATCTATACAAAATGAATTAAATAAAATTTCCTATGTCTAAGTATATTTTATTTACACAATACACTTAAGTACGGGAACAGAGGACTTCAATGTGCAATGGGACTGAAACAGCTACCCATCTTAAAGTCATGTTTGATCCAATATACCTAAAGTGTACAAAAACAGTTTCTTTTGCCTCAATATAGTTGAAAAAAAATGAAAGTTGATTCCAAGCGGTAACTCAAGGTGGACTTACGGCCTAGGTGCAATGCCTTGACTTAAATGACTTTCCGTGTTTTCAGAAGGCGAATGGCCAGATCATATGAGAATAAGCGAGGGGCAGGATTCATTTGGTGGACTACGGAGGCAAGCCCCTATCGACTTTCGTCTGTCTATAGTCCTCTGAATCCAAAACCTGTCACCTAGGGTCTCGACCTAGACACCATCCATGTGCCCCTTACTCAGTTGAGAAAGCACTTAAGTGTTCGACAATTCTCCAAGTGTTAATAAAGGCCGCCCTCAACCTCAAATAACCTTACGGTAAAAATGAAGGGTTTAGGCCAATATTAACAAAAGGACCTTACCTATTTCCGTTCAAGTTACAACTTACAACAACAAGAAATAATCAACTATATAAAAGACACCTAAATAACTTAGTAAGTGTAACAAAATATTAACAAGTATAAATAAATATTATTCACAAAATAATAGTTAGGAATTTTCAATCCCCGGCAACGGCGCCAAAAATTGACACGCCCAAAAGGAGCATCAATTTAAAAAAATCCCTATCGGTAGTATAGTGTAAGTAGGGTATCGTTCACAACGGAGATCAAAGGGTGTACCTAACAAAAAATGTCACAAAGAATTAAATAAAATAAAGAATTATTATTAACAAGTATAAAGTATAAATATATACATATGTACAAAGTAAAAAGGGGAATTGAGAGATAAATTGAATGAAATAAATTAATTAAATTACAAAGAATAAATAAAATATGATGATGAAACACAAAGTATATAAAGTTCAGCCACATATACACAAGTTTACCAATCATTAGACCGAAAATTAACCAAGTTCCCTAGCCATGAAACCGAAACTAACATATGTGGAATGCCCACACGGGTTATCATTCCCCAAATAAAACTTCTTCTATGAAAATTAACCTAGTGAATGCTCATCTAGATTAAACAATTAAACATGCAAAGGTGATCAATCAATAACATATCTAACGCATAGGAGAAGAGTTGTTAATTAAAGTGCGCGACCTAGCGAACGCTCGTCTATCCGCGATCCTTCTTATTTTGATTCCGACCCGTTTGATAAGCCTTTACTACTTGTGAATTAGAATTAAAACCCTAATTCTAGCACCAATTACATGCAATCATCTTAAGTTTCGAACCTTAAAACAAGAACACATAAAAGATTCAATAAAACCGAATCAAATAAACGGAGTCACATAAGCTGCTAGAAGAACTAATTAATTAGGATCTAACAATCAAATAAACTCATAAATATAGGCTGAAAATTATATAAATCATGTCATGTTAACTAATACAAAGAATAAACAAGCAACAAAGAGGAACTCAAAAAGAGTAATTAAAGAATAAGTTGAAGTACACCATATGGAAAGTAGGAAGAACTCGAAGATCACAAACTCTTAAATCCTCACGCGAGTAACTCAAAAGCCGAGATTCCCAAGGTGATGATGATGGTGGTGATGATGGTTGATGGCTGGTGGTAATGGTGTAAACAGCTCCCCTCCTCCTTGAAGCCTTGAAAACCCTAAATACTAGAGAATGGAAAATATGATGTGAGAGAGAGAAGAGAAAGAGGAGGGTTTGTCCCTCCCCATTGGGGTGTGAATTGGTGAGAAGAATGAGGCTGCTATTTATAGGAGAATGGAGAGGAAGAAGAAGACAATGAAAGAAATAAAGAAAGAAAGGGAAGAGAAGTGGAATGTGAGTGGTAGAAAAGAAATGGTAAGTGGAATGGTGGAAATGTAGTCATATGGCAATGAACCATTTATTTAGGTAAAAGAAATCAAACACTAATATTGTGGGCAGAAAGAAGAGGAAAGAATATAGGGGTGAGTGGAGCATTGAAAATAAAAGAAGAGGAAAGAAATAAAAAGCAGACAGCACTGAGCAGTGCGCACTTAGAGCGGCATAATGGACGTTTCACCGGTTGGATGATTCTGAAATTTTATTTGGGAGCAGCTAACATCCACATGCAGCGTGTATCAAAATTACATCTAGATCTGACGGTGCAATTGGGAGATATGGGCTTCGCAAGTTGACTGATCTGCACAGGCAGAATGTCCGAAAATCTGGGCTTGGGCCTTTCCTCATGCTTTGTGAACTTGGGCCTTCCTTCATGGATTTGGGCCTTCCATCTTGGGTTTGGGCCTTCTTCTTGGGTTTGGGCCTGCCATCTTGGGTCTCATGGCAGACCACCTCTTAATGGGCCTCTGAAAAAGCCCATTAGACTTCGTTTCTGCACATGTTCACATTAATACGTCATTTAGGACTCAAATATGGAAACTAAGCTAAGATAGCAAAGTTACAATTAAATCATAGCCAAATAGTAGGGAAAACACATTAAAAACGTCACACTTTGTGCTCCTATCAGCGACCTAGCGAACGCTCGTCTATCCGCGATCCTTCTTATTTTGATTCCGACCCGTTTGATAAGCCTTTACTACTTGTGAATTAGAATTAAAACCCTAATTCTAGCACCAATTACATGCAATCATCTTAAGTTTCGAACCTTAAAACAAGAACACATAAAAGATTCAATAAAACCGAATCAAATAAACGGAGTCACATAAGCTGCTAGAAGAACTAATTAATTAGGATCTAACAATCAAATAAACTCATAAATATAGGCTGAAAATTATATAAATCATGTCATGTTAACTAATACAAAGAATAATCAAGCAACAAAGAGGAACTCAAAAAGAGTAATTAAAGAATAAGTTGAAGTACACCATATGGAAAGTAGGAAGAACTCGAAGATCACAAACTCTTAAATCCTCACGAAGTCTAATGGGCTTTTGCGAGGCCCATTAAGAGGTGGTCTGCCATGAGGCCCAAGAAGGGGGCCCAAGCCCATGAAGGAGGCCCAAATCCATGAAGGAAGGCCCAGGTTCACAAAGCATGAGGAAAGGCCCAAGCCCAGATTTTCGGACATTCTGCCTGTGCAGATCAGTCAACTTGCGAAGCCCATATCTCTCAATTGGACCGTCAGATCTAGCTGTACTTTTGATACACGCTGCATGTGGATGTTAGGTATTCGGCGTTAAAATTTCAGAATAATCCAACCGTCCACACGTCCAGAATTCCACTCCAAGTGCGCACTGCTCAGTGCTGTCTGCTTTTTATCTCTTTCCTTTTCCTTTATTCTCAATGCTCCACTCACCCTCATATTTCCACCCATCTCACCTAACTATATTTGTTTCTTTCTCTCCATACCATTAGTGTTTGATTTCTTTTACCTAAATAAATGGTTCATTGCCATATGACTACATTTCCACCACCACTTACCATTTATTTATCTCCCATTCACATTCCACTTCTATTCCCTTTCTTTCTTTATTTGTTTCATTGTCTTCTTCTTCCTCTCCATTATCCTATAAATAGAGGGCTTCACAACACCAATTCACGAATTCACACCCCAATGGGGAGGGACAAACCCTCCTCTTTCTCTTCTCACATCATATTTTCCATTCTCTAGTATTTAGGGTTTTCAAGACTTCAAGGAGGAGAAGAAGGAGATGTCACCATCATCACCAGCCATCAATCAACATCACCACCATCATCTTCACCTCAAGTTCACGGCTTTGGATTGCTTGCTTTCAAGGATTCAAGGATCCGTGGTCTTCGAGTTCTTCATGCTCTCCATATGGTGTAATTCGACTTTATTCTTTAAATTCTCTATTGAGTTCCTCTTTGTTGCTTGATTATTCTTTGTATTAGTTAACATGACATGATTTATATAATTTTCAGCCTATATTTATGAGTTTATTTAGTTATTGGATCCTAATTAATTAGTTCTTCTAGTAGCTTATGTGACTCCGTTTACTTGATTCTATTTTATAGAAAACTTTTATGTGTTTATGTTATAGGGGTCGACACTTATAATATTTGCATATAATTGGAGCTAGAGTTAGGGATTACAATTCACCTAATAGTTTTGGAAACCTAATTCACGAGTAGTAAAGGCTTTGGACAAAGGTCGGTGTCAAATAAAAAGGATTGCGGACATATGAACTTTGTCATAATGGGTCGTGCACTTTAATTAACAACTCTTTTCTATGCGTTAAATATGGTTTGACTAGCTAGCTTTCTAGACTAAGATGGCATGTTTAATTGGTTAATCTAGGTGCTTTCACTTAGGTTAATTTTCATAGAGAGGTTTTATTTGGGGAATGGTTAGCTTCTAACTTTCCACATATGTTAATTTCGGTTTCATGGCTAGGGAACTTGGTTAATTTTCGGTCCAATAATTGGTAAACTTGTATACTTATGGCTGAACTTTATATACTTTATGTTTCATCCCATTTTATTTAATTTATTCTTTGTAATTTAATTAATTCATTTCATTCAATTTATCACTCAATCCCCTTTTTACTTTGTACATATGTATATATTTATACTTTATACTTGTTAATAATTCTTTATTTTATTTAATTCTTTGTGACAATTTTTGCTAGGTACACCCTTTGATCTCCGTTGTGAACGATACCCTACTATGCACTATACTACTACCGATAGGGATTTTTTTAAATTGATGCTCCTTTTGGGCGTATCAACTACACCATATGGAAAGCATGTAGAGCTCGAAGACCACGAACCCTTGAATCCTTGACCACAAGTAACTCAAAGCCGTGCCTCTTGAGATGAAGATGGTGATGGTGACGTTGACAAAGGGCTGGTGATGGTGACGTTGACAAAGGGCTGGTGATGATGGTGTAGACGCCTCCTCTCCTCCTTGAAGTCTTTGAAAACCTAAAGCACTAGAGAATGGAAGGTGGTAGCCGAGAACTTGGACGTGTGGCTGCTGAAAAGATGGAGGTATGGAATGATATTTCTCGATGTAGAAGGTGGTGAGGAATTGTGTTGTGAAGCCCTCTATTTATAGGAGAAACATGAGAACCCTTGATGCAATCCTAGCCCTCCATCTAGATGTCGAAATCTTTTAGGATTTATCTCTTTAATTGTTGCTGAAAATTAATTGAGTAGCCACCAAGAAACCCTTCTCTTTTTGCCAAAATTAGGACTAGATTCATCCATAAATTTCTGAATTAATTCCTTGATAAACCTAGTTGAGTTCCACATGGATTCTCCTTGCATTGGTTGCCAAAATCATTGATGAATAGTGCCGAATGAACAGTGCCGAATTTCCTCCAATTAATCCCTTAAAAATCTGAATTAATCTCCATGGATAATTGCTGAAATCTTCTTGAGTGGTGGCCAAGAAATCTCCTTCCTCTCTTGCCGAAATTCCATCTAGATACATTCCCAAAAATCTGAATTAATATCCTAAATAAATTAGGTGTTTTAAAAGAATAAAAACTTTGGGAAAAATATCAAGATTAAATAAAATAAAATCAGAATCCTATTAGGATAAAAGGATGCGGCAAAGAAAGAAACTTCCTTGTGATTTTCGTCCAAAATAAACCCTAATGGGCTAGGGTTTAATCCAAGAGTCCAATGAGCTTGTTTTCATGGATTTGGGCCTCCCAATTGGTCCACATGGCAGCCCACCTCTTAATGGGCCTCGAAAAAGCCCATTAAGCTCGTAAATTCTCCGAGGTCCCGTTTTGCATTCCGAGCACAAATAGTAATCCTAGTTGAAGTAGGACTCCTACTCACTTTAGGATTCCTGGTGTCATTAGGATTCCTGGTAAAGTGAGGAAAGGGTTCAAATCAGGAAAGTTTCTAAAAATCAAAATAGGAAAGATTTCAAAAGAGGAAAGTTTCCTAATCCAACTAGGAAAATCAAGTCTCCTAATTCAAGTAGGAGACTCAGAATAGGAAAGTTTCCTAATATCTTCATTTTAGTTCATTCCTTCAATTAAATCATCATTTAGGGACACAAAGATAGAAACTAAGCTAAATAGCAAAGTTAATCAAGTAATACGCAGCCAAATGATAGGGAAAACACATTAAAAACGTAGCATATAATGCTCCTATCACCTTCCCCAGTTGTAGACCTTATTTTCATTTAACCCGAGTTGTATAGCAAACCTTGCTCTTTGCAGTTTGAGTGGGTGAGGATTCACCGTGTAAAAGTCGGTCAACGCATCATTTTGCTCTTTGGTGAATCTCGTCCTCGGGCCTCTCGTACGCTTCTCGGAAGGTCCAGCAACAACAACAACATGTGGATCAGCAGCCTGGATTGGTGCTTGTGGTTCTGGTTCTGGTACATCCGGCATGCTAGCATTAACATTATCTAGAATGCTTGGTGGAATGATTTCATCCAAGCCTTCAAAGAAATCACTCTCTGGAGGACTAGAATGAAACAACTCACTGAAAGAATTCACTCTTTTGGCCATTTCTAGGTTGGGAGGGAGGATAGCTTTCTGGAAAAATAACTAAGAACAACGAAGAACAAGTGAAGAACAGTATGAACAAACGAGAGAAAATTTAGAGAGACTAAAAGGGAACTAAGTGAAAATGAATGCAAAATGAATGGAATGAAGCACATAGACACAAACCAAGGGAAAGGAACTGACGCACGTACGCACACGTGCCACAGACACAGATCCGCAAATTGCGGATCGAGCGACGAAAGTCGCAAAGGCTACAGTTGACACGCATGCGGATTATTAAACAAATCGGCCGACGCAAAAGTCGTCCGTCGACCCAATCAAATTTTTTTTTCATTTTTTATTTTTTATTTTTTTTTAATTATCGTGCCGACGCGAAAGTCGCGGGACGGTCCAATAAGAATTTTTCTTTTTATTTAACCAAATCTTTACGCGAAAGTCGTAAAGTGAACAGTGAAAACGCGTAGCACACGCGCTAACGGTTGCCGACACTTTAAACGGGCCTGGGCCATCGGAATGGTCTGGGCCTTAAAGTGGGCCTGGCCGCGTAGAGAACGGGCCATTATTGGTGAGCGTAAACTAATGGGCCTAAAAACGAACAGGCCCGACACACTAAATGGGCTTGGGTTACGGGCTTCAGGATTCGGGAATGACACGGGCCCAATGGGCCAAATTTTTTTTATTTTTTTATTTTTCTTTTCGAAACCTAAAACCCTAACCAATCACACAAACGAGCCTAAGGCCCAATAACAAACAAACAACAAGCCCAAAAATAAAACAAACAGTAATTATAAATAGTAAAAATAAATAATTACAAACAGTAAAACAAAACAAGCACTCTTTTTTTTATATACAATTACAAATTTTCTATTTTTTTTTTTTACAAACAAATAACGAGAGTGAAAAGAAAACTTACCTTTTTACTCCCGAGGAAACCGAAAATCACCAACAAGACATCAACCTCAAGGTTTTTCAACCTTGACTTCCTAAACGTATGCTCCGATGTATGTGGTATAATTTCTGATAACCTTGATTATTCCCTATAAAAAATTAAAAAGTTAGTAATAAATTTACAAAATAAAAACAAAATATTTACAATGTAAAAAATGTATCTCAAATTATCTATGCAAAATGAATAAATAAAATTTCGTATGTCTAAGTAAATTTTATTTACACAATACACTTAAGTACGGGAACAGAGGACTTCAATGTGCAATGGAACTGAAACAGCTACCCATCTTAAAGTCATGTTTGATCCAATATACCTAAAGTGTACAAAAACATTTTCTTTTGCCTGAATATAGTTGAAAAAAAAAGAAAGTTGATTCCAAGCGGTAACTCAAGGTGGACTTACGGCCTAGGTGCAATGCCTTGACTTAAATGACTTTCCGTGTTTTCAGAAGCGAATGGCCAGATCATATGAGAATAAGCGAGGGGCAGGATTCATTTAGTGGACTACGGAGGCTTACACCCCTATCGACTTACGTCAGTCTATAGTCCTCTGAATCCAAAACCTGTCACCCAGGGTCTCGACCTAGAGACCATCCATGTGCCCCTTACTCAGTTGAGAAAGCACTTAAGTGTTCGACAATTCTCCAAGTGTTAATAAAGGCCGCCCTCAACCTCAAATAACCTTACGGTAAAAATGAAGGGTTTAGGCCAATATTAACAAAAGGACCTTACCTATTTCCGTTCAAGTTACAACTTACAACAACAAAAAAAATAATCAACTATATAAAAGACACCTAAATAAATTACTAAGTGTAACAAAATATGAACAAGTATTAAAAACAAGTAATAACAACAACTATTCACAAGTAATATATAAACAAGTAATATGAACAGTTAAAAAAAATAGTAAAATTATAAACAATAAAAAGTAAACAGTAATTATATACAAGTAATAAAAACAGTAATAATTACAAAAAATTATAAACAGTATTAACAAAAAAAATATTAGGTTAGGAACATTTTCAATCCACGTCGACGGTGCCAAAAATTGACACGCCCAAAAGGAGGATCAATTTAAAAAAAACCCTATCGGTAGTAGTATAGTGCATAGTAGGGTATCGTTCACAACGGAGATCAAAGGGTGTACCTAACAAAAAATGTCACAAAGAATTAAATAAAATAAAGAATTATTATTAACAAGTATAAAGTATAAATATATACATATGTACAAAGTAAAAAGGGGAATTGAGAGATAAATTGAATGAAATAAATTAATTAAATTTCAAAGAATAAATAAAATATGATGATGAAACACAAAGTATATAAAGTTCAGCCACATATACACAAGTTTACCAATCATTAGACCGAAAATTAACCAAGTTCCCTAACCATGAAACCGAAACTAACATATGTGGAATGCCCACACGGGTTATCATTCCCCAAATAAAACCTCTTCTAAGAAAATTAACCTAGTGAACGCTCATCTAGATTAAACAATTAAACATGCAAAGGTGATCAATCAATAACTGATTGGTCATCAAAATATAGGAAATAGTAATTTAGACTCGGGATTGTCGAACCACGGGGATTGGAGGCCTAAAACCTAATTAGTAAAATGTAATCTAATTTCCTTAACACAAATAACAATTTTTAGGATTTTTCTTATTTTTCTAAACACACAATAATTAACAAATTAATCTAAACAAACAAATTGAAATAATTAAACTAAAGATAAACTTAACTCACAAATATATAAAGTAAATCACAATTTAATTTAGAAAATATTCAAAGTTCACAAATTAAATTAACCAAATAAAAATAGAAATTAAACAAATAGTTTCACACAACAATTATTTAAACAAATAAATAAAATGAGTTTGAGAGAAAGAAATGCTCAATGAATATTTGTCGATGGAATTCCGGAGAACTCGGGTTCCGGGTGTAGAAAGCAAATTGGGCTTGGGCCTTGGGCTTGGAGTAATGGGCTTGAAAGCCCAAATTGACAAAGTCAATTTGACCTTTCTCCTTAGCAGTTTGACCGTGACTTTTCAACCTTTGACCTTTTCTTTCTATTCAACCCGTGATGTGAACGTAAAATACGTTCACAAAGTGCCTTTAATTACTGGATTTTGCTATTCTGAAAGCCTATTTGTCTGTTTAATGTACATATTGTGTTTGTGTAGGTTAAATAAGTGTTTCGACACAAAATGGTACATTTTGGGTAATTTAGTGCATTTCCGAGAAAAGGACGAAAAGTCAACCTTGACTTTGGGCAAAAAGTCAACACAAGCCAATTCTCGAAATTGAGATTCATTTCCAACACCCGTGTCCATAATTATATTTCTAATTATAATAAATGACTTTAGTTTTATTTATTTTATTTGATTTTCTTATTTATTTAAGTTTATTTTATTATTTTATTTTATTTTTGGTTTTTATTCCTTTTCTTTTGTTTGTAGGTGAAGAGGACAAATTGTCCAACCAATTCATCCACCTTGGCCGGCCACCACCAACGGCTTGATTCTCTTCCCCCTCTTCAAATAGGAGTCTTCTCTGCAATCTTCATGTCAATCACCATCATCTCCTCTTCTCTATTTCTTTTGTCCGGTCCTCATCTCTCCTCCCCTTCTCTTTCTTCTTCTTCTTTTCTTTTTCTTTTCTTCCATCTTCTTCTCGCTGCACCCACGCTCTTTCTCTCTACACCCAAGTTCTTCTATTCTCTGCACCCAAGCTGCCGGCCTTCCTCTCCATCACCGCACCACCATTACAACCAAATTCACGACCTCACCAGCAATACCAATCACACCAAGCCATCACCTGCAATTCAACAACAAATCACAATCATCAATCACAAATTCAGCTGCCGTGCTTGTCACGGAATCATCATCAAACTTTCACCACCATTCACCGACTTCCACGGTACCCATCCATCACCATCGTCCTTCACGGCTCGAGCCCGTGCTCCCCTGCCATCACCTCGCGCCGCCAATCCGGCCACCAACCAAGGCCCAGCTCAGCCTTGCCGCCTCCATCTTCAGTTGCCGGCGTCGTCCCATTTGGCCGCTGTTTCTGCTCTCCCTCTCTCGGCGCATCTCAGATTTTCTCTCTCTCGAGCCCGAGCTCGAGCGGTTCTTTCTATCTCTCTGTTTGATTGCATCTCTTTTTCCCTTTATTTAGTTATAATAATTTGTTAATATTATTTAGTTTATAATACATTAAATAAATATTATGTATTTTAATTTATATTTGAATTCCTACTTTAGTATTGTGTGCTTTATGTGTTTTTAAATATATATTTCTAAATTGAAGTTGTTTATTAAATTCTTATTTTGTGTGAATTGTGAAATTGTGTTTTAGTTTAATTGTTGTTTGTTTTTAATAGTTAAATAATAAGAAAAACCTTAAAAAATTGTTATTTGTGTTAAGAAAATTAGATTACATTTTACTAATTAGGTTTTAGGCCTCCAATCCCCGTGGTTCGATAATCCCGAGTCTAAATTACTCATCACTATATTTTGATAACCAATCAAATGGCGCCGTTGCCGGGGATTTAGGTTTAACTTTTATCTATTAGTATTTGTAACCGAAATTTTTTTTGCAATTTTCTTGTTTTGTTTTATTTTTGTGAGCAATTTTTGTATTTTATTTTATTTTATTCTATTCTTTGGTTCTTGTTTACATTTTTCTTGGAATTTTTAGGTACATATTTTTCAGCTATGGAACAGTGGAATTATTCTTGGGATGATTCTAGAAACTTCGAGCATCTGTGGTACTCTCAAAATCAATGCATCGAGCCGTCACACCCGTCACTTTCTTTACTTGAAGAAATGGCAGCTCAATTGCAAAATTCTTTAGCGGATGATGCTCAACAATGGCGTGAAACTCAAGAAAGAAGTGCAATGATCGATCAATTTATAGAGCAATTTGAGGCCAACGGTTTATTTGAGCACAATCAAGAACTGACAAATCTGCAACCATGTGAGTTCTTTGATCCAAATCCCTTACTTGTGCATAATGGTGATTTTGATGTGCATTCATGTGGGGTTAAGAGGGAAGAAAATGTACCTCTTAACCATGTTGATAATACTGTTATGCATCATAATTTCATATTAAAGGAGGATGGGAACCGGGAGGAAGAATTAGTACTCCCGGGAAATGGATTGGAGGATTGTGATGTTGTGCTCTCAAAGAGTAAAAAGGGAGTGAATAAAGCTGCGACAAGAAAAAGAAAAAGAAGAAGAAGGGGCTAATGACTGAAGTGTTCAATATTCTCAAGAAAGCGGACGTGAATCTTCCTCTCGCTAGATCTCATCAGTCGAGTACCAAGATATGCAGAATTTGTCAAGAATCTATGCATGCACAAGAAGAAATTCCTTGGTGAGGAGAAAATTGTGCTCAAGGAGGAGGCAAGTGCAATCATTCAACGAAGGGCATCACGTGGCATTCATGATCCTACGAGCTTTGTTATTGGGTGTACAATTGGTGACAAATCTTTTGATGGAGCTCTTATGGATATGTGCACGTGCATCAATATCATGCCTCTAGCAACGTTCCGGAAGCTAGCCATTGGTAATCTGCAACCTACTTCGATTTCAGTGCAACTTGCAGATGAGACATTCAGAATGCCGGTGGGAATTGTGGAAGATGTGTTGGTTAGAGTCGACAAGTTCATCCTTCCAGCAGATTTTGTGATTTTGGATATGGATGAAGACGCCAAGATAGAGAGTGGATTACCTATCATCCTTGGTAGTGATAGGCTAAAATATAGCATCAATTTAAAAAACCCTATCGGTAGTATATAGTAAGTAGGGATCGTTCACAACGGAGATCAAAGGGTGTACCTAACAAAGAATTGTCACAAAAATTATTAATAAGTATAAAGAATAAATATATACATATTTTACAAGAGATTAAGGGGGGATTAAGAGATTAATTGAATAAAACTAATTAACTAAACTACAAAGAATAAATTAAATATTGATGGAGTGAAACATGAACACATAATTTACAACCACAAGTATACAAATTTACCAATCATTAGATTGAAAATCAACTAAGTCCCTAGTCATGAATCCGAAATTAACAAATGTAAGATGTTGGACCACCATACATCTCCCAAATAAATATATCTCTATGAAAATTAACCTAAGCGACCACACCTAGATTAACCAATTAAACATGCAAAGGTGATCAATCAAAACATGTTCAACGCATAGAAAAATACTTGTTAATTAAAGTGCACGACCTAGTGAGACCACTCAACTATCCATGATCCTTTTTATTTGATTCCAACGTTAAATACAAAATCAAACAAACAGATTCACATAAGCTACTAGAAGAATCAATTAACTTCAATCCAATAATTAAATAAACTCACATAAATAGGCTGAAAATTACATAATCCATATTGTGTTAACTAATACAAGAGATTAACAAGCAACAAAGAGGATCTCAAAGAGAAATTAAAGAATAGAGTAGACTACACCATATGGAAAGCATGTAGAGCTCGAAGACCACGAACCCTTGAATCCTTGACCACAAGTAATCCAAACCGTGAAGACAAGTTGGTGATGAAGATGGTGATGTCGAAATATGGTTGGCGGTGATGGTGATCACGCCTTCTCCTCCTCCTTGAAGCCTTGAAAACCCTTGCACTAGAGAATGGAAGGTGGTAGCCGAGAACTTGGATGTGTGGCTGCTGAAAAGATGGAGGTATGGAATGGTATTTCTCGGTGTAGAAGGTGGTAGGAATTGTGTTGTGAAGCCCTCTATTTATAGGAGAACATGAAACCCTAGGACCAATCTTGATCGTTCATTAAAAATCCCCTTGTGTGGCCGAGATTTCCTTGAGTAGTCACCAAGAAATCTTCCTTTGTATTATGACTAAAACCCATCTAGATACATCCCATAAAATTCTGATTTTAATCCCTTAAAGTGGTCCACAAGGCATGGTCTCTCAATATGGACGAAATTCCCTTTAATTAATCCCATAAAAATCTGAATTAACCTCCTTGGATAATTGCTGAAATATTCTTTGAGTAGTCCACAAGAAACCTCCTTCCTCTCTTGCCGAAATTAGGACTAGATTCATCCATAAATTTCTGAATTAATTCCTTGATAAACCTAGTTGAGTTCCACATGAATTCTCCTTGCATTGGTTGCCAAAATCATTGATGAATAGTGCCGAATGAACAGTGCCGAATTTCCTCCAATTAATCCCTTAAAAATATGAATTAATCTCCAAGGATAATTGCTGAAATCTTCTTGAGTGGTGGCCAAGAAATCTCCTTCCTCCTTTTGCCGTAATTCCATCTAGATACATTCCCAAAAATCTGAATTAATATCCTAAATAAATTAGGTGTTTTAAAAGAATAAAAACTTTGGGAAAAATATCAAGATTAAATAAAATAAAATCAGAATCCTATTAGGATAAAAGGATGCGGCAAAGAAAGAAACTTCCTTGTGATTTTCGTCCAAAATAAACCCTAATGGGCTAGGGTTTCATCCAAGAGTCCAATGAGCTTGTTTTCATGGATTTGGGCCTCCCAATTGGTCCACATGGCAGCCCACCTCTTAATGGGCCTCCCAATTGGTCCACTAAGCTCGTAAATTCTCCGAGGTTCCGTTTTGCATTCCGAGCACAAATAGTAATCCTAGTTGAAGTAGGACTCCTACTCACTTTAGGATTCCTGGTAAAGTCAGGAAAGAGTTCAAATCAGGAAAGTTTCTAAAAATCAAAATAGGAAAGATTTCAAAAGAGGAAAGTTTCCTAATCCAAGTAGGAAAGTCAAGTCTCCTAATTCAAGTAGGATACTCAAAATAGGAAAGTTTCCTAATATCTTCATTTTAGTTCATTCCTTCAATTAAATCATCATTTAGGGACACAAAGATAGAAACTAAGCTAAATAGCAAAGTTAATCAATAAAATGCAGCCAAATAATAGGGAAACACCTTAAAAACGTCACATAATATGCTCCTATCAGGTAGTCCCTTTATGGCCATTGCCGGTGCGAAGATTAATGTTCGGAAAGGCACCGTGAAGCTCAAAGTCTTGGGGGAAAAAGTCAAGTTGCAAGTACTCCAGCCCACCTTTCCACTTAATGTCATCAAGGAGGTGTTTTCAGTTGATTTGGTGAAGGGGAATCAAGCAAAAAGTGAAAGGATTTTCGGTCCTTTAAATCCTCCCAAGCCTAATGTTGAAGTTCATCCTTCTATTGTGGTTGAGAAGCAAGAGCTACCAGAGCTCTCTTATTCTGATGATGATGACATGTTTGATGAGTTTGTACACTCATATGTGCATGATGATATTGATTTTACTGCTTCTACATATGAGTCCGGGCTTGACAGTTTTAGTGTCCCTCTGCCTGTAAACATTCTCCTAATCACAACAATTAAACTCAATTCATCATCGGGATTGGAAAGAACAGAACACGAATACAAATAAACACACAAAAACACACAAACAGAAGCAAATATTTTTGTATTTTTTTTTAGATTTTTTTATTTTTTTGATTTTTTCAATTTACGTAACAATACGTGACCACAGTGACTTACTTAGTGCAATGGTAGGTTCAACGCTACCAAGGGAGTAAGTATGATTTAGTCGATATATTGTTACCGTAGAAAACAAAAACAAGTAAATTATTTTTTTGAATTTTTCAACTTTTTCAAATTTTTTCTTTTCTTTTTAATAAACCTTCCCCCACACTTGAATTAAACATTGTCCTCAATGATAGACAGATATTTCACGAAAATGAGAAATTCAAGCATGGTGTGATGGGAAAGATGCACGACAGAACAACCAGCAGTACGATTGACTCCAGGGGGCTTGCTCGGATCTCCCCTTCGCTTGTTGGTCCTGACCTCCATTCGAGTGTCTCTTGTTCGGTTCGAACAAGTCCAGTGATGATACGTGGAGTAGCTGATGTCGTTGAAGAAACAGATCGCCATCTGGTTTGCCATTTCCGCTAGGCCTCTTTTTCCTTCGGGCGAAATGATAGAGTCACCGGGTGAAGTGTGGATCCCTGTGACGCACATGTAGCGCTCGGCTTGTCGTTGGAGAGTTGAGATCCAACGCTTTGCACCAAAAGCGAACCCTGAATGAACGAAAGGTTCGAAAATGGCCTTCATCTCCTTCTCGCACACATCCACGTGCTCCACCCAAGTGACTAAGGAAGATCCATTCTGCAAATCTCGAATCAAACATCCGGAGGGGCGCTTTCGGCAAATCGATCTCACTGAAGGCTTCGGATTTGAGCGCAGTTCATCCACGGAGACATCCACAACGATCCAACTTCCATCCAGTTGTAATTGAGAGTACCGAACGAACTGGACTTCACGAGTCGAAACGATGTGAGATGGCACCAGAAACTCGGCCGACATCACTTGCTTTTGGTCCTCGTAGCCTACTGCATTGTCAGAGGGTAGGATCTCCAACGTTTGAGCGTTTGTGATCATGCTACAGAAGACGGGCAACCATCGACCAACATCCATTAAGATTTCAACGATGGTGGTCGGATGAAGGTGAATGGTTGCAGAGTGTCTCGAGGATTCCGATTTGAAGTATGGCGCAGGCTCGCCACGTTGAAACACTCGCAAGTACTCGGCCCTATTTAGAGTCTCGGGATGAATAGAAGTGTCGGGAGTCGGTGAAGATATCCACAAAAGGTTTATTAAAAAGAAAAGAAAAAATTTGAAAAATTCAAAAATTCAAAAAAAATAATTTACTTGTTTTTGTTTTCTACGGTAACGGTATATCGACTAGATCATACTTACTCCCTTGGTAGCGTTGAACCTACCATTGCACTTAGTAAGTCACTGTGGTCACGTATTGTTACCCTAATAAAAAATATTGAAAAAAGAAAAAAAAAATTGCTTATGTTGTTTATTTATTTGTTTGTTTTCGTTTTCTACAGTAAGGGTATATCGACTATATCACACTCACTCCCTTGGTAGCGTTGAACCTACCATTGCACTAAGTGAGTCCCTGTGGTCACGTATTGTTACCTACATTGAAAAAAAAAAATCAAAAAATCAAAAATTACAAAAATATTTGCTTCTGTTTTGTTGTTTTTGTGTGTTTTATTGTGTTTTGTTCTTTC
The DNA here is from genome assembly GCA_030142095.1 of Rubus idaeus. Taxonomy (NCBI): domain Eukaryota; kingdom Viridiplantae; phylum Streptophyta; class Magnoliopsida; order Rosales; family Rosaceae; genus Rubus; species Rubus idaeus. The sequence goes on from CM057965.1 coordinate 22,256,616, forward strand.
CAATTCCGATGATGAATTGAGTTTAATTGTTGTGATTAGGAGAATGTTTATTATATGTCAAGGCTTTGTGTAGTTTGCTTTGAATTTAATTTGCATAACTTGTGATTGCTCGAAATTCCATGTTCACATTACCTGTGTTGATTAATTGATTGCAATCAGAGAAGCACATTTAAACATACATTGTCATGCATACCCAGAAAATGTGAGGATTTGAGCCTGTTGTATATTCACATGTATGCATATTTCATACATTTACTTGTTCTTCATGTGTGCACAATTCATTAGTTTTGAACCTAGAACTTGCTCAGAGACCGCTTGAAACATTTTGTTAATCTGTAATGAATTAGAAATGAGTAAGGCATTAGTTGAGCACCATGGCCAAAATATTCACCATCCATCTAAACACGAACTTTAGGAATCCCCTTTTGAACTGATCACTCATTAGCCGTTTCTTTTGTTCACCCACACCATTTCACCCTTGTTTTATTGTGTTTGCAAGACGATGATAGTGACTTCTTATGTTTTTATGCTTCGGATTTGTATGGTAGTATACCAAAAGGCAAGTGTGGGGGTGTGATTTATTTTGTTGTAATTGTTCAAAGAAAGAAAGAAAAAAAAAATCAGAAATAAAAAGAAGGAATAAAATTCCTCAAAGGAAAAAAAAGAAAAAAAAAAGAAAGAGAAATTCCAAAAATAGAGTTATTTTGTTGTATTATTTTTGAATTCAATAAAAGGTTGGAGGAAAATAAGAGTTGTTTCGGGTATAGCATATGTATGAGTTTCAAAGTCGTTGACTTGTCTTGCAAACATGTAAAACATTTTTCATTTCAAGTCCTTTCACTTCCTTTGACCATTCACCATTTACCATTCATCCTTTTGTCTCTGTTTCACCTAAAAAGTCCTTATGATCTAATGAGTTGTAGATTAACCATGGAGAGTTGGTTAATGAGCAAGCATATGGGAACACTACTTGTGTAATTGTTTTGAGAGTAAACACTTAACCCTAAACACTGAGCGGAAATATTTAGTGAATCTTGTGAGGTTTAGTGGTTAATGTTGTTTCGATGTGCCTATTGGATTGCTTGACATTAATTGTATACTTGGTTTTCACACACTACACCCGAGCATAAATGAGATGTGCATGTTAAAGACTTAGCAAATTCGTTAGCCTTGTGATTAGATGATTTTCACCTACGTCATTAATTATTACCTAAATTCCTAACAATTGTCGTTGTAAAGTATAATGGGAAATATAGGTTTTTCCCACAGAGGATTGTTATATTTACTTTTTAATGTCACGAAAAATTAAATTAAATAAAGAATTATTATTAACAAGTATAAAGAATAAAGAATATATATATACAAAATTAAATAAACTATACAGTATTGTTTCTATTTACAAAAATATACATTATATACAAAAGTATTTTTGGGGGTTTTTGAGATTTTTGAAAACAATAAATAATTAAAAGGAATTATTTTTGAATTTTTATTATTTTTGAAAACAAGAAAAACACACACAAATATTGTTTTGAAGATTAACTAACTCCCTAGCCATGAATCCGAAACTAACACATGTAGAATGCCTACGCAGGTTATCATTCTCCAAATAAACTTCTCCCATGAAAATCAACCTAGTGAACGCTCATCTAGATTAAACAATTAAACATGCAAAGGTGATTAATCTAAACATGTCTAACGCATAGAAAAAGAGTTGTTAATTCAAGTGCGCGACCTAGCGAACGCTCGTCTATCCGCGATCCTTATTATTTAGTTTCAACATTAAAGATAAAACCAAACAAACAAAATTCACATAAGCTGCTAGAAGAATCAATTAACTTCAATCCAACAATTATTACACAAAAATAGAAAATAAACAAACAATAACATTTCCCAAAATTATTCACGAATAGTTAATTAAACAAAAATAAATTATAATAAATAAACGAGTTTGGGAAAAATGTTACTGTTGTGTCCATGAAAATGGACACTGTCTGGCAGGCGAAGGTGGCAGACTCAGCTATAAAATCGGACAATGTAACTTTGGATGTGGCGGGTGCAGTGAGCAATTTCCGGACATTGGGCTTTTGGGCTTTGCGGGTGTACATAGTAAACAGCCCACAATAGATTTCTTCTTCTTTTCCTCCTACGTTTTGGCCCAAGCCCAACCCTTCATGTTTGACTTTTCAAACAGCTGCCATGTCAGCATTATAAGGCTTGCGGCTTCATCTTTTAATTTCAGTTTCTTCTTGAATCCAGATCACACGGAGAACAAGAGAGAGATCGGCGTCCGAGCAGGGGCAAGGCAGCGGCGAGATGGGTCGCCGTGAGCAGAGGCATGGCGGGATGGGTACGACGCCGGCAAAGTGAGCCGAGATGGAGAGCAGGGCGAGGTGATGGCGACGACAATAACGCCGGCGGCGGCGTCTCGGATGGTGGATGCAGCAGCGAGGCACGGCGACAGTTGAATCGACGAAGGCAGCAGCAGCAAAGCAGCGACGCCGGACCGGATGGGTGAGGCGAGCGTCGTCGAGGGGCGACGGAATGAGGGCTGTCGATGGGTACGGCAGCAGCGCGCGCTGGGCTTTGGAATTGCAGGCGGTGATGGAAGACCGGCGACGGTGAAGAAGCCGGCGGAGGACTGGGCTAGTGATGGTGAGAATCTCCGGTGTGCTTGGGTTGACGGTTTGAGGCGCTACGGCCTGGTGAGCTGGAGATCGACGCCGGCGAGAATGGGCAGCTGCCATGGTAAAATGGTGATGGAAATTTGTGATTAATTCGAGAGCACGGGTTGGCTTTGTTGGTGATGGCTGTGATTGTGTGATCAATGCTTGCAGGAGCTCTCCTTAAATAGGAAAGGAAAGGGGGAACAGCCAAGGAGCAGAGGGAATATGCAGTGATGGTGGAGCTTCGTGGAGTGATCTATAAGGTGGAAGAAATAGCTGGAATTGATGCTTGAATGGAATTGAAGCCATGTGAGGAAGGAAAATGGTTGAGCTAGAGAAGTGGGCGGCCGGCAGTGGGCTGTTAGCTGGAGAAAAATCCAAGTGAATTAGAACATGAACATGTGAAGTCTGCAAAGAGAAAGAAAAGAAAACAAAGAAGAGAAAAAGAAAATTAATAAAATAAAAGAAAGATAAAGAAATAATAATAAAATAAAATAAAAGAAAAATAAAATAATAAAAGAATTTAAATAAATAAAATAAATAAATATTAGAGAAAATAAATGGTGGTTTGAATTGTGTTCCACCACCGTGTGTGGTGGTTGCGCCGCCTTATGTGGTGGTTCGCCGACAAAATTGTCGGGATTCGGAACGGTTCCCGAAATCTTCGTACAATATTTTATTCCACAAATGAAAGTCACGGTTGACTTTCTGATTTACGCTGAAAACCTCCAACATGCACCTATTCTGTGCAGATTAACATTTTCCTGGTATTTTCCCTAAAATCACGAAAACAAACATTAAACAGACAATTAAGCTTTCAGAATAGCAAAATCCAGTAATTAAAGGCACTTTGTGAACGTATTTTACGTTCACATCACCTTGGTATATAATTTGTATTCTCCTGATTATAACTCTTCTGAACTCGCTGAGGGTTATGGTTGGAAAGAATATATGTTTTGTGTTTCCCTTTTCTGTTTTGTGTTGTTTTGTTTTAAGTTTTGTGTTGCTAAGGGACTAGCAATAGCTAAGTGTGGGGGAATTTGATAGGAGCACAAAGTGTGACGTTTTTAATGTATTTTCCCTATTATTTGGCTATGATTTAATTGTAACTTTGCTATTTTTGCTTAGTTTCCATATTTGAGTCCCTAAATGATGTATTAATGTGAATACGTGCAGAAAATCGGAGCTCGGAAATTTACGAAGTCTAATGGGCTTTTGCGAGGCCCATTAAGAGGTGGTCTGCCATGAGGCCCAAGAAGGAGGCCCAAACCCAAGATGGAAGGCCCAAATCCATGAAGGAAGGCCCAAGTTCACAAAGCATGAGGAAAGGTCCAGGCCCAGATTTTCGGACAATCTGCCTGTGCAGATAGGTCAACTTTCGAGGCCCATATCTCTCAATTGCACCGTCAGATCTAGCTGTAATTTTGATGCACGCTGCACATGGATGTCAGTTATTCCCAAATAAAATTTCAGAAGCATCCAACCGTTGAAACGTGCAGGATTCCGTTCTAAGTGTGCACTGCTCAGTGCTGTCCGTTTTTATTTCTTTCCTCTTCTTTTATTTTCAATGCTCCACTCACCCCTATATTCTTTCATCTTCTTTCTGCCCACACCATTAGTGTTTAATTTCTTTTTGGTAAATAAATGGTTAATTGCCATATGATTCCATTTCCACCACCACTTACCATTTCTTTATCTCCCATTCACATTCCACTTCTTTTCCCTTTCTTTGTTTATTTCTTCCATTGTCTTCTTCTTCCTCTCCATTTTCCTATAAATAGGAGCCTATTTCTCTTCACCAATTCACCAATACACACCCCAATGGGGAGGGACAAACCCTCCTCTTTCTCTTCTCATCTCACATCATATTTTCCATTCTCTAATACTATGGGTTTTCAAGACTTCAAGGAGGAGGAGAAGGCGTCTACACCATCACCACCAGCCCCTATGCAACATCACCATCACCATCATCACCTTGTCTTCACAGCTTGGATTACTTGTGGTCAAGGATTCAAGATGTGGCTTCAAGATCTTCATGCTATTCATACGGTGTATTTCGACTTAGCCTTTAAATTTATGCCTCTTTGTTGCTTCTTTATCCTTTGTATTAGTTAACATGACATGATTTATATAATTTTCAGCCTTTGTTTATGGGTTTATTTAATTGTTTGATCCTAATTAATTAGTTCTTCTAGTAGCTTATGTGACTCCGTTTATTTGATTCTGTTTTAGTAGATAACTTTTATATGTTTTTGTTTTAAGGTTGCAAACTTAAGATGATTGCATATAATTGGTGCTAGAATTAGGGTTTTAATTCTAATTCACAAGTAGTAAAGGCTTTGGAAAGAGGTCGGAATGAAATAAGAAGGATCACAGATAGATGGGCGGTCCCACTAGGTCGTGCACTTTAATTAACAACTCTTCTTTTATGCGTTGGACATGTTTTGATTAGCTACCTTTGCATGTTTGATTGGTTAATCTAGGTGCGGTCGCTTAGGTTAATTTTCATGAAAGTGGTTTTATTTGGGGAATGATAATTGGCGGTCCAGCATTCCACATATGTTAATTTCGGTTTCATGGCTAGGGAACTTGGTTAATTTTCGGTCCAATAATTGGTAAACTTGTATACTTGTGGCTGAACTTTATATACTTTATGTTTCATCCCATCTTATTTAATTTATTCTTTGTAATTTAATTAATTCATTTCATTCAATTTAATCTCTCAATCCCCTTTTTACTTTGTATATATGTATATATTTATACTTTATACTTGTTAATAATTCTTTATTTTTTTTAATTCTTGTGACATTTTTTGTTAGGTACACCCTTTGATCTCCGTTGTGAACGATACCCTACTATGCACTATACTACTACCGATAGGGTTTTTTCGAAATTGATGCCTCCTTTTGGGGCGTGCCAAACCTCTTCTATGAAAATTAACCTAGTGAACGCTCATCTAGATTAAACAATTAAACATGCAAAGGTGATCAATCAATAACATATCTAACGCATAGGAGAAGAGTTGTTAATTAAAGTGCGCGACCTAGCGAACGCTCGTCTATCCGCGATCCTTCTTATTTTGATTCCGACCCGTTTGATAAGCCTTTACTACTTGTGAATTAGAATTAAAACCCTAATTCTAGCACCAATTACATGCAATCATCTTAAGTTTCGAACCTTAAAACAAGAACACATAAAAGATTCAATAAAACCGAATCAAATAAACGGAGTCACATAAGCTGCTAGAAGAACTAATTAATTAGGATCTAACAATCAAATAAACTCATAAATATAGGCTGAAAATTATATAAATCATGTCATGTTAACTAATACAAAGAATAATCAAGCAACAAAGAGGAACTCAAAAAGAGTAATTAAAGAATAAGTTGAAGTACACCATATGGAAAGTAGGAAGAACTCGAAGATCACAAACTCTTAAATCCTCACGCGAGTAACTCAAAAGCCGAGATTCCCAAGGTGATGATAATGGGCTTTTGCGAGGCCCATTAAGAGGTGGTCTGCCATGAGGCCCAAGAAGGGGGCCCAAGCCCATGAAGGAGGCCCAAATCCATGAAGGAAGGCCCAGGTTCACAAAGCATGAGGAAAGGCCCAAGCCCGGATTTTCGGACATTCTGCCCGTGCAGATCAGTCAACTTGCGAAGCCCATATCTCTCAATTGGACCGTCAGATCTAGCTGTACTTTTGATACACGCTGCATGTGGATGTTAGGTATTCGGCGTTAAAATTTCAGAATAATCCAACCGTCCACACGTCCAGAATTCCACTCCAAGTGCGCACTGCTCAGTGCTGTCTGCTTTTTATCTCTTTCCTTTTCCTTTATTCTCAATGCTCCACTCACCCTCATATTTCCACCCATCTCACCTAACTATATTTGTTTCTTTCTCTCCATACCATTAGTGTTTGATTTCTTTTACCTAAATAAATGGTTCATTGCCATATGACTACATTTCCACCACCACTTACCATTTATTTATCTCCCATTCACATTCCACTTCTATTCCCTTTCTTTCTTTATTTGTTTCATTGTCTTCTTCTTCCTCTCCATTATCCTATAAATAGAGGGCTTCACAACACCAATTCACGAATTCACACCCCAATGGGGAGGGACAAACCCTCCTCTTTCTCTTCTCACATCATATTTTCCATTCTCTAGTATTTAGGGTTTTCAAGACTTCAAGGAGGTGATGTGAACGTAAAATACGTTCACAAAGTGCCTTTAATTACTGGATTTTGCTATTCTGAAAGCTTAATTGTTTGTTTAATGTTTGTTTTCGTGTTTTTAGGGAAAATACCAGTAAAATGTTAATCTGCACAGAATAGGTGAATTTTGGAGATTTTCAGTGTAATTCCGAAAAGTCAACCGTGACTTTTCAGATATCAAAATGACACCGGTCATTTTGAGGATGTGGGCCCAGTTAATGTACGAAGATTTCGGGAACCGTTCCGAATCCCGACAATTTGTCGGCGAACCACCACATAAGGCGGCGCAACCACCACACGCGGTGGCGATACATATTTTAAACCTCCATCTTTATTTTCCCTATGTTTATGTTTTATATTTATTCTTATTCTTTATTTATTTGTTTTTGTATTTTAATATTTATTTTATTTTTATTTCTTTATTTTAGTTTTCTTTTGTTTTATTATTTTACTTTTTCTTTGTTTTCTTTTCTTTGCAGGTAACATGTTCACGATTTGACTACAGTCCAATTTCTTCCCGATTTTCCTCCACTGCCGGCAACCACTATCCACTTCCACCAGCCGGCAGAATATTCTCCACTTCTCCTTCCACCACTATCACCTACCCTTGCAGCCACCGAGCTTCACTTCATCAACTTGGCTTCCTCAATTCCTCAATTTCTCTGCTATTTAAGGAAGCAATTGCCCACCGCAAATTCACAATCACAGCTTCAATTCCACCACATCAAAGCAGCCCAAAACTGCAATCAACCATGGCAATTACCCACTGCACCCATGCCTTTCAATCCACCGTACGCCTGCAAATCTGCAATCACCACAAACCGCAGCTCCTCTCTCGCCATCACCCATTTCACCACCACAAATCTGTACCGCAATCAACAATTACGAAATCACAAAAATCCCATCAAGCAATCAATTCAAGCCTTTCTTTTCCTGCAATTAATCAAGCAATCATTTTCTAATCATCCATATTTTTCTTTTGCAGGTTTTGGAAGCAGCTCTGCAATTCCAGAGGATCACCACCGTGCCCGGTCCTTCGTCGCTGAATTTCTCGAACCCATGCTTCTCTGCCGGCGCCACACCGCCCTCGCCGGTCTTTTCAATTGCAGCGCCGGCGTCCCACCATGAAACTGCCGTACCCGTGTTCGCTGCTGCCCAGCCATTCCCGTGGATTCCAGTCCGGTCAGTCCTTCCCCGTGCCCGGCGAAACCCAAAAGCCCAGGGCCCATGTCGTCTTCTGCCGCTGCTGTTTCAACTTTGCCGGCACCATTCCGGTTCCACCATGCCGGCGTCGTGCTCGCTGAACTCAAACCGAGCCCGGCTCATCGCCGCACCTCGGATTCGTCGGCGCTGCGCTGCCGCCGTGAACCACCGCGCCATCGATCTGCCACCACTTTCCGGCGCCGCTCATCCCCCATGCCGCCTCCTGCAGCAGCTCTCTCGCCGGTCCCCTCTCGTAGAAGAATGAAGAAGAATGAAAAGAAACAGAAGCCAAAGCTGACTTGGCTTAGGTGGGTTCACGTTGAAAAGTCAACAAAGATAAGCCTTGGGCTGGGCTTGACCGGATGAAGAGAAAAAGAAATCTGAATTGGGCTTCCATGCCCAAATTGCTAAGGACACCCCAATGCCCAATTTCAGAAATGGCCCAATTTGATCTTTTCACCCGCCACATCCAAAGTTACGATCTTAATAGCTGAGTCTGCCACCTTCGCCTGCCAGACAGTGTCCATTTTCATGGACACAACAGTAACATTTTTCCCAAACTTTGTTTATTTATTATAATTTATTTTTGTTTAATTAACTATTCGTGAATAATTTTGGGAAATGTTATTGTTTGTTTATTTTCTATTTTGTGTAATAATTGTTGGATTGAAGTTAATTGATTCTTCTAGCAGCTTATGTGAATTTTGTTTGTTTGGTTTTATCTTAAAATCAAATGATAAGGATCGCGGATAGACGAGCGTTCGCTAGGTCGCGCACTTGAATTAGCAACTCTTTTTCTATGCGTTAGACATGTTTAGATTAATCACCTTTGCATGTTTAATTGTTTAATCTAGATGAGCGTTCACTAGGTTGATTTCATGGGAGAAGTTTATTTGGGGAATGATAACCCGCGTGGGCATTCTACATGTGTTAGTTTCGGATTCATGGCTAGGGAGTTAGTTAATCTTCAAAACAATATTTTTGTGTGTGTTTCTTGTTTTCAAAAATAATAAAAATCCAAAAATATTTCTTTTTATTGTTTTCAAAATTATCAAAAACCCCCAAAAAATACTTTTGTATATAATGTATATTTTTGTAAATAGAAAGAATACTGTATAGTTTATTTAATTTTGTATATATATATATTCTTTATTCTTTATACTTGTTAATATAATTCTTTATTTAATTTAATTTATTGTGACATTAAAAAGTAAATATAACAATCTTCTGTGGGAAAAACCTTTATTTCCCATTATACTTTACAACGACAACTGTTAGGAATTTAGGTAATAATTAATGACCGCGGTGAAAACCATCTAATCATTTTGGCGCCGGCTCGCCGGGGATTGTTTTTACTATTTACTTTTGACTATTTACTTTTTTGACTGTTGACTTTTTACTGTTGACTATTGATTTTTTTGTAAATAATACTTGTTAATTTTATTTATACTTTTTTTATACTTGTTTATATTTTTACACTTAGTAATTATACTTAGGTATCCTGAATATGGTTGATTATTTTTTTGTTGTTGTAAGTTGTAACTTGAACGGATTAGGTAAGGTCCTTTTGTTAATATTGGCCTAAACCCTTCATTTTTACCGTAAGGTTATTTGAGGTTGAGGGCGGCCTTTATTAACACTTGGAGAATTGTCGAACACTTAAGTGCTTTCTCAACTGAGTAAGGGGCACATGAATGGTGTCTAGATATGATCAAGACTCTGGGTGACGGGTTTGTAAAATTGGATTCAGAGGACTTGTCCACTAAATGAATCCTGCCTCTCGCTTATCTCTTGTGATCTGGCCATTCGCCTTCTGAAAACACGGAAAGTCATTTAAGTCAAGGCATTGCACCTAGGCCGTAAGTCCACCTTGAGTTACCGCTTGGAATCAACTTTCATTTTTTTTTCAACTATATTCAGGCAAAAGAAAATATTTTTGTGTAAATAAAATATACGTAGACATAGGAATATACGTAGACATAGGAATATACGTAGACATAAAATATACGTAGACATAGGAAATTTTATTCATTCATTTTGTATAGATAATTTGTGACATATTTTTAACTTTGTAAATATTTTGTTTTTATTTTGTAAATTTATTACTAACCTTTTTATTTTGTATAGGAAATAATCCGGGTTTATCGGAAATTCTACCACATACATCGGAGCATACGTTTAGGAAGTCAAGGTTGAAAAACCTTGAGGTTGATGTCTTGTTGGTGATTTTCGGTTTCCTCGGGAGTAAAAAGGTAAGTGTTCTTTTCACTCTCGTTATTTATTTGATTTAAAAAAAAATAAAAAATAAAAAATAGAAAATTTGTAATTGTAAATAAAAAAAAAAAGAGTGTTTGTTTTTGTTTTACTGTTTTGAAATTATTTATTTTTACTGTTTATAATTACTGTTCATATAATTTGTTGTGGGCTTGTTTGCTTGTTAGTTTGTTAGTATTGGGCCTTAAGCCCGTTTGTGTGATTGGTTAGTGTTTTAGGTTTCGTAAAATAAAAATAAAAATAAAAAATAAAATAATTTTTTTAGCCCATTGGGCTCGTGACATTCACGAAGCCCAAATCCCGTAACCCAAGCCCATTAGTGTGTCGGGCCTGTTCGTTTTTAGGCCCATTAGTTAAACTCACCAATAATGGGCCGGAGATTTCTTTGGCCCAGGCCCACTTTAAGGCCCAAACCATTTCGATGGCCCAAGCCCGTTTAAAGTGTCGGCAAGCGCGTGTGCTACGCGTTTTCACTGTTCACTTTACGACTTTTCGTAAAGTATTAAAAAAATAAAAAAATAAAAAATCGAAAATCAAGAAAAAATTTGATTGGGCCGACACACGACTTTTGCGTCGGCCGAATTCTTTAATAAGCCGCGTGCGTGTCTACTGTAGACTTTACGACTTTCGTCGCTCGATCCGGAAATTTCGGGTCTTCTGTCTGTGGCACGTGTGCGAGCGTGCGTCCGTTCCTTCCTTTCCCTTCGGTTTGCGTTAGTTCCCTTAGGTCATTTCGCGTTTTTCCCTTAGTCTCTCTCTCTCTCTCTCGTTTTCTCTCTCTCGTGTTCTTCGTGTTCTTGAGTTTTCCCAGAAACACTCCCAAATCCCAGAAGCTTTCCTCCCTCCCAAACCACAAATGGCCAAACGAGTGAATTCTTTCAGCGATTTGTTTCAGGCAGGTCCTTCAGAGAACCCGATCTTTGAAGGCTTGGCTGAAATAATTCCACCGAGCATGCTCAATAGCGCCGATGCTAGCATGCCGACCGAGCCACTACCACAACCGCAACCACTACCCCAAGCACCAATCTTGGTTGCTGATCCACCTATTGAGCCGGAAGCCGCTCCTGTCTATAGGAGACTTCCGAGGAGCAAATACAGCAAAGCTCAGAGAGATGCACTTGCGGCTTTCTTTGCGGTGTATTCTCACCCCACGAAACCACAACGAGAAAGATTTGGTCCGAAAATCGGACTTGAAGAAGACCAAGTCTACTATTGGGGGTCGAGAAATAGGAAGAAGTTCGGTATCCAGTCTTCCGAGCAGCGTATTGCCGAGCTAGAGAAAAGAAACGATCAGCTGGTGAGCAAAAACGAGGAGCTTCAAATGCAGAATCAAAGACTCGTCGATGCTCTCCACAGCGGCATTTGTCCCAATTGCGGAGGTCCTGTTCCGCACTCAGATGTGCCACGGCGAAGGCTCGAAGTTGTTCCTCAACAACAAGAGCCTCTTCTCGAGTTGTCCGATGATTCCATCGACATGGACCACTTGAGACGGGATGTGCGGAGCCTCATGCCTACCCTAGTCGAGCGCCCATCCATACCTGTGCCATCTAATATTCCGGGACCTGCTCATGATCTTGTCGGAGTCCACACCGACTTGATCTCGGATATCGTCCGTAAGGCCAAACACGAGCTCCTGCTCATGGCCACTGCCGGATTTCCTTTGTGGATAACTTCACCGACTCCCGACACGTCTATTCATCCCGAGACTCTTCATAGGGCCGAGTACTTGCGAGTGTTTCAACGAGCTGAACCTGCTCCGTACTTCAAAGCCGAATCGTCGAGACACTCGGCAACCATCCATCTTTATCCGACCACCATCGTTCAGATCTTAATGGATGTTGGTCGATGGTTGCCAGTCTTCTGTAGCATGATCACAAACGCCAAGACGTTGGAGATCCTTTCCTCCAGCAACGAAGAAGGCTACGAGGAGCATATGCAGGTGATGTCGGCCGAGTTTCTGGTGCCATCTCACATCGTCTCAACTCGTGAAGTCCAGTTCGTTCGGTATTCTCACCTACAACTGGATGGAAGTTGGGTCGTCGTGGATGTCTCCGTGGATGAATTGCGGACAAATCCAAAGCCTTCCGTGAGATCGATTTGCCGAAAACGCCCCTCCGGATGCCTGATACGTGATCTTCATAATGGATCTTCCTTGGTCACTTGGGTGGAGCACGTGGATGTACGCGAAAAGGAGATGAAGGCCAGTTTCGAACCTTTTGTTCATTCAGGGTTCGCTTTTGGTGCAAAGCGTTGGATTTCAACTCTCCAACGACAAGCCGAGCGCTACATGTGCGCCACAGGTATCCACTCTTCACCCGGTGACTCGATTATTTCTCTTGAAGGAAGAAGAGGCTTGGCGGAAATGGCAAAACAGATGACAATCTGTTTCTTCAACGACATCAGCAACTCCACGTACCACCACTGGACTTGTTCGAACCGAACAAGAGACACTCGAATGGAGGTCAGGACCAACAAGCGAAGGGGTGATCCGAGCAAGCCCCCTGGAGTCAATCGTACTGCTGGTTGTTCCGTCGTTCATCTATCTCATCACACCAGGATCTTTGAGTTCCTCAAAGACGTTCAGACGAGACCATTGTGGGATAGTATGTCGATGGACAGCTCGGTGCGTGTGCTAGCAAATTTCACCATCGGTCTTGACCCGCGGAACCAGATTTCGGTGCTCGCCATAGATAGTCACAACGACTTCCTTATTCTCCAGGAGTGTTGCACCGATGCAACGGGGTCGTCTGTGATTTATGCGCCGATTAACCATTCCATTCTCCAGTGTTTGCTATCTGGAGTTCAACCGGAGCCATTTCCGCTTATGTCTTCAGGCTTCTCCATTTTGCCTAACGTATCCGGAGCTGTACTTGACGGAACACTGCTGACTATAGTGTTCCAGATCTCAGTGAAGGCTACATCAGCCAAGTCTGCCGTGGAGTCGGCAACTACCCTTGTCCAGGACACACTTCAACGGATCAGAGCCGCAGTCAATTAAGGAGCAAACGTTGGATGCAAGGCCCTGCTAGCCTTGTTTGTGACTGTTGGTGACTTGCTTCGGGAGGAGCTTAATGATCTTCAAGGGAGAGTTTTTCTTTTACTTATTTCTTTTTCATTTGTATATATGTTGTGTGTTTACTTCTGTTGATTTATGTTTGTGTGTTTATTTCTGTTGTGTGTTTAAATTCAATAACCATACTTGAATTTTTCATTTCGTGAAATATCTGTCTAACATTGAGGACAATGTTTAATTCAAGTGTGGGGGAAGGTTTATTAAAAAGAAAAGAAAAAATTTGAAAAATTCAAAAATTCAAAAAAATAATTTACTTGTTTTTGTTTTCTACTGTAACAATATATCGACTAAATCATACTTACTCCCTTGGTAGCGTTGAACCTACCATTGCACTTAGTAAGTCACTGTGGTCACGTATTGTTACGTAAACTGAAAAAATCAAAAAAAAATCAAAAAATCAAAAATTACAAAAATATTTGCTTCTGTTTGTGTGTTTTTGTGTGTTTTATTGTGTTGTATTCTTTCCAATCCCGATGATGAATTGAGTTTAATTGTTATGATTTTGAAAATATTGATTATATGCTAAGGCTTTGTGATTTGCTTTGGATTTAATTTGCATAACTTGTGATTGCTCGAATTTCCATATTCACTTAACCTGTTTCGATTAATTGATTGCAATCCGAGAAGCACATTTAAACATACATTGTCATGCATACCCAGAAAATGTGAGGATTTGAGCCTATTGTATATTCACATGTATGCATATTTCATACATTTACTCGTTCTTCATGTGTGCACAATTCATAAGTTTTTGAACCTAGAACTTGCTCAGAGACCGCTTAAAACATTTTGTTAATCTGTAATGAATTAGAAATGAGTAAGGCATTAGTTGAGCACCATGGCCAAAATATTCACCATCCATCTAAACACGAACTTTAGGAATCCCCTTTTGAACTGATCACTCATTAGCCGTTTCTTTTGTTCACCCACACCATTTCACCCTTGTTTTATTTATGTTTGCAAGACGATGATAGTGACTTCTTGTGTTCTTATGCTTCGGTTTTGTTTGGTTTATACCAAAAGGCAAGTGTGGGGGTGTATTTATTTTGTTGTATTTGTTCAAAGAAAGAAAAAAAAAAATTCAGAAAAAAAAAGAAGGAATAAATTCCTCAAAGAAAAAAAAATAGAAAAGAAAGAAAAAAAAATAGAAAAGAAAAAGAAAGAAATTCCAAAAATAGAGTTATTTTGTTGTATTGTTTTATTTTCAATAAAAGGTCGGAGGAGAATAAGAGTTGTTTCGGGTTTAGCATAGGTATGAGTTTCAAAGTCGTTGACTTGTCTTGCAAACATGTAAAACATTTTTCATTTCAAGTCATTTCACTTCATTTACCATTCACTATTTACCATCCACCATTTGGTCCCTGTTTCACCTGAAAGTCCTTATGATCTGATGATTTGTAGATTAATTGTAGAGAGTTGGTTAATGAGCAAGCATATGGGAACACTACTTGTGTAATTGTTTTGAGAGTAAACACTTAACCCTAAACACTGAGTGGAAATATTTAGTGAATCTTGTGAGCTTTAGTGGTTAATGTTGTTTCGATGTGCCTATTGGATTACTTGACATTAATTGTATACTTGGTTTTCACACACTACACCCGAGCATAAATGAGATGTACATGTTAAATACTTAGCAAATTCTTTAACCTTGGTATATAATTTGTATTCTCTTGATTATAATTCTTTCGAACTCGCTGAGGATAATGGTTGGAAAGAATTTCTGTTTTGTGTTTCCCTTTCTGTTTTGTGTTGTTTTGTTCTGTGTTTGCTAGAGGACTAGCAATAGTTCAAGTGTAGGGGTGTGATGTGAACGTAAAATACGTTCACAAAGTGCCTTTAATTACTGGATTTTGCTATTCCGAAAGCTTAATTGTTTGTTTAATGTTTGTTTTCGTGTTTTTAGGGAAAATACCAGTAAAATGTTAATCTGCACAGAATAGGTGAATTTTGGAGATTTTCAGTGTAATTCCGAAAAGTCAACCGTGACTTTTCAGATATCAAAATGACACCGGTCATTTTGAGGATGTGGGCCCAGTTAATGTACGAAGATTTCGGGAACCGTTCCGAATCCCGACAATTTGTCGGCGAACCACCACATAAGGCGGCGCAACCACCACACGCGGTGGCGATACATATTTTAAACCTCCATCTTTATTTTCCCTATGTTTATGTTTTATATTTATTCTTATTCTTTATTTATTTGTTTTTGTATTTTAATATTTATTTTATTTTTATTTCTTTATTTTAGTTTTCTTTTGTTTTATTATTTTACTTTTTCTTTGTTTTCTTTTCTTTGCAGGTAACATGTTCACGATTTGACTACAGTCCAATTTCTTCCCGATTTTCCTCCACTGCCGGCAACCACTATCCACTTCCACCAGCCGGCAGAATATTCTCCACTTCTCCTTCCACCACTATCACCTACCCTTGCAGCCACCGAGCTTCACTTCATCAACTTGGCTTCCTCAATTCCTCAATTTCTCTGCTATTTAAGGAAGCAATTGCCCACTGCAAATTCACAATCACAGCTTCAATTCCACCACATCAAAGCAGCCCAAAAACTGCAATCAACCATGGCAATTACCCACTGCACCCATGCCTTTCAATCCACCGTACGCCTGCAAATCTGCAATCACCACAAACCGCAGCTCCTCTCTGCCATCACCCATTTCACCACCACAAATCTGTACCTGCAATCAACAATTACAGAAATCACAAAAATCCCATCAAGCAATCAATTCAAGCCTTTCTTTTCCTGCAATTAATCAAGCAATCATTTTCTAATCATCCATATTTTTCTTTTGCAGGTTTTGGAAGCAGCTCTCTGCAATTCCAGAGGATCACCACCGTGCCCAGTCCTTCGTCGCTGAATTTCTCGAACCCATGCTTCTCTGCCGGCGCCACACCAGCCTCTGCCGGTCTTTTCAATTGCAGCGCCGGCGTCCCACCATGAAACTGCCGTACCCGTGTTCGCTGCTGCCCAGCCATTCCCGTGGATTCCAGTCCGGTCGGTCCTTCCCCGTGCCCGGCGAAACCCAAAAGCCCGGGCCCATGTCGTCTTCGCCGCTGCTTGTTTCAACTTTGCCGGCACCATTCCGGTTCCACCATGCCGGCGTCGTGCTCGCTGAACTCAAACCGAGCCCGGCTCATCTGCCGCACCTCGGATTCGTCGGCTGCCGCTGCGCCGTGAACCACCGCGCCATCGATCTGCCACCACTTTCCGGCGCCGCTCATCCCCCATGCCGCCTCCCGCAGCAGCTCTCTCGCCGGTCCCCTCCGTAGAAGAATGAAGAAGAATGAAAAGAAACGAAGCCAAAGCCGACTTGGCTTAGGTGGGTTCACGTTGAAAAGTCAACAAAGATAAGCCTTGGGCTGGGCTTGACCGGATGAAGAGAAAAAGAAATCTGAATTGGGCTTCCATGCCCAAATTGCTAAGGACACCCCAATGCCCAATTTCGAAATGGCCCAATTTGATCTTTTCACCCGCCACATCCAAAGTTACGATCTTAATAGCCGAGTCCGCCACCTTCGCCTGCCAGGACAGTGTCCATTTTCATGGACACAACAGTAACATTTTTCCCAAACTCTGTTTATTTATTATAATTTATTTTTGTTTAATTAACTATTCGTGAATAATTTTGGGAAATGTTATTGTTTGTTTATTTTCTATTTTGTGTAATAATTGTTGGATTGAAGTTAATTGATTCTTCTAGCAGCTTATGTGAATTTTGTTTGTTTGGTTTTATCTTAAAATCAAATGATAAGGATCGCGGATAGACGAGCGTTCGCTAGGTCGCGCACTTGAATTAGCAACTCTTTTTCTATGCGTTAGACATGTTTAGATTAATCACCTTTGCATGTTTAATTGTTTAATCTAGATGAGCGTTCACTAGGTTGATTTCATGGGAGAAGTTTATTTGGGGAATGATAACCCGCGTGGGCATTCTACATGTGTTAGTTTCGGATTCATGGCTAGGGAGTTAGTTAATCTTCAAAACAATATTTTTGTGTGTGTTTCTTGTTTTCAAAAATAATAAAAATCCAAAAATATTTCTTTTTATTGTTTTCAAAATTATCAAAAACCCCCAAAAAATACTTTTGTATATAATGTATATTTTTGTAAATAGAAAGAATACTGTATAGTTTATTTAATTTTGTATATATATATATTCTTTATTCTTTATACTTGTTAATATAATTCTTTATTTAATTTAATTTATTGTGACATTAAAAAGTAAATATAACAATCTTCTGTGGGAAAAACCTTTATTTCCCATTATACTTTACAACGACAACTGTTAGGAATTTAGGTAATAATTAATGACCGCGGTGAAAACCCTCTAATCAGGAGGAGAAGAAGGAGATGTCACCATCATCACCAGCCATCAATCAACATCACCACCATCATCTTCACCTCAAGTTCACGGCTTTGGATTGCTTGCTTTCAAGGATTCAAGGATCCGTGGTCTTCGAGTTCTTCATGCTCTCCATATGGTGTAATTCGACTTTATTCTTTAAATTCTCTATTGAGTTCCTCTTTGTTGCTTGATTATTCTTTGTATTAGTTAACATGACATGATTTATATAATTTTCAGCCTATATTTATGAGTTTATTTAGTTATTGGATCCTAATTAATTAGTTCTTCTAGTAGCTTATGTGACTCCGTTTACTTGATTCTATTTTATAGAAAACTTTTATGTGTTTATGTTATAGGGGTCGACACTTATAATATTTGCATATAATTGGAGCTAGAGTTAGGGATTACAATTCACCTAATAGTTTTGGAAACCTAATTCACGAGTAGTAAAGGCTTTGGACAAAGGTCGGTGTCAAATAAAAAGGATTGCGGACATATGAACTTTGTCATAATGGGTCGTGCACTTTAATTAACAACTCTTTTCTATGCGTTAAATATGGTTTGACTAGCTAGCTTTCTAGACTAAGATGGCATGTTTAATTGGTTAATCTAGGTGCTTTCACTTAGGTTAATTTTCATAGAGAGGTTTTATTTGGGGAATGGTTAGCTTCTAACTTTCCACATATGTTAATTTCGGTTTCATGGCTAGGGAACTTGGTTAATTTTCGGTCCAATAATTGGTAAACTTGTATACTTATGGCTGAACTTTATATACTTTATGTTTCATCCCATTTTATTTAATTTATTCTTTGTAATTTAATTAATTCATTTCATTCAATTTATCACTCAATCCCCTTTTTACTTTGTACATATGTATATATTTATACTTTATACTTGTTAATAATTCTTTATTTTATTTAATTCTTTGTGACAATTTTTGCTAGGTACACCATTTGATCTCCGTAGTGAACGATACCCTACTATGCACTATACTACTACCGATAGGGTTTTTTTTAAATTGAATGTCCTTTTTGGGCTTGTCAATTTTTGGCGCCGTCGACGGGGATTTAAAATACTGTTTATATGCCTAACGCTTTATACTTGTTAATTTTATTTATACTCATTATACTTGTTAATAATAATTCTTTATTTTATTTAATTCTTTGTGACATTTTTTGTTAGGTACACCCTTTGATCTCCGTTGTGAACGATACCCTACTATGCACTATACTACTACCGATAGGGATTTTTTTAAATTGATGCTCCTTTTGGGCGTATCAACTACACCATATGGAAAGCATGTAGAGCTCGAAGACCACGAACCCTTGAATCCTTGACCACAAGTAACTCAAAGCCGTGCCTCTTGAGATGAAGATGGTGATGGTGACGTTGACAAAGGGCTGGTGATGGTGACGTTGACAAAGGGCTGGTGATGATGGTGTAGACGCCTCCTCTCCTCCTTGAAGTCTTTGAAAACCTAAAGCACTAGAGAATGGAAGGTGGTAGCCGAGAACTTGGACGTGTGGCTGCTGAAAAGATGGAGGTATGGAATGATATTTCTCGATGTAGAAGGTGGTGAGGAATTGTGTTGTGAAGCCCTCTATTTATAGGAGAAACATGAGAACCCTTGATGCAATCCTAGCCCTCCATCTAGATGTCGAAATCTTTTAGGATTTATCTCTTTAATTGTTGCTGAAAATTAATTGAGTAGCCACCAAGAAACCCTTCTCTTTTTGCCAAAATTAGGACTAGATTCATCCATAAATTTCTGAATTAATTCCTTGATAAACCTAGTTGAGTTCCACATGGATTCTCCTTGCATTGGTTGCCAAAATCATTGATGAATAGTGCCGAATGAACAGTGCCGAATTTCCTCCAATTAATCCCTTAAAAATCTGAATTAATCTCCATGGATAATTGCTGAAATCTTCTTGAGTGGTGGCCAAGAAATCTCCTTCCTCTCTTGCCGAAATTCCATCTAGATACATTCCCAAAAATCTGAATTAATATCCTAAATAAATTAGGTGTTTTAAAAGAATAAAAACTTTGGGAAAAATATCAAGATTAAATAAAATAAAATCAGAATCCTATTAGGATAAAAGGATGCGGCAAAGAAAGAAACTTCCTTGTGATTTTCGTCCAAAATAAACCCTAATGGGCTAGGGTTTAATCCAAGAGTCCAATGAGCTTGTTTTCATGGATTTGGGCCTCCCAATTGGTCCACATGGCAGCCCACCTCTTAATGGGCCTCGAAAAAGCCCATTAAGCTCGTAAATTCTCCGAGGTCCCGTTTTGCATTCCGAGCACAAATAGTAATCCTAGTTGAAGTAGGACTCCTACTCACTTTAGGATTCCTGGTGTCATTAGGATTCCTGGTAAAGTGAGGAAAGGGTTCAAATCAGGAAAGTTTCTAAAAATCAAAATAGGAAAGATTTCAAAAGAGGAAAGTTTCCTAATCCAACTAGGAAAATCAAGTCTCCTAATTCAAGTAGGAGACTCAGAATAGGAAAGTTTCCTAATATCTTCATTTTAGTTCATTCCTTCAATTAAATCATCATTTAGGGACACAAAGATAGAAACTAAGCTAAATAGCAAAGTTAATCAAGTAATACGCAGCCAAATGATAGGGAAAACACATTAAAAACGTAGCATATAATGCTCCTATCACCTTCCCCAGTTGTAGACCTTATTTTCATTTAACCCGAGTTGTATAGCAAACCTTGCTCTTTGCAGTTTGAGTGGGTGAGGATTCACCGTGTAAAAGTCGGTCAACGCATCATTTTGCTCTTTGGTGAATCTCGTCCTCGGGCCTCTCGTACGCTTCTCGGAAGGTCCAGCAACAACAACAACATGTGGATCAGCAGCCTGGATTGGTGCTTGTGGTTCTGGTTCTGGTACATCCGGCATGCTAGCATTAACATTATCTAGAATGCTTGGTGGAATGATTTCATCCAAGCCTTCAAAGAAATCACTCTCTGGAGGACTAGAATGAAACAACTCACTGAAAGAATTCACTCTTTTGGCCATTTCTAGGTTGGGAGGGAGGATAGCTTTTTGGAAAAATAACTAAGAACAACGAAGAACAAGTGAAGAACAGTATGAACAAACGAGAGAAAATTTAGAGAGACTAAAAGGGAACTAAGTGAAAATGAATGCAAAATGAATGGAATGAAGCACATAGACACAAACCAAGGGAAAGGAACAGACGCACGTACGCACACGTGCCACAGACACAGATCCGCAAATTGCGGATCGAGCGACGAAAGTCGCAAAGGCTACAGTTGACACGCATGCGGATTATTAAACAAATCGGCCGACGCAAAAGTCGTCCGTCGACCCAATCAAATTTTTTTTCATTTTTTATTTTTTATTTTTTTTTAATTATCGTGCCGACGCGAAAGTCGCGGGACGGTCCAATAAGAATTTTTCTTTTTATTTAACCAAATCTTTACGCGAAAGTCGTAAAGTGAACAATGAAAACGCGTAGCACACGCGCGCTAACGGTTGCCGACACTTTAAACGGGCCTGGGCCATCGGAATGGTCTGGGCCTTAAAGTGGGCCTGGCCGCGTAGAGAACGGGCCATTATTGGTGAGCGTAAACTAATGGGCCTAAAAACGAACAGGCCCGACACACTAAATGGGCTTGGGTTACGGGCTTCAGGATTCGGGAATGACACGGGCCCAATGGGCCAAATTTTTTTTATTTTTCTTTTCGAAACCTAAAACCCTAACCAATCACACAAACGAGCCTAAGGCCCAATAACAAACAAACAACAAGCCCAAAAATAAAACAAACAGTAATTATAAATAGTAAAAATAAATAATTACAAACAGTAAAACAAAACAAGCACTCTTTTTTTTATATACAATTACAAATTTTCTATTTTTTTTTTTTACAAACAAATAACGAGAGTGAAAAGAAAACTTACCTTTTTACTCCCGAGGAAACCGAAAATCACCAACAAGACATCAACCTCAAGGTTTTTCAACCTTGACTTCCTAAACGTATGCTCCGATGTATGTGGTATAATTTCCGATAACCTTGATTATTCCCTATAAAAAATTAAAAAGTTAGTAATAAATTTACAAAATAAAAACAAAATATTTACAATGTAAAAAATGTATCTCAAATTATCTATGCAAAATGAATAAATAAAATTTCGTATGTCTAAGTAAATTTTATTTACACAATACACTTAAGTACGGGAACAGAGGACTTCAATGTGCAATGGAACTGAAACAGCTACCCATCTTAAAGTCATGTTTGATCCAATATACCTAAAGTGTACAAAAACATTTTCTTTTGCCTGAATATAGTTGAAAAAAAAAGAAAGTTGATTCCAAGCGGTAACTCAAGGTGGACTTACGGCCTAGGTGCAATGCCTTGACTTAAATGACTTTCCGTGTTTTCAGAAGCGAATGGCCAGATCATATGAGAATAAGCGAGGGGCAGGATTCATTTAGTGGACTACGGAGGCTTACACCCCTATCGACTTACGTCGTCCATAGTCCTCCGAATCCAAAACTCCGTCACCCGGGGTCTCGACCTAGAGACCATCCATGTGCCCCTTACTCGGTTGAGAAAGCACTTAAGTGTTCGACAATTCTCCAAGTGTTAATAAAGGCCGCCCTCAACCTCAAATAACCTTACGGTAAAAATGAAGGGTTTAGGCCAATATTAACAAAAGGACCTTACCTATTTCCGTTCAAGTTACAACTTACAACAAAAAAAAAAATAATCAACTATATAAAAGACACCTAAATAAATTACTAAGTGTAACAAAATATGAACAAGTATTAAAAACAAGTAATAACAACAAGGGTCGTAGCCAGCAGCTCCTTGGTGACTCCAAAGATATATGCAGGCCTCCTCTTTGTTCTTCTCTCCTCCTTCAAGCTCTAGCAAATCTAGCTTCCGATTCCTTGCTCCTCTTGATGGATGGCAACTTGTGGTGAAGGTAGATCGATGGAATGGTGGTGGAAAGTGTATGGTTGTAGTGTTTGGGATGTGTCGAAGATATTTCGTGAAGGGATCGAAGTGAGATGGGTGGTGGAAGGTGGTGAAAATGGAAGAACAAAAACGGCAGACGTACTGGGCGTCCGGGCGCTTGGTACGTCTGTGTGTGTTTTTGCAAGGTTTGGCGAGAGAAAATGGGGTTTTTCTATCTAGGGTTTTTCTGATCGTGAGTAACTGAATGAGAACAAGGTCTGGTTGGTCTCCTCAGCCTCCAAGGGTTCCCTAGGGTTTCCTAGTGGAGAGAGTAAACAAAGGTGAGTGGTGGGAAAAGAAATGGAAAAGAAAGGTGAAGTGGAGGAATTTGTGGGTGAGTGGGGGAACTAGTGGACATGTCATCAGCCATGCACATGTGTGCAGCTGGTGTAGGAGACTCTCTCCTGCTGTGGTGGTGCTCCGGTGGTGGTCCGGCGGTGCTGCCGCCTCTTGTGGTGGTGGTTGGCCGGAAAAGTCGCCGGAAATGCAATTTCTTCATTTTCCTTCCTTTCTTCGATTCTTCAAGGCCTTCAATGGCAACGTCTTCCGTAGGTAAATTCATGCAATCTTCAATGTCTAGAAGCCACGGTTGACTTCTTGTCCTCTTCTCGGAAGTGTGCCCAAAAGTGGTCAAAATGCACCTTCTTGTGCCGAATTACCTCAAGTCACCTAAGTAACCTGAAATCATGAAAACGCATATTAGTAGTAACAAAATGCCTTCGGATAAGCTTAACTCTTGTGATTAGGAATACAATTTGCGCTATAAATAAGTGCAAATCAGAGATCCGAGCAAGCCCCCTGGAGTCAATCGTACTGCTGGTTGTTCTGTCGTGCATCTTTCCCATCACACCAGGATCTTTGAGTTTCTCAAAGATGTGCATACGAGACCGCTGTGGGATAGTATGTCGATGGACAGCTCGGTACGTGTGCTAGCAAATTTCACCATCGGTCTTGACCCGCGGAACCAGATTTCGGTGCTCGCCATAGATAGTCACAACGACTTCCTCATTGGTCAGGAGTGTTGCACCGATGCAACGGGGTCGTCTGTGATTTATGCGCCGATTAACCATTCCATTCTCCAGTGTTTGCTATGTGGAGTTCAACCAGAGCCATTTCCGCTTATGTCTTCAGGCTTCTCCATTCTGCCTAACGTATCCGGAGCCATTCTTGACGGAACACTGCTGACTATGGTGTTCCAGATCTCGGTGAAGGCTACATCAGCTAAATCTGCCGTGGAGTCGGCAACTACACTCGTCCAGGACACACGTCAAAGGATCAGAGCCGCAGTCAATTAAGGAGCAAACGTTGGATGCAAGGCCCTGCTAGCCTTGTTTGTGACTGTTGGTGACTTGCTTCGGGAGGAGCTTAATGATCTTCAAGGGGGAGTTTTTCTTTAACCTTTCTGCTTATTTTTGTTTCCTTTTTCATTTGTATAAATGTTGTGTATTTATTTCTGTTGTGTGTTTAAATTCAATAACCATACTTGAATTTTTCATTTCGTGAAATATCTGTCTAACATTGAGGACAATGTTTAATTCAAGTGTGGGGGAAGGTTTCTTAAAAAGAAAAGAAAAAATTTGAAAAATTTGAAAAATTCAAAAAAATAATTTACTTGTTTTTGTTTTCTACTGTAACAATATATCGACTAAATCATACTTACTCCCTTGGTAGCGTTGAACCTACCATTGCACTAAGTAAGTCACTGTGGTCACGTATTGTTACGTAAATTGAAAAAATCAAAAAAATCAAAAAATAAAAAAAATACAAAAATATTTGCTTCTGTTTGTGTGTTTTTGTGTGTTTATTTGTATTCGTGTTTTGTTCTTTCCAATCCCGATGATGAATTGAGTTTAATTGTTGTGATTAGGAGAATGTTTATTATATGTCAAGGCTTTGTGTGATTTGCTTTGGATTTAATTTGCATAACTTGTGATTGCTCGAAATTTCATGTTCACATAACCTGTGTTAATTAGTTGATTGCAATGCAAGAGGCACATTTGAACATACATTGTCATGCATACCCAGAAATTGTGAGAATTTGAGCCTGTTGAATATTCACATGTATGCATTATTCATACATTTACTCGTTCTTCATGTGTGCACAATTCATGAGTTTTTGAACCTAGAACTTGCTCATTGACCTCTCGAAACTTTTTATTAATCTGTGATGAATTGAAAATGATTAAGGCATTAGTTGAGCACCATGGCCAAATATTCACCATCCATCTAAACACGAACTTTAGGAACCCCTTTTGAACTGATAACTCATTAGCCGCTTCTTTTGTTCACCCACACCATCTCACCCATGTTTTATTGTGTTTGCAAGACGATGATAGTGACTTCTTATATTCTTATGCTTTTGGTTTTGATTTGTATGGTAGTACCAAAAGGCAAGTGTGGGGGTGCATTTTATTTTGTTGTATTTTTTCAAAGAAAGAAAGAAAGAAAGAAAAAAAAATCAAAAATAAAAAACAAAAAGAAGGAATAAAGTTCCTCAAGAAAAAAAAATAGATATCGAAAAGTCACGGTTGACTTTTCGGAATTACACGAAAATCTCCAAAATTCACCTATTCTGTGCAGATAAACATTTTCCTGGTATTTTCCCTAAAAACACGAAAACAAATATTAAACAAACAATTAAGCTTTCCGAATAGCAAAATCCAGTAATTAAAGGCACTTTGTGAACGTATTTTACGTTCACATCAGGAACCCCTTTTGAACTTATCACTCATTAGCCGTTTCTTTTGTTCACCCACACCATCTCACCCATGTTTTATTGTGTTTGCAAGATGATGATAGTGACTTCTTATATTCTTATGCTTCGGGTTTTGATTTGTATGGTAGTACCAAAAGGCAAGTGTGTGGGTGCATTTTATTTTGTTGTATTTGTTCAAAGAAAGAAAAAAAAATCAGAAATAAAAAGAAGGAATAAATTCCTCAAAGAAAAAAAAATAGAAAAGAAAGAAAGAAAAAAAGAAAAAAAAGAGAAATTCCAAAAATAGAGTTATTTTCTTGTTTTAATTTCAATAAAAGGTTGGAGGAGAATAAAGAAGTTGCTTCGGGTTTAGCATAGGTATGAGTTTCAAAGTCGTTGATTTGTCTTGCAAACATGTGGAACATTTTTCATTTCTAGTCTTTCCCTTCCATTTACCATTTACCATTCATTCACCCTTTGGCCCCATTACACCATTGAAAGCCCTTATGATTTAATGATTTGTGGATTAATTGTAGAGAGTTGGTTGATGAGCAAGCTTATGGGAACACTACTTATGTAATTGTTATGAGAGTAAACACTTAACCCTAAACACTGAGCAAAAATATTTAGTGAATCTTGTGAGCTTTAGTGGTTAATGTTGTTCATATGTGCCTATTTGATTGCTTGAAATTAATTGTACACTCGGTTTTCACACACTTCACTCGAGCACGAATGAGATGTCCATGTTAAATACTTAGCAAATTCGTGAGCCTTGGTATATAGTTTTTATTCTCCTAATTATAATTCTTCGAACTCGTTGAGGGTTATGGTTGGAAAGAATTTCTGTTTTGTGTTTCCCTTTCTGTTTTTGTGTTGTTTCTGTTTTTAGTTCCGTGTTTGCTAGAGGACTAGCAAAAGTTCAAGTGTGGGGGTGTGATGTGAACGTAAAATACGTTCATAAAGTGCTCTAAATACTTGGATGGATGCTATTCTGAAAGCTTATTTGTCGGTTTAATGTTTGTTTTCGTGTTTTCAGGGAAAATATGTGAAAAATGCTAATTTACACATAAAAGGTGAATTTTGGAGGTTTACAGCGCAATATCGGAAAGTCAACCGTGACTTTTCGATTATCTGATGACACCGGTCATCACTCGGCAGTGGATTACAGACAATGTACGAAGATTTTGGAAACCGTTCCAAATCCCGGCAATTTTGCCGGCGAGCCACCACGGACGGAGGCGCAACCACCACACGCGGTGGCGATACCCATTTTTAAACCACCATTTTATTTTCTCTAATAATTATTTCTTTTCTTTATTTTATAATTATTGGTTTTCTTTATTTTATAATTAATTCATTTCTTTTATTATTCTTTTGTTTTATATTTAATTCATTTAATTTCTTTTTGTTATTTTAATTCTTTTTATTTTTTATTTGTTTGTTGCAGCATGTTCACCGGCCAAGCTTTTGAGCTGTTCACGTTCTCCATCACCACCAGCAGCCATGTTACCCCCCCCATTCCATTTGAATTCAAATTCTCTACTTTGTGAGCTGTTCTTCCACCTTACCACTCACTCACCTAACACTGCCATTGATCCTCTTCAAATACCAGATCAATTTCCATTTGTTTACAAGCCGAGGTCGGGGCTCTTCCCTTCTCCCCCTCTTCTCCTTCTTCATCTCCAACTTCTTCCATCTCTTCTTCCCTTATTCTTCTTCTTCCCTTCTGCCATTCTTCTTCTTTTCTTTCTTTTCTTTTCTTCCATTTTCTGTCTCTACACCCCGGTTTCCTACTCTCTGCACCCCAGCACCAAGCAATCATAGCCACCGTACTTCTCTGCTCTCCATCACCACACTGCACAATTCCGGCCACCTGCAAATAACATAGCAATCAAAGTTCACAATTACAAATCATCACAGCCTACTCTCCATCCCAATCAAACCCTCGATCACCATCGTTGATTCCAGTCCTCTAATCATCATCACCACTGCCGGCATAAATTCCGGATCGCCCAGCCGCTTAGCATCGAGCCCGGCCATCACCGTCCACGGTCCCGGACCGCACGAGCCCGTGCTCGTTTTACTATCACCGCCGCCTCGTTTCGGTTCGTTGCGGCATCTCTCCGCCATCAATCCGGGCGTACCGGTACCTCTCATCCGCATCACGACGCGCTTCAAGCCCATCTCCGCTCCGTCGCCGATCTGCCCCGCTGCCATCGCCAAATCAATCTCGGCCGGCGCCGCACGATCTCGCCTCACTCGGCGCCGTCGCTACTCGGCAGGCCCGGCGCCGTCTCTAGCTCTAAAGCCCAGCTGTCCTCAAGGCCTGTACCTCCTCTGTGCCGCCGACGTGCCCAGTTTCCGACGTGCCCAGCTCTGCCGTGTCCCTCTCTTCCTCTTGCCGGCGCTGCTCTCTTGGTTTCTCTCATCTGCAGAAATGAAAGGAGAAGAAAGAATGGTGATTAAGGAAGAAAAGATAATCACGGGTTGATTGGTTATCAAAATATAGTGATGAGTAATTTAGACTCGGGATTATCGAACCACGGGGATTGGAGGCCTAAAACCTAATTAGTAAAATGTAATCTAATTTTCTTAACACAAATAACAATTTTTTAAGGTTTTTCTTATTATTTAACTATTAAAAACAAACAACAATTAAACTAAAACACAATTTCACAATTCACACAAAATAAGAATTTAATAAACAACTTCAATTTAGAAATATATATTTAAAAACACATAAAGCACACAATACTAAAGTAGGAATTCAAATATAAATTAAAATACATAATATTTATTTAATGTATTATAAACTAAATAATATTAACAAATTATTATAACTAAATAAAGGGAAAAAGAGATGCAATCAAACAGAGAGATATAAAGAACCGCTCGAGCTCGGGCTCGAGGAGAGAGAAAATCCGAGATGCGCCTCGAGGGAGAGCAGAAACAGCGGCCAAATGGGACGACGCCGGCAACCGAAGATGGAGGCGGCAAGGCTGAGCTGGGCCTTGGTTGGTGGCCGGATTGGCGGCGCAGGTGATGGCAGGGGAGCACGGGCTCGAGCCGTGAAGGACGGTGGTGATGGATGGGTACCGTGGAAGTCGGTGAATGGTGGTGAAAGCTTGATGATGATTCCGTGACAAGCACGGCAGCTGAATTTGTGATTGATGATTGTGATTTGTTGTTGAATTGCAGGTGATGGCTTGGTGTGATTGGTATTGCTGGTGAGGTCGTGAATTTGGTTGTAATGGTGGTGCGGTGCGGTGATGGAGAGGAAGGCCGGCAGCTTGGGTGCAGAGAATAGAAGAACTTGGGTGTAGAGAGAAAGAGCGTGGGTGCAGCGAGAAGAAGATGGAAGAAAAGAAAAAGAAAAGAAGAAGAAGAAAGAGAAGGGGAGGAGAGATGAGGACCGGACAAAAAAAATAGAGAAGAGGAGATGATGGTGATTGACATGAAGATTGCAGAGAAGACTCCTATTTGAAGAGGGGGAAGAGAATCAAGCCGTTGGTGGTGGCCGGCCAAGGTGGATGAATTGGTTGGACAATTTGTCCTCTTCACCTACAAACAAAAGAAAAGGAATAAAAACCAAAAATAAAATAAAATAATAAAATAAACTTAAATAAATAAGAAAATCAAATAAAATAAATAAAACTAAAGTCATTTATTATAATTAGAAATATAATTATGGACACGGGTGTTGGAAATGAATCTCAATTTCGAGAATTGGCTTGTGTTGACTTTTTGCCCAAAGTCAAGGTTGACTTTTCGTCCTTTTCTCGGAAATGCACTAAATTACCCAAAATGTACCATTTTGTGTCGAAACACTTATTTAACCTACACAAACACAATATGTACATTAAACAGACAAATAGGCTTTCAGAATAGCAAAATCCAGTAATTGAAGGCACTTTGTGAACGTATTTTACGTTCACATCACACCCCTACACTTGAACTATTGCTAGTCCTCTAGCAAACACAGAATAAAACTACAGAACACAAAAACAGAAAGGGAAACACAAACAATTTTCCAACAATTACCTCAGAGAACACAATCGGATTAGAGATGAAAGAAGTTAGGTATCAAAATATTTTCAGCTACAAGACATATGCAAAGGTGTCGTGTGTGAAGTATTGTCATTTCAATGCACCAAAGTAAGCGTGCATATCAAAACAGTGCTAACCAAAAACTCACAAGATATTCACTCTGATTTTCACACAAGTGTTTATAGGTTAGCTACACTATCACTCAAGCAAACTTATGCAAATGCCGCCATATGCTTGCACGTCAATCTTATCTCCACAAATCATGCATAAAACATCTTGAATCAAAAGGACTTTTATTCAGGTGAAATGTGGCTTAGGGCGAGGGGTTATAGAAATGAAATGGAAAGGAATCACAAATTCTGAGCAATCATAGTAAGCAATCACCGCTGAGATTTAACAATATTAGAAACAGTGAGATGCTAAACACATTTATTGAATTCAAATGAAACTAATAACACACTTTTTTTTTTTTTTTTTTTTTTTTTTTTTTTTTCGAAACAGAAATAGAAACAACAAATTACAAAGTCACACCCCCACACTTATTCTTTTTCAAATCCCTAGAACATAACAATTTAGCATCAGAACATAAGTAATCTCAGATTGCTTACTAAAATAGCTCGGAAAGGGTAAGACAAGTGTTTAAGCTCAGGGTAGACATTTATGGTGCGAAGAAACGAAAGGCTAAATATATAGGCACAAAATGGCAAACTAATGATAATATTTAGGGACAAATGCTCATTTGGCCATGATGGATTCCTAATGCCTTAATCATTTCCAAGATGTATCATGCATGACAGAGAGTTTTGACAAGATATTATGCAAGTTCTAGAGATACATATTACATAAGAATGATCACACATGAAGAACAAAGTGCTAAGAACTATGAATGCACTTTCAATAGGCTCAAAACTCACAGTATGGCATGTATAGTTCACAGAAGTATCTCAATGCTCTCACAATTCAATGCATC
Source organism: Rubus idaeus (assembly GCA_030142095.1). Classification (NCBI taxonomy): domain Eukaryota; kingdom Viridiplantae; phylum Streptophyta; class Magnoliopsida; order Rosales; family Rosaceae; genus Rubus; species Rubus idaeus. The sequence goes on from CM057965.1 coordinate 22,287,114, forward strand.
AATCTGACAATAATGGTGTACATGCAAAGTCCCATAGCAATTTAATTTAAGACATGAAGTTCAGGAGACCTAAGCATGCTTTCATCTCAAACAATTAAGTTCAATCTCATCATTGGTGTTGGAAATCACAAAACAAACACACAACCAGAAGCAAATATTTTTTGTAATAATTTTTTTTTTTTGATTTTTTTGATTTGATATTTTTTTTTTCAATTTACGTAACAATACGTGACCACGGGGACTCACTTAGTGCAATGGTAGGTTCAACGCTACCAAGGGAGTGAGTATGATCTAGTCGAGATACCGTTACAGTAGAAAACAAAAACAAGTAAAGTATTTTTTTTTTTTTGAATTTTTCAAATTTTTCAAATTTTTTCTTTTCTTTTTAATAAACCTTCCCCCACACTTGAATTAAACACTGTCCTCAATGTTAGACAAATATTTCACGAAAATGAATAATTCAAGCATGGTTATTGAAATGAAAATACAAACAGAAATAAACACACAACAGGTAAGTAAATGAAAAGGGAAACAGAAAGACTCCCCTTTGAAGATCGTGAAGCTCCTCCCGAAAGCAAGTCACCAACAGTCACAAACAAGGCTAGCAGGGCCTTGCATCCAACGTTTGCTCCTTAGTTGACTGCGGTACTGATCCGTTTGAGCGTGTCCTGGACGAGTGTTGTTGCCGACTCCACGGCAGATTTGGCTGATGTAGCCTTCACCGAGATCTGGAACACCATAGTCAGTAGTGTTCCATCAAGAATAGCTCCGGATACGTTAGGCAGAATGGAGAAGCCTGAAGACATAAGCGGAAATGGCTCCGGTTGAACTCCACATAACAAACACTGGAGAATGGAATGGTTGATCGGCGCATAAATCACAGACGACCCCGTTGCATCGGTGCAACACTCCTGAATAATGAGGAAGTCGTTGTGACTATCTATGGCGAGCACCGAGATCTGGTTCCGTGGGTCAAGACTGATGGTGAAATTTGCTAGCACACGTACCGAGCTGTCCATCGACATACTATCCCAAAGCGGTCTCGTATGCACATCTTTGAGGAACTCAAAGATCCCGGTGTGATGGGAAAGATGCACGACGAACAACCAGCAAGTACGATTGACTCCGGGGGGCTTGCTCGGATCTCCCCTTCGCTTGTTGGTCCCGACCTCCATTCGAGTGTCTCTTGTTCGGTTTGAACAAGTCCGGTGATGATACGTGGAGTTGCTGATGTCGTTGAAGAAACATATCGCCATCCGGTTTGCCATTTCCGCTAGGCCTCTTTTCCTTCGGGCGAAATGATAGAGTCACCGGGTGAAGTGTGGATCCCCGTGACGCACATGTAGCGCTCGGCTTGTCGTTGGAGAGTTGAAATCCAACGCTTTGCACCAAAAGCGAACCCGAGAATGGACAAAGGGTTCGAAAATGGCCTTCATCTCCTTCTCGCGCACATCCACGTGCTCCACCCAAGTGACCAAGGAAGAACCATTCCGCAAGTCTCGAATCGGGCATCCGGAGGGGCGTTTTCGGCATATAGATCTCACGGAAGGCTTCGGATTTGAGCGCAGTTCATCCACGGAGACATCCACAACGATCCAACTTCCAGCCAGTTGTAGGTGGGAGTACCTAACAAACTGGACTTCACGAGTCGAAACGATGTTAGATGGCACCAGAAACTCGGCCGACATCACTTGCTTCAGCTCCTCGTAGCCTACTGCGTTGTCGGAGGGTAGGATCTCCAACATTTGAGCGTTTGTGATCATGCTACAGAAGACGGGCAACCATCGACCAACATCCATTAAGATCTCAACAATGGTGGTCGGATGAAGGTGGATGGTTGCTGAGTGTCTCGAGGATTCCGATTTGAAGTATGGCGCAGGCTCGCCACGTTGAAACACTCGCAAGTACTCGGCCCTATTTAGAGTCTCGGGATGAATAGAAATGTCGGGAGTCGGTGAAGATATCCACAAAGGAAAACCGGCAGTGGCCATGAGCATGAGCTCGTGTTTGGCCTTGCGGGCGATATCCGAGATCAAGTCGGTGTGGACTCCGACAAGATCATGAGCAGGTCCCGGAAGAGTAGATGGCACAGGTACGGATGGGCGCTCGACTAGTGTAGGCATGAGGTTCCGCACATCCCGTCTCAAGTGGTCCATGTCGATCGAATCATCGGACAACTCGAGAAGAGGCTCTTGTTGTGGAGGAACAACTTCGAGCCTTCGCCTAGGCACATCTGAGTGCGGAACAGGACCTCCGCAATTGGGACAGATGCCGCTGTGGAGAGCATCGACGAGTCGTTGATTCTGAAGTTGAAGCTCCTCGTTCTTGCTCACCAGCTGATCGTTTCTTCTCTCTAGCTCGGCAAGACGTCTGGATACCGAACTTCTTCCTATTTCTCGACCCCCAATAGTAGGCTTGGTCTTCTTCTAGTCCGATTTTTGGACCAAATCTTTCTCGTTGTGGTTTCGTGGGGTGAGAATACACCGCAAAGAAAGCCGCCAGTGCTTCTCTCTGAGCCTTGGTGTATTTCGTCCTCGGAAGTCTCCTATAGACAGGACCGGCTTCCGGCTCGGCGGGTGGATCAGCAACCAGGATTGGTGCTTGGGGTAGTGGCTGCGGTTGTGGTTGTGGCTGGGTCGGCATGCTAGCATCGGCGCTATTGAGCATGCTGGGTGGAATGATTTCAGCCAGACCTTCAAAGATTGGGTTCTCTGAAGGACCTGCCTGAAACAACTCGCTGAAGGAATTAACTCTTTTGGCCATTTGTGGTTTGGGAGGGAGGAATGCTTTTCTGGGTTTGGGAGGTTTTCTGGGAAAAACGGAAGAACACGAAGAACAGATGAAGAACAACGAGAGAAAATGAGAGAGAATGAGAGAGAAACTAAGGGAAACGTATGAAATGCCTAAGGAAACTAGCGCAAACAGAAGGGAAGGGGAGAGGTGATATGTGCATAATTGTACAACTTTTTATATCAATTTCTCTACATTTTTGTTGTTAGTTTCTCATAAATTTCTGTTATTTATTTAGTTTTTGTGTTTGTAGGTTTCCTATTGCAAATAAAGAGAAAAGAAGACAACTTGAGGAAAATCAGCAAAGTGTTGGAAATTTACGAAGTCTAATGGGCTTTTGCGAGGCCCAATAAGAGATGGTCTGCCATGAGGCCCAAGAAGGGGGCCCAAACCCAAGAAGGAGGCCCAATTCCAAGATGAAGGCCCAAGCCCAAGAAGGAAGGCCCAAGTCCACAAAGCATGAAGAAAGGTCCAAGCCCATTTTCGGACAATCTGCCTGTGCAGATCTGTCAACTTGGGAGGCACATATCTCCCACTTGCACCGTTGGATCCAGCTGTATTTTTGGCACACGCTGCATGTGTGTGTTAGGTATTCTGTATTCAAATTTCAGAATCATCCAGCCGTTCAAACTTCAATTATGCCGTTCTAAGTGGGCATAGCTCAGTGCTGCCTACTTTCTAATTCTTTCTTCTTCTTTATTCTCAATGCTCCACTCACCCCCATTTTTCCATCCATCTCACCAACCCATATTTGTTGCTTTCTTCCCACACTATTAGTGTTTGATTTCTTTTATTTAAATAAATGGTTAATTGCCATATGACTACATTTCCACCATTCCACTCACCATTTCTTTATCTCCCACTTAAATTCCACTTCTCTTCCCTTTCTTTCTTTATTTCTTGCATTGTCTTCTTCTTCCTCTCCATTCTCCTATAAATAGCAGCCTCATTCTTCTCACAAATACACACCCCAATGGGGAGGGACAAACCCTCCTCTTTCTCTTCTCCATCATATTTTCCATTCTCTAGTATTTAGGGTTCTCAAGGCTTCAAGGAGGAGGAAAGGCGGCTGCACCATCACCATCATCACCATCAATTTCGTCCATCATCATCACCACCTTGCTGCACACGGTTTGGATTACTTGCTTTCAAGGATTCAAGGTTTCGTGGTCTTCAAGTCTTCATGCTATTCCATATGGTGTAATCTGACTTTTCCTTTAATTATTCTTATGAATTCCTCTTTGTTGCTTGTTTATCTTTTGTATTAGTTAACATGCCATGATTTATATAATTTCCAGCCTATTTATATGAGTTTATTTAGTTATTGGATCCTAATTAATTAGTTCTTCTAGTAGCTTATGTGACTCTGTTTACTTGATTCTGAATTATAGAAAACTTTTATGTGTTTATGTTATAGGGATCGATACTTATAATATTCGCATATAATTGGAGCTAGAGTTAGGGATTACAATTCACCTAATAGTTTTGGAAACCTAATTCACGAGTAGTAAAGGCTTTGGACAAAGGTCGGTGTCAAATAAAAAGGATTGCGGACATATGGACTTTTCTATAATGGGTCGTGCACTTTAATTAACAACTCTTTTCTATGCGTTAAATATGGTTTGATTAGCTAGCTTTCTAGACTAAGATGGCATGTTTAATTGGTTAATCTAGGTGCTTTCACTTAGGTTAATTTTCGTAGAGAGGTTTTATTTGGGGAATGGTTAACTTCTAACTTTCCACATATGTTAATTTCGGTTTCATGGCTAGGGAACTTGGTTAATTTTTGGTCCAATGATTAATAAACTTGTGTATATGTGGCTGAACTTTATATACTTTATGTTTCATCCCATCATATTTAATTTATTCTTTGTAATTTAATTTATTTATTTCATTCAATTTATCACTCAATCCCCCCCTTTTACTTTGTACATATGTATATATTCTTTATACTTGTTAATAATAATTCTTTATTTTATTTAATTCTTTGTGACATTTTTTGTTAGGTACACCCTTTGATCTCCGTTGTGAACGATACCCTACTATGCACTATACTACTACCGATAGGGTTTTTTTTAAATTGATGCTCCTTTTGGGCGTACCAAGAGGAGCGGACACGCTCGCACACGTGCCATAGACAGAAGACCCGCAAATTGCGGATCGGGCGACGAAAAGTCGCAAAGCGTACAGTGAAAATGCATGCGGCTTATTAAACAATTCGGCCGACGCAAAAGTCGTGCGTCGGCCCAATCAAATTTTTTCATTTTTTATTTTTTTATTTTATTTTTTTAATACTTTACGAAAAGTCGTAAAGTGAACAGTGAAAACGCGTGAGACGCACGCGCTGAGGGTTGCCGACACTTTAAACGGGCTTGGGCCATCGGAATGGTTTGGGCCTTAAAGTGGGCCTGGCCGCGTAGAGTACGGGCCATTATTGGTGGGTTTAACTAATGGGCCTAAAAACTAACAGGCCCGACACACTAAATGGGCAAGAGGCCCAATAACAAACAAACAACAAACCCAAAAGCAAAACAGTAACAAAAATTATAAATAGTAAAAATAAACACAAGTAATAAAATTTACAAAGTATTTACAAAGTTAGAAAATATCACAAATTATCTATACAAAATGAATAAATAAATTTTCCTATGTCTAAGTAAATTTTATTTACAAGTAAAGTTAAATTGTCCAAAATATAGTTAAAAATAAAGTTGATTCCAAACGGTAACTCAAGGTGGATGTACGGCCTAGGTGCAATACCTTGACTTAAATGACTTTCCGTGTTTTCAGAGGCGAATGGCCAGATCATATGAGAATAAGCGAGGGGCAGGATTCATTTGGTGGACTACGGAGGCTTACACCCCTATCGACTTACGTCAGTCTATAGTCCTCTGAATCCAAAACCTGTCACCCAGGGTCTCGACCTAGACACCATCCATGTGCCCCTTACTCAGTTGAGAAAACACTTAAGTGTTCGACAATTCTCCAAGTGTTAATAAAGGCCGCCCTCAACCTCAAATAACCTTACAGTAAAAATGAAGGGTTTAGGCCAATATTAACAAAAGGACCTTACCTATTTCCGTTCAAGTTACAACTTACAACAACTTAAATAATCAACTATACATAAGACACCTAAGTAAAATTATTACTAAGTATGTGTAACAAAAATATTTACAAGTAAAATTAGTAAGTATAACAAAATATCTACAAGTATTATTGACAAATAGTAAAACACAAATTTTTTTTTTTTTTAAATAAATAACCGAAAAATAAACATGCAACCAATAAAATAGAAAAGGATAGAAATGCTCCCCCTTGAAGTGCATGCTTTCCGAAATAATCACCATCAATCACCAACAAACAAGGCTTCGAGGCCTTGCGATCCATAAGCTCACGACCTTTGGTGATGATCAACTATGAAGACTTCAAGCAAGAGCAAATGTGAGGTTGCCTCCTCATGAGCGCTTCTTTTTATAGACCTCAAAGCCAGTCTTCTCACACTCTAGGGTCAAGGTGGTGCAAAGTACATTTGCCTTCCATCTAAACAGCTCAAATATGGATGACATTCATGAGTCTTCATCATGTTTACTCCAATCCCCAAAATCTCTCTAAGGCATTGGATCGCCTCGAGTTGTACCTCACTGCATGGTGGGCTTCTCATCTTGAATGACTCGAACGGGGTAGGTAATAATCCTCGCCTATGTGGAGGAATATAAGGTGTAGGCGGTATTCCTCGATCACACTTATGAATGGTGGAAGGTTTCACAACTTCTTGCCTTTGGGTAGATAGAGACTGAACAGGTTTGTGCACTTGTTCGAAGCTTGAAGTTTGTTGACACATGAAGTGAGGATCCATGTCCAATTCAGGAAGGACACAAGCTAATGATGCCTCAACTTTGTGAACAGGCAGAGGGACACTAAAACTGTCAAGCCCGGACTCATATGTAGAAGCAGTAAAATCAATATCATCATGCACATATGAGTGTACAAACTCATCAAACATGTCATCATCATCAGAATAAGAGAGCTCTGGTAGCTCTTGCTTCTCAACCACAATAGAAGGATGAACTTCAACATTAGGCTTGGGAGGATTTAAAGGACCGAAAATCCTTTCACTTTTTGCTTGATTCCCCTTCACCAAATCAACTGAAAACACCTCCTTGATGACATTAAGTGGAAAGGTGGGCTGGAGTACTTGCAACTTGACTTTTTCCCCCAAGACTTTGAGCTTCACGGTGCCTTTCTGAACATTAATCTTCGCACCGGCAATGGCCATAAAGGGACTACCTGATAGGAGCATATTATGTGACGTTTTTAAGGTGTTTCCCTATTATTTGGCTGCATTTTATTGATTAACTTTGCTATTTAGCTTAGTTTCTATCTTTGTGTCCCTAAATGATGATTTAATTGAAGGAATGAACTAAAATGAAGATATTAGGAAACTTTCCTATTTTGAGTATCCTACTTGAATTAGGAGACTTGACTTTCCTACTTGGATTAGGAAACTTTCCTCTTTTGAAATCTTTCCTATTTTGATTTTTAGAAACTTTCCTGATTTGAACTCTTTCCTGACTTTACCAGGAATCCTAAAGTGAGTAGGAGTCCTACTTCAACTAGGATTACTATTTGTGCTCGGAATGCAAAACGGAACCTCGGAGAATTTACGAGCTTAGTGGACCAATTGGGAGGCCCATTAAGAGGTGGGCTGCCATGTGGACCAATTGGGAGGCCCAAATCCATGAAAACAAGCTCATTGGACTCTTGGATGAAACCCTAGCCCATTAGGGTTTATTTTGGACGAAAATCACAAGGAAGTTTCTTTCTTTGCCGCATCCTTTTATCCTAATAGGATTCTGATTTTATTTTATTTAATCTTGATATTTTTCCCAAAGTTTTTATTCTTTTAAAACACCTAATTTATTTAGGATATTAATTCAGATTTTTGGGAATGTATCTAGATGGAATTACGGCAAAAGGAGGAAGGAGATTTCTTGGCCACCACTCAAGAAGATTTCAGCAATTATCCTTGGAGATTAATTCATATTTTTAAGGGATTAATTGGAGGAAATTCGGCACTGTTCATTCGGCACTATTCATCAATGATTTTGGCAACCAATGCAAGGAGAATTCATGTGGAACTCAACTAGGTTTATCAAGGAATTAATTCAGAAATTTATGGATGAATCTAGTCCTAATTTCGGCAAGAGAGGAAGGAGGTTTCTTGTGGACTACTCAAAGAATATTTCAGCAATTATCCAAGGAGGTTAATTCAGATTTTTATGGGATTAATTAAAGGGAATTTCGTCCATATTGAGAGACCATGCCTTGTGGACCACTTTAAGGGATTAAAATCAGAATTTTATGGGATGTATCTAGATGGGTTTTAGTCATAATACAAAGGAAGATTTCTTGGTGACTACTCAAGGAAATCTCGGCCACACAAGGGGATTTTTAATGAACGATCAAGATTGGTCCTAGGGTTTCATGTTCTCCTATAAATAGAGGGCTTCACAACACAATTCCTACCACCTTCTACACCGAGAAATACCATTCCATACCTCCATCTTTTCAGCAGCCACACATCCAAGTTCTCGGCTACCACCTTCCATTCTCTAGTGCAAGGGTTTTCAAGGCTTCAAGGAGGAGGAGAAGGCGTGATCACCATCACCGCCAACCATATTTCGACATCACCATCTTCATCACCAACTTGTCTTCACGGTTTGGATTACTTGTGGTCAAGGATTCAAGGGTTCATGGTCTTCGAGCTCTACATGCTTTCCATATGGTGTAGTCTACTCTATTCTTTAATTTCTCTTTGAGATCCTCTTTGTTGCTTGTTAATCTCTTGTATTAGTTAACACAATATGGATTATGTAATTTTCAGCCTATTTATGTGAGTTTATTTAATTATTGGATTGAAGTTAATTGATTCTTCTAGTAGCTTATGTGAATCTGTTTGTTTGATTTTGTCTTTAACGTTGGAATCAAATAAAAAGGATCATGGATAGTTGAGTGGTCTCACTAGGTCGTGCACTTTAATTAACAAGTATTTTTCTATGCGTTGAACATGTTTTGATTGATCACCTTTGCATGTTTAATTGGTTAATCTAGGTGTGGTCGCTTAGGTTAATTTTCATAGAGATATATTTATTTGGGAGATGTATGGTGGTCCAACATCTTACATTTGTTAATTTCGGATTCATGACTAGGGACTTAGTTGATTTTCAATCTAATGATTGGTAAATTTGTATACTTGTGGTTGTAAATTATGTGTTCATGTTTCACTCCATCAATATTTAATTTATTCTTTGTAGTTTAGTTAATTAGTTTTATTCAATTAATCTCTTAATCCCCCCTTAATCTCTTGTAAAATATGTATATATTTATTCTTTATACTTATTAATAATTTTTGTGACAATTCTTTGTTAGGTACACCCTTTGATCTCCGTTGTGAACGATCCCTACTTACTATATACTACCGATAGGGTTTTTTAAATTGATGCTATATTTTAGCCTATCAATTTTTGGCGCCGTTGCCGGGGAATCAAAATTACCTAACGTTTTATACTTGTGACGTTTATACTTGTTTATATATTTTGTAACACTAGTAATTTATTTAGGTGTCCTATATGTGGTTGATTATTTGAGTTGTTGTGAGTTGTAACTTGAAACGGAAATAGGTAAGGTCCTTTTGTTAATATTGGCCTAAACCCTTCATTTGTACCTTGCAAAGGTCACTTGAGGTTGAGGGCGGCCTTTATTAACACTTGGAGAATTGTCGAACACTTAAGTGCTTTCTCAACTGAGTAAGGGGCACATGGATGGTGTCTAGGTCGAGACCCTGGGTGACAGGTTTTGGATTCAGAGGACTATAGACTGACGTAAGTCGATAGGGGCTTTGCCTCCGTAGTACCACTAAATGAATCCTGCCCCTCGCTTATCTCTCATATGATCTGGCCATTCGCCTTCTGAAACCACGGAAAGTCATTTAAGTCAAGGCATTGCACCTAGGCCGTACGTTCCACGTTGAGTTACCGCTTGGAATCAACTTAGTTTTTGACTATGTGAAGGGCACAAACAAAAATGTTTTTCTACACTTAAGGTATATTGGATAAAAACATGACTTTAAGATGGGTAGCTGCTTCAGTCCCATTGCACATTGAGGTCCTCTGTTCCCGTACCTAAGTGTATTGTGTGAATAAAAATTGGTATAGACATAGGAAATTTATTCATTCATTTTGTATAAATACATCGTGGAAATTTTGTAGTATTTGTGAAATATTCTTGTAATTTTTGAAATTCTTATATATTATTTTGTATTTATTTTGTAAACTTTGTACTAACTTTTTATAATTTTTTTTTTACAGGAATTAATGAATCTCCAAATATGAGCTCTCACCATTCTCTGCCATTCTTTAATTTATTTATTAATTTTGTATAGATAAATTGTGACATTTTTTTTTAACTTTGTAAATATCTTGAATTTATCTTGTAAATTTTTTTTTACTAACTTTGTTACTACGGGAAATTTCCATGAAGGCTGAAGCTGCGGCATAGTCTAGGCTGAAGACTATAAACATGAAGCACTATTTGGGAGGCAACCCAATTCAACCAAGGATGTGGAGGAGCCATCACATGCAGATTTGATTTTTCTATCTCTCTCTACTTCTTTTGGTTGAACTGTATCTGTTTTACTTTCTCCATGCTTGTCTTACATATGCTTTTGTGCTTATATTGAGGACAATATAAGATGTAAGTGTGGGGGAAGGATTTATGTTTTATTGCTTTATTTTTCTTTATTAAAAAAATGAGAAAATTTCAAAAAAAAAAACAAAGAGTTCTATGTGGTTGCTGAGTCTTAGGATGCCCTTAACTGCCTAGGATGAGTTTAATCTTTGAAATTATGGTTGAAAAGTGAAGCACAAGATCAAATATGTTGAATGTTATTCTTTGGTTAATTGATGAATATAGAAGATGTGTGAACTTGTAGTAGATATGGTTTGCAACTTTGGTACAGAATTTGAGCATGTTAAGACAAGTTAATAGACCCTATGTGAGCTTTCGAGCTATATATGTGCTTTCCTTGTTGAGAGTTGATTAAAATCAGATTTTCTTGGCTTAAAAATTCGTTGTTAACCTCATTATTCTTTCTATTTGATCAATTGCATGCCATAGAATTTCAATGGACTATAGAGTTTACTAGAACTTGCTTTTGAATTTTTCGAAACTTTTAGTCATAATATACCTTGATTTTGGAAAGGATTGAAGGCACTTAGGATTTCCACCAATGCCAAATAGCCATGTGTCCCTTATTTGTGTACACATGTGTGCACCCCTTAGTTAACCCTCTTGAGCCTACATTTGACCTTTTCTTTCATCACCCGCATTATCCTTACCATGAACCTTAGTATAGCCATATCTTTACCCTTGTTCTAGAACTTAGTAGAGCTATGCTTCGGTGATTGAATCCATGTGATGGAAAAACAAAACAAAAGGAGGTGATTGACGAAAATAAGTGTGGGGGAAGGGATAGACTTATTCATTGCATGTGTATGCCGAAAAGAAAGAAAGAAAGAAAAAAATACATGTACGGCAAAAGAAGAAAATTGTAAAATAAAAATGGATTAATGTCCCCTTTCCCATGATTTAGGAGGTTGTTTTGAAGTGAAGGCCTAACAATGATTTATATGGCCTTTGTCCTTTGTCATATGACTCTTGAGAAGAAGACATGGTTATTTGAATGCTCTACTAGGTTTTTAGGACACTTTGTGATACCATATCCTTTGTTTCTTTAAACCGTAAGCCTAGCCCCATTACAACCCTTAAAAGTCCTTCTTGATCTTTAAAATGGGTAGCCCTTGATCTGTGGAGATAAATTTCGAAAGTGAGCATATGGTTGTGGTCCATTTGTGCATGTAATCGATATCTTTCATGAGGTTTTAAAATCTTTCACTAAAGTGTTTTTTTTTTTCCGATTAATATATGTGAGCTATTTGAATGCCTTACAATAATTTCTCTCACATATCTTTGAGTGAAAAGCTTTTAAGCATGAACCATGATTCTGAGTGAAGATAGAGAGCATACCCTTGTGAGGATAACTTGTTTGAAACATGCTGAGCTCCATTGAATAACTATTGTTCTTCCAAGTCTTACTTGTTCATATGAATTCCATGCTTGTTAATTAACTCTCGAATTTCTTGTGACAAATTTTGGTTAAGTGTTAAACTTGATTCCATGAAATTAAGAGATTTCTGAGGCAATAAGTTAAGGGCAATAGAATTTTCGTGTGGAGTATGAATGTGTTGCTAAGGGACTAGCAAAAGCTAAGTGTGGGGGAATTTGATAGGAGCATATTATGTGACGTTTTTAAGGTGTTTCCCTATTATTTGGCTGCATTTTATTGATTAACTTTGCTATTTTGCTTAGTTTCTATCTTTGTGTCCCTAAATGATGATTTAATTGAAGGAATGAACTAAAATGAAGATATTAGGAAACTTTCCTATTTTGAGTATCCTACTTGAATTAGGAGACTTGACTTTCCTACTTGGATTAGGAAACTTTCCTCTTTTGAAATCTTTCCTATTTTGATTTTTAGAAACTTTCCTGATTTGAACTCTTTCCTGACTTTACCAGGAATCCTAAAGTGAGTAGGAGTCCTACTTCAACTAGGATTACTATTTGTGCTCGGAATGCAAAACGGAACCTCGGAGAATTTACGAGCTTAGTGGACCAATTGGGAGGCCCATTAAGAGGTGGGCTGCCATGTGGACCAATTGGGAGGCCCAAATCCATGAAAACAAGCTCATTGGACTCTTGGATGAAACCCTAGCCCATTAGGGTTTATTTTGGACGAAAATCACAAGGAAGTTTCTTTCTTTGCCGCATCCTTTTATCCTAATAGGATTCTGATTTTATTTTATTTAATCTTGATATTTTTCCCAAAGTTTTTATTCTTTTAAAACACCTAATTTATTTAGGATATTAATTCAGATTTTTGGGAATGTATCTAGATGGAATTACGGCAAAAGGAGGAAGGAGATTTCTTGGCCACCACTCAAGAAGATTTCAGCAATTATCCTTGGAGATTAATTCATATTTTTAAGGGATTAATTGGAGGAAATTCGGCACTGTTCATTCGGCACTATTCATCAATGATTTTGGCAACCAATGCAAGGAGAATTCATGTGGAACTCAACTAGGTTTATCAAGGAATTAATTCAGAAATTTATGGATGAATCTAGTCCTAATTTCGGCAAGAGAGGAAGGAGGTTTCTTGTGGACTACTCAAAGAATATTTCAGCAATTATCCAAGGAGGTTAATTCAGATTTTTATGGGATTAATTAAAGGGAATTTCGTCCATATTGAGAGACCATGCCTTGTGGACCACTTTAAGGGATTAAAATCAGAATTTTATGGGATGTATCTAGATGGGTTTTAGTCATAATACAAAGGAAGATTTCTTGGTGACTACTCAAGGAAATCTCGGCCACACAAGGGGATTTTTAATGAACGATCAAGATTGGTCCTAGGGTTTCATGTTCTCCTATAAATAGAGGGCTTCACAACACAATTCCTACCACCTTCTACACCGAGAAATACCATTCCATACCTCCATCTTTTCAGCAGCCACACATCCAAGTTCTCGGCTACCACCTTCCATTCTCTAGTGCAAGGGTTTTCAAGGCTTCAAGGAGGAGGAGAAGGCGTGATCACCATCACCGCCAACCATATTTCGACATCACCATCTTCATCACCAACTTGTCTTCACGGTTTGGATTACTTGTGGTCAAGGATTCAAGGGTTCGTGGTCTTCGAGCTCTACATGCTTTCCATATGGTGTAGTCTACTCTATTCTTTAATTTCTCTTTGAGATCCTCTTTGTTGCTTGTTAATCTCTTGTATTAGTTAACACAATATGGATTATGTAATTTTCAGCCTATTTATGTGAGTTTATTTAATTATTGGATTGAAGTTAATTGATTCTTCTAGTAGCTTATGTGAATCTGTTTGTTTGATTTTGTCTTTAACGTTGGAATCAAATAAAAAGGATCATGGATAGTTGAGTGGTCTCACTAGGTCGTGCACTTTAATTAACAAGTATTTTTCTATGCGTTGAACATGTTTTGATTGATCACCTTTGCATGTTTAATTGGTTAATCTAGGTGTGGTCGCTTAGGTTAATTTTCATAGAGATATATTTATTTGGGAGATGTATGGTGGTCCAACATCTTACATTTGTTAATTTCGGATTCATGACTAGGGACTTAGTTGATTTTCAATCTAATGATTGGTAAATTTGTATACTTGTGGTTGTAAATTATGTGTTCATGTTTCACTCCATCAATATTTAATTTATTCTTTGTAGTTTAGTTAATTAGTTTTATTCAATTAATCTCTTAATCCCCCCTTAATCTCTTGTAAAATATGTATATATTTATTCTTTATACTTATTAATAATTTTTGTGACAATTCTTTGTTAGGTACACCCTTTGATCTCCGTTGTGAACGATCCCTACTTACTATATACTACCGATAGGGTTTTTTAAATTGATGCTATATTTTAGCCTATCACTACCAAGGATGATAGGTAATCCACTCTCTATCTTGGCGTCTTCATCCATATCCAAAATCACAAAATCTGCTGGAAGGATGAACTTGTCGACTCTAACCAACACATCTTCCACAATTCCCACCGGCATTCTGAATGTCTCATCTACAAGTTGCACTGAAATCGAAGTAGGTTGCAGATTACCAATGGCTAGCTTCCGGAACGTTGCTAGAGGCATGATATTGATGCACGTGCACATATCCATAAGAGCTCCATCAAAAGATTTGTCACCAATTGTACACCCAATAACAAAGCTCGTAGGATCATGAATGCCACGTGATGCCCTTCGTTGAATGATTGCACTTGCCTCCTCCTTGAGCACAATTTTCTCCTCACCAAGGAATTTCTTCTTGTGCATGCATAGATTCTTGACAAATTCTGCATATGTTGGTACTCGACTGATGAGATCTAGCAGAGGAAGATTCACGTCCGCTTTCTTGAGAATATTGAACACTTCAGTCATTAGCCCCTTCTTCTTCTTTTTCTTTTTCTTGTCAGCAGCTTTATTCACTCCCTTTTTACTCTTTGAGAGCACAACATCACAATCCTCCAATCCATTTCCCGGGAGTACTAATTCTTCCTCCCGGTTCCCATCCTCCTTTAATATGAAATTATGATGCATAACAGTATTATCAACATGGTTAAGAGGTACATTTTCTTCCCTCTTAACCCCACATGAATGCACATCAAAATCACCATTATGCACAAGTAAGGGATTTGGATCAAAGAACTCACATGGTTGCAGATTTGTCAGTTCTTGATTGTGCTCAAATAAACCGTTGGCCTCAAATTGCTCTATAAATTGATCGATCATTGCACTTCTTTCTTGAGTTTCACGCCATTGTTGAGCATCATCCGCTAAAGAATTTTGCAATTGAGCTGCCATTTCTTCAAGTAAAGAAAGTGACGGGTGTGACGGCTCGATGCATTGATTTTGAGAGTACCACGGATGCTCGAAGTTTCTAGAATCATCCCAAGAATAATTCCACTGTTCCATAGCTGAAAAATATGTACCTAAAAATTCCAAGAAAAATGTAAACAAGAACCAAAGAATAGAATAAAATAAAATAAAATACAAAAATTGCTCACAAAAATAAAACAAAACAAGAAAATTGCAAAAAAAATTTCGGTTACAAATACTAATAGATAAAAGTTAAACCTAAATCCCCGGCAACGGCGCCATTTGATTGGTTATCAAAATATAGTGATGAGTAATTTAGACTCGGGATTATCGAACCACGGGGATTGGAGGCCTAAAACCTAATTAGTAAAATGTAATCTAATTTTCTTAACACAAATAACAATTTTTTAAGGTTTTTCTTATTATTTAACTATTAAAAACAAACAACAATTAAACTAAAACACAATTTCACAATTCACACAAAATAAGAATTTAATAAACAACTTCAATTTAGAAATATATATTTAAAAACACATAAAGCACACAATACTAAAGTAGGAATTCAAATATAAATTAAAATACATAATATTTATTTAATGTATTATAAACTAAATAATATTAACAAATTATTATAACTAAATAAAGGGAAAAAGAGATGCAATCAAACAGAGAGATAGAAAGAACCGCTCGAGCTCGGGCTCGAGGAGAGAGAAAATCTGAGATGCGCCGAGAGAGGGAGAGCAGAAACAGCGGCCAAATGGGACGACGCCGGCAACTGAAGATGGAGGCGGTAAGGCTGAGCTGGGCCTTGGTTGGTGGCCGGATTGGCGGCGCAGGTGATGGCAGGGGAGCACGGGCTCGAGCTGTGAAGGACGATGGTGATGGATGGGTACCGTGGAAGTCAGTGAATGGTGGTGAAAGCTTGATGATGATTCTGTGACAAGCACGGCAGCTGAATTTGTGATTGATGATTGTGATTTGTTGTTGAATTGCAGGTGATGGCTTGGTGTGATTGGTATTGCTGGTGAGGTCGTGAATTTGGTTGTAATGGTGGTGCGGTGATGGAGAGGAAGGCCGGCAGCTTGGGTGCAGAGAATAGAAGAACTTGGGTGTAGAGAGAAAGAGCGTGGGTGCAGCGAGAAGAAGATGGAAGAAAAGAAAAAGAAAAGAAGAAGAAGAAAGAGAAGGGGGGGGAGAGATGAGGACCGGACAAAAGAAATAGAGAAGAGGAGATGATGGTGATTGACATGAAGATTGCAGAGAAGACTCCTATTTGAAGAGGGGGAAGAGAATCAAGCCGTTGGTGGAGGCCGGCCAAGGTGGATGAATTGGTTGGACAATTTGTCCTCTTCACCTACAAACAAAAGAAAAGGAATAAAAACCAAAAATAAAATAAAATAATAAAATAAACTTAAATAAATAAGAAAATCAAATAAAATAAATAAAACTAAAGTCATTTATTATAATTAGAAATATAATTATGGACACGGGTGTTGGAAATGAATCTCAATTTCGAGAATTGGCTTGTGTTGACTTTTTGCCCAAAGTCAAGGTTGATTTTTCGTCCTTTTCTCGGAAATGCACTAAATTACCCAAAATGTACCATTTTGTGTCGAAACACTTATTTAACCTACACAAACACAATATGTACATTAAACAGACAAATAGGCTTTCAGAATAGCAAAATCCAGTAATTAAAGACACTTTGTGAACGTATTTTACGTTCACATCACGGGTTGAATAGAAAGAAAAGGTCAAAGGTTGAAAAGTCACGGTCAAACTGCTAAGGAGAAAGGTCAAATTGACTTTGTCAATTTGGGCTTTCAAGCCCATTACTCCAAGCCCAAGGCCCAAGCCCAATTTGCTTTCTACACCCGGAACCCGAGTTCTCCGGAATTCCATCGACAAATATTCATTGAGCATTTCTTTCTCTCAAACTCATTTTATTTATTTGTTTAAATAATTGTTGTGTGAAACTATTTGTTTAATTTATATTTTTATTTGGTTAATTTAATTTGTGAACTTTGAATATTTTGTAAATTAAATTGTGATTTACTTTATATATTTGTGAGTTAAGTTTATCTTTAGTTTAATTATTTCAATTTGTTTGTTTAGATTAATTTGTTAATTATTGTGTGTTTAGAAAAATAAGAAAAATCCTAAAAATTGTTATTTGTGTTAAGGAAATTAGATTACATTTTACTAATTAGGTTTTAGGCCTCCAATCCCCGTGGTTCGACAATCCCGAGTCTAAATTACTATTTCCTATATTTTGATGACCAATCAGTTATTGATTGATCACCTTTGCATGTTTAATTGTTTAATCTAGATGAGCGTTCACTAGGTTAATTTTCTTAGAAGAGGTTTTATTTGGGGAATGATAACCCGTGTGGGCATTCCACATATGTTAGTTTCGGTTTCATGGTTAGGGAACTTGGTTAATTTTCGGTCTAATGATTGGTAAACTTGTGTATATGTGGCTGAACTTTATATACTTTGTGTTTCATCATCATATTTTATTTATTCTTTGAAATTTAATTAATTTATTTCATTCAATTTATCTCTCAATTCCCCTTTTTACTTTGTACATATGTATATATTTATACTTTATACTTGTTAATAATAATTCTTTATTTTATTTAATTCTTTGTGACATTTTTTGTTAGGTACACCCTTTGATCTCCGTTGTGAACGATACCCTACTATGCACTATACTACTACCGATAGGGTTTTTTTTAAATTGATCCTCCTTTTGGGCGTGTCAATTTTTGGCACCGTCGACGTGGATTGAAAATGTTCCTAACCTAATATTTTTTTTGTTAATACTGTTTATAATTTTTTGTAATTATTACTGTTTTTATTACTTGTATATAATTACTGTTTACTTTTTATTGTTTATAATTTTACTATTTTTTTTAACTGTTCATATTACTTGTTTATATATTACTTGTGAATTGTTTATGTTTCCATCTTTGAGATTAATGATGTATTTGACAATGAGTTGTGAGTAGTTCATTAGATTGGGGGCTAGGGTTGTGTGCTCTAGCCCATGATGATGTTTTGATGATTTCTCTTGAGTATGCATGATGAATTCGTTTCTGGATATGTTCATTGGTTAAATGCGGTTTTGTTTGATGCATGTTTATGAATCTAATTAGTTCTCAAGCATGTGTTCAACTTAACTTAATGTTAGGATTCTATGTTAATTACATTTTATCCTATGTGTTTGCAATGAGCATGATGAGTTTATGTCAATGGACTGAGTTTGTTTGAATCTTGATTCTTGAATCTCTATGCCTAGGAAGTTTGTTTGAGACCCTAACAAGGCTTGGATGAATAGACTAGGAGTATTTGTGACCCTAATAAGGCACAAAATAGGCCTAGAAGAATCAATCCTAGAACCATAACATGGCTAGGATAGGGGTTTGATCCTTAGTGAATTCATTGTTGCATGTTCTTGAGAGTTGTCATACATTTGATTGGGGTAGAGTGAACCCGAAACCCCAATCGTTTCCATCCATTTGATCACACAGCAATCACACATTTGTTGGGCTTGTCACCTCAACAACACACAAAGCTATCAACACATTCACTTGTGTTCTTGTCACCATAATTTCACTTATATTAGATTGGTTACAAGCTACTGTCCTTGCCACATTTGGTCACTGTTTTGGTTACAAGTCACCCAAGAGTGACACACAATTGAACACTACACTTGCATGTTGCATATACTCCACATCTAAGTACATAATTCATCTCTAATCACACCACTTCTAGTGCATAGCATATCTTGGTTGCATTTGTTCACCAAGTAGGGATCTTGGGCCTTCCAATCCCTTGGGTACGACAACCCCTGGTCATAATTTACCATCCACTACACTTTGACGGCGATACTCACATTCACCCCGTATTTATCGTTGAGTCAATCTCCCCTTCGCTTGTTGGTCCTGACCTCCATTTGAGTGTCTCTTGTTCGGTTCGAACAAGTCCAGTGATGATACGTGGAGTTGCTGATGTCGTTGAAGAAACAGATCGCCATCTGGTTTGCCATTTCCGCTAGGCCTCTTTTTCCTCCGGGCGAAATGATAGAGTCACCGGGTGAAGTGTGGATCCCTGTGACGCACATGTAGCGCTCGGCTTGTCGTTGGAGAGTTGAGATCCAACGCTTTGCACCAAAAGCGAACCCAGAATGGACAAAGCGTTCGAAAATGGCCTTCATCTCCTTTTCGCGCACATCCACGTGCTCCACCCAAGTGACCAAGGAAGAACCATTCTGCAAGTCTCGAATCAGGCATCCGGAGGGGCGCTTTCGGCAAATTGATCTCACTGAAGGCTTCGGATTTGAGCGCAGTTCATCCACGGAGACATCCACAACGATCCAACTTCCATCCAGTTGTAGGTGGGAGTACCGAACGAACTGGACTTCACGAGTCGAAACGATGTGAGATGGCACCAGAAACTCGGCCGACATCACTTGCTTTTGGTCCTCGTAGCCTACTGCGTTGTCGGAGGGTAGGATCTCCAACATTTGAGCGTTTGTGATCATGCTACAGAAGACGGGCAACCATCGACCAACATCCATTAAAATCTCAACAATGGTGGTCGGATGAAGGTGAATGGTTGCCGAGTGTCTCGGGGATTCCGATTTGAAGTATGGCGCAGGCTCGCCACGTTGAAACACTCGCAAGTACTCGGCCCTATTTAGAGTCTCGGGATGAATAGAAGTGTCGGGAGTCGGTGAAGATATCCACAAAGGAAAACCGGCAGTGGCCATGAGCATGAGCTCGTGCTTGGCCTTGCGGGCGATATTCGAGATCAAGTTGGTGTGGACTCCGACAAGATCATGAGCAGGTCCGGGAAGATGGTCAGATGGAATAGGTGCGGATGGGCGCTCGACTAGTGTAGGCATGAGGCTCCGCACATCCCGTCTCAAGTGGTCCAAGTCGATCGAATCATCGGACAACTCGAGAAGAGGCTCTTGTTGTGGAGGAACAACTTCGAGCCTTCGCCTAGACACATCTGAGTGCGGAACAGGACCTCCGCAATTGTGACAGATGCCGCTGTGGAGAGCATCGACGAGTCTTTGATTCTGCATTTGAAGCTCCTCGTTCTTGCTCACCAGCTGATCGTTTCTTCTCTCTAGCTCGGCAATACGCTGCTCGGAAGACTGGATACCGAACTTCTTCCTATTTCTCGACCCCCAATAATAGACTTGGTCTTCTTCTAGTCCGTTTTTTGGACCAAATCTTTCTCGTTGTGGTTTCGTGGGGTGAGAATACACCGCAAAGAAAGCCGCCACTGCTTCTCTCTGAGCCTTGGTGTATTTCGTCCTCGGAAGTCTCCTATAGACAGGAGCGGCTTCCGGCTCGGCGGGTGGATCAGCAACCAGGATTGGTGCTTGGGGTAGTGGTTGCGGTTGTGGTTGTGGCTGGGTCGGCATGCTAGCATCGGCGCTATTGAGCATGCTGGGTGGAATGATTTCAGCCAGACCTTCAAAGATTGGGTTCTCTGAAGGACCTGCCTGAAACAAATCGCTGAAGGAATTAACTCTTTTGGCCATTTGTGGTTTGGGAAGGGAGGATAGCTTCTGGGATTTTGGGAGGTTTTCTGGGAAAAATGACTAAGAACACGAAGAACACGAGGAACGAGTGAGAGAAAACGAGAGAGAGAGAGAGAGACTAAGGGAAAACGCGTGAAATGCCTAAGGAAACTAGCGCAAACAGAAGGGAAGGGGAAAGGAGCGGACGCACGCATGCACGCTCGCACACGTGCCAAAGACAGAAGACCCGGAATTTGCGGATCGGGCGACGAAAGTCGCAAAGCGTACAGTGAAAACGCATGGGGCTTATTAAACAATTCGGCCGACGCACGACTTTTGCGTCGGCCCAATCAAATTTTTTTGATTTTCAATTTTTTATTTTTTTATTTTATTTTTTTAATACTTTACGAAAAGTCGTAAAGTGAACAGTGAAAACGCGTGAGACGCACGCGCTAAGGTTGCCGACACTTTAAACGGGCTTGGGCCATCGAAATGGTTTGGGCCAAAGAAATCTCCGGCCCATTATTGGTGGGCTTAAACTAATGGGCCTAAAAACGAACAGGCCCGACACACTAAATGGGCATGAGACCCAATAACAAACAAACAACAAACCCAAAAACAAAACAGTAACAAAAATTATAAACAGTAAAAATAAACACAAGTAATAAAATTTACAAAATATTTACAAAGTTAGAAAATATCACAAATTATCTATACAAAATGAATAAATAAATTTTCCTATGTCTAAGTAAATTTTATTTACAAGTAAAGTTAAATTGTCCAAAATATAGTTAAAAATAAAGTTGATTCCAAACGGTAACTCAAAGTGGACGTGCGGCCTAGGTGCAATGCCTTGACTTAAATGACTTTCCGTGTTTTCAGAGGCGAATGGCCAGATCATATGAGAATAAGCGAGGGGCAGGATTCATTTGGTGGACTACGGAGGCTTACACCCCTATCGACTTACGTCAGTCTATAGTCCTCTGAATCCAAAACCTGTCACCCAGGGTCTCGACCTAGACACCATCCATGTGCCCCTTACTCAGTTGAGAAAACACTTAAGTGTTCGACAATTCTCCAAGTGTTAATAAAGGCCGCCCTCAACCTCAAGTGACCTTAAAAAGGTACAAATGAAGGGTTTAGGCCAATATTAATAAAAGGACCTTACCTATTTCCGTTCAAGTTACAACTTACAACAACTTAAATAATCAACTATACAAAAGACACCTAAGTAAAATTATTACTAAGTATGTGTAAAAAATATTTACAAGTAAAATTAGTAAGTATAACAAAATATCTACAAGTATTATTTACAAATAGTAAAACACACAATTTTTTTTTTTTTTAAATAAATAACCGAAAAATAAACATGCAACCAATAAAATAGAAAAGGATAGAAATGCTCCCCCTTGAAGTGCATGCTTTCCGAAATAATCACCATCAATCACCAACAAACAAGGCTTCGAGGCCTTGCGATCCATAAGCTCACGACCTTTGGTGATGATCAACTATGAAGACTTCAAGCAAGAGCAAATGTGAGGTTGCCTCCTCATGAGCGCTTCTTTTTATAGACCTCAAAGCCGGTCTTCTCACACTCTAGGGTCAAGGTGGAGCAAAGTACATTTGCCTTCCATCTAAACAGCTCAAATATGGATGACATTCATGAGTCTTCATCTTGTTTACTCCAATCCCCAAAATCTCTCTAAGGCATTGGATCGCCTCGATTTGTACCTCACTGCATGGTGGGCTTCTCATCTTGAATGACTCGAACGGGGTAGGTAATAATCCTCGCCTATGTGGAGGAATATAAGGTGTAGGCGGTATTCCTCGATCACACTCATGAATGGTGGAAGTAGGCTTCACAACTTCATGCCTTTGGGTAGATAGAGACTCAACAGGTTTGTGCACTTGTTCGAAGCTTGAAGTTTGTTGACACATGAAGTGAGGATCCATGTCCAATTCAGGAAGGACACAAGCTAATGATGCCTCAGCTTTGTGAACAGGCAGAGGGACACTAAAACTGTCAAGCCCGGACTCATATGTAGAAGCAGTAAAATCAATATCATCATGCACATATGAGTGTACAAACTCATCAAACATGTCATCATCATCAGAATAAGAGAGCTATGGTAGCGCTTGCTTCTCAACCACAATAGAAGGATGAACTTCAACTTTAGGCTTGGGAGGATTTAAAGGACCGAAAATCCTTTCACTCTTTGCTTGATTCCCCTTCACCAAATCAACTGAAAACACCTCCTTGATGACATTAAGTGGAAAGGTGGGCTGGAGTACTTGCAACTTGACTTTTTCCCCCAAAACTTTGAGCTTCACGGTGCCTTTCTGAACATTAATCTTTGCACCGGCAATGGCCATAAAGGAACTACCAAGGATGATAGGCAATCCACTCTCTATCTTGGGGTCTTCATCCATATCCAAAATCACAAAATCTGCTGGAAGGATGAACTTGTCGACCCTAACCAACACGTCTTCCACAATTCCCACTGGCATTCTAAATGTCTTATCTACAACTTGCACTGAGATTGAAGTAGGTTGCAGGGTACCAATGGCTAGCTTCCGGAACGTTGCTAGAGGCATGATATTGATGCACGTGCACATATCCATAAGAGCTCCTCAAAAGCTTGTCCCTTTTACCACCAAAAACAAG
The DNA here is from genome assembly GCA_030142095.1 of Rubus idaeus. NCBI lineage: Eukaryota > Viridiplantae > Streptophyta > Magnoliopsida > Rosales > Rosaceae > Rubus > Rubus idaeus. The sequence continues at coordinate 22,310,618 of CM057965.1, forward strand.
GGGGGGGGGGGGAGGGGGGTTTTTTTTGTTTTTCCTGACACGCCCAAAAGGAGCATCAATTTAAAAAAACCCTATCGGTAGTAGTATAGTGCATAGTAGGGTATCGTTCACAACGGAGATCAAAGGGTGTACCTAACAAAAAAATGTCACAAAGAATTAAATAAAATAAAGAATTATTATTAACAAGTATAAAGAATATATACATATGTACAAAGTAAAAGGGGGTTTAAGAGATAAATTGAATGAAATAAATTAATTAAATTACAAAGAATAAATTAAATAAGATGGGATGAAACACAAAGTATATAAAGTTCAGCCACAAGTATACAAGTTTACCAATTATTGGACCGAAAATTAACCAAGTTCCCTAGCCATGAAACCGAAATTAACATATGTGGAATGCTGGACCGCCAATTATCATTCCCCAAATAAAACCACTTTCATGAAAATTAACCTAAGCGACCGCACCTAGATTAACCAATCAAACATGCAAAGGTAGCTAATCAAAACATGTCCAACGCATAAAAGAAGAGTTGTTAATTAAAGTGCACGACCTAGTGGGACCGCCCATCTATCCGTGATCCTTTTTATTTGTTTCCGACCTCTTTCCAAAGCCTTTACTACTTGTGAATTAGAATTAAAACCCTAATTCTAGCACCAATTATATGCAATCATCTTAAGTTTGCAACCTTAAAACAAAAACATATAAAAGTTATCTACTAAAATAGAATCAAATAAACGGAGTCACATAAGCTACTAGAAGAACTAATTAATTAGGATCCAACAATTAAATAAACCCATAAACAAAGGCTGAAAATTATATAAATCATGTCATGTTAACTAATACAAAGGATAAACAAGCAACAAAGAGGCATAAATTTAAAGGCTAAGTCGAAATACACCGTATGAATAGCATGAAGATCTTGAAGCCACATCTTGAATCCTTGACCACAAGTAATCCAAGCTGTGAAGACAAGGTGGTGATGGTGATGGTGATGTTGAATAGGGGCTGGTGGTGATGGTGTAGACGCCTTCTCCTCCTCCTTGAAGTCTTGAAAACCCTAAGTACTAGAGAATGGAAAATGAGAAATGAGAAGAGAAAGAGGAGGGTTTGTCCCTCCCCATTGGGGTGTGTTTGAAGAGAAGAATGAGGCTGCTATTTATAGGAGAATGGAGAGGAAGAAGAAGACAATGCAAGAAATAAAGAAAGAAAGGGAAGAGAAGTGGAATTTAAGTGGGAGATAAAGAAATGGTAAGTGGCATGGTGGAAATGTAATGGGTTGCAATTAACCATTTATTTAGGTAAAAGAAATCAAACACTAATGGTATGGGTAGAAAGAAGAGGGAAGAATATAGGGGTGAGTGGAGCATTGAAAATAAAAGAAGAGGAAAGAAATAAAAAGCAGGCAGCACTGAGCTATTCCCACTTAGAACGGAATAATGCACGTTTGAACGGTTGGATGATTCTCAAATTTTAATACAGAATATCTAACACGCACATGCAGCGTGTATCAAAATTACAGCTAGATCGGACGGTGCAATTGGGAGTTATGGGCTTCGCAAGTTGACTAATCTGCACAGGCAGAATGTCCGAAAATCTGGGCTTGGGCCTTTCCTCATGCATTGTGAACTTGGGCCTTCCTTCATGGATTTGGGCCTTCCTTCATGGGATTTGGGCCTTCCATCTTGGGTTTGGGCCTCCATCTTGGGTTTGGGCCTCCTTCTTGGGTTTGGGCCTTCCATCTTGGGCCTCAGTAGACCACCTCATAATGGGCCTCGAAAAGCCCATTAGACTTCGATTTTCTGCACATGTTCACATTAATACATCATTTTGGACTCAAATATGGAAACTAAGCTAAAATAGCAAAGTTACAATTAAATCATAGCCAAATAGTAGGGAAAACACATTAAAAACGTCACACTTTGTGCTCCTATCAAATTCCCCCACACTTAGCTATTGCTAGTCCCTTAGCAACACAAAACGTCAAACGAACAACACAAAACAGAAAAGGGAAACACAAAACATATATTCTTTCCAACCATAATCCTCGGCGAGTTCACAACAGTTGTAATTCAACGGGAGAATAAAAATTATATACCAAGGCTAAAGAATTTGCTAAGCATTTAACATGTACATCTCATTCATGCTCGGGTGAAGTGTGTGAAAACCAAGTATACAATCAATCTCATACAATCCAATAGGCACATAAAAACAACATTAACCACTAAAACTCACAATGATCACTAAATATTTCCGCTCGGTGTTTAGGGTTAAGTGTTTACTCTCAAAACAATTACACAAGTAATGTTCCCATAAGCTTGCTCATTAACCAACTCTCCACAATTAATCCACAAATCATTAAATCATAAGGGCTTTCAATGGTGTAATGGGGTCAAAGGTTAGGGGTTAAAAGAAACGAAGGGATAGGAAAAACAAAATGTCCCGAGTGTTCCACAAAACAATTTTGTGACTTGTTTTCTATATGCTTAAACAATCAAACAACCAAACTTTTATTCACCTCCAATCTTTCACACTTTCAGAACAAAAACTTCTTATTCTTTTTTTTTTTTTTTTTTCTTTTTTTTTTTTTTTTTTGTATATATATATTTTTTTTTACACAATTTTTTTTTTTTTTTAACAACACCCCCACACTTACTTCTTTCACAAACCAGAAGACTTTTCAAGCACAAAATACCACCACAAGTCACAAAATTGTCTCTTTAACACATGTTGGAACAAAGGCAGGTTAGTGTTTAAGCTAAAAACAGGTTAGGAGTAAGCGGGTTAACGAAGAAAAAGGCTAAAAACATGTTAGGCTCAAAAGAGGTTAACCTAAAGGATTAGTGTTTACAGGGCTGTAAGTCAGTTTGGCCATGGTGTTTTACTAATGCCTTAATCATCTCTAATTCATCACAGATTAATAAAACGTTTCAAGTGGTCTTTGAGCAAGTTCTAGGTTCAAAACTCATGAATTGTGCACACATGAAGAACGAGTAAATGTATGAAATATGCATACATGTGAATATTCAATAGGCTCGAAATCCTCACAGTTTCTAGGTATGCATGACAATGTATGTTTAAATGTGCTTCTCGGATTGCAATCAATTAATCGAAACAGGTTATGTGAACATGGAAATTCGAGCACTCATAAGTTATGCAAATTAAATTCAAAGCAAACTACACAAAGCCTTAGCATATAATCCACATTCTCAAAATCATAACAATTTAAACTCGATTCATCATCGGAATTGGAAAGAACAAAGCACAAAACAAACAATAACACACAAAACAGAAGCAAATATTTTTGTCATTTTTGATTTTTGATTTTTTTGATTATATTTTTATTTTTGATATAGCTCGAATAAACAAACAAGCACTTTCTAAGACTCGATAGCTCCAAAGCCGGTGCGAAACAAACGAGCTTACAAAACTATTTTTTTTTATTTTCAATTTTTTTTATTAGGGTAACAATACGTGACCACGGTGACTTACTTAGTGCAATGGTAGGTTCAACGCTACCAAGGGAGTAAGTATGATCTAGTCGATATATTGTTACCGTAGAAAACGAAAACAAGTAAATTATTTTTTTGAATTTTTTCAATTTTTCAAATTTTTTTTCTTTTCTTTTTAATAAACCTTCCCCCCACACTTGAATTAAACATTGTCCTCGATGTTAGACAGATATTTCACGAAAATGAAAAATTCAAGCATGGTTATTGAATTTAAACATACGAAACGGAAGTAAACACACAACATATATACAAATGAAAAACAAATAAGTTAAAGAAAAACTCCCCCTTGAAGATCGTGAAGCTCCTCCCGAAGCAAGTCACCAACGAGTCACAAACAAGGCTAGCGGGGCCTTGCATCCAACGTTTGCTCCTTAATTGACTGCGGCTCGATCCTTTGAAGTGTGTCTGGACAAGGGTAGTTGCCGACTCCACGGCGGACTTGGCTGATGTAGCCTTCACCGAGATGCGGAACACTATAGTCGGCGGTGTTCCGTCAAGTACAGCTCCGGATACGTTAGGCGAGAATGGAGAAGCTCGAAGACATAAGCGGAAATGGCTCCGGTTGAACTCCACATAACAAACCTTTGGAGAATGGAATGGTTGATCGGCGCATAAATCACGGACGACCCCGTTGCATCGGTGCGACACTCCTGAAGAATAAGGAAGTCGTTGTGACTATCTATGGCGAGCACCGAAATCTGGTTCCGCGGGTCGAGACCGATGGTAAAATTTGCTAGCACACGTACCGAGCTGTCCATCGACATACTATCCCACATTGGTCTAGTACGAACGTCTTTGAGGAACTCGAAGATCCTGGTGTGATGGGATAGATGAACGACGGAACAACCGGCGGTACGATTGACTCCGGGGGGCTTGCTCGGATCACCCCTTCGCTTGTTGGTCACGACCTCCATTCGAGTGTCTCTTGTTCGGTTCGAACAAGTCCGGTGGTGGTACGTGGAGTTGCGATGTCGTTGAAGAAACGGATCGTCATCTGTTTTGCCATTTCCGCAAGTCCTCTTCTTCCTTCGGGAGAGATGATCGAGTCACCGGGTGAAGTGTGGATACTGTGGCGCACATGTAGCGCTCGGCTTGTCGTTGGAGGGTTGAGATCCAACGCTTTGCACCAAAAGCGAACCCTGAATGAACAAAAGGTTCGAAACTGGCCTTACATCTCCTTCTCGCGTACATCCACGTGCTCCACCCAAGTGACTAAGGAAGATCCATTATGAAGATCACGTATCGGGCATCCGGAGGGGCGTTTTCGGCAAATCGATCTCACGGAAGGCTTTGGATTTGAACGCGATTCATCCACGGAGACATCCACGACGACCCAGACTTCCATCCGGTTGTTGGTGAGAATACCGAACGAACTGGACTTCACGAGTTGAAACGATGTGAGATGGCACCGAAACTCGGCCGACATCACTGCTTTTGCTCCTCGTAGCCTTCTTCGTTCTTTGGAGGAAAGGATCTCCAACGTCTTGGCGTTTGTGATCATGCTACTGAAGGCGGGCGACCATCGACCAACATCCATTAAGATTCGAACGATGGTGGTCGGATAAAGGTGGATGGTTGCGAGTGTCTCGACGATTCGGCTTTGAAGTACGGTGCGGGTTCGGCTCGTTGAAACACTCGCAAGTACTCGGCCCTATGAAGAGTCTCGGGATGAATAGACGTGTCGGGAGTCGGTGAAGTTATCCAGAGAGGAAATCCGGCGGTGGCCGTGAGCGGGAGCTCGTCTTTGGCCTTGCGGACGATATCCGAGATCAAGTCGGTGTGGACTCCGACAAGATCGTGAGCAGGTCGGGAAGGGTGTCGGATGGCAAGGTATGGATGGGCGCTCGATAAATGTTGGCATGAGGCTCCGCACATCCCGTCTCAAGTGGTCCGTGTCGATGGAATCATCGGACGACTCGAGAAGAGGCTCTTGTTGTGGAGGAACGACTTCGAGCCTTCGCCTAGGCACATCCGAGTGCGGAACGGGACCTCCGCGTTGGGACATATGCCGGCTGTGGAGAGCATCGACGAGTCGTTGATTCAGAATTTGAAGCTCCTCGTTCTTGCTCACCGGCTGATCATTTCTTCTCTCTAGCTCGGCAATACGTTGCTCGGACGTAATGATACCGAACTTCTTCCTATTTCTCGACCCCCCGATAATAGACTTGGTCCTCTTCTAGTCCGATTTTTGGACCAAATCTTTCTCGTTGTGGTTTCGTGGGGTGAGAATACACCGCAAAGAAAGCCGCCGGTGCTTCTCTCTCGAGCTTTGGTGTACTTTGTCCTCGGAAGTCTCCTATAGACGGGAGCGGCTTCCGGCTCGGCGGGTGGATCGGCGACCAAGATTGGTGCTTGGGGTAGTGGTTGCGGTTGTGGTTGTGGTTGTGGCTCGGTCGGCATGCTAGCATCGGCGCTATTGAGCATGCTCGGTGGAATTATTTCAGCCGAGACCTTCAAAGATTGGGTTCTCTGAAGGACCTGCACGAAACTAACTCGGCGAAAGAATTCACTCTTTTGGCCATTTGTGGTTTGGGGAGGGAGGAAAGCTTTCTGGGATTTGGGAGGTTTTACGGGAAAAACTCGAAGAACACGAAGAACACACGAGAGAAAAGAGAGAGAGAGAGAGAGAGAGAGAGACTAAGGGAAAACGCGTGAAATGACCTAAGGGAACTACACGCAAACCGAAGGGAAGGGGAACGGAACGGACGGACGCGTGTCCAAAGTCGAAGACAAAGATCCGTAAATCACGGATCGAGCGACGAAAGTCGCAAAGGGAATAGTGGACACGCGCGCGCGATTTATTAAACAATTCGGCCGACGCAAAAGTCGTGCGTCGGCCCAATCACATTTTTTTTTGATTTTCGATTTTTTATTTTTTTATTTTTTTAATACTTTACGAAAAGTCGTAAAGTGAACGGTGAAAACGCGTAGCACACGCGCTTGCCGACACTTTAAACGGGCTTGGGCCATCGGAATGGTCTGGGCCTTAAAGTGGGCCTGGGCCAAAGAAAATCTCCGGCCCATTATTGGTGGGCTTAAACTAATGGGCCTAAAAACGAACAGGCCCGACACACTAATGGGCTTGGGTTACGGGTTTTGGGCTTCGTGAATGACACGAGCCCAATGGGCTAAATTTTTTTTTTTTTTTTTATTTTTCTTTTACGAAACCTAAAACCCTAACCAATCACACAAACGGGCCTAAGGCCCAATAACAAACAACTAACAACAAGCCCAAAAATAAAACAAACAGTAATTATAAATAGTAAAAATAAATAATTACAAACAGTAAAACAAAACAAACACTCTTTTTTTTTTTTATTTACAATTACAAATTTTCTAATTTTTTTATTTTCTTTTTTTTTTTTTTTTAAAAATAAATAACGAGAGTGAAAAGAAAACTTACCTTTTTACTCCCGAGGAAACCGAAAATCACCAACAAGACATCAACCTCAAGGTTTTTCAACCTTGACTTCCTAAACGTATGCTCCGATGTATGTGGTAAAATTTCCGATAAACCCGGATTATTTCCTATACAAAATAAAAAGGTTAGTAATAAATTTACAAAATAAAAACAAAATATTTACAAAGTTAAAAATGTGTCACAAATTATCTATACAAAATGAATGAATAAATTTTCCTATGTCTACGTATATTTTATTTACACAATACACTTAAGTGTACAAAAATATTTTCTTTTGCCTTAATATAGTTGAAAAAAAATGAAAGTTGATTCCAAGCGGTAACTCAAGGTGGACTTACGGCCTAGGTGCAATGCCTTGACTTAAATGACTTTCCGTGTTTTCAGAAGGCGAATGGCCAGATCACAAGAGATAAGCGAGAGGCAGGATTCATTTAGTGGACTAGTCCTCTGAATCCAATTTTACAAACCCGTCACCCAGGGTCTCGATCATATCTAGACACCATTCATGTGCCCCTTACTCAGTTGAGAAAGCACTTAAGTGTTCGACAATTCTCCAAGTGTTAATAAAGGCCGCCCTCAACCTCAAATAACCTTACGGTAAAAATGAAGGGTTTAGGCCAATATTAACAAAAGGACCTTACCTATTCCGTTCAAGTTACAACTTACAACAACAAAAAATAATCAACTATATAAAAGACACCTAAATAAATTACTAAGTGTAACAAAATATGAACAAGTATTAAAAACAAGTAATAACAACAACTAGTCACAAGTAATATAGACAAGTAATATAAACAAGTAATATGAACAGTTAAAAAAAATAGTAAAATTATAAACAATAAAAAGTAAACAGTAATTATATACAAGTAATAAAAACAGTAATAATTACAAAAAATTATAAACAGTATTCACAAAAAAAAAAAATTAGGTTAGGAATATTTTCAATCCACGTCGACGGCGCCAAAAATTGATACGCCCAAAAGGAGCATCAATTTAAAAAAATCCCTATCGGTTGTAGTATAGTGGTAAGTAGGGTATCGTTCACAACGGAGATCAAAGGGTGTACCTAACAAAAAATGTCACAAAGAATTAAATAAAATAAAGAATTATTATTAACAAGTATAAAGTATAAATATATACATATGTACAAAGTAAAAGGGGGTTTAAGAGATAAATTGAATGAAATAAATTAATTAAATTACAAAGAATAAATTAAATAAGATGGGATGAAACACAAAGTATATAAAGTTCAGCCACAAGTATACAAGTTTACCAATTATTGGACCGAAAATTAACCAAGTTCCCTAGCCATGAAACCGAAATTAACATATGTGGAATGTTGGACCGCCAATTATCATTCCCCAAATAAAACCTCTTTCATGAAAATTAACCTAAGCGACCGCACCTAGATTAACCAATCAAACATGCAAAGGTAGCTAATCAAAACATGTCCAACGCATAAAAGAAGAGTTGTTAATTAAAGTGCACGACCTAGTGGGACCGCCCATCTATCCGTGATCCTTTTTATTTGTTTCCGACCTCTTTCCAAAGCCTTTACTACTTGTGAATTAGAATTAAAACCCTAATTCTAGCACCAATTATATGCAATCATCTTAAGTTTGCAACCTTAAAACAAAAACATATAAAAGTTATCTACTAAAATAGAATCAAATAAACGGAGTCACATAAGCTACTAGAAGAACTAATTAATTAGGATCCAACAATTAAATAAACCCATAAACAAAGGCTGAAAATTATATAAATCATGTCATGTTAACTAATACAAAGGATAAACAAGCAACAAAGAGGCATAAATTTAAAGGCTAAGTCGAAATACACCGTATGAATAGCATGAAGATCTTGAAGCCACATCTTGAATCCTTGACCACAAGTAATCCAAGCTGTGAAGACAAGGTGGTGATGGTGATGGTGATGTTGAATAGGGGCTGGTGGTGATGGTGTAGACGCCTTCTCCTCCTCCTTGAAGTCTTGAAAACCCAAAGTACTAGAGAATGGAAAATATGAAATGAGAAGAGAAAGAGGAGGGTTTGTCCCTCCCCATTGGGGTGTGTTTGAAGAGAAGAATGAGGCTGCTATTTATAGGAGAATGGAGAGGAAGAAGAAGACAATGCAAGAAATAAAGAAAGAAAGGGAAGAGAAGTGGAATTTAAGTGGGAGATAAAGAAATGGTAAGTGGCATGGTGGAAATGTAATGGGTTGCAATTAACCATTTATTTAGGTAAAAGAAATCAAACACTAATGGTATGGGTAGAAAGAAGAGGGAAGAATATAGGGGTGAGTGGAGCATTGAAAATAAAAGAAGAGGAAAGAAATAAAAAGCAGGCAGCACTGAGCTATTCCCACTTAGAACGGAATAATGCACGTTTGAACGGTTGGATGATTCTCAAATTTTAATACAGAATATCTAACACGCACATGCAGCGTGTATCAAAATTACAGCTAGATCGGACGGTGCAATTGGGAGTTATGGGCTTCGCAAGTTGACTAATCTGCACAGGCAGAATGTCCGAAAATTCGGGCTTGGGCCTTTCCTCATGCATTGTGAACTTGGGCCTTCCTTCATGGATTTGGGCCTTCCATCTTGGGTTTGGGCCTCCTTCTTGGGTTTGGGCCTCCTTCTTGGGTTTGGGCCTTCCATCTTGGGCCTCATGGCAGACCACCTCTTAATGGGCCTCGCAAAAGCCCATTAGACTTCGTTTCTGCACATGTTCACATTAATACATCATTTTGGACCCAAATATGGAAACTAAGCTAAAATAGCAAAGTTACAATTAAATCATAGCCAAATAGTAGGGAAAACACATTAAAAACGTCACACTTTGTGCTCCTATCCCACTTTTCGTGGGGGTTTTTTTTTCATTTCAATTTTTTTTAAGGTGGGATTTTGGGGGAATAGATTATGGGGGGGGGAATTGTTGGGGGGGAGCGAGCACAAAGTGTGACGTTTTTAATGTGTTTTCCCTACTATTTGGCTATGATTTAATTGTAACTTTGCTATTTTAGCTTAGTTTCCATATTTGAGTCCTAAATGACGTATTAATGTGAACATGTGCAGAAACGAAGTCTAATGGGCTTTTGCGAGGCCCATTAAGAGGTGGTCTGCTGATGTGAACGTAAAATACGTTCACAAAGTGCCTTTAATTACTGGATTTTGCTATTCCGAAAGCTTATTTGTTTGTTTAATATTTGTTTTTGTGTGTTTAGGGAAAATATGAGAAAATGTCAATTTGCACATAACAGGTGAATTTTGGAGATTTTCAGTGTAATTCCGAAAAGTCAACCGTGACTTTTCAGATATCAAAATGACACCGGTCATTTTGAGGATGTGGGCCCAGTTAATGTACGAAGATTTCGGAAACCGTTCCGAATTCCGGCAAGTTTGTCGGCGAACCACCACATCAGGCGGCACAACCACCACACGCGGTGGCAGAATATATTTTAAATCTCCATTTTATTTTCCCATGTTTATAGTTTATATATTTATTTGATTTTAATTTGTTTTATTATTATTTTAATTATTTATTTATTTTGTTTTTATTTTTGTACAGTTTTTCTTCTCCACCGAGCCGCCCATGTTCTTGGAATCAATCAAGTGCTCCACTATTCCATCACGGCAGCTTCTCCAGCTATTTCCTCCACTATTCCACTTCACCTACTGCTCAATCATCACTGCATATTCCCTCTCCGTTGGCTGCTTCTTCCCTTCCAATCTCTATTTAAGGGAAGCTCCTGCAATAGTCCTCCTCACCAATTCACAATCACAGAAACCATGGGAATGATCAATTCCAGATTCACAAGCATCTCTGCCGTGTTTCTCTTCCTCAATTTTCCTGCAAATTCAAATTCAAGCAACAATCAATCATATTCTTTCTATCTAATTATGTTTGTTTTTTGTTTTGCAGGTTTGGAAACCAAGCAGCCCGTGCTCGATTTTCATTGCCGCTGCAGCTCCAATTCATGGCACCCAGTCCTCTACACCGCCGAGAATCAAATCAGTTCCGCCGTCGCTGCATTCTCTAGTGCCCAGTCCAAATCAAGATCAAGCTGCAATTTCACCATCACCGCTGCACCGCAAGCCTCTGCCAGCTCACGGCGCCGTTAATTCCAGGTCGCCACCATCGCCGTCGATTCCACGGCCCGTGCTCTCTCGGTCCGGAAGGAAAGAATTAAGGAAAAGAAAGAAAAAGCCCAGCCAAGCCATGACGCCGGCGTTGTCCCCATCTCCGTTGCAACTCCCCTTCTCGCGCCGGCACCGATCAATCCCGCCTCTCTCCGTCGGGACCTGCCATCGCTGCTGCCTCCCCGTCGCTGCCCAGATTTATCCACCGCCAAGCTTCTACCTCGCGCCGCCGCACGAGCCCAATCTGTCCTTGCCGCGCCTTTCCCGTGCCATTTTCGGCGTCGCCATCTCTCTTGTCCGGACCGTGATCGAAACCAAAAGAAAAAGAAAGGAGCTGTTCTAGAACTGAAGCAAAGAAGAAATCTCACGGATTTAATGCTGACATGGCATGGAATGGGTTGAAAAGTCAAAGGTTCAACCAAATAGGTGGTCAACACGGGCTGGGCAAGTCAACAAGGCCAAAACAGAAATGAAATTGGGCCTAAGCCCATTGCAGCAAGCCCAAGTCCATTTGCTCTCTGCACCCGCCACATCCAAATTACTTGTCCGATTTTATAGCTGAGTCTGCCACCTTCGCCTGCCAGACAGTGTCCATTTTCATGGACACATTAGTAACATTTTCCCAACTCTCGTTTATTTATTATATTTTATTTTTGTTTAATTTTATTTTCCGTACTTTAATTAATGTGAATAAATGTTGGGATAATTTGTTACTATTTGTTTTATTTTCTATTTTGTGTAATAATTGTTGGATTGAAGTTAATTGATTCTTCTAGCAGCTTATGTGAATTTTGTTTGTTTGGTTTTATCTTTAATGTTAAAACTAAATAATAAGGATCACGGATAGTTGGGCGGTCCCGCTAGGTCGTGCACTTGAATTAACAACTCTTTTTCTAGTGATTAGCTGACAGAGTGGTCTCGGAGTTAATTGTTAGGGAAAGTTTTATTTGGGAGATGTATGGTGGTCCAGCATCTTACATATGTTAGTTTCGGATTCATGGCTAGGGAGTTGGTTAATCTTCAAAACAATATTTGTGTGTGTGTTTTCTTGTTTTCAAAAATAATAAAAATCCAAAAATATTTCTTTTATTGTTTTCAAAAATCTCAAAAACCCCCAAAAATACTTTTGTATATAATGTATATTTTTGTAAATAGAAACAATACTGTATAGTTCATTTAATTTTGTATATATATATATTCTTTATTCTTTATACTTGTAAATAATAATTCTTTATTTAATTTAATTTTTCGTGACATTAAAAAGTAAATATAACAATCTTCTGTGGGAAAAACCTTTATTTCCCATTATACTTTACAACGACAATTGTTAGGAATTTAGGTAATATTTAATGACGTAGGTTTTACCTCTAATCATTTTGGCGCCGGCTCGCCGGGGATTGTTTTTACTATTTACTTTTGACTTTTTACTTTTTACTGTTGACTTTGACTGTTGACTTTTTGACTGTTGACTTTTTGACTGTTGACTTTGACTATTGACTATTGACTTTTTACTATTTGTAAATAATACTTGTTAATTTTATTTATTCTCACTTGATTATACTTGTTTATATTTTTTACACTTAGTAATTATACTTAGGTATCCTGAACATAGTTGATTATTTTTTTTGTTGTTGTAAGTTGTAACTTGAACGGATTAGGTAAGGTCCTTTTGTTAATATTGGCCTAAACCCTTCATTTTTACCGTAAGGTTATTTGAGGTTGAGGGCGGCCTTTATTAACACTTGGAGAATTGTCGAACACTTAAGTGCTTTCTCAACTGAGTAAGGGGCACATGAATGGTGTCTAGATATGATCAAGACTCTGGGTGACGGGTTTGTAAAATTGGATTCAGAGGACTTGTCCACTAAATGAATCCTGCCTCTCGCTTATCTCTTGTGATCTGGCCATTCGCCTTCTGAAAACACGGAAAGTCATTTAAGTCAAGGCATTGCACCTAGGCCGTAAGTCCACCTTGAGTTACCGCTTGGAATCAACTTTCATTTTTTTTCAACTATATTCAGGCAAAAGAAAATATTTTTGTGTAAATAAAATATACGTAGACATAGGAATATACGTAGACATAAAATATACTTAGACATAGGAAATTTTATTCATTCATTTTGTATAGCTAATTTGTGACATATTTTTAACTTTGTAAATATTTTGTTTTTATTTTGTAAATTTATTACTAACCTTTTTATTTTGTATAGGAAATAATCCGGGTTTATCGGAAATTTTACCACATACATCGGAGCATACGTTTAGGAAGTCAAGGTTGAAAAACCTTGAGGTTGATGTCTTGTTGGTGATTTTTCGGTTTCCTCGGGAGTAAAAAGGTAAGTTTTCTTTTCACTCTCGTTATTTATTTATGAAAAAAAAAAAAAAATAATAATAATAAAAATTAGAAAATTTGTAATTGGAAATATAAAAAAAAGAGTGTTTGTTTGTTTGTCTTACTCTTTGTAATTATTTATTTTTACTGTTTTTAATTAATGTGTGTTTTATTTTTGGGCTTGTTTGTTTGTTATTGGGCCTTAGGCCCATTTGTTTGATTGGTTAGGGTTTTAGGTTTCGTAAAAAAGAAAAATAAAAATTTAAAAAAATAAAAAATTTAGCCCATTGGGCTCGTGTCATTCACGAAGCCCAAAACCCGTAACCCAAGCCCATTTAGTGTATTTAGTGTGTCGGGCCTGTTCGTTTTTAGGCCCATTAGTTAAGCCCACCAATAATGGGCCGGAGATTTCTTTGGCCCAGGCCCACTTTAGGGCCCAGACCATTCCGATGGCCCAGGCCCGTTTAAAGTGTCGGCAAGCGCGTGTGCGACGCGTTTTCACTGTTCACTTTACGACTTTTCGTAAAGTATTAAAAAAATAAAAAATAAAAAAATAAAAAATCGAAAATCAAGAAAAAAATTTGATTGGGCCGACGCACGACTTTTGCGTCGGCCGGATTGTTTAATAAGCCGCGTGCGTGTCTACTGTAGACTTTACGACTTTCGTCGCTCGATCCGGAAATTGCGGGTTTTACGTACGTGGCACGTGTGCGAGCGTGTGCGCGTCTTTCCCCTTCCCTTCTGTTTGCGTTAGTTTCCTTAGGTCATTTCACGCATTTCCCTTAGTCTCTCTCTTCTCTCTCGTTTTCTCTCTCGTGTTCTTCGTGTTCTTGAGTTTTTCCCAGAAAACCTCCCAAATTCCCGAAGCTTTCCTCCCTTCCCGACCCAGAAATGGCCAAAAGAGTCGAATTCTTTCGGTGATTTGTTTCGGGCAGGTCCTTCGAGAGAACCCCGATCTTTGAAGGCTTGGCTGAAATAATTCCACCGAGCATGCTCGATAGCGCCGATGCTAGCATGCCGACCGAGCCACTACCACGGCCACAACCACTACCCCGAGCACCGATCCTGGTTGCTGATCCACCCGTTGAACCGGAAGCCGCTCCTGTCTATAGGAGACTTCCGAGGACAAAGTACACCAAAGCTCAGAGAGATGCACTTGCGGCTTTCTTTGCGGTGTATTCTCACCCCACCAAGCCACAACGAGAACGATTTGGTCCGAAAATCGGACTTGAGGAGGACCAAGTCTATTATTGGGGGTCGAGAAATAGGAAGATATTCGGTATCCGACGTCCGAGCAACGTATTGCCGAGCTAGAGCGAAGAAACGATCGGTGGTGAGCAAAAACGAGGAGCTTCGAATGCGGGAATCAACGACTCGTCGATGCTCTCCACGGCGGCATATGTCCCGATTGCGGAGGTCTGTTCCGCACTCGGATGTGCCTAGGCGAAGGCTCGAAGTTGTTCCTCGACAACAAGAGCCTATTCTCGAGTTGTCCGACGATTCCATCGACATGGACCACTTGAGACGGGATGTGCGGAGCCTCGTGCCTACCCTAGTCGAGCGCCCATCCATACCTTTGCCATCGACACCCTTCCGGACCTGCTCGCTGATCTTGTCGGAGTCCACACCGACTTGATCTCGGATATCGTCCGTAAGGCCAAACACGAGCTCCTGCTCGCTGGCCCTGCCGGATTTCCTTTGTGGATAACTTCACCGAGCTCCCGACACGTCTATTCATCCCGAGACTCTTCATAGGGCCGAGTACTTGCGAGTGTTTCAACGAGCTGAACCTGCTCCGTACTTCAAAGCCGAATCGTCGAGACACTCGGCAACCATCCATCTTTATCCGACCACCATCGTTCAGATCTTAATGGATGTTGGTCGATGGTTGCCGTCTTCGTAGCATGATCACAAACGCCAAGACGTTGGAGATCCTTTCCTCCGACGACGGAGAAGGCTACGAGGAGCATATGCGGGTGATGTCGGCCGAGTTTCTGGTGCCATCTCACCTCGTTTCGACTCGTGAAGTCCGGTTCGTTCGGTACTCTCACCTACAATTTGGATGGAAGTTGGGTCGTCGTGGATGTCTCCGTGGATGAATTGCGTTCCAATCCAAAGCCTTCCGTGAGATCGATTTGCCGAAAACGCCCCTCCGGATGCCGATACGTGATCTTCATAATGGATCTTCCTTGGTCACTTGGGTGGAGCACGTGGATGTACGCGAGAAAGAGATGAAGGCCGGTTTCGAACCTTTTGTTCATTCGGGGGTTCGCTTTTGGTGCAAAGCGTTGGATCTCGGCCCTCCGACGACAAGCCGGCGCTACATGTGCGCCACGGGTATCCACTCTTCACCGGTGACTCGATTATTTCTCTTGAAGGAAGAAGAGGCCTTGCGGAAATGGCAAAACGGATGACGATCTGTTTCTTCAACGATATCGGCAACTCCACGTACCACCACTGGACTTGTTCGAACCGAACAAGGGACACTCGAATGGAGGTCGGGACCAACAAGAGAAGGGGTGATCCGAGCAAGCCCCCAGAGTCAATCGTACTGCTGGTTGTTCCGTCGTTCATCTATCTCGTCACACCGGGATCTTTGAGTTCCTCGAAGACGTTCGGACTAGACCAATGTGGGATAGTATGTCGATGGACAGCTCAGTGCGTGTGCTAGCAAATTTCACCATCGGTCTTGACCCGCGGAACCAGATCTCGGTGCTCGCTATAGATAGTCACAACGACTTCCTCATCCTTCAGGAGTGTTGCACCGATGCAACAGGGTCGTCTGTGATTTATGCGCCGATCAACCATTCCATTTTCCAGTGTTTGCTATCTGGAGTTCAACCGGAACCATTTCCGCTTATGTCTTCAGGCTTCTCCATTCTGCCTAACGTATCCGGAGCCATTCTTGATGGAACACTACTGACTATGGTGTTCCAGATCTCAGTGAGGGCTACATCAGCCAAGTCTGCCGTGGAGTCGGCAACTACCCTTGTCCAGGACACACTTCAACGGATCAGAGCCGCAGTCAATTAAGGAGCAAACGTTGGATGCAAGGCCCTGCTAGCCTTGTTTGTGACTGTTGGTGACTTGCTTCGGGAGGAGCTTCACGATCTTCAAAGGGGAGTCTTTCTGTTTCCCTTTTCATTTAGTTAATTTTTTTTGTGTTTATTTCTGTTTGTGTGTTTACTTCGGTTTATTTTAGTTTGTGTGTTTAAATTCAATAATCATGCTTGAATTATTCATTTTTGTGAAATATCTGTCTAACATTGAGGACAATGTTTAATTCAAGTGTGGGGGGAAGATTTATTGAAAAGAAAAGAAAAAATTTGAAAAATTTGAAAAATTCAAAAAAATAATTTACTTGTTTTTGTTTTCTACGGTAACAATATATCGACTAAATCATACTTACTCCCTTGGTAGCGTTGAACCTACCATTGCACTTAGTAAGTCACTGTGGTCACGTATTGTTACGTAAATTGAAAAAAAAAATCAAAAAAATCAAAAAAAATCAAAAATTACAAAAATATTTGCTTCTGTTTGTGTGTTTATTTGTGTTATATGTGTTGTTTTCTTTCCAATCCCGATGATGAATTGAGTTTAATTGTTATGATTTTGAGAATGTTTATTATATGTTAAGGCTTTGTGTAGTTTGCTTTGAATTTAATATGCATAACTTATGATTGCTCGATTAATTGATTGCAATCCGAGAAGCACATTTAAACCTACATTGTCATGCATACCCAGAAAATGTGAGGACTTGAGCCTATTGTATATTCACATGTATGCATATTTCATACATTTACTCGTTCTTCATGTGTGCACAATTCATGAGTTTTTGAACCTAGAACTTGCTCAGAGACCTCTTGAAACTTTTTGTTAATCTGTAATGAATTAGAAATGAGTAAGGCATTAGTTGAGCACCATGGCCAAAGTATTCACCATCCATCTAAACACGAACTTTAGGAATCCCCTTTTGAACTGATCACTCATTAGCCTGTTTCTTTTGTTCACCCACACCATTTCACCCTTGTTTTATTTATGTTTGCAAGACGATGATAGTGACTTCTTATGTTTTTATGCTTCGGATTTGTATTGTAGTATACCAAAAGGCAAGTGTGGGGGTGTATTTATTTTGTTGTAATTGTTCAAAGAAAGAAAGAAAGAAAAAAAAAATCAGAAATAAAAAGAATGAATAAATTCCTCAAAGAAAAAAAAATAGAAAAAGAAAGAAAGAAAAAAAAAAAGGAGAAAGAGAAATTCCAAAAAAATAGAGTTATTTTCTTGTATTATTTTCAATAAAAGGTTGGAGGAAAATAAGAAAGTTGTTTCGGGTATAGCATAGGTATGAGTTTCAAAGTCGTTGATTTGTCTTGCAAACATGTGAAACATTTTTTGCATTTCGAGTCCTTTCACTTCATTTACCATTCACCATTTACCATCCATCCTTTGGTCCCTGTTTCACCTGAAAGTCCTTATGATCTGATGATTTGTAGATTAATTGTAGAGAGTTGGTCGATGAGCAAGCATATGGGAACACTACTTGTGTAATTGTTTTGAGAGTAAACACTTAACCCTAAACACTGAGCGGAAATATTTAGTGAATCTTGTGAGGTTTAGTGGTTAATGTTGTTTCGATGTGCCTATTGGATTGCTTGACATTAATTGTATACTTGGTTTTCACACACACACCTGAGCATAAATGAGATGTACATGTTAAATGCTTAGCAAATTCTTTAACCTTGGTATATAATTTTTATTATCTTGATTATAACTCTTTCGAACTCGCTGAGGATTATGGTTGGAAAGATCGTCTGTTTTGTGTTTCCCTTTCTGTTTTGTGATGTTTTGTTCTGTGTTTGCTAGAGGACTAGCATTAGTTCAAGTGTAGGGGTGTGATGTGAACGTAAAATACGTTCACAAAGTGCCTTTAATTACTGGATTTTGCTATTCCGAAAGCTTATTTGTTTGTTTAATATTTGTTTTTGTGTGTTTAGGGAAAATATGAGAAAATGTCAATTTGCACATAACAGGTGAATTTTGGAGATTTTCAGTGTAATTCCGAAAAGTCAACCGTGACTTTTCAGATATCAAAATGACACCGGTCATTTTGAGGATGTGGGCCCAGTTAATGTACGAAGATTTCGGAAACCGTTCCGAATTCCGGCAAGTTTGTCGGCGAACCACCACATCAGGCGGCACAACCACCACACGCGGTGGCAGAATATATTTTAAATCTCCATTTTATTTTCCCATGTTTATAGTTTATATATTTATTTGATTTTAATTTGTTTTATTATTATTTTAATTATTTATTTATTTTGTTTTTATTTTTGTACAGTTTTTCTTCTCCACCGAGCCGCCCATGTTCTTGGAATCAATCAAGTGCTCCACTATTCCATCACAGCAGCTTCTCCAGCTATTTCCTCCACTATTCCACTTCACCTACTGCTCAATCATCACTGCATATTCCCTCTCCGTTGGCTGCTTCTTCCCTTCCAATCTCTATTTAAGGGAAGCTCCTGCAATAGTCCTCCTCACCAATTCACAATCACAGAAACCATGGGAATGATCAATTCCAGATTCACAAGCATCTCTGCCGTGTTTCTCTTCCTCAATTTTCCTGCAAATTCAAATTCAAGCAACAATCAATCATATTCTTTCTATCTAATTATGTTTGTTTTTTGTTTTGCAGGTTTGGAAACCAAGCAGCCCGTGCTCGATTTTCATTGCCGCTGCAGCTCCAATTCATGGCACCCGGTCCTCTACACCGCCGAGAATCAAATCAGTTCCGCCGTCGCTGCATTCTCTAGTGCCCAGTCCAAATCAAGATCAAGCTGCAATTTCACCATCACCGCTGCACCGCAAGCCTCTGCCAGCTCACGGCGCCGTTAATTCCGGGTCGCCACCATCGCCGTCGATTCCACGGCCCGTGCTCTCTCGGTCTGGAAGGAAAGAATTAAGGAAAAGAAAGAAAAAGCCCAGCCAAGCCATGACGCCGGCGTTGTCCCCATCTCCGTTGCAACTCCCTTGCTGCGCCGGCACCGATCAATCCCGCCTCTCTCCGTCGGGACCTGCCATCGCTGCTGCCTCCCCGTCGCTCGCCCAGATTTATCCACCGCCAAGCTTCTACCTCGTGCCGCCGCACGAGCCCAATCTGTCCTTGCCGCGCCTTTCCCGTGCCATTTTCAGCGTCGCCATCTCTCTTGTCCAGACCGTGATCGAAACCAAAAGAAAAAGAAAGGAGCTGTTCTAGAACTGAAGCAAAGAAGAAATCTCACGGATTTAATGCCGACATGGCATGGAATGGGTTGAAAAGTCAAAGGTTCAACCAAATAGGTGGTCAACACGGGCTGGGCAAGTCAACAAGGCCAAAACAGAAATGAAATTGGGCCTAAGCCCATTGCAGCAAGCCCAAGTCCATTTGCTCTCTGCACCCGCCACATCCAAATTACTTGTCCGATTTTATAGCTGAGTCTGCCACCTTCGCCTGCCAGACAGTGTCCATTTTCATGGACACATTAGTAACATTTTCCCAACTCTCGTTTATTTATTATATTTTATTTTTGTTTAATTTTATTTTCCGTACTTTAATTAATGTGAATAAATGTTGGGATAATTTGTTACTATTTGTTTTATTTTCTATTTTGTGTAATAATTGTTGGATTGAAGTTAATTGATTCTTCTAGCAGCTTATGTGAATTTTGTTTGTTTGGTTTTATCTTTAATGTTAAAACTAAAAAATAAGGATCACGGATAGTTGGGCGGTCCCGCTAGGTCGTGCACTTGAATTAACAACTCTTTTTCTAGTGATTAGCTGACAGAGTGGTCTCGGAGTTAATTGTTAGGGAAAGTTTTATTTGGGAGATGTATGGTGGTCCAGCATCTTACATATGTTAGTTTCGGATTCATGGTGATGTGAACGTAAAATACGTGCACAAAGTACCTTAATCGCTTGGATTATGTTAGTCCAAAAGCCTAATATTGTATATTTAATATTGTTTTAGTTGTTTCAGGGAAATTACGAAGAAAATGCTATATTTGTACAAAAAGGTACATTTTAGAGGTTTTAGCGCGAATCCGAAGATTGAATCGAAAAGTCAACCGTGAGTTTTCGATATTAAATGACACCGGTCATTTCTCGGATGTGGAGATCAAAGCTTGTACGAAGATTTCGAAAAACGTTTTCGAATCCCGGCAATTTTGCCGGCGAACCACCACATAAGGCGGCGCAACCACCACTCGCGGTGGCCAGAATATATTTTCTAAACCTCCATTTATTTCCCTCTATAATTATAATTTATTTCTATTTACTTTTAATTATTTAGTTTAAATAAATTACTATTATTATTTTTGTTATTTTAGTTTATTGTTATTATTTTATTTTATCCTTTTCTTTTATTTTATTTTATTTTCTTTTCTTTTCTTTTCTTGTCCGTTGACTTTACATTTGACTCTGCAGGTTGTTCTTGTTTCTTTGCCGGCCATACATCACCCATAATTCAATCCGTGCTCCATTTTCTCAATGATCATCCTTCGATTCAAATCATCCTTTGCAGCTGTCATTCACCTTGATTTCAAATTCAAAATTCAAGCATCTTCCCATACGCAATCCATATAACCCACACAGCTCACCTTGCCAAAACAAGCCGAGGCCGGGGGGGGCTCTTCTTCTTCCTTCTTCTTCCTTTTCTTTTCTTCTTTTCTTCTCTCTGCACCCGTCACTTTCTCTCCACACCCATCTCCAATTTCACTCTCTGTTCTTCCTCTCTTCACTGTCACCGTCACCAACTCAAGGTCACCGGAGTCCCCCCTCTCCATCACGGCTACATCATCTCACCCCACCACCATCTCCACCGGTCTAGCTCACCATCTGCAATTAATCAACAACTTTCTTCCTCTCATTTCCAATTCAATTTCAATCTCTAATCACTTCACCTGCAAAGCAACAACAAGTTCACAACAGCCCACTTCACTACAATTCAATCCACAAGCCATCGATCCACTAGCGCCACCATCTCCCCTTGTCTTCTGCCCCGGCGTCCCTTACGTCGTACCTGCAATTGCCGAGCCCGTGCTCGGCCCACACTCGTGCCTCCTTTGTGCACGCCTCTGCACCTCCTACCGACGCCAATCTCTCTCGGCCGTTCTTCTCATTCCCATCCGTGATTCATCCGGAATCACGGACGCCGTCGTCGATCCGCCGCTCCTCCAGAGACCCGCGTCTCTCACCGCTTCGCCGCAAAGCCCGCAGCTGCCAGGCCGTCACCGTCAACAATCTCATCGCCGCCGCACCTCTGTACTGCCGCCGCTGCGCCGTCCGCTTCGCCATCATCGACCCGACCCTCACTTCTCGGACGCCGCCACTCACGAACCCAAGACCCGACGTCCTCTCTGCGGGTTTCTCGCCGTCTTTTCCTCCATCCCGTGCTCACCAAATCTGCCGCCGTAGCTGTTCTCTCCGCCGGCGTCTCCGACGAGCCCGGCTCCGCCCCGCCGGCTTCACAGCCCGCGCCGTTCAAAGCCCGGCAGCACCAACGCACCATCTCTCTCTGGTCCGAAGATGAGAAAAGAAAAATGAAGAATGAGATGATGTGGTCTAAGAGAAGAAGCACGGGTCGACAAGTCAAAGGGCTAAAGAAGGAAGTCACGGTCAATAAACTGAAATTGACTTTCTGTTTTGGGCCTCAAGCCCAAAAGTCCAAGGCCCAAATTTGCTAAGGACACCGCGCGGCCCAATCCCAAAGTGCTCTTTGCACCCGAATCTCCGAGCCTTCACCGAATTAAATGAGCATTTCTTTTCTCTCAAACTCATTTTAATTTTATTTGTTTAAATATTTGTTGTGTGAAACTATTTGTTTAATTTCTATTTATATTTGGTTAATTTAAATTGTATACTTGAATATTTTCTAAATTAAATTGTGATTTATATATTTGTGAGTTAAGTTTATTTTTAGTTTAATTATTTCAATTTGTTTGTTTAGATAAATTTGTTAATTATTTTGTGTTTAGAAAAATAAGAAAAATCCTAAAAATTGTTATTTGTGTTAAGGAAATTAGGTTACAATTTTACTAATTAGGTTTTAGGCCTCCAATCCCTGTGGTTCGACAATCCCGAGTCTAATTTACTATTTCCTATATTTTGACAACCAATCACATGGCTAGGGAGTTGGTTAATCTTCAAAACAATATTTGTGTGTGTGTTTTCTTGTTTTCAAAAATAATAAAAATCCAAAAATATTTCTTTTATTGTTTTCAAAAATCTCAAAAACCCCCAAAAATACTTTTGTATATAATGTATATTTTTGTAAATAGAAACAATACTGTATAGTTCATTTAATTTTGTATATATATATATTCTTTATTCTTTATACTTGTAAATAATAATTCTTTATTTAATTTAATTTTTCGTGACATTAAAAAGTAAATATAACAATCTTCTGTGGGAAAAACCTTTATTTCCCATTATACTTTACAACGACAATTGTTAGGAATTTAGGTAATATTTAATGACGTAGGTTTTACCTCTAATCATCTGCCATGAGGCCCAAGAAGGGGGCCCAAACCCAAGAAGGAGGCCCAATCCCAAGATGAAGGCCCAAGTCCAAGATGAAGGCCCAAGCCCAAGAAGGAAGGCCCAAGTTCACAAAGCATGAAGGAAAGGCCCAAGCCCAGATTTTCGGACATTCTGCCTGTGCAGATTAGTCAACTTGCGAAGCCCATATCTCCCAATTGCACCGTTGGATTCAGCTGTATTTTTGATACACGCTGCATGTGTGTGTTAGATATTCTGTATTAAAATTTTAGCATCATCCAACCGTCCAAACGTCCAGTATTCCTCTCTAAGTGCGCACTGCTCAGTGCTGTCTGCTTTTTATTTCTTTCCTCTTCTTTTATTCTCAATGCTCCACTCACCCCTATATTTCCACCCATATCACCACACTATCTTTGTTTCTTTCTCTCCATACCATTAGTGTTTGATTTCTTTTACCTAAATAAATGGTTCATTGCCATATGACTACATTTCCACCATTCCACTTACCATTTCTTTTCTACCACTCACATTCCACTTCTCTTCATTTTCTTTCTTTATTTCTTGCATTGTCTTCTTCTTCCTCTCCTTTCTCCTATAAATAGCAGCCTCATTCTTCTCTACCAATACACACCCCAATGGGGAGGGACAAACCCTCCTCTTTCTCTTCTCCCTCTCACATCATATTTTCCATTCTCTAGTATTTAGGGTTTTCAAGACTTCAAGGAGGAGAGGAGCTGTTTACACCATTACCACCAGCCATCAACCATCATCACCACCATCATCATCACCCTGGGAATCTCGGCGTTGAGTTGCTTGCTTTCAAGGATTCAAGAGTTCGTGGTCTTCAAGTTCTTCCTATTTTCCATATGGTGTACTTCAACTCAATCTTTAATTACTCTTTTTGAGTTCCTCTTTGTTGCTTGATTATTCTTTGTATTAGTTAACATGACATGATTTATATAATTTCCAGCCTATTTATATGAGTTTATTTAGTTATTGGATCCTAATTAATTAGTTCTTCTAGTAGCTTATGTGACTCTGTTTACTTCATTCTGAATTATAGAAAACTTTTATGTGTTTATGTTATAGGGATCGATACTTATAATATTTGCATATAATTGGAGCTAGAGTTAGGGATTACAATTCACCTAATAGTTTTGGAAACCTAATTCACGAGTAGTAAAGGCTTTGGACAAAGGTCGGTGTCAAATAAAAAGGATTGCGGACATATGGACTTTTCTATAATGGGTCGTGCACTTTAATTAACAACTCTTTTCTATGCGTTAAATATGGTTTGATTAGCTAGCTTTCTAGACTAAGATGGCATGTTTAATTGGTTAATCTAGGTGCTTTCACTTAGATTAATTTTCGTAGAGAGGTTTTATTTGGGGAATGGTTAGCTTCTAACTTTCCACATATGTTAATTTCGGTTTCATGGCTAGGGAACTTGGTTAATTTTCGGTCCAATGATTAATAAACTTGTGTATATGTGGCTGAACTTTATATACTTTGTGTTTCATCCCATCTCATTTAATTTATTCTTTGTAGTTTAATTAATTTATTTCATTCAATTTATCTCTTAAACCCCCTTACTTTGTACATATGTATATATTTATACTTTATACATGTTAATAATAATTCTTTATTTTATTTAATTCTTTGTGACAATTTTTGTTAGGTACACCCTTTGATCTCCGTTGTGAACGATACCCTACTATGCACTATACTACTACCGATAGGGTTTTTTTAAATTGACGCTACATTGTAGCCTCTCAATTTTTGGCGCCGTCGACGGGGATTGAAAATGTTCCTAATTAACCTAATATTTTTTTTGTGAATACTATTTTTGTAATTATTTATTATATATAATTTTACTATTTTTTTAACTGTTCATATTACTTGTTTATATTACTTGTCTTTACACTTAGTAATTATATTTAGGTGTCGTTTATATAGTTGATTATTTTTTGTTGTTGTAAGTTGTAACTTGAACGGGAATAGGTAAGGTCCTTTTGTTAATATTGGCCTAAACCCTTCATTTTTACCGTAAGGTTATTTGAGGTTGAGGGCGGCCTTTATTAACACTTGGAGAATTGTCGAACACTTTGAGTAAGGGCACATGGATGGTGTCTAGGTCGAGACCCTGGGTGACAGGTTTTGGATTCAGAGGACTATAGACTGACGTAAGGCGATAGGGGTGTAAGCCTCCGTAGTCCACTAAATGAATCCTGCCCCTCGCTTATTCTCATATGATCTGGCCATTCGCCTCTGAAAACACGGAAAGTCATTTAAGTCAAGGCATTGCACCTAGGCCGTAAGTCCACCTTGAGTTACCGCTTGGAATCAACTTTCATTTTTTTTCAACTATATTCAGGCAAAGGAAAATATTTTTGTACACTTAAGTGTATTGTTTAAATAAAATATACGTAGACGTAGGAAAATTTATTCATTCATTTTGTATAGATAATTTGTGACATATTTTTAACTTTGTAAATATTTTGTTTTTATTTTGTAAATTTATTACTAACTTTTTCATTTTTATAGGGAATAATCCGGGTTATTCGGAAATTTTACCACATACATCGGAGCATACGTTTAGGAAGTCAAGGTTGAAAAACCTTGAGGTTGATGTCTTGTTGGTGATTTTCGGTTTCCTCGGGAGTAAAAAGGTAAGTTTTCTTTTAACTCTCGTTATTTATTTTAAAAATAAAAAAATATATATATAAAATAAAAAAGTTAGAAAATTTTTAATTGTAAATAAAAAAAAAAGAGTGTTTGTTTTGTTTTACTGTTTATTTATTTTTATTGTTTATATTTACTGTTTCTGTTTTGTTTTTGGGCTTGTTTGTTTGTTGGTTTGTTTGTTATTGGGCCTTAAGCCCATTTGTTTGTGTGATTGGTTAGGGTTTTAAGTTTCGAAAAGAAAAAAATAAAAAAATAAAAAAATAAAAATAAAAAAAAAAAATTTGGCCCATTGGGCTCGTGTCATTCACGAAGCCCAAAACCCGTAACCCAAGCCCATTAGTGTGTCGGGCCTGTTCGTTTTTAGGCCCATTAGTTAAGCCCACCAATAATGGCCCGTACTCTACGTGGCCAGGCCCACTTTAAGGCCCAGACCATTTCTTTGGCCCAAGCCCGTTTAAAGTGTCGGCAAGCGCGTGTGCTACGCGTTTTCACTGTTCACTTTACGACTTTTCGTAAAGTATTAAAAAAATAAAAAAAATAAAAAATAGAAAATCAGAAAAAAATTTGATTGGGCCGACGCACGACTTTTGCGTCGGCCGAATTGTTTAATAAATCGTGCGCGCGTTCCACTATTCCCTTTGCGACTTTCGTCGCTCGATCCGTGATTTACGGATCTCTGTCCTTTACTTTGGACACGCGTCCATCCATTCCGTTCCCTTCCCCTTCGGTTTGCGTTAGTTCCCTTAGGTCATTTCACGCGTTTTCCCTTTCTCTCTCTCATTCTCTCTCGTTTTCTCTTTCGTGTTCTTCATCTGTTCTTGAGTTTTTCCCAGAAAATCTCTCAAACCCAAAAAAGCTATCCTCCTTCCCAACCCAGAAATGGCCAAAAGAGTGAATTCTTTCAGCGATTTGTTTCAGGCAGGTCCTTCAGAGACCCCAATCTTTGAAGGTCTGGCTGAAATAATTCCACCGAGCATACTCAATAGCGCCGATGCTAGCATGCCGACCGAGCCACAACCACTACCCCAAGCACCAATCCTGGTTGCTGATCCACCAGCCGAGCCGGAAGCCGCTCCTGTCTATAGGAGACTTCCGAGGACAAAGTACACCAAAGCTCAGAGAGATGCACTTGCGGCTTTCTTTGCGGTGTATTCTCACCCCACCAAGCCGCAACGAGAAAGATTTGGTCCAAAAATCGGGCTAGAGGAGGACCAAGTCTATTATTGGGGGTCCAGAAATAGGAAGAAGTTCGGTATCCAGACGTCTGAGCAGCGTATTGCCGAGTTAGAGAGACGAAACGATGAGCTGGTGAGCAAGAACGAGGAGCTTCAACTGCAGAATCAACGACTCGTCGATGCTCTCCACAGCGGCATCTGTCCCAATTGCGGAGGTCCTGTTCCGCACTCAGATGTGCCACGGCGAAGGCTCGAAGTTGTTCCTCAACAACAGGAGCCTCTTCTTGAGTTGTCCGACGATTCCATCGACATGGACCACTTGAGAAGGGATGTGCGAAGCCTCATGCCTACCCTAGTCGAGCGCCCATCCATACCTTTGCCATCTGACACCCTTCCCGGACCTGCTCATGATCTTGTCGGAGTCCACACCGACTTGATCTCGGATATCGCCCGCAAGGCCAAAGATGAGCTCCTGCTCATGGCCACTGCCGGATTTCCTTTGTGGATAACTTCACCGACTCCCGACACGTCTATTCATCCCGAGACTCTTAATAGGGCCGAGTACTTGCGAGTGTTTCAACGAGCTGAACCTGCTCCGTACTTCAAAGCCGAATCGTCGAGACACTCGGCAACCATCCATCTTTATCCGACCACCATCGTTCAGATCTTAATGGATGTTGGTCGATGGTTGCCCGTCTTCTGTAGCATGATCACAAACGCCAAGACGCTGGAGATCCTATCCTCCAGCAACGAAGAAGGCTACGAGGAGCAGAAGCAAGTGATGTCGGCCGAGTTTTTGGTGCCATCTCACATCGTTTCAACTCGTGAAGTCCAGTTCGTTCGGTATTCTCACCAACAACTGGATGGAAGTTGGGTCGTTGTGGATGTCTCCGTGGATGAACTGCGTTCAAATCCAAAGCCTTCCGTGAGATCGATTTGCCGAAAACGCCCCTCCGGATGCCTGATACGTGATTTGCATAATGGATCTTCCTTGGTCACTTGGGTGGAGCACGTGGATGTACGCGAATAGGAGATGAAGGCCAGTTTCGAACCTTTTGTTCATTCAGGGTTCGCTTTTGGTGCAAAGCGTTGGATCTCAACTCTCCAACGACAAGCCGAGCGCTACATGTGCGCCACGGGGATCCACACTTCACCCGGTGATTCTATCATATCGCCTGAAGGAAGAAGAGGCCTGGCGGAAATGGCAAAACAGATGACAGTCTGTTTCTTCAACGATATCAGCAACTCCACGTATCATCACTGGACTTGTTCGAACCGAACAAGAGACACTCGAATGGAGGTCAGGACCAACAAGCGAAGGGGTGATCCGAGCAAGCCCCCTGGAGTCAATCGTACTGCTGGTTGTTCTGTCGTGCATCTTTCCCATCACACCAGGATCTTTGAGTTCCTCAAAGACGTTCAGACAAGACCAATGTGGGATAGTATGTCGATGGACAGCTCGGTACGTGTGCTAGCAAATTTCACCATCGGTCGAGACCCGCGGAACCAGATTTCGGTGCTCGCCATAGATAGACACAATGACTTCCTTATTCTTCAGGAGTGTTGCACCGATGCAACAGGGTCATCTGTGATTTACGCGCCGATCAACCATTCCATTCTCCAGTGTTTGTTATGTGGAGTTCAACCGGAGCCATTTCCGCTTATGTCTTCAGGCTTTTCCATTCTACCTAACGTATCTGGAGCTGTACTTGATGGAACACTGCTGACTATAGTGTTCCAGATCTCAGTGAAGGCTACATCAGCAAAATCTGCCGTGGAGTCGGCAACAACCCTTGTCCAGGACACGCTTCAAAGGATCAGAGCCGCAGTCAACTAAGGAGCAAACGTTGGATGCAAGGCCCTGCTAGCCTTGTTTGTGACTGTTGGTGACTTACTTCGTAGGAGCTTCACGATCTTCAAAGGGGAGTATTTCTGTTTCCTTTTTCATTTGTATAAATGTTGTGTGTTTACTTCTGTTTATTTTTGTTGTGTGTTTAAATTCAATAACCATGCCTGAATTTCTCATTTCGTGAAATATCTGTCTAACATTGAGGACAATGTTTAATTCAAGTGTGGGGGGAAGGTTTATTTAAAAAGAAAAGAAAAAATTTGAAAAATTAAATTAATTCAAAAAAAATAATTTACTTGTTTTTGTTTTCTACGGTAACAATATATCGACTAGATCATACTTACTCCCTTGGTAGCGTTGAACCTACCATTGCACTTAGTAAGTCACTGTGGTCACGTATTGTTACCCTAATAAAAAAAATTGACAAAAAGAAAAAAAAAATTTGCTTCTGGTGTTTATTTATTTGTTTGTTTTCGTTTTCTACGGTAACGGTATATCGACTAAATCATACTTACTCCCTTGGTAGCGTTGAACCTACCATTGCACTAAGTAAGTCACTGTGGTCACGTATTGTTACCCTAAATTGAAAAATCAAAAAAATCAAAAAATTGAAAAATCAAAAAAATAAAAATAAAAATAAAAAATTACAAAAATATTTGCTTCTGTTTTGTGTTTTTGTGTCTTTTATTGTGTTGTGTTTTGTTCTTTCCAATCCCGATGATGAATTGAGTTTAATTGTTATGATTTTGAGAATGTTTATTATATGTCAAGGCTTTGTGTAGTTTTCTTTGGATTTAATTTGCATAACTTGTGATTGCTCGAAATTTCATGTTCACATAACCTGTTTCGATTAGTTGATTGCAATCCGAGAAGCACATTTGAACATACATTGTCATGCATACCCAGAAAATGTGAGGACTTGAGCCTATTGTATAATCACATGTATGCATATTTCATACATTTACTCGTTCTTCATGTGTGCACAATTCATGAGTTTTTGAACCTAGAACTTGCTCAGAGACCTCTCGAAACTTTTTGTTAATCTGTAATGAATTAGAAATGAGTAAGGCATTAGTTGAGCCTCATGGCCAAAATATTCACCATCCATCTAAACACGAACTTTAGGAATCCCCTTTTGAACTAAACACTCATTAGCCTTTTCTTTTGTTCACCCACACCATCTCACCCTTGTTTTATTGTGTTTGCAAGACGATGATAGTGACTTCTTGTGTTTTTATGCTTCGGATTTGTATGGTAATATATCAAAAGGCAAGTGTGGGGGTGCATTTTATTTTGTTGTAATTGTTCAAAGAAAGAAAAAAAAAATCAAAAACAAAAAGAAGGAATAAAGTTCCTCAAGAAAAAAAGAAAAGAAAAGAAAAAATAGAGTTATTTTCTTGTATTATTTTCAATAAAAGGTTGGAGGAGAATAAGAAAGTTGTTTCGGGTATAGCATAGGTATGAGTTTCAAAGTCGTTGATTTGTCTTGCAAACATGTGAAATATTTTTCATTTCCAGTCCCTTCATTCATCATTCACCATTCACTATACACTATTCACCCTTTGACCCCTGTTTCACCTTAAAAGCCCTTATGATTTAATGATTTGTGGATTAATTGTGGAGATTTGGTCGATGAGCAAGCATATGGGAACACTACTTGTGTAATTGTTATGAGAGTAAACACTTAACCCTAAACATTGAGCGGAAATAATTAGTGAATCTTGTGAGCTTTAGTGGTTAATGTTGTTTCGATGTGCCTATTGGATTGCTGGAGATTTTTTGTATACTCGGTTTTCACACACTGCACCTGAGCATGAATGAGATGTACATGTTAAATGCTTAGCAAATTTGTTAGCCTTGGTATATAATTTTTATTCTCTTGATTATAACTCTTTTGAACTCGCTGAGGGTTATGGTTGGAAAGACCATTCTGTTTTGTGTTTCCTTTTCTGTTTTGTGTTGTTCTTGTGTCTGCTAGAGGACTAGCAGTAGCTAAGTGTGGGGGAATTTGATAGGAGCACAAAGTGTGACGTTTTTAATGTGTTTTCCCTACTATTTGGCTATGATTTAATTGTAACTTTGCTATTTTAGCTTAGTTTCCATATTTGAGTCCTAAATGACGTATTAATGTGAACATGTGCAGAAACGAAGTCTAATGGGCTTTTGCGAGGCCCATTAAGACGTGGTCTGCCATGAGGCCCAAGAAGGGGGCCCAAACCCAAGAAGGAGGCCCAATCCCAAGATGAAGGCCCAAGTCCAAGATGAAGGCCCAAGCCCAAGAAGGAAGGCCCAAGTTCACAAAGCATGAAGGAAAGGCCCAAGCCCAGATTTTCGGACATTCTGCCTGTGCAGATTAGTCAACTTGCGAAGCCCATATCTCCCAATTGCACCGTTGGATTCAGCTGTATTTTTGATACACGCTGCATGTGTGTGTTAGATATTCTGTATTAAAATTTTAGCATCATCCAACCGTCCAAACGTCCAGTATTCCTCTCTAAGTGCGCACTGCTCAGTGCTGTCTGCTTTTTATTTCTTTCCTCTTCTTTTATTCTCAATGCTCCACTCACCCCTATATTTCCACCCATATCACCACACTATCTTTGTTTCTTTCTCTCCATACCATTAGTGTTTGATTTCTTTTACCTAAATAAATGGTTCATTGCCATATGACTACATTTCCACCATTCCACTTACCATTTCTTTTCTACCACTCACATTCCACTTCTCTTCATTTTCTTTCTTTATTTCTTGCATTGTCTTCTTCTTCCTCTCCTTTCTCCTATAAATAGCAGCCTCATTCTTCTCTACCAATATACACCCCAATGGGGAGGGACAAACCCTCCTCTTTCTCTTCTCCCTCTCACATCATATTTTCCATTCTCTAGTATTTAGGGTTTTCAAGACTTCAAGGAGGAGAGGAGCTGTTTACACCATTACCACCAGCCATCAACCATCATCACCACCATCATCATCACCCTGGGAATCTCGGCGTTGAGTTGCTTGCTTTCAAGGATTCAAGAGTTCGTGGTCTTCAAGTTCTTCCTATTTTCCATATGGTGTACTTCAACTCAATCTTTAATTACTCTTTTTGAGTTCCTCTTTGTTGCTTGATTATTCTTTGTATTAGTTAACATGACATGATTTATATAATTTCCAGCCTATTTATATGAGTTTATTTAGTTATTGGATCCTAATTAATTAGTTCTTCTAGTAGCTTATGTGACTCTGTTTACTTCATTCTGAATTATAGAAAACTTTTATGTGTTTATGTTATAGGGATCGATACTTATAATATTTGCATATAATTGGAGCTAGAGTTAGGGATTACAATTCACCTAATAGTTTTGGAAACCTAATTCACGAGTAGTAAAGGCTTTGGACAAAGGTCGGTGTCAAATAAAAAGGATTGCGGACATATGGACTTTTCTATAATGGGTCGTGCACTTTAATTAGCAACTCTTTTCTATGCGTTAAATATGGTTTGATTAGCTAGCTTTCTAGACTAAGATGGCATGTTTAATTGGTTAATCTAGGTGCTTTCACTTAGATTAATTTTCGTAGAGAGGTTTTATTTGGGGAATGGTTAGCTTCTAACTTTCCACATATGTTAATTTCGGTTTCATGGCTAGGGAACTTGGTTAATTTTCGGTCCAATGATTAATAAACTTGTGTATATGTGGCTGAACTTTATATACTTTGTGTTTCATCCCATCTCATTTAATTTATTCTTTGTAGTTTAATTAATTTATTTCATTCAATTTATCTCTTAAACCCCCTTACTTTGTACATATGTATATATTTATACTATATACATGTTAATAATAATTCTTTATTTTATTTAATTCTTTGTGACAATTTTTGTTAGGTACACCCTTTGATCTCCGTTGTGAACGATACCCTACTATGCACTATACTACTACCGATAGGGTTTTTTTAAATTGACGCTACATTGTAGCCTGTCACATGTGCAGAAACGAAGTCTAATGGGCTTTTTCGAGGCCCATTAAGAGGTGGTCTGCCATGAGGCCCAAGCCCATGAAGGAAGGCCCAAGCCCAAGATGGAAGGCCCAAATCCATGAAGGAAGGCCTAAGTTCACAAAGCATGAGGAAAGGCCCAAGCCCAGATTTTCGGACATTCTGCCTGTGCAGATTAGTCAACTTGCGAAGCCCATATCTCCCAATTGCACCGTCAGATCTAGCTGTAATTTTGATAAACTCTGCATGTGGATGTTAGGTATTGGGCATTAAAATTTCAGAATCATCCAACCGGTGCAACGTCCATTATGACGCTCTAAGTGCGCACTGCTCAATGCTGTCTGCTTTTTATTTCTTTCCTCTTCTTTTATTTTCAATGCTCCACTCACCCCTATATTCTTTCCTCTTCTTTCTGCCCACAATATTAGTGTTTGATTTCTTTTATCTAAATAAATGGTTCATTGCCATATGACTTCATTTCCACCATTCCACTTACCATTTCTTTTCTACCACTCACATTCCACTTCTCTTCCTTTTCTTTCTTTATTTCTTTCATTGTCTTCTTCTTCCTCTCCATTCTCCTATAAATAGCAGCCTCATTCTTCTCTTCAAACACACCCCAATGGGGAGGTACAAACCCTCCTCTTTCTCTTCTCCATCTCACATCATATTTTTCATTCTCTAGTATTTAGGGTTTTTAAGTCTTCAAGGAGGAGGGGAGCTGTTTACACCATTACCACCAGCCATCAACCATCATCACCACCATCATCATCACCTTGGGAATCTCGGCTTTTGAGTTACTCGCGTGAGGATTTAAGAGTTTGTGATCTTCGAGTTCTTCCTACTTTCCATATGGTGTACTTCAACTTATTCTTTAATTACTCTTTTTGAGTTCCTCTTTGTTGCTTGTTTATTCTTTGTACTAGTTAACATGACATGACGTTTATAATTTTCAGCCTATATTTTATGAGTTTATTTGATTGTTAGATCCTAATTAATTAGTTCTTCTAGCAGCTTATGTGACTCCGTTTATTTGATTCGGTTTTATTGAATCTTTTATGTGTTCTTGTTTTAAGGTTCGAAACTTAAGATGATTGCATGTAATTTGTGCTAGAATTAGGGTTTTAATTCTAATTCACAAGTAGTAAAGGCTTATCAAACGGGTCGGAATCAAAATAAGAAGGATCGCGGATAGACGAGCGTTCGCTAGGTCGCGCACTTTAATTAACAACTCTTCTCCTATGCGTTAGATATGTTATTGATTGATCACCTTTGCATGTTTAATTGTTTAATCTAGATGAGCGTTCACTAGGTTAATTTTCATAGAAGATGTTTTATTTGGGGAATGATAACCCGTGTGGGCATTCCACATATGTTAGTTTCGGTTTCATGGCTAGGGAACTTGGTTAATTTTCGGTCCAATGATTGGTAAACTTGTATACTTGTGGCTGAACTTTATATACTTTGTGTTTCATCAACATATTTTATTTATTCTTTGTAATTTAATTAATTTATTTAATTCAATTTATCTCTCAATTCCCCTTTTTACTTTGTACATATGTATATATTAATACTTTCTACTTCTTAATAATAATTCTTTATTTTATTTAATTCTTTGTGACATTTTTTGTTAGGTGCACCCTTTGATCTCCGTTGTGAACGATACCCTACTTACAATATACTACCGATAGGGATTTTTTTAAATTGACGCTCCTTTTGAGCATATCAATTTTGGCGCCGTCGACGGGGATTGAAAATTCCTAACTATTATTTTGTGAATATTTGTGAATAATACTTGTTTATACTTGTTGATATTTTGTTACACTTAGTAATTTATTTAGGTGTCTTTTATATAGTTGATTATTTTTTGTTGTTGTAAGTTGTAACTTGAACGGAATAGGTAAGGTCCTTTTGTTAATATTGGCCTAAACCCTTCATTTTTACCGTAAGGTTATTTGAGGTTGAGGGCGGCCTTTATTAACACTTGGAGAATTGTCGAACACTTAAGTGCTTTCTCAACTGAGTAAGGGGCACATGGATGGTGTCTAGGTCGAGACCCTGGGTGACAGGTTTTGGATTCAGAGGACTATAGACTGACGTAAGTCGATAGGGGTGTAAGCCTCCGTAGTCCACTAAATGAATCCTGCCCCTCGCTTATCTCTCATATGATCTGGTCATTCGCCTCTGAAAACACGGAAAGTCATTTAAGTCAAGGCATTGCACCTAGGCCGTAAGTCCACCTTGAGTTACCGCTTGGAATCAACTTTCATTTTTTTTCAACTATATTCAGGCAAAGGAAAATATTTTTGTACACTTAAGTGTATTGTGTAAATAAAATATACGTAGACATAGGAAAATTTATTCATTCATTTTGTATAGATAATTTGTGACATATTTTTAACTTTGTAAATATTTTGTTTTTATTTTGTAAATTTATTACTAACTTTTTAATTTTGTATAGGAAATAATCCGGGTTTATCGGAAAATTATACCACATACATCGGAGCATACGTTTGGAAGTCAAGGTTGAAAAACCTTGAGGTTTATGTCTTGTTGGTGATTTTCGGTTTCCTCAGGAGTAAAAAGGTAACTGTTCTTTTCACTCTCATTATTTATTTAAAAATAAATAAAAATAAAAAAATAAAATTTGTAATTGTAAAAAAAAAAAAGAGTGTTTGTTTGTTTGTTTTACTCTTTTTATTTATTTATTTTTACTGTTTATAATTACTGTTTGTTTTATTTTTGGGCTTGATTGTTGTTATTTGTTATTGGGCCTTAAGCCCATTTGTGTGATTGGTTAGTGTTTTAAGTTTCATAAAAAAAAAAAAATTAAAAAAAATAATAATAACAAAATTTAGCCCATTGGGCTCGTGTCATTCACGAATCCCAAAACCCGTAACCCAAGCCCATTAGTGTGTCGGGCCTGTTCGTTTTTAGGCCCATTAGTTAAGCCCACCAATAATGGGCCGGAGTTTTCTTTGGCCCAGGCCCACTTTAAGGCCCAAACCATTTCGATGGCCCAAGCCCGTTTAAAGTGTCGGCAACCTTTGCGCGTGTTTCACACGCGTTTTCACTGTTCACTTTACGACTTTTCGTAAAGTATTTAAAAATAAAAATTAAAATTAAAAAAATGAAAATTGAAAAAAATTTGATTGGGCCGACGCACGACTTTTGCGTCGGCCGAATTGTTTAATAAATCGTGCGCGCGTTCCACTATTCCCTTTGCGACTTTCGTCGCTCGATCCGTGATTTACGGATCTTTGTCTTCGACTTTGGACACGCGTCCGTCCATTCCGTTCCCTTCCCCTTCGGTTTGCGTTAGTTCCCTTAGGTCATTTCACGCGATTTCCCTTAGTCTCTCTCTCTCTCTCTCTCGTTTTCTCTTTCGTGTTCTTCATCTGTTCTTGAGCTTTTCCCAGAAACCTCCCAATTCCCAGAAGCTATCCTCCCTTCCCAACCCAAAAATGGCCAAGAGAGTGAATTCTTTCAGCGATTTATTTCAGGCAGGTCCTTCAGAGAACCCGATCTTTGAAGGCTTGGCTGAAATAATTCCACCGAGCATGCTCAATAGCGCCGATGCTAGCATGCCGACCGAGCCACAACCGCAACCACTACCCCAAGCACCAATCATGGTTGCTGATCCCCCTGCTGAGCCGGAAGCCGCTCCTGTCTATAGGAGACTTCCGAGGACAAAGTACACAAAAGCTCAGAGAGATGCACTTGCGGCTTTCTTTGCGGTGTATTCTCACCCCACCAAGCCACAACGAGAACGATTTGGTCCGAAAATCGGACTTGAGGAGGACCAAGTCTATTATTGGGGGTCGAGAAATAGGAAGAAGTTCGGTATCCTGACGTCTGAGCAACGTATCGCCGAGCTAGAGAGAAGAAATGATGAGCTGGTGAGCAAAAACGAGGAGCTTCAACTTCAGAATCAACGACTCGTCGATGCTCTCCACAGCGGCATCTGTCCCAATTGCGGAGGTCCTGTTCCGCACTCAGATGCGCCTAGGCGAAGGCTCGAAGTTGTTCCTCCACAACAAGAGCCTCTTCTCGAGTTGTCCGATGATTCGATCGATATGGACCACTTAAGAAGGGATGTGCGGAGCCTCATGCCTACACTTGTCGAGCGCCCATCCATACCTTTGCCATCTGACACCCTTCCCGGACCTGCTCATGATCTTGTCGGAGTCCACACCGACTTGATCTCGGATATCGCCCGAAAGGCCAAAGACGAGCTCCTGCTCATGGCCACTGCTGGATTTCCTTTGTGGATAACTTCACCGACTCCCGACACGTCTATTCATCCCGAAACTCTTAACCGTGTCGAGTACTTGCGAGTGTTTCAACGAGCTGAACCTGCTCCGTACTTCAAATCCGAATCCTCGAGACACTCGGCAACCATTCACCTTTATCCGACCACCATCGTTCAAATTCTCATGGATGTTGGTCGATGGTTGCCAGTCTTCTGTAGCATGATTACAAATGCCCAAACGTTGGAGATCTTATCGTCCAGCAACGAAGAAGGCTACGAGGAGCAGAAGCAAGTGATGTCGGCCGAGTTTCTGGTGCCATCTCACATCATTTCGACTCGTGAAGTCCAGTTCGTTCGGTATTCTCACCAACAACTGGATGGAAGTTGGGTCGTTCTGGATGTCTCCGTGGATGAATTACGCACAAATCCAAAGCCTTCCGTGAGATCGATTTGCCGAAAACGCCCCTCCAGATGCCTGATACGTGATTTGCAGAATGGATCTTCCTTGGTCACTTGGGTGGAGCACGTGGATGTACGCGAAAAGGAGATGAAGGCCAGTTTCGAACCTTTTGTTCATTCAGGGTTCGCTTTTGGTGCAAAGCGTTGGATCTCAACACTCCAACGACAAGCCGAGCGCTACATGTGCGCCACAGGTATCCACACTTCACCCGGTGACTCGATCATTTCTCCTGAAGGAAGAAGAGGCCTGGGGGAAATGGCAAAACAGATGACGATCTGTTTCTTCAACGATATCAGCAACTCCACGTACCACCACTGGACTTGTTCGAACCGAACAAGAGACACTCGAATGGAGGTCAGGACCAACAAGCGAAGGGGTGATCCGAGCAAGCCCCCTGGAGTCAATCGTACTGCTGGTTGTTCTGTCGTGCATCTTTCCCATCACACCAGGATCTTTGAGTTCCTCAAAGACGTTCAGAATAGACCAATGTGGGATAGTATGTCGATGGACAGCGCGGTACGTGTGCTAGCAAATTTCTCCATCGGTCTTGACCCGCGGAACCAGATTTCGGTGCTCGCCATAGATAGTCACAACGACTTCCTCATTCTTCAGGAGTGTTGCACCGATGCAACGGGGTCGTCTGTGATTTATGCGCCGATTAACCATTCCATTCTCCAGTGTTTGTTATGTGGAGTTCAACCGGAGCCATTTCCGCTTATGTCTTCAGGCTTCTCCATTCTGCCTAACGTATCCGGAGCTATTCTTGACGGAACTCTACTTACTATATTGTTCCAGATCTCGGTGAAGGCTACATCGCCAAGTCGCCGTGGAGTCGGCAACAACCCTTGTCCGGGACACACTTCAAAGGATCGGAACCGCAGTCAACTAAGGAGCAAACGTTGGATGCAAGGCCCTGCTAGCCTTGTTTGTGACTGTTGGTGACTTGCTTCGGGAGGAGCTTAATGATCTTCAAGGGGGAGTTTGTCTTTAACCTATCTTTTTCATTTGTATAAATGTTGTGTGTTTATTTACGTATGTGTGTTTATTTCTACATGTGTGTTTAAATTCGATAACAATGCTTGAATTTTTCATTTTCGTGAAATATCTGTCTAACATTGAGGACAATGTTTAATTCAAGTGTGGGGGGAAGGTTTATTAACAAGAAAAGAAAAAATTTGACTGTTGGTGACTTGCTTCGGGAGGAGCTTAATGATCTTCAAGGGGGAGTTTGTCTTTAACCTATCTTTTTCATTTGTATAAATGTTGTGTGTTTATTTCTGTATGTGTGTTTATTTCTACATGTGTGTTTAAATTCGATAACAATGCTTGAATTTTTCATTTTCGTGAAATATCTGTCTAACATTGAGGACAATGTTTAATTCAAGTGTGGGGGGGAAGGTTTATTAACAAGAAAAGAAAAAATTTGAAAAATTGAAAAAATTCAAAAAAATAATTTACTTGTTTTCATTTTCTACGGTAACAGTATATCGACTAGATCATACTTACTCCCTTGGTAGCGTTGAATCTACCATTGCACTTAGTAAGTCACTGTGGTCACGTATTGTTACCCTAATAAAAAAAAATTGAAAAAAAAAATAATAATAATTTTGCTTCTGTTGTTTATTTATTTGTTTGTTTTCGTTTTCTACGGTAACGTTATATCGACTAAATCATACTTACTCCCTTGGTAGCGTTGAACCTACCATTGCACTAAGTGAGTCCCTGTGGTCACGTACTGTTACGTAAATTGAAAAAAAATCAAAAAATCAAAAATTACAAAAATATTTGCTTCTGTTTGTGTGTTTATTTGTCGTGTGTTTTCCAATCCCGATGATGAATTGAGTTTAATTGTTATGATTTGGAAAATATTGATTATATGCTAAGGTTTTGTGTAGTTTGCTTTGGATTTAATCTGCATAACTTATGATTGCTCGAAATTCCATGTTCACATAACCTGTTTCGATTAGTTGATTGCAATCCGAGAAGCACATTTAAACATACATTGTCATGCATACCCAGAAAATGTAAGGATTTGAGCCTGTTGTATATTCACATGTATGCATATTTCATACATTTACTCGTTCTTCATGTGTGCACAATTCATGAGTTTTGAACCTAGAACTTGCTCAGAGACCGCTTGAAACATTTTGTTAATCTGTAATGAATTAGAAATGAGTAAGGCATTAGTTGAGCACCATGGCCAAAATATTCACCATCCATCTGAACACGAACTTTAGGAATCCCCTTTTGAACTGATCACTCATTAGCCGTTTCTTTTGTTCACTCACACCATTTCACCCTTGTTTTATTGTGTTTGCAAGACGATGATAGTGACTTCTTATGTTTTTATGCTTCGGATTTGTACGGTAGTATACCAAAAGGCAAGTGTGGGGGTGCATTTTATTTTGTTGTATTTGTTCAAAGAAAGAAAAAAAAATCAAAAACAAAAAGAAGGGATAAAGTTCCTCAAGAAAAAAAAAAGAAAAAAAGAAGTGGAAAAGAAAAAAAAAATGCCACAAAAATAGAGTTATTTTCTTGTATTGTTTTAATTTCAATAAAAGGTTGGAGGAAAATAAGAGTTCTTTCGGGTTTAGCATAGGTATGAGTTTCAAAGTCGTTGATTTGTCTTGCAAACATCTGAAACATTTTTCATTTCCATCCCTTCATTCATTATTCACCATTCACCATTTACCATCCACCTTTTGGTCCCTGTTTCACCTAAAAGCCCTTATGATTTAATGATTTATGGACTAATTGTGGAGAGTTGGTTAATGAGCAAGCTTATGGGAACATTACTTGTGCAATTGTTATGAGACTAAACACTTAACCCTAAACATTGAGCGGAAATATTTAGTGATCATTGTGAGTTTTAGTGGTTAATGTTGTTCATATGTGCCTATTTGATTGCATGAGATTAATTGTATACTCGGTTTTCACACACTTCACCCGAGCATAAATGAGATGTACATGTTAAATGCTTAGCAAATTTGTTTGCCTTGGTATATAATTTTTATTCTCCTGATTATAACTCTTTTGAACTCGCTGAGGGTTATGGTTGGAAAGACCATTCTGTTTTGTGTTTCATTTTCTGTTTTGTGTTGTTCTTGTGTTTGCTAGAGGACTAGCAGTAGCTAAGTGTGGGGGAATTTGATAGGAGCACAAAGTGTGACGTTTTTAATGTGTTTTCCCTACTATTTGGCTATGATTTAATTGTAACTTTGCTATTTTAGCTTAGTTTCCATATTTGAGTCCAAAATGATGTATTAATGTGAACATGTGCAGAAACGAAGTCTAATAGGCTTTTTCGAGGCCCATTAAGAGGTGGTCTGCCATGAGGCCCAAGCCCATGAAGGAAGGCCCAAGCCCAAGATGGAAGGCCCAAATCCATGAAGGAAGGCCTAAGTTCACAAAGCATGAGGAAAGGCCCAAGCCCGGATTTTCGGACATTCTCCGCCCGTGCAGATTAGTCAACTTGCGAAGCCCATATCGCCCAATTGCACCGTCAGATCTAGCTGTAATTTTGATACACGCTGCATGTGGATGTTAGGTATTGGGCATTAAAATTTCAGAAGCATCCAACCGGTGAAACGTCCATTATGACGCTCTAAGTGCGCACTGCTCAATGCTGTCTGCTTTTTATTTCTTTCCTCTTCTTTTATTTTCAATGCTCCACTCACCCCTATATTCTTTCCTCTTCTTTCTGCCCACAATATTAGTGTTTGATTTCTTTTATCTAAATAAATGGTTCATTGCCATATGACTTCATTTCCACCATTCCACTTACCATTTCTTTTCTACCACTCACATTCCACTTCTCTTCCTTTTCTTTCTTTATTTCTTTCATTGTCTTCTTCTTCCTCTCCATTCTCCTATAAATAGCAGCCTCATTCTTCTCTTCAAACACACCCCAATGGGGAGGTACAAACCCTCCTCTTTCTCTTCTCCATCTCACATCATATTTTTCATTCTCTAGTATTTAGGGTTTTTAAGTCTTCAAGGAGGAGGGGAGCTGTTTACACCATTACCACCAGCCATCAACCATCATCACCACCATCATCATCACCTTGGGAATCTCGGCTTTTGAGTTACTCGCGTGAGGATTTAAGAGTTTGTGATCTTCGAGTTCTTCCTACTTTCCATATGGTGTACTTCAACTTATTCTTTAATTACTCTTTTTGAGTTCCTCTTTGTTGCTTGTTTATTCTTTGTACTAGTTAACATGACATGACGTTTATAATTTTCAGCCTATATTTTATGAGTTTATTTGATTGTTAGATCCTAATTAATTAGTTCTTCTAGCAGCTTATGTGACTCCGTTTATTTGATTCGGTTTTATTGAATCTTTTATGTGTTCTTGTTTTAAGGTTCGAAACTTAAGATGATTGCATGTAATTTGTGCTAGAATTAGGGTTTTAATTCTAATTCACAAGTAGTAAAGGCTTATCAAACGGGTCGGAATCAAAATAAGAAGGATCGCGGATAGACGAGCGTTCGCTAGGTCGCGCACTTTAATTAACAACTCTTCTCCTATGCGTTAGATATGTTATTGATTGATCACCTTTGCATGTTTAATTGTTTAATCTAGATGAGCGTTCACTAGGTTAATTTTCATAGAAGATGTTTTATTTGGGGAATGATAACCCGTGTGGGCATTCCACATATGTTAGTTTCGGTTTCATGGCTAGGGAACTTGGTTAATTTTCGGTCCAATGATTGGTAAACTTGTATACTTGTGGCTGAACTTTATATACTTTGTGTTTCATCAACATATTTTATTTATTCTTTGTAATTTAATTAATTTATTTAATTCAATTTATCTCTCAATTCCCCTTTTTACTTTGTACATATGTATATATTAATACTTTCTACTTCTTAATAATAATTCTTTATTTTATTTAATTCTTTGTGACATTTTTTGTTAGGTGCACCCTTTGATCTCCGTTGTGAACGATACCCTACTTACAATATACTACCGATAGGGATTTTTTTAAATTGACGCTCCTTTTGAGCATATCAATTTTTGGCGCCGTCGACGGGGATTGAAAATTCCTAACTATTATTTTCTAAATATTTGTGAATAATACTTGTTTATACTTGTTGATATTTTGTTACACTTAGTAATTTATTTAGGTGTCTTTTATATAGTTGACTATTTTTTGTTGTTGTAAGTTGTAACTTTAACGGAATAGGTAAGGTCCTTTTATTAATATTGGCCTAAACCCTTCATTTTTACCGTAAGGTTATTTGAGGTTGAGGGCGGCCTTTATTAACCCTTGGAGAATTGTCGAACACTTAAGTGCTTTCTCAACTGAGTAAGGGGCACATGGATGGTGTCTAGGTCGAGACCCTGGGTGACAGGTTTTGGATTCAGAGGACTATAGACTGACGTAAGTCGATAGGGGTGTAAGCCTCCGTAGTCCACTAAATGAATCCTGCCCCTCGCTTATCTCTCATATGATCTGGTCATTCGCCTTCTGAAAACACGGAAAGTCATTTAAGTCAAGACATTGCACCTAGGCCGTAAGTCCACCTTGAGTTACCGCTTGGAATCAACTTTCTTTTTTTTCAACTATATTCAGGCAAAGGAAAATATTTTTGTACACTTAAGTGTATTGTGTAAATAAAATATACGTAGACATAGGAAAATTTATTCATTCATTTTGTATAGATAATTTGTGACATATTTTTAACTTTGTAAATATTTTGTTTTTATTTTGTAAATTTATTACTAACTTTTTAATTTTGTATAGGAAATAATCCGGGTTTATCGGAAAATTATACCACATACATCGGAGCATACGTTTGGAAGTCAAGGTTGAAAAACCTTGAGGTTTATGTCTTGTTGGTGATTTTCGGTTTCCTCGGGAGTAAAAAGGTAACTGTTCTTTTCACTCTCATTATTTATTTAAAAATAAATAAAAATAAAAAAATAAAATTTGTAATTGTAAAAAAAAAAAAGAGTGTTTGTTTGTTTGTTTTACTCTTTTTATTTATTTATTTTTACTGTTTATAATTACTGTTTGTTTTATTTTTGGGCTTGATTGTTGTTATTTGTTATTGGGCCTTAAGCCCATTTGTGTGATTGGTTAGTGTTTTAAGTTTCATAAAAAAAAAAAAAAATTAAAAAAAATAATAATAACAAAATTTAGCCCATTGGGCTCGTGTCATTCACG
This sequence comes from Rubus idaeus, assembly GCA_030142095.1. Lineage (NCBI taxonomy): Eukaryota > Viridiplantae > Streptophyta > Magnoliopsida > Rosales > Rosaceae > Rubus > Rubus idaeus. Next base: position 22,354,126 of record CM057965.1, read on the forward strand.
AATCCCAAAACCCGTAACCCAAGCCCATTAGTGTGTCGGGCCTGTTCGTTTTTAGGCCCATTAGTTAAGCCCACCAATAATGGGCCGGAGTTTTCTTTGGCCCGGGCCCACTTTAAGGCCCAAACCATTTCGATGGCCCAAGCCCGTTTAAAGTGTCGGCAACCTTTGCGCGTGTTTCACACGCGTTTTCACTGTTCACTTTACGACTTTTCGTAAAGTATTTAAAAATAAAAATTAAAATTAAAAAAATGAAAATTAAAAAAAAATTTGATTGGGCCGACGCACGACTTTTGCGTCGGCCGAATTGTTTAATAAATCGTGCGCGCGTTCCACTATTCCCTTTGCGACTTTCGTCGCTCGATCCGTGATTTACGGATCTTTGTCTTCGACTTTGGACACGCGTCCGTCCATTCCGTTCCCTTCCCCTTCGGTTTGCGTTAGTTCCCTTAGGTCATTTCACGCGATTTCCCTTAGTCTCTCTCTCTCTCTCTCTCTCTCGTTTTCTCTTTCGTGTTCTTCATCTGTTCTTGAGCTTTTCCCAGAAACCTCCCAATTCCCAGAAGCTATCCTCCCTTCCCAACCCAAAAATGGCCAAGAGAGTGAATTCTTTCAGCGATTTATTTCAGGCAGGTCCTTCAGAGAACCCGATCTTTGAAGGCTTGGCTGAAATAATTCCACCGAGCATGCTCAATAGCGCCGATGCTAGCATGCCGACCGAGCCACAACCGCAACCACTACCCCAAGCACCAATCATGGTTGCTGATCCCCCTGCTGAGCCGGAAGCCGCTCCTGTCTATAGGAGACTTCCGAGGACAAAGTACACAAAAGCTCAGAGAGATGCACTTGCGGCTTTCTTTGCGGTGTATTCTCACCCCACCAAGCCACAACGAGAACGATTTGGTCCGAAAATCGGACTTGAGGAGGACCAAGTCTATTATTGGGGGTCGAGAAATAGGAAGAAGTTCGGTATCCCGACGTCGAGCAACGTATCGCCGAGCTAGAGAGAAGAAATGATGAGGTGGTGAGCAAAAACGAGGAGCTTCAACTTCGGAATCAACGACTCGTCGATGCTCTCCACGGCGGCATCGTCCCATTGCGGAGGTCCCGTTCCGCACTCGGATGCGCCTAGGCGAAGGCTCGAAGTTGTTCCTCCACAACAAGAGCCTCTTCTCGAGTTGTCCGATGATTCGATCGATATGGACCACTTAAGAAGGGATGTGCGGAGCCTCGTGCCTACACTTGTCGAGCGCCCATCCATACCTTTGCCATCGACACCCTTCCCGGACCTGCTCGCTGATCTTGTCGGAGTCCACACCGACTTGATCTCGGATATCGCCCGAAAGGCCAAAGACGAGCTCCTGCTCGCGGCCACCGCCGGATTTCCTTTGTGGATAACTTCACCGACTCCCGACACGTCTATTCATCCCGAAACTCTTAACCGTGTCGAGTACTTGCGAGTGTTTCAACGAGCCGAACCCGCTCCGTACTTCAAATCCGAATCCTCGAGACACTCGGCAACCATTCACCTTTATCCGACCACCATCGTTCAAATTCTCATGGATGTTGGTCGATGGTTGCCGTCTTTCGTAGCATGATTACAAATGCCCAAACGTTGGAGATCTTATCGTCCAAGAACGAAGAAGGCTACGAGGAGCGAAGCAAGTGATGTCGGCCGAGTTTCGGTGCCATCTCACATCATTTCGACTCGTGAAGTCCAGTTCGTTCGGTATTCTCACCAACAATTGGATGGAAGTTGGGTCGTTCTGGATGTCTCCGTGGATGAATTACGCACAAATCCAAAGCCTTCCGTGAGATCGATTTGCCGAAAACGCCCTCCGGATGCCTCGATACGTGATTTGCGAATGGATCTTCCTTGGTCACTTGGGTGGAGCACGTGGATGTACGCGAAAAGGAGATGAAGGCCAGTTTCGAACCTTTTGTTCATTCGGGGTTCGCTTTTGGTGCAAAGCGTTGGATCTCAACACTCCAACGACAAGCCGAGCGCTACATGTGCGCCACGAGTATCCACACTTCACCCGGTGACTCGATCATTTCTCCCGAAGGAAGAAGAGGCCTGGGGGAAATGGCAAAACAGATGACGATCTGTTTCTTCAACGATATCGCAACTCCACGTACCACCACTGGACTTGTTCGAACCGAACAAGAGACACTCGAATGGAGGTCGGGACCCAACAAGCGAAGGGGTGATCCGAGCAAGCCCCCCGGAGTCAATCGTACTGCTTGGTTGTTCTGTCGTGCATCTTTCCCATCACACCGGGATCTTTGAGTTCCTCAAAGACGTTCGGAATAGACCAATGTGGGATAGTATGTCGATGGACAGCGCGGTACGTGTGCTAGCAAATTTCTCCATCGGTCTTGACCCGCGGAACCAGATTTCGGTGCTCGCCATAGATAGTCACAACGACTTCCTCATTCTTCAGGAGTGTTGCACCGATGCAACGGGGTCGTCTGTGATTTATGCGCCGATTAACCATTCCATTCTCCAGTGTTTGTTATGTGGAGTTCAACCGGAGCCATTTCCGCTTATGTCTTCAGGCTTCTCCATTCTGCCTAACGTATCCGGAGCTATTCTTGACGGAACTCTACTTACTATATTGTTCCAGATCTCGGTGAAGGCTACATCAGCCAAGTCTGCCGTGGAGTCGGCAACAACCCTTGTCCAGGACACACTTCAAAGGATCAGAACCGCAGTCAACTAAGGAGCAAACGTTGGATGCAAGGCCCTGCTAGCCTTGTTTGTGACTGTTGGTGACTTGCTTCGGGAGGAGCTTAATGATCTTCAAGGGGGAGTTTGTCTTTAACCTATCTTTTTCATTTGTATAAATGTTGTGTGTTTATTTCTGTATGTGTGTTTATTTCTACATGTGTGTTTAAATTCGATAACAATGCTTGAATTTTTCATTTTCGTGAAATATCTGTCTAACATTGAGGACAATGTTTAATTCAAGTGTGGGGGGAAGGTTTATTAACAAGAAAAGAAAAAATTTGACTGTTGGTGACTTGCTTCGGGAGGAGCTTAATGATCTTCAAGGGGAGTTTGTCTTTAACCTATCTTTTTCATTTGTATAAATGTTGTGTGTTTATTTCTGTATGTGTGTTTATTTCTACATGTGTGTTTAAATTCGATAACAATGCTTGAATTTTTCATTTTCGTGAAATATCTGTCTAACATTGAGGACAATGTTTAATTCAAGTGTGGGGGGAAGGTTTATTAACAAGAAAAGAAAAAATTTGAAAAATTGAAAAAATTCAAAAAAATAATTTACTTGTTTTCATTTTCTACGGTAACAGTATATCGACTAGATCATACTTACTCCCTTGGTAGCGTTGAATCTACCATTGCACTTAGTAAGTCACGTGGTCACGTATTGTTACCCTAATAAAAAAAAATTGAAAAAAAAAATAATAATAATTTTGCTTCTGTTGTTTATTTATTTGTTTGTTTTCGTTTTCTACGGTAACGTTATATCGACTAAATCATACTTACTCCCTTGGTAGCGTTGAACCTACCATTGCACTAAGTGAGTCCCCGTGGTCACGTACTGTTACGTAAATTGAAAAAAAATCAAAAAATCAAAAATTACAAAAATATTTGCTTCGTTTCGTGTGTTTATTTGTCGTGTGTTTTCCAATCCCGATGATGAATTGAGTTTAATTGTTATGATTTGGAAAATATTGATTATATGCTAAGGTTTTGTGTAGTTTGCTTTGGATTTAATCTGCATAACTTATGATTGCTCGAATTTCCATGTTCACATAACCTGTTTCGATTAGTTGATTGCAATCCGAGAAGCACATTTGAACATACATTGTCATGCATACCCAGAAAATGTGAGGATTTGAGCCTGTTGTATATTCACATGTATGCATATTTCATACATTTACTCGTTCTTCATGTGTGCACAATTCATGAGTTTTGAACCTAGAACTTGCTCGAGACCGCTTGAAACATTTTGTTAATCTGTAATGAATTAGAAATGAGTAAGGCATTAGTTGAGCACCATGGCCAAAATATTCACCATCCATCTAAACACGAACTTTAGGAATCCCCTTTTGAACTGATCACTCATTAGCCGTTTCTTTTGTTCACTCACACCATTTCACCCTTGTTTTATTGTGTTTGCAAGACGATGATAGTGACTTCTTATGTTTTTATGCTTCGGATTTGTATGGTAGTATACCAAAAGGCAAGTGTGGGGGTGTATTTTATTTTGTTGTATTTGTTCAAAGAAAGAAAAAAAAATCAAAAACAAAAAGAAGGGATAAAGTTCCTCAAAAAAAAAAAAGAAAAAAAGAAGTGGAAAAGAAAAAAAAAAATGCCACAAAAATAGAGTTATTTTCTTGTATTGTTTTAATTTCAATAAAAGGTTGGAGGAAAATAAGAGTTCTTTCGGGTTTAGCATAGGTATGAGTTTCAAAGTCGTTGATTTGTCTTGCAAACATCTGAAACATTTTTCATTTCCATCCCTTCATTCATTATTCACCATTCACCATTTACCATCCACCTTTTGGTCCCTGTTTCACCTAAAAGCCCTTATGATTTAATGATTTATGGACTAATTGTGGAGAGTTGGTTAATGAGCAAGCTTATGGGAACATTACTTGTGCAATTGTTATGAGACTAAACACTTAACCCTAAACATTGAGCGGAAATATTTAGTGATCATTGTGAGTTTTAGTGGTTAATGTTGTTCATATGTGCCTATTTGATTGCATGAGATTAATTGTATACTCGGTTTTCACACACTTCACCCGAGCATAAATGAGATGTACATGTTAAATGCTTAGCAAATTTGTTTGCCTTGGTATATAATTTTTATTCTCCTGATTATAACTCTTTTGAACTCGCTGAGGGTTATGGTTGGAAAGACCATTCTGTTTTGTGTTTCATTTTCTGTTTTGTGTTGTTCTTGTGTTTGCTAGAGGACTAGCAGTAGCTAAGTGTGGGGGAATTTGATAGGAGCACAAAGTGTGACGTTTTTAATGTGTTTTCCCTACTATTTGGCTATGATTTAATTGTAACTTTGCTATTTTAGCTTAGTTTCCATATTTGAGTCCAAAATGATGTATTAATGTGAACATGTGCAGAAACGAAGTCTAATAGGCTTTTTCGAGGCCCATTAAGAGGTGGTCTGCCATGAGGCCCAAGCCCATGAAGGAAGGCCCAAGCCCAAGATGGAAGGCCCAAATCCATGAAGGAAGGCCTAAGTTCACAAAGCATGAGGAAAGGCCCAAGCCCAGATTTTCGGACATTCTGCCTGTGCAGATTAGTCAACTTGCGAAGCCCATATCGCCCAATTGCACCGTCAGATCTAGCTGTAATTTTGATACACGCTGCATGTGGATGTTAGGTATTGGGCATTAAAATTTCAGAAGCATCCAACCGGTGAAACGTCCATTATGACGCTCTAAGTGCGCACTGCTCAATGCTGTCTGCTTTTTATTTCTTTCCTCTTCTTTTATTTTCAATGCTCCACTCACCCCTATATTCTTTCCTCTTCTTTCTGCCCACAATATTAGTGTTTGATTTCTTTTATCTAAATAAATGGTTCATTGCCATATGACTTCATTTCCACCATTCCACTTACCATTTCTTTTCTACCACTCACATTCCACTTCTCTTCCTTTTCTTTCTTTATTTCTTTCATTGTCTTCTTCTTCCTCTCCATTCTCCTATAAATAGCAGCCTCATTCTTCTCTTCAAACACACCCCAATGGGGAGGTACAAACCCTCCTCTTTCTCTTCTCCATCTCACATCATATTTTTCATTCTCTAGTATTTAGGGTTTTTAAGTCTTCAAGGAGGAGGGGAGCTGTTTACACCATTACCACCAGCCATCAACCATCATCACCACCATCATCATCACCTTGGGAATCTCGGCTTTTGAGTTACTCGCGTGAGGATTTAAGAGTTTGTGATCTTCGAGTTCTTCCTACTTTCCATATGGTGTACTTCAACTTATTCTTTAATTACTCTTTTTGAGTTCCTCTTTGTTGCTTGTTTATTCTTTGTACTAGTTAACATGACATGACGTTTATAATTTTCAGCCTATATTTTATGAGTTTATTTGATTGTTAGATCCTAATTAATTAGTTCTTCTAGCAGCTTATGTGACTCCGTTTATTTGATTCGGTTTTATTGAATCTTTTATGTGTTCTTGTTTTAAGGTTCGAAACTTAAGATGATTGCATGTAATTTGTGCTAGAATTAGGGTTTTAATTCTAATTCACAAGTAGTAAAGGCTTATCAAACGGGTCGGAATCAAAATAAGAAGGATCGCGGATAGACGAGCGTTCGCTAGGTCGCGCACTTTAATTAACAACTCTTCTCCTATGCGTTAGATATGTTATTGATTGATCACCTTTGCATGTTTAATTGTTTAATCTAGATGAGCGTTCACTAGGTTAATTTTCATAGAAGATGTTTTATTTGGGGAATGATAACCCGTGTGGGCATTCCACATATGTTAGTTTCGGTTTCATGGCTAGGGAACTTGGTTAATTTTCGGTCCAATGATTGGTAAACTTGTATACTTGTGGCTGAACTTTATATACTTTGTGTTTCATCAACATATTTTATTTATTCTTTGTAATTTAATTAATTTATTTAATTCAATTTATCTCTCAATTCCCCTTTTTACTTTGTACATATGTATATATTAATACTTTCTACTTCTTAATAATAATTCTTTATTTTATTTAATTCTTTGTGACATTTTTTGTTAGGTGCACCCTTTGATCTCCGTTGTGAACGATACCCTACTTACAATATACTACCGATAGGGATTTTTTTAAATTGACGCTCCTTTTGAGCATATCAATTTTTGGCGCCGTCGACGGGGATTGAAAATTCCTAACTATTATTTTCTAAATATTTGTGAATAATACTTGTTTATACTTGTTGATATTTTGTTACACTTAGTAATTTATTTAGGTGTCTTTTATATAGTTGATTATTTTTTGTTGTTGTAAGTTGTAACTTGAACGGAATAGGTAAGGTCCTTTTATTAATATTGTCCTAAACCCTTCATTTTTACCGTAAGGTTATTTGAGGTTGAGGGCGGCCTTTATTAACACTTGGAGAATTGTCGAACACTTAAGTGCTTTCTCAACTGAGTAAGGGGCACATGGATGGTGTCTAGGTCGAGACCCTGGGTGACAGGTTTTGGATTCAGAGGACTATAGACTGACGTAAGTCGATAGGGGTGTAAGCCTCCGTAGTCCACTAAATGAATCCTGCCCCTCGCTTATCTCTCATATGATCTGGTCATTCGCCTTCTGAAAACACGGAAAGTCATTTAAGTCAAGACATTGCACCTAGGCCGTAAGTCCACCTTGAGTTACCGCTTGGAATCAACTTTCTTTTTTTTCAACTATATTCAGGCAAAGGAAAATATTTTTGTACACTTAAGTGTATTGTGTAAATAAAATATACGTAGACATAGGAAAATTTATTCATTCATTTTGTATAGATAATTTGTGACATATTTTTAACTTTGTAAATATTTTGTTTTTATTTTGTAAATTTATTACTAACTTTTTAATTTTGTATAGGAAATAATCCGGGTTTATCGGAAAATTATACCACATACATCGGATCATACGTTTGGAAGTCAAGGTTGAAAAACCTTGAGGTTGATGTCTTGTTGGTGATTTTCGGTTTCCTCAGGAGTAAAAAGGTAACTGTTCTTTTCACTCTCATTATTTATTTAAAAATAAATAAAAATAAAAAAATAAAATTTGTAATTGTAAAAAAAAAAAAAGAGTGTTTGTTTGTTTGTTTTACTCTTTTTATTTATTTATTTTTACTGTTTATAATTACTGTTTGTTTTATTTTTGGGCTTGATTGTTGTTATTTGTTATTGGGCCTTAGGCCCATTTGTGTGATTGGTTAGTGTTTTAAGTTTCGTAAAAAAAAAAAAATTTAAAAAAAATAATAATAAAAAAATTTAGCCCGTTGGGCTCGTGTCATTCACGAATCCCAAAACCCGTAACCCAAGCCCATTAGTGTGTCGGGCCTGTTCGTTTTTAGGCCCATTAGTTAAGCCCACCAATAATGGGCCGGAGTTTTCTTTGGCCCAGGCCCACTTTAAGGCCCAAACCATTTCGATGGCCCAAGCCCGTTTAAAGTGTCGGCAACCTTTGCGCGTGTTTCACACGCGTTTTCACTGTTCACTTTACGACTTTTTGATTAGATGTAAAACCTAGGTCATTAATTTTTACCTAAATTCCTAACAATTGTCGTTGTAAAGTATAATGGGAAATAAAGGTTTTTCCCACAGAAGATTGTTATATTTACTTTTTAATGTCACGAAAAATTAAATTAAATAAAGAATTATATTAACAAGTATAAAGAATAAAGAATATATATATATACAAAATTAAATAAACTATACAGTAATATTTCTATTTACAAAAATATACATTATATACAAAAGTATTTTTGGGGGTTTTTGAGATTTTTGAAAACAATAAAGGAAATATTTTTGGATTTTTATTATTTTTGAAAACAAGAAACACACACACAAATATTGTTTTGAAGATTAACCAATTCCCTAGCCATGAATCCGAAACTAACATATGTAAGATGTTGGACCACCATACATCTCCCAAATAAAACCTCACTATGAAAATTAACCCCGAGACCACCCTGACAGGCTAAACAATTAAACATGCAAAGGTAATTAATCTAAACATGTCTAACGCATAGAAGAAGAGTTGCTAATTCAAGTGCACGACCTAGCGGGACCGCCCAACTATCCGTGATCCTTATTATTTAGTTTCAACATTAAAGATAAAACCAAACAAACAAAATTCACATAAGCTGCTAGAAGAATCAATTAACTTCAATCCAACAATTTATTACACAAAATAGAAAATAAATAAACAATAACATTTCCCAAAATTATTCACGAATAGTTAATTAAACAAAAATAAATTATAATAAATAAACGAGTTTGGGAAAAATGTTACTGTTGTGTCCATGAAAATGGACACCGTCTGGCAGGCGAAGGTGGCAGACTCAGCTATAAAAATCGAACTTTGTAACTTTGGATGTGGCGGGTGCAGAGAGCAATTGGGCTTGGACCTTGGGGTGCCCATAGTAAACAGCCCCAAATTCTTTTCTCTTGCTTTTCCCGTATTGCCCTTGTTTGACTTTTCAAAACAGCTTCTCTCTATTCATTTGAGACTTTGACCCGTGCCTCTCTTCTCTTGCGTTTCTCTTCTTTGATTCCTTCATTTGAACACGAGAGAGGGACGTTGACCGAGCCGGGCTCGTGCGTGGGCGAGAGGATGGCGATGGAAGTGCCGACGGTGGCGTCATCCGGATTTGACGGTGGCGTGATTCTCGCAGACGGGAACAAGGGATTGGATGGAGGCGCGGATGAAATTGGATCTGCAGCAGAGGTGGAGGACTGGGCACGACGACGGTAGCGGTGCGGATTAGCGACAGCGACGGCGAGGTGAGGGTGCGGTGCGGCGGCGGATTGGAGGCGACGACGGCACGGCGGTTGAGTTCAGCTATGCTTCACGGGAAGGAGGCCGGCAGTAGAGCAGAAGGGTCGTCGGGGGCAGTCCGGCAGACCGGGCACGGCTGGAATTAACGGTGGCAGTGGTGAGAAGATTGGGTCACCGATTTGGGTTCAAGGCGACATGAATTTGAGTGCCGGCAGAGGATTGGAAGAGCACAGAGCACGGGCACTTGGGCAGCGACGATGTGGCTGGGGAGTGATGGATGCGGCCTGAATTTGGGGACGGCACCGGTAATGGGTTTGTGGAAGCGGTGCCATGGCTGCACAGAGGAAAGCACGGCAGAGCTTCTGTGAATGTGTGGTTTTGAGCTTCCAAACCTGAAAAGAAAACAAACACACATAATTAGATTGATGAATTGTTTTGTGCTTGCAGGGTTGCCTTAAATAGAGAAGAGGAGGGTAGGAAATGGCCAAGGAATGGAGGTGGTGGAATGGGTTGGTGAAGTGGAACGGGTTGGTGAAGGTGGTGGGATTTGTTGGTGAAGCTAGCAGCCAAAGAGGAGCTCGGTGGTGGAGCTGAAAAATCCAAAATCCAAAATTCAAAATAAAACAAAACAAAACTAAATAAACAAACAAATAGAAATAAATATAAAATCAAATAAATATAAATATAAAATATAAACCTAAAAATAAATATAAATATAAATATAAACAGAAATAGAAATATAAACAAGGGAAAATAAAATGGAGATTTAATTTTCGTTTCGCCACCGCGTGTGGTGGTTGTGCCGCCTGATGTGGTGGTTCGCCGACAAACTTGCCGGAATTCGGAACGGTTTCCGAAATCTTCGTACATTAACTGGGCCCACATCCTCAAAATGACCGGTGTCATTTTGATATCTGAAAAGTCACGGTTGACTTTTCGGAATTACACTGAAAATCTCCAAAATTCACCTATTCTGTGCAGATTAACATTTTCCTGGTATTTTCCCTAAATACACAAAAACAAATATTAAACAGACAAATAAGCTTTCGGAATAGCAAAATCCAGTAATTAAAGGCACTTTGTGAACGTATTTTACGTTCACATTGACACGCCCCAAAGGGAGCATCAATTTAAAAAAACCCTATCGGTAGTAGTAAAGTGCATAGTAGGGTATCGTTCACAACGGAGATCAAAGGGTGTACCTAACAAAAATTGTCACAAAGAATTAAATAAAATAAAGAATTATTATTAACAAGTATAAAGAATATATACATATGTACAAAGTAAAAAGGGGGTTTAAGAAATAAATTGAATGAATTAAATTAATTACATTAGAAAGAATAAATTAAATAAGATGAGATGGAACATAAAGAATATAAAGTTCAGCCACAAGTATACAAGTTTACCAATTATTGGACCGAAAATTAACCAAGTTCCCTAGCCATGAAACCGAAATTAACATATGTGGAATGCTGGACCGCCAATTATCATTCCCCAAATAAAACCACTTTCATGAAAATTAACCTAAGCGACCGCACCTAGATTAAACAATCAAACATGCAAAGGTAGCTAATCAAAACATGTCCAACGCATAAAAGAAGAGTTGTTAATTAAAGTGCACGACCTAGTGGGACCGCCCATCTATCCGTGATCCTTTTTATTTCATTCCGACCTCTTTCCAAAGCCTTTACTACTTGTGAATTAGAATTAAAACCCTAATTCTAGCACCAATTATATGCAATCATCTTAAGTTTGCAACCTTAAAACAAAAACATATAAAAGTTCTCTACTAAAATAGAATCAAATAAACGGAGTCACATAAGCTACTAGAAGAACTAATTAATTAGGATCAAACAATTAAATAAACCCATAAACAAAGGCTGAAAATTATATAAATCATGTCATGTTAACTAATACAAAGAATAATCAAGTAACAAAGAGGCATAAATTTAAAGGCTAAGTCGAAATACACCGTATGAATAGCATGAAGATCTTGAAACCACATCTTGAATCCTTGACCACAAGTAATCCAAGCTGTGAAGACAAGGTGATGATGGTGATGGTGATGTTGAATAGGGGCTGGTGGTGATGGTGTAGACGCCTTCTCCTCCTCCTTGAAGTCTTGAAAACCCTTAGTATTAGAGAATGGAAAATATGATGTGAGAAGAGAAAGAGGAGGGTTTGTTTTGAAGAGAAGAATGAGGCTGCTATTTATAGGAGAATGGAGAGGAAGAAGAAGACAATGAAAGAAATAAAGAAAGAAAAGGAAGAGAAGTGGAATGTGAGTGGTAGAAAAGAAATGGTAAGTGGAATGGTGGAAATGTAGTCATATGGCAATGAACCATTTATTTAGGTAAAGAAAATCAAGCACTAATGATATGGAGAGAAAACAACAAAGATAGTGTGGTGATATGGGTGGAAATATGTGGGTGAGTGGAGCATTGAGAATAAAGGAAAATGAAAGAATTAGAAAGCAGGCAGCACTGAGCAGTGCCCACTTAGAACGGAATAATGCACGTTTGAACGATTGGATGATTCTCACATTTTAATACAGAATATCTAACACACACATGCAGCGTGTATCAAAATTACAGCACGATCCAACGGTGCAAGTGGGAGATATGGGCTTCGCAAGTTGACATATCTGCACAGGCAGATTGTCCGAAAATGGGCTTGGACCTTCCTTCTTGGGCTTGGGCCTTTCTTCATGGATTTGGGCCTTCATCTTCATGGATTTGGGCCTTCATCTTGGGCCTCACGGCAGCTCACCTCTTAATGGGCCTCGCAAAAGCCCATTAGACTTCGTAAATTTCCAACACTTTGCTTATTTTCCTCAAGTTGTCTTCTTTTCTCTTTATTTGCAATAGGAAACCTACAAACACAAAAACTAAATAAATAACGGAAATTTATGAGAAACTAACAATAAAAATGTAGAGAAATTGATATAAAAAGTTGTACAATTATGCACCTATCAAATACCCCCACACTTAGCTATTGCTAGTCCTCTAGCAAACACAAAACTTTAAAACAGAACAACACAAAACAGAAAACGAAACACAAAACAAAATGGTCTTTCCAACCATAACCCTCAGCGAGTTCGAAAAAATTATAATCAGGAGAATAAAAATTATATATCAAGGCTAAAGAATTTGCTAAGTGTTTAACATGCACATCTCATTCATGCTCGGGTGAAGTGTGTGAAAACCGAGTATACAATCAATCTCATGCAATCCAATAGGCACATCGAAACAACATTAACCACTAAAGCTCACAAGATTCACTAAATATTTCCGCTCAGTGTTTAGGGTTAAGTGTTTACTCTCAAAACAATTACACAAGTAGTGTTCCCATATGCTTGCTCATTAACCGACTCTCTACAATTAATCTACAATTCATCAGATCATAAGGACTTTCAGGTGAAACAGGGACCAAAGGTGAATGGTTGATGATGAATGGTAAATGATATGAAAGGACTAGAAATGAAAAATATTTCACATATTTGCAAGACAAGTCAACGACTTTGAAACTCATACCTATGCTAAACCCGAAACAACGCTCTTATTTTCCTCTAACATTTTATTGAAAATAATACAAGTAAATAAAATAACTCTATTTTTGTGGTATTTTTTTCTTTTTCTTTTCCACATTTTTTTTCTTTTCTTTTTTTCTTGAGGAATTTTATTCCTTCTTTTTATTTCTGAATTTTTTTTTTTTTAAACAAATACAACAAAATAAATACACCCCCACACTTGCCTTTTGGTATATACCATACAAATCCGAAGCATAAAAACATAAGAAGTCACTATCATCGTCTTGCAAACACAGTAAAACAAGGGTGAAATGGTGTGGGTGAACAAAAGAAACGGCTAATGAGTGTTTAGTTCAAAAGGGGATTCCTAAAGTTCGTGTTTAGATGGATGGTGAATATTTTGGCCATGGTGCTCAACTAATGCCTTAATCATCTCTAATTCATCACAGATTAATAAAACGTTTCAAGCGGTCTCTGAGCAAGTTCTAGGTTCAAAACTCATGAATTGTGCACACATGAAGAACGAGTAAATGTATGAAATATGCATACATGTGAATATTCAATAGGCTCAAGTCCTCACATTTTCTGGGTATGCATGACAATGTATGTTTAAATGTGCTTCTCGGATTGCAATCAATTAATCAAAACAGGTTATGTGAACATGGAAATTCGAGCAATCATAAGTTATACAAATTAAATCCAAAGCAAATTACACAAAGCCTTAGCATATAATAAACATTCTCAAAATCATAACAATTAAACTCAATTCATCATCGGAATTGGAAAGAACAAAACACAACACAAATAAACACACAAAAACACAAAACAGAAACAAATTTTTTTGTAATTTTTGATTTTTTGATTTTTTTGATTTTTCAATTTAGGGTAACAATACGTGACCACAGTGACTTACTAAGTGCAATGGTAGGTTCAACGCTACCAAGGGAGAAAGTATGATCTAGTCGATATACCGTTACCGTAGAAAACGAAAACAAACAAATAAATAAACAACAGAAGCAATTTTTTTTTCTTTTTCATTTTTTTTATTAGGGTAACAATACGTGACCACAGTGACTTACTAAGTGCAATGGAAGGTTCAACGCTACCAAGGGAGTAAGTATGATCTAGTCGATATATTGTTACCGTAGAAAACGAAAACAAGTAAATTATTTTTTTGAATTTTTTCAATTTTTCAATTTTTTTCTTTTCTTTTTAATAAACCTTCCCCCCACACTTGAATTAAACATTGTCCTCAATGTTGACAAATATTTCACGAAAATGAATAATTCAAGCATGGTTATTGAATTTAAACACACAAACAAAAATAAACACACAAACACAAATAAACAGAAGTAAACACACAACATATATACAAATGAAAAAGATAGGTTAAAGAAAAACTCCCCCTTGAAGATCATTAAGCTCCTCCCGAAGCAAGTCACCAACAGTCACAAACAAGGCTAGTAGGGCCTTGCATCCAACGTTTGCTCCTTAGTTGACTGCGGCTCTGATCCTTTGAAGTGTGTCCTGTACAAGGGTAGTTGCCGACTCCACGGCAGATTTTGCTGATGTAGCCTTCACCGAGATCTGGAACACTATAGTCAGCAGTGTTCCATCAAGAATAGCTCCGGATACGTTTGGCAGAATGGAGAAGCCAGAAGACATAAGGGGAAATGGTTCCGGTTGAACTCCACATAGCAACGACTGGAGAATGGAATGGTTGATCGGCGCGTAAATCACAGACGACGCCGTTGCATCGGTGCAACACTCCTGGAGAATGAGGAAGTCGTTGTGACTATCAATGGCGAGCACCGAAATCTGGTTCCGCGGGTCAAGACCGATGGTGAAATTTGCAAGCACACGCACCGAGCTGTGCATCGACATGCTATCCCACAATGGTCTTGTCTGCACGTCTTTGAGGAACTCAAAGATCCTGGTGTGATGGGAAAGATGAACGACTGAACAGCCAGCAGTACGATTGACTCTAGGGGGCTTGCTCGGATCACCCCTTCGCTTGTTGGTCCTGACCTCCATTCGAGTGTCTCTTGTTCGGTTCGAACAAGTCCAGTGGTGGTACGTGGAGTTGCTGATGTCGTTGAAGAAACAGATCGTCATCTGTTTTGCCATTTCCGCCAGGCCTCTTCTTCCTTCGGGCGAAATGATCGAGTCACCGGGTGAAGTGTGGATCCCTGTGGCGCACATGTAGCGCTCGGCTTGTGATGTGAACGTAAAATACGTTCACAAAGTGCCTTTAATTACTGGATTTTGCTATTCCGAAAGCTTATTTGTTTGTTTAATATTTGTTTTTCTGTTTTTAAGGAAAATATGAGAAAAATGTCAATTTCAACACAAAAGGTGAATTTTGGAGATTTTCAGCGTAAATCGGAAAGTCAACCGTGACTTTCATTTGTGGAATATAATATTGTACGAAGATGTCGGAAACCGTTCCGAATTCCGGCAAGTTTGTCGGCAAACCACCACATAAGGCGGCGCAACCACCACACGCGGTGGCGAAACACAAATTAAATCTCCATTTTATTTTCCCATGTTTTTATTCATTTTTATATTTATGTTTATATTTTATATTTATATTTAGTTTTGATTTTATATATGTATATTTATTTTAAATAATTGTTTGTTAATTTATTTATTTTTTGTTTGTTTTCTTTTTCTTTTGTCTCGCAAGCTCACCACCGAGCTCCTCCTTGGCTCCTAGCTTCACCAACAAAATCCCACCACCTTCACCAACCATTTCCACCACCACTACAGTCCGCTTCACCTACCCATTCCACCACCACTACAATCCATCTCACCTACTTCCTCCACCTCCACCAAGCCTTGGCTGCTTCCCCTTTCTCTTCTCTATTTAAGAGAACCTCCCCGCAATCATCAACATCACAACCACAAATCTTCACAGAACCTGCAATCACACCTATCATCACCGTGCAACCAAGAAATTCACCACGTTCACTTCTCAATTCCACACCAAATCCACCATGGCTCCTCCAATCAATTCTTTCTTTCACCTGCAAATTCACAGTTCAACACAAGCAATCATCAATCTAATTTTCTTTGTTTTTTTGTTTTGCAGGTTCTGGAAGCAGCTCAATGTTGCAGCGCCGTCGTTTCCGCCGCCGCAGTCCCTTGCCGCGTCGCCGTATTCTCACCGCACCGGCGTTGCTCTCTGCCGGCAATCCCATCACCGATCCGAGCCTCACCACCGTGAGCTCCTGCCCCGCATTTGTGCGCGCGTAACCTCCGAGCCCAGCTGCTCCCGGCGCCGTTCAGGCCGTCGTTACCATCGTCGCCGCGCACCAGTACCAATACCGCCGCAATCACATCTCGGCCCCGGCTTGTCCTCTCGCCCGTGCTCGATTCTCTCCGCCACTTAAAGCCCAGCCCGCGCGCCGGTCTTACGCCGGCCATCTAATCTTCTCGCCGTCATCGCTGCATCTCGTCGCCGGCGTCGACCCATCGAGCCCTTGCTCGAAACCCAGCCTCTCCACCACGGTACCGCTGCTCTCTGCCGTCCACCATCGCCCTCTCGTGTTCAGAAAAGGAAAGAAGAAAAACTGAAGAAAGGAATGAGAAGGCCATCACGGGCCGATGAAAGAAGAGATAAAAATCTCTAAGTTTGAAAAGTCAAACAGAAGGGTAATACGGGAAAAGCATGAAAAAGAAGAAGACTATGGGCCGTTGACCCATTGACCGGCCTGTGCCCAATTTCAGAAATGCCCAATTGATTTGTGCACCCGCCACATCCAAATTTGTCCGATTTTATAGCCGAGTCCGCCACCTTCGCTCGCCGGACAACGTTGTCCATTTTCATGGACACAACAGTAACATTTTTCCCAAACTCGTTTATTTATTATAATTTATTTTTGTTT
The DNA here is from genome assembly GCA_030142095.1 of Rubus idaeus. Classification (NCBI taxonomy): domain Eukaryota; kingdom Viridiplantae; phylum Streptophyta; class Magnoliopsida; order Rosales; family Rosaceae; genus Rubus; species Rubus idaeus. The sequence continues at coordinate 22,371,022 of CM057965.1, forward strand.
AATTAACTATTCGTGAATAATTTTGGGAAATGTTATTGTTTGTTTATTTTCTATTTTGTGTAATAATTGTTGGATTGAAGTTAATTGATTCTTCTAGCAGCTTATGTGAATTTTGTTTGTTTGGTTTTATCTTTAATGTTGAAACTAAATAATAAGGATCACGGATAGTTGGGCGGTCCCGCTAGGTCGTGCACTTGAATTAACAACTCTTTTTCTAGTGATTAGCTGACAGAGTGGTCTCGGAGTTAATTGTTAGGGAAAGTTTTATTTGGGAGATGTATGGTGGTCCAGCATCTTACATTGTTAGTTTCGGATTCATGGCTAGGGAGTTGGTTAATCTTCAAAACAATATTTGTGTGTTTTTTTCTTGTTTTCAAAAATAATAAAAATCCAAAAATATTTCTTTTATTGTTTTCAAAAATCTCAAAAACCCCCAAAAACAACTTTTGTATATAATGTATATTTTTGTAAATAGAAACAATACTGTATAGTTTATTTAATTTTGTATATATATATTCTTTATTCTTTATACTTGTTAATATAATTCTTTATTTAATTTAATTTTTCGTGACATTTAAAAAGTAAATATAACAATCTTCTGTGGGAAAAACTTTTATTTCCCATTATACTTTACAACGACAATTGTTAGGAATTTAGGTACTAATTTAATGACCGCGGTTTTATCTCAAATCATTTTGGCGCCGTTGCCGGGGATTGAAAATGTTCCTAACCTAATTTTTTTTTTTGTTAATACTGTTTATAATTTTTTGTAATTATTACTATTTTTATTACTTGTATATAATTACTGTTTACTTTTTATTGTTTATAATTTTACTTTTTTTTAACTGTTCATATTACTTGTTTATATTACTTGTCTATATTACTTGTGACTAGTTGTTGTTATTACTTGTTTTTAATACTTGTTCATATTTTGTTACACTTAGTAATTATACTTAGGTATCCTCAATATAGTTGATTATTTTTTGTTGTTGTAAGTTGTAACTTGAACGGAATAGGTAAGGTCCTTTTGTTAATATTGGCCTAAACCCTTCATTTTTACCGTAAGGTTATTTGAGGTTGAGGGCGGCCTTTATTAACACTTGGAGAATTGTCGAACACTTAAGTGCTTTCTCAACTGAGTAAGGGGCACATGGATGGTGTCTAGGTCGAGACCCTGGGTGACAGGTTTTGGATTCAGAGGACTATAGACTGACGTAAGTCGATAGGGGTGTAAGCCTCCGTAGTCCACTAAATGAATCCTGCCCCTCGCTTATTCTCATATGATCTGGCCATTCGCCTTCTGAAAACACGGAATGTCATTTAAGTCAAGGCATTGCACCTAGGCCGTAAGTCCACCTTGAGTTACCGCTTGGAATCAACTTTCATTTTTTTTCAACTATATTAAGGCAAAGGAAAATATTTTTGTACACTTAAGTGTATTGTGTAAATAAAATATACGTAGACATAGGAAAATTTATTCATTCATTTTGTATAGATAATTTGTGACATATTTTTAACTTTGTAAATATTTTGTTTTTATTTTGTAAATTTATTACTAACCTTTTTATTTTGTATAGGAAATAATCCGGGTTTATCGGAAATTCTACCACATACATCGGAGCATACGTTTAGGAAGTCAAGGTTGAAAAACCTTGAGGTTGATGTCTTGTTGGTGATTTTCGGTTTCCTCGGGAGTAAAAAGGTAAGTTTTCTTTTCGCTCTCGTTATTTATTTTAAAAATAAAAAATAAAAAAAAATAAAAAAAAATAAAAAATTTAATTGTAAATAAAAAAAAAAGAGTGTTTTCTTTTGTTTTACTGTTGGTAATTCTTTCTTTTTACTATTTATAATTACTGTTTGTTTTATTTTTGGGCTTGTTAGTTAGTTAGTTTGTTATTGGGCCTTAGGCCCGTTTGTGTGATTGGCTAGGGTTTTAGGTTTCGAAAAATAAAATAAAAAATAAAAAATAAAAAAAATTTGGCCCACTGGGCCCGTGTCATTCCCGAAGCCCAAAACCCGTAACCCAAGCCCATTAGTGTGTCGGGCCTGTTCGTTTTTAGGCCCAATAGTTAAGCCCACCAATAATGGGTCGGAGATTTCTTTTGGCCCACTTTAAGGCCCGAGACCATTTCGATGGCCCATGCCCGTTTAAAGTGTCGGCAAGCGCGTGTGCTACGCGTTTTCACTGTTCACTTTACGACTTTTCGTAAAGTATTAAAAAAATAAAAAAATAAAAAAAAATCGAAAAAAAAAAAATTTTGATTGGGCCGACGCACGACTTTTGCGTCGGCCGAATTGTTTAATAAATCGTGCGCGCGTTCCACTATTCCCTTTGCGACTTTCGTCGCTCGATCCGTGATTTACGGATCTTTGTCTTCGACTTTGGACACGCGTCCGTCCATTCCGTTCCCTTCCCCTTCGGTTTGCGTTAGTGCCTTAGTCATTTCACGCATTTTCCCTTAGTCTCTCTCTTTCTCTCTCGTTTTCTCTCGTTGTTCTTCGTGTTCTTGAGTTTTTCCCAGAAATACTCCCAAACCCAGAAAGCTATCCTCCCATCCTAACCCAGAAATGGCCAAGAGAGTGAATTCTTTCAGCGATTTGTTTCAGGCAGGTCCTTCAGAGAACCCAATCTTTGAAGGTCTGGCTGAAATAATTCCACCGAGCATGCTCAATAGCGCCGATGCTAGCATGCCGACCGAGCCACAACCGCAACCACTACCACTACCCCAAGCACCAATCCTGGTTGCTGATCCACCTGTTGAGCCGGAAGCCGCTCCTGTTTATAGGAGACTTCCGAGGACGAAATACACCAAAGCTCAGAGAGAAGCACTGGCGGCTTTCTTTGCGGTGTATTCTCACCCCACGAAACCACAACGTGAAAGATTTGGTCCAAAAATCGGACTAGAAGAGGACCAAGTCTATTATTGGGGGTCGAGAAATAGGAAGAAGTTCGGTATCCTTACATCTGAGCAGCGTATTGCCGAGCTAGAGAGAAGAAATGACGAGCTGGTGAGCAAGAACGAGGAGCTTCAACTTCAGAATCAACGACTCGTCGATGCTCTCCACAGCGGCATATGTCCCAATTGCGGAAGTCCTGTTCCGCACTCAGATGTGCCTAGGCGAAGGCTCGAAGTTGTTCCTCCACAACAAGAGCCTATTCTCGAGTTGTCCGACGATTCCATCGACATGGACCACTTAAGACGGGATGTGCGGAGCCTCATGCCTACACTTGTCGAGCGCCCATCCATTCCTTTGCCATCTGACACCCATCCCGGACCTGCTCATGATCTTGTCGGAGTCCACACCGACTTGATCTCGGATATCGCCCGCAAGGCCAAAGACGAGCTCATGCTCATGGCCACTGCCGGATTTCCTTTGTGGATAACTTCACCGACTCCCGACACGTCTATGACACGCTCAAAATGAGCATCAATTTAAAAAAATCCCTATCGGTAGTATAGTGTAAGTAGGGTATCGTTCACAACGGAGATCAAAGGGTGTACCTAACAAAAAATGTCACAAAGAATTAAATAAAATAAAGAATTATTATTAACAAGTATAAAGTATAAATATATACATATGTACAAAGTAAAAAGGGGAATTGAGAGATAAATTGAATGAAATAAATTAATTAAATTACAAAGAATAAATAAAATATGATGATGAAACACAAAGTATATAAAGTTCAGCCACATATACACAAGTTTACCAATCATTAGACCGAAAATTAACCAAGTTCCCTAGCCATGAAACCGAAACTAACATATGTGGAATGCCCACACGGGTTATCATTCCCCAAATAAAACCTCTTCTATGAAAATTAACCTAGTGAACGCTCATCTAGATTAAACAATTAAACATGCAAAGGTGATCAATCAATAACATATCTAACGCATAGGAGAAGAGTTGTTAATTAAAGTGCGCGACCTAGCGAACGCTCGTCTATCCGCGATCCTTCTTATTTTGATTCTGACCCGTTTGATAAGCCTTTACTACTTGTGAATTAGAATTAAAACCCTAATTCTAGCACAAATTACATGCAATCATCTTAAGTTTCGAACCTTAAAACAAGAACACATAAAATATTCAATAAAACCGAATCAAATAAACGGAGTCACATAAGCTGCTAGAAGAACTAATTAATTAGGATCTAACAATCAAATAAACTCATAAAATATAGGCTGAAAATTATAGACGTCATGTCATGTTAACTAGTACAAAGAATAAACAAGCAACAAAGAGGAACTCAAAAAGAGTAATTAAAGAATGAGTTGAAGTACACCATATGGAAAGTAGGAAGAACTCGAAGATCACAAACTCTTAAATCCTCACGCGAGTAACTCAAAAGCCGAGATTCCCAAGGTGATGATGATGGTGGTGATGATGGTTGATGGCTGGTGGTAATGGTGTAAACAGCTCCCCTCCTCCTTGAAGACTTGAAAACCCTAAATACTAGAGAATGGAAAATATGATGTGAGATGGAGAAGAGAAAGAGGAGGGTTTGTCCCTCCCCATTGGGGTGTGTATTGGTGAGAAGAATGAGGCTGCTATTTATAGGAGAATGGAGAGGAAGAAGAAGACAATGAAAGAAATAAAGAAAGAAAAGGAAGAGAAGTGGAATGTGAGTGGTAGAAAAGAAATGGTAAGTGGAATGGTGGAAATGAAGTCATATGGCAATGAACCATTTATTTAGGTAAAAGAAATCAAACACTAATATTGTGGGCAGAAAGAAGAGGAAAGAATATAGGGGTGCGTGGAGCATTGAAAATAAAAGAAGAGGAAAGAAATAAAAAGCAGACAACACTGAGCAGTGCGCACTTAGAGCGGCATAATGGACGTTCCACCGGTTGGATGATTCTGAAATTTTATTTGGGCGCAGCTAACATCCACATGCAGCGTGTATCAAAATTACAGCTAGATCTGACGGTGCAATTGAGAGATATGGGCTTCGCAAGTTGACTGATCTGCACAGGCAGAATGTCCGAAAATCTGGGCTTGGGCCTTTCCTCATGCTTTGTGAACCTGGGCCTTCCTTCATGGATTTGGGCCTGCCATCTTGGGTTTGGGCCCCCTTCTTATGTTTAGGCCCCCTTCTTAATGGGCCTCATGGCAGACCACCTCTTAATGGGCCTCGCAAAAGCCCATTAGACTTCGTTTCTGCACATGTTCACATTAATACATCATTTTGGACTCAAATATGGAAACTAAGCTAAAATAGCAAAGTTACAATTAAATCATAGCCAAATAGTAGGGAAAACACATTAAAAACGTCACACTTTGTGCTCCTATCAAATTCCCCCACACTTAGCTATTGCTAGTCCTCTAGCAAACACAAGAACAACACAAAACAGAAAAGGAAACACAAAACAAAATGGTCTTTCCAACCATAACCCTCAGCGAGTTCAGAAGAGTTATAATCAGGAGAATAAAAATTATATACCAAGGCTAACAAATTTGCTAAGTATTTAACCTGCACATCTCATTTATGCTCGGGTGAAGTGTGTGAAAACCAAGTGTACAATTAATGTCAAGCAATCCAATAGGCACATCGAAACAACATTAACCACTAAAGCTCACAAGATTCACTAAATATTTCCGCTCAGTGTTTAGGGTTAAGTGTTTACTCTCATAACAATTGCACAAGTAATGTTCCCATATGCTTGCTCATCAACCAACTCTCCACAATTAATCTACAACTCATTAGATCATAAGGGCTTTAAGGTGAAACAGGGACCAAAAGGTGGATGGTAAATGGTGAATGGTGAATAATGAATGAAGGGACTGGAAATGAAAAATGTTTCATATGTTTGCAAGACAAATCAACGACTTTGAAACTCATACCTATGCTATACCCGAAACAACTCTTATTCTCCTCCAACCTTTTATTGAAAATAAAACAAGAAAATAGCTCTATTTTTGGAATTTCTCTTTTTGACATTTTTTTTTCTTTCTTTTCTATTTTTTTTTCTTTGAGGAATTTATTCCTTCTTTTTATTTCTGATTTTTTTTTCTTTGAACAAATACAACAAAATAAATACACCCCCACACTTGCCTTTTGGTATACTACCATACAAATCCGAAGCATAAAAACATAAGAAGTCACTATCATCGTCTTGCAAACACAAATAAAACAAGGGTGAGATGGTGTGGGTGAACAAAACAAAAGGCTAATGAGTGTTTAGTTCAAAAGGGGATTCCTAAAGTTCGTGTTTAGATGGATGGTGAATATTTTGGCCATGGTGCTCAACTAATGCCTTAATCATCTCTAATTCATCACAGATTAACAAAACGTTTCAAGTGGTCTTTGAGCAAGTTCTAGGTTCAAAACTCATGAATTGTGCACACATGAAGAACGAGTAAATGTATGAAAGATGCATACATGTGAATATTCAATAGGCTCAAATCCTCACATTTTCTGGGTATGCATGACAATGTATGTTTAAATGTGCTTCTCGGATTGCAATCAATTAATCGAAATAGGTTATGTGAACATGGAATTTCGAGCAATCACAAGTTATGCATATTAAATCCAAAGCAAGCTACACAAAGCTTTGACATATAATAAACATTCTCCTAATCACAACAATTAAACTCAATTCATCCTTGGGATTGGAAAGAACAAAGCACAAAACACACAAAACAGAAGCAAATATTTTTGTAATTTTTAATTTTTTGATTTTTTTTTGATTGATTTTTTTTTAAAATGATATAGCTCAAATAAACGAACAAGCACTTTCTAAGACTCGATAGCTCCAAAGCCAGTGCGAAACAAACGAGCTTACAAAACTATTTTTTTTTTCTTTTTCAATTTTTTTTATTAGGGTAACAATACGTGACCACAGTGACTTACTAAGTGCAATGGTAGGTTCAACGCTACCAAGGGAGTAAGTATGATCTAGTCGATATATTGTTACCATAGAAAGCAAAAACAAGTAAATTATTTTTTTGAATTTTTGAATTTTTTTTTCTTTTCTTTTTAATAAACCTTCCCCCACACTTGAATTAAACATTGTCCTCAATGTTGACAAATATTTCACGAAAATGAAAAATTCAAGCATGGTTATTGAATTTAAACACACAAAAAAAAAAAAAAAACCGAAGTAAACACACAAACAGAAATAAACACAAAACAGTTAAGTAAATGAAAAGGGAAACAGAAAGACTCCCCTTTGAAGATCGTGAAGCTCCTCCCGAAGCAAGTCACCAACAGTCACAAACAAGGCTACCAGGGCCTTGCATCCAACGTTTGCTCCTTAGTTGACTGCGGTTTTGATCCTTTTGAGCGTGTCCTGGATCGTGCCTGTTGCCGAATCCACAGCACGTCTGGCTGAATTTGCCTTCACTGAGATCTGGAACACTAATGTCAGTAGAGTTCCATCAAGTACGTCTCCGGATACATCAGGCAGAATGGAGAAGCCAGATGACATCAATTGAAAAGGCTCCGGGTCAACTCCACATAACATGGACTGGAAGCTTGCTTGATCGATAGGCGCATAAATCACGTACGACCCCGTTGAATCTGTGAAGCACTCCTGGAGTATGAGGAAGTCGACGTGATTACTTATGCCCAAAACGGAGATAGAATTTCGTGGGTCAAGACCAGTGGTGAAGTTTGTAAGCACATGTATTGAACTGTCTATCGACACACTATCCCATAAATGCCTTGTCTGTACATCTCTGATAAAATCAAAGATTCTTGTGTGATGGGAGAAGTGCTTGACAGAACAGCCAGCAGTACGATCAAGTCCAAGGGGTTGGCTAGGATCACCCCTTCGCTTATTGGTCCTGACCTCCATATGTGTGTCTCCCGTTTTGTTTGATGCAGTCCAATGATGGTAAGTCGAGTTGGTGATGTCGTTGAAGAAACTTACCGCCATCTGGTTTGCCATCTTAGCAAGGCTTCTTCTCCCTCCTGGTGAAATGATTGAGTCACTAGGTGAAGTGTGAATCCCCATCACGCACATGTAGCGCTCGGCATGTCGTTGAAGAGGTGCCAACCAACGCTTCGCTCCATATGCAAAACCTGATTCAACAAAAGCTTTAAATAAGGGGGTTAAATCTTTTTCTCGCACATCAACATGCTCCACCCACGTGACAAAGGAGGATCCATTTTGCAGATCCCGTATCAGGCATCCGGAAGGACGTTTTCGACATCTTGATCTCACGGAAGGCCTTGGATTTGAGCTCATTTCATCCACAGAGACATCCACAACAATCCAACTTCCATCCAATTGTTGGTGAGAGGAACGAACAAACTGGACTTCACGAGTTGAAACATTGTGTGTTGGCACTAGAAACTCGGCAGACATCACTTGCACTTGCTCCTTGTAGCTTTCTTCTATCCCGGAGAACAGGACCTCCAAGGTATGGGCATTGGTGACCAAGCTACAGAAGACGAGCAACCATTGACCAACATCCATTAAAATCTGAACGATGGTGGTCGGATTCAAGTGAATGGTTGCTGAGTGTCTCGAGGCTTCGGATATGAAATATGGTGTAGGCTCAGCTCGTTGAGACACTCGCAAGTACTCGGCATGATTAAGAGTTTCGGGATGAATGGAAGTGCTGGGATTTGATGTAAAGATCCACAGGGGAAAACCAGCCGCGGCCAAGAGAAAGAGTTCGTCTTTGGCTTTGTTCACGATATCGGCGATCTGGTCGGAATGACACCCAACGAGATCATGAGCAGGTCCCGGAATGTTGTCAAATGGCACATGAGAGGATGAGCGCTCGACTAATGTTGGCATGAGGCTCCGCACATCCCTTCGCAAGTCATCCATGTCGATTGAATCATCGGACAAGACAAGAAGAGGCTCCGGAGGAACAACTTCAAACCTTGATCGTTGCACATCTGGGTGCGGAACAGGACCTCCACACTGGGGACAAATGCCGCTGTGAAGAGCATCGATGAGTTTCTGGTTCTGCTCTTGAAGCTCCTCATTCTTACTCATCAGCTCCTCGTTTCTTCTTATTAGATCGGCATAAATCTGCTCCTCTGACGGGTATATAAAGTTCAGCCACATATACACAAGTTTACCAATCATTAGACCGAAAATTAACCAAGTTCCCTAGCCATGAAACCGAAACTAACATATGTGGAATGCCCACACGGGTTATCATTCCCCAAATAAAACCTCTTCTATGAAAATTAACCTAGTGAACGCTCATCTAGATTAAACAATTAAACATGCAAAGGTGATCAATCAATAACATATCTAACGCATAGGAGAAGAGTTGTTAATTAAAGTGCGCGACCTAGCGAACGCTCGTCTATCCGCGATCCTTCTTATTTTGATTCCGACCCGTTTGATAAGCCTTTACTACTTGTGAATTAGAATTAAAACCCTAATTCTAGCACAAATTACATGCAATCATCTTAAGTTTCGAACCTTAAAACAAGAACACATAAAAGATTCAATAAAACCGAATCAAATAAACGGAGTCACATAAGCTGCTAGAAGAACTAATTAATTAGGATCTAACAATCAAATAAACTCATAAAATATAGGCTGAAAATTATAGACGTCATGTCATGTTAACTAGTACAAAGAATAAACAAGCAACAAAGAGGAACTCAAAAAGAGTAATTAAAGAATGAGTTGAAGTACACCATATGGAAAGTAGGAAGAACTCGAAGATCACAAACTCTTAAATCCTCACGCGAGTAACTCAAAAGCCGAGATTCCCAAGGTGATGATGATGGTGGTGATGATGGTTGATGGCTGGTGGTAATGGTGTAAACAGCTCCCCTCCTCCTTGAAGACTTGAAAACCCTAAATACTAGAGAATGGAAAATATGATGTGAGATGGAGAAGAGAAAGAGGAGGGTTTGTCCCTCCCCATTGGGGTGTGTATTGGTGAGAAGAATGAGGCTGCTATTTATAGGAGAATGGAGAGGAAGAAGAAGACAATGAAAGAAATAAAGAAAGAAAAGGAAGAGAAGTGGAATGTGAGTGGTAGAAAAGAAATGGTAAGTGGAATGGTGGAAATGAAGTCATATGGCAATGAACCATTTATTTAGGTAAAAGAAATCAAACACTAATATTGTGGGCAGAAAGAAGAGGAAAGAATATAGGGGTGCGTGGAGCATTGAAAATAAAAGAAGAGGAAAGAAATAAAAAGCAGACAAAGATCGAGCAGTGCGCACTTAGAGCGGCATAATGGACGTTCCACCGGTTGGATGATTCTGAAATTTTATTTGGGAGCAGCTAACATCCACATGCAGCGTGTATCAAAATTACAGCTAGATCTGACGGTGCAATTGAGAGATATGGGCTTCGCAAGTTGACTGATCTGCACAGGCGGGAATGTCCGAAAATCCGGGCTTGGGCCTTTCCTCGCTTTGTGAACCTGGGCCTTCCTTCATGGATTTGGGCCTGCCATCTTGGGTTTGGGCCCCCTTCTTAGGTTTAGGCCCCCTTCTTAATGGGCCTCATGGCAGACCACCTCTTAATGGGCCTCGCAAAAGCCCATTAGACTTCGTTTCTGCACATGTTCACATTAATACATCATTTTGGACTCAAATATGGAAACTAAGCTAAAATAGCAAAGTTACAATTAAATCATAGCCAAATAGTAGGGAAAACACATTAAAAACGTCACACTTTGTGCTCCTATCAGTCTATTCATCCCGAGACTCTTAATAGGGCCGAGTACTTGCGAGTGTTTCAACGAGCTGAACCTGCACCGTACTTCAAGTCGGAATCCTCGAGACACTCGGCAACCATTCACCTTTATCCGACCACCATCGTTCAGATCTTAATGGATGTTGGTCGATGGTTGCCAGTCTTCTGTAGCATGATCACAAACGCCAAAACGTTGGAGATCTTATCGTCCAGCAACGAAGAAGGCTACGAGGAGCATAAGCAAGTGATGTCGGCCGAGTTTCTAGTGCCATCTCACATCGTTTCGACTTGTGAAGTCCAGTTTGTTCGGTATTCTCACCAACAACTAGATGGAAGTTGGGTCATTGTGGATGTCTCCGTGGATGAATTGCGCACAAATCCAAAGCCTTCCGTGAGATCGATTTGCCGAAAACGCCCATCCGGATGCCTGATACGTGATCTTTATAATGGATCTTCCTTAGTCACTTGGGTGGAGCACGTGGATGTACGCGAGAAGGAGATGAAGGCCAGTTTCGAACCATTTGTTCATTCAGGGTTCGCTTTTGGTGCAAAGTGTTGGATCTCAACACTCCAACGACAAGCCGAGCGCTACATGTGCGCCACAGGTATCCACACTTCACCCGGTGACTCTATCATTTCTCTTGAAGGAAGAAGAGGCCTGGCGGAAATGGCAAAACAGATGACAATCTGTTTCTTCAACGATATCAGCAACTCCACGTACCACCACTGGACTTGTTCGAACCGAACAAGAGACACTCGAATGGAGGTCAGGACCAACAAGCGATGGGGAGATCCGAGCAAGCCCCCTGGAGTCAATCGTACTGCTGGTTGTTCCGTTGTTCATCTATCTCATCACACCAGAATCTTTGAGTTCCTCAAAGACGTTCAGACAAGACCAATATGGGATAGTATGTCGATGGACAGCTCGGTACGTGTGCTAGCAAACTTCACCATCGGTCTTGACCCGCGGAACCAGATTTCGGTGCTCGCCATAGATAGTCACAACGACTTCCTCATTCTTCAGGAGTGTTGCACCGATGCAACGGGGTCGTCTGTGATTTATGCGCCGATTAACCATTCCATTTTCCAGTGTTTGCTATGTGGAGTTCAACCGGAGCCATTTCCGCTTATGTCTTCTGGCTTCTCCATTCTGCCAAACGTATCCGGAGCCATTCTTGATGGAACACTACTGACTATGGTGTTCCAGATCTCAGTGAGGGCTACATCAGCCAAGTCTGCCGTGGAGTCGGCAACAACCCTTGTCCAGGACACACTTCAACGGATCAGAGCCGCAGTCAATTAAGGAGCTAACGTTGGATGCAAGGCCCTGCTAGCCTTGTTTGTGACTGTTGGTGTCTTGCTTCGGGAGGAGCTTCACGATCTTCAAGGGGGAGATTTTCTCTAACCTATCTTTTTCATTTGTATATATGTTGTGTGTTTACTTCTGTTGATTTATGTTTGTGTGTTTACTTCTGTTTGTGTGTTTAAATTCAATAACCATACTTGAATTTTTCATTTTCGTGAAATATTTGTCAACATTGAGGACAATGTTTAATTCAAGTGTGGGGGGAAGGTTTATTAAAAAGAAAAGAAAAAATTTGAAAAATTCAAAAATTCAAAAAAAATTATTTACTTGTTTTTGTTTTCTACTGTAACGGTATCTCGACTAGATCATACTTACTCCCTTGGTAGCGTTGAACCTACCATTGCACTTAGTAAGTCACTGTGGTCACGTATTGTTACGTAAATTGAAAAAAATCAAAAAAATCAAAAATTACAAAAATATTTGCTTCTGTTTGTGTGTTTATTTGTGTTATGTGTGTTGTTTTCTTTCCAATCCCGATGATGAATTGAGTTTAATTGTTATGATTTGGAAAATGTTGGTTATATGTCAAGGCTTTGCGTAGTTTGCTTTGGATTTAATATGCATAACTTGTGATTGCTCGAATTTCCATGTTCACATAACCTGTTTCGATTAGTTGATTGCAATCCGAGAAGCACATTTAAACATACATTGTCATGCATACCCAGAAAATGTGAGGATTTGAGCCTATTGTATATTCACATGTATGCATATTACATACATTTACTCGTTCTTCATGTGTGCACAATTCATGAGTTTTTGAACCTAGAACTTGCTCAGAGACCTCTTGAAACATTTTGTTAATCTGTAATGAATTAGAAATGAGTAAGTGATTTGTATGCGATTTGCATACAAATTAGGCCTCTAATCATCATTATTGTGCTTGTCCAATGGCTATTTGTGAGTCTCTAATCCTTGTTTGCACACTTGTAGGTAAATTGAGCATCGGAACGATATTGGGATCAAAAGGGAGCATTTTGGAGCATTTTAGTGGACTTCCGGCAAAAAGACGAAAAGTCAACCCGAGGACCAAAAGTCAACTCGTGGTCAACCCCGACTTTTGAGCATCAAAGTGTCAAAGGCCGAGTCCCGAGAATGAAGCACAAGAGAATTCCGGAAGATTGACCGAGAAACCGAAAAGTCAACTATGGTCAACTCCGAAGGTCAAAGTCAAGGTCCAAGTCAAGGTCAACCTTGTGATTCACAAATGTGCTCCCACATCATCAAGGACCACACTAGATTTGGTGAGGTGACATGTTGATTATTCCTCCCCTTTGTCCTCCCTTGTGATTTTCCTTCCTTGCCCTTCATTAAACCTTTCGAGCCCTTAGATTAAACCCTACTTCATCCTAACCCTTTATTCTTTCCTCTCTAGCCTATAAATACTTAGTACTTGCCCCATTAGGTCGATACCACTTCAGCCCCAAAATCCCTCACTTTTCCCTTCCCCTTTCCTCTCTCCCCCTTCCTCTTCGGATCAGCCTCGCACGTCCGTCGACCGGTCGACGAAGGTCGACGACCGGTCGACGCACGGCCGAGCAGCCCGATTCGCCACTTCCACACCTCCTCTCCTCCACCATCCTTCATCAAACCTGTTCACCACGACGTTCTCCACCTCCACCACCATTTTGGGTCGCTGAATCACTCACCAAGACATCAAGGTTCATCATCAAAGCCAAGGAGGAGCAAGAGAGCACCTATTGAGCATTCCTCATCTCTACTCTCTCTCTTTTCCTTATGTCTAGAGCTTTATTGTGTAATTTGATGATGTATATGTTGATGATTAGTGAGTAGTAACTCTGTTGGGGACTAGGGTTGTGTGCCCTAGTCCAATTTGACTATGTGATGCTTGATTTGTGAATAAAAAGCCTTTGTGATTGTGTGAATATGTGTGCTTACCCATTTCAATATGTGTTGGTTGCTTGTTCTTAGAATTTACCACCTCTTTGGCATGTTAACTAACCTATCTTGATGAGATTGTGTGAGATTGGTAACCTCACACACTCAAGGCAATTGGAAGCATATGTGATGAGTTGTAACTTGTTTGGGTCCCTAGTTTCGATGCTTTACGCCTCTTAAGCACTTTAGGGGATTCGGTATTAGGTAACGTAGAGGAATCCCCTATGACACCTAGAGAGTTGGAATGACCCTAATAAGGCATTCGAATACCTTAAGAAACACGGTCCTAGACCCATAACATGGCTAGGATACGGGGCTTGATTCACACACACATTGGCATGATTAATTCGATTGAAGCATTGCTAGTTACATTGGACTTGTGGTTTACCCGAAAACCCCAACATTCTCATACATTGCGCACACTTTACATTATTTACTTGCTTGCTTTCCTTACTTGTTGGTTGCTTCATTTCATTTGCATCATTATCTTTCCAAAACCAATCTTGACACCACTACATCACTCATTGTCACATACTCACATTCACTCACTCATTCCACTTCTTATCTATTCCATCATAGCTAGAGCACTCATCACACACAAACCACCAAGGGATTAAGGAGCCCATCGATCCTCGTTGGAACGACAATCCCCCTTCACAATCTACTTACCCCATACTTTGACGGTTCGTCAAATGGCGCCGCTGCCGGGGATCTAGGTTTAATCCTTAGTTTCATGGTCGTTTTGGTTGAGATTCTAACTTTCTTTTGCTTTTGTTTGCATACTTCATTGTTGTGTTGTTTATATTGTGGTATTTCATTGCCTAGTTTGATAACCATCTAGTTTACTTTCATCCAATTTCTTGTATTACTTGTGTTCTTGAACTTATGAATATTGAATTCGTGCATTTGTTGGCTTAATTGTGTCTTAGGTTGCTTGTTTATTGTTGTTTGGGTTCCCTCGCACCTTTTGGGACCTTATTGGTTTAGGTATAAAAGGAGAAAATCACAAAAACATAGTTTCAGGGCACTTGTCGAACGGTCGACTCTGTTTCTCGACCCTTCGACGGAAATTCCCTGGACGAGTGTCGACCGGTCGACGACAGTCTGTCGAACGGTCGACGGAGAGCAATTTTGCTCCTTTGCTTTGTTTCTTTCACTCTTTGATATCATTACTTGTCTTCACCTTTTATACTTGTATTCCTTACTTCAATTGTGGTATCTAATCATTGGTTATTGTGTTGTGAAGGTATATGAACCTTGCTTCAACCTCTCACACACGCATACAACTTAGAAGCGGAAAGATTTTAAGTGAGAACACAAGAGGAAGGCCAAGAGTGAGACGTAGACCGATTGTGAGACGTATACCGATTGTTTGTGAGAGTGCACCGCCTACACTTGAGCGTCACCAAGAACCTTTGGAAGAGCCGATTCCCCAAGCAACAATGGGAGAACCAAATCCACCACCGGATCCACTCAACAACAACAATCCACCTCCCGTGAGACGCATGAGGGAGTACACTCTTCCTCATGTGGTGGATCACCCCTCTTGCATCATTCTACCACCGTGCAACACTCATTATGAAATCAAGTCTTCCACCTTGAGCATTATGCCTACCTTTCATGCCTTGAAAGATGAGAGTCCATACGATCACCTTATGGAGTTTGAGCAAGCTTGTACGACGGTGAAACTACATGGACTACCCGAGGATGGTCTCAAGCTTCGCCTATTCCCTTTCACATTGAAGGATGGAGCTAGGAAGTGGTTACTCAAGCTTCCACCAAGGTCCATTCACTCATGGTTTGAGTTGCAAGAAGCTTTCCTATCAAAGTTTTTCCCACCTAGCAAGGCCGCCAAGGTTCGGGATTCTATTGTCAACTTCAAGCACCAATCGGGCGATGCTTTCTATGAGACTTGGGAAAGATTCAAGGATTTGGTGATGAGTTGCCCACACCATGGCTTGGAACAATGGTTTCTAGTTGATGTGTTCTACCGAGGGTTGTCTTCCGGGCAACGACAAAGAGTTGATACTTTTCGGGGATGCACAATAGCCGGTATGTCTCCCGATGAGGCATGGGACACATTTGAGGACCTAGCCACAAATTCCGAGCTATGGGATGACTTTGGGTCAAGAAGACTACCTCCCACACAACCGGCACCTCAAGTAACAAGAGTTCACAATGTCTCAAGTGAATCATTGGGGGATGACATGATGAGAACCCAATTTGATAGGTTGGAAGCGGCTCTCAACAAGAAGATAGACATGCTCATGCAATCACAATCCAAGCCTCCCCCTCGACAAGTCAATAGTGTTATCTCTTCACCACCTTGCTTTTATTGTGGCTCTCTTGGCCATCAAGCGGAGGAGTGTGCTTACATGGTTGAGGAAGAGAAGGAAGAGAGACAACAAGTGAACCAAGTGACTTCCTATCCACAAGGTTCTTATCAATCGCCTTCAAAGCCTTACAACAACTTTGCACCTCGGAATGAGCAAGGGAGCACTCAAGGATACCAACCAAAATCTTTTGGAAACAATGCTCAACGGTATCAAGAGAGGTCTCAAGGGTATAACACTTACCAAGGAGGAGATAAGTATCAAGGGAGTGGCACATATGGAGGACATAGGAGCTCAACTTTTGGAGCACCTCCCGGGTTCTCTACTCAAGGAGGAAACACCTACCATCAAGGTGTCTCTTCATCTTTTGCTGCCCCAAGTAGCTCTCAAGCTCAAGAGTCCGCGGAGCCATCAATGAAGGACATGATCGCCACCCTTGTGCAAAGCCAAGTGAAGAGCAATGAAGCGATCTCGGCTCTTGAACAAGGGCAAAACATCTTGCAACAAGGCTTGTCAAAGATTGAGTTGCAAATGGGCCAAATGGCCAAGGAGATTAGTGAGAGGCCAAGAGGTACCTTGCCTTCTAATGTGGAGCAAAATCCTAAGTTCAAGACCAAGGAGCAATGCAATGCTATCTTCACTTCTCATTCCCGGTATCTCTCATGCTACTTATACTCCTACTCCCCTAATATCAAATGTTTTCACCCCTTCTCCTTTCATTCCTATTCATGAGAACTTTGATCATATGCATTGCATGGAGGATGGGGCCAAGGAGGAAGAAAATGTACTCCTTGGCAATTATGGATTGAATGAGGAGGAGACTTATGAGGAGAATAAAGGAGTTGTGCTTGGGAAAGGACTTGGTTACTTGTCTTTTGAGAATGATATTACCTCTTATGGTGGAGTGAAGACACAAGAAGGAGCATTGAGTGAGGAGACTCCTAGGCATGAGAGTGTCATGGTTTCTAACCTTGGTGGTGAGGCTATGAAGGCTATGGACCCACCAAGAACCATGAACACCTCTAGGGAGATCCTTGATGATGATGTGCATGTACACCAAGCGATGAAGATCACCCCCGATGAGAGGAGGAACAAGAAGAAGACATTGACGAATGAGCTTCATGAAGTGTTCAAAAAGGTAGAGATTAATATCCCTTTGTTGGAGCTCATTTGCAAAGTGCCGGTCTATGCAAATTTCCTCAAGGACTTGTGCACCAAGAAGAAGCGGCTTGAGGAGCATGAAGTATACAAGATTGAAGGGCATATAAGCTCAATGATTCAACACAACATGCCACCAAAGAGGAAAGATCCCGGAAGCTTCACTATCGGATGTCAAATTGGTGAGACACACCTTGAAGGAGCACTTATGGACCTAGGGGCAAGTGTCAATGTGATGCCTCTATCTCTCTATAAGAGGTTGAGCATTGGTGCTTTGCAACCTACCCCTATTGCACTTACCTTTGCGGATGGAAGCAAGCGAAGACCGGCGGGTGTAGTGGAAGATGTGCTAGTAAGAGTGGACAAATTTATTCTTCCCGCCGACTTTGTTGTGCTTGATATGGGTGATGACCCCAATGAAGACAATGGATTTCCCCTTATCTTTGGACGCCCTTTTATGGCTACGGCGGGAGTGAAGATCAATGTTTTAAAGGGAACCATTAGCTTCAAGGTGTTGGGGGAGAAAGTGAAGTTTGAAATGTTCAAGCCCATTCATCCACCGGAGGTAGTTGAGGAGGTGTTTTCTATTAACTTGGTGAAGGGAAATAGTGCTAAGAGTGAAAGGATCTTTGGTCCTTTGAATCCACCGCCTCTTGTTAAATCAAAGCCACCACCTCTTTCTCATGAAGACATACTTGGGAAGGATCCATTTCTTGAAGGAGCTACAAAGAAGACTCCTCCCATGAATGCGCTACAAAAGGCGACAATCAAGGCCATGAGAGAGATGGTAGGAGAGGTGAAGAAGAAAAAGTATGCTTGGCCACCACCTTCGAAGTCAATTTTCAATGGTATCAAGGGCTGTTTTGTGGGAAGCTTTGGAGATGGTGAGACAAGCCATACAGTAAGTGAGAAGAAGCTTTGCTTTGAGCCACCATAATTTCATCAAGGAGGAACCAAGACCGGCTTTTTAGGTCTATAAACCGAAGCGCTTGTGGGGAGGCAACCCCACTTGGAAAAGAAATTTTTGTTTTCAGCACTATTTAGTAAGGAATAAAAGTTTTGGGAGGTTGGGAGGAGCTAGGATATGGAGCTTTGGAGGGAGAAACCCCACAAGGTATTGATTAGCATGTGTCTACGAGAGGCCTGGGCAGAACATTGACTTTGGAGACATTTTTCTCCACATCGGACCGTTGGAATGTAGTGCAACAAGTTGGGAACTCTTTTTCTATGAGTCTTCTATGCCCGGTGTAAATTGCTCTCTAAACAGACCGTTGGATCTGTCGAAATATTGGTTTTAAGGAGGAGTCCTCACTGCAGTTTGACTTTCTGGAGGGTCACTTTGACCGGTTCTTCATTGCATGTCCGGAAGGCTATTTCTGAGTTTCCAGTGGCCAAACTAAAGCTCTTTGAGTGTACTTTCTAACGCCACTGGAATCACTCAATTTGGATGCCTATTCTTGGAGTTATACCCAAATCTTTGGGAGGAGGTCAATGCTGCATTGCTGCTTTCCCCTGTTTTCAAGTGATCCCGATGCAATCACACTCGCTAGTTCATTTGGCACCCGAGGAGCAAACATATGGAAGTCAGGGCCTTGTGCCCTGAGGTTGGTGTCTATTTGAGGTTTCTTGGCTAGCTAAGGGAGTCGTCTACAAGGGGGTTTTCTTATCTCTATCTTCCGATTGCTAAATGTTTTGTTATGTGTGCATTCGCCCGACTTCACTCTCCTCACTTTTACCAATGTGATTTTCTTTGCTTTTAAACTCCTCACAACACCGAGGACGATGTTGGTCTTAAGTGTGGGGGTGTGAGGTTGGGCTAAATTAAAGTTGTCTCACATTTTCGAACCACCAAAATTTTTCAATTTTTCAAAAGTTTTCATCGGACGGTCGACCTTTGGGTCGAACGGTCGACGCAATTCCCTGGACGTGTGTCGACCGGTCGACAATAATGTGACGACCGGTCGACAGGTGCTTAAAGTTGAAAATTTTGAGAATTTTGAAACTTTGAAGTTTGTTTGGTGTGTTTTTATTGTCCTTTTCAACCCCAATGATGAATTTGAGCCCGTAGGTTATGAATTAAGTGGATAAAGAGCATGTGCTTAAACTTTATTGGATTGCCTTGTGATTAATTTATGTAATTGATGCTTGCTTGACACTTTGTGCACATTTGCCATGTTGATTGATCATTTGCATTTAGAGAAGCATGTGTAGACTATGTATTGACTTGCATATACCCTTTATGGTGAGATTTTGAGCCTTATTGATATGTATGCATCATTCATACATCCTTGTTCTTCATGTGTGTGCATTCCATTAGTTTACGAGACCTAGAACTTGCTCAAAGACCGCTTGAGGCTATGTGTTAGTTTGCAACGAATTGGAAATGATTAAGGCACTAGATAAGCACCATGGCCAAACTTACATTCATCCCTTAAACACTAATCCACTAGGACTAACACATTTGAGCCACATTCATCGTTTAACCTTTCATTTCACCACCCACATCATCCTAACCCATGTTTTAACTTAAACACTAGCCATCCTTGTTCCGAAATGTTAATAAGACAATGATTGTGACTTCTTGTTTCTTTTATGCTTGGGAAATCTATGGGATTGTACAAAATGGCAAGTGTGGGGGTAGTTAGATAGAAAGAATTGAGGTTGTAAAGAAGAAAAGAAGTGGAGAAAATCAAAAAGAAAAGTGGTGTATAAAAATAAAGTTCAAAAAGGAAGTCCCAAAGAAAAGAAAATACAAAATGGGAAATTGTTGTTGAGAAAAAGAAAGAGAAAAATGAGAAAGGAAGAAAGTAAGAAAAAGAAAAAAAAAAAAAAAAAAAGTGAATAAATAAAAGGTTGGAGAAGAATAGAGTTAGGTTGTTTGATTACGAAAGCATACGCAAAAGAAATGAGTTTCAAAGTCCTTGAATTGTCTTGTGAAGCATTAGGAACATTTGACTTTCCATTCCCTTCATTTCATGCTAACCCTTACCCTTTGGCCCCATTACAACCATGTGAAAGCCCTTTTGATCCAATAAGTTGTGAACTAATTAGTGGAAAGATGGTCATTGAGCAAGCTTATGGGGACGTTGCTCTTGGTTATGCTTTGAGAGAAAACACTTTACCCTAAACACAAGAGCGGAAATATTTAGTGAACCATGTGAGTTTAGTGGTTAAGCATGTCGATATGTGCCAATTTGATTGCTCTTGATTGATTATCTCATGGCTAGCACACACAACACCAAGCATGCATTGAATACATATCTTAATCACTTGGCAAAGCATGATGTTTATGTTGTGTGTTTGATTGAATCTTGTTGAGTAGCTTAGTGGGCTTATTGAGGATATGGTTGGAAAGGCAATTGAATTTGTGTTAATTGGATTGTTGATTCTATTTGCTTGAGGACAAGCAAAGCTTAAGTGTGGGGGTGTGATTTGTATGCGATTTGCATACAAATTAGGCCTCTAATCATCATTATTGTGCTTGTCCAATGGCTATTTGTGAGTCTCTAATCCTTGTTTGCACAGTTGTAGGTAAATTGAGCATCGGAACGATATTGGGATCAAAAGGGAGCATTTTGGAGCATTTTAGTGGACTTCCGGCAAAAAGACGAAAAGTCAACCCGAGGACCAAAAGTCAACTCGTGGTCAACCCCGACTTTTGAGCATCAAAGTGTCAAAGGCCGAGTCCCGAGAATGAAGCACAAGAGAATTCCGGAAGATTGACCGAGAAACCGAAAAGTCAACTATGGTCAACTCCGAAGGTCAAAGTCAAGGTCCAAGTCAAGGTCAACCTTGTGATTCACAAATGTGCTCCCACATCATCAAGGACCACACTAGATTTGGTGAGGTGACATGTTGATTATTCCTCCCCTTTGTCCTCCCTTGTGATTTTCCTTCCTTGCCCTTCATTAAACCTTTGAGCCCTTAGATTAAACCCTACTTCATCCTAACCCTTTATTCTTTCCTCTCTAGCCTATAAATACTTAGTACTTGCCCCATTAGGTCAGATACCACTTCAGCCCCAAAATCCCTCACTTTTCCCTTCCCCTTTCCTCTCTCCCCCTTCCTCTTCGGATCGGCCTCGCACGTCCGTCGACCGGTCGACGAAGGTCGACGACCGGTCGACGCACGGCCGAGCAGCCCGATTCTGCCACTTCCACACCTCCTCTCCTCCACCATCCTTCATCAAACCTGTTCACCACGACGTTCTCCACCTCCACCACCATTTTGGGTCGCTGAATCACTCACCAAGACATCAAGGTTCATCATCAAAGCCAAGGAGGAGCAAGAGAGCACCTATTGAGCATTCCTCATCTCTACTCTCTCTTTTCCTTATGTCTAGAGCTTTATTGTGTAATTTGATGATGTATATGTTGATGATTAGTGAGTAGTAACTCTGTTGGGGACTAGGGTTGTGTGCCCTAGTCCAATTTGACTATGTGATGCTTGATTTGTGAATAAAAAGCCTTTGTGATTGTGTGAATATGTGTGCTTACCCATTTCAATATGTGTTGGTTGCTTGTTCTTAGAATTTACCACCTCTTTGGCATGTTAACTAACCTATCTTGATGAGATTGTGTGAGATTGGTAACCTCACACACTCAAGGCAATTGGAAGCATATGTGATGAGTTGTAACTTGTTTGGGTCCCTAGTTTCGATGCTTTACGCCTCTTAAGCACTTTAGGGGATTCGGTATTAGGTAACGTAGAGGAATCCCCTATGACACCTAGAGAGTTGGAATGACCCTAATAAGGCATTCGAATACCTTAAGAAACACGGTCCTAGACCCATAACATGGCTAGGATACGGGGCTTGATTCACACACACATTGGCATGATTAATTCGATTGAAGCATTGCTAGTTACATTGGACTTGTGGTTTACCCGAAAACCCCAACATTCTCATACATTGCGCACACTTTACATTATTTACTTGCTTGCTTTCCTTACTTGTTGGTTGCTTCATTTCATTTGCATCATTATCTTTCCAAAACCAATCTTGACACCACTACATCACTCATTGTCACATACTCACATTCACTCACTCATTCCACTTCTTATCTATTCCATCATAGCTAGAGCACTCATCACACACAAACCACCAAGGGATTAAGGAGCCCATCGATCCTCGTTGGAACGACAATCCCCCTTCACAATCTACTTACCCCATACTTTGACGGTTCGTCAGTAAGGCATTAGTTGAGCACCATGGCCAAAATATTCACCATCCATTTAAACACGAACTTTAGGAATCCCCTTTTGAACTGATCACTCATTAGCCGTTTCTTTTGTTCACCCACACCATTTCACCCTTGTTTTATTGTGTTTGCAAGACGATGATACTGACTTCTTATGTTTTTATGCTTCGGATTTGTATTGTAGTATACCAGAAGGCAAGTGTGGGGGTGTATTTATTTTGTTGTATTTGTTCAAAGAAAGAAAAAAATATTTATCAGAAATAAAAAGAAGGAATAAATTCCTCAAAGAAAAAAAAAAAAAAAAAAAAAAAAAGAAAAAAAAGGAAGAAGAGAAATTCCAAAAATAGAGTTATTGTATTGTTTTTATTTTCAATAAAAGGTTGGAGGAAAATAAAAGTTGTTCGGGTTTAGCATAGGTATGAGTTTCAAAGTCGTTGATTTGTCTTGCAAACATGTGAAACATTTTTCATTTCGAGTCCTTTCACTTCATTTACCATTCACCATTTACCATTTACCATTTGGTCCCGGTTTCACCTGAAAGTCCTTATGATCTAATGAGTTGTAGATTAATTGTGGAGAGTCGGTTAATGAGCAAGCTTATGGGAACATTACTTGTGCAATTGTTATGAGAGTAAACACTTAACCCTAAACACTGAGCGGAAATATTTAGTGAATCTTGTGAGGTTTAGTGGTTAATGTTGTTCATATGTGCCTATTGGATTGCTTGACATTATTTGTATATTCGGTTTTCACACACACACCCGAGCATAAATGAGATGTACATGTTAAATGCTTAGCAAATTATTTAGCCTTGGTATATAATTTTTATTCTCTTGATTATAATTCTTTCGAACTCGCTGAGGATTATGGTTGGAAAGACCAGTTTGTTGTGTGTTTCCATTTTTGTGAAATATAGTTGTGTTTTGTATTCTGTGTTTGCTAGAGGACTAGCAATAGTTCAAGTGTAGGGGTGTGATGTGAACGTAAAATACGTTCACAAAGTGCCTTTAATTACTGGATTTTGCTATTCCGAAAGCTTATTTGTTTGTTTAATATTTGTTTTTCTGTTTTTAAGGAAAATATGAGAAAAATGTCAATTTCAACACAAAAGGTGAATTTTGGAGATTTTCAGCGTAAATCGGAAAGTCAACCGTGACTTTCATTTGTGGAATATAATATTGTACGAAGATGTCGGAAACCGTTCCGAATTCCGGCAAGTTTGTCGGCAAACCACCACATAAGGCGGCGCAACCACCACACGCGGTGGCGAAACACAAATTAAATCTCCATTTTATTTTCCCATGTTTTTATTCATTTTTATATTTATGTTTATATTTTATATTTATATTTAGTATTGATTTTATATATGTATATTTATTTTAAATAATTGTTTGTTAATTTATTTATTTTTTGTTTGTTTTCTTTTTCTTTTGTCTCGCAAGCTCACCACCGAGCTCCTCCTTGGCTCCTAGCTTCACCAACAAAATCCCACCACCTTCACCAACCATTTCCACCACCACTACAGTCCGCTTCACCTACCCATTCCACCACCACTACAATCCATCTCACCTACTTCCTCCACCTCCACCAAGCCTTGGCTGCTTCCCCTTTCTCTTCTCTATTTAAGAGAACCTCCTGCAATCATCAACATCACAACCACAAATCTTCACAGAACCTGCAATCACACCTATCATCACCGTGCAACCAAGAAATTCACCACGTTCACTTTTCAATTCCACACCAAATCCACCATGGCTCCTCCAATCAATTCTTTCTTTCACCTGCAAATTCACAGTTCAACACAAGCAATCATCAATCTAATTTTCTTTGTTTTTTTGTTTTGCAGGTTCTGGAAGCAGCTCAATGTTGCAGCGCCGTCTGTTTCTGCCGCCGCAGTCCCTTGCCGCGTCGCCGTATTCTCACCGCACCGGCGTTGCTCTCTGCCGGCAATCCCATCACCAATTGATAGGAGCACAAAGTGTGACGTTTTTAATGTGTTTTCCCTACTACTTGGCTATGATTTAATTGTAACTTTGCTATTTTAGCTTAGTTTCCATATTTGAGTCCAAAATGACGTATTAATGTGAACATGTGCAGAAACGAAGCTTAATGGGCTTTTTCCGAGGCCCATTAAGAGGTGCGCTGCCGTGAGTCCAAGATGAAGGCCCAAATCCATAAAGAAAGGCCCAAGCCCAAGAAGGAAAGCCCAAGTTCACAAAGCATGAGGAAAGGCCCAAGCCCAGATTTTCGGACATTCTGCCTGTGCAGATCAGTCAACTTGCGAAGCCCATATCTCTCAATTGTACCGTCAGATCTAGCTGTAATTTTGACACACGCTGCATGTGGATGTTAGCTGCTCCCAAATAAAATTTCAGAATCATCCAACCGGTGGAACGTCCATTATGCCGCTCTAAGTGCGCACTGCTCAGTCTGTCTCGCTTTTTATTTCTTTCCTCTTCTTTTATTTTCAATGCTCCACGCACCCCTATATTCTTTCCTCTTCTTTCTGCCCACAATATTAGTGTTTGATTTCTTTTACCTAAATAAATGGTTCATTGCCATATGACTACATTTCCACCATTCCACTTACCATTTCTTTTCTACCACTCACATTCCACTTCTCTTCCCTTTCTTTCTTTATTTCTTTCATTGTCTTCTTCTTCCTCTCCATTCTCCTATAAATAGCAGCCTCATTCTTCTCACCAATTCACACCCCAATGGGGAGGGACAAACCCTCCTCTTTCTCTTCTCCATCTCACTTCATATTTTCCATTCTCTAGTATTTAGGGTTTTCAAGTCTTCAAGGAGGAGGGGAGCTGTTTACACCATTACCACCAGCCATCAACCATCATCACCACCATCATCATCACCTTGGGAATCTCGGCTTTTGAGTTACTCGCGTGAGGATTTAAGAGTTTGTGATCTTCGAGTTCTTCCTACTTTCCATATGGTGTACTTCAACTTATTCTTTAATTACTCTTTTTGAGTTCCTCTTTGTTGCTTGTTTATTCTTTGTACTAGTTAACATGACATGACGTTTCTAATTTTCAGCCTATATTTTATGAGTTTATTTGATTGTTAGATCCTAGTTAATTAGTTCTTCTAGCAGCTTATGTGACTCCGTTTATTTGATTCGGTTTTATTGAATCTTTTATGTGTTCTTGTTTTAAGGTTTGAAACTTAAGATGATTGCATGTAATTGGTGCTAGAATTAGGGTTTCAATTCTAATTCACAAGTAGTAAAGGCTTATCAAACGGGTCGGAATCAAAATAAGAAGGATCGCGGATAGACGAGCGTTCGCTAGGTCGCGCACTTTAATTAACAACTCTTCTCCTATGCGTTAGATATGTTATTGATTGATCACCTTTGCATGTTTAATTGTTTAATCTAGATGAGCGTTCACTAGATTAATTTTCATAGAAGATGTTTTATTTGGGGAATGATAACCCGTGTGGGCATTCCACATATGTTAGTTTCGGTTTCATGGCTAGGGAACTTGGTTAATTTTCGGTCTAATGATTGGTAAACTTGTGTATATGTGGCTGAACTTTATATACTTTGTGTTTCATCATCATATTTTATTTATTCTTTGTAATTTAATTAATTTATTTCATTGAATTTATCTCTTAATTCCCCTTTTTACTTTGTACATATGTATATATTTATACTTTATACTTGTTAATAATAATTCTTTATTTTATTTAATTCTTTGTGACAATTTTTTGTTAGGTACACCCTTTGATCTCCGTTGTGAACGATACCCTACTTACACTATACTACCGATAGGGATTTTTTTAAATTGATGCTCATTTTGAGCGTGTCAATTTTTGGCGCCGTTGCCGGGGATTGAAAATGTTCCTAACCTAATATTTTTTTTTGTGAATACTATTTTTGTAATTATTTATTGTTTATAATTTTACTGTTCATATTACTTGTTTATATTACTTGTCAATAATACTTGTAAATAACACTTGTAAATAATAGTTGTAGATATTTGTTACACTTAGTAATTTATTTAGGTGTCTTTTATATAGTTGATTGTTTTTTGTTGTTGTAAGTTGTAACTTGAACGGAATAGGTAAGGTCCTTTTGTTAATATTGGCCTAAACCCTTCATTTTTACCGTAAGGTTATTTGAGGTTGAGGGCGGCCTTTATTAACACTTGGAGAATTGTCGAACACTTAAGTGCTTTCTCAACTGAGTAAGGGGCACATGGATGGTGTCTAGGTCGAGACCCTAGGTGACAGGTTTTGGATTCAGAGGACTATAGACAGACGAAAGTCGATAGGGGCTTGCCTCCGTAGTCCACCAAATGAATCCTGCCCCTCGCTTATTCTCATATGATCTGGCCATTCGCCTTCTGAAAACACGGAAAGTCATTTAAGTCAAGGCATTGCACCTAGGCCGTAAGTCCACCTTGAGTTACCGCTTGGAATCAACTTTCATTTTTTTTTCAACTATATTGAGGCAAAAGAAACTGTTTTTGTACACTTTAGGTATATTGGATTAAACATGACTTTAAGATGGGTAGCTGTTTCAGTCCCATTGCACATTGAAGTCCTCTGTTCCCGTACTTAAGTGTATTTTGTAAATAAAATTTACTTAGACATAGGAAAATTTATTTATTCATTTTGTATAGATAATTTGTAATACATATTTAACTTTGTAAATATTTTGTTTTTATTTTGTAAATTTGATTACTAACTTTTTAATTTTTATAGGGAATAATCAAGGTTATCGGAAATTATACCACATACATCGGAGCATACGTTTAGGAAGTCAAGGTTGAAAAACCTTGAGGTTGATGTCTTGTTGGTGATTTTCGGTTTCCTCGGGAGTAAAAAGGTAAGTTTTCTTTTCACTCTCGTTATTTATTTTTACTGTTTATAATTATTGTTTGTTTTGGGCTTGTTTGTTTGCTTGTTGTTTGTTAGTATTGGGCCTTAAGCCCATTTGTTTTGTCGGTTTGAGTTTTGGGTTTCGAAATAAAAAAAATAAAAAAATAAAAAAATAAAAAAAATAAAAAATAAAAAAATTTGGCCCATTGGGCCCGTGTCATTTCCAAGCCCAAAACCCGTAACCCAAGCCCAATTAGTGTGTCGGGCCTTTACTTTTTAGGCCCATTAGTTTAAGCTCACCAATAATGGCCCGTTCTCTACGCGGCCAGGCCCACTTTAAGGCCCAGACCATTCCGATGGCCCTGGCCCGTTTAAAGTGTCGGCAACCGTTAGCGCGTGTGCTACGCGTTTTCACTGTTCACTTTACGACTTTCGCGTAAAGATTTGGTTAAATAAAAAGAAAAATTCTTATTGGACCGTCCCGCGACTTTCGCGTCGGCACGATAATTAAAAAAATAAAAAATAAAAAATGAAAAAAAAATTTGATTGGGCCGACGGACGACTTTTGCGTCGGCCGATTTGTTTAATAATCCGCATGCGTGTCAACTGTAGCCTTTGCGACTTTCGTCGCTCGATCCGCAATTGGCGGATCTGTGTCTGTGGCACGTTTGCGTGCGTGCGTCTGTTCCTTTCCCTTCGTTTGTGTTTGTGTGTTTCATTCCATTCATTTTGCATTCATTTTCACTTAGTTCCCTTTTATTCTCTCTAAATTTTCTCTCGTTTGTTCATATTGTTCTTCACTTGTTCTTCGTTGTTCTTAGTTATTTTTCCAGAAATCTATCCTCCCTCCCAACCTAGAAATGGCCAAAAGAGTGAATTCTTTCGTGAGTTGTTTCATTCAAGTCCTCCAGAGAGTGATTTCTTTGAAGGCTTGGATGAAATCATTCCACCAAGCATTCTAGATACCGTTAATGCTAGCATGCCGGATGTGCGGAACCGGAATCGAACCACAAGCACCAATCCAAGCCGCCGATCCACATGTTGTTGTTGTTGCTGGTCCTTCCCCGAAGCGTACGAGAGGCCCGAGGACGAGATTCACCAAGGACCAAAATGATGCGTTGACCGAGTTCTACACGGTGAATCCTCACCCACTCAAACTGCACAGAGCAAGGTTTGCTATACAACTCGGGTTAACCGAAAATAAGGTCTACAACCGGGGAAGGAGATTTCATGATAAGCACGGTATCCCGTCGGAGGAGCAGATTTATGCCGATCTAATAAGAAGAAACGAGGAGCTGATGAGTAAGAATGAGGAGCTTCAAGAGCAGAACCAGAAACTCATCGATGCTCTTCACAGCGGCATTTGTCCCAAGTGTGGAGGTCCTGTTCCGCACCCAGATGTGCAACGATCAAGGTTTGAAGTTGTTCCTCCGGAGCCTCTTCTTCTCTTGTCTGATGATTCAATCGACATGGATGACTTGCGAAGGGATGTGCGGAGCCTCATGCCAACATTACTCGAGCGCTCATCCTCTCATGTGCCATCTGACAACATTCCGGGACCTGCTCATGATCTCGTTGGGTTTCATTCCGACCGGATCACCGATATCGTGAACAAAGCCAAAGACGAACTCATGCTCTTGGTCGCCGCCGGTTTTCCCCTATGGATCTATTCCTCAAATCCCATCACTTCCATTCATCCCGAAACTCTTAATCATGCCGAGTACTTGCGAGTGTCTCAACGAGCCGAGCCTACACCATATTTCATATCGAAGCCTCGAGACACTCAAGCAACCATTAACCCGAATCCGACCACCATCGTTCGGATTTTAATGGATGTTGGTCAATGGTTGCTCGTCTTCCGTAGCTTGGTCACCAATGCCCATACCTTGGAGGTCCCGTTCTCCGGATAGAAGAAAGCTACAAGGAGCAAGTGCAAGTGATGTCCGCCGAGTTTCTAGTGCCAACACACAATGTTTCAACTCGTGAAGTCCGGTTTGTTCGTTCCTCTCACCAACAATTGGATGGAAGTTGGATTGTTGTGGATGTCTCGTGGATGAAATGAGCTCAAATCCAAGGCCTTCCGTGAGATCAAGATGCCGAAAACGTCCTTCCGGATGCCCGATACGAGATCTGCAAAATGGATCCTCCTTTGTCACGTGGGTGGAGCATGTTGATGTGCGAGAAAAAGATTTAACCCCCTTATTTAAACCTTTTGTTGAATCAGGTTTTGCATATGGAGCGAAGCGTTGGTCGGCACCTCTTCAACGACATGCCGAGCGCTACACGTGCGTGATGGGGATTCACACTTCACCCGGTGACTCAATCATTTCACCAGAGGGAGAAGAAGCCTTGCTAAGATGGCCAACCGGATGGCGGTAAGTTTCTTCAACGACATCACCAACTCGACTTACCATCATTGGACCGCATCAAACAAAACGGAGACGCACATACGGAGGTCGGGACCAACAAGCGAAGGGGTGATCCTAGCCAACCCCTTGGACTCGATCGTACCGCTGGCTGTTCGTCAAGCACTTCTCCCATCACACAAGAATCTTTGATTTTATCGAGACGTACGTACAAGGCATTTATGGGATAGTGTGTCGATAGACAGTTCAGTACATACGTGCTTACAAACTTCACCACCGGTCTTGACCCACGAAATTCTATCTCCGTTTTGGGCATAAGTAATCACGTCGACTTCCTCATATTCCAGGAGTGCTTCACGCATTCAACGGGGTCGTACGTGATTTATGCGCGCCTATCGATCAAGCAACCTTCCAGTCCATGTTATGTGGAGTTGACCCGAGCCTTTTCAATTGATGTCATCCGGCTTCTCCATTCTCGCCCGATGTATCCGGGAGACGTACTTGATGGAACTCTACCGACGTTAGTGTTCCGGATCTCGGTGAAGGCAAATTCAGCCGGACGTGCCGTGGAGTCGGCAAAGTGCACGGTCCGAGACACGCTCAAAAGGATCAGAGCCGCAGTCAATTAAGGAGCAAACGTTGGATGCAAGGCCCCGCTAGCCTTGTTTGTGACTGTTGGTGACTTGCTTCGGGAGGAGCTTAACGATCTTCAAAGGGGAGTCTTTCGTTTCCCTTTTCATTTACTTAACTGTTGTGTGTTTATTTTTGTTGGTGTGTTTATTTCTGTTTGTATTTTCAATTCAATAACCATACTTGAATTTTTCATTTTCGTGAAATATTTGTCAACATTGAGGACAATGTTTAATTCAAGTGTGGGGGGAAGGTTTATTAAAAAGAAAATAAAAAATTTGAAAAATTGAAAAAATTCAAAAAAATAATTTATTTGTTTTCGTTTTCTACGGTAACAATATATCGACTAAATCATACTTACTCCCTTGGTAGCGTTGAACCTACCATTGCACTAAGTAAGTCACTGTGGTCACGTATTGTTACCCTAATAAAAAAAATTGAAAAAGAAAAAAAAAGTAGTTTTGTAAGCTCGTTTGTTTCGCACTGGCTTTGGAGCTATCGAGTCTTAGAAAGTGTTTGTTCGTTTATTTGAGCTATATCATTTTTAAAAAAAAATCAATCAAAAAAATCAAAAAATCAAAAATTACAAAAATATTTGCTTCTGTTTTGTGTGTTTTGTGCTTTGTTCTTTCCAATCCCAAGGATGAATTGAGTTTAATTGTTGTGATTAGGAAAATGTTTATTATATGTCAAGGCTTTGTGTAGTTTTCTTTGGATTTAATATGCATAACTTGTGATTGCTCGAAATTCCATGTTCACATAACCTGTTTCGATTAATTGATTGCAATCCGAGAAGCACATTTAAACATACATTGTCATGCATACCCAGAAAATGTGAGGATTTGAGCCTATTGAATATTCACATGTATGCATCTTTCATACATTTACTCGTTCTTCATGTGTGCACAATTCATGAGTTTTGAACCTAGAACTTGCTCAAAGACCACTTGAAACGTTTTGTTAATCTGTAATGAATTAGAGATGATTAAGGCATTAGTTGAGCACCATGGCCAAAATATTCACCATCCATCTAAACACGAACTTTAGGAATCCCCTTTTGAACTAAACACTCATTAGCCGTTTCTTTTGTTCACCCACACCATCTCACCCTTGTTTTATTTATGTTTGCAAGACGATGATAGTGACTTCTTATGTTCTTATGCTTCGGGTTTTGATTTGTATGGTAGTATACCAAAAGGCAAGTGTGGGGGTGCATTTTATCTTGTTGTATTTGTTCAAAGAAAAAAAAAAAAAAAAAATCAGAAATAAAAAGAAGGAATAAATTCCTCAAAAAAAAAAAAAAAAATAGAAAAGAAAGAAAGAAAAAAAAATGGAAAGAGAAATTCCAAAAATAGAGTTATTGTATTGTTTTTATTTTCAATAAAAGGTTAGAGGAGAATAAGAAAGTTGTTCGGGTATAGCATATGTATGAGTTTCAAAGTCGTTGACTTGTCTTGCAAACATGTAAAACATTTTTCATTTCAAGTCCTTTCACTTCCTTTGACCATTCACCATTTACCATTCATCCTTTTGTCTCTGTTTCACCTAAAAAGCCCTTATGATCTAATGAGTTGTAGATTAATTGTGGAGAGTCGGTTAATGAGCAAGCATATGGGAACACTACTTGTGTAATTGTTTTGAGAGTAAACACTTAACCCTAAACACTGAGCGGAAATATTTAGTGAATCTTGTGAGCTTTAGTGGTTAATGTTGTTTCGATGTGCCTAATGGATTGCATGAGATTGATTGTATACTCGGTTTTCACACACTTCACCCGAGCATGAATGAGATGTGCATGTTAAACACTTAGCAAATTCGTTAGCCTTGGTATATAATTTGTATTCTCCTGATTATAACTGTTGTGAACTCGCTGAGGGTTATGGTTGGAAAGACCATTCTATTTTGTGTTTCCTTTTCTGTTTTGTGTTGTTCTTGTGTTTGCTAGAGGACTAGCAGTAGCTAAGTGTGGGGGAATTTGATAGGAGCACAAAGTGTGACGTTTTTAATGTGTTTTCCCTACTACTTGGCTATGATTTAATTGTAACTTTGCTATTTTAGCTTAGTTTCCATATTTGAGTCCAAAATGACGTATTAATGTGAACATGTGCAGAAACGAAGCTTAATGGGCTTTTTCCGAGGCCCATTAAGAGGTGCGCTGCCGTGAGTCCAAGATGAAGGCCCAAATCCATAAAGAAAGGCCCAAGCCCAAGAAGGAAAGCCCAAGTTCACAAAGCATGAGGAAAGGCCCAAGCCCAGATTTTCGGACATTCTGCCTGTGCAGATCAGTCAACTTGCGAAGCCCATATCTCTCAATTGTACCGTCAGATCTAGCTGTAATTTTGACACACGCTGCATGTGGATGTTAGCTGCTCCCAAATAAAATTTCAGAATCATCCAACCGGTGGAACGTCCATTATGCCGCTCTAAGTGCGCACTGCTCAGTGCTGTCTGCTTTTTATTTCTTTCCTCTTCTTTTATTTTCAATGCTCCACGCACCCCTATATTCTTTCCTCTTCTTTCTGCCCACAATATTAGTGTTTGATTTCTTTTACCTAAATAAATGGTTCATTGCCATATGACTACATTTCCACCATTCCACTTACCATTTCTTTTCTACCACTCACATTCCACTTCTCTTCCCTTTCTTTCTTTATTTCTTTCATTGTCTTCTTCTTCCTCTCCATTCTCCTATAAATAGCAGCCTCATTCTTCTCACCAATTCACACCCCAATGGGGAGGGACAAACCCTCCTCTTTCTCTTCTCCATCTCACTTCATATTTTCCATTCTCTAGTATTTAGGGTTTTCAAGTCTTCAAGGAGGAGGGGAGCTGTTTACACCATTACCACCAGCCATCAACCATCATCACCACCATCATCATCACCTTGGGAATCTCGGCTTTTGAGTTACTCGCGTGAGGATTTAAGAGTTTGTGATCTTCGAGTTCTTCCTACTTTCCATATGGTGTACTTCAACTTATTCTTTAATTACTCTTTTTGAGTTCCTCTTTGTTGCTTGTTTATTCTTTGTACTAGTTAACATGACATGACGTTTCTAATTTTCAGCCTATATTTTATGAGTTTATTTGATTGTTAGATCCTAGTTAATTAGTTCTTCTAGCAGCTTATGTGACTCCGTTTATTTGATTCGGTTTTATTGAATCTTTTATGTGTTCTTGTTTTAAGGTTTGAAACTTAAGATGATTGCATGTAATTGGTGCTAGAATTAGGGTTTCAATTCTAATTCACAAGTAGTAAAGGCTTATCAAACGGGTCGGAATCAAAATAAGAAGGATCGCGGATAGACGAGCGTTCGCTAGGTCGCGCACTTTAATTAACAACTCTTCTCCTATGCGTTAGATATGTTATTGATTGATCACCTTTGCATGTTTAATTGTTTAATCTAGATGAGCGTTCACTAGATTAATTTTCATAGAAGATGTTTTATTTGGGGAATGATAACCCGTGTGGGCATTCCACATATGTTAGTTTCGGTTTCATGGCTAGGGAACTTGGTTAATTTTCGGTCTAATGATTGGTAAACTTGTGTATATGTGGCTGAACTTTATATACTTTGTGTTTCATCATCATATTTTATTTATTCTTTGTAATTTAATTAATTTATTTCATTCAATTTATCTCTTAATTCCCCTTTTTACTTTGTACATATGTATATATTTATACTTTATACTTGTTAATAATAATTCTTTATTTTATTTAATTCTTTGTGACAATTTTTTGTTAGGTACACCCTTTGATCTCCGTTGTGAACGATACCCTACTTACACTATACTACCGATAGGGATTTTTTTAAATTGATGCTCATTTTGAGCGTGTCACCGATCCGAGCCTCACCACCGTGAGCTCCTGCCCGCATTTGTGCGCGCGTAACCTCCGAGCCCAGCTGCTCCCGGCGCCGTTCAGCCCGTCGTTACCATCGTCGCCGCGCACCAGTACCAATACCGCCGCAATCACATCTCAGCCCGGCTTGTCCTCTGCCCGTGCTCGATTCTCTCTGCCACTTAAAGCCCGGCCCGCGCGCCGGTCTTACGCCGGCCATCTAATCTTCTGCCGTCATCGCTGCATCTCGTCGCCGGCGTCGACCCATCGAGCCCTTGCTCGAAACCCAGCTCTCCACCACGGTACCGCTGCTCTCTGCTGTCCACCATCGCCCTCTCTCGTGTTCAGAAAAGGAAAGAAGAAAAACTGAAGAAAGGAATGAGAAGGCCATCACGGGCTGATGAAAGAAGAGATAAAAATCTCTAAGTTTGAAAAGTCAAACAGAAGGGTAATACGGGAAAAGCATGAAAAAGAAGAAGACTATGGGCTGTTGACCCATTGACTGGCCCAGGCCCAATTTCAGAAATGCCCAATTGATTTGTGCACCCGCCACATCCAAATTTGTCCGATTTTATAGCTGAGTCTGCCACCTTCGCCTGCCAGACAGTGTCCATTTTCATGGACACAACAGTAACATTTTTCCCAAACTCGTTTATTTATTATAATTTATTTTTGTTTAATTAACTATTCGTGAATAATTTTGGGAAATGTTATTGTTTGTTTATTTTCTATTTTGTGTAATAATTGTTGGATTGAAGTTAATTGATTCTTCTAGCAGCTTATGTGAATTTTGTTTGTTTGGTTTTATCTTTAATGTTGAAACTAAATAATAAGGATCACGGATAGTTGGGCGGTCCCGCTAGGTCGTGCACTTGAATTAACAACTCTTTTTCTAGTGATTAGCTGACAGAGTGGTCTCGGAGTTAATTGTTAGGGAAAGTTTTATTTGGGAGATGTATGGTGGTCCAGCATCTTACATTGTTAGTTTCGGATTCATGGCTAGGGAGTTGGTTAATCTTCAAAACAATATTTGTGTGTGTTTTTCTTGTTTTCAAAAATAATAAAAATCCAAAAATATTTCTTTTATTGTTTTCAAAAATCTCAAAAACCCCCAAAAACAACTTTTGTATATAATGTATATTTTTGTAAATAGAAACAATACTGTATAGTTTATTTAATTTTGTATATATATATTCTTTATTCTTTATACTTGTTAATATAATTCTTTATTTAATTTAATTTTTCGTGACATTTAAAAAGTAAATATAACAATCTTCTGTGGGAAAAACCTTTATTTCCCATTATACTTTACAACGACAATTGTTAGGAATTTAGGCACTAATTTAATGACCGCGGTTTTATCTCAAATCAGCTTGTCGTTGGAGGGTTGAGATCCAACGCTTTGCACCAAAAGCGAACCCTGAATGAACAAATGGTTCGAAACTGGCCTTCATCTCCTTCTCGCGTACATCCACGTGCTCCACCCAAGTGACTAAGGAAGATCCATTATGAAGATCACGTATCAGGCATCCGGAGGGGCGTTTTCGGCAAATCGATCTCACGGAAGGCTTTGGATTTGAACGCAATTCATCCACGGAGACATCCACAACGACCCAACTTCCATCCAGTTGTTGGTGAGAATACCGCACAAACTGGACTTCACGAGTTGAAACGAGATGAGATGGCACCAGAAACTCGGCCGACATCACCTGCTTATGCTCCTCGTAGCCTTCTTCGTTGTTGGAGGAAAGGATCTCCAACGTCTGGGCGTTTGTAATCATGCTACAGAAGACTGGCAACCATCGACCAACATCCATGAGAATTTGAACGATGGTGGTCGGATAGAGATGGATGGTTGCCGAGTGTCTCGAGGATTCGGCTTTGAAGTACGGAGCAGGTTCAGCACGTTGAAACACTCGCAAGTACTCGGCGCGGTTAAGAATTTCGGGATGAATGGAAGTATCGGGAGTCGGGGAAGTTATCCACAAAGGAAATCCGGCAGTGGCCATGAGCAGGAGCTCGTCTTTGGCCTTGCGGGCGATATCCGAGATCAAGTCGGTGTGGACTCCGACAAGATCATGAGCAGGTGCGGGAAGGGTGTCAGATGGCAAAGGTATGGATGGGCGCTCGACAAGGGTAGGCATGAGGCTCCGCACATCCCGTCTTAAGTGGTCCATGTCGATGGAATCATCGGACAACTCGAGAATAGGCTCTTGTTGTTGAGGAACAACTTCGAGCCTTCGCCGTGGCACATCTGAGTGCGGAACAGGACCTCCGCAATTGGGACAAATGCCGCTGTGGAGAGCATCGACGAGTCGTTGATTCTGCATTTGAAGCTCCTCGTTCTTGCTCACCAGCTCATCGTTTTTTCTTTCTAGCTCGGCAATACGCTGCTCAGATGTAATGATACCGAACTTCTTCCTATTTCTCGACCCCCAATAATAGACTTGGTCCTCCTCAAGTCCGATTTTCGGACTAAATCATTCTCGTTGTGGCTTGGTGGGGTGAGAATACACCGCAAAGAAAGCCGCAAGTGCATCTCTCTGAGCTTTGGTGTACTTTGTCCTCGGAAGTCTCCTATAGACAGGAGCGGCTTCCGGTTCAACGGGTGGATCAGCAACCAGGATTGGTGCTTGGGGTAGTGGTTGTGGCTGTGGTAGTGGCTCGGTCGGCATGCTAGCATCGGCGCTATTGAGCATGCTCGGTGGAATTATTTCAGCCAGACCTTCAAAGATTGGGTTCTCTGAAGGACCTGCCTGAAACAAATCACTGAAAGAATTCACTCTTTTGGCCATTTCTGGGTTGAGAAGGGAGGATAACTTCTGGGATTTTGGGAGGTTTTCTGGGATTTAGGGTTTAGGGAACACGAAGAACACAAAGAACACTTAGAGAAAAACGAGAGGAGATGAGAGAGAATGAGAGAGAGAGACTAAGGGAAACGCGAAATGACCTAAGGAAACTAACGCAAACAGAAGGGAAAGGAAGGAACGGACGCACGCTTGCACACGTGCCACAGACAGAAGACCCGAAATTTCCGGATCGAGCGACGAAAGTCGTAAAGTCTACAGTAGACACGCACGCGGCTTATTAAAGAATTCGGCCGACGCAAAAGTCGTGCGTCGGCCCAATCAAAATTTTTTCTGATTTTCGATTTTTTATTTTTTTATTTTTTTAATACTTTACGAAAAGTCGTAAAGTGAACAGTGAAAACGCGTAGCACACGCGCTTGCCGACACTTTAAACGGGCTTGGGCCATCGGAATGGTCTGGGCCTTAAAGTGGGCCTGGGCCAAAGAAAACTCCGGCACACTATTGGTGCTAATGGGCCTAAAAACGAACAGGCCCGACACACTAATGGGCTTGGGTTACGGGTTTTGGGCTTCGTGAATGACACGAGCCCAATGGACCAAATTTTTTATTTTTTATTTTTTTTCTTTTCGAAACCTAAAACCCTAACCAATCACACAAACGGGCCTAAGGCCCAATAACAAACTAACTAACTAACAAGCCCAAAAATAAAACAAACAGTAATTATAAATAGTAAAAAGAAATAATTACCAACAGTAAAACAAAAGAAAACACTCTTTTTTTTTTATTTACAATTAAATTTTTTTTTTTTTTTTTTTTTTAAATAAATAACGATAGTGAAAAGAAAACTTACCTTTTTACTCCCGAGGAAACCGAAAATCACCAACAAGACATCAACCTCAAGGTTTTTCAACCTTGACTTCCTAAACGTATGCTCCGATGTATGTGGTAGAATTTCCGATAAACCCGGATTATTTCCTACCAAAAATAAAAAGGTTAGTAATAAATTTACAAAATAAAAACAAAATATTTACAAAGTTAAAAATATATCACAAATTATCTATACAAAATGAATGAATAAATTTTCCTATGTCTACGTATATTTTATTTACACAATACACGTAAGTGTACAAAAATATTTTCCTTTGCCTTAATATAGTTGAAAAAAAATGAAAGTTGATTCCAAGCGGTAACTCAAGGTGGACTTACGGCCTAGGTGCAATGCCTTGACTTAAATGACTTTCCGTGTTTTCAGAGGCGAATGGCCAGATCATATGAGAATAAGCGAGGGGCATGATTCATTTGGTGGACTACGGAGGTTTACACCCCTATCGACTTACGTCAGTCTATAGTCCTCTGAATCCAAAACCTGTCACCCAGGGTCTCGACCTAGACACCATCCATGTGCCCCTTACTCAGTTGAGAAAGCACTTAAGTGTTCGACAATTCTCCAAGTGTTAATAAAGGCCGCCCTCAACCTCAAATAACCTTACGGTAAAAATGAAGGGTTTAGGCCAATATTAACAAAAGGACCTTACCTATTCCGTTCAAGTTACAACTTACAACAACAAAAAATAATCAACTATATAAAAGACACCTAAATAAATTACTAAGTGTAAAAAAAAAATGAACAAGTATAAATAAATATTATTCACAAATATTCACAAAATAATAGTTAGGAATTTTCAATCCCCGTCGACGGCGCCAAAAATTGACACGCCCCAAAGGGAGCATCAATTTAAAAAAACCCTATCGGTAGTAGTATAGTGCATAGTAGGGTATCGTTCACAACGGAGATCAAAGGGTGTACCTAACAAAAATTGTCACAAACAATTAAATAAAATAAAGAATTATTATTAACAAGTATAAAGAATATATACATATGTACAAAGTAAAAAGGGGGTTTAAGAAATAAATTGAATGAATTAAATTAATTACATTAGAAAGAATAAATTAAATAAGATGGGATGGAACATAAAGAATATAAAGTTCAGCCACAAGTATACAAGTTTACCAATTATTGGACCGAAAATTAACCAAGTTCCCTAGCCATGAAACCGAAATTAACATATGTGGAATGCTGGACCGCCAATTATCATTCCCCAAATAAAACCACTTTCATGAAAATTAACCTAAGCGACCGCACCTAGATTAAACAATCAAACATGCAAAGGTAGCTAATCAAAACATGTCCAACGCATAAAAGAAGAGTTCTTAATTAAAGTGCACGACCTAGTGGGACCGCCCATCTATCCGTGATCCTTTTTATTTCATTCCGACCTCTTTCCAAAGCCTTTACTACTTGTGAATTAGAATTAAAACCCTAATTCTAGCACCAATTATATGCAATCATCTTAAGTTTGCAACCTTAAAACAAAAACATATAAAAGTTCTCTACTAAAATAGAATCAAATAAACGGAGTCACATAAGCTACTAGAAGAACTAATTAATTAGGATCAAACAATTAAATAAACCCATAAACAAAGGCTGAAAATTATATAAATCATGTCATGTTAACTAATACAAAGAATAATCAAGTAACAAAGAGGCATAAATTTAAAGGCTAAGTCGAAATACACCGTATGAATAGCATGAAGATCTTGAAACCACATCTTGAATCCTTGACCACAAGTAATCCAAGCTGTGAAGACAAGGTGATGATGGTGATGGTGATGTTGAATAGGGGCTGGTGGTGATGGTGTAGACGCCTTCTCCTCCTCCTTGAAGTCTTGAAAACCCTTAGTATTAGAGAATGGAAAATATGATGTGAGAAGAGAAAGAGGAGGGTTTGTTTTGAAGAGAAGAATGAGGCTTCTATTTATAGGAGAATGGAGAGGAAGAAGAAGACAATGAAAGAAATAAAGAAAGAAAAGGAAGAGAAGTGGAATGTGAGTGGTAGAAAAGAAATGGTAAGTGGAATGGTGGAAATGTAGTCATATGGCAATGAACCATTTATTTAGGTAAAGAAAATCAAGCACTAATGATATGAAGAGAAAACAACAAAGATAGTGTGGTGATATGGGTGGAAATATGTGGGTGAGTGGAGCATTGAGAATAAAGGAAAATGAAAGAATTAGAAAGCAGGCAGCACTGAGCAGTGCCCACTTAGAACGTAATAATGCACGTTTGAACGGTTGGATGATTCTCAAATTTTAATACAGAATATCTAACACACACATGCAGCGTGTATCAAAATTACAGCACGATCCAACGGTGCAAGTGGGAGATATGGGCTTCGCAAGTTGACATATCTGCACAGGCAGATTGTCCGAAAATGGGCTTGGACCTTCCTTCTTGGGCTTGGGCCTTTCTTCATGGATTTGGGCCTTCATCTTGGGCCTCACGGCAGCTCACCTCTTAATGGGCCTCGCAAAAGCCCATTAGACTTCGTAAATTTCCAACACTTTGCTTATTTTCCTCAAGTTGTCTTCTTTTCTCTTTATTTGCAATAGGAAACCTACAAACACAAAAACTAAATAAATAACGGAAATTTATGAGAAACTAACAATAAAAATGTAGAGAAATTGATATAAAAAGTTGTACAATTATGCACCTATCACACATCATACCCCTACACTTGAACTATTGCTAGTCCTCTAGCAAACACAGAACAAAACATCACAAAACCGAAAGGGAAACACAAAACAAACTGGTCTTTCCAACCATAATCCTCAACGAGTTCGAAAGAATTATAATCAAGAGAATAAAAATTATATACTAAGGTTAAAGAATTTGCTAAGCATTTAACATGTACATCTCATTTATGCTCGGGTGAAGTGTGTGAAAACCAAGTATACAATTAATGTCAAGCAATCTAATAGGCACATCGAAACAACATTAACCACTAAAGCTCACAATGATTCACTAAATATTTCCGCTCAGTGTTTAGGGTTAAGTGTTTACTCTCAAAACAATTACACAAGTAGTGTTCCCATATGCTTGCTCATTAACCAACTCTCTACAATTAATCTACAAATCATCAGATCATAAGGACTTTCAATGGTGTAATGAGGCCAAAGGGTGAATGGTAAATGGTGAATGGCAAATGGTAAATGAAATGACTCGAAATGAAAAATGTTTTACATGTTTGCAAGACAAATCAACGACTTTGAAACTCATACTTATGCTAAACCCGAAACAACTTTCTTATTCTCCTCCAACCTTTTATTGAAAATAATACAAGAAAATAACTCTATTTTTGGAATTTCTCTTTCGACCATTTTTTTTTCTTTCTTTCTTTTCTATTTTTTTTTTCTTTGAGGAATTTATTCCTTCTTTTTTTTTTTTTTTTTTTTTTTTTTTTTTTTCTTTCTTTGACCAAATACAACAAAATAAATACACCCCCACACTTGCCTTTTGGTATATACCATACAAATCCGAAGCATAAGAACATAAGAAGTCACTATCATCGTCTTGCAAACATAAATAAAACAAGGGTGAAATGGTATGGGTGAACAAAAGAAACGGCTAATGAGTGTTTAGTTCAAAAGGGGATTCCTAAAGTTCGTGTTTAAATGGATGGTGAATATTTTGGCCATGGTGCTCAACTAATGCCTTACTCATTTCTAATTCATCACAGATTAACAAAATGTTTCAAGCGGTCTCTGAGCAAGTTCTAGGTTCAAAAACTCATGAATTGTGCACACATGAAGAACGAGTAAATGTATGAAATATGCATACATGTGAATATACAATAGGCTCAAATCCTCACATTTTCTGGGTATGCATGACAATGTATGTTTAAATGTGCTTCTCGGATTGCAATCAATTAATCGAAACAGGTTATGTGAACATGGAAATTCGAGCAATCACAAGTTATGCATATTAAATCCAAAGCAAATCACAAAGCCTTAGCATATAACCAACATTTTCCAAATCATAACAATTAAACTCAATTCATCATCGGAATTGGAAAGAACAAAACACAACACAAATAAACACACAAAAACACACAAACAGAAGCAAATATTTTTGTAATTTTTGATTTTTTGATTTTTTGATTTTTTTTTTTTTTCAATTTACGTAACAATACGTGACCACAGTGACTTACTAAGTGCAATGGTAGGTTCAACGCTACCAAGGGAGTAAGTATGATTTAGTCGATATACCGTTACAGTAGAAAACAAAAACAAGTAAATTATTTTTTTGAATTTTTCAAATTTTTCAAATTTTTTCTTTTCTTTTTAATAAATCTTTCCCCCACACTTGAATTAAACATTGTCCTCAATGTTAGACAGATATTTCACAAAAATGAAAAATTCAAGTATGGTTATTGAATTTAAACACACATACAGAAGTAAACACACAACATTTATACAAATGAAAAAGATAGGTTAAAGAAAAACTCCCCCTTGAAGATCGTAAAGCTCCTCCCGAAGCAAGTCACCAACAGTCACAAACAAGGCTAGCAGGGCCTTGCATCCAACGTTTGCTCCTTAGTTGATCGCGGCTCGATCCGTTGAAGTGTGTCCCGGACAAGGGTTGTTGCCGACTCCACGGCGACTTGGCCGATGTAGCCCTCACCGAGATCCGGAACACCATAGTCGGCAGTGTTCCATCAAGAATGGCTCCGGATACGTTTGGCGGAATGGAGAAGCCCGAAGACATAAGCGGAAATGGCTCCGGTTGAACTCCACATAGCAGACACTTCGGAGAATGGAATGGTTAATCGGCGCGTATATCACAGACGACCCCGTTGCATCGGTGCAACACTCCCGAAGAATAAGGAAGTCGTTGTGACTATCTATGGCGAGCACCGAGATCTGGTTCCGCGGGTCAAGACCGATGGTGAAATTTGCTAGCACACGCACCGAGCTGTCCATCGACATACTATCCCATTGTGGTCTTGTCCGAACGTCTTTGAGGAACTCAAAGATCCCGGTGTGATGAGATAGATGAACAACGAACAACCAGCAGTACGATTGACTCTGGGGCTTGCTCGGATCACCCCCGCGCTTGTTGGTCCCGACCTCCATTCGAGTATCTCTTGTTCGGTTCGAACAAGTCCAGGTGGTGGTATGTGGAGTTGCGATGTCGTTGAAGAAACGGATCGTCATCTGTTTTGCCATTTCCGCAAGTCCTCTTCTTCCTTCAAGAGAAATAATCGAGTCACCGGGTGAAGAGTGGATACCCGTGGCGCACATGTAGCGCTCGGCTTGTCGTTGGAGGGTTGAGATCCAACGCTTTGCACCAAAAGCGAACCCCGAATGAACAAAAGGTTCGAAAATGGCCTTCATCTCCTTCTCGCGTACATCCACGTGCTCCACCCAAGTGACCAAGGAAGATCCATTATGCAAATCACGTATCGGGCATCCGGAGGGGCGTTTTCGGCAAATCGATCTCACGGAAGGCTTTGGATTGGAACGCAATTCATCCACGGAGACATCCACGACGACCCAACTTCCATCCAGTTGTTGGTGAGAGTACCGAACGAACTGGACTTCACGAGTCGAAACGATGTGAGATGGCACCAGAAACTCGGCCGACATCACCTGCATATGCTCCTCGTAGCCTTCTTCGTTGCTGGAGGAAAGGACCTCCAACGTCTTGGCGTTTGTGATCATGCTACAGAAGACTGGCAACCATCGACCAACATCCATTAAGATCTGAACGATGGTGGTCGGATAAAGATGGATGGTTGCCGAGTGTCTCGACGATTCGGCTTTGAAGTACGGTGC
Organism: Rubus idaeus; assembly: GCA_030142095.1. Lineage (NCBI taxonomy): Eukaryota > Viridiplantae > Streptophyta > Magnoliopsida > Rosales > Rosaceae > Rubus > Rubus idaeus. The sequence continues at coordinate 22,414,756 of CM057965.1, forward strand.
AGGTTCAGCACGTTGAAACACTCGCAAGTACTCGGCCCTATGAAGAGTCTCGGGATGAATAGACGTGTCGGGAGTCGGTGAAGAAATCCATAGAGGAAAACCAGCAGTGGCCATGAGCAGGAGCTCGTCTTTGGCCTTGCGGGCGATATCCGAGATCAAGTCGGTGTGGACTCCGACAAGATCATGAGCAGGTCCGGGAAGGGTGTCAGATGGCAAAGGTATGGATGGGCGCTCGACTAGGGTTGGCATGAGACTCCGCACATCCCGTCTTAAGTGGTCCATGTCGATCGAATCATCGGACAACTCAAGAATAGGCTCTTGTTGTTGAGGAACAACTTCGAGCCTTCGCCTAGGCACATCTGAGTGCGGAACAGGACCTCCGCAATTGGGACATATGCCGCTGTGGAGAGCATCGACGAGTCGTTGATTCTGCATTTGAAGCTCCTCGTTCTTGCTCACCAGCTGATCGTTTCTTCTTTTTAGCTCGGCAATACGCTGCTCAGATGTAATGATACCGAACTTCTTCCTATTTCTCGACCCCCAGTAATAGACTTGGTCCTCCTCTAGTCCGATTTTCGGACCAAATCTTTCTCGTTGTGGTTTCGTGGGGTGAGAATACACCGCAAAGAAAGCCGCCAGTGCTTCTCTCTGAGCTTTGGTGTACTTCGACCTCGGAAGTCTCCTATAGACAGGAGCGGCTTCCGGCTCAACAGGTGGATCAGCAACCAGGATTGGTGCTTGGGGTAGTGGTTGTGGTTGCGGTTGTGGCTGGGTCGGCATGCTAGCATCGGCGCTATTGAGCATGCTCGGTGGAATTATTTCAGCCAGACCTTCAAAGATCGGGTTCTCTGAAGGACCTGCCTGAAACAAATCACTGAAAGAATTGACTCTTTTGGCCATTTGTGGTTTAGGAGGGAGGATAGCTTCTGGGAATTTGAGAGGTTTTCTGGGAAAAACTGAAGAACAGATGAAGAACACGAAAGAAAACGAGAGAGAATGAGAGAGAGAAAGGGAAACCTAAGGGAAATTTCGTGAAATGACTACGGCACTAACGCAAACCGAAGGGAAGGGAAACGAACGGACGGACGCGTGTCCAAAGTCAAGGACAGAGATCCGTAAATCACGGATCGAGCGACGAAAGTCGCAAAGGGAATAGTGGAACGCGCGCACGATTTATTAAACAATTCGGCCGACGCAAAAGTCGTGCGTCGGCCCAATCAGAATTTTTTTTTTTCATTTTCATTTTTTATTTTTTTTATTTTTTTAATACTTTACGAAAAGTCGTAAAGTGAACAGTGAAAACGCGTCGCACACGCGCTTGCCGACACTTTAAACGGGCTTGGGCCATCGGAATGGTCTGGGCCTTAAAGTGGGCCTGGGCCAAAGAAAACTCCGGCCCATTATTGGTGGGCTTAAATAATGGGCCTAAAAACGAACAGGCCCGACACAGTAATGGGCTTGGGTTACGGGTTTTTGGGCTTCGTGAATGACACGAGCCCAATGGGCTAAATTTTTTATTTTACGAAACCTAAAACCCTAACCAATCACACACATGGGCCTAAGGCCCAATAACAAATAACTACAACAAGCCCGAAAATAAACAGTAAATAGGAACAGTAATTATGAACAGTAAAAATAAATAATTACAAACCAATAAAACAAACAAACACTTTTTTTTTATTATTATTTACAATTAAAACTTTTTCAAAACAATTTTTTTTTTTTTTTTTTTTCAAAACAAATAACGAGAGTGAAAAGAAAACTTACCTTTTTACTCCCGAGGAAACCGAAAAATCACCAACAAGACATCAACCTCAAGGTTTTTCAACCTTGACTTCCTAAACGTATGCTCTGATGTATGTGGTAAAATTTCCCATAAACCCGGATTATTTCATATACAAAAAAAAAGGTTAGTAATAAATTTACGAAATAAAAACAAATATTTACAAAGTTCAAAATATGTCACAAATTATCTATACAAAATAAATGAATAAATTTTCCTATGTCTACGTATATTTTATTTACACAATACACTCAGTGTACAAAAATATTTTCATTTTCCTTAATATAGTTGAAAAAAATGAAAGTTGATTCCAAGCGGTAACTCAAGGTGGACTTACGGCCTAGGTGCAATGCCTTGACTTAAATGACTTTCCGTGTTTTCAGAAGGCGAATGGCCAGATCACAAGAGATAAGCGAGAGGCAGGATTCATTTAGTGGACAAGTCCTCTGAATCCAATTTTACAAACCCGTCACCCAGAGTCTTGATCATATCTAGACACCATTCATGTGCCCCTTACTCAGTTGAGAAAGCACTTAAGTGTTCGACAATTCTCCAAGTGTTAATAAAGGCCGCCCTCAACCTCAAATAACCTTACGGTAAAAATGAAGGGTTTAGGCCAAAATTAACAAAAGGACCTTACCTAATCCGTTCAAGTTACAACTCACAACAACAAAAAAATAATCAACTATATAAAAGACACCTAAGTATAATTACTAAGTGTAAAATATCTACAAGTAAAATTAGTAAGTATATATAAAATTAACCAGTATTATTTACAAATAGTAAAAAGTAAAAAGTCAATAGTAAAAAGTAAATAGTAAAAACAATCCCCGGCGAGCCGGCGCCAAAATGATTAGATGTAAAACCTAGGTCATTAATTTTTACCTAAATTCCTAACAATTGTCGTTGTAAAGTATAATGAGAAATAAAGGTTTTTCCCACAGAAGATTGTTATATTTACTTTTTAATGTCACGAAAAATTAAATTAAATAAAGAATTATATTAACAAGTATAAAGAATAAAGAATATATATATATACAAAATTAAATAAACTATACAGTAATATTTCTATTTACAAAAATATACATTATATACAAAAGTATTTTTGGGGGTTTTTCAGATTTTTGAAAACAATAAAGGAAATATTTTTGGATTTTTATTATTTTTGAAAACAAGAAACACACACACAAATATTGTTTTGAAGATTAACCAATTCCCTAGCCATGAATCCGAAACTAACATATGTAAGATGCTGGACCACCATACATCTCCCAAATAAAACCTCACTATGAAAATTAACCCCGAGACCACCCTGACAGGCTAAACAATTAAACATGCAAAGGTAATTAATCTAAACATGTCTAACGCATAGAAGAAGAGTTGCTAATTCAAGTGCACGACCTAGCCGGACCGCCCAACTATCCGTGATCCTTATTATTTAGTTTCAACATTAAAGATAAAACCAAACAAACAAAATTCACATAAGCTGCTAGAAGAATCAATTAACTTCAATCCAACAATTTATTACACAAAATAGAAAATAAATAAACAATAACATTTCCCAAAATTATTCACGAATAGTTAATTAAACAAAAATAAATTATAATAAATAAACGAGTTTGGGAAAAATGTTATTGTTGTGTCCATGAAAATGGACACTGTCAGCGTGCGAAGGTGGCGGACTCAGCTATAAAAATTGAACTTTGTAACTTTGGATGTGGCGGGTGCAGAGAGCAATTGGGCTTGGACCTTGGGGTGCCCATAGTAAACAGCCCCAAATTCTTTTCTCTTGCTTTTCCCGTATTGCCCTTGTTTGACTTTTCAAAACGGCTTCTCTCTATTCATTTGAGACTTTGACCCGTGCCTCTCTTCTCTTGCTGTTTCTCTTCTTTGATTCCTTCATTTGAACACGAGAGAGGGACGTTGGACGAGCCGGGCTCGTGCGTGGGCGAGAGGATGGCGATGGAAGTGCCGACGGTGGCGTCATCCGGATTTGACGGTGGCGTGATTCTGCAGACGACGGAACAAGGGATTGGATGGAGGCGCAGATGAAATTGGATCTGCAGCGAGAGGTGGAGGACTGGGCACGACGACGGTAGCGGTGCGGATTAGCGACGCAGCGGCGAGGTGAGGGTGCGGTGCGGCGGCGGATTGGAGGCGACGACGGCACGGCAGTTGAGTTCAGCTATGCTTCACGGGAAGGAGGCCGGCAGTAGAGCAGAAGGGTCGTCGGGGGCAGTCCGGCAGACCGGGCACGGCTGGAATTAACGGTGGCAGTGGTGAGAAGATTGGGTCACCGATTTGGGTTCAAGGCCACATGAATTGAGTGCCGGCAGAGGATTGGAAGAGCACGAGCACGGGCACTTGGGCAGCGGCGATGTGGGCCGGGGAGTGATGGATGCGGCCTGAATTTGGGGACGGCACCGGTAATGGGTTTGTGGAAGCGGTGCCATGGCTGCACAGAGGAAAGCACGGCAGAGCTTCGTGAATGTGTGGTTTTGAGCTTCCAAACCCGAAAAGAAAACAAACACACATAATTAGATTGATGAATTGTTTTGTGCTTGCGGGGTTGCCTTAAATAGAGAAGAGGAGGGTAGGAAATGGCCAAGGAATGGTGGTGGTGGAATGGGTTGGTGAAGTGGAACGGGTTGGTGAAGGTGGTGGGATTTGTTGGTGAAGCTAGCAGCCAAAGAGGAGCTCGGTGGTGGAGCTGAAAAATCCAAAATCCAAAATTCAAAATAAAACAAAACAAAACTAAATAAACAAACAAATAGAAATAAATATAAAATCAAATAAATATAAATATAAAATATAAACCTAAAAATAAATATAAATATAAATATAAACAGAAATAGAAATATAAACAAGGGAAAATAAAATGGAGATTTAATTTTCGTTTCGCCACCGCGTGTGGTGGTTGTGCCGCTTGATGTGGTGGTTCGCCGACAAACTTGCCGGAATTCGGAACGGTTTCCGAAATCTTCGTACATTAACTGGGCCCACATCCTCAAAATGACCGGTGTCATTTTGATATCTGAAAAGTCACGGTTGACTTTTCGGAATTACACTGAAAATCTCCAAAATTCACCTATTCTGTGCAGATTAACATTTTCCTGGTATTTTCCCTAAATACACAAAAACAAATATTAAACAGACAAATAAGCTTTCGGAATAGCAAAATCCAGTAATTAAAGGCACTTTGTGAACGTATTTTACGTTCACATCACTTTTCGTAAAGTATTTAAAAATAAAAATTAAAATTAAAAAAATTAAAATCAAAAAAATTTGATTGGGCCGACGCACGACTTTTGCGTCGGCCGAATTGTTTAATAAATCGTGCGCGCGTTCCACTATTCCCTTTGCGACTTTCGTCGCTCGATCCGTGATTTACGGATCTTTGTCTTCGACTTTGGACACGCGTCCGTCCATTCCGTTCCCTTCCCCTTCGGTTTGCGTTAGTTCCCTTAGGTCATTTCACGCGATTTCCCTTAGCTCTCTCTCTCTCTCTCTCTCTCTCTCTCTCGTTTTCTCTTTCGTGTTCTTCATCTCGTTCTTGAGCTTTTCCCGAAACCTCCCAATTCCCGAAGCTATCCTCCCTTCCCAACCCAAAAATGGCCAAGAGAGTGAATTCTTTCGCCGATTTATTTCGAGTGGGTCCTTCGAGAACCCGATCTTTGAAGGCTTGGCTGAAATAATTCCACCGAGCATGCTCAATAGAGCCGATGCTAGCATGCCGACCGAGCCACAACCGCAACCACTACCCCAAGCACCAATCATGGTTGCTGATCCCCCTGCTGAACCGGAAGCCGCTCCTGTCTATAGGACACTTCCGAGGACAAAGTACACAAAAGCTCAGAGAGATGCACTTGCGGCTTTCTTTGCGGTGTATTCTCACCCCACCAAGCCACAACGAGAACGATTTGGTCCGAAAATCGGACTTGAGGAGGACCAAGTCTATTATTGGGGGTCGAGAAATAGGAAGAAGTTCGGTATCCTGACGTCTGAGCAACGTATCGCCGAGCTAGAGAGAAGAAATGATGAGCTGGTGAGCAAAAACGAGGAGCTTCAACTTCAGAATCAACGACTCGTCGATGCTCTCCACAGCGGCATCTGTCCCAATTGCGGAGGTCCTGTTCCGCACCTCGGATGTGCCCAGGCGAAGGCTCGAAGTTGTTCCTCCACAACAAGAGCCTCTTCTCGAGTTGTCGTCCGATGATTCGATCGATATGGACCACTTAAGAAGGGATGTGCGGAGCCTCATGCCTACACTTGTCGAGCGCCCATCCATACCTTTGCCATCTGACACCCTTCCCGGACCTGCTCATGATCTTGTCGGAGTCCACACCGACTTGATCTCGGATATCGCCCGAAAGGCCAAAGACGAGCTCCTGCTCATGGCCACTGCTGGATTTCCTTTGTGGATAACTTCACCGACTCCCGACACGTCTATTCATCCCGAAACTCTTAACCGTGCCGAGTACTTGCGAGTGTTTCAACGAGCTAAACCTGCTCCGTACTTCAAATCCGAATCCTCGAGACACTCGGCAACCATTCACCTTTATCCGACCACCATCGTTCAAATTCTCATGGATGTTGGTCGATGGTTGCCAGTCTTCTGTAGCATGATTACAAATGCCCAAACGTTGGAGATCTTATCGTCCAGCAACGAAGAAGGCTACGATGAGCAGAAGCAAGTGATGTCGGCCGAGTTTCTGGTGCCATCTCACATCGTTTCGACTCGTGAAGTCCAGTTCGTTCGTGGATGTCTCCGTGGATGAATTACGCACAAATCCAAAGCCTTCCGTGAGATCGATTTGCCGAAAACGCCCCTCCGGATGCCTGATACGTGATTTGCAGAATGGATCTTCCTTGGTCACTTGGGTGGAGCACGTGGATGTACGCGAAAAGGAGATGAAGGCCAGTTTCGAACATTTTGTTCATTCAGGGTTCGCCTTTGGTGCAAAGCGTTGGATCTCAACACTCCAACGACAAGCCGAGCGCTACATGTGCGCCACAGGTATCCACACTTCACCCGGTGACTCGATCATTTCTCCTGAAGGAAGAAGAGGCCTGGCGGAAATGGCAAAACAGATGACGATCTGTTTCTTCAACGATATCAGCAACTCCACGTACCACCACTGGACTTGTTCGAACCGAACAAGAGACACTCGAATGGAGGTCAGGACCAACAAGCGAAGGGGTGATCCGAGCAAGCCCCCTGGAGTCAATCGTACTGCTGGTTGTTCTGCCTTGGTATATAATTTTTATTCTCCCGATTATAACTCTTTTGAACTCGCCGAGGGTTATGGTTGGAAAGACCATTCTCGTTTTGTGTTTCATTTTCTCGTTTTGTGTTGTTCTTGTGTTTGCTAGAGGACTAGCAGTAGCTAAGTGTGGGGGAATTTGATAGGAGCACAAAGTGTGACGTTTTTAATGTGTTTTCCCTACTATTTGGCTATGATTTAATTGTAACTTTGCTATTTTAGCTTAGTTTCCATATTCGAGTCCAAAATGATGTATTAATGTGAACATGTGCAGAAACGAAGTCTAATGGGCTTTTTCGAGGCCCATTAAGAGGTGGTCTGCCATGAGGCCCAAGCCCATGAAGGAAGGCCCAAGCCCAAGATGGAAGGCCCAAATCCATGAAGGAAGACCTAAGTTCACAAAGCACGAGGAAAGGCCCAAGCCCGGATTTTCGGACATTCGCCCGTGCAGATTAGTCAACTTGCGAAGCCCATATCGCCCAATTGCACCGTCAGATCTAGCTGTAATTTGGATACACGCTGCATGTGGATGTTAGGTATTGGGCATTAAAATTTCAGAATCATCCAACCGGTGGAACGTCCATTATGACGCTCTAAGTGCGCACTGCTCAATGCTGTCTGCTTTTTATTTCTTTCCTCTTCTTTTATTTTCAATGGTCCACTCACCCCTATATTCTTTCCTCTTCTTTCTGCCCACAATATTAGTGTTTGATTTCTTTTATCTAAATAAATGGTTCATTGCCATATGACTTCATTTCCACCATTCCACTTACCATTTCTTTTCTACCACTCACATTCCACTTCTCTTCCTTTTGTTTCTTTATTTCTTTCATTGTCTTCTTCTTCCTCTCCATTCTCCTATAAATAGCAGCCTCATTCTTCTCTTCAAACACACCCCAATGGGGAGGTACAAACCCTCCTCTTTCTCTTCTCCATCTCACATCATATTTTTCATTCTCTAGTATTTAGGGTTTTCAAGTCTTCAAGGAGGAGGGGAGCTGTTTACACCATTACCACCAGCCATCAACCATCATCACCACCATCATCATCACCTTGGGAATCTCGGCTTTTGAGTTACTCGCGTGAGGATTTAAGAGTTTGTGATCTTCGAGTTCTTCCTACTTTCCATATGGTGTACTTCAACTTATTCTTTAATTACTCTTTGATGTGAACGTAAAATACGTTCACAAAGTGCCTTTAATTACTGGATTTTGCTATTTCGAAAGCTTATTTGTTTGATTAATATTTGTTTTTATGTTTTTAGGGAAAGTATGAGAAAAATGTCAATTTCAACACAAAAGGTGAATTTTGGAGATTTTCAGCGTAAATCGAAAAGTCAACCGTGACTTTCCTTTGTGGAATAAAATATTGTACGAAGATTTCGGGAACCGTTCCGAATCCCGACAATTTGTCGGCGAACCACCACATAAGGCGGCGCAACCACCACACACGGTGGCGATACATATTTTAATCCTCCATCTTTATTTTCCCTATGTTTATGTTTTATATTTATTCTTATTCTTTATTTATTTGTTTTTGTATTTTAATATTTATTTTATTTTTATTTCTTTATTTTAGTTTTCTTTTGTTTTATTATTTTACTTTTTCTTTGTTTTCTTTTCTTTGCAGGTAACATGTTCACGATTTGACTACAGTCCAATTTCTTCCCGATTTTCCTCCACTGCCGGCAGCCACTATCCACTTCCACCAGCCGGCAGAATATTCTCCACTTCTCCTTCCACCACTATCACCTACCCTTGCAGCCACCGAGCTTCACTTCATCAACTTGGCTTCCTCAATTCCTCAATTTCTCTGCTATTTAAGGAAGCAATTGCCCACTGCAAATTCACAATCACAGCTTCAATTCCACCACATCAAAGCAGCCCAAAAACTGCAATCAACCATGGCAATTACCCACTGCACCCGTGCCTTTCAATCCACCGTACGCCTGCAAATCTGCAATCACCACAAACCGCAGCTCCTCTCTGCCATCACCCATTTCACCACCACAAATCTGTACCTGCAATCAACAATTACAGAAATCACAAAAATCCCATCAAGCAATCAATTCAAGCCTTTCTTTTCCTGCAATTAATCAAGCAATCATTTTCTAATCATCCATATTTTTCTTTTGCAGGTTTTGGAAGCAGCTCTCTGCAATTCCAGAGGATCACCACCGTGCCCAGTCCTTCGTCGCTGAATTTCTCGAACCCACGCTTCTCTGCCGGCGCCACACCAGCCTCTCGCCGGTCTTTTCAATTGCAGCGCCGGCGTCCCACCATGAAACTGCCGTACCCGTGTTCGCTCGCTGCCCGGCCATTCCCGTGGATTCCAGTCCGGTCGGTCCTTCCCCGTGCCCAGCAGAAACCCAAAAGCCCAGGCCCATGTCGTCTTCTCGCCGCTGTTTCAACTTTGCCGGCACCATTCCAGTTCCACCATGCCGGCGTCGTGCTCGCTGAACTCAAACCGAGCCCAGCTCATCCGCCGCACCTCGGAATCGTCGCCGCTGCTGCGCCGTGAACCACCGCGCCATCGATCCGCCACCACTTTCCGGCGCCGCTCATCCCCCATGCCGCCTCCCGCAAGCAGCTCTCTCGTCGGTCCCCTCCGTAGAAGAATGAAGAAGAATGAAAAGAAACGAAGCCAAAGCCGACTTGGCTTAGGTGGGTTCACGTTGAAAAGTCAACAAAGATAAGCCTTGGGCCGGGCTTCGACCGGATGAAGAGAAAAAGAAATCTGAATTGGGCTTCCATGCCCAAATTGCTAAGGACACCCCAATGCCCAATTTCAGAAATGGCCCAATTTGATCTCTTCACCCGCCACATCCAAAGTTACTAGTTACGATCTATAGCTGAGTCTGCCACCTTCGCCTGCCAGACAGTGTCCATTTTCATGGACACAACAGTAACATTTTTCCCAAACTCTGTTTATTTATTATAATTTATTTTTGTTTAATTAACTATTCGTGAATAATTTTGGGAAATGTTATTGTTTGTTTATTTTCTATTTTGTGTAATAAATTGGATTGAAGTTGATTAATTCTTCTAGCAGCTTATGTGAATTTTGTTTGTTTGGTTTTATCTTTAATGTTGAAACTAAATGATAAGGATTGCGGATAGACGAGCGTTCGCTAGGTCGCGCACTTGAATTAACAACTCTTTTTCTATGCGTTAGACATGTTTAGATTAATCACCTTTGCATGTTTAATTGTTTAATCTAGATGAGCGTTCACTAGGTTGATTTCATGGGAGAAGTTTATTTGGGGAATGATAACCCGCGTGGGCATTCTACATGTGTTAGTTTCGGATTCATGGCTAGGGAGTTGGTTAATCTTCAAAACAATATTTGTGTGTGTTTTTCTTGTTTTCAAAAATAATAAAAATCCAAAAATATTTCTTTTATTGTTTTCAAAAATCTCAAAAACCCCCAAAAACAACTTTTGTATATAATGTATATTTTTGTAAATAGAAACAATACTGTATAGTTTATTTAATTTTGTATATATATATTCTTTATTCTTTATACTTGTTAATATAATTCTTTATTTAATTTAATTTTTCGTGACATTTAAAAAGTAAATATAACAATCTTCTGTGGGAAAAACCTTTATTTCCCATTATACTTTACAACGACAATTGTTAGGAATTTAGGTAATATTTAATGACGTAGGTAAAAATCCTCTAATCATTTTGGCGCCGGCTCGCCGGGGATTGTTTTTACTATTTACTTTTGACTTTTTACTGTTGACTTTTTGACTGTTGACTTTTTACTTTTTATTGTTGACTTTGACTGTTGACTTTGACTATTGACTATTGACTTTTTACTATTTGTAAATAATACTGGTTAATTTTATTTATACTTACTAATTATACTTGTTTATATTTTTACACTTAGTAATTATACTTAGGTATCTTGAATATGGTTGATTATTTTTTGTTGTTGTAAGTTGTAACTTGAACGGATTAGGTAAGGTCCTTTTGTTAATATTGGCCTAAACCCTTCATTTTTACCGTAAGGTTATTTGAGGTTGAGGGCGGCCTTTATTAACACTTGGAGAATTGTCGAACACTTAAGTGCTTTCTCAACTGAGTAAGGGGCACATGAATGGTGTCTAGATATGATCAAGACTCTGGGTGACGGGTTTGTAAAATTGGATTCAGAGGACTTGTCCACTAAATGAATCCTGCCTCTCGCTTATCTCTTGTGATCTGGCCATTCGCCTTCTGAAAACACGGAAAGTCATTTAAGTCAAGGCATTGCACCTAGGCCGTAAGTCCACCTTGAGTTACCGCTTGGAATCAACTTTCATTTTTTTTCAACTATATTCAGGCAAAAGAAAATATTTTTGTGTAAATAAAATATACGTAGACATAGGAATATACGTAGACATAGGAATATACGTAGACATAAAATATACTTAGACATAAGGAAATTTTATTCATTCATTTTGTATAGATAATTTGTGACACATTTTTAACTTTGTAAATATTTTGTTTTTATTTTGTAAATTTATTACTAACCTTTTTATTTTGTATAGGGAATAATCCGGGTTATCAGAAATTCTACCACATACATCGGAGCATACGTTTTGGAAGTCAAGGTTGAAAAACCTTGAGGTTGATGTCTTGTTGGTGATTTTCGGTTTCCTCGGGAGTAAAAAGGTAAGTTTTCTTTTCACTCTCGTTATTTATTTGATTTAAAAAAATAAAAAAATAAAAATAAAAAATAAAAAATAAAAATATAAAATTTTTAGCCCATTGGGCTCGTGTTATTCACGAAGCCCAAAACCCGTAACCCAAGCCCATTTAGTGTGTCGGGCCTGTTCGTTTTTAGGCCCATTAGTTAAGCCCACCAATAATGGGCCGGAGATTTCTTTGGCCCAGGCCCACTTTAAGGCCCAGACCATTCCGATGGCCCAGGCCCGTTTAAAGTGTCGGCAAGCGCGTGTGCTACGCGTTTTCACTGTTCACTTTACGACTTTTCGTAAAGTATTAAAAAAATAAAAAATAAAAAATCGAAAATCAAGAAAAAAATTTGATTGGGCCGACGCACGACTTTTGCGTCGGCCGATTTGTTTAATAAACCGCGTGCGTGTCTACTGTAGACTTTACGACTTTCGTCGCTCGATCCGGAAATTACGGGTCTTCTGTCTGTGGCACGTGTGCGTGCGTGTGCGCGTCTTTCCCCTTCCCCTTCGGTTTGCGTTAGTTCCCTTAGTCATTTCACGTGATTTCCCTTAGTCTCTCTCTCTCTCTCTCGTTTTCTCTCTCGTGTTCTTCGTGTTCTTCAGTTTTTCCAGAAACCTCCCAAAATCCCAGAAGCTATCCTCCATTCCCAACCCAAAAATGGCCAAAAGAGTTAACTCTTTCAGCGATTTGTTTCAGGCAGGTCCTTCAGAGAACCCAATCTTTGAAGGTCTGGCTGAAATAATTCCACCGAGCATGCTCAATAGCGCCGATGCTAGCATGCCGACCGAGCCACAACCACAACCGCAACCACTACCTCAAGCACCAATCTTGGTTGCTGATCCACCTGTTGAGCCGGAAGCCGCTCCTGTCTATAGGAGACTTCCGAGGTCGAAGTACAAAGCAAAGCTCGAGAGATGCACTCGCGGCTTTCTTTGCGGTGTATTCTCACCCCACGAAACCACAACGAGAAAGATTTGGTCCAAAAATCGGACTAGAAGAAGACCAAGTCTACTATCGGGGGTCGAGAAATAGGAAGAAGTTCGGTATCATTACGTCCGAGCAGCGTATTGCCGAGTTAGAGAGACGAAATGATCAGCCGGTGAGCAAGAACGAGGAGCTTCAAATGCAGAATCAACGACTCGTCGATGCTCTCCACAGCGGCATATGTCCCAATTGCGGAGGTCCCGTTCCGCACTCGGATGTGCCACGGCGAAGGCTCGAAGTTGTTCCTCAACAACAAGAGCCTATTCTCGAGTCGTCCGACGATTCCATCGACATGGACCACTCGAGACGGATGTGCGAAGCCTCATGCCTACCCTAGTCGAGCGCCCATCCTTACCTATTCCATCCGACCGTCTTCCCGGACCTGCTCATGATCTTGTCGGAGTCCACACCGACTTGATCTCGGATATCGTCCGTAAGGCCAAACACGAGCTCCCGCTCATGGCCACCGCCGGATTTCCTTTGTGGATAACTTCACCGACTCCCGACACGTCTATTCATCCCGAGACTCTTCATAGTGGCCGAGTACTTGCGAGTGTTTCAACGAGCCGAACCTCGCTCCGTACTTCAAAGCCGAATCGTCGAGACACTCGGCAACCATCCATCTTTATCCGACCACCATCGTTCGGATCTTAATGGATGTTGGTCGATGGTCGCGCTCTTCGTAGCATGATCACAAACGCCAAGACGTTGGAGATCCTTTCCTCCAAAGAACGAAGAAGGCTACGAGGAGCATATGCGAGTGATGTCGGCCGAGTTTCGGTGCCATCTCACCTCGTTTCGACTCGTGAAGTCCAGTTCGTTCGTTATTCTCACCTACAACCGGATGGAAGTTGGGTCGTCGTGGATGTCTCCGTGGATGAATTGCGTTCAAATCCAAAGCCTTCCGTGAGATCGATTTGCCGAAAACGCCCCTCCGGATGCCCGATACGTGATCTTCATAATGGATCTTCCTTGGTCACTGGGTGGAGCACGTGGATGTACGCGAGAAAGAGATGAAGGCCGTTTCGAACCTTTTGTTCATTCAGTGGTTCGCTTTTGGTGCAAAGCGTTGGATCTCAACTCTCCAACGACAAGCCGAGCGCTACATGTGCGCCACAGTATCCACTCTTCACCCTGTGACTCGATTATTTCTCTTGAAGGAAGAAGAGGCTTGGCGGAAATGGCAAAACAGATGACAATCGTTTCTTCAACGATATCGCAACTCCACGTATCACCACGGTGGACTTGTTCAAACCGAACAAGAGACACTCGAATGGAGGTCGGGACCAACAAGCGAAGGGGTGATCCGAGCAAGCCCCCGGAGTCAATCGTACCGCCGGTTGTTCCGTTGTTCATCTTTCCCATCACACCGGGATCTTTGAGTTCCTCAAAGACGTGCGTACAAGACCACAATGGGATAGTATGTCGATGGACAGCCTCGTACGTGTGCTAGCAAATTTCTCCATCGGTCTTGACCCGCGGAACCAGATTTCGGTGCTCGCCATAGATAGTCACAACGACTTCCTTATTCTTCGAGAGTGTTGCACCGATGCAACGAGGTCGTCTCGTGATTTACGCGCCGATCAACCATTCCATTCTCCAAGTGTTTGTTATGTGGAGTTCAACCGGAGCCATTTCCGCTTATGTCTTCAGGCTTCTCCATTCGCCAAACGTATCCGGAGCCGTACTTGACGGAACACCGCCGACTATGGTGTTCCGGATCTCAGTGAGGGCTACATCGCCCAAGTCTGCCGTGGAGTCGGCAACTACCCTTGTCCAGGACACACTTCAACGGATCAGAGCCGCAGTCAATTAAGGAGCAAACGTTGGATGCAAGGCCCCGCTAGCCTTGTTTGTGACTGTTGGTGACTTGCTTCGGGAGGAGCTTAACGATCTTCAAGGGGGAGATTTTCTTTAACTTATTTGTTTTTCATTTGTATATATGTTGTGTGTTTACTTCGTTTGTGTGTTTAAATTCAATAATCATACTTGAATTTTTCATTTTCGTGAAATATCCGTCTAACATTGAGGACAATGTTTAATTCAAGTGTGGGGGGAAGGTTTATTGAAAAGAAAAGAAAAAATTTGAAAAATTTGAAAAATTCAAAAAAAATAATTTACTTGTTTTTGTTTTCTACGGTAACAATATATCGACTAAATCATACTTACTCCCTTGGTAGCGTTGAACCTACCATTGCACTTAGTAAGTCACCTGTGGTCACGTATTGTTACCCAAATAAAAAAAAAAAAAAAAAAAAAAAAAAAAATTACTTCATTTGTTTTCTACTGTAACGGTATCTCGACTAAATCATACTTACTCCCTTGGTAGCGTTGAACCTACCATTGCACTAAGTGAGTCACTGTGGTCACGTATTGTTACCCTACATTGAAAAATCAAAAAAATCAAAAAATCAAAAATTACAAAAATATTTGCTTCTGTTTGTGTGTTTTTGTGTGTTTATTTGTGTTATGTGTGTTGTTTTCTTTCCAATCCCGATGATGAATTGAGTTTAATTGTTATGATTTGGAAAATATTGATTATATGCTAAGGTTTTGTGTAGTTTGCTTTGGATTTAATCTGCATAACTTATGATTGCTCGAAATTTCATGTTCACATAACCTGTTTCGATTAATTGATTGCAATCCGAGAAGCACATTTAAACATACATTGTCATGCATACCCAGAAAATGTGAGATTTGAGCCTATTGTATATTCACATGTATGCATATTTCATACATTTACTCGTTCTTCATGTGTGCACAATTCATGAGTTTTTGAACCTAGAACTTGCTCAGAGACCTCTTGAAACATTTTGTTAATCTGTAATGAATTAGAAATGAGTAAGGCATTAGTTGAGCACCATGGCCAAAATATTCACCATCCATTTAAACACGAACTTTAGGAATCCCCTTTTGAACTAAACACTCATTAGCCGTTTCTTTTGTTCACCCACACCATTTCACCCTTGTTTTATTTATGTTTGCAAGACGATGATAGTGACTTCTTATGTTTTTATGCTTCGGATTTGTATGGTATATACCAGAAGGCAAGTGTGGGGGTGTATTTATTTTGTTGTATTTGTTCAAAGAAAGAAAAAAAAAATTCAGAAATAAAAAGAAGGAATAAAATTCCTCAAGAAAAAAAGAAAAAAAAAATGTGGAAAAGAAAAAGAAAAAAATACCACAAAAATAGAGTTATTTTATTTACTTGTATTATTTTCAATAAAAGGTTGGAGGAAAATAAGATTTGTTTCGGGTATAGCATATGTATGAGTTTCAAAGTCGTTGATTTGTCTTGCAAACATGTAAAACATTTTTCATTTCGAGTCCTTTCATTTCACTTCATTTACCATTCACTATTTACCATCCACCATTTGGTCCCTGTTTCACCTGAAAGTCCTTATGATCTGATGAATTGTAGATTAATTGTAGAGAGTCGGTCGATGAGCAAGCATATGGGAACACTACTTGTGTAATTGTTTTAAGAGTAAACACTTAACCCTAAACACTGAGCGGAAATATTTAGTGAATCTTGTGAGGTTTAGTGGTTAATGTTGTTCATATGTGCCTATTGGATTGCTTGACATTAATTGTATACTTGGTTTTCACACACTTCACCCGAGCATAAATGAGATGTACATATTAAATGCTTAGCAAATTCTTTAACCTTGGTATATAATTTTTATTCTCTTGATTATAATTCTTTCGAACTCGCTGAGGATTATGGTTGAAAAAACCAGTTTGTTTTGTGTTTCCCTTTCTGTGTTTGTGTTCCTGTTTTGTATTCTGTGTTTGCTAGAGGACTAGCAATAGTTCAAGTGTAGGGGTGTGATGTGAACGTAAAATACGTTCACAAAGTGCCTTTAATTACTGGATTTTGCTATTTCGAAAGCTTATTTGTTTGATTAATATTTGTTTTTATGTTTTTAGGGAAAGTATGAGAAAAATGTCAATTTCAACACAAAAGGTGAATTTTGGAGATTTTCAGCGTAAATCGAAAAGTCAACCGTGACTTTCCTTTGTGGAATAAAATATTGTACGAAGATTTCGGGAACCGTTCCGAATCCCGACAATTTGTCGGCGAACCACCACATAAGGCGGCGCAACCACCACACACGGTGGCGATACATATTTTAATCCTCCATCTTTATTTTCCCTATGTTTATGTTTTATATTTATTCTTATTCTTTATTTATTTGTTTTTGTATTTTAATATTTATTTTATTTTTATTTCTTTATTTTAGTTTTCTTTTGTTTTATTATTTTACTTTTTCTTTGTTTTCTTTTCTTTGCAGGTAACATGTTCACGATTTGACTACAGTCCAATTTCTTCCCGATTTTCCTCCACTGCCGGCAGCCACTATCCACTTCCACCAGCCGGCAGAATATTCTCCACTTCTCCTTCCACCACTATCACCTACCCTTGCAGCCACCGAGCTTCACTTCATCAACTTGGCTTCCTCAATTCCTCAATTTCTCTGCTATTTAAGGAAGCAATTGCCCACTGCAAATTCACAATCACAGCTTCAATTCCACCACATCAAAGCAGCCCAAAAACTGCAATCAACCATGGCAATTACCCACTGCACCCGTGCCTTTCAATCCACCGTACGCCCGCAAATCTGCAATCACCACAAACCGCAGCTCCTCTCTCGCCATCACCCATTTCACCACCACAAATCTGTACCGCAATCAACAATTACAGAAATCACAAAAATCCCATCAAGCAATCAATTCAAGCCTTTCTTTTCCTGCAATTAATCAAGCAATCATTTTCTAATCATCCATATTTTTCTTTTGCAGGTTTTGGAAGCAGCTCTCTGCAATTCCAGAGGATCACCACCGTGCCCAGTCCTTCGTCGCTGAATTTCTCGAACCCATGCTTCTCTGCCGGCGCCACACCAGCCTCTGCCGGTCTTTTCAATTGCAGCGCCGGCGTCCCACCATGAAACTGCCGTACCCGTGTTCGCTGCTGCCCAGCCATTCCCGTGGATTCCAGTCCGGTCAGTCCTTCCCCGTGCCCAGCAGAAACCCAAAAGCCCAGGCCCATGTCGTCTTCTGCCGCTGCTGTTTCAACTTTGCCGGCACCATTCCAGTTCCACCATGCCGGCGTCGTGCTCTGCTGAACTCAAACCGAGCCCAGCTCATCTGCCGCACCTCGGAATCGTCGCTGCTGCTGCTGCCGTGAACCACCGCGCCATCGATCTGCCACCACTTTCCGGCGCCGCTCATCCCCCATGCCGCCTCCTGCAGCAGCTCTCTCGTCGGTCCCCTCTGTAGAAGAATGAAGAAGAATGAAAAGAAACAGAAGCCAAAGCTGACTTGGCTTAGGTGGGTTCACGTTGAAAAGTCAACAAAGATAAGCCTTGGGCTGGGCTTGACCGGATGAAGAGAAAAAGAAATCTGAATTGGGCTTCCATGCCCAAATTGCTAAGGACACCCCAATGCCCAATTTCAGAAATGGCCCAATTTGATCTCTTCACCCGCCACATCCAAAGTTACTAGTTACGATCTATAGCTGAGTCTGCCACCTTCGCCTGCCAGACAGTGTCCATTTTCATGGACACAACAGTAACATTTTTCCCAAACTCTGTTTATTTATTATAATTTATTTTTGTTTAATTAACTATTCGTGAATAATTTTGGGAAATGTTATTGTTTGTTTATTTTCTATTTTGTGTAATAAATTGGATTGAAGTTGATTAATTCTTCTAGCAGCTTATGTGAATTTTGTTTGTTTGGTTTTATCTTTAATGTTGAAACTAAATGATAAGGATTGCGGATAGACGAGCGTTCGCTAGGTCGCGCACTTGAATTAACAACTCTTTTTCTATGCGTTAGACATGTTTAGATTAATCACCTTTGCATGTTTAATTGTTTAATCTAGATGAGCGTTCACTAGGTTGATTTCATGGGAGAAGTTTATTTGGGGAATGATAACCCGCGTGGGCATTCTACATGTGTTAGTTTCGGATTCATGGCTAGGGAGTTGGTTAATCTTCAAAACAATATTTGTGTGTGTTTTTCTTGTTTTCAAAAATAATAAAAATCCAAAAATATTTCTTTTATTGTTTTCAAAAATCTCAAAAACCCCCAAAAACAACTTTTGTATATAATGTATATTTTTGTAAATAGAAACAATACTGTATAGTTTATTTAATTTTGTATATATATATTCTTTATTCTTTATACTTGTTAATATAATTCTTTATTTAATTTAATTTTTCGTGACATTTAAAAAGTAAATATAACAATCTTCTGTGGGAAAAACCTTTATTTCCCATTATACTTTACAACGACAATTGTTAGGAATTTAGGTAATATTTAATGACGTAGGTAAAAATCCTCTAATCACTCTTTTTGAGTTCCTCTTTGTTGCTTATTTATTCTTTGTACTAGTTAACATGACATGACGTTTATAATTTTCAGCCTATATTTTATGAGTTTATTTGATTGTTAGATCCTAATTAATTAGTTCTTCTAGCAGCTTATGTGACTCCGTTTATTTGATTCGGTTTTATTGAATCTTTTATGTGTTCTTGTTTTAAGGTTCGAAACTTAAGATGATTGCATGCAATTTGTGCTAGAATTAGGGTTTTAATTCTAATTCACAAGTAGTAAAGGCTTATCAAACGGGTCGGAATCAAAATAAGAAGGATCGCGGATAGACGAGCGTTCGCTAGGTCGCGCACTTTAATTAACAACTCTTCTCCTATGCGTTAGATATGTTATTGATTGATCACCTTTGCATGTTTAATTGTTTAATCTAGATGAGCGTTCACTAGGTTAATTTTCATAGAAGATGTTTTATTTGGGGAATGATAACCCGTGTGGGCATTCCACATATGTTAGTTTCGGTTTCATGGCTAGGGAACTTGGTTAATTTTCGGTCCAATGATTGGTAAACTTGTATACTTGTGGCTGAACTTTATATACTTTGTGTTTCATCAACATATTTTATTTATTCTTTGTAATTTAATTAATTTATTTAATTCAATTTATCTCTCAATTCCCCTTTTTACTTTGTACATATGTATATATTAATACTTTATACTTCTTAATAATAATTCTTTATTTTATTTAATTCTTTGTGACATTTTTTGTTAGGTGCACCCTTTGATCTCCGTTGTGAACGATACCCTACTTACAATATACTACCGATAGGGATTTTTTTAAATTGACGCTCCTTTTGAGCATATCAAGAATTCACGTCTGCTTTTGTGAAAATGTCAAACACTTCAGTCATTAGTCCCTTCTTCTTCTTTTTCTTTTTCTTGTCAGCAGCTTTATTCACTCCCTTTTTACTCTTTGAGAGCACAACATCACAATCAACCAATCCATTTCCCGAGAGTACTAATTCTTCCTCCCGGTTCCCATTCTCCTTTAATATGAAATCATGATGCATAACAGTATTATCAACATGGTTAAGAGGTACATTTTCTTCCCTCTTAACCCCACATGAATGCACATCAAAATCACTATTATGCACAACTAAGGGATTTGGATCAAAGAACTCACATGGTTGCAGATTTGTCAGTTCTTGATCGTGCTCAAATAAACGGTTGGCCTCAAATTGCTCTATCAATTGGTTGATCTTTGCACTTCTTTCTTGAGTTTCACGCCACCGTTCATCGTGATCCGCTAAAGAATTTTGCAATTGAGCTGCCATTTGATAGGAGCACAAAGTGTGACGTTTTTAATGTGTTTTCCCTACTATTTGGCTATGATTTAATTGTAACTTTGCTATTTTAGCTTAGTTTGCATATTTGAGTCCAAAATGATGTATTAATGTGAACATGTGCAGAAACGAAGTCTAATGGGCTTTTGCGAGGCCCATTAAGAGGTGGTCTGCCATGAGGCCCATGAAGGAAGGCCCAAGCCCAAGAAGAAAGGCCCAAATCCATGAAGGAAGGCCCATGTTCACAAAGCATGAAGGAAGGCCCAAGTCCACAAAGCATGAAGGAAAGGTCCAAGTCCATTTTCGGAGAATCTGCCTGTGCAGATCAGTCAACTTTGGAAGTGCATATCTCCCACTTGCACCGTTGGATCCAGCTGTATTTTTGGCACACGCTGCATGTGTATGTTAGATATTCTGTAGTAAAATTTGAGAATGATCCAACCGTTCAAACGTGTATTATTCCGTTCTAAGTGGGCATAGCTCAGTGCTGCCTGCTTTTTATTTCTTTCATTTTCTTTTATTCTCATTGCTCCACTCACCACCATATTCCCATCCATCCCATCACACTATCTTTGTTGTTTTCTCTCCATATCATTAGTGCTTGATTTCCTTTACCTAAATAAATGGTTCATTGCCATATGACTACATTTCCACCATTCCACTTACCATTTCTTTTCTACCACTCACATTCCACTTCTCTTCCTTTTCTTTTCTTTATTTCTTTCATTGTTTTCTTCTTCCTCTCCATTTTCCTATAAATAGGAGCCTATTTCTCTTCACCAATTCACACCCCAATGGGGAGGGACAAACCCTCCTCTTTCTCTTCTCCATCTCACACCATATTTTCCATTCTCTAGTATTTAGGGTTTTCAAGACTTCAAAGAGGAGAGGAGCTGTTTACACCATCACCACCAGCCATCAACCATCATCACCACCATCATCATCACCTTGGGAATCTCGGCTTTGAGTTGCTTGCTTTCAAGGATTCAAGAGTTCGTGGTCTTCAAGTCTTCATGCTATTCCATATGGTGTAATCTGACTTTTCCTTTAATTATTCTTATGAATTCCTCTTTGTTGCTTGATTATTCTTTGTATTAGTTAACATGACATGATTTATATAATTTCCAGCCTATATTTATGAGTTTATTTAGTTATTGGATCCTAATTAATTAGTTCTTCTAGTAGCTTATGTGACTCCGTTTACTTGATTCTGTTTTATAGAAAACTTTTATGTGTTTATGTTATAGGGATCGATACTTATAATATTTGCATATAATTGGAGCTAGAGTTAGGGATTACAATTCACCTAATAGTTTTGGAAACCTAATTCACGAGTAGTAAAGGCTTTGGACAAAGGTCGGTGTCAAATAAAAAGGATTGCGGACATATGGACTTTTCTATAATGGGTTGTGCACTTTAATTAACAACTCTTTTCTATGCATTAAATATGGTTTGATTAGCTAGCTTTCTAGACTAAGATGACATGTTTAATTGGTTAATCTATGTGCTTTCACTTAGGTTAATTTTCGTAGAGAGGTTTTATTTGGGGAATTGTTAGCTTCTAACTTTCCACATATGTTAATTTCGGTTTCATGGCTAGGGAACTTGGTTAATTTTCGGTCCAATGATTAATAAACTTGTGTATATGTGGCTGAACTTTATATTCTTTATGTTTCATCCCATCTTATTTAATTTATTATTTGTAATTTAATTTATTTATTTCATTCAATTTATTTCTTTAACCCCCTTTTTACTTTGTACATATGTATATATTTATACTTTATACTTGTTAATAATTCTTGTGACATTTTTTGTTAGGTACACCCTTTGATCTCCGTTGTGAACGATACCCTACTATGCACTATACTACTACCGATAGGGTTTTTTTAAATTGACGCTCCTTTTGGGCCTGTCAATTTTTGGCGCCGTCGACGTGGATTGAAAATGTTCCTAACCTAATATTTTTTTTTGTGAATACTGTTTATAATTTTTTGTAATTATTACTGTTTTTATTACTTGTATATAATTACTGTTTACTTTTTATTGTTTATAATTTTACTATTTTTTTTAACTGTTCATATTACTTGTATATATTACTTGTGAATAGTTGTTATTATTACTTGTTTTTAATACTTGTTCATATTTAGTTACACTTAGTAATTTATTTAGGTGTCTTTTATATAGTTGATTATTTTTTTGTTGTTGTAAGTTGTAACTTGAACGGAAATAGGTAAGGTCCTTTTATTAATATTGGCCTAAACCCTTCATTTTTACCGTAAGGTTATTTGAGGTTGAGGGCGGCCTTTATTAACACTTGGAGAATTGTCGAACACTTAAGTGCTTTCTCAACTGAGTAAGGGGCACATGAATGGTGTCTAGATATGATCAAGACTCTGGGTGACGGGTTTGTAAAATTGGATTCAGAGGACTTGTCCACTAAATGAATCCTGCCTCTCGCTTATCTCTTGTGATCTGGCTATTCGCCTTCTGAAAACACGGAAAGTCATTTACGTCAAGATATTGCACCTAGGCCGTAAGTCCACCTTGAGTTACCGCTTGGAATCAACTTTCATTTTTTTTCAACTATATTCAGGCAAAGGAAAATATTTTTGTACACTTAAGTGTATTGTGTAAATAAAATATACGTAGACATAGGAATATACGTAGACATAGGAATATACGTAGACATAAAATATACTTAGACATAGGAAATTTTATTCATTCATTTTGTATAGATAATTTGTGACACATTTTTAACTTTGTAAATATTTTGTTTTTATTTTGTAAATTTATTACTAACCTTTTTATTTTGTATAGGAAATAAACCGGGTTTATCGGAAATTTTACCACATACATCGGAGCATACGTTTAGGAAGTCAAGGTTGAAAAACCTTGAGGTTGATGTCTTGTTGGTGATTTTCGGTTTCCTCGGGAGTAAAAAGGTAAGTTTTCTTTTCACTCTCGTTATTTATTTAAAAATAAATTAAAAAAAATTTAAAAAAAAAATTGTAATTGTAAATAATAAAAAAAAAGAGTGTTTTCTTTTACTGTTTGTAATTATTTCTTTTTACTATTTATAATTACTGTTTGTTTTATTTTTGGGCTTGTTAGTTAGTTTGTTTGTTATTGGGCCTTAGGCCCGTTTGTGTGATTGGTTAGTGTTTTGGGTTTCGAATAAAAAGAAAAAAATAAAAAATAAAAAATGAAAAAAATTCTGATTGGGCCGACGCACGACTTTTGCGTCGGACGAATTGTTTAATAAACCGCGTGCGTGTCAACTGTAGACTTTACGACTTTCGTCGCTCGATCCGTGATTTACGGATCTTTGTCTTCGACTTTGGACACGCGTCCGTCCATTCTGTTCCCTTCCCCTTCGGTTTGCGTTAGTTCCCTTAGGTCATTTCACGCGTTTTCCCTCTCTCTCTCTCTCTCTCTCTCTCTCTCGTTTTCTCTTTGTGTTCTTCGTGTTCTTCATCCGTTCTTCAGTTTTCCCAGAAACCTCCCAAATCCCAGAAGCTTTCCTCCATCCCCAACCCACAAATGGCCAAGAGAGTCAATTCTTTCAGCGACTTGTTTCAGGCAGGTCCTTCAGAGAACCCAATCTTTGAAGGCTTGGCTGAAATAATTCCACCAAGCATGCTCAATAGCGCCGATGCTAGCATGCCGACCGAGCCACAACCACAACCGCAACCGCAACCACTACCCCAAGCACCAATCCTGGTTGCTGATCCACCTGCCGAGTTGGAAGCCGCTCCTGTCTATAGGAGACTTCCGAGGTCGAAGTACAGCAAAGCTCAGAGAGATGCACTTGCGGCTTTCTTTGCGGTGTATTCTCACCCCACCAAGCCGCAACGAGAACGATTTGGTCCGAAAATCGGACTTGAGGAGGACCAAGTCTACTATTGGGGGTCGAGAAATAGGAAGAAGTTCGGTATCCAGTCTTCCGAGCAGCGTATTGCCGAGTTAGAGAGACGAAATGATCAGCTGGTGAGCAAGAACGAGGAGCTTCAAATGCAGAATCAACGACTCGTCGATGCGCTCCACAGCGGCATATGTCCCAATTGCGGAGGTCCTGTTCCGCACTCAGATGTGCCACGGCGAAGGCTCGAAGTTGTTCCTCAACAACAAGAGCCTATTCTCGAGTTGTCCGACGATTCCATCGACATGGACCACTTAAGAAGGGATGTGCGGAGCCTCATGCCTACCCTAGTCGAGCGCCCATCCATACCTTTGCCATCTGACACCCTTCCCGGACCTGCTCATGATCTTGTCGGAGTCCACACCGACTTGATCTCGGATATCGCCCGCAAGGCCAAAGACGAGCTCCTGCTCATGGCCACTGCCGGATTTCCTTTGTGGATAACTTCACCGACTCCCGACACGTCTATTCATCCCGAGACTCTTCATAGGGCCGAGTACTTGCGAGTGTTTCAACGAGCTGAACCTGCTCCGTACTTCAAAGCCGAATCGTCGAGACACTCGGCAACCATCCATCTTTATCCGACCACCATCGTTCAAATTCTCATGGATGTTGGTCGATGGTTGCCAGTCTTCTGTAGCATGATCACAAACGCCCAGACGTTGGAGATCCTATCCTCCAGCAACCAAGAAGGCTACGAGGAGCAGAAGCAGGTGATGTCGGCCGAGTTTCTGGTGCCATCTCACATCGTTTCGACTCGTGAAGTCCAGTTCGTTCGGTATTCCCACCTACAACTGGATGGAAGTTGGATCATCGTGGATGTCTCCGTGGATGAATTACGTTCAAATCCGAAGCCTTCCGTGAGATCGATCTGCCGAAAACGCCCCTCCGGATGCCTGATACGTGATCTTTTTAATGGATCTTCCTTGGTCACTTGGGTGGAGCACGTGGATGTACGCGAAAAGGAGATGAAGGCCAGTTTCGAACCTTTTGTTCATTCAGGGTTCGCTTTTGGTGCAAAGCGTTGGATCTCAACCCTCCAACGACAAGCCGAGCGCTACATGTGCGCCACAGGTATCCACTCTTCACCCGGTGACTCGATTATTTCTCTTGAAGGAAGAAGAGGACTTGCGGAAATGGCAAAACAGATGACGATCTGTTTCTTCAACGACATCAGCAACTCCACGTACCACCACTGGACTTGTTCGAACCGAACAAGAGACACTCGAATGGAGGTCAGGACCAACAAGCGCAGGGGTGATCCGAGCAAGCCCCCTGGAGTCAATCGTACTGCTGGTTGTTCCGTTGTTCATCTATCTCATCACACCAGGATCTTTGAGTTCCTCAAAGACGTGCAGACAAGACCACAATGGGATAGTATGTCGATGGACAGTTCGGTGCGTGTGCTAGCAAATTTCTCCATCGGTCTTGACCCGCGAAACCAGATTTCGGTGCTCGCCATAGATAGTCACAACGACTTTCTCATTCTCCAGGAGTGTTGCACCGATGCAACGGGGTCGTCTGTGATTTATGCGCCGATCAACCATTCCATTCTCCAGTGTTTGTTATGTGGAGTTCAACCAGAGCCATTTCCGCTTATGTCTTCAGGCTTCTCCATTCTACCAAACGTATCCGGAGCTATTCTTGACGGAACACTGCTGACTATAGTGTTCCAGATCTCGGTGAAGGCTACATCAGCCAAGTCTGCCGTGGAGTCGGCAACTACCCTTGTCCAGGACACACTTCAACGGATCAGAGCCGCAGTCAATTAAGGAGCAAACGTTGGATGCAAGGCCCTGCTAGCCTTGTTTGTGACTGTTGGTGACTTGCTTCGGGAGGAGCTTCACGATCTTCAAAGGGGAGTCTTTCTGTTTCCCTTTTCATTTACTTAACTGTTGTGTGTTTACTTCTGTTTATTTCAGTTTGTGTGTTTACTTCTGTTTGTGTGTTTAAATTCAATAACCATGCTTGAATTATTCATTTTCGTGAAATATCTGTCTAACATTGAGGACAATGTTTAATTCAAGTGTGGGGGGAAGGTTTATTGAAAAGAAAAGAAAAAATTTGAAAAATTTGAAAATTGAAAAAAATAATTTACTTGTTTTTGTGTTCTACGGTAACAATATATCGACTAAATCATACTTACTCCCTTGGTAGCGTTGAACCTACCATTGCACTTAGTAAGTCACTGTGGTCACGTATTGTTACCCTTAATTGAAAAAATCAAAAAAATCAAAAAAAAATCAAAAATTACAAAAACGTTTGCTTCTGTTTGTGTGTTTTTGTGTGTTTATTTGTGTTTATTTGTCGTGTGTTTTCCAATCCCGATGATGAATTGAGTTTAATTGTTATGATTTGGAAAATATTGATTATATGCTAAGGTTTTGTGATTTGCTTTGGATTTAATTTGCATAACTTGTGATTGCTCGAAATTCCATGTTCACTTAACCTGTTTCGATTAATTGATTGCAATCCGAGAAGCACATTTGAACATACATTGTCATGCATACCCAGAAAATGTGAGGATTTGAGCCTATTGTATATTCACATGTATGCATCATTCATACATTTACTCGTTCTTCATGTGTGCACAATTCATGAGTTTTTGAACCTAGAACTTGCTCAGAGACCGCTTGAAACATTTTGTTAGTCTGTGATGAATTAGAAATGAGTAAGGCATTAGTTGAGCACCATGGCCAAAATATTCACCATCCATCTAAACACGAACTTTAGGAATCCCCTTTTGAACTAAACACTCATTAGCCGTTTCTTTTGTTCACCCACACCATCTCACCCTTGTTTTATTTATGTTTGCAAGACGATGATAGTGACTTCTTGTGTTCTTATGCTTCGGGTTTTGATATGTATGGTAGTATACCAAAAGGCAAGTGTGGGGGTGTTTTTATTTTGTTGTATTTGTTCAAAGAAAGAAAGAAAAAAAAATTAGAAATAAAAGAAGGAATAAAGTTCCTCAAGAAAAAAAAGAAAGAAAAAAAAAAAGAAAAAAAAAAAAAAAAAGAGTTATTTTCTTGTATTATTTTCAATAAAAGGTTGGAGGAGAATAAGAAAGTTGTTTCGGGTATAGCATAGGTATGAGTTTCAAAGTCGTTGATTTGTCTTGCAAACATGTGAAACATTTTTTTCATTTCGAGTCCTTTCACTTCCTTTACCTTTCACCATTTACCATCCACCCTTTGGTCCCTGTTTCACCTGAAAGTCCTTATGATCTAATGAGTTGTAGATTAATTGTGGAGAGTCGGTTAATGAGCAAGCATATGGGAACACTACTTGTGTAATTGTTTTGAGAGTAAACACTTAACCCTAAACACTGAGCGGAAATATTTAGTGATCATTGTGAGCTTTAGTGGTTAATGTTGTTCATATGTGCCTATTTGATTGCATGAGATTAATTGTATATTCGGTTTTCACACACTTCACCTGAGCATGAATGAGATATACATGTTAAATGCTTAGCAAATTTGTTAGCCTTGGTATATAATCTTTATTCTCTTGATTATAACTCTTTTGAACTCGCTGAGGGTTATGGTTGGAAAGACCATTCTGTTTTGTGTTTCCTTTTATGTTTTGTGTTGTTCTTGTGTTTGCTAGAGGACTAGCAGTAGCTAAGTGTGGGGGAATTTGATAGGAGCACAAAGTGTGACGTTTTTAATGTGTTTTCCCTACTATTTGGCTATGATTTAATTGTAACTTTGCTATTTTAGCTTAGTTTCCATATTTGAGTCCAAAATGATGTATTAATGTGAACATGTGCAGAAACGAAGTCTAATGGGCTTTTGCGAGGCCCATTAAGAGGTGGTCTGCCATGAGGCCCATGAAGGAAGGCCCAAGCCCAAGAAGAAAGGCCCAAATCCATGAAGGAAGGCCCATGTTCACAAAGCATGAAGGAAGGCCCAAGTCCACAAAGCATGAAGGAAAGGTCCAAGTCCATTTTCGGAGAATCTGCCTGTGCAGATCAGTCAACTTTGGAAGTGCATATCTCCCACTTGCACCGTTGGATCCAGCTGTATTTTTGGCACACGCTGCATGTGTATGTTAGATATTCTGTAGTAAAATTTGAGAATGATCCAACCGTTCAAACGTGTATTATTCCGTTCTAAGTGGGCATAGCTCAGTGCTGCCTGCTTTTTATTTCTTTCATTTTCTTTTATTCTCATTGCTCCACTCACCACCATATTCCCATCCATCCCATCACACTATCTTTGTTGTTTTCTCTCCATATCATTAGTGCTTGATTTCCTTTACCTAAATAAATGGTTCATTGCCATATGACTACATTTCCACCATTCCACTTACCATTTCTTTTCTACCACTCACATTCCACTTCTCTTCCTTTTCTTTTCTTTATTTCTTTCATTGTTTTCTTCTTCCTCTCCATTTTCCTATAAATAGGAGCCTATTTCTCTTCACCAATTCACACGCCAATGGGGAGGGACAAACCCTCCTCTTTCTCTTCTCCATCTCACACCATATTTTCCATTCTCTAGTATTTAGGGTTTTCAAGACTTCAAAGAGGAGAGGAGCTGTTTACACCATCACCACCAGCCATCAACCATCATCACCACCATCATCATCACCTTGGGAATCTCGGCTTTGAGTTGCTTGCTTTCAAGGATTCAAGAGTTCGTGGTCTTCAAGTCTTCATGCTATTCCATATGGTGTAATCTGACTTTTCCTTTAATTATTCTTATGAATTCCTCTTTGTTGCTTGATTATTCTTTGTATTAGTTAACATGACATGATTTATATAATTTCCAGCCTATATTTATGAGTTTATTTAGTTATTGGATCCTAATTAATTAGTTCTTCTAGTAGCTTATGTGACTCCGTTTACTTGATTCTGTTTTATAGAAAACTTTTATGTGTTTATGTTATAGGGATCGATACTTATAATATTTGCATATAATTGGAGCTAGAGTTAGGGATTACAATTCACCTAATAGTTTTGGAAACCTAATTCACGAGTAGTAAAGGCTTTGGACAAAGGTCGGTGTCAAATAAAAAGGATTGCGGACATATGGACTTTTCTATAATGGGTTGTGCACTTTAATTAACAACTCTTTTCTATGCATTAAATATGGTTTGATTAGCTAGCTTTCTAGACTAAGATGACATGTTTAATTGGTTAATCTAGGTGCTTTCACTTAGGTTAATTTTCGTAGAGAGGTTTTATTTGGGGAATGGTTAGCTTCTAACTTTCCACATATGTTAATTTCGGTTTCATGGCTAGGGAACTTGGTTAATTTTCGGTCCAATGATTAATAAACTTGTGTATATGTGGCTGAACTTTATATTCTTTATGTTTCATCCCATCTTATTTAATTTATTATTTGTAATTTAATTTATTTATTTCATTCAATTTATTTCTTTAACCCCCTTTTTACTTTGTACATATGTATATATTTATACTTTATACTTGTTAATAATTCTTGTGACATTTTTTGTTAGGTACACCCTTTGATCTCCGTTGTGAACGATACCCTACTATGCACTATACTACTACCGATAGGGTTTTTTAAATTGACGCTCCTTTTGGGCCTGTCACCATTTCTTCAAGTAAAGAAAGTGACGGGTGTGACGGCTCGATGCATTGATTTTGAAAATACCACGGATGCTCGAAGTTTCTAGAATCATCCCAAGAATAATTCCACTGTTCCATAGCTGAAAAATATGTACCTAAAATTTCATAGAAAAAAGTAAAAAATAAAATAAAATACAAAAATTGCACACAAAAATAAAACAAAACAAGAAAATTGCAAGAAAAAAATTTCGGTTACAAATACTAATAGATCAAAGTTAAACCTAAATCCCCGGCAACGGCGCCATTTGATTGGTCATCAAAATATAGGAAATAGTAATTTAGACTCGGGATTTTCGAACCACGGGGATTGGAGGCCTAAAACCTAATTAGTAAAATGTAATCTAATTTCCTTAACACAAATAAAAATTTTTAGGATTTTTCTTATTTTTCTAAACACACAATAATTAACAAATTAATCTAAACAAACAAATTGAAATAATTAAACTAAAGATAAACTTAACTCACAAATATATAAAGTAAATCACAATTTAATTTAGAAAATATTCAAAGTTCACAAATTAAATTAACCAAATAAAAATATAAATTAAACAAATAGTTTCACACAACAATTATTTAAACAAAAAAATAAAATGAGTTTGAGAGAAAGAAATGCTCAATGAATATTTGTCGATGGAATTCCGGAGAACTCGGGTTCCGGGTGTAGAAAGCAAATTGGGCTTGGGCCTTGGGCTTGGGCCTTGGGCTTGGAGTAATGGGCTTGAAAGCCCAAATTGACAAAGTCAATTTGACCTTTCTCCTTAGCAGTTTGACCGTGACTTTTCAACCTTTGACCTTTTCTTTCTATTCAACCCGTGATTATCTTTTCTTCCTTAATCACCATTCTTTCTTCTCCTTTCATTTCTGCAGATGAGAGAAACCAAGAGAGCAGCGGAGAGATCAGCGCCGGCAAGAGGAAGAGAGGGACACGGCAGAGCTGGGCACGTCGGAAACTGGGCACGTCGGCGGCACAGAGGAGGTACAGGCCTTGAGGACAGCTGGGCTTTAGAGCTAGAGACGGCGCCGGGCCTGCCAGAGTAGCGACGGCGCTGAGTGAGGCGAGATCGTGCGGCGCCGGCTGAGATTGATTTGGCTGATGGCAGCGGGGTGGTATGCTCAAAGCAAGCATCAATTTAAAAAACCCTATCGGTAGTATAGTGTAAGTAGGGTATCGTTCACAACGGAGATCAAAGGGTGTACCTAACAAAGAATGTCACAAAAATTATTAACAAGTATAAAGAATAATTATATATATATGTTACACGAAATTAAGGGGGGAGTTGAGAAATTGATTTATATAAGTTAACTAAGTAAACTACAAAGAATAAATTAAATGCGATAAGATGGAACACAAAGTACATAATTTCCAGCCATATATACACAAGTTTACCAATCATTAGACCGAAAATTAACCAAGTTCCCTAGCCATGAAACCGAAATTAACATATGTGGAATGCCGAAAAGTCGGTTATCACCCCCCAAATAAAACCTCTCTACGAAAATTAACCCCGAGAACGCTCTGACAGGCTAAACAATTAAACATGCAAAGGTAGCTAATCTAAACATGTCTAACGCATAGAAAAAGAGTTGCTAATTAAAGTGCACGACCCATTATAGAAAAGTCCATATGTCCGCGATCCTTTTTATTTGATTCCGACCTCTTTCCAAAGCCTGTACTAATTGTGAATTAGAATTAAAAACTCTAATTCTAGCATCAATTACATGCAATCATCTTAAGTTTGCAACCTTAAAACAAAAACATATAAAAGTTCTCTACTAAAACATAATCAAACAAACGGAGTCACATAAGCTGCTAGAAGAACTAATTAATTAGGATCTAACAATCAAATAAACTCATAAAATATAGGCTGAAAATTACAAACTTTATGTCATGTTAACTAATACATAGAATTAATCAAGCAACAAAGAGGCATAATAATATTTAAAGGCAAGGTCGAAATACACCATATGGAAAGCATGAGGAACTTGAAGCCACGAACTCTTGAATCCTTGAAAGCAAGCAATCCAAGCCGTGAGAACCAAGGTGGTGATGATGGTGGACGAAATTGATGGCTGGTTGGTGATGGTGTAGACGCCTTTCCTCCTCCTTGAAGTCTTGAGAAACCTTGCACTAGAGAATGGAAGCCGAGAACTTGGATGTGTGGCTGCTGAAAAGATGGAGGTATGGAATGGTATTTCTCGGTGTAGAAGGTGGTGTAGAATTGTGTTGAAGAGCAGCCTATTTATAGGAGAAATCATGGAACCCTTGATGCAATCCTAGCCCTCCATCTAGATGTCGAAATCTTTTAGGATTTATCTCTTTAATTGTTGCTGAAAATTAATTGAGTAGCCACCAAGAAACCCTTCTCTTTTTGCCGAAATTAGGACTAGATTCATCCATAAATTTCTGAATTAATTCCTTGATAAACCTAGTTGAGTTCCACATGGATTCTCCTTGAATTGGTTGCCAAAATCATTGATGAACAGTACCGGATGAACAGTGCCGTGTGAATAGTTCTGAAATCTTCTTGAGTGGTGGCCAAGAAACCTCCTTCCTCCTTTGCCATAATTCCATCTAGATACATTCCCAAAAATCTGAATTAATATCCTAAATAAATTAGGTATTTGAAAAGAATAAAAACTTTGGGAAAAATACAAAGATTAATTAAAATAAAATCTGAATCCTAATAGGATTAAAGAATGAGGCAAAGGAAGAGAACTCCCTTGTAATTTTCGTCCAAAATAAGCCCTAATGGGCTAGGGTTACATCCAAGGGTCCAATGGACTTGTTTTCATGGATTTGGGCCTCCCACTTGGTCCACATGGCAGCCCACCTCTTAATGGGCCTCAAAAAAGCCCATTAAGCTCGTAAATTCTCCGAGGTCCCGTTTTGCATTCCGAGCACAAATAGTAATCCTAGTTGAAGTAGGACTCCTACTCACTTTAGGATTCCTGGTGTCATTAGGATTCCTGGTAAAGTCAGGAAAGAGTTCAAATCAGGAAAGTTTCTAAAAATCAAAATAGGAAACATTTCAAAAGAGGAAAGTTTCCTAATTCAACTAGGAAAGTCAAGTCTCCTAATTCAAGTAGGAGACTCAAAATAGGAAAGTTTCCTTAAAACATCATTTCGGTTCATTCCTTCAATTATTCATCATTTAGGGACTCAAAGATCGAAACTAAGCTAAATAGCAAAGTTTAACAAGTAAAACGCAGCCAAATGATAGGGAAAACACATTAATAATGTAGCATATAATGCTCCTATCAAATTCCCCCACACTTAGCTATTGCTAGTCCCTTAGCAACACAATCATACTCCACACGAAAATTCTATTGCCCTTAACATTTGCCTCAGAAATCTCTTACTTTCATGGAATCAAGTTTAACACTTAACCAAAATTTGTCACAAGAAATTCAAGAGTTAATTAACAAGCATGGAATTCATATGAACAAGTAAGACTTGGAAGAACAATAGTTATTCAGTGGAGCTCAGCATGTTTCGAACAAGTTATCCTCACAAGGGTATGCTCTCTATCTTCACTCAGAAACAAGGCTCATGCTTAAAAACTTTTCACTCAAAGATATGTGAGAGAAATTATTGTAAGGCACTCAAATAGCTCACATATATCAATCAAAGAAAGGCACTTTAGTGAATAATGATTCAAAACCTCATGAAAGATATCAATTACATGCACAAATGGACCTCAACCATATGCTCAACTTTCAAATTTAACTCCACAGATCAAAGGCTACCCATTTTAAGGATCAAGAAGGACTTTTAAGGGTTGTAATGGAGCTAGGCTCTTGGTTTAAAGAAACGAAGGATAAGGAATCACAAAGTATCCTAAAAACCTAGTAGAGCATTCAAATAACCATGTCTTCTTTCAAAAGTCATATGATAAAGGACAAAGGCCGAGTATTTTATTTTTAGACCTTCATTTTAAAACAACCTCCTAAATCATTGGGAAAGGGGACATTAATCCATTTTTTTCTCAATTTTTTGTTCTTGCCGTACACATATTTTTTCCTTTTCATTTTTTTTCCGGCATACTCATATGTAATGAACAAGTCTATCCCTTCCCCCACACTTATTTTCGTCAATCACCTCTTTTCTTTTGTTTTTCCATCACATGGTTTCAATCACCGAAGCATAGCTCTACTAAGTTTCTAGAACAAGGGTAAAGATATGACTATACTAAGGTTCATGGTCAAGATATCGTGGGTGATGAAAGAAAAGGCTAAATGTAAGCTCAAAGAGGTTTAACTAAGGGGTGCACACATGTGTACACAAATAAGGGACAAATGGCTATTTGGCATTGGTGGAAATCCTAAGTGCCTTCAATCCTTTCCAAAATCAGGGTATATTATGACTATAAGTTTCGAAAAATTCAAAAGCAAGTTCTAGTAAACTCTCTAGTCCATTGAAATTCTATGGCATGCAATTGATCAAATAGAAGAATAATGAGGATAACAACGCGTTTAAGCCAAGAAGAATCTGATTTTTTTCAACTCTCAACAAGGAAAGCACATATAGCTCAAAAGCTCACATAGGTTTATTAACTTGTCTTAACATGCTCAAATTATGTACCAAAGTTGCAAACCATATCTACTTCATGTTCACACATCTTCCATATTCATCAATTAACCAAAGAATAACATTCAACATATTTGATCTTGTACTCCACTATCAACCATAATTTCAAAGATTAAGCTCATCGTAGGCAGTTAAGGGCATCCTAAGACTTGACAACCACACAAAAACTCTTCGTTTTTTTTTTGAAATTTTCTGATTTTTTTTATATAAAGCAAAGCAAAAACATAAATCCTTCCCTCACACTTAAATCTTATATTGTCCTCAATGTAAGCACAAAAGCATATGTAAGACAAGCATGGAGAAAGTAAAACAGCTACAGTTCAACCAAAAGAAGTAGAGAGAGATAGAAAAATCAAATCTGCGTGTGATGGCTCCTCCACATCCTTGGTTGAATTGGGTTGCCTCCCAAATAGCGCTTAATGTTTATAGTCTTCAGCCTAGACTATGCCGCAGCTGCAGCCTTCATGGAAATTCATTAGATATTATACAAACCTGTAAGAAGTTAGTAACAAAGTTTACAAGATAAATACAAGATATTTTACAATAAAATTAAAATAAAATATCACAATTTATCTTTACAAAATTAATGAATAAATTAAAGAATGGTAGCGAATGGGAGAGCTCATATTTGGAGATTCATTAATTCCTGTAAAAAAAAAAATTTAAAAAGTTAGTACAAAGTTTACAAAATAAATACAAAAGAATATATAAGAATTTCCAAAATTACAAGAAGGTTTCAAGAGAATTACAAGAGAATTTTCGAAAATTACAAGAAAATTTCGACGATGTATTTATACAAAATGAATGAATAAATTTCCTATGTCTATACAAATTTTATTCACAAAACATTTTCTTGTGTGTCCTCTACATAGTCAAAGAAAAATCAAGTTGATTCCAAGCGGTAACTCAAGATGGAACGTGCGGCCTAGGTGCAATGCCTTGACTTAAATGACTTTCCGTGGTTTCAGAAGGCGAATGGCCAGATCATATGAGAATAAGCGAGGGGCAGGATTCATTTAGTGGCACTACGGAGGCCAGCCCCTATCGACTTTCGTCAGTCTGTAGTCCTCTGAATCCAAAACCTGTCACCAAGGGTCTCGACCTAGACACCATCCATGTGCCCCTTACTCAGTTGAGAAAGCACTTAAGTGTTCGACAATTCTCCAAGTGTTAATAAAGGCCGCCCTCAACCTCAAGTGACCTTAGCAAGGTACAAATGAAGGGTTTAGGCCAATATTAACAAAAGGACCTTACCTATTTCCGTTCAAGTTACAACTTACAACAACTCAAATAATCAACCATATAAAGGACACCCTAAATAAATTACTAAGTGTTACAAAATATATAAACAAGTATAGTTAATAATCACAAGTATAAAACGTCACAAGTATAAGATATTAGGTAATTTTGATCCCCGTCGACGGCGCCAAAAATTGGTATGCTCAAAGCATGCATCAATTTAAAAAACCCTATCGGTAGTATAGTGTAAGTAGGGTATCGTTCACAACGGAGATCAAAGGGTGTACCTAACAAAGAATGTCACAAAAATTATTAACAAGTATAAAGAATAATTATATACATATGTTACACGAAATTAAGGGGGGAGTTGAGAAATTGATTTATATAAGTTAACTAAGTAAACTACAAAGAATAAATTAAATGCGATAAGATGGAACACAAAGTACATAATTTCCAGCCATATATACACAAGTTTACCAATCATTAGACCGAAAATTAACCAAGTTCCCTAGCCATGAAACCAAAATTAACATATGTGGAATGCCGAAAAGTCGGTTATCACCCCCCAAATAAAACCTCTCTACGAAAATTAACCCCGAGAACGCTCTGACAGGCTAAACAATTAAACATGCAAAGGTAGCTAATCTAAACATGTCTAACGCATAGAAAAAGAGTTGCTAATTAAAGTGCACGACCCATTATAGAAAAGTCCATATGTCCGCGATCCTTTTTATTTGATTCCGACCTCTTTCCAAAGCCTGTACTAATTGTGAATTAGAATTAAAAACTCTAATTCTAGCATCAATTACATGCAATCATCTTAAGTTTGCAACCTTAAAACAAAAACATATAAAAGTTCTCTACTAAAACAGAATCAAACAAACGGAGTCACATAAGCTGCTAGAAGAACTAATTAATTAGGATCTAACAATCAAATAAACTCATAAAATATAGGCTGAAAATTACAAACTTTATGTCATGTTAACTAATACATAGAATTAATCAAGCAACAAAGAGGCATAATAATATTTAAAGGCAAGGTCGAAATACACCATATGGAAAGCATGAGGAACTTGAAGCCACGAACTCTTGAATCCTTGAAAGCAAGCAATCCAAGCCGTGAGAACCAAGGTGGTGATGATGGTGGACGAAATTGATGGCTGGTTGGTGATGGTGTAGACGCCTTTCCTCCTCCTTGAAGTCTTGAGAAACCTTGCACTAGAGAATGGAAGCCGAGAACTTGGATGTGTGGCTGCTGAAAAGATGGAGGTATGGAATGATATTTCTCGGTGTAGAAGGTGGTGTAGAATTGTGTTGAAGAGCAGCCTATTTATAGGAGAAATCATGGAAACCTTGATGCAATCCTAGCCCTCCATCTAGATGTCAAAATCTTTTAGGATTTATCTCTTTAATTGTTGCTGAAAATTAATTGAGTAGCCACCAAGAAACCCTTCTCTTTTTGCCGAAATTAGGACTAGATTCATCCATAAATTTCTGAATTAATTCCTTGATAAACCTAGTTGAGTTCCACATGGATTCTCCTTGAATTGGTTGCCAAAATCATTGATGAACAGTACCGGATGAACAGTGCCGTGTGAATAGTTCTGAAATCTTCTTGAGTGGTGGCCAAGAAACCTCCTTCCTCCTTTGCCATAATTCCATCTAGATACATTCCCAAAAATCTGAATTAATATCCTAAATAAATTAGGTATTTGAAAAGAATAAAAACTTTGGGAAAAATACAAAGATTAATTAAAATAAAATCTGAATCCTAATAGGATTAAAGAATGAGGCAAAGGAAGAGAACTCCCTTGTAATTTTCGTCCAAAATATGCCCTAATGGGCTAGGGTTACATCCAAGGGTCCAATGGACTTGTTTTCATAGATTTGGGCCTCCCACTTGGTCCACATGGCAGCCCACCTCTTAATGGGCCTCAAAAAAGCCCATTAAGCTCGTAAATTCTCCGAGGTCCCGTTTTGCATTCCGAGCACAAATAGTAATCCTAGTTGAAGTAGGACTCCTACTCACTTTAGGATTCCTGGTGTCATTAGGATTCCTGGTAAAGTCAGGAAAGAGTTCAAATCAGGAAAGTTTCTAAAAATCAAAATAGGAAACATTTCAAAAGAGGAAAGTTTCCTAATTCAACTAGGAAAGTCAAGTCTCCTAATTCAAGTAGGAGACTCAAAATAGGAAAGTTTCCTTAAAACATCATTTCGGTTCATTCCTTCAATTATTCATCATTTAGGGACTCAAAGATCGAAACTAAGCTAAATAGCAAAGTTTAACAAGTAAAACGCAGCCAAATGATAGGGAAAACACATTAATAATGTAGCATATAATGCTCCTATCACGGGGCAGATCGGCGACAGAGCAGAGATGGGCTTGAAGCGCGTCGTGATGCGGATGAGAGGTACCGGTACGCCTGGATTGATGGCGGAGAGATGCCAGCAACGAACCGAAACAGAGGCGGCAAGTGATAGTAAAACGAGCACGGGCTCGTGCGGTCCGGGACCGTGGACGGTGATGGCCGGGCTCGATGCTAAGCAGCTGGGCGATCTGGAATTTATGCGGCGGTGGTGATGATGATTAGAGGACTGGAATCAACGATGGTGATCGAGGGTTTGATTGGGATGGAGAGTAGGCTGTGATGATTTGTAATTGTGAACTGTGATTGCTATGTTATTTGCAGGTGGCCGGAATTGTGCAGTGTGGTGATGGAGAGCAGAGAAGTACGGTGGCTATGATTGCTTGGTGCCGGGGTGCGAGAGAGTAGGAAACCGGGGTGTAGAGAACAGAAAATGGAAGAAAAGAAAAGAAAGAAAAGAAGAAGAATGGCAGAAGGGAAGAAGAAGAATAAGGGAAGAAGAGATGGAAGAAGTTGGAGATGAAGAAGGAGAAGAGGGGAGAAGGGAAGAGCCCCGGCCTCGGCTTGTAAAAAAATGGAAATTGATCTGGTATTTGAAGAGGATCAATGGCAGTGTTAGGTGAGTGAGTGGTAAGGTGGAAGAACAGCTCACAAAGTAGAGAATTTGAATTCAAATGGAATGGGGGGGGGGGGGGGTAACATGGCTGCTGGTGGTGATGGAGAACGTGAACAGCTCAAAAGCTTGGCCGGTGAACATGCTGCAACAAACAAATAAAAAATAAAAAGAATTAAAATAACAAAAAGAAATTATATGAATTAAATATAAAACAAAAGAATAATAAAAGAAATGAATTAATTATAAAATAAAGAAAACTAATAATTATAAAATAAAGAAAAGAAATAATTATTAGAGAAAATAAAATGGTGGTTTAAAAATGGGTATCGCCACCGCGTGTGGTGGTTGCGCTTCCGTCCGTGGTGG
Source organism: Rubus idaeus (assembly GCA_030142095.1). Classification (NCBI taxonomy): domain Eukaryota; kingdom Viridiplantae; phylum Streptophyta; class Magnoliopsida; order Rosales; family Rosaceae; genus Rubus; species Rubus idaeus. The sequence continues at coordinate 22,453,846 of CM057965.1, forward strand.
CTCGCCGGCAAAATTGCCGGGATTTGGAACGGTTTCCAAAATCTTCGTACATTGTCTGTAATCCATTGCCGAGTGATGACCGGTGTCATCAGATAATCGAAAAGTCACGGTTGAGTTTCCGATATTGCGCTGTAAACCTCCAAAATTCACCTTTTATGTGTAAATTAGCATTTTTCACATATTTTCCCTGAAAACACGAAAACAAACATTAAACCGACAAATAAGCTTTCAGAATAGCATCCATCCAAGTATTTAGAGCACTTTATGAACGTATTTTACGTTCACATCAATAACATATCTAACGCATAGGAGAAGAGTTGTTAATTAAAGTGCGCGACCTAGCGAACGCTCGTCTATCCGCGATCCTTCTTATTTTGATTCCGACCCGTTTGATAAGCCTTTACTACTTGTGAATTAGAATTAAAACCCTAATTCTAGCACCAATTACATGCAATCATCTTAAGTTTCGAACCTTAAAACAAGAACACATAAAAGATTCAATAAAACCGAATCAAATAAACGGAGTCACATAAGCTGCTAGAAGAACTAATTAATTAGGATCTAACAATCAAATAAACTCATAAATATAGGCTGAAAATTATATAAATCATGTCATGTTCACTAATACAAAGAATAATCAAGCAACAAAGAGGAACTCAAAAAGAGTAATTAAAGAATAAGTTGAAGTACACCATATGGAAAGTAGGAAGAACTCGAAGATCACAAACTCTTCAATCCTCACGCGAGTAACTCAAAAGCCGAGATTCCCAAGGTGATGATGATGGTGGTGATGATGGTTGATGGCTGGTGGTAATGGTGTAAACAGCTCCCCTCCTCCTTGAAGACTTGAAAACCCTAAATACTAGAGAATGGAAAATATGATGTGAGATGGAGAAGAGAAAGAGGAGGATTTGTCCCTCCCCATTGGGGTGTGAATTTGTGAGAAGAATGAGGCTGCTATTTCTTTCTTTCATTGTCTTCTTCTTCCTCTCCATTCTCCTATAAATGAGGACTCGATTATTTCTCCTGAAGGAAGAAGAGGACTTGCGGAAATGGCAAAACAGATGACGATCTGTTTCTTCAACGATATCAGCAACTCCACGTATCACCACTGGCCTTGTTCGAACCGAACAAGAGACACTCGAATGGAGGTCAGGACCAACAAGCGAAGGGGTGATCCGAGCAAGCCCCCTGGAGTCAATCGTACTGCTGGTTGTTCTGTCGTGCATCTTTCCCATCACACCAGGATCTTTGAGTTCCTCAAAGACGTTCAGACAAGACCAATGTGGGATAGTATGTCGATGGACAGCTCTGTACATGTGCTAGCGAATTTCACCCTGGGTCTTGACCCGCGGAACCAGATCTTGGTGCTCGCCATTGATAGTCACAACGACTTCCTCATTCTCCAGGAGTGTTTCACCGATGCAACGGGGTCGTCTGTGATTTATGCGCCGATTAACCATTCCATTCTCCAGTCGTTGCTATGTGGAGTTGAAGCAGAGCCATTTCCGCTTATGTCTTCAGGCTTCTCCATCCTGCCTAACGTATCCGGAGCTATTCTTGACGGAACACTGCTGACTATGGTGTTCCAGATCTCAGTGAAGGCTACATCAGCCAAGTCTGCCGTGGAGTCGGCAACAACACTTGTCCAGGACACACTTCAAAGGATCAGAACCGCAGTCAACTATGGAGCAAACGTTGGATTCAAGGCCCTGCTAGCCTTGTTTGTGACTGTTGGTGACTTGCTTCGGGAGGAGCTTAATGATCTTCAAGGGGGAGTGACACGCTCAAAATGAGCATCAATTTAAAAAAACCCTATCGGTAGTAGTATAGTGGTAAGTAGGGTATCGTTCACAACGGAGATCAAAGGGTGTACCTAACAAAAATTGTCACAAAGAATTAAATAAAATAAAGAATTATTATTAACAAGTATAAAGAATATATACATATGTACAAAGTAAAAAGGGGAATTGAGAGATAAATTGAATGAAATAAATTAATTAAATTAAAAAGAATAAATTAAATATGATGGGATGAAACATAAAGAATATAAAGTTCAGCCACATATACACAAGTTTATTAATCATTGGACCGAAAATTAACCAAGTTCCCTAGCCATGAAACCGAAATTAACATATGTGGAAAGTTATAAGCTAACCATTCCCCAAATAAAACCTCTCTACGAAAATTAACCTAAGTGAAAGCACCTAGATTAACCAATTCAACATGTCATCTTAGTCTAGAAAGCTAGCTAGTCAAACTATGTTTAACGCATAGAAGAAGAGTTGTCAATCAAAGTGCACGACCCATTATGACAAAGTTCATATGTCCGCAATCCTTTTTATTTGACACCGACCTTTGCCCAAAGCCTTTACTACTCGTGAATTAGGTTTCCAAAACTATTAGGTTAATTGTAATCCCTAACTCTAGCTCCAATTATATGCAAATATTATAAGTTTCGAACCCTATAACATAAACACATAAAAGTTTTCTATAAAATAGAATCAAATAAACGGAGTCACATAACCTACTAGAAGAACTAATTAATTAGGATCCAATAACTAAATAAACTCATATATATAGGCTGGAAATTATATAAATCATGTCATGTTAACTAATACAAAAGATAAACAAGCAACAAAGAGGAACTCAAAAAGAGCAATTAAAGATTAAGTTGAAGTACACCATATGGAAAGTAGGAAGAACTTGAAGACCACGAACTCTTGAATCCTTGAAAGCAAGCAACTCAAGACCGAGATTCCCAAGGTGATGATGATGGTGGTGATGATGGTTGATGGCTGGTGGTAATGGTGTAAACAGCTCCCCTCCTCCATGAAGACTTGAACACCTAAAGTACTAGAGAATGGAAAATATGATGTGAGATGGAGAAGAGAAAGAGGAGGGTTTGTCCCTCCCCATTGGGGTGTGTTTGAAAAGAAGAATGAGGCTGCTATTTATAGGAGAATGGAGAGGAAGAAGAAGACAATGAAAGAAATAAAGAAAGAAAAGGAATAGAAGTGGAATGTGAGTGGTAGAAAAGAAATGGTAAGTGGAATGGTGGAAATGAAGTCATATGGCAATGAACCATTTATTTAGATAAAAGAAATCAAACACTAATATTGTGGGCAGAAAGAAGAGGAAAGAATATAGGGGTGAGTGGAGCATTGAAAATAAAAGAAGAGGAAAGAAATAAAAAGCAGACAGCACTGAGCAGTGCGCACTTAGAGCGGAATAATGGATGTTTGAAAGGTTGGATGATTCTGAAATTTTAATGCCGAACACTTAACATCCACATGCAGCGTGTATCAAAATTACAGCACGATCTGACGGTGCAATTGAGAGATATGGGCTTCATAAGTTGACTGATCTGCACAGGCAGAATGTCCGAAAATCTGGGCTTGGGCCTTTCCTCATGCTTTGTGAACCTGGGCCTTCCTTCATGGATTTGGGCCTCCTTCATGGGCTTGGGCCCCCATCTTGGGCCTCATGGCAGACCACCTCTTAATGGGCCTCGCAAAAGCCCATTAGACTTCGTTTCTGCACATGTTCACATTAATACATCATTTTGGACTCAAATATGGAAACTAAGCTAAAATAGCAAAGTTACAATTAAATCATAGCCAAATAGTAGGGAAAATACATTAAAAATGTCACACTTTGTGCTCCTATCAAATTCCCCAACACTTAGCTATTGCTAGTCCCTTAGCAACACAAAACTTAAAATAAAACAACACAAAACAGAAAAGGGAAACACAAAACATATATTCTTTCCAACCATAACCCTCAGCGAGTTCACAAGAGTTATAATCAGGAGAATACAAATTATATACCAAGGCTAAATAATTTGCTAAGCATTTAATATGTACATCTCATTTATGCTCGGGTGTGTGTGTTGATAGGCCCAAAATGAGCATCAATTTAAAAAAACCCTATCGGTACTAGTATAGTGCATAGTAGGGTATCGTTCACAACGGAGATCAAAGGGTGTACCTAACAAAAATTGTCACAAGAATTAAATAAAATAAAGAATTATTAACAAGTATAAAGTATAAATATATACATATGTACAAAGTAAAAGGGGGATTGAGTCATAAATTGAATGAAATGAATTAATTAAATTACAAAGAATAAATTAAATAAAATGGGATGAAACATAAAGTATATAAAGTTCAGCCACAAGTATACAAGTTTACCAATTATTGGACCGAAAATTAACCAAGTTCCCTAGCCATGAAACCGAAATTAACATATGTGGAATGGTGGACCGCCAATTATCATTCCCCAAATAAAACCACTTTCATGAAAATTAACCTAAGTGACCGCACCTAGATTAATCAATCAAACATGCAAAGGTAGCTAATCAAAACATGTCCAACGCATAAAAGAAGAGTTGTTAATTAAAGTGCACGACCTAGTGGGACCGCCCATCTATCCGTGATCCTTTTTATTTGTTTCCGACCTCTTTCCAAAGCCTTTACTACTTGTGAATTAGAATTAAAACCCTAATTCTAGCACCAATTATATGCAATCATCTTAAGTTTGCAACCTTAAAACAAAAACATATAAAAGTTCTCTACTAAAACATAATCAAATAAACGGAGTCACATAAACTACTAGAAGAACTAATTAATTAGAATCCAACAATTAAATAAACTCATAAACAAAGGCTGAAAAATACATAATTCATGTTGTGTTAACTAATACAAAGAATAATCAAGCAACAAAGAGGCATAAATTTAAAGGCTAAGTCGAAATACACCGTATGAATAGCATGAAGATCTTGAAGACACATCTTGAATCCTTGACCACAAGTAATCCAAGCTATGAAGACAAGGTGATGATGGTGATGGTGATGTTGAATAGGGGCTGGTGGTGATGGTGTAGACGCCTTCTGCTCCTCCTTGAAGTCTTGAAAACCCTAAATACTAGAGAATGGAAAATATGATGTGAGAATAGAAAGAGGAGGGTTTGTCCCTCCTCATTGAGGTGTGTTTGAAGAGAAGAATGAGGCTGCTATTTATAGGAGAATGGAGAGGAAGAAGAAGACAATGAAAGAAATAAAGAAAGAAAAGGAAGAGAAGTGGAATGTGAGTGGTAGAAAAGAAATGGTAAGTGGAATGGTGGAAATGAAGTCATATGGCAATGAACCATTTATTTAGATGAAAGAAATCAAACACTAATATTGTGGGCAGAAAGAAGAGGAAAGAATATAGGGGTGAGTGGAGCATTGAAAATAAAAGAAGAGGAAAGAAATAAAAAGCAGACAACACTGAGTAGTGCGCACTTAGAGCGGCATAATGGACGTTACACCGGTTGGATGATTCTGAAATTTTAATGCCGCATACCTAACATCCACATGCAGCTTGTATCAAAATTACAGCTAGATCGGACGGTACCATTGGGAGATATGGGCTTCGCAAGTTGACTAATCTGCACAGGCAGAATGTCCGAAAATCTGGGCTTGGGCCTTTTCTCATGCTTTGTGAACTTGGGCCTTCCTTCATGGATTTGGGTCTTCCATCTTGGGCTTGGGCCTTCATCTTGGGCCTCATGGCAGACCACCTCTTAATGGGCCTCGCAAAAGCCCATTAGACTTCGTTTCTGCACATGTTGACATTAATACATCATTTTGGACTCAAATATGGAAACTAAGCTAAAATAGCAAAGTTACAATTAAATCATAGCCAAATAGTAGGGAAACACACATTAAAAACGTCACACCTTGTGCTCCTATCAAATTCCCCCACACTTAGCTACTGCTAGTCCTCTAGCAAACACAAGAACAACACAAAACAGAAAAGGAAACACAAAACAGAATGGTCTTTCCAACCATAACCCTCAGCGAGTTCAGAAGAGTTATAATCAAGAGAATAAAAATTATATACCAAGGCTAACAAATTTGCTAAGTCTTTAACCTGCACATCTCATTCATGCTCGGGTGAAGTGTGTGAAAACCGAGTATACAATTAATGTCAAGCAATCAAATAGGCACATCGAAACAACATTAACCACTAAACCTCACAATGATCACTAAATATTTCCGCTCAGTGTTTAGGGTTAAGTGTTTACTCTCATAACAATTGCACAAGTAATGTTCCCATAAGCTTGCTCATTAACCAACTCTCCACAATTAATCCACAAATCATTAGATCATAAGGGCTTCAAGGGTATAAACTGGGGCCAAAAGGGTGAATGGTGAATAGTGAATGGTGAATGATGAATGAAGGGACTGGAAATGAAAAATGTTTCACATGTTTGCAAGACAAGTCAACGACTTTGAAACTCATACCTATGCTATACCCGAAACAACTTTCTTATTCTCCTCCAACCTTTTATTGAACATAATACAAGAAAATAACTCTATTTTTGAAATTTCTCTTTCTTTCTTTTTTTTTTCTTTGAGGAATTTTATTCCTTCTTTTTGTTTTTGATTTTTTTTTTCTTTCTTTTTTTTTCTTTGAACAAATACAACAAAATAAAATGCACCCGCACACTTGCCTTTTGGTATACTACCATACAAATCAAAACCCGAAGCATAAGAACACAAGAAGTCACTATCATCGTCTTGCAAACACAATAAAACAACGGTGAAATGGTGTGGGTGAATAAAAGAAACGGCTAATGAGTGTTTAGTTCAAAAGGGGATTCCTAAAGTTCGTGTTTAGATGGATGGTGAATATTTTGGTCATGGTGCTCAACTAATGCCTTAATCATCTCTAATTCATCACAGATTAACAAAATGTTTCAAGAGGTCTCTGAGCAAGTTCTAGGTTCAAAACTCATGAATTGTGCACACATGAAGAACGAGTAAATGTATGAATGATGCATACATGTGAATATTCAACAGGCTCAAATCCTCACATTTTCTGGGTATGCATGACAATGTATGTTCAAATGTGCTTCTCAGATTGCAATCAACTAATCGACAAAGGTTATGTGAACATGGAATTTCGAGCAATCATAAGTTATCCAAATTAAATCCAAAGCAAATCTCAAAGCCTTAGCATATAATCAACATTCTCAAAATCATAACAATTAAACTCAATTCATCATCGGAATTGGAAAGAAAACAACACACATAACACAAATAAACACACAAAAACACACAAACAGAAGCAAATATTTTTGTAATTTTTGATTTTTTTTGATTTTTCAATTTAGGGTAACAATACGTGACCACAGTGACTTACTAAGTGCAATGGTAGGTTCAACGCTACCAAGGGAGTAAGTATGATTTAGTCGATATATTGTTACCGTAGAAAACGAAAACAAGTAAATTATTTTTTTGAATTTTTCAAATTTTTTTCTTTTCTTTTTAAATAAACCTTCCCCCCACACTTGAATTAAACATTGTCCTCAATGTTAGACAAATATTTCATGAAAATGAAAAATTCAAGCATGGTTATTGAATTTAAACACACAAACATAAATAAACACACAAATAGAAATAAACAGAAGTAAACACACAAACAGAAATAAACACAAAACAGTTAAGTAAATGAAAAGGGAAACAGAAAGACTCCCCTTTGAAGATCGTGAAGCTCCTCCCGAAAGCAAGTCACCAACAGTCACAAACAAGGCTAGCAGGGCCTTGCATCCAACGTTTGCTCCTTAATTGACTGCGGCTCTGATCCGTTGAAGTGTGTCTTGGACAAGGGTTGTTGCCGACTCCACGGAAGATTTGGCAGATGTAGCCTTCACTGAGATCTGGAACACTATAGTCAGCAGTGTTCCGTCAAGTACAGCTCCGGATACGTTAGGCAGAATGGAGAAGCCAGAAGACATAAGCGGAAATGGCTCCGGTTGAACTCCACATAGCAAACACTGGAGAATGGAATGGTTAATCGGCGCATAAATCACAGACGACCCCGTTGCATCGGTGCAACACTCCTGGAGAATGAGGAAGTCGTTGTGACTATCTATGGCGAGCACCGAAATCTGGTTCCGCGGGTCAAGACCGATGGTGAAGTTTGCTAGCACACGTACAGAGCTGTCCATCGACATACTATCCCATTGTGGTCTTGTCTGCACGTCTTTGAGGAATTCAAAGATCCTGGTGTGATGGGATACGTGCAAGACAGAACAGCCAGCAGTACAATCGAGTCCAAGGGGTTGGCTAGGATCACCCCTTCGCTTGTTGGTCCTGACCTCCATTCGAGTGTCTCTTGTTCGGTTCGAACAAGTCCAGTGGTGGTACGTGGAGTTGCTGATATCGTTGAAGAAACAGATTGTCATTTGTTTTGCCATTTCCGCCAGGCCTCTTCTTCCTTCAAGCGAAATGATAGAGTCACCGGGTGAAGTATGGATACCTGTGGCGCACATGTAGCGCTCGGCTTGTCGTTGGAGGGTTGAGATCCAACGCTTTGCACCAAAAGCGAACCCTGAATGAACAAAAGGTTCGAAACTGGCCTTCATCTCCTTCTCGCGTACATCCACGTGCTCCACCCAAGTGACTAAGGAAGATCCATTATGCAAATCACGTATCAGGCATCCGGAGGGGCGTTTTCGGCATATAGATCTGACGAAAGGCTTCGGATTTGTGCGCAATTCATCCACGGAGACATCCACGACGACCCGACTTCCATCCAGTTGTTGGTGAGAATACCGAACGAACTGGACTTCACGAGTCGAAACGATGTGAGATGCCACCAGAAACTCGGCCGACATCACCTGCTTCTGCTCCTCGAGGATTCGGCTTTGAAGTACGGTGCTGGTTCGCAACGTTGAAACACTCGCAAGTACTCGGCGCGGTTAAGAGTTTCGGGATGAATGGAAGTATCAGGAGTCGGTGAAGTTATCCACAAAGGAAATCCGGCAGTGGCCATGAGCAGGAGCTCGTCTTTGGCCTTGCGGGCGATATCCGAGATCAAGTCGGTGTGGACTCCGACAAGATCATGAGCAGGTCCGGGAAGATGGTCAGATGGAATAGGTGCGGATGGGCGCTCGACTAGTGTAGGCATGAGGCTCCGCACATCCCGTCTCAAGTGGTCCATGTCGATCGAATCATCGGACAACTCGAGAAGAGGCTCTTGTTGTGGAGGAACAACTTCGAGCCTTCGCCTAGGCACATCTGAGTGCGGAACAGGACCTCCGCAATTTGGACAGATGCCGCTCTGGAGAGCATCGACGAGTCGTTGATTCTGCATTTGAAGCTCCTCGTTCTTGCTCACCAGCTCATCGTTTCGTCTCTCTAACTCGGCAATACGCTGCTCAGACGTAAGGATACCGAATTTCTTCCTATTTCTCGACCCCCAATAATAGACTTGGTCCTCCTCAAGTCCAATTTTCGGACCAAATCGTTCTCGTTGTGGCTTGGTGGGGTGAGAATACACCGCAAAGAAAGCCGCAAGTGCATCTCTCTGAGCTTTGGTATACTTTGTCCTCGGAAGTCTCCTATAAACGGGAGCGGCTTCGGCTCGGCGGTGGATCAGCAACCGGGATTGGTGCTTGGGGTAGTGGTTGCGGTTGTGGTTGTGGCTCGGTCGGCATGCTAGCATCGGCGCTATCGAGCATGCTCGGTGGAATTATTTCAGCCAGTCCTTCAAAGATTGGGTTCTCTGAAGGACCTGCCTGATAGGAGCACAAAGTGTGACGTTTTTAATGTGTTTTCCCTACTATTTGGCTATGATTTAATTGTAACTTTGCTATTTTAGCTTAGTTTCCATATTTGAGTCCAAAATGATGTATTAATGTGAACATGTGCAGAAACGAAGTCTAATGGGCTTTTGCGAGGCCCATTAAGAGGTGGTCTCCCATGAGGCCCAAGATGAAGGCCCAAACCCAAGATGGCAGGCCCAAATCCATGAAGGAAGGCCCAGGTTCACAAAGCATGAGGAAAGGCCCAAGCCCAGATTTTCGGACATTCTACCTGTGCAGATGAGTCAACTTGCAAGGCCCATATCTCTCAATTGCACCGTCAGATCTAGCTGTAATTTTGATACACGCTGCATGTGGATGTTAAGTATTCGGAGTTAAAATTTCAGAATCATCCAACCGTCCACACGTCCAGAATTCCACTCCAAGTGCGCACTGCTCAGTGCTGTCTGCTTTTTATTTCTTTCCTTTTCCTTTATTCTCAATGCTCCACTCACCCCCATATTTCCACCCATCTCACCTAACTATCTTTGTTTCTTTCTCTCCATACCATTAGTGTTTGATTTCTTTTACCTAAATAATTGGTTAATTGCCATATGACTACATTTCCACCATTCCACTTACCATTTCTTTTCTACCACTCACATTCCACTTCTCTTCCTTTTCTTTCTTTATTTATTTCATTGTTTTCTTCTTCCTCTCCATTCTCCTATAAATAGCAGCCTCATTCTTCTCACCAATTCACACCCCAATGGGGAGGGACAAACCCTCCTCTTTCTCTTCTCCATCATATTTTCCATTCTCTAGTATTTAGGGTTCTCAAGGCTTCAAGGAGGAGGAAAGGCGGCTGCACCATCACCATCATCACCATCAATTTCGTCCATCATCATCACCACCTTGCTGCACACGGTTTGGATTACTTGCTTTCAAGGATTCAAGGTTTCGTGGTCTTCAAGTCTTCATGCTATTCCATATGGTGTAATCTGACTTTTCCTTTAATTATTCTTATGAATTCCTCTTTGTTGCTTGATTATTCTTTGTATTAGTTAACATGACATGATTTATATAATTTCCAGCCTATTTATATGAGTTTATTTAGTTATTGGATCCTAATTAATTAGTTCTTCTAGTAGCTTATGTGACTCTGTTTACTTCATTCTGAATTATAGAAAACTTTTATGTGTTTATGTTATAGGGATCGATACTTATAATATTTGCATATAATTGGAGCTAGAGTTAGGGATTACAATTCACCTAATAGTTTTGGAAACCTAATTCACGAGTAGTAAAGGCTTTGGACAAAGGTCGGTGTCAAATAAAAAGGATTGCGGACATATGGACTTTTCTATAATGGGTCGTGCACTTTAATTAACAACTCTTTTCTATGCGTTAAATATGGTTTGATTAGCTAGCTTTCTAGACTAAGATGGCATGTTTAATTGGTTAATCTAGGTGCTTTCACTTAGGTTAATTTTTGTAGAGAGGTTTTATTTGGGGAATGGTTAGCTTCTAACTTTCCACATATGTTAATTTCGGTTTCATTGCTAGGGAACTTGGTTAATTTTCGGTCCAATGATTAATAAACTTGTGTATATGTGGCTGAACTTTATATACTTTGTGTTTCATCCCATCTCATTTAATTTATTCTTTGTAGTTTAATTAATTTATTTCATTCAATTTATCTCTTAAACCCCCTTACTTTGTACATATGTATATATTTATACTTTATACATGTTAATAATAATTCTTTATTTTATTTAATTCTTTGTGACAATTTTTGTTAGGTACACCCTTTGATCTCCGTTGTGAACGATACCCTACTTACACCACTATACTACCGATAGGGATTTTTTAAATTGACGCTCATTTTGGGCATGTCAATTTTTGGCGCCGTCGACGGGGATTGAAAATTCCTAACTATTATTTTGTGAATATTTGTGAATAATACTTGTTTATACTTGTTGATATTTTGTTACACTTACTAATTTTACTTGTAGATATTTTACACTTAGTAATTATATTTAGGTGTCTTTTATATAGTTGATTATTTTTTGTTGTTGTAAGTTGTAACTTGAACGGAAATAGATAAGGTCCTTTTCTTAATATTGGCCTAAACCCTTCATTTTTACCGTAAGGTTATTTGAGGTTGAGGGTGGCCTTTATTAACACTTGGAGAATTGTCGAACACTTAAGTGCTTTCTCAACTGAGTAAGGGGCACATGGATGGTGTCTAGGTCGAGACCCTGGGTGACAGGTTTTGGATTCAGAGGACTATAGACAGACGAAAGTCGATAGGGGCTTGCCTCCGTAGTCCACTAAATGAATCCTGCCCCTCGCTTATTCTCATATGATCTGGCCATTCGCCTCTGAAAACACGGAAAGTCATTTAAGTCAAGGCATTGCACCTAGGCCGTACGTCCACCTTGAGTTACCGCTTGGAATCAACTTTCATTTTTTTTCAACTATATTTAGGCAAAGGAAAATATTTTTGTAAATAAAATATACGTAGACATAGGAAATTTTATTCATTCATTTTGTATAGATAATTTGTGACATATTTTTAACTTTCTAAATATTTTGTTTTTATTTTGAAAATTTTATTACTAACCTTTTTATTTTGTATAGGAAATAATCCGGGTTTATCGGAAATTTTACCACATACATCGGAGCATACGTTTAGGAAGTCAAGGTTGAAAAACCTTGAGGTTGATGTCTTGTTGGTGATTTTTGGTTTCCTCGGGAGTAAAAAGGTAAGTTTTCTTTTCACTCTCGTTATTTATTTAAAAAATTAAAAATAAAAAAATAGAAAATTTGTAATTGTAAATAAAAAAAAATTGTGTTTGTTTTTGTTTTACTGTTTTGTAATTTTTACTGTTTATAATTACTGTTTGTTTTATTTTTGGGCTTGTTGTTTGTTTGTTATTGGGCCTTAGGCCCGTTTGTGTGATTGGTTAGGGTTTTAGGTTTCGAAAAAAAAAAAAAATAAAAAAAATAAAAAAAATTTGGCCCATTGGGCCCGTGTCATTCCCGAAGCCTGAAACCCGTAACCCAAGCCCATTTAGTGTGTCGGGCATGTTAGTTTTTAGGCCCATTAGTTTAAGCTCACCAATAATGGCCCGTTCTCTACGCGGCCAGGCCCACTTTAAGGCCCAGACCATTCCGATGGCCCAGGCCCGTTTAAAGTGTCGGCAACCGTTAGCGCGTGTGCTACGCGTTTTCACTGTTCACTTTACGACTTTCGCGTAAAGATTTAGTTAAATAAAAAGAAAAATTCTTATTGGACCGTCCCGCGACTTTCGCGTCGGCACGATAATTAAAAAAAAATAAAAAATAAAAAATGAAAAAAATATTTGATTGGGCCGACGGACGACTTTTGCGTCGGCCGATTTGTTTAATAATCCGCATGCGTGTCAACTGTAGCCTTTGCGACTTTCGTCGCTCGATCCGCAATTTGCGGATCTGTGTCTGTGGCACGTGTGCGTACGTGCGTCTGTTCCTTTCCCTTGGTTTGTGTCTATGTGCTTCATTCCATTCATTTTGCATTCATTTTCACTTAGTTCCCTTTTAGTCTCTCTAAATTTTCTCTCGTTTGTTCATACTGTTCTTCACTTGTTCTTCGTTGTTCTTAGTTATTTTTCCAGAAAGCTATCCTCCCTCCCAACCTAGAAATGGCCAAAAGAGTGAATTCTTTCAGTGAGTTGTTTCATTCTAGTCCTCCAGAGAGTGATTTCTTTGAAGGCTTGGATGAAATCATTCCACCAAGCATTCTAGATACTGTTAATGCTAGCATGCCGGATGTGCCAGAACCAGAACCAGAACCACAAGCACCAATCCAGGCTGCTGATCCACATGTTGTTGTTGTTGCTGGTCCTTCCCAGAAGCGTACGAGAGGCCCGAGGACGAGATTCACCAAGGACCAAAATGATGCGTTGACCGAGTTCTACACGGTGAATCCTCACCCACTCAAACCGCACGAGCAAGGTTTGCTATAGAACTCGGGTTAACCGAAAATAAGGTCTACAACTCGGGGAAGGAGATTTCATGATAAGCACGGTATCCCGTCGGAGGAGCAGATTTATGCCGATCTAATAAGAAGAAACGAGGAGCCGATGAGTAAGAATGAGGAGCTTCAAGAGCAGAACCGGAAACTCATCGATGCTCTTCACGGTGGCATTTGTCCCGAGTGTGGAGGTCCCGTTCCGCACCCGGATGTGCATCGATCAAGATTCGAAGTTGTTCCTCCGGAGCCTCTTCTTGTCTTGTCCGATGATTCAATCGACATGGATGACTTGCCAAGGGATGTGCGGAGCCTCATGCCAACATTACTCGAGCGCTCATCCTCTCATGTGCCATCTGACAACATTCCAGGACCTGCTCATGATCTCGTTGGGTTTCATTCCGACCAGATCGCCGATATCGTGAACAAAGCCAAAGACGAACTCCTTCTCTTGGCCGCGACTGGTTTTCCCCTGTGGATATTTTCATCAAATCCTAGCACTTCCATTCATCTTGAAATTCTTAATCATGCCGAGTACTTGCGAGTGTCTCAACGAGCTGAGCCTACACCATATTTCATATCAGAAGCCTCGAGACACTCAGCAACCATTCACCTGAATCCGACCACCATCGTTCAGATTTTAATGGATGTTGGTCAATGGTTGCTCGTCTTCTGTAGCTTGGTCACCAATGCCCATACCTTGGAGGTCCTGTTCTCCGGGATAGAAGAAAGCTACAAGGAGCAAGTGCAAGTGATGTCTGCCGAGTTCCTAGTGCCAACACACAATGTTTCAACTCGTGAAGTCCAGTTTGTTCGTTCCTCTCACCAACAATTGGATGGAAATTGGGTCGTTGTGGATGTTTCTGTGGATGAAATGAACTCAATTCCAAGACCTTCCGTGAGATCAAGATGCCGAAAACGTCCCTCCGGATGCTTGATACGTGATCTGCAGAATGGTTCCTCCTTTGTCACGTGGGTGGAGCATGTTGATGTGCGAGAAAAAGATTTAACCCCCTTATTTAAACCTTTTGTTGAATCAGGTTTTGCATATGGAGCGAAGCGTTGGTTGGCACCTCTTCAACGACATGCCGAGCGCTACATGTGCGTGATGGGGATTCACACTTCACCCAGTGACTCAATCATTTCACCAGGAGGGAGAAGAAGCCTTGCTAAGATGGCAAACCAGATGGCGGTAAGTTTCTTCAACGACATCACCAACTCGACTTACCATCATTGAACTGCATCAAACAAAATGGGAGACACACATATGGAGGTCAGGACCAACAAGCGAAGGGGTGATCCTAGCCAACCCCTTGGACTCGATCGTACTGCTGGCTGTTCTGTCAAGCACTTCTCCCATCACACAAGAATCTTTGATTTTATCAGAGACGTACAGACAAGGCATTTATGGGATAGTGTGTCGATAGACAGTTCAGTACATGTGCTTACAAACTTCACCACTGGTCTTGACCCACGAAATTCTATCTCCGTTTTGGGCATAAGTAATCACGTCGACTTCCTCATACTCCAGGAGTGCTTCACAGATTCAACGGGGTCGTACGTGATTTATGCGCCTATCGATCAAGCAACCTTCCAGTCCATGTTATGTGGAGTTGACCCGGAGCCTTTTCAATTGATGTCATCTGGCTTCTCCATTCTGCCTGATGTATCCGGAGACGTACTTGATGGAACTCTACTGACGTTAGTGTTCCAGATCTCAGTGAAGGCAAATTCAGCCAGACGTGCTGTGGATTTGGCAACAGGCACGGTCCAGGACACGCTCAAAAAGATCAAAGCCGCAGTCAACTAAGGAGCAAACGTTGGATGCAAGGCCCTGCTAGCCTTGTTTGTGACTGTTGGTGAATTACTTCGGGAGGAGCTTCACCATCTTCAAGGGGGAGTTTTTCTTTAACCCTTCTATTTTACTTAACTGTTGTGTGTTTATTTCTGTTTGTGTGTTTAAATTCAATAACCATGCTTGAATTTTTCATTTTCGTGAAATATTTGTCAACATTGAGGACAATGTTTAATTCAAGTGTGGGGGGAAGGCTTATTTAAAAAGAAAAGAAAAAAATTTGAAAAATTGAAAAAATTCAAAAAAAATAATTTACTTGTTTTAGTTTTCTACTGTAACGGTATATCGACTAGATCATACTTACTCCCTTGGTAGCGTTGAACCTACCATTGCACTTAGTAAGTCACTGTGGTCACGTATTGTTACCCTAATAAAAAAAATTGAAAAAGAAAAAAAAATAGTTTTGTAAGCTCGTTTGTTTCGCACTGGCTTTGGAGCTATCGAGTCTTAGAAAGTGCTTGTTCGTTTATTTGAGCTATATCATTTTAAAAAAAAAATCAATCAAAAAAAAAAAATCAAAAAAATCAAAAATTACAAAAATATTTGCTTCTGTTTTGTGTGTTTTGTGCTTTGTTCTTTCCAATCCCAAGGATGAATTGAGTTTAATTGTTGTGATTAGGAGAATGTTTATTATATGTCAAGGCTTTGTGTAGCTTGCTTTGGATTTAATATGCATAACTTGTGATTGCTCGAAATTCCATGTTCACATAACCTATTTCGATTAATTGATTGCAATCCGAGAAGCACATTTAAACATACATTGTCATGCATACCCAGAAAATGTGAGGATTTGAGCCTATTGAATATTCACATGTATGCATCTTTCATACATTTACTCGTTCTTCATGTGTGCACAATTCATGAGTTTTGAACCTAGAACTTGCTCAAAGACCACTTGAAACGTTTTGTTAATCTCCGTGATGAATTAGAGATGATTAAGGCATTAGTTGAGCACCATGGCCAAAATATTCACCATCCATCTAAACACGAACTTTAGGAATCCCCTTTTGAACTAAACACTCATTAGCCTTTTCTTTTGTTCACCCACACCATCTCACCCTTGTTTTATTGTGTTTGCAAGACGATGATAGTGACTTCTTGTGTTTTTATGCTTCGGATTTGTATGGTAATATACCAAAAGGCAACTGTGGGGGTGCATTTTATTTTGTTGTATTTGTTCAAAGAAAAAAAAAGAAAGAAAAAAAAATCAGAAATAAAAAGAAGGAATAAAATTCCTCAAAGAAAAAAAAAGAAAAAAAAAAGAAAGAGAAATTCCAAAAATAGAGTTATTTTCTTGTATTATTTTCAATAAAAGGTTGGAGGAGAATAAGAAAGTTGTTTCGCGTATAGCATAGGTATGAGTTTCAAAGTCGTTGATTTGTCTTGCAAACATATGAAACATTTTTCACTTCCAGTCCCTTCATTCATTATTCACCATTCACCATTTACCATCCACCTTTTGGTCCCTGTTTCACCTTAAAGTCCTTATGATTTAATGATTTGTGGATTAACCGTGGAGAGTTGGTCGATGAGCAAGCTTATGGGAACGTTACTTGTGTAATTGTTTTGAGAGTAAACACTTAACCCTAAACACTGAGCAGAAATAATTAGTGAATCTTGTGAGCTTTAGTGGTTAATGTTGTTTCGATGTGCCTATTTGATTGCATGAAATTTTTTGTATACTCGGTTTTCACACACTTCACCCGAGCATGAATGAGATATACATGTTAAATGCTTAGCAAATTTGTTAGCCTTGGTATATAATTTTTATTCTCTTGATTATAACTCTTCTGAACTCGCTGAGGGTTATGGTTGGAAAGACCATTCTGTTTTGTGTTTCCTTTTCTGTTTTGTGTTGTTCTTGTGTTTGCTAGAGGACTAGCAGTAGCTAAGTGTGGGGGAATTTGATAGGAGCACAAAGTGTGACGTTTTTAATGTGTTTTCCCTACTATTTGGCTATGATTTAATTGTAACTTTGCTATTTTAGCTTAGTTTCCATATTTGAGTCCAAAATGATGTATTAATGTGAACATGTGCAGAAACGAAGTCTAATGGGCTTTTGCGAGGCCCATTAAGAGGTGGTCTCCCATGAGGCCCAAGATGAAGGCCCAAACCCAAGATGGCAGGCCCAAATCCATGAAGGAAGGCCCAGGTTCACAAAGCATGAGGAAAGGCCCAAGCCCAGATTTTCGGACATTCTGCCTGTGCAGATGAGTCAACTTGCAAGGCCCATATCTCTCAATTGCACCGTCAGATCTAGCTGTATTAGGCATTCAAATTTCAGAATCATCCAACCGTCCACACGTCCAGAATTCCACTCCAAGTGCGCACTGCTCAGTGCTGTCTGCTTTTTATTTCTTTCCTTTTCCTTTATTCTCAATGCTCCACTCACCCCCATATTTCCACCCATCTCACCTAACTATCTTTGTTTCTTTCTCTCCATACCATTAGTGTTTGATTTCTTTTACCTAAATAATTGGTTAATTGCCATATGACTACATTTCCACCATTCCACTTACCATTTCTTTTCTACCACTCACATTCCACTTCTCTTCCTTTTCTTTCTTTATTTATTTCATTGTTTTCTTCTTCCTCTCCATTCTCCTATAAATAGCAGCCTCATTCTTCTCACCAATTCACACCCCAATGGGGAGGGACAAACCCTCCTCTTTCTCTTCTCCATCATATTTTCCATTCTCTAGTATTTAGGGTTCTCAAGGCTTCAAGGAGGAGGAAAGGCGGCTGCACCATCACCATCATCACCATCAATTTCATCCATCATCATCACCACCTTGTGATAAGTGCGTAAATACGCACTTAAAGCGTCTTTAATTACTTGGATTAGGTTTTTCCGAGAGCCTATTTGTCTATTTAATATGTGTTTTCGTGTTAATAGGGAAAATATACAGAAAATGTTAATTTGCACAAAAAGGTGCGTTTTGGAGGTTTTCAGCGCAATTCCGAAAAGTCAACCATGACTTTTCGACGTTAAAATGACACCGGTCATTCATCGGATTTGTGGAATACAAAACTGTACGAAGATTTCGAAAACTGTTTCGAATCCCGATAATTTAATCGGCGAACCACCACATACAGCGGCGCAACCACCACTTGCGGTGGCAAAATAAATTCAAACCTCCACTTATTTTTCCTTATTTTTATTTTTATATGTTTACTTTCTTTTTATTTATTTATTTTATTTTATTTCTATTTCTTTTATTTCTTTTATTTTCTTCTTTTTGACTTTTTATTTATTTTGTTTTCTTCTTTTTGACTTCTGCAGTGAAGCCAAACCGCCGGCCACCATAGTCCACCTCCACCGACTTTCCCTCTCCATTGCCGGCCACCACCTCCTTTCCAGCTACAACCCACCTGCAAGAATCACTTCCTCCTCCTCTTCATATACCCAGCCAAAATTCATTATTGATCGGCCGGGCTTCTCCCCGCGCCTCCATCCTCTCCCTCTCCACCCCTTCTCAAGCCTACCCGCCAGCTCTCATAGCTAGCCTTCTGTCCTAGTCCCTCTCCATTCTTTCCCAAATTATCTCAGCCCTTCTTCTTTCCCAATCCCGTCTCTCGGTTACTCATCTCTCTCGCAAACACAAAATCTCTCCCCTCCCTCCTCTCTTCGTCCGATGCTATCTCGGCCCTCCTTCTCTACTTCTTCTCTCTCGTTCTCACGTAATCATTGCCACCATTCTTAATCTCAATTTCACTCCCTCTCGTTACAATTCAATCCAATCTCGCAATCAACGACAATCACAACCTGCAAACAATTAATCAAAAATCAATTCAAGAAGGAATCATCACGGCTTCCCTTTGTCTCTCGCCGCGTCACCATCGAAGGACCCAGTCCTTCAATCACCGCCGCTGCTCTTCCGACCACCGAAGCTGCAAATCCGGCTTCTCTCGCCGGAGCATCCTCACCTGCACCGCCACGCCGGTTTCCTGATCCCGCGCCGCCACCGTGAAGCACCTGCGCTGATCGATCTCAAGAACCCAGACCACGGCATCAATCTGCCGTCGATCCATTCGTGCCCAGTCGCTCCTCTGCCGTGCCTCCAGCCCTGCACCACACCGCCGGCTTCCTAAGCCCGCGCCGATTAGCTCCTCTGGCGCGCGCCCAGTCTCGCGATCGTCGCTCTCAATCCCGTCGGCGTCTCTCTCTTCCTCTGCCGGTTTCACCACGGTCCGCGCCGTCGCCGTGCTTCCACGCCGCCGCTGCACTGCCGGCTTCTGCTCTCCCTCACCAATCTCTCTGCGGTCTGAAGATGAGAAGAAAAGAAAAATGAAGCAAAGAGAGATGAACACCATGCACGGGTCCGCTTGGAGAAGAAAAGAATAAACAAGGAAGAGCTGAAAATTAGGAGTTGAAAAGTCAACACCCGAAGGGATGGACCGGGTCAAACTCACAGTGGGCCTCCAAGTCAAAGCTCCAAGCCCAATTGTCAAAGCCCAGGACCTGTTGGGCCCAATTCAAAATGCTCTCTACACCCGAATCGTTCCCGAGCCTTCGCCGAATTAAATGAGCATTTCTCTCTTTCTCAAACTCGTTTTTATTTGTTCAAATATTTGTTGTGTGATTTTATTTGATTAATTTGTATTTGGATAATTTAATTTGTGTGATTTGAATATTGTGTGATTAAATTATTTTATTGAAAAACCCAAAAATATGTTATTTATTTATTTGTGTGTTAGTTTAGTTCATTTGTATTTTTGGTGTGTTTTATTTAATTGTGTTAGCTTAAATTGTTTATTAATTTGTTTTGTTCTTGTTTTATTTTATTTTCAAAAAGATTAAAAATCCAAAAATATTTTCTTTAATTTATTTATTGATTTCAAAATAATTTTAAAAACCCAAAAAGAATACTTTTGTTTATATTGTACATTTTTGTAAATAAAACTAATAGTGTATAGTTTTTAATTTCGTGACATAGAAAAGTAAATAAACAATCTCCTGTGGGAAAAATCCTTACTTCCCATTATGCTTTTCAACGACAAATTGTTAGGAAGTTTAGGTAAATAAATTGATGTCGGTTTTTACCGCAAATCAAATGGCGCCGTCTCGCCGGGGATTGTTAGTACGATTTACTTTTCTAAACAGTGTTTTATTTATAATTTCAGGTACGTCGGAAATTACAGCACCTTACATCGGAGCTAACGTTTGGAAGTCAAGGTTGAAAAAACCTTGAGGTTGGTGTCTTGATGGTGTTTTCCGGCTCGCCTCGGGAGTTCGATTAAGGAAAGTTCCCTTTTTCTTATTCTCGTTATTTGTTTAGTGTTTATTCTTTTTGTTATTTAAAAATAAAAAAAAAAAAAATTAGTGTAAATTTATTATTTGTTCTTTTTTATTTATTTATTTATTTATTTTACTGTTTGTATTTTATTTTTATTTTTACTGTTACTGTTTATTTATTTTGGGCTTGTTACTATTTGTACAGTATTGGGCTTTGGCCCATTTGTTTAGTCGGTTTGGGTTTTGGGTTTTGAAAAAAAAAAAAAAAAAAAAGAGTTTTCAATTCAATAAATTTGGCCCATTGGGCCCGTGTTATTTTCAAAGCCCAAAACCCATAACCTAATCCCATTTAGTTACTATTAGAATAGTATTGGGCCCTAGGCCCATTTGTTTGTGTTATTGGGCCTTAAGCCCATGTAAATAGTGTCGGGCCTTGTTTAAAAAAAAAAAAAAAAAAAAACTTTTGTTTGTTTAGGCCCATTAGGTTAGCCCAGAAATAACGGCCCAAGTTTTCTTCGGCCCAGCCCACTTTAAAGCCCAGGCCGTGTTCGATGGCCCAAGCCCATTTAAAGTGTCGGCAACAATAATCGCGTTGGCGCGTGTGTCACACGCGCTTCACTGTTCACTTTACGACTTTTTTCGTAAAGTTTTGATTAAAAAAAAAAAAAAAAAAAATTAAAAATTAAAAAATTGAAAAATTGTTATTGGGCCGACGAACGACTTCGGCGTCGGCCGAATAATAAACAAAAAATTAGTTAGTTTAATAATTTCCACGCGCGTGTCCACTATTCCTTTTGCGACTTTTGTGGCACGCGGTCGTTTTCGTTGCGACTTTCGTCGCTCGATCCGCAATTTGCGGATCTGTGTCTTTCGACACGCGTCCGTCCAGTCCGCTCCCTTCCCCTTCTGTTGGTGTTAGTTCCTTAGTCATTTCACGCAATTTTCCCTTAGTCTCTCTCTCTCATTCTCTCTCATTTCCTCTCGTTGTTCTTCATCTGTTCTTCGTGTTCTTAGTTAGTTTTTCCAGAAAATCTCCCAAACCCAGAGAAGCTTTCCTCCCTCCCAAACCACAAATGGCCAAGAGAGTCAATTCTTTCAGTGATTTGTTTCAGCCAGGTCCTTCAGGGAGTCAAATCTTTGAAGGTCTGGATGAAATAATTCCACCAAGCATGCTCAATAGCGCCGATGCTAGCATGCCGACCCAGCCACAACCACAACCGCAACCGCAACCACTACCCCAAGCACCAATCCTGGTTGCTGATCCACCCGCCGAGCCGGAAGCCGCTCCTGTCTATAGGAGACTTCCGAGGACGAAATACACCAAGGCTCAGAGAGATGCACTAGCGGCTTTCTTTGCGGTGTATGCTCACCCCACCAAACCACAACGACAAAGATTTGGTCCAAAAATCGGACTAGAAGAAGACCAGGTCTACTATTGGGGGTCGAGAAATAGGAAGAAGTTCGGTATCCAGACGTCTGAGCAGCGTATTGCCGAGCTAGAGAGAAGAAACGATGAGCTGGTGAGCAAAAACGAGGAGCTTCAACTGCAGAATCAACGACTCGTCGATGCTCTCCAGAGCGGCATCTGTCCCAATTGCGGAGGTCCTGTTCCGCACTCAGATGTGCCTAGGCGAAGGCTCGAAGTTGTTCCTCCACAACAAGAGCCTCTTCTCGAGTTGTCCGATGATTCGATCGACATGGACCACTTGAGACGGGATGTGCGGAGCCTCATGCCTACACTAGTCGAGCGCCCATCCGTACCTGTGCCATCTACTCTTCCGGGACCTGCTCATGATCTTGTCGGAGTCCACACCGACTTGATCTCGGATATCGCCCGCAAGGCCAAACACGAGCTCATGCTCATGGCCACTGCCGGTTTTCCTCTATGGATATGTTCACCGACTCCCGATACTTCCATTCATCCCGAAACTCTTAACCGCGCCGAGTACTTGCGAGTGTTTCAACGTTGCGAACCAGCACCGTACTTCAAAGCCGAATCCTCGAGACACTCAGCAACCATCCACCTTCATCCGTCCACCATTGTTGAGATCTTAATGGATGTTGGTCGATGGTTGCCCGTCTTCTGTAGCATGATCACAAACGCTCAAACGTTGGAGATCCTACCCTCTGACAACGCAGTAGGCTACGAGGAGCAGAAGCAAGTGATGTCGGCCGAGTTTCTGGTGCCATCTAACATCGTTTCGACTCGTGAAGTCCAGTTTGTTAGGTACTCCCACCTACAATTGGATGGAAGTTGGATCGTTGTGGATGTCTCCGTGGATGAACTGCGCTCAAATCCGAAGCCTTCCGTGAGATCTATATGCCGAAAACGCCCCTCCGGATGCCTGATTCGAGACTTGCAGAATGGTTCTTCCTTGGTCACTTGGGTGGAGCATGTGGATGTGCGCGAGAAGGAGATGAAGCCCATTTTCGAACCCTTTGTCCATTCTGGGTTCGCTTTTGGTGCTAAGCGTTGGATCTCAACACTCCAACGACAAGCCGAGCGCTACATGTGCGTTACGGGGATCCACACTTCACCCGGTGAATCTATCATATCGCCTGAAGGAAGAAGAAGCCTTGCGGAAATGGCAAAACAGATGACGGTCTGTTTCTTCAACGACATCAGCAACTCCACGTATCATCACTGGACTTGTTCGAACCGAACAAGAGACACCCGAATGGAGGTCAGGACCAACAAGCGAAGGGGAGATCCGAGCAAGCCCCCTGGAGTCAATCGTACTGCTGGTTGTTCGGTCGTGCATCTATCCCATCACACCAGAATCTTTGAGTTCCTCAAAGATGTGCATACGAGACCGCTGTGGGATAGTATGTCGATGGACAGCTCGGTACGTGTGCTAGCAAACTTTACCATCGGTCTTGACCCGCGGAACCAGATTTCGGTGCTCGCCATAGATAGTCACAACGACTTCCTCATCCTTCAGGAGTGTTGCACCGATGCAACAGGGTCGTCTGTGATTTATGCGCCGATTAACCATTCCATTCTCCAGTGTTTACTATGTGGAGTTGAACCGGAGCCATTTCCACTTATGTCATCGAGGCTTCTCCATTCGCCTAACGTATCCGGAGCTATTCTTGACGGAACACTCGCCGACTATGGTGTTCCGGATCTCGGTGAAGGCTACATCGGCTAAATCTGCCGTGGAGTCGGCAACAACACTCGTCCGGGACACATTGAAACGGATCGGTGCCGCAGTCAACTAAGGAGCAAACGTTGGATGCAAGGCCCCTGCTAGCCTTGTTTGTGACTGTTGGTGACTTGCTTCGGGAGGAGGAGTATTTTCTTTTTTCATTTGTATAACTGTTGTGTGTTTACTTCTGTTTTGTTTTTCAATTCAATAACCATGCTTGAATTATTCATTAATTGTACATATCTGTCTTACATTGAGGACAATGTTTAATTCAAGTGTGGGGGGAAGGAAATTATTTGCAAAAACCAAAAAAAATGAAAATTGAAATTAAAATAATTTATTTGTTTTGTTTTGTACAAATTCGCATTTACCTGCTTGAACCTATTGCATAAGTGGTCATGTGGTCCATTGTCCTAATAAAAATTAAAAATCAAAAATCAAAAATCAAAAAAAAAAATATAAAAATATTTACTTCGTTGTGTTGTGTATTGTTTTTGGTTGATGGTGTAATTGTTTGGTGAAAAACTCATTTTTAAAAAAATTGTATGGGATTTTGTACACCTTTTTTTTAAAGAATTTGAAAAATTCAAAAGATTTGTGTGAGTATAATATTTGTGAGTTTGTAAAATAATAATTTATTTGTTTTTGTTTTCTACGGTGATCAAGTTATATCTAGAACTAGCATCATATCTTTTGACTTCTTTGGTTACATCTTGGAAATGATTAAGGATTTGCGGTAAAAACCGAAAACATCAATTTATTTACCTAAACTTCCTAACAATTTGTCGTTGAAAAGTATAATGGGAAGTAAGGATTTTTCCCACAGGGGATTGTTTATTTACTTTTCTATGTCACAAAATTAATTAAATTAAACTATAATTATTCTAAACATATTTATTTAATTTACAACTAAACTAAACAAATTAGAAATTAATTCCCAAATAAATCAAATATAAAATAAAACTTATAAATATAAACAAAACAAATATATAAGTAAACAAATATTTACAATTACTCAAATTAAGAAAAATACTCACATAAATTAATTTACAAAAGAGAAAATGTTTTTGGGTTTTCTTAAATAATTCAAGCAAATAAAAATCAATTCAAATTACAAATTAACAAATGTAATTTCACACCAAAATAATAATACAAAATCAAATAAAATTCACACAACAAATAATTAAACAAAACTTAAATTAAAAAGAGAAAGTTTAGAAATCTCATTTGATTCGGCGAGGGATCTGATCGGACTCGCCGCAAATTCGGTGAAGGCTCGGAGATTCGGGTGTCCATAGCAATTGGGCTTGGGCATTGAATTGCCGGATATTGGGCCCAACAGGTCCTGGGCCTTGCAGTTTAGAAACCCAAAAGAAATTGGGTTTGGTCAATGGGTGAAAGCCCAAACCCATTTCTTTTCTTTCTTCTTTTTTATTTTGTTTTTCTCTTCACACCCATGAAATTGATATTTGCACCCAAGGTCTTTATTTGACCTTTGACCCGTGACTTTCCTTTCCTTCAGTTGCTTTCTTCATTTTCTTCTTGCTGCAGACAGAGAGTGAAAGGGCTTGAGAGAGCGACGCCGGAGCCGAGAAGGCACGGCGAGGAAAATCGGGTCGCCGGTGTTGCTTGAGGATCGACGCCGGCGGTGCAGATCCGGTGGTTGGATGGCTCGGCGGCGGAGGCGCGGAGGGGCAGGATATTCACGAGCTTGTGGCAGTCCGGCAGAGGAGGAACGGTGGTTTGAGCTAGGGACGCCGGCGTGATGCGGGTTTGTGGAAGCGGCGTCAAGGAGCAGCAGGAAGGCTCGGCGTGGCTTGGCACGCGGAGGATCGACGCGGCGACCGGGCTCGACGGTGAGAGATTGGGGTCGCCGGCGTGATGGTCTGCGCGGGCTGGAGGCCGGCGGAGCAAAGGAGATGAACGGCGAGATTGAGCGGTGATGGTTGTGATCGTGAACTTGCAGAGAGCATGGGCTAGGTAGTTGCTTGAATTGTGAATGGTTGATTAATTGTTTTGCAGGTTCTACGATGATGGTTGTTGTCTTGTGATGAAGTTTGTGATGATGATTGCTTGTGAATTGTGAATTAGAGGAAGAAATGGGATTGAGATAGCATTTGAAAGAAGAGAGGAAGAAGAGATTGAGAGATGGAGGCCGTGAACGGTGGGAGAAGAGAAAGTGACTGGATGATTGTTTGTGAGCTGAGGAAGAAGGACAGAGGAGAAAAAGGGCGAGATAGCATCGGAATAGAAGAGAGGAGAGAAGGGAGAGGGAGAAGAAGAGAAGAGGTTGCCGTGAGCTGTGAGAGAGTGACCGATGGCGGTGAGTAACGAGAGGATTATTTGCAGGCGAGAGGATACATAGAGATAGAGGGTGAGAGCGAAGGCATGGCCGTGTGAGCCATACACGGAGGCGGGAGAAGGTGGCACGGGGAGGAGGTAGAAGGCCCCCGGCCAATTTCTTTTGGTTGATTGATGCTGCTTAAATGGATTGGTAAAGGCAGGTTTGAATTTGAATTCAAGGTGAATTGCAGCTGGAAGCAATGGAGACCAAGGGTGGCCGGCAAGGATGGAGAGGGAGTCAATCCCAAAACTGCAAAAGTCAAACAACAAAATAAGAAACAAAAAGAAATAATAAAATAAAATAAAATGAAATACTAATAAAAATAAGTAAATAATTAATTAAACTAAATAAGTAAATAAAAATATAAATAAATAAACATTTATAAAGGGAAACAAATGGAGGTTTAGAAAATATATTTTAGCCACCGCGGGTGGTGGTTCGCGCCGCCTTATGTGGTGGTTCGCCGGCAAAATTGCCGGGATTCGAAACGTTTTTCGAAATCTTCGTACAATCTCTGAAATCCACATCCGAGAAATGACCGGTGTCATTTCAATATCGAAAAGTCACGGTTGACTTTTCGATTCAATCTTCGAATTTGCGCTAAAACCTCTAAAATGTACCTTTTGTACAAATAAAGCGTTTTGTTCGTATTTTCCCTGAAACACACTAAAACAATATTAAATATACAATAATAGGCTTTTGGACTAACATAATCCAAGCGATTAAGGTACTTTGTGCACGTATTTTACGTTCACATCACACCCCCACACTTGAACTATTGCTTGTCCGCAAGCAAACAGAGAACAGATATATACAATTTAAACAAAACAGAAAGGAAACACAAAACAATTTTCCAACAATTACCTTAGAGAACACAATTGAGTTAGAAAATGAAAGAAGTTAAGTCTCAAAATTGTTTTCAGCTACGGGACATATGCAAAAGTGAAGTGTGTGAAGTATTGTCATTTCAATGCACCAAAGTAAGCATGCATATCGAAACTGTGCTAACCATAAACTCACAGGATATTCACTCTGATTTTCACACAAGTGTTTATCGGTTAGCTACACTAACACTCAAGCAAACTTATGCAAATGCCGCCATATGCTTGCACGTCAATCTTATCTCTACAAAATCATACACATACATCTTAGATCAAAAGGACTTTTATTCCGGGTGAAATGGGGCTTAAGGCGAGGGGTTACAGAAATGAAGTGGAAGGGAATCACAAATTCCGAGCATCTTAGTAAGTAATCACAATTGAGATTTAGTAAATTAGAAACAGTAAGATGCTATACTCATCCCGAACAATCACTCACCTAAACACGGTTATTGAATTTAATTGAAACTAAACACAATATAATTAACTCTCTCTTCTTCTTTTTTTCTTTTTTTTTCTTTCTTTCTATTTTTTTTTCTTTTCTGTTTCGATTTTCTCTTACTTTTTTTTTTTTTTTTTTTTAAATCGAAACATAAACAAATACAACAATTTACAAAGTCACACCCCCACACTTATTCTTTTCCAAACTCCCAGAACATATACATTTCAGCATCAGAATATAAGTAATCTCAAATTACTCACTAAGATAGCTCGGAAAGGGTAAGGCAAGTGTTTAAGCTAGGGTAGATATTTATGGTGCGAAGAAATGAAAGGCTAAACAAATAGGCACAAAATGGCAAACTAATGATATAAATTAGGGACAAATGCTCATTTGGCCATGGTGGATTCCTAATGCCTTAATCATTTCCAAGATGTACATGCATGACAGACAGTTTCAACAAGATATTATGCAAGTTCTAGAGATACATAATGCACAAGAATGATCACACATAAAGAACATAGTGCTAAGAACTATAATGCACTTCTATTAGGCTCAAAACTCACAATATGGCATATATAGTTCACATAAGTCTCTCTATGCTTCTCATAGTTCAATGCATCAATCTGACAATAATGGTGTACATGCAAAGTCCCATAGCAATTATTTTAGAAAAATGAAGTTCAGGAGACCTAAACATGCTTTCATCTCAAACAATTAAGTTCAATCTCATCATCGGTGTTGGAAATCACTAAAATAGTACAACAAGCACACAAACAGAAGCAAATATTTTTGTAATTTTTGATTTTTTTTGATTTTTTTGATTTTTTCAATTTAGGTAACAATACGTGACCACAGGGACTTACTTAGTGCAATGGTAGGTTCAACGCTACCAAGGGAGTAAGTATGATCTAGTCGATATATTGTTACCGTAGAAAACAAAAACAAATAAATTATTTTTTTGAATTTTTCAAAATTTTCAATTTTTTTGGTTTTTGCAAATAATTTCCTTCCCCCCACACTTGAATTAAACATTGTCCTCAATGTAAGACAGATATGTGCAATTAATGAATAATTCAAGCATGGTTATTGAATTGAAAAACAAAACAGAAGTAAACACACAACAATTATACAAATGAAAAAGGAAACAGAAATACTCCCCCTTGAAGATCATGAAGCTCCTCCCGAAGCAAGTCACCAACAGTCACAAACAAGGCTAGCAGGGCCTTGCATCCAACGTTTGCTCCTTAGTTGACTGCGGCACTGATCCGTTTCAATGTGTCCTGGACGAGGGTAGTTGCCGACTCCACGGCAGATTTAGCTGATGTAGCCTTCACCGAGATCTGGAACACCATAGTCAGCAGTGTTCCATCAAGAATGGCTCCGGATACGTTAGGCAGAATGGAGAAGCCTGAAGACATAAGCGGAAATGGCTCCGGTTGAACTCCACATAACAAACACTGGAGAATGGAATGGTTGATCGGCGCATAAATCACAGACGACCCCGTTGCATCGGTGCAACACTCCTGAAGAATGAGGAAGTCGTTGTGACTATCTATGGCGAGCACCGAAATCTGGTTCCGCGGGTCAAGACCGATGGTGAAATTTGCTAGCAGACGCACCGAGCTGTCCATCGACATACTATCCCACGGCGGTCTCGTATGCACGTCTTTGAGGAACTCAAAGATCCCGGTGTGATGGGAAAGATGCACGACGAACAACAACCGGCAGTACGATTGACTCCGGGGGGCTTGCTCGGATCTCCCCTTCGCTTGTTGGTCCCGACCTCCATTCGAGTGTCTCTTGTTCGGTTTGAACAAGTCCAGTGATGATACGTGGAGTTGCTGATGTCGTTGAAGAAACAGATCGCCATCTGGTTTGCCATTTCCGCTAGGCCTCTTTTTCCTTCGGGCGAAATGATAGAGTCACCGGGTGAAGTGTGGATCCCTGTGACGCACATGTAGCGCTCGGCTTGTCGTTGGAGAGTTGAGATCCAACGCTTTGCACCAAAAGCGAACCCAGAATGGACAAAGGGTTCGAAAATGGCCTTCATTTCCTTCTCGCGCACATCCACGTGCTCCACCCAAGTGACTAAGGAAGATCCATTCTGCAAATCTCGAATCAAACATCCGGAGGGGCGCTTTCGGCAAATCGATCTCACTGAAGGCTTCGGATTTGAGCGCAGTTCATCCACAGAGACATCCACAACGATCCAACTTCCATCCAGTTGTAATTGAGAGTACCGAACGAACTGGACTTCACGAGTCGAAACGATGTGAGATGGCACCAGAAACTCGGCCGACATCACTTGCTTCTTGGTCCTCGTAGCCTACTGCGTTGTCGGAGGGTAGGATCTCCAACATTTGAGCGTTTATGATCATGCTACAGAAGACGGGCAACCATCGACCAACATCCATTAGAATCTCAACAATGGTGGTCGGATGAAGGTGAATGGTTGCCGAGTGTCTCGATGATTCCGATTTGAAGTATGGCGCAGGCTCGCCACGTTGAAACACTCGCAAGTACTCGGCCCTATTTAGAGTCTCGGGATGAATAGAAGTGTCGGGAGTCGGTGAAGATATCCACAAAGGAAAACCGGCAGTGGCCATGAGCATGAGCTCGTGCTTGGCCTTGCGGGCGATATCCGAGATCAAGTCGGTGTGGACTCCGACAAGATCATGAGCAGGTCCCGGAAGAGTAGATGGCACAGGTACGGATGGGCGCTCGATAAGTGTAGGCATGAGGCTCCGCACATCCCGTCTCAAGTGGTCCAAGTCGATCGAATCATCGGACAACTCGAGAAGAGGCTCTTGTTGTGGAGGAACAACTTCGACCCTTCGCCTAGGCACATCTGAGTGCGGAACAGGACCTCCGCAATTGGGACAGATGCCGCTGTGGAGAGCATCGACGAGTCGTTGATTCTGCATCTGAAGCTCCTCGTTTTTGCTCACCAGCTGATCGTTTCTTCTTTCTAGCTCGGCAATACGCTGCTCAGACGTCTGGATACCGAACTTCTTCCTATTTCTCGACCCCCAATAGTAGACTTGGTCTTCTTCTAGTCCGATTTTTGGACCAAATCTTTCTCGTTGTGGTTTCGTGGGGTGAGAATACACCGCAAAGAAAGCTGCTAGTGCATCTCTCTGAGCCTTGGTGTATTTCGTCCTCGGAAGTCTCCTATAGACAGGAGCGGCTTCCGGCTCGGCGGGTGGATCAGCAACCAAGATTGGTGCTTGGGGTAGTGGTTGCGGTTGTGGTTGTGGCTCGGTCGGCATGCTAGCATCGGCGCTATTGAGCATGCTTGGTGGAATTATTTCATCCAGACCTTCAAAGATTGGGTTCTCTGAAGGACCTGCCTGAAACAACTCGCTGAAGGAATTAACTCTTTTGGCCATTTGTGGTTTGGGAGGGGAGGATAGCTTCTGGGAATTGGAAGGTTTTCTGGGAAAACTCAAGAAAAGATGAAGAACACGAAGAACAACGAGAGAGAGAGAGAGAGAGAGAGAGAGAGGGAGAGAGAGAGAGAGAGAGAGAGAGAGAGAGAGAGAGAGAGAGACACTAAGGAAAACCTAAAGGGAATTGCGTGAAATGAACACACGAACAGAAGGGAAGGGAAGGAACGGACACACACACTCGCACACGTGCCACAGATACAGATCCGCAAATTGCGGATCGAGCGACGAAAGTCGCAACGAAAACGACCGCGTGCCACAAAAGTCGCAAAAGGAATAGTGGACACGCGTGCGGAAATTATTAAACTAACTAATTTTTTTGTTTATTATTCGGCCAACACCGAAGTCGTTCGTCGGCCCAATAACAATTTTTCAATTTTTTAATTTTTAATTTTTTTAATCAAAACTTTACGAAAAAGTCGTAAAGTGAACAGTGAAGCGCGTGTGTCACACGCGCCAACGCGATTATTGTTGCCGACACTTTAAATGGGCTTGGGCCATCGAACACGGCCTGGGCTTTAAAGTGGGCTGGGCCGAAAAAAAACTTGGGCCGTTATTTTTGGACTAACCTAATGGGCCTAAACAAACAAAATTTTTTTTTTTTTTTTTTTTTAAACAAGGCCCGACACTATTTACATGGGCTTAAGGCCCAATAACACAAACAAATGGGCCTACGGCCCAATACTATTCTAATAATAACTAAATGGGCTTGGGTTATGGGTTTTGGGCTTTGAAAATGACAAAGGCCCAATGGGCCAAAAATTAATTAATTAAAATTTTTTTTTTTTTTTTTTCAAAACACAAAACCCAAACCGAATTAACAAATGGGCCAAAGCCCAATACTGTACAAATAGTAACAAGCCCAAAATAAATAAACAGTAACAGTAAAAATAAAAATAAAAATAAAATACAAACAGTAAAATAAATAAATAAATAAATAAAAATGAACAAATAATAAATTTACACTAATTTTTTTTTTTAAATAACAAAAAGAATAAACACTAAACAAATAACGAGAATAAGAAAAAGGGAACTTTCCTTAATCGAACTCCCGAGGCGAGCCGGAAAACACCATCAAGACACCAACCTCAAGGTTTTTTCAACCTTGACTTCCAAACGTTAGCTCCGATGTAAGGTGCTGTAATTTCCGACGTACCTGAAATTACAAATAAAACACTGTTTAGAAAAGTAAATAGTACTAACAATCCGCGGCGAAAAATTGATACGCTCCAAAGGAGCATCAATTTAAAAAACCCTATCGGTAGTAGTATAGTGCATAGTAGGGTATCGTTCACAACGGAGATCAAAGGGTGTACCTAACAAAAAATGTCACAAGAAATTAAATTAAATAAAGAATTATTATTAACAAGTATAAAGTATAAATATATACATATGTACAAAGTAAAAAAGGGGGTTAAAGAAATTGATTGAATGAAATAAATTAATTAAGTTACAAAGAATAAATTAAATAAAATGGGATGAAACACAAAGTATATAAAGTTCAGCCACAAGTATACAAATTTACCAATTATTGGACCGAAAATTAACCAAGTTCCCTAGCCATGAAACCGAAATTAACATATGTGGAATGCTGGACCGCCAATTATCATTCCCCAAATAAAACCACTTTCATGAAAATTAACCTAAGCGACCGCACCTAGATTAATCAATCAAACATGCAAAGGTAGCTAATCAAAACATGTCCAACGCATAAAAGAAGAGTTGTTAATTAAAGTGCACGACCTAGTGGGACCGCCCATCTATCCGTGATCCTTTTTATTTGACACCGACCTTTGTCCAAAGCCTTTACTACTCGTGAATTAGGTTTCCAAAACTATTAGGTGAATTGTAATCCCTAACTCTAGCTCCAATTATATGCAAATATTATAAGTATCGATCCCTATAACATAAACACATAAAAGTTTTCTATAATTCAGAATCAAGTAAACAGAGTCACATAAGCTACTAGAAGAACTAACTAATTAGGATCCAATAACTAAATAAACTCATATAAATAGGCTGGAAATTATATAAATCATGTCATGTTAACTAATACAAAGAATAATCAAGCAACAAAGAGGAATTCATAAGAATAATTAAAGGAAAAGTCAGATTACACCATATGGAATAGCATGAAGACTTGAAGACCACGAAACCTTGAATCCTCGAAAGCAAGTAATCCAAACCGTGTGCAGCAAGGTGGTGATGATGATGGACGAAATTGATGGTGATGATGGTGATGGTGCAGCCGCCTTTCCTCCTCCTTGAAGCCTGGAGAACCCTAAATACTAGAGAATGGAAAATATGATGGAGAAGAGAAAGAGGAGGGTTTGTCCCTCCCCATTGGGGTGTGAATTTGTGAGAAATAGTGTTGTGAAGCCCTCTATTTATAGGAGAATGGAGAGGAATAAGAAGACAATGAAAGAAATAAAGAAAGAAAGGGAATAGAAGTGGAATGTGAATGAGAGATAAAGAAATGGTAAGTGGTGGTGGAAATGTAGTCATATGGCAATTAACCAATTATTTAGGTAAAAGAAATCAAACACTAATGGTATGGAGAGAAAGAAACAAAGATAGTTAGGTGAGATGGGTGGAAATATGGGGGTGAGTGGAGCATTGAGAATAAAGGAAAAGGAAAGAAATAAAAAGCAGACAGCACTGAGCAGTGCGCACTTGGAGTGGAATTCTGGACGTATGGACGGTTGGATGATTCTGAAATTTTAATGCCGACCACATAACATCCACATGCAGCGTGTATCAAAATTACAGCTAGATCTGACGGTGCAATTCAGAGATATGGGCTTCGCAAGTTGACCTATCTGCACAGGCAGATTGTCCGAAAATCTGGGCTTGGGCCTTTCCTCATGCTTTGTGAACTTGGGCCTTCCTTCATGGACTTGGGCCTTCCTTCATGGATTTGGGCCTTCATCTTGGGTTTGGGCCTTCATTATGGATTTGGGCCTTCATCTTGGGCTTCACGGCTGCACATCTCTTAATGGGCCTCGAAAAAAAGCCCATTAAGCTTCGTTTCTGCACATGTTCACATTAATACGTCATTTAGGACTCAAATATGGAAACTAAGCTAAAATAGCAAAGTTACAATTAAATTATAGCCAAATAGTAGGGAAAACACATTAAAAACGTCACACTTTGTGCTCTTATCAAATTCCCCCACACTTAGCTACTGCTAGTCCTCTAGCAAACACAAGAACAACACGAAACAGAAAAGGAAACACAAAACAAAATGGTCTTTCCAACCATAACCCTCAGCGAGTTCGGAAGAGTTATAATCAAGAGAATAAAAATTATATACCAAGGCTAACAAATTTGCTAAGCATTTAACATGTACATCTCATTCATGCTCGGGTGAAGTGTGTGAAAACCAAGTATACAATTAATGTCAAGCAATCCAATAGGCACATCGAAACAATCATTAACCACTAAACCTCACAAGATTCACTAATTATTTCCGCTCAGTGTTTAGGGTTAAGTGTTTACTCTCATAACAATTACACAAGTAACGTTCCCATATGCTTGCTCATCAACCAACTCTCCACAATTAATCTACAAATCATTAGATCATAAGGACTTTAAGGTGAAACAGGGACCAAAAGGTGGATGGTAAATGGTGAATGGTGAATAATGAATGAAGGGACTGGAAATGAAAAATGTTTCATATGTTTGCAAGACAAATCAACAACTTTGAAACTCATACCTATGCTATACCCGAAACAACTTTCTTATTCTCCTTCAACCTTTTATTGAAAATAATACAAGAAAATAACTCTATTTTTTTTTTGTTTTCTTTTTTTTTGTTTTCTTTTTTTTTTGTTTTCCTTTTTTTTTTTTTTTCTTGAGGAACTTTATTCCTTCTTTTTGTTTTTGATTTTGTTTTCTTTCCTTGAACAATTACAACAAAATAAAAAGCACCCCCACACTTGCCTTTTGGTATATTACCATACAAATCCGAAGCATAAGAACATAAGAAGTCACTATCATCGTCTTGCAAACATGATAAAACAAGGGTCAGATGGTGTGGGTGAACAAAAGAAACGGCTAATGAGTGTTTAGTTCAAAAGGGTTATTCCTAAAGTTCGTGTTTAGATGGATGGTGAATACTTTGGCCATGGTGCTCAACTAATGCCTTACTCATTTCTAATTCATTACAGATTAACAAAATGTTTCAAGTGGTCTTCGAGCAAGTTCTAGGTTCAAAACTCATGAATTGTGCACACATGAAGAACGAGTAAATGTATGAAATATGCATACATGTGAATATTCAATAGGCTCAAGTCCTCACATTTTCTGGGTATGCATGACAATGTATGTTCAAATGTGCTTCTCAGATTGCAATCAACTAATCGAAACGAGGTTATGTGAACATGGAATTTCGAGCAATCATAAGTTATGCAAATTAAATCCAAAGCAAACTACACAAAGCCTTGACATATAATAAACATTCTCCTAATCAGAACAATTAAAACTCAATTCATCATCGGAATTGGAAAGAACAAAGCACAAAACAAACAATAACACACAAAACGAAGCAAATATTTTTGTCATTTTTGATTTTTTGATTTTTTTTTTTTGATTTTTTTCAATTTACGTAACAATACGTGACCACAGTGACTTACTAAGTGCAATGGTAGGTTCAACGCTACCAAGGGAGTAAGTATGATTTAGTCGATATACCGTTACAGTAGAAAACGAAAACAAGTAAATTATTTTTTTCAATTTTTTTCAATTTTTCAAATTTTTTTCTTTTCTTTTTAATAAACCTTCCCCCCACACTTGAATTAAACATTGTCCTCAATGTTAGACAGATATTTCACGAAAATGAAAAATTCAAGTATGGTTATTGAATTTAAACACACAAACAGAAATAAATACACAAACATAAATCAACAGAAGTAAACACAACATATATACAAATGAAAAAGATAAGTTAAAGAAAATCTCCCCCTTGAAGATCGTTAAGCTCCTCCCGAAGCAAGTCACCAACAGTCACAAACAAGGCTAGCAGGGCCTTGCATCCAACGTTTGCTCCTTAGTTGACTGCGGCTCTGATCCTTTGAAGTGTGTCCTGGACAAGGGTTGTTGCCGACTCCACGGCAGATTTGGCTGATGTAGCCTTCACCGAGATCTGGAACACCATAGTCAGTAGTGTTCCATCAAGAACAGCTCCGGATACGTTTGGCAGAATGGAGAAGCCAGAAGACATAAGCGGAAATGGCTCCGGTTGAACTCCACATAACAAACACTGGAGAATGGAATGGTTGATCGGCGCATAAATCACAGACGACCCCGTTGCATCGGTGCAACACTCCTGAAGAATGAGGAAGTCGTTGTGACTATCTATGGCGAGCACCGAAATCTGGTTCCCCGGGTCAAGACCGATGGTGAAATTTGCTAGCAGACGCACAGAGCTGTCCATCGACATACTATCCCATTGCGGTCTAGTCTGAACGTCTTTGAGGAACTCAAAGATCCTGGTGTGATGGGAAAGATGCACGACAGAACAACCAGCAGTACGATTGACTCCAGGGGGCTTGCTCGGATCTCCCCTGCGCTTGTTGGTCCTGACCTCCATTCGAGTGTCTCTTGTTCGGTTCGAACAAGTCCAGTGGTGGTACGTGGAGTTGCTGATATCGTTGAAGAAACAGATCGTCATCTGTTTTGCCATTTCCGCAAGGCCTCTTCTTCCTTCAGGCGAAATGATCGAGTCACCGGGTGAAGTGTGGATACCTGTGGCGCACATGTAGCGCTCGGCTTGTCGTTGAAGTGTTGAGATGATATGCGGTTTTACCGACGTCATTAATTATTACCTAAACTTCCTAACAATTTGTCGTTGAATAGTATAATGGGAAGTAGAGGTTTTTCCCACAGAGGACTGTTTATTTACTTTTCTAATGTCACGAAATTAACTAACCTATATTGTTTCTATTTACAAAAATGTACAATATATACAAAAGTGTTGTTTTTGGGTTTTGAAAATATTTTGAAACAAGAAATAAATAAAAGAAAATATTTTTGGATTTTTAATCTTTTTGAAAATAAATAAAATAAAACAAGAACAAAACAAATTAAGATGCAATTTAAACTAACACACAAATAAATAAATAACATGTTTTTGAGTTTTTCATAATTAAATAAATCACACAATATTCAAATCACACATTAAATTAAACAAATATTCAAAATACAAATTAATCAAATAAAATAAAATCACACAACATAAAATTAAAAAGAGTTTAAGGGAAAGAAAAGCTCATTTAAATTCCGGCGAAGGATCTTATCGGATTCGCCATGATTCGATGATGTTCGGGAGCTCGGGTGCAGATAACAAATTGGACTGGGCCAGGCGGGTGTAGAGAGCAATATTGTGCTTGGGCTTGGCTTGGTCAAAAGCCCATTCTTTTTCTTTCTGGTCAAGCCCGTGTTGACCTAATAGTCCTTTGACTTTTCAACGGAGGTTTCTTTCTTCAACCCGTGCTCCAGGTCAGCTTTCTCTTCATCCTTCTTCATTCTTCTTCATCTCCTTTCTTTCACGATTTCTGAATTCCAGACCAGAGAGAGATGGTGTGGGTGAAGTTGGCGCCGGCGGCGTGCAGTGGGCATGGACTGGATTCTTGTGCGGCGCGGTATGGCGATGCTTGGAATCTGAGATGAAGAGGCACAGTCCGGCCGGCCTGGGCTAGGAGCAGAGGAGCAAGGATCGACGGCGAGAAGCGGCGTCGCGTTTTGGGAGCAGTAGCGTCACCGGGCTGGTGCGGCGACGGCTATGGGCCGGGCAAAGAAGGCACGGCCTTGATTGGATCGACGCGGTGGTGTTGCGGCCTGGGTGATTGGGGACGACGACGCCGGAAGCATCAAGAAGACACCGGCAGAGAAGCGGCGCGGCAAGGGAGCTTGCGGAGGTGACGGCGAGAGGTGAGAGCGAGAGAGATATCGGCGATGGAAGACCGGCGTCGTGGCAGCGGGAGCGCGAGAGGTAGCTACGGTGAGCGGCGCGGCGTGGGCTAAGGAAGCCGGCGGTGAGAGCAGCGCTGGGCTCAGATTAAATTCTGGGCATCGACGGTGAGATGGTGAACGCCGAGGAGAGCACGGCGGGCTATGACAAAGATGGTGATGGCGCCGAGAGCGAGCACGAGCTCTATGATTTCGGTGATTGAGTCCGCAATATAGAATAGAGAGAGTGAGTGTAATTATGGTGAATTAAACTGTGAATTGTTGCTTAAAATGTAATTAATTGCAGGTGAAACATTGGCGAGAGGAGCTGCCATGGTGGAACGGTGCGAGAGAGAGTGATTTGGTGATTTGTGGTGAGTATGTGAGCTGTTGTGGTTGGTGATTGATTAATTGAAGAGAGAACCGTGATTGCAGCAAGTAACGGGGAGGGGCAGAAGATGGGGCTGAGATATTTGTGGAGGGAAGAGATGAGATGAGGGAGAGAGATGTCGTGAATAGAAGAACCAGAGAAAGTAACGAGAGATGAATGGAGATGTGTTTGGATGCAGAGAGAGAGTAACTGGAACCGTGAGAGATTTCCGAAGGCAGAGAGTAACTAGAGAGGACAGCAGTGAGAGAACAGAGAGATATGAGAACCCAGAAAAAGAGGGTGAGAGCAGAAGTGGGAGCCGTGAGAGCTACACACGTACGCAGAGAAGAATGGGGGAGAAGAGGGTAGCGCGGGGAGAAGCCCCCGGCCAATCCGAAATGAAACGAACGTAGGTATAAAAAGAGGAGGAAAAGTGGACTGGGTTTGTAGTGGTGGTGAGCTGTAGATTGGTGCGATGGTGTGGTAGTGTGGTGGAGAATTTGGTGCAGTGTTGTCGGTGGAGAATCAACTCAAAAGGAGAATTTGAATTCAAAGAGGAGCGGGAGCCATGTGAGGGAAAGAATCACAGCTGGAGAGAGGAAGGAACCGTGAACATGGTAGCTGCAATAACAAAAGAAAAAGAAAAAGAAAATAATAAAAAGAA
Organism: Rubus idaeus; assembly: GCA_030142095.1. NCBI lineage: Eukaryota > Viridiplantae > Streptophyta > Magnoliopsida > Rosales > Rosaceae > Rubus > Rubus idaeus. The sequence continues at coordinate 22,492,769 of CM057965.1, forward strand.
ATTAAATAAATAATTAAAAAGAAAACAAAAGGAATAAATAAAATAATAAAAGAAAATAAAAACTAAAATAGAAATAAAAATAAATATAAATAACAAATGTAAACAAGGGAAAATAAAATGGAGAATTAAAATGTGTTTCTCCACCGCATGTGGTGGTTGCGCCTCCGTGAGTGGTGGTTTGCCGGCAAAATTGCCGGAATTCGAAACGTCTTTCGAAATCTTCGTACAATGTTATATTCCACTTCTGAATGATGACCGGTGTCATCAGATAATCGAAAAGTCACGGTTGACTTTCCGATATTGCGCCGTAAATCCCCAAAATTCACCTTTTATGTGTAAATTAGCATTTTGCACATATTTTCCCCGAAAACACGAAAACAAACATTAATCCGACAAATAAGCTTTCAGAATAGCATCGATCCAAGTATTTAGGGCACTTTATGAACGTATTTTACGTTCACATCACACCCCCACACTTGAACTTTTGCTAGTCCTCTAGCAAACACAGAACTAAAAACGAACAACACAAAAACGAAAGGGAAACACAAAACAGAAATTCTTTCCAACCATAACCCTCAACGAGTTCAAAGAATTATAATCAGGAGAATAAAAACTATATACCAAGGCTCACGAATTTGCTAAGTATTTAACATGGACATCTCATTCGTGCTCGAGTGAAGTGTGTGAAAACCGAGTGTACAATTAATTTCAAGCAATCAAATTGGCACAAATGAACAACATTAACCACTAAAGCTCACAAGATTCACTAAATATTTCCGCTCAGTGTTTAGGGTTAAGTGTTTACTCTCATAACAATTACACAAGTAGTGTTCCCATAAGCTTGCTCATCAACCAACTCTCCACAATTAATCCACAAATCATTAAATCATAAGGGCTTTTAAGGTGAAACAGGGGCCAAAGGGTGAATGGTAAATGGTGAATGGTAAATGAAATGAAAGGATTAGAAATGATAAATGTTCCACATGTTTGCAAGACAAATCAACGACTTTGAAACTCATACCTATGCTAAACCCGAAACAACTTTCCTATTTTCCTCCAACCTTTTATTGAAAATAAAACAATACAAGAAAATAACTCTATTTTTGTGGCATTTTTCTTTTTCTTTTCTTTTCCACTCTTTTTTTTTTTTTCTTGAGGAACTTTATTCCTTCTTTTTCTTTCTGATTTTTCTTTCTTTCTTTGAATAAATACAACAAAATAAAATGCACCCCCACACTTGCCTTTTGGTACTACCATACAATTCAAAACCCGAAGCATAAGAATATAAGAAGTCACTATCATCGTCTTGCAAACACAATAAAACAAAGGTGAGATGGTGCGGGTGAACAAAAGAAACGGCTAATGAGTGATAAGTTCAAAAGGGGTTCCTAAAGTTCGTGTTTAGATGGATGGTGAATATTTGGCCATGGTGCTCAACTAATGCCTTAATCATTTTCAATTCATCACAGATTAATAAAAAGTTTCGAGAGGTCAATGAGCAAGTTCTAGGTTCAAAAACTCATGAATTGTGCACACATGAAGAACGAGTAAATGTATGAATAATGCATACATGTGAATATTCAACAGGCTCAAATTCTCACAATTTCGGGTATGCATGACAATGTATGTTCAAATGTGCTTCTCGGATTGCAATCAACTAATTAACACAGGTTATGTGAACATGAAATTTCGAGCAATCACAAGTTATGCAAATTAAATCCAAAGCAAATCACACAAAGCCTTGACATATAATAAACATTCTCCTAATCACAACAATTAAACTCAATTCATCATCGGGATTGGAAAGAACAAAACACACCACAATAAAACACACAAAAACACAAAACGAAGTAAATATTTTTGTAATTTTCAGATTTTTTTGATTTTTTTGATTTTTTTTTTCAATTTACGTAACAATACGTGACCACAGGGACTCACTTAGTGCAATGGTAGGTTCAACGCTACCAAAGGAGTGAGTATGATCTAGTCGAGATACCGTTACAGTAGAAAACGAAAACAAGTAGATTATTTTTTTGAATTTTTGAATTTTTCAAATTTTTTCTTTTCTTTTTAATAAACCTTCCCCCACACTTGAATTAAACATTGTCCTCAATGTTAGACAGATATTTCACGAAATGAAAAATTCAAGTATGGTTATTGAATTGAAAATACAAACAGAAATAAACACACCAACAAAAATAAACACACAACATTTATACAAAGGAAACAAAAATAAACAGAAAGGTTAAAGAAAAACTCCCCTTTGAAGATCATTAAGCTCCTCCCGAAGCAAGTCACCAACAGTCACAAACAAGGCTAGCAGGGCCTTGCATCCAACGTTTGCTCCTTAATTGACTGCGGTTCTGATCCTTTGAAGTGTGTCCTGGACGAGTGTTGTTGCCGACTCCACGGCAGATTTAGCTGATGTAGCCTTCACCGAGATCTGGAACACCATAGTCAGTAGTGTTCCATCAAGAACAGCTCCGGATACGTTTGGCAGAATGGAGAATCCAGAAGACATAAGCGGAAATGGCTCCGGTTGAACTCCACATAACAAACACTGGAGAATGGAATGGTTAATCGGCGCGTATATCACAGACGACCCCGTTGCATCGGTGCAACACTCCTGAAGAATGAGGAAGTCGTTGTGATTATCTATGGCGAGCACCGAAATCTGGTTCCGCGGGTCAAGACCGATGGTGAAATTTGCTAGCAGACGCACCGAGCTGTCCATCGACATACTATCCCAAAGCGGTCTCGTATGCACATCTTTGAGGAACTCAAAGATTCTGGTGTGATGGGATAGATGCACGACCGAACAACCAGCCGTACGATTGACTCCAGGGGGCTTGCTCGGATCACCCCTTCGCTTGTTGGTCCTGACCTCCATTCGAGTGTCTCTTGTTCGGTTTGAACAAGTCCAGTGATGATACGTGGAGTTGCTGATGTCGTTGAAGAAACAGATCGCCATCCGGTTTGCCATTTCCGCTAGGCCTCTTTTTCCTTCGGGCGAAATGATAGAGTCACCGGGTGAAGTGTGGATCCCCGTGACGCACATGTAGCGCTCGGCTTGTCGTTGGAGAGTTGAGATCCAACGCTTTGCACCAAAGGCGAACCCGGAATGAACGAAGGGTTCGAAAATGGCCTTCATTTCCTTCTCGCGCACATCCACGTGCTCCACCCAAGTAACTAAGGAAGATCCATTCGCAAGTCTCGAATCAAACATCCGGAGGGGCGCTTTCGGCAAATCGATCTCACTTGAAGGCTTCGGATTTGATCGCAGTTCATCCACGGAGACATCCACAATGATCCAACTTCCATCCAACAGTAGGTGGGAGTACCTAACAAACTGAACTTCACGAGTCGAAACGATGTTAGATGGCACCGAAACTCGGCCGACATCACTTGCTTCGGTCCTCGTAGCCTCTTGCGTTGTCGGAGGGTAGGATCTCCAACATCCGGGCGTTTGTGATCATGCTACGAAGACGGGCAACCATCGACCAACATCCATTAAGATCTCAACAATGGTGGTCGGATGAAGGTGGATGGTTGCCGAGTGTCTCGAGGATTCCGATTTGAAGTATGGCGCAGGCTCGCCACGTTGAAACACTCGCAAGTACTCGGCCCTATTTAGAGTCTCGGGATGAATAGAAGTGTCGGGAGTCGGTGAAGATATCCACAAAGGAAAACCGGCAAGTGGCCATGAGCATGAGCTCGTGCTTGGCCTTGCGGGCGATATCCGAGATCAAGTCGGTGTGGACTCCGACAAGATCAGCGAGCAGGTCCGGAAGAGTAGATGGCACGGTACGGATGGGCGCTCGACTAGTGTAGGCATGAGGCTCCGCACATCCCGTCTCAAGTGGTCCAAGTCGATCGAATCATCGGACAACTCGAGAAGAGGCTCTTGTTGTGGAGGAACAACTTCGAGCCTTCGCCTAGGCACATCAGAATGCGGAACAGGACCTCCGCAATTGGGACAGATGCCGCTCTGGAGAGCATCGACGAGTCGTTGATTCTGCAGTTGAAGCTCCTCGTTTTTGCTCACCAGCTGATCGTTCCTTCTTTCTAGCTCGGCAATACGCTGCTCAGAAGTCCGGATACCGAACTTCTTCCTATTTCTCGACCCCCAATAGTAGACTTGGTCTTCTTCTAGTCCGATTTTTGGACCAAATCTTTCTCGTTGTGGTTTCGTGGGGTGAGAATACACCGCAAAGAAAGCCGCCAGTGCTTCTCTCTGAGCCTTGGTGTATTTCGTCCTCGGAAGTCTCCTATAGACAGGAGCGGCTTCTGGCTCGGCGGGTGGATCAGCAACCAGGATTGGTGCTTGGGGTAGTGGTTGTGGCTGGGTCGGCATGCGAGCATCGGCGCTATTGAGTATGCTGGGTGGAATTATTTCATCCAGACCTTCAAAGATTTGACTCCCTGAAGGACCTGCCTGAAACAACTCGCTGAACGAATTAACTCTTTTGGCCATTTGTGGTTTGGGAAGGGAGGAAAGCTTTTCTGGGTTTGGGAGTTTTCTGGGAAAAAAGACTAAGAACATAGATGAACACTATGAACTAGCGAGAGAAAACGAGAGAGAGAGAGATAGATTAAGGGAAAACGTGAAATGCCTAAGGAAACTAGCGCAAACAGAAGGGAAGGGGAAAGGAGTGGACGCACGCATGCACGCTTGCACACGTGCCAAAGACAGAAGACCCGCAAATTGCGGATCGGGCGACGAAAGTCGCAAAGCGTACAGTGAAAACGCACGCGGCTTATTAAACAATTCGGCCGACGCAAAAGTCGTGCGTTGGCCCAATCAAATTTTTTTTGATTTTCTATTTTTTATTTTTTTTATTTTATTTTTTTTAATACTTTACGAAAAGTCGTAAAGTGAACAGTGAAAACGCGTGTGAAACACGCGCAAAGGTTGCCGACACTTTAAACGGGCTTGGGCCATCGAAATGGTTTGGGCCTTAAAGTGGGCCTGGGCCAAAGAAATCTCCGGCCCATTATTGGTGGGCTTAACTAATGGGCCTAAAAACGAACAGGCCCGACACACTAAATGGGCTTGGGTTACGGGTTTTGGGCTTCGTGAATGACACGAGCCCAATGGGCTAAAATTTTTATTTTTTTATTTATTTTTTATTTTACGAAACCAAAAACCCTAACCAATCACACAAACGAATGGGTCTAAGGCCCAATAATAAATAACAAACAAACAAGCCCAAAACAAACAATAATTATAAATAGTAAAAATAAATAATTACAAAACAGTAAAATAAAAACAAACACTCTTTTTTTTTATTAATCACAATTAAATTATATATATATATTTTTTTTTTTATTTAAATTTTTTTTTTTTAAATAAATAACGAGAGTGAAAAGAAAACTTACCTTTTTACTCCCGAGGAAACCGAAAATCACCAACAAGACATCAACCTCAAGGTTTTTCAACCTTGACTTCCTAAACGTATGCTCCGATGTATGTGGTAAAATTTCCGAATAACCCGGATTATTCCCTATAAAAATTAAAAAGTTAGTAATAAAATTTACAAGTTAAAAACAAAATATTTACAAAATTAAAAATAATGTCACAAATTATCTATACAAAATGAATAAATAAAATTTCCTATGTCTAAGTATATTTTATTTACAAGTAATGTTAAATTGTCCAAAATAAAGTTAAAAACAAAGTTGATTCCAAGCGGTAATTCGAGGTGGACGTACGGCCTAGGTGCAATATCTTGACTTAAATGACTTTCCGTGTTTTCAGAAGGCGAATGGCCAGATCACAAGAGATAAGCGAGAGGCAGGATTCATTTAGTGGACAAGTCCTCTGAATCCAATTTTACAAACCCGTCACCCAGAGTCTTGATCATATCTAGACACCATTCATGTGCCCCTTACTCGGCTGAGAAAGCACTTAAGTGTTCGACAATTCTCCAAGTGTTAATAAAGGCCGCCCTCAACCTCAAGTGACCTTACGGTACAAATGAAGGGTTTAGGCCAATATTAATAAAAGGACCTTACCTATTTCCGTTCAAATTACAACCTACAACAACTTAAATAATTAACAGTACTCAGAACACCTAAGTATAATTACTAAGTGTAACAATATATACAAGTATAATTAGTAAGTATTATTTACAAGTATTATTTACAAATAGTAAACAGTAAAAAGTAAAAAAGTAAATAGTAAAAACAATCCCCGGCGAGCCGGCGCCAAAATGATATGCGGTTTTACCGACGTCATTAATTATTACCTAAACTTCCTAACAATTTGTCGTTGAATAGTATAATGGGAAGTAGAGGTTTTTCCCACAGAGGACTGTTTATTTACTTTTCTAATGTCACGAAATTAACTAACCTATATTGTTTCTATTTACAAAAATGTACAATATATACAAAAGTGTTGTTTTTGGGTTTTGAAAATATTTTGAAACAAGAAATAAATAAAAGAAAATATTTTTGGATTTTTAATCTTTTTGAAAATAAATAAAATAAAACAAGAACAAAACAAATTAAGATGCAATTTAAACTAACACACAAATAAATAAATAACATGTTTTTGAGTTTTTCATAATTAAATAAATCACACAATATTCAAATCACACATTAAATTAAACAAATATTCAAAATACAAATTAATCAAATAAAATAAAATCACACAACATAAAATTAAAAAGAGTTTAAGGGAAAGAAAAGCTCATTTAAATTCCGGCGAAGGATCTTATCGGATTCGCCATGATTCGATGATGTTCGGGAGCTCGGGTGCAGATAACAAATTGGACTGGGCCGGGCGGGTGTAGAGAGCAATATTGTGCTTGGGCTTGGCTTGGTCAAAAGCCCATTCTTTTTCTTTCGGGTCAAGCCCGTGTTGACCTAATAGTCCTTTGACTTTTCAACGGAGGTTTCTTTCTTCAACCCGTGCTCCGTGTCGGCTTTCTCTTCTTCATTCTTCTTCATCTCCTTTCTTTCACGATTTCGAATTCCAGACCAAGAGAGATGGTGTGGGTGAAGTTGGCGCCGGCGGCGTGCGGTGGGCATGGATCGGATTCTTGTGCGGCGCGGTATGGCGATGCTTGGAATCCGAGATGAAGAGGCACAGTCCGGCCGGCCGGGCTAGGAGCAGAGGAGCAAGGATCGACGGCGAGAAGCGGCGTCGCGTTTTGGGAGCAGTAGCGTCACCGGGCTGGTGCGGCGACGGCTATGGCCGGGCAAAGAAGGCACGGCCTTGATTGGATCGACGCGGTGGTGTTGCGGCCTGGGTGATTGGGGACGACGACGCCGGAAGCATCAAGAAGACACCGGCAGAGAAGCGGCGCGGCAAGGAGCTTGCGGAGGTGACGGCAGAGGTGAGAGCAGAGAGATATCGGCGATGGAAGACCGGCGTCGTGGCAGCCGGGAGCGCAGAGGTAGCTACGGTGAGCGGCGCGGCGTGGGCTAAGGAAGCCGGCGGTGAGAGCAGCGCTGGGCTCGATTAAATTCTGGGCATCGACGGTGAGATGGTGAACGCCGAGGAGAGCACGGCCGGGCTAGGCGACAAAGATGGTGATGGCGCCGAGAGCGAGCACGAGCTCTATGATTTCGGTGATTGAGTCCGCAATATAGAATAGAGAGAGTGAGTGTAATTATGGTGAATTAAACTGTGAATTGTTGCTTAAAATGTAATTAATTGCAGGTGAAACATTGGCAAGGAGCTGCCATGGTGGAACGGTGCAGAGAGAGTGATTTGGTGATTTGTGGTGAGTATGTGAGCTGTTGTGGTTGGTGATTGATTAATTGAAGAGAGAACCGTGATTGCAGCAAGTAACGGGGAGGGGCGGAAGATGGGGCTGAGATATTTGTGGAGGGAAGAGATGAGATGAGGGAGAGAGATGTCGTGAATAGAAGAACCGAGAAAGTAACGAGAGATGAATGGAGATGTGTTTGGATGCAGAGAGAGAGTAACCGGAACCGTGAGAGATTTCGAAGGCAGAGAGTAACTAGAGAGGACAGCAGGCAGAGAACGAGAGAGAGATGAGAACCCGAGAAAAAGAGGGTGAGAGCGAAGTGTAGCCGTGAGAGCTACACACGTACGCAGAGAAGAATGGGGGGAGAAGAGGGTAGCGCAGGGGAGAAGCCCCCGGCCAATCCGAAATGAAACGAACGTAGGTATAAAAAGAGGAGGAAAAGTGGACTGGGTTTGTAGTGGTGGTGAGCTGTAGATTGGTGCGATGGTGTGGTAGTGTGGTGGAGAATTTGGTGCAGTGTTGTCGGTGGAGAATCAACTCAAAAGGAGAATTTGAATTCAAAGAGGAGCGGGAGCCATGTGAGGGAAAGAATCACAGCTGGAGAGAGGAAGGAACCGTGAACATGGTAGCTGCAATAACAAAAGAAAAAGAAAAAGAAAATAATAAAAAGAAATTAAATAAATAATTAAAAAGAAAACAAAAGGAATAAATAAAATAATAAAAGAAAATAAAAACTAAAATAGAAATAAAAATAAATATAAATAACAAATGTAAACAAGGGAAAATAAAATGGAGAATTAAAATGTGTTTCTCCACCGTACGTGGTGGTTGCGCCTCCGTGAGTGGTGGTTTGCCGGCAAAATTGCCGGAATTCGAAACGTCTTTCGAAATCTTCGTACAATGTTATATTCCACTTCTGAATGATGACCGGTGTCATCAGATAATCGAAAAGTCACGGTTGACTTTCCGATATTGCGCTGTAAATCCCCAAAATTCACCTTTTATGTGTAAATTAGCATTTTGCACATATTTTCCCTGAAAACACGAAAACAAACATTAATCCGACAAATAAGCTTTCAGAATAGCATCGATCCAAGTATTTAGGGCACTTTATGAACGTATTTTACGTTCACATCATGAGATCCAACGCTTTGCCCCAAAAGCGAACCCTGAATGAACAAACGGTTCGAAACTGGCCTTCATCTCCTTCTCGCGTACATCCACGTGCTCCACCCAAGTGACCAAGGAAGATCCATTATGAAGATCACGTATCAGGCATCCGGAGGGGCGTTTTCGGCATATAGATCTCACGGAAGGCTTCGGATTTGTGCGCAATTCATCCACGGAGACATCCACGATGACCCAACTTCCATCCAGTTGTTGGTGAGAGTACCGAACGAACTGGACTTCACAAGTTGAAACGAGGTGAGATGGCACCAGAAACTCGGCCGACATCACTTGCTTCTGCTCCTTGTAGCCTTCTTCATTGCTGGAGGAAAGGATCTCCAACGTCTTGGCGTTTGTGATCATGCTACAGAAGACTGGCAACCATCGACCAACATCCATTAAGATCTGAACGATGGTGGTCGGATAAAGGTGAATGGTTGCCGAGTGTCTCGACGATTCGGCTTTGAAGTACGGAGCAGGTTCAGCACGTTGAAACACTCGCAAGTACTCGGCCCTATGAAGAGTCTCGGGATGAATAGACGTGTCGGGAGTCGGTGAAGTTATCCACAAAGGAAATCCGGCAGTGGCCATGAGCAGGAGCTCGTCTTTGGCCTTGCGGGCGATATCCGAGATCAAGTCGGTGTGGACTCCGACAAGATCATGAGCAGGTCCCGGAATATTAGATGGCACAGGTACGGATGGGCGATCGACAAGTGTAGGCATGAGGCTCCGCACATCCCGTCTCAAGTGGTCCATGTCGATGGAATCGTCGGACAACTCGAGAATAGGCTCTTGTTGTTGAGGAACAACTTCGAGCCTTCGCCGTGGCACATCTGAGTGCGGAACAGGACCTCCGCAATTGGGACAGATGCCGCTGTGGAGAGCATCGACGAGTCGTTGATTCAGAAGTTGAAGCTCCTCGTTCTTGCTCACCAGCTGATCATTTCGTCTCTCTAGCTCGGCAATACGCTGCTCAGACGTAAGGATACCGAACTTCTTCCTATTTCTCGACCCCCAATAATAGACTTGGTCTTCTTCTAATCCGATTTTTGGACCAAATCTTTCTCGTTGTGGTTTCGTGGGGTGAGAATACACCGCAAAGAAAGCCGCCAGTGCTTCTCTCTGAGCCTTGGTGTATTTTGTCCTCGGAAGTCTCCTATAGACAGGAGCGGCTTCCGGCTCAGCTGGTGGATCAGCAACCAGGATTGGTGCTTGGGGTAGTGGTTGCGGTTGTGGCTGTGGTTGTGGCTCGGTCGGCATGCTAGCATCGGCGCTATTGAGCATGCTCGGTGGAATTATTTCAGCCAGACCTTCAAAGATTGGGTTCTCTGAAGGACCTGCCTGAAACAAATCACTGAAAGAATTCACTCTTTTGGCCATTTGTGGTTTGGGAGGGGAGGAAAGCTTTCTGGGAATTAGGGAGGTTTCTGGGAAAACTGAAGAACACGAAGAACAACGAGAGAAAACGAGAGAGAATGAGAGAGAGAAAGGGAAACCTAAGGGAAATTGCGTGAAATGACTAAGGCACTAACGCAAACCGAGGGGAAGGGAAACGAACGGACGGACGCGTGTCCAAAGTCAAGGACAGAGATCCGTAAATCACGGATCGAGCGACGAAAGTCGCAAAGGGAATAGTGAACACGCACGTCGATTTATTAAACCATTCGGCCGACGCAAAAGTCGTGCGTCGGCCCAATCACATTTTTTTCTTGATTTTCGATTTTTTATTTTTTTATTTTTTTAATACTTTACGAAAAGTCGTAAAGTGAACAGTGAAAACGCGTAGCACACGCGCTTGCCGACACTTTAAACGGGCTTGGACCATCGAAATGGTTTGGGCATTACAGTGGGCCTGGGCCAAAGAAAACTCCGGCCCATTATTGGTGGGCTTAACTAATGGGCCTAAAAACGAACAGGCCAGACACTAATGGGCTTGGGTTACGGGTTTTGGGCTTCGTGAATGACACGAGCCCAATGGGCTAAAATTTTTTTATTTTTTATTTTTTATTTTTTTTTATTTTTTTACGAAACCTAAAACCCTAACCAATCACACAAACGGGCCTAAGGCCCAATAACAAATAACTACAACAAGCCCGAAAATAAAACAAACAGTAATTATAAACAGTAAAAATAAATAAATACAAAGAGTAAAACAAACAAACGAACACTCTTTTTTTTTTATTTACAATTAAAAATTTTCTATTTTTTTATTTTTTATTTTTTATTTTTTTTTTTACAAAAAGAAATAACGAGAGTGAAAAGAAAACTTACCTTTTTACTCCCGAGGAAACCGAAAATCACCAACAAGACATCAACCTCAAGGTTTCTCAACCTTGACTTCCTAAACGTATGCTCCGATGTATGTAGTAAAATTTCCGATAAACCCGGATTATTTCCTATACAAAATAAAAAGGTTAGTAATAAATTTACAAAATAAAAACAAAATATTTACAAAGTTAAAAATATGTCACAAATTATCTATACAAAATGAATGAATAAATTTTCCTATGTCTACGTATATTTTATTTACACAATACACTTAAGTGTACAAAAATATTTTCCTTTGCCTGAATATAGTTGAAAAAAATGAAAGTTGATTCCAAGCGGTAACTTGATAGGTGCATAATTGTACAACTTTTTATATCAATTTCTCTACATTTTTGTTGTTAGTTTCTCATAAATTTGTGTTATTTATTTAGTTTTTGTGTTTGTAGGTTTCCTATTGCAAATAAAGAGAAAAGAAGATAACTTGAGGAAAATAAACAATGTGCTCGGAAATTTACGAAGTCTAATGGGCTTTCTCGAGGCCCAAGCCCAAGATGAAGGCCCAAGCCCATGATGGAAGGCCCAAATCCATGAAGGAAGGCCCAAGTTCACAAAGCATGAGGAAAGGCCCAAGCCCAGATTTTCGGACATTCTGCCTGTGCAGATTAGTCAACTTGCGAAGCGCATATCTCCCACTTGCACCGTTGGATCCAGCTGTATTTTTGGCACACACTGCATGTGTGTGTTAGGTATTCTGTATTCAAATTTCAGAATCATCCAACCGTTCAAACGTCCAATATTCCATTCTAAGTGCGCATAGCTCAGTGCTGCCTGCTTTCTAATTCTTTCATTTTCCTTTATTCTCAATGCTCCACTCACCCCCATATTTCCACCCATCTCATCACACTATCTTTGTTGCTTTCTCTCCATACCATTAGTGTTTGATTTCTTTTACCTAAATAAATGGTTCATTGCCATATGACTTCATTTCCACCATTCCACTTACCATTTCTTTTCTACCACTCACATTCCACTTCTCTTCCTTTTCTTTCTTTATTTCTTGCATTGTCTTCTTCTTCCTCTCCATTCTCCTATAAATAGCATCCTCATTCTTCTCACCAATTGACACCCCAATGGGGAGGGACAAACCCTCCTCTTTCTCTTCTCCATCATATTTTCCATTCTCTAGTATTTAGGGTTCTCAAGACTTCAAGGAGGAGGAGAAGGCATCTACACCATCACCACCAGCCCCTATTCCACATCACCATCACCATCATCACCTTGTCTTCACAGCTTGGATTACTTGTGGTCAAGGATTCAAGATGTGGCTTCAAGATCTTCATGCTATTCATACGGTGTATTTCGACTTAGCCTTTAAATTTATGCCTCTTTGTTGCTTCTTTATCCTTTGTATTAGTTAACATGACATGATTTATATAATTTTCAGCCTTTGTTTATGGGTTTATTTAATTGTTGGATCCTAATTAATTAGTTCTTCTAGTAGCTTATGTGACTCCGTTTATTTGATTCTATTTTAGTAGATAACTTTTATATGTTTTTGTTTTAAGGTTGCAAACTTAAGATGATTGCATATAATTGGTGCTAGAATTAGGGTTTTAATTCTAATTCACAAGTAGTAAAGGCTTTGGAAAGAGGTCGGAAACAAATAAGAAGGATCACGGATAGATGGGCGGTCCCACTAGGTCGTGCACTTTAATTAACAACTCTTCTTTTATGCGTTGGACATGTTTTGATTAGCTACCTTTGCATGTTTGATTGATTAATCTAGGTGCGGTCGCTTAGGTTAATTTTCATGAAAGTGGTTTTATTTGGGGAATGATAATTGGCGGTCCAGCATTCCACATATGTTAATTTCGGTTTCATGGCTAGGGAACTTGGTTAATTTTCGGTCCAATAATTGGTAAACTTGTATACTTGTGGCTGAACTTTATATACTTTATGTTTCATCCCATTTTATTTAATTTATTCTTTGTAATTTAATTAATTCATTTCATTCAATTTATGACTCAATCCCCCTTTTACTTTGTACATATGTATATATTTATACTTTATACTTGTTAATAATTCTTTATTTTATTTAATTCTTTGTGACAATTTTTCTTAGGTACACCCTTTGATCTCCGTTGTGAACGATACCCTACTATGCACTATACTACTACCGATAGGGTTTTTTTTAAATTGAGGCTCTTTTTGGGCGTATCAATTTTTGGCGCCGTTGCCGGGGATTGAAAATATTCCTAACCTAATATTTTGTTTTGTGAATACTATTTATAATTTTATGTAATTATTACTGTTTCTATTACTTGTATATAATTACTGTTTACTTTTTATTGTTTATAATTTTACTATTTTTTTAACTGTTCATAATACTTGTTTTTAATACTTGTTCATATTTTGTTACAGTTAGTAATTATATTTAGGTGTCTTTTATATAGTTGATTATTTTTTGTTGTTGTAAGTTGTAACTTGAACGGAATAGGTAAGGTCCTTTTATTAATATTGGCCTAAACCCTTCATTTTTACCGTAAGGTTATTTGAGGTTGAGGGCGGCCTTTATTAACACTTGGAGAATTGTCGAACACTTAAGTGCTTTCTCAACTGAGTAAGGGGCATATGAATGGTGTCTAGATATGATCGAGACCCTGGGTGACGGGTTTGTAAAATTGGATTCAGAGGACTAGTCCACTAAATGAATCCTGCCTCTCGCTTATTTCTTGTGATCTGGCCATTCGCCTTCTGAAAACACGGAAAGTCATTTAAGTCAAGGCATTGCACCTAGGCCGTACGTCCACCTTGAGTTACCGCTTGGAATCAACTTTCATTTTTTTTCAACTATATTTAGGCAAAGGAAAATATTTTTGTACACTTAAGTGTATTGTGTAAATAAAATTTACTTAGACATAGGAAATTTTATTCATTCATTTTGTATAGATAATTTGTGACATATTTTTAACTTTGTAAATATTTTGTTTTTATTTTGTAAATCTATTACTAACCTTTTTATTTTGTATAGGAATAATCCGGGTTTATCGGAAGTTTTACCACATACATCGGAGCATACGTTTAGGAAGTCAAGGTTTAAAAGCCTTGAGGTTGATGTCTTGTTGGTGATTTTCTGGTATCCTCGGGAGTAAAAAGGTAAGTTTCTTTTTCACTCTAGTTATTTAATTATTTATTTTTAAAAAATAAAAAAAAATAAGAAAATAGAAAATTTGTAATTGTAAATAAATAAAAAAAAAGAGTGATTGTTTTGTTTTACTGTTTGTCATTATTTATTTTTACTGTTTATAATTATTGTTTGTTTTGGGCCTGTTTGTTTGCTTGTTGTTTGTTAGTATTGGGCCCATTTGTTTTGTCGGTTTGAGTCTGGGTTTCGAAAAAAAAAAAAAAAAAATAAATAAATAAATTTAGTTAATTAAATTTAGCCCATTGGGCTCGTGTCATTTCCAAGCCCAAAACCCGTAACCGAAGCCCATTTAGTGTGTCGGGCCCGTTCGTTTTTAGGCCCATTAGTTTAAGCTCACCAATAATGGCCCGTTCTCGACGCGGCCAGGCCCACTTTAAGGCCCAGACCATTCCGATGGCCCAGGTCCGTTTAAAGTGTCGGCAACCGTTAGCGCGTGTGCTACGCGTTTTCACTGTTCACTTTACGACTTTCGCGTAAAGATTTGGTTAAATAAAAAGAAAAATTCTTATTGGACCGTCCCGCGACTTTCGCGTCGGCACGATAATTAAAAAAAATAAAAAAAAATTTGATTGGGCCGACGAACGACTTTTGCGTCGGTCGATTTGTTTAATAATCCGCATGCGTGTCAACTGTAGCCTTTGCGACTTTCTTCGCTCGATCCGTAATTTGCGGATCTGTGTCTGTGGCACGTGTGCGTACGTGCGTGATAGGAGCACAAAGTGTGACGTTTTTAATGTGTTTTCCCTACTATGTGGCTATGATTTAATTGTAACTTTGCTATTTTAGCTTAGTTTCCATATTTGAGTCCAAAATGACGTATTAATGTGAACATGTGCAGAAACGAAGTCTAATGGGCTTTTGCGAGGCCCATTAAGAGGTGGTCTGCCATGAGGCCCAAGATGGAAGGCCCAAACCCAAGAAGGAGGCCCAAACCCAAGATGGAAGGCCCAGGTTCACAAGGCATGAGGAAAGGCCCAAGCCCAGATTTTCGGACATTCTGCCTATGCAGATCAGTCAACTTGCGAGGCCCATATCTCTCAATTTCACCGTCAGATCTAGCTGTAATTTTGATACACGCTGCATGTGGATGTTAGCTGCTCCCAAATAAAATTTCAGAATCATCCAACCGTTCAAACGTCCATTATTCCGTTCTAAGTGGGCATAGCTCAGTGCTGTCTACTTTCCAATTCTTTCTTCTTCTTTTATTCTCAATGCTCCACTCACTCCCATATTTCCACCCATCTCACCACACTATCTTTGTTGCTTTCTCTTCATACCATTTTTGTTTGATTTCTTTTACCTAAATAAATGGTTCATTGCCATATGACTACATTTCCACCATTCCACTTACCATTTCTTTTCTACCACTCACATTCCACTTCTCTTCATTTTGTTTCTTTATTTCTTTCATTGTCTTCTTCTTCCTCTCCATTCTCCTATAAATAGCAGCCTCATTCTTCTCACCAATTCACACCCCAATGGGGAGGGACAAACCCTCCTCTTTCTCTTCTCCATCATATTTTCCATTCTCTAGTATTTAGGGTTCTCAAGGCTTCAAGGAGGAGGAAAGGCGGCTGCACCATCACCATCATCACCATCAATTTCGTCCATCATCATCACCACCTTGCTGCACACGGTTTGGATTACTTGCTTTCAAGGATTCAAGGTTTCGTGGTCTTCAAGTCTTCATGCTATTCCATATGGTGTAATCTGACTTTTCCTTTAATTATTCTTATGAATTCCTCTTTGTTGCTTGATTATTCTTTGTATTAGTTAACATGACATGATTTATATAATTTCCAGCCTATTTATATGAGTTTATGTAGTTATTGGATCCTAATTAATTAGTTCTTCTAGTAGCTTATGTGACTCTGTTTACTTGATTCTGAATTATAGAAAACTTTTATGTGCTTGTGTTATAGGAGTCGACACTTATAATATTTGCATATAATTGGAGCTAGAGTTAGGGATTACAATTCACCTAATAGTTTTGGAAACCTAATTCACGAGTAGTAAAGGCTTTGGACAAAGGTCGGTGTCAAATAAAAAGGATTGCGGACATATGGACTTTTCTATAATGGGTCGTGCACTTTAATTAACAACTCTTTTCTATGCGTTAAATATGGTTTGATTAGCTAGCTTTCTAGACTAAGATGGCATGTTTAATTGGTTAATCTAGGTGCTTTCACTTAGGTTAATTTTCGTAGAGAGGTTTTATTTGGGGAATGGTTAGCTTCTAACTTTCCACATATGTTAATTTCGGTTTCATGGCTAGTGAACTTGGTTAATTTTCGGTCCAATAATTGGTAAACTTGTATACTTGTGGCTTAACTTTATATTCTTTGTGTTTCATCCCATCTTATTTAATTTATTCTTTGTAATTTAATTAATTTATTTCATTCAATTTATCACTCAATCCCCTTTTTACTTTGTACATATGTATATATTTATACTTTATACTTGTTAATAATTCTTTATTTTATTTAATTCTTTGTGACAATTTTTGTTAGGTACACCCTTTGATCTCCGTTGTGAACGATACCCTACTATGCACTATACTACTACCGATAGGGTTTTTCGAAATTGACGCTCCTTTTGGTCGTGTCAATTTTTGGCGCTGTCGACGGGGATTGAAAATTCCTAACTATTATTTTTTGAATAATATTTATTTATACTTGTTCATATTTTGTTACACTTAGTAATTTATTTAGGTGTCTTTTATATAGTTGATTATTTTTTGTTGTTGTAAGTTGTAACTTGAACGGAATAGGTAAGGTCCTTTTGTTAATATTGGCCTAAACCCTTCATTTTTACCGTAAGGTTATTTGAGGTTGAGGGCGGCCTTTATTAACACTTGGAGAATTGTCGAACACTTAAGTGTTTTCTCAACTGAGTAAGGGGCACATGGATGGTGTCTAGGTCGAGACCCTGGGTGACAGGTTTTGGATTCAGAGGACTATAGACTGACGTAAGTCGATAGGGGTGTAAGCCTCCGTAGTCCACTAAATGAATCTTGCCCCTCGCTTATTCTCATATGATCTGGCCATTCGCCTCTGAAAACACGGAAAGTCATTTAAGTCAAGGCATTGCACCTAGGCCGTAAGTCCACCTTGAGTTACCGCTTGGAATCAACTTTCATTTTTTTTCAACTATATTAAGGCAAAGGAAAATATTTTTGTACACTTAAGTGTATTGTGTAAGTAAAATATACGTAGACATAGAAAAATTTATTCATTCATTTTGTATAGATAATTTGTGACACATTTTTAACTTTGTAAATATTTTGTTTTTATTTTGTAAATTTATTACTAACCATTTTATTTTGTATAGGAAATAATCCGGGTTTATCGGAAATTTTACCACATACATCGGAGCATACGTTTAGGAAGTCAAGGTTTAAAAACCTTGAGGTTGATGTCTTGTTGGTGATTTTCTGGTATCCTCGGGAGTAAAAAGGTAAGTTTTCTTTTCACTCTCGTTATTTGTTTGTTAAAAAAAAAAATAAT
This sequence comes from Rubus idaeus, assembly GCA_030142095.1. Taxonomy (NCBI): domain Eukaryota; kingdom Viridiplantae; phylum Streptophyta; class Magnoliopsida; order Rosales; family Rosaceae; genus Rubus; species Rubus idaeus. The sequence goes on from CM057965.1 coordinate 22,510,633, forward strand.
AAATAAAAAAAAAATAGAAAATTTGTAATTGTAAATAAAAAAAAGAGTGTTTGCTTTTGTTTTACTGTTTGTAATTATTTTTACTGTTTATAATTACTGTTTGTTTTGTTTTGGGCTTGTTTGTTTGTGTGATTGGTTAGGGTTTTAGGTTTCGTAAAAAAAAAAATAAAAAAAAATAAAATAATCAAAAAATTTGGCCCATTGGGCTCGTGTCATTCACGAAGCCCAAAACCCGTAACCCAAGCCCATTAGTGTGTCGGGCCTGTTCATTTTTAGGCCCATTAGTTTAAGCCCACCAATAATGGGCCGGAGTTTCTTTGGCCCAGGCCCACTTTAAGGCCCAGACCATTCCGATGGCCCAAGCCCGTTTAAAGTGTCGGCAAGCGCGTGTGCTACGCGTTTTCACTGTTCACTTTACGACTTTTCGTAAAGTATTAAAAAAATAAAAAAATAAAAAATTGAAAATCAAAAAAAATTTGATTGGGCCGACGCACGACTTTTGCGTCGGCCGAATTGTTTAATAAATCGACGTGCGTGTTCACTATTCCCTTTGCGACTTTCGTCGCTCGATCCGTGATTTACGGATCTCTGTCCTTGACTTTGGACACGCGTCCGTCCATTCCGTTCCCTTCCCCTTCGGTTTGCGTTAGTTCCCTTAGGTCATTTCACGTGTTTTCCCTTTCTCTCTCTCATTCTCTCTCGTTTTCTCTCGTTGTTCTTCGTGTTCTTGAGTTTTTCCCAGAAAACCTCCAAAATCCCAGAAGCTTTCCTCCTTCCCAACCCAGAAATGGCCAAAAGAGTTAATTCTTTCAGTGATTTGTTTCAGGCAGGTCCTTCAGAGAACCCAATCTTTGAAGGTCTGGCTGAAATAATTCCACCGAGCATGCTCAATAGCGCCGATGCTAGCATGCCGACCGAGCCACAACCACAGCCACAACCACTACCCCAAGCACCAATCCTGGTTGCTGATCCACCAGCCGAGCCGGAAGCCGCTCCTGTCTATAGGAGACTTCCGAGGACCAAATACACCAAAGCTCAGAGAGATGCACTGGCGGCTTTCTTTGCGGTGTATTCTCACCCCACGAAACCACAACGAGAAAGATTTGGTCCGAAAATCGGACTTGAGGAGGACCAGGTCTATTATTGGGGGTCGAGAAATAGGAAGAAGTTCGGTATCCTTACATCTGAGCAGCGTATCGCCGAGCTAGAGAGAAGAAACGATCAGCTGGTGAGCAAAAACGAGGAGCTTCAACAATGCGGAATCAACGACTCGTCGATGCTCTCCACGGCGGCATATGTCCCAATTGCGGAGGTCCTGTTCCGCACTCAGATGTGCCTAGGCGAAGGCTCGAAGTTGTTCCTCCACAACAAGAGCCTCTTCTCGAGTTGTCCGATGATTCGATCGACATGGACCACTTGAGACGGGATGTGCGGAGCCTCATGCCTACACTAGTCGAGCGCCCATCCGCACCTATTCCATCTGACCACCTTCCCGGACCTGCTCATGATCTTGTCGGAGTCCACACCGACTTGATCTCGGATATCGTCCGTAAGGCCAAACACGAGCTCCTCGCTCACGGCCACCGCCGGATTTCCTTTGTGGATAACTTCACCGACTCCCGACACGTCTATTCATCCCGAGACTCTTCATAGGGCCGAGTACTTGCGAGTGTTTCAACGAGCCGAACCTGCTCCGTACTTCAAAGCCGAATCGTCGAGACACTCGGCAACCATCCATCTTTATCCGACCACCATCGTTCGGATCTTAATGGATGTTGGTCGATGGTTGCCGCTCTTCGTAGCATGATCACAAACGCCAAGACGTTGGAGATCCTTTCCTCCAACAACGAAGAAGGCTACGAGGAGCATACGCAGTGATGTCGGCCGAGTTTCGGTGCCATCTCACATCGTCTCAACTCGTGAAGTCCAGTTCGTTCGGTACTCTCACCAACAACTGGATGGAAGTTGGGTCGTCGTGGATGTCTTCGTGGATGAATTGCGTTCCAATCCAAAGCCTTCCGTGAGATCGATTTGCCGAAAACGCCCCTCCGGATGCCTGATACGTGATCTTCATAATGGATCTTCCTTAGTCACTTGGGTGGAGCACGTGGATGTACGCGAAAAGGAGATGAAGGCCAGTTTCGAACCATTTGTTCATTCAGGGTTCGCTTTTGGTGCAAAGCGTTGGATCTCAACTCTCCAACGACAAGCCGAGCGCTACATGTGCGCCACAGGTATCCACTCTTCACCCGGTGACTCGATTATTTCTCTTGAAGGAAGAAGAGGACTTGCGGAAATGGCAAAACATATGACAATCTGTTTCTTCAACGACATCAGCAACTCCACGTACCATCACTGGACTTGTTCGAATCGAACAAGAGACACTCGAATGGAGGTCAGGACCAACAAGCGAAGGGGTGATCCGAGCAAGCCCCCTGGAGTCAATCGTACTGCTGGTTGTTCCGTCGTTCATCTCTCCCATCACACCAGGATCTTTGAGTTCCTCAAAGACGTTCAGACTAGACCAATGTGGGATAGCATGTCGATGGACAGCTCGGTGCGTGTGCTAGCAAACTTCACCATCGGTCTTGACCCGCGGAACCAGATTTCGGTGCTCGCCATAGATAGTCACAACGACTTCCTTATTCTTCAAGAGTGTTGCACCGATGCAACGGGGTCGTCTGTGATTTATGCGCCGATTAACCATTCCATTTTCCAGTGTTTGCTATCTGGAGTTCAACCGGAGCCATTTCCGCTTATGTCTTCAGGCTTCTCCATTCTGCCTAACGTATCCGGAGCTGTTCTTGATGGAACACTACTGACTATGGTGTTCCAGATCTCGGTGAAGGCTACATCAGCTAAATCTGCCGTGGAGTCGGCAACTACCCTTGTACAGGACACACTTCAAAGGATCAGAGCCGCAGTCAATTAAGGAGCAAACGTTGGATGCAAGGCCCTGTTAGCCTTGTTTGTGACTGTTGGTGACTTGCTTCGGGAGGAGCTTAATGATCTTCAAAGGGGAGTCTTTCTGTTTCCCTTTTCATTTACTTAACTGTTGTGTGTTTACTTCTGTTTGTGTGTTTATTTCTGTATGTGTGTTTAAATTCAATAACCATACTTGAATTTTTCATTTCGTGAAATATCTGTCTAACATTGAGGACAATGTTTAATTCAAGTGTGGGGGGAAGGTTTATTAAAAAGAAAAGAAAAAAATTTGAAAAATTCAAAAAAATAATTTACTTGTTTTTGTTTTCTATGGTAACAATATATCGACTATATCACACTCACTCCCTTGGTAGCGTTGAACCTACCATTGCACTAAGTGAGTCCCTGTGGTCACGTATTGTTACCTACATTGAAAAATCAAAAAAAAAATCCAAAAAATCAAAAATGACAAAAATATTTGCTTCTGTTTTGTGTGTTATTGTTTGTTTTGTGCTTTGTTCTTTCCAATTCCGATGATGAATTGAGTTTAAATTGTTATGATTTTGGAGAATGTTTATTATATATCAAGGCTTTGTGTAGTTTACTTTGGATTTAATATGCATAACTTGTGATTGCTCGAATTTCCATGTTCACATCACCGGTGTTAATTAATTGATTGCAATCCGAGAAGCACATTTGAACATACATTGTCATGCATACCCAGAAACTGTGAGGATTTGAGCCTATTGAATATTCACATGTATGCATATTTCATACATTTACTCGTTCTTCATGTGTGCACAATTCATGAGTTTTGAACCTAGAACTTGCTCAAAGACCACTTGAAACATTTTGTTAATCTGTGATGAATTAGAAATGAGTAAGGCATTAGTTGAGCACCATGGCCAAAGTATTCACCATCCATCTAAACACGAACTTTAGGAATCCCCTTTTGAACTAAACACTCATTAGCCGTTTCTTTTGTTCACCCATACCATCTCACCCTTGTTTTATTTATGTTTGCAAGACGATGATAGTGACTTCTTGTGTTCTTATGCTTCGGGTTTTGATTTGTTTGGTATTATACCAGAAGGCAAGTGTGGGGGTGTATTTATTTTGTTGTAATTGTTCAAAGAAAAAAAAAATCAGAAATAAAAAGAAGGAATAAATTCCTCAAAAAAAAAAAAAATAGAAAAGAAAGAAAAAAAAAATGTCGAAAGAGAAATTCCAAAAATAGAGTTATTGTATTGTTTTTATTTTCAATAAAAGGTTAGAGGAGAATAAGAAAGTTGTTCGGGTATAGCATAGGTATGAGTTTCAAAGTCGTTGATTTGTCTTGCAAACATGTGAAACATTTTTCATTTCGAGTCCTTTCACTTCATTTATTATTTACCATTCACCATTTACCATTCATCCTTTTGTCCCTGTTTCACCTAAAAAGTCCTTATGATCTGATGATTTGTAGATTAACTGTAGAGAGTCGGTTAATGAGCAAGCATATGGGAACATTACTTGTGCAATTGTTATGAGAGTAAACACTTAACCCTAAACACTGAGCGGAAATATTTAGTGAATCTTGTGAGCTTTAGTGGTTAATGTTGTTTCGATGTGCCTATTTGATTGCATGAAATTTTTTGTATACTCGGTTTTCACACACTTCACCCGAGCATGAATGAGATGTACATGTTAAATGCTTAGCAAATTTGTTAGCCTTGGTATATAATTTTTATTCTCCTGATTATAACTCTTATGAACTCGCTGAGGGTTATGGTTGGAAAGACCATTCTGTTTTGTGTTTCCTTTTCTGTTTTCTGTTGTTCTTGTGTTTGCTAGAGGACTAGCAGTAGCTAAGTGTGGGGGAATTTGATAGGAGCACAAAGTGTGACGTTTTTAATGTGTTTTCCCTACTATGTGGCTATGATTTAATTGTAACTTTGCTATTTTAGCTTAGTTTCCATATTTGAGTCCAAAATGACGTATTAATGTGAACATGTGCAGAAACGAAGTCTAATGGGCTTTTGCGAGGCCCATTAAGAGGTGGTCTGCCATGAGGCCCAAGATGGAAGGCCCAAACCCAAGAAGGAGGCCCAAACCCAAGATGGAAGGCCCAGGTTCACAAGGCATGAGGAAAGGCCCAAGCCCAGATTTTCGGACATTCTGCCTATGCAGATCAGTCAACTTGCGAGGCCCATATCTCTCAATTTCACCGTCAGATCTAGCTGTAATTTTGATACACGCTGCATGTGGATGTTAGCTGCTCCCAAATAAAATTTCAGAATCATCCAACCGTTCAAACGTCCATTATTCCGTTCTAAGTGGGCATAGCTCAGTGCTGTCTACTTTCCAATTCTTTCTTCTTCTTTTATTCTCAATGCTCCACTCACTCCCATATTTCCACCCATCTCACCACACTATCTTTGTTGCTTTCTCTTCATACCATTTTTGTTTGATTTCTTTTACCTAAATAAATGGTTCATTGCCATATGACTACATTTCCACCATTCCACTTACCATTTCTTTTCTACCACTCACATTCCACTTCTCTTCATTTTGTTTCTTTATTTCTTTCATTGTCTTCTTCTTCCTCTCCATTCTCCTATAAATAGCAGCCTCATTCTTCTCACCAATTCACACCCCAATGGGGAGGGACAAACCCTCCTCTTTCTCTTCTCCATCATATTTTCCATTCTCTAGTATTTAGGGTTCTCAAGGCTTCAAGGAGGAGGAAAGGCGGCTGCACCATCACCATCATCACCATCAATTTCGTCCATCATCATCACCACCTTGCTGCACACGGTTTGGATTACTTGCTTTCAAGGATTCAAGGTTTCGTGGTCTTCAAGTCTTCATGCTATTCCATATGGTGTAATCTGACTTTTCCTTTAATTATTCTTATGAATTCCTCTTTGTTGCTTGATTATTCTTTGTATTAGTTAACATGACATGATTTATATAATTTCCAGCCTATTTATATGAGTTTATGTAGTTATTGGATCCTAATTAATTAGTTCTTCTAGTAGCTTATGTGACTCGTTTACTTGATTCTGAATTATAGAAAACTTTTATGTGCTTGTGTTATAGGAGTCGACACTTATAATATTTGCATATAATTGGAGCTAGAGTTAGGGATTACAATTCACCTAATAGTTTTGGAAACCTAATTCACGAGTAGTAAAGGCTTTGGACAAAGGTCGGTGTCAAATAAAAAGGATTGCGGACATATGGACTTTTCTATAATGGGTCGTGCACTTTAATTAACAACTCTTTTCTATGCGTTAAATATGGTTTGATTAGCTAGCTTTCTAGACTAAGATGGCATGTTTAATTGGTTAATCTAGGTGCTTTCACTTAGGTTAATTTTCGTAGAGAGGTTTTATTTGGGGAATGGTTAGCTTCTAACTTTCCACATATGTTAATTTCGGTTTCATGGCTAGTGAACTTGGTTAATTTTCGGTCCAATAATTGGTAAACTTGTATACTTGTGGCTTAACTTTATATTCTTTGTGTTTCATCCCATCTTATTTAATTTATTCTTTGTAATTTAATTAATTTATTTCATTCAATTTATCACTCAATCCCCTTTTTACTTTGTACATATGTATATATTTATACTTTATACTTGTTAATAATTCTTTATTTTATTTAATTCTTTGTGACAATTTTTGTTAGGTACACCCTTTGATCTCCGTTGTGAACGATACCCTACTATGCACTATACTACTACCGATAGGGTTTTTCGAAATTGACGCTCCTTTTGGTCGTGTCAGTGCGTCTGTTCCTTTCCCTTGGTTTGTGTCTTTGTGCTTCATTCCATTCATTTTGCATTCATTTTCACTTAGTTCCCTTTTAGTCTCTCTAAATTTTCTCTCGTTTGTTCATACTGTTCTTCACTTGTTCTTCGTTGTTCTTAGTTATTTTTCCAGAAAGCTATCCTCCCTCCCAACCTAGAAATGGCCAAAAGAGTGAATTCTTTCAGTGAGTTGTTTCATTCTAGTCCTCCAGAGAGTGATTTCTTTGAAGGCTTGGATGAAATCATTCCACCAAGCATTCTAGATACTGTAAATGCTAGCATGTCGGATGTGCCGAACCGGAACCGAACCACAAGCACCAATCCAGCCGATGATCCACATGTTGTTGTTGTTGCTGGTCCTTCCCGAAGCGTACGAGAGGCCCGAGGACGAGATTCACCAAGGACCAAAATGATGCGTTGACCGAGTTCTACACGGTGAATCCTCACCCACTCAAACCGCACGAGCAAGGTTTGCTATAGAACTCGGGTTAACCGAAAATAAGGTCTACAACCGGGGAAGGAGATTTCATGATAAGCACGGTATCCCGTCGAGGAGCAGATTTATGCCGATCTAATAAGAAGAAACGAGGAGCTGATGAGTAAGAATGAGGAGCTTCAAGAGCAGAACCAGAAACTCATCGATGCTCTTCACGGCGGCATTTGTCCCCGGTGTGGAGGTCCCGTTCCGCACCCGGATGTGCATCGATCAAGATTCGAAGTTGTTCCTCCGGAGCCTCTTCTTGTCTTGTCCGATGATTCAATCGACATGGATGACTTGCGAAGGGATGTGCGGAGCCTCATGCCAACATTACTCGAGCGCTCATCCTCTCATGTGCCATCGACAACATTCCGGACCTGCTCATGATCTCGTTGGGTTTCATTCCGACCAGATCGCCGATATCGTGAACAAAGCCAAAGACGAAATCATGCTCTTGGTCGCTGCTGGTTTTCCCCTATGGATCTATTCCTCAAATCCCATCACTTCCATTCATCCCGAAACTCTTAATCATGCCGAGTACTTGCGAGTGTCTCAACGAGCCGAGCCTACACCATATTTCATATCGAAGCCTCGAGACACTCGGCAACCATTCACTCGAATCCGACCACCATCGTTCGATTTTAATGGATGTTGGTCAATGGTTGCTCATCTTCGTAGCTTGGTCACCAATGCCCATACCTTGGAGGTCCTGTTCTCCGGATAGAAGAAAGCTACAAGGAGCGAGTGCAAGTGATGTCCGCCGAGTTCCTAGTGCCAACACACAACGTTTCAACTCGTGAAGTCCAATTTGTTCGTTCCTCTCACCAACAATTGGATGGAAGTTGGATTGTTGTGGATGTCTCTGTGGATGAAATGAGCTCAAATCCAAGGCCTTCCGTGAGATCAAGATGCCGAAAACGTCCTTCGGATGCCCGATACGGGATCTGCAGAATGGATCCTCCTTTGTCACGTGGGTGGAGCATGTTGATGTGCGAGAAAAAGATTTAACCCCCTTATTTAAACCTTTTGTTGAATCAGGTTTTGCATATGGAGCGAAGCGTTGGTTGGCACCTCTTCAACGACATGCCGAGCGCTACATGTGCGTGATGGGGATTCACACTTCACCTAGTGACTCAATCATTTCACCAGGAGGGAGAAGAAGCCTTGCTAAGATGGCAAACCGGATGGCGGTAAGTTTCTTCAACGACATCACCAACTCGACTTACCATCATTGGACTGCATCAAACAAAACGGGAGACACACATATGGAGGTCGGGACCAACAAGCGAAGGGATGATCCTAGCCAACCCCTTGGACTCGATCGTACTGCTGGCTGTTCGGTCAAGCACTTCTCCCATCACACAAGAATCTTTGATTTTATCGAGACGTACGTACAAGGCATTTATGGGATAGTGTGTCGATAGACAGTTCGCATACGTGCTTACAAACTTCACCCTGGTCTTGACCCACGAAATTCTATCTCCGTTTTGGGCATAAGTAATCACGTCGACTTCCTCATACTCCGGGAGTGCTTCACGGATTCAACGGGGTCGTACGTGATTTATGCGCCTATCGATCAAGCAACCTTCCAGTCCATGTTATGTGGAGTTGACCCGGAGCCTTTTCAATTGATGTCATCTGGCTTCTCCATTCTGCCTGATGTATCCGGAGACGTACTTGATGGAACTCTACTGACGTTAGTGTTCCAGATCTCAGTGAAGGCAAATTCAGCCAGACGTGCTGTGGATTTGGCAACAGGCACGGTCCAGGACACGCTCAAAAAGATCAAAGCCGCAGTCAACTAAGGAGCAAACGTTGGATGCAAGGCCCTGCTAGCCTTGTTTGTGACTGTTGGTGACTTACTTCGGAGGAGTTTCACGATCTTCAAAGGGGAGTCTTTCTGTTTCCCTTTTCATTTACTTAACTGTTGTGTGTTTATTTCAGTTAGTGTGTTTATTTCTGTATGTGTGTTTAAATTCAATAACCATACTTGAATTTTTCATTTTCGTGAAATATTTGTCTAACATTGAGGACAATGTTTAATTCAAGTGTGGGGGGAATGTTTATTAAAAAGAAAAGAAAAAAAATTCAAAAAATTCAAAAAATTCAAAAAAATAATTTACTTGTTTCTGTTTTCTACGGTCACAATATATCGACTAAATCATACTTACTCCCTTGGTAGCGTTGAACCTACCATTGCACTTAGTAAGTCACTGTGGTCACGTATTGTTACCTAAATTGAAAAATAAAAAAAAATCAAAAATAGTTTTGTAAGCTCGTTTGTTTCGCACTGGCTTTGGAGCTATCGAGTCTTAGAAAGTGCTTGTTCGTTTATTTGAGCTATATCATTTTTAAAAAAAATCAATCAAAAATTACAAAAATATTTCCTTCTGTTTTGTGTGTTTTGTGCTTTGTGCTTTCCAATCCCAAGGATGAATTGAGTTTAATTGTTATGATTTTGAGAATGTTTATTATATGTCAAGGCTTTGTGTAGTTTGCTTTGAATTTAATATGCATAACTTATGATTGCTCGAAATTCCATGTTCACATAACCTGTTTCGATTAATTGATTGCAATCCGAGAAGCACATTTGAACATACATTGTCATGCATACCCAGAAAATGTGAGGATTTGAGCCTATTGAATATTCACATGTATGCATCTTTCATACATTTACTCGTTCTTCATGTGTGCACAATTCATGAGTTTTGAACCTAGAACTTGCTCAAAGACCACTTGAAACGTTTTATTAATCTGTGATGACTTAGAGATGATTAAGGCATTAGTTGAGCACCATGGCCAAAATATTCACTATCCATCTAAACACGAACTTTAGGAATCCCCTTTTGAACTAAACACTCATTAGCCGTTTCTTTTGTTCACCCACACCATCTCACCCTTGTTTTATTGTGTTTGCAAGACGATGATAGTGACTTATTGTGTTTTTATGCTTCGGATTTGTATGGTAATATACCAAAAGGCAAGTGTGGGGGTGCATTTTATTTTGTTGTAATTGTTCAAAGAAAGAAAGAAAAAAAATCAAAAACAAAAAGAAGGAATAAAGTTCCTCAAGAAGAAAAAGAAAAGAAAAAAAAAAAAATAGAGTTATTTTCTTGTATTTTTTTCAATAAAAGGTTGGAGGAGAATAAGAAAGTTGTTTCGGGTATAGCATAGGTATGAGTTTCAAAGTCGTTGACTTGTCTTGCAAACATGTGAAACATTTTGTATTTCCTTTCCCTTCGTTTCTTTTAACCCCTAACCTTTGGCCCCATTACACCATTGAAAGTCCTTATGATCTAGTGATTTGTGGATTAATTGTGGAGAGTTGGTTAATGAGCAAGCTTATGGGAACATTATTTGTGCAATTGTTATGAGAGTAAACACTTAACCCTAAACATTGAGCGGAAATATTTAGTGATCATTGTGAGTTTTAGTGGTTAATGTTGTTTCGATGTGCCTATTGGATTGCATGAGATTGATTGTATACTTGGTTTTCACACACTTGACCTGAGCATGAATGAGATGTACATGTTAAATGCTTAGCAAATTTGTTAGCCTTGGTATATAATTTTTATTCTCTTGATTATAACTCTTCTGAACTCTGATAGGAGCACAAAGTGTGACGTTTTTAATGTATTTTCCCTACTATTTGGCTATGATTTAATTGTAACTTTGCTATTTTTGCTTAGTTTCCATATTTGAGTCCCTAAATGATATATAAATGTGAATACGTGCAGAAAATCGGAGCTCGGAAATTTACGAAGTCTAATGGGCTTTTTCGAGGCCCATTAAGAAGTGAGCTGCCGTGAGGTCCAAGATGAAGGCCCAAATCCATGAAGATGAAGGCCCAAATCCATGAAGAAAGGCCCAAGCCCAAGAAGAAAGGCCCAAGCCCAAGAAGGAAGGTCCAAGCCCATTTTCGGACAATCTGCCTGTGCAGATAGGTCAACTTGCGAAGCCCATATCTCTCAATTGCACCGTCAGATCTAGCTGTAATTTTGATACACGCTGCACATGGATGTCAGTTATTCCCAAATAAAATTTCAGAAGCATCCAACCGTTGAAACGTGCAGGATTCCGTTCTAAGTGTGCACTGCTCAGTGCTGTCTGCTTTTTATTTCTTTCCTCTTCTTTTATTTTCAATGCTCCACTCACCCCTATATTCTTTCCTCTTCTTTCTGCCCACAATATTAGTGTTTGATTTCTTTTATCTAAATAAATGGTTCATTGCCATATGACTTCATTTCCACCATTCCACTTACCATTTCTTTTCTACCACTCACATTCCACTTCTCTTCCTTTTCTTTCTTTATTTCTTTCATTGTCTTCTTCTTCCTCTCCATTCTCCTATAAATAGCAGCCTCATTCTTCTCACAAATACACACCCAAATGGGGAGGGACAAACCCTCCTCTTTCTCTTCTCCATCTCACATCATATTTTCCATTCTCTAGTATTTAGGGTTTTCAAGTCTTCAAGGAGGAGGGGAGCTGTTTACACCATTACCACCAGCCATCAACCATCATCACCACCATCATCATCACCTTGGGAATCTCGGCTTTTGAGTTACTCGCGTGAGGATTTAAGAGTTTGTGATCTTCGAGTTCTTCCTACTTTCCATATGGTGTACTTCAACTTATTCTTTAATTACTCTTTTTGAGTTCCTCTTTGTTGCTTGATTATTCTTTGTATTAGTTAACATGACATGATTTATATAATTTTCAGCCTATATTTATGAGTTTATTTGATTGTTAGATCCTAATTAATTAGTTCTTCTAGCAGCTTATGTGACTCCGTTTATTTGATTCGGTTTTATTGAATCTTTTATGTGTTCTTGTTTTAAGGTTCGAAACTTAAGATGATTGCATGTAATTGGTGCTAGAATTAGGGTTTTAATTCTAATTCACAAGTAGTAAAGGCTTATCAAACGGGTCGGAATCAAAATAAGAAGGATCGCGGATAGACGAGCGTTCGCTAGGTCGCGCACTTTAATTAACAACTCTTCTCCTATGCGTTAGATATGTTATTGATTGATCACCTTTGCATGTTTAATTGTTTAATCTAGATGAGCGTTCACTAGGTTAATTTTCATAGAAGAGGTTTTATTTGGGGAATGATAACCCGTGTGGGCATTCCACATATGTTAGTTTCGGTTTCATGGCTAGGGAACTTGGTTAATTTTCGGTCTAATGATTGGTAAACTTGTGTATATGTGGCTGAACTTTATATTCTTTATGTTTCATCCCATCATATTTAATTCATTCTTTGTAATTTAATTTATTTATTTCATTCAATTTATCTCTCAATCCCCCCATTTACTTTGCACATATGTATATATTTTTTTATACTTGTTAATAATAATTCTTTATTTTATTTAATTCTTTGTGACATTTTTATTAGGTACACCCTTTGATCTCCGTTGTGAACGATACCCTACTTACACTATACTACCGATAGGGTTTTTTTAAATTGATGCTCCTTTTGGGCGTGTCAATTTTTGGCGCCGTCGACGTGGATTGAAAATGTTCCTAACCTAATATTTTTTTGTTAATACTGTTTATAATTTTTTGTAATTATTACTGTTTTTATTACTTGTATATAATTACTGTTTACTTTTTATTGTTTATAATTTTACTGTTTTTTTTAACTGTTCATATTACTTGTTTATATTACTTGTCTATATTACTTGTAACTAGTTGTTGTTATTACTTGTTTTTAATACTTGTTCATATTTTGTTACACTTAGTAATTATATATAGGTGTCTTTTATATAGTTGATTATTTTTGTTGTTGTAAGTTGTAACTTGAACGGAATAGGTAAGGTCCTTTTGTTAATATTGGCCTAAACCCTTCATTTTTACCGTAAGGTTATTTGAGGTTGAGGGCGGCCTTTATTAACACTTGGAGAATTGTCGAACACTTAAGTGCTTTCTCAACTGAGTAAGGGGCACATGAATGGTGTCTAGATATGATCGAGACCCTGGGTGACGGGTTTGTAAAATTGGATTCAGAGGACTAGTCCACTAAATGAATCCTGCCTCTCGCTTATCTCTTGTGATCTGGCCATTCGCCTTCTGAAAACACGGAAAGTCATTTAAGTCAAGGCATTGCACCTAGGCCGTAAGTCCACCTTGAGTTACCGCTTGGAATCAACTTTCATTTTTTTTCAACTATATTTAGGCAAAAGAAAATATTTTTGTGTAAATAAAATATACGTAGACATAGGAAAATTTGTTCATTTTGTATAGATAATTTGTGACATATTTTTAACTTTGTAAATATTTTGTTTTTATTTTGTAAATTTATTACTAACCTTTTTATTTTGTATAGGAAATAATCCGGGTTTATCGGAAATTTTACCACATACATCGGAGCATACGTTTAGGAAGTCAAGGTTGAAAAACCTTGAGGTTGATGTCTTGTTGGTGATTTTCGGTTTCCTCTGGAGTAAAAAGGTAAGTTTTCTTTTCACTCTCGTTATTTATTTAACAATAATAATAATAAAAAAATATAAAAAAAATTTAATTGTAAAAAAAAAAAAAAAAAAAAAAGAGTGTTTGTTTTTGTTTTACTGTTTGTAATTATTTATTTTTACTATTTATAATTACTATTTCTGTTTTGTTTTTGGGCTTGTTTGTTAGTTTGTTTGTTATTGGGCCTTAGGCCCATTTGTTTGTGTGATTGGTTAGGATTTTAGGTTTCGAAAAGAAAAAAAAAATAAAAATAAAAAATAAAATAAGAAAATTTAGCCCATTGGGCCCGTGTCATTCCCGAGGCCCAAAACCCGTAACCCAAGCCCATGTAGTGTGTCGGGCCTGTTCGTTTTTAGGCCCATTAGTTAAGCCCACCAATAATGGGCCGGAGTTTTCTTTGGCCCAGGCCCACTTTAAGGCCCAGACCATTTCGATGGCCCAGGCCCGTTTAAAGTGTCGGCAAGCGCGTGTGCTACGCGTTTTCACTGTTCACTTTACGACTTTTCGTAAAGTATAAAAAAATAAAAATAAAAAAATAAAAAATAGAAAATCAAAAAAATTTGATTGGGCCGACGCACGACTTTTGCGTCGGCCGAATTGTTTAATAAACGACGTGCGTGTTCACTATTCCCTTTGCGACTTTCGTCGTTCGATCCGTGATTTACGGATCTCTGTCCTCGACTTTGGACACGCGTCCGTCCGTTCCTTTCCCTTCCCTTCTGTTTGCGTTAGTATCCTTAGGGCATTTCACATTTTCCCTTAGTCTCTCTCTCACTCTCTCTCTCGTTTTCTCTCTCTTGTTCTTCGTGTTCTTCCGTGTTCTTGAGTTTTTCCCAGAAATACTCCCAATACCCAGAAGCTTTCCTCCATTCCCAAACCAAAAATGGCCAAGAGAGTGAATTCTTTCAGCGATTTGTTTCAGGCAGGTCCTTCAGAGAACCCAATCTTTGAAGGCTTGGCTGAAATAATTCCACCGAGCATGCTCAATAGCGCCGATGCTAGCATGCCGACCGAGCCACAACCGCAACCACAACCCCAAGCACCAATCCTGGTTGCTGATCCACCTGTTGAACCGGAAGCCGCTCCTGTCTATAGGAGACTTCCGAGGACCAAATACACCAAAGCTCAGAGAGATGCACTTGCGGCTTTCTTTGCGGTGTATTCTCACCCCACCAAGCCACAACGAGAACGATTTGGTCCGAAAATCGGACTTGAGGAGGACCAAGTCTATTATTGGGGGTCGAGAAATAGAAAGAAGTTCGGTATCCTGACGTCTGAGCAACGTATCGCCGAGCTAGAGCGAAGAAACGATCAGCTGGTGAGCAAGAACGAGGAGCTTCAAATGCAGAATCAACGACTTGTCGATGCTCTCCACAGCGGCATCTGTCCCAATTGCGGAGGTCCTGTTCCGCACTCAGATGTGCCACGGCGGAGGCTCGAAGTTGTTCCTCCACAACAAGAGCCTCTTCTTGTCTTGTCCGATGATTCAATCGACATGGACCACTTGAGACGGGATGTGCGGAGCCTCATGCCTACCCTTGTCGAGCGCCCATCCATACCGTTGCCATCTGAAACCCATCCCGGACCTGCTCATGATCTTGTCGGAATCCACACCGACTTGATCTCGGATATCGCCCGTACGGCCAAAGACGAGCTCATGCTCATGGCCACTGCCGGATTTCCTTTGTGGATAACTTCACCGACTCCCGACACGTCTATTCATCCCGAGACTCTTCATAGGGCCGAGTACTTGCGAGTGTTTCAACGAGCTGAACCTGCTCCGTACTTCAAAGCCGAATCGTCGAGACACTCGGCAACCATCCATCTTTATCCGACCACCATCGTTCAGATCTTAATGGATGTTGGTCGATGGTTGCCAGTCTTCTGTAGCATGATCACAAACGCCAAGACGTTGGAGATCCTTTCCTCCAGCAACGAAGAAGGCTACGAGGAGCATATGCAGGTGATGTCGGCCGAGTTTCTGGTGCCATCTCACATCGTCTCAACTCGTGAAGTCCAGTTCGTTCGGTATTCTCACCTACAACTGGATGGAAGTTGGGTCGTTGTGGATGTCTCCGTGGATGAATTGCGTTCAAATCCGAAGCCTTCCGTGAGATCGATTTGCCGAAAACGCCCCTCCGGATGCCTGATACGTGATCTTCATAATGGATCTTCCTTAGTCACTTGGGTGGAGCACGTGGATGTACGCGAGAAGGAGATGAAGGCCATTTTCGAACCTTTCATTCATTCAGGGTTCGCATTTGGTGCAAAGCGTTGGATCTCAACCCTCCAACGACAAGCCGAGCGCTACATGTGCGCCACAGGTATCCACTCTTCACCCGGTGACTCGATTATTTCTCTTGAAGGAAGAAGAGGACTTGCGGAAATGGCAAAACAGATGACGATCTGTTTCTGCAACGACATCAGCAACTCCACGTACCACCACTGGACTTGTTCGAACCGAACAAGAGACACTCGAATGGAGGTCAGGACCAACAAGAGAAGGGGTGATCCGAGCAAGCCCCCTGGAGTCAATCGTACTGCTGGTTGTTCCGTCGTTCATCTATCTCATCACACCAGGATCTTTGAGTTCCTCAAAGACGTTCAGACTAGACCAATGTGGGATAGCATGTCGATGGACAGCTCGGTGCGTGTGCTAGCAAACTTTACCATCGGTCTTGACCCGCGCAATCAGATTTCGGTGCTCGCCATAGATAGTCACAACGACTTCCTCATTCTTCAGGAGTGTTGCACCGATGCAACGGGGTCGTCTGTGATTTATGCGCCGATCAACCATTCTATTTTCCAGTGTTTGCTATCTGGAGTTCAACCGGAGCCGTTTCCGCTCATGTCTTCAGGCTTCTCCATTGTGCCTAACGTATCCGGAGCTGTACTTGACGGAACACTGCTGACTATAGTGTTCCAGATCTCGGTGAAGGCTACATCAGCCAAGTCTGCCGTGGAGTCGGCAACTACCCTTGTCCAGGACACACTTCAAAGGATCAGAGCCGCAGTCAATTAAGGACCAAACGTTGGATGCAAGGCCCTGCTAGCCTTGTTTGTGACTGTTGGTGACTTGCTTCGGGAGGAGCTTCACGATCTTCAAAGGGGAGTCTTTCTGTTTCCCTTTTCATTTACTTAACTGTTGTGTGTTCATTTCTGTAGTGTGTTTATTTCAGTTTGTGTGTTTACTTCGGTTTATTTCTGTATGTGTGTTTAAATTCAATAACCATGCTTGAATTTTTCATTTTCGTGAAATATCTGTCTAACATTGAGGACAATGTTTAATTCAAGTGTGGGGGGAATGTTTATTAAAAAGAAAAGAAAAAATTTGAAAAATTGAAAAAAATAATTTACTTGTTTTCGTTTTCTACGGTAACAATATATCGACTAGATCATACTTACTCCCTTGGTAGCGTTGAACCTACCATTGCACTTAGTAAGTCACTGTGGTCACGTATTGTTACCCTAATAAAAAAATTTGAAAAAGAAAAAAAATAGTTTTGTAAGCTCGTTTGTTTCGCACTGGCTTTGGAGCTATCGAGTCTTAGAAAGTGCTTGTTCGTTTATTTGAGCTATATCATTTTAAAAAAAAATCAATCAAAAAAAAATCAAAAAAATCAAAAATTACAAAAATATTTGCTTCTGTTTTGTGTGTTTTGTGCTTTGTTCTTTCCAATCCCAAGGATGAATTGAGTTTAATTGTTGTGATTAGGAGAATGTTTATTATATGTCAAGGCTTTGTGTAGTTTGCTTTGGATTTAATATGCATAACTTGTGATTGCTCGAAATTCCATGTTCACATAACCTGTTTCGATTAATTGATTACAATCCGAGAAGCACATTTAAACATACATTGTCATGCATACCCAGAAAATGTGAGGACTTGAGCCTATTGAATATTCACATGTATGCATCATTCATACATTTACTCGTTCTTCATGTGTGCACAATTCATGAGTTTTGAACCTAGAACTTGCTCAAAGACCACTTGAAACGTTTTGTTAATCTGTAATGAATTAGAGATGATTAAGGCATTAGTTGAGCACCATGGCCAAAGTATTCACCATCCATCTAAACACGAACTTTAGGAATCCCCTTTTGAACTAAACACTCATTAGCCGTTTCTTTTGTTCACCCACACCATCTCACCCATGTTTTATTGTGTTTGCAAAACAATGATAGTGATTTCTTGTGTTCTTATGCTTCGGATGTATAGTATGTACCAAAAGGCAAGTGTGGGGGTGTTTTTATTTTGTTGTATTTGTTCAAAGAAAGAAAGAAAGAAAAAAAAATCAGAAATAAAAGAAGGAATAAAGTTCCTCAAGAAAAAAAGAAAAGAAAAAAAAAGAAAAGAAAGAAAGAAAAAAAAAATGTCAGAAAGAGAAATTCCAAAAATAGAGTTATTGTATTGTTTTTATTTTCAATAAAAGGTTAGAGGAGAATAAGAAAGTTATTCGGGTATAGCATAGGTATGAGTTTCAAAGTCGTTGATTTGTCTTGCAAACATGTGAAACATTTTCCATTTCGAGTCCTTTCACTTCATTGACCATTCACCATTTACCATTCATCCTTTTGTCCCTGTTTCACCTAAAAAGCCCTTATGATCTGATGATTTGTGGATTAATTGTGGAGAGTCGGTTAATGAGCAAGCATATGGGAACACTACTTGTGTAATTGTTTTGAGAGTAAACACTTAACCCTAAACACTGAGCGGAAATATTTAGTGAATCTTGTGAGGTTTAGTGGTTAATGTTGTTTCAATGTGCCTATTGGATTGCTTGACATTAATTGTATACTTGGTTTTCACACACTACACCCGAGCATAAATGAGATGTGCATGTTAAAGACTTAGCAAATTTGTTCGCCTTGGTATATAATTTTTATTCTCTTGATTATAACTCTTTTGAACTCGCTGAGGGTTATGGTTGGAAAGAATATATGTTTTGTGTTTCCCTTTTCTGTTTTGTGTTGTTTTGTTTTAAGTTTTGTGTTGCTAAGGGACTAGCAATAGCTAAGTGTGGGGGAATTTGATAGGAGCACAAAGTGTGACGTTTTTAATGTATTTTCCCTACTATTTGGCTATGATTTAATTGTAACTTTGCTATTTTTGCTTAGTTTCCATATTTGAGTCCCTAAATGATATATAAATGTGAATACGTGCAGAAAATCGGAGCTCGGAAATTTACGAAGTCTAATGGGCTTTTTCGAGGCCCATTAAGAAGTGAGCTGCCGTGAGGTCCAAGATGAAGGCCCAAATCCATGAAGAAAGGCCCAAGCCCAAGAAGAAAGGCCCAAGCCCAAGAAGGAAGGTCCAAGCCCATTTTCGGACAATCTGCCTGTGCAGATAGGTCAACTTGCGAAGCCCATATCTCTCAATTGCACCGTCAGATCTAGCTGTAATTTTGATACACGCTGCACATGGATGTCAGTTATTCCCAAATAAAATTTCAGAAGCATCCAACCGTTGAAACGTGCAGGATTCCGTTCTAAGTGTGCACTGCTCAGTGCTGTCTGCTTTTTATTTCTTTCCTCTTCTTTTATTTTCAATGCTCCACTCACCCCTATATTCTTTCCTCTTCTTTCTGCCCACAATATTAGTGTTTGATTTCTTTTATCTAAATAAATGGTTCATTGCCATATGACTTCATTTCCACCATTCCACTTACCATTTCTTTTCTACCACTCACATTCCACTTCTCTTCCTTTTCTTTCTTTATTTCTTTCATTGTCTTCTTCTTCCTCTCCATTCTCCTATAAATAGCAGCCTCATTCTTCTCACAAATACACACCCAAATGGGGAGGGACAAACCCTCCTCTTTCTCTTCTCCATCTCACATCATATTTTCCATTCTCTAGTATTTAGGGTTTTCAAGTCTTCAAGGAGGAGGGGAGCTGTTTACACCATTACCACCAGCCATCAACCATCATCACCACCATCATCATCACCTTGGGAATCTCGGCTTTTGAGTTACTCGCGTGAGGATTTAAGAGTTTGTGATCTTCGAGTTCTTCCTACTTTCCATATGGTGTACTTCAACTTATTCTTTAATTACTCTTTTTGAGTTCCTCTTTGTTGCTTGATTATTCTTTGTATTAGTTAACATGACATGATTTATATAATTTTCAGCCTATATTTATGAGTTTATTTGATTGTTAGATCCTAATTAATTAGTTCTTCTAGCAGCTTATGTGACTCCGTTTATTTGATTCGGTTTTATTGAATCTTTTATGTGTTCTTGTTTTAAGGTTCGAAACTTAAGATGATTGCATGTAATTGGTGCTAGAATTAGGGTTTTAATTCTAATTCACAAGTAGTAAAGGCTTATCAAACGGGTCGGAATCAAAATAAGAAGGATCGCGGATAGACGAGCGTTCGCTAGGTCGCGCACTTTAATTAACAACTCTTCTCCTATGCGTTAGATATGTTATTGATTGATCACCTTTGCATGTTTAATTGTTTAATCTAGATGAGCGTTCACTAGGTTAATTTTCATAGAAGAGGTTTTATTTGGGGAATGATAACCCGTGTGGGCATTCCACATATGTTAGTTTCGGTTTCATGGCTAGGGAACTTGGTTAATTTTCGGTCTAATGATTGGTAAACTTGTGTATATGTGGCTGAACTTTATATTCTTTATGTTTCATCCCATCATATTTAATTCATTCTTTGTAATTTAATTTATTTATTTCATTCAATTTATCTCTCAATCCCCCCATTTACTTTGCACATATGTATATATTTTTTTATACTTGTTAATAATAATTCTTTATTTTATTTAATTCTTTGTGACATTTTTATTAGGTACACCCTTTGATCTCCGTTGTGAACGATACCCTACTTACACTATACTACCGATAGGGTTTTTTTAAATTGATGCTCCTTTTGGGCGTGTCAAACTCGCTGAGGGTTATGGTTGGAAAGACCATTTTGTTTTGTGTTTCCTTTTTTGTTTTGTGTTGTTCTTGTGTTTGCTAGAGGACTAGCAATAGCTAAGTGTGGGGGTATTTGATAGGTGCATAATTGTACAACTTTTTATATCAATTTCTCTACATTTTTGTTGTTAGTTTCTCATAAATTTGTGTTATTTATTTAGTTTTTGTGTTTGTAGGTTTCCTATTGCAAATAAAGAGAAAAGAAGATAACTTGAGGAAAATAAACAATGTGCTCGGAAATTTACGAAGTCTAATGGGCTTTCTCGAGGCCCAAGCCCAAGATGAAGGCCCAAGCCCATGATGGAAGGCCCAAATCCATGAAGGAAGGCCCAAGTTCACAAAGCATGAGGAAAGGCCCAAGCCCAGATTTTCGGACATTCTGCCTGTGCAGATTAGTCAACTTGCGAAGCGCATATCTCCCACTTGCACCGTTGGATCCAGCTGTATTTTTGGCACACACTGCATGTGTGTGTTAGGTATTCTGTATTGAAATTTCAGAATCATCCAACCGTTCAAACGTCCAATATTCCATTCTAAGTGCGCATAGCTCAGTGCTGCCTGCTTTCTAATTCTTTCATTTTCCTTTATTCTCAATGCTCCACTCACCCCCATATTTCCACCCATCTCATCACACTATCTTTGTTGCTTTCTCTCCATACCATTAGTGTTTGATTTCTTTTACCTAAATAAATGGTTCATTGCCATATGACTTCATTTCCACCATTCCACTTACCATTTCTTTTCTACCACTCACATTCCACTTCTCTTCCTTTTCTTTCTTTATTTCTTGCATTGTCTTCTTCTTCCTCTCCATTCTCCTATAAATAGCATCCTCATTCTTCTCACCAATTGACACCCCAATGGGGAGGGACAAACCCTCCTCTTTCTCTTCTCCATCATATTTTCCATTCTCTAGTATTTAGGGTTCTCAAGACTTCAAGGAGGAGGAGAAGGCATCTACACCATCACCACCAGCCCCTATTCAACATCACCATCACCATCATCACCTTGTCTTCACAGCTTGGATTACTTGTGGTCAAGGATTCAAGATGTGGCTTCAAGATCTTCATGCTATTCATACGGTGTATTTCGATTTAGCCTTTAAATTTATGCCTCTTTGTTGCTTCTTTATCCTTTGTATTAGTTAACATGACATGATTTATATAATTTTCAGCCTTTGTTTATGGGTTTATTTAATTGTTGGATCCTAATTAATTAGTTCTTCTAGTAGCTTATGTGACTCCGTTTATTTGATTCTATTTTAGTAGATAACTTTTATATGTTTTTGTTTTAAGGTTGCAAACTTAAGATGATTGCATATAATTGGTGCTAGAATTAGGGTTTTAATTCTAATTCACAAGTAGTAAAGGCTTTGGAAAGAGGTCGGAAACAAATAAGAAGGATCACGGATAGATGGGCGGTCCCACTAGGTCGTGCACTTTAATTAACAACTCTTCTTTTATGCGTTGGACATGTTTTGATTAGCTACCTTTGCATGTTTGATTGATTAATCTAGGTGCGGTCGCTTAGGTTAATTTTCATGAAAGTGGTTTTATTTGGGGAATGATAATTGGCGGTCCAGCATTCCACATATGTTAATTTCGGTTTCATGGCTAGGGAACTTGGTTAATTTTCGGTCCAATAATTGGTAAACTTGTATACTTGTGGCTGAACTTTATATACTTTATGTTTCATCCCATTTTATTTAATTTATTCTTTGTAATTTAATTAATTCATTTCATTCAATTTATGACTCAATCCCCCTTTTACTTTGTACATATGTATATATTTATACTTTATACTTGTTAATAATTCTTTATTTTATTTAATTCTTTGTGACAATTTTTGTTAGGTACACCCTTTGATCTCCGTTGTGAACGATACCCTACTATGCACTATACTACTACCGATAGGGTTTTTTTTAAATTGAGGCTCTTTTTGGGCGTATCATAACTCAAGGTGGATTTACGGCCTAGGTGCAATGCCTTGACTTAAATGACTTTCCGTGTTTTCAGAAGGCGAATGGCCAGATCATATGAGAATAAGCGAGGGGCAGGATTCATTTGGTGGACTACGGAGGCAAGCCCCTATCGACTTACGTCAGTCTATAGTCCTCTGAATCCAAAACCCGTCACCCGTGGTCTCGACCTAGACACCATCCAGTGCCCCCTTACTCAGCCGAGAAAGCACTTAAGTGTTCGACAATTCTCCAAGTGTTAATAAAGGCCGCCCTCAACCTCAAATAACCTTACGGTAAAAATGAAGGGTTTAGGCCAATATTAACAAAAGGACCTTACCTATTCCGTTCAAGTTACAACTTACAACAACAAAAAATAATCAACTATATAAAAAAAAAACACCTAAATAAATTACTAAGTGTAACAAAATTTGAACAAGTATTAAAAACAAGTAATAACAACAACTATTCACAAGTAATATATACAAGTAATATAAACAAGTAATATGAACAGTTAAAAAAAAAGTAAAATTATAAACAATAAAAAGTAAACAGTAATTATATACAAGTAATAAAAACAGTAATAATTACAAAAAATTATAAACAGTATTAACAAAAAAAATATTAGGTTAGGAACATTTTCATTCCCCGGCAACGGCGCCAAAAATTGATACGCTCCAAAGGAGCATCAATTTAAAAAACCCTATCGGTAGTAGTATAGTGCATAGTAGGGTATCGTTCACAACGGAGATCAAAGGGTGTACCTAACAAAAAATGTCACAAGAAATTAAATTAAATAAAGAATTATTATTAACAAGTATAAAGTATAAATATATACATATGTACAAAGTAAAAAAGGGGGTTAAAGAAATTGATTGAATGAAATAAATTAATTAAGTTACAAAGAATAAATTAAATAAAATGGGATGAAACACAAAGTATATAAAGTTCAGCCACAAGTATACAAATTTACCAATTATTGGACCGAAAATTAACCAAGTTCCCTAGCCATGAAACCGAAATTAACATATGTGGAATGCTGGACCGCCAATTATCATTCCCCAAATAAAACCACTTTCATGAAAATTAACCTAAGCGACCGCACCTAGATTAATCAATCAAACATGCAAAGGTAGCTAATCAAAACATGTCCAACGCATAAAAGAAGAGTTGTTAATTAAAGTGCACGACCTAGTGGGACCGCCCATTGATATGCGGTTTTACCGACGTCATTAATATTACCTAAACATCCTAACAATTTGTCGTTGAATAGTATAATGGGAAGTAGAGGTTTTTCCCACAGAGGATTGTTTATTTACTTTTCTAATGTCACGAAATTAATTAAACTATATTATTTCTATTTACAAAAATGTACAATATATACACAAGTATTCTTTTTGGGTTTTTGGAAATGTTTTGAAAACAAGGAATAAATAAAAGAAAATATTTTTGGTTTTTAATCTTTTTGAAAATAAATAAAATAAAACAAGAACAAAACAAATTAAGATGCAATTTAAACTAACACACTTAAATAAAACACACCAACAATAAAGAAATTAAACTAACACACAAATGAATGAATAACATATTTTTGGGTTTTTCAATATTAAATCACACAAATATTCAAAATACAAATTAATCAAATAAAAATAAAATAATAAAATCACACAACTTAAAATTAAAAAGAGTTTGAGAAAGAAATGCTCATTTAATTCCGGCGAGGGATCTAATCGGACTCGCCGGATTTTCGATGAAGTTCGGGGAGCAAATTGGGCTTGGCCTTGGGCTTTTGCAATTGGGCTTGGAGGCCCAAATCTGACATGTTGACCCGGTCAGCCCAGTCAAGGTTTCTACTTCCTTTGACTTTTCAACGCAGAAAATCTCTCCTTCTTTCATCTCAATCCCGTGGCTTTTCTTGTTTTGCTTCAGTAGCCATCTCTTTTCTCTTTTGTTTTCTTCATTCCATATCAGACCACAGAGAGGATGAGGGAGCCGCCGGCGTTGATGGCTGGAAGCACGGCGGAGAGAGGAGCTGCTGAGCAAGAGAGATCGACGGCGTGGAATTGAAGGTTGCCGGCAAGGGAAGACTGCGGACTGGATCGACCGGACTCGGCGCTGGGACGTGGCTATGGCAGAGGAGTTGGATGCGACGGTGAGACGCCATGGCTGAGGCACGGTGCCGGACAGAGATGCGGCGAAGAACAGAACCACGGGCTGGGCTCGGGTTGGATTGCGCACGAAGTCGACGCCGGTGAACTTGGGTGTGGTGGCGCGGTTCAGAGAGAACGGCGGAGGCATCTGGGCACAGATGGATCCAGCGGTGGAGACAGAGGAGCTCCGGGCTGGGTAGTGGCTTTGCGGCGAGGTGAAAAAGCTGGTTGCTGCAAGACAAAGCCGCGGCGCTGGAAACGATGGGTCGCCGGCGGTGAAGCAAAGAGAAGCTGCAGACGGCATCAGCACGGGCTTGGAAGCTTGTGGGTAATCTGGGCATCACCGGGCTGAACACGGGCAGAGAGCAGCAACGGAGCATGGTGAATTTTAACCTGCAATTAATCATGCTTTTGTTAATTGATTATGGAATTGAATTGATTAAATTGCAACTTAATTATGTTAGAATGAAGGTGATGATGGTTGGGATGGTTTTGTGTAATTGCAGATGGATTGGGGGAGTTAGTGAAAAGCTTTGTTAATTGAAGATGGTGATGGTGAATTGAGTTTCTGTGATTGCAGGAGAGCATGGCCGTGGTGATTGAGATTGGGCAGAGGAGCTGCCTGTGACTTTTGAGAACAAGAACAGAGAGAATTTGGGACAGAGATTGGAAGAAGAAATAGAAGGGGAAGAAGAGAAGGCTAGCTATGAGAGCTAGCACGGACGCATCAGAGAAGAGAACAGGAGAGTGAGTAACCAGAGAGAAGGCAGCTAGGTGAGCTACACGGACGCCAGAGAAACATGGAGGGGGAAAAGAGATGGGAAAGAGTTGGTGGCGCGGGGAGAAGCCCCGGCCAAGGAAAATAGAGACAGGGATTCTGTATTTATAGAGGAGAATAGAAGTGGTAGCTGATCTGGAAATGGGTGCGGTGGTGTGGTGGAGAAATAGCTGGGATTGCAATTTGAATTCAAATTGGAGTGGGGGGATCAGTTGGACATTGATGGATTCCCAGGCTGGAAGAGAACCGTGAACATGTGAAGGAATGGCTCTGCACATGGCAGCTGCAAAGAGAAAACAAAGAAAAGAAAAGGATAAAATAACAAAACAAAATAAAGATAAAATAAAATAATAAAAGAAAAATAAAATAATAAAGAAATAAAATCAATACTAAAATAGAAATATATAAAAAGAATAAGAATAAACATAAATATAGGGAAAATAAAGTGGAGATTAAAAATGGATTTCATCACCGCGTGTGGTGGTTGCGCCTCCATGAGTGGTGGTTCGCCGGCAAAATTGCCGGGATTCGAAACGTCTTTCGAAATCTTCGTACAATGTTATATTCCACTTCCGAATAATGACCGGTGTCATCAGATAATCGGAAAGTCACGGTTGACTTTCCGAAATTGCGCGGTAAATCTCCAAAATTCACCTTTTATGTGTAAATAAGCATTTTTCACATATTTTCCCTGAAAACACGAAAACAAACATTAAACAGACAAATAAGCTTTCAGAATAGCATCCATCCAAGTATTTAGAGCACTTTATGAACGTATTTTACGTTCACATCACACCCCCACACTTGAACTTTTGCTAGTCCTCTAGCAAATACAGAACTAAAAACAGAACAACACAAAAACAGAAAGGGAAACACAAAAACAGAAAGGGAAACACAAAACAGAAATTCTTTCCAACCATAACCCTCAACGAGTTCGAAGAATTATAATCAGGAGAATAAGAACTATATACCAAGGCTCACGAATTTGCTAAGTATTTAACATGGACATCTCATTCGTGCTCGAGTGAAGTGGGTGAAAACCGAGTGTACAATTAATTTCAAGCAATCAAATAGGCACATATGAACAACATTAACCACTAAAGCTCACAAGATTCACTAAATATTTCCGCTCAGTGTTTAGGGTTAAGTGTTTACTCTCATAACAATTACACAAGTAATGTTCCCATAAGCTTGCTCATTAACCAACTCTCCACAATTAATCCACAAATCATTAAATCATAAGGGCTTTCAATGGTGTAATGGGGCCAAAGGGTGAATGAATGGTGAATGAATGGTAAATGGTAAATGGAAGGGAAAGACTAGAAATGATAAATGTTCCACATGTTTGCAAGACAAATCAACGACTTTGAAACTCATACCTATGCTAAACCCGAAACAACTTCCTTATTCTCCTCCAACCTTTTATTGAAATTAAAACAATACAAGAAAATAACTCTATTTTTGTGGCATTTTTTTTTCTTTTCCACTTTTTTTTCTTTTCGAGGAACTTTATTCCTTCTTTTTGTTTCTGATATATATATATATATTTTTTTTTTCTTTCTATGAACAAATACAACAAAATAAAATGCACCCCCACACTTGCCTTTTGGTACATACTATACATCCGAAGCATAAGAATATAAGAAGTCACTATCATCGTCTTGCAAACACAATAAAACATGGGTGAGATGGTGTGGGTGAACAAAAGAAACGGCTAATGAGTGATAAGTTCAAAAGGGGATTCCTAAAGTTCGTGTTTAAATGGATGGTGAATATTTGGCCATGATGCTCAACT
The DNA here is from genome assembly GCA_030142095.1 of Rubus idaeus. Classification (NCBI taxonomy): domain Eukaryota; kingdom Viridiplantae; phylum Streptophyta; class Magnoliopsida; order Rosales; family Rosaceae; genus Rubus; species Rubus idaeus. The sequence continues at coordinate 22,537,913 of CM057965.1, forward strand.
AATGCCTTAATCATTTTCAATTCATCACAGATTAATAAAAAGTTTCGAGAGGTCAATGAGCAAGTTCTAGGTTCAAAAACTCATGAATTGTGCACACATGAAGAACGAGTAAATGTATGAATAATGCATACATGTGAATATTCAACAGGCTCAAATCCTCACATTTTCTGGGTATGCATGACAATGTATGTTCAAATGTGCTTCTCAGATTGCAATCAATTAATCAACACAGGTTATGTGAACATGAAATTTCGAGCAATCACAAGTTATGCAAATTAAATCCAAAGCAAACTACACAAATCCTTGACATATAATAAACATTCTCCTAATCACAACAATTAAACTCAATTCATCATCGGGATTGGAAAGAACAAAACACGAATACAAATAAACACACAAAAACACACAAACAGAAGCAAATATTTTTGTATTTTTTTGATTTTTTCAATTTACGTAACAATACGTGACCACAGTGACTTACTTAGTGCAATGGTAGGTTCAACGCTACCAAGGGAGTAAGTATGATTTAGTCGATATATTGTTACCGTAGAAAACAAAAACAAGTAAATTATTTTTTTGAATTTTTCAAATTTTTCAAATTTTTTCTTTTCTTTTTAATAAACCTTCCCCCCACACTTGAATTAAACATTGTCCTCAATGTTAGACAGATATTTCACGAAAATGAAAAATTCAAGTATGGTTATTGAATTGAAAATACAAAGAGAAATAAACACACAACATATATACAAATGAAAAACATATAAGTTAAAGAAAGACTCCCCTTTGTAGATCATTAAGCTCCTCCCGAAGCAAGTCACCAACAGTCACAAACAAGGCTAGCAGGGCCTTGCATCCAACGTTTGCTCCTTAGTTGACTGCGGTTCTGATCCTTTGAAGTGTGTCCTGGACGAGTGTAGTTGCCGACTCCACGGCAGATTTAGCTGATGTAGCCTTCACCGAGATCTGGAACACCATAGTCAGTAGTGTTCCGTCAAGAACAGCTCCGGATACGTTAGGCAGAATGGAGAAGCCTGAAGACATAAGCGGAAATGGCTCCGGTTGAACTCCACATAACAAACACTGGAGAATGGAATGGTTGATCGGCGCATAAATCACAGACGACCCCGTTGCATCGGTGCAACACTCCTGAAGAATAAGGAAGTCGTTGTGACTATCTATGGCGAGCACTGAAATCTGGTTCCGCGGGTCAAGACCGATGGTGAAGTTTGCTAGCACACGTACCGAGCTGTCCATCGACATACTATCCCAAAGCGGTCTCGTATGCACATCTTTGAGGAACTCAAAGATCCTGGTGTGATGGGAAAGATGCACGACAGAACAACCGGCAGTACGATTGACTCCAGGGGGCTTGCTCGGATCTCCCCTTCGCTTGTTGGTCCTGACCTCCATTCGAGTGTCTCTTGTTCGATTTGAACAAGTCCAATGATGATACGTGGAGTTGCTGATGTCGTTGAAGAAACAGATCGCCATCTGGTTTGCCATTTCCGCTAGGCCTCTTTTTCCTTCGGGCGAAATGATAGAGTCACCGGGTGAAGTGTGGATCCCTGTGACGCACATGTAGCGCTCGGCTTGTCGTTGGAGAGTTGAAATCCAACGCTTTGCACCAAATGCGAACCCAGAATGGACAAAGGGTTCGAAAATGGCCTTCATCTCCTTCTCGCGCACATCCACGTGCTCCACCCAAGTAACTAAGGAAGATCCATTCTGCAAATCTCGAATCAAACATCCGGAGGGGCGCTTTCGGCAAATCGATCTCACTGAAGGCTTCGGATTTGAGCGCAGTTCATCCACGGAGACATCCACAACTATCCAACTTCCATCCAGTTGTAATTGAGAGTACCGAACGAACTGGACTTCACGAGTCGAAACGATGTGAGATGGCACCAGAAACTCGGCCGACATCACTTGCTTTTGGTCCTCGTAGCCTACTGCGTTGTCAGAGGGTAGGATCTCCAACGTTTGAGCATTTGTGATCATGCTACAGAAGACGGGCAACCATCGACCAACATCCATTAAGATCTCAACAATGGTGGTTGGATGAAGGTGGATGGTTGCAGAGTGTCTCGAGGATTCCGATTTGAAGTATGGCGCAGGCTCGCCACGTTGAAACACTCGCAAGTACTCGGCCCTATTTAGAGTCTCGGGATGAATAGAAGTATCGGGAGTCGGCGAACATATCCACAAAGGAAAACCGGCAGTGGCCACGAGCATGAGCTCGTGCTTGGCCTTGCGGGCGATATCCGAGATCAAGTCGGTGTGGACTCCGACAAGATCAGCGAGCAGGTCCGGAAGATGGTCGGATGGAATAGGTAAGGATGGGCGCTCGACTAGTGTAGGCACGAGGCTCCGCACATCCCGTCTCAAGTGGTCCAAGTCGATCGAATCATCGGACAACTCGAGAAGAGGCTCTTGTTGTGGAGGAACAACTTCGAGCCTTTGCCTAGGCACATCCGAGTGCGGAACGAGACCTCCGCAATCGGGGACAGATGCCGCCGTGGAGAGCATCAACGAGTCTTTGATTCTCGCATTTGAAGCTCCTCGTTTTTGCTCACCAACCGATCGTTTCTTTTCTCTAGCTCGGCAATACGCTGCTCGACGTCCGGATACCGAACTTCTTCCTATTTCTCGACCCCCAATAGTAGACTTGGTCTTCTTCTAGTTGGATTTTTGAACCAAATCTTTTACGTTGTGGCTTGGTGGGGTGAGAATACACCGCAAAGAAAGCTGCGAGTGCATCTCTCTGAGCTTGGGTGTATTTGTGTCTCGGAAGTCTCCTATAGACAGGAGTGGCTTCCGGCTCAACGGGTGGATCAGCAACCAGGATTGGTGCTTGGGGTAGTGGTTGTGGCTGGGTCGGCATGCTAGCATCGGCGCTATCGAGCATGCTCGGTGGAATTATTTCAGCCAAGCCTTCAAAGATAGGGTTCTCGAAGGACCCGCCCGAAACAAATCGCCGAAAGAATTGACTCTTTTGGCCATTTTTGGGTTGGGAAGGAGGATAGCTTTTTTCGGGTTTTGGGAGGATTTCGGGAAAAATGACTAAGAACACGAAGAACACGAAGAACACGAAGAGAAAAACGAGAGGAGATGAGAGAGAATGAGAGAGAGAGATTAAGGGAAACGCGAAATGTCCTAAGGAAACTAACGCAAACGAAGGGAAGGGGAAAGACGCGCACACGTTCGCACACGTGCCAAAGACGAAGACCCGCAAATTGCGGATCGGGCGACGAAAGTCGCAAAGCGTACAGTGAAAACGCATGCGCATTAATAAACAATTCGGCCGACGCAAAAGTCGTGCGTCGCCCAATCAATTTTTTTTCATTTTCATTTTTTTATTTTATTTTTTTAATACTTTACGAAAAGTCGTAAAGTGAACAGTGAAAACGCGTGTGAAACACGCGCAAAGGTTGCCGACACTTTAAACGGGCTTGGGCCATCGAAATGGTTTGGGCCTAAAGTGGGCCTCGGGCCAAAGAAATCTCCGGCCCATTATTGGTGGGCTTAACTAATGGGCCTAAAAACGAACAGGCCCGACACACTAAATGGGCTTGGGTTACGGGTTTTGGGCTTCGTGAATGACACGAGCCCAATGGGCTAAATTTTTTTTTTTTTTTTTTTTTTATTTTTTATTTTACGAAACCAAAAACCCTAACCAATCACACAAATGGGCCTAAGGCCCAATAATAAATAACAAACAAACAAGCCCAAAACAACAAACAGTAATTATAAAAAGTGAAAATAAATAATTACAAAGAGTAAAACAAACAAACAAACACTCTTTTTTTTTTTTATTTACAATTAAATTTTTTCAAAATTTTTATTTTTTTATTTTTTTATTTTTAAAACAAATTAATAACAAAAGTGAAAAGGAAACTTACCTTTTTACTTCCGAGGAAACCGAAAAATCACCAACAAGACATCAACCTCAAGGTTTTTCAACCTTGACTTCCTAAACGTATGCTCCGATGTATGTGGTAAAATTTCCGAATAACCCGGATTATTCCCTATAAAAATTAAAAGGTTAGTAATAAAATTTACAAGTTAAAAACAAAATATTTACAAAATTAAAAATAATGTCACAAATTATCTATACAAAATGAATCAATAAAATTTACTATGTCTAAGTATATTTTATTTACAAGTAATGTTAATTGTCCAAAATATAGTTAAGAACAAAGTTGATTCCAAGCGGTAATTCAAGGTGGACGTACGGCCTAGGTGCAATGTCTTGACGTAAATGACTTTCCGTGTTTTCAGAAGGCGAATGGCCAGATCACAAGAGATAAGCGAGAGGCAGGATTCATTAGTGGACAAGTCCTCTGAATCCAATTTTACAAACCCGTCACCCAGAGTCTTGATCATATCTAGACACCATTCATGTGCCCCTTACTCAGTTGAGAAAGCACTTAAGTGTTCGACAATTCTCCAAGTGTTAATAAAGGCCGCCCTCAACCTCAAGTGACCTTACGGTACAAATGAAGGGTTTAGGCCAATATTAATAAAAGGACCTTACCTATTTCCGTTCAAATTACAACCTACAACAACTTAAATAATTAACAGTACTCAGAACACCTAAGTATAATTATTACTAAGTGTAAAAATATAAACAAGTATAATTAGTAAGTATTATTTACAAGTATTATTTACAAATAGTAAACAGTAAAAAGTAAAAAAGTAAATAGTAAAAACAATCCCCGGCGAGCCGGCGCCAAAATGATATGCGGTTTTACCGACGTCATTAATATTACCTAAACATCCTAACAATTTGTCGTTGAATAGTATAATGGGAAGTAGAGGTTTTTCCCACAGAGGATTGTTTATTTACTTTTCTAATGTCACGAAATTAATTAAACTATATTATTTCTATTTACAAAAATGTACAATATATACACAAGTATTCTTTTTGGGTTTTTGGAAATGTTTTGAAAACAAGGAATAAATAAAAGAAAATATTTTTGGTTTTTAATCTTTTTGAAAATAAATAAAATAAAACAAGAACAAAACAAATTAAGATGCAATTTAAACTAACACACTTAAATAAAACACACCAACAATAAAGAAATTAAACTAACACACAAATGAATGAATAACATATTTTTGGGTTTTTCAATATTAAATCACACAAATATTCAAAATACAAATTAATCAAATAAAAATAAAATAATAAAATCACACAACTTAAAATTAAAAAGAGTTTGAGAAAGAAATGCTCATTTAATTCCGGCGAGGGATCTAATCGGACTCGCCGGATTTTCGATGAAGTTCGGGGAGCAAATTGGGCTTGGCCTTGGGCTTTTGCAATTGGGCTTGGAGGCCCAAATCTGACATGTTGACCCGGTCAGCCCAGTCAAGGTTTCTACTTCCTTTGACTTTTCAACGCAGAAAATCTCTCCTTCTTTCATCTCAATCCCGTGGCTTTTCTTGTTTTGCTTCAGTAGCCATCTCTTTTCTCTTTTGTTTTCTTCATTCCATATCAGACCACAGAGAGGATGAGGGAGCCGCCGGCGTTGATGGCTGGAAGCACGGCGGAGAGAGGAGCTGCTGAGCAAGAGAGATCGACGGCGTGGAATTGAAGGTTGCCGGCAAGGGAAGACTGCGGACTGGATCGACCGGACTCGGCGCTGGGACGTGGCTATGGCAGAGGAGTTGGATGCGACGGTGAGACGCCATGGCTGAGGCACGGTGCCGGACAGAGATGCGGCGAAGAACAGAACCACGGGCTGGGCTCGGGTTGGATTGCGCACGAAGTCGACGCCGGTGAACTTGGGTGTGGTGGCGCGGTTCAGAGAGAACGGCGGAGGCATCTGGGCACAGATGGATCCAGCGGTGGAGACAGAGGAGCTCCGGGCTGGGTAGTGGCTTTGCGGCGAGGTGAAAAAGCTGGTTGCTGCAAGACAAGCCGCGGCGCTGGAAACGATGGGTCGCCGGCGGTGAAGCAAAGAGAAGCTGCAGACGGCATCAGCACGGGCTTGGAAGCTTGTGGGTAATCTGGGCATCACCGGGCTGAACACGGGCAGAGAGCAGCAACGGAGCATGGTGAATTTTAACCTGCAATTAATCATGCTTTTGTTAATTGATTATGGAATTGAATTGATTAAATTGCAACTTAATTATGTTAGAATGAAGGTGATGATGGTTGGGATGGTTTTGTGTAATTGCAGATGGATTGGGGGAGTTAGTGAAAAGCTTTGTTAATTGAAGATGGTGATGGTGAATTGAGTTTCTGTGATTGCAGGAGAGCATGGCCGTGGTGATTGAGATTGGGCAGAGGAGCTGCCTGTGACTTTTGAGAACAAGAACAGAGAGAATTTGGGACAGAGATTGGAAGAAGAAATAGAAGGGGAAGAAGAGAAGGCTAGCTATGAGAGCTAGCACGGACGCATCAGAGAAGAGAACAGGAGAGTGAGTAACCAGAGAGAAGGCAGCTAGGTGAGCTACACGGACGCCAGAGAAACATGGAGGGGGAAAAGAGATGGGAAAGAGTTGGTGGCGCGGGGAGAAGCCCCGGCCAAGGAAAATAGAGACAGGGATTCTGTATTTATAGAGGAGAATAGAAGTGGTAGCTGATCTGGAAATGGGTGCGGTGGTGTGGTGGAGAAATAGCTGGGATTGCAATTTGAATTCAAATTGGAGTGGGGGGATCAGTTGGACATTGATGGATTCCCAGGCTGGAAGAGAACCGTGAACATGTGAAGGAATGGCTCTGCACATGGCAGCTGCAAAGAGAAAACAAAGAAAAGAAAAGGATAAAATAACAAAACAAAATAAAGATAAAATAAAATAATAAAAGAAAAATAAAATAATAAAGAAATAAAATCAATACTAAAATAGAAATATATAAAAAGAATAAGAATAAACATAAATATAGGGAAAATAAAGTGGAGATTAAAAATGGATTTCATCACCGCGTGTGGTGGTTGCGCCTCCATGAGTGGTGGTTCGCCGGCAAAATTGCCGGGATTCGAAACGTCTTTCGAAATCTTCGTACAATGTTATATTCCACTTCCGAATAATGACCGGTGTCATCAGATAATCGGAAAGTCACGGTTGACTTTCCGAAATTGCGCGGTAAATCTCCAAAATTCACCTTTTATGTGTAAATAAGCATTTTTCACATATTTTCCCTGAAAACACGAAAACAAACATTAAACAGACAAATAAGCTTTCAGAATAGCATCCATCCAAGTATTTAGAGCACTTTATGAACGTATTTTACGTTCACATCACCCATCTATCCGTGATCCTTTTTATTTGACACCGACCTTTGTCCAAAGCCTTTACTACTCGTGAATTAGGTTTCCAAAACTATTAGGTGAATTGTAATCCCTAACTCTAGCTCCAATTATATGCAAATATTATAAGTATCGATCCCTATAACATAAACACATAAAAGTTTTCTATAATTCAGAATCAAGTAAACAGAGTCACATAAGCTACTAGAAGAACTAACTAATTAGGATCCAATAACTAAATAAACTCATATAAATAGGCTGGAAATTATATAAATCATGTCATGTTAACTAATACAAAGAATAATCAAGCAACAAAGAGGAATTCATAAGAATAATTAAAGGAAAAGTCAGATTACACCATATGGAATAGCATGAAGACTTGAAGACCACGAAACCTTGAATCCTCGAAAGCAAGTAATCCAAACCGTGTGCAGCAAGGTGGTGATGATGATGGACGAAATTGATGGTGATGATGGTGATGGTGCAGCCGCCTTTCCTCCTCCTTGAAGCCTTGAGAACCCTAAATACTAGAGAATGGAAAATATGTTGGAGAAGAGAAAGAGGAGGGTTTGTCCCTCCCCATTGGGGTGTGAATTTGTGAGAAATAGTGTTGTGAAGCCCTCTATTTATAGGAGAATGGAGAGGAATAAGAAGACAATGAAAGAAATAAAGAAAGAAAGGGAATAGAAGTGGAATGTGAATGAGAGATAAAGAAATGGTAAGTGGTGGTGGAAATGTAGTCATATGGCAATTAACCAATTATTTAGGTAAAAGAAATCAAACACTAATGGTATGGAGAGAAAGAAACAAAGATAGTTAGGTGAGATGGGTGGAAATATGGGGGTGAGTGGAGCATTGAGAATAAAGGAAAAGGAAAGAAATAAAAAGCAGACAGCACTGAGCAGTGCGCACTTGGAGTGGAATTCTGGACGTGTGGACGGTTGGATGATTCGGAAATTTTAATGCCGAACACATAACATCCACATGCAGCGTGTATCAAAATTACAGCTAGATCTGACGGTGCAATTCAGAGATATGGGCTTCGCAAGTTGACCTATCTGCACAGGCAGATTGTCCGAAAATCTGGGCTTGGGCCTTTCCTCATGCTTTGTGAACTTGGGCCTTCCTTCATGGACTTGGGCCTTCCTTCATGGATTTGGGCCTTCATCTTGGGTTTGGGCCTTCATTATGGATTTGGGCCTTCATCTTGGGCTTCACGGCTGCACATCTCTTAATGGGCCTCGAAAAAAAGCCCATTAAGCTTCGTTTCTGCACATGTTCACATTAATACGTCATTTAGGACTCAAATATGGAAACTAAGCTAAAATAGCAAAGTTACAATTAAATTATAGCCAAATAGTAGGGAAAACACATTAAAAACGTCACACTTTGTGCTCTTATCAGCGAGACGGCGCCATTTGATTTGCGGTAAAAACCGACATCAATTTATTTACCTAAACTTCCTAACAATTTGTCGTTGAAAAGTATAATGGGAAGTAAGGATTTTTCCCACAGGAGATTGTTTATTTACTTTTCTATGTCACAAAATTAATTAAATTAAACTATAATTATTCTAAACATATTTATTTAATTTACAACTAAACTAAACAAATTAGAAATTAATTCCCAAATAAATCAAATATAAAATAAAACTTAAAAATATAAACAAAACAAATATATAAGTAAACAAATATTTACAATTACTCAAATTAAGAAAAATACTCACATAAATTAAATTACAAAAGAGAAAATGTTTTTGGGTTTTCTTAAATAATTCAAGCAAATAATAATCAATTCAAATTACAAATTAACAAATGTGCTTTCACACCAAAATAATAATACAAAATCAAATAAAATTCACACAACAAATAATTAAATAAAACTTAAATTAAAGAGAAAAAGTTTAGAAATCTCATTTAATTTCGGCGAGGGATCTGATCGGACTCGCCGCAAATTCGGTGAAGGCTCGGAGATTCGGGTGTGCTTAGCAAATTGGGCTTGGGCATTGAATTGCCGGATATTGGGCCCAACAGGTCCTGGGCCTTGCAGTTTAGAAACCCAAAAGAAATTGGGTTTGGTCAATGGGTGAAAGCCCAAACCCATTTCTTTTCTTTCTTCTTTTTTATTTTGTTTTTCTCTTCACACCCATGAAATTGATATTTGCACCCAAGGTCTTTATTTGACCTTTGACCCGTGACTTTCCTTTCCTTCAGTTGCTTTCTTCATTTTCTTCTTGCTGCAGACCAGAGAGTGAAAGGGCTTGAGAGAGCGACGCCGGAGCTGAGAAGGCACGGCGAGGAAAATTGGGTCGCTGGTGTTGCTTGAGGATCGACGCCGGCAGAAAGCAGATCCGGTGGTTGGATGGCTCGGCGCTGGAGGCGCGGAGGGGCAGGATATTCACGAGCTTGTGGCAGTCCGGCAGAGGAGGAACGGTGGTTTGAGCTAGGGACGCCGGCGTGATCTGGGTTTGTGGAAGCGGCGTCAAGGAGCAGCAGGAAGGCTCGGCGTGGCTTGGCACGCGGAGGATCGACGCGGCGACTGGGCTCGACGGTGAGAGATTGGGGTCGCCGGCTGTGATGGTCTGCGCGGGCTGGAGGCCGGCGGAGCAAAGGAGATGAACGGCGAGATTGAGCGGTGATGGTTGTGATCGTGAACTTGCAGAGAGCATGGGCTAGGTAGTTGCTTGAATTGTGAATGGTTGATTAATTGTTTTGCAGGTTCTACGATGATGGTTGTTGTCTTGTGATGAAGTTTGTGATGATGATTGCTTGTGAATTGTGAATTAGAGGAAGAAATGGGGCTGAGATAGCATTTGAAAGAAGAGAGGAAGAAGAGATTGAGAGATGGAGGCCGTGAACGGTGGGAGAAGAGAAAGTGACTGGATGATTGTTTGTGAGCTGAGGAAGAAGGACAGAGGAGAAAAAGGGCTGAGATAGCATCGGAATAGAAGAGAGGAGAGAAACAGAGGGAGAAGAAGAGAAGAGGTTGCCGTGAGCTGTGAGAGAGTGACTGATGGCAGTGAGTAACAGAGGATTATTTGCAGGCAGAGGATACATAGAGATAGAGGGTGAGAGCAGAAGGCATGGCTGTGTGAGCCATACACGGAGGCAGGAGAAGGTGGCACGGGGAGGAGGTAGAAGGCCCCCGGCCAATTTCTTTTGGTTGATTGATGCTGCTTAAATGGATTGGTAAAGGCAGGTTTGAATTTGAATTCAAGGTGAATTGCAGCTGGAAGCAATGGAGACCAAGGGTGGCCGGCAGGATGGAGAGGGAGTCAATCCCAAAACTGCAAAAGTCAAACAACAAAATAAGAAACAAAAAGAAATAATAAAATAAAATAAAATGAAATACTAATAAAAATAAGTAAATAATTAATTAAACTAAATAAGTAAATAAAAATAGAAATAAATAAACATTTATAAAGGGAAACAAATGGAGGTTTAGAAAATATATTTTAGCCACCGCGGGTGGTGGTTGCGCCGCCTTATGTGGTGGTTCGCCGGCAAAATTGCCGGGATTCGAAACGTTTTTCGAAATCTTCGTACAATCTCTGAAATCCACATCCGAGAAATGACCGGTGTCATTTCAATATCGAAAAGTCACGGTTGACTTTTCGATTCAATCTTCGAATTTGCGCTAAAACCTCTAAAATGTACCTTTTGTACAAATAAAGCGTTTTGTTCGTATTTTCCCTGAAACACACTAAAACAATATTAAATATACAATAATAGGCTTTTGGACTAACATAATCCAAGCGATTAAGGTACTTTGTGCACGTATTTTACGTTCACATCACCTACCATTGCACTAAGTAAGTCCCTGTGGTCACGTATTGTTACCTAAATTGAAAAAAATCAGAAAAATGAAAAAATTTCAAAAGAAAAAAAAAATTTGTTTCTGTTTGTGTGTTTGTTGTACTGTTTTTGTGACTTCCAACACCGATGATGAGATTGAGCTTAATTGTATGAGATGGAAGCATGTTTAGGTCTCCTGAACTTCATTTTTTTTAATAAATTGCTATGGGACTTTGCATGTACACTATTATTGTCACATTGATGCATTAAATTGTGAGAAGCATAGAGAGATTTGTGTGAGCTATACTTACCATATTGTGAGCTTCGAGCTTAATGAAAGTGCATTCATAATTCTTTGCACTTTGTTCTTCATGTGTGATCAAGCTTATGTGATATGTATCTCTAGAACTTGCATAATATCTTGTTGAAACTTTCTGTCATGCATTTTACATCTTGGAAATGATCAAGGCATTAGGAATCCACCATGGCCAAATGAGCATTTGTCCCAAAATTTATATCATTAGTTTGCCATTTTGTGCCTATATGTTTAGCCTTTCATTTCTTCGCACCATAAATGTCTACCCTTAACTTAAACACTTGCCTTACCCTTTCCGAGCTATCTTAGTGAGTAATTTGAGATTACTTATGTTCTGATGCTCAAATGTGTATGTTCTGGGAGTTTGGAAAAGAATAAGTGTGGGGGTGTGACTTTGTAAATTGTTGTATTTGTTTATGTTTCGATTAAAAAAAAAAAAAAGAAAGAAAGAGAAAATCGAAACAGAAAAGAAAAAAAAATAGAAAGAAAAAAAAAAGAGAGTTAATTATATTGTGTTTAGTTTCAATTAAATTCAATAACTGTGTTTAGGTGAGTGATTGTTCAGGATGAGTATAGCATCTTACTGTTTCGAATTTAATAAATCTCAATTGTGATTACTTACTAAGATGATCGGAATTTGTGATTCCCTTCCACTTCATTTCTGTAACCCCTCGCCTTAAGCCCCATTTCACCTGAATAAAAGTCCTTTTGATCTAAGATGTATGTGTATGATTTTGTAGAGATAAGATTGACGTGCAAGCATATGGTGACATTTGCATAAGTTTGTTTGAGTGGTAGTGTAGATAACTAATAAACACTTGTGCGAAAATCAGAGTGAAATCCTGTGAGTTTATGGTTAACACTATTTCAATATGCATGCTTACTTTGGAGCATTGAGATGACAATACTTGCACATACTTCACTTTTGCATATGTCCCGTAGCTGAAAACATTTTTGGAACCTAACTTCTTTCATTCTCTAATCTAATGGTGTTCTCTGAGGTATACTGTTGGAAAATTTGTTGTGTTTCCCTTCTGTTTTGTTTAAGTTATGTATTTCTGTTCTATGTTTGCTTGAGGACAAGCTCTAATTCAAGTGTGGGGGTGTGATAAGTGCGTAAATACGCACTTAAAGCGTCTTTAATTACTTGGATTAGGTTTTTCCGAGAGCCTATTTGTCTATTTAATATGTGTTTTCGTGTTAATAGGGAAAATATACATAAAATGTTAATTTGCACAAAAAGGTGCGTTTTGGAGGTTTTCAGCGCAATTCCGAAAAGTCAACCATGGCTTTTCGACGTTAAAATGACACCGGTCATTCATCGGATTTGTGGAATACAAAACTGTACGAAGATTTCGAAAACTGTTTCGAATCCCGATAATTTAATCGGCGAACCACCACATACAGCGGTGCAACCACCACTTGCGGTGGCAAAATAAATTCAAACCTCCACTTATTTTTCCTTATTTTTATTTTTATATGTTTACTTTCTTTTTATTTATTTATTTTATTTTATTTCTATTTCTTTTATTTCTTTTATTTTCTTCTTTTTGACTTTTTATTTATTTTGTTTTCTTCTTTTTGACTTCGCAGGTGAAGCCAAACCGCCGACCACCATAGTCCACCTCCACCTGACTTTCCCTCTCCATTGCCGGCCACCACCTCCTTTCCAGCTACAACCCACCTGCAAGAATCACTTCCTCCTCCTCTTCATATACCCAGCCAAAATTCATTATTGACTGGCCGGGGCTTCTCCCCGCGCCTCCATCCTCTCCCTCTCCACCCCTTCTCAAGCCTACGTGCCAGCTCTCATAGCTAGCCTTCTGTCCTAGTCCCTCTCCATTCTTTCCCAAATTATCTCAGCCCTTCTTCTTTCCCAATCCCGTCTCTGGTTACTCATCTCTCTGCAAACACAAAATCTCTCCCCTCCCTCCTCTCTTCTGTCCGATGCTATCTCAGCCCTCCTTCTCTACTTCTTCTCTCTGTTCTCACGTAATCACTGCCACCATTCTTAATCTCAATTTCACTCCCTCTGTTACAATTCAATCCAATCTGCAATCAACAACAATCACAACCTGCAAACAATTAATCAAAAATCAATTCAAGAAGGAATCATCACAGCTTCCCTTTGTCTCTGCCGCGTCACCATCGAAGGACCCAGTCCTTCAATCACCAGCGCTGCTCTTTCCGACCACCGAAGCTGCAAATCCAGCTTCTCTGCCGGAGCATCCTCACCTGCACTGCCACGCCGGTTTCCTGATCCCGCGCCGCCACCGTGAAGCACCTGCGCTGATCGATCTCAAGAACCCAGACCACGGCATCAATCTGCCGTCGATCCATTCGTGCCCAGTCGCTCCTCTGCCGTGCCTCCAGCCCTGCACCACACCGCCGGCTTCCTAAGCCCGCGCCGATTAGCTCCTCTGGCGCGCGCCCAGTCTCGCAGTCGTCGCTCTCAATCCCGTCGGCGTCTCTCTCTTCCTCTGCCGGTTTCACCACAGTCCGCGCCGTCGCCGTGCTTCCACGCCGCTGCTGCACTGCCGGCTTCTGCTCTCCCTCACCAATCTCTCTGGTCTGAAGATGAGAAGAAAAGAAAAATGAAGCAAAGAGAGATGAACACCATGCACGGGTCTGCTTGGAGAAGAAAAGAATAAACAAGGAAGAGCTGAAAATTAGGAGTTGAAAAGTCAACACCTGAAGGGATGGACCGGGTCAAACTCACAATTGGGCCTCCAAGCCCAATTGCCTCCAAGCCCAATTGTCAAAGCCCAGGACCTGTTGGGCCCAATTCAAAATGCTCTCTACACCCGAATCGTTCCCGAGCCTTCGCCAAATTAAATGAGCATTTCTGTCTTTCTCAAACTCGTTTTTATTTGTTCAAATATTTGTTGTGTGATTTTATTTGATTAATTTGTATTTGGATAATTTAATTCGTGTGATTTGAATATTGTGTGATTAAATTATTTTATTGAAAAACCCAAAAATATGTTATTTATTTATTTGTGTGTTAGTTTAGTTCATTTGTATTTTTGGTGTGTTTTATTTAATTGTGTTAGCTTAAATTGTTTATTAATTTGTTTTGTTCTTGTTTTATTTTATTTTCAAAAAGATTAAAAATCCAAAAATATTTTCTTTAATTTATTTATTGATTTCAAAATAATTTTAAAAACCCAAAAAGAATACTTTTGTTTATATTGTACATTTTTGTAAATAAAACTAATAGTGTATAGTTTTTAATTTCGTGACATAGAAAAGTAAATAAACAATCTCCTGTGGGAAAAATCCTTACTTCCCATTATGCTTTTCAACGACAAATTGTTAGGAAGTTTAGGTAAATAAATTGATGTCGGTTTTTACCGCAAATCACCTTGCTGCACACGGTTTGGATTACTTGCTTTCAAGGATTCAAGGTTTCGTGGTCTTCAAGTCTTCATGCTATTCCATATGGTGTAATCTGACTTTTCCTTTAATTATTCTTATGAATTCCTCTTTGTTGCTTGATTATTCTTTGTATTAGTTAACATGACATGATTTATATAATTTCCAGCCTATTTATATGAGTTTATTTAGTTATTGGATCCTAATTAATTAGTTCTTCTAGTAGCTTATGTGACTCTGTTTACTTGATTCTGAATTATAGAAAACTTTTATGTGTTTATGTTATAGGGATCGATACTTATAATATTTGCATATAATTGGAGCTAGAGTTAGGGATTACAATTCACCTAATAGTTTTGGAAACCTAATTCACGAGTAGTAAAGGCTTTGGACAAATGTCGGTGTCAAATAAAAAGGATTGCGGACATATGGACTTTTCTATAATGGGTCGTGCACTTTAATTAACAACTCTTTTCTATGCGTTAAATATGGTTTGATTAGCTAGCTTTCTAGACTAAGATGGCATGTTTAATTGGTTAATCTAGGTGCTTTCACTTAGGTTAATTTTTGTAGAGAGGTTTTATTTGGGGAATGGTTAGCTTCTAACTTTCCACATATGTTAATTTCGGTTTCATTGCTAGGGAACTTGGTTAATTTTCGGTCCAATGATTAATAAACTTGTGTATATGTGGCTGAACTTTATATACTTTGTGTTTCATCCCATCTCATTTAATTTATTCTTTGTAGTTTAATTAATTTATTTCATTCAATTTATCTCTTAAACCCCCTTACTTTGTACATATGTATATATTTATACTTTATACATGTTAATAATAATTCTTTATTTTATTTAATTCTTTGTGACAATTTTTGTTAGGTACACCCTTTGATCTCCGTTGTGAACGA
The DNA here is from genome assembly GCA_030142095.1 of Rubus idaeus. Classification (NCBI taxonomy): domain Eukaryota; kingdom Viridiplantae; phylum Streptophyta; class Magnoliopsida; order Rosales; family Rosaceae; genus Rubus; species Rubus idaeus. Next base: position 22,553,557 of record CM057965.1, read on the forward strand.
TACCCTACTTACACCACTATACTACCGATAGGGATTTTTTAAATTGACGCTCATTTTGGGCATGTCACTGCCTGAAACAAATCGCTGAAAGAATTAACTCTTTTGGCCATTTCTGGGTTGAGAAGGAGGAAACCTTCTCTGGGTTTGAGAGATTTTCTGGGAAAAACTCAAGAACACGTAGAACAACGAGAGAGAGAATTGAGAGAGACTAAGGGAAAACGTGAAATGTCCTAAGGGAACTAACGCAAACAGAAGGGAAGGGAAGGAACGGACGCACGCTCGCACACGTGCCACAGACAGAAGACCCGCAAATTGTGGATCGGGCGACGAAAGTCGTAAAGTCTACAGTTGACACGAATGCGGCTTATTAAACAAATCGGCCGACGCAAAAGTCGTGCGTCGGCCCAATCAAATTTTTTTCAATTTTCAATTTTTTATTTTTTTATTTTCATTTTTTTAATACTTTACGAAAAGTCGTAAAGTGAACAGTGAAAACGCGTGTGAAACACGCGCAAAGGTTGCCGACACTTTAAACGGGCCTGGGCCATCGAAATGGTCTGGGCCTTAAAGTGGGCCTGGGCCAAAGAAATCTTCGGCCCATTATTGGTGGGCTTAACTAATGGGCCTAAAAACGAACAGGCCCGACACACTAATGGGCTTGGGTTACGGGTTTTGGGCTTCGTGAATGACACGAGCCCAATGGGCCAAATTTTTTTTTTTAAATTTTTTTTTTTTTTTTTACGAAACCTAAAACCCTAAACAATCACACAAACGGGCCTAAGGCCCAATAACAAATAACTACAACAAGCCCAAAAATAAAACAAACAGTAATTATAAACAGTAAAAATAAATAAATACAAAGAGTAAAACAAACAAACAAACACTTTTTTTTTTTTATTATTTACAATTAAAATTTTTTTTTAATATTTTTTATTATTTTTTATTTTTAACAAACAAATAACGAGAGTGAAAAGAAAACTTACCTTTTTACTCCCGAGGAAACCGAAAATCACCAACAAGACATCAACCTCAAGGTTTTTCAACCTTGACTTCCTAAACGTATGCTCCGATGTATGTGGTAGAATTTCCGATAAACCCGGATTATTTCCTATACAAAATAAAAAGGTTAGTAATAAAATTTACAAGTTAAAAACAAAATATTTACAAAATTAAAAACAATTAATCAATGAATGAATAAAATTTCCTATGTCTAAGTAAATTTTATTTACACAATACACTTAAGTGTACAAAAATATTTTCCTTTGCCTAAATATAGTTGAAAAAAAATGAAAGTTGATTCCAAGCGGTAACTCAAGGTGGACGTACGGCCTAGGTGCAATGCCTTGACTTAAATGACTTTCCGTGTTTTCAGAGGCGAATGGCCAGATCATATGAGAATAAGCGAGGGGCAGGATTCATTTAGTGGACTACGGAGGCTTACACCCCTATCGACTTACGTCAGTCTATAGTCCTCTGAATCCAAAACCTTTCACCCAGGGTCTCGACCTAGACACCATTCATGTGCCCCTTACTCAGTTGAGAAAGCACTTAAGTGTTCGACAATTCTCCAAGTGTTAATAAAGGCCGCCCTCAACCTCAAATAACTTTACGGTAAAAATGAAGGGTTTAGGCCAATATTAACAAAATGACCTTACCTATTCCGTTCAAGTTACAACTTACAACAACAAAAAATAATCAACTATATAAAAGACACCTAAATATAATTACTAAGTGTAAAATATCTACAAGTAAAATTAGTAAGTGTAACAAAATATCAACAAGTATAAACAAGTATTATTCACAAATATTCACAAAATAATAGTTAGGAATTTTCAATCCCCGGCAACGGCGCCAAAAATTGATAGGCCCAAAATGAGCATCAATTTAAAAAAACCCTATCGGTAGTAGTATAGTGCATAGTAGGGTATCGTTCACAACGGAGATCAAAGGGTGTACCTAACAAAAATTGTCACAAGAATTAAATAAAATAAAGAATTATTAACAAGTATAAAGTATAAATATATACATATGTACAAAGTAAAAGGGGGATTGAGTCATAAATTGAATGAAATGAATTAATTAAATTACAAAGAATAAATTAAATAAAATGGGATGAAACATAAAGTATATAAAGTTCAGCCACAAGTATACAAGTTTACCAATTATTGGACCGAAAATTAACCAAGTTCCCTAGCCATGAAACCGAAATTAACATATGTGGAATGGTGGACCGCCAATTATCATTCCCCAAATAAAACCACTTTCATGAAAATTAACCTAAGTGACCGCACCTAGATTAATCAATCAAACATGCAAAGGTAGCTAATCAAAACATGTCCAACGCATAAAAGAAGAGTTGTTAATTAAAGTGCACGACCTAGTGGGACCGCCCATCTATCCGTGATCCTTTTTATTTGTTTCCGACCTCTTTCCAAAGCCTTTACTACTTGTGAATTAGAATTAAAACCCTAATTCTAGCACCAATTATATGCAATCATCTTAAGTTTGCAACCTTAAAACAAAAACATATAAAAGTTCTCTACTAAAACATAATCAAATAAACGGAGTCACATAAACTACTAGAAGAACTAATTAATTAGAATCCAACAATTAAATAAACTCATAAACAAAGGCTGAAAAATACATAATTCATGTTGTGTTAACTAATACAAAGAATAATCAAGCAACAAAGAGGCATAAATTTAAAGGCTAAGTCGAAATACACCGTATGAATAGCATGAAGATCTTGAAGACACATCTTGAATCCTTGACCACAAGTAATCCAAGCTATGAAGACAAGGTGATGATGGTGATGGTGATGTTGAATAGGGGCTGGTGGTGATGGTGTAGACGCCTTCTGCTCCTCCTTGAAGTCTTGAAAACCCTAAATACTAGAGAATGGAAAATATGATGTGAGAAGAGAAAGAGGAGGGTTTGTCCCTCCTCATTGAGGTGTGTTTGAAGAGAAGAATGAGGCTGCTATTTATAGGAGAATGGAGAGGAAGAAGAAGACAATGAAAGAAATAAAGAAAGAAAAGGAAGAGAAGTGGAATGTGAGTGGTAGAAAAGAAATGGTAAGTGGAATGGTGGAAATGAAGTCATATGGCAATGAACCATTTATTTAGATAAAAGAAATCAAACACTAATATTGTGGGCAGAAAGAAGAGGAAAGAATATAGGGGTGAGTGGAGCATTGAAAATAAAAGAAGAGGAAAGAAATAAAAAGCAGACAACACTGAGCAGTGCGCACTTAGAGCGGCATAATGGACGTTACACCGGTTGGATGATTCTGAAATTTTAATGCCGCATACCTAACATCCACATGCAGCTTGTATCAACATTACAGCTAGATCTGACGGTGCAATTAGGAGATATGGGCTTCGCAAGTTGACTAATCTGCACAGGCAGAATGTCCGAAAATCTGGGCTTGGGCCTTTTCTCATGCTTTGTGAACTTGGGCCTTCCTTCATGGATTTGGGTCTTCCATCTTGGGCTTGGGCCTTCATCTTGGGCCTCATGTCAGACCACCTCTTAATGGGCCTCGCAAAAGCCCATTAGACTTCGTTTCTGCACATGTTCACATTAATACATCATTTTGGACTCAAATATGGAAACTAAGCTAAAATAGCAAAGTTACAATTAAATCATAGCCAAATAGTAGGGAAACACACATTAAAAACGTCACACCTTTGATAGGAGCATTATATGCTACGTTTTTAATGTATTTTCCCTACTATTTAGCTGCGTTTTATTGGTTAACTTTGCTATTTAGCTTAGTTTTCATCTTTGAGTCCCTAAGTGATATATATTTGCGAGCATGTGCGAAAATGAAGTTTTTAAGAAACTTTCCTGTTTTGGCTTTCCTAATTGATTTAGGAAACTTTCCTAATTTGAATATTTCCTGACTTTGGCAGGAATCCTAATGAAGACAGGAATCCTAAAAGGAGTAGGAAACCTAGTTCAACCAGGAAAACTATTTTGTGCTCAGAATGGAAAATCGAGGCTCGGGAAATTACGAAGTTTAATGGGCTTTTTCGGGGCCCATTAAGAGGTGGGCTGCCACGAGGCCCAAGATGGAGGCCCAAATCCATGGAAGAAGGCCCAAATTCATGAGGTTCAAGACCATTGGACTTTTGTTGAAACCCTAGCCCATTTAGGGTTGTTGCCGCATGTTTCCAAGAGGAGAATGAATAGTGCCGAAAATAAATCCTAAAAGGGAGATGAGAATTGTCAAGATGTATTCAAGAAGGATTAGGAGAGTTTAATTCAGATTTTTATGGGATTTATTGAAGGAATTTTCGTCCATATTAAGAGACCATGCCTTGTGGACTACTCAATGGGATTAAAATCAGATTTTTAGGGAATGAATCTAGTCCTAATTTCGGCAAGAAGGAGAGAAGGATTTCTTGGTGACTACTCAAGTGAATCTCGGCCATTCAAGGATTAAATTATTCAACGCTCAAGATTTCTTCTCAAGTTCCATGTTCTCCTATAAATAGAGGGCTTCACAAATCAGTTCTTCACCAATTCACAATCGAGAACACCATTCCATAAGCTTCAAAGTTTTAGACTACTCCATCCATCAAGGTTCTCGGCTCCACTCTCTAATACTTAGAGTCTTCAAAGCTTCAAGGAGGAGGGATTAGCGGCTGCACCATCACCATCTTCATCATTGACGTTCCATCTTCACCATCACCTTGGAGTTCACGTTTGGATTACTTGTGCAAGGATTCAATGGTTGGCTTCGAGTTCTTCATCCTTTCATATGGTGTATTTCGACTATACCTTTAATTATCTTTATGATTCCTCTTTGTTGTTTGAATGATTCTATGTATTAGTTAACATAACATTGAGATTATAATTTTCAGACTTGTTTATATGGATTTATTTGATTATTGATTTCGAAATTGGTTAAGTCTTCTAGCAGCGTATGTGAGTTTGTTTATTTGATTTTAATGCATGTTGAAATCGAATGAAAAGGATCATGAATAGATGAGCTTTCACTAGGTTGTGCACTTTAATCAACAACTCGTTTTCTATGCTTTAAACATGTTTTGAATTGCAAACTTTGCATGTTTAATTGATTAATCTAGATAAGTGTTTACTAGGTTAATGATCATAGAAGAAGTTTATTTGGAGAATGATAACCTGCTTAAGCATTCTACATGTGTTGGTTTCGAACTCATGGCTAGGGATTTAATTAGTTTCCATCGATAATTAGTAGGTTTATATATCTAGGGTTGTTAATTATTTGAACTTTGTTTCACCTCATTCAATTAATTCTTTATAGTTAAATTACTTAGTTTCGTAAAACAATTCTTAAACCCCATATTGATTTCGTAAATACTTGTTTATAATTGTGAATATTAATTTTTTGTGACATTCTTTGTTAGGTACACCCTCGATCTCCGTTGGAAACGATCCCTACTTACTATATACTACAATGCTTTTAGGGTTTTAAATTGATGCACACTTATAGCCTATCAATTTTTGGCGCCGTTGCCGGGGATCAAAATTACCTAATATTTTATACTTGTGACGTTTATACTTGTGATTATTGTTAACTATACTTGTTTATATATTTTGTAACACTTAGTAATTTATTTAGGGTGTCCTATATGTGGTTGATTATTTGAGTTGTTGTGAGTTGTAACTTGAAATGGAAATAGGTAAGGTCCTTTTGTTAATATTGGCCTAAACCCTTCATTTGTACCTTGTTAAGGTCACTTGAGGTTGAGGGCGGCCTTTATTAACACTTGGAGAATTGCCAAACACTTAAGTGCTTTCTCAACTGAGTAAGGGGCACATGGATGGTGTCTAGGTCGAGACCCTGGGTGACAGGTTGTGGATTCAGAGGACTATAGACTGACGTAAGTCGATAGGGGCTTTGCCTCCGTAGTACCACTAAATGAATCCTGCCCCTCGCTTATCTCTCATATGATCTGGCCATTCGCCTCTGAAAACACGGAAAGTCATTTAAGTCAAGGCAGAAGCCCCTAGGCCGTACGTTCCACCTTGGGTTACCGCTTGGAATCAACTTGGTTTTTGACTATGTTAAGGGCACCAACGAAAATGTTGTTATACTTAAGGTATATTGGATTAAACATGACTTTAAGATGGGTAGCTGTTTCAGTCCCGGTGCACATTTGAGGTCTTCTGTTCCCGTACCTAAGTATATTGTGTGAATAAAATTAATTAGACAAAATAGGAATTTCATTCATTCTTTCATTATATTCGTATAAAATACCTATACTTGTATAAAATACTTTGTATTTAGTTTGTAAACTTTGTACTCACTTGTTTATTTTGTATAGGGATTCATGAGTGTCCACTTCTGAACAAACACCATTCTCCACTATTCAAGAGCGTTTACAAAGGCTAAGGGACGGCACTCAATTGTACATCTCCGAGGACAAGCCCTTAGCACCCTTAGAAATTAATTCAGAAGACTCAGATAATAACTCCTCACGTTCTCATTCAGAAGAGGAGGAAGATCAATCTGAGGAAGAAAGCGCTGCTGAAGATCAAGCATCACCAATGGCTGAGACAATTAGACAACTTTCGAATGGTACTGAGGGAGAGGTTGTTCCGCTTTGCATCACATATCCGGAACCTGCTGAAGGAAAAGAAGCTGACTTCGAATTGAAGAGTGGATTCTTGCATCACTTACCTAAATTCCATGGACTTAATAGCGAGGATCCTAACAAGCATCTTAAGGAATTTCAGTTTGTTTGTGGGAGCATGTGCCCTAAGAATGGGGATATTAGTATCCTCAAGATGAAGGCATTTCCGTTCTCCCTTGATGATAGGGCAAAGACATGGCTATTTGACTTACCTGCCGGCCATGTCAACACTTGGGATAAGTTGAAGAGTGAGTTTCTCAATAAGTACTTTCCGGCATCAAAGGTCACTATCTTGAGGAAGCAAATAACCGGAATTCAACAAGCTGGGGATGAGACGTTCTGCACATATTATGAGAGGTTCAAGAGCCTTGTTGCATCATGTCCTTCACATGGGATGAAGGAAGAGAGCCTTCTCACTTACTTTTATGAGGGACTACTCCCCTTGGAACGTAGTCTCTTGGATGCGGCGGCCGGTGGTTCTTTCATGGATAAGACTCCTACAGTTGCTAAGGAGTTACTTGCAAACCGTGCTCTCAATTACCAACAATACGAAGGGGCACTCTCCTCATCTAGGAGGGTTAATGAGGTAACTTCTCACTCTACTTTAGAGGACAAGGTAAATAAAATGTCTACTTTGTTGTCTCAGGTACTTCAAGTGAACAAAGGAGGAGGAGTATCTCAAGCTTGTGGGGTATGCTCTATACAAGGGCATCACTCGGATCAATGCCCTCAACTAATCAAAAATGGAGGATGGGAGTCCGCAAATGCTATTGGAGGGTACCAAGGAGGTCAAGGGAGTCCTCAACGCCAAAGGTATGATCCATTCTCAAATACCTACAACCCCGGATGGAGGGACCATCCTAACTTCAAGTGGGGCAACAATGATCAAGCTCAACAACCTCAACAAGGGAATGGAGGTCGTCCACAAGGCTTCTTTCAGAAGCCTCAGGTTCCTCAAAACTACTCTTCTAACCCTAATTCTAGTTCTAATGCTAATTATGATAAAATGTTTGAAGCACTAACAAGTACTAATCAAGCATTAGTGCAAGGTCAACAGAATCAAGGGAAAGAGCTAGCTGAGCTGAAAAAGCAAATGGACCAAGTGGTGGACTTTATGAGCAAGATATGTGAGACGGGAAAGCTCCCTAGTGCCACAATCCCTAATCCCAAGGGAAATTTCGAAGGTTAAAGTTGTGGCAAAGTCTAGGCTGAAGACTTTAAACATTAAGCGCTATTTGGGAGGCAACCCAATTCAACCGAAGCTGTGGAGGAGCCATCACATGCAGATTTGATTTCTCTATCTCTCTCTACTTACTTTGGTTGAACTGTATATGTTTACCTTTTCCATGCTTATCTTACCTATGCTATGTGGTTACATTGAGGACAATATAAGATTTAAGTGTGGGGGAAGGGTTTATGTTTTTGTTTCATTTTGTTTACATTTTTGTAAGCTCGTTTGTTTCGCACTAGCTTTGGAGATATCGAGTCTTAGAAAGTGCTTGTTTTAAAAAAAAAAAAAAATCAGAAAATTTCGAAAATACAAAAAGAGTTTTTGTGATGGTTATGGTTGTCGAGTCTTAGGATGCCCTTAACTGCCTAGGATGAGCTTAATCTTTGAAATCATGGTTGAAAAGTGGATCACAAGATCGAGTATGTTGAATGTTATTCTTTGGTTAATTAATGAATATGGAAGATGTGTGAACATGTAGTAGATATGGTTTGCAACTTTGGTACAGAATTTGAGCATGTTAAGACAAGTTAATAAATCCTATGTGAGTTTTCGAGCTATATGTGCTTTCTTTGTTGAGAGTGTTTAAAATCAGATTTTCTTTGGCTTAAAAACTTGTTGTTAACCTCATTATTCTTCTATTTGATCAATTGCATGCATAGATTTTCAATGGACTAGAGAGTTTACTAGAACTTGCTTTTGAATTTTTCGAAACTTATAGTCATAACATACTCTGATTTTGGAAAGGATTGAAGGCGTTTAGGATTTCCACCATCGCCAAATAGCCATGTGTCCCTTATTTGTGTGCATACGTGTACACCCCCTTAGTTAACCTCTTGAGCCTACATTTAGCCTTTTCTTTCATCAACCACATTATCTTGACCCTAAACCTTAGTATAGTTACATCCTTACCCTTTGTTCTAGGAACTTAGTGGAGCTATGCTTTGGTGATTGAACCATGTGATTGAAAAACAAAAGAAAAGAGGTGATTGTCGAAAATAAGTGTGGGGGAGGGATAGACTTGTCCATTACAAATGTATGCCGTGAAAAAAAAAATAATAAAGAAAATAAAGAAAAAATATATATATACACGGCAAGAAGAAGAAAAATTGAGAAAAAATGGATTAATGTCCCCTTTTCCCGATGATTTAGGAGGATGTTTTGAAGTGAAGGTCTAAAAATAATATTTGACCTTTGTCCTTTATCATATGTGTTAAAAGTGACGATTGGGCCCAACAAGATGATATTTGGCCTGTTTTTGAGTGACATGGTTGTTTGGATGCTCTGCTAAGTTTTTAGGACACTTTGTGATTTTCTATCCTTTGTTTCTTTAAACCGTGAGCTTTGGCCCCATTATAACCCTTAAAAGTCCTTCTTGATCCTTAAGATGAGTAGCCTTTGATCTGTGGAGATAAATTTCGAAAGTGAGCATATGGTTGTGGTCCATTTGTGCATGTATTTGACATCTTTCATGAGGTTTTAAAATCTTTCACTAAAGTGCCTTTATTTGATTAATATATGTTAGCTATTTGAATGCCTTACAATAATCTCTCTCACATATCTTTGAGTGAAAAGCTTTTAAGCATAGCCTTGTTTCTGATTGAAAATAGAGAGCATACCCTTGTGAGGATAACTTGTTTGAAACATGCTGAGCTCCATTGAATAACTATTGTTCTTCCAAGTCTTACTTGTTCATATGAATTCCATGCTTGTTAATTAACTCTCGAATTTCTCGTGACAATTTTTGGTTAAGTGCTAAACTTGATTCTATGAAAGTATGAGATTTCTGAGGCAATAAGTTAAGGGCAATAGAAGTTTTCGTGTGAAATTGGTTGAATTGCTAAGGGACTAGCAAAAGCTAAGTGTGGGGGAATTTGATAGGAGCAACCTTGTGCTCCTATCATGTGTGAAAACCGAATATAAAATTAATGTCAAGCAATCCAATAGGCACATCGAAACAACATTAACCACTAAAGCTCACAATGATCACTAAATATTTCCGCTCAGTGTTTAGGGTTAAATGTTTACTCTCATAACAATTGCACAAGTAATGTTCCCATAAGCTTGCTCATTAACCAACTCTCCACAATTAATCCACAAATCATTAAATCACAAGGGCTTTTAGTGTGAAACAGGGACCAAAGGTGGATGGTAAATGGTGAATGGTAAATGGTGAATGAAGGGACTGGAAATGAAAAATGTTTCACATGTTTGCAAGACAAATCAACGACTTTGAAACTCGTACCTATGCTATACCCGAAACAACTTTCTTATTCTCCTCCAACCTTTTATTGAAAATAATACAAGAAAATAACTCTATTTTTTTTTTCTTTCTTTTCTTTTTTTTTTCTTTTCTTTTTTTCTTGAGGAACTTTATTCCTTCTTTTTGTTTTTGATTTTTTTTTCTTTCTTTGAACAATTACAACAAAATAAAATGCACCCCCACACTTGCCTTTTGGTATATTACCATACAAATCCGAAGCATAAAAACACAAGAAGTCACTATCATCGTCTTGCAAACACAATAAAACAAGGGTGAGATGGTGTGGGTGAACAAAAGAAAAGGCTAATGAGTGTTTAGTTCAAAAGGGGATTCCTAAAGTTCGTGTTTAGATGGATGGTGAATATTTTGGCCATGGTGCTCTGATGTGAACGTAAAATATGTTCATAAAGTGCTCTAAATACTTGGATGGATGCTATTCTGAAAGCTTATTTGTCGGTTTAATGTTTGTTTTCGTGTTTTCAGGGAAAATATGTGAAAAATGCTTATTTACACATAAAAGGTGAATTTTGGAGATTTACAGCGCAATATCGGAAAGTCAACCGTGACTTTTCGATTATCTGATGACACCAGTCATCATTCGGAAGTGGAATATAACATTGTACGAAGATTTCGAAAGACGTTTCGAATCCCGGAAATTTTGCCGGCGAACCACCACTCACGGAGGCGCAACCACCACACGCGGTGATAAAATCCATTTTAAATCTCCATTTTATTTTCCCATGTTTATTTATTTTAGTTTTCATTTCATTTAATTTCTTTTGTTTCTCTTTCTTTTATTTTATTTTTATATTTTTGTTTATAATTATTTTGTTTGTTTTCATTATTTTTATTTTTATTCTTTCTTTTCTCAATTGCAGCTGCCATGTGATTTTGAAATGCAGCTCCATGTGAATTTGAATTCACACCCACCTTTGCTGATTCTCCACCACACCACCGCACTATTCTACAGATCACACTCCACCATTTACTGTTTCCACTTACAGCCATCTTCTACAAATACATAGTCCCTGCTTCATTCTTCCTTGGCCGGGGCTTCTCCCCGCGCCACAATCTCTTTCCACCTTCCTCTCACCCTCCATCTTCCTCAAGCTATCGTGTATGGCTCACCCAGCCATGCCTTCTGTCCTAACCCCTTTGTTCACTCTCTCTGTCCTCCAAAGCGTCCGTGCATAGCCACACTTGGCTATGCCTTCTCTTCATCCTCCTCTGTTCCTTCTTTCCCAATCCCCTCCGGTTACTCACTTCTCTCACATCTCTCTGTTCTCAACAGCTCACAATCCTCTCTGCAATTTCTCTTCCCAATTCACTTACCTGCAAACAGTAATCACAAATCACAACAATTCCCAAGTTCTGCAATCACCAGTTTCCGCCGGCGTCCCTGTTCTCTTACTGGCGCCGATCTCTCTCTGCTCTCAACTCCCACTAATATCTCTCAATTCCATTTTGCAGATCACCCCATCAAGAGCTACGCCGTCGCTACTCGGACCTCCCAAATCCTCACCGTCGATTGCCTCGCCCACGTCGACGCCGACGTCGTGCTCTCTCGCCACCGCTTCTCTACCGGCGTCGGCCCGGCTCTCGTTCCGAGCTCCCCGTGCCTCCACGACGCCGTCAATCTCTCAAGCTCTTCTGCAGATCCGGCGCCGCCGCTCACCGCCCGGAAAACCCACGCTCCGTCGCCGACGACCCAATCAACCCAGTCCGTCGTGCCTTCTCTCGCCGCTCAAGAGCCCGTGCTCTCCTTTCATATCTCTGCCGTCGTCGTCATCTTCAAGCCACCGCGTCGATCCAAAATCCCAAGACAGCCGGTCCCTCAAGCGACGCCGACGCCGCACCGGTTCTTCCTCTCGCTAATCACCGTCGATCCATTCCAGATCTGCTCACGTCACCGTGCACCCGCACCAACACCGGCATCTCCTCGCTCTCATTCCGGCGTCGTCTTCACCGCAGCCGCTGCCCTCAAATGCTCTCGCCGCGTCGCTCCTTCACCGGCGCCGTCTCACCCGCAAGCTGCCATCGTTCTCAACTCATGGTCTCTTTCTCTCGTTGAAGAAAAGATGAGAAAAGAATGAAGCAAAAGCCACGGGCTTCGACCGGGAAAGAAAAGAGAAAAAAATCAACTTTGAAAAGTCAAAGTCAGCAAGGCTAGTCACGGGTCAACAAAAGATGGTCAATTTGACTTTCTTAATTGGGTTGTTTCTGAATTGGGCCTAAGCCCAAAAGCCCATTGACCAAAAGTCAAGGCCCAAGTCCAAATCTGCTATGGACACCCGAGCTCCCCGAACTTCATCGAAAATCCGGCGAATCCGATAAGATCCTTCACCGGAATTAAATGAGCATTTCTTTCTCAAACTCTTTTTAATTTTATGTTGTGTGATTTATTTGATTTATTTGTATTTTGAATATTTGCTTAATTTGATTATTTGTGTGATTTAATTACATTATGAAAAACCCAAAAATATGTTATTCATTTGTGTGTTAGTTTAAACATTTTATTTTTGGTGTGTTTATTTAATTGTGTTAGTTTGAATTGTAATTGAATGTGTATTTTTCTTGTTTTATTTTCAAAAAGATTAAAAATCCACAAATATTTCCTTTTATTTATTTCTTGTTTTCAAAAGAATTTCAAAAACCCAAAAAGAATACTTGTGTATATATTGTACATTTTTGTAAATAGAAACAATATATGGTAATTAATTTCGTGACATTAGAAAGGTAAATAAACAATCCTCTGTGGGAAAAACCCATACTTCCCATTATACTATTCAACGACAAATTGTTAGGAAGTTTAGGTAATAATTAATGACGTCGGTTTTACCGCATATCATGCTCAACTAATGCCTTAATCATCTCTAATTCATTACAGATTAACAAAACGTTTCAAGTGGTCTTTGAGCAAGTTCTAGGTTCAAAACTCATGAATTGTGCACACATGAAGAACGAGTAAATGTATGAAAGATGCATACATGTGAATATTCAATAGGCTCAAATCCTCACATTTTCTGGGTATGCATGACAATGTATGTTTAAATGTGCTTCTCGGATTGCAATCAATTAATCGAAACAGGTTATGTGAACATGGAATTTCGAGCAATCACAAGTTATGCATATTAAATCCAACGCAAACTACACAAAGCCTTGACATATAATAAACATTCTCCTAATCACAACAATTAAACTCAATTCATCCTTGGGATTGGAAAGAACTAAGCACAAAACACACAAAACAGAAGCAAATATTTTTGTAATTTTTGATTTTTTGATTTTTTTGATTGATTTTTTTAAAATGATATAGCTCAAATAAACGAACAAGCACTTTCTAAGACTCGATAGCTCCAAAGCCAGTGCGAAACAAACGAGCTTACAAAACTATTTTTTTTTCTTTTTCAATTTTTTTTATTAGGGTAACAATACGTGACCACAGTGACTTACTAAGTGCAATGGTAGGTTCAACGCTACCAAGGGAGTAAGTATGATCTAGTCGATATATTGTGACCGTAGAAAACAAAAACAAGTAAATTAATTTTTTTTTTTTTTTTTGAATTTTTCAAATTTTTTCTTTTCTTTTTAATAAACCTTCCCCCCACACTTGAATTAAACATTGTCCTCAATGTTAGACATATATTTCACGAAAATGAAAAATTCAAGCATGGTTATTGAATTTAAACACACACAAAATAAACCGAAGTAAACACACAAACAGAAATAAGCACACAACAGTTAAGTAAATGAAAAGGGAAACAGAAAGACTCCCCTTTGAAGATCGTGAAGCTCCTCCCGAAGCAAGTCACCAACAGTCCCAAACAAGGCAAGCAGGGCCTTGCATCCAACGTTTGCTCCTTAGTTGACTGCGGCTTTGATCCTTTTGAGCGTGTCCTGGACCGTGCCTGTTGCCAAATCCACAGCACGTCTGGCTGAATTTGCCTTCACTGAGATCTGGAACACTAACGTCAGTAGAGTTCCATCAAGTACGTCTCCGGATACATCAGGCAGAATGGAGAAGCCAGATGACATCAATTGAAAACGCTCCGGGTCAACTCCACATAACATGGACTGGAAGGTTGCTTGATCGATAGGCGCATAAATCACGTACGACCCCGTTGAATCCGTGAAGCACTCCCGGAGTATGAGGAAGTCGACGTGATTACTTATGCCCAAAACGGAGATAGAATTTCGTGGTCAAGACCAAGGTGAAGTTTGTAAGCACATGTACCGAACTGTCTATCGATACACTATCCCATAAATGCCTTGTCCGTACGTCTCCGATAAAATCAAAGATTCTTGTGTGATGGGAGAAGTGCTTGACGAACAGCCAGCAGTACGATCGAGTCCAAGGGGTTGGCTAGGATCACCCCTTCGCTTGTTGGTCCCGACCTCCATATGTGTGTCTCCCGTTTTGTTTGATGCAGTCCAATGATGGTAAGTCGAGTTGGTTATGTCGTTGAAGAAACTTACCGCCATCTGGTTTGCCATCTTAGCAAGGCTTCTTCTCCCTCCCGGTGAAATGATTGAGTCACTAGGTGAAGTGTGAATCCCCACCACGCACATGTAGCGCTCGGCATGTCGTGAAGAGGTGCTAACCAACGCTTCGCTCCATATGCAAAACCCGATTCAACAAAAGGTTTAAATAAGGGGGTTAAATCTTTTTCTCGCACATCAACATGCTCCACCCACGTGACAAAGGAGGATCCATTCTCGCAGATCCCGTATCGGGCATCCGAAGGACGTTTTCGGCATCTTGATCTCACGGAAGGCCTTGGATTTGAGCTCATTTCATCCACAGAGACATCCACAACAATCCAACATCCATCCAATTGTTGGTGAGAGGAACGAACAAACTGGACTTCACGAGTTGAAACATTGTGTGTTGGCACTAGAAACTCGGCAGACATCACTTGCACTCGCTCCTTGTAGCTTTCTTCTATCCCGGAGAACAGGACCTCCAAGGCATGGGCATTGGTGACCAAGCTACAGAAGACGAGCAACCATTGACCAACATCCATTAAAATCTGAACGATGGCGGTCGGATTCAGGTGAATGGTTGCTGAGTTTCTCGAGGCTTCTGATATGAAATATGGTGTAGGCTCAGCTCGTTGAGACACTCGCAAGTACTCGGCATGATTAAGAGTTTCGGGATGAATGGAAGTGATGGGATTTGAGGAATAGATCCATAGGGGAAAACCAGCAGCGACCAAGAGCATGAGTTCGTCTTTCGCTTTGTTCACGATATCGGCGATCTGGTCGGAATGAAACCCAACGAGATCATGAGCAGGTCCCGGAATGTTGTTGATGTGAACGTAAAATACGTTCACAAAGTGCCTTTAATTACTGGATTTTGCTATTCCGAAAGCTTAATTGTTTGTTTAATATTTGTTTTTATGTTTTTAGGGAAAATACCAGGAAAATGTTTATCTGCACAGAATAGGTGCATTTTGGAGGTTTTCAGCGTAATTCGAAAAGTCAACCGTGACTTTCCCATGTGGAATAAAATATTGTACGAAGATTTCGGAAACCGTTCCGAATCCCGACAATTTGTCGGCGAACCACCATATCAGGCGGCGTAACCACCACACGCGGTGGCGATACATATTTCAAACCTCCATCTTATTTTCCCTTGTTTATATTTTATATTTATTTAATTTAATTCTTTTATTTCATTTAATTTACTTTATTTTATTTTTCTTTTAATTTTTTTCTTTTTCTTTTTCTTTTTGTTTGCAGCCATGTTACAGGTGACTTCACATGGTCACCGTCCCTCTTTTCCAACTCACCACCACCTTCACCCCCACTCCCTCACATGGCTTCAATTCCACAACAGATTCCATCTTCCACCAATTCTCCTTTCCAAAGCACAATCACACCATGTGATACTTCCACGGTTCCACCTCTGCGTTGGCTTTCCACTGCAATCACCATTTCCCCTCTCTATTTAAAGGAAGCATACCTGCATGCACATTAATCACACAATCACAATCATCTTTCTCTAATTCTTATTTTGCAGGTTTGGAAGCTCTCAATTGCAGTAGCACCGTGCTCAATTCCAGCAAGCTCAGCCACCCATGGCTGCTCCTCAACCCATCACCATCACCTCACTGCCGTGCCCATTCCAATCCAGAAATCACGTCTTCTCTGCCAATTCCAAACCTGCAACCAATTTAATTTTTCTTTTCTGCAAATTCACAATGAAATCACAATCTAATTATCTTTATCTTTGTTTCCTTTTTGCAGGTTTGGAAACTCAACGCCGACGGCAACCCATTCTCGCCGCCGTTCTCTGCCGTGCGTCACCCAATCCGAGCCCGTGCTCACTGCTCCGAAGCCCAGTCCACGCCGCAATCAATTATGCCCAGCAGCCGCCGCAATCTCTCTCGCAGCTCATCCATCTCGGATCGATCTCCCAGCCCATCGCCCAAGAAAACCGGCTCCTCCGTCCGGCCTCACACCCTTCCGGACCGTGCGCTGCTCTCCGGCCCCCGTCCTTCGCCGTTCAAATCCGGCGCCGATCCCAACCTGTTCACCTGCACCCAGCCCGGCGTCGAGCTTCTCTTCGCCGGCACCCTTTCAACAGCCATGCCTCGCCGTCGCTCTCCCTCGCCGCCGCCTTCGCCCTTGCTCCACGCCGCTACTACTCAGTCCGGCTTGGCGTCTCCGTCCCTCTCCCTTGCTCTGATGAGGAAGAAAGAAGATAAGAAAAAGAAATGAAATGGGAAAAGCACGGGCTGGTCACGGGATGAATGAAGAAGAAGGAAAAATCCCAAGGTTGAAAAGTCAACATTAGAAAAGAAGAAAACGCAGTCAAAGTCAAAGTCAAATCTGACTTGGGCTTTGACCCGCGTTGACCAAGCCAGGCCCAATCTTGCAATGTCCAATCTGCTAAGGAAACCCACTTGGCCCAATTTCAGAATTGCCCAAAGTGTTCTCTGCATCCGCCACATCCAAATTATGTCCGATTTCAATAGCTGAGTCTGCCACCTTCGCCTGCCAGACAGTGTCCATTTTCATGGACACAACAGTAACATTTTTCCCAAACTCGTTTATTTATTATATTTTATTTTTGTTTAATTAACTATTCGTGAATAATTTTGGGAAATGTTATTGTGTAAATATTTGTTTATTTTCTATTTTTGCATAATAATTGTGATTTGATTTTTCTAAGTTGCTTTTGTGATTGTTTATTTGATTCAAGTTTACGGAAATCTTTTATATGTTTATGTTATAGGGGTCGACACTTATGATGTTTACATGTAATTGGAGCTAGAGTTAGGGTTTCGATTCACCTAATAGTTTTGGAAACCTAATTCACAAGTAGTAAAGGCTTTGGACAAAGGTCGGAATCAATTAAAAAGGATTACAAATAGATGGACTTTTCCATACTAGGTTGTGCACTTGAATTAACGATTCTTTTCGATGCTTTGAACATGGATTGACTAGCTAGCTTTATAGACTAAGATGGCATGTTTAATTGATTGATCTAGGTGCTTTCACTTAGGTTAATTTTCAGAGAGAAGTCTAATTGGGAAATAATTAGCTTTCTAATATTTCACAATGTTAGTTTCGATCATATGACTTAGAGAAATCAATATTTGTGTGTGTTTTTCTTGTTTTCAAAAAGAATAAAAATCCAAAAATATTTCCTTTTAATTATTTATTGTTTTCAAAAATCTCAAAAAACCCCCAAAAATACTTTTGTATATAATGTATATTTTTGTAAATAGAAACAATACTGTAGAGTTCATTTAATTTTGCATATATATATATATATATTCTTTATTCTTTATACTTGTTAATAATAATTCTTTATTTAATTTAATTTTTCGTGACATTAAAAAGTAAATATAACAATCTTCTGTGGGAAAAACCTTTATTTCCCATTATACTTTACAACGACAATTGTTAGGAATTTAGGTAATAATTAATGACGGAGGTAAAATTTCTCGAATCATTTTGGCGCCGTTGCCGGGGATTGTTTTTACTATTGACTTTTGACTATTGACTTTTTACTATTTGTAAATAATACTTGTTAATTTTATTTATACTTACTAATTTTACTTGTAGATATTTTGTTACACTTAATAATTTATTTAGGTGTCTTTTATATAGTTGATTATTTTTTTGTTGTTGTAAGTTGTAACTTGAACGGATTAGGTAAGGTACTTTTGTTAATATTGGCCTAAACCCTTCATTTTTACCGAAAGGTTATTTGAGGTTGAGGGCGGCCTTTATTAACACTTGGAGAATTGTCGAACACTTAAGTGCTTTCTCAACTGAGTAAGGGGCACATGGATGGTGTCTAGGTCGAGACCCTGGGTGACAGGTTTTGGATTCAGAGGACTATAGACTGACGTAAGTCGATAGGGGTGTAAGCCTCCGTAGTCCACTAAATAAATCCTGCCCCTCGCTTATTCTCATATGATCTGGCCATTCGCCTTCTGAAAACACGGAAAGTCATTTAAGTCAAGACATTGCACCTAGGCCGTAAGTCCACCTTGAGTTACCGCTTGGAATCAACTTTCACTTTTTTTCAACTATATTAAGGCAAAGGAAAATATTTTTGTACACTTAAGTGTATTGTGTAAATAAAATATACGTAGACATAGGAAAATTTATTCATTCATTTTGTATAGATAATTTGTGACATATTTTTAACTTTGTAAATATTTTGTTTTTATTTTGTAAATTTATTACTAACCTTTTTATTTTGTATAGGAAATAATCCGGGTTTATCGGAAATTCTACCACATACATCGGAGCATACGTTTAGGAAGTCAAGGTTGAAAAACCTTGAGGTTGATGTCTTGTTGGTGATTTTCGGTTTCCTCGGGAGTAAAAAGGTAAGTTTTCTTTTCACTCTCGTTATTTATTTAAAAAAAATAAGAAAAAATAAAAAAAAATAAGAAAATTTTTAATTGTATATAAAAAAAAAAAGTGCTTGTTTTGTTTTACTGTTTGTAATTATTTATTTTTACTATTTAGAATTACTGTTTGTTTTATTTTTGGGCTTGTTTTTTGTTTGTTATTGGGCCTGTTCGTGTGATTGGTTAGGGTTTTAGGTTTCGTAAAATAAAAAATAAATAAAAAATAAAAAAATTTAGCCCATCGGGCTCGTGTCATTCACGAAGCCCAAAACCCGTAACCCAAGCCCATTAGTGTGTCGGGCCTGTTCGTTTTGAGGCCCATTAGTTTAAGCCCACCAATAATGGGCCGAAGATTTCTTTGGCCCAAAGCCCACTTTAAGGCCCAGACCATTCCGATGGCCCAAGCCCGTTTAAAGTGTCGGCAAGCGCGTATGCTACGCGTTTTCACTGTTCACTTTACGACTTTTCGTAAAGTATTAAAAAAAATAAAAAAATAAAAAATCGAAAATCAGAAAAAAATTTGATTGGGCCGACGCACGACTTTTGCGTCGGCCGATTTGTTTAATAAACCGCGTGCATGTCTACTGTAGACTTTACGACTTTCGTCGCTCGATCCGGAAATTACGGGTCTTCTTCGTCCGTGGCACGTGTGCGAGCGTGCGTCCGTTCCTTCCTTTCCCTTCGGTTTGCGTTAGTGCCTTAGGTCATTTCACGCGTTTTCCCTTATTCTTTCCCTTTCTCTCTCTCGTTTTCTCTCATTGTTCTTCGTGTTCTTGAGTTTTTCCCAGTAAAACCTCCCAAATCCCAGAAGCTTTCCTCCCTTCCCAAACCACAAATGGCCAAAAGAGTCAATTCTTTCAGCGACTTGTTTCAGGCAGGTCCTTCAGAGAACCTAATCTTTGAAGGCTTGGCTGAAATAATTCCACCAAGCATGCTCAATAGCGCCGATGCTAGCATGCCGACCGAGCCGCTACCCCAACCAGTACCCCAAGCACCAATCCTGGTTGCTGATCCACCAGCCGAACCGGAAGCCGCTCCTGTCTATAGGAGACTTCCGAGGACCAAATACATCAAAGCTCAGAGAGATGCACTGGCGGCTTTCTTTGCGGTGTATTCTCACCCCACCAAGCCACAAAGAGAAAGATTTGGTCCAAAATCGGACTAGAAGAAGACCAAGTCTATTATTGGGGGTCGAGAAATAGGAAGAAGTTCGGTATCCTTACATCTGAGCAGCGTATCGCCGAGCTAGAGAGAGGAAACGATGAGCTGGTGAGCAAGAACGAGGAGCTGCAAATCCAGAATCAACGACTCGTCGATGCTCTCCATAGCGGCATATGTCCCAATTGCGGAGGTCCTGTTCCGCACTCAGATGTGCCACGGCGAAGGCTCGAAGTTGTTCCTCCACAACAAGAGCCTCTTCTCGAGTTGTCCGATGATTCGATCGATATGGACCACTTGAGACGGGATGTGCGGAGCCTCATGCCTACACTTGTCGAGCGCCCATCCATACCTTTGCCATCTGACACCCTTCCCGGACCTGCTCATGATCTTGTCGGAGTCCACACCGACTTGATCTCGGATATCGCCCGCAAGGCCAAAGACGAGCTCCTGCTCATGGCCACTGCCGGATTTCCTTTGTGGATTTCTTCACCGACTCCCGACACGTCTATTCATCCCGAGACTCTTCATAGGGCCGAATACTTGCGAGTGTTTCAACGAGCTGAACCTGCTCCGTACTTCAAAGCCGAATCGTCGAGACACTCGGCAACCATTCACCTTTATCCGACCACCATCGTTCAGATATTAATGGATGTTGGTCGATGGTTGCCCGTCTTATGTAGCATGATCACAAACGCCAAGACGTTGGAGATCCTATCCTCCAAGAACGAAGATGGCTACGAGGAGCATAAGCAAGTGATGTCGGCCGAGTTTCTGGTGCCATCTCACATTGTTTCGACTCGTGAAGTCCAGTTCGTTCGGTATTCTCACCAACAACTGGATGGAAGTTGGGTCGTTGTGGATGTCTCCGTGGATGAATTGCGCACAAATCCAAAGCCTTCCGTGAGATCGATTTGCCGAAAACGCCCCTCCGGATGCCTGATATGTGATCTTTATAATGGATCTTCCTTAGTCAATTGGGTGGAGCACGTGGATGTACGCGAAAAGGAGATGAAGGCCAGTTTCGAACCATTTGTTCATTCAGGGTTCGCTTTTGGTGCAAAGCGTTGGATCTCAACACTCCAACGACAAGCGGAGCGCTACATGTGCGCCACAGGTATCCACACTTCACCCGGTGACTCGATCGTTTTTCTTGAAGGAAGAAGAGGCCTGGCGGAAATGGCAAAACAGATGACGATCTGTTTCTTCAACGACATCAGTGATGTGAACGTAAAATACGTTCACAAAGTGCCTTTAGTTACTGGATTTTGCTATTCCGAAAGCTTAATTGTCTGTTTAATGTTTGTTTTCGTGTTTTTAGGGAAAATACCAGGAAAATGTTAATCTGCACAGAATAGGTGCATTTTGGAGGTATTCAGCGTAAATCGGAAAGTCAACCGTGACTTTCAATTGTGGAATAAAATATTGTACGAAGATTTCGGGAACCGTTCCGAATCCCGACAATTTGTCGGCGAACCACCACATACGGAGGCGCAACCACCACACGCGGTGGTGGAACACAATTCAAACCACCACTTATTTTCTCTAATATTTATTTATTTTATTTATTTAAATTCTTTTATTATTTTATTTTTATTTTATTTTATTTTATTATTATTTCTTTATATTTCTTTTGTTTTATTAATTTTCTTTTTCTTTTTCTTTGTTTTCTTTTCTTTCTCTTTGCAGGTAACATGTTCACGATCTCTTTTACTTGGACTCATCTCCAGCTTTTGAACTGTTCTTCCATCACCTGCATTCACCACCGAGCCGCCCATTTCCCTCTACCTTGGTTTCTAGCTAACTCACATGGCACTCCAGATTTCATCCTAGCTGTTTTTCCAATCAATTGCCCCACTATTACAGCCGCAGATTCCTTCTTGCGTTGGAAGCCACCATTTCTGCTTCACAGAGCCACCTTCTCCTCTGCTATTTAAGGAAGCCACCGTTCCTCCCAAATCACATCCATCAGTCATCACAAACCAATTCAGAAGCTCTACATCACGTCCGCAATTCCAATTGCCCAGACCACCGACGCCATGAAACCACCAACCACTAAATCCGGCGCCCCCGTCGCTATCCCAGAACAGCCCAGTAGCTTCTGCCGTGAATCCCAAATGCCCAAGCATCTCAATTCACCCAAACCTGCAACAAATTCAAGTTTTCTTATTTTTTTTCTGCAAATTCAAATCAATCCATCATCTTCTCTCTCTGATTTTCTTTGTTTCTGTTTTGCAGGTTTGGAAAATCTTCAGAGGGCACCGTACCTGAAATTTCACGAAGCCCAGCAGCCATGGCCGGCGACGCTACTGCCCTTGTTCACCCATGACGCCGTTGCTCCTCCGCTCTCGCCGCCGGCCCCCGTCGCTACTGCCCGTGCTCCCATAGATTCCAGTCGCCGACTCACCTGTCAACACCGTCGCTGTTTTCCATCACTGCCGGCGTTAATCCTCAAGAACCCAACAGCTGCTGCTCTCTGCCGGCGCCGTTGCAACCAGCCAATCCTTGACGCCGTCGATCTCACAGGCCGCGCCGGACCTCCTTGCCATCTCTGCTGCACCCATCCATTCAACGCCGGCATCGATCTTGAATCCTCCTCTCGCCGTCGCCGATCCCTCTCCGAGCTCGTCGCATCCATCTCGCATCCTAGCGGTGCTCTCTTATCTCTCTCTGATGGGAAGAACGAAGAAAAAGAAAAGAATAGCAAAGAAGGGGAGGCACGGGTTTGATGCTGAAAGAAAGAAAGAGATGAGTTGAAAAGTCAAAGGGACCATATGAGAAGACCACGGGTCAAACTAAGATGAAATGAGGAGAAGAAGAAAAAGTCAAAGCAAGCCTTTGACCTGTTGACCGGCCCAATGCCAAAAAGCCCATTTCAGTCCAACAATTGCTAAGGACACCCGCGCACCCGCCACATCCAAAATTGTTACGATTTTATAGCTGAGTCTGCCACCTTCGCCTGCCAGACAGTGTCCATTTTCATGGACACAACAGTAACATTTTTCCCAAACTCGTTTATTTATTATAATTTATTTTTGTTTAATTAACTATTCGTGAATAATTTTGGGAAATGTTATTGTTTGTTTATTTTCTATTTTGTGTAATAATTGTTGGATTGAAGTTGATTGATTCTCCTAGCAGCTTATGTGAATTTTGTTTGTTTGGTTTTATCTTTAATGTTAAAACTAAATAATAAGGATCACGGATAGTTGGGCGGTCCCGCTAGGTCGTGCAATTGAATTAGCAACTCTTCTTCTATGCGTTAGACATGTTTAGATTAATTACCTTTGCATGTTTAATTGTTTAGCCTGTCAGGGTGGTCTCGGGGTTAATTTTCATAGTGAGGTTTTATTTGGGAGATGTATGGTGGTCCAGCATCTTACATATGTTAATTTCGGATTCATGGCTAGGGAGTTGGTTAATCTTCAAAACAATATTTGTGTGTGTTTTTCTTGTTTTCAAAAATAATAAAAATCCAAAAATATTTCATTTTATTGTTTTCAAAAATCTCAAAAACCCCCAAAAATACTTTTGTATATAATGTATATTTTTGTAAATAGAAACAATACTGTATAGTTTATTTAATATATATATTCTTTATTCTTTATACTTGTTAATATAATTCTTTATTTAATTTAATTTTTCGTGACATTAAAAAGTAAATATAACAATCTTCTGTGGGAAAAACCTTTATTTCCCATTATACTTTACAACGACAACTGTTAGGAATTTAGGTAATAAATTAATGACCGCGGTGAAAACCGTCAGATCAATCAGTAACTCCACGTACCACCACTGGACTTGTTCGAACCGAACAAGAGACACTCGAATGGAGGTCAGGACCAACAAGCGCAGGGGAGATCCGAGCAAGCCCCCTGGAGTCAATCGTACTGCTGGTTGTTCCGTCGTTCATCTCTCCCATCACAGCAGGATCTTTGAGTTCCTCAAAGACGTTCAGACGAGACCAATGTGGGATAGTATGTCGATGGACAGCTCTGTGCGTGTGCTAGCAAACTTTTCCATCGGTCTTGACCCGCGGAACCAGATCTCGGTGCTCGCCATTGATAATCACAACGACTTTCTCATTCTCCAGGAGTGTTGCACCGATGCAACGGGGTCGTCTGTCATTTATGCGCCGATTAACCATTCCATTCTCCAGTGTTTGTTATGTGGAGTTCAACCGGAGCCATTTCCGCTTATGTCTTCAGGCTTCTCCATTCTACCTAACGTATCCGGAGCTGTACTTGACGGAACACTGCTGACTATAGTGTTCCAGATCTCGGTGAAGGCTACATCAGCCAAGTCTGCCGTGGAGTCGGCAACTACCCTTGTCCAGGACACACTTCAAAGGATCAGAACCGCAGTCAACTAAGGAGCATACGTTGGATGCAAGGCCCTGCTAGCCTTGTTTGTGACTGTTGGTGACTTGCTTCGGGAGGAGCTTCACGATCTTCAAGGGGGAGATTTTTCTTTAACCTTTCTTTTTATTTTTGTTTCCTTAGTATATATGTTGTGTGTTTATTTTTGTTGGTGTGTTTATTTCTGTTTGTATTTTCAATTCAATAACCATACTTGAATTTTTCATTTTCGTGAAATATCTG
The DNA here is from genome assembly GCA_030142095.1 of Rubus idaeus. Taxonomy (NCBI): domain Eukaryota; kingdom Viridiplantae; phylum Streptophyta; class Magnoliopsida; order Rosales; family Rosaceae; genus Rubus; species Rubus idaeus. Next base: position 22,578,306 of record CM057965.1, read on the forward strand.
TTTAACATTGAGGACAATGTTTAATTCAAGTGTGGGGGGAAGGTTTATTAAAAAGAAAAGAAAAAAATTTGAAAAATTGAAAAAATTCAAACAAAATAATTTACTTGTTTTCGTTTTCTACTGTAACGGTATATCGACTAAATCATACTTACTCCCTTGGTAGCGTTGAACCTACCATTGCACTAAGTAAGTCACTGTGGTCACGTATTGTTACCATAAATTGAAAAAATCAAAAAAAATCAAAAAAATCAAAAATTACAAAAATATTTGCTTCTGTTTGTGTGTTTTTGTGTGTTTATTTGTCGTGTGTTTTCCAATCCCGATTATGTGTAGTTTGCTTTGGATTTAATCTGCATAACTTATGATTGCTCGAATTTCCATGTTCACATAACCTGTTTCGATTAATTGATTGCAATCCGAGAAGCACATTTAAACATACATTGTCATGCATACCCAGAAAATGTGAGGATTTGAGTGATGTGAACGTAAAATACGTTCATAAAGTGCCCTAAATACTTGGATGGATGCTATTCTGAAAGCTTATTTGTCGGTTTAATGTTTGTTTTCATGTTTTCAGGGAAAATATGTGCAAAATGCTAATTTACACATAAAAGGTGAATTTTGGAGATTTACTGCGCAATTTCGGGAAAGTCAACCGTGACTTTCAGATGTAATGATAACACCGGTTATCATTGAGAAGTGGAATATAACAGTGTACGAAGATTTCGAAAGACGTTTCGAATCCCGGCAATTTTTCATACATTTACTCGTTCTTCATGTGTGCACAATTCATGAGTTTTGAACCTAGAACTTGCTAAGAGACCGCTTGAAACTTTTTATTAATCTGTGATGAATTAGAAATGAGTAAGGCATTAGTTGAGCACCATGGCCAAAATATTCACCATCCATCTAAACACGAACTTTAGGAATCCCCTTTTGAACTAAACACTCATTAGCCGTTTCTTTTGTTCACCCACACCATTTCACCGTTGTTTTATTTATGTTTGCAAGACGATGATAGTGACTTCTTATGTTTTTATGCTTCGGATTTGTATGGTAGTATACCAAAAGGCAAGTGTGGGGGTGTATTTATTTTGTTGTATTTGTTCAAAGAAAAAAAAAATCAGAAATAAAAAGAAGGAATAAATTCCTCAAAGAAAAAAAAATAGAAAAGAAAGAAAAACAAAAATATATATAGAGTTATTTTCTTGTTTTATTTTCAATAAAAGGTTGGAGGAAAATAAGAGCGTTGTTTCGGGTTTAGCATAGGTATGAGTTTCAAAGTCGTTGACTTGTCTTGCAAACATGTAAAACATTTTTTCATTTCGAGTCCTTTCACTTCATTTACCATTCACCATTTACCATTCACCTTTGGTCCCTGTTTCACCTGAAAGTCCTTATGATCTAATGAGTTGTAGATTAATTGTAGAGAGTTGGTTAATGAGCAAGCATATGGGAACACTACTTGTGTAATTGTTTTGAGAGTAAACACTTAACCCTAAACATTGAGCAGAAATAATTAGTGAATCTTGTGAGGTTTAGTGGTTAATGTTGTTCATCTGTGCCTATTGGATTGCATGAAATTTTTTGTATACTTGGTTTTCACACACTTCACCCGAGCATAAATGAGATGTACATATTAAATGCTTAGCAAATTCTTTAACCTTGGTATATAATTTTTATTATCTTGATTATAACTCTTTCGAACTCGCTGAGGATTATGGTTGGAAAGACCAGTTTGTTGTGTGTTTCCATTTTTGTGAAGTATAATTGTGTTTTGTATTCTGTGTTTGCTAGAGGACTAGCAATAGTTCAAGTGTAGGGGTGTGATGTGAACGTAAAATACGTTCACAAAGTGCCTTTAATTACTGGATTTTGCTATTCCGAAAGCTTAATTGTCTGTTTAATGTTTGTTTTCGTGATTTTAAGGAAAATACGAGGAAAATGTTAATCTGCACAGAATAGGTGAATTTTGGAGGTTTTCAGCGTAATTCGAAAAGTCAACCGTGACTTTCATTTGTGGAATAAAATATTGTACGAAGATTTCGGAAACCGTTCCGAATCCCGACAATTTGTCGGCGAACCACCACATATGTCGGCGAACCACCGCATAAGGCGGCGCAACCACCACACGCGGTGGCGATACACATTTTAATCCTCCATCTTATTTTCCCTTGTTTATATTTTATGTTTATTTATTTTACATATTTCTTTTATAATTATTTCATTTCATTTATTTTATTACTTTTTCTTAGAATTTATTTTATAATTATTTTGTAAATTCTTTTTGTTTTATTTCTTTTGTTTTGTTTGCAGCCATGTGTGTTCACGGTTTGAAATCCATCCACTTCACCAACCATCTCCACCACCAAAACACTACACTCCAATTATCCCGGGTTTTCCTCCACTGCCGGCATGTGCAGCTCTCTCCCTCTAGCATCTCCAGCTGCAAGCTTCCACTATTCCATGTTACCCTGTTTCTCGATACCACCGTTGGCAGCCACCACCATTCCTTGGCTCCTTTCCCCTTCCTTTCCCTATTTAAGGAAGCATACCTGCAAGCACATTAATCACACAATCACAATCATCTTTCTCTAATTCTTATTCTGCAGGTTTGGAAACCAAGCTGCCCATGTTTTCCTTCGCAACGAAGCCCAGGCGTAGCTTCTGCCGTGAATCCCAAATGCCCAAGCATCTCTGTTCATCAATGCCCAAGCCGGCATATCAATCTAATTCTCCCTATTCTCTGCTCAATTTACCCATGAATCAATTATACTTATCACTAATCTTGTGTTTAATTCCAATTTGCGGGACTCATCGCTCCAAGCCAAGCCGCCGTCTGCACATCGCCGGCGCCATCTTTCAAGATTCTCACCGGCGTCCCCGTGCTATCTCCTTGCTACGCCGCCTGCAATTCCATCCCAGCCACCCGTGCTCCCTCTCTAGATCCATGACGCCGGCAGCGCCATAATCACCGAGCCCGGATCTGCCACGTACTCGCCGGTCCTCTCACTCGGCTAGCCCCCGTCGCCGTGCCCGTGCCAAACCATGTCGGCGAACCCATCTGTCCAAGCTGCTGATTCCGCCAATCCGTGCCTCCCTTCGCCGACGAAGCCACCGCAAACCAGTCGCCGCTGCTCACGCCCGGACCACGCCGTTGGTCTCCCGCACCACCGTTCACCAAGCCGAGCCGGCGCATCACAGTCCACCAATCCGGATCGCAAATCCCAGCCGTGACCATTCCACCGCCGCCGTCTCTCGTCGCTTTGCCCGGCTCGGTCCGCCGTTCCCACCTGCTCTCACCGGCGCCCAACTCCTAGCTCGCCGTGCCCGGCTCGCCGGCATCGATCCCTTGCTGTTTTGCTCTTGCTCTCTTGTCGCAGAATTCGTGAATGAAGAAGAAATGGGTTTGAATGAAAGAATGTTGACTTGGACAAGAGATAAAGCAAGAGTTGAAAAGTCAATGTTTCAACCAAATTGGAAGTCAAGCACGGTCAACAAGTCAAAGCTAGATGTGGGCTGATCCGTAAAAGAGAAAGACTTGGGCCGGTCAAACAAAGTCAACAGAAAATTGGGCCTTTGCCCAATTGCCCAATTGCCCAAGCCCAAATGCCCAATTGATTTGTGCACCCGCCACATCCAAAGTTACGATTTTCTATAGCCGAGTCCGCCACCTTCGCGCCGGACGGTGTCCATTTTCATGGACACAACAAGTAACATTTTTCTCAAACTTCGTTTATTTATTATAATTTATTTTTGTTTAATTAACTATCCGTGAATAATTTTGGGAAATGTTATTGTTTGTTTATTTTTATTTTGTGTAATAATTTTTGGATTGAAGTTAATTGATCCTCTAGCAGCTTATGTGAATTTTGTTTGTTTGGTTTTATCTTTAATGTTGAATCTAAATAATAAGGATCACGGATAGTTGGGCGGTCCCGCTAGGTCGTGCACTTGAATTAACAACTCTTTTTCTATTGATTAGGCTGACGAGTGGCCTCGGAGTTAATTGTTAGGGAAAGTTTTATTTGGGAGATGTATGGTGGTCCAAGCATCTTACATATGTTAGTTTCGGATTCATGGCTAGAGAGTTGGTTAATCTTCAAAACAATATTTGTGTGTGTGTTTCTTGTTTTCAAAAATAATAAAAATCCAAAAATATTTCCTTTATTGTTTTCAAAAACCTCAAAACCCCCAAAAATACTTTTGTATATAATGTATATTTTTGTAAATAGAAACAATACTGTATAGTTCATTTAATTTTGTGTATATATATATTCTTTATTCTTTATACTTGTTAATAATAATTATTTATTTAATTTAATTTAATTTTTCGTGACATTAAAAAGTAAATATAACAATCTTCTGTGGGAAAAACCTTTATTTCCCATTATACTTTACAACGACAATTGTTAGGAATTTAGGTAATAATTATTGACGTAGGTAAAAACCGAACAACCAGTAAGGGACACATGGATGGTGTCTAGGTCGAGACCCTGGGTGACAGGTTTTGGATTCAGAGGACTATAGACAGACGAAAGTCGATAGGGGTGTAAGCCTCCGTAGTCCACTAAATGAATCCTGCCCCTCGCTTATTCTCATATGATCTGGCCATTCGCCTCTGAAAACACGGAAAGTCATTTTAGTCAAGGCATTGCACCTAGGCCGCACGTCCACCTTGAGTTACCGCTTGGAATCAACTTTCATTTTTTTTCAACTATATTGAGGCAAAAGAAACTGTTTTTGTACACTTTAGGTATATTGGATCAAACATGACTTTAAGATGGGTAGCTGTTTCAGTCCCATTGCACATTGAAGTCCTCTGTTCCCGTACTTAAGTGTATTGTGTAAATAAAATATACTTAGACATAAGAAATTTTATTTATTCATTTTGTATAGATAATTTGTGACACATTTTTAACTTTGTAAATATTTTGTTTTTATTTTGTAAATTGATTACTAACTTTTTTATTTTGTATAGGAAATAATCCGGGTTTATCGGAAATTCTACCACATACATCGGAGCATACGTTTAGGAAGTCAAGGTTGAAAAACCTTGAGGTTGATGTCTTGTTGGTGATTTTCGGTTTCCTCGGGAGTAAAAAGGTAAGTTTTCTTTTCACTCACGTTATTTATTAAAAAAAAAAATAAAAAAAATAAAAAAAAATAGAAAATTTGTAATTGTAAATAAAAAAAAAGAGTGTTTGCTTTTGTTTTATTGTTTTGTAATTATTTATTTTTACTGTTCATAATTAATGTTCCTATTTACTATTTATTTTGGGCTTGTTTGTTAGTTTGTTTGTTATTGGGCCTTAAGCCCATTTGTTTGTGTGATTGGTTAGGGTTTTAGGTTTCGTAAAAAAATAAAAAATAAAAAATAAAAAAAATTTAGCCCACTGGGCTCGTGTCATTCACGAAGCCCAAAACCCGTAACCCAAGCCCATTTAGTGTGTCGGGCCTGTTCGTTTTTAGGCCCATTAGTTTAAGCCCACCAATAATGGGCCGGAGATTTCTTTGGCCCGAGACCTACTTTAAGGCCCAAACCAGATCGATGGCCCAAGCCCGTTTAAAGTGTCGGCAACCGCGTGTGCTACGCGTTTTCACTGTTCACTTTACAACTTTTCGTAAAGTATTAAAAAAATAAATAAAAAATAAAAAAATGAAAATCAAAAAAATTTGATTGGGCCGACGCACGACTTTTGCGTCGGCCGAATTGTTTAATAAATCGTGCGCGCGTTCCACTATTCCCTTTGCGACTTTCGTCGCTCGATCCGTGATTTTCGGATCTGTGTCTGTCGCACGTGTGCGTGCGTGCGTCCGCTCCTTTCCCCTTCCCTTCTGTTTGCGTTAGTTTCCTTAGGGCATTTCACGTTTTCCCTTTCTCTCTCTCATTCTCTCTCGTTTTCTCTCGCTTGTTCATCGTGTTCTTCGTGTTCTTAGTTAGTTTTCCCAGAAAACCTCCCAAATCCCAGAAGCTATCCTCCATTCCCAACCCAGAAATGGCCAAAAGAGTTAACTCTTTCAGCGATTTGTTTCAGGCAGGTCCTTCAGAGAACCCAATCTTTGAAGGCTTGGCTGAAATAATTCCACCGAGCATGCTCAATAGCGCCGATGCTAGCATGCCGACCGAGCCACAACCGCAACCACTACCCCAAGCACCAATCCTGGTTGCTGATCCACCTGCCGAGCCGGAAGCCGCTCCTGTCTATAGGAGACTTCCGAGGACGAAATACACCAAGGCTCAGAGAGAAGCACTGGCGGCTTTCTTTGCGGTGTATTCTCACCCCACGAAACCACAACGAGAAAGATTTGGTCCAAAAATCGGACTAGAAGAAGACCAAGTCTATTATTGGGGGTCGAGAAATAGGAAAAAGTTCGGTATCCTTACATCTGAGCAGCGTATTGCCGAGCTAGAGAGAAGAAACGATGAGCTGGTGAGCAAGAACGAGGAGCTTCAAATGCAGAATCAACGACTCGTCGATGCTCTCCACAGCGGCATCTGTCCCAATTGCGGAGGTCCTGTTCCGCATTCAGATGTGCCACGGCGAAGGCTCGAAGTTGTTCCTCCACAACAAGAGCCTCTTCTCGAGTTGTCCGATGATTCGATCGATATGGACCACTTGAGACGGGATGTGCGGAGCCTCATGCCTACCCTTGTCGAGCGCCCATCCATACTTTTGCCATCTGACACCCTTCCCGGACCTGCTCATGATCTTGTCGGAGTCCACACCGACTTGATCTCGGATATCGCCCGCAAGGCCAAAGACGAGCTCTTGCTCATGGCCACTGCCGGATTTCCTTTGTGGATAACTTCACCGACTCCCGACACGTCTATTCATCCCGAGACTCTTAATAGGGCCGAGTACTTGCGAGTGTTTCAACGAGCTGAACCTGCTCCGTACTTCAAAGCCGAATCGTCGAGACACTCGGCAACCATCCATCTTTATCCGACCACCATCGCTCAGATCTTAATGGATGTTGGTCGATGGTTGCCAGTCTTCTGTAGCATGATCACAAACGCCCAGACGTTGGAGATCCTTTCCTCCGACAACGAAGATGGCTACGAGGAGCAAAAGCAAGTGATGTCAGCCGAGTTTCTGGTGCCATCTCACATCGTTTCAACTCGTGAAGTCCAGTTCGTTCGGTATTCTCACCAACAACTGGATGGAAGTTGGGTCGTCGTGGATGTCTCCGTGGATGAATTGCGCACAAATCCAAAGCCTTCCGTGAGATCGATTTGCCGAAAACGCCCCTCCGAATGCCTGATACGTGATTTGCATAATGGATCTTCCTTGGTCACTTGGGTGGAGCACGTGGATGTACGCGAAAAGGAGATGAAGGCCAGTTTCGAACCTTTTGTTCATTCAGGGTTCGCTTTTGGTGCAAAGCGTTGGATCTCAACTCTCCAACGACAAGCCGAGCGCTACATGTGCGCCACAGGTATCCACACTTCACCTGGTGACTCTATCATTTCGCCTGAAGGAAGAAGAGGCCTTGCGGAAATGGCAAAGCAGATGACAATCTGTTTCTTCAATGACATCAGCAACTCCACGTACCACCACTGGACTTGTTCGAATCGAACAAGAGACACTCGAATGGAGGTCAGGACCAACAAGAGAAGGGGTGATCCGAGCAAGCCCCCTGGAGTCAATCGTACTGCTGGTTGTTCCGTCGTTCATCTATCTCATCACACTAGGATCTTTGAGTTCCTCAAAGACGTTCAGACAAGACCAATGTGGGATAGTATGTCGATGGACAGCTCTGTACGTGTGCTAGCAAATTTCACCATCGGTCTTGACCCGCGGAACCAGATCTCGGTGCTCGCCATTGATAATCACAACGACTTTCTCATTCTCCAGGAGTGTTGCACCGATGCAACGGGGTCGTCTGTGATTTACGCGCCGATCAACCATTCCATTCTCCAGTCGTTGCTATGTGGAGTTCAACCGGAGCCATTTCCGCTTATGTCTTCAGGCTTCTCCATTCTGCCTAACGTATCCGGAGCTATACTTGACGGAACTCTACTTACCATAGTGTTCCAGATCTCGGTGAAGGCTACATCAGCCAAGTCTGCCGTGGAGTCGGCAACAACCCTTGTCCAAGACACACTTCAACGGATCAGAGCCGCAGTCAATTAAGGAGCAAACGTTGGATGCAAGGCCCTGCTAGCCTTGTTTGTGACTGTTGGTGACTTGCTTCGGGAGGAGCTTCACGATCTTCAAAGGGGAGTATTTCTGTTTCTGTTTTCATTTACTTAATTGTTGTGTGTTTATTTCTGTTTGTGTGTTTAAATTCAATAACCATGCTTGAATTTTTCATTTTCATGAAATATCTGTCTAACATTGAATTTTTACTTTTTGTTGTTGTAAGTTGTAACTTGAACGGAAATAGGTAAGGTCCTTTTATTAATATTGGCCTAAACCCTTCATTTGTACCGTAAGGTCACTTGAGGTTGAGGGCGGCCTTTATTAACACTTGGAGAATTGTCGATCACTTAAGTGGTTTCTCAACTGAGTAAGGGGCACATGGATGGTGTCTAGGTCGAGACCCTGGGTGACAGGTTTTGGATTCAGAGGACTATAGACTGACGTAAGTCGATAGGGGTGTAAGCCTCCGTAGTCCAGTAAATGAATCCTGCCCCTCGCTTATCTCTCATATGATCTGGCCATTCGCCTTCTGAAAACACGGAAAGTCATTTAAGTCAAGGCATTGCATGATGTGAACGTAAAATACGTTCACAAAGTGCTCTAAATACTTGGATGGATGCTATTCTGAAAGCTTATTTGTCGGTTTAATGTTTGTTTTCGTGTTTTCAGGGAAAATATGTGAAAAATGCTAATTTACACATAAAAGGTGATTTTTTGAGATTTACCGCGCAATTTCGGAAAGTCAACCGTGACTTTCCGATTATCTGATGACACCGGTCATTATTCGGAAGTGGAATAAAACATTGTACGAAGATTTCGAAAGACGTTCCGAATCCCGACAATTTTGCCGGCGAACCACCACTGACGGAGGCGCAACCACCACACGCGGTGGTGAAACATATTTTAAATCTCTATTTTATTTTCCCTTGTTTTTATTTATTTTTATTCTACTTTAGTTTTTATTTTATAATTATTTCTTTTGTTATTTTATTTATTTCTTTTGTTTTATATTTAATTCATTTAATTTCTTTTTGTTATTTTATTTGTTTTGTTTTTGTTTTGTTTTGCAGCCACATGCTTCGTTCTCTTCTCCTCCTGCCATGTTACCCATGTTACCCAGCCACCACCGAGCTCACTCCACCGGCAGCATCTCCAGCTAGCTTCCACCATCGCACTCACTGATAGGAGCACAAAGTGTGACGTTTTTAATGTGTTTTCCCTACTATTTGGCTATGATTTAATTGCAACTTTGCTATTTTAGCTTAGTTTCCATATTTGAGTCCAAAATGATGTATTAATGTGAACATGTGCAGAAACGAAGTCTAATGGGCTTTTTCGAGGCCCATTAAGAGGTGGTCTGCCATGAGGCCCAAAATGTAGGCCCAAATCAAAGAAGGAGGCCCAAGCCCAAGATGGAAGGCCCAAATCCATGAAGGAAGGCCCAAGTTCACAAAGCATGAGGAATGGCCCAAGCCCAGATTTTCGGACAATCTGCCTGTGCAGATTGGTCAACTTTCGAGGCCCATATATCTCAATTCCACCGTCAGATCTAGCTGTAATTTTGATACACGCTGCACATGGATGTCAGTTATGCCCAAATAAAATTTCAGAAGCATCCAACCGTTGAAACGTGCAGGATTCCGTTCTAAGTGCGCACTGCTCAGTGCTGTCCGTTTTTATTTCTTTCCTCTTCTTTTATTTTCAATGCTCCACTCACCCCTATATTCCTTCCTCTTCTTTCTGCCCACACCATTAGTGTTTAATTTCTTTTTGGTAAATAAATGGTTAATTGCCATATGATTCCATTTCCACCACCACTTACCATTTCTTTATCTCCCATTCACATTCCACTTCTTTTCCCTTTCTTTGTTTATTTCTTCCATTGTCTTCTTCTTCCTCTCCATTTTCCTATAAATAGGAGCCTATTTCTCTTCACCAATACACACCCCAATGGGGAGGGACAAACCCTCCTCTTTCTCTTCTCCCTCTCACATCATATTTTCCATTCTCTAGTATTTAGGGTTTTCAAGACTTCAAGGAGGAGAGGAGCTGTTTACACCATTACCACCAGCCATCAACCATCATCACCACCATCATCATCACCTTGGGAATCTCGGCGTTGAGTTGCTTGCTTTCAAGGATTCAAGAGTTCGTGGTCTTCAAGTTCTTCCTACTTTCCATATGGTGTACTTCAACTTAATCTTTAATTACTCTTTTTGAGTTCCTCTTTGTTGCTTGTTTATCTTTTGTATTAGTTAAGATAACATGATTTATATAATTTTCAGCCTATATATATGAGTTTATTTAGTTATTGGATCCTAATTAATTAGTTCTTCTAGTAGCTTATGTGACTCCGTTTATTTGATTCTGTTTTATAGAAAACTTTTATGTGTTTATGTTATAGGGTTCGAAACTTATAATATTTGCATATAATTGGAGCTAGAGTTAGGGATTACAATTCACCTAATAGTTTTGGAAACCTAATTCACGAGTAGTAAAGGCTTTGGACAAAGGTCGGTGTCAAATAAAAAGGATTGCGGACATATGGACTTTTCTATAATGGGTCGTGCACTTTAATTAACAACTCTTTTCTATGCGTTAAATATGGTTTGATTAGCTAGCTTTCTAGACTAAGATGACATGTTTAATTGGTTAATCTAGGTGCTTTCACTTAGGTTAATTTTCGTAGAGAGGTTTTATTTGGGGAATGGTTAGCTTCTAACTTTCCACATATGTTAATTTCGGTTTCATGGCTAGGGAACTTGGTTAATTTTCGGTCCAATAATTGGTAAACTTATATACTTGTGGCTGAACTTTATATTCTTTATGTTTCATCCCATCTTATTTAATTTATTCTTTGTAGATTAATTAATTTATTTCATTCAATTTATGTCTTAAACCCCCTTTTTACTTTGTACATATGTATATATTCTTTATACTTGTTAATAATAATTCTTTATTTTATTTAATTCTTTGTGACAATTTTTTGTTAGGTACACCCTTTGATCTCCGTTGTGAACGATACCCTACTATGCACTATACTACAACCGATAGGGTTTTTTTAAATTGATGCTCCTTTTGGGCCTATCACTCACTGCTTCAATTTGAATTTGAATTCATCAATCCACCCTCTCTGCACTGCTATTCCTTCCCTTTAAATACCCAGCTCTGATTTCATTTCTCTTCGGCCGGGGCTTCTCCCCGCGCCACCAAATCTCCCCCTTCTCTTTTCCCCCTCCATGTTCTCAAGCGTCCGTGTAGCTCACCTAGCTGCCTTCTCTCTGGTTACTCACTCTCTCTGTTCTCAAGCCTCCGTGTGCAGGAGCTCCTCTCCTGTGCCTTCTTTTCTCCCCCCCTCTGGTTCTTCCTCTGTACTCTCCTGCAATCACAGTTCACGGCACCTATGGCTAATCTTCTGTCCTCACCCTTCCTTCCACAATTATCTCAGCCCTTCTTCTTTTCCCAGTCACCTCTGTTACTCCTGCAATCTCAAGACCTCCGTGAGCCCACTGCTCACGGAAACACCACAGCTCCACCTCACTGCCTCCCTTAGTCTAATTAACAAACATCTTCACTCTCACCTCCAATCCATCTGCAATTACACAAAATCATCACAAACATCATCACCCTCACCCCACCACATTTCATCTGCATTTTAATTAACTCAAGTTTACAAACAATTAACAAGATCATGTTTTAAGTGCAGCTTGAAATTCACGATGCTTCGCTTTGCCGCACCAGCCCAGGCCGCGCCGACTTCAAATCCACGCCGGCGTCCCAAATTCCTTTGCAATCGGCCACCGCCGCACAGCCCGGCCGCCGCATCTCCTCGATGCCGTTGCTGCCACCGATCCCGCCTCGCCTCGCCGGGCCACCATTGCGCCGCATCAAGCATCGACGCCGGCGTCTTCCCACCGCAATCACTCCGGCGCCGCCGTTCTCTGCGCGCCGGAGCTCCCTGCTGTGCCGCCGTTCGAAGCTCATCACGTCGTCGTTCCCATCGTTGTCGTCGCTGCTGTTCTTCACACGACGCCGTCGTCGCTCCTCTCTCCCCGTGATCTCTACCGCATCTCCGCCAAGTCTCAGGCCCGTGCCTCCTCTCATGCCGTGCCGGTCTCCCCTTTGTCGCACCATCAAGCCTCGAGCTCATCTCTCTGTTCAGAAGAGAGATATGAGAGAAAAAGAAAAGAAGTCCAAGAATGAAAGCTGATGAGAGAAGACTGGTCTACACGGGTCAAAGAAAAGAATGAAAGAAGTCTAGCGTTGAAAAGTCAACACACTAGGAAGGGAAGACCGGGTTTGACCGGAAGAAAAGAAAAGACCAAGTCAAGGCCCAAAAGTAAAAGCCCAATTGCAAGCCCAAGGCCCAATCTGAAAGTGTTCTCTACACCTATGCTCCCGAGCCTTCACGAAAATCTGGCGAGTCCGATTAGATCCCTCGCCGGAATTAAATGAGCATTTCTCTCTCAAACTCAATTTATTTAAATATTTGTTGTGTGTTTATTTATTTGAATATTTGTTTAATTTGAATATTTGTGTGATTTAATTATATATTGAAAAACCCAAAAATATGTTATTCATTTATTTGTGTGTTTGTTTAATTATTTTTTGGTGTGTTTTATTTAATTGTGTTAGTTTAAATTGTATATTTGAATTTGTATTTTCCTTGTTTTATTTTATAAAATTCCAAAAATATTTTCTTTTATTTATTTCTTGTTTTCAAAAGAATTTCAAAAACCCAAAAAGAATACTTGTGTATATATTGTACATTTTTGTAAATAGATACAATATAGTTTAATTAATTTCGTGACATTAGAAAAGTAAATAAACAATCCTCTGTGGGAAAAACCTTTACTTCCCATTATACTATTCAACGACAAATTGTTAGGAAGTTTAGGTAATAATTAATGACGTCGGTTTTACCGCATATCATTGCACCTAGGCCGTAAGTCCACCTTGAGTTACCGCTTGGAATCAACTTTCTTTTTTTCAACTATATTAAGGCAAAAGAAAATATTTTTGTACACTTTAGGTATATGGAATTAAACATGACTTTAAGATGGGTAGCTGTTTCAGTCCCATTGCACATTGAAGTCCTCTGTTCCCGTACTTAAGTGTATTGTGTAAATAAAATTTACTTAGACATAGGAAATTTTATTCATTCATTGATTCATTTTTTTTTAACTTTGTAAATATTTTGTTTTTATTTTCTAAATTTTATTACTAACTTTTTAATTTTTATAGGGAATAATCCAGGTTATTCGAAAATTTTACCACATACATCGGAGCATACGTTTAGGAAGTCAAGGTTGAAAAACCTTGAGGTTGATGTCTTGTTGGTGATTTTTCGGTTTCCTCGGGAATAAAAAGGTAAGTTTTCTTTTCACTCTCGTTATTTGTTTTTAAAAAAATAAAAATAAAATAAAAAAATTAGAAAATTTGTAATTGTATATAAAAAAAAAAGAGTGCTTGTTTTGTTTTACTGTTTGTAATTATTTATTTTTACTATTTATAATTACTGTTTGTTTTATTTTAGGGCTTGTTGTTTGTTTGTTATTGGGCCTTAGGCCCGTTTGTGTGATTGGTTAGGGTTTTAGGTTTCGAAAAGAAAAATAAAAAATAAAAAATTTGGCCCATTGGGCCCGTGTCATTCCCGAAGCCTGAAACCCGTAACCCAAGCCCATTTAGTGTGTCGGGCCTGTTCGTTTTTAGGCCCATTAGTTTAAGCTCACCAATAATGGGCCGGAGTTTTCTTTGGCCCAGGCCCACTTTAAGGCCCAGACCATTCCGATGGCCCAGGGCCATTTAAAGTGTGACACGCGTTTTCACTATTGACTTTACGACTTTCGCGTAAAGATTTGGTTAAATAAAAAGAAAAATTCTTATTGGATCGTCCCGCGACTTTCGCGTCGGCACGATAATTAAAAAAAAAAATTTGACTGGGCCGACGGTCGACTTTTGCGTCGGCCGATTTGTTTAATAATCCGCATGCGTGTCAACTGTAGCCTTTGCGACTTTCGTCGCTCGATCCGTAATTTGCGGATCTCTGTCTTTGGCACGTGTGCGTGCGTGCGTCTGTTCCTTTCCCTTAGTTTGTGTCTATGTGCTTCATTCCATTCATTTTGCATTCATTTTCACTTAGTTCCCTTTTAGTCTCTCTAAATTTTCTCTCGTTTGTTCATACTGTTCTTCACTTGTTCTTCGTTGTTCTTAGTTATTTTTCCAGAAAGCTATCCTCCCTCCCAACCTAGAAATGGCCAAAAGAGTGAATTCTTTCAGTGAGTTGTTTCATTCTAGTCCTCCAGAGAGTGATTTCTTTGAAGGCTTGGATGAAATCATTCCACCAAGCATTCTAGATACTGTTAATGCTAGCATGCCGGATGAACCAGAACCACAAGCACCAATCCAGGCTGCTGATCCACCTGTTGTTGCTGTTGCTGGTCCTTCCGAGAAGCGTACGAGAGGCCCGAGGACGAGATTCACCAAGGACCAAAATGATGCGTTGACCGAGTTCTACACGGTGAATCCTCACCCACTCAAACTGCACAGAGCAAGGTTTGCTATAGAACTCGGGTTAACTGAAAATAAGGTCTACAACTGGGGAATGAGATTTCATGATAAGCACGGTATCCCGTCAGAGGAGCAGATTTATGCCGATCTAATAAGAAGAAACAAGGAGCTGATGAGTAAGAATGAGGAGCTTCAAGAGCAGAACCAGAAACTCATCGATGCTCTTCACAGCGGCATTTGTCCCCAGTGTGGAGGTCCTGTTCCGCACCCAGATGTGCATCGATCAAGATTCGAAGTTGATCCTCCGGAGCCTCTTCTTGTCTTGTCCGATGATTCAATCGACATGGATGACTTGCGAAGGGATGTGCGGAGCCTCATGCCAACATTACTCGAGCGCTCATCCTCTCATGTGCCATCTGACAACTGATTCGAGAAATTTTACCTCCGTCATTAATTATTACCTAAATTCCTAACAATTGTCGTTGTAAAGTATAATGGGAAATAAAGGTTTTTCCCACAGAAGATTGTTATATTTACTTTTTAATGTCACGAAAAATTAAATTAAATAAAGAATTATTATTAACAAGTATAAAGAATAAAGAATATATATATATATGCAAAATTAAATGAACTCTACAGTATTGTTTCTATTTACAAAAATATACATTATATACAAAAGTATTTTTGGGGGTTTTTTGAGATTTTTGAAAACAATAAATAATTAAAAGGAAATATTTTTGGATTTTTATTCTTTTTGAAAACAAGAAAAACACACACAAATATTGATTTCTCTAAGTCATATGATCGAAACTAACATTGTGAAATATTAGAAAGCTAATTATTTCCCAATTAGACTTCTCTCTGAAAATTAACCTAAGTGAAAGCACCTAGATCAATCAATTAAACATGCCATCTTAGTCTAGAAAGCTAGCTAGTCAATCCATGTTCAAAGCATCGAAAAGAATCGTTAATTCAAGTGCACAACCTAGTATGGAAAAGTCCATCTATTTGTAATCCTTTTTAATTGATTCTGATATTGTCCAAAGCCTTTACTACTTGTGAATTAGGTTTCCAAAACTATTAGGTGAATCGAAACCCTAACTCTAGCTCCAATTACATGTAAACATCATAAGTGTCGACCCCTATAACATAAACATATAAAAGATTTCCGTAAACTTGAATCAAATAAACAATCACAAAAGCAACTTAGAAAAATCAAATCACAATTATTATGCAAAAATAGAAAATAAACAAATATTTACACAATAACATTTCCCAAAATTATTCACGAATAGTTAATTAAACAAAAATAAAATATAATAAATAAACGAGTTTGGGAAAAATGTTACTGTTTTGTCCATGAAAATGGACACTGTCTGGCAGGCGAAGGTGGCAGACTCAGCTATTGAAATCGGACATAATTTGGATGTGGCGGGTGTAGAGAACACTTTGGGCAATTCTGAAATTGGGCCAAGTGGGTGTCCTTAGCAGATTGGACATTGCAAGATTGGGCCTGGCTTGGTCAATGCGGGTCAAAGCCCAAGTCAGATTTGACTTTGACTTTGACTGCGTTTTCTTCTTTTCTAATGCTGACTTTTCAACCTTGGGATTTTTCCTTCTTCTTCATTCATCCCGTGACCAGCCCGTGCTTTTCCCATTTCATTTCTTTTTCTTATCTTCTTTCTTCCTCATCGAGCAAGGGAGAGGGACGGAGACGCCAAGCCGGACCGAGTAGTAGCGGCATGGAGCAAGGGCAAGGCAGCGGCGAGGGAGAGCGACGGCGAGGCATGGCTGTTGAAAGGGTGCCGGCAGAAGAGAAGCTCGACGCCGGCCGGGTGCAGGTGAACAGGTTGGGATCGGCGCCGGATTTGAACGGCGAAGGACGGGGCCGGAGAGCAGCGCACGGTCTGGAAGGGTGTGAGACCGGACAGAGGAGCCGGTTTTGCTGGGCAGTGGCCGGGAGATCGATCCGAGATCGATGAGCTGCAGAGAGATTTCGGCGACTGCTGGGCATAATTGAACGGACAGCACTGAGCAGTGCGCACTTAGAACGGAATCCTGCACGTTTCAACGGTTGGATGCTTCTGAAATTTTATTTGGGCATAACTGACATCCATGTGCAGCGTGTATCAAAATTACAGCTAGATCTGACGGTGGAATTGAGATATATGGGCCTCGCAAGTTGACCAATCTGCACAGGCAGATTGTCCGAAAATCTGGGCTTGGGCCATTCCTCATGCTTTGTGAACTTGGGCCTTCCTTCATGGATTTGGGCCTTCCATCTTGGGCTTGGGCCTCCTTCTTTGATTTGGGCCTACATTTTGGGCCTCATGGCAGACCACCTCTTAATGGGCCTCGAAAAAGCCCATTAGACTTCGTTTCTCGCACATGTTCACATTAATACATCATTTTGGACTCAAATATGGAAACTAAGCTAAAATAGCAAAGTTGCAATTAAATCATAGCCAAATAGTAGGGAAAACACATTAAAAACGTCACACTTTGTGCTCCTATCGTTGAGTGCGATGGTGGAAGCTAGCGGAGATGCCGCCGGTGGAGTGAGCTCGGTGGTGGCCGGGTAACATACGGGTAACATGGCAGGAGGAGAAGAGAACGAAGCATGTGGCTGCAAAACAAAACAAAAACAAAACAAATAAAATAACAAAAAGAAATTAAATGAATTAAATATAAAACAAAAGAAATAAATAAAATAACAAAAGAAATAATTATAAAATAAAAACTAAAGTAGAATAAAAATAAATAAAAACAAGGGAAAATAAAATAGAGATTTAAAATATGTTTCACCACCGCGTGTGGTGGTTGCGCCTCCGTCGGTGGTGGTTCGCCGGCAAAATTGTCGGGATTCGGAACGTCTTTCGAAATCTTCGTACAATGTTTTATTCCACTTCCGAATAATGACCGGTGTCATCGGATAATCGGAAAGTCACGGTTGACTTTCCGAAATTGCGCGGTAAATCTCAAAAATCACCTTTTATGTGTAAATTAGCATTTTTCACATATTTTCCCCGAAAACACGAAAACAAACATTAAACCGACAAATAAGCTTTCAGAATAGCATCCATCCAAGTATTTAGAGCACTTTGTGAACGTATTTTACGTTCACATCATGCAATGCCTCGACTTAAATGACTTTCCGTGTTTTCGAAGGCGAATGGCCGGATCATATGAGAGATAAGCGAGGGGCAGGATTCATTTATCGGACTACGGAGGCTTACACCCCTATCGACTTACGTCGTCTATAGTCCTCTCGAATCCAAAACCCGTCACCCGTGGTCTCGACCTAGACACCATCCATGTGCCCCTTACTCGGTTGAGAAACCACTTAAGTGATCGACAATTCTCCAAGTGTTAATAAAGGCCGCCCTCAACCTCAAGTGACCTTACGGTACAAATGAAGGGTTTAGGCCAATATTAATAAAAGGACCTTACCTATTTCCGTTCAAGTTACAACTTACAACAACAAAAAGTAAAAATTCAATGTTAGACAGATATTTCATGAAAATGAAAAATTCAAGCATGGTTATTGAATTTAAACACACAAACAGAAATAAACACACAACAATTAAGTAAATGAAAACAGAAACAGAAATACTCCCCTTTGAAGATCGTGAAGCTCCTCCCGAAGCAAGTCACCAACAGTCACAAACAAGGCTAGCAGTGGCCTTGCATCCAACGTTTGCTCCTTAATTGATCGCGGCTCGATCCGTTGAAGTGTGTCTTGGACAAGGGTTGTTGCCGACTCCACGGCGTACTCGGGCCGATGTAGCCTTCACCGAGATCCGGAACACTATGGTAAGTAGAGTTCCGTCAAGTATAGCTCGGATACGTTAGGCGAATGGAGAAGCCCGAAGACATAAGCGGAAATGGCTCCGGTTGAACTCCACATAGCAACGACCGGAGAATGGAATGGTTGATCGGCGCGTAAATCACGAGACGACCCCGTTGCATCGGTGCAACACTCCCGGAGAATGAGAAAGTCGTTGTGATTATCAATGGCGAGCACCGAGATCTGGTTCCGCGGGTCAAGACCGATGGTGAAATTTGCTAGCACACGTACAGAGCTGTCCATCGACATACTATCCCACATTGGTCTTGTCGAACGTCTTTGAGGAACTCAAAGATCCCGGTGTGACGAGATAGATGAACGACGGAACAACCACGAAGTACGATTGACTCCGGGGGCTTGCTCGGATCACCCCTTCTCTTGTTGGTCCCGACCTCCATTCGAGTGTCTCTTGTTCGATTCGAACAAGTCCAAGGTGGTACGTGGAGTTGCTGATGTCATTGAAGAAACAGATTGTCATCGCTTTGCCATTTCCGCAAGGCCTCTTCTTCCTTCGGGCGAAATGATAGAGTCACCGGGTGAAGTGTGGATACCTGTGGCGCACATGTAGCGCTCGGCTTGTCGTTGGAGAGTTGAGATCCAACGCTTTGCACCAAAAGCGAACCCTGAATGAACAAAAGGTTCGAAACTGGCCTTCATCTCCTTTTCGCGTACATCCACGTGCTCCACCCAAGTGACCAAGGAAGATCCATTATGCAAATCACGTATCAGGCATTCGGAGGGGCGTTTTCGGCAAATCGATCTCACGGAAGGCTTTGGATTTGTGCGCAATTCATCCACGGAGACATCCACGACGACCCAACTTCCATCCAGTTGTTGGTGAGAATACCGAACGAACTGGACTTCACGAGTTGAAACGATGTGAGATGGCACCAGAAACTCGGCTGACATCACTTGCTTTTGCTCCTCGTAGCCATCTTCGTTGTCGGAGGAAAGGATCTCCAACGTCTGGGCGTTTGTGATCATGCTACAGAAGAACGGCAACCATCGACCAACATCCATTAAGATCCGAGCGATGGTGGTCGGATAAAGATGGATGGTTGCCGAGTGTCTCGACGATTCGGCTTTGAAGTACGGAGCAGGTTCAGCTCGTTGAAACACTCGCATGTACTCGGCCCTATTAAGAGTCTCGGGATGAATAGACGTGTCGGGAGTCGGTGAAGTTATCCACAAAGGAAATCTGGCAGTGGCCATGAGCAAGAGCTCGTCTTTGGCCTTGCGGGCGATATCCGAGATCAAGTCGGTGTGGACTCCGACAAGATCATGAGCAGGTCCGGGAAGGGTGTCAGATGGCAAAAGTATGGATGGGCGCTCGACAAGGGTAGGCATGAGGCTCCGCACATCCCGTCTCAAGTGGTCCATATCGATCGAATCATCGGACAACTCGAGAAGAGGCTCTTGTTGTGGAGGAACAACTTCGAGCCTTCGCCGTGGCACATCTGAATGCGGAACAGGACCTCCGCAATTGGGACAGATGCCGCTGTGGAGAGCATCGACGAGTCGTTGATTCTGCATTTGAAGCTCCTCGTTCTTGCTCACCAGCTCATCGTTTCTTCTCTCTAGCTCGGCAATACGCTGCTCAGATGTAAGGATACCGAACTTTTTCCTATTTCTCGACCCCCAATAATAGACTTGGTCTTCTTCTAGTCCGATTTTTGGACCAAATCTTTCTCGTTGTGGTTTCGTGGGGTGAGAATACACCGCAAAGAAAGCCGCCAGTGCTTCTCTCTGAGCCTTGGTGTATTTTGTCCTCGGAAGTCTCCTATAGACAGGAGCGGCTTCCGGCTCGGCAGGTGGATCAGCAACCAGGATTGGTGCTTGGGGTAGTGGTTGCGGTTGTGGCTCGGTCGGCATGCTAGCATCGGCGCTATTGAGCATGCTCGGTGGAATTATTTCAGCCAAGCCTTCAAAGATGGGTTCTCTGAAGGACTCGCCCGAAACAAATCGCCGAAAGAGTTAACTCTTTTGGCCATTTCGGGTTGGGAATGGAGGATAGCTTCGGGATTTGGGAGGTTTTCCGGGAAAACTAACTAAGAACACGAAGAACACGATGAACAAGCGAGAGAAAACGAGAGAGAATGAGAGAGAGAAAGGGAAAACGTGAAATGCCCTAAGGAAACTAACGCAAACGAAGGGAAGGGGAAAGGAGCGGACGCACGCACGCACACGTGCGACGGACACAGATCCGAAAATCACGGATCGAGCGACGAAAGTCGCAAAGGGAATAGTGGAACGCGCGCACGATTTATTAAACAATTCGACCGACGCAAAAGTCGTGCGTCGGCCCAATCAAATTTTTTTTTGATTTTCATTTTTTTATTTTTTATTTATTTTTTTAATACTTTACGAAAAGTTGTAAAGTGAACAGTGAAAACGCGTAGCACACGCGGTTGCCGACACTTTAAACGGGCTTGGGCCATCGATCTGGTTTGGGCCTTAAAGTAGGTCTGGGCCAAAGAAATCTCCGGCCCATTATTGGTGGGCTTAAACTAATGGGCCTAAAAACGAACAGGCCCGACACACTAAATGGGCTTGGGTTACGGGTTTTGGGCTTCGTGAATGACACGAGCCCAGTGGGCTAAATTTTTTTTATTTTTTATTTTTTATTTTTTTACGAAACCTAAAACCCTAACCAATCACACAAACAAATGGGCTTAAGGCCCAATAACAAACAAACTAACAAACAAGCCCAAAATAAATAGTAAATAGGAACATTAATTATGAACAGTAAAAATAAATAATTACAAAACAATAAAACAAAAGCAAACACTCTTTTTTTTTTATTTACAATTACAAATTTTCTATTTTATTTTTATTTTTTTTATTTTTTTTTTTAATAAATAACGTGAGTGAAAAGAAAACTTACCTTTTTACTCCCGAGGAAACCGAAAATCACCAACAAGACATCAACCTCAAGGTTTTTCAACCTTGACTTCCTAAACGTATGCTCCGATGTATGTGGTAGAATTTCCGATAAACCCGGATTATTTCCTATACAAAATAAAAAAGTTAGTAATCAATTTACAAAATAAAAACAAAATATTTACAAAGTTAAAAATGTGTCACAAATTATCTATACAAAATGAATAAATAAAATTTCTTATGTCTAAGTATATTTTATTTACACAATACACTTAAGTACGGGAACAGAGGACTTCAATGTGCAATGGGACTGAAACAGCTACCCATCTTAAAGTCATGTTTGATCCAATATACCTAAAGTGTACAAAAACAGTTTCTTTTGCCTCAATATAGTTGAAAAAAAATGAAAGTTGATTCCAAGCGGTAACTCAAGGTGGACGTGCGGCCTAGGTGCAATGCCTTGACTAAAATGACTTTCCGTGTTTTCAGAGGCGAATGGCCAGATCATATGAGAATAAGCGAGGGGCAGGATTCATTTAGTGGACTACGGAGGCTTACACCCCTATCGACTTTCGTCTGTCTATAGTCCTCTGAATCCAAAACCTGTCACCCAGGGTCTCGACCTAGACACCATCCATGTGTCCCTTACTGGTTGTTCGGTTTTTACCTACGTCAATAATTATTACCTAAATTCCTAACAATTGTCGTTGTAAAGTATAATGGGAAATAAAGGTTTTTCCCACAGAAGATTGTTATATTTACTTTTTAATGTCACGAAAAATTAAATTAAATTAAATAAATAATTATTATTAACAAGTATAAAGAATAAAGAATATATATATACACAAAATTAAATGAACTATACAGTATTGTTTCTATTTACAAAAATATACATTATATACAAAAGTATTTTTGGGGGTTTTGAGGTTTTTGAAAACAATAAAGGAAATATTTTTGGATTTTTATTATTTTTGAAAACAAGAAACACACACACAAATATTGTTTTGAAGATTAACCAACTCTCTAGCCATGAATCCGAAACTAACATATGTAAGATGCTGGACCACCATACATCTCCCAAATAAAACTTTCCCTAACAATTAACTCCGAGGCCACTCTGTCAGCTAATCAATAGAAAAAGAGTTGTTAATTCAAGTGCACGACCTAGCGGGACTGCCCAACTATCTGTGATCCTTATTATTTAGATTCAACATTAAAGATAAAACCAAACAAACAAAATTCACATAAGCTGCTAGAGGATCAATTAACTTCAATCCAAAAATTATTACACAAAATAAAAATAAACAAACAATAACATTTCCCAAAATTATTCACGGATAGTTAATTAAACAAAAATAAATTATAATAAATAAACGAAGTTTGAGAAAAATGTTACTGTTGTGTCCATGAAAATGGACACTGTCTGGCAGGCGAAGGTGGCAGACTCAGCTATAGAAAATCGTAACTTTGGATGTGGCGGGTGCACAAATCAATTGGGCATTTGGGCTTGGGCAATTGGGCAATTGGGCAAAGGCCCAATTTTCTGTTGACTTTTGATAGGAGCACAAAGTGTGACGTTTTTAATGTGTTTTCCCTACTATTTGGCTATGATTTAATTGTAACTTTGCTATTTTAGCTTAGTTTCCATATTTGAGTCCTGAATGACGTATTAATGTGAACATGTGCAGAAACGAAGCTTAATGGGCTTTTGCGAGGCCCATTAAGAGGTGGTCTGCCATGAGGCCCAAGCCCAAGAAGGAGGCCCAAGCCCAAGAAGGAGGCCCAAATCCATGAAGGAAGGCCCAAGCCCAAGATGGAAGGCCCAAATCAATGAAGGAAAGCCCAGGTTCACAAAGCATGAGGAATGGCCCAAGCCCAGATTTTCGGACAATCTGCATGTGCAGATAGGTCAACTTGCGAGGCCCATATCTCTCAATTGCACCGTCAGATCTACTCACCCCTATATTGTTTCCTCTTCTTTCTACCCACACCATTAGTGTTTAATTTCTTTTACTTAAATAAATGGTTAATTGCAACCCATTACATTTCCACCATGCCACTTACCATTTCTTTATCTCCCACTTAAATTCCACTTCTCTTCCCTTTCTTTCTTTATTTCTTGCATTGTCTTCTTCTTCCTCTCCATTCTCCTATAAATAGCAGCCTCATTCTTCTCTTCAAACACACCCCAATGGGGAGGGACAAACCCTCCTCTTTCTCTTCTCCATCATATTTTCCATTCTCTAGTATTTAGGGTTCTCAAGGCTTCAAGGAGGAGGAAAGGCGGCTGCACCATCACCATCATCACCATCAATTTCGTCCATCATCATCACCACCTTGCTGCACACGGTTTGGATTACTTGCTTTCAAGGATTCAAGGTTTCGTGGTCTTCAAGTCTTCATGCTATTCCATATGGTGTAATCTGACTTTTCCTTTAATTATTCTTATGAATTCCTCTTTGTTGCTTGATTATTCTTTGTATTAGTTAACATGACATGATTTATATAATTTCCAGCCTATTTATATGAGTTTATTTAGTTATTGGATCCTAATTAATTAGTTCTTCTAGTAGCTTATGTGACTCTGTTTACTTGATTCTGAATTATAGAAAACTTTTATGTGTTTATGTTATAGGGATCGATACTTATAATATTTGCATATAATTTGAGCTAGAGTTAGGGATTACAATTCACCTAATAGTTTTGGAAACCTAATTCACGAGTAGTAAAGGCTTTGGACAAAGGTCGGTGTCAAATAAAAAGGATTGCGGACATATGGACTTTTCTATAATGGGTCGTGCACTTTGATTAACAACTCTTCTTCTATGCATTAAACATGGTTTGACTAGCTAGCTTTCTAGACTAAGATGGCATGTTTAATTGGTTAATCTAGGTGCTTTCACTTAGGTTAATTTTCGTAGAGAGGTTTTATTTGGGGAATGGTTAGCTTCTAACTTTCCACATATGTTAATTTCGGTTTCATGGCTAGGGAACTTGGTTAATTTTCGGTCCAATGATGAATAAACTTGTGTATATGTGGCTGAACTTTATATACTTTGTGTTTCATCCCATCTCATTTAATTTATTCTTTGTAGTTTAATTAATTTATTTCATTCAATTTATCTCTTAAACCCCCTTACTTTGTACATATGTATATATTTATACTTTATACATGTTAATAATAATTTTTTATTTTATTTAATTCTTTGTGACAATTTTTGTTAGGTACACCCTTTGATCTCCGTTGTGAACGATACCCTACTTACACCACTATACTACCGATAGGGTTTTTTTAAATTGATGCTCCTTTTGGGCGTGTCAACTTTGTTTGACCGGTGATAGGAGCATTATATGCTACGTTTTTAATATGTTTCCCCTATTATTTGGCTGCGTTTTATTGATTAACTTTGCTATTTTGCTTAGTTTTTATCTTTGAGTCCCTAAGTGATGAATATATATGAGCATGTGCGAAAATGAAGTTTTTAAGAAACTTTCCTGTTTTGACTTTCCTAATTGTTTTAGGAAACCTTCCTAATTTGAATCTTTCCTGTCTTGACCAGGAATCCTAAAGCAGCCAGGAATCCTAATGGAAGTAGGAAACCTAGTTCATCCAGGAAAACTATTTTGTGCTCGGAATGGAAAAACGAGGCTCGGAAAAATACGAAGCTTAATGGGCTTTTTCGGGGCCCATTAAGAGGTGGGCCGCCACGAGGCCCAAGTTAGAAGCCCAAATCCACAAGAAAAGCCCAAAGGAAGCCCATGTCGCAAACCCTAAACCCATTAGGGTTTGTGCCGCAACCACCAAGAGAGAAAGGAGAAGAGGCCGGCCTAATCCTTGTAGGATTAGGAGAGGTTAACGCAAGAAACAAATCAGAAAAATAAAAGGACTTCTTGCTCTCCAAGTTTTGTTAATTCTATTAGGATTAGGAGTTTTATTTATTTAATTCTTTTACTAATTCCTAAAGGATTAATTTCAGATATTAAAGGATGTATCAAGACACATTCGTGGCAAGATACAATGGAGAATTTTCGGCAAATACACAAGGGCAGCTAGGGTTTGTGCCGCAAGGTTTCTTGGAGAAGGAGAATTGGATTGCTTGGTGACTACTCAAAGGAATCTCGACCATTCAAGGATTAAATATTCAACGCTCAAGATTGCTTCTCAAGTTCCATGTTCTCCTATAATTAGAGGGGCTTCACAACATAATTCTTCACCAATTCACAATCGAGAACACCATTCCATAAGCTTCATAGTTGATAGGAGCACAAAGTGTGACGTTTTTAATGTGTTTTCCCTACTATTTGGCTATGATTTAATTGTAACTTTGCTATTTTAGCTTAGTTTCCATATTTGAGTCCAAAATGATGTATTAATGTGAACATGTGCAGAAACGAAGTCTAATGGGCTTTTGCGAGGCCCATTAAGAGGTGGTCTGCCATGAGGCCCAAGAAGGAGGCCCAAATCCATGAAGGAAGGCCCAGGTTCACAAGGCATGAGGAAAGGCCCAAGCCCAGATTTTCGGACATTCTGCCTATGCAGATCAGTCAACTTGCGAAGCCCATATCTCTCAATTGCACCGTCAGATCTAGCTGTAATTTTGATACACGCTGCATGTGGATGTTAGCTGCTCCCAAATAAAATTTCAGAATCATCCAACCGGTGGAACGTCCATTATGCCGCTCTAAGTGCGCACTGCTCAGTGCTGTCTGCTTTTTATTTCTTTCCTCTTCTTTTATTTTCAATGCTCCACTCACCCCTATATTCTTTCCTCTTCTTTCTGCCCACAATATTAGTGTTTGATTTCTTTTACCTAAATAAATGGTTCATTGCCATATGACTACATTTCCACCATTCCACTTACCATTTCTTTTCTACCACTCACATTCCACTTCTCTTCCCTTTCTTTCTTTATTTCTTTCATTGTCTTCTTCTTCCTCTCCATTCTCCTATAAATAGCAGCCTCATTCTTCTCACCAATACACACCCCAATGGGGAGGGACAAACCCTCCTCTTTCTCTTCTCCATCTCACATCATATTTTTCATTCTCTAGTATTTAGGGTTTTCAAGTCTTCAAGGAGGAGGGGAGCTGTTTACACCATTACCACCAGCCATCAACCATCATCACCACCATCATCATCACCTTGGGAATCTCGGCTTTTGAGTTACTCGCGTGAGGATTTAAGAGTTTGTGATCTTCGAGTTCTTCCTACTTTCCATATGGTGTACTTCAACTCATTCTTTAATTACTCTTTTTGAGTTCCTCTTTGTTGCTTGTTTATTCTTTGTACTAGTTAACATGACATGACGTTTATAATTTTCAGCCTATATTTTATGAGTTTATTTGATTGTTAGATCCTAATTAATTAGTTCTTCTAGCAGCTTATGTGACTCCGTTTATTTGATTCGGTTTTATTGAATCTTTTATGTGTTCTTGTTTTAAGGTTCGAAACTTAAGACGATTGCATGTAATTTGTGCTAGAATTAGGGTTTTAATTCTAATTCACAAGTAGTAAAGGCTTATCAAACGGGTCGGAATCAAAATAAGAAGGATCGCGGATAGACGAGCGTTCGCTAGGTCGCGCACTTTAATTAACAACTCTTCTCCTATGCGTTAGATATGTTATTGATTGATCACCTTTGCATGTTTAATTGTTTAATCTAGATGAGCGTTCACTAGGTTAATTTTCATAGAAGAGGTTTTATTTGGGGAATGATAACCCGTGTGGGCATTCCACATATGTTAGTTTCGGTTTCATGGCTAGGGAACTTGGTTAATTTTCGGTCTAATGATTGGTAAACTTGTGTATATGTGGCTGAACTTTATATACTTTGTGTTTCATCATCATATTTTATTTATTCTTTGTAATTTAATTAATTTATTTCATTCAATTTATCTCTCAATCCCCCTTTTTACTTTGTACATATGTATATATTTATACTTTATACTTGTTAATAATAATTCTTTATTTTATTTAATTCTCTGTGACATTTTTTGTTAGGTACACCCTTTGATCTCCGTTGTGAACGATACCCTACTTACCACTATACTACCGATAGGGTTTTTTTAAATTGATGCTCATTTTGGGCGTGTCCATTTTTGGCGCCGTTGCCGGGGATTGAAAATTCCTAACTATTTTTTTGTGAATATTTGTGAATAATACTTGTTTATACTTGTTGATATTTTGTTACACTTACTAATTTTACTTGTAGATATTTTACACTTAGTAATTATATTTAGGTGTCTTTTATATAGTTGATTATTTTTTTGTTGTTGTAAGTTGTAACTTGAACGGAAATAGGTAAGGTCCTTTTATTAATATTGGCCTAAACCCTTCATTTTTACCGTAAGGTTATTTGAGGTTGAGGGCGGCCTTTATTAACACTTGGAGAATTGTCGAACACTTAAGTGCTTTCTCAACTGAGTAAGGGGCACATGAATGGTGTCTAGGTCGAGACCCTAGGTGATAGGTTTTGGATTCAGAGGACTATAGACAGACGAAAGTCGATAGGGGCTTGCCTCCGTAGTCCACTAAATGAATCCTGCCCCTCGCTTATTCTCATATGATCTGGCTATTCGCCTTCTGAAAACACGGAAAGTCATTTAAGTCAAGGCATTGCACCTAGGCCGTAAGTCCACCTTGAGTTACCGCTTGGAATCAACTTTTATTTTTTTTCAACAATATTGAGGCAAAAGAAACTGTTTTTGTACACTTTAGGTATATTGGATCAAACATGACTTTAAGATGGGTAGCTGTTTCAGTCCCATTGCACATTGAAGTCCTCTGTTCCCGTACTTAAGTGTATTGTGTAAATAAAATATACGTAGACATAGGAAAATTTATTCATTCATTTTGTATAGATAATTTGTGACATATTTTTAACTTTGTAAATATTTTGTTTTTATTTTGTAAATTTATTACTAACCTTTTTATTTTGTATAGGAAATAATCCGGGTTTATCGGAAATTCTACCACATACATCGGAGCATACGTTTAGGAAGTCAAGGTTGAAAAACCTTGAGGTTGATGTCTTGTTGGTGATTTTCGGTTTCCTCGGGAGTAAAAAGGTAAGTTTTCTTTTCACTCTCGTTATTTATTTAAAAAAAAAAAATAAAAAAAATTAGAAAATTTGTAATTGTATATAAAAAAAAAGAGTGCTTGTTTTGTTTTACTGTTTGTAATTATTTATTTTTACTATTTATAATTACTGTTTGTTTTATTTTAGGGCTTGTTGTTTGTTTGTTATTGGGCCTTAGGCCCGTTTGTGTGATTGGTTAGGGTTTTAGGTTTCGTAAAAAAATAAAAATAAGAATAAAAATTAAAAAAAAATTTAGCCCATTGGGCTCGTGTCATTTACGAAGCCCAAAACCCGTAACCCAAGCCCATTAGTGTGTCGGGCCTGTTCGTTTTTAGGCCCATTAGTTTAAGCCCACCAATAATGGGCCGGAGTTTTCTTTGGCCCAGGCCCACTTTAAGGTCCAGACCATTCTGATGGCCCAAGCCCGTTTAAAGTGTCGGCAAGCGCGTGTGCTACGCGTTTTCACTGTTCACTTTACGACTTTTCGTAAAGTATTAAAAAAGTAAAAAAATAAAAAATAGAAAATCAAGAAAAAAATGTGATTGGGCCGACGGACGACTTTTGCGTCGGCCGATTTGTTTAATAATCCGCATGCGTGTCAACTGTAGCCTTTGCGACTTTCGTCGCTCGATCCGCAATTTGCGGATCTGTGTCTGTGGCACGTATGCGTGCGCGTGTCGGTTCCTTTCCCTTGGTTTGTGTCTATGTGCTTCATTCCATTCATTTTGCATTCATTTTCACTTAGTTCCCTTTTAGTCTCTCTAAATTTTCTCTCGTTTGTTCATACTGTTCTTCGCTTGTTCTTCGTTGTTCTTAGTTATTTTTCCAGAAAGCTATCCTCCCTCCCAACCTAGAAATGGCCAAAAGAGTGAATTCTTTCAGTGAGTTGTTTCATTCTAGTCCTCCAGAGAGTGATTTCTTTGAAGGCTTGGATGAAATCATTCCACCAAGCATTCTAAATACTGTTAATGCTAGCATGCCGGATGAACCAGAACCACAAGCACCAATCCAGGCTGCTGATCCACCTGTTGTTGCTGTTGCTGGTCCTTCCGAGAAGCGTACGAGAGGCCCGAGGACGAGATTCACCAAGGACCAAAATGATGCGTTGACCGAGTTCTACACGGTGAATCCTCACCCGCTCAAACTGCACAGAGCAAGGTTTGCTATAGAACTCGGGTTAACTGAAAATAAGGTCTACAACTGGGGAAGGAGATTTCATGATAAGCACGGTATCCCGTCAGAGGAGCAGATTTATGCCGATCTAATAAGAAGAAACGAGGAGCTGATGAGTAAGAATGAGGAGCTTCAAGAGCAGAACCAGAAACTCATCGATGCTCTTCACAGCGGCATTTGTCCCCAGTGCGGAGGTCCTGTTCCGCACCCAGATGTGCATCGATCAAGATTCGAAGTTATTCCTCCGGAGCCTCTTCTTGTCTTGTCCGATGATTCAATCGACATGGATGACTTGCGAAGGGATGTGCGGAGCCTCATGCCAACATTAGTCGAGCGCTCATCCTCTCATGTGCCATCTGACAACATTCCGGGACCTGCTCATGATCTCGTTGGGTTTCATTCCGACCAGATCGCCGATATCGTGAACAAAGCCAAAGACGAACTCATGCTCTTGGTCGCTGCTGGTTTTCCCCTATGGATCTATTCCTCAAATCCCATCACTTCCATTCATCCCGAAACTCTTAATCATGCCGAGTACTTGCGAGTGTCTGATGTGAACGTAAAATACGTTCACAAAATGCTCTAAATACTTGGATGGATGCTAAATACTTAGCATATTCGTGAGCCTTGGTATATAGTTTTTATTCTCCTGATTATAATTCTTTGAACTCGTTGAGGGTTATGGTTGGAAAGAATCTTTGTATTGTGTTTCCCTTTCTGTTTTTGTGTTGTTCTGTTTTTAGTTCTGTGTTTGCTAGAGGACTAGCCAAAGTTCAAGTGTGGGGGTGTGATGTGAACGTAAAATACGTTCACAAAATGCTCTAAATACTTGGATGGATGCTATTCGAAAGCTTATTTGTCGGTTTAATGTTTGTTTTCGTGTTTTCAGGGAAAATATGTGAAAAATGCTAATTTACACATAAAAGGTGAATTTTGGAGGTTTACAGCGCAATATCGGAAAGTCAACCGTGACTTTTCGATTATCTGATGACATCGGTCATCATTCGGAGGCGCAATCACCACACGCGGTGTCGAAACCCATTTTAAATCTCCATCTTATTTTCCCTTATTTATATTTTATATTTATTTTTATTTTAGTATTTATTTTATAATTATTTAATTTAATTCTTTTGTTTCATTTCTTTTATTTTTCTTTTGTTTTGATTTGTTTATTTTGTTGTTTGTCTGCAGTGCTGCTCCTTTTATTCAAATTGTCATTTGAACAATTTCAGTTCACTCTTCCACATGGCCGGCAATCTCCTCCATTTTCTCCAGCTAATCTTCCACCAAAATCATTCAAATTCCACCGCTTTTCTTTGAATTTGAAATCACCTTTTGAGCTGTTTTCTTCCACCCTCACTCTCTGCCGTGTTCCATTCCTTCTCTTTATATAGGAGGTTCTGCTCTGTTTTTGAACAAGCCAGGCGGGGGGGGGGGCTCTTCTTCTTCCTTCTTCTTCCTTTTCTTTTCTTCTTTTCTTCTCTCTGCACCCGTCACTTTCTCTCCACACCCATCTCCAATTTCACCCATCATCTTCTTCCTCCCTCTCCCGTAGCTCTTCCTCTCCATCACAAGCTGTCACCATCACACCTAATTCCGTTCACCTGCAATCATCATACTTCAATTCCAGCAAACCAATTAACAATCCATTTTACCCAAGCCTCAATTAATCACAATCATCCATTTCACTTTCTTCTCCCCCAACCTCCTTTCTCGAAACCTGCAATCAAAGAAATTGAATCAACAATCAATTGCAGCAAGTCAGCAACTTATCATCACCAACCTCTCCATAGCAGCCTTTCACCGACGCCGCACCACCAGCTCCGGCCGGCGCCGACTCCTCCGACCCGCGCTTCTCACGCCGCCGCTCAAACCCATCGAGCCCGGACCCGTCGTCAATCTCGTGCCCGAGCCCACCAAGCGACGCCGTCGATCTTTCCGGCGTGCCCGGTCCTCCATCGCCACCGTCGAAGCTCCTCTGCTCGGAATCGAGCCCGTGCTCACGTCCCTAGCCAAGCCGCGCCGGCTGGATCCCTCATCACAAAGCAGTCAAGCCCAGTCAGCGCCGTCAGTTTTCCACTCCGTCCTTGCCGTCGAATTCCAGCCCGCAGATTCTACTCACCGCCGCTTTCTGCCGCGCCATCAATTTCCCTCCGGCGTCTCTCAAGGTCACGGCACCTCCCCCCCTCTTTTCTGCAGAAATGAAAGAAAGAAAGATGATTAAGAGAGAATGAGTTGAAGTCGCACGGGTCAACCAAGAAGAAAGAGTTCATCAATTAAGAGTTGAAAAGTCAACTCTGAAGACCGGGTCAGCCAAGAAGAAAGCTGGAAAGAGAAAGAAATTGGGCCTCAAGCCCAAAAGCCCAATTGTCAAAGGCCCAAGCCCAATCGCTTTCTACACCCGAGTTCCCGAGCCTTCACCGAATTAAATGAGCAATTCTTTTCTCTCAAACTCATTTTAATTTCATTTGTTTAAATATTTGTTGTGTGAAACTATTTGTTTAATTTCTATTTATATTTGGTTAATTTAAAATATGTACTTAGAATATTTTCTAAATTAAATTGTGATTTATATATTTGTGAGCTAAGTTTATTTTTAGTTTAATTATTTCAATTTGTTTGTTTAGATAAATTTTTTATCTTAGTGTGTTAAATTTAGTGTGTTAAGAAAAACCCTAAAAATTGTTATTTGTGTTAAGGAGATTAGATTACATTTTACTATTTAGGTTTTAGGCCTCCAATCCCCGTGGTTCGACAATCCCGAGTCTAATTTACTATTTCCTATATTTTGATGACCAAACAAATGGCGCCGTTGCCGGGGATTTAGGTTAAACTTTGATCTATTAGTTTTTGTAACCGAGTTTTTAGTATTTCGTAAATTTTCTAGTTAATTTGTTTATTTTATTTTGTTTTGTGAATTTTAAATTTTTATGTGCATTTTATTTTATTTTGTGCTATATTTGTTATTTTAGTTTCTGTTTACATTTTTCTTGAATTTTATAGGTGCAATTCCGATCATCCTGAACAATGGAACAGTGGAATTATACGTGGGATGAGTCTAGAAGTTTCGAACATCCGTGGTCCATTGAAAACCAATGCATTGAGCCATCACATCCTTTACTCTCGTGTCTTGAAGAAATGGCGGCTCAATTGCAAAACTCTTTAGCGGATGATGATGAACGGTGGCGTGAAACTCAAGAAAGAAGTGCAAAGATCGATCAATTGATAGAGCATTTTGAGGCCAACCGTTTATTTGAGCACGATCAAGAACTGACAAATCTGCAACCATGTGAGTTCTTTGATCCAAATCCCTTACTTGTGCATAATGGTGATTTTGATGTGCATTCATATGGGGTTGAAAGGGAAGAAAATGTACCTCTCAACCATGTTGATAATATTGTTGTGCATCATAATGTTACCATAAAGGAGGATGGGAACCGGGAGGATAAAATTGTACTCCCGGTAAATGGATTGGATGATTCTGTGTTACCAAGGAGTAACAAAGAGGTGGATAAGGAAGCCGGAGGGGAACAATGTGTACCTTCCGGAAAGCAGGCAACACTTGAAGTCAAGACAAAAAGCTGCTGGAAAGAAGAAAAAGAAGAAGCAGGGGCTAATGACTGAAATGTTCGATATTTTCAAGAAAGCAGACGTGAATCTTCCTCTGCTAGATCTCATCAGTCGAGTACCAGCATATGCAGAATTTGTCAAGAATATATGCATGCACAAGAAGAAATTCCTTGGTGAGGAGAAAATTGTGCTCAAGGAGGAGGCAAGTGCAATCATTCAACGAAGGGAATCACGTGGCATTCATGATCCTACGAGCTTTGTTATTGGGTGTACAATTGGTGACAAATCTTTTGATGGAGCTCTTATGGATATGTGCACGTGCATCAATATCATGCCTCTAGCAACGTTCCGGAAGCTAGCCATTGGCACCATGCAATCTACTTCAATCTCAGTGCAACTTGTAGATGAGACATTCAGAATGCCGGTGGGAATTGTGGAAGATGTGTTGGTTAGAGTCGACAAGTTCATCCTTCCAGCAGATTTTGTGATTTTGGATATGGATGAAGACCCCAAGATAGAGAGTGGATTGCCTATCATCCTTGGTAGTCCCTTTATGGCCATTGCCGGTGCGAAGATTAATGTTCAGAAAGGCACCGTGAAGCTCAAAGTCTTGGGGGAAAAAGTCAAGTTGCAAGTACTCCAGCCTACTTTTCCACTTAATGTCATCAAGGAGGTGTTTTCAGTTGATTTGGTCAAGGGGAATCAAGCAAAGAGTGAAAGGATTTTCGGTCCTTTAAACCCTCCCAAGCCTCAAGTTGAAGTTCATCCTTCTATTGTGGTTGAGAAGCAAGAGCTACCAGAGCTCTCTTATGATGATGATGACATGTTTGATGAGTTTGTACACTCATATGTGCATGATGATATTGATTTTGCTGCTTCTACATATGAGTCTGGGCTTGACAGTTTTAGTGTCCCTCTACCTGTTCACAAAGCTGAGGCGTCATTAGCTTGTGTCCTTCCTGAATTGGACATGGATCCTCACTTCATGTGTCAACAAACTTCAAGCTTCGAACAAGTGCACAAACCTGTTGAGTCTCTATCTACCCAAAGGCAAGAAGTTGTGAAGCCTACTTCCACCATTCATGAGTGTGATCGAAGAATACCGCCTACACCTTATATTCCTCCACATAGGCGAGGATTATTACCTACCCCGTTCGAGTCATTCAAGATGAGAAGCCCACCATGCAGTGAGGTACAACTCGAGGCGATCCAATGCCTTAGAGAGATTTTGGGGATTGGAGTAAACAGGATGAAGACTCATGAATGTCATCCATATTTGAGCTGTTTAGATGGAAGGCAAATGTACTTTGCACCACCTTGACCCTAGAGTGTGAGAAGACCGGCTTTGAGGTCTATAAAAAGAAGCGCTCATGAGGAGGCAACCTCACATTTGCTCTTACTTGAAGTCTTCATAGTTGATCATTACCAAAGGTCGTGAGCTTATGGATCGCAAGGCCTCGAAGCCTTGTTTGTTGGTGATTGATGGTGATTATTTCGGAAAGCATGCACTTCAAGGGGGAGCATTTCTATCCTTTTCTATTTTATTGGTTGCATTTTTATTTTTCGGTGATTTATTTAAAAAAAAATAAAAAATAAAAAAAAAATAAAAAATAAAATTTATTGTAAGTAATAAAAAAAAAAAAAGAGTGTTTGTTTGTTTGTTTTACTGTTTTGTAATTATTTATTTTCACTATTTATAATTACTGTTTGTTTGTTTTGGGCTTGTTTGTTTGTTATTTATTATTGGGCTTTAGGCCCATTCGTTTGTGTGATTGGTTAGGGTTTTTGGTTTCGTAAAATAAAAAAATAAAAAATAAAAAATAAAATAAAATTTTAGCCCATTGGGCTCGTGTCATTCACGAAGCCCAAAACCCGTAACCCAAGCCCAGTTAGTGTGTCGGGCCTATTCGTTTTTAGGCCCATTAGTTTAAGTCCACCAATAATGGGCCGAAGATTTCTTTGGCCCAGGCCCACTTTAAGGCCCAAACCATTTCGATGGCCCAAGCCCGTTTAAAGTGTCGGCGACCTTTGCGCGTGTTTCACACGCGTTTTCACTGTTCACTTTACGACTTTTCGTAAAGTATTAAAAAATAAAAATAAAAAAAATAAAAAATGAAAATGAAAAAAAATTTGATTGGGCCGACGCACGACTTTTGCGTCGGCCGATTTGTTTAATAAGCCGCATGCGTTTTCACTGTACGCTTTGCGACTTTCGTCGCCCGATCCGCAATTTGCGGGTCTTCTGTCTCTGGCACGTGTGCGAGCGTGCATGCGTGCGTCCGCTCCTTTCCCCTTCCCTTCTGTTTGCGCTAGTTTCCTTAAGCATTTCACACGTTTTCCTTAGTCTTTCTCTCTCTCTCTCTCGTTTTCTCTCATTGTTCTTCCGTGTTCTTGAGTTTTTCCCAGAAAATCTCTCAAACCCAGAAAGGCTATCCTCCCTTCCCCATCCAAAAATGGCCAAAAGAGTCAATTCTTTCAGCGATTTGTTTCAGGCAGGTCCTTCAGAGAACCCGATCTTTGAAGGCTTGGCTGAAATAATTCCACCGAGCATGCTCAATAGCGCCGATGCTAGCATGCCGACCGAGCCACTGCCACAACCACAACCGCAACCACAACCCCAAGCACCAATTCTGGTTGCTGATCCACCCGCCGAGCCGGAAGCCGCTCCTGTCTATAGGAGACTTCCGAGGACGAAATACACCAAGGCTCAGAGAGATGCGCTGGCAGCTTTCTTTGCGGTGTATTCTCACCCCACGAAACCACAACGAGAAAGATTTGGTCCAAAAATCGGACTAGAAGAAGACCAAGTCTACTATTGGGGGTCGAGAAATAGGAAGAAGTTCGGTATCCGGACTTCTGAGCAGCGTATTGCCGAGCTAGAGAAAAGAAACGATGAGCTGGTGAGCAAAAACGAGGAGCTTCAAATGCAGAATCAAAGACTCGTTGATGCTCTCCACAGCGGCATCTGTCCCAATTGCGGAGGTCCTGTTCCGCACTCAGATGTGCCTAGGCGAAGGCTCGAAGTTGTTCCTCCACAACAAGAGCCTCTTCTCGAGTTGTCCGATGATTCGATCGACATGGACCACTTGAGACGGGATGTGCGGAGCCTCATGCCTACACTAGTCGAGCGCCCATCCATACCTATTCCATCTGACCAACTTCCCGGACCTGCTCATGATCTTGTCGGAGTCCACACCGACTTGATCTCGGATATCGCCCGCAAGGCCAAGCACGAGCTCATGCTCATGGCCACTGCCGGTTTTCCTTTGTGGATATCTTCACCGACTCCCGACACTTCTATTCATCCCGAGACTCTAAATAGGGCCGAGTACTTGCGAGTGTTTCAACGTGGCGAGCCTGCGCCATACTTCAAATCGGAATCCTCGAGACACTCGGCAACCATTCACCTTCATCCGACCACCATTGTTGAGATTTTAATGGATGTTGGTGGATGGTTGCCCGTCTTCTGTAGCATGATCACAAACGCTCAAATGTTGGAGATCCTACCCTCCGACAACGCAGTAGGCTACGAGGACCAAAAGCAAGTGATGTCGGCCGAGTTTCTGGTGCCATCTAACATCGTTTCGACTCGTGAAGTCCAGTTCGTTCGGTACTCTCACCTACAACTGGATGGAAGTTGGATCGTTGTTGATGTCTCTGTGGATGAACTGCGCTCAAATCCGAAGCCTTCAGTGAGATCGATTTGCCGAAAGCGCCCCTCCGGATGTCGATTCGAGATTTGCGGAATGGATCTTCCTTAGTCACTTGGGTGGAGCACGTGGATGTGCGCGAGAAGGAAATGAAGGCCATTTTCGAACCCTTTGTTCATTCGGGGTTCGCTTTTGGTGCAAAGCGTTGGATCTCGACTCTCCAACGACAAGCCGAGCGCTACATGTGCGTCACGGGGATCCACACTTCACCCGGTGACTCTATCATTTCGCCCGAAGGAAAAAGAGGCCTAGCGGAAATGGCAAACCGGATGGCGATCTGTTTCTTCAACGACATCAGCAACTCCACGTATCATCACTTGGACTTGTTCAAACCGAACAAGAGACACTCGAATGGAGGTCGGGACCAACAAGCGAAGGGGAGATCCGAGCAAGCCCCCGGAGTCAATCGTACTTGCTGGTTGTTCGTCGTGCATCTTTCCCATCACACCGGGATCTTTGAGTTCCTCAAAGATGTGCATACTAGACCGCTGTGGGATAGTATGTCGATGGACAGCTCGGTGCGTCTGCTAGCAAATTTCACCATCGGTCTTGACCCGCGGAACCAGATTTCGGTGCTCGCCATAGATAGTCACAACGACTTCCTCATTCTTCAGGAGTGTTGCACCGATGCAACGGGGTCGTCTGTGATTTATGCGCCGATTAACCATTCCATTTTCCAGTGTTTGCTATCTGGAGTTCAACCGGAGCCATTTCCGCTTATGTCTTCAGGCTTCTCCATTCTACCTAACGTATCCGGAGCTGTACTTGACGGAACACTGCTGACTATAGTGTTCCAGATCTCGGTGAAGGCTACATCAGCTAAATCTGCCGTGGAGTCGGCAACTATCCTTGTCCAGGACACACTTCAACGGATCAGAACCGCAGTCAATTAAGGAGAAAACGTTGTATGCAAGGCCCTGCTAGCCTTGTTTGTGACTGTTGGTGACTTGCTTCGGGAGGAGCTTAATGATCTTCAAGGGGGAGTTTTTCTCTAACCTTTCTGTTTATTTTTTCCTTTTTAATTTGTATAAATGTTTGTGTGTTTATTTCTGTTGTGTGTTTCAATTCAATAACCATACTTGAATTTTTCATTTCGTGAAATATCTGTCTAACATTGAGGACAATGTTTAATTCAAGTGTGGGGGAAGGTTTATTAAAAAGAAAAGAAAAAATTTGAAAAATTTGAAAAATTCAAAAAAATATTTTACTTGTTTTCGTTTTCTACTGTAACAGTATCTCGACTAGATCATACTCACTCCTTTGGTAGCGTTGAACCTACCATTGCACTAAGTGAGTCCCTGTGGTCACGTATTGTTACGTAAATTGAAAAAAATCAAAAAAAATCAAAAAAATCAAAAATTACAAAAATATTTGCTTCTGTTTTGTGTTTTTGTGTGTTTTTTTGTGTTGTGTTCTGTTCTTTCCAATCCCGATGATGAATTGAGTTTAATTGTTGTGATTAGGAGAATGTTTATTATATGGTAAGGCTTTGTGTGATTTGCTTTGGATTTAATTTGCATAACTTGTGATTGCTCGAAATTTCATGTTCACATAACCTGTGTTAATTAGTTGATTGCAATCCGAGAAGCACATTTGAACATACATTGTCATGCATACCCAGAAAATGTGAGGATTTGAGCCTGTTGAATATTCACATGTATGCATTATTCACATGTATGCATTATTCATACATTTACTCGTTCTTCATGTGTGCACAATTCATGAGTTTTTGAACCTAGAACTTGCTCATTGACCTCTCGAAACTTTTTATTAATCTGTGATGAATTGAAAATGATTAAGGCATTAGTTGAGCACCATGGCCAAATATTCACCATCCATTTAAACACGAACTTTAGGAATCCCCTTTTGAACTTATCACTCATTAGCCGTTTCTTTTGTTCACCCACACCATCTCACCCATGTTTTATTGTGTTTGCAAGACGATGATAGTGACTTCTTGTGTTCTTATGCTTCGGGTTTTGATTTGTATGGTAGTATACCAAAAGGCAAGTGTGGGGGTGTATTTATTTTGTTGTATTTGTTCAAAGAAAACAAAAAAAGACAAAAAGAAGGAATAAAATTCCTCAAAGAAAAAAAAAAAAAAAAAAAAAAGAAAGAAAGAAAGAGAAATTCCAAAAATAGAGTTATTTTCTTGTATTATTTTCAATAAAAGGTTGGAGGAAAATAAGAGTTATTTCGGGTATAGCATAGGTATGAGTTTCAAAGTCGTTGATTTGTCTTGCAAACATGTGGAACATTTATCATTTCTAGTCTTTCCCTTCCATTTACCATTTACCATTCATTCACCATTCATTCACCCTTTGGCCCCATTACACCATTGAAAGCCCTTATGATTTAATGATTTGTGGATTAATTGTAGAGAGTTGGTTGATGAGCAAGCTTATGGGAACACTACTTGTGCAATTGTTATGAGAGTAAACACTTAACCCTAAACACTGAGCGGAAATATTTAGTGAATCTTGTGAGTTTTAGTGGTTAATGTTGTTCATATGTGCCTATTTGATTGCTTGAAATTAATTGTACACTCGGTTTTCACACACTTCACTCGAGCACGAATGAGATGTCCATGTTAAATACTTAGCATATTCGTGAGCCTTGGTATATAGTTTTTATTCTCCTGATTATAATTCTTTGAACTCGTTGAGGGTTATGGTTGGAAAGAATCTTTGTATTGTGTTTCCCTTTCTGTTTTTGTGTTGTTCTGTTTTTAGTTCTGTGTTTGCTAGAGGACTAGCCAAAGTTCAAGTGTGGGGGTGTGATGTGAACGTAAAATACGTTCACAAAATGCTCTAAATACTTGGATGGATGCTATTCTGAAAGCTTATTTGTCGGTTTAATGTTTGTTTTCGTGTTTTCAGGGAAAATATGTGAAAAATGCTAATTTACACATAAAAGGTGAATTTTGGAGGTTTACAGCGCAATATCGGAAAGTCAACCGTGACTTTTCGATTATCTGATGACATCGGTCATCATTCGGAGGCGCAATCACCACACGCGGTGTCGAAACCCATTTTAAATCTCCATCTTATTTTCCCTTATTTATATTTTATATTTATTTTTATTTTAGTATTTATTTTATAATTATTTAATTTAATTCTTTTGTTTCATTTCTTTTATTTTTCTTTTGTTTTGATTTGTTTATTTTGTTGTTTGTCTGCAGTGCTGCTCCTTTTATTCAAATTGTCATTTGAACAATTTCAGTTCACTCTTCCACATGGCCGGCAATCTCCTCCATTTTCTCCAGCTAATCTTCCACCAAAATCATTCAAATTCCACAGCTTTTCTTTGAATTTGAAATCACCTTTTGAGCTGTTTTCTTCCACCCTCACTCTCTGCCGTGTTCCATTCCTTCTCTTTATATAGGAGGTTCTGCTCTGTTTTTGAACAAGCCAGGCCGGGGGGGGCTCTTCTTCTTCCTTCTTCTTCCTTTTCTTTTCTTCTTTTCTTCTCTCTGCACCCGTCACTTTCTCTCCACACCCATCTCCAATTTCACCCATCATCTTCTTCCTCCCTCTCCCGTAGCTCTTCCTCTCCATCACAAGCTGCCACCATCACACCTAATTCCGTTCACCTGCAATCATCATACTTCAATTCCAGCAAACCAATTAACAATCCATTTTACCCAAGCCTCAATTAATCACAATCATCCATTTCACTTTCTTCTCCCCAACCTCCTTTCCCGAAACCTGCAATCAAAGAAATTGAATCAACAATCAATTGCAGCAAGTCAGCAACTTATCATCACCAACCTCTCCATAGCAGCCTTTCACCGACGCCGCACCACCAGCTCCAGCCGGCGCCGACTCCTCTGACCCGCGCTTCTCACGCTGCCGCTCAAACCCATCGAGCCCAGACCCGTCGTCAATCTCAGGCCCGAGCCCACCAAGCGACGCCGTCAATCTTTCCGGCGTGCCCGGTCCTCCATCGCCACCGTCGAAGCTCCTCTGCTCGGAATCGAGCCCGTGCTCACGTCCCTAGCCAAGCCGCGCCGGCTGCATCCCTCATCACAAAGCGGTCGAAGCCCGGTCGGCGCCGTCGGTTTTCCACTCCGTCCTTGCCGTTCGAATTCCAGCCCGCAGATTCTACTCACCGCCGCTTCTGCCGCGCCATCAATTTCCCTCCGGCGTCTCTCAAGGTCACGGCACCTCCCCCCTCTTTTCTGCAGAAATGAAAGAAAGAAAGATGATTAAGAGAGAATGAGTTGAAGTCGCACGGGTCAACCAAGAAGAAAGAGTTCATCAGATTAAGAGTTGAAAAGTCAACTCGAAGACCGGGTCAGCCAAGAAGAAAGCCTGGAAAGAGAAAGAAATTGGGCCTCAAGCCCAAAAGCCCAATTGTCAAAGGCCCAAGCCCAATCGCTTTCTACACCCGAGTTCCCGAGCCTTCACCGAATTAAATGAGCAATTCTTTTCTCTCAAACTCATTTTAATTTCATTTGTTTAAATATTTGTTGTGTGAAACTATTTGTTTAATTTCTATTTATATTTGGTTAATTTAAAATATGTACTTAGAATATTTTCTAAATTAAATTGTGATTTATATATTTGTGAGCTAAGTTTATTTTTAGTTTAATTATTTCAATTTGTTTGTTTAGATAAATTTTTTATCTTAGTGTGTTAAATTTAGTGTGTTAAGAAAAACCCTAAAAATTGTTATTTGTGTTAAGGAGATTAGATTACATTTTACTATTTAGGTTTTAGGCCTCCAATCCCCGTGGTTCGACAATCCCGAGTCTAATTTACTATTTCCTATATTTTGATGACCAAACAAATGGCGCCGTTGCCGGGGATTTAGGTTAAACTTTGATCTATTAGTTTTTGTAACCGAGTTTTTAGTATTTCGTAAATTTTCTAGTTAATTTGTTTATTTTATTTTGTTTTGTGAATTTTAAATTTTTATGTGCATTTTATTTTATTTTGTGCTATATTTGTTATTTTAGTTTCTGTTTACATTTTTCTTGAATTTTATAGGTGCAATTCCGATCATCCCGAACAATGGAACAGTGGAATTATACGTGGGATGAGTCTAGAAGTTTCGAACATCCGTGGTCCATTGAAAACCAATGCATTGAGCCATCACATCCTTTACTCTCGTGTCTTGAAGAAATGGCGGCTCAATTGCAAAACTCTTTAGCGGATGATGATGAACGGTGGCGTGAAACTCAAGAAAGAAGTGCAAAGATCGATCAATTGATAGAGCATTTTGAGGCCAACCGTTTATTTGAGCACGATCAAGAACTGACAAATCTGCAACCATGTGAGTTCTTTGATCCAAATCCCTTACTTGTGCATAATGGTGATTTTGATGTGCATTCATATGGGGTTGAAAGGGAAGAAAATGTACCTCTCAACCATGTTGATAATATTGTTGTGCATCATAATGTTACCATAAAGGAGGATGGGAACCGGGAGGATAAAATTGTACTCCCGGTAAATGGATTGGATGATTCTGTGTTACCAAGGAGTAACAAAGAGGTGGATAAGGAAGCCGGAGGGGAACAATGTGTACCTTCCGGAAAGCAGGCAATACTGAAGTCAAGACAAAAAGCTGCTGGAAAGAAGAAAAAGAAGAAGCAGGGGCTAATGACTGAAATGTTCGATATTTTCAAGAAAGCAGACGTGAATCTTCCTCTGCTAGATCTCATCAGTCGAGTACCAGCATATGCAGAATTTGTCAAGAATATATGCATGCACAAGAAGAAATTCCTTGGTGAGGAGAAAATTGTGCTCAAGGAGGAGGCAAGTGCAATCATTCAACGAAGGGAATCACGTGGCATTCATGATCCTACGAGCTTTGTTATTGGGTGTACAATTGGTGACAAATCTTTTGATGGAGCTCTTATGGATATGTGCACGTGCATCAATATCATGCCTCTAGCAACGTTCCGGAAGCTAGCCATTGGCACCATGCAATCTACTTCAATCTCAGTGCAACTTGTAGATGAGACATTCAGAATGCCGGTGGGAATTGTGGAAGATGTGTTGGTTAGAGTCGACAAGTTCATCCTTCCAGCAGATTTTGTGATTTTGGATATGGATGAAGACCCCAAGATAGAGAGTGGATTGCCTATCATCCTTGGTAGTCCCTTTATGGCCATTGCCGGTGCGAAGATTAATGTTCAGAAAGGCACCGTGAAGCTCAAAGTCTTGGGGGAAAAAGTCAAGTTGCAAGTACTCCAGCCTACCTTTCCACTTAATGTCATCAAGGAGGTGTTTTCAGTTGATTTGGTCAAGGGGAATCAAGCAAAGAGTGAAAGGATTTTCGGTCCTTTAAACCCTCCCAAGCCTCAAGTTGAAGTTCATCCTTCTATTGTGGTTGAGAAGCAAGAGCTACCAGAGCTCTCTTATGATGATGATGATGACATGTTTGATGAGTTTGTGCACTCATATGTGCATGATGATATTGATTTTGCTGCTTCTACATATGAGTCCGGGCTTGACAGTTTTAGTGTCCCTCTACCCGTTCACAAAGCCGAGGCGTCA
This sequence comes from Rubus idaeus, assembly GCA_030142095.1. Lineage (NCBI taxonomy): Eukaryota > Viridiplantae > Streptophyta > Magnoliopsida > Rosales > Rosaceae > Rubus > Rubus idaeus. Next base: position 22,621,725 of record CM057965.1, read on the forward strand.
TTAGCTTGTGTCCTTCCCGAATTGGACATGGATCCTCACTTCACGTGTCAACAAACTTCAAGCTTCGAACAAGTGCACAAACCCGTCGAGTCTCTATCTACCCAAAGGCAAGAAGTTGTGAAGCCTACTTCCACCATTCATGAGTGTGATCGAAGAATACCGCCTACACCTTATATTCCTCCACATAGGCGAGGATTATTACCTACCCCGTTCGAGTCATTCAAGATGAGAAGCCCACCACGCAGTGAGGTACAACTCGAGGCGATCCAATGCCTTAGAGAGATTTTGGGGATTGGAGTAAACAGGATGAAGACTCATGAATGTCATCCATATTTGAGCTGTTTAGATGGAAGGCAAATGTACTTTGCACCACCTTGACCCTAGAGTGTGAGAAGACCGGCTTTGAGGTCTATAAAAAGAAGCGCTCATGAGGAGGCAACCTCACATTTCGCTCTTACTTGAAGTCTTCATAGTTGATCATTACCAAAGGTCGTGAGCTTATGGATCGCAAGGCCTCGAAGCCTTGTTTGTTGGTGATTGATGGTGATTATTTCGGAAAGCATGCACTTCAAGGGGGAGCATTTCTATCCTTTTCTATTTTATTGGTTGCATTTTTATTTTTCGGTGATTTATTTAAAAAAATAAAAAAAAAAAAAAAAAAAAAAAAAAAAATTTATTGTAAGTAATAAAAAAAAAAAAAGAGTGTTTGTTTGTTTGTTTTACTGTTTTGTAATTATTTATTTTCACTATTTATAATTACTGTTTGTTTGTTTTGGGCTTGTTTGTTTGTTATTTATTATTGGGCTTTAGGCCCATTCGTTTGTGTGATTGGTTAGGGTTTTTGGTTTCGTAAAATAAAAAAATAAAAAATAAAAAATAAAATAAAATTTTAGCCCATTGGGCTCGTGTCATTCACGAAGCCCAAAACCCGTAACCCAAGCCCAGTTAGTGTGTCGGGCCTATTCGTTTTTAGGCCCATTAGTTTAAGTCCACCAATAATGGGCCGAAGATTTCTTTGGCCCAGGCCCACTTTAAGGCCCAAACCATTTCGATGGCCCAAGCCCGTTTAAAGTGTCGGCAACCTTTGCGCGTGTTTCACACGCGTTTTCACTGTTCACTTTACGACTTTTCGTAAAGTATTAAAAAATAAAAATAAAAAAAATAAAAAATGAAAATGAAAAAAAATTTGATTGGGCCGACGCACGACTTTTGCGTCGGCCGATTTGTTTAATAAGCCGCATGCGTTTTCACTGTACGCTTTGCGACTTTCGTCGCCCGATCCGCAATTTGCGGGTCTTCTGTCTCTGGCACGTGTGCGAGCGTGCATGCGTGCGTCCGCTCCTTTCCCCTTCCCTTCGTTTCGCGCTAGTTTCCTTAAGCATTTCACACGTTTTCCTTAGTCTCTTCTCTCTCTCTCTCTCGTTTTCTCTCATTGTTCTTCCGTGTTCTTGAGTTTTTCCCAGAAAATCTCTCAAACCCAGAAAGGCTATCCTCCCTTCCCCATCCAAAAATGGCCAAAAGAGTCAATTCTTTCAGCGATTTGTTTCAGGCAGGTCCTTCAGAGAACCCGATCTTTGAAGGCTTGGCTGAAATAATTCCACCGAGCATGCTCAATAGCGCCGATGCTAGCATGCCGACCGAGCCACTGCCACAACCACAACCGCAACCACAACCCCAAGCACCAATCCCGGTTGCTGATCCACCCGCCGAGCCGGAAGCCGCTCCGTCTATAGGAGACTTCCGAGGACGAAATACACCAAGGCTCGAGAGATGCGCGGCGGCTTTCTTTGCGGTGTATTCTCACCCCACGAAACCACAACGAGAAAGATTTGGTCCAAAAATCGGACTAGAAGAAGACCAAGTCTACTATTGGGGGTCGAGAAATAGGAAGAAGTTCGGTATCCGGACTTCGAGCAGCGTATTGCCGAGCTAGAGAAAAGAAACGATGAGCTGGTGAGCAAAAACGAGGAGCTTCAAATGCAGAATCAAAGACTCGTTGATGCTCTCCACGGCGGCATCCGTCCCAATTGCGGAGGTCCCGTTCCGCACTCGGATGTGCCTAGCGAAGGCTCGAAGTTGTTCCTCCACAACAAGAGCCTCTTCTCGAGTTGTCCGATGATTCGATCGACATGGACCACTTGAGACGGGATGTGCGGAGCCTCATGCCTACACTAGTCGAGCGCCCATCCATACCTATTCCATCCGACCAACTTCCGGACCTGCTCATGATCTTGTCGGAGTCCACACCGACTTGATCTCGGATATCGCCCGCAAGGCCAAGCACGAGCTCATGCTCATGGCCACCTGCCGGTTTTCCTTTGTGGATATCTTCACCGACTCCCGACACTTCTATTCATCCCGAGACTCTAAATAGGCCGAGTACTTGCGAGTGTTTCAACGTGGCGAGCCTCCGCGCCATACTTCAAATCGGAATCCTCGAGACACTCGGCAACCATTCACCTTCATCCGACCACCATTGTTGAGATTTTAATGGATGTTGGTGGATGGTTGCCCGTCTTCTCGTAGCATGATCACAAACGCTCAAAATGTTGGAGATCCTACCCTCCGACAACGCAAAGAGGCTACGAGGACCAAAAGCAAGTGATGTCGGCCGAGTTTCTGGTGCCATCTAACATCGTTTCGACTCGTGAAGTCCAGTTCGTTCGGTACTCTCACCTACAACTGGATGGAAGTTGGATCGTTGTTGATGTCTCTGTGGATGAACTGCGCTCAAATCCGAAGCCTTCAGTGAGATCGATTTGCCGAAAGCGCCCCTCCGGATGTCTGATTCGAGATTTGCAGAATGGATCTTCCTTAGTCACTTGGGTGGAGCACGTGGATGTGCGCGAGAAGGAAATGAAGGCCATTTTCGAACCCTTTGTTCATTCAGGGTTCGCTTTTGGTGCAAAGCGTTGGATCTCAACTCTCCAACGACAAGCCGAGCGCTACATGTGCGTCACAGGGATCCACACTTCACCCGGTGACTCTATCATTTCGCCCGAAGGAAAAAGAGGCCTAGCGGAAATGGCAAACCGGATGGCGATCTGTTTCTTCAACGACATCGCAACTCCACGTATCATCACCGGACTTGTTCAAACCGAACAAGAGACACTCGAATGGAGGTCAGGACCAACAAGCGAAGGGGAGATCCGAGCAAGCCCCCTGGAGTCAATCGTACTGCCGGTTGTTCTGTCGTGCATCTTTCCCATCACACCAGGATCTTTGAGTTCCTCAAAGATGTGCATACTAGACCGCTGTGGGATAGTATGTCGATGGACAGCTCGGTGCGTCTGCTAGCAAATTTCACCATCGGTCTTGACCCGCGGAACCAGATTTCGGTGCTCGCCATAGATAGTCACAACGACTTCCTCATTCTTCAGGAGTGTTGCACCGATGCAACGGGGTCGTCCTGTGATTTGACGCGCCGATTAACCATTCCATTTTCCAAGTGTTTGCTATCTGGAGTTCAACCGGAGCCATTTCCGCTTATGTCTTCGGAGGCTTCTCCATTCTACCTAACGTATCCGGAGCTGTACTTGACGGAACACTGCCGACTATAGTGTTCCAAATCTCGGTGAAGGCTACATCGGCTAAATCTGCCGTGGAGTCGGCAACTATCCTTGTCCGAGACACACTTCAACGGATCAGAACCGCAGTCAATTAAGGAGAAAACGTTGTATGCAAGGCCCCGCTAGCCTTGTTTGTGATCGTTGGTGACTTGCTTCGGGAGGAGCTTAATGATCTTCAAGGGGGAGTTTTTCTCTAACCTTTCGTTTATTTTTTCCTTTTTAATTTGTATAAATGTTTGTGTGTTTATTTCTGTTGTGTGTTTCAATTCAATAACCATACTTGAATTTTTCATTTCGTGAAATATCTGTCTAACATTGAGGACAATGTTTAATTCAAGTGTGGGGGAAGGTTTATTAAAAAGAAAAGAAAAAATTTGAAAAATTTGAAAAATTCAAAAAAATATTTTACTTGTTTTCGTTTTCTACTTGTAACAGTATCTCGACTAGATCATACTCACTCCTTTGGTAGCGTTGAACCTACCATTGCACTAAGTGAGTCCCCGTGGTCACGTATTGTTACGTAAATTGAAAAAAATCAAAAAAAATCAAAAAAATCAAAAATTACAAAAATATTTGCTTCTCGTTTTGTGTTTTTGTGTGTTTTTTTGTGTTCGTGTTCTGTTCTTTCCAATCCCGATGATGAATTGAGTTTAATTGTTGTGATTAGGAGAATGTTTATTATATGGTAAGGCTTTGTGTGATTTGCTTTGGATTTAATTTGCATAACTTGTGATTGCTCGAAATTTCATGTTCACATAACCTGTGTTAATTAGTTGATTGCAATCCGAGAAGCACATTTGAACATACATTGTCATGCATACCCAGAAAATGTGAGGATTTGAGCCCGTTGAATATTCACATGTATGCATTATTCACATGTATGCATTATTCATACATTTACTCGTTCTTCATGTGTGCACAATTCATGAGTTTTTGAACCTAGAACTTGCTCATTGACCTCTCGAAACTTTTTTATTAATCCGTGATGAATTGAAAATGATTAAGGCATTAGTTGAGCACCATGGCCAAATATTCACCATCCATTTAAACACGAACTTTAGGAATCCCCTTTTGAACTTATCACTCATTAGCCGTTTCTTTTGTTCACCCACACCATCTCACCCATGTTTTATTGTGTTTGCAAGACGATGATAGTGACTTCTTGTGTTCTTATGCTTCGGGTTTTGATTTGTATGGTAGTATACCAAAAGGCAAGTGTGGGGGTGTATTTATTTTGTTGTATTTGTTCAAAGAAAACAAAAAAAGACAAAAAGAAGGAATAAAATTCCTCAAAGAAAAAAAAAAAAAAAAAAAAAAAGAAAAAAAGAAAGAAAGAGAAATTCCAAAAATAGAAGTTATTTTCTTGTATTATTTTCAATAAAAGGTTGGAGGAAAATAAGAGTTATTTCGGGTATAGCATAGGTATGAGTTTCAAAGTCGTTGATTTGTCTTGCAAACATGTGGAACATTTATCATTTCTAGTCTTTCCCTTCCATTTACCATTTACCATTCATTCACCATTCATTCACCCTTTGGCCCCATTACACCATTGAAAGCCCTTATGATTTAATGATTTGTGGATTAATTGTAGAGAGTTGGTTGATGAGCAAGCTTATGGGAACACTACTTGTGCAATTGTTATGAGAGTAAACACTTAACCCTAAACACTGAGCGGAAATATTTAGTGAATCTTGTGAGTTTTAGTGGTTAATGTTGTTCATATGTGCCTATTTGATTGCTTGAAATTAATTGTACACTCGGTTTTCACACACTTCACTCGAGCACGAATGAGATGTCCATGTTAAATACTTAGCATATTCGTGAGCCTTGGTATATAGTTTTTATTCTCCTGATTATAATTCTTTGAACTCGTTGAGGGTTATGGTTGGAAAGAATCTTTGTATTGTGTTTCCCTTTCTGTTTTTGTGTTGTTCTGTTTTTAGTTCTGTGTTTGCTAGAGGACTAGCCAAAGTTCAAGTGTGGGGGTGTGATGTGAACGTAAAATACGTTCACAAAATGCTCTAAATACTTGGATGGATGCTATTCTGAAAGCTTATTTGTCGGTTTAATGTTTGTTTTCGTGTTTTCAGGGAAAATATGTGAAAAATGCTAATTTACACATAAAAGGTGAATTTTGGAGGTTTACAGCGCAATATCGGAAAGTCAACCGTGACTTTTCGATTATCTGATGACATCGGTCATCATTCGGAGGCGCAATCACCACACGCGGTGTCGAAACCCATTTTAAATCTCCATCTTATTTTCCCTTATTTATATTTTATATTTATTTTTATTTTAGTATTTATTTTATAATTATTTAATTTAATTCTTTTGTTTCATTTCTTTTATTTTTCTTTTGTTTTGATTTGTTTATTTTGTTGTTTGTCTGCAGTGCTGCTCCTTTTATTCAAATTGTCATTTGAACAATTTCAGTTCACTCTTCCACATGGCCGGCAATCTCCTCCATTTTCTCCAGCTAATCTTCCACCAAAATCATTCAAATTCCACCGCTTTTCTTTGAATTTGAAATCACCTTTTGAGCTGTTTTCTTCCACCCTCACTCTCTGCCGTGTTCCATTCCTTCTCTTTATATAGGAGGTTCTGCTCTGTTTTTGAACAAGCCAGGCCGGGGGGGGGCTCTTCTTCTTCCTTCTTCTTCCTTTTCTTTTCTTCTTTTCTTCTCTCTCGCACCCGTCACTTTCTCTCCACACCCATCTCCAATTTCACCCATCATCTTCTTCCTCCCTCTCCCGTAGCTCTTCCTCTCCATCACAAGCTGCCACCATCACACCTAATTCCGTTCACCTGCAATCATCATACTTCAATTCCAGCAAACCAATTAACAATCCATTTTACCCAAGCCTCAATTAATCACAATCATCCATTTCACTTTCTTCTCCCCCAACCTCCTTTCCCGAAACCTCGCAATCAAAGAAATTGAATCAACAATCAATTGCAGCAAGTCAGCAACTTATCATCACCAACCTCTCCATAGCAGCCTTTCACCGACGCCGCACCACCAGCCTCCAGCCGGCGCCGACTCCTCCGACCCGCGCTTCTCACGCCGCCGCTCAAACCCATCGAGCCCGGACCCGTCGTCAATCTCGGTGCCCGAGCCCACCAAGCGACGCCGTCAATCTTTCCGGCGTGCCCAGTCCTCCATCGCCACCGTCGAAGCTCCTCTGCTCGGAATCGAGCCCGTGCTCACGTCCCTAGCCAAGCCGCGCCGGCTGCATCCCTCATCACAAAGCGCCAAGCCCCGCCGCCGCCGTCGGTTTTCCACTCCGTCCTTGCCGTCGAATTCCAGCCCGCAGATTCTACTCACCGCCGCTTTCTGCCGCGCCATCAATTTCCCTCCGGCGTCTCTCAAGGTCACGGCACCTCCCCCCCTCTTTTCTGCAGAAATGAAAGAAAGAAAGATGATTAAGAGAGAATGAGTTGAAGTCGCACGGGTCAACCAAGAAGAAAGAGTTCATCAATTAAGAGTTGAAAAGTCAACTCGAAGACCGGGTCAGCCCAAGAAGAAAGCCGGAAAGAGAAAGAAATTGGGCCTCAAGCCCAAAAGCCCAATTGTCAAAGGCCCAAGCCCAATCGCTTTCTACACCCGAGTTCCCGAGCCTTCACCGAATTAAATGAGCAATTCTTTTCTCTCAAACTCATTTTAATTTCATTTGTTTAAATATTTGTTGTGTGAAACTATTTGTTTAATTTCTATTTATATTTGGTTAATTTAAAATATGTACTTAGAATATTTTCTAAATTAAATTGTGATTTATATATTTGTGAGCTAAGTTTATTTTTAGTTTAATTATTTCAATTTGTTTGTTTAGATAAATTTTTTATCTTAGTGTGTTAAATTTAGTGTGTTAAGAAAAACCCTAAAAATTGTTATTTGTGTTAAGGAGATTAGATTACATTTTACTATTTAGGTTTTAGGCCTCCAATCCCCGTGGTTCGACAATCCCGAGTCTAATTTACTATTTCCTATATTTTGATGACCAAACAGTGTCTCAACGAGCTGAGCCTACACCATATTTCATATCAGAAGCCTCGAGACACTCAACAACCATTCACCTGAATCCGACCACCATCGTTCAGATTTTAATGGATGTTGGTCAATGGTTGCTCGTCTTCTGTAGATTGGTCACCAATGCCCATACCTTGGAGGTCCTGTTCTCCGGGATAGAAGAAAGCTACAAGGAGCGAGTGCAAGTGATGTCTGCCGAGTTCCTAGTGCCAACACACAACGTTTCAACTCGTGAAGTCCAGTTTGTTCGTTCCTCTCACCAACAATTGGATGGAAGTTGGATTGTTGTGGATGTCTCTGTGGATGAAATGAGCTCAAAACCAAGGCCTTCCGTGAGATCAAGATGCCGAAAACGTCCTTCCGGATGCCTGATACGGGATCTGCAGAATGGATCCTCCTTTGTCACGTGGGTGGAGCATGTTGATGTGCGAGAAAAAGATTTAACCCCCTTATTTAAACCTTTTGTTGAATCAGGTTTTGCATATGGAGCGAAGCGTTGGTTGGCACCTCTTCAACGACATGCCGAGCGCTACATGTGCGTGATGGGGATTCACACTTCACCCGATGACTCAATCATTTCACCAGAGGGAGAAGAAGCCTTGCTAAGATGGCAAACCGAGATGGCGGTAAGTTTCTTCAACGACATCACCAACTCGACTTACCATCATTGGATCGCATCAAACAAAAAGGAGACACACATATGGAGGTCGGGACCAATAAGCGAAGGGGTGATCCTAGCCAACCCCTTGGACTCGATCGTATCGTCGTTCTCCGTCAAGCACTTCTCCCATCACACAAGAATCTTTGATTTTATCGAGACGTACGTACAAGGCATTTATGGGATAGTGTGTCGATAGACAGTTCAGTACATGTGCTTACAAACTTCACCACCGGTCTTGACCCACGAAATTCTATCTCCGTTTTGGGCATATGTAATCACGTCGACTTCCTCATACTCCGGAGTGCTTCACGGATTCAACGGGGTCGTACGTGATTTACGCGCCTATCGATCAAGCAACCTTCCAGTCCATGTTATGTGGAGTCGACCCGGAGCCTTTTCAATTGATGTCATCCGGCTTCTCCATTCGCCCGATGTATCCGGAGACGTACTTGATGGAACTCTACTCACGTTAGTGTTCCGGATCTCGGTGAAGGCAAATTCAGCCGACGTGCCGTGGATTCGGCAACAGCACGGTCCAAGACACGCTCAAAAAGATCAAAGCCGCAATCAACTAAGGAGCAAACGTTGGATGCAAGGCCCTGCTAGCCTTGTTTGTGACTGTTGGTGACTACCTTCGGGAGGAGCTTCACGATCTTCAAAGGGGAGTCTTTCTGTTTCCCTTTTCATTTACTTAACTGTTGTGTGTTTATTTTTGTTGGTGTGTTTATTTCTGTTTGTATTTTAAATTCAATAACCATGCTTGAATTTTTCATTTTCGTGAAATATCTGTCTAACATTGAGGACAATGTTTAATTCATGTGTGGGGGGAAGGTTTCTGTTTATTTTCTTAAAAAGAAAAAAAAAATTCAAAAATCTGAAAAATTCAAAAAAATAATTTTCTTGTTTGTTTTCTACGGTAACAATATATCGACTAGATCATACTTACTCCCTTGGTAGCGTTGAACCTACCATTGCACTTAGTAAGTCACTGTGGTCACGTATTGTTACCCTAATAAAAAAAATTGAAAAAAAATATATATAGTTTTGTAAGCTCGTTTGTTTCGCACTGGCTTTGGAGCTATCGAGTCTTAGAAAGTGCTTGTTCGTTTATTTGAGCTATATCATTTTAAAAAAAATCAATCAAAAAAAAATCAAAAAATCAAAAATTACAAAAATATTTGCTTATGTTTGTGTGTTTTGTGCTTTGTTCTTTCCAATCCCAAGGATGAATTGAGTTTAATTGTTGTGATTAGGAGAATGTTTATTATATGTCAAGGCTTTGTGTAGTTTGCTTTGGATTTAATATGCATAACTTGTGATTGCTCGAAATTTCATGTTCACATAACCTGTTTCGATTAATTGATTGCAATCCGAGAAGCACATTTATACATACATTGTCATGCATACCCAGAAAATGTGAGGATTTGAGCCTATTGAATATTCACATGTATGCATCTTTCATACATTTACTCGTTCTTCATGTGTGCACAATTCATGAGTTTTGAACCTAGAACTTGCTCAAAGACCACTTGAAACATTTTGTTAATCTGTGATGAATTAGAAATGAGTAAGGCATTAGTTGAGCACCATGGCCAAATTATTCACCATCCATCTAAACACGAACTTTAGGAATCCCCTTTTGAACTAAACACTCATTAGCCTTTTCTTTTGTTCACCCACACCATCTCACCCTTGTTTTATTGTGTTTGCAAGACGATGATAGTGACTTCTTGTGTTTTTATGCTTCGGATTTGTATGGTAATATACCAAAAGGCAAGTGTGGGGGTGCATTTTATTTTGTTGTATTTGTTCAAAGAAAAAAAAAAGAAAGAAAAAAAAAATCAGAAATAAAAAGAAGGAATAACATTCCTCAAAGAAAAAAAGAAAGAAAAAAAAAAGAAAGAGAAATTCCAAAAATAGAGTTATTTTCTTGTATTATTTTCAATAAAAGGTTGGAGGAGAATAAGAAAGTTGTTTCGGGTATAGCATAGGTATGAGTTTCAAAGTCGTTGATTTGTCTTGCAAACATGTGAAATATTTTTCATTTCCAGTCCCTTCATTCATCATTCACCATTCACTATACACCATTCACCCTTTGACCCCTGTTTCACCTTAAAAGTCCTTATGATTTAATGATTTGTGGATTAACCGTGGAGAGTTGGTCGATGAGCAAGCTTATGGGAACGTTACTTGTGTAATTGTTTTGAGAGTAAACACTTAACCCTAAACACTGAGCGGAAATAATTAGTGAATCTTGTGAGGTTTAGTGGTTAATGTTGTGTAGATGTGCCTATTGGATTGCATGCGATTAATTGTATACTCCGTTTTCACACACTTCACCCGAGCATGAATGAGATGTACATGTTAAATACTTAGCAAATTTGTTAGCCTTGGTATATAATTTTTATTCTCTTGATTATAACTCTTCTGAACTCGCTGAGGGTTATGGTTGGAAAGACCATTCTGTTTTGTGTTTTCCTTTTTTTGTTTTGTGTTGTTCTTGTGTTTGCTAGAGGACTAGCAGTAGCTAAGTGTGGGGGAATTTGATAGGAGCACAAAGTGTGACGTTTTTAATGTGTTTTCCCTACTATTTGGCTATGATTTAATTGTAACTTTGCTATTTTAGCTTAGTTTCCATATTTGAGTCCAAAATGATGTATTAATGTGAACATGTGCAGAAACGAAGTCTAATGGGCTTTTGCGAGGCCCATTAAGAGGTGGTCTGCCATGAGGCCCAAGAAGGAGGCCCAAATCCATGAAGGAAGGCCCAGGTTCACAAGGCATGAGGAAAGGCCCAAGCCCAGATTTTCGGACATTCTGCCTATGCAGATCAGTCAACTTGCGAAGCCCATATCTCTCAATTGCACCGTCAGATCTAGCTGTAATTTTGATACACGCTGCATGTGGATGTTAGCTGCTCCCAAATAAAATTTCAGAATCATCCAACCGGTGGAACGTCCATTATGCCGCTCTAAGTGCGCACTGCTCAGTGCTGTCTGCTTTTTATTTCTTTCCTCTTCTTTTATTTTCAATGCTCCACTCACCCCTATATTCTTTCCTCTTCTTTCTGCCCACAATATTAGTGTTTGATTTCTTTTACCTAAATAAATGGTTCATTGCCATATGACTACATTTCCACCATTCCACTTACCATTTCTTTTCTACCACTCACATTCCACTTCTCTTCCCTTTCTTTCTTTATTTCTTTCATTGTCTTCTTCTTCCTCTCCATTCTCCTATAAATAGCAGCCTCATTCTTCTCACCAATACACACCCCAATGGGGAGGGACAAACCCTCCTCTTTCTCTTCTCCATCTCACATCATATTTTTCATTCTCTAGTATTTAGGGTTTTCAAGTCTTCAAGGAGGAGGGGAGCTGTTTACACCATTACCACCAGCCATCAACCATCATCACCACCATCATCATCACCTTGGGAATCTCGGCTTTTGAGTTACTCGCGTGAGGATTTAAGAGTTTGTGATCTTCGAGTTCTTCCTACTTTCCATATGGTGTACTTCAACTCATTCTTTAATTACTCTTTTTGAGTTCCTCTTTGTTGCTTGTTTATTCTTTGTACTAGTTAACATGACATGACTTTTATAATTTTCAGCCTATATTTTATGAGTTTATTTGATTGTTAGATCCTAATTAATTAGTTCTTCTAGCAGCTTATGTGACTCCGTTTATTTGATTCGGTTTTATTGAATCTTTTATGTGTTCTTGTTTTAAGGTTCGAAACTTAAGATGATTGCATGTAATTGGTGCTAGAATTAGGGTTTTAATTCTAATTCACAAGTAGTAAAGGCTTATCAAACGGGTCGGAATCAAAATAAGAAGGATCGCGGATAGACGAGCGTTCGCTAGGTCGCGCACTTTAATTAACAACTCTTCTCCTATGCGTTAGATATGTTATTGATTGATCACCTTTGCATGTTTAATTGTTTAATCTAGATGAGCGTTCACTAGGTTAATTTTCATAGAAGAGGTTTTATTTGGGGAATGATAACCCGTGTGGGCATTCCACATATGTTAGTTTCGGTTTCATGGCTAGGGAACTTGGTTAATTTTCGGTCTAATGATTGGTAAACTTGTGTATATGTGGCTGAACTTTATATACTTTGTGTTTCATCATCATATTTTATTTATTCTTTGTAATTTAATTAATTTATTTCATTCAATTTATCTCTCAATCCCCCTTTTTACTTTGTACATATGTATATATTTATACTTTATACTTGTTAATAATAATTCTTTATTTTATTTAATTCTCTGTGACATTTTTTGTTAGGTACACCCTTTGATCTCCGTTGTGAACGATACCCTACTTACCACTATACTACCGATAGGGTTTTTTTAAATTGATGCTCATTTTGGGCGTGTCCAATAGTGTCGACTACATCCATCCATAAGAGTTCTCGAGTTCCATTCTCTAAAACCTAGGGTTTCCAAGTCTTCAAGGAGGAGGTTTAGGCGGCTGCACCATCATCACCTTCATCATCTAGGACGTCCATCATCATCTTCACCTTGCTGTTCACGGATCAGAAGTACTTGCTTCCAAGATTTCAAGGGTTCGTGGCTCAAGCTTCTCATTCCATATGGTGTATTTCGTCTATACCTTTAATTTATTCCTCCTTGTTGCTTGTTAATTCCTTGTTTTAGTTAACATAACATTGAGTTCATAAATTCCAGAATTGTTTATGGGTTTGTTATACTTATTTCGAAACATATTGGTTTTCTAAGTTGCTTTTATATGATTGTTTATTTGATTCAAGTTTACAGATATCTTTTATGTGTTTATGTTATAGGGTTCGAAACTTATAATGTTTGCATGTAATTGGAGCTAGAATTAGGGTTTGGATTCACTTAATAAATTTCGAAACCTATTTCACAAGTAGTAAAGTCTTTGAACAAAAGTCAGAATCAAATAAAAAGGATTGCAATTAGATGAACTTATTCATGCTAGGTTGTGCACTTGAATTAACAACTCCTTTCGATGCTTTGAACATGGTTTGATTAGCTAACTTTTTAGACTAAGATGGCATGTTTAATTGATTGATCTAGGTGCTTTCACTTAGGTTAATATTCATAGGAAGGTTTAATTGGGAAATAATTAGCTTCTGATATTTCACAATGTTAATTTCAATCATATGACTTAGAGAATTAATAGTTTTCGAAATCAATGTATGATTCTTGTACCCTACGGTTTAGGGGATTATGTCCTTAATGTTTCACCACATTCTTTTATTTTATTTCGTAATTTATTTGTTTAATACTAAGTTTAAATCATACAATCTTCGAAACCCCCTTTACTTTGTATATATGTTTATAATTATTCTTTAATTTGTTAATAATACTTTGTGACATTCTTTGTTAGGTACACCCTCGATCTTCGTTGTGAACGATCCCTACTTACTTTATACTACCGATAGGGTTTTTAATTGATGCTTGCAAATATTCATATCAATTTTGGCGCCGTTGCCGGGGATCGAAATTATACTTGTTTATATGCCTAACGTTTTATACTTGTTTATATTGTGACTTATACTTGTGATATTTTGTAACACTTAGTAATTTATTTAGGGTGTCCTATATGTGGTTGATTATTTGAGTTGTTGTGAGTTGTAACTTGAAACGGAAATAGGTAAGGTCCTTTTGTTAATATTGGCCTAAACCCTTCATTTGTCCCTTGCTAAGGTCACTTGAGGTTGAGGGCGGCCTTTATTAACACTTGGAGAGTTGCCACACACTTAAGTGCTTTCTCAACTGAGTAAGGGGCACATGGATGGTGTCTAGGTCGAGACCCTGGGTGACAGGTTTTGGATTCAGAGGACTATAGACTGACGTAAGTCGATAGGGGCTTTGCCTCCGTAGTACCACTAAATGAATCCTGCCCCTCGCTTATCTCTCATATGATCTGGCCATTCGCCTCTGAAAACACGGAAAGTTATTTAAGTCAAGGCAAGAAGCCCCTAGGCCGTACGTTCCACCTTGGGTTACCGCTTGGAATCAACTTGGTTTTTGACTATGTTAAGGGCACCAACGAAATTGTTGTTACACTTAAGGTATATTGGATTAAACATGACTTTAAATTGGGTAGCTGCTTCAGTCCCATTGCACATTGAGGTCCTCTGTTCCCGTACCTAAGTGTATTGTGTGAATAAAATTAATTAGACAAAATAGGAAATTCATTCATTCTTTGATTATTTTCGTATATAATACCTACACTTGTATATTATACTTTGTATTTATTTTGTAAACTTTGTACTCACTTGTTTATTTTTGTATAGGTTTTAATGAATGTCCACTTCTGAACGTACGCCATTCTCTACTATTCAAGAACGCTTACAAAAGCTCAAGGAAGGCACTGGATTGTACATCCCTGAGGACCAACCTTTAGCACCCTTCGAAATTAAGTCAGAAGACTCAGATAATAACTCCTCACGTTCTCGTTCAGAAGAGGAGGAAGACCTATCTGAGGAAGAAGACGCTGCTGAAAATCAAGCACCACCAATGGCTGAGACAATAAGGCAACTTTCGAATGGCACTGAGGGAGAGGTTGTTCCGCTTTGCATCACATATCCGGAACCGGCTGAAGGAAAGGAATCGGACTTTGAATTGAAGAGTGGGTTCTTGCATCACCTACCTAAGTTCCATGGGCTTAATAGCGAGGATCCTAACAAGCATCTCAAGGAATTTCAGTTTGTTTGTGGGAGCATGTGCCCTAAGAATGGGGATATTAGTATTCTCAAGATGAAGGCATTTCCGTTCTCCCTTGATGATAGGGCAAAGACATGGCTATTTGACTTACCTGCCGGCCATGTCAACACTTGGGATAAGTTGAAGAGTGAGTTTCTCACTAAGTACTTTCCGGCATCAAAGGTCACTATCTTGAGGAAGCAAATAACCGGAATTCAACAAGCCGGGGATGAGACGTTTTGCACTTACTATGAGAGGTTCAAGAGCCTTGTTGCGTCATGCCCTTCACATGGAATGAAGGAAGAGAGCCTTCTCACTTACTTTTATGAAGGATTACTTCCCTTAGAACGTAGTCTCTTGGATGCTGCAGCCGGCGGTTCTTTCATGGATAAAACTCCTACAATTGCTAAGGAGCTTCTTGCAAATCGTGCTCTCAACTACCAACAATATGAAGGAGGGCACTCTCCTCATCTAGGAGAGTTAATGAGGTAACTTCTCACTCTGCTTTAGAGGACAAGGTAAATAAAATGTCTACTTTGTTGTCTCGGGTTCTTCAAGCAAACAAAGGAGGAGGAGCATCTCAAGCTTGTGGGGTATGCTCTATGCAAGGGCATCACTCGGATCAATGCCCCCAATTAATCGAAAATGGTGGATGGGAATCGCCAATGCAATTGGAGGATTTCAAGGAGGATATCAAGGGGGTCCCCAACGTCCTAGGTATGATCCTTATTCGAATACTTACAACCCGGATGGAGGGACCACCCTAATTTCAAATGGAGCAACAATGATCAAGCTCAACAAGCCCCACAAGGGAATACCAACCGTTCCCAAGGCTTCCTTCCGAAGCCTCGGGTTCCTCAAAACTTTTCTTCTAATCCTAATTCTAGTTCTAATGCTAACTATGATAAAATGTTTGAAGCTTTAACAAATTCTACTCAAGCATTAGTGCAAGGTCAACAGAATCAAGGAAAGGAGATAGCCGAGCTGAAAAAGCAAATGGACCAAGTGGTGGGCTTTATGAGCAAGATACACGAAAGTGGGAAGCTTCCTAGTACAACAATCCCTAATCCTAAGGGAAATTTCGAAAGTGCTTCAGTTGTCATCACTAGGAGTGGAAGGGAATTTGAGGAAAGACCTCGCTCACCAAAGAAGAGGAATGCAAAGGACAAAGCACCGTCCCTACCCTTGGAAGAGGACCCCGCCACGTCTAAGGCAAGAGGAAATTGCGAAACCACCCATGGAAAAGCAAGGTATGACTTCTAACTTGTCAAATTCGGTTAAGACTAACCCTCCTTCTCCTCCTTTGCCCTTTCCACGCAGATTTGATAGAACTAAGAGAGATGAGAGTGACCAAGCCATCTTGGAGACGTTTAAGAAGGTTCAACTCAATCTCCCTCTTTTGGAAGCTATTGAACAAATGCCTAAGTATGCTAAGTTCCTTAAGGAGCTTTGCACCACAAGGAGGAGGACTCGAGAAAAGGAGGTGGTTAAGGTAAGTAAGAATGTCTCGGCCATGCTACAAAAGAAATTGCCTACCAAGTGTTCGGATCCCGGAAGTTTCACCATTCCCTGCCAAATTGGTAACTCTAAATTTTCGAATGCCATGCTAGATTTAGGTGCTTCAATTAATTTGATGCCTTATTCTGTGTATGTCACTTTGGGATTAGGGGAACTAAAACCTGATAATGTCATTATCCAACTAGCTGATAGATCTAATGTCTACCCTAAGGGTATGTTGGAAGATGTGCTTGTGCAGGTAAACCATTTGATCTTTCCGGCGGATTTCTATGTCCTAGAGATGGAGGAGTCTCCTATAAGTTCCACGCCATTATTGCTAGGCCGGCCATTCATGAGCACGGCTAGGACTAAAATCGATGTGTACGCCGGAGCTTTAACAATGGAGTTCGATGGTGATGTGATTGGCTTCAACATCTTTGAAGCAATGAGGTATCCACTTGATGTTCATAATTGTTTTTCTATTGATGTGTTGGACAATCTTGCGCAGGAAATGCTTGACATTATGAAAGAGGATACCTTAGCCACAACACTTGAACAAGGAGTGGGCTACACTGAAAGTGGCGTGAGCATCCCTATGGAGGAGCTTTTGGAGACATGTGACGCAAAGGTTATGGACAATGTGTTCTCTCTTGAGGCCACACCCTATCTAGGTAAGTACATTCCTCCTTTGTCCATTCCCTTATCTACTAACAAGGCTGTTCCTTCGTGATTAAGGCACCCGTACTTGAACTTAAGCCCCTACCGGATTACTTGAAGTATGCTTATTTAGGGGAGAATGAATCGTTGCCTGTTATTGTGTCTTCCGCTCTTACTTCAACTCAAGAGCAACGTTTGGTGAGTGTGCTTAAGGAGCATAAGACTGCTATTGGATGGACCCTAGCAGATATCAAGGGAATAAGCCCTACGACTTGTGTCCATCGCATACTTCTTGAGGAGGGGACTAAACCCACTAGAGAGGCTCAACGCCGTCTCAACCCTCCAATGATGGAAGTTGTGAAGAAGGAGGTTATCAAACTCCTTGATTGTGGCGTTATCTACCCCATTTCAGACTCCAAATGGGTGTCGCCAATCCAAGTGGTACCAAAGAAGTCCGGAGTCACTGTTGTTAAGAATGCTGAGAATGAGTTGGTGCCACAAAGGACCGTGACCGGACATCGAGTTTGCATTGACTATAGGAAGCTCAACGCCACTACTAGGAAGGATCACTTCCCTTTACCGTTTATTGATCAAATGCTTGAGCGCTTGGCGGGTCAGTGACTACTATTGCTTTCTCGATGGATACTCCGGTTACAATCGAATTGCCATCGCACACGAGGATCAAGAGAAAACGACCTTCACTTGTCCATTTGGGACGTTTGCTTATCGTAGGATGCCCTTCGGACTTTGCAATGCACCAGGTACGTTCCAAAGATGTATGGTAAGCATCTTTTCTGATTTTATTGAAAAAATTATTGAAGTTTTTATGGATGACTTTTCGGTTTTTGGTGAAAACTTTGATAATTGCCTTGATAATTTGGAACTTATTCTTAAAAGGTGTGTTGAAACTAACCTTGTGCTAAATTGGGAAAAATGTCACTTTATGGTTAGACAAGGGATAGTCCTAGGTCACATTGTCTCTTCTAGGGGTATAGAAGTTGATAAAGCTAAAGTGGATCTTGTACGCTACTTACCCTCTCCCACTTCGTGAGAGAGGTTCGTTCTTTTCTTGGACATGCAGGATTCTATCGCCGCTTCATCAAGGACTTTTCCAAGATTGCAAGACCCCTTTGCCGCCTACTACAAAAGGAGGTGACGTTTAACTTTGACAAGGAGTGCCAAGGCGCTTTTGACAAGCTTAAGGAGCTTTTGACGTCATCACCTATCATGCAACCCCCGGATTGGTCTTTGCCCTTCGAGTTGATGTGTGACGCTTCTGATTATGCCGTGGGGGCTGTGCTAGGGCAACGCATGGATAAGAAGCCTTATGCCATCTATTATGCTTCTCGCACTCTTAATGATGCTCAATTGAATTATTCTACTACCGAAAAAGAGATGCTTGCTGTTGTGTTTGCCTTAGAGAAATTTCGTTCTTACTTACTTGGTACTAAAGTTGTTATTTATACCGATCATGCAGCTCGAAGTACCTACTCTCCAAGAAGGAGGCGAAACCAAGGCTGATTAGATGGGTACTTCTACTTCAAGAGTTCGATGTGGAGATCAAAGACAAGAAAGGAAGTGAGAACGTGGTGGCTGATCATTTGAGCCGCTTGGTACATGAGGAAGACGCCCTACCCCTTGTGGAAACGTTTCCGGATGAACAACTCTTCGGAATTCAGGTTAGTGAACCATGGTATGCTGATATTGTGAATTATATTGTCTCTAATCGAATTCCCGATACCATGTCGCATGCTCAAAGAGATAGACTTAAGAAAATTGCTAGGCAATATGTTTGGGATGATCCTTATTTGTGGAAACATTGTGCTGATCAATTAATTAGGCGATGCATTCCCGAACATGAACAAAATGCTATACTATCTTTTTGCCATTCTAAAGCATGTGGGGGGCACTTTGGTTCGAAAAAGACTGCTTTTAAGGTGTTAGAATCGGGTTTCTTTTGGCCAACTTTGTTTAAAGATGCATATGCATATTGTTTAACATGTGATAGGTGTCAAAGAACCGGTAATTTAGGACCTAGGGATCAGATGCCTTTAACTAATATTTCGGTGGTTGAAGTATTTGATGTTTGGGGAATAGATTTCATGGGCCCGTTTCCTTCATCTTTTGGCTTTCTTTATATTCTCCTTGCTGTTGATTATGTTTCAAAGTGGGTGGAAGCAAAAGCCACCCGGACTAATGACGCCAAAGTTGTTTCAGATTTTGTGCAGTCTAACATTTTCTCTAGGTTTGGCATGCCAAGAGCAATCATCAGTGATGGAGGATCACACTTCGTAACCGTACCATGGAGGCCTTGTTCAAGAAGTATGGCGTCACACATAAGGTTTCCACACCTTATCATCCCCAAACGAATGGACAAGCTGAAGTTTCCAATCGTGAGATCAAGAGCATTTTGGAGAAAACGGTTAACCCTAACCGCAAGGATTGGAGCACAAGATTGGTGGATGCGTTGTGGGCCTACAGAACAGCCTACAAAACCCCCATTGGGATGTCCCCTTATCGGATTGTCTATGGAAAACCGTGTCACCTACCGGTGGAGTTGGAGCACAAAGCTTGGTGGGCCGTGAAGCAACTAAATATGGACATGAATGAGGCCGGCCTTCATAGGAAACTTCAAATGAGTGAGCTTGAAGAAATTCGGAATGATGCATTTGAAAGTGCACGGATCTACAAGGAGAAAACAAAGGCATACCATGACAACATGCTTCGTGGGAAATCCTTTACCGTGGGCCAAAAAGTTCTTTTGTTTCATTCTAGACTTAAGTTGTTTCCGGTAAGCTTCGTTCTCGTTGGATAGGTCCTTTTATTATTACTAACATTTTTCCTCATGGTGCTTTTCGGATTAAGGGAATCAACACCGGCAATGAGTTCAAGGTGAATGGCCATCGCTTGAAACCTTACTTTGAACCATGCGACAATGATGAGGAAGCGGACGTTGAGGCTATTTCATTGGGTCTCGGCCAACGTCTTGGTTAAGGCGGTAAGTCTAGCTGAAGCTTTAATATTGCGCTATTTGGGAGGCACCCAATTAACCACGCTATGGGGGGTCACACGCAGATTTGATTTCTCTATCTCTCTCTTTTGTTTTGGTTGAACTGTATTGTTTCCTTGTTCCATGCTTGTCTTACATATGTTTGTGCTTACATTGAGGACAATATAAGATTTAAGTGTGGGGGAAGGGTTTTGTTTTGTTTTGTTTATGTTTTTGTAAGCTCGTTTGTTTCGCTCTTTGGGCTATTGGTCTTGAAAGTGTTGTTTTAAAAAAAAAAAAAATAAATTTGAAAATACAAATTTTTTGTGTGGTGTGTCGTCTTCCTAGTGTCTGACGGAAAAGGAGTGAATATGTTGTTTTTCTTTGGTATGTATGGAGTGTGAGTAGTAGTATTTTGAAACTTGGACGTTTTGGCGTAAAATTAAAAACATGGGTTTCGGTTTATGTTTTTGTGGGTGTTTAAAATCAGTTTTCTAAACGTTGTTACCTCTTATTCTTCTATTTGTCAATGCAGTTTTCAATGGACAGAGGTTTACTAGAACTTGTTTTAATTTTTCAAACTTTTATTCTACACTCGTTTTGGAAAGGTGAAGCATTTCCACCTGAAATACAGTCCCTTATTTGTCGTCCCCCTTATTAACCTCTTTGACCTACATTCACCTTTTTTTCATCTATTTGACCCTAAACCTTAGTATAGTTATATCTCCCTTTGTTCTAAAAACTTAGTGGTGTAATGTGTGGAAAAAAAGAAAGAGGTGTTGGCAAAATAAGTGTGGGGGGGGATAGACTGTCATACTGTGGTGAAAAAAAAAAAGGGAAAATATGTGTACGGCAAAAAGAAAAAAAGGAAAAAATGGTTATGTCCCTGATGATTTAGGGTTGTTTAAGTGAAGGTCTAATAAAAATACTTGGCTTTGTCCTTTATCTTTGTGTTTAGATGACGTTTGCAAAGATGATATTTGCGTTTTTATCTGGTTGTTTGTTTCTACTAAGTTTTTAGCACTTTGGATTTCCTTATCCTTCGTTTCTTTAAACGTGAGCCTTAGCCCCAGTACAACCCTTAAAAGTCCTTCTTGATCCTTAAGATGAGTAGTCCTTGATCTGTGGAGATAAATTTCGAAAGTAAGCATATGGTTTTGGTTCATTTGTGCATGTAATCGATATTTTTCATGAGGTTTTAAAATCTTTCACTAAAGTGCTTTCTTTGATTGATATATGTGAGCTATTTGAATGCCTTACAATTATTTCTCTCACATATCTTTGAGTGAAAAGCTTTTAAGCATGAGCCATGAATCTGAGTGAAAATAGAGAGCATACCCTTGTGAGGATAACTTGTTGAAACGTGCTGAGCTCCATTGATAACTATTGTTCTTCCAAGTCTTACTTGTTCATATGAATTCCATGCTTATTAATTAACTCTCGAATTTCTTGTGACAATTTTTGGTTAAGTGCTAAGCTTTATTCCATGAAAGTATGAGATTTCTGAGGCAATAAGTTAAGGGCAATAGAAGTTTTCGTGTGAAATTGGTTGAGTTGCTAAGGGACTAGCAATAGTTAAGTGTGGGGGAATTTGATAGGAGCATTATATGCTACGTTTTTAATATGTTTCCCCTATTATTTGGCTGCGTTTTATTGATTAACTTTGCTATTTTGCTTAGTTTTTATCTTTGAGTCCCTAAGTGATGAATATATATGAGTGATAGGCTACAAGTGTGCATCAATTTAAAACCCTAAAAGCATTGTAGTAAAGAATAAGTAGGGATCGTTCCAACGGAGATCGAGGGTGTACCTAACAAAGAATGTCACAAAGAATTAATATTTACAAATATAAACAAAATATGTACACAAAATCAAGGGGTGATTGAGAATTGTTTACGAAAATTAAGTAACTAACTACAAAGAATGAATTAAATGGAATAAATCGATGGAACATAGATCAATTAATCAACATCTTAAGTATACTCATTTATCAATTATCAGATTGAAACTTAACTAAATCCCTAGTCATGAATTCGAAATTAACACATGTAAGATGTTGGACCACCATACATCTCCCAAATAAATATCTCTCTATGAATTCCAACCTAAACGACCACACCTAGGTTAAACAATTAAACATGCAAAGATAGCTAGCCTAAACATGTTCAACGCATAGAAACATACTTGTTAATTAAAGTGCATGACCTAGTGAGACCACTCTACTATCCATGATCCTTCTCATCTGATTCTATCAATTAAGGCAAAATCAAACAAGCAAATCCACATAAACTACTAGAAGAATCAATCAACTTCAATCCAACAACCAAATAAACTTGTATAAATAATCTGGAAATTTAAATGATCCATGAAATGTTAACTAATACAAAGGTAATCAAGCAACAAAGAGGTATGAATTTAAAGGTTAAAACGTAATACACCATATGAAATAGTTAAGATCTTGAAACCACAAAACCTTGAATCCTTGACCACAAGTGATCCAAGCTTGTGAAGACAAGTTGATGATGAAGATGGTGATGTCGAAATATGGCTGGTGATGATGGTGATTACGCCTTCTCCTCCTCCTTGAAGCCTTGAGAACCCTTGCACTAGAGAATGGAGCTAAGAACCTTGGATGGAGTAGCTGCTGAAACTATGAGAGAGTATGGAATGATATTCTTAGTTGTGAATTGGTATGGAAGTGAGTTGTGAAGCCCTCTATTTATAGGAGAACATGGAACCCTAGCCTTGATCCTAGCCCTTCAAAATTAATCCCTTGAATGGCTAAGATTGCTTTGAGTAGTCCCAAGAAATATCCCTCCTCTTCTTGCCATGATCAGGTCTAGATACATCCCACAATATCTAATTTTATTCTTGGGGGTGGGTGGAGCATTGAGAATAAAAGAAAATTAAAGAATTAAAAAGTAGACAGCACTGAGCTCAGTGCACTTAGAACGGCATAATGGACGTTCCACTGGTTGGATTATCCTGAAATTTTAATACAGAATACCTAACACACATGTGCAGCTTGTAGTAAAATTTCAGCTCGATCGGACGGTCCAATTAGGATATATGGGCTTCAGAAGTGGACTGATCTGCACAGGCAGAATGTCCGAAAATGGACTTGGACCTTTCCTTCATGCTTTGTGGACTTGGGCTTTCCTTCATGGATTTGGGCCTCCATCTTGGGCCTCACGGCAGCTCACCTCTTAATGGGCCTCGAAAAAGCCCATTAGACTTCGTAAATTTCCGAGCTCCGATTTTCCGTTCTGAGCTGAAATAGTAATCCTAGTTGCATTAGGATTCCTACTCCCTTTATGATTCCTGTCAGAGTCAGGAAAGAATTCAAATTAGGAAAGTTTCATAATATCTTCATTTTAATTCATTCCTTCAATTAAATCATCATTTAGGGACACAAAGGTAGAAACTAAGCGAAATAGCAAAGTTAACCAATAAAACGCAGCCAAATAGTAGGGAAAATATATTAAAAACGTCACACTTTGTGCTCCTATCAAATTCCCCCACACTTAGCTATTGCTAGTCCCTTAGCAACACAATCATACTCCACACAAAAATTCTATTGCCCTTAACTTATTGCCTCAGAAATCTCGTACTTTCATGGAATCAAGTTTAGCACTTAACCAAAATTTGTGACAGGAAATTCGAGAGTTAATTAACAATCATGGAATTCATATGAACAAGTAAGACTTGGAAGAACAATAGTTATGCAATGGAGCTCAACATGTTTCAAACAAGTTATCCTCACAAGGGTATGCTCTCTATTATACTTAGATTCATGGCTCTAGCTTAAAAGCTTTTCACTCAAAGATATGTGAGAGAAATTATTGTAAGGCATTCAAATAGCTCACATATATCAATCAAAGAAAGCATTTTAGTGAAAGATTTTCAAAACCTCATGAAAGATATCGACTACATGCACAAATGGACCTCAACCATATGCTCAACTTTCGAATTAAACTCCACAGATCAAGGTCTACCCATTTTAAGGATCAAGAAGGACTTTATAAGGATATAACGGGGCCAAGGCTCACGGTTTAGAGAAACAAAGGATAGGGTAATCAAAAAGTGTCCTAAAAACTTAGTAGAGCATCCAAATAACCATGTCACTCAAAAAAGGGAAAAATATCATTTTGTTGGGCCCAAACTTCATTCTAACCACAAATGATAAAGGACAAAGGCCAAGTATTTATTTTAGACCTTCACTTCAAAACAACCTCCTAAATCATCGGGAAAAGGGGACATTAATCCATTTTTTTCTTCAATTTTTCTTTTCTTGCCGTACATGTATTTTTCTTTTCCTTTTCTTTATTTTTCACGGCATACATATGTAATGGACAAGTCTATCCCTCCCCCACACTTATTTTTGTCAATTCCCTCTTTTCTTTTGTCTTTCTTTCACAAAGCTCAATCATCAAGCATAACTCCACTAAGTTCGTAGAACAAGGGTAAAGATATGACTATACTAAGGTTCATGGTCAAGATATCATGGGTGAAGAAAGAAAAGGCTAAATGTAAGCTCAAAAAGGTTAACTAAGGAGTGCACACACGTGTACACAAATAAGGGACACATGGCTTTTTGGCATTGGTGGAAATCCTAAGTGCCTTCAATCCTTTCCAAAATCAGAGTACGTTATGACTATAAGTTTCGAAAAATTCAAAAGCGAGTTCTAGTATACTCTATAGTCCATTGAAAATCTATGGCATGCAATTGATCAAGTAGAAGAATAATGAGGTTAACAATGAGATTTAAAGCCAAAGAAGATCTGATTTTAAACAACTCTCAACAAAGAAAGCACATATAGCTCGAAAGCTCACATAGGGTTCATTAACTTGTCTTCACATGCTCAAATTCTGTACCAAAGTTACAAACCATATCTACTACATGTTCATACATCTTCCATATTCATCAATTAACCAAAGAATGATATTCAACAATTTGATCTTGTGATCCACTTTTCAACCATGATTTCAAAGATTAAACTCATCCTAGGCAGTTAAGGGCATCCTAAGACTCAACCAACCATCACAAAAACTCTTTTTGTATTTTTCGATTTTCTGAATTATTTTTTTTTTTTTTTTTATAACGCAAAAGGTAAAATGTAAACAAAACAAAAACATAAACCCTTCCCCCACACTTAAACCTTATATTGTCCTCAATGTAAGCACAAAAACATATGTAAGGCAAGTATTGAGAAAGTAAAACAGATACAGTTCAACCAAAAGAAGTAAAGAGAGAGATAGAGAAAGCAAATCTGCGTTGATGGCTCCTTCACATATTTGGTTGAATTGGGTTGCCTCCCAAATAGCGCTTAATGTTTAAAGTCTTCAGCCTAGACTTTGCCATACGTCACTAATCTTGGCTCTCCCTAGCCATGACGTCTTCCTCATTCCTCCTTTGAGGTGCAAAAGTGATGGACTCCTCATTATGGTCATAAGCCTCGTAATACGGCTTCAATCGATGTCCATTCACTTTGAACTCATTGCCGGATTGGCCTCCTTTAATCTGCACAGCCCCGTACGGGGAAAAATATTAGTAACAACAAAAGGTCCAATCCAACGAGAACGAAGCTTACCGGGAAACAAGTTTAAGTCTAGAGTGAAATAAAAGAACTTTCTGCCCCACAACAAAGTGTTTCCCACGAATCATGTTATCATGGAAAGCCTTTGTCTTTTCCTTGTAAATCCGAGCACTCTCAAATGCATCATTCCTTATTTCTTCAAGCTCATTCAATTGCAATTTCCTCTGAATCCCAGCTTCATCCATGCTCATGTTGAATTGCTTCACGGCCCACCAAGCTTTGTACTCCAACTCCACCGGTAGATGGCAAGCCTTGCCATAAACAAGCCTATAAGGTGACATTCCAATGGGAGTCTTGTAAGCCGTCCTATAAGCCCATAATGCATCCACCAACCTAGAGCTCCGATCCTTGCGGTTAGGGTTGACCGTCTTCTCCAATATGTTCTTGATCTCACGATTGGAAACCTCCGCTTGCCCTTGGTTTGGGGGTGATAGGGTGTAGAAACCTTATGTGTAACGCCATACCTCTTGAACAAGGCCTCAATCGTGCGGTTGCAAAAATGTGAGCCTCCATCACTTATGATCACTCTTGGCATGCCAAACCTAGAGAAAATGTTAGACTGCACAAAATCCGCAACAACTTTAGAATCATTAGTCCGGGTGGCCTTAGCTTCCACCCATTTTGAGACATAGTCAACGGCAAGGAGAATGTAAAGAAACCCATAAGATGAAGGAAAAGGTCCCATAAAATCTATGCCCCCAAACATCAAATAATTCAACAGCTTGAATATTAGTTAATGGCATTTGATCTCTAGAACTAAGATTTCCCATTCTTTGGCACCTATCACAAGTCAAGCAAAACGCATATGCATCTTTAAACAAAGTTGGCCAAAAGAATCCCGATTCTAACACCTTATAAGCAGTCTTTTTAGACCCAAAATGTCCCCCACATGCTTCAGAATGACATAAAGACAATATAGCACGTTGCTCATGTTCAGGCACACATCTCCTAATTAACTGATCAGAACAATGTTTCCACAAATAGGGATCATCCCAAACATATTCTTTAGCAACCTTCCTAAGTCTATCTTTTTGTGCATGTGACATGGTATTAGGAATTTGTCTAGAGACAGTATAGTTCACAATATCAGCATACCATGGTGTACTTACCTCTATTCCGAAGAGTTGTTCATCCGGAAATGTTTCCACAAGGGGGATTAAGTCCTCTTCATGCACTAGGCGGCTCAAGTGATCAGCCACCACGTTCTCACTCCCTTTCTTGTCCTTGATCTCCACGTCAAACTCTTGAAGGAGTAGCACCCATCGAATCAACCTAGGCTTGGCCTCCTTTTTCGACAAGAGGTACTTCAAAGCTGCATGGTCAGTGTAAACAATTACTTTAGTACCAAGCAAGTAAGAACGAAATTTTTCAAGGGCAAAAACAACAGCTAGCAACTCTTTTTCAGTAGTAGAATAATTTAATTGAGCATCATTAAGAGTTCTAGAAGCATAGTAAATGGCATAAGGCTTCTTATCCATGCGTTGCCCTAGCACAGCTCCCACGGCATAATCTGATGCATCACACATCAATTCAAAGGGCAAAGACCAATCCGGGGGTTGCATGATCGGTGATGAAGTCAATAACTCCTTGAGCTTGTCAAACGCTCCTTGGCAGTCCTTTTCAAATTCAAACGCCACTTCCTTTTGTAGTAGACGGCAAAGGGGTCTTGCAATCTTTGAAAAGTCCTTGATAAAGCGACGATAAAATCCTGCATGTCCAAGAAAAGAACGAACCTCTCTCACGGAAGTGGGAGAGGGTAAGTGTCGTACAAGATCAACCTTAGCTTTATCTACTTCTATACACCTAGAAGAGACAATATGACCTAGGACTATCCCTTGTCTAACCATAAAATGACATTTTTCCCAATTTAGCACAAGGTTAGTTTCAACACACCTCTTAAGTATTAGTTCCAAATTTCCAAGGCAATTATCAAAGTTTTCACCAAAAACTGAAAAGTCATCCATAAAAACTTCAATAATTTTCTCAATAAAATCAGAAAAGATGCTTACCATACATCTTTGGAACGTACCTGGTGCATTGCAAAGTCCAAAAGGCATGCGACGATAAGCAAACGTCCCAAAGGGACAAGTGAAGGTTGTTTTCTCTTGATCCTCGTGCGCAATAGCAATCTGATTGTAACCGGAGTATCCATCAAGGAAGCAATAGTAGTCATGGCCCGCCAAGCGCTCAAGCATCTGATCAATGAATGGCAAAGGAAAGTGATCTTTCCTTGTGGTGGCGTTGAGCTTCCTATAGTCAATGCAAACTCGATGGCCGGTCACGGTCCTTTGTGGCACCAACTCATTTTCAGCATTCTTCACAACAGTGACTCCGGACTTCTTTGGTACCACTTGGATAGGTGACACCCATTTGGAGTCTGAAATGGGGTATATGACGCCACAATCAAGGAGTTTGATAACCTCCTTCTTCACAACTTCCATCATTGGAGGGTTGAGACGACGTTGAGCCTCTCTAGTTGGTTTAGTCCCCTCCTCAAGAAGTATCCTATGGACACAAGTCGTAGGGCTTATTCCCTTGATATCTGCTAAGGTCCATCCAATAGCAGTCTTATGCTCCTTAAGCACTTTCACTAACCGCTCCTCTTGACTAGATGTAAGGGCAGATGACACAATAACGGGCAAAGTCTCCTTATCTCCCAAATAAGCATACTTCAAATAATCCGGTAAAGGCTTGAGTTCAAGCACGGGTGCCTGAACAACTGAGGGAAGTGCTTTATTAGTGGATAAGGGAATGGACAAAGGAGGAGTATACTTACTTTCGTAGGGTTGGATCTCAAGGGAGAAAACGTTATCCATAACCTCCTTTGCACAAGTGTCCAATAGCTCCTCCATAGGTATGCTTGCGCCATCCTTGGTGTATCCCACGCCTTGCTCAAGTGTTGGGGCCAAAGTGTCCTCCCTTATGATATCTAGCATATTCTGCGCAAGGGTATCCAAAACATCAATAGAAAAACAACTATGAACATCAAGGGGATACCTCATGGCTTCAAAGACATTGAACCCAATCACTTCTCCATCGAATTCCATTGTGAGGGAACCGGCGTATACATCGATCTTTGTCCTTGCAGTTCTCATGAATGGCCGGCCTAGAAGTAATGGTGTGGCTACCACGGGGGTCTCCTCCATTTCTAGGACATAAAAGTCAGCGGGAAAGATCAATTGGTCCACCTGCACAAGAACATCCTCCAACATACCCTTAGGGTAAACATTAGACCTATCGGCTAGTTGGATAATCACATTGTCATGCTTAAGTTCCCCTAATCCCAAAGTCACATATACGGAATAGGGCATCACATTAATTGAAGCGCCTAAATCTAGCATACAATTCGAAAACTTAGAGTTACCAATTTGGCATGGGATAGTGAAACTTCGGGATCCGGACATTTAGGAGGTAGCTTCCTTTGTATCATTGCGGACACATTCTTGTTTAGCTTAACCACCTCCTTTTCTCGATTCATTCTCCTTGTGGTGCACGGCTCCTTGAGGAATTTTGCATATCTAGGAAGGGTTTTGATTGCTTCCAATAGAGGAAGATTGATTTGCACCTTCTTGAAAGTTTCCAAGATAGCTTGGTCACTCTCATCCTTCTTTGATTTGTCAAACCTACTAGGAAAGGGCAAAGAAGAGGGAACAATGTTAGGTGAAACCGAACTTGCTAAGTTAGGGTTTATACCTTTCTTTTCACTAGATGACGCAAACCTCTCCTCTTTCCTTGATGTGGCAGGGTCCTCCTCAAGAGTAATTCGGCGTAGGGTCCTTTTTCTTAGTCACCTTAGGTCTGTCCTCAAACTCTCTTCCGCTCCTAGTGGTCACAATGGAAGCATTTTCGAACTGTCCCTTAGGATTTGGGATTGTGGCACTAGGAAGCTTCCCATTCTCGTGGATCTTGCTCATAAAACCCACTACTTGATCCATTTGCTTCTTAAGCTCAGCTATCTCCTTTCCTTGATTCTGTTGCCCTTGCACTAAAGCTTGAGTAGAACTCGTTAGTGCTTCAAACATTTTATCATAATTGGCACTAGAATTAGAATTAGGATTAGAAGGAGAAGAAAAGTTTTGTGGAACCTGAGGCTTCTGAAAGAAGCCTTGTGGACGTCCTCCTTGTTGAGGTTGTTGAACTTGATCATTGCCGCCCCACTTGAAGTTAGGATGGTCCCTCCATCCGGGGTTATAGGTATTTGAGAATGGATCATACCTTTGACGTTGAGGACCTCCTTGGCCTCCTTGGTACCCTCCTTGGTATCCTCCAATTGCATTGGCAGATTCCCATCCACCATTCTCAATTAGTTGAGGGCATTGATCCGAGTGATGCCCTTGTATAGAGCATACTCCACAAGCTTTAGATATGCCTCCTCCTTTGTTCACTTGAAGTACCTGAGATAACAAAGTAGACATTTTATTTACCTTGTCCTCTAAAGTAGAGTGAGAGGTTACCTCATTAACTCTCCTAGATGAGGAGAGTGCCCCTTGATATTGTTGGTAGTTGAGAGCACGGTTTGCAAGTAACTCCTTAGCCATTATAGGAGTTTTATCCATGAAAGAACCACCGGCCGCCGCATCCAAAAGACTACGTTCCAAGGGAAGAAGTCCCTCATAGAAATATGTGAGAAGGCTCTCTTCCTTCATCCCATGTGAAGGACATGACGCAACAAGGCTCTTGAACCTCTCATAATAAGTGCAGAACGTTTCATCCCCAGCTTGTTGAATTCCAGTTATTTGTTTCCTCAAGATAGTGACCTTTGATGCTGGAAAGTACTTAGTGAGAAACTCACTCTTCAACTTATCCCAAGTGTTGACATGGCCGGCAGGTAAGTCAAATAGCCATGTCTTTGCCCTATCATCAAGAGAGAAAGGAAATGCCTTCATTTTGAGTATGTTGATATCCCCATTCTTAGGACACATGCTCCCACAAACAAACTGAAACTCCTTAAGATGCTTGTTGGGATCCTCGCTATTAAGCCCATGGAACTTGGGTAGGTGATGCAAGAACCCACTTTTCAATTCAAAGTCAGCTTCTTTTCCTTCAGCCGGTTCCGGATATGTGATGCAAAGCGGAACAACTTCTCCCTCAGTACCATTCGAAAGTTGCCTAATTGTTTCAGCCATTGGTAGTGCTTGATCTTCAGCAACGTTTACTTCCTCAGGTATGTCTTCCTCCTCTTCTGAACAAGAACGTGAGGAGTTGTTACCCGATTCTTCAGAGTAACTTTGTAGAAATGACTCTTTGCTTTCCCTTAACCTTTGGATCCTTTGTTGAATAGTAGAGAGTGGTGAGAGTTCAGAGCACATTCATTAATACCTAAACAAAAGTTTACAAAGTTAGTACAAGGTTTACAAAATAAATACAAGATATATTATACAAGTATAAGTAATATGTACGAAAATAATAAATGAATGAAAATAATAAATGAAATTCCTATTTGTGTATATTAATTGTATTCACACAATTACGTTTTCGTTTGTACCCTTTACATAGTCAAAAAACCAAGTTGATTCCAAACGGTAACCCAATGTGGAACGTGCGGCCTAGGTGCAATGCCTTGACTTAAATGACTTTCCGTGGTTTCAGAAGGCGAATGGCCAGATCATATGAGAATAAGCGAGGGGCAGGATTCATTTAGTGGTACTACGGAGGCAAGCCCCTATCGACTTTCGTCCGTCTATAGTCCTCTCGAATCCAAAACCTGTCACCAAGGGTCTCGACCTAGACACCATCCATGTGCCCCTTACTCGTTGAGAAAGCACTTAAGTGTTCGACAATTCTCCAAGTGTTAATAAAGGCCGCCCTCAACCTCAAGTGACCTTTGCAAGGTACAAATGAAGGGTTTAGGCCAATATTAAAAAAAGGACCTTACCTACTTCCGTTACTACTTAACACTAAAAAAAAAAAAAAAAAAAAAAAAAAAAAAAAAAAAAAAAAAAAAATAAAAAAAAAAAAAAAAAAAAATAAAATATAAAAAAAAAAAAAAAAAAAAAAAAAAAAAAAAAAAAAAATAAAAGAAAAAAAAAAAAAAAATATTTTTTTCACCCCGCGAAAAAAAAAATGATAGGCTACAAGTGTGCATCAATTTAAAACCCTAAAAGCATTGTAGTAAAGAATAAGTAGGGATCGTTCCAACGGAGATCGAGGGTGTACCTAACAAAGAATGTCACAAAGAATTAATATTTACAAATATAAACAAAATATGTACACAAAATCAAGGGGTGATTGAGAATTGTTTACGAAAATTAAGTAACTAACTACAAAGAATGAATTAAATGGAATAAATCGATGGAACATAGATCAATTAATCAACATCTTAAGTATACTCATTTATCAATTATCAGATTGAAACTTAACTAAATCCCTAGTCATGAATTCGAAATTAACACATGTAAGATGTTGGACCACCATACATCTCCCAAATAAATATCTCTCTATGAATTCCAACCTAAACGACCACACCTAGGTTAAACAATTAAACATGCAAAGATAGCTAGCCTAAACATGTTCAACGCATAGAAACATACTTGTTAATTAAAGTGCATGACCTAGTGAGACCACTCTACTATCCATGATCCTTCTCATCTGATTCTATCAATTAAGGCAAAATCAAACAAGCAAATCCACATAAACTACTAGAAGAATCAATCAACTTCAATCCAACAACCAAATAAACTTGTATAAATAATCTGGAAATTTAAATGATCCATGAAATGTTAACTAATACAAAGGTAATCAAGCAACAAAGAGGTATGAATTTAAAGGTTAAAACGTAATACACCATATGAAATAGTTAAGATCTTGAAACCACAAAACCTTGAATCCTTGACCACAAGTGATCCAAGCTGTGAAGACAAGTTGATGATGAAGATGGTGATGTCGAAATATGGCTGGTGATGATGGTGATTACGCCTTCTCCTCCTCCTCAAGCCTTCGAGAACCCTTGCACTAGAGAATGGAGCTAAGAACCTTGGATGGAGTAGCTGCTGAAACTATGAGAGAGTATGGAATGATATTCTTAGTTGTGAATTGGTATGGAAGTGAGTTGTGAAGCCCTCTATTTATAGGAGAACATGGAACCCTAGCCTTCGATCCTAGCCCTTCAAAATTAATCCCTTGAATGGCTGAGATTGCTTTGAGTAGTCCCAAGAAATATCCCTCCTCTTCTTGCCATGATCAGGTCTAGATACATCCCACAATATCTAATTTTATTCTTGGGGGTGGGTGGAGCATTGAGAATAAAAGAAAATTAAAGAATTAAAAAGTAGACAGCACTGAGCTCAGTGCACTTAGAACGGCATAATGGACGTTCCACTGGTTGGATTATCCTGAAATTTTAATACAGAATACCTAACACACATGTGCAGCTTGTATTAAAATTTCAGCTCGATCGGACGGTCCAATTAGGAGATATGGGCTTCAGAAGTGGACTGATCTGCACAGGCAGAATGTCCGAAAATGGACTTGGACCTTTCCTTCATGCTTTCTGGACTCGGGGCTTTCCTTCATGGATTTGGGCCTCCATCTTGGGCCTCACGGCAGCTCACCTCTTAATGGGCCTCGAAAAAGCCCATTAGACTTCGTAAATTTCCGAGCTCCGATTTTCCGTTCGAGCTGAAATAGTAATCCTAGTTGCATTAGGATTCCTACTCCCTTTATGATTCCCGTCGAGTCGGAAAGAATTCAAATTAGGAAAGTTTCATAATATCTTCATTTTAATTCATTCCTTCAATTAAATCATCATTTAGGGACACAAAGGTAGAAACTAAGCTAAATAGCAAAGTTAACCAATAAAACGCAGCCAAATAGTAGGGAAAATATATTAAAAACGTCACACTTTGTGCTCCTATCAAATTCCCCCACACTTAGCTATTGCTAGTCCCTTAGCAACACAATCATACTCCACACAAAAATTCTATTGCCCTTAACTTATTGCCTCAGAAATCTCTTACTTTCATGGAATCAAGTTTAGCACTTAACCAAAATTTGTCACAGGAAATTCGAGAGTTAATTAACAATCATGGAATTCATATGAACAAGTAAGACTTGGAAGAACAATAGTTATGCAATGGAGCTCAACATGTTTCAAACAAGTTATCCTCACAAGGGTATGCTCTCTATTATACTTAGATTCATGGCTCTAGCTTAAAAGCTTTTCACTCAAAGATATGTGAGAGAAATTATTGTAAGGCATTCAAATAGCTCACATATATCAATCAAAGAAAGCATTTTAGTGAAAGATTTTCAAAACCTCATGAAAGATATCGACTACATGCACAAATGGACCTCAACCATATGCTCAACTTTCGAATTAAACTCCACAGATCAAGGTCTACCCATTTTAAGGATCAAGAAGGACTTTATAAGGATATAACGGGGCCAAGGCTCACGGTTTAGAGAAACAAAGGATAGGGTAATCACAAAGTGTCCTAAAAACTTAGTAGAGCATCCAAATAACCATGTCACTCAAAAACGGGAAAAATATCATTTTGTTGGGCCCAAACTTCATTCTAACCACAAATGATAAAGGACAAAGGCCAAGTATTTATTTTAGACCTTCACTTCAAAACAACCTCCTAAATCATCGGGAAAAGGGGACATTAATCCATTTTTTTCTTCAATTTTTCTTTTCTTGCCGTACATGTATTTTTCTTTTCCTTTTCTTTATTTTTCACGGCATACATATGTAATGGACAAGTCTATCCCTCCCCCACACTTATTTTTGTCAATTCCCTCTTTTCTTTTGTCTTTCTTTCACAAAGCTCAATCATCAAAGCATAGCTCCACTAAGTTCGTAGAACAAGGGTAAAGATATGACTATACTAAGGTTCATGGTCAAGATATCATGGGTGAAGAAAGAAAAGGCTAAATGTAAGCTCAAAAAGGTTAACTAAGGGGTGCACACACGTGTACACAAATAAGGGACACATGGCTTTTTGGCATTGGTGGAAATCCTAAGTGCCTTCAATCCTTTCCAAAATCAGAGTATGTTATGACTATAAGTTTCGAAAAATTCAAAAGCAAGTTCTAGTAAACTCTATAGTCCATTGAAAATCTATGGCATGCAATTGATCAAGTAGAAGAATAATGAGGTTAACAATGAGTTTTAAAGCCAAAGAAGATCTGATTTTAAACAACTCTCAACAAAGAAAGCACATATAGCTCGAAAGCTCACATAGGGTTCATTAACTTGTCTTCACATGCTCAAATTCTGTACCAAAGTTACAAACCATATCTACTACATGTTCATACATCTTCCATATTCATCAATTAACCAAAGAATGATATTCAACAATTTGATCTTGTGATCCACTTTTCAACCATGATTTCAAAGATTAAACTCATCCTAGGCAGTTAAGGACATCCTAAGACTCAACCAACCATCACAAAAACTCTTTTTGTATTTTTCGATTTTCTGAATTTTTTTATTTTTTTTTATAACGCAAAAGGTAAAATGTAAACAAAACAAAAACATAAACCCTTCCCCCACACTTAAACCTTATATTGTCCTCAATGTAAGCACAAAAACATATGTAAGGCAAGTATTGAGAAAGTAAAACAGATACAGTTCAACCAAAAGAAGTAAAGAGAGAGATAGAGAAAGCAAATCTGCGTTGATGGCTCCTTCACATATTTGGTCAATTGGGTCGCCTCCCAAATAGCGCTTAATGTTTAAAGTCTTCAGCCTAGACTTTGCCATACGTCACTAATCTTGGCTCTCCCTAGCCACGACGTCTTCCTCATTCCTCCTTTCGAGGTGCAAAAGTGATGGACTCCTCATTATGGTCATAAGCCTCGTAATACGGCTTCAATCGATGTCCATTCACTTTGAACTCATTGCCGGATTGGCCTCCTTTAATCTGCACAGCCCTACGGGGAAAAATATTAGTAACAACAAAAGGTCCAATCCAACGAGAACGAAGCTTACCGGGAAAAAGTTTAAGTCTAGAGTGAAATAAAAGAACTTTCTCGCCCCACAACAAAGTGTTTCCCACGAATCATGTTATCATGGAAAGCCTTTGTCTTTTCCTTGTAAATCCGAGCACTCTCAAATGCATCATTCCTTATTTCCTCAAGCTCATTCAATTGCAATTTCCTCTCGAATCCCAGCTTCATCCATGCTCATGTTGAATTGCTTCACGGCCCACCAAGCTTTGTACTCCAACTCCACCGGTAGATGGCAAGCCTTGCCATAAACAAGCCTATAAGGTGACATTCCAACGGGAGTCTTGTAAGCCGTCCTATAAGCCCATAATGCATCCACCAACCTAGAGCTCCAGTCCTCGCGGTTGTGGTCGACCGTCTTCTCCAATATGTTCTTGATCTCACGATTGGAAACCTCCGCTCGCCCACCGGCTCGGGGGTGATAGGTGTAGAAACCTTACGTGTAACGCCATACCTCTTGAACAAGGCCTCAATCGTGCGGTTGCAAAAATGTGAGCCTCCATCACTTATGATCACTCTTGGCATGCCAAACCTAGAGAAAATGTTAGACCGCACAAAATCCGCAACAACTTTAGAATCATTAGTCCGGTGGCCTTAGCTTCCACCCATTTTGAGACATAGTCAACGGCAAGGAGAATGTAAAGAAACCCATAAGATGAAGGAAAAGGTCCCATAAAATCTATGCCCCAAACATCAAATAATTCAACAGCTTGAATATTAGTTAATGGCATTTCGATCTCTAGAACTAAGATTTCCCATTCTTTGGCACCTATCACAAGTCAAGCAAAACGCATATGCATCTTTAAACAAAGTTGGCCAAAAGAATCCCGATTCTAACACCTTATAAGCAGTCTTTTTAGACCCAAAATGTCCCCCACATGCTTCAGAATGACATAAAGACAATATAGCACGTTGCTCATGTTCGTGCACACATCTCCTAATTAACTGATCAGAACAATGTTTCCACAAATAAAGGATCATCCCAAACATATTCTTTAGCAACCTTCCTAAGTCTATCTTTTTGTGCATGTGACATGGTATTAGGAATTTGTCTAGAGACAATATAGTTCACAATATCAGCATACCATGGTGTACTTACCTCTATTCCGAAGAGTTGTTCATCCGGAAATGTTTCCACAAGGGGGATTAAGTCCTCTTCATGCACTAGGCGGCTCAAGTGATCAGCCACCACGTTCTCACTCCCTTTCTTGTCCTTGATCTCCACGTCAAACTCTTGAAGGAGTAGCACCCATCGAATCAACCTAGGCTTGGCCTCCTTTTTCGACAAGAGGTACTTCAAAGCTGCATGGTCAGTGTAAACAATTACTTTAGTACCAAGCAAGTAAGAACGAAATTTTTCAAGGGCAAAAACAACAGCTAGCAACTCTTTTTCAGTAGTAGAATAATTTAATTGAGCATCATTAAGAGTTCTAGAAGCATAGTAAATGGCATAAGGCTTCTTATCCATGCGTTGCCCTAGCACAGCTCCCACGGCATAATCTGATGCATCACACATCAATTCAAAGGGCAAAGACCAATCCGGGGGTTGCATGATCGGTGATGAAGTCAATAACTCCTTGAGCTTGTCGAACGCTCCTTGGCAGTCCTTTTCAAATTCAAACGCCACTTCCTTTTGTAGTAGACGGCAAAGGGGTCTTGCAATCTTTGAAAAGTCCTTGATAAAGCGACGATAAAATCCTGCATGTCCAAGAAAAGAACGAACCTCTCTCACGGAAGTGGGAGAGGGTAAGTGTCGTACAAGATCAACCTTAGCTTTATCTACTTCTATACCCCTAGAAGAGACAATATGACCTAGGACTATCCCTTGTCTAACCATAAAATGACATTTTTCCCAATTTAGCACAAGGTTAGTTTCAACACACCTCTTAAGTATTAGTTCCAAATTTCCAAGGCAATTATCAAAGTTTTCACCAAAAACTGAAAAGTCATCCATAAAAACTTCAATAATTTTCTCAATAAAATCAGAAAAGATGCTTACCATACATCTTTGGAACGTACCTGGTGCATTGCAAAGTCCAAAAGGCATGCGACGATAAGCAAACGTCCCAAAGGGACAAGTGAAGGTTGTTTTCTCGATCCTCGTGCGCAATAGCAATCCGATTGTAACCGGAGTATCCATCAAGGAAGCAATAGTAGTCATGGCCCGCCAAGCGCTCA
This sequence comes from Rubus idaeus, assembly GCA_030142095.1. Lineage (NCBI taxonomy): Eukaryota > Viridiplantae > Streptophyta > Magnoliopsida > Rosales > Rosaceae > Rubus > Rubus idaeus. The sequence goes on from CM057965.1 coordinate 22,659,546, forward strand.
AGCATCCGATCAATGAATGGCAAAGGAAAGTGATCTTTCCTTGTGGTGGCGTCGAGCTTCCTATAGTCAATGCAAACTCGATGGCCGGTCACGGTCCTTCGTGGCACCAACTCATTTTCAGCATTCTTCACAACAGTGACTCCGGACTTCTTTGGTACCACTTGGATAGGTGACACCCATTTGGAGTCCGAAATGGGGTATATGACGCCACAATCAAGGAGTTTGATAACCTCCTTCTTCACAACTTCCATCATCGGAGGGCCGAGACGACGTCGAGCCTCTCTAGTTGGTTTAGTCCCCTCCTCAAGAAGTATCCTATGGACACAAGTCGTAGGGCTTATTCCCTTGATATCCGCTAAGGTCCATCCAATAGCAGTCTTATGCTCCTTAAGCACTTTCACTAACCGCTCCTCTCGACTAGATGTAAGGGCAGATGACACAATAACGGGCAAAGTCTCCTTATCTCCCAAATAAGCATACTTCAAATAATCCGAGTAAAGGCTTCGAGTTCAAGCACGGGTGCTCGAACAACCGAGGGAAGTGCTTTATTAGTGGATAAGGGAATGGACAAAGGAGGAGTATACTTACTTTCGTAGGGTCGGATCTCAAGGGAGAAAACGTTATCCATAACCTCCTTTGCACAAGTGTCCAATAGCTCCTCCATAGGTATGCTTGCGCCATCCTTGGTGTATCCCACGCCTTGCTCAAGTGTTGGGGCCAAAGTGTCCTCCCTTATGATATCTAGCATATTCTGCGCAAGGGTATCCAAAACATCAATAGAAAAACAACTATGAACATCAAGGGATACCTCATGGCTTCAAAGACATTGAACCCAATCACTTCTCCATCGAATTCCATCGTGAGGGAACCGGCGTATACATCGATCTTTGTCCTTGCAGTTCTCATGAATGGCCGGCCTAGAAGTAATGGTGTGGCTACCACGGGGGTCTCCTCCATTTCTAGGACATAAAAGTCAGCGGGAAAGATCAATTGGTCCACCCGCACAAGAACATCCTCCAACATACCCTTAGGGTAAACATTAGACCTATCGGCTAGTGGATAATCACATTGTCATGCTTAAGTTCCCCTAATCCCAAAGTCACATATACGGAATAGGGCATCACATTAATTGAAGCGCCTAAATCTAGCATACAATTCGAAAACTTAGAGTTACCAATTTGGCATGGGATAGTGAAACTTCCGGGATCCGGACATTTAGGAGGTAGCTTCCTTTGTATCATTGCGGACACATTCTTGTTTAGCTTAACCACCTCCTTTTCTCGATTCATTCTCCTTGTGGTGCACAGCTCCTCGAGGAATTTTGCATATCTAGGAAGGGTTTTGATTGCTTCCAATAGAGGAAGATCGATTTGCACCTTCTTGAAAGTTTCCAAGATAGCTTGGTCACTCTCATCCTTCTTTGATTTGTCAAACCTACTAGGAAAGGGCAAAGAAGAGGGAACAATGTTAGGTGAAACCGAACTTGCTAAGTTAGGGTTTATACCTTTCTTTTCACTAGATGACGCAAACCTCTCCTCTTTCCTTGATGTGGCAGGGTCCTCCTCAAGAGTAATTGGCGCAGGGTCCTTTTTCTTAGTCACCTTAGGTCTGTCCTCAAACTCTCTTCCGCTCCTAGTGGTCACAATGGAAGCATTTTCGAACCGTCCCTTAGGATTTGGGATCGTGGCACTAGGAAGCTTCCCATTCTCGTGGATCTTGCTCATAAAACCCACTACTTGATCCATTTGCTTCTTAAGCTCAGCTATCTCCTTTCCTTGATTCTGTTGCCCTTGCACTAAAGCTTCGAGTAGAACTCGTTAGTGCTTCAAACATTTTATCATAATTGGCACTAGAATTAGAATTAGGATTAGAAGGAGAAGAAAAGTTTTGTGGAACCCGAGGCTTCGAAAGAAGCCTTGTGGACGTCCTCCTTGTCGAGGTTGTTGAACTCGATCATCGCCGCCCCACTTGAAGTTAGGATGGTCCCTCCATCCGGGTTATAGGTATTTGAGAATGGATCATACCTTTCGACGTCGAGGACCTCCTTGGCCTCCTTGGTACCCTCCTTGGTATCCTCCAATTGCATTGGCAGATTCCCATCCACCATTCTCAATTAGTCGAGGGCATTGATCCGAGTGATGCCCTTGTATAGAGCATACTCCACAAGCTTCGAGATATGCCTCCTCCTTTGTTCACTTGAAGTACCCGAGATAACAAAGTAGACATTTTATTTACCTTGTCCTCTAAAGTAGAGTGAGAGGTTACCTCATTAACTCTCCTAGATGAGGAGAGTGCCCCTTCATATTGTTGGTAGTCGAGAGCACGGTTTGCAAGTAACTCCTTAGCCATTATAGGAGTTTTATCCATGAAAGAACCACCGGCCGCCGCATCCAAAAGACTACGTTCCAAGGGAAGAAGTCCCTCATAGAAATATGTGAGAAGGCTCTCTTCCTTCATCCCACGTGAAGGATACATGACGCAACAAGGCTCTTGAACCTCTCATAATAAGTGCAGAACGTTTCATCCCCAGCTTGTTGAATTCCAGTTATTTGTTTCCTCAAGATAGTGACCTTTGATGCTGGAAAGTACTTAGTGAGAAACTCACTCTTCAACTTATCCCAAGTGTCGACATGGCCGGCAGGTAAGTCAAATAGCCATGTCTTTGCCCTATCATCAAGAGAGAAAGGAAATGCCTTCATTTTGAGTATGTTGATATCCCCATTCTTAGGACACATGCTCCCACAAACAAACCGAAACTCCTTAAGATGCTTGTTGGGATCCTCGCTATTAAGCCCATGGAACTTGGGTAGGTGATGCAAGAACCCACTTTTCAATTCAAAGTCGGCTTCTTTTCCTTCAGCCGGTTCCGGATACGTGATGCAAAGCGGAACAACTTCTCCCTCGCACCATTCGAAAGTTGCCTAATTGTTTCAGCCATTGGTAGTGCTTCGATCTTCAGCAACGTTTACTTCCTCGGTATGTCTTCCTCCTCTTCGAACAAGAACGTGAGGAGTTGTTACCCGATTCTTCGCAGTAACTTTGTAGAAATGACTCTTTGCTTTCCCTTAACCTTTGGATCCTTTGTTGAATAGTAGAGAGTGGTGAGAGTTCAGAGGACATTCATTAATACCTAAACAAAAGTTTACAAAGTTAGTACAAGGTTTACAAAATAAATACAAGATATATTATACAAGTATAAGTAATATGTACGAAAATAATAAATGAATGAAAATAATAAATGAAATTCCTATTTCGTGTATATTAATTTTATTCACACAATTACGTTTTCGTTTGTACCCTTTACATAGTCAAAAACCAAGTTGATTCCAAACGGTAACCCAATGTGGAACGTGCGGCCTAGGTGCAATGCCTCGACTTAAATGACTTTCCGTGGTTTCGAAGGCGAATGGCCAGATCATATGAGAATAAGCGAGGGGCAGGATTCATTTAGTGGTACTACGGAGGCAAGCCCCTATCGACTTTCGTCCGTCTATAGTCCTCTCGAATCCAAAACCCGTCACCAAGGGTCTCGACCTAGACACCATCCACGTGCCCCTTACTCGTCGAGAAAGCACTTAAGTGTTCGACAATTCTCCAAGTGTTAATAAAGGCCGCCCTCAACCTCAAGTGACCTTTGCAAGGTACAAATGAAGGGTTTAGGCCAATATTAACAAAAGGACCTTACCTATTTCCGTTTCAAGTTACAACTCACAACAACTCAAATAATCAACCACATAACGGACACCTAAATAAATTACTAAGTGTTACAAAATCAGTAAGTATAATTCTCAAATATTCACAAGTATAAAACGTCACAAGTATAAATGTTAGGCATATAAACAATATTTTTGATCCCCGTCGACGGCGCCAAAAATTGATAGGCTACAAGTGTGCATCAATTTAAAACCCTAAAAGCATTGTAGTAAAGAATAAGTAGGGATCGTTCCAACGGAGATCGAGGGTGTACCTAACAAAGAATGTCACAAAGAATTAATATTTACAAATATAAACAAAATATGTACACAAAATCAAGGGGTGATTGAGAATTGTTTACGAAAATTAAGTAACTAACTACAAAGAATGAATTAAATGGAATAAATCGATGGAACATAGATCAATTAATCAACATCTTAAGTATACTCATTTATCAATTATCAGATTGAAACTTAACTAAATCCCTAGTCATGAATTCGAAATTAACACATGTAAGATGTTGGACCACCATACATCTCCCAAATAAATATCTCTCTATGAATTCCAACCTAAACGACCACACCTAGGTTAAACAATTAAACATGCAAAGATAGCTAGCCTAAACATGTTCAACGCATAGAAACATACTTGTTAATTAAAGTGCATGACCTAGTGAGACCACTCTACTATCCATGATCCTTCTCATCTGATTCTATCAATTAAGGCAAAATCAAACAAGCAAATCCACATAAACTACTAGAAGAATCAATCAACTTCAATCCAACAACCAAATAAACTTGTATAAATAATCTGGAAATTTAAATGATCCATGAAATGTTAACTAATACAAAGGTAATCAAGCAACAAAGAGGTATGAATTTAAAGGTTAAAACGTAATACACCATATGAAATAGTTAAGATCTTGAAACCACAAAACCTTGAATCCTTGACCACAAGTGATCCAAGCTGTGAAGACAAGTTGATGATGAAGATGGTGATGTCGAAATATGGCTGGTGATGATGGTGATTACGCCTTCTCCTCCTCCTTGAAGCCTTGAGAACCCTTGCACTAGAGAATGGAGCTAAGAACCTTGGATGGAGTAGCTGCTGAAACTATGAGAGAGTATGGAATGATATTCTTAGTTGTGAATTGGTATGGAAGTGAGTTGTGAAGCCCTCTATTTATAGGAGAACATGGAACCCTAGCCTTGATCCTAGCCCTTCAAAATTAATCCCTTGAATGGCTAAGATTGCTTTGAGTAGTCCCAAGAAATATCCCTCCTCTTCTTGCCATGATCAGGTCTAGATACATCCCACAATATCTAATTTTATTCTTGGGGGTGGGTGGAGCATTGAGAATAAAAGAAAATTAAAGAATTAAAAAGTAGACAGCACTGAGCTCAGTGCACTTAGAACGGCATAATGGACGTTCCACTGGTTGGATTATCCTGAAATTTTAATACAGAATACCTAACACACATGTGCAGCTTGTAGTAAAATTTCAGCTCGATCGGACGGTCCAATTAGGATATATGGGCTTCAGAAGTGGACTGATCTGCACAGGCAGAATGTCCGAAAATGGACTTGGACCTTTCCTTCATGCTTTGTGGACTTGGGCTTTCCTTCATGGATTTGGGCCTCCATCTTGGGCCTCACGGCAGCTCACCTCTTAATGGGCCTCGAAAAAGCCCATTAGACTTCGTAAATTTCCGAGCTCCGATTTTCCGTTCTGAGCTGAAATAGTAATCCTAGTTGCATTAGGATTCCTACTCCCTTTATGATTCCTGTCAGAGTCAGGAAAGAATTCAAATTAGGAAAGTTTCATAATATCTTCATTTTAATTCATTCCTTCAATTAAATCATCATTTAGGGACACAAAGGTAGAAACTAAGCGAAATAGCAAAGTTAACCAATAAAACGCAGCCAAATAGTAGGGAAAATATATTAAAAACGTCACACTTTGTGCTCCTATCAATGAGCATGTGCGAAAATGAAGTTTTTAAGAAACTTTCCTGTTTTGACTTTCCTAATTGTTTTAGGAAACCTTCCTAATTTGAATCTTTCCTGTCTTGACCAGGAATCCTAAAGCAGCCAGGAATCCTAATGGAAGTAGGAAACCTCGTTCATCCAGGAAAACTATTTTGTGCTCGGAATGGAAAAACGAGGCTCGGAAAAATACGAAGCTTAATGGGCTTTTTCGGGGCCCATTAAGAGGTGGGCCGCCACGAGGCCCAAGTTAGAAGCCCAAATCCACAAGAAAAGCCCAAAGGAAGCCCATGTCGCAAACCCTAAACCCATTAGGGTTTGTGCCGCAACCACCAAGAGAGAAAGGAGAAGAGGCCGGCCTAATCCTTGTAGGATTAGGAGAGGTTAACGCAAGAAACAAATCAGAAAAATAAAAGGACTTCTTGCTCTCCAAGTTTTGTTAATTCTATTAGGATTAGGAGTTTTATTTATTTAATTCTTTTACTAATTCCTAAAGGATTAATTTCAGATATTAAAGGATGTATCAAGACACATTCGTGGCAAGATACAATGGAGAATTTTTGGCAAATACACAAGGGCAGCTAGGGTTTGTGCCGCAAGGTTTCTTGGAGAAGGAGAATTGGATTGCTTGGTGACTACTCAAAGGAATCTCGACCATTCAAGGATTAAATATTCAACGCTCAAGATTGCTTCTCAAGTTCCATGTTCTCCTATAAATAGAGGGGCTTCACAACATAATTCTTCACCAATTCACAATCGAGAACACCATTCCATAAGCTTCATAGTGTCGACTACATCCATCCATAAGAGTTCTCGAGTTCCATTCTCTAAAACCTAGGGTTTCCAAGTCTTCAAGGAGGAGGTTTAGGCGGCTGCACCATCATCACCTTCATCATCTAGGACGTCCATCATCATCTTCACCTTGCTGTTCACGGATCAGAAGTACTTGCTTCCAAGATTTCAAGGGTTCGTGGCTCAAGCTTCTCATTCCATATGGTGTATTTCGTCTATACCTTTAATTTATTCCTCCTTGTTGCTTGTTAATTCCTTGTTTTAGTTAACATAACATTGAGTTCATAAATTCCAGAATTGTTTATGGGTTTGTTATACTTATTTCGAAACATATTGGTTTTCTAAGTTGCTTTTATATGATTGTTTATTTGATTCAAGTTTACAGATATCTTTTATGTGTTTATGTTATAGGGTTCGAAACTTATAATGTTTGCATGTAATTGGAGCTAGAATTAGGGTTTGGATTCACTTAATAAATTTCGAAACCTATTTCACAAGTAGTAAAGTCTTTGAACAAAAGTCGGAATCAAATAAAAAGGATTGCAATTAGATGAACTTATTCATGCTAGGTTGTGCACTTGAATTAACAACTCCTTTCGATGCTTTGAACATGGTTTGATTAGCTAACTTTTTAGACTAAGATGGCATGTTTAATTGATTGATCTAGGTGCTTTCACTTAGGTTAATATTCATAGGAAGGTTTAATTGGGAAATAATTAGCTTCTGATATTTCACAATGTTAATTTCAATCATATGACTTAGAGAATTAATAGTTTTCGAAATCAATGTATGATTCTTGTACCCTACGGTTTAGGGGATTATGTCCTTAATGTTTCACCACATTCTTTTATTTTATTTCGTAATTTATTTGTTTAATACTAAGTTTAAATCATACAATCTTCGAAACCCCCTTTACTTTGTATATATGTTTATAATTATTCTTTAATTTGTTAATAATACTTTGTGACATTCTTTGTTAGGTACACCCTCGATCTTCGTCGTGAACGATCCCTACTTACTTTATACTACCGATAAGGTTTTTAATTGATGCTTGCAAATATTCATATCAACCGGCCCAAGTCTTTCTCTTTTACGGATCAGCCCACATCTAGCTTTGACTTGTTGACCCGTGCTGACTTCCAATTTGGTTGAAACATTGACTTTTCAACTCTTGCTTTATCTCTTGTCCAAGTCACCATTCTTTCATTCAAACCCATTTCTTCTTCATTCACGAATTCTGCAGACAAGAGAGCAAGAGCAAAACAGCAAGGGATCGATGCCGGCGAGCTGGGCACGGCGAGCTAGGAGTTGGCGCCGGTGAGAGCAGGTGGGAACGGCGGACTGAGCTGGGCAAAGCGACAGAGACGGCGGCGGTGGAATGGTCACGGCTGGGATTTGCGATCTGGATTGGTGGACCGTGATGCGCCGGCTCGGCTTGGTGAACGGTGGTGCAGGAGACCAACGGCGTGGTCCGGGCGTGAGCAGCGGCGGCGGTTTGCGGTGGCTTCGTCGGCGAAGGGAGGCACGGATTGGCGGAATCAGCAGCTTGGACAGATGGGTTCGCCGACATGGTTTGGCACGGGCACAGCGACGGGGGCTAGCTGAGTGAGAGGACCGGCGAGTACGTGGCAGATCTGGGCTCGGTGATTATGGCGCTGCCGGCGTCATGGATCTAGAGAGGGAGCACTGGTGGCTGGGATGGAATTGCAGGCGGCAGTAGCAAGGAGATAGCACGGGGACGCCGGTGAGAATCTTGAAAGATGGCGCCGGCGATGTGCAGCAGCAGCTTGGCTTGGAGCGATGAGTCCTGCAAATTGGAATTAAACACAAGATTAGTGATAAGTATAATTGATTCATGGGTAAATTGAGCAGAGAATAGGGAGAATTAGATTGATATGCCGGCTTGGGCATTGATGAACAGAGATGCTTGGGCATTTGGGATTCACGGCAGAAGCTACGCCTGGGCTTCGTTGCGAAGGAAAACATGGGCAGCTTGGTTTCCAAACCTGCAGAATAAGAATTAGAGAAAGATGATTGTGATTGTGTGATTAATGTGCTTGCAGGTATGCTTCCTTAAATAGGGAAAGGAAGGGGAAAGGAGCCAAGGAATGGTGGTGGCTGCCAACGGTGGTATCGAGAAACAGGGTAACATGGAATAGTGGAAGCTTGCAGCTGGAGATGCTAGAGGGAGAGAGCTGCACATGCCGGCAGTGGAGGAAAACCAGGGATAATTGGAGTGTAGTGTTTTGGTGGTGGAGATGGTTGGTGAAGTGGATGGATTTCAAACCGTGAACACACATGGCTGCAAACAAAACAAAAGAAATAAAACAAAAAGAATTTACAAAATAATTATAAAATAAATCAAAAGAAAAAGTAATAAAATAAATGAAATGAAATAATTATAAAAGAAATATGTAAAATAAATAAACATAAAATATAAACAAGGGAAAATAAGATGGAGGATTAAAATGTGTATCGCCACCGCGTGTGGTGGTTGCGCCGCCTTATGTGGTGGTTCGCCGACATATGTGGTGGTTCGCCGACAAATTGTCGGGATTCGGAACGGTTTCCGAAATCTTCGTACAATATTTTATTCCACAAATGAAAGTCACGGTTGACTTTTCGAATTACGCTGAAAACCTCCAAAATTCACCTATTCTGTGCAGATTAACATTTTCCTCGTATTTTCCCTAAAATCACGAAAACAAACATTAAACAGACAATTAAGCTTTCGGAATAGCAAAATCCAGTAATTAAAGGCACTTTGTGAACGTATTTTACGTTCACATCACACCCCTACACTTGAACTATTGCTAGTCCTCTAGCAAACACAGAATACAAAACACAATTATACTTCACAAAAATGGAAACACACAACAAACTGGTCTTTCCAACCATAATCCTCAGCGAGTTCGAAAGAGTTATAATCAAGATAATAAAAATTATATACTAAGGTTAAAGAATTTGCTAAGCATTTAATATGTACATCTCATTTATGCTCGGGTGAAGTGTGTGAAAACCAAGTATACAAAAAATTTCATGCAATCCAATAGGCACAGATGAACAACATTAACCACTAAACCTCACAAGATTCACTAATTATTTCCGCTCAATGTTTAGGGTTAAGTGTTTACTCTCAAAACAATTACACAAGTAGTGTTCCCATATGCTTGCTCATTAACCAACTCTCTACAATTAATCTACAACTCATTAGATCATAAGGACTTTCAGGTGAAACAGGGACCAAAGGTGAATGGTAAATGGTGAATGGTAAATGAAGTGAAAGGACTCGAAATGAAAAAATGTTTTACATGTTTGCAAGACAAGTCAACGACTTTGAAACTCATACCTATGCTAAACCCGAAACAACGCTCTTATTTTCCTCCAACCTTTTATTGAAAATAAAACAAGAAAATAACTCTATATTTTTTTTTCTTTCTTTTCTATTTTTTTTTCTTTTGAGGAACTTTATTCCTTCTTTTTATTTCTGATTTTTTTTTTCTTTGAACAAATACAACAAAATAAATACACCCCCACACTTGCCTTTTGGTATACTACCATACAAATCCGAAGCATAAAAACATAAGAAGTCACTATCATCGTCTTGCAAACATAAATAAAACAACGGTGAAATGGTGTGGGTGAACAAAAGAAACGGCTAATGAGTGTTTAGTTCAAAAGGGGATTCCTAAAGTTCGTGTTTAGATGGATGGTGAATATTTTGGCCATGGTGCTCAACTAATGCCTTACTCATTTCTAATTTATCACAGATTAATAAAAAGTTTCAAGCGGTCTCTGAGCAAGTTCTAGGTTCAAAACTCATGAATTGTGCACACATGAAGAACGAGTAAATGTATGAAATATGCATACATGTGAATATACAATAGGCTCAATGATATGCGGTAAAACCGACGTCATTAATTATTACCTAAACTTCCTAACAATTTGTCGTTGAATAGTATAATGGGAAGTAAAGGTTTTTCCCACAGAGGATTGTTTATTTACTTTTCTAATGTCACGAAATTAATTAACTATATTGTTTCTATTTACAAAATGTACACAATATGCAAAAGTAATCTTTTTGGGTTTTTGAAATTCTTTTGAAAACAAGAAATAAATAAAAGAAAATATTTTTGGATTTTTATAAAATAAAACAAGGAAAATACAAATTCAAATATACAATTTAAACTAAAACAATTAAATAAAACACACCAAAAATAATTAAACAAACACACAAATAAATGAATAACATATTTTTGGGTTTTTCAATATATAATTAAGTCACACAAATATTCAAATTAAACAAATATTCAAATAAATAAACACACAACAAATATTTAAATAAATTGAGTTTGAGAGAGAAATGCTCATTTAATTCCGGCGAAGGATCTTATCGGATTCGCCGGATTTTCGATGAAGCTCGGGGAGCTCGGGTGTCCATAGCAGATTTGGACTTGGGCCATTGGGCTTGAGGAAGACTTGGTCAAAGGCCCAACTTGACAAAGTCGGCAGTTTGACTTTTCAACCTCCAATTCTTAGTCATTTCCGCGTGTTTGACCGTAGTCTTCATCTCCTCACTTTCTATTCTTCATTTCTCTTCTTCAGCCCGTGGTAGCCTTTCTCTTCATCTCCTTCTTGCCTTTTCCTTCATTTCTGAATAGAGACAAGAGAGAGAGACGGTGGTCATGGTAACGGCGAGCTTGGCGGCCAGCGGGGAGAGGCGCCACGCCGGCAGAGGAGATGCCGGATTGAGTTGCCGCGGTGGAGAGAGAACAGCAGCTGCAGGTTGCGGCGGTCGACGGTGACGGGGCACGGGATCGACGATGGGTACGCACGGGGAGTGATGGCCTTGGCTCGACGGCGGGGTGAGAGCGGCGGTATGGTGAGAGCAGAAGCTGCCGGTTGCAGCGGCAAGGGAGGACGTGAACGGTGCCGGCTTGGTGCGGTGATTGGAGCGGATCGACGGCGAGAAGCTTGGGTCGATTGTGATGCCGTCGTCGATGATGGCAGATGAGAATTGGGTCGCCGGCAGAAGGATGGCGCCGGCATGGTGCGAGAGAGACGCCGGCAAAGATGGATTGAGCACGGGCTCGACTTGGATTGACGGTGAGCTGGGTCGCCGGCGGTGATGGCAGAGGACAGAGAGGACTAGGTACGCCGGGTAATCTTCTAAACCTGCAAACCTGCAAAAGAACAACGGAGGCAGAGGGCTTGTGAGTAATTTAGCTTGTTTGATTCTTGTTAATTGCAGGGATTGGTGAATTGGGTTTTCTGTGAATTAAATGGATGGGTGTTTGGGTGATGATGGTTGTGATGTTTGTGTGTGATTGTAGATGGATTGGGGGAGTGAGTGAAAAGATTTGTTAATTAGAAGAAGGGAGGCTGAGAGTGAGTTTCTGTGGTGAACTGGATTGGGCAGAGGAGCTGCCGTGAATTGTGAGAACAAGAACAGAGAAGAAAGAATAAGGGCTTAGATAATTCTGGAAAGAAGAGAAGAGAGAGAGGAGAGTGTTTGGCCGGAGAGGAACAAAGAAGGGGGAGAAGAGAAGGCACAGGAGGTTCCCTGTACACGGACGCTTTGGACGAGTGAGTAACCGAAAGAAGGCAGCTAGGTGAGCTACACGGACGCCAGAGAAACATGGAGGGGGAAAAGAGATGGGAAAGAGTTGGTGGCGCGGGGAGAAGCCCCGCCAAGGAAAACAGAGAGACGAGCTGGGTATTTATAGAGGGAGGAAATGATAGTCTCGGCGAGAGAATGATGATAGTGGAATAGTGGGAGCCTAAGTGGAACAGCTAAACATCCATGAACGATTTGAATTCAAAGAGAAGCAGCCATGTGAGGGAGGAATATCGGTGAAGTGGAGATGCTGCGGGCATGTGTGGAGTGAGCTGGAGAAGTGAAAGATTTGAATTCAAATAGAAAGGACCGGGTAACATGGTAGGCGACTATCCGCAAAAATATAAACAAAAGTAAAATTAAAATAACAAAAAGAAAAGAAAAAGAAAAAGAAAATAATAAATAAAATAATTATAAAATAAATACTAAAATGGAAATAAAAATAAATAAAGAAAAGAATAAATATAAAACATAAACATGGGAAAATAAAGTGGAGATTTAATTTGTGTTTCACCACCGCGAGTGGTGGTTGCGCCTCCGTGAGTGGTGGTTCGCCGGTAAAATTGCCGGGATTCGAAACGTCTTTCGAAATCTTCGTACACTGTTATATTCCACTTCTCAATGATAACCGGTGTTATCATTACATCTGAAAGTCACGGTTGACTTTCCCGAAATTGCGCAGTAAATCTCCAAAATTCACCTTTTATGTGTAAATTAGCATTTTGCACATATTTTCCCTGAAAACATGAAAACAAACATTAAACCGACAAATAAGCTTTCAGAATAGCATCCATCCAAGTATTTAGGGCACTTTATGAACGTATTTTACGTTCACATCACTCAAATCCTCACATTTTCTGGGTATGCATGACAATGTATGTTTAAATGTGCTTCTCGGATTGCAATCAATTAATCGAAACAGGTTATGTGAACATGGAAATTCGAGCAATCATAAGTTATGCAGATTAAATCCAAAGCAAACTACACAAAACCTTAACATATAATCAATATTTTCCAAATCATAACAATGAAACTCAATTCATCATCGGGATTGGAAAACACACGACAAATAAACACACAAAAACACACAAACAGAAGCAAATATTTTTGTAATTTTTGATTTTTTTGATTTTTTTGATTTTTTCAATTTATGGTAACAATACGTGACCACAGTGACTTACTTAGTGCAATGGTAGGTTCAACGCTACCAAGGGAGTAAGTATGATTTAGTCGATATACCGTTACAGTAGAAAACGAAAACAAGTAAATTATTTTTTTTGAATTTTTTCAATTTTTCAAATTTTTTTCTTTTCTTTTTAATAAACCTTCCCCCCACACTTGAATTAAACATTGTCCTCAATGTTAAACAGATATTTCACGAAAATGAAAAATTCAAGTATGGTTATTGAATTGAAAATACAAACAGAAATAAACACACCAACAAAAATAAACACACAACATATATACTAAGGAAACAAAAATAAAAAGAAAGGTTAAAGAAAAATCTCCCCCTGAAGATCGTGAAGCTCCTCCCGAAGCAAGTCACCAACAGTCACAAACAAGGCTAGCAGGGCCTTGCATCCAACGTATGCTCCTTAGTTGACTGCGGTTCTGATCCTTTGAAGTGTGTCCCGGACAAGGGTAGTTGCCGACTCCACGGCAGACTTGGGCGATGTAGCCTTCACCGAGATCCTGGAACACTATAGTCGGCGGTGTTCCGTCAAGTACGGCTCCGGATACGTTAGGTAGAATGGAGAAGCCGAAGACATAAGCGGAAATGGCTCCGGTTGAACTCCACATAACAAACACTCTGGAGAATGGAATGGTTAATCGGCGCATAAATGACGGACGACCCCGTTGCATCGGTGCAACACTCCCGGAGAATGAGAAAGTCGTTGTGATTATCAATGGCGAGCACCGAGATCTGGTTCCGCGGGTCAAGACCGATGGAAAAGTTTGCTAGCACACGCACAGAGCTGTCCATCGACATACTATCCCACATTGGTCTCGTCTGAACGTCTTTGAGGAACTCAAAGATCCTGGTGTGATGGGAGAGATGAACGACGGAACAACCAGCAGTACAATTGACTCCAGGGGGCTTGCTCGGATCTCCCCTGCGCTTGTTGGTCCTGACCTCCATTCGAGTGTCTCTTGTTCGGTTCGAACAAGTCCAGTGGTGGTACGTGGAGTTACTGATGTCGTTGAAGAAACAGATCGTCATCTGTTTTGCCATTTCCGCCAGGCCTCTTCTTCCTTCAAGAGAAATGATCGAGTCACCGGGTGAAGTGTGGATACCTGTGGCGCACATGTAGCGCTCCGCTTGTCGTTGGAGTGTTGAGATCCAACGCTTTGCACCAAAAGCGAACCCTGAATGAACAAATGGTTCGAAACTGGCCTTCATCTCCTTTTCGCGTACATCCACGTGCTCCACCCAAGTGACTAAGGAAGATCCATTATAAAGATCACGTATCAGGCATCCGGAGGGGTGTTTTCGGCAAATCGATCTCACGGAAGGCTTTGGATTTGTGCGCAATTCATCCACGGAGACATCCACAACGACCCAACTTCCATCCAGTTGTTGGTGAGAATACCGAACGAACTGGACTTCACGAGTCGAAACGATGTGAGATGGCACCAGAAACTCGGCCGACATCACTTGCTTATGCTCCTCGTAGCCATCTTCGTTGCTGGAGGATAGGATCTCCAACGTCTTGGCATTTGTGATCATGCTACAGAAGACGGGCAACCATCGACCAACATCCATTAAGATCTGAACGATGGTGGTCGGATAAAGGTGAATGGTTGCCGAGTGTCTCGACGATTCGGCTTTGAAGTACGGAGCAGGTTCAGCTCGTTGAAACACTCGCAAGTATTCGGCCCTATGAAGAGTCTCGGGATGAATAGACGTGTCGGGAGTCGGTGAAGAAATCCACAAAGGAAATCCGGCAGTGGCCATGAGCAGGAGCTCGTCTTTGGCCTTGCGGGCGATATCCGAGATCAAGTCGGTGTGGACTCCGACAAGATCATGCGAGCAGGTCCGGGAAGGGTGTCGGATGGCAAAGGTATGGATGGGCGCTCGACAAGTGTAGGCATGAGGCTCCGCACATCCCGTCTCAAGTGGTCCATATCGATCGAATCATCGGACAACTCGAGAAGAGGCTCTTGTCACGAGGAACAACTTCGAGCCTTCGCCGTGGCACATCCGAGTGCGGAACAAGACCTCCGCAATTGGGACATATGCCGCTATGGAGAGCATCGACGAGTCGTTGATTCTGCATTTGAAGCTCCTCGTTCTTGCTCACCAGCTCATCGTTTCTTCTCTCTAGCTCGGCGATACGCTGCTCAGATGTAAGGATACCGAACTTCTTCCTATTTCTCGACCCCCAATAATAGACTTGGTCTTCTTCTAGTCCGATTTTTGGACCAAATCTTTCTCTTTGTGGCTTGGTGGGGTGAGAATACACCGCAAAGAAAGCCGCCAGTGCATCTCTCTGAGCTTTGGTGTATTTGGTCCTCGGAAGTCTCCTATAGACAGGAGCGGCTTCCGGCTCGGCTGGTGGATCAGCAACCAGGATTGGTGCTTGGGGTACTGGTTGGGGTAGCGGCTCGGTCGGCATGCTAGCATCGGCGCTATTGAGCATGCTTGGTGGAATTATTTCAGCCAAGCCTTCAAAGATTGGGTTCTCTGAAGGACCTGCCTGAAACAAGTCGCTGAAAGAATTGACTCTTTTGGCCATTTGTGGTTTGGGAAGGGAGGAAAGCTTCTGGGATTTGGGAGGATTTCTGGGAAAAACTCAAGAACACGAAGAACAATGAGAGAAAACGAGAGAGAGAAAGAGAAAGAATAAGGGAAAACGCGTGAAATGACCTAAGGCACTAACGCAAACCGAAGGGAAAGGAAGGAACGGACGCACGCTCGCACACGTGCCACAGACAGAAGACCCGTAATTTCCGGATCGAGCGACGAAAGTCGTAAAGTCTACAGTAGACACGCACGCGGTTTATTAAACAAATCGGCCGACGCAAAAGTCGTGCGTCGGCCCAATCAAATTTTTTCTGATTTTTTATTTTTGATTTTTTTATTTTTTTAATACTTTACGAAAAGTCGTAAAGTGAACAGTGAAAACGCGTAGCACACGCGCTTGCCGACACTTTAAACGGGCTTGGGCCATCGGAATGGTCTGGGCCTTAAAGTGGGCCTGGGCCAAAGAAATCTTCGGCCCATTATTGGTGGGCTTAAACTAATGGGCCTAAAAACGAACAGGCCCGACACACTAATGGGCTTGGGTTACGGGTTTTGGGCTTCGTGAATGACACGAGCCCGATGGGCTAAATTTTTTTATTTTTTATTTATTTTTTATTTTACGAAACCTAAAACCCTAACCAATCACACAAACGGGCCTAAGGCCCAATAACAAACAAAAAACAAGCCCAAAAATAAAACAAACAGTAATTCTAAATAGTAAAAATAAATAATTACAAACAGTAAAACAAAACAAGCACTCTTTTTTTTTTATATACAATTAAAAATTTTCTTATTTTTTTTTATTTTTTCTTATTTTTTTTAAATAAATAACGAGAGTGAAAAGAAAACTTACCTTTTTACTCCCGAGGAAACCGAAAATCACCAACAAGACATCAACCTCAAGGTTTTTCAACCTTGACTTCCTAAACGTATGCTCCGATGTATGTGGTAGAATTTCCGATAAACCCGGATTATTTCCTATACAAAATAAAAAGGTTAGTAATAAATTTACAAAATAAAAACAAAATATTTACAATGTTAAAAATGTATCACAAATTATCTATACAAAATGAATGAATAAATTTTCCTATGTCTACGTATATTTTATTTACACAATACACTTAAGTGTACAAAAATATTTTCCTTTGCCTGAATATAGTTGAAAAAAAATGAAAGTTGATTCTAAGCGGTAACTCAAGGTGGACGTGCGGCCTAGGTGCAATGCCTTGACTTAAATGACTTTCCGTGTTTTCAGAAGGCGAATGGCCAAATCATATGAGAATAAGCGAGGGGCAGGATTCATTTAGTGGACTACGGAGGCTTACACCCCTATCGACTTACGTCGTCCCATAGTCCTCTCGAATCCAAAACCTGTCACCCGTGGTCTCGACCTAGACGCCATCCATGTGCCCCTTACTCGGCCGAGAAAGCACTTAAGTGTTCGACAATTCTCCAAGTGTTAATAAAGGCCGCCCTCAACCTCAAATAACCTTACGGTAAAAATGAAGGGTTTAGGCCAATATTAATAAAAGGACCTTACCTATTCCGTTCAAGTTACAACTTACAACAACAAAAAATAATCAACTATATAAAAGACACCTAAATAAATTACTAAGTGTAACAAAATATCAACAAGTATAATTAGTGAGTATAAATAAAATTAACAAGTATTATTTACAAATAGTAAGAAGTAAAAAGTCAATAGTCAAAAGTCAAAAGTCAATAGTAAAAAGTAAATAGTAAAAACAATCCCCGGCAACGGCGCCAAAATGGTTGTTCGGTTTTTACCTACGTCATTAATTATTACCTAAATTCCTAACAATTGTCGTTGTAAAGTATAATGGGAAATAAAGGTTTTTCCCACAGAAGATTGTTATATTTACTTTTTAATGTCACGAAAAATTAAATTAAATTAAATAAATAATTATTATTAACAAGTATAAAGAATAAAGAATATATATATACACAAAATTAAATGAACTATACAGTATTGTTTCTATTTACAAAAATATACATTATATACAAAAGTATTTTTGGGGGTTTTGAGGTTTTTGAAAACAATAAAGGAAATATTTTTGGATTTTTATTATTTTTGAAAACAAGAAACACACACACAAATATTGTTTTGAAGATTAACCAACTCTCTAGCCATGAATCCGAAACAAACATATGTAAGATGCTGGACCACCATACATCTCCCAAATAAAACTTTCCCTAACAATTAACTCCGAGGCCACTCTGTCAGCTAATCAATAGAAAAAGAGTTGTTAATTCAAGTGCACGACCTAGCGGGACCGCCCAACTATCAGTGATCCTTATTATTTAGATTCAACATTAAAGATAAAACCAAACAAACAAAATTCACATAAGCTGCTAGAAGAATCAATTAACTTCAATCCAACAATTATTACACAAAATAAAAATAAACAAACAATAACATTTCCCAAAATTATTCACGGATAGTTAATTAAACAAAAATAAATTATAATAAATAAACGAAGTTTGAGAAAAATGTTACTGTTGTGTCCATGAAAATGGACACTGTCTGGCAGGCGAAGGTGGCAGACTCAGCTATAGAAAATCGTAACTTTGGATGTGGCTGATTAAAGGATATTTACGGTGGTCATTAATTTATTACCTAAATTCCTAACAATTGTCGTTGAATAGTATAATGGGAAATAAAGGTTTTTCCCACAGAAGATTGTTATATTTACTTTTTAATGTCACGAAAAATTAAATTAAATAAAGAATTATATTTACAAGTATAAAGAATAAAGAATATATATATATATACAAAATTAAATAAACTATACAGTATTGTTTCTATTTACAAAAATATACATTATATACAAAAGTATTTTTGGGGGTTTTTGAGATTTTTGAAAACAATAAATAATTAAAAGGAAATATTTTTGGATTTTTTATTATTTTTGAAAACAAGAAAAACACACACAAATATTGATTTCTCTAAGTCATATGATCGAAACTAACATTGTGAAATATTAGAAAGCTAATTATTTTTCAATTAGACTTCTCTCTGAAAATTAACCTAAGTGAAAGCACCTAGATCAATCAATTAAACATGCCATCTTAGTCTAGAAAGCTAGCTAGTCAATCCATGTTCAAAGCATCGAAAAGAATCGTTAATTCAAGTGCACAACCTAGTATGGAAAAGTCCATCTATTTGTAATCCTTTTTAATTGATTCCGACCTTTGTCCAAAGCCTTTACTACTTGTGAATTAGGTTTCCAAAACTATTAGGTGAATCGGATTCCTAACTCTAGCTCCAATTACATGTAAACATCATAAGTGTCGACCCCTATAACATAAACATATAAAAGATTTCCGTAAACTTGAATCAAATAAACAATCACAAAAGCAACTTAGAAAAATCAAATCACAATTATTATGCAAAAATAGAAAATAAACAAATATTTACACAATAACATTTCCCAAAATTATTCACAAATAGTTAATTGCAGAAAATAAATTAAACAAAAATAAATTATAATAAATAAACGAGTTTGGGAAAAATGTTACTGTTGTGTCCATGAAAATGGACACTGTCTGGCAGGCGAAGGTGGCAGACTCAGCTATATTTACGATCAATTTGGATGTGGCGGGTGCACAGATCAATCGGCATTGGGTGTAGATAGCAATTGGGCTATTTCGAAATTGGGCATTGGGCCTTGGTCAAATGGGTCAACAGCCCAAATTTCTTTCTTCTTTACGGGTTGACTTGTCAACCCAAGCCAAGTCGCATCAAAACATCTTCTCCTTCATTTCTTCTTCTTCATTTCGCGAAGCATTTCACGGGGAGAGGGAGCGGCAAGGAGCAGCAGCAGACGCCGGCATGGTGGCGCAAGGGATCGACGGCGAGGCACGGGCAGCGGCAGAGCAGCAGCAGACGGCGCCGCTAACGACGATAAGGTAGTTGGTAGCGGGCGCAGTAACGCCGGCGGCGAGAACAGAACAACGATCGGGGCGAGAACCGGCAACGGTGAAGTGAGCTGGAATCCGGCCGGGGCCGGGCTTTATGGTGACGACGGTGAATGGAAATCGGTGATGCGGTGCCGGCTTCGAATGGTGAGCACGGGCTTGTGGCGGGGTAGCAGTCCGAACGGTGATGGCGGCAGCTGCTCGGACAACGCCGAAGAAGGCACGGGGACGCCGGACCGGGCACGGGTTTTGCGGCGGCGGCTGGGGCTTTGATGGTTCGAGGCGCTACGGCCCGGTGAGCCGGAGATCGACGCCGGCGAGAATGGGTAGCTGCCACGGGGCTTTCCGAACCCGCAAAAGAAGAACACAATTAAATAGAGAGTAAGAATATGATTGCTTTGATTTATTAATTGAGTTTGCAGGTAAGAAATAAAAGAAACAGAAGGAGTTACGGCCTTGGTGGCTGGATTGGCTTTGAGCAGCTATGATTGGGATGAAGGCTCGTGTGCAGGTGAATTGGTGAGGAATTGCAGGGGCATGAACTTCTCTTAAATAGAGAGGGGAAGGGGGAAGCAGCCAAGGCTTGGTGGAGGTGGTAGGTGATGGTGGAGAGGTTTGGTGAAGCTAGAAGCCAAGGAGGAGGTGCCGGCAGTGGAGGAAAACCAGGAAACAAATGGACTGTAGCTGGAGAAGTGGAGAAGTGGGCGGCGTGTAACATGGCTGCAGTAAAGAGAAATCAAACAAAATAAAACAACAAACCAAAAGAAAATTAAAGAAATAAATAAAATAAAATAACAGAAAAATAAAATAACAAAAAGAAACACAAATAATAAAATATAAAATAAGGGAAAATATAATGGAGGTTTGAATTATGTTTCGCCACCGCGTGTGGTGGTTGCGCCGCCTAATGTGGTGGTTCGCCGACAAAATTGCCGGGATTCGGAATGGTTTCCGACATCTTCGTACAATATTTTATTCCACAAATGAAAGTCACGGTTGACTTTTCGAATTACGCTGAAAACCTCCAAAATTCACCTATTCTGTGCAGATTAACATTTTCCTCGTATTTTCCCTAAAATCACGAAAACAAACATTAAACAGACAATTAAGCTTTCGGAATAGCAAAATCCAGTAATTAAAGGCACTTTGTGAACGTATTTTACGTTCACATCACACCCCTACACTTGAACTATTGCTAGTCCTCTAGCAAACACAGAATACAAAACACAATTATACTTAACAAAAATGGAAACACACAACAAACTGGTCTTTCCATCCATAATCCTCAGCGAGTTCGAAAGAGTTATAATCAAGATAATAAAAATTATATACTAAGGTTAAAGAATTTGCTAAGCATTTAATATGTACATCTCATTTATGCTCGGGTGAAGTGTGTGAAAACCAAGTATACAAAAAATTTCATGCAATCCAATAGGCACAGATGAACAACATTAACCACTAAACCTCACAAGATTCACTAATTATTTCCGCTCAATGTTTAGGGTTAAGTGTTTACTCTCAAAACAATTACACAAGTAGTGTTCCCATATGCTTGCTCATTAACCAACTCTCTACAATTAATCTACAACTCATTAGATCATAAGGACTTTCAGGTGAAACAGGGACCAAAGGTGAATGGTAAATGGTGAATGGTAAATGAAGTGAAAGGACTCGAAATGAAATTTTTTTTTACATGTTTGCAAGACAAGTCAACGACTTTGAAACTCATACCTATGCTAAACCCGAAACAACGCTCTTATTTTCCTCCAACCTTTTATTGAAAATAAAACAAGAAAATAACTCTATATATTTTTTTTCTCTTTTTTTCTTTTTTTTTTTCTTTTGAGGAACTTTATTCCTTCTTTTTATTTCTGATTTTTTTTTTCTTTGAACAAATACAACAAAATAAATACACCCCCACACTTGCCTTTTGGTATACTACCATACAAATCCGAAGCATAAAAACATAAGAAGTCACTATCATCGTCTTGCAAACATAAATAAAACAACGGTGAAATGGTGTGGGTGAACAAAAGAAACGGCTAATGAGTGTTTAGTTCAAAAGGGGATTCCTAAAGTTCGTGTTTAGATGGATGGTGAATATTTTGGCCACGGTGCTCAACTAATGCCTTACTCATTTCTAATTTATCACAGATTAATAAAAAGTTTCAAGCGGTCTCTGAGCAAGTTCTAGGTTCAAAACTCATGAATTGTGCACACATGAAGAACGAGTAAATGTATGAAATATGCATACATGTGAATATACAATAGGCTCAATGATATGCGGTAAAACCGACGTCATTAATTATTACCTAAACTTCCTAACAATTTGTCGTTGAATAGTATAATGGGAAGTAAAGGTTTTTCCCACAGAGGATTGTTTATTTACTTTTCTAATGTCACGAAATTAATTAACTATATTGTTTCTATTTACAAAATGTACACAATATGCAAAAGTAATCTTTTTGGGTTTTTGAAATTCTTTTGAAAACAAGAAATAAATAAAAGAAAATATTTTTGGATTTTTATAAAATAAAACAAGGAAAATACAAATTCAAATATACAATTTAAACTAACACAATTAAATAAAACACACCAAAAATAATTAAACAAACACACAAATAAATGAATAACATATTTTTGGGTTTTTCAATATATAATTAAGTCACACAAATATTCAAATTAAACAAATATTCAAATAAATAAACACACAACAAATATTTAAATAAATTGAGTTTGAGAGAGAAATGCTCATTTAATTCCGGCGAAGGATCTTATCGGATTCGCCGGATTTTCGATGAAGCTCGGGGAGCTCGGGTGTCCATAGCAGATTTGGACTTGGGCCATTGGGCTTGAGGAAGACTTGGTCAAAGGCCCAACTTGACAAAGTCAGCAGTTTGACTTTTCAACCTCCAATTCTTAGTCATTTCCGCGTGTTTGACCGTAGTCTTCATCTCCTCACTTTCTATTCTTCATTTCTCTTCTTCAGCCCGTGGTAGCCTTTCTCTTCATCTCCTTCTTGCCTTTTCCTTCATTTCTGAATAGAGACAAGAGAGAGAGACTGGTGGTCATGGTAACGGCGAGCTTGGCAGCAGCAAGGGAGAGGCGCCACGCCGGCAGAGGAGATGCCGGATTGAGTTGCCGCGGTGGAGAGAGAACAGCAGCTGCAGTTGCAGCGGTCGACGGTGACAGGGCACGGGATCGACGATGGGTACGCACGGGGAGTGATGGCCTTGGCTCGACGGCGGGGTGAGAGCAGCGCCGGTATGGTGAGAGCAGCAGCTGCAGTTGCAGCGGCAAGGGAGGACGTGAACGGTGCCGGCTTGGTGCGGTGATTGGAGCGGATCGACGGCGAGAAGCTTGGGTCCGATTGTGATGCCGTCGTCGATGATGGCAGATGAGAATCGGGGTCGCCGGCAGAAGGATGGCGCCGGCATGGTGCGAGAGAGACGCCGGCAAAGATGGATCGAGCACGGGCTCGACTTGGATCGACGGCGAGCCGGGTCGCCGGCGGTGATGGCAGAGGACAGAGAGGACCGGGTACGCCGGTAATCTTCTAAACCCCGCAAACCCGCAAAAGAACAACAGAGGCGAGAGGGCTTGTGAGTAATTTAGCTTGTTTGATTCTTGTTAATTGCGGGGATTGGTGAATCGGGTTTTCGTGAATTAAATGGACGGGTGTTTGGGTGATGATGGTTGTGATGTTTGTGTGTGATTGTAGATGGATTGGGGGAGTGAGTGAAAAGATTTGTTAATTAGAAGAAGGGAGGCCGAGAGTGAGTTTCGTGGTGAACCGGATCGCGCAGGAGCCGCCGTGAATTGTGAGAACAAGAACAGAGAAGAAAGAATAAGGGCTTAGATAATTCTCGGAAAGAAGAGAAGAGAGAGAGGAGAGTGTTTGGCCGGAGAGGAACAGAGAGAAGGGGAGAAGAGAAGGCACAGGAGGTTCCCCGTACACGGACGCTTTGGACAGAGTGAGTAACCGGAAAGAAGGCAGCCTAGGTGAGCTACACGGACGCGAGAGAAACATGGAGGGGGAAAAGAGATGGGAAAGAGTCGGTGGCGCGGGGAGAAGCCCCGCCAAGGAAAACAGAGACAGTAGCCGGGTATTTATAGAGGGAGGAAATGATAGTCTCGGCAGAGAATGATGATAGTGGAATAGTGGGAGCCTAAGTGGAACAGCTAAACATCCATGAACGATTTGAATTCAAAGAGAAGCAGCCATGTGAGGGAGGAATATCAGTGAAGTGGAGATGCTGCGGTCATGTGTGGAGTGAGCTGGAGAAGTGAAAGATTTGAATTCAAATAGAAAGGACCGGTAACATGGTAGCTGACTATCTGCAAAAATATAAACAAAAGTAAAATTAAAATAACAAAAAGAAAAGAAAAAGAAAAAGAAAATAATAAATAAAATAATTATAAAATAAATACTAAAATGGAAATAAAAATAAATAAAGAAAAGAATAAATATAAAACATAAACATGGGAAAATAAAGTGGAGATTTAATTTGTGTTTCACCACCGCGAGTGGTGGTTGCGCCTCCTGATGTGAACGTAAAATACGTTCACAAAGTGCCTTTAATTACTGGATTTTGCTATTCCGAAAGCTTAATTGTTTGTTTAATGTTTGTTTTCGTGTGTTTAGGGAAAATACGAGGAAAATGTTTATCTGCACAGAATAGGTGAATTTTGGAGATTTTCAGTGTAATTCCGAAAAGTCAACCGTGACTTTTCAGATATCAAAATGACACCGGTCATTTTGAGGATGTGGGCCCAGTTAATGTACGAAGATTTCGGAAACCGTTCCGAATTCCGGCAAGTTTGTCGGCGAACCACCACATCAGGCGGCACAACCACCACACGCGGTGGCAGAATATATTTTAAATCTCCATTATATTTTCCCTTGTTTATTTTATAATTTAATTATTTCATTTAATTTCTTTTGTTATTTTATTTTGTTTTATAATTATTTATTTAATTATTTTCTTTTATTTCTTTTGTTTTGTTTTGTTTGCAACCATGTTACCCGCTCCTTATTCCCATCATCCAAATCATTGATCACTATCAGTCTACCACGTTGGGCTGCTCCTCACATGGCTTAAAATTCCATCCAGGAATCAATCAATTTCCAGCTGCATATTCCTACTCCACCATCACCAACCAGCTCCACCACCATCACACTACAGTCCATAATTCCCTCGGTTTTCCTCCACCGCCGCAAGCATCTACAGCTCACTACTTCACACCATCGAGCTCCACTCTTCCTTGGCTGCTTCCCACCATTTCCTTGCCTATTTAAGCCAACGTTCGTTACCGCAATAATCACCAATTCACCATGGCAAAGAATCAAAACTTCGCCAATCTCAAATCCAGCCCAAGGCCGTGTTTCTTCCCCGGTCAAGTTAAAGTTCGATTCCAATTAATCATTAATCACGCTTATCACTAATCCCGTGCTAAATTCTATTTTGCGTAATCAATCACCATGGCAGTCCTCATCACCGAGCCCAAACGGCGCCATCTCAAATCCTGTGTCAACGCCACCATCAAGACACCAAGCCGTGCCCGCCCACCGCCGTCGCCGTCGTCGCCGTTCCAACCCGGCCGCCGCTGCTGCCATCTCGGATCTGCCATCGACGTCGCGCCGGTTCTCTCTCACATCGCCCATCCCGTAGATGTCGCTCTTCTCCACCGGCGTGTCTCTCCCGTCTCCGCCGTCAATTCCGCATCACCGGCGACCCCGTGGCTCGTTATCCTCGCCGGCCGCGACGCACCCATCCAAATCCTCCCCGTCTTCGCCGGCGCCGCAACCTCGCCGCCGCAAGCCTCATCGCTGCTCACCATCATCGCCCTTGCTATCGCTCGCCGCGAAGCCACCGTCAAATCCAAGTCGCTCTTGCCGGAGTTTCTCTCACCATGAACCGGTCTCTCTCGTTCGCGAAATGAAGCGAAATGAAGTGAAATCGTGCAAAGCCGACTTGGAAGAAAGAATAAAAAAGAATGAGAATTGCAACGTTGACAAGTCAAAGCATGAAGTTGGGCCGGTCAAACCGGTCAACAAGGATCCCACGGGCTTGGGCCAGCAAGGAAGAGAAAAGAAAAAGAAAAGCCCACCGCAAGCCCACTCGGCCCAATTTCAGAATTTGCTAAGTACACCCGCCACATCCAAAGTTACAATTATGTTCGATTCTTGATAGGAGCACAAAGTGTGACGTTTTTAATGTGTTTTCCCTACTATTTGGCTATGATTTAATTGTAACTTTGCTATTTTAGCTTAGTTTCCATATTGGAGTCCAAAATGATGTATTAATGTGAACATGTGCAGAAACGAAGTCTAATGGGCTTTTCCGAGGCCCATTAAGAGGTGGTCTGCCGTGAGGCCCAAGATGAAGGCCCAAGCCCATGAAGGAAGGCCCAAACACAAGATGGCAGGCCCAAATCCATGAAGGAAGGCCCAGGTTCACAAAGCACGAGGAAAGGCCCAAGCCCGCATTTTCGGACAGTCCGCCCGTGCAGATCAGTCAACTTGCGAGGCCCATATCTCTCAATTGCACCGTCAGATCTAGCTGTAATTTTGATACACGCTGCATGTGGATGTTAAGTATTCGGCATTAAAATTTCAGAATCATCCAACCGTCCACACGTCCGGAATTCCACTCCAAGTGCGCACTGCTCAGTGCTGTCTCGCTTTTTATTTCTTTCCTTTTCCTTTATTCTCAATGCTCCACTCACCCCCATATTTCCACCCATCTCACCTAACTATCTTTGTTTCTTTCTCTCCATATCATTAGTGCTTGATTTCTTTTACCTAAATAATTGGTTCATTGCCATATGACTTCATTTCCACCATTCCACTTACCATTTCTTTTCTACCACTCACATTCCACTTCTCTTCCTTTTCTTTCTTTATTTCTTTCATTGTCTTCTTCTTCCTCTCCATTCTCCTATAAATAGCAGCCTCATTCTTCTCACCAATACACACCTCAATGGGGAGGGACAAACCCTCCTCTTTCTCTTCTCCATCTCACATCATATTTTCCATTCTCTAGTATTTAGGGTTTTCAAGTCTTCAAGGAGGAGGAGAAGGCGTCTACACCATCACCATCAGCCCCTATTCAACATCACCATCACCATCATCACCTTGTCTTCACGGCTTGGATTACTTGTGGTCAAGGATTCAAGATGTGGCTTCAAGATCTTCATGCTATTCATACGGTGTATTTCGACTTAACCTTTAAATTTATGCCTCTTTGTTGCTTGTTTATTCTTTGTATTAGTTAACATGACATGATTTATATAATTTTCAGCCTATATTTATGAGTTTATTTGATTGTTAGATCCTAATTAATTAGTTCTTCTAGCAGCTTATGTGACTCCGTTTATTTGATTCGGTTTTATTGAATCTTTTATGTGTTCTTGTTTTAAGGTTCGAAACTTAAGATGATTGCATGTAATTGGTGCTAGAATTAGGGTTTTAATTCTAATTCACAAGTAGTAAAGGCTTATCAAACGGGTCGGAATCAAAATAAGAAGGATCGCGGATAGACGAGCGTTCGCTAGGTCGCGCACTTTAATTAACAACTCTTCTCCTATGCGTTAGATATGTTATTGATTGATCACCTTTGCATGTTTAATTGTTTAATCTAGATGAGCGTTCACTAGGTTAATTTTCATAGAAGAGGTTTTATTTGGGGAATGATAACCCGTGTGGGCATTCCACATATGTTAGTTTCGGTTTCATGGCTAGGGAACTTGGTTAATTTTCGGTCTAATGATTGGTAAACTTGTGTATATGTGGCTGAACTTTATATACTTTGTGTTTCATCATCATATTTTATTTATTCTTTGTAATTTAATTAATTTATTTCATTCAATTTATCTCTCAATTCCCCTTTTTACTTTGTACATATGTATATATTTATACTTTATACTTGTTAATAATAATTCTTTATTTTATTTAATTCTTTGTGACAATTTTTGTTAGGTACACCCTTTGATCTCCGTTGTGAACGATACCCTACTATGCACTATACTACTACCGATAGGGTTTTTTTAAATTGATGCTCCTTTTGGGCGTGTCAATTTTTGGCGCCGTCGACGGGGATTGAAAATTCCTAACTATTATTTTGTGAATATTTGTGAATAATACCTGTTAATTCTTGTATATATTTTGTTACACTTAGTAATTTATTTAGGTGTCTTTTATATAGTTGATTATTTTTTTTGTTGTTGTAAGTTGTAACTTGAACGGAAATAGGTAAGGTCCTTTTGTTAATATTGGCCTAAACCCTTCATTTTTACCGTAAGGTTATTTGAGGTTGAGGGCGGCCTTTATTAACACTTGGAGAATTGTCGAACACTTAAGTGCTTTCTCAACTGAGTAAGGGGCACATGGATGGTGTCTAGGTCGAGACCCCGGGTGACAGGTTTTGGATTCGGAGGACTATATTGGACGAAAGTCGATAGGGCTTGCCTCCGTAGTCCACCAAATGAATCCTGCCCCTCGCTTATTCTCATATGATCTGGCCATTCGCCTTCGAAAACACGGAAAGTCATTTAAGTCAAGGCATTGCACCTAGGCCGTAAGTCCACCTTGAGTTATCGCTTGGAATCAACTTTCATTTTTTTTCAACTATATTGAGGCAAAAGAAACTGTTTTTATACACTTTAGGTATATTGGATTAAACATGACTTTAAGATGGGTAGCTGTTTCAGTCCCATTGCACATTGAAGTCCTCTGTTCCCGTACTTAAGTGTATTGTGTAAATAAAATTTACTTAGACATAGGAAAATTTACTTAGACATAGGAAAATTTATTTATTCATTTTGTATAGATAATTTGTGATATATTTTTCACTTTGTAAATACTGTTTGTTTTTATTTGGGAATTTTTTTTTGGGGGGTTTGGGTGTTGGGTTTTGAAAAAAAAAAAAAAAAAAAAAAAAAAAAAAAAAAAAAAAAAAAAATGTGTCGGGCCTGTTCGTTTTTAGGCCCATTAGTTTAAGCCCACCAATAATGGGCCGAAGATTTCTTTGGCCAGGCCCACTTTAAGGCCCAGACCATTCCGATGGCCCAGGCCCGTTTAAAGTGTCAGCACCGTTAGCGCGTGTGCTACGCGTTTTCACTGTTCACTTTACGACTTTCGCGTAAAGATTTACTTAAAATAAAAAATAAAAAAAAAATTCTTATTGGACCGTCCCGCGACTTTCGCGTCGGCACGATAATAAAAAAAAATAAAAAAAATATAAAATGAAAAAAAAAATTTGATTGGGCCGACGGACGACTTTTGCGTCGGCCGATTTGTTTAATAATCCGCATGCGTGTCAACTGTAGCCTTTGCGACTTTCGTCGCTCGATCCGTAATTTGCGGATCTCTGTCTTTGGCACGTGTGCGTGCGTGCGTCTATTCCTTTCCCTTCGTTTGTGTTTGTGTGTTTCATTCCATTCATTTTGCATTCATTTTCACTTAGTTCCCTTTTATTCTCTCTTAATTTTCTCTCGTTTGTTCATACTGTTCTTCACTTGTTCTTCGTTGTTCTTAGTTATTTTTCCAGAAATCTATCCTCCCTCCCAACCTAGAAATGGCCAAAAGAGTGAATTCTTTCAGTGAGTTGTTTCATTCTAGTCCTCCGTAGAGTGATTTCTTTGAAGGCTTGGATGAAATCATTCCACCAAGCATTCTAGATACCGTTAATGCTAGCATGCCGGATGTGAACCGAACCAGAACCACAAGCACCAATCCAGTGCCGATCCACATGTTGTTGTTGTTCGCTGGTCCTTCCCGAAGCGTACGAGAGGCCCGAGGACGAGATTCACCAAAGAGCAAAATGATGCGTTGACCGACTTTTACACGGTGAATCCTCACCCACTCAAACTGCATAGAGCAAGGTTTGCTATAGAACTCGGGTTAACCGAAAATAAGGTCTACAACCGGGGAAGGAGATTTCATGATAAGCACGGTATCCCGTCAGAGGAGCAGATTTATGCCGATCTAATAAGAAGAAACGAGGAGCTGATGAGTAAGAATGAGGAGCTTCAAGAGCAGAACCAGAAACTCATCGATGCTCTTCACGGCGGCATTTGTCCCAGTGCGGAGGTCCCGTTCCGCACTCGGATGTACATCGATCAACATTCGAAGTTGTTCCTCCGGAGCCTCTTCTTGTCTTGTCCGATGATTCAATCGACATGGATGACTTGCGAAGGGATGTGCGGAGCCTCATGCCAACATTACTCGAGCGCTCATCCTCTCACGTGCCATTCGACAACATTCCGGACCTGCTCATGATCTCGTTGGGTTTCATTCCGACCAGATCGCCGATATCGTGAACAAAGCCAAAGACGAACTCCTTCTCTTGGCCGCCGGTTTTCCCCTGTGGATCTTTTCATCAAATCCCAGCACTTCCATTCATCCCGAAGTTCTTAATCATGCCGAGTACTTGCAAGTGTCTCAACGAGCCGAGCCTACACCATATTTCATATCGAAGCCTCGAGACACTCGGCAACCATTCACCCGAATCCGACCACCATCGTTCAGATTTTAATGGATGTTGGTCAATGGTTGCTCATCTTCTCGTAGCTTGGTCACCAATGCCCATACCTTGGAGGTCCTGTTCTCCGGATAGAAGAAAGCTACAAGGAGCAAGTGCAAGTGATGTCCGCCGAGTTCCTAGTGCCAACACACAATGTTTCAACTCGTGAAGTCCAGTTTGTTCGTTCCTCTCACCAACAATTGGATGGAAGTTGGATTGTTGTGGATGTCTCTCGTGGATGAAATGAGCTCAAATCCAAGGCCTTCCGTGAGATCAAGATGCCGAAAACGTCCTTCCGGATGCTCGATACGGGATCTGCAGAATGGATCCTCCTTTGTCACGTGGGTGGAGCATGTTGATGTGCGAGAAAAAGATTTAACCCCCTTATTTAAACCTTTTGTTGAATCAGGTTTTGCATATGGAGCGAAGCGTTGGTTGGCACCTCTTCAACGACATGCCGAGCGCTACATGTGCGTGATGGGGATTCACACTTCACCCGGTGACTCAATCATTTCACCAGAGGGAGAAGAAGCCTTGCTAAGATGGCAAACCAGATGGCGGTAAGTTTCTTCAACGACATCACCAACTCGACTTACCATCATTGGACTGCATCAAACAAAACGGGAGACACACATATGGAGGTCGGGACCAACAAGCGAAGGGGTGATCCTAGCCAACCCCTTGGACTCGATCGTACTGCTGGCTGTTCGTCAAGCACTTCTCCCATCACACAAGAATCTTTGATTTTATCGAGACGTACGTACAAGGCATTTATGGGATAGTGTGTCGATAGACAGTTCTCGTACATGTGCTTACAAACTTCACCACCGGTCTTGACCCACGAAATTCTATCTCCGTTTTGGGCATAAGTAATCACGTCGACTTCCTCATACTCCAGGAGTGCTTCACCGATTCAACGGGGTCGTACGTGATTTACGCGCCTATCGATCAAGCAACCTTCCAGTCCATGTTATGTGGAGTTGACCCGGAGCCTTTTCAATTGATGTCATCTCGGCTTCTCCATTCTCGCCCGATGTATCCGGAGACGTACTTGATGGAACTCTACCGACGTTAGTGTTCCAGATCTCGGTGAAGGCAAATTCAGCCGACGTGCCGTGGATTTGGCAAAGTGCACGGTCCGAGACACGCTCAAAAAGATCAAAGCCGCAGTCAACTAAGGAGCAAACGTTGGATGCAAGGCCCCGCTAGCCTTGTTTGTGATGTTGGTGACTACCTTCGGGAGGAGCTTCACGATCTTCAAAGGGGAGTCTTTCTTTCGTTTCCCTTTTCATTTACTTAACTGTTGTGTGTTTATTTTTGTTGGTGTGTTTACTTTGTTTGTGTGTTTAAATTCAATAACCATGCTTGAATTATTCATTTTCGTGAAATATTTGTCTAACATTGAGGACAATGTTTAATTCAA
Organism: Rubus idaeus; assembly: GCA_030142095.1. Lineage (NCBI taxonomy): Eukaryota > Viridiplantae > Streptophyta > Magnoliopsida > Rosales > Rosaceae > Rubus > Rubus idaeus. Next base: position 22,691,267 of record CM057965.1, read on the forward strand.
GTGTGGGGGGAAGGTTTATAGAAAAGAAAAAAAAATTAAAAATTGAAAAATTCAAAAAAATAATTTACTTGTGTTTGTTTTCTACGGTAACAATATATCGACTAGATCATACTTACTCCCTTGGTAGCGTTGAACCTACCATTGCACTTAGTAAGTCACTGTGGTCACGTATTGTTACCCTAATAAAAAAAATTTAAAAAAAAAAAAAATAGTTTTGTAAGCTCGTTTGTTTCGCACCGGCTTTGGAGCTATCGAGTCTTAGAAAGTGCTTGTTTGTTTATTTGAGCTATATCAAAAAAAAAAAATCCAAAAAATCAAAAATGACAAAAATATTTGCTTCGTTTGTGTGTTTTTGTGTGTTTATTTCTGTTATGTGTGTTGTTTTCTTTCCAATTCCGATGATGAATTGAGTTTAATTGTTATGATTTGGAAAATGTTGGTTATATGCTAAGGCTTTGTGTAGTTTACTTTGGATTTAATATGCATAACTTGTGATTGCTCGAATTTCCATGTTCACATAACCTGTTTCGATTAATTGATTGCAATCCGAGAAGCACATTTAAACATACATTGTCATGCATACCCAGAAAATGTGAGGATTTGAGCCTGTTGAATATTCACATGTATGCATATTTCATACATTTACTCGTTCTTCATGTGTGCACAATTCATGAGTTTTGAACCTAGAACTTGCTCAGAGACCACTTGAAACGTTTTATTAATCTGTGATGAATTAGAGATGATTAAGGCATTAGTAAAGCACCATGGCCAAACTGACTTACAGCCCTATAAACACTAATCCTTTAGGTTAACCTCTTTTGAGCCTAACACGTTTTTAGCCTTTTTCTTTGTTAACCCGCTTACTCCTAACCTGTTTTTAGCTTAAACACTAACCTGCCTTTGTTCCAACATGTGTTAAAGAGACAATTTTGTGACTTGTGGTGGTATTTTGCGCTTGAAAAGTCTTCTGGTTTGTGAAAGAAGTAAGTGTGGGGGTGTTGTAAAAAAAAAATGTTGTGTAAAAAAAAAAAAAATTACAAAAAAAAAAAAAAAAAAAAAAAAAAAGAAGAAAAAGAATAAGAAGTTTTTGTTCAGAAAGTGTGAAAGGTTGGAGGTGAATAAAAGTTTGGTTGTTTGATTGTTTAAGCATATAGAAAACAAGTCACAAAATTGTTTTGTGGAACACTCGGAACATTTTGTTTTTCCTTTCCCTTCGTTTCTTTTAACCCTTAACCTTTGGCCCCATTACACCATTGAAAGTCCTTATGATTTAATGAGTTGTAGATTGATTGTGGAGAGTTGGTCGATGAGCAAGCTTATGGGAACATTACTTGTGCAATTGTTATGAGAGTAAACACTTAACCCTAAACACTGAGCGGAAATATTTAGTGATCATTGTGAGCTTTAGTGGTTAATGTTGTTTGGATGTGCCTATTGGATTGCATGAGATTAATTGTATACTTGGTTTTCACACACTTCACCCGAGCATGAATGAGATGTACATGTTAAATGCTTAGCAAATTCTTTAGCCTTGGTATATAATTTTTATTCTGTTGATTACAACTGTTGTGAACTCGCTGAGGATTATGGTTGGAAAGAATAAATGTTTTGTGTTTCCCTTTTCTATTTTCTGTTGTTCTTGTGTTTGCTAGAGGACTAGCAGTAGCTAAGTGTGGGGGAATTTGATAGGAGCACAAAGTGTGACGTTTTTAATGTGTTTTCCCTACTATTTGGCTATGATTTAATTGTAACTTTGCTATTTTAGCTTAGTTTCCATATTTGAGTCCAAAATGATGTATTAATGTGAACATGTGCAGAAACGAAGTCTAATGGGCTTTTGCGAGGCCCATTAAGAGGTGGTCTGCCATGAGGCCCAAGATGAAGGCCCAAACCCAAGAAGGAGGCCCAAACCCAAGATGGAAGGCCCAAATCCATGAAGGAAGGCCCAGGTTCACAAAGCATGAGGAAAGGCCCAAGCCCAGATTTTCGGACATTCTGCCTGTGCAGATCAGTCAACTTGCGAAGCCCATATCTCTCAATTGCACCGTCAGATCTAGCTGTAATTTTGATACACGCTGCATGTGGATGTTAAGTATTCGGCATTAAAATTTCAGAATCATCCAACCGTCCAAACGTCCAGAATTCCGCTCTAAGTGGGCACTGCTCAGTGCTGTCTGCTTTTTATTTCTTTCCTCTTCTTTTATTCTCAATGCTCCACTCACCCCCATATTTCCACCCATCTCACCTCACTATCTTTGTTTCTTTCTCTCCATACCATTAGTGTTTGATTTCTTTTACCTAAATAAATGGTTCATTGCCATATGACTACATTTCCACCATTCCACTTACCATTTCTTTTCTACCACTCACATTCCACTTCTCTTCCTTTTCTTTCTTTATTTCTTTCATTGTCTTCTTCTTCCTCTCCATTCTCCTATAAATAGCAGCCTCATTCTTCTCACCAATACACACCTCAATGGGGAGGGACAAACCCTCCTCTTTCTCTTCTCCATCTCACATCATATTTTCCATTCTCTAGTATTTAGGGTTTTCAAGTCTTCAAGGAGGAGGGGAGCTGTTTACACCATTACCACCAGCCATCAACCATCATCACCACCATCATCATCACCTTGGGAATCTCGGCTTTTGAGTTACTCGCGTGAGGATTTAAGAGTTTGTGATCTTCGAGTTCTTCCTACTTTCCATATGGTGTACTTCAACTTATTCTTTAATTACTCTTTTTGAGTTCCTCTTTGTTGCTTGATTATTCTTTGTATTAGTTAACATGACATGATTTATATAATTTTCAGCCTATATTTATGAGTTTATTTGATTGTTAGATCCTAATTAATTAGTTCTTCTAGCAGCTTATGTGACTCCGTTTATTTGATTCGGTTTTATTGAATCTTTTATGTGTTCTTGTTTTAAGGTTCGAAACTTAAGATGATTGCATGTAATTGGTGCTAGAATTAGGGTTTTAATTCTAATTCACAAGTAGTAAAGGCTTATCAAACGGGTCGGAATCAAAATAAGAAGGATCGCGGATAGACGAGCGTTCGCTAGGTCGCGCACTTTAATTAACAACTCTTCTCCTATGCGTTAGATATGTTATTGATTGATCACCTTTGCATGTTTAATTGTTTAATCTAGATGAGCGTTCACTAGGTTAATTTTCATAGAAGAGGTTTTATTTGGGGAATGATAACCCGTGTGGGCATTCCACATATGTTAGTTTCGGTTTCATGGCTAGGGAACTTGGTTAATTTTCGGTCTAATGATTGGTAAACTTGTGTATATGTGGCTGAACTTTATATACTTTGTGTTTCATCATCATATTTTATTTATTCTTTGTAATTTAATTAATTTATTTCATTCAATTTATCTCTTAAACCCCCTTTTTACTTTGTACATATGTATATATTTATACTTTATACTTGTTAATAATAATTCTTTATTTTATTTAATTCTTTGTGACATTTTTGTTAGGTACACCCTTTGATCTCCGTTGTGAACGATACCCTACTATGCACTATACTACTACCGATAGGGTTTTTTTAAATTGATGCTCCTTTTGGGCGTGTCACATTCATCCAAATAGTTCCGAGTCTCGCCACCTTCGCTCGCGACGAGTGTCCATTTTCATGGACACAACAGTAACATTTTTCCCAAACTCGTTTATTTATTATAATTTATTTTTGTTTAATTAACTATTCGTGAATAATTTTGGGAAATGTTATTGTGTAAATATTTGTTTATTTTCTATTTTTGCATAATAATTGTGATTTGATTTTTCTAAGTTGCTTTTGTGATTGTTTATTTGATTCAAGTTTACGGAAATCTTTTATATGTTTATGTTATAGGGGTCGACACTTATGATGTTTACATGTAATTGGAGCTAGAGTTAGGAATCCGATTCACCTAATAGTTTTGGAAACCTAATTCACAAGTAGTAAAGGCTTTGGACAAAAGTCGGAATCAATTAAAAAGGATTACAAATAGATGGACTTTTCCATACTAGGTTGTGCACTTGAATTAACGATTCTTTTCGATGCTTTGAACATGGTTTGACTAGCTAGCTTTCTAGACTAAGATGGCATGTTTAATTGATTGATCTAGGTGCTTTCACTTAGGTTAATTTTCAGAGAGAAGTCTAATTGGGAAATAATTAGCTTTCTAATATTTCACAATGTTAGTTTCGATCATATGACTTAGAGAAATCAATATTTGTGTGTGTTGTTCTTGTTTTCAAAAAAATAATAAAAATCCAAAAATATTTCTTTTTATTGTTTTCAAAAATCTCAAAAACCCCCAAAAATACTTTTGTATATAATGTATATTTTTGTAAATAGAAACAATACTGTATAGTTTATTTAATTTTGTATATATATATATTCTTTATTCTTTATACTTGTTAATAATAATTCTTTATTTAATTTAATTTTTTGTGACATTAAAAAGTAAATATAACAATCTTCTGTGGGAAAAACCTTTATTTCCCATTATACTTTACAACGACAATTGTTAGGAATTTAGGTAATAATTAATGAACCTCGGTAAAAACTGCTAATCATTTTGGCGCCGGCTCGCCGGGGATTGTTTTTACTATTTACTTTTTACTTTTTACTTTTGACTTTTTACTGTTGACTTTTTGATTGTTGACTTTTTACTGTTGACTTTTTACTGTTTGTAAATAATACTTGTTAATTTTATACTTACTAATTTTACTTGTAAATATTTTTACACATACTTGGTAATTATACTTAGGTATCCTGAATATTGTTAATTATTTAAGTTGTTGTAGGTTGTAATTTGAACGGAAATAGGTAAGGTCCTTTTATTAATATTGGCCTAAACCCTTCAATTGTACCGTAAGGTCACTTAAGGTTGAGGGCGGCCTTTATTAACACTTGGAGAATTGTCGAACACTTAAGTGCTTTCTCAACTGAGTAAGGGGCACATGAATGGTGTCTAGATATGATCAAGACTCTGGGTGACGGGTTTGTAAAATTGGATTCAGAGGACTTGTCCACTAAATGAATCCTGCCTCTCGCTTATCTCTTGTGATCTGGCCATTCGCCTTCTGAAAACACGGAAAGTCATTTACGTCAAGATATTGCACCTAGGCCGTACGTCCACCTCGAATTACCGCTTGGAATCAACTTTGTTTTTAACTATATTTTGGACAATTTAACATTACTTGTAAATAAAATATACTTAGACATAGGAAATTTTATTTATTCATTTTGTATAGATAATTTGTGACTACATTTTTAACATTGTAAATATTTTGTTTTTATTTTGTAAATTTATTACTAACCTTTTGATTTTTATAGGGAATAATCCGGGTTATTCGGAAATTTTACCACATACATCGGAGCATACGTTTAGGAAGTCAAGGTTGAAAAACCTTGAGGTTGATGTCTTGTTGGTGATTTTTCGGTTTCCTCGGGAGTAAAAAGGTAAGTTTCTTTTTCACTCTAGTTATTTAATTATTTATTTTTAAAAAATAAAAAAAAATAAAAAAATAGAAAATTTGTTATTGTAAATAAAAAAAAAAGAGAGTGTTTGTTTGTTTGTTTTACTCTTTGTATTTATTTATTTTTACTGTTTATAATTACTGTTTGTTTTATTTTTGGGCTTGATTGTTGTTATTTGTTATTGGGCCTTAGGCCCATTTGTGTGATTGGTTAGTGTTTTAGGTTTCGTAAAATAAAAAATAAAAAAATAAAAAAATTTTTTAGCCCATTGGGCTCGTGTCATTCACGAAGCCCAAAACTCGTAACCCAAGCCCATTAGGGTGTCGGGCCTGTTCGTTTTTAGGCCCATTAGTTAAGCCCACCAATAATGGGCCGAAGATTTCTTTGGCCCAAGCCCACTTTAAGGCCCAAACCATTTCGATGGCCCAGGCCCGTTTAAAGTGTCGGCAAGCGCGTGTGCTACGCGTTTTCACTGTTCACTTTACGACTTTTCGTAAAGTATTAAAAAAATAAAAAAAATAAAAATTCGAAAATAAAAAAAATATGTGATTGGGCCGACGCACGACTTTTGCGTCGGGCGAATTGTTTAATAAATCGTGCGCGCGTTCCACTATTCCCTTTGCGACTTTCGTCGCTCGATCCGTGATTTACGGATCTTTGTCTTCGACTTTGGACACGCGTCCGTCCATTCCGTTCCCTTCCCCTTCGGTTTGCGTTAGTGCCTTAGTCATTTCACACAATTTCCCTTAGTCTCTCTCTCTCTCTCTCTCTCGTTCGTTCTTCGTGTTCTTCGTGTTCTTTGTGTTCTTAGTTAGTTTTCCAGAAAACCTCCCAAATTCCCAGAAGCTATCCTCCCTTCCCAACCCAAAAATGGCCAAGAGAGTGAATTCTTTCAGTGATTTGTTTCAGGCAGGTCCTTCAGAGAACCCAATCTTTGAAGGTCTGGCTGAAATAATTCCACCGAGCATGCTCAATAGCGCCGATGCTAGCATGCCGACCGAGCCACAATCACAACCACAACCACTACCCCAAGCACCAATCATGGTTGCTGATCCACCCGTTGAGCCGGAAGCCGCTCCTGTCTATAGGAGACTTCCGAGGACCAAATACACCAAAGCTCAGAGAGATGCACTTGCGGCTTTCTTTGCGGTGTATTCTCACCCCACCAAGCCACAACGAGAAAGATTTGGTCCGAAAATCGGACTTGAGGAGGACCAAGTCTATTATTGGGGGTCGAGAAATAGGAAGAAGTTCGGTATTCTTACGTCTGAGCAGCGTATTGCCGAGTTAGAGAGACGAAACGATCAGCTGGTGAGCAAGAACGAGGAGCTTCAAATGCAGAATCAACGACTCGTCGATGCTCTCCACAGCGGCATCTGTCCCAATTGCGGAGGTCCTGTTCCGCACTCAGATGTGCCACGGCGAAGGCTCGAAGTTGTTCCTCAACAACAAGAGCCTATTCTTGAGTTGTCCGATGATTCCATCGACATGGACCACTTGAGACGGGATGTGCGGAGCCTCATGCCTACCCTTGTCGAGCGCCCATCCATACCTGTGCCATCTAATCTTCCGGACCTGCTCATGATCTTGTCGGAGTCCACACCGACTTGATCTCGGATATCGTCCGTAAGGCCAAACACGAGCTCCTGCTCATGGCCACTGCCTTGGATTTCCTTTGTGGATAACTTCACCGACTCCCGACACGTCTATTCATCCCGAGACTCTTCATAGGGCCGAGTACTTGCGAGTGTTTCAACGAGCCGAACCTCGCTCCGTACTTCAAAGCCGAATCGTCGAGACACTCGGCAACCATCCATCTTTATCCGACCACCATCGTTCGGATCTTAATGGATGTTGGTCGATGGTTGCCGTCTTTTGTAGCATGATCACAAACGCCAAGACGTTGGAGATCCTTTCCTCCAAAGAACGAAGAAGGCTACGAGGAGCATATGCGGGTGATGTCGGCCGAGTTTCGGTGCCATCTCACATCGTTTCAACTCGTGAAGTCCGGTTCGTTCGGTACTCTCACCAAGAATCGGATGGAAGTTGGGTCGTCGTGGATGTCTCCGTGGATGAATTGCGTTCCAATCCAAAGCCTTCCGTGAGATCGATTTGCTGAAAACGCCCCTCCGGATGCCTGATACGTGATCTTCATAATGGATCTTCCTTAGTCACTTGGGTGGAGCACGTGGATGTACGCGAAAAGGAGATGAAGGCCAGTTTCGACCCATTTGTTCATTCAGGGTTCGCTTTTGGTGCAAAGCGTTGGATCTCAACTCTCCAACGACAAGCCGAGCGCTACATGTGCGCCACAGGTATCCACTCTTCACCCGGTGACTCGATTATTTCTCTTGAAGGAAGAAGAGGACTTGCGGAAATGGCAAAACAGATGACGATCTGTTTCTTCAACGATATCAGCAACTCCACATACCACCACTGGACTTGTTCGAACCGAACAAGAGACACTCGAATGGAGGTCAGGACCAACAAGAGAAGGGGAGATCCGAGCAAGCCCCCTAGAGTCAATCGTACCGCTGGTTGTTCCGTCGTTCATCTCTCCCATCACACCAGGATCTTTGAGTTCCTCAAAGAGGTTCAGACTAGACCAATGTGGGATAGCATGTCGATGGACAGCTCGGTGCGTGTGCTAGCAAACTTCACCATCGGTCTTGACCCGCGGAACCAGATCTCGGTGCTCGCTATAGATAGTCACAACGACTTCCTTATTCTTCAGGAGTGTTGCACCGATGCAACGGGGTCGTCTGTGATATACGCGCCGATCAACCATTCCATTTTCCAGTGTTTGCTATCTGGAGTTCAACCGGAGCCATTTCCGCTTATGTCTTCTGGCTTTTCCATTCTGCCAAACGTATCCGGAGCTATTCTTGACGGAACACTACTGACTATGGTGTTCCAGATCTCAGTAAGGGCTACATCAGCCAAGTCTGCCGTGGAGTCGGCAACAACCCTTGTCCAGGACACACTTCAACGGATCAGAGCCGCAGTCAATTAAGGAGCAAACGTTGGATGCAAGGCCCTGCGAGCCTTGTTTGTGACTGTTGGTGACTTGCTTCGGGAGGAGCTTAATGATCTTCAAGGGGGAGTTTTTCTTTAACCTATCTTTTTCATTTGTATATATGTTGTGTGTTTACTTCTGTTGATTTATGTTTGTGTGTTTATTTATGTTTGTGTGTTTAAATTCAATAACCATACTTGAATTTTTCATTTTCGTGAAATATTTGTCAACATTGAGGACAATGTTTAATTCAAGTGTGGGGGGAAGATTTATTAAAAAGAAAAGAAAAAATTTGAAAAATTTGAAAAATTCAAAAAAATAATTTACTTGTTTTTGTTTTCTACTGTAACGGTATATCGACTAAATCATACTTACTCCCTTGGTAGCGTTGAACCTACCATTGCACTTAGTAAGTCACTGTGGTCACGTATTGTTACGTAAATTGAAAAAAATCAAAAAAATCAAAAATTACAAAAATATTTGCTTCTGTTTGTGTGTTTATTTGTGTTATGTGTGTTGTTTTCTTTCCAATCCCGATGATGAATTGAGTTTAATTGTTATGATTTTGAGAATGTTTCTTATATGCTAAGGCTTTGTGATTTGCTTTGGATTTAATTTGCATAACTTGTGATTGCTCGAAATTTCATGTTCACATAACCTGTTTCGATTAATTGATTGCAATCCGAGAAGCACATTTAAACATACATTGTCATGCATACCCAGAAAATGTGAGGATTTGAGCCTATTGTATATTCACATGTATGCATATTTCATACATTTACTCGTTCTTCATGTGTGCACAATTCATGAGTTTTGAACCTAGAACTTGCTCAGAGACCACTTGAAACATTTTGTTAATCTGTAATGAATTAGAGATGAGTAAGGCATTAGTTGAGCACCATGGCCAAAGTATTCACCATCCATTTAAACACGAACTTTAGGAATCCCCTTTTGAACTGATCACTCATTAGCCGTTTCTTTTGTTCACCCACACCATTTCACCCTTGTTTTACTATGTTTGCAAGACGATGATAGTGACTTCTTATGTTTTTATGCTTCGGATTTGTATGGTAGTATACCAAAAGGCAAGTGTGGGGGTGTATTTATTTTGTTGTATTTGTTCAAAGAAAAAAAAAATCAGAAAAAAAAAGAGGAATAAATTCCTCAAAGAAAAAAAAATAAGAAAAAAAAAAAAAAAATGTCGAAAGAGAAATTCCAAAAATAGAGTTATTTTGTTGTATTGTATTATTTTCAATAAAAGGTTAGAGGAGAATAAGAAAGTTGTTTCGGGTATAGCATAGGTATGAGTTTCAAAGTCGTTGACTTGTCTTGCAAACTTGTAAAACATTTTTTTCATTTCTGGTCCTTTCACTTCATTTACCATTCATTATTCACCATTCACCCTTTGGCCACATTATACCCTTGAAAGTCCTTATGATCTGATGATTTGTGGATTAACCGTAGAGAGTTGGTTAATGAGCAAGCATATGGGAACACTACTTGTGTAATTGTTTTGAGAGTAAACACTTAACCCTAAACACTGAGCGGAAATAATTAGTGAATCTTGTGAGGTTTAGTGGTTAATGTTGTTTCGATGTGCCTATTGGATTGCTTGACATTAATTGTATATTTGGTTTTCACACACACACCCGAGCATATATGAGATGTACAGATTAAATGCTTAGCAAATTCTTTAGCCTTGGTATATAATTTTTATTCTCTTAATTATAATTCTTTCGAACTCGCTGAGGATTATGGTAGGAAAGACCGTATGTTTTGTGTTTCCCTTTGTGTTCTGTGTTGTTTTATTCTGTGTTTGCTCGAGGACTAGCAATAGTTCAAGTGTAGGGGTGTGATGTGAACGTAAAATACGTTCACAAAGTGCCTTTAATTACTGGATTTTGCTATTCCGAAAGCTTAATTGTTTGTTTAATGTTTGTTTTCGTGTGTTTAGGGAAAATACGAGGAAAATGTTTATCTGCACAGAATAGGTGAATTTTGGAGATTTTCAGTGTAATTCCGAAAAGTCAACCGTGACTTTTCAGATATCAAAATGACACCGGTCATTTTGAGGATGTGGGCCCAGTTAATGTACGAAGATTTCGGAAACCGTTCCGAATTCCGGCAAGTTTGTCGGCGAACCACCACATCAGGCGGCACAACCACCACACGCGGTGGCAGAATATATTTTAAATCTCCATTATATTTTCCCTTGTTTATTTTATAATTTAATTATTTCATTTAATTTCTTTTGTTATTTTATTTTGTTTTATAATTATTTATTTAATTATTTTCTTTTATTTCTTTTGTTTTGTTTTGTTTGCAACCATGTTACCCGCTCCTTATTCCCATCATCCAAATCATTGATCACTATCAGTCTACCACGTTGGGCTGCTCCTCACATGGCTTAAAATTCCATCCAGGAATCAATCAATTTCCAGCTGCATATTCCTACTCCACCATCACCAACCAGCTCCACCACCATCACACTACAGTCCATAATTCCCTGGTTTTCCTCCACTGCCGCAAGCATCTACAGCTCACTACTTCACACCATCGAGCTCCACTCTTCCTTGGCTGCTTCCCACCATTTCCTTGCCTATTTAAGCCAACGTTCGTTACTGCAATAATCACCAATTCACCATGGCAGCAATCAAAACTTCTGCCAATCTCAAATCCAGCCCAAGGCCGTGTTTCTTCCCTGGTCAAGTTAAAGTTCAGATTCCAATTAATCATTAATCACAGCTTATCACTAATCCTGTGCTAAATTCTATTTTGCAGAATCAATCACCATGGCAGTCCTCATCACCGAGCCCAAACGGCGCCATCTCAAATCCCAGGTCAACGCCACCATCAAGACACCAAGCCGTGCCCAGCCACTGCCGCTGCCGTCGTCGCCGTTCCAACCCAGCGCCGCTGCTGCCATCTCAGATCTGCCATCGACGTCGCGCCGGTTCTCTCTCACATCAGCCATCCCGTAGATGCTGCTCTTCTCCACTGGCGTGTCTCTCCTGTCTCCGCCGTCAATTCCAGATCACCGGCGACCCCGTGGCCTGTTATCCTTGCTGGCCGCGACGCACCCATCCAAATCCTCCCTGTCTTCGCCGGCGCCGCAACCTCTGCCGCCGCAAGCCTCATCGCTGCTCACCATCATCGCCCTTGCTACTGCTCGCCGCGAAGCCACCGTCAAATCCAAGTCGCTCTTGCCGGAGTTTCTCTCACCATGAACCGGTCTCTCTCTGTTCTGCAGAAATGAAGAAGAAATGAAGTGAAATCGTGCAAAGCTGACTTGGAAGAAAGAATAAAAAAGAATGAGAATTGCAACGTTGACAAGTCAAAGCATGAAGTTGGGCCGGTCAAACCGGTCAACAAGGATCCCACGGGCTTGGGCCAGCAAGGAAGAGAAAAGAAAAAGAAAAGCCCACTGCAAGCCCACTTGGCCCAATTTCAGAATTTGCTAAGTACACCCGCCACATCCAAAGTTACAATTATGTTCGATTCTAAATAGCTGAGTCTGCCACCTTCGCCTGCCAGACAGTGTCCATTTTCATGGACACAACAGTAACATTTTTCCCAAACTCGTTTATTTATTATAATTTATTTTTGTTTAATTAACTATTCGTGAATAATTTTGGGAAATGTTATTGTGTAAATATTTGTTTATTTTCTATTATTGCATAATAATTGTGATTTGACTTTTCTAAGTTGCTTTTGTGATTGTTTATTTGACTCAAGTTTACGGAAATCTTTTATATGTTTATGTTATAGGGGTCGACACTTATGATGTTTACATGTAATTGGAGCTAGAGTTAGGAATCTGATTCACCTAATAGTTTTGGAAACCTAATTCACAAGTAGTAAAGGCTTTGGATAAAAGTCGGAATCAATTAAAAAGGATTACAAATAGATGGACTTTTCCATACTAGGTTGTGCACTTGAATTAACGATTCTTTTCGATGCTTTGAACATGGTTTGACTAGCTAGCTTTCTAGACTAAGATGGCATGTTTAATTGATTGATCTAGGTGCTTTCACTTAGGTTAATTTTCAGAGAGAAGTCTAATTGGGAAATAATTAGCTTTCTAATATTTCACAATGTTAGTTTCGATCATATGACTTAGAGAAATCAATATTTGTGTGTGTTGTTCTTGTTTTCAAAAAAATAATAAAAATCTAAAAATATTTCTTTTTATTGTTTTCAAAAATCTCAAAAACCCCCAAAAATACTTTTGTATATAATGTATATTTTTGTAAATAGAAACAATACTGTATAGTTTATTTAATTTTGTATATATATATATTCTTTATTCTTTATACTTGTTAATAATAATTCTTTATTTAATTTAATTTTTTGTGACATTAAAAAGTAAATATAACAATCTTCTGTGGGAAAAACCTTTATTTCCCATTATACTTTACAACGACAATTGTTAGGAATTTAGGTAATAATTAATGAACCTCGGTAAAAACTGCTAATCACCTCCGTGAGTGGTGGTTCGCCGGTAAAATTGCCGGGATTCGAAACGTCTTTCGAAATCTTCGTACACTGTTATATTCCACTTCTCAATGATAACCGGTTGACTTTCCCGAAATTGCGCAGTAAATCTCCAAAATTCACCTTTTATGTGTAAATTAGCATTTTGCACATATTTTCCCTGAAAACATGAAAACAAACATTAAACCGACAAATAAGCTTTCAGAATAGCATCCATCCAAGTATTTAGGGCACTTTATGAACGTATTTTACGTTCACATCACACCCCCACACTTGAACTTTTGCTAGTCCTCTAGCAAACACAGAACTAAAAACAGAGCAACACAAAAACAGAAAGGGAAACACAAAACATAAATTCTTTCCAACCATAACCCTCAACGAGTTCGAAGAATTATAATCAGGGCAATAAAAACTATATACCGAGGCTCACGAATTTGCTAAGTATTTAACATGGACATCTCATTCGTGCTCGAGTGAAGTGTGTGAAAACCGAGTGTACAATTAATCTCATGCAATCAAATAGGCACAAATGAACAACATTAACCACTAAAACTCACAAGATTCACTAATTATTTCCGCTCAGTGTTTAGGGTTAAGTGTTTACTCTCATAACAATTACACAAGTAATGTTCCCATAAGCTTGCTCATCAACCAACTCTCCACAATTAATCCACAAATCATTAAATCATAAGGGCTTTCAATGGTGTAATGGGGCCAAAGGGTGAATGAATGGTAAATGAATGGTAAATGGTAAATGGAAGGGAAAGACTAGAAATGATAAATGTTCCACATGTTTGCAAGACAAATCAACGACTTTGAAACTCATACCTATGCTAAACCCGAAACAACTTTCCTATTTTCCTCCAACCTTTTATTGAAATTAAAACAATACAAGAAAATAACTATATTTTTGTGGCATTTTTCTTTTTCTTTTCTTTTCCACTCTTTTTTTTTCTTTTCTTGAGGAATTTATTCCTTCTTTTTATTTCTGATTATTTTTTTTTTCTTTCTTTGAACAAATACAACAAAATAAAATGCACCCCCACACTTGCCTTTTGGTACATACTATACATCCGAAGCATAAGAACATAAGAAGTCACTATCATTGTCTTGCAAACACAATAAAACAAGGGTGAGATGATGTGGGTGAACAAAAGAAACGGCTAATGAGTGATAAGTTCAAAAGGGAATTCCTAAAGTTCGTGTTTAAATGGATGGTGAATATTTGGCCATGGTGCTCAACTAATGCCTTAATCATTTTCAATTCATCACAGATTAATAAAAAGTTTCAAGCGGTCTCTGAGCAAGTTCTAGGTTCAAAAACTCATGAATTGTGCACACATGAAGAACGAGTAAATGTATGAATAATGCATACATGTGAATATTCAACAGGCTCAAATTCTCACAATTTCTGGGTATGCATGACAATGTATGTTCAAATGTGCTTCTCGGATTGCAATCAACTAATTAACACAGGTTATGTGAACATGAAATTTCGAGCAATCACAAGTTATGCAAATTAAATCCAAAGCAAATCACACAAAGCCTTGACATATAATAAACATTCTCCTAATCACAACAAGTAAACTCAATTCATCATTGGGATTGGAAAGAACAAAACACACCACAAATAAACACACAAAAACAGAAAACAGAAGCAAATATTTTTGTAATTTTTGATTTTTTTGATTTTTTTTTGATTTTTTTCAATTTACGTAACAATACGTGACCACAGGGACTCACTTAGTGCAATGGTAGGTTCAACGCTACCAAGGGAGTGAGTATGATCTAGTCGAGATACCGTTACAGTAGAAAACGAAAACAAGTAAAATATTTTTTTGAATTTTTGAATTTTTCAAATTTTTTCTTTTCTTTTTAATAAACCTTCCCCCACACTTGAATTAAGCATTGTCCTCAATGTTGACAAATATTTCACGAAAATGAAAAATTCAAGCATGGTTATTGAATTTAAACACACAACAGAAATAAACACACAATATTTATACAAATGAAAAAGGAAACAAAAATAAACAGAAAGGTTAAAGAAAAATTCCCCCTTGAAGATCATTAAGCTCCTCCCGAAGCAAGTCACCAACAGTCACAAACAAGGCTAGCAGGGCCTTGCATCCAACGTTTGCTTCTTAATTGACTACGGTTCTGATCCTTTGAAGTGTGTCCTGGACGAGTGTTGTTGCCGACTCCACGGCAGATTTAGCTGATGTAGCCTTCACCGAGATCTGGAACACCATAGTCAGTAGTGTTCCATCAAGAACAGCTCCGGATACGTTAGGCGAATGGAGAAGCCCGAAGACATAAGCGGAAATGGCTCCGGTTGAACTCCACATAACAAACACCGGAGAATGGAATGGCCGATCGGCGCATAAATCACGAGACGACCCCGTTGCATCGGTGCAACACTCCCGAAGAATAAGGAAGTCGTTGTGACTATCTATGGCGAGCACCAAAATCTGGTTCCGCGGGTCAAGACCGATGCTGATATTTGCTAGCACGCGTACCGAGCTGTCCATCGACATACTATCCCACATTGGTCTCGTCTGAACGTCTTTGAGGAACTCAAAGATCCTGGTGTGATGAGATAGATGAACGACGGAACAACCAGCAGTACGATTGACTCCAGGGGGCTTGCTCGGATCACCCCTTCGCTTGTTGGTCCGGACCTCCATTCGAGTGTCTCTTGTTCGGTTCGAACAAGTCCAGTGGTGGTACGTGGAGTTGCTGATGTCGTTGAAGAAACAGATTGTCATCTGTTTTGCCATTTCCGCCAGACCTCTTCTTCCTTCAGGAGAAATGATTGAATCACCGGGTGAAGTGTGGATACCTGTGACGCACATGTAGCACTCGGCTAGTCGTTGGAGAGTTGAGATCCAACGCTTTGCACCAAAAGCGAACCCAGAATGGACAAAGGGTTCGAAAATGGCCTTCATCTCCTTCTCGCGCACATCCACGTGCTCCACCCAAGTAACTAAGGAAGATCCATTCTGCAAATCTCGAATCAGGCATCACGGAAGGCTTCGGGTTTGAGCGCAGTTCATCCACGGAGACATCCACAACGATCCAACTTCCATCCAGTTGTAGGTGGGAGTACCTAACAAACTGGACTTCACGATGTTAGATGGCACCAGAAACTCGGCCGACATCACTTGCTTCTGCTCCTCGTAGCCTACTGCGTTGTCGGAGGGTAGGATCTCCAACATCTGAGCGTTTGTGACCATGCTACAGAAGACGGGCAACCATCGACCAACATCCATTAAGATTTCAACGATGGTGGTCGGATGAAGGTGAATGGTTGCAGAGTGTCTCGAGGATTCTGATTTGAAGTATGGCGCAGGTTCGCCACGTTGAAACACTCGCAAGTACTCGGCCCTATTTAGAGTCTCGGGATGAATAGAAGTGTCGGGAGTCGGTGAAGATATCCACAAAGGAAAACCGGCAGTGGCACGAGCATGAGCTGGTGCTTGGCCTTGCGGGCGATATCCGAGATCAAGTCGGTGTGGACTCCGACAAGATCACGAGCAGGTCCGGAAGACGGTCAGATGGAATAGGTGCGGAAGGGCGCTCGACTAGTGTAGGCATGAGGCTCCGCACATCCCGTCTCAAGTGGTCCAAGTCGATCGAATCATCGGACAACTCGAGAAGAGGCTCTTGTGACACGCCCCAAAAAGGACATTCAATTTAAAAAAAACCCTATCGGTAGTAGTATAGTGCATAGTAGGGTATCGTTCACAACGGAGATCAAAGGGTGTACCTAACAAAAATTGTCACAAAGAATTAAATAAAATAAAGAATTATTATTTACAAGTATAAAGATTATATACATATGTACAAAGTAAGAGGGGGTTTAAGAGATAAATTAAATGAAATAAATTAATTAAATTACAAAGAATAAATTAAATGAGATGGGATGAAACACAAAGTATATAAAGTTCAGCCACATATACACAAGTTTATTAATCATTGGACCGAAAATTAACCAAGTTCCCTAGCCATGAAACCGAAATTAACATATGTGGAAAGTTAGAAGCTAACCATTCCCCAAATAAAACCTCTCTACGAAAATTAACCTAAGTGAAAGCACCTAGATTAACCAATTAAACATGCCATCTTAGTCTAGAAAGCTAGCTAATCAAACCATATTTAACGCATAGAAAAGAGTTGTTAATTAAAGTGCACGACCCATTATAGAAAAGTCCATATGTCCGCAATCCTTTTTATTTGACACCGACCTTTGTCCAAAGCCTTTACTACTCGTGAATTAGGTTTCCAAAACTATTAGGTGAATTGTAATCCCTAACTCTAGCTCCAATTATATGCAAATATTATAAGTATCGATCCCAATAACATAAACACATAAAAGTTTTCTATAATTCAGAATCAAGTAAACAGAGTCACATAAGCTACTAGAAGAACTAATTAATTAGGATCCAATAACTAAATAAACTCATATAAATAGGCTGGAAATTATATAAATCATGTCATGTTAACTAATACAAAGAATAATCAAGCAACAAAGAGGAATTCATAAGAATAATTAAAGGAAAAGTCAGATTACACCATATGGAATAGCATGAAGACTTGAAGACCACGAAACCTTGAATCCTTGAAAGCAAGTAATCCAAACCGTGTGCAGCAAGGTGGTGATGATGATGGACGAAATTGATGGTGATGATGGTGATGGTGCAGCCGCCTTTCCTCCTCCTTGAAGCCTTGAGAACCCTAAATACTAGAGAATGGAAAATATGATGGAGAAGAGAAAGAGGAGGGTTTGTCTCTCCCCATTGGGGTGTGAATTGGTGAATTGGTGAAGAGAAATAGGCTCCTATTTATAGGAAAATGGAGAGGAAGAAGAAGACAATGGAAGAAATAAACAAAGAAAGGGAAGAGAAGTGGAATTTAAGTGGGAGATAAAGAAATGGTGAGTGGAATGGTGGAAATGTAGTCATATGGCAATTAACCATTTATTTAAATAAAAGAAATCAAACACTAATAGTGTGGGAAGAAAGCAACAAATATGGGTTGGTGAGATGGATGGAAAAATGGGGGTGAGTGGAGCATTGAGAATAAAGAAGAAGAAAGAATTAGAAAGTAGGCAGCACTGAGCTATGCCCACTTAGAACGGCATAATTGAAGTTTGAACGGTTGGATGATTCTGAAATTTGAATCCAGAATATCTAACACACACGTGCATTGTGCATCAAAAATACAGCTGGATCCAACGGTTGAATTAGGAGATATGGGCTTCCAAAGTTGACAGATCTGCACAGGCAGATTGTCCGAAAATGGGCTTGGACCTTTCCTTCATGCTTTGTGGACTTGGGCCTTCCTTCATGGATTTGGGCCTTCATCTTGGCTTTGGGCTTTCATCTTGGGCTTGGGCCTTCATCTTGGGCCTGGGCCTTCATCTTGGGCCTCACGGCAGCTCACCTCTTAATGGGCCTCGAAAAAGCCCATTAGACTTCGTAAATTTCCAACACTTTGCTTACTCTCCTCAACTTATCTTCTTTTCTCTTTATTTGCAATAGGAAACCTACAAACACAAAAACTAAATAAATAACACAAATTTATGAGAAACTAACAACAAAAATGTAGAGAAATTGATATAAAAAGTTGTACAATTATGCACCTATCATCTTGTTGTGGAGGAACAACTTCGAGCCTTCGCCTAGGCACATCTGAGTGCGGAACAGGACCTCCGCAATTGGGACAGATGCCGCTGTGGAGAGCATCGACGAGTCTTTGATTCTGCATTTGAAGCTCCTCGTTCTTGCTCACCAGCTCATCGTTTCTTCTTTCTAGCTCGGCAATACGCTGCTCAGACGTCTGGATACCGAACTTCTTCCTATTTCTCGACCCCCAATAGTAGACTTGGTCTTCTTCTAGTCCGATTTTTGGACCAAATCTTTCTCGTTGTGGTTTCGTGGGGTGAGAATACACCGCAAAGAAAGCAGCTAGTGCTTCTCTCTGAGCCTTGGTGTATTTCGTCCTCGGAAGTCTCCTATAGACAGGAGGGGCTTCCGGCTCGGCGGGTGGATCAGCAACCAGAATTGGTGCTTGGGGTAGTGGTTGCGGTTGTGGTTGTGGCTGGGTCGGCATGCTAGCATCGGCGCTATTGAGCATGCTCGGGGGAATTATTTCAGCCAAGCCTTCAAAGATCGGGTTCTCTGAAGGACCTGCCTGAAACAAATCACTGAAAGAATTGACTCTTTTGGCCATTTGTGGTTTGGGAGGGAGGAATGCTTTTCTGGGTTTGGGAGTTTTCTGGGAAAAAAGACTAAGAACACAGATGAACACTATGAACTAGCGAGAGAAAACGAGAGAAAACGAGAGAGAGAGAGATTAAGGGAAAACGTGAAATGCCTAAGGAAACTAGCGCAAACAGAAGGGAAGGGGAAAGGAGCGGACGCACGCATGCACGCTCGCACACGTGCCAAAGACAGAAGAAATTGCGGATCGGGCGACGAAAGTCGCAAAGCGTACAGTGAAAACGCATGCGGCTTATTAAACAATTCGGCCGACGCAAAAGTCGTGCGTCGGCCCAATCAAATTTTTTTTATTTTCAATTTTTTATTTTTTTATTTTATTTTTTTAATACTTTACGAAAAGTCGTAAAGTGAACAGTGAAAACGCGTGAGACGCACGCGCAAAGGTTGC
Organism: Rubus idaeus; assembly: GCA_030142095.1. NCBI lineage: Eukaryota > Viridiplantae > Streptophyta > Magnoliopsida > Rosales > Rosaceae > Rubus > Rubus idaeus. The sequence continues at coordinate 22,710,923 of CM057965.1, forward strand.
CGACACTTTAAACGGGCTTGGGCCATCGAAATGGTTTGGGCCTTAAAGTGGGCCTGGGCCAAAGAAATCTCCGGCCCATTATTGGTGGGCTTAACTAATGGGCCTAAAAACGAACAGGCCCGACACACTAAATGGGCTTGGGTTACGGGTTTTGGGCTTTGTGAATGACACGAGCCCAATGGGCTAAATTTTTTTTTTATTTTTATTTTTTATTTTTTTTATTTTTATTTTACGAAACCTAAAACCCTAACCAATCACACAAACGAATGGGCCTAAGGCCCAATAATAAATAACAAACAAACAAGCCCAAAACAAACAAACAGTAATTATAAAAAGTGAAAATAAATAAATACAAAACAGTAAAACAAAAACACTCTTTTTTTTATTATTTACAATTAAAAAAAAAAATTATTTTTTTATTATTATTATTATTATTTTTTTTTTTTAAATTACATTTAACAAAAATGAAAAGAAAACTTACCTTTTTACTCCCGAGGAAACCGAAAAAATCACCAACAAGACATCAACCTCAAGGTTTTTCAACCTTGACTTCCAAAACGTATGCTCCGATGTATGTGCTAAAATTTTCGAATAACCCGGATTATTCCCTATAAAAATTAAAAGGTTAGTAATAAAATTTACAAGTTAAAAACAAAATATTTACAAAGTTAAAAATAAAGTCACAAATTATCTATACAAAATGAATAAATAAAATTTCCTATGTCTAAGTATATTTTATTTACAAGTAATGTTAAATTGTCCAAAATATAGTTAAAAACAAAGTTGATTCCAAGCGGTAATTCAAGGTGGACGTACGGCCTAGGTGCAATGCCTTGACTTAAATGACTTTCCGTGTTTTCAGAAGGCGAATGGCCAGATCACAAGAGATAAGCGAGAGGCAGGATTCATTTAGTGGACAAGTCCTCTGAATCCAATTTTACAAACCCGTCACCCAGAGTCTTGATCATATCTAGACACCATTCATGTGCCCCTTACTCAGTTGAGAAAGCACTTAAGTGTTCGACAATTCTCCAAGTGTTAATAAAGGCCGCCCTCAACCTCAAGTGACCTTACGGTACAAATGAAGGGTTTAGGCCAATATTAATAAAAGGACCTTACCTATTTCCGTTCAAATTACAACCTACAACAACTTAAATAATTAACAGTATTCAGGATATCTAAGTATAATTACTAAGTGTAACAATATATACAAGTATAATTAGTAAGTATTATTTACAAGTATTATTTACAAATAGTAAACAGTAAAAAGTAAAAAAAGTAAATAGTAAAAACAATCCCCGGCGAGCCGGCGCCAAAATGATATGCGGTAAAACCGACGTCATTAATTATTACCTAAACTTCCTAACAATTTGTCGTTGAATAGTATAATGGGAAGTAAAGGTTTTTCCCACAGAGGATTGTTTATTTACTTTTCTAATGTCACAAAAATTAATTAACTATATTGTTTCTATTTACAAAATGTACACAATATGCAAAAGTAATCTTTTTGGGTTTTTGAAATTCTTTTGAAAACAAGAAATAAATAAAAGAAAATATTTTTGGATTTTTATAAAATAAAACAAGGAAAATACAAATTCAAATATACAATTTAAAATAACACAATTAAATAAAACACACCAAAAATAATTAAACAAACACACAAATAAATGAATAACATATTTTTGGGTTTTTCAATATATAATTAAATCACACAAATATTCAAATGAAACAAATATTCAAATAAATAAACACACAACAAATATTTAAATAAATTGAGTTTGAGAGAGAAATGCTCATTTAATTCCGGCGAAGGATCTTATCGGATTCGCCGGATTTTCGATGAAGCTCGGGGAGCTCGGGTGTCCATAGCAGATTTGGACTTGGGCCATTGGGCTTGAGGAAGACTTGGTCAAAGGCCCAACTTGACAAAGTCAGCAGTTTGACTTTTCAACCTCCAATTCTTAGTCATTTCCGCGTGTTTGACCGTAGTCTTCATCTCCTCACTTTCTATTCTTCATTTCTCTTCTTCAGCCCGTGGTAGCCTTTCTCTTCATCTCCTTCTTGCCTTTTCCTTCATTTCTGAATAGAGACAAGAGAGAGAGACTGGTGGTCATGGTAACGGCAGAGGAGATGCCGGATTGAGTTGCCGCGGTGGAGAGAGAACAGCAGCTGCAGTTGCAGCGGTCGACGGTGACAGGGCACGGGATCGATGATGTGAACGTAAAATACGTTCATAAAGTGCTCTAAATACTTGGATGGATGCTATTCTGAAAGCTTATTTGTCGGTTTAATGTTTGTTTTCGTGTTTTCAGGGAAAATATGTGAAAAATGCTAATTTACACATAAAAGGTGATTTTTGGAGATTTACCGCGCAATTTCGGAAAGTCAACCGTGACTTTCCGATTATCTGATGACACCGGTCATTATTTGGAAGTGGAATATAACATTGTACGAAGATTTCGAAAGACGTTTCGAATCCCGGCAATCTTGCCGGCGAATCACCACTCACGGAGGAGCGACCACCACACGCGGTGGTGAAACATATTTTAAATCTCCATTTTATTTTCCCTATGTTTTTGTTTTATATTTATTTTTATTCTTTATTTTTATATTCTATTTTAGTTTTCATTTTTATTTCATTTAATTTCTTTTGTTATTCTTTTATTTTATTTTATATTTAATACTTTTAATTTCCTTTTATTATTTTATTTGTTTTTCACTTGTTTGTCTTTTGCAGCTACCATGTGCAGTACCCGCTCGTTCAATTTGAATTCGATCCTTTGAGCTGGGTTTCCAATCAGTTTTCCACCACTACAGAGCATCAAGCAATCCAGCTCTTCTCCACTTTAGCTGGTCTTCCACCAGCAGATTCCCCCATTTTCCATTTGAATTCAAATCCACCATCACAGGCCATCACTTCTTCATCCTCTTTAAATACCCAGTCCATATTCATTTCTCAATGGCCGGGGCTTCTCCCCGCGCCACCAATTCTTTCCCCTTCTTTTCCTCCCCACCCTTCTGGCGTCCGTGTAGCTCTCCCAGCTGCCTTCTCCCTCTCTCTGGTTACTCTCTGCAATCCTTTCTCAAAGCGTCCGTGTACAGGGACCTCCCTGTGCCTTCTTTTCTCCCCCCTCTGGTTCTTCCTCTGTACTCTCCTGCAAACACAAAATTCCATCCTCTCTTCTCCTCCTCCTCTTTTCTTTCCAAGATTATCTAAGCCCTTCTTCTTTCCTGCTCTCTGCCCAATCTCAATCACCACCGTGAGCCCACTGCTCACGGAAACACCATCACAGAAACTCACTCACAGCCTCCCTTCTTCTAATTAACAAATCTTTTCACTCAATACCCCAAATCATCTACAATCACCCACAATCATCACAAACATCATCACCCTCACCCCACCACAATTCTTATGCAAATTAATAAATTCAAGATCACAAACAATTAACAAAATCACTGATTAATTGCAGGTTGAAATTCACCATCCTCTGCTCTGTGCTACGCTAAAGCCCAGACTCGCCGTGCCTCATTGCCTTCATTGCCGGAGCACTCTCCGTCCTCTACCATCACCGCCGGCGTGCCCATCATCGCCGACGAATCCATCACACTCAATCCGCCGCTGTAGTCCTTGCCGGAGTCACATAAGCTGCTAGAAGAACTAATTAATTAGGATCTAACAATCAAATAAACTCATAAAATATAGGCTGAAAATTATAAACGTCATGTCATGTTAACTAGTACAAAGAATAAACAAGCAACAAAGAGGAACTCAAAAAGAGTAATTAAAGAATAAGTTGAAGTACACCATATGGAAAGTAGGAAGAACTCGAAGATCACAAACTCTTAAATCCTCACGCGAGTAACTCAAAAGCCGAGATTCCCAAGGTGATGATGATGGTGGTGATGATGGTTGATGGCTGGTGGTAATGGTGTAAACAGCTCCCCTCCTCCTTGAAGACTTGAAAACCCTAAATACTAGAGAATGGAAAATATGATGGGAGAGGGAGAAGAGAAAGAGGAGGGTTTGTCCCTCCCCATTGGGGTGTGAATTTGTGAGAAGAATGAGGCTGCTATTTATAGGAGAATGGAGAGGAAGAAGAAGACAATGAAAGAAATAAAGAAAGAAAGGGAAGAGAAGTGGAATGTGAGTGGTAGAAAAGAAATGGTAAGTGGAATGGTGGAAATGTAGTCATATGGCAATGAACCATTTATTTAGGTAAAAGAAATCAAACACTAATATTGTGGGCAGAAAGAAGAGGAAAGAATATAGGGGTGAGTGGAGCATTGAAAATAAAAGAAGAGGAAAGAAATAAAAAGCAGACAGCACTGAGCAGTGCGCACTTAGAGCGGCATAATGGACGTTCCACCGGTTGGATCATTCTGAAATTTTATTTGGGAGCAGCTAACATCCACATGCAGCGTGTATCAAAATTACAGCTAGATCTGACGGTGCAATTGAGAGATATGGGCTTCGCAAGTTGACTGATCTGCATAGGCAGAATGTCCGAAAATCTGGGCTTGGGCCTTTCCTCATGCCTTGTGAACCTGGGCCTTCCTTCATGGATTTGGGCCTCCTTCATGGGCTTGGGCCCCCTTCTTGGGCCTCATGGCAGACCACCTCTTAATGGGCCTCGGAAAAAGCCCATTAAGCTTCGTTTCTGCACATGTTCACATTAATACGTCATTTAGGACTCAAATATGGAAACTAAGCTAAAATAGCAAAGTTACAATTAAATCATAGCCAAATAGTAGGGGAATCACATTAAAAACGTCACACTTTGTGCTCCTATCAGGTGTCAGATGGCAAAGGTATGGATGGGCGCTCGACAAGTGTAGGCATGAGGCTCCGCACATCCCGTCTCAAGTGGTCCATATCGATCGAATCATCGGACAACTCGAGAAGAGGCTCTTGTTGTGGAGGAACAACTTTGAGCCTTCGCCATGGCACATCTGAGTTGGGACATATGCCGCTATGGAGAGCATCGACGAGTCGTTGATTCTGCATTTGAAGCTCCTCGTTCTTGCTCACCAGCTCATCGTTTCTTCTCTCTAGCTCGGCGATACGCTGCTCAGATGTAAGGATACCGAACTTCTTCCTATTTCTCGACCCCCAATAATAGACTTGGTCTTCTTCTAGTCCGATTTTTGGACCAAATCTTTCTCTTTGTGGCTTGGTGGGGTGAGAATACACCGCAAAGAAAGCCGCCAGTGCATCTCTCTGAGCTTTGGTGTATTTGGTCCTCGGAAGTCTCCTATAGACAGGAGCGGCTTCCGGCTCGGCTGGTGGATCAGCAACCAGGATTGGTGCTTGGGGTACTGGTTGGGGTAGCGGCTCGGTCGGCATGCTAGCATCGGCGCTATTGAGCATGCTTGGTGGAATTATTTCAGCCAAGCCTTCAAAGATTGGGTTCTCTGAAGGACCTGCCTGAAACAAGTCGCTGAAAGAATTGACTCTTTTGGCCATTTGTGGTTTGGGAAGGGAGGAAAGCTTCTGGGATTTGGGAGGTTTTCTGGGAAAAACTCAAGAACACGAAGAACAATGAGAGAAAACGAGAGAGAGAAAGGGAAAGAATAAGGGAAAACGCGTGAAATGACCTAAGGCACTAACGCAAACCGAAGGGAAAGGAAGGAACGGACGCACGCTCGCACACGTGCCACAGACAGAAGACCCGTAATTTCCGGATCGAGCGACGAAAGTCGTAAAGTCTACAGTAGACACGCACGCAGTTTATTAAACAAATCGGCCGACGCAAAAGTCGTGCGTCGGCCCAATCAAATTTTTTCTGATTTTCGATTTTTTATTTTTTTATTTTTTTAATGCTTTACGAAAAGTCGTAAAGTGAACAGTGAAAACGCGTAGCACACGCGCTTGCCGACACTTTAAACGGGCTTGGGCCATCGGAATGGTCTGGGCCTTAAAGTGGGCCTGGGCCAAAGAAATCTTCGGCCCATTATTGGTGGGCTTAAACTAATGGGCCTAAAAACGAACAGGCCCGACACACTAATGGGCTTGGGTAACGGGTTTTGGGCTTCGTGAATGACACGAGCCCGATGGGCTAAATTTTTTTATTTTTTATTTATTTTTTATTTTACGAAACCTAAAACCCTAACCAATCACACAAACGGGCCTAAGGCCCAATAACAAACAAAAAACAAGCCCAAAAATAAAACAAACAGTAATTCTAAATAGTACAAATAAATAATTACAAACAGTAAAACAAAACAAGCACTCTTTTTTTTTTATATACAATTAAAAATTTTCTTATTTTTTTTTTATTTTTTCTTATTTTTTTTAAATAAATAACGAGAGTGAAAACAAAACTTACCTTTTTACTCCCGAGGAAACCGAAAATCACCAACAAGACATCAAACTCAAGGTTTTTCAACCTTGACTTCCTAAACGTATGCTCCGATGTATGTGGTAGAATTTCCGATAAACCCGGATTATTTCCTATACAAAATAAAAAGGTTAGTAATAAATTTACAAAATAAAAACAAAATATTTACAATGTTAAAAATGTATCACAAATTATCTATACAAAATGAATGAATAAATTTTCCTATGTGTACGTATATTTTATTTACACAATACACTTAAGTGTACAAAAATATTTTCCTTTGCCTGAATATAGTTGAAAAAAAATGAAAGTTGATTCTAAGCGGTAACTCAAGGTGGACGTGCGGCCTAGGTGCAATGCCTTGACTTAAATGACTTTCCGTGTTTTCAGAAGGCGAATGGCCAGATCATATGAGAATAAGCGAGGGGCAGGATTCATTTAGTGGACTACGGAGGCTTACACCCCTATCGACTTACGTCAGTCTATAGTCCTCTGAATCCAAAACCTGTCACCCAGGGTCTCGACCTAGACACCATCCATGTGCCCCTTACTCAGTTGAGAAAGCACTTAAGTGTTCGACAATTCTCCAAGTGTTAATAAAGGCCGCCCTCAACCTCAAATAACCTTACGGTAAAAATGAAGGGTTTAGGCCAATATTAATAAAAGGACCTTACCTATTCCGTTCAAGTTACAACTTACAACAACAAAAAATAATCAACTATATAAAAGACACCTAAATAAATTACTAAGTGTAACAAAATATCAACAAGTATAATTAGTGAGTATAAATAAAATTAACAAGTATTATTTACAAATAGTAAGAAGTAAAAAGTCAATAGTAAAAAGTCAAAAGTCAATAGTAAAAAGTAAATAGTAAAAACAATCCCCGGCAACGGCGCCAAAATGGTTGTTCGGTTTTTACCTACGTCATTAATTATTACCTAAATTCCTAACAATTGTCGTTGTAAAGTATAATGGGAAATAAAGGTTTTTCCCACAGAAGATTGTTATATTTACTTTTTAATGTCACGAAAAATTAAATTAAATTAAATAAATAATTATTATTTACAAGTATAAAGAATAAAGAATATATATATACACAAAATTAAATGAACTATACAGTATTGTTTCTATTTACAAAAATATACATTATATACAAAAGTATTTTTGGGGGTTTTGAGGTTTTTGAAAACAATAAAGGAAATATTTTTGGATTTTTATTATTTTTGAAAACAAGAAACACACACACAAATATTGTTTTGAAGATTAACCAACTCTCTAGCCATGAATCCGAAACTAACATATGTAAGATGCTGGACCACCATACATCTCCCAAATAAAACTATCCCTAACAATTAACTCCGAGGCCACTCTGTCAGCTAATCAATAGAAAAAGAGTTGTTAATTCAAGTGCACGACCTAGCGGGACCGCCCAACTATCCGTGATCCTTATTATTTAGATTCAACATTAAAGATAAAACCAAACAAACAAAATTCACATAAGCTGCTAGAAGAATCAATTAACTTCAATCCAACAATTATTACACAAAATAAAAATAAACAAACAATAACATTTCCCAAAATTATTCACCGATAGTTAATTAAACAAAAATAAATTATAATAAATAAACGAAGTTTGAGAAAAATGTTACTGTTGTGTCCATGAAAATGGACACTGTCTGGCAGGCGAAGGTGGCAGACTCAGCTATAGAAAATCGTAACTTTGGATGTGGCGGGTGCACAAATCAATTGGGCATTTGGGCTTGGGCAATTGGGCAATTGGGCAAAGGCCCAATTTTCTGTTGACTGTGTTTGACCGGCCCAAGTCTTTCTCTTTTACGGATCAGCCCACATCTAGCTTTGACTTGTTGACCCGTGCTGACTTCCAATTTGGTTGAAACATTGACTTTTCAACTCTTGCTTTATCTCTTGTCCAAGTCAGCATTCTTTAATTCAAACCCATTTCTTCTTCATTCACGAATTCTGCAGACAAGAGAGCAAGAGCAAAACAGCAAGGGATCGATGCCGGCGAGCTGGGCACGGAGAGCAGGTGGGAACGGCGGACTGAGCTGGGCAAAGCGACAGAGACGGCGGCGGTGGAATGGTCACGGCTGGGATTTGCGATCTGGATTGGTGGACTGTGATGCGCCGGCTCAGCTTGGTGAACGGTGGTGCAGGAGACCAACGGCGTGGTCTGGGCGTGAGCAGCGGCGACTGGTTTGCAGTGGCTTCGTCGGCGAAGGGAGGCACGGATTGGCGGAATCAGCAGCTTGGACAGATGGGTTCGCCGACATGGTTTGGCACGGGCACATGATAGGAGCACAAAGTGTTACGTTTTTAATGTGTTTCCCCTATTATTTGGCTCGTGTTTTATTGATTAACTTTGCTATTTTGCTTAGTTTCTATCTTTGAGTCCCTAAATGATACTTAAATATGAGCTTGTGCTAAAATGAAGTTTTTAAGAAACTTTCCTATTTTGACTCTCCTAATTGTTTAGGAAACTTTCCTAATTTGAATCTTTCCTGTCTTTGCCAGGAATCCTAAAGCGACCAGGAATCCTAAAAGAAGTAGGAAACCTAGTTCAACCAGGAAAACTATTTTGTGCTCGGAATGGAAAATCGGGGCTCGGAAAATTACGAAGGTTAATGGGCTTTTTCGAGGCCCATTAAGAGGTGGGCTGCCATGTGGACCAATTGGGAGGCCCAAATCCATGAAAACAAGTCCATTGGACTCTTGGATGTAACCCTAGCCCATTAGGGTTTATTTTGGACGAAAATTACAAGGGAGTTCTCTTCCTTTGCCTCATTCTTTAATCCTATTAGGATTCAGATTTTATTTTAATTAATCTTTGTATTTTTCCCAAAGTTTTTATTCTTTTCAAATACCTAATTTATTTAGGATATTAATTCAGATTTTTTTGGGAATGCACCTAGATGGAATTATGGCAAAGGAGGAAGGAGATTTCTTGGCCACCACTCAAGAAGATTTCAGCAATTATCCTTGGAGATTAATTCAGATTTTTAAGGGATTAATTGGAGGAAATTCGGCACTGTTCATTCGGCACTATTCATCAATGATTTTGGCAACCAATGCAAGGAGAATCCATGTGGAACTCAACTAGGTTTATCAAGGAATTAAAATCAGATTTTTTGGGAGTGAATCTAGTCCTAATTTCGACAAGAAGGAGAGAAGGATTACTTGGTGACTACTCAAGAGAATCTCGGCCATTCAAGGATTTAATATTCAACGATCAAGATTTCTCCTAGAGTTCCATGTTCTCCTATAAATAGAGAGGCTCCTCAACATAATTCTTCACCAATTCACAATCGAGAATACCATTCCATAAGTTTCATATTGTCGACTACATCCATCCATAAGAGTTCTCGAGTTCCATTCTCTAAAACCTAGGGTTTCCAAGTCTTCAAGGAGGAGGTTTAGGCGGCTGCACCATCATCACCTTCATCATCTAGGACGTCCATCATCATCTTCACCTTGCTGTTCACGGATCAGAAGTACTTGCTTCCAAGATTTCAAGGGTTCGTGGCTCAAGCTTCTCACTCCATATGGTGTATTTCGTCTATACCTTTAATTAATTCCTCCTTGTTACTTTGTAATTCTTTGTTTTAGTTAACATAACATTGAGTTCATAATTTCCAGAATTGTTTATGGGTTTGTTATACTTATTTCGAAACATATTGGTTTTCTAAGTTGCTTTTATATGATTGCTTGTTTGATTCAAAGTTTACGGATATCTTTTATGTGTTTATGCTATAGGGTGGCCAACTTATAATGTTTGCATGTAATTGGTGCTAGAATTAGGGTTTCAACATTTTGAAAGACTACTTCATACAAGTAGTAAAGGCTTTGGACAAAAGTCAGAATCAAATAAGAAGGATTGCAATTAGATGAACTTATTCATGCTAGGTTGTACACTTGAATTAACAACTCCTTTCGATGCTTTGAACATGGTTTGATTAGCTAACTTTTTAGACTAAGATGGCATGTTTAATTGATTGATCTAGGTGCTTTCACTTAGGTTAATATTCGTAGGAAGGTTTAATTGGGAAATAATTAGCTTCTGATATTTCACAATGTTAATTTCGATCATATGACTTAGAGAATTAATAGTTTTCGAATTCAATGTATGATTCTTGTACCCTACGGTTTAGGGGATTATGTCCTTAATGTTTCACCACATTCTTTTATTTATTTCATAATTTATTTGTTCTATACTTAGTTTAATTCATACAATCTTCGAAACCCCCTTTACTTTGTATATATGTTTATATTTATTCTTTGAACTTGTTAATAATTCTTTGTGACATTCTTTGTTAGGTACACCCTCGATCTTCGTTGTGAACGATCCCTACTTACTTTATACTACCGATAGGGTTTTTTAATTGACGCTGTGTTTATAGCATATCAATTTTGGCGCCGTCGACGGGGATCGAAATTATACTTGTTTATATGCCTAACGTTTATACTTGTGAATATTATTAATTATACTTGTTGATATTTTGTAACATTTAGTAATTTATTTAGGTGTCCTTTATGTGGTTGATTATTTGAGTTGTTGTGAGTTGTAACTTGAATGGAAATAGGTAAGGTCCTTTTGTTAATATTGGCCTAAACCCTTCATTTGTACCTTGCTAAGGTCACTTGAGGTTGAGGGCGGCCTTTATTAACACTTGGAGAATTGCCAAACACTTAAGTGCTTTCTCAACTGAGTAAGGGGCACATGGATGGTGTCTAGGTCGAGACCCTTGGTGACAGGTTTTGGATTCAGAGGACTATAGACTGACGTAAGTCGATAGGGGCTTTGCCTCCGTAGTACCACTAAATGAATCCTGCCCCTCGCTTATCTCTCATATGATCTGGCCATTCGCCTCTGAAAACACGGAAAGTCATTTAAGTCAAGGCAGAGCCCCTAGGCCGTACGTTCCACCTTGGGTTACCGCTTGGAATCAACTTGGTTTTTGACTATGTTAAGGGCACACTCGAAAATGTTGTTACACCTAAGGTATATTGGATTAAACATGACTTTAAGTTGGGTAGCTGCTTCAGTCCCATTGCACATTGAGGTCCTCTGTTCCCGTACCTATGTGTATTGTGTGAATAAAATTAATTAGACAAAATAGGAATTTCATTCATTCTTTCATTATTTTCGTATAAAATACCTATACTTGTATAAAATACTTTGTATTTATTTTGTAAACTTTGTACTCACTTGTTTATTTTGTATAGGGATTAATGAATGTCCACTTCTGAACAAACACCATTCTCCACTATTCAAGAGCGTTTACAAAGGCTAAGGGAAGGCACTCAATTGTACATCTCCGAGGACAAGCCCTTAGCACCCTTAGAAATTAATTCAGAAGACTCAGGTAATAACTCCTCACATTCTCATTCAGAAGAGGAGGAAGATCAATCTGAGGAAGAAAGCGCTGCTGAAGATCAAGCATCACCAATGGCTGAGACAATTAGACAACTTTCGAATGGTACTGAGGGAGAGGTTGTTCCGCTTTGCATCACATATCCGGAACCGGCTGAAGGAAAAGAAGCTGACTTCGAATTGAAGAGTGGATTCTTGCATCACTTACCTAAATTCCATGGACTTAATAGCGAGGATCCTAACAAGCATCTTAAGGAATTTCAGTTTGTTTGTGGGAGCATGTGCCCTAAGAATGGGGATATTAGTATCCTCAAGATGAAGGCATTTCCGTTCTCCCTTGATGATAGGGCAAAGACATGGCTATTTGACTTACCTGCCGGCCATGTCAACACTTGGGATAAGTTGAAGAGTGAGTTTCTCACTAAGTACTTTCCGGCATCAAAGGTCACTATCTTGAGGAAGCAAATAACCGGAATTCAACAAGCTGGGGATGAGACGTTCTGCACATATTATGAGAGGTTCAAGAGCCTTGTTGCATCATGTCCTTCACATGGGATGAAGGAAGAGAGCCTTCTCACTTACTTTTATGAGGGACTACTCCCCTTGGAACGTAGTCTCTTGGATGCGGCGGCCGGTGGTTCTTTCATGGATAAGACTCCTACAATTGCTAAGGAGTTACTTGCAAACCGTGCTCTCAATTACCAACAATACGAAGGGGCACTCTCCTCATCTAGGAGGGTTAATGAGGTAAGTTCTCACTCTACTTTAGAGGACAAGGTAAATAAAATGTCTACTTTGTTGTCTCAGGTACTTCAAGTGAACAAAGGAGGAGGAGTATCTCAAGCTTGTGGGGTATGCTCTATACAAGGGCATCACTCGGATCAATGCCCTCAACTAATCAAAAATGGAGGATGGGAGTCCGCAAATGCTATTGGAGGGTACCAAGGAGGTCAAGGGAGTCCTCAACGCCAAAGGTATGATCCATTCTCAAATACCTACAACCCCGGATGGAGGGACCATCCTAACTTCAAGTGGGGCAACAATGATCAAGCTCAACAACCTCAACAAGGGAATGGAGGTCGTTGATGTGAACGTAAAATACGTTCATAAAGTGCCTTTAATTACTGGATTTTGCTATTCCGAAAGCTTAATTGTCTGTTTAATGTTTGTTTTCGTGTTTTTAGGGAAAATACCAGGAAAATGTTTATCTGCACAAAATAGGTGCATTTTGGAGGTTTTCAGCGTAAATCGGAAAGTCAACCGTGACTTTCACATGTGGAATAAAATATTGTACGAAGATTTCGGAAACCGTTCCGAATCCCGACAATTTGTCGGCGAACCACCACATTAGGCGGCGCAACCACCACACGCGGTGGTGGAACATAATTCAAACCACCATTTTATTTTCTCTAATAAATGTTTCTTTTATACATTTATTTTATAATTATTTCAGTTAATTTATTTTATTACTTTTTCTTTTGATTTATTTTATAATTAATTTGTAAATTCTTTTTATTTTATTTCTTTTGTTTTGTTTTGTTTGCAGCCACATGTGTGTTCACCGTTTGATTCATCTCCAACTCACACCATCACTGAAATTCCTCCTCACATGCGTGGGATTCCTCTCCCGCCTGCACTTCCACTCTTGCTTCCCGCTGATTTTGAGCATCCGCTCTCTCTCTCTTTCACCATTCCGGATCACATACCACTTCCACCAGCCGGCAGAATCTTCTCCACTTCACCTACTGCTTCCACCATAGCTACCCACCACGTTTCCCTTGGCTGTTTCTCTACTTGCTTTGCCTATTTAAGCACCATCACTCACCACCGTGATTCACTAACCATTCCGGACTCGCCGGTCCTCCCCTTCAATCACGCCAATCCTACCATGGCAGCCCTCTGCCCAATCTCAATCTCCATAATCATCAACCAACACAACCCATCCTCCTTCGTATTCACACCTGCAATTAACAACAAAAGCACAATACCCAAGCAATTCTCTCTAATTATGTTTGCTCTTTTGTTTTGCGGGTTCTGGAAGCAGCTCAATGTTGCAGCGCCGTCATCCTCTCGCCCGGCCGCCATCACCATCGTTCATCCCGCCATCGACGCCGCTTCAAGTCACTCCACCAGGCCCGTGCGCACCTGCTGCCATGTCTTGGCAAATCACCGCATCTCTTGCCGTCGTCCCCGCCGCCGCCGCACCTTCAGCCCTCACTCTCTCCGCCGGCCATCTAATCTCTCGCCGTGCCACTAGCTTTCTCGCCCTCTCTGTTCTGGAATGAAGATGATGATTTGAGATGAGATAAGCTGCTGTTCTGGAAATACACGGGTTAGAGAAGAAACACGCAATGAAGAGAAGGAAATGACCAAGAAGGACACGGTCAACAAGGGCTGACCCGGTCAACACGGTCAACAAATGAAGTTTGGGCCTCCAAATGCAAAAGCCCATGGCCCAAAGCCCAATGGTCCAATCTGAAATTACTATCTGCACCCGCCACATCCAAATACCGTTATAGTCCGATTAAATAGCTGAGTCTGCCACCTTCGCCTGCCAGACAGTGTCCATTTTCATGGACACAACAGTAACATTTTTCCCAAACTCTGTTTATTTATTATAATTTATTTTTGTTTAATTAACTATTCGTGAATAATTTTGGGAAATGTTATTGTTTGTTTATTTTCTATTCTGTGTAATAAATTGGATTGAAGTTGATTAATTCTTCTAGCAGCTTATGTGAATTTTGTTTGTTTAGTTTTATCTTTAATGTTGAAACTAAATAATAAGGATCGCGGATAGACGAGCGTTCGCTAGGTCGCGCACTTGAATTAACAACTCTTTTTCTATGCGTTAGACATGTTTAGATTAATCACCTTTGCATGTTTAAATGTTTAATCTAGATGAGCGTTCACTAGGTTGATTTCATGGGAGAAGTTTATTTGGAGAATGATAACCTGCGTAGGCATTCTACATGTGTTAGTTTCGGATTCATGGCTAGGGAGTTAGTTAATCTTCAAAACAATATTTTTGTGTGTGTTTCTTGTTTTCAAAAATAATAAAAATCCAAAAATATTTCTTTTTATTGTTTTCAAAATTATCAAAAACCCCCAAAAATACTTTTGTATATAATGTATATTTTTGTAAATAGAAACAATACTGTATAGTTTATTTAATTTTGTATATATATATATTCTTTATTCTTTATACTTGTTAATAATAATTCTTTATTTAATTTAATTTTTCGTGACATTGAAAAGTAAATATAACAATCTTCTGTGGGAAAAACCTTTATTTCCCATTATACTTTACAACGACAATTGTTAGGAATTTAGGTAATAATTTAATGACCGCGGTTTTACCTCTAATCATTTTGGCGCCGGCTCGCCGGGGATTGTTTTTACTATTTACTTTTGACTATTTACTTTTGACTATTGACTATTGACTTTTGACTATTGACTATTGACTTTTTACTATTTGTAAATAATACTTGTTAATTTTATTTTTACTCACTAATTATACTTGTTTATATTTTTACACTTAGTAATTATATTTAGGTGTCTTTTATATAGTTGATTATTTTTTGTTGTTGTAAGTTGTAACTTGAACGGATTAGGTAAGGTCCTTTTGTTAATATTGGCCTAAACCCTTCATTTTTTACCGTAAGGTTATTTGAGGTTGAGGGCGGCCTTTATTAACACTTGGAGAATTGTCGAACACTTAAGTGCTTTCTCAACTGAGTAAGGGGCACATGAATGGTGTCTAGATATGATCAAGACTCTGGGTGACGGGTTTGTAAAATTGGATTCAGAGGACTTGTCCACTAAATGAATCCTGCCTCTCGCTTATCTCTTGTGATCTGGCCATTCGCCTTCGAAAACACGGAAAGTCATTTAAGTCAAGGCATTGCACCTAGGCCGTAAGTCCACCTTGAGTTACCGCTTGGAATCAACTTTCATTTTTTTTCAACTATATTCAGGCAAAAGAAAATATTTTTGTGTAAATAAAATATACGTAGACATAGGAATATACGTAGACATAGGAATATACGTAGACATAAAATATACTTAGACATAGGAAATTTTATTCATTCATTTTGTATAGCTAATTTGTGACACATTTTTAACTTTGTAAATATTTTGTTTTTATTTTGTAAATTTATTACTAACCTTTTTATTTTGTATAGGAAATAATCCGGGTTTATCGGAAATTCTACCACATACATCGGAGCATACGTTTAGGAAGTCAAGGTTGAAAAACCTTGAGGTTGATGTCTTGTTGGTGATTTTCGGTTTCCTCGGGAGTAAAAAGGTAAGTTTTCTTTTCACTCTCGTTATTTATTTAAAAAAAATAAAAAATAAAAAAATAAAATTTGTAATTGTAAATAAAAAAAAAAGAGTGTTTGTTTTTGTTTTACTGTTTTGAAATTATTTATTTTTACTGTTTATAATTACTGTTCATATAATTTGTTGTGGGCTTGTTTGCTTGTTAGTTTGTTAGTATTGGGCCTTAAGCCCGTTTGTGTGATTGGTTAGTGTTTTAGGTTTCGTAAAATAAAAATAAAAATAAAAAATAAAATAATTTTTTTAGCCCATTGGGCTCGTGACATTTACGAAGCCCAAAACCCGTAACCCAAGCCCATTTAGTGTGTCGGGCTTGTTCGTTTTTAGGCCCATTAGTTTAAGTCCACCAATAATGGGCCGGAGATTTCTTTGGCCCAGGCCCACTTTAAGGCCCAGACCATTCCGATGGCCCAAGCCCGTTTAAAGTGTCGGCAAGCGCGTGTGCTACGCGTTTTCACTGTTCACTTTACGACTTTTCGTAAAGTATTAAAAAAATAAAAAAATAAAAAATCGAAAATCAAGAAAAAATGTGATTGGGCCGACGCACGACTTTTGCGTCGGCCGATTTGTTTAATAAGCCGCGTGCGTGTCTACTGTAGACTTTACGACTTTCGTCGCTCGATCCGGAAATTACGGGTCTTCTGTCTGTGGCACGTGTGCGAGCGTGCGTCCGTTCCCTTCCCTTCCCTTCTGTTCGTGTGTTTCATTTCACGCATTTCCTTAGGTTTCCCTTAGTCTCTCTCTCTTTCTCTCGTTTTCTCTCTCGTGTTCTTCGTGTTCTTCATCTGTTCTTGAGTTTTCCCAGAAAACCTCCCAAATCCCAGAAGTTATCCTCCCTTCCCAACCCAGAAATGGCCAAAAGAGTGAATTCTTTCAGTGATTTGTTTCAGGCAGGTCCTTCAGAGAACCCAATCTTTGAAGGTCTGGCTGAAATAATTCCACCGAGCATGCTCAATAGCGCCGATGCTAGCATGCCGACCGAGCCACAACCACAACCACAACCACAACCATCAAGAGGATAGCCGGAATACACCATCAAGACACCAACCTCAAGGCACTCCGGCCTTGACTTCCAAACGTTAGCTCCAAGTGCATAACGGTATAATTTTCCGATAAACCCGGATTATTTCCTATACAAAATTAAAAAGTTAGTAATAAATTTACAAAATAAAAACAAATATTTACAATGTTAAAAATGTATCACAAATTATCTATACAAAATGAATAAATAAATTTTCCTATGTCTAAGTAAATTTTATTTACACAATACACTTAAGTGTACAAAAATATTTTCCTTTGCCTGAATATAGTTGAAAAAAAATGAAAGTTGATTCCAAGCGGTAACTCAAGGTGGACTTGCGGCCTAGGTGCAATGCCTTGACTTAAATGACTTTCCGTGTTTTCAGAAGGCGAATGGCCAGATCATATGAGAATAAGCGAGGGGCAGGATTCATTTAGTGGACTACGGAGGTTTACACCCCTATCGACTTACGTCGTCTATAGTCCTCTCGAATCCAAAACCTGTCACCTAGGGTCTCGACCTAGACACCATCCATGTGCCCCTTACTCAGTTGAGAAAGCACTTAAGTGTTCGAGAATTCTCCAAGTGTTAATAAAGGCCGCCCTCAACCTCAAATAACCTTACGGTAAAAATGAAGGGTTTAGGCCAATATTAACAAAAGGACCTTACCTATTTCCGTTCAAGTTACAACTTACAACAACAAAAAATAATCAACTATATAAAAGACACCTAAATAAATTACTAAGTGTAACAAAATATGAACAAGTATTAAAAACAAGTAATAACAACAACTAGTCACAAGTAATATAGACAAGTAATATAAACAAGTAATATGAACAGTTAAAAAAAACAGTAAAATTATAAACAATAAAAAGTAAATAGTAATTATATACAAGTAATAAAAACAGTAATAATTACAAAAAATTATAAACAGTATTCACAAAAAAAAAAATTAGGTTAGGAATATTTTCAATCCACGTCGACGGCGCCAAAAATTGACATGCTCAAAAGGAGCATCAATTTTAAAAAACCCTATCGGTAGTATAGTGGTGTAAGTAGGGTATCGTTCACAACGGAGATCAAAGGGTGTACCTAACAAAAATTGTCACAAGAATTAAATAAAATAAAGAATTATTAACAAGTATAAAGTATAAATATATACATATGTACAAAGTAAAAAGGGGGATTGAGAGATAAATTGAATGAAATAAATAAATTAAATTACAACGAATAAATTAAATATGATGGGATGAAACATAAAGATATAAAGTTCAGCCACAAGTATACAAGTTTATTAATCATTGGACCGAAAATTAATCAAGTTCCCTAGCCATGAAACCGAAATTAACATATGTGGAAAGTTAGAAGCTAACCATTCCCCAAATAAAACATCTCTACGAAAATTAACCCAAGTGAAAGCACCTAGATTAACCAATTAAACATGCCATCTTAGTCTAGAAAGCTAGCTAGTCAAACCATGTTTAACGCATAGAAGAAGAGTTGTCAATCAAAGTGCACGACCCATTATAGAAAAGTCCATATGTCCGCAATCCTTTTTATTTGACACCGACCTTTGTGCAAAGCCTTTACTACTCGTGAATTAGGTTTCCAAAACTATTAGGTGAATTGTAATCCCTAAGTCTAGCTCCAATTACATGCAAATATTATAAGTGTCGACCCCTATAACATAAACACATAAAAGTTTTCTATAAAACAGAATCAAGTAAACGGAGTCACATAAGCTACTAGAAGAACTAATTAATTAGGATCCAATAACTAAATAAACTCATATAAATAGGCTGGAAATTATATAAATCATGTCATGTTAACTAATACAAAGAATAATCAAGCAACAAAGACGAATTCATAAGAATAATTAAAGGAAAAGTCAGATTACACCATATGGAATAGCATGAAGACTTGAAGACCACGAAACCTTGAATCCTTGAAAGCAAGTAATCCAAACCGTGTGCAGCAAGGTGGTGATGATGATGGACGAAATTGATGGTGATGATGGTGATGGTGCAGCCGCCTTTCCTCCTCCTTGAAGCCTTGAGAACCCTAAATACTAGAGAATGGAAAATATGATGTGAGAAGAGAAAGAGGAGGGTTTGTCCCTCCCCATTGGGGTGTGTTTGAAGAGAAGAATGAGACTGCTATTTATAGGAGAATGGAGAGGAAGAAGAAGACAATGAAAGAAATAAAGAAAGAAAGGGAAGAGAAGTGGAATTTGAGTGGGAGAAAAAGAAATGGTAAGTGGAATGGTGGAAATGTAGTTATATGGCAATTAACCATTTATTTAAATAAAAGAAACTAAGCACTAATGATGTGGGAAGAAAGCAACAAATATGGGTTGGTGAGATGGATGACAATATGGTGGTGAGTGGAGCATTGAGAATAAAAGAAGAAGAAAGAATTGGAAAGTAGACAGCACTGAGCTATGCCCACTTAGAACGGAATAATTGACGTTTGAACGGTTGGATGATTCTGAAATTTGAATCCCGAATACCTAACACACACGTGCAGTGTGTATCAAAAATACAGCTGGATCCAACGGTTTAATTAGGAGATATGGGCCTCGAAAGTGGACTGATCTGCACAGACAGAATGTCTGAAAATGGGCTTGGACCTTTCCTTCATGCTTTGTGAACTTGGGCCTTCCTTCATGGATTTGGGCCTTCATTTTAGGTTTGGGCCTTCCTTCTTGGGCTCATGGCAGCGCACCCCTTAATGGGCCTCGAGAAAGCCCATTAGACTTCGTAAATTTCCGACACTTTGCTTACTTTCCTCAACTTATCTTCTTTTCTCTTTATTTGCAATTGGAAACCTATAAACACAAAAACTAAATAAATAACACAAATTTATGAGAAACTAACAACAAAAATGTAGAGAAATTGATATAAAAGGTTGTACAATTATGCACCAATCAAATACCCCCACACTTAACGTTTGCTAGTCCCTTAGCAACACAAAACTTAAAACAGTAAAGGAAACACAAAACAAATATTCTTTCCAACCATAACCCTCAGCGAGTTCACAAGAGTTATAATCAGGAGAATACAAATTATATACCAAGGCTAACAAATTTTCTAAGCATTTAACATGTACATCTCATTCATGCTCGGGTGCAGTGTGTGAAAATCGAGTATACAAAAAATCTCAAGCAATCCAATAGGCACATCGAAACAACATTAACCACTAAAGCTCACAAGATTCACTAATTATTTCCGCTCAATGTTTAGGGTTAAGTGTTTACTCTCAAAACAATTACACAAGTAACGTTCCCATAAGCTTGCTCATCGACAAACTCTCTACAATTAATCCACAAATCATTAAATCATAAGGGCTTTTAGGGTGAAACAGGGGCCAAAAGGTGGATGGTAAATGGTGAATGGTGAATAATGAATGAAGGGACTGGAAATGAAAAATGTTTCATATGTTTGCAAGACAAATCAACGACTTTGAAACTCATACCTATGCTATAACCGAAACAACGTTCTTATTCTCCTCCAACCTTCTATTAAAACAAGAAAATAACTCTATTTTTTTTTTCTTTTTTTTTTCTTGAGGAACTTTATTCCTTCTTTTTGTTTTTGATTTTTTTCTTTCTTTCTTTCTTTGAACAAATACAACAAAATACAATGCACCCCCACACTTGCCTTTTGGTATATTACCATACAAATCCGAAGCATAAGAACATAAGAAGTCACTATCATCGTCTTGCAAACACAACAAAACAAGGGTGAGATGGTGTGGGTGAACAAAAGAAACGGCTAATGAGTGTTTAGTTCAAAAGGGTTATTCCTAAAGTTCGTGTTTAGATGGATGGTGATTATTTTGGCCATGGTGCTCAACTAATGCCTTACTCATTTCTAATTCATCACAGATAAATAAAACGTTTCAAGTGGTCTTTGAGCAAGTTCTAGGTTCAAAACTCATGAATTGTGCACACATGAAGAACGAGTAAATGTATGAATGATGCATACATGTGAATATTCAATAGGCTCAAATTCTCACAGTTTCTGGGTATGCATGACAATGTATGTTCAAATGTGCTTCTCGGATTGCAATCAATTAATCGAAACAGGTTATGTGAACATGGAATTTCGAGCAATCACAAGTTATGCAAATTAAATTCAAAGCAAAATACATAAAGCCTTGACATATAATAAACATTCTCCTAATCACAACAATTTAAACTCAATTCATCATCGGAATTGGAAAGAACAAAGCACAAAACAAACAATAACACACAAAACAGAAGCAAATATTTTTGTCATTTTTGATTTTTTGATTTTTTTGATTTTTCAATGATAGCTCAAATAAACAAACAAGCACTTTCTAAGACTCGATAGCTCCAAAGCCAGTGCGAAACAAACGAGCTTACATAACTAAATATAAATTTTTTTATTTACTGAAATTTTTAGGTTTTGACATTTTTTTTTTTTTTGAAATTTTTGATTTTTTTTGAATTTTTGGAAAGAACTTAACAAAAAGAAACACACAACATAAGCAATTTTTTTTTTCTTTTTGAAATTTTTGATTTTAAAGATGCTACCTTACCCCCACACTTGAATCTAACATTGTCCTCAATGTTTGACAAATATTTCGTGCAATGAAAAATTCAAGCATGGTGAAAAATAAAATAAAATAAAATAAACTAACAAACCAAAATAAATGAAACACTACAAACAAAAAAAAAAGTAAAACAACAATTTTTTTTTTAAAACCAAATTTTCTATATTTTTTTTTTACACGAACTAAAAAAAAAAGAAACAATTAACGAGAGTGAGAAAAAAGAAACTCCCTTTGACGACTCTCGAGGATAGCCGGAATACACCATCAAGACACCAACCTCAAGGCACTCCGGCCTTGACTTCCAAACGTTAGCTCCAAGTGCATAACGGTATAATTTTCCGATAAACCCGGATTATTTCCTATACAAAATTAAAAAGTTAGTAATAAATTTACAAAATAAAAACAAATATTTACAATGTTAAAAATGTATCACAAATTATCTATACAAAATGAATAAATAAATTTTCCTATGTCTAAGTAAATTTTATTTACACAATACACTTAAGTGTACAAAAATATTTTCCTTTGCCTGAATATAGTTGAAAAAAAATGAAAGTTGATTCCAAGCGGTAACTCAAGGTGGACTTGCGGCCTAGGTGCAATGCCTTGACTTAAATGACTTTCCGTGTTTTCAGAAGGCGAATGGCCAGATCATATGAGAATAAGCGAGGGGCAGGATTCATTTAGTGGACTACGGAGGTTTACACCCCTATCGACTTACGTCAGTCTATAGTCCTCTGAATCCAAAACCTGTCACCTAGGGTCTCGACCTAGACACCATCCATGTGCCCCTTACTCAGTTGAGAAAGCACTTAAGTGTTCGAGAATTCTCCAAGTGTTAATAAAGGCCGCCCTCAACCTCAAATAACCTTACGGTAAAAATGAAGGGTTTAGGCCAATATTAACAAAAGGACCTTACCTATTTCCGTTCAAGTTACAACTTACAACAACAAAAAATAATCAACTATATAAAAGACACCTAAATAAATTACTAAGTGTAACAAAATATGAACAAGTATTAAAAACAAGTAATAACAACAACTAGTCACAAGTAATATAGACAAGTAATATAAACAAGTAATATGAACAGTTAAAAAAAACAGTAAAATTATAAACAATAAAAAGTAAACAGTAATTATATACAAGTAATAAAAACAGTAATAATTACAAAAAATTATAAACAGTATTCACAAAAAAAAAATTAGGTTAGGAATATTTTCAATCCACGTCGACGGCACCAAAAATTGACATGCTCAAAAGGAGCATCAATTTTAAAAAAACCCTATCGGTAGTATAGTGGTGTAAGTAGGGTATCGTTCACAACGGAGATCAAAGGGTGTACCTAACAAAAATTGTCACAAGAATTAAATAAAATAAAGAATTATTAACAAGTATAAAGTATAAATATATACATATGTACAAAGTAAAAAGGGGGATTGAGAGATAAATTGAATGAAATAAATAAATTAAATTACAACGAATAAATTAAATATGATGGGATGAAACATAAAGATATAAAGTTCAGCCACAAGTATACAAGTTTATTAATCATTGGACCGAAAATTAATCAAGTTCCCTAGCCATGAAACCGAAATTAACATATGTGGAAAGTTAGAAGCTAACCATTCCCCAAATAAAACATCTCTACGAAAATTAACCCAAGTGAAAGCACCTAGATTAACCAATTAAACATGCCATCTTAGTCTAGAAAGCTAGCTAGTCAAACCATGTTTAACGCATAGAAGAAGAGTTGTCAATCAAAGTGCACGACCCATTATAGAAAAGTCCATATGTCCGCAATCCTTTTTATTTGACACCGACCTTTGTGCAAAGCCTTTACTACTCGTGAATTAGGTTTCCAAAACTATTAGGTGAATTGTAATCCCTAAGTCTAGCTCCAATTACATGCAAATATTATAAGTGTCGACCCCTATAACATAAACACATAAAAGTTTTCTATAAAACAGAATCAAGTAAACGGAGTCACATAAGCTACTAGAAGAACTAATTAATTAGGATCCAATAACTAAATAAACTCATATAAATAGGCTGGAAATTATATAAATCATGTCATGTTAACTAATACAAAGAATAATCAAGCAACAAAGACGAATTCATAAGAATAATTAAAGGAAAAGTCAGATTACACCATATGGAATAGCATGAAGACTTGAAGACCACGAAACCTTGAATCCTTGAAAGCAAGTAATCCAAACCGTGTGCAGCAAGGTGGTGATGATGATGGACGAAATTGATGGTGATGATGGTGATGGTGCAGCCGCCTTTCCTCCTCCTTGAAGCCTTGAGAACCCTAAATACTAGAGAATGGAAAATATGATGTGAGAAGAGAAAGAGGAGGGTTTGTCCCTCCCCATGGGGGTGTGTTTGAAGAGAAGAATGAGACTGCTATTTATAGGAGAATGGAGAGGAAGAAGAAGACAATGAAAGAAATAAAGAAAGAAAGGGAAGAGAAGTGGAATTTGAGTGGGAGAAAAAGAAATGGTAAGTGGAATGGTGGAAATGTAGTTATATGGCAATTAACCATTTATTTAAATAAAAGAAACTAAGCACTAATGATGTGGGAAGAAAGCAACAAATATGGGTTGGTGAGATGGATGACAATATGGTGGTGAGTGGAGCATTGAGAATAAAAGAAGAAGAAAGAATTGGAAAGTAGACAGCACTGAGCTATGCCCACTTAGAACGGAATAATTGACGTTTGAACGGTTGGATGATTCTGAAATTTGAATCCAGAATACCTAACACACACGTGCAGTGTGTATCAAAAATACAGCTGGATCCAACGGTTTAATTAGGAGATATGGGCCTCGAAAGTGGACTGATCTGCACAGACAGAATGTCTGAAAATGGGCTTGGACCTTTCCTTCATGCTTTGTGAACTTGGGCCTTCCTTCATGGATTTGGGCCTTCATTTTAGGTTTGGGCCTTCCTTCTTGGGCTCATGGCAGCGCACCCCTTAATGGGCCTCGAGAAAGCCCATTAGACTTCGTAAATTTCCGACACTTTGCTTACTTTCCTCAACTTATCTTCTTTTCTCTTTATTTGCAATTGGAAACCTATAAACACAAAAACTAAATAAATAACACAAATTTATGAGAAACTAGCAACAAAAATGTAGAGAAATTGATATAAAAGGTTGTACAATTATGCACCAATCACTTAATCTTTGAAATCATGGTTGAAAAGTGGATCACAAGATCGAATATGTTGAATGTTATTCTTTGGTTAATTGATGGATATGGAAGATGTGTGAACATGTAGTAGATATGGTTTGCAACTTTGGTACAGAATTTGAGCATGTTAAGACAAGTTTGATAAACCCTATGTGAGCTTTCGAGCTATATGTGCTTTCCTTGTTGAGAGTTGTTTAAAAATCAGATTTTCTTTGGCTTAAAAACTTCTTGTTAACCTCATTATTCTTCCACTTGATCAATTGCATGCCATAGAACTTTAATGGACTATAGAGTTTACTAGAACTTGCTTTTGAATTTTTCGAAACTTATAGTCATAATATACTCTGATTTTGGAAAGGATTGAAGGCACTTAGGATTTCCACCAATGCCAAATAGCCAT
Source organism: Rubus idaeus (assembly GCA_030142095.1). Classification (NCBI taxonomy): domain Eukaryota; kingdom Viridiplantae; phylum Streptophyta; class Magnoliopsida; order Rosales; family Rosaceae; genus Rubus; species Rubus idaeus. The sequence continues at coordinate 22,736,187 of CM057965.1, forward strand.
GTGTCCTTATTTGTGTACACATGTGTGCACCCTTTAGTTAACCCTTTTGAGCTTACATTTAGCCTTTTCTTTCATCACCCATGATATCTTAACCATGAACCTTAGTATAGTCATATCCTATCCTTTGTTCTAGGAACTTAGTGGAGCTATGCTATGGTGAATGAACTTGTGAAAGAAAAACAAAAGAAAAGAGGGAGTTGACGAAAATAAGTGTGGGGGAAGGGATAGACTTGTTCATTACATATGTATGCCGTAAAAAAAATGATGAAAAGAAAGAAAAAAATATGTGTACGGCAAGAAGAAAAAATATTGTGAAAAAAAAATGGATTAATGTCCCCTTTTCCAATGATTTAGGAGGTTGTTTTGAAGTGAAGGTCTAAAAAAAATACTTGGCCTTTGTCCTTTATCATTTGAGCTTAGAATGAAGTTTGGGCCCAACAAGATGATATTTGGCCCGTTTTTGAGTGACATGGTTGTTTGGATGCTCTACTAAGTTTTTAGGACACTTTGTGATTTCCTATCCTTTGTTTCTTTTAAACCGTGAGCCTTGGCCCCGATACATCCTTATAAAGTCCTTCTTGATCCTTAAAATGAGTAGCCTTTGATCTGTGGAGTTTAATTCGAAAGTTGAGCATATGGTTGAGGTCCATTTGTGCATGTAATCGATATCTTTCATGAGGTTTTTAAAATCTTTCACTAGAGTGCTTTCTTTGATTAATATATGTGAGCTATTTGAATGCCTTACAATTATTTCTCTCACATATCTTTGAGTGAAAAGCTTTTAAGCATGAGCCATGATTCTGAGTGAAAATAGAGAGCATACCTACGTAAGGATAACTTATTTGAAACATGCTGAGCTCCATTATATCACCATTGTTCTTCCAAGTCTTACATGTTTATATGGATTCTATGCTTGTTAATTAACTCTCGAATTTCTTGTGACAAATTTTGGTTAAGTGTTAAACTTGATTCTATGAAAGTAAGAGATTTCTGAGGCAATAAGTTAAGGGCAATAGAAGTTTTCGTGTGGAATATGGTTGAGTTGCTAAGGGACTAGCAATAGCTAAGTGTCGGGGAGCACAGCGACGGGGGCTAGCTGAGTGAGAGGACCGGCGAGTACGTGGCAGATCTGGGCTCGGTGATTATGGCGCTGCCGGCGTCATGGATCTAGAGAGGGAGCACTGGTGGCTGGGATGGAATTGCAGGCGGCAGTAGCAAGGAGATAGCACGGGGACGCCGGTGAGAATCTTGAAAGATGGCGCCGGCGATGTGCAGCAGCAGCTTGGCTTGGAGCGATGAGTCCTGCAAATTGGAATTAAACACAAGATTAGTGATAAGTATAATTGATTCATGGGTAAATTGAGCAGAGAATAGGGAGAATTAGATTGATATGCCGGCTTGGGCATTGATGAACAGAGATGCTTGGGTGATAGGCTCCAAAGGGAGCATCAATTTAAAAAAAACCCTATCGGTAGTAGTATAGTGCATAGTAGGGTATCGTTCACAACGGAGATCAAAGGGTGTACCTAACAAAAAATGTCACAAGAAATTAAATAAAATAAAGAATTATTATTAACAAGTATAAAGTATAAATATATACATATGTACAAAGTAAAAGGGGGGTTTAAGAAATAAATTGAATGAAATAAATAAATTAATCTACAAAGAATAAATGAAATAAGAGATGAAACACAAAGTATATAAAGTTCAGCCACAAGTATACAAGTTTACCAATTATTGGACCGAAAATTAACCAAGTTCCCTAGCCATGAAACCGAAATTAACATATGTGGAATGCTGGACCGCCAATTATCATTCCCCAAATAAAACCACTTTCATGAAAATTAACCTAAGCGACCGCACCTAGATTAACCAATCAAACATGCAAAGGTAGCTAATCAAAACATGTCCAACGCATAAAAGAAGAGTTGTTAATTAAAGTGCACGACCTAGTGGCACCGCCCATCTATCCGTGATCCTTCTTATTTGTTTCCGACCTCTTTCCAAAGCCTTTACTACTTGTGAATTAGAATTAAAACCCTAATTCTAGCACCAATTATATGCAATCATCTTAAGTTTGCAACCTTAAAACAAAAACATATAAAAGTTATCTACTAAAATAGAATCAAATAAACGGAGTCACATAAGCTACTAGAAGAACTAATTAATTAGGATCCAACAATTAAATAAACCCATAAACAAAGGCTGAAAATTATATAAATCATGTCATGTTAACTAATACAAAGGATAAACAAGCAACAAAGAGGCATAAATTTAAAGGCTAAGTCGAAATACACCGTATGAATAGCATGAAGATCTTGAACCACATCTTGAATCCTTGACCACAAGTAATCCAAGCTGTGAAGACAAGGTGATGATGGTGATGGTGATGTTGAATAGGGGCTGGTGGTGATGGTGTAGACGCCTTTTCCTCCTCCTTGAAGTCTTGAAAACCCTAAATACTAGAGAATGGAAAATATGATGTGAGATGAGAAGAGAAAGAGGAGGGTTTGTCCCTCCCCATTGGGGTGTGTTGAAGAGAAGAATGAGGCTGCTATTTATAGGAGAATGGAGAGGAAGAAGAAGACAATGCAAGAAATAAAGAAAGAAAGAAAGAAAGAGAAGAGAAGTGGAATTTAAGTGGGAGATAAAGAAATGGTAAGTGGCATGGTGGAAATGTAATGGGTTGCAATTAACTATTTATTTAGGTAAAAGAAATCAAACACTAATGGTATGGGTAGAAAGAAGAGGGAAGAATATAAGGATGAGTGGAGCATTGAAAATAAAAGAAGAGGAAAGAAATAAAAAGCAGGCAGCACTGAGCTATTCCCACTTAGAACGGAATAATGCACGTTTGAACGGTTGGATTATTCTCAAATTTTAATACAGAATATCTAACACGCACATGCAGCGTGTATCAAAATTACAGCTAGATCGGACGGTGCAATTGGGAGTTATGGGCTTCGCAAGTTGACTAATCTGCACAGGCAGAATGTCCGAAAATCTGGGCTTGGGCCTTTCCTCATGCATTGTGAACTTGGGCCTTCCTTCATGGATTTGGGCCTTCCATCTTGGGTTTGGGCCTCCTTCTTGGGTTTGGGCCTTCCATCTTGGGCTTGGGCCTTTCCTCATGCTTTGTGAACTTGGGCCTTCCATCTTGGGCCTCACGGCAGCTCACTTCTTAATGGGCCTTGAAAAAGCCCATTAGACTTCGTAAATTTCCGAGCTCCGATTTTCTGCACGTATTCACATTTATATATCATTTAGGGACTCAAATATGGAAACTAAGCAAAAATAGCAAAGTTACAATGAAATCATAGCCAAATAGTAGGGAAAATACATTAAAAACGTCACACTTTGTGCTCCTATCATTGGGCATTTGGGATTCACGGCAGAAGCTACGCCTGGGCTTCGTTGCGAAGGAAAACATGGGCAGCTTGGTTTCCAAACCTGCAGAATAAGAATTAGAGAAAGATGATTGTGATTGTGTGATTAATGTGCTTGCAGGTATGCTTCCTTAAATAGGGAAAGGAAGGGGAAAGGAGCCAAGGAATGGTGGTGGCTGCCAACGGTGGTATCGAGAAACAGGGTAACATGGAATAGTGGAAGCTTGCAGCTGGAGATGCTAGAGGGAGAGACATGCCGGCAGTGGAGGAAAACCAGGGATAATTGGAGTGTAGTGTTTTGGTGGTGGAGATGGTTGGTGAAGTGGATGGATTTCAAACCGTGAACACACATGGCTGCAAACAAAACAAAAGAAATAAAACAAAAAGAATTTACAAAATAATTATAAAATAAATCAAAAGAAAAAGTAATAAAATAAATGAAATGAAATAATTATAAAAGAAATATGTAAAATAAATAAACATAAAATATAAACAAGGGAAAATAAGATGGAGGATTAAAATGTGTATCGCCACCGCGTGTGGTGGTTGCGCCGCCTTATGTGGTGGTTCGCCGACATATGTGGTGGTTCGCCGACAAATTGTCGGGATTCGGAACGGTTTCCGAAATCTTCGTACAATATTTTATTCCACAAATGAAAGTCACGGTTGACTTTTCGAATTACGCTGAAAACCTCCAAAATTCACCTATTCTGTGCAGATTAACATTTTCCTCGTATTTTCCCTAAAATCACGAAAACAAACATTAAACAGACAATTAAGCTTTCGGAATAGCAAAATCCAGTAATTAAAGGCACTTTGTGAACGTATTTTACGTTCACATCACTTACTCAGTTGAGAAAGCACTTAAGTGTTCGAGAATTCTCCAAGTGTTAATAAAGGCCGCCCTCAACCTCAAATAACCTTACGGTAAAAATGAAGGGTTTAGGACAATATTAACAAAAGGACCTTACCTATTTCCGTTCAAGTTACAACTTACAACAACAAAAAATAATCAAATATATAAAAGACACCTAAATATAATTACTAAGTGTAAAATATCTACAAGTAAAATTTGTAAGTATGCATAAAATTAACAAGTATTATTTACAAATATCAACAAGTATAAACAAGTATTTGATAGGCTAAAATATAGCATCAATTTAAAAAACCCTATCGGTAGTATATAGTAAGTAGGGATCGTTCACAACGGAGATCAAAGGGTGTACCTAACAAAGAATTGTCACAAAGAATTATTATTAACAAGTATAAAGAATAAAATATATATACATCGAAAACAAAGGGGGATTTAAAGATTAATTTATGAACTAAACTACAAAGAATAAATTAAATATTGATGGAGTGAAACATGAACACATAATTTACAACCACAAGTATACAAATTTACCAATTATTGAATTGAAGATTAACTAAGTCCCTAGTCATGAATCCGAAATTAACATATGTAAGATGTTGGACCACCATACATCTCCCAAATAAATATCTCTCTATGAAAATTAACCTAAGCGACCACACCTAGATTAACCAATTAAACATGCAAAGGTGATCAATCAAAACATGTTCAACGCATAGAAAAATACTTGTTAATTAAAGTGCACGACCTAGTGAGACCACTCAACTATCCATGATCCTTCTTATTTGATTCCAACGTTAAAGACAAAATCAAACAAGCAAATTCACATAAGCTACTAGAAGAATCAATTAACTTCAATCCAATAATTAAATAAACTCACATAAATAGGCTGAAAATTACATAATCCATATTGTGTTAACTAATACAAGAGATTAACAAGCAACAAAGAGGTATGAATTTAAAGGCTAAAACGTAATACACCATATGAATAAGTTGAAGATCTTGAAATCACAAAACCTTGAATCCTTGACCACAAGTAATCCAAACCGTGAAGACAAGTTGGTGATGAAGATGGTGATGTCGAAATATGGTTGGTGATGATGGTGATCACGCCTTCTCCTCCTCCTTGAAGCCTTGAAAACCCTTGCACTAGAGAATGGAAGGTGGTAGCCGAGAACTTGGATGTGTGGCTGCTGAAAAGATGGAGGTATGGAATGGTATTTCTCGGTGTAGAAGGTGGTGTAGAATTGTGTTGTGAAGCCCTCTATTTATAGGAGAAATCATGGAACCCTTGATGCAATCCTAGCCCTCCATCTAGATGTCGAAATCTTTTAGGATTTATCTCTTTAATTGTTGCTGAAAATTAATTGAGTAGCCACCAAGAAACCCTTCTCTTTTTGCCGAAATTAGGACTAGATTCATCCATAAAAATATGAATTAATTCCTTGATAAACCTAGCTTCGAGTTCCACATGGATTCTCCTTGCATTGGTTGCCAAAATCAATGATGAATAGTGCCGAATGAACAGTGACGAATTTCCTCCAATTAATCCCTTAAAAATCTGAATTAATCTCCAAGGATAATTGCTGAAATCTTCTTGAGTGGTGGCCAAGAAATCTCCTTCCTCCTTTTGCCGTAATTACATCTAGATACATTCCCAAAAATCTGAATCAACATCCTAAATAAATTAGGTGTTTTAAAAGAATAAAAACTTTGGGAAAAATATCAAGATTAAATAAAATAAAATCAGAATCCTATTAGGATAAAAGAACGAGGCAAAGGAAGAGAACTCCCTTGTAATTTTCGTCCAAAATAAACCCTAATGGGCTAGGGTTACATCCAAGAGTCCAATGGACTTGATTTCATGAATTTGGGCCTCCCACTTGGTCCACATGGCAGCCCACCTCTTAATGGGCCTCGAAAAGCCCATTAAGCTCGTAAATTCTCCGAGGTCCCGTTTTTCATTCCGAGCACAAATAGTAATCCTAGTTGAAGTAGGACTCCTACTCACTTTAGGATTCCTGGTGTCATAAGGATTCCTGGTAAAGTCAGGAAAGAGTTCAAATCAGGAAAGTTTCTAAAAAATCAAAATAGGAAAGATTTCAAAAGAGGAAAGTTTCCTAATCCAACTAGGAAAGTCAAGTCTCCTAATTCAAGTAGGAGACTCAAAATAGGAAAGTTTCCTTAAAACATCATTTCGGTTCATTCCTTCAATTATTCATCATTTAAGGACTCAAAGATCGAAACTAAGCTAAATAGCAAAGTTTAACAAGTAAAACGCAGCCAAATAATAAGGGAAACACCTTAAAAACGTCGCATATAATGCTCCTATCAAATTCCCCTACACTTAGCTATTGCTAGTCCCTTAGCAACACAATTATACTCCACACAAAAACTTATGTTGCCCTTAACTCATTGCCTCGAAATCTCTTAATTTCATGGAATCAAGTTTAACACTTAACCAAAATTTGTCACAAGAAATTCGAGAGTTAATTAACAAGCATGGAATTCATGTGAACAAGTAAAACTTGGAAGAACAATCGTTATTCAATGGAGCTCAAGCATGTTTCAAACAAGTTATCCTCACAAGGGTATGCTCTCTATTTTCACTCGAATCATGGCTCATGCTTAAAAGCTTTTCACTCAAAGATATGTGAGAGAAATTATTGTAAGGCATTCAAATAGCTCACATATATTAAACCAATAAAAGCACTTTAGTGAATAAAACCTCATGAAAGATACCAATTACATGCACAAATGGACCACAACCATATGCTCACTTTCAAAATTTATCTCCACAGATCAAGGGCTACCCATTTTAAAGATCAAGAAGGACTTTTAAGGGTTGTAATGGGGCTAGGCTCTTGGTTTAAAGAAACGAAGGATAAGGAATCACAAAGTGTCCTAAAAACCTAGTAGAGCATTCAAATAACCATGTCACTTCAAAAAAAACCATATGATAAAGGACAAAGGCCGAGTATTTTATTTTTAGACCTTCACTTCAAAACAACCTCCTAAATCATTGGGAAAGGGGACATTAATCCATTTTTTCTCAACTTTTCTCTCTTTCTTGCCGTACATATATATTTTTTTTCTTTTCATTTTTTTTTCACGGCATACATATGTAATGAACAAGTCTATCCCTTCCCCCACACTTATTTTCGTCAATCACCTCTTTTCTTTTATTTTTCCATCACATGGTTTGAATCACCAAAGCATAGCTCTACTAAGTTTCTAGAACAAGGGTAGAGTGATGTGAACGTAAAATACGTTCACAAAGTGCCTTTAATTACTGGATTTTGCTATTCCGAAAGCTTAATTGTCTGTTTAATGTTTGTTTTCGTGATTTTAGGGAAAATACGAGTAAAATGTTAATCTGCACAGAATAGGTGCATTTTGGAGGTTTTCAGCGTAATTCGGAAAGTCAACCGTGACTTTCATTTGTGGAATAAAATAATGCACGAAGATTTCGGATTATTCCGAATCCCGACAATTTGTCGGCGAACCACCACATACGGAGGCGCAACCACCACACGCGGTGGTGGAACACAATTCAAACCACCATTTTATTTTCCCTAATAATTATTTTATTTATTTACTTCATTTAGTTTCTTTTATTATTTTATTTCTCTTGTTTTATTTTATTAATATTTCTATTTATATTTATTTTTGATAATTATTTATTTATTGACTTATTTTGTTTATGTTTTATTTTGGATTTTTGCAGCCACTACCTTCAACAACCATCTCCACTGCCGGCAGCATCTTCACCTACCGCCTCCACCAAAATCCCACCACCACTACAGTCCATTCCTCAATGAATTCAATTCCAGCTATTCCTTCCACCTTTCCAGCCATTCCACCGAGCTGCACTCTGCTCCTTAGCTGCTTCTGCCCCTCTCATTCTCTATTTAAGAGAGCACCCCGCAATTCGCAATCATCAATCTAATTAACTGTGTTCTTCATTTTGCGGGCTTGGAATTAGCTCTCAATTACAGCAGCTCCCAATTCAATTCCAACACCACCCTTGCCGCTGCCACCGTACCTCGCAAAATTCACCATGGCTGCAAGCTCAATTCTCTCGCCCAATTTTAATTCATGCTTTGCTCCCGCAATTTTACAATCACAATCACATAATCTTCTTCTTTTTCTGTTTTGCAGGAATGGATGCTTCAAACCGGCGTTCCCGTGGAATCCAGTCCTTGCCCGTGCTCACCGCTGCAGTTTGCTCTTCACCGGCGTCACCTCCGCAGCTCTCTCTCTCCGCCGGCGAACCCATCTGTTTCGCCGAGCCCGTGAATCCCACATAGCCCAGTCCGCCGGTCTCGTTCCGCAATTACCCGGCCTTCCACCATGCTCGATCCGAGTTTTCCAAGCGCTGCTGCTCATCAGTACCCGCGCCATGTTCTCTCGCAATCAAACCGCCGCAAATCCCAAGCTTCGGCGCCGCCGTTGGAAATCCGCAAAGCCCGGGCCGCCTCGCCATTCATTGACACCGTCGACGTCGACCCATCTTGCCGCGCCCTCCTACGCGCGCGCTGCTCTCCGGCGCCGTCTTTCCAGTCCTTGCCGCTGCTCTCTAATCAACCCCACCGGCCCTTGCTCGGACCGGCGCCCCCGCTAGTTCTCCCTCTCTTGTCTCTGTGCAGAAAAGAAAGAAAAACCGAAGCAAGCAAATGTAGATGGCTGCTGTACACGGGATGAGAAGGAAGAGAAAAATCCCATGTTGAAAAGTCAACACAAGCTTAGAGAATTCACGGGCCAATTAAGGGCAGAACCGGAAAAGATAAATGAATGGGTCTGTTGACCCATTGACTCAAGGCCCATTGCAGCAAGCCCAAGTCACATGGCCCAATTGCTAAGTGCACCCGCCACATCCAAATTTAATTACGATCTTATAGCTGAGTCTGCCACCTTCGCCTGCCAGACAGTGTCCATTTTCATGGACACAACAGTAACATTTTTCCCAAACTCTGTTGATTTATTATAATTTATTTTTGTTTAATTAACTATTCGTGAATAATTTTGGGAAATGTTATTGTTTGTTTTATTTTCTATTTTGTGTAATAATTGTTGGATTGAAGTTGATTGATTCTTCTAGCAGCTTATGTGAATTTTGTTTGTTTGGTTTTATCTTTAATGTTGAAACTAAATAATAAGGATCGCGGATAGACGAGCGTTCGCTAGGTCGCGCACTTGAATTAACAACTCTTTTTCTATGCGTTAGACATGTTTAGATTAATCACCTTTGCATGTTTAATTGTTTAATCTAGATGAGCGTTCACTAGGTTGATTTCATGGGAGAAGTTTATTTGGGGAATGATAACCTGCGTAGGCATTCTACATGTGTTAGTTTCGGATTCATGGCTAGGGAGTTGGTTAATCTTCAAAACAATATTTGTGTGTGTGTTTCTTGTTTTCAAAAATAATAAAAAATCCAAAAATATTTCTTTTTAATTATTTATTGTTTTCAAAAATCTCAAAAACCCCCAAAAATACTTTTGTATATTATGTATATTTTTGTAAATAGAAACAATACTGCATAGTTTATTTAATTTTGTATATATATATATATTCTTTATTCTTTATACTTGTTAATATAATTCTTTATTTAATTTAATTTTTCGTGACATTAAAAAGTAAATATAACAATCTTCTGTGGGAAAAACCTTTATTTCCCATTATACTTTACAACGACAATTGTTAGGAATTTAGGTAAAAATTAATGACTGCGGTTTAACAACAAATCATAGAGATATGATTATACTAAGGTTCATGGTCAAGATATCGTGGGTGATGAAAGAAAAGGCTAAATGTAAGCTCAAAGAGGTTTAACTAAGGGATGCACACATGTGTACACAAATAAGGGACAAATGGCTATTTGGCATTGGTGGAAATCCTAAGTGCCTTCAATCCTTTCCAAAATCAAGGTATATTATGACTATAAGTTTCGAAAAAATTCAAAAGTAAGTTCTAGTAAACTCTCTAGTCCATTGAAAATCTATGGCATGCAATTGATCAAATAGAAGAATAATGAGGTTAACAACGAGTTTAAGCCAAGAAGAATCTGATTATTTTAACTCTCAACAAGGAAAGCACATATATAGCTCAAAAGCTCACATAGGTTTATTAACTTGTTTTAACATGCTCAAATTCTGTACCAAAGCTCAAAACCATATCTACTACATGTTCACACATCTTCCATATTCATCAATTAACCAAAGAATAACATTCAACATATTGATCTTGTGCTTCACTTTTCATCCATAATTTCAAAAATTAAGCTCATCGTAGGCAGTTAAGGGCATCCTAAGACTCGACAACCACACAAAAACTCTTTGTTTTTTTTTGAAATTTTCTGATTTTTTTAATAAAGAAAAATAAAGCAATAAAACATAAATCCTTCCCCCACACTTAAATCTTATATTGTCCTCAATATAAGCACAAAAGCATATGTAAGACAAGCATGGAGAAAGTAAAACAGATACGGTTCAACCAAAAGAAGTAGAATGAGATAGAGAAATCAAATCTGCGTGTGATGGCTCCTCCACATCCTTGGTTGAATTGGGTTGCCTCCCAAATAGCGCTTAATGTTTATAGTCTTCAGCCTAGACTATGCCGCAGCTTCAGCCTTCATGGAAATTTCCCTTACTACCAAAGTTAGTAACAAAATTTACAAGATAAATTCAAGATATTTACAATGTTAAAAAAAAATGTCACAATTTATCTATACAAAATTAATGAATAAATTAAAGAATGGCATAGAATGGTGAGAGCTCATATTTGGAGATTCATTAATTCCTGAAAAAAAAAATTATAAAAAGTTAGTAAAAAGTTTACAAAATAAATACAAGGTATATTTTCAACAATGATTCAAAAATGGAGTCCCATTTGAAGGTTAGTGAAAGAATCCTTATATCTAATCAAAGTGTATTACAAAGTGTGTTACATGATATACAAAGTGTATTACAAACAAATCGCAATTTATACAAAATGAATAAAGAATTTATCTTATGTCTATACAAATTTTATTCACAAAACATTTTCTTGTGTGTCCTCTACATAGTCAAAAACCAAGTTGATTCCAAGCGGTAACCCAAGGTGGAACGTGCGGCCTAGGTGCAATGCCTTGACTTAAATGACTTTCCGTGGTTTCAGAAGGCGAATGGCCAGATCATATGAGAGATAAGCGAGGGGCAGGATTCATTTAGTGGTACTACGGAGGCAAAGCCCCTATCGACTTACGTCAGTCTATAGTCCTCTGAATCCAAAACCTGTCACCCAGGGTCTCGACCTAGACACCATCCATGTGCCCCTTACTCTGTTGAGAAAGCACTTAAGTGTTCGACAATTCTCCAAGTGTTAATAAAGGCCGCCCTCAACCTCAAGTGACCTTAACAAGGTACAAATGAAGGGTTTAGGCCAATATTAACAAAAGGACCTTACCTATTTCCGTTCAAGTTACAACTCACAACAACTCAAATAATCAACCACATAAAGGACACCGTAAATAAATTACTAAGCGTTACAAAATATCAATAAGTATAATTCACAATATTCACAAGTATAAAACGTCACAAGTATAAAACGTTAGGCATATAAACAGTATTTTTAATCCCCGTCGACGGCGCCAAAAATTGATAGGCTAAAATATAGCATCAATTTAAAAAACCCTATCGGTAGTATATAGTAAGTAGGGATCGTTCACAACGAAGATCAAAGGGTGTACCTAACAAAGAATTGTCACAAAGAATTATTATTAACAAGTATAAAGAATAAAATATATATACATCGAAAACAAAGGGGGATTTAAAGATTAATTTATGAACTAAACTACAAAGAATAAATTAAATATTGATGGAGTGAAACATGAACACATAATTTACAACCACAAGTATACAAATTTACCAATTATTGAATTGAAGATGAACTAAGTCCCTAGTCAAGAATCCGAAATTAACATATGTAAGATGTTGGACCACCATACATCTCCCAAATAAATATCTCTCTATGAAAATTAACCTAAGCGACCACACCTAGATTAACCAATTAAACATGCAAAGGTGATCAATCAAAATATGTTCAACGCATAGAAAAATACTTGTTAATTAAAGTGCACGACCTAGTGAGACCACTCAACTATCCATGATCCTTCTTATTTGATTCCAACGTTAAAGACAAAATCAAACAAGCAAATTCACATAAGCTACTAGAAGAATCAATTAATTTCAATCCAATAATTAAATAAACTCACATAAATAGGCTGAAAATTACATAATCCATATTGTGTTAACTAATACAAGAGATTAACAAGCAACAAAGAGGTATGAATTTAAAGGCTAAAACGTAATACACCATATGAATAAGTTGAAGATTTGAAATCACAAAACCTTGAATCCTTGACCACAAGTAATCCAAACCGTGAAGACAAGTTGGTGATGAAGATGGTGATGTCGAAATATGGTTGGTGATGATGGTGATCACGCCTTCTCCTCCTCCTTGAAGCCTTGAAAACCCTTGCACTAGAGAATGGAAGGTGGTAGCCGAGAACTTGGATGTGTGGCTGCTGAAAAGATGGAGGTATGGAATGGTATTTCTCGGTGTAGAAGGTGGTGTAGAATTGTGTTGTGAAGCCCTCTATTTATAGGAGAAATCATGGAACCCTTGATGCAATCCTAGCCCTCCATCTAGATGTCGAAATCTTTTAGGATTTATCTCTTTAATTGTTGCTGAAAATTAATTGAGTAGCCACCAAGAAACCCTTCTCTTTTTGCCGAAATTAGGACTAGATTCATCCATAAAAATCTGAATTAATTCCTTGATAAACCTAGTTGAGTTCCACATGGATTCTCCTTGCATTGGTTGCCAAAATCAATGATGAATAGTGCCGAATGAACAGTGACGAATTTCCTCCAATTAATCCCTTAAAAATCTGAATTAATCTCCAAGGATAATTGCTGAAATCTTCTTGAGTGGTGGCCAAGAAATCTCCTTCCTCCTTTTGCCGTAATTACATCTAGATACATTCCCAAAAATCTGAATCGACATCCTATATAAATTAGGTGTTTTAAAAGAATAAAAACTTTGGGAAAAATATCAAGATTAAATAAAATAAAATCAGAATCCTATTAGGATAAAAGAATGAGGCAAAGGAAGAGAACTCCCTTGTAATTTTCGTCCAAAATAAACCCTAATGGGCTAGGGTTACATCCAAGAGTCCAATGGACTTGATTTCATGAATTTAGGCCTCCCACTTGGTCCACATGGCAGCCCACCTCTTAATGGGCCTCGAAAAAGCCCATTAAGCTCGTAAATTCTCCGAGGTCCCGTTTTTCATTCCGAGCACAAATAGTAATCCTAGTTGAAGTAGGACTCCTACTCACTTTAGGATTCCTGGTGTCATAAGGATTCCTGGTAAAGTCAGGAAAGAGTTCAAATCAGGAAAGTTTCTAAAAAATCAAAATAGGAAAGATTTCAAAAGAGGAAAGTTTCCTAATCCAACTAGGAAAGTCAAGTCTCCTAATTCAAGTAGGAGACTCAAAATAGGAAAGTTTCCTTAAAACATCATTTCGGTTCATTCCTTCAATTATTCATCATTTAGGGACTCAAAGATCGAAACTAAGCTAAATAGCAAAGTTTAACAAGTAAAACGCAGCCAAATAATAGGGAAACACCTTAAAAACGTCGCATATAATGCTCCTATCAGTATTATTCACAAATATTCAAAAAATAATAGTTAGGAATTTTCAATCCCCGTCGACGGCGCCAAAAATTGACACGCCCAAAAGTAGCATCAATTATAAAAAAACCTATCGGTTGTAGTATAGTGGTAAGTAGGGTATCGTTCACAACGGAGATCAAAGGGTGTACCTAACAAAAATTGTCACAAAGAATTAAATAAAATAAAGAATTATTATTAACATGTATAAAGTATAAATATATACATATGTACAAAGTAAGGGGGTTTAAGAGATAAATTGAATGAAATAAATTAATTAAACTACAAAGAATAAATTAAATGAGATGGGATGAAACACAAAGTATATAAAGTTCAGCCACATATACACAAGTTTATTAATCATTGGACCGAAAATTAACCAAGTTCCCTAGCCATGAAACCGAAATTAACATATGTGGAAAGTTAGAAGCTAACCATTCCCCAAATAAAACCTCTCTACGAAAATTAACCTAAGTGAAAGCACCTAGATTAACCAATTAAACATGCCATCTTAGTCTAGAAAGCTAGCTAATCAAACCATATTTAACGCATAGAAAAGAGTTGCTAATTAAAGTGAACGACCCATTATGGAAAAGTCCATATGTCCGCAATCCTTTTTATTTGACACCGACCTTTGTCCAAAGCCTTTACTACTCGTGAATTAGGTTTCCAAAACTATTAGGTGAATTGTAATCCCTAACTCTAGCTCCAATTATATGCAAATATTATAAGTTTCGAACCCTATAACATAAACACATAAAAGTTTTCTATAAAACAGAATCAAGTAAACGGAGTCACATAAGCTACTAGAAGAACTAATTAATTAGGATCCAATAACTAAATAAACTCATAAATATAGGCTGAAAATTATATAAATCATGTCATGTTAACTAATACAAAGAATAATCAAGCAACAAAGAGGAACTCAATAGAGAATTTAAAGAATAAAGTCGAATTACACCGTATGAATAGCATGAAGAACTCGAAGACCACGGATCTTTGAATCCTTGAAAGCAAGCAATCCAAAGCCGAGATTCCCAAGGTGATGATGGTGATGAACACGTGTGGTTGATGGCTGGTGGTGATGGTGACATCTCCTTCTTCTCCTCCTTGAAGCCTTGAAAACCCTAAATACTAGAGAATGGAAAATATGATGTGAGATGGAGAAGAGAAAGAGGACGGTTTGTCCCTCCCCATTGGGGTGTGAATTGGTAGAGAAGAATGAAGCTGCTATTTATAGGAGAATGGAGAGGAAGAAGAAGACAATGAAAGAAATAAAGAAACAAAGGGAAGAGAAGTGGAATTTGAGTGGGAGAAAAAGAAATGGTAAGTGGAATGGTGGAAATGTAGTCATATGGCAATGAACCATTTATTTAGGTAAAAGAAATCAAACACTAATGGTATGGAGAGAAAGAAACAAAGATAGTATGGTGAGATGGGTGGAAATATGGGGGTGAGTGGAGCATTGAGAATAAAAGAAGAGGAAAGAAATAAAAACGGACAGCACTGAGCAGTGCGCACTTAGAACGGAATCCTGCACGTTTCAACGGTTGGATGCTTCTGAAATTTTACTACAGAATATCTAACACACACATGCAGCGCGTATCAGAATTACAGCACGATCTGACGGTGTAATTGGGATATATGGGCTTCGCAAGTTGACTAATCTGCACAGGCAGAATGTCCGAAAATCTGGGCTTTGGCCTTTCCTCATGCTTTGTGAACTTGGGCCTTCCTTCATGGATTTGGGCCTTCATGTTGGGCTTGGGCCTTCATGTTGGGCCTCACGGCAGCGCACCTCTTAATGGGCCTCGCAAAAGCCCATTAGACTTCGTTTCTGCACATGTTCACATTAATACATCATTTTGGACTCAAATATAGAAACTAAGCTAAAATAGCAAAGTTACAATTAAATCATAGCCAAATAGTAGGGGAAAACACATTAAAAACGTCACACTTTGTGCTCCTATCAGAAAGCACCTAGATTAACCAATTAAACATGCCATCTTAGTCTAGAAAGCTAGCTAGTCAAACCATGTTTAACGCATAGAAGAAGAGTTGTCAATCAAAGTGCACGACCCATTATGACAAAGTTCATATGTCCGCAATCCTTTTTATTTGACACCGACCTTTGTCCAAAGCCTTTACTACTCGTGAATTAGGTTTCCAAAACTATTAGGTGAATTGTAATCCCTAACTCTAGCTCCAATTATATGCAAATATTATAAGTTTCGAACCCTATAACATAAACACATAAAAGTTTTCTATAAAATAGAATCAAATAAACGGAGTCACATAACCTACTAGAAGAACTAATTAATTAGGATCCAATAACTAAATAAACTCATATATATAGGCTGGAAATTATATAAATCATGTCATGTTAACTAATACAAAAGATAAACAAGCAACAAAGAGGAACTCAAAAAGAGTAATTAAAGATTAAGCTGAAGTACACCATATGGAAAGTAGGAAGAACTTGAAGACCACGAACTCTTGAATCCTTGAAAGCAAGCAACTCAAGACCGAGATTCCCAAGGTGATGATGATGGTGGTGATGATGGTTGATGGCTGGTGGTAATGGTGTAAACAGCTCCCCTCCTCCATGAAGACTTGAACACCTAAAGTACTAGAGAATGGAAAATATGATGTGAGATGGAGAAGAGAAAGAGGAGGGTTTGTCCCTCCCCATTGGGGTGTGTTTGAAAAGAAGAATGAGGCTGCTATTTATAGGAGAATGGAGAGGAAGAAGAAGACAATGAAAGAAATAAAGAAAGAAAAGGAAGAGAAGTGGAATGTGAGTGGTAGAAAAGAAATGGTAAGTGGAATGGTGGAAATGAAGTCATATGGCAATGAACCATTTATTTAGATAAAAGAAATCAAACACTAATATTGTGGGCAGAAAGAAGAGGAAGGAATATAGGGGTGAGTGGAGCATTGAAAATAAAAGAAGAGGAAAGAAATAAAAAGCAGACAGCACTGAGCAGTGCGCACTTAGAGCGGCATAATGGATGTTTGAACGGTTGGATGATTCTGAAATTTTATTGCCGAACACTTAACATCCACATGCAGCGTGTATCAAAATTACAGCACGATCTGACGGTGAAATTGAGAGATATGGGCTTCGTAAGTTGACTGATCTGCACAGGCAGAATGTCCGAAAATCTGGGCTTGGGCCTTTCCTCATGCTTTGTGAACCTGGGCCTTCCTTCATGGATTTGGGCCTCCTTCATGGGCTTGGGCCCCCTTCTTGGGCCTCATGGCAGACCACCTCTTAATGGGCCTCGCAAAAGCCCATTAGACTTCGTTTCTGCACATGTTCACATTAATACATCATTTTGGACTCAAATATGGAAACTAAGCTAAAATAGCAAAGTTACAATTAAATCATAGCCAAATAGTAGGGAAAATACATTAAAAACGTCACACTTTGTGCTCCTATCAGGGAGTTTTTCTTTAACCTATCTTTTTCATTTGTATATATGTTGTGTGTTTACTTCTGTTTATATTTGTGTGTTTATTTCGGTTGGTGTGTTTATTTCTGCATGTGTGTTTAAATTCGATAACCATGCTTGAATTTTTCATTTTCGTGAAATATCTGTCTAACATTGAGGACAATGTTTAATTCAAGTGTGGGGGAAGTGATATGCGGTAAAACCGACGTCATTAATTATTACCTAAACTTCCTAACAATTTGTCGTTGAATAGTATAATGAGAAGTAGAGGTTTTTCCCACAGAGGATTGTTTATTTACTTTTCTAATGTCACAAAATTAATTAAACTATATTGTTTCTATTTACAAAAATATACAATATATACAAAAGTGATCTTTTTGGGTTTTTTGAAATTCTTTTGAAAACAATAAATAAATAAAGGAAAATGTTTTTGGATTTTTAATATCTGTGAAAATAAAATAAAACAAGAATAATATAAATTAAACTAACAATTTAAACTAACATACAAATAAATGAATAACATATTTTTGGGTTTTTCAATATATAATTAAATCACACAAATATTCGAATTAAACAAATTAATCAAATAAAAATAAAATAATAAATTCACACAACTTAAAATTAAAAAGAGTTTGAGAAAGAAATGCTCATTTAATTCCGGCGAAGGATCTTATCGGATTCGCCGGGTTTTCGATGAAGTTCGGGGAGCAAATTGGGCTTGGGCCTGCAATTAGACTTTTGGGCTTGAAAGCAATTTGGGCTTTGACTTGGTCTTTCCTTCTTGTTTGACCCGGCCCGTGGTCCATTCTTCTTCCTTTGACTTTTCAAACTGTGATTTTCCTCTCCTTCTATTCAGCCCGTGATCTCCGGACTTGTCTTTTGTTTTCATCTCTCTTCTTCTTCTTCACCGCAAAAGAGAGAGTGAGGGCAGAGGCCGCAACGGCGCCGGCGGAAAAGAGTGCAGCGGCGGCGTGCGAGGAGAGCTCGGTGGGGTGGAAAAGCTTCACGGGATCGAAGGTGTCGTCGACGGCAGAGAGAGGACGTGATGCTCGGTGGTGGACGTGAAGGACGCCGGGTCATTAGATGACGCCGGCAGAAGAAAGGCTGGAATCGGCGTCGATGGTGGCGTCGAGAGATGGCGGCCGGCGCGAGGATCGGGGAGGATCGATCCGGGCACGGGCTCGAGGCGAAGACGGCAGCGGCGAATGGGATCCGAGAGGCAGCGTACGGAATTGCAGTTCGAGGCTTGGGTCGTGGTGGTGCGGGCATATCGGCGGCACGGGGGAGCTCGGAACAACGCCGGAATGGGAGAGAGGGACGCCGTGATAAGGAACGAGGCGGTCTCGGGATCGACGGCAGGATTTGGCACGGCGGAGGCGTCCGGGGCGCGGCAGAGGATCAGCTACAAAGTTCGGTGAGCTTGGGTCGTCGACGTAATCTGCAAAAATGGAGATGAGAGAGTGAGTGTTCAAACCGTGAATTTTTGTGCTTGCAGGTGTGGGCAGAGG
Organism: Rubus idaeus; assembly: GCA_030142095.1. Taxonomy (NCBI): domain Eukaryota; kingdom Viridiplantae; phylum Streptophyta; class Magnoliopsida; order Rosales; family Rosaceae; genus Rubus; species Rubus idaeus. The sequence continues at coordinate 22,755,125 of CM057965.1, forward strand.
AGCTGCCGTGATTATGTGCAGGACAGAAACAGATTGGGTGATTTGTGATGATTGTGGTTGAGAGGATGTGAGGAAGCTGCTTTGAGTATGGAGGTGTTGGCGGTGATGAGCTGAGAACAGAGAGAATTAGAGATAGAGAAGAGAGGGAGAAAGAGGGGCCGGGTGCAGAGAAGAGATAGAGATGGGTGTAGATAGAAGAAGGTGCAGAGAAGAAAAGAATGGAAGAATAGAGAAAGAAAAGAAAAAGAAAGAAGGGAAGAAGAAGAAGGAAAAGAAAAGAAGAAGAGGGGAAGAAGAGAGGATCGGTGAGCAGAGAGGGAGATAGAGAGGATGGAGGCGCAGGGGAGAAGCCCCTGGCCTCCCTGCCATAGAAAATAATCATAGCTGCTGGGTATTTGAAGGAGATGGAAGTGGAAGCAATAGATGGTGGAGTGAGCTGGAGCATGGACGATTGCGGTTTGAAATCAAATTCAAAGAGAAGTGGGGTGATTGAATACAGGCTGGAGAAGAATCCCAGCCGGATCGTGAACATGGCCGCAAAGAGACACAAACAAAAGAAAATAATAAAATAACAAAAGAAAAGAAAAGTAAAATAATAAAAGAAATAAAAATAAAATAAAAACTAAAATATAAATAAAAATAAATATAGAATATAAATAAACATAAAATATAAACAAGGGAAAATAAAATGGAGATTTCATTTGTCTTTCACCACCGCGTGTGGTGGTTGCGCCTCCGTGAGTGGTGGTTCGCCGGCAAAATTGCCGGGATTCGAAACGTCTTTCGAAATCTTCGTACACGTTCTGATTTCCACATCCGAGGAATGACCGGTGTCATTAAATAATCGAAAAGTCACGGTTGACTTTCCGATATTGCGCTGTAAATCTCCAAAATTCACCTTTTATGTGTAAATTAGCATTTTGCACATATTTTCCCTGAAAACACGAAAACAAACATTAAACCGACAAATAAGCTTTCAGAATAGCATCCATCCAAGTATTTAGGGCACTTTATGAACGTATTTTACGTTCACATCACACCCCCACACTTGAACTTTTGCTAGTCCTCTAGCAAACACAGAACTAAAAACAGAACAACACAAAAACAGAAAGGGCAACACAAAACAGAAATTCTTTCCAACCGTAACCCTCAACGAGTTCACATGAGTTATAAGCAGGAGAATAAAAACTATATACCAAGGCTAACGAATTTGCTAAGTATTTAGCATGGACATCTCATTCGTGCTCGAGTGAAGTGTGTGAAAACCGAGTGTACAATTAATTTCAAACAATCAAATAGGCACATATGAACAACATTAACCACTAAAGCTCACAAGATTCACTAAATATTTCCGCTCAGTGTTTAGGGTTAAGTGTTTACTCTCATAACAATTACACAAGTAATGTTCCCATAAGCTTGCTCATTAACCAACTCTCTACAATTAATCCACAAATCATTAAATCATAAGGGCTTTCAATGGTGTAATGGGGCCAAAGGGTGAATGAATGGTAAATGGTAAATGAAGGGAAAGACTAGAAATGATAAATGTTCCACATGTTTGCAAGACAAATCAACGACTTTGAAACTCATACCTATGCTAAACCCGAAACAACTTTCCTATTTTCCTCCAACCTTTTATTGAAAATAATACAAGAAAATAACTCTATTTTTTTTTCTTTCTTTTCTATTTCTATTTTTTTTTTTTTTTTCTTTTCTCTTTTTTTTTTTCTTGAGGAACTTTATTCCTTCTTTTTGTTTCTGATATATTTTTTTTTCTTTCTATGAACAAATACAACAAAATAAAATACACCCCCACACTTGCCTTTTGGTACATACTATACATCAAACCCGAAGCATAAGAACACAAGAAGTCACTATCATCGTCTTGCAAACACAATAAAACATGGGTGAGATGGTGTGGGTGAACAAAAGAAACGGCTAATGAGTGATAAGTTCAAAAGGGGATTCCTAAAGTTCGTGTTTAAATGGATGGTGAATATTTGGCCATGGTGCTCAACTAATGCCTTAATCATTTTCAATTCATCACAGATTAATAAAAAGTTTCGAGAGGTCAATGAGCAAGTTCTAGGTTCAAAAACTCATGAATTGTGCACACATGAAGAACGAGTAAATGTATGAATAATGCATACATGTGAATATTCAACAGGCTCAAATCCTCACATTTTCTGGGTATGCATGACAATGTATGTTCAAATGTACTTCTCGGATTGCAATCAATTAATTAACACAGGCGATGTGAACATGAAATTTCGAGCAATCACAAGTTATGCAAATTAAATCCAAAACAAATCACAGAAAGCCTTACCATATAATCAAAATTCTCCTAATCACAACAATTAAACTCAATTCATCATCGGGATTGGAAAGAACAAAACACACCACAAATAAACACACAAAAACAGAAAACAGAAGCAAATATTTTTGTAATTTTTCATTTTTTTGATTTTTTTCAATTTACGTAACAATACGTGACCACAGGGACTCACTTAGTGCAATGGTAGGTTCAACGCTACCAAAGGAGTGAGTATGATCTAGTCGAGATACCGTTACAGTAGAAAACAAAAACAAGTAAATTATTTTTTTGAATTTTGAATTTTTCAAATTTTTTCTTTTCTTTTTAATAAACCTTCCCCCACACTTGAATTAAACATTGTCCTCAATGATAGACAGATATTTCACGAAAATGAAAAATTCAAGTATGGTTATTGAATTTAAACACACATACAGAAATAAACACACAAATAAAAATAAACAGAAGTAAACACACAACATTTATACAAAGGAAACAAAAATAAACAGAAAGGTTAAAGAAAAACTCCCCTTTGTAGATCGTGAAGCTCCTCCCGAAGCAAGTCACCAACAGTCACAAACAAGGCTAGCAGGGCCTTGCATCCAACGTTTGCTCCTTAGTTGACTGCGGTACTGATCCGTTTGAGTGTGTCCTGGACGAGTGTTGTTGCCGACTCCACGGCAGATTTAGCTGATGTAGCCTTCACCGAGATCTGGAACACCATAGTCAGTAGTGTTCCATCAAGAACAGCTCCGGATACGTTTGGCAGAATGGAGAAGCCTGAAGACATAAGCGGAAATGGCTCCGGTTGAACTCCACATAACAAACACTGGAGAATGGAATGGTTAATCGGCGCATAAATCACAGACGACCCCGTTGCATCGGTGCAACACTCCTGAAGAATGAGGAAGTCGTTGTGATTATCTATGGCGAGCACCGAAATCTGGTTCCGCGGGTCAAGACCGATGGTGAAATTTGCTAGCAGACGCACCGAGCTGTCCATCGACATACTATCCCATAGCGGTCTCGTATGCACATCTTTGAGGAACTCAAAGATCCTGGTGTGATGGGAAAGATGCACGACCGAACAACCAGCAGTACGATTGACTCCAGGGGGCTTGCTCGGATCACCCCTTCGCTTGTTGGTCCTGACCTCCATTCGAGTGTCTCTTGTTCGGTTTGAACAAGTCCAGTGATGATACGTGGAGTTGCTGATGTCGTTGAAGAAACAGATCGCCATCTGGTTTGCCATTTCCGCTAGGCCTCTTTTTCCTTCGGGCGAAATGATAGAGTCACCGGGTGAAGTGTGGATCCCTGTGACGCACATGTAGCGCTCGGCTTGTCGTTGGAGAGTTGAGATCCAACGCTTTGCACCAAATGCGAACCCAGAATGGACAAAGGGTTCGAAAATGGCCTTCATTTCCTTCTCGCGCACATCCACGTGCTCCACCCAAGTAACTAAGGAAGATCCATTCTGCAAGTCTCGAATCAAACATCCGGAGGGGCGCTTTCGGCAAATCGATCTCACTGAAGGCTTCGGATTTGAGCGCAGTTCATCCACGGAGACATCCACAACGATCCAACTTCCATCCAGTTGTAATTGAGAGTACCGAACGAACTGGACTTCACGAGTCGAAACGATGTGAGATGGCACCAGAAACTCGGCCGACATCACTTGCTTCCTCTCCTCGTAGCCTACTGCGTTGTCGGAGGGTAGGATCTCCAACATCCGAGCGTTTGTGATCATGCTACGAGAAGACGGGCAACCATCGACCAACATCCATTAAGATCTCAACGATGGTGGTCGGATGAAGGTGGATGGTTGCGAGTGTCTCGAGGATTCCGATTTGAAGTATGGCGCAGGCTCGCCACGTTGAAACACTCGCAAGTACTCGGCCCTATTTAGAGTCTCGGGATGAATAGAAGTGTCGGGAGTCGGTGAAGATATCCACAAAGGAAAACCGGCGGTGGCCATGAGCATGAGCTCGTGCTTGGCCTTGCGGGCGATATCCGAGATCAAGTCGGTGTGGACTCCGACAAGATCAGTGAGCAGGTCCGGAAGATGGTCAGATGGAATAGGTGCGGATGGGCGCTCGACTAGTGTAGGCATGAGGCTCCGCACATCCCGTCTCAAGTGGTCCATGTCGATCGAATCATCGGACAACTCGAGAAGAGGCTCTTGTTGTGGAGGAACAACTTCGAGCCTTCGCCTAGGCACATCCGAGTGCGGAACGGGACCTCCGCAATGGGACAAATGCCGCTCCGGAGAGCATCGACGAGTCGTTGATTCGCAGTTGAAGCTCCTCGTTTTTGCTCACCAGTGATCGTTTCTTCTCTCTAGCTCGGCAATACGCTGCTCGAAGTCCGGATACCGAACTTCTTCCTATTTCTCGACCCCCGATAGTAGACTTGGTCTTCTTCTAGTCCGATTTTTGGACCAAATCTTTCACGTTGTGGCTTGGTGGGGTGAGAATACACCGCAAAGAAAGCCGGTGCATCTCTCTCGAGCCTTGGTGTATTTTGTCCTTGGAAGTCTCCTATAGACGGGAGCGGCTTCGGCTCGGCGGGTGGATCAGCAACCGGGATTGGTGCTTGGGGTAGTGGTTGCGGTTGTGGTGGTGGCCGGGTCGGCATGCTAGCATCGGCGCTATTGAGCATGCTCGGTGGAATGATTTCATCCGAGCCTTCAAAGATTTGACTCCACGAAGGACCTGCATGAAACAACTCGCTAAAGGAATTAACTCTTTTGGCCATTTGTGGTTTGGGAAGGAGGAAAGCTTTTCCGGGTTTGGGAGGTTTTTCGGGAAAAAAGACTAAGAACACGGATGAACACTATGAACTAGCGAGAGAAAACAGAGAGAGAGAGAGAGAGAGATTAAGGGAAACACGTGAAATGCCTAAGGAAACACACGAACAGAAGGGAAGGGAAAGGAGCGGACGCACGTCGCACGCTTGCACACGTGCCAAGACGAGAAGACAGACCCGGAATTCCGGATCGGGCGACGAAAGTCGCAAAGCGTACAGTGAAAACGCATGCGGCTTATTAAACAAATCGGCCGACGCAAAAGTCGTGCGTCGGCCCAATCAAATTTTTTTTGATTTTCTATTTTTTATTTTTTTATTTTATTTTTATTTTAATACTTTACGAAAAGTCGTAAAGTGAACAGTGAAAACGCGTGTGAAACACGCGCAAAGGTTGCCGACACTTTAAACGGGCCTGGGCCATCGAAATGGTTTGGGCCTTAAAGTGGGCCTGGGCCAAAGAAAACTCCGGCCCATTATTGGTGGGCTTAAACTAATGGGCCTAAAAACGAACAGGCCCGACACACTAAATGGGCTTGGGTTACGGGTTTTGGGCTTCGTGAATGACACGAGCCCAATGGGCTAAAATTTTTATTTTTTTATTTTTTTTTATTTTTTTATTTTACGAAACCTAAAACCCTAACCAATCACATAAACAAATGGGCCTAAAGCCCAATAATAAATAACAAACAAACAAGCCCAAAACAAACCAACAGTAATTATAAATAGTGAAAATAAATAATTACAAAACAGTAAAACAAACAAACAAACACTTTTTTTTTTATTTACAACTAAAATTTTTCAATTTTTTATTTTTTTTTTTTTTTTAACAAACAAATAACGAGAGTGAAAAGAAAACTTACCTTTTTACTCCCGAGGAAACCGAAAAAAATCACCAACAAGACATCAACCTCAAGGTTTTTCAACCTTGACTTCCTAAACGTATGCTCCGATGTATGTGGTAAAATTTCCGATAAACCCGGATTATTCCCTATAAAAATTAAAATGTTAGTAATAAAATTTACAAGTTAAAAACAAAATATTTACAAAATGAATAAATAAAATTTCCTATGTCTAAGTATATTTTATTTACAAGTAATGTTAAATTGTCCAAAATATAGTTAAAAACAAAGTTGATTCCAAGCGGTAATTCGAGGTGGACGTACGGCCTAGGTGCAATATCTTGACGTAAATGACTTTCCGTGTTTTCAGAAGGCGAATGGCCAGATCACAAGAGATAAGCGAGAGGCAGGATTCATTTAGTGGACAAGTCCTCTGAATCCAATTTTACAAACCCGTCACCCAGAGTCTTGATCATATCTAGACACCATTCATGTGCCCCTTACTCAGTTGAGAAAGCACTTAAGTGTTCGACAATTCTCCAAGTGTTAATAAAGGCCGCCCTCAACCTCAAGTGACCTTACGGTACAAATGAAGGGTTTAGGCCAATATTAATAAAAGGACCTTACCTATTTCCGTTCAAATTACAACCTACAACAACTTAAATAATTAACAGTATTCAGGATACCTAAGTATAATTACTAAGTGTAACAATATATACAAGTATAATTAGTAAGTATTATTTACAAGTATTATTTACAAATAGTAAAAAGTAAAAAGTAAAAAAGTAAATAGTAAAAACAATCCCCGGCGAGCCGGCGCCAAAATGATATGCGGTAAAACCGACGTCATTAATTATTACCTAAACTTCCTAACAATTTGTCGTTGAATAGTATAATGGGAAGTAGAGGTTTTTCCCACAGAGGATTGTTTATTTACTTTTCTAATGTCACAAAATTAATTAAACTATATTGTTTCTATTTACAAAAATATACAATATATACAAAAGTGATCTTTTTGGGTTTTTTGAAATTCTTTTGAAAACAATAAATAAATAAAGGAAAATGTTTTTGGATTTTTAATATCTTTGAAAATAGAATAAAACAAGAATAATATAAATTAAACTAACAATTTAAACTAACACACAAATAAATGAATAACATATTTTTGGGTTTTTCAATATATAATTAAATCACACAAATATTCGAATTAAACAAATTAATCAAATAAAAATAAAATAATAAATTCACACAACTTAAAATTAAAAAGAGTTTGAGAGAGAAATGCTCATTTAATTCCGGCGAAGGATCTTATCGGATTCGCCGGGTTTTCGATGAAGTTCGGGAGGGGAGCAAATTGGGCTTGGGCCTGCAATTAGACTTTTGGGCTTGAAAGCAATTTGGGCTTTGACTTGGTCTTTCCTTCTTGTTTGACCCGGCCCGTGGTCATATCTTCTTCCTTTGACTTTTCAAACTTAGATTTTCCTCTCCTTCTATTCAGCCCGTGATCTCCGGACTTGTCTTTTGTTTTCATCTCTCTTCTTCTTCTTCACCGCAGAGAAGACCGAGAGATCGACGGGAAGAAGGCTCACCGGGAGGCTCGCCGGCGAGGCGACGGCGGAAAAGAGTGCGCGCGGCGGCGTCGACGGGAGAGCTCGGTGGGGTGGAAAAGCTTCACGGGATCGAAGGTGTCGTCGATGGACGGGAGAGAGGACGTGATGCTCGGTGGTGGCATTGAAGGACTGGGTCATTCGAGATGGCGGGCGAAGAAAGGCTTGGCGCGGCGTCGATGGTGGCGTCGAGAGATGCGGCCGGCGCGAGGATCGGGAGTAGGATCCGGGCACGGGCTCGAGGCGAACGGCTGCGGCGGGGATCGCCGAGAGGGCAGCTACGAAGTTCCGGTGAGCTTGGGTCGTGGTGGTGAGGAGCAAAGAGGCACGGGGAGCTCGGAACAACGTCGGAATGGGAGAGAGGGACGCCGGTAATAAGGAACGAGGCGGTCGGCCGGGATCGACGGCAGGATTTGGCACGGCGGAGGCGTCCGGGGCGCGGCAGAGGATCAGCTACAAAGTTCCGGTGAGCTTGGGTCGTCGACGTAATCTGCAAAAAATGGAGATGAGAGAGTGAGTGTTCAACCGTGAATTTTGTGCTTGCGAGGTGTGGGCGAGAGGAGCTGCCGTGATTATGTGCGGGACAGAAACAGATTGGGTGATTTGTGATGATTGTGGTTGAGAGGATGTGAGGAAGCTGCTTTGAGTATGGAGGTGTTGGCGGTGATGAGCTGAGAACAGAGAGAATTAGAGATAGAGAAGAGAGGGAGAAAGAGGGGCCGGGTGCGAGAGAAGAGATAGAGATGGGTGTAGATAGAAGAAGGTGCGAGAGAAGAAAAGAATGGAAGAATAGAGAAAGAAAAGAAAAAGAAAGAAGGGAAGAAGAAGAAGGAAAAGAAAAGAAGAAGAGGGGAAGAAGAGAGGATCGGTGAGCAGAGAGGGAGATAGAGAGGATGGAGGCGCAGGGGAGAAGCCCCTGGCCTCCCGACCATAGAAAATAATCATAGCTGCTGGGTATTTGAAGGAGATGGAAGTGGAAGCAATAGATGGTGGAGTGAGCTGGAGCATGGACGATTGCGGTTTGAATTCAAATTCAAAGAGAAGTGGGGTGATTGAATACAGGCTGGAGAAGAATCCCAGCCGGATCGTGAACATGGCTGCAAAGAGACACAAACAAAAGAAAATAATAAAATAACAAAAGAAAAGAAAAGTAAAATAATAAAAGAAATAAAAATAAAATAAAAACTAAAATATAAATAAAAATAAATATAGAATATAAATAAACATAAAATATAAACAAGGGAAAATAAAATGGAGATTTCATTTGTCTTTCACCACCGCGTGTGGTGGTTGCGCCTCCGTGAGTGGTGGTTCGCCGGCAAAATTGCCGGGATTCGAAACGTCTTTCGAAATCTTCGTACACGTTCTGATTTCCACATCCGAGGAATGACCGGTGTCATTAAATAATCGAAAAGTCACGGTTGACTTTCCGATATTGCGCTGTAAATCTCCAAAATTCACCTTTTATGTGTAAATTAGCATTTTGCACATATTTTCCCTGAAAACACGAAAACAAACATTAAACCGACAAATAAGCTTTCAGAATAGCATCCATCCAAGTATTTAGGGCACTTTATGAACGTATTTTACGTTCACATCAGGAAGGTTTGTTAAAAAAAAAAAAAAAATTTGAAAAATTGAAAAAAATTCAAAAAAAAAATTTACTTGTTTTCGTTTTCTACGGTAACAATATATCGACTAAATCATACTTACTCCCTTGGTAGCGTTGAACCTACCATTGCACTTAGTAAGTCACTGTGGTCACGTACTGTTACCCTAATAAAAAAAAATAGAAAAAAAGAAAAAAAAAATTGCTTCTGTTGTTTATTTATTTGTTTGTTTTCGTTTTCTACGGTAACGGTATTTCGACTATATCACACTCACTCCCTTGGTAGCGTTGAACCTACCATTGCACTAAGTGAGTCCCTGTGGTCACGTATGATTGGTCATCAAAATATAGGAAATAGTAATTTAGACTCGGGATTGTCGAACCACGGGGATTGGAGGCCTAAAACCTAAATAGTAGTATAACCTAATTTTCTAAAACTAAATAACAATTTTTACGGCTTTTCTGATTTTAACTAAACAATTAAATGAATTAAGAAAACTAAATAAAATTAAATAGTTAAACAATACAAATAAACAAAAATCACCAAATGAATTAAAAACATATTTTTGGGTTTTTCATAATTAAATCACACAATATTCAAATTACACAAATAAATTAACCAAATATTGAAAGTACAAATAAAATAATAAATTCACACAACATAGAATTAAAAAGAGTTTGAGAGATAGAAATGCTCAGTAAATTCCGGAAGAGGCTCGGGAACGAATCGGGTGTAGAGAGCACTTTGGCTTGGGCCTTGGGCTTTTGGTCAATGGGCTTGGAGGCCCAATTTCAGAAAGTCATGTTTGACTTGTGTTGTCCCGGTCTTCCCATGCTGATTTAGACTTTTCTTCCTCTTTGACCCGTGATTTTCCCTTCTCTTTTTTCTTTAATTCATCATGAATTCAGTTCCTTATCTCCAGACTTCTTCTTTCTTCCTGTGCGAGAGAGAGAGTTGGCAGAGGATGCGAGAAGCGCCGGCTGGAACAGAAGAAGAAGACGCCGACGGCTGGGATCGTGGCAGAGGATGCGAGCACGGGCTCGAGGGAACGACGCTGGCGGCGAGAAGATCGATGGCTAGACTGGGTCGTACGGCGTCGGGATTGGCGATGGCTACCGGCGACAGATCGAGGAGGCACGGGCCCGGAATTGGAACGGCGCGGCGGCGAGATCGGACCAGGGAGATTGATCGGATTTCGTCGTGTGGCGAGAGGGAGCTGCGGTGATGGAAATCGAGCACGGGCTCGGATTAGAAACGGCGACGGCGCAGCCGGGCTGAGGAAGACGCCGGCAGTAGTGGGCTCTGAAATTGCAGCTGGGCTTTACAGCGTGGCAAGGAAACTTGCGGCGGTGACGGGCTCGGTGGTTTTGGTATTTCTGTGATGTTAATTTGCAGGTGAGGTGATCGCTGGTTTTGAATAATTGCAGATTTGAATTGAATAGAGACAAGAGTGAATTGGGTGAGGTGGTGATGCGGTGGTGTGGTGGAGCTGTAGGTGAGCTGGAATTTTTGCAGGTGAGGTGAGGTGATGAAGATGGTTGGCTGGAATGGGGGAGAACGAGAGAGTGATTATGGTGATGGTGTAGAGAGAAAAACAGAGAGGTGAGATGGGTGTAGAGAGAAGTGCGAGAGAAGAGAAAAAGAAGAAGAAAGAAAAAGAAGAAGAAGAAGAAGAAGAAGAAGAAGAAGAGGACCGGGAAGAGGAAGAAGATGTAGATGGAACTGTATTTTTCTATTAACCGAGAGTTTGGCTTCATAAATAGGAGAGGGAAAGCTTGCGGTTGGTGGTGGAAGGAAGAAGACAAGGAATAGTGGAGCACGGTGGATCATGCTTTTGAGCTGGAGAAGAGGTGGAAAGAAGATGGGATTGTGGTAGTGGTGGTGATGTCAAGATGGTGACACGCTCAAAATGAGCATCAATTTAAAAAAACCCTATCGGTAGTAGTATAGTGCATAGTAGGGTATCGTTCACAACGGAGATCAAAGGGTGTACCTAACAAAAAATGTCACAAAGAATTAAATAAAATAAAGAATTATTAACAAGTATAAAGTATAAATATATACATATGTACAAAGTAAAAAGGGGGTTTAAGAGATAAATTGAATGAAATAAATTAATTAAATTACAAAGAATAAATTAAATAAGATGGGATGAAACACAAAATATATAAAGTTCAGCCACAAGTATACAAGTTTATTAATCATTGGACCGAAAATTAACCAAGTTCCCTAGCCATGAAACCGAAATTAACATATGTGGAAAGTTAGAAGCTAACCATTCCCCAAATAAAACCTCTCTACGAAAATTAACCTAAGTGAAAGCACCTAGATTAACCAATTAAACATGCCATCTTAGTCTAGAAAGCTAGCTAATCAAACCATATTTAACGCATAGAAAAGAGTTGTTAATTAAAGTGCACGACCCATTATAGAAAAGTCCATATGTCCGCAATCCTTTTTATTTGACACCGACCTTTGTCCAAAGCCTTTACTACTCGTGAATTAGGTTTCCAAAACTATTAGGTGAATTGTAATCCCTAACTCTAGCTCCAATTATATGCAAATATTATAAGTATCGATCCCTATAACATAAACACATAAAAGTTTTCTATAATTCAGAATCAAGTAAACAGAGTCACATAAGCTACTAGAAGAACTAATTAATTAGGATCCAATAACTAAATAAACTCATATAAATAGGCTGGAAATTATATAAATCATGTCATGTTAACTAATACAAAGAATAATCAAGCAACAAAGAGGAATTCATAAGAATAATTAAAGGAAAAGTCAGATTACACCATATGGAATAGCATGAAGACTTGAAGACCACGAAACCTTGAACCTTGAAAGCAAGTAATCCAAACCGTGTGCAGCAAGGTGGTGATGATGATGGATGAAATTGATGGTGATGATGGTGATGGTGCAGCCGCCTTTCCTCCTCCTTGAAGCCTTGAGAACCCTAAATACTAGAGAATGGAAAATATGATGGAGAAGAGAAAGAGGAGGGTTTGTCCCTCCCCATTGGGGTGTGAATTGGTAGAGGAGAATGAGGCTTCAATTTATAGGAGAATGGAGAGGAAGAAGAAGACAATGAAAGAAATAAAGAAAGAAAAGGAAGAGAAGTGGAATGTGAGTGGTAGAAAAGAAATGGTAAGTGGAATGGTGGAAATGAAGTCATATGGCAATGAACCATTTATTTAGATAAAAGAAATCAAACACTAATATTGTGGGCAGAAAGAAGAGGAAAGAATATAGGGGTGAGTGGAGCATTGAAAATAAAAGAAGAGGAAAGAAATAAAAAGCGACAAAGACTGAGCGCGTTCCCACTTAGAACGGAATAATGCACGTTTGAACAGTTGGATGATTCTTAAATTTTAATACAGAATATATAACACACACATGCAGTGTGTATCAAAATTACAGCTGGATCCAACGGTGAAATTGGGAGATATGGGCCTCGCAAGTTGATCGATCTGCACAGCAGAATGTCCGAAAATCTGGGCTTGGGCCTTTCCTCATGCTTTGTGAACCTGGGCCTTCCTTCATGGATTTGGGCCTGCCATCTTGGGTTTGGGCCTTCCTTCATGGGCTTGGGCCTTCATCTTGGGCCTCATGGCAGACCACCTCTTAATGGGCCTCGCAAAAGCCCATTAGACTTCGTTTCTGCACATGTTCACATTAATACATCATTTTGGACTCAAATATGGAAACTAAGCTAAAATAGCAAAGTTACAATTAAATCATAGCCAAATAGTAGGGAAAACATATTAAAAACGTCACACTTTGTGCTCCTATCAGATGGCCGGCAGTGGTGCAAGAACAGTGAGTGGCTCCACGAGCTGGGAAATGGTGGAGTGTGAACTGTACAGGAAGTGGAGATGAATAATGCACTGTTCAAAAATACAAAAGAAAACAAAATTAAATAAATAAAAGTAATAATAAAATAAAATAAATATAAAATAGAAATAATATAAATAAATCTAAATTATAAATAATAAACATGGGAAAATAAAATGGAGATTTAAAATGTGTTCTGCCACCGCGTGTGGTGGTTGTGCCGCCTGATGTGGTGGTTCGCCGACAAACTTGTCGGAATTCGGAACGGTTTCCGAAATCTTCGTACATTAACTGGGCCCACATCCTCAAAATGACCGGTGTCATTTTGACATCTGAAAAGTCACGGTTGACTTTTCGGAATTGCACTGAAAACCTCCAAAATTCACCTGTTATGTGAAAATTAGCATTTTTCTCATATTTTCCCTGTAAACACGAAAACAAACATTAAATAGACAAAACAGGCTTTCGGAATAGTAAAATCCAGTAATTAAAGGCACTTTGTGAACGTATTTTACGTTCACATCACACCCCTACACTTGAACTATTGCTAGTCCTCTAGCAAACACAAAACTAAAAACAGAAACAACACAAAAACAGAAAGGGAAACACAAAACAGAAATTCTTTCCAACCATAACCCTCAACGAGTTCACAAGAGTTATAAGCAGGAGAATAAAAATTATATACCAAGGCTCACGAATTTGCTAAGTATTTAACATGGACATCTCATTCGTGCTCGAGTGAAGTGGGTGAAAACCGAGTGTACAATTAATCTCATGCAATCAAATTGGCACAAATGAACAACATTAACCACTAAAACTCACAAGATTCACTAAATATTTCCGCTCAGTGTTTAGGGTTAAGTGTTTACTCTCATAACAATTACACAAGTAGTGTTCCCATAAGCTTGCTCATCAACCAACTCTCTACAATTAATCCACAAATCATTAAATCATAAGGGCTTTCAATGGTGTAATGGGGCCAAAGGGTGAATGAATGGTAAATGGTAAATGGAAGGGAAAGACTAGAAATGATAAATGTTCCACATGTTTGCAAGACAAATCAACGACTTTGAAACTCATACCTATGCTTAACCTGAAACAACTTTCCTATTTTCCTCCAACCTTTTATTGAAAATAATACAAGACAATAACTCTATTTTTTTTTTCTTTCTTTTCTTTTTTTTTTTTTTTTTTTTTTCTTGAGGAACTTTATTCCTTCTTTTTGTTTCTGATATATTTTTTTCTTTCTATGAACAAATACAACAAAATAAAATGCACCCCCACACTTGCCTTTTGGTACTACCATACAAATCAAAACCCGAAGCATAAGAATATAAGAAGTCACTATCATCGTCTTGCAAACACAATAAAACATGGGTGAGATGGTGTGGGTGAACAAAAGAAGCGGCTAATGAGTTATCAGTTCAAAAGGGGTTCCTAAAGTTCGTGTTTAGATGGATGGTGAATATTTGGCCATGGTGCTCAACTAATGCCTTAATCATTTTCAATTCATCACAGATTAATAAAAAGTTTCGAGAGGTCAATGAGCAAGTTCTAGGTTCAAAAACTCATGAATTGTGCACACATGAAGAACGAGTAAATCTATGAATAATGCATACATGTGAATATTCAACAGGCTCAAATTCTCACAATTTCTGGGTATGCATGACAATGTATGTTCAAATGTGCTTCTCGGATTGCAATCAACTAATTAACACAGGTTATGTGAACATGGAATTTCGAGCAATCACAAGTTATGCAAATTAAATCCAAAGCAAACTACACAAAGCCTTGACATATAATAAACATTCTCCTAATCACAACAATTAAACTCAATTCATCATCGGGATTGGAAAGAACAAAACACACCACAAATAAACACACAAAAACAGAAAACAGAAGCAAATATTTTTGTAATTTTTGATTTTTTTGATTTTTTTGATTTTTCAATTTACGTAACAATACGTGACCACAGTGACTTACTTAGTGCAATGGTAGGTTCAACGCTACCAAGGGAGTAAGTATGATTTAGTCGATATATTGTTACCGTAGAAAACAAAAACAAGTAAATTATTTTTTTGAATTTTTCAAATTTTTCAAATTTTTTCTTTTCTTTTTAATAAACCTTCCCCCACACTTGAATTAAACATTGTCCTCAATGTTAGACAGATATTTCACGAAATGAAAAATTCAAGTATGGTTATTGAATTTAAACACACAACAGAAATAAACACACAACATTTATACAAATGAAAAAGGAAACAAAAATAAACAGAAAGGTTAAAGAAAAACTCCCCCTTGAAGATCATTAAGCTCCTCCCGAAGCAAGTCACCAACAGTCACAAACAAGGCTAGCAGGGCCTTGCATCCAACGTTTGCTCCTTAATTGACTGCGGTTCTGATCCTTTGAAGTGTTGACACGCCCAAACAGAGCATCAATTTAAAAAAACCCTATCGGTAGTAGTATAGTGCATAGTAGGGTGTCGTTCACAACGGAGATCAAAGGGTGTACCTAACAAAAATTGTCACAAAGAATTAAATAAAATAAAGAATTATTAACAAGTATAAAGTATAAATATATACATATGTACAAAGTAAAAGGGGGGTTTAAGAAATAAATTGAATGAAATAAATTAATTAAATTACAAAGAATGAATTAAATAAGAGGATGAAACACAAAGTATATAAAGTTCAGCCACAAGTATACAAGTTTACCAATTATTGGACCGAAAATTAACCAAGTTCCCTAGCCATGAAACCGAAATTAACATATGTGGAATGCTGGACCGCCAATTATCATTCCCCAAATAAAACCACTTTCATGAAAATTAACCTAAGCGACCGCACCTAGATTAACCAATCAAACATGCAAAGGTAGCTAATCAAAACATGTCCAACGCATAAAAGAAGAGTTGTTAATTAAAGTGCACGACCTAGTGGGACCACCCATCTATCCGTGATCCTTCTTATTTCATTCCGACCTCTTTCCAAAGCCTTTACTACTTGTGAATTAGAATTAAAACCCTAATTCTAGCACCAATTATATGCAATCATCTTAAGTTTGCAACCTTAAAACAAAAACATATAAAAGTTATCTACTAAAATAGAATCAAATAAACGGAGTCACATAAGCTACTAGAAGAACTAATTAATTAGGATCCAACAATTAAATAAACCCATAAACAAAGGCTGAAAATTATATAAATCATGTCATGTTAACTAATACAAAGGATAAACAAGCAACAAAGAGGCATAAATTTAAAGGCTAAGTCGAAATACACCGTATGAATAGCATGAAGATCTTGAAGCCACATCTTGAATCCTTGACCACAAGTAATCCAAGCTGTGAAGACAAGGTGATGATGGTGATGGTGATGTTGAATAGGGGCTGGTGGTGATGGTGTAGACGCCTTCTCCTCCTCCTTGAAGTCTTGAAAACCCATAGCATTAGAGAATGGAAAATGAGAAATGAGAAGAGAAAGAGGAGGGTTTGTCCCTCCCCATTGGGGTGTGTTTGAAGAGAAGAATGAGGCTGCTATTTATAGGAGAATGGAGAGGAAGAAGAAGACAATGCAAGAAATAAAGAAAGAAAGGGAAGAGAAGTGGAATTTAAGTGGGAGATAAAAAATGGTAAGTGGCATGGTGGAAATGTAATGGGTTGCAATTAACCATTTATTTAGGTAAAAGAAATCAAACACTAATGGTATGGGTAGAAAGAAGAGGGAAGAATATAGGGGTGAGTGGAGCATTGAAAATAAAAGAAGAGGAAAGAAATAAAAAGCAGGCAGCACTGAGCTATTCCCACTTAGAACGGAATAATGCACGTTTGAACGGTTGGATGATTCTCACATTTTAATACAGAATATCTAACACGCACATGCAGCGTGTATCAAAATTACAGCTAGATCGGACGGTGCAATTGGGAGATATTGGCTTCGCAAGTTGACATATCTGCACAGGCAGATTGTCCGAAAATGGGCTTGGACCTTCCTTCTTGGGCTTGGGCCTTTCTTCTTGGGCTTGGGCCTTTCTTCTTGGGCTTGGGCCTTTCTTCTTGGGCTTGAGCCTTTCTTCATGGATTTGGGCCTTCATCTTCATGGATTTGGGCCTTCATCTTGGGCCTCACGGCAGCTCACTTCTTAATGGGCCTCGAAAAAGCCCATTAGACTTCGTAAATTTCCGAGCTCCGATTTTCTGCACGTATTCACATTTATATATCATTTAGGGACTCAAATATGGAAACTAAGCAAAAATAGCAAAGTTACAATGAAATCATAGCCAAATAGTAGGGAAAATACATTAAAAACGTCACACTTTGTGCTCCTATCAAATTCCCCCACACTTAGCTATTGCTAGTCCCTTAGCAACACAAAACTTAAAACAAAACAACACAAAACAGAAAAGGGAAACACAAAACATATATTCTTTCCAACCATAACCCTCAGCGAGTTCAGAAGAGTTATAATCAGGAGAATACAAATTATATACCAAGGCTAACGAATTTGCTAAGTCTTTAACATGCACATCTCATTTATGCTCGGGTGAAGTGTGTGAAAACCGAATATACAATTAATCTCATGCAAACAAATAGGCACATATGAACAACATTAACCACTAAAGCTCACAATGATCACTAAATATTTCCGCTCAGTGTTTAGGGTTAAGTGTTTACTCTCAAAACAATTACACAAGTAGTGTTCCCATAAGCTTGCTCATCAACCAAGTCTCCACAATTAATCCACAAATCATTAGATCATAAGGACTTTCAATGGTGTAATGGGGACCAAAGGGTGAATGGTAAATAGTGAATGGTGAATGAAGGGACTGGAAATGAAAAATGTTTCACATGTTTGCAAGACAAATCAACGACTTTGAAACTCATACCTATGCTATACCCGAACAACTTTCTTATTCTCCTCTAACCTTTTATTGAAAATAAAAACAATACAATAACTCTATTTTTGGAATTTCTCTTTCGACATTTTTTTTTTCTTTCTTTCTTTTCTATTTTTTTTTTTGAGGAATTTATTCCTTCTTTTTATTTCTGATTTTTTTTTCTTTGAACAATTACAACAAAATAAATACACCCCCACACTTGCCTTCTGGTATAATACCAAACAAATCAAAACCCGAAGCATAAGAACACAAGAAGTCACTATCATCGTCTTGCAAACATAAATAAAACAAGGGTGAGATGGTATGGGTGAACAAAAGAAACGGCTAATGAGTGTTTAGTTCAAAAGGGGATTCCTAAAGTTCGTGTTTAGATGGATGGTGAATACTTTGGCCATGGTGCTCAACTAATGCCTTACTCATTTCTAATTCATCACAGATTAACAAAATGTTTCAAGTGGTCTTTGAGCAAGTTCTAGGTTCAAAACTCATGAATTGTGCACACATGAAGAACGAGTAAATGTATGAAATATGCATACATGTGAATATTCAATAGGCTCAAATCCTCACATTTTCTGGGTATGCATGACAATGTATGTTCAAATGTGCTTCTCGGATTGCAATCAACTAATCGAAACAGGTTATGTGAACATGAAATTTCGAGCAATCACAAGTTATGCAAATTAAATCCAAAGCAAATCACAAAGCCTTAGCATATAATCAACATTCTCAAAATCATAACAATTAAACTCAATTCATCATCGGAATTGGAAAGAACAAAGCACAAAACAAACAATAACACACAAAACAGAAGCAAATATTTTTGTAATTTTTGATTTTTTGATTTTTTTTTTTGATTTTTTTCAATTTACGTAACAATACGTGACCACGGTGACTTACTTAGTGCAATGGTAGGTTCAACGCTACCAAGGGAGTAAGTATGATTTAGTCGATATACCGTTACCGTAGAAAACGAAAACAAACAAATAAATAAACAATAGAAGCAATTTTTTTTTTTGATTTTTTTCAATTTTTTTTTATTAGGGTAACAATACGTGACCACAGTGACTTACTAAGTGCAATGGTAGGTTCAACGCTACCAAGGGAGTAAGTGTGATCTAGTCGATATATTGTTACCGTAGAAAACAAAAACAAGTAAATTATTTTTTTGAATTTTTGAATTTTTCAAATTTTTTTCTTTTCTTTTTAATAAACCTTCCCCCCACACTTGAATTAAACATTGTCCTCAATGTTGACAAATATTTCACGAAAATGAAAAATTCAAGCATGGTTATCGAATTTAAACACACAAACAAAATAAACACATCAACAGAAGTAAACACACAACATATATACAAATGAAAAAGATAGGTTAAAGAAAATCTCCCCCTTGAAGATCATTAAGCTCCTCCCGAAGCAAGTCACCAACAGTCACAAACAAGGCTAGCGGGGCCTTGCATCAAACGTTTGCTCCTTAGTTGACTGCGGCTCGATCCGTTGAAGTGTGTCTGGACAAGGGTAGTTGCCGACTCCACGGCGGACTTGGGCGATGTAGCCTTCACCGAGATGCGGAACACCATAGTCGGTAGTGTTCCATCAAGAACGGCTCCGGATACGTTTGGCGAGAATGGAGAAGCTTGAAGACATAAGCGGAAATGGCTCCGGTTGAACTCCACATAACAAACACTTTGGAGAATGGAATGGTTGATCGGCGCATAAATCACGGACGACCCCGTTGCATCGGTGCAACACTCCGAAGAATGAGGAAGTCGTTGTGATTATCTATGGCGAGCACCGAGATCCGGTTCCGCGGGTCAAGACCGATGGTGAAATTTGCTAACACACGTACGAGCTGTCCATCGACATCCTATCCCACGGTGGTCTCGTCGAACGTCTTTGAGGAACTCAAAGATCCTGGTGTGATGAGATAGATGAACGACGGAACAACCAGCGGTACGATTGACTCCGGGGGCTTGCTCGGATCTCCCCTTCGCTTGTTGGTCCGACCTCCATTCGAGTGTCTCTTGTTCGGTTCGAACAAGTCCGGTGATGGTACGTGGAGTTGCTGATGTCGTTGAAGAAACGATTGTCATCTGTTTTGCCATTTCCGCCAGATCCTCTTCTTCCTTCAAGAGAAATAATCGAGTCACCGGGTGAAGAGTGGATACTGTGGCGCACATGTAGCGCTCGGCTTGTCGTTGGAGGGTTGAGATCCAACGCTTTGCACCAAAAGCGAACCCTGAATGAACAAAAGGTTCGAAGCGGCCTTCATCTCTTTCTCGCGTACATCCACGTGCTCCACCCAAGTGACCAAGGAAGAACCATTATGCAAATCACGTATCGGGCATCCGGAGGGGCGTTTTCGGCATATCGATCTCACGGAAGGCTTTGGATTGGAACGCGATTCATCCATGGAGACATCCACGACGACCCGACTTCCATCCGGTTGTTGGTGAGAGTACCGAACGAGCTGGACTTCACGAGTTGAGACGATGTGAGATGGCACCGAAACTCGGCCGACATCACTGCATATGCTCCTCGTAGCCTTCTTCGTTCTTTGGAGGAAAGGATCTCCAACGTCTTGGCGTTTGTAATCATGCTACGAGAAGGCGCGACCATCGACCAACATCCATTAAGATCGAACGATGGTGGTCGGATAAAGATGGATGGTTGCCGAATGTCTCGACGATTCGGATTTGAAGTACGGTGCGGGTTCGGCACGTTGAAACACTCGCAAGTACTCGGCCCTATTAAGAGTCTCGGGATGAATAGACGTGTCGGGAGTCGGTGAAGTTATCCACAAAGGAAATCCGGCGGTGGCCGATGAGCGGGAGCTCGTCTTTGGCCTTGCGGGCGATATCCGAGATCAAGTCGGTGTGGACTCCGACAAGATCGTAAGCAGGTCCGGGAAGGGTGTCAGATGGCAAAGGTATGGATGGGCGCTCGACAAATGTTGGCATGAGGCTCCGCACATCCCGTCTCAAGTGGTCCATGTCGATGGAATCGTCGGATAACTCGAGAATAGGCTCTTGTTGTGGGGGAACAACTTCGAGCCTTCGCCTAGGCACATCTGAGTGCGGAACAGGACCTCCGCAATTGGGACATATGCCGCTGTGGAGAGCATCGACGAGTCGTTGATTTTGCATTTGAAGCTCCTCGTTTTTGCTCACCAGCTGATCGTTTCTTCTCTCTAGCTCGGCGATACGCTGCTCAGACGTCAGGATACCGAACTTCTTCCTATTTCTCGACCCCCAATAGTAGACTTGGTCCTCCTCAAGTCCGATTTTCGGACCAAATCTTTCTCGTTGTGGTTTCGTGGGGTGAGAATACACCGCGAAAGCCGCCGGTGCTTCTCTCGAGCCTTGGTGTATTTTGTCCTCGGAAGTCTCCTATAGACGGGGAGCGGCTTCCGGCTCGGCGGGTGGATCGAGCGGCCGGGATTGGTGCTTGGGGTAGTGGTTGCGGTTGGTGTGGTTGTGGCTCGGTCGGCATGCTAGCATCGGCGCTATTGAGCATGCTCGGTGGAATTATTTCAGCCGGACCTTCAAAGATTGGGTTCTCTGAAGGACGCACTGAAACAAATCGGCGAAAGAATTCACTCTTTTGGCCATTTGTGGTTTGGGGAGGGGAGGAAAGCTTTTGGGATTTGGGAGGTTTTCGGGAAAACTCGAGAACGAGATGAAGAACACGAAGAACACGAGAGAGAAAACGAGAGAGAGAGAGAGACTAAGGGAAAACGTGAAATGACCTAAGGAAACTAACGCAAACATAAGGGAAAGGAAGGAACGGACGCACGCTCGCACACGTGCCACAGACAGAAGACCCGCAAATTGTGGATCGGGCGACGAAAGTCGTAAAGTCTACAGTAGACACGCACGCGGTTTATTAAACAATTCGGCCGACGCAAAAGTCGTGCGTCGGCCCAATCAAATTTTTTTCATTTTCTATTTTTTATTTTTTTTTAGTTTTTATTTTTTATTTTTTTTATTTTTTAATACTTTACGAAAAGTCGTAAAGTGAACAGTGAAAACGCGTAGCACACGCGCTTGCCGACACTTTAAACGGGCCTGGGCCATCGGAATGGTCTGGGCCTTAAAGTGGGCCTGGGCCAAAGAAATCTCCGGCCCATTATTTGTGGGCTTAACTAATGGGCCTAAAAACGAACAGGCCCGACACACTAATGGGCTTGGGTTACGGGTTTTGGGCTTCGTGAATGACACGAGCCCAATGGGCTAAATTTTTTTATTTTTTTATTTTTTATTTTACGAAACCTAAAACACTAACCAATCACACAAACGGGCCTAAGGCCCAATAACAAACAAACTAACAAACAAGCCCAAAAATAAAACAAACAGTAATTATAAACAGTAAAAATAAATAATTACAAACAGTAAAACAAAACAAACACTTTTTTTTTTTTATATTTACAATTACAAATTTTCTATTTTTTTTTATTTTTTATTTTTTATTTTTTTAAAATAAATAACGAGAGTGAAAAGAAAACTTACCTTTTTACTCCCGAGGAAACCGAAAATCACCAACAAGACATCAACCTCAAGGTTTTTCAACCTTGACTTCCTAAACGTATGCTCCGATGTATGTGGTAAAATTTCCGATAAACCCGGATTATTTCCTATACAAAATAAAAAGGTTAGTAATAAATTTAAAAAATAAAAACAAAATATTTACAAAGTTAAAAATATGTCACAAATTATCTATACAAAATGAATGAATAAATTTTCCTATGTCTACGTATATTTTATTTACACAATACACATAAGTGTACAAAAATATTTTCTTTTGCCTCAATATAGTTGAAAAAAAATGAAAGTTGATTCCAAGCGGTAACTCAAGGTGGACTTACGGCCTAGGTGCAATGCCTTGACTTAAATGACTTTCCGTGTTTTCAGAAGGCGAATGGCCAGATCACAAGAGATAAGCGAGAGGCAGGATTCATTTAGTGGACTAGTCCTCTGAATCCAATTTTACAAACCCGTCACCCAGAGTCTTGATCATATCTAGACACCATTCATGTGCCCCTTACTCAGTTGAGAAAGCACTTAAGTGTTCGACAATTCTCCAAGTGTTAATAAAGGCCGCCCTCAACCTCAAGTGACCTTACGGTACAAATGAAGGGTTTAGGCCAATATTAATAAAAGGACCTTACCTATTTCCGTTCAAGTTACAACTTACAACAACAAAAAATAATCAACTATATAAAAGACACCTAAATATAATTACTAAGTGTAAAATATCTACAAGTAAAATTAGTAACTGTAAAAAAAAATATCAACAAGTATAAACAAATATTATTTACAAATATTCACAAAATAATAGTTAGGAATTTTCAATCCCCGTCGACGGCTGATGTGAACGTAAAATACGTTCACAAAGTGCCTTTAATTACTGGATTTTGCTATTCCGAAAGCTTAATTGTCTGTTTAATGTTTGTTTTCGTGATTTTAGGGGAAATATGAGAAAAATGCTAAATTCAACACAAAAGGTGAATTTTGGAGGTTTAGCGCATTCCGAAAATATTAAAAGTCAACCGTGACTTTTCTCTGATGACACCGGTCATCTCTCGGAAGTGGATTACAGACAGTGTACGAAGATTTCGGAAACCGTTCCGAATTCCGACAATTTTGTCGGCGAACCACCACATAAGGCGGCGCAACCACCACATGCGGTGGCGATACACATTTTAAATCTCCATTATATTTTCCCTTGTTTATATTTTATTTTTAATTATTTTTGTTTCTTTTTGTTATTTTATTTTTATGTTATTTTATTTTATTTATTTCTTTTAATTACTTTTATTATTTTATTTTATTTCTTTTTAATTTCTTGTTTGTCTGCAGCATGTCCACGGCTCCTCCATGTTCACGATTCTCTCCTCACATGGCTGTAATCCCTCTAGCATCTCCAGATCATACCACCATCACCTACCATCTCCACTTCTCCAGCTACAGTCCAATTTTCCCTGGATTTCCTCCACTGCCGGCAGCATCTTCTCCTTTCCAGCCATTCCATCTCATCCTCTCCCTTGGCCGCATCTCCCTTTCTTCACCTATTTAAGGGAGCTCCTGCAACCATCTTCAATCACCAATTCACACAATCAATCCATGGCTTTCTGCTATTTCAATTCAATTTCTCTCTTTATTTTCCTGCAAATTTACGATCATGCAATCATATCTCTAATTATTTGTTTTTGTTTTGCAGGTTTGCAGAAACCATCTCCAAGCTCGCAGCGTCGAACCCATGGCCGCTCCTCAGTCCACTGCCAAATCAATGAAGCAGCCCACAATCAAAAAGCCCAGAGAATTAATCTCTGCACCCAAGCCTATGCTCACCTCACCCACGGAATCACCAAAGCAGCGCCGCCGCGCATCCTTCGTAGCTGCCACCTTCGCCGTCCCTTGATTCGCCGGAATCCCCAAGCCAAGCCGTGAAGCCCGGCCGGACAGGCGTCGTTCCGTCTCTATCATCGCCGAGCTCGTGCTCCTGCCATCGGCGATCTCAATGGCGCCGGCATGAATCATCTTCACCGCTGCATCTCTCTCTGCCGGAAATCCGGTTCTGCAATCAAGCCCGGTTCTTCCCCATGCTCCGCAGCTGCCATGGCCGCCGATCTTCTCTGTCGCTGCTCTTTGCCATGCCGCCGGCAACCTCTTGCCGCTGCACTTCCAGCGCCGGGCCGTGTCATCCTTCCTCTACCATTAAGCCCGTGCTCGCCGGCCCGGATCCCTTGCTCCTAGCACCACCGTGCTTCGACTTCGCCCTCAAACCCGGCCGGCAGCCTCCATCGCCCCTCCCTCGCCGAATTCGCGAAATCGCGAAGAAGAAGAAGAAATGAGATGATTTTAATGCCGACTTGGACAAGAGCAGACCACGTTGAAAAGTCAAAGTCCATTTGGGCTTTGATCCCCTTTGACCGGCCAAGAAGAAAACAAGAAATTAATTGGGCCTTTGCCCAATTGCAGAAGCCCAATCCAGCTTAGCCCAATTGCTAAGTGCACCCGCCACATCCAAATACCGTTTAGTTTCGATTTTTATAGCTGAGTCTGCCACCTTCGCCTGCCAGACAGTGTCCATTTTCATGGACACAACAGTAACATTTTTCCCAAACTCGTTTATTTATTATAATTTATTTTTGTTTAATTAACTATTCGTGAATAATTTTGGGAAATGTTATTGTTTGTTTATTTTCTATTTTATGTAATAATTGTTGGATTGAAGTTGATTAATTCTTCTAGCAGCTTATGTGAATTTTGTTTGTTTGGTTTTATCTTTAATGTTGAAACTAAATAATAAGGATCACGGATAGTTGGGCGGTCCCGCTAGGTCGTGCACTTGAATTAGCAACTCTTTTTCTAGTGATTAGCTTGACAGAGTGGTCTCGGAGTTAATTGTTAGGGAAAGTTTTATTTGGGAGATGTATGGTGGTCCAGCATCTTACATATGTTAATTTCGGATTCATGGCTAGGGAGTTGGTTAATCTTCAAAACAATATTTTTGTGTGTGTTTTTCTTGTTTTCAAAAATAATAAAAATCCAAAAATATTTCTTTTATTGTTTTCAAAAATCTCAAAAACCCCCAAAAACAACTTTTGTATATAATGTATATTTTTGTAAATAGAAACAATACTGTATAGTTTATTTAATTTTGTATATATATTTTCTTTATTCTTTATACTTGTTAATATAATTCTTTATTTAATTTAATTTTTCGTGACATTTAAAAAGTAAATATAACAATCTTCTGTGGGAAAAACCTTTATTTCCCATTATACTTTACAACGACAATTGTTAGGAATTTAGGTAATAAATTAATGAACCTCGGTTTTTACCGCTAATCATTTTGGCGCCGGCTCGCCGGGGATTGTTTTTACTATTTACTTTTGACTTTTTACTATTGACTATTGACTATTGACTTTTTACTATTTGTAAATAATACTTGTTAATTTTATTTATACTCACTTGATTATACTTGTTTATATTTTTACACTTAGTAATTTACTTAGGTATCCTGAATATGGTTGATTATTTTTTGTTGTTGTAAGTTGTAACTTGAACGGATTAGGTAAGGTCCTTTTGTTAATATTGGCCTAAACCCTTCATTTTTACCGTAAGGTTATTTGAGGTTGAGGGCGGCCTTTATTAACACTTGGAGAATTGTCGAACACTTAAGTGCTTTCTCAACTGAGTAAGGGGCACATGAATGGTGTCTAGATATGATCAAGACTCTGGGTGACGGGTTTGTAAAATTGGATTCAGAGGACTTGTCCACTAAATGAATCCTGCCTCTCGCTTATCTCTTGTGATCTGGCCATTCGCCTTCTGAAAACACGGAAAGTCATTTAAGTCAAGGCATTGCACCTAGGCCGTAAGTCCACCTTGAGTTACCGCTTGGAATCAACTTTCATTTTTTTTCAACTATATTCAGGCAAAAGAAAATATTTTTGTGTAAATAAAATATACGTAGACATAGGAATATACGTAGACATAGGAATATACGTAGACATAGGAATATACGTAGACATAGGAATATACGTAGACATAAAATATACTTAGACATAGGAAATTTTATTTATTCATTTTGTATAGATAATTTGTGATACATTTTTAACTTTGTACATATTTTGTTTTTATTTTGTAAATTTATTACTAACCTTTTTATTTTGTATAGGAAATAATCCGGGTTTATCGGAAATTTTACCACATACATCGGAGCATACGTTTAGGAAGTCAAGGTTGAAAAACCTTGAGGTTGATGTCTTGTTGGTGATTTTCGGTTTCCTCGGGAGTAAAAAGGTAAGTTTTCTTTTCACTCTCGTTATTTATTTAAAAATAAAAAAAATAAAAAATAAAAAAAATTTGTAATTGTAAATAAAAAATAAAAAAAAGAGTGTTTGCTTTTATTATATATTTACTGTTTATAATTACTGTTTGTTTTATTTTTGGGCTTGTTGTAGTTAATTGTTATTGGGCCTTAGGCCCGTTTGTGTGTTGGTTAGTGTTTTAGGTTTCGTAAAAAATAAAAAATAAAAAATTTGGCCCATTGGGCCCGTGTCATTCCCGAAGCCCAAAACCCGTAACCCAAGCCCATTAGTGTGTCGGGCCTGTTCGTTTTTAGGCCCATTAGTTAAGCCCACCAATAATGGGCCGGAGTTTTCTTTGGCCCAGGCCCACTTTAAGGCCCAAACCATTTCGATGGTCCAAGCCCGTTTAAAGTGTCGGCAACCTTTGCGCGTGTTTTACACGCGTTTTCACTGTTCACTTTACGACTTTTCGTAAAGTATTAAAAAAATAAAATAAAAAAATAAAAAATCAAAAATCAAAAAAATTTTGATTGGGCCGACGCACGACTTTTGCGTCGGCCGAATTGTTTAATAAATCGTGCGCGCGTTCCACTATTCCCTTTGCGACTTTCGTCGCTCGATCCGTGATTTACGGATCTTTGTCTTCGACTTTGGACACGCGTCCGTCCATTCCGTTCCCTTCCCCTTCGGTTTGCGTTAGTTCCCTTAGGCATTTCACACGTTTTCCCTCTCTCTCTCTCTCATTCTCTCTCGTTCTCTCTCGTGTTCTTCGTGTTCTTCAGTTTTCCCAGAAACCTCCCTAATTCCCAGAAAGTTATCCTCCCTTCCCAACCCAGAAATGGCCAAAAGAGTGAATTCTTTCAGCGACTTGTTTCAGGCAGGTCCTTCAGAGAACCCAATCTTTGAAGGTCTGGCTGAAATAATTCCACCGAGCATGCTCAATAGCGCCGATGCTAGCATGCCGACCGAGCCACAACCACAACCGCAACCGCAACCACTACCCCAAGCACCAATCCTGGTTGCTGATCCACCTGCCGAGCTGGAAGCCGCTCCTGTCTATAGGAGACTTCCGAGGTCGAAGTACAGCAAAGCTCAGAGAGATGCACTTGCGGCTTTCTTTGCGGTGTATTCTCACCCCACCAAGCCACAACGAGAACGATTTGGTCCGAAAATCGGACTTGAGGAGGACCAAGTCTACTATTGGGGGTCGAGAAATAGGAAGAAGTTCGGTATCCAGTCTTCCGAGCAGCGTATTGCCGAGCTAGAGAAAAGAAATGATCAGCTGGTGAGCAAGAACGAGGAGCTTCAACTTCGAATCAACGACTCGTCGATGCTCTCCACGGCGGCATCGTCCCAATTGCGGAGGTCCCGTTCCGCACTCGGATGTGCCCTGGCGAAGGCTCGAAGTTGTTCCTCCACAACAAGAGCCTCTTCTCGAGTTGTCCGATGATTCCATCGACATGGACCACTTGAGACGGGATGTGCGGAGCCTCATGCCTACCCTAGTCGAGCGCCCATCCATACCCGTGCCATCTAATCTTCCGGGACCTGCTCATGATCTTGTCGGAGTCCACACCGACTTGATCTCGGATATCGTCCGTAAGGCCAAACACGAGCTCCTCGCTCATGGCCACTCGCCGGATTTCCTTTGTGGATAACTTCACCGACTCCCGACACGTCTATTCATCCCGAGACTCTTCATAGGGCCGAGTACTTGCGAGTGTTTCAACGAGCCGAACCTGCTCCGTACTTCAAAGCCGAATCGTCGAGACACTCGGCAACCATCCATCTTTATCCGACCACCATCGTTCAGATCTTAATGGATGTTGGTCGATGGTTGCCAGTCTTCTGTAGCATGATCACAAACGCCAAGACGTTGGAGATCCTTTCCTCCAAAGAACGAAGAAGGCTACGAGGAGCATATGCAGGTGATGTCGGCCGAGTTTCTGGTGCCATCTCACATCGTCTCAACTCGTGAAGTCCAGTTCGTTCGGTACTCTCACCAACAACTGGATGGAAGTTGGGTCGTCGTGGATGTCTCCGTGGATGAATTGCGTTCCAATCCAAAGCCTTCCGTGAGATCGATTTGCCGAAAACGCCCCTCCGGATGCCTGATACGTGATCTTCATAATGGATCTTCCTTGGTCACTTGGGTGGAGCACGTGGATGTACGCGAAAAAGAGATGAAGGCCAGTTTCGAACCTTTTGTTCATTCGGGGTTCGCTTTTTGGTGCAAAGCGTTGGATCTCAGGCCCTCCGACCACCCCACTGGAAGGAGAAGCTCGGCGGACATGCGCCACAGTATCCACTCTTCACCCGGTGACTCGATTATTTCTCTTGCAAGGAAGAAGGAGGTCGGACCAACAGGAAGGGGATGGCAACACGGAGAATCGACGGATGTTTGTTTCTTTCCTCACACGATATCCTCAAGACTCCACGTACCATGTCGATGGACTTGTTCGAACACGATCAAGAGACACTCGAATGGAGTTCGGTCTCGACCGAACACAGCGATCTAGGGGTGTTCCCGAGCAAGCCCCGTGAGCGAAAATCCATTTCCGCTTATGTCTTCGGAGCTTCTCCATTCGCCTAACGTATCCGGAGCTGTACTTGACGGAACACCGCCGACTATAGTGTTCCGGATCTCGGTGAGGGCTACATCGCCCAAGTCTCGCCGTGGAGTCGGCAACTACCCTTGTCCAGGACACACTTCAACGGATCAGAACCGCAGTCAACTAAGGAGCAAACGTTGGATGCAAGGCCCTGCTAGCCTTGTTTGTGACTGTTGGTGACTTGCTTCGGGAGGAGCTTCACGATCTTCAAGGGGGAGTTTTTCTTTAACTTATTTGTTTTTCATTTGTATATATGTTGTGTGTTTACTTCTGTTTATTTATGTTTGCGTGTTTATTTCTGTTTGTGTGTTTAAATTCAATAACCATGCTTGAATTATTCATTTTCGTGAAATATCTGTCTAACATTGAGGACAATGTTTAATTCAAGTGTGGGGGGAAGGTTTATTAAAAAGAAAAGAAAAAATTTGAAAAATCTGAAAAATTCAAAAAAATAATTTACTTGTTTTCGTTTTCTACTGTAACGGTATATCGACTAAATCATACTTACTCCCTTGGTAGCGTTGAACCTACCATTGCACTTAGTAAGTCACTGTGGTCACGTATTGTTACCCTAAATTGAAAAAAATCAAAAAAATCAAAAAAATCAAAAATTACAAAAATATTTGCTTCTGTTTTGTGTTTTTGTGTGTTTATTTCTGTTATGTATGTTGTTTTCTTTCCAATCCCGATGATGAATTGAGTTTAATTATTATGATTTTGAGAATGTTGATTATATGTTAAGGCTTTGCGTAGTTTGCTTTGGATTTAATATGCATAACTTGTGATTGCTCGAATTTCCATGTTCACATAACCTGTTTCGATTAGTTGATTGCAATCCGAGAAGCACATTTAAACATACATTGTCATGCATACCCAGAAAATGTGAGGATTTGAGCCTATTGTATATTCACATGTATGCATATTTCATACATTTACTCGTTCTTCATGTGTGCACAATTCATAAGTTTTTGAACCTAGAACTTGCTCAGAGACCACTTGAAACATTTTGTTAATCTGTAATGAATTAGAAATGAGTAAGGCATTAGTTGAGCACCATGGCCAAAATATTCACCATTCATCTAAACACGAACTTTAGGATCCCCTTTTGAACTGATCACTCATTAGCCGTTTCTTTTGTTCACCCATATCATTTCACCCTTGTTTTATTTGTGTTTGCAAGGCAATGATACTGACTTCTTGTGTTCTTATGCTTCGGGTTTTGATATGTATGGTAGTATACCAAAAGGCAAGTGTGGGGGTGTATTTATTTTGTTGTATTTGTTCAAAGAAAGAAAAAAAAAATCAGAAATAAAAAGAAGGAATAAATTCCTCAAAAAAAAAAAAATAGAAAAAAAAAAAAAAAAAAAAGGAAAGAAAGAGAAATTCCAAAAATAGAGTCATTGTATTGTTTTTATTTTCAATAAAAGGTTGGAGGAAAATAAGAATTGTTTCGGGTTTAGCATAGGTATGAGTTTCAAAGTCGTTGACTTGTCTTGCAAACATGTAAAACATTTTTCATTTCGAGTCATTTCACTTCATTTACCATTCACCATTTACCATCCACCCTTTGGTTCCTGTTTCACCTGAAAGTCCTTATGATCTGATGAGTTGTAGATTAATTGTAGAGAGTTGGTTAATGAGCAAGCATATGGGAACACTACTTGTGTAATTGTTTTGAGAGTAAACACTTAACCCTAAACACTGAGCGGAAATATTTAGTGAATCTTGTGAGGTTTAGTGGTTAATGTTGTTCATATGTGCCTATTGGATTGCTTGACATTAATTGTATACTTGGTTTTCACACACTTCACCCGAGCATAAATGAGATGTACATGTTAAATGCTTAGCAAATTCTTTAACCTTGGTATATAATTTTTATTCTCTTGATTATAATTCTTTCGAACTCGCTGAGGATTATGGTTGGAAAGACCATCTGTTTTGTGTTTTCCTTTCTGTTTTGTGATGTTTTGTTCTGTGTTTGCTAGAGGACTAGCAATAGTTCAAGTGTAGGGGTGTGATGTGAACGTAAAATACGTTCACAAAGTGCCTTTAATTACTGGATTTTGCTATTCCGAAAGTTTAATTGTTTGTTTAATGTTTGTTTTCGTGTTTTTAGGGGAAATATGAGAAAAATGCTAAATTCAACACAAAAGGTGAATTTTGGAGGTTTAGCGCATTCCGAAAATATTAAAAGTCAACCGTGACTTTTCTCTGATGACACCGGTCATCTCTCGGAAGTGGATTACAGACAGTGTACGAAGATTTCGGAAACCGTTCCGAATTCCGACAATTTTGTCGGCGAACCACCACATAAGGCGGCGCAACCACCACATGCGGTGGCGATACACATTTTAAATCTCCATTATATTTTCCCTTGTTTATATTTTATTTTTAATTATTTTTGTTTCTTTTTGTTATTTTATTTTTATGTTATTTTATTTTATTTATTTCTTTTAATTACTTTTATTATTTTATTTTATTTCTTTTTAATTTCTTGTTTGTCTGCAGCATGTCCACGGCTCCTCCATGTTCACGATTCTCTCCTCACATGGCTGTAATCCCTCTAGCATCTCCAGATCATACCACCATCACCTACCATCTCCACTTCTCCAGCTACAGTCCAATTTTCCCCGGATTTCCTCCACTCGCCGCAGCATCTTCTCCTTTCCAGCCATTCCATCTCATCCTCTCCCTTGGCCGCATCTCCCTTTCTTCACCTATTTAAGGGAGCTCCTGCAACCATCTTCAATCACCAATTCACACAATCAATCCATGGCTTTCTGCTATTTCAATTCAATTTCTCTCTTTATTTTCCTGCAAATTTACGATCATGCAATCATATCTCTAATTATTTGTTTTTGTTTTGCAGGTTTGCAGAAACCATCTCCAAGCTCGCAGCGTCGAACCCATGGCGCTCCTCGGTCGCCAAATCAATGAAGCGCCCACAATCAAAAGCCCAGAGAATTAATCTTCGCACCCAAGCCATGCTCACCTCACCCACGAATCACAGCGGCGCCGCGCGCATCCTTCGTAGCGCCACCCGCCGTCCCTTGATTCGCCGGAATCCCCAAGCCAAGCCGTGAAGCCCGGCCCGGACCCGGCGTCGTTCCGTCTCTATCATCGCCGAGCTCGTGCTCCCCGCCATCGGCGATCTCAATGGCGCCGGCATGAATCATCTTCACCGCTGCATCTCTCTCTGCCGGAAATCCGGTTCGCAATCAAGCCCAGTTCTTCCCCATGCTCCGCAGCGCCGGCCGCCGATCTTCTCTCGTCGCTGCTCTTTGCCATGCCGCCGGCAACCTCTTGCCGCTGCACTTCCAGCGCCGGGCCGTGTCATCCTTCCTCTACCATTAAGCCCGTGCTCGCCGGCCCGCATCCCTTGCTCCTAGCACCACCGTGCTTCGACTTCGCCCTCAAACCCAGCCCGGCAGCCTCCATCGCCCCTCCCTCTGCCCGAATTCGCGAAATCGCGAAGAAGAAGAAGAAATGAGATGATTTTAATGCTGACTTGGACAAGAGCAGACCACGTTGAAAAGTCAAAGTCCATTTGGGCTTTGATCCCCTTTGACCGGCCAAGAAGAAAACAAGAAATTAATTGGGCCTTTGCCCAATTGCAGAAGCCCAATCCAGCTTAGCCCAATTGCTAAGTGCACCCGCCACATCCAAATACCGTTTAGTTTCGATTTTTATAGCTGAGTCTGCCACCTTCGCCTGCCAGACAGTGTCCATTTTCATGGACACAACAGTAACATTTTTCCCAAACTCGTTTATTTATTATAATTTATTTTTGTTTAATTAACTATTCGTGAATAATTTTGGGAAATGTTATTGTTTGTTTATTTTCTATTTTATGTAATAATTGTTGGATTGAAGTTGATTAATTCTTCTAGCAGCTTATGTGAATTTTGTTTGTTTGGTTTTATCTTTAATGTTGAAACTAAATAATAAGGATCACGGATAGTTGGGCGGTCCCGCTAGGTCGTGCACTTGAATTAGCAACTCTTTTTCTAGTTTAGATTAGCTTGACAGAGTGGTCTCGGAGTTAATTGTTAGGGAAAGTTTTATTTGGGAGATGTATGGTGGTCCAGCATCTTACATATGTTAATTTCGGATTCATGGCTAGGGAGTTGGTTAATCTTCAAAACAATATTTTTGTGTGTGTTTTTCTTGTTTTCAAAAATAATAAAAATCCAAAAATATTTCTTTTATTGTTTTCAAAAATCTCAAAAACCCCCAAAAACAACTTTTGTATATAATGTATATTTTTGTAAATAGAAACAATACTGTATAGTTTATTTAATTTTGTATATATATTTTCTTTATTCTTTATACTTGTTAATATAATTCTTTATTTAATTTAATTTTTCGTGACATTTAAAAAGTAAATATAACAATCTTCTGTGGGAAAAACCTTTATTTCCCATTATACTTTACAACGACAATTGTTAGGAATTTAGGTAATAAATTAATGAACCTCGGTTTTTACCGCTAATCAACGGCGCCAAAAATTGACACGCCCAAACAGAGCATCAATTTAAAAAAACCCTATCGGTAGTAGTATAGTGCATAGTAGGGTGTCGTTCACAACGGAGATCAAAGGGTGTACCTAACAAAAATTGTCACAAAGAATTAAATAAAATAAAGAATTATTAACAAGTATAAAGTATAAATATATACATATGTACAAAGTAAAAGGGGGGTTTAAGAAATAAATTGAATGAAATAAATTAATTAAATTACAAAGAATGAATTAAATAAGAGATGAAACACAAAGTATATAAAGTTCAGCCACAAGTATACAAGTTTACCAATTATTGGACCGAAAATTAACCAAGTTCCCTAGCCATGAAACCGAAATTAACATATGTGGAATGCTGGACCGCCAATTATCATTCCCCAAATAAAACCACTTTCATGAAAATTAACCTAAGCGACCGCACCTAGATTAACCAATCAAACATGCAAAGGTAGCTAATCAAAACATGTCAAACGCATAAAAGAAGAGTTGTTAATTAAAGTGCACGACCTAGTGGGACCACCCATCTATCCGTGATCCTTCTTATTTCATTCTGACCTCTTTCCAAAGCCTTTACTACTTGTGAATTAGAATTAAAACCCTAATTCTAGCACCAATTATATGCAATCATCTTAA
The DNA here is from genome assembly GCA_030142095.1 of Rubus idaeus. Classification (NCBI taxonomy): domain Eukaryota; kingdom Viridiplantae; phylum Streptophyta; class Magnoliopsida; order Rosales; family Rosaceae; genus Rubus; species Rubus idaeus. The sequence goes on from CM057965.1 coordinate 22,789,612, forward strand.
GTTTGCAACCTTAAAACAAAAACATATAAAAGTTATCTACTAAAATAGAATCAAATAAACGGAGTCACATAAGCTACTAGAAGAACTAATTAATTAGGATCCAACAATTAAATAAACCCATAAACAAAGGCTGAAAATTATATAAATCATGTCATGTTAACTAATACAAAGGATAAACAAGCAACAAAGAGGCATAAATTTAAAGGCTAAGTCGAAATACACCGTATGAATAGCATGAAGATCTTGAAGCCACATCTTGAATCCTTGACCACAAGTAATCCAAGCTGTGAAGACAAGGTGGTGATGGTGATGGTGACGCTGAAATAGGGCTGGTGGTGATGGTGTAGACGCCTTCTCCTCCTCCTTGAAGTCTTGAAAACCCATAGCATTAGAGAATGGAAAATGAGAAATGAGAAGAGAAAGGGGAGGGTTTGTCCCTCCCCATTGGGGTGTGTTTGAAGAGAAGAATGAGGCTGCTATTTATAGGAGAATGGAGAGGAAGAAGAAGACAATGCAAGAAATAAAGAAAGAAAGGGAAGAGAAGTGGAATTTAAGTGGGAGATAAAAAATGGTAAGTGGCATGGTGGAAATGTAATGGGTTGCAATTAACCATTTATTTAGGTAAAAGAAATCAAACACTAATGGTATGGGTAGAAAGAAGAGGAAAGAATATAGGGGTGAGTGGAGCATTGAAAATAAAAGAAGAGGAAAGAAATAAAAAGCGAAAGACCGAGCTATTCCCACTTAGAACGGAATAATGCACGTTTGAACGGTTGGATGATTCTCACATTTTAATACAGAATATCTAACACGCACATGCAGAGTGTATCAAAATTACAGCTAGATCGGACGGTGCAATTGGGAGATATTGGCTTCGCAAGTTGACATATCTGCACGGGCATTGTCCGAAAATGGGCTTGGACCTTCCTTCTTGGGCTTGGGCCTTTCTTCTTGGGCTTGGGCCTTTCTTCTTGGGCTTGGGCCTTTCTTCTTGGGCTTGAGCCTTTCTTCATGGATTTGGGCCTTCATCTTCATGGATTTGGGCCTTCATCTTGGGCCTCACGGCAGCTCACTTCTTAATGGGCCTCGAAAAAGCCCATTAGACTTCGTAAATTTCCGAGCTCCGATTTTCTGCACGTATTCACATTTATATATCATTTAGGGACTCAAATATGGAAACTAAGCAAAAATAGCAAAGTTACAATGAAATCATAGCCAAATAGTAGGGAAAATACATTAAAAACGTCACACTTTGTGCTCCTATCAAGTGTGTCCTGGATGAGTGTTGTTGCCGACTCCACGGCAGATTTAGCTGATGTAGCCTTCACCGAGATCTGGAACACCATAGTCAGTAGTGTTCCATCAAGAATAGCTCCGGATACGTTAGGCAGAATGGAGAAGCCTGAAGACATAAGCGGAAATGGCTCCGGTTGAACTCCACATAACAAACACTGGAGAATGGAATGGTTGATCGGCGCATAAATCACAGACGACCCCGTTGCATCGGTGCAACACTCCTGAAGAATAAGGAAGTCGTTGTGACTATCTATGGCGAGCACCGAAATCTGGTTCCGCGGGTCAAGACCGATGGTGAAGTTTGCTAGCACACGTACCGAGCTGTCCATCGACATAGTATCCCACAACGGTCTCGTATGCACATCTTTGAGGAACTCAAAGATTCTGGTGTGATGGGAAAGATGCACGACAGAACAACCAGCAGTACGATTGACTACAGGGGACTTGCTCGGATCTCCCCTTCGCTTGTTGGTCCTGACCTCCATTCGAGTGTCTCTTGTTCGGTTTGAAAAAGTCCAGTGATGATACGTAGAGTTGCTGATGTCGTTGAAGAAACAGATAGCCATCTGGTTTGCCATTTCCGCTAGGCCTCTTTTTCCTTCGGGCGAAATGATAGAGTCACCGGGTGAAGTGTGGATCCCTGTCACGCACATGTAGCGCTCGGCTTGTCGTTGGAGAGTTGAGATCCAACGCTTTGCACCAAAAGCGAACCCTGAATGAACGAAAGGTTCGAAAATGGCCTTCATCTCCTTTTCGCCCACATCCACGTGCTCCACCCAAGTGACTAAGGAAGATCCATTCTGCAAGTCTCGAATCAGACATCCGGAGGGGCGTTTTGGGCATATAGATCTCACGGAAGGCTTCGGATTTGAGCGCAGTTCATCCACGGAGACATCCACAACGATCCAACTTCCATCCAGTTGTAGGTGGGAGTACCTAACAAACTGGACTTCACGAGTCGAAACAATGTTAGATGGCACCAGAAACTCGGCCGACATAACTTGCTTCTGCTCCTCGTAGCCTACTGCGTTGTCGGAGGGTAGGATCTCCAACATCTGAGCGTTTGTGACCATGCTACAGAAGACAGGCAACCATCGACCAACATCCATTAAAATCTCAACAATGGTGGTCGGATGAAGGTGAATGGTTGCCGAGTGTCTCGAGGATTCCAATTTGAAGTATGGCGCAGGCTCGCCACGTTGAAACACTCGCAAGTACTCGGCCCTATTTAGAGTCTCGGGATGAATAGAAGTGTCGGGAGTCGGTGAAGATATCCACAAAGGAAAACCGGCAGTGGCCATGAGCATGAGCTCGTGTTTGGCCTTGCGGGCGATATCCGAGATCAAGTCGGTGTGGACTCCGACAAGATCATGAGCAGGTCCGGGAAGACGGTCAGATGGAATAGGTGCGGATGGGCGCTCGACAAGTGTAGGCATGAGGCTCCGCACATCCCGTCTCAAGTGGTCCATGTCGATCGAATCATCGGACAACTCGAGAAGAGGCTCTTGTTGTGGAGGAACAACTTCGAGCCTTCGCCTAGGCACATCTGAGTGCGGAACAGGACCTCCGCAATTGGGACAGATGCCGCTCTGGAGAGCATCGACGAGTCGTTGATTCTGCAGTTGAAGCTCCTCGTTTTTGCTCACCAGCTCATCGTTTCTTCTTTCTAGCTCGGCAATACGCTGCTCAGACGTCTGGATACCGAACTTCTTCCTATTTCTCGACCCCCAATAGTAGACTTGGTCTTCTTCTAGTCCGATTTTTGGACCAAATCTTTGTCGTTGTGGTTTGGTGGGGTGAGCATACATCGCAAAGAAAGCTGCTAGTGCATCTCTCTGAGCCTTGGTGTATTTCGTCCTCGGAAGTCTCCTATAGACAGGAGCGGCTTCCGGCTCGGCGGGTGGATCAGCAACCAGGATTGGTGCTTGGGGTAGTGGCTGCGGTTGTGGGCGTGGCTGTGGCTGGGTCGGCCTGCTAGCATCGGCGCTATTGAGCATGCTCGGTGGAATTATTTCAGCCAAGCCTTCAAAGATCGGGTTCTCTGAAGGACCTGCCTGAAATAACTCACTGAAAGAATTTACTCTCTTGGCCATTTCTGGTTTGGGAAGGAGGAAAGCTTTTCTGGGTTTGGGAGTTTTCTGGGAAAAAAGACTAAGAACACAGATGAACACTATGAACTAGCGAGAGAAAACGAGAGAGAGAGAGAGAGAGAGAGACTAAGGAAAACGTGTGAAATGCCTAAGGAAACTAGCGCAAACAGAAGGGAAGGGGAAAGGAGCGGACGCACGCATGCACGCTCGCACACGTGCCAAAGACAGAAGACCCGCAAATTGCGGATCGGGTGACGAAAGTCGCAAAGCGTACAGTGAAAACGCATGCGGCTTATTAAACAATTCGGCCGACGCAAAAGTCGTGCGTCGGCCCAATCAATTTTTTTTGATTTTCAATTTTTTATATATTTTTTTTATTTTATTTTTTTTAATACTTTACGAAAAGTCGTAAAGTGAACAGTGAAAACGCGTGAGACGCACGCGCTGACGGTTGCCGACACTTTAAAGGGGCTTGGGCCATCGAAATGGTTTGGGCCTTAAAGTGGCCTGGGCCAAAGAAAACTCTGGCTCATTATTGGTGGGCTTAAACTAATGGGCCTAAAAACTAACAGGCCCGACACACTAAATGGGCATGAGGCCCAATAACAAACAAACAACAAACCCAAAAGCAAAACATTAACAAAAATTATAAACAGTAAAAATAAACACAAGTAATAAAATTTACAAAGTATTTACAAAGTTAGAAAATATCACAACTTATCTATACAAAATGAATAAATAAATTTTCCTATGTCTAAGTAAATTTTATTTACAAGTAAAGTTAAATTGTCCAAAATATAGTTAAAAATAAAGTTGATTCCAAACGGTAACTCAAGGTGGACGTACGGCCTAGGTGCAATGCCTTGACTTAAATGACTTTCCGTGTTTTCAGAGGCGAATGGCCAGATCATATGAGAATAAGCGAGGGGCAGGATTCATTTGGTGGACTACGGAGGCTTACACCCCTATCGACTTACGTCAGTCTATAGTCCTCTGAATCCAAAACCTGTCACCCAGGGTCTCGACCTAGACACCATCCATGTGCCCCTTACTCAGTTGAGAAAGCACTTAAGTGTTCGACAATTCTCCAAGTGTTAATAAAGGCCGCCCTCAACCTCAAGTGACCTTACGGTACAAATGAAGGGTTTAGGCCAATATTAATAAAAGGACCTTACCTATTTCCGTTCAAGTTACAACTTACAACAACTTAAATAATCAACTATACAAAAGACACCTAAGTAAAATTATTACTAGTATGTGTAACAAAAATATTTACAAGTAAAAATAGTAAGTATAACAAAATATCTACAAGTATTATTTACAAATAGTAAAACACATTTTTTTTTAAATAAATAACCGAAAAATAAACATGCAACCAATAAAATAGAAAAGGATAGAAATGCTCCCCCTTGAAGTGCATGCTTTCCGAAATAATCACCATCAATCACTGATAGGAGCACAAAGTGTGACGTTTTTAATGTGTTTTCCCTACTATTTGGCTATGATTTAATTGTAACTTTGCTATTTTAGCTTAGTTTCCATATTTGAGTCCAAAATGATGTATTAATGTGAACTTGTGCAGAAACGAAGTCTAATGGGCTTTTGTGAGGCCCATTAAGAGGTGCGCTGCCGTGAGCCCAAGATGAAGGCCCAAATCCATGAAGAAAGGTCCAATTCCAAGATGAAGGCCCAAGCCCAAGAAAGAAGGCCCAAGTCCACAAAGCATGAAGGAAAGGTCCAAGCCCATTTTCGGACAATCTGCCTGTGCAGATCGGTCAACTTGCGAGGCCCATATCTCTCAATTGCACCGTCAGATCTAGCTGTAATTTTGATACACGCTGCACATGGATGTCAGTTATTCCCAAATAAAATTTCAGAAGCATCCAGGCGTTGAAACGTGCAGGATTCCGTTCTAAGTGCGCACTGCTCAGTGCTGTCTGCTTTTAACTCTTTCCTTTTCCTTTATTCTCAATGCTCCACTCACCCCCATATTTCCACCCATCTCACCTAACTATCTTTGTTTATTTCTCTCCATACCATTAGTGTTTGATTTCTTTTACCTAAATAAATGGTTCATTGCCATATGACTACATTTCCACCACCACTTACCATTTATTTATCTCTCATTCACATTCCACTTCTATTCCCTTTCTTTCTTTATTTGTTTCATTGTCTTCTTCTTCCTCTCCATTCTCCTATAAATAGAGGGCTTCACAACACTATAATTCAAAAATTCACACCCCAATGGGGAGGGACAAACCCTCCTCTTTCTCTTCTCCCTCTCATATCATATTTTCCATTCTCTAGTATTTAGGATTTTCAAGACTTCAAGGAGGAGAGGAGCTGTTTACACCATCACCACCAGCCATCAACCATCATCACCACCATCATCATCACCTTGGGAATCTCGGTTTTGAGTTGCTTGCTTTCAAGGATTCAAGAGTTCGTGGTCTTCAAGTTCTTCCTACTTTCCATATGGTGTACTTGATATGCGGTTTTACCGGCGTCATTAATTATTACCTAAACTTCCTAACAATTTGTCGTTGAATAGTATAATGGGAAGTAGAGGTTTTTCCCACAGAGGATTGTTTATTTACTTTTCTAATGTCACGAAATTAATTAACTATACTGTATCTATTTACAAAAATGTACAATATATACACAAGTAATATTTTTGGGTTTTTGAAATATTTTGAAAACAATAAATAAATAAAAGTAAATATTTTTGGCTTTTTAATATATTTGCAAACAAACAAAGTTAAACAAATTCAAATACAATTTAACTAACACACTTAAATAAAACACACCAACAATAAAGAAATTAAACTAACACACAAATGAATCAAATAACATATTTTTGGGTTTTTCAATATATAATTAAATCACACAAATCAAATTAATCAAATATTCAAAAATACAAATTAAACAAATAAATTCACACAACATAAAATTAAATTGAGTTTGAGAGAAAAGAATTGCTCATTTAATTCCGGCGAAGGATCTTATCGGATTCGCCGGGTCTTCGATGAAGTTCGGGGAGCTCGGGTGTCCTTAGCAGATGGACTTGGGCTTTGGGCTTTTACAATTGGGCTTGGAGGCCCAATTTGACTTTGTTGACCGGTCTAGCCCATTGCTTTTCTCTTTGGCCGGGTTGAGTTTTCAACCTTAGATTTTCCTCTTCTTTGCGGTTTTGACCCAAGCCGTGGTCTCCCTTTGTTTGACTTTTCAAAGCTTGCATTCTCTCCTTTTTTTATTCTTTATCTCTATCCCGTAGCTAGCAGACCTCATCTTTTTCATTTTCTTCATTCTACCCGTGCGCAGCTTCTTGGCTTCATCTTCTTTTATTTCTGCAGACAAGAGAGAAAGCAGGTGAGAGAGTTGGGCTTTGGTCGCCGGTGAGGCACGGCGCAGAGAGGATGGGGACGCTGATAGGAGCACAAAGTGTGACGTTTTTAATGTGTTTTCCCTACTATTTGGCTATGATTTAATTGTAACTTTGCTATTTTAGCTTAGTTTCCATATTTGAGTCCAAAATGATGTATTAATGTGAACATGTGCAGAAACGAAGTCTAATGGGCTTTTGCGAGGCCCATTAAGAGGTGGTCTGCCATGAGGCCCAAGAAGGAGGCCCAAACCCAAGAAGGAGGCCCAAACCCAAGATGGAAGGCCCAAATCCAAGAAGGAAGGCCCAGGTTCACAAAGCATGAGGAATGGCCCAAGCCCAGATTTTCGGACAATCTGCCTGTGCAGATAGGTCAACTTGCGAGGCCCATATCTCTCATTTACACTGTCAGATCTAGCTGTAATTTTGATACACACTGCACATGGATGTCAGAATCATCCAACCGTTGAAACGTGCAGGATTCCGTTCTAAGTGCGAACTGCTCAGTGCTGTCCGTTTTTATTTCTTTCCTCTTCTTTTATTTTCAATGCTCCACTCACCCCTATATTCTTTCCTCTTCTTTCTGCCCACACCATTAGTGTTTAATTTCTTTTTGGTAAATAAATGGTTAATTGCCATATGATTCCATTTCCACCACCACTTACCATTTCTTTATCTCCCATTCACATTCCACTTCTTTTCCCTTTCTTTGTTTATTTCTTCCATTGTCTTCTTCTTCCTCTCCATTTTCCTATAAATAGGAGCCTATTTCTCTTCACCAATTCACCAATTCACACCCCAATGGGGAGGGACAAACCCTCCTCTTTCTCTTCTCCCTCTCACATCATATTTTCCATTCTCTAGTATTTAGGGTTCTCAAGGCTTCAAGGAGGAGGAAAGGCGGCTGCACCATCACCATCAATTTCGTCCATCATCATCACCACCTTGCTGCACACGGTTTGGATTACTTGCTTTCAAGGATTCAAGGTTTCGTGGTCTTCAAGTCTTCATGCTATTCCATATGGTGTAATCTGACTTTTCCTTTAATTATTCTTATGAATTCCTTTTTGTTGCTTGATTATTCTTTGTATTAGTTAACATGACATGATTTATATAATTTCCAGCCTATTTATATGAGTTTATTTAGTTATTGGATCCTAATTAATTAGTTCTTCTAGTAGCTTATGTGACTCTGTTTACTTGATTCTGAATTATAGAAAACTTTTATGTGTTTATGTTATAGGGATCGATACTTATAATATTTGCATATAATTGGAGCTAGAGTTAGGGATTAATTGCAAGAGCTAGAGTTATAATACTTATAATATTTGCAAATAAAAAGGATTGCGGACATATGAACTTTGTCATAATGGGTCGTGCACTTTAATTGACAACTCTTCTTCTATGCGTTAAACATGGTTTGACTAGCTAGCTTTCTAGACTAAGATGGCATGTTTAATTGGTTAATCTAGGTGCTTTCACTTAGGTTAATTTTCTTAGAGAGGTTTTACTTGGGGAATGGTTAGCTTCTAACTTTCCACATATGTTAATTTCGGTTTCATGGCTAGGGAACTTGGTTAATTTTCGGTCCAATAATTGGTAAACTTGTATACTGGTGGCTGAACTTTATATATTTTGTGTTTCATCCCATCTTATTTAATTTATTCTTTGTAGTTTAATTTATTTATTTCATTCAATTTATCTCTTAAACCCCCCTTTACTTTGTACATATGTATATATTCTTTATACTTGTTAATAATAATTCTTTATTTTATTTAATTCTTTGTGACATTTTTTGTTAGGTACACCCTTTGATCTCCGTTGTGAACGATACCCTACTATGCACTATACTACTACCGATAGGGTTTTTTTAAATTGATGCTTCCTTTTTGGACGTGTCAATTTTTGGCGCCGGCTCGCCGGGGATTGTTTTTACTATTTACTTTTGACTTTTTGACTGTTGACTTTTTACTGTTGACTTTTTACTGTTTGTAAATAATACTTGTTAATTTTATACTTACTAATTTTACTTGTAAATATTTTTATACATACTTAGTAATTATACTTAGGTATCCTGAATACTGTTAATTATTTAAGTTGTTGTAGGTTGTAATTTGAACGGAAATAGGTAAGGTCCTTTTATTAATATTGGCCTAAACCCTTCATTTGTACCGTAAGGTCACTTGAGGTTGAGGGCGGCCTTTATTAACACTTGGAGAATTGTCGAACACTTAAGTGCTTTCTCAACTGAGTAAGGGGCACATGGATGGTGTCTAGGTCGAGACCCTGGGTGACAGGTTTTGGATTCAGAGGACTATAGACTGACGTAAGTCGATAGGGGTGTAAGCCTCTGTAGTCCACCAAATGAATCCTGCCCCTTGTAAATAAAATATACTTAGACATAGGAAATTTTATTTATTCATTTTGTATAGATAATTTGTGACATATTTTTAACTTTGTAAATATTTTGTTTTTATTATGTAAATTTATTACTAAACTTTTTATTTTGTATAGGAAATAATCCGGGTTTATCGGAAATTCTACCACATACATCGGAGCATACGTTTAGGAAGTCAAGGTTGAAAAACCTTGAGGTTGATGTCTTGTTGGTGATTTTCGGTTTCCTCGGGAGTAAAAAGGTAAGTTTTCTTTTCACTCTCGTTATTTATTTAAAAAAATAAAAAAAATAAAAAAATAAAAAAAATTTAATTGTAAATAAAAAAGAGTGTTTTCTTTTGTTTTACTGTTGGTAATTATTTCTTTTTACTGTTTATAATTACTGTTTGTTTTATTTTTGGGCCCGTTTGTGTGTTGGTTAGTGTTTTAGGTTTCGAAAAGAAAAATAAAAAAATAAAAAAAAAATTTAGCCCATTGGGCCCGTGTCATTCACGAAGCCCAAAACCCGTAACCCAAGCCCATTAGTGTGTCGGGCCTCTTCGTTTTTAGGCCCATTAGTTAAGCCCACCAATAATGGGCCGGAGTTTTCTTTGGCCCAGGCCCACTTTAAGGCCCAAACCATTTCGATGGCCCAAGCCCGTTTAAAGTGTCGGCAAGCGCGTGTGCTACGCGTTTTCACTGTTCACTTTACGACTTTTCGTAAAGTATTAAAAAAAAAAAAAAAAAAAATAAAAAATGAAAATGAAAAAAATTCTGATTGGGCCGACGCACGACTTTTGCGTCGGCCGAATTGTTTAATAAACCGCGTGCGTGTCTACTGTAGACTTTACGACTTTCGTCGCCCGATCCACAATTTGCGGGTCTTCTGTCTGTGGCACGTGTGCGAGCGTGCGTCCGTTCCTTCCTTTCCCTTCGGTTTGCGTTAGTTCCCTTAGGTCATTTCACGCATTTTCCCTCTCTCTCTCTCTCTCTCGTTTTCTCTCATTGTTCTTCGTGTTCTTGAGTTTTTCCCAGAAAACCTCCCAAATCCCAGAAGTTATCCTCCATTCCCAACCCAAAAATGGCCAAAAGAGTTAACTCTTTCAGCGATTTGTTTCAGGCACGTCCTTCAGAGAACCCAATCTTTGAAGGTCTGGCTGAAATAATTCCACCGAGCATGCTCAATAGCGCCGATGCTAGCATGCCGACCCAGCCACAACCGCAACCACAACCACTACCCCAAGCACCAATCCTGGTTGCTGATCCACCTGTTGAGCCGGAAGCCGCTCCTGTCTATAGGAGACTTCCGAGGTCGAAGTACACCAAAGCTCAGAGAGAAGCACTGGCGGCTTTCTTTGCGGTGTATTCTCACCCTACCAAACCACAACGTGAAAGATTTGGTCCAAAAATCGGACTAGAAGAAGACCAAGTCTACTATTGGGGGTCGAGAAATAGGAAGAAGTTCGGTATCCAGTCTTCCGAGCAGCGTATTGCCGAGCTAGAGAAAAGAAACGATCAGCTGGTGAGCAAGAACGAGGAGCTTCAAATGCAGAATCAACGACTCGTCGATGCTCTCCACAGCGGCATATGTCCCAATTGCGGAGGTCCTGTTCCGCACTCTTGATAGGAGCACAAAGTGTGACGTTTTTAATGTATTTTCCCTACTATTTGGCTATGATTTCATTGTAACTTTGCTATTTTTGCTTAGTTTCCATATTTGAGTCCCTAAATGATATATAAATGTGAATACGTGCAGAAAATCGGAGCTCGGAAATTTACGAAGTCTAATGGGCTTTTTCGAGGCCCATTAAGAAGTGAGCTACCGTGAGGCCCAAGATGAAGGCCCAAATCCATGAAGATGAAGGCCCAAATCCATGAAGAAAGGCTCAAGCCCAAGAAGAAAGGCCCAAGCCCAAGAAGAAAGGCCCAAGCCCAAGAAGGAAGGTCCAAGCCCATTTTCGGACAATCTGCCTGTGCAGATATGTCAACTTGCGAAGCCAATATCTCCCAATTGCACCGTTGGATCTAGCTGTAATTTTGATACACGCTGCATGTGTGTGTTATATATTCTGTATTAAAATTTGAGAATCATCCAACCGTTCAAACGTGCATTATTCCGTTCTAAGTGGGAACTGCTCAGTGCTGTCTGCTTTTTATTTCTTTCCTCTTCTTTTATTTTCAATGCTCCACTCACCCCTATATTCTTTCCTATTCTTTCTGCCCACAATATTAGTGTTTGATTTCTTTTATCTAAATAAATGGTTCATTGCCATATGACTTCATTTCCACCATTCCACTTACCATTTCTTTTCTACCACTCACATTCCACTTCTCTTCCTTTTCTTTCTTTATTTCTTTCATTGTCTTCTTCTTCCTCTCCATTCTCCTATAAATAGCAGCCTCATTCCTCTCTTGAAACACACCCCAATGGGGAGGGACAAACCCTCCTCTTTCTCTTCTCCATCATATTTTCCATTCTCTAGTATTTAGGGTTCTCAAGGCTTCAAGGAGGAGGAAAGGCGGCTGCACCATCACCATCATCACCATCAATTTCGTCCATCATCATCACCACCTTGCTGCACACGGTTTGGATTACTTGCTTTCAAGGATTCAAGGTTTCGTGGTCTTCAAGTCTTCATGCTATTCCATATGGTGTAATCTGACTTTTCCTTTAATTATTCTTATGAATTCCTCTTTGTTGCTTGATTATTCTTTGTATTAGTTAACATGACATGATTTATATAATTTCCAGCCTATTTATATGAGTTTATTTAGTTATTGGATCCTAATTAATTAGTTCTTCTAGTAGCTTATGTGACTCTGTTTACTTGATTCTGAATTATAGAAAACTTTTATGTGTTTATGTTATAGGGATCGATACTTATAATATTTGCATATAATTGGAGCTAGAGTTAGGGATTACAATTCACCTAATAGTTTTGGAAACCTAATTCACGAGTAGTAAAGGCTTTGGACAAAGGTCGGTGTCAAATAAAAAGGATTGCGGACATATGGACTTTTCTATAATGGGTCGTGCACTTTAATTAACAACTCTTTTCTATGCGTTAAATATGGTTTGATTAGCTAGCTTTCTAGACTAAGATGGCATGTTTAATTGGTTAATCTAGGTGCTTTCACTTAGGTTAATTTTCGTAGAGAGGTTTTATTTGGGGAATAGTTAGCTTCTAACTTTCCACATATGTTAATTTCGGTTTCATGGCTAGGGAACTTGGTTAATTTTCGGTCCAATGATTAATAAACTTGTGTATATGTGGCTGAACTTTATATACTTTGTGTTTCATCCCATCTCATTTAATTTATTCTTTGTAGTTTAATTAATTTATTTCATTCAATTTATCTCTTAAACCCCCTTACTTTGTACATATGTATATATTTATACTTTATACATGTTAATAATAATTCTTTATTTTATTTAATTCTTTGTGACAATTTTTGTTAGGTACACCCTTTGATCTCCGTTGTGAACGATACCCTACTATGCACTATACTACTACCGATAGGGTTTTTTTAAATTGATGCTCCTTTTGGGCGTGTCAATTTTTGGCGCCGTCGACGGGGATTGAAAATTCCTAACTATTATTTTTTGAATATTTGTGAATAATACTTGTTTATACTTGTTGATATTTTGTGAATAATACTTGTATATATTTGGTTACACTTAGTAATTTATTTAGGTGTCTTTTATATAGTTGATTATTTTTTGTTGTTGTAAGTTGTAACTTGAACGGAATAGGTAAGGTCCTTTTGTTAATATTGGCCTAAACCCTTCATTTTTACCGTAAGGTTATTTGAGGTTGAGGGCGGCCTTTATTAACACTTGGAGAATTGTCGAACACTTAAGTGCTTTCTCAACTGAGTAAGGGGCACATGAATGGTGTCTAGATATGATCAAGACTCTGGGTGACGGGTTTGTAAAATTGGATTCAGAGGACTTGTCCACTAAATGAATCCTGCCTCTCGCTTATCTCTTGTGATCTGGCCATTCGCCTTCTGAAAACACGGAAAGTCATTTACGTCAAGATATTGCACCTAGGCCGTACGTCCACCTCGAATTACCGCTTGGAATCAACTTTGTTTTTAACTATATTTTGGACAATTTAACATTACTTGTAAATAAAATATACTTAGACATAGGAAATTTTATTTATTCATTTTGTAAATATTTTGTTTTTATTTTGTAAATTTTATTACTAACTTTTTATTTTGTATAGGAAATAATCCGGGTTTATCGGAAATTTTACCACATACATCGGAGCATACGTTTAGGAAGTCAAGGTTGAAAAACCTTGAGGTTGATGTCTTGTTGGTGATTTTCGGTTTCCTCGGGTGTAAAAAGGTAAGTTTTCTTTTAACTCTCGTTATTTATTTAAAAAATAAAAAAATAAAAAAATTTGTAATTGTAAATAATAAAAAAAAGAGTGTTTGTTTGTTTTATTATTTGTAATTATTTATTTTTACTGTTTATAATTACTGTTTGCTTTATTTTCGGGCTTGTTGTAGTTATTTGTTATTGGGCCTTAGGCCCATTTGTGTGATTGGTTAGGGTTTTAAGTTTCGTAAAATAAAAAAATAAAAAATAAAAAATAAAAATTTTGGCCCATTGGGCTCGTGTCATTCACGAAGCCCAAAACCCGTAACCCAAGCCCATTTAGTGTGTCGGGCCTGTTCGTTTTTAGGCCCATTAGTTAAGCCCACCAATAATGGGCCGGAGATTTCTTTGGCCCAGGCCCACTTTAAGGCCCAAACCATTTCGATGGCCCAGGCCCGTTTAAAGTGTCGGCAAGCGCGTGTGCTACGCGTTTTCACTGTTCACTTTACGACTTTTCGTAAAGTATTAAAAAATAAAAATAAAAAAATAAAAAATGAAAATGAAAAAAATTTGATTGGGCCGACGCACGACTTTTGCGTCGGCCGAATTGTTTAATAAACCGCGTGCGTGTCTACTGTAGACTTTACGACTTTCGTCGCCCGATCCACAATTTGCGGGTCTTCTGTCTGTGGCACGTGTGCGAGCATGCGTCCGTTCCTTCCTTTCCCTTCTGTTTGCGTTAGTTCCCTTAGGTCATTTCGCGTTTTTCCCTTAGTCTCTCTCTCTCTCTCTCTCTCTCTCTCGTGTTCTTCGTGTTCTTGAGTTTTCCCGAAACACTCCCAAATCCCGAAGCTTTCCTCCCTTCCCGACCCGAAATGGCCAAAAGAGTTAATTCTTTCGGCGATTTGTTTCGGGCGGGTCCTTCGAGAACCCGATCTTTGAAGGTGCGGCTGAAATAATTCCACCAAGCATGCTCAATAGCGCCGATGCTAGCATGCCGACCGAGCCACAACCACGACCACGACCGCAACCACCACCCCAAGCACCGATCCCGGTTCTTGATCCACCCGTTGAGCGGAAGCCGCTCCTGTCTATAGGAGACTTCCGAGGACAAAGTACACCAAAGCTCAGAGAGATGCACTTGCGGCTTTCTTTGCGGTGTATTCTCACCCCACCAAGCCACAACGAGAACGATTTGGTCCGAAAATCGGACTTGAGGAGGACCAAGTCTATTATTGGGGGTCGAGAAATAGGAAGAAGTTCGGTATCCTTACGTCTGAGCAGCGTATTGCCGAGTTAGAGAGACGAAACGATCAGCTGGTGAGCAAGAACGAGGAGCTTCAACTTCTGAATCAACGACTCGTCGATGCTCTCCACAGCGGCATCTGTCCCAATTGCGGAGGTCCTGTTCCGCACTCAGATGTGCCACGGCGAAGGCTCGAAGTTGTTCCTCCACAACAAGAGCCTATTCTTGAGTTGTCCGATGATTCCATCGACATGGACCACTTAAGACGGGATGTGCGGAGCCTCATGCCTACACTAGTCGAGCGCTCATCCATACCTTTGCCATCTGATACCCTTCCCGGACCTGCTCACGATCTTGTCGGAGTCCACACCGACTTGATCTCGGATATCGTCCGTAAGGCCAAACACGAGCTCCTGCTCATGGCCACTGCCGGATTTCCTTTGTGGATAACTTCACCGACTCCCGACACGTCTATTCATCCCGAGACTCTTCATAGGGCCGAGTACTTGCGAGTGTTTCAACGTGCTGAACCTGCACCGTACTTCAAATCTGAATCGTCGAGACACTCGGCAACCATTCACCTTTATCCGACCACCATCGTTCAAATTCTCATGGATGTTGGTCGATGGTTGCCAGTCTTCTGTAGCATGATCACAAACGCCCAAACGTTGGAGATCTTATCCTCCGACAACGAAGGCTACGAGGAGCAGAAGCAAGTGATGTCGGCCGAGTTTCTAGTGCCATCTCACCTCGTTTCAACTCGTGAAGTCCAGTTCGTTCGGTACTCTCACCAACAACTGGATGGAAGTTGGGTCGTTGTGGATGTCTCTGTGGATGAATTGCGTTCCAATCCAAAGCCTTCCGTGAGATCGATTTGCCGAAAACTCCCCTCCGGATGCCGATACGTGATCTTCATAATGGATCTTCCTTGGTCACTTGGGTGGAGCACGTGGATGTACGCGAAAAGGAGATGAAGGCCAGTTTCGAACCTTTTGTTCATTCGGGGTTCGCTTTTGGTGCAAAGCGTTGGATCTCAACCCTCCAACGACAAGCCGAGCGCTACATGTGCGCCACGGGTATCCACTCTTCACCGGTGACTCGATTATTTCTCTTGAAGGAAGAAGAGGACTTGGCGGAAATGGCAAAACGGATGACGATCTGTTTCTTCAACGACATCGGCAACTCCACGTACCACCACTTGGACTTGTTCGAACCGAACAAGAGACACTCGAATGGAGGTCGGGACCAACAAGCGAAGGGGTGATCCGAGCAAGCCCCCGGAGTCAATCGTACCGCTGGTTGTTCCGTCGTGCATCTTTCCCATCACACCGGGATCTTTGAGTTCCTCAAAGACGTTCGGACTAGACCAATGTGGGATAGTATGTCGATGGACAGCTCGGTACGTGTGCTAGCAAACTTTTCCATCGGTCTTGACCCGCGGAACCAGATTTCGGTGCTCGCCATAGATAGTCACAACGACTTCCTTATTCTTCAGGAGTGTTGCACCGATGCAACGGGGTCGTCTGTGATATACGCGCCGATTAACCATTCCATTCTCCAGTGTTTGCTATGTGGAGTTCAACCGGAGCCGTTTCCGCTCATGTCTTCAGGCTTCTCCATTCTGCCTAACGTATCCGGAGCTGTTCTTGACGGAACACTACTGACTATGGTGTTCCAGATCTCAGTGAGGGCTACATCAGCCAAGTCTGCCGTGGAGTCGGCAACAACACTCGTCCAGGACACACTTCAACGGATCAGAGCCGCAGTCAACTAAGGAGCAAACGTTGGATGCAAGGCCCTGCTAGCCTTGTTTGTGACTGTTGGTGACTTGCTTCGGGAGGAGCTTCACGATCTTCAAAGGGGAGTCTTTCTGTTTCCCTTTTTCATTTGTATATATGTTGTGTGTTTACTTCTGTTTATTTCTATTGGTGTGTTTATTTCTGTTGTGTGTTTATTTCAGTTTGTGTGTTTACTTCTGTTTATTTTTTTTTGTGTGTTTAAATTCAATAACCATGCTTGAATTATTCATTTTCGTGAAATATTTGTCAACATTGAGGACAATGTTTAATTCAAGTGTGGGGGGAAGGTTTATTGAAAAGAAAAGAAAAAATTTGAAAAATTTGAAAAATTCAGAAAAAAATAATTTACTTGTTTTCGTTTTCTACTGTAACGGTATATCGACTATATCACACTCACTCCCTTGGTAGCGTTGAACCTACCATTGCACTAAGTGAGTCCTTGTGGTCACGTATTGTTACCTACATTGAAAAATCAAAAAAATCAAAAAATCAAAAATTACAAAAATATTTGCTTCTGTTTTGTTGTTTTTGTGTGTTTTATTGTGTTTTGTGTTTTGTTCTTTCCAATTCCGATGATGAATTGAGTTTAATTGTTATGATTTTGAGAATGTTTATTATATGTTAAGGATTTGTGTGATTTGCTTCGGATTTAATATGCATAACTTGTGATTGCTCGAATTTCCATGTTCACATAACTTGTTTCGATTAATTGATTGCAATCCGAGAAGCACATTTAAACATACATTGTCATGCATACCCAGAAAATGTGAGGATTTGAGCCTATTGTATATTCACATGTATGCATATTTCATACATTTACTCGTTCTTCATGTGTGCACAATTCATAAGTTTTTGAACCTAGAACTTGCTCAGAGACCACTTGAAACATTTTGTTAATCTGTAATGAATTAGAAATGAGTAAGGCATTAGTTGAGCACCATGGCCAAAATATTCACCATCCATTTAAACACGAACTTTAGGAATCCCCTTTTGAACTGATCACTCATTAGCCGTTTCTTTTGTTCACCCACACCATTTCACCATTGTTTTACTGTGTTTGCAAGACGATGATAGTGACTTCTTATGTTTTATGCTTCGGATTTGTACGGTAGTATACCAAAAGGCAAGTGTGGGGGTGTATTTATTTTGTTGTATTTGTTCAAAGAAAAGAGAAAAAAAAATCAGAAATAAAAAGAAGGAATAAATTCCTCAAAGAAAAAAAAAATAGAAAAGAAAGAAAGAAAAAAAAATGTCAGAAAGAGAAATTCCAAAAATAGAGTTATTTTGTTGTATTGTTTTTATTTTCAATAAAAGGTTGGAGGAGAATAAGAGTTGTTTCGGGTATAGCATAGGTATGAGTTTCAAAGTCGTTGACTTGTCTTGCAAACATGTAAAACATTTTTCATTTCCAGTCCTTTCACTTCATTTACCATTCACCATTTACCATCCACCCTTTGGTCCCTGTTTCACCTGAAAGACCTTATGATCTGATGATTTGTAGATTAACTGTAGAGAGTCGGTCGATGAGCAAGCATATGGGAACACTACTTGTGTAATTGTTATGAGAGTAAACACTTAACCCTAAACACTGAGCGGAAATATTTAGTGAATCTTGTGAGGTTTAGTGGTTAATGTTGTTTCAATGTGCCTATTGGATTGCTTGACATTAATTGTATACTTGGTTTTCACACACTACACCCGAGCATAAATGAGATGTTCATGTTAAAGACTTAGCAAATTCGTTAGCCTTGGTATATAATTTGTATTCTCCTGATTATAACTCTTCTGAACTCGCTGAGGGTTATGGTTGGAAAGAATATATGTTTTGTGTTTCCCTTTTCTGTTTTGTGTTGTTTTGTTTTAAGTTTTGTGTTGCTAAGGGACTAGCAATAGCTAAGTGTGGGGGAATTTGATAGGAGCACAAAGTGTGACGTTTTTAATGTATTTTCCCTACTATTTGGCTATGATTTCATTGTAACTTTGCTATTTTTGCTTAGTTTCCATATTTGAGTCCCTAAATGATATATAAATGTGAATACGTGCAGAAAATCGGAGCTCGGAAATTTACGAAGTCTAATGGGCTTTTTCGAGGCCCATTAAGAAGTGAGCTACCGTGAGGCCCAAGATGAAGGCCCAAATCCATGAAGATGAAGGCCCAAATCCATGAAGAAAGGCTCAAGCCCAAGAAGAAAGGCCCAAGCCCAAGAAGAAAGGCCCAAGCCCAAGAAGGAAGGTCCAAGCCCATTTTCGGACAATCTGCCTGTGCAGATATGTTAACTTGCGAAGCCAATATCTCCCAATTGCACCGTTGGATCCAGCTGTAATTTGGATACACGCTGCATGTGTGTGTTATATATTCTGTATTAAAATTTGAGAATCATCCAACCGTTCAAACGTGCATTATTCCGTTCTAAGTGGGAACTGCTCAGTGCTGTCTGCTTTTTATTTCTTTCCTCTTCTTTTATTTTCAATGCTCCACTCACCCCTATATTCTTTCCTATTCTTTCTGCCCACAATATTAGTGTTTGATTTCTTTTATCTAAATAAATGGTTCATTGCCATATGACTTCATTTCCACCATTCCACTTACCATTTCTTTTCTACCACTCACATTCCACTTCTCTTCCTTTTCTTTCTTTATTTCTTTCATTGTCTTCTTCTTCCTCTCAATTCTCCTATAAATAGCAGCCTCATTCCTCTCTTGAAACACACCCCAATGGGGAGGGACAAACCCTCCTCTTTCTCTTCTCCATCATATTTTCCATTCTCTAGTATTTAGGGTTCTCAAGGCTTCAAGGAGGAGGAAAGGCGGCTGCACCATCACCATCATCACCATCAATTTCGTCCATCATCATCACCACCTTGCTGCACACGGTTTGGATTACTTGCTTTCAAGGATTCAAGGTTTCGTGGTCTTCAAGTCTTCATGCTATTCCATATGGTGTAATCTGACTTTTCCTTTAATTATTCTTATGAATTCCTCTTTGTTGCTTGATTATTCTTTGTATTAGTTAACATGACATGATTTATATAATTTCCAGCCTATTTATATGAGTTTATTTAGTTATTGGATCCTAATTAATTAGTTCTTCTAGTAGCTTATGTGACTCTGTTTACTTGATTCTGAATTATAGAAAACTTTTATGTGTTTATGTTATAGGGATCGATACTTATAATATTTGCATATAATTGGAGCTAGAGTTAGGGATTACAATTCACCTAATAGTTTTGGAAACCTAATTCACGAGTAGTAAAGGCTTTGGACAAAGGTCGGTGTCAAATAAAAAGGATTGCGGACATATGGACTTTTCTATAATGGGTCGTGCACTTTAATTAACAACTCTTTTCTATGCGTTAAATATGGTTTGATTAGCTAGCTTTCTAGACTAAGATGGCATGTTTAATTGGTTAATCTAGGTGCTTTCACTTAGGTTAATTTTCGTAGAGAGGTTTTATTTGGGGAATAGTTAGCTTCTAACTTTCCACATATGTTAATTTCGGTTTCATGGCTAGGGAACTTGGTTAATTTTCGGTCCAATGATTAATAAACTTGTGTATATGTGGCTGAACTTTATATACTTTGTGTTTCATCCCATCTCATTTAATTTATTCTTTGTAGTTTAATTAATTTATTTCATTCAATTTATCTCTTAAACCCCCTTACTTTGTACATATGTATATATTTATACTTTATACATGTTAATAATAATTCTTTATTTTATTTAATTTTTTGTGACAATTTTTGTTAGGTACACCCTTTGATCTCCGTTGTGAACGATACCCTACTATGCACTATACTACTACCGATAGGGTTTTTTTAAATTGATGCTCCTTTTGGGCGTGTCACCTCTTCTTGAGTTGTCCGACGATTCCATCGACATGAACCACTTGAGACGAGATGTGCGGAGCCTCATGCCTACCCTTGTCGATCGCCCATCCATACCTTTGCCATCTGACACCTTTCCCGGACCTGCTCATGATCTTGTCGGAGTCCACACCGACTTGATCTCGGATATCGCCCGCAAGGCCAAAGACGAGCTCCTGCTCATGGCCACTGCTGGATTTCCTTTGTGGATATCTTCGCCGACTCCCGACACGTCCATTCATCCCGAAACTCTTCATAGGGCCGAGTACTTGCGAGTGTTTCAACGAGCTGAACCTGCTCCGTACTTCAAAGCCGAATCGTCGAGACACTCGGCAACCATCCATCTTTATCCGACCACCATCGTTCAGATCTTAATGGATGTTGGTCGATGGTTGCCAGTCTTCTGTAGCATGATCACAAACGCCAAGACGTTGGAGATCCTTTCCTCCAGCAACAAAGAAGGCTACGAGGAGCATATGCAGGTGATGTCGGCCGAGTTTCTGGTGCCATCTCACATCGTCTCAACTCGTGAAGTCCAGTTCGTTCGGTACTCTCACCAGCAACTGGATGGAAGTTGGGTCGTCGTGGATGTCTCCGTGGATGAATTGCGTTCCAATCCAAAGCCTTCCGTGAGATCGATTTGCCGAAAACGCCCCTCCGGATGCCTGATACGTGATCTTCATAATGGATCTTCCTTGGTCACTTGGGTGGAGCACGTGGATGTACGCGAGAAGGAGATGAAGGCCAGTTTCGAACCTTTTGTTCATTCAGGGTTCGCTTTTGGTGCAAAGCGTTGGATCTCAACCCTCCAACGACAAGCCGAGCGCTACATGTGCGCCACAGGTATCCACACTTCACCCGGTGACTCGATTATTTCTCCTGAAGGAAGAAGAGGCCTTGCGGAAATGGCAAAACAGATGACGATCTGTTTCTTCAACGATATCAGTAACTCCACGTACCACCACTGGACTTGTTCGAACCGAACAATAGACACTCGAATGGAGGTCAGGACCAACAAGCGAAGGGGTGATCCGAGCAAGCCCCCTGGAGTCAATCGTACTGCTGGTTGTTCCGTTGTTCATCTATCTCATCACACCAGAATCTTTGAGTTCCTCAAAGACGTTCAGACGAGACCATTGTGGGATAGTATGTCGATGGACAGCTCGGTGCGTGTGCTAGCAAATTTCAGCATCGGTCTTGACCCGCGGAACCAGATTTCGGTGCTCGCTATAGATAGTCACAACGACTTCCTTATTCTTCAGGAGTGTTGCACCGATGCAACGGGGTCGTCTGTGATTTATGCGCCGATTAACCATTCCATTCTCCAGTGTTTGCTATGTGGAGTTCAACCGGAGCCATTTCCGCTTATGTCTTCAGGCTTCTCCATTCTGCCTAACGTATCCGGAGCCATTCTTGATGGAACACTACTGACTATGGTGTTCCAGATCTCAGTGAGGGCTACATCAGCCAAGTCTGCCGTGGAGTCGGCAACTACCCTTGTCCAGGACACACTTCAACGGATCAGAGCCGCAGTCAATTAAGGAGCAAACGTTGGATGCAAGGCCCTGCTAGCCTTGTTTGTGACTGTTGGTGACTTGCTTCGGGAGGAGCTTCACGATCTTCAAAGGGGAGTCTTTCTGTTTCCCTTTTCATTTAGTTAATTGTTTTGTGTTTATTTCTGTTTGTGTGTTTACTTCGGTTTATTTTAGTTTGTGTGTTTAAATTCAATAATCATACTTGAATTTTTCATTTTCGTGAAATATTTGTCAACATTGAGGACAATGTTTAATTCAAGTGTGGGGGGAAGGTTTATTAAAAAGAAAAGAAAAAATTTGAAAAATTGAAAAAATTCAAAAAAATAATTTACTTGTTTTCGTTTTCTACGGTTACAATATATCGACTAGATCATACTTACTCCCTTGGTAGCGTTGAACCTACCATTGCACTTAGTAAGTCACTGTGGTCACGTATTGTTACCCTAATAAAAAATTGAAAAAGAAAAAAAAAATTGCTTCTGTTGTTTATTTATTTGTTTGTTTTCGTTTTATACTGTAACGGTATATCGACTAGATCATACTTACTCCCTTGGTAGCGTTGAACCTACCATTGCACTTAGTAAGTCACTGTGGTCACGTATTGTTACATAACTTGAAAAAAATCAAAAAAATCAAAAAAATCAAAAATTACAAAAATATTTGCTTCTGTTTGTGTGTTTTTGTGTGTTTATTTGTGTTATGTGTGTTGTTTACTTTCCAATCCCGATGATGAATTGAGTTTAATTGTTATGATTTGGAAAATATTGATTATATGCTAAGGTTTTGTGTAGTTTGCTTTGAATTTAATTTGCATAACTTATGATTGCTCGAAATTCCATGTTCACATCACCGGTGTTGATTAATTGATTGCAATCTGAGAAGCACATTTGAACTTACATTGTCATGCATACCTAGAAAATGTGAGGATTTGAGCCTATTGAATATTCACATGTATGCATATTTCATACATTTACTCGTTCTTCATGTGTGCACAATTCATGAGTTTTGAACCTAGAACTTGCTCAGAGACCACTTGAAACATTTTGTTAATCTGTAATGAATTAGAAATGAGTAAGGCATTAGTTGAGCACCATGGCCAAAATATTCACCGTCCATCTAAACACGAACTTTAGGAATCCCCTTTTGAACTAAACACTCATTAGCCGTTTCTTTTGTTCACCCACACCATTTCACCCTTGTTTTATTCTGTTTGCAAGACGATGATAGTGACTTCTTATGTTCTTATGCTTCGGATTTGTATGGTAGTATACCAAAAGGCAAGTGTGGGGGTGTATTTTATTTTGTTGTATTTGTTCAAAGAAAGAAAAAAAAATCAGAAATAAAAAGAAGGAATAAATTCCTCAAAGAAAAAAAAATAGAAAAGAAAGAAAAAAAAAAAAAAAAAAAAAGAGAAATTCCAAAAATAGAGTTGTTTTCTTGTATTGTATTATTTTCAATAAAAGGTTGGAGGAAAATAAGAAAGTTGTTTCGGGTTTAGCATAGGTATGAGTTTCAAAGTCGTTGACTTGTCTTGCAAACATGTAAAACATTTTTCATTTCGAGTCCTTTCACTTCATTTACCATTCACTATTTACCATCCACCCTTTGGTCCCTGTTTCACCTGAAAAGTCCTTATGATCTAATCAGTTGTAGATTAACCGTGGAGAGTTGGTTAATGAGCAAGCATATGGGACCACTACTTGTGTAATTGTTTTGAGAGTAAACACTTAACCCTAAACACTGAGCGGAAATATTTAGTGATCATTGTGAGCTTTAGTGGTTAATGTTATTCATATGTGCCTATTTGATTGCATGAGATTAATTGTATATTCGGTTTTCACACACTTCACCCGAGCATAAATGAGATGTACATGTTACATGCTTAGCAAATTCTTTAGCCTTGGTATATAGTTTTTATTCTGTTGATTATAACTATTCTGAACTCGCTGAGGGTTATGGTTGGAAAGATAATCTGTTTTGTGTTTCCTTTTTCTATTTTGTGTTGTTTTGTTTTAAGTTTTGTGTTGCTAAGGGACTAGCAGTAGCTAAGTGTGGGGGAATTTGATAGGAGCACAAAGTGTGACGTTTTTAATGTGTTTTCCCTACTATTTGGCTATGATTTAATTGTAACTTTGCTATTTTAGCTTAGTTTCCATATTTGAGTCCAAAATGATGTATTAATGTGAACTTGTGCAGAAACGAAGTCTAATGGGCTTTTGCGAGGCCCATTAAGAGGTGCGCTGCCGTGAGCCCAAGATGAAGGCCCAAATCCATAAAGAAAGGTCCAATTCCAAGATGAAGGCCCAAGCGCAAGAAAGAAGGCCCAAGTCCACAAAGCATGAAGGAAAGGTCCAAGCCCATTTTCGGACAATCTGCCTGTGCAGATCGGTCAACTTGCGAGGCCCATATCTCTCAATTGCACCGTCAGATCTAGCTGTAATTTTGATACACGCTGCACATGGATGTCAGTTATTCCCAAATAAAATTTCAGAAGCATCCAACCGTTGAAACGTGCAGGATTCCGTTCTAAGTGCGCACTGCTCAGTGCTGTCTGCTTTTTATCTCTTTCCTTTTCCTTTATTCTCAATGCTCCACTTGATAGGAGCACAAAGTGTGACGTTTTTAATGTGTTTTCCCTACTATTTGGCTATGATTTAATTGTAACTTTGCTATTTTAGCTTAGTTTCCATATTTGAGTCCAAAATGATGTATTAATGTGAACATGTGCAGAAACGAAGTCTAATGGGCTTTTGCGAGGCCCATTAAGAGGTGGTCTGCCATGAGACCCATTAAGAAGGGGGCCCAAACCCAAGATGGCAGGCCCAAATCCATGAAGGAAGGCCCAGGTTCACAAAGCATGAGGAAAGGCCCAAGCCCAGATTTTCGGACATTCCGCCTGTGCAGATCAGTCAACTTGCGAAGCCCATATCTCTCAATTGCACCGTCAGATCTAGCTGTAATTTTGATACACGCTGCACATGGATGTCAGTTATTCCCAAATAAAATTTCATCCAACCGTTGAAACGTGCAGGATTCCGTTCTAAGTGCGCACTGCTCAGTGCTGTCTGCTTTTTATCTCTTTCCTTTTCCTTTATTCTCAATGCTCCACTTGATAGGAGCACAAAGTGTGACGTTTTTAATGTGTTTTCCCTACTATTTGGCTATGATTTAATTGTAACTTTGCTATTTTAGCTTAGTTTCCATATTTGAGTCCAAAATGATGTATTAATGTGAACATGTGCGGGAACGAAGTCTAATGGGCTTTTGCGAGGCCCATTAAGAGGTGGTCTGCCATGAGACCCATTAAGAAGGGGGCCCAAACCCAAGATGGCAGGCCCAAATCCATGAAGGAAGGCCCAGGTTCACAAAGCATGAGGAAAGGCCCAAGCCCGGATTTTCGGACATTCGCCCGTGCGGATCGGTCGACTTGCGAAGCCCATATCTCTCAATTGCACCGTCGGATCTAGCCGTAATTTTGATACACGCTGCACATGGATGTCAGTTATTCCCAAATAAAATTTCATCCAACCGTTGAAACGTGCAGGATTCCGTTCTAAGTGCGCACTGCTCAGTCGCTGTCTGCTTTTTATCTCTTTCCTTTTCCTTTATTCTCAATGCTCCACTTGATAGGAGCACAAAGTGTGACGTTTTTAATGTGTTTTCCCTACTATTTGGCTATGATTTAATTGTAACTTTGCTATTTTAGCTTAGTTTCCATATTTGAGTCCAAAATGATGTATTAATGTGAACATGTGCAGAAACGAAGTCTAATGGGCTTTTGCGAGGCCCATTAAGAGGTGGTCTGCCATGAGACCCATTAAGAAGGGGGCCCAAACCCAAGATGGCAGGCCCAAATCCATGAAGGAAGGCCCAGGTTCACAAAGCATGAGGAAAGGCCCAAGCCCAGATTATCGGACATTCCGCCTGTGCAGATCAGTCAACTTGCGAAGCCCATATCTCTCAATTGCACCGTCAGATCTAGCTGTAATTTTGATACACGCCGCACATGGATGTCGGTTATTCCCAAATAAAATTTCATCCAACCGTTGAAACGTGCAGGATTCCGTTCTAAGTGCGCACTTGCTCGGTCTTGTTCGCTTTTATCTCTTTCCTTTTCCTTTATTCTCAATGCTCCACTTGATAGGAGCACAAAGTGTGACGTTTTTAATGTGTTTTCCCTACTATTTGGCTATGATTTAATTGTAACTTTGCTATTTTAGCTTAGTTTCCATATTTGAGTCCAAAATGATGTATTAATGTGAACATGTGCGAGAAACGAAGTCTAATGGGCTTTTGCGAGGCCCATTAAGAGGTGGTCTGCCATGAGACCCATTAAGAAGGGGGCCCAAACCCAAGATGGCAGGCCCAAATCCATGAAGGAAGGCCCAGGTTCACAAAGCATGAGGAAAGGCCCAAGCCCAGAATTATCGGACATTCCGCTGTGCGGATCGGTCAACTTGCGAAGCCCATATCTCTCAATTGCACCGTCGGATCTAGCTGTAATTTTGATACACGCTGCACATGGATGTCGGTTATTCCCAAATAAAATTTCATCCAACCGTTGAAACGTGCAGGATTCCGTTCTAAGTGCGCCTTTGCTCGGTGCTGTCTGCTTTTTATCTCTTTCCTTTTCCTTTATTCTCAATGCTCCACTTGATAGGAGCACAAAGTGTGACGTTTTTAATGTGTTTTCCCTACTATTTGGCTATGATTTAATTGTAACTTTGCTATTTTAGCTTAGTTTCCATATTTGAGTCCAAAATGATGTATTAATGTGAACATGTGCGAGAAACGAAGTCTAATGGGCTTTTGCGAGGCCCATTAAGAGGTGGTCTGCCATGAGACCCATTAAGAAGGGGGCCCAAACCCAAGATGGCAGGCCCAAATCCATGAAGGAAGGCCCAGGTTCACAAAGCATGAGGAAAGGCCCAAGCCCGGATTTTCGGACATTCGCCTGTGCAGATCGATCAACTTGCGAAGCCCATATCTCTCAATTGCACCGTCGGATCTAGCTGTAATTTTGATACACGCTGCACATGGATGTCGGTTATTCCCAAATAAAATTTCATCCAACCGTTGAAACGTGCAGGATTCCGTTCTAAGTGCGCACTTTGCTCGGTCTTTCGCTTTTATCTCTTTCCTTTTCCTTTATTCTCAATGCTCCACTTGATAGGAGCACAAAGTGTGACGTTTTTAATGTGTTTTCCCTACTATTTGGCTATGATTTAATTGTAACTTTGCTATTTTAGCTTAGTTTCCATATTTGAGTCCAAAATGATGTATTAATGTGAACATGTGCGGAAACGAAGTCTAATGGGCTTTTGCGAGGCCCATTAAGAGGTGGTCTGCCATGAGACCCATTAAGAAGGGGGCCCAAACCCAAGATGGCAGGCCCAAATCCATGAAGGAAGGCCCAGGTTCACAAAGCATGAGGAAAGGCCCAAGCCCGGATTTTCGGACATTCACCTTGTGCAGATCGGTCAACTTGCGAAGCCCATATCTCTCAATTGCACCGTCGGATCTAGTTGTAATTTTGATACACGCTGCACATGGATGTCGGTTATTCCCAAATAAAATTTCATCCAACCGTTGAAACGTGCAGGATTCCGTTCTAAGTGCGCCTTTGCTCGGTCTTCTCGCTTTTTATCTCTTTCCTTTTCCTTTATTCTCGATGCTCCACTTGATAGGAGCACAAAGTGTGACGTTTTTAATGTGTTTTCCCTACTATTTGGCTATGATTTAATTGTAACTTTGCTATTTTAGCTTAGTTTCCATATTTGAGTCCAAAATGATGTATTAATGTGAACATGTGCAGAAACGAAGTCTAATGGGCTTTTGCGAGGCCCATTAAGAGGTGGTCTGCCATGAGACCCATTAAGAAGGGGGCCCAAACCCAAGATGGCAGGCCCAAATCCATGAAGGAAGGCCCAGGTTCACAAAGCATGAGGAAAGGCCCAAGCCCGGATTTTCGGACATTCCGCCTGTGCGGATCGGTCGACTTGCGAAGCCCGTATCTCTCAATTGCACCGTCGGATCTAGTTGTAATTTTGATACACGCTGCACATGGATGTCAGTTATTCCCAAATAAAATTTCATCCAACCGTTGAAACGTGCAGGATTCCGTTCTAAGTGCGCTTGCTCGGTCGTCTTTGTCCGCTTTTTATCTCTTTCCTTTTCCTTTATTCTCAATGCTCCACTTGATAGGAGCACAAAGTGTGACGTTTTTAATGTGTTTTCCCTACTATTTGGCTATGATTTAATTGTAACTTTGCTATTTTAGCTTAGTTTCCATATTTGAGTCCAAAATGATGTATTAATGTGAACATGTGCGAAACGAAGTCTAATGGGCTTTTGCGAGGCCCATTAAGAGGTGGTCTGCCATGAGACCCATTAAGAAGGGGCCCAAACCCAAGATGGCAGGCCCAAATCCATGAAGGAAGGCCCAGGTTCACAAAGCATGAGGAAAGGCCCAAGCCCGGATTTTCGGACATTCCGCTGTGCAGATCGGTCGACTTGCGAAGCCCATATCTCTCGGTGCACCGTCGGATCTAGCCGTAATTTTGATACACGCTGCACATGGATGTCGGTTATTCCCAAATAAAATTTCATCCAACCGTTGAAACGTGCAGGATTCCGTTCTAAGTGCGCTTTGCTCGGTCTTTGTCGCTTTTTATCTCTTTCCTTTTCCTTTATTCTCAATGCTCCACTTGATAGGAGCACAAAGTGTGACGTTTTTAATGTGTTTTCCCTACTATTTGGCTATGATTTAATTGTAACTTTGCTATTTTAGCTTAGTTTCCATATTTGAGTCCAAAATGATGTATTAATGTGAACATGTGCGAAACGAAGTCTAATGGGCTTTTGCGAGGCCCATTAAGAGGTGGTCTGCCATGAGACCCATTAAGAAGGGGGCCCAAACCCAAGATGGCAGGCCCAAATCCATGAAGGAAGGCCCGGGTTCACAAAGCATGAGGAAAGGCCCAAGCCCGGATTTTCGGACATTCCCACTTGTGCGGATCGATCGACTTGCGAAGCCCATATCTCTCAATTGCACCGTCGGATCTAGCTGTAATTTTGATACACGCTGCACATGGATGTCGGTTATTCCCAAATAAAATTTCATCCAACCGTTGAAACGTGCAGGATTCCGTTCTAAGTGCGCCTTTGCTCGCGTCTTGTCTGCTTTTTATCTCTTTCCTTTTCCTTTATTCTCAATGCTCCACTTGATAGGAGCACAAAGTGTGACGTTTTTAATGTGTTTTCCCTACTATTTGGCTATGATTTAATTGTAACTTTGCTATTTTAGCTTAGTTTCCATATTTGAGTCCAAAATGATGTATTAATGTGAACATGTGCGAAACGAAGTCTAATGGGCTTTTGCGAGGCCCATTAAGAGGTGGTCTGCCATGAGACCCATTAAGAAGGGGGCCCAAACCCAAGATGGCAGGCCCAAATCCATGAAGGAAGGCCCGGGTTCACAAAGCATGAGGAAAGGCCCAAGCCCGGATTTTCGGACATTCCGCTGTGCGAGATCGATCAACTTGCGAAGCCCATATCTCTCAATTGCACCGTCGGATCTAGCGTAATTTTGATACACGCTGCACATGGATGTCGGTTATTCCCAAATAAAATTTCATCCAACCGTTGAAACGTGCAGGATTCCGTTCTAAGTGCGCACTTGCTCGGTCTTTGTCGCTTTTATCTCTTTCCTTTTCCTTTATTCTCAATGCTCCACTTGATAGGAGCACAAAGTGTGACGTTTTTAATGTGTTTTCCCTACTATTTGGCTATGATTTAATTGTAACTTTGCTATTTTAGCTTAGTTTCCATATTTGAGTCCAAAATGATGTATTAATGTGAACATGTGCGAAACGAAGTCTAATGGGCTTTTGCGAGGCCCATTAAGAGGTGGTCTGCCATGAGACCCATTAAGAAGGGGGCCCAAACCCAAGATGGCAGGCCCAAATCCATGAAGGAAGGCCCAGGTTCACAAAGCATGAGGAAAGGCCCAAGCCCGGATTTTCGGACATTCCGCTCGTGCGGATCGGTCAACTTGCGAAGCCCATATCTCTCAATTGCACCGTCGGATCTAGGCGTAATTTTGATACACGCTGCACATGGATGTCGGTTATTCCCAAATAAAATTTCATCCAACCGTTGAAACGTGCAGGATTCCGTTCTAAGTGCGCACTTTGCTCGCGTCTGTCTGCTTTTTATCTCTTTCCTTTTCCTTTATTCTCAATGCTCCACTTGATAGGAGCACAAAGTGTGACGTTTTTAATGTGTTTTCCCTACTATTTGGCTATGATTTAATTGTAACTTTGCTATTTTAGCTTAGTTTCCATATTTGAGTCCAAAATGATGTATTAATGTGAACATGTGCGAAACGAAGTCTAATGGGCTTTTGCGAGGCCCGTTAAGAGGTGGTCTGCCATGAGACCCATTAAGAAGGGGGCCCAAACCCAAGATGGCAGGCCCAAATCCATGAAGGAAGGCCCGGGTTCACAAAGCATGAGGAAAGGCCCAAGCCCGGATTTTCGGACATTCCGCTGTGCGGATCGATCCGACTTGCGAAGCCCATATCTCTCAATTGCACCGTCGGATCTAGGCCGTAATTTTGATACACGCTGCACATGGATGTCAGTTATTCCCAAATAAAATTTCATCCAACCGTTGAAACGTGCAGGATTCCGTTCTAAGTGCGCACTTGCTCGGTCTTCTCGCTTTTATCTCTTTCCTTTTCCTTTATTCTCAATGCTCCACTTGATAGGAGCACAAAGTGTGACGTTTTTAATGTGTTTTCCCTACTATTTGGCTATGATTTAATTGTAACTTTGCTATTTTAGCTTAGTTTCCATATTTGAGTCCAAAATGATGTATTAATGTGAACATGTGCGAAACGAAGTCTAATGGGCTTTTGCGAGGCCCATTAAGAGGTGGTCTGCCATGAGACCCATTAAGAAGGGGGCCCAAACCCAAGATGGCAGGCCCAAATCCATGAAGGAAGGCCCAGGTTCACAAAGCATGAGGAAAGGCCCAAGCCCAGATTTTCGGACATTCCGCCTGTGCAGATCAGTCAACTTGCGAAGCCCATATCTCTCAATTGCACCGTCAGATCTAGCTGTAATTTTGATACACGCTGCACATGGATGTCAGTTATTCCCAAATAAAATTTCATCCAACCGTTGAAACGTGCAGGATTCCGTTCTAAGTGCGCACTGCTCAGTGCTGTCTGCTTTTTATCTCTTTCCTTTTCCTTTATTCTCAATGCTCCACTTGATAGGAGCACAAAGTGTGACGTTTTTAATGTGTTTTCCCTACTATTTGGCTATGATTTAATTGTAACTTTGCTATTTTAGCTTAGTTTCCATATTTGAGTCCAAAATGATGTATTAATGTGAACATGTGCAGAAACGAAGTCTAATGGGCTTTTGCGAGGCCCATTAAGAGGTGGTCTGCCATGAGACCCATTAAGAAGGGGGCCCAAACCCAAGATGGCAGGCCCAAATCCATGAAGGAAGGCCCAGGTTCACAAAGCATGAGGAAAGGCCCAAGCCCAGATTTTCGGACATTCCGCCTGTGCAGATCAGTCAACTTGCGAAGCCCATATCTCTCAATTGCACCGTCAGATCTAGCTGTAATTTTGATACACGCTGCACATGGATGTCAGTTATTCCCAAATAAAATTTCATCCAACCGTTGAAACGTGCAGGATTCCGTTCTAAGTGCGCACTGCTCAGTGCTGTCTGCTTTTTATCTCTTTCCTTTTCCTTTATTCTCAATGCTCCACTTGATAGGAGCACAAAGTGTGACGTTTTTAATGTGTTTTCCCTACTATTTGGCTATGATTTAATTGTAACTTTGCTATTTTAGCTTAGTTTCCATATTTGAGTCCAAAATGATGTATTAATGTGAACATGTGCAGAAACGAAGTCTAATGGGCTTTTGCGAGGCCCATTAAGAGGTGGTCTGCCATGAGACCCATTAAGAAGGGGGCCCAAACCCAAGATGGCAGGCCCAAATCCATGAAGGAAGGCCCAGGTTCACAAAGCATGAGGAAAGGCCCAAGCCCAGATTTTCGGACATTCCGCCTGTGCAGATCAGTCAACTTGCGAAGCCCATATCTCTCAATTGCACCGTCAGATCTAGCTGTAATTTTGATACACGCTGCACATGGATGTCAGTTATTCCCAAATAAAATTTCATCCAACCGTTGAAACGTGCAGGATTCCGTTCTAAGTGCGCACTGCTCAGTCGTCTCGCTTTTTATCTCTTTCCTTTTCCTTTATTCTCAATGCTCCACTTGATAGGAGCACAAAGTGTGACGTTTTTAATGTGTTTTCCCTACTATTTGGCTATGATTTAATTGTAACTTTGCTATTTTAGCTTAGTTTCCATATTTGAGTCCAAAATGATGTATTAATGTGAACATGTGCGAAACGAAGTCTAATGGGCTTTTGCGAGGCCCATTAAGAGGTGGTCTTCCATGAGACCCATTAAGAAGGGGGCCCAAACCCAAGATGGCAGGCCCAAATCCATGAAGGAAGGCC
Source organism: Rubus idaeus (assembly GCA_030142095.1). NCBI lineage: Eukaryota > Viridiplantae > Streptophyta > Magnoliopsida > Rosales > Rosaceae > Rubus > Rubus idaeus. The sequence goes on from CM057965.1 coordinate 22,822,081, forward strand.
CAGGTTCACAAAGCATGAGGAAAGGCCCAAGCCCGGATTTTCGGACATTCCGCTCGTGCAGATCGGTCGACTTGCGAAGCCCATATCTCTCAATTGCACCGTCGGATCTAGCGTAATTTTGATACACGCTGCACATGGATGTCGGTTATTCCCAAATAAAATTTCATCCAACCGTTGAAACGTGCAGGATTCCGTTCTAAGTGCGCACTGCTCGTTGTCGCCTTTTATCTCTTTCCTTTTCCTTTATTCTCAATGCTCCACTTGATAGGAGCACAAAGTGTGACGTTTTTAATGTGTTTTCCATACTATTTGGCTATGATTTAATTGTAACTTTGCTATTTTAGCTTAGTTTCCATATTTGAGTCCAAAATGATGTATTAATGTGAACATGTGCGAAACGAAGTCTAATGGGCTTTTGCGAGGCCCATTAAGAGGTGGTCTGCCATGAGACCCATTAAGAAGGGGGCCCAAACCCAAGATGGCAGGCCCAAATCCATGAAGGAAGGCCCAGGTTCACAAAGCATGAGGAAAGGCCCAAGCCCAGATTTTCGGACATTCCGCCTGTGCAGATCAGTCAACTTGCGAAGCCCATATCTCTCAATTGCACCGTCAGATCTAGCTGTAATTTTGATACACGCTGCACATGGATGTCAGTTATTCCCAAATAAAATTTCATCCAACCGTTGAAACGTGCAGGATTCCGTTCTAAGTGCGCACTTGCTCGGTCTTTGTCGCTTTTTATCTCTTTCCTTTTCCTTTATTCTCAATGCTCCACTTGATAGGAGCACAAAGTGTGACGTTTTTAATGTGTTTTCCCTACTATTTGGCTATGATTTAATTGTAACTTTGCTATTTTAGCTTAGTTTCCATATTTGAGTCCAAAATGATGTATTAATGTGAACATGTGCGAAACGAAGTCTAATGGGCTTTTGCGAGGCCCATTAAGAGGTGGTCTGCCATGAGACCCATTAAGAAGGGGGCCCAAACCCAAGATGGCAGGCCCAAATCCATGAAGGAAGGCCCAGGTTCACAAAGCATGAGGAAAGGCCCAAGCCCGGATTTTCGGACATTCCGCTGTGCAGATCGATCAACTTGCGAAGCCCATATCTCTCAATTGCACCGTCGGATCTAGCTGTAATTTTGATACACGCTGCACATGGATGTCGGTTATTCCCAAATAAAATTTCATCCAACCGTTGAAACGTGCAGGATTCCGTTCTAAGTGCGCACTTTGCTCGCGTCGTCTCGCCTTTTATCTCTTTCCTTTTCCTTTATTCTCAATGCTCCACTTGATAGGAGCACAAAGTGTGACGTTTTTAATGTGTTTTCCCTACTATTTGGCTATGATTTAATTGTAACTTTGCTATTTTAGCTTAGTTTCCATATTTGAGTCCAAAATGATGTATTAATGTGAACATGTGCGAAACGAAGTCTAATGGGCTTTTGCGAGGCCCATTAAGAGGTGGTCTGCCATGAGACCCATTAAGAAGGGGGGCCCAAACCCAAGATGGCAGGCCCAAATCCATGAAGGAAGGCCCAGGTTCACAAAGCATGAGGAAAGGCCCAAGCCCGGATTTTCGGACATTCCGCCGTGCGAGATCGCTCAACTTGCGAAGCCCATATCTCTCAATTGCACCGTCGGATCTAGCCGTAATTTTGATACACGCTGCACATGGATGTCGGTTATTCCCAAATAAAATTTCATCCAACCGTTGAAACGTGCAGGATTCCGTTCTAAGTGCGCACTTCGCTCGGTCTTTGTCCTTTTTATCTCTTTCCTTTTCCTTTATTCTCAATGCTCCACTTGATAGGAGCACAAAGTGTGACGTTTTTAATGTGTTTTCCCTACTATTTGGCTATGATTTAATTGTAACTTTGCTATTTTAGCTTAGTTTCCATATTTGAGTCCAAAATGATGTATTAATGTGAACATGTGCAGAAACGAAGTCTAATGGGCTTTTGCGAGGCCCATTAAGAGGTGGTCTGCCATGAGACCCATTAAGAAGGGGGCCCAAACCCAAGATGGCAGGCCCAAATCCATGAAGGAAGGCCCAGGTTCACAAAGCATGAGGAAAGGCCCAAGCCCAGATTTTCGGACATTCCGCCTGTGCAGATCAGTCAACTTGCGAAGCCCATATCTCTCAATTGCACCGTCAGATCTAGCTGTAATTTTGATACACGCTGCACATGGATGTCAGTTATTCCCAAATAAAATTTCATCCAACCGTTGAAACGTGCAGGATTCCGTTCTAAGTGCGCACTGCTCAGTGCTGTCTGCTTTTTATCTCTTTCCTTTTCCTTTATTCTCAATGCTCCACTTGATAGGAGCACAAAGTGTGACGTTTTTAATGTGTTTTCCCTACTATTTGGCTATGATTTAATTGTAACTTTGCTATTTTAGCTTAGTTTCCATATTTGAGTCCAAAATGATGTATTAATGTGAACATGTGCAGAAACGAAGTCTAATGGGCTTTTGCGAGGCCCATTAAGAGGTGGTCTGCCATGAGACCCATTAAGAAGGGGGCCCAAACCCAAGATGGCAGGCCCAAATCCATGAAGGAAGGCCCAGGTTCACAAAGCATGAGGAAAGGCCCAAGCCCGGATTATCGGACATTCCGCCCGTGCGGATCGATCAACTTGCGAAGCCCATATCTCTCAATTGCACCGTCGGATCTAGCTGTAATTTTGATACACGCTGCACATGGATGTCGGTTATTCCCAAATAAAATTTCATCCAACCGTTGAAACGTGCAGGATTCCGTTCTAAGTGCGCACTTTGCTCGGTCTGTCTCGCTTTTTATCTCTTTCCTTTTCCTTTATTCTCAATGCTCCACTTGATAGGAGCACAAAGTGTGACGTTTTTAATGTGTTTTCCCTACTATTTGGCTATGATTTAATTGTAACTTTGCTATTTTAGCTTAGTTTCCATATTTGAGTCCAAAATGATGTATTAATGTGAACATGTGCAGAAACGAAGTCTAATGGGCTTTTGCGAGGCCCATTAAGAGGTGGTCTTCCATGAGACCCATTAAGAAGGGGGCCCAAACCCAAGATGGCAGGCCCAAATCCATGAAGGAAGGCCCAGGTTCACAAAGCATGAGGAAAGGCCCAAGCCCAGATTTTCGGACATTCCGCCTGTGCAGATCAGTCAACTTGCGAAGCCCATATCTCTCAATTGCACCGTCAGATCTAGCTGTAATTTTGATACACGCTGCACATGGATGTCAGTTATTCCCAAATAAAATTTCATCCAACCGTTGAAACGTGCAGGATTCCGTTCTAAGTGCGCACTGCTCAGTGCTGTCTGCTTTTTATCTCTTTCCTTTTCCTTTATTCTCAATGCTCCACTTGATAGGAGCACAAAGTGTGACGTTTTTAATGTGTTTTCCCTACTATTTGGCTATGATTTAATTGTAACTTTGCTATTTTAGCTTAGTTTCCATATTTGAGTCCAAAATGATGTATTAATGTGAACATGTGCAGAAACGAAGTCTAATGGGCTTTTGCGAGGCCCATTAAGAGGTGGTCTGCCATGAGACCCATTAAGAAGGGGGCCCAAACCCAAGATGGCAGGCCCAAATCCATGAAGGAAGGCCCAGGTTCACAAAGCATGAGGAAAGGCCCAAGCCCAGATTTTCGGACATTCCGCCTGTGCAGATCGGTCAACTTGCGAAGCCCATATCTCTCAATTGCACCGTCGGATCTAGCCGTAATTTTGATACACGCTGCACATGGATGTCGGTTATTCCCAAATAAAATTTCATCCAACCGTTGAAACGTGCAGGATTCCGTTCTAAGTGCGCACTGCTCAGTGCTGTCTGCTTTTTATCTCTTTCCTTTTCCTTTATTCTCAATGCTCCACTTGATAGGAGCACAAAGTGTGACGTTTTTAATGTGTTTTCCCTACTATTTGGCTATGATTTAATTGTAACTTTGCTATTTTAGCTTAGTTTCCATATTTGAGTCCAAAATGATGTATTAATGTGAACATGTGCAGAAACGAAGTCTAATGGGCTTTTGCGAGGCCCATTAAGAGGTGGTCTGCCATGAGACCCATTAAGAAGGGGGCCCAAACCCAAGATGGCAGGCCCAAATCCATGAAGGAAGGCCCAGGTTCACAAAGCATGAGGAAAGGCCCAAGCCCAGATTTTCGGACATTCCGCCTGTGCAGATCAGTCAACTTGCGAAGCCCATATCTCTCAATTGCACCGTCAGATCTAGCTGTAATTTTGATACACGCTGCACATGGATGTCAGTTATTCCCAAATAAAATTTCATCCAACCGTTGAAACGTGCAGGATTCCGTTCTAAGTGCGCACTGCTCAGTGCTGTCTGCTTTTTATCTCTTTCCTTTTCCTTTATTCTCAATGCTCCACTTGATAGGAGCACAAAGTGTGACGTTTTTAATGTGTTTTCCCTACTATTTGGCTATGATTTAATTGTAACTTTGCTATTTTAGCTTAGTTTCCATATTTGAGTCCAAAATGATGTATTAATGTGAACATGTGCAGAAACGAAGTCTAATGGGCTTTTGCGAGGCCCATTAAGAGGTGGTCTGCCATGAGACCCATTAAGAAGGGGGCCCAAACCCAAGATGGCAGGCCCAAATCCATGAAGGAAGGCCCAGGTTCACAAAGCATGAGGAAAGGCCCAAGCCCAGATTTTCGGACATTCCGCCTGTGCAGATCAGTCAACTTGCGAAGCCCATATCTCTCAATTGCACCGTCAGATCTAGCTGTAATTTTGATACACGCTGCACATGGATGTCAGTTATTCCCAAATAAAATTTCATCCAACCGTTGAAACGTGCAGGATTCCGTTCTAAGTGCGCACGCGCTCGGTCTTCTGCGCTTTTATCTCTTTCCTTTTCCTTTATTCTCAATGCTCCACTTGATAGGAGCACAAAGTGTGACGTTTTTAATGTGTTTTCCCTACTATTTGGCTATGATTTAATTGTAACTTTGCTATTTTAGCTTAGTTTCCATATTTGAGTCCAAAATGATGTATTAATGTGAACATGTGCGAAACGAAGTCTAATGGGCTTTTGCGAGGCCCATTAAGAGGTGGTCTGCCATGAGACCCATTAAGAAGGGGCCCAAACCCAAGATGGCAGGCCCAAATCCATGAAGGAAGGCCCAGGTTCACAAAGCATGAGGAAAGGCCCAAGCCCGGATTTTCGGACATTCCGCTGTGCAGATCGTCAACTTGCGAAGCCCATATCTCTCAATTGCACCGTCGGATCTAGTCGTAATTTTGATACACGCTGCACATGGATGTCGGTTATTCCCAAATAAAATTTCATCCAACCGTTGAAACGTGCAGGATTCCGTTCTAAGTGCGCACGCTTTGCTCGGTCTTTAATCGCTTTTTATCTCTTTCCTTTTCCTTTATTCTCAATGCTCCACTTGATAGGAGCACAAAGTGTGACGTTTTTAATGTGTTTTCCCTACTATTTGGCTATGATTTAATTGTAACTTTGCTATTTTAGCTTAGTTTCCATATTTGAGTCCAAAATGATGTATTAATGTGAACATGTGCGAAACGAAGTCTAATGGGCTTTTGCGAGGCCCATTAAGAGGTGGTCTGCCATGAGACCCATTAAGAAGGGGGCCCAAACCCAAGATGGCAGGCCCAAATCCATGAAGGAAGGCCCAGGTTCACAAAGCATGAGGAAAGGCCCAAGCCCGGATTTTCGGACATTCCGCCCGTGCGGATCGGGTCAACTTGCGAAGCCCATATCTCTCAATTGCACCGTCGGATCTAGCCGTAATTTTGATACACGCTGCACATGGATGTCGGTTATTCCCAAATAAAATTTCATCCAACCGTTGAAACGTGCAGGATTCCGTTCTAAGTGCGCACTACTCGGTCTTGTCTCGCTTTTATCTCTTTCCTTTTCCTTTATTCTCAATGCTCCACTTGATAGGAGCACAAAGTGTGACGTTTTTAATGTGTTTTCCCTACTATTTGGCTATGATTTAATTGTAACTTTGCTATTTTAGCTTAGTTTCCATATTTGAGTCCAAAATGATGTATTAATGTGAACATGTGCGAAACGAAGTCTAATGGGCTTTTGCGAGGCCCATTAAGAGGTGGTCTGCCATGAGACCCATTAAGAAGGGGGCCCAAACCCAAGATGGCAGGCCCCAAATCCATGAAGGAAGGCCCAGGTTCACAAAGCATGAGGAAAGGCCCAAGCCCGGATTTTCGGACATTCCGCCTGTGCGGATCGGTCAACTTGCGAAGCCCATATCTCTCAATTGCACCGTCGGATCTAGGCTGTAATTTTGATACACGCTGCACATGGATGTCAGTTATTCCCAAATAAAATTTCATCCAACCGTTGAAACGTGCAGGATTCCGTTCTAAGTGCGCACTGCTCAGTGCTGTCTGCTTTTTATCTCTTTCCTTTTCCTTTATTCTCAATGCTCCACTTGATAGGAGCACAAAGTGTGACGTTTTTAATGTGTTTTCCCTACTATTTGGCTATGATTTAATTGTAACTTTGCTATTTTAGCTTAGTTTCCATATTTGAGTCCAAAATGATGTATTAATGTGAACATGTGCGAAACGAAGTCTAATGGGCTTTTGCGAGGCCCATTAAGAGGTGGTCTGCCATGAGACCCATTAAGAAGGGGGCCCAAACCCAAGATGGCAGGCCCAAATCCATGAAGGAAGGCCCAGGTTCACAAAGCATGAGGAAAGGCCCAAGCCCGGATTTTCGGACATTCCGCCCGTGCGGATCGGTCAACTTGCGAAGCCCATATCTCTCAATTGCACCGTCGGATCTAGCTGTAATTTTGATACACGCTGCACATGGATGTCGGTTATTCCCAAATAAAATTTCATCCAACCGTTGAAACGTGCAGGATTCCGTTCTAAGTGCGCACTTTGCTCGGTCGTCTCGCTTTTTATCTCTTTCCTTTTCCTTTATTCTCAATGCTCCACTTGATAGGAGCACAAAGTGTGACGTTTTTAATGTGTTTTCCCTACTATTTGGCTATGATTTAATTGTAACTTTGCTATTTTAGCTTAGTTTCCATATTTGAGTCCAAAATGATGTATTAATGTGAACATGTGCGAAACGAAGTCTAATGGGCTTTTGCGAGGCCCATTAAGAGGTGGTCTGCCATGAGACCCATTAAGAAGGGGGCCCAAACCCAAGATGGCAGGCCCAAATCCATGAAGGAAGGCCCAGGTTCACAAAGCATGAGGAAAGGCCCAAGCCCGGATTTTCGGACATTCCGCTGTGCGGATCGGTCAACTTGCGAAGCCCATATCTCTCAATTGCACCGTCGGATCTAGCTGTAATTTTGATACACGCTGCACATGGATGTCAGTTATTCCCAAATAAAATTTCATCCAACCGTTGAAACGTGCAGGATTCCGTTCTAAGTGCGCCTTTGCTCGGTCTTTCTCGCTTTTTATCTCTTTCCTTTTCCTTTATTCTCAATGCTCCACTTGATAGGAGCACAAAGTGTGACGTTTTTAATGTGTTTTCCCTACTATTTGGCTATGATTTAATTGTAACTTTGCTATTTTAGCTTAGTTTCCATATTTGAGTCCAAAATGATGTATTAATGTGAACATGTGCAGAAACGAAGTCTAATGGGCTTTTGCGAGGCCCATTAAGAGGTGGTCTGCCATGAGACCCATTAAGAAGGGGGCCCAAACCCAAGATGGCAGGCCCAAATCCATGAAGGAAGGCCCAGGTTCACAAAGCATGAGGAAAGGCCCAAGCCCGGATTTTCGGACATTCCGCCCTGTGCGGATCGTCAACTTGCGAAGCCCATATCTCTCAATTGCACCGTCGGATCTAGCTGTAATTTTGATACACGCTGCACATGGATGTCGGTTATTCCCAAATAAAATTTCATCCAACCGTTGAAACGTGCGGGATTCCGTTCTAAGTGCGCACTTGCTCGGTCTTTGTCTGCTTTTTATCTCTTTCCTTTTCCTTTATTCTCAATGCTCCACTTGATAGGAGCACAAAGTGTGACGTTTTTAATGTGTTTTCCCTACTATTTGGCTATGATTTAATTGTAACTTTGCTATTTTAGCTTAGTTTCCATATTTGAGTCCAAAATGATGTATTAATGTGAACATGTGCGAAACGAAGTCTAATGGGCTTTTGCGAGGCCCATTAAGAGGTGGTCTGCCATGAGACCCATTAAGAAGGGGGCCCAAACCCAAGATGGCAGGCCCAAATCCATGAAGGAAGGCCCAGGTTCACAAAGCATGAGGAAAGGCCCAAGCCCAGATTTTCGGACATTCCGCCTGTGCAGATCAGTCAACTTGCGAAGCCCATATCTCTCAATTGCACCGTCAGATCTAGCTGTAATTTTGATACACGCTGCACATGGATGTCAGTTATTCCCAAATAAAATTTCATCCAACCGTTGAAACGTGCAGGATTCCGTTCTAAGTGCGCACTGCTCAGTGCTGTCTGCTTTTTATCTCTTTCCTTTTCCTTTATTCTCAATGCTCCACTTGATAGGAGCACAAAGTGTGACGTTTTTAATGTGTTTTCCCTACTATTTGGCTATGATTTAATTGTAACTTTGCTATTTTAGCTTAGTTTCCATATTTGAGTCCAAAATGATGTATTAATGTGAACATGTGCAGAAACGAAGTCTAATGGGCTTTTGCGAGGCCCATTAAGAGGTGGTCTGCCATGAGACCCATTAAGAAGGGGGCCCAAACCCAAGATGGCAGGCCCAAATCCATGAAGGAAGGCCCAGGTTCACAAAGCATGAGGAAAGGCCCAAGCCCAGATTTTCGGACATTCCGCCTGTGCAGATCAGTCAACTTGCGAAGCCCATATCTCTCAATTGCACCGTCAGATCTAGCTGTAATTTTGATACACGCTGCACATGGATGTCAGTTATTCCCAAATAAAATTTCATCCAACCGTTGAAACGTGCAGGATTCCGTTCTAAGTGCGCACTGCTCAGTGCTGTCTGCTTTTTATCTCTTTCCTTTTCCTTTATTCTCAATGCTCCACTTGATAGGAGCACAAAGTGTGACGTTTTTAATGTGTTTTCCCTACTATTTGGCTATGATTTAATTGTAACTTTGCTATTTTAGCTTAGTTTCCATATTTGAGTCCAAAATGATGTATTAATGTGAACATGTGCAGAAACGAAGTCTAATGGGCTTTTGCGAGGCCCATTAAGAGGTGGTCTGCCATGAGACCCATTAAGAAGGGGGCCCAAACCCAAGATGGCAGGCCCAAATCCATGAAGGAAGGCCCAGGTTCACAAAGCATGAGGAAAGGCCCCAAGCCCCGGATTTTCGGACATTCCGCCCGTGCGGATCGATCGACTTGCGAAGCCCATATCTCTCAGTGCACCGTCGGATCTAGCCGTAATTTTGATACACGCTGCACATGGATGTCGGTTATTCCCAAATAAAATTTCATCCAACCGTTGAAACGTGCAGGATTCCGTTCTAAGTGCGCACTCGCTCGGTCTTTGTCTCGCTTTTATCTCTTTCCTTTTCCTTTATTCTCAATGCTCCACTTGATAGGAGCACAAAGTGTGACGTTTTTAATGTGTTTTCCCTACTATTTGGCTATGATTTAATTGTAACTTTGCTATTTTAGCTTAGTTTCCATATTTGAGTCCAAAATGATGTATTAATGTGAACATGTGCGAAACGAAGTCTAATGGGCTTTTGCGAGGCCCATTAAGAGGTGGTCTGCCATGAGACCCATTAAGAAGGGGGCCCAAACCCAAGATGGCAGGCCCAAATCCATGAAGGAAGGCCCAGGTTCACAAAGCATGAGGAAAGGCCCAAGCCCGGATTTTCGGACATTCCGCCTGTGCGGATCGATCAACTTGCGAAGCCCATATCTCTCAATTGCACCGTCGGATCTAGCGTAATTTTGATACACGCTGCACATGGATGTCAGTTATTCCCAAATAAAATTTCATCCAACCGTTGAAACGTGCAGGATTCCGTTCTAAGTGCGCCTTTGCTCGGTCTCGTCGCTTTTTATCTCTTTCCTTTTCCTTTATTCTCAATGCTCCACTTGATAGGAGCACAAAGTGTGACGTTTTTAATGTGTTTTCCCTACTATTTGGCTATGATTTAATTGTAACTTTGCTATTTTAGCTTAGTTTCCATATTTGAGTCCAAAATGATGTATTAATGTGAACATGTGCGAAACGAAGTCTAATGGGCTTTTGCGAGGCCCATTAAGAGGTGGTCTGCCATGAGACCCATTAAGAAGGGGGCCCAAACCCAAGATGGCAGGCCCAAATCCATGAAGGAAGGCCCAGGTTCACAAAGCATGAGGAAAGGCCCAAGCCCGGATTTTCGGACATTCCGCCTGTGCGGATCGCTCAACTTGCGAAGCCCATATCTCTCAATTGCACCGTCGGATCTAAGTCGTAATTTTGATACACGCTGCACATGGATGTCAGTTATTCCCAAATAAAATTTCATCCAACCGTTGAAACGTGCAGGATTCCGTTCTAAGTGCGCACTTGCTCGGTCTTCTCGCTTTTATCTCTTTCCTTTTCCTTTATTCTCAATGCTCCACTTGATAGGAGCACAAAGTGTGACGTTTTTAATGTGTTTTCCCTACTATTTGGCTATGATTTAATTGTAACTTTGCTATTTTAGCTTAGTTTCCATATTTGAGTCCAAAATGATGTATTAATGTGAACATGTGCAGAAACGAAGTCTAATGGGCTTTTGCGAGGCCCATTAAGAGGTGGTCTGCCATGAGACCCATTAAGAAGGGGGCCCAAACCCAAGATGGCAGGCCCAAATCCATGAAGGAAGGCCCAGGTTCACAAAGCATGAGGAAAGGCCCAAGCCCGGATTTTCGGACATTCCGCACTGTGCGGATCGGTCAACTTGCGAAGCCCATATCTCTCAATTGCACCGTCGGATCTAGCTGTAATTTTGATACACGCTGCACATGGATGTCAGTTATTCCCAAATGAAATTTCATCCAACCGTTGAAACGTGCAGGATTCCGTTCTAAGTGCGCACTTGCTCGGTCTTTGTCGCTTTTTATCTCTTTCCTTTTCCTTTATTCTCAATGCTCCACTTGATAGGAGCACAAAGTGTGACGTTTTTAATGTGTTTTCCCTACTATTTGGCTATGATTTAATTGTAACTTTGCTATTTTAGCTTAGTTTCCATATTTCGAGTCCAAAATGATGTATTAATGTGAACATGTGCAGAAACGAAGTCTAATGGGCTTTTGCGAGGCCCATTAAGAGGTGGTCCGCCATGAGACCCATTAAGAAGGGGGCCCAAACCCAAGATGGCAGGCCCAAATCCATGAAGGAAGGCCCAGGTTCACAAAGCATGAGGAAAGGCCCAAGCCCCGATTTTCGGACATTCCGCCCGTGCGGATCACCAACTTGCGAAGCCCATATCTCTCAATTGCACCGTCGGATCTAGCTGTAATTTTGATACACGCTGCACATGGATGTCGGTTATTCCCAAATAAAATTTCATCCAACCGTTGAAACGTGCAGGATTCCGTTCTAAGTGCGCACTTGCTCGGTCGTTGTCTCGCTTTTTATCTCTTTCCTTTTCCTTTATTCTCAATGCTCCACTTGATAGGAGCACAAAGTGTGACGTTTTTAATGTGTTTTCCCTACTATTTGGCTATGATTTAATTGTAACTTTGCTATTTTAGCTTAGTTTCCATATTTGAGTCCAAAATGATGTATTAATGTGAACATGTGCAGAAACGAAGTCTAATGGGCTTTTGCGAGGCCCATTAAGAGGTGGTCTGCCATGAGACCCATTAAGAAGGGGGCCCAAACCCAAGATGGCAGGCCCAAATCCATGAAGGAAGGCCCAGGTTCACAAAGCATGAGGAAAGGCCCAAGCCCGGATTTTCGGACATTCCGCCCGTGCGGATCGTCAACTTGCGAAGCCCATATCTCTCAATTGCACCGTCGGATCTAGCTGTAATTTTGATACACGCCGCACATGGATGTCGGTTATTCCCAAATAAAATTTCATCCAACCGTTGAAACGTGCAGGATTCCGTTCTAAGTGCGCCTTTGCTCGGTCTTTCTCGCTTTTTATCTCTTTCCTTTTCCTTTATTCTCAATGCTCCACTTGATAGGAGCACAAAGTGTGACGTTTTTAATGTGTTTTCCCTACTATTTGGCTATGATTTAATTGTAACTTTGCTATTTTAGCTTAGTTTCCATATTTGAGTCCAAAATGATGTATTAATGTGAACATGTGCGGAAACGAAGTCTAATGGGCTTTTGCGAGGCCCATTAAGAGGTGGTCTGCCATGAGACCCATTAAGAAGGGGCCCAAACCCAAGATGGCAGGCCCAAATCCATGAAGGAAGGCCCAGGTTCACAAAGCATGAGGAAAGGCCCAAGCCCGGATTTTCGGACATTCCGCGCTGTGCAGATCGGTCAACTTGCGAAGCCCATATCTCTCAATTGCACCGTCGGATCTAGCCGTAATTTTGATACACGCTGCACATGGATGTCGGTTATTCCCAAATAAAATTTCATCCAACCGTTGAAACGTGCAGGATTCCGTTCTAAGTGCGCACTTGCTCGGTCTTGTCTCCTTTTATCTCTTTCCTTTTCCTTTATTCTCAATGCTCCACTTGATAGGAGCACAAAGTGTGACGTTTTTAATGTGTTTTCCCTACTATTTGGCTATGATTTAATTGTAACTTTGCTATTTTAGCTTAGTTTCCATATTTGAGTCCAAAATGATGTATTAATGTGAACATGTGCAGAAACGAAGTCTAATGGGCTTTTGCGAGGCCCATTAAGAGGTGGTCTGCCATGAGACCCGTTAAGAAGGGGCCCAAACCCAAGATGGCAGGCCCAAATCCATGAAGGAAGGCCCGGGTTCACAAAGCATGAGGAAAGGCCCAAGCCCGGATTTTCGGACATTCCGCCTGTGCAGATCAGTCAACTTGCGAAGCCCATATCTCTCAATTGCACCGTCAGATCTAGCTGTAATTTTGATACACGCTGCACATGGATGTCAGTTATTCCCAAATAAAATTTCATCCAACCGTTGAAACGTGCAGGATTCCGTTCTAAGTGCGCACTGCTCAGTGCTGTCTGCTTTTTATCTCTTTCCTTTTCCTTTATTCTCAATGCTCCACTTGATAGGAGCACAAAGTGTGACGTTTTTAATGTGTTTTCCCTACTATTTGGCTATGATTTAATTGTAACTTTGCTATTTTAGCTTAGTTTCCATATTTGAGTCCAAAATGATGTATTAATGTGAACATGTGCAGAAACGAAGTCTAATGGGCTTTTGCGAGGCCCATTAAGAGGTGGTCTGCCATGAGACCCATTAAGAAGGGGGCCCAAACCCAAGATGGCAGGCCCAAATCCATGAAGGAAGGCCCAGGTTCACAAAGCATGAGGAAAGGCCCAAGCCCAGATTTTCGGACATTCCGCCTGTGCAGATCAGTCAACTTGCGAAGCCCATATCTCTCAATTGCACCGTCAGATCTAGCTGTAATTTTGATACACGCTGCACATGGATGTCAGTTATTCCCAAATAAAATTTCATCCAACCGTTGAAACGTGCAGGATTCCGTTCTAAGTGCGCACTTTGCGTCGTCTTTCGCTTTTATCTCTTTCCTTTTCCTTTATTCTCAATGCTCCACTTGATAGGAGCACAAAGTGTGACGTTTTTAATGTGTTTTCCCTACTATTTGGCTATGATTTAATTGTAACTTTGCTATTTTAGCTTAGTTTCCATATTTGAGTCCAAAATGATGTATTAATGTGAACATGTGCGAAACGAAGTCTAATGGGCTTTTGCGAGGCCCATTAAGAGGTGGTCTGCCATGAGACCCATTAAGAAGGGGGCCCAAACCCAAGATGGCAGGCCCAAATCCATGAAGGAAGGCCCAGGTTCACAAAGCATGAGGAAAGGCCCAAGCCCGGATTTTCGGACATTCCGCCTCGTGCAGATCGGTCAACTTGCGAAGCCCATATCTCTCAATTGCACCGTCGGATCTAGCCGTAATTTTGATACACGCTGCACATGGATGTCAGTTATTCCCAAATAAAATTTCATCCAACCGTTGAAACGTGCAGGATTCCGTTCTAAGTGCGCCTTTGCTCGGTCTTGTCTCGCTTTTTATCTCTTTCCTTTTCCTTTATTCTCAATGCTCCACTTGATAGGAGCACAAAGTGTGACGTTTTTAATGTGTTTTCCCTACTATTTGGCTATGATTTAATTGTAACTTTGCTATTTTAGCTTAGTTTCCATATTTGAGTCCAAAATGATGTATTAATGTGAACATGTGCGAGAAACGAAGTCTAATGGGCTTTTGCGAGGCCCATTAAGAGGTGGTCCGCCATGAGACCCATTAAGAAGGGGGCCCAAACCCAAGATGGCAGGCCCAAATCCATGAAGGAAGGCCCAGGTTCACAAAGCATGAGGAAAGGCCCAAGCCCGGATTTTCGGACATTCCGCCCGTGCAGATCGGTCAACTTGCGAAGCCCATATCTCTCAATTGCACCGTCGGATCTAGCGTAATTTTGATACACGCTGCACATGGATGTCAGTTATTCCCAAATAAAATTTCATCCAACCGTTGAAACGTGCAGGATTCCGTTCTAAGTGCGCACTTGCTCGGTCGTCTCGCTTTTATCTCTTTCCTTTTCCTTTATTCTCAATGCTCCACTTGATAGGAGCACAAAGTGTGACGTTTTTAATGTGTTTTCCCTACTATTTGGCTATGATTTAATTGTAACTTTGCTATTTTAGCTTAGTTTCCATATTTGAGTCCAAAATGATGTATTAATGTGAACATGTGCAGAAACGAAGTCTAATGGGCTTTTGCGAGGCCCATTAAGAGGTGGTCTGCCATGAGACCCATTAAGAAGGGGGCCCAAACCCAAGATGGCAGGCCCAAATCCATGAAGGAAGGCCCAGGTTCACAAAGCATGAGGAAAGGCCCAAGCCCAGATTTTCGGACATTCCGCCCGTGCGGATCGATCAACTTGCGAAGCCCATATCTCTCAATTGCACCGTCGGATCTAGCCGTAATTTTGATACACGCTGCACATGGATGTCGGTTATTCCCAAATAAAATTTCATCCAACCGTTGAAACGTGCAGGATTCCGTTCTAAGTGCGCACTTTGCTCGGTCGTCTCGCTTTTTATCTCTTTCCTTTTCCTTTATTCTCAATGCTCCACTTGATAGGAGCACAAAGTGTGACGTTTTTAATGTGTTTTCCCTACTATTTGGCTATGATTTAATTGTAACTTTGCTATTTTAGCTTAGTTTCCATATTTGAGTCCAAAATGATGTATTAATGTGAACATGTGCGGAAACGAAGTCTAATGGGCTTTGCGAGGCCCATTAAGAGGTGGTCTGCCATGAGACCCATTAAGAAGGGGGCCCAAACCCAAGATGGCAGGCCCAAATCCATGAAGGAAGGCCCAGGTTCACAAAGCATGAGGAAAGGCCCAAGCCCAGATTTTCGGACATTCTGCCTGTGCAGATCAGTCAACTTGCGAAGCCCATATCTCTCAATTGCACCGTCAGATCTAGCTGTAATTTTGATACACGCTGCACATGGATGTCAGTTATTCCCAAATAAAATTTCATCCAACCGTTGAAACGTGCAGGATTCCGTTCTAAGTGCGCACTGCTCAGTGCTGTCTCCTTTTTATCTCTTTCCTTTTCCTTTATTCTCAATGCTCCACTTGATAGGAGCACAAAGTGTGACGTTTTTAATGTGTTTTCCCTACTATTTGGCTATGATTTAATTGTAACTTTGCTATTTTAGCTTAGTTTCCATATTTGAGTCCAAAATGATGTATTAATGTGAACATGTGCAGAAACGAAGTCTAATGGGCTTTTGCGAGGCCCATTAAGAGGTGGTCTGCCATGAGACCCATTAAGAAGGGGGCCCAAACCCAAGATGGCAGGCCCAAATCCATGAAGGAAGGCCCAGGTTCACAAAGCATGAGGAAAGGCCCAAGCCCGGATTTTCGGACATTCCGCCCGTGCGGATCGGTCAACTTGCGAAGCCCATATCTCTCAACCGCACCGTCGGATCTAGCCGTAATTTTGATACACGCTGCACATGGATGTCAGTTATTCCCAAATAAAATTTCATCCAACCGTTGAAACGTGCAGGATTCCGTTCTAAGTGCGCACTTGCTCGTCGTCTCGCTTTTTATCTCTTTCCTTTTCCTTTATTCTCAATGCTCCACTTGATAGGAGCACAAAGTGTGACGTTTTTAATGTGTTTTCCCTACTATTTGGCTATGATTTAATTGTAACTTTGCTATTTTAGCTTAGTTTCCATATTTGAGTCCAAAATGATGTATTAATGTGAACATGTGCGAGAAACGAAGTCTAATGGGCTTTTGCGAGGCCCATTAAGAGGTGGTCTGCCATGAGACCCATTAAGAAGGGGGCCCAAACCCAAGATGGCAGGCCCAAATCCATGAAGGAAGGCCCAGGTTCACAAAGCATGAGGAAAGGCCCAAGCCCGGATTTTCGGACATTCCGCCCGTGCGGATCGGTCAACTTGCGAAGCCCATATCTCTCAATTGCACCGTCGGATCTAGCCGTAATTTTGATACACGCTGCACATGGATGTCAGTTATTCCCAAATAAAATTTCATCCAACCGTTGAAACGTGCAGGATTCCGTTCTAAGTGCGCACTTGCTCGCTGCGTTGTCTCCTTTTTATCTCTTTCCTTTTCCTTTATTCTCAATGCTCCACTTGATAGGAGCACAAAGTGTGACGTTTTTAATGTGTTTTCCCTACTATTTGGCTATGATTTAATTGTAACTTTGCTATTTTAGCTTAGTTTCCATATTTGAGTCCAAAATGATGTATTAATGTGAACATGTGCGAAACGAAGTCTAATGGGCTTTTGCGAGGCCCATTAAGAGGTGGTCTGCCATGAGACCCATTAAGAAGGGGGCCCAAACCCAAGATGGCAGGCCCAAATCCATGAAGGAAGGCCCAGGTTCACAAAGCATGAGGAAAGGCCCAAGCCCGGATTTTCGGACATTCCGCCCGTGCGGATCGGTCAACTTGCGAAGCCCATATCTCTCAATTGCACCGTCGGATCTAGCCGTAATTTTGATACACGCTGCACATGGATGTCGGTTATTCCCAAATAAAATTTCATCCAACCGTTGAAACGTGCAGGATTCCGTTCTAAGTGCGCCTTTGCTCGCGTCTGTCTCCTTTTTATCTCTTTCCTTTTCCTTTATTCTCAATGCTCCACTTGATAGGAGCACAAAGTGTGACGTTTTTAATGTGTTTTCCCTACTATTTGGCTATGATTTAATTGTAACTTTGCTATTTTAGCTTAGTTTCCATATTTGAGTCCAAAATGATGTATTAATGTGAACATGTGCGTAAACGAAGTCTAATGGGCTTTTGCGAGGCCCATTAAGAGGTGGTCCGCCATGAGACCCATTAAGAAGGGGCCCAAACCCAAGATGGCAGGCCCAAATCCACGAAGGAAGGCCCAGGTTCACAAAGCATGAGGAAAGGCCCAAGCCCGGATTTTCGGACATTCCGCCCGTGCGGATCGGTCCCAACTTGCGAAGCCCATATCTCTCAATTGCACCGTCGGATCTAGCCGTAATTTTGATACACGCTGCACATGGATGTCGGTTATTCCCAAATAAAATTTCATCCAACCGTTGAAACGTGCAGGATTCCGTTCTAAGTGCGCACTGCTCAGTGCTGTCTGCTTTTTATCTCTTTCCTTTTCCTTTATTCTCAATGCTCCACTTGATAGGAGCACAAAGTGTGACGTTTTTAATGTGTTTTCCCTACTATTTGGCTATGATTTAATTGTAACTTTGCTATTTTAGCTTAGTTTCCATATTTGAGTCCAAAATGATGTATTAATGTGAACATGTGCAGAAACGAAGTCTAATGGGCTTTTGCGAGGCCCATTAAGAGGTGGTCTGCCATGAGACCCATTAAGAAGGGGGCCCAAACCCAAGATGGCAGGCCCAAATCCATGAAGGAAGGCCCAGGTTCACAAAGCATGAGGAAAGGCCCAAGCCCAGATTTTCGGACATTCCGCCTGTGCAGATCAGTCAACTTGCGAAGCCCATATCTCTCAATTGCACCGTCGGATCTAGCCGTAATTTTGATACACGCTGCACATGGATGTCAGTTATTCCCAAATAAAATTTCATCCAACCGTTGAAACGTGCAGGATTCCGTTCTAAGTGCGCACTTGCTCGGTCTTTGTCTCCTTTTTATCTCTTTCCTTTTCCTTTATTCTCAATGCTCCACTTGATAGGAGCACAAAGTGTGACGTTTTTAATGTGTTTTCCCTACTATTTGGCTATGATTTAATTGTAACTTTGCTATTTTAGCTTAGTTTCCATATTTGAGTCCAAAATGATGTATTAATGTGAACATGTGCGAAACGAAGTCTAATGGGCTTTTGCGAGGCCCATTAAGAGGTGGTCTGCCATGAGACCCATTAAGAAGGGGGCCCAAACCCAAGATGGCAGGCCCAAATCCATGAAGGAAGGCCCAGGTTCACAAAGCATGAGGAAAGGCCCAAGCCCAGATTTTCGGACATTCCGCCCGTGCGAGATCGGTCAACTTGCGAAGCCCATATCTCTCAATTGCACCGTCGGATCTAGCTGTAATTTTGATACACGCTGCACATGGATGTCGGTTATTCCCAAATAAAATTTCATCCAACCGTTGAAACGTGCAGGATTCCGTTCTAAGTGCGCACTTTGCTCGCGTCTTCGCTTTTTATCTCTTTCCTTTTCCTTTATTCTCAATGCTCCACTTGATAGGAGCACAAAGTGTGACGTTTTTAATGTGTTTTCCCTACTATTTGGCTATGATTTAATTGTAACTTTGCTATTTTAGCTTAGTTTCCATATTTGAGTCCAAAATGATGTATTAATGTGAACATGTGCAGAAACGAAGTCTAATGGGCTTTTGCGAGGCCCATTAAGAGGTGGTCTGCCATGAGACCCATTAAGAAGGGGGCCCAAACCCAAGATGGCAGGCCCAAATCCATGAAGGAAGGCCCAGGTTCACAAAGCATGAGGAAAGGCCCAAGCCCAGATTTTCGGACATTCCGCCTGTGCAGATCAGTCAACTTGCGAAGCCCATATCTCTCAATTGCACCGTCAGATCTAGCTGTAATTTTGATACACGCTGCACATGGATGTCAGTTATTCCCAAATAAAATTTCATCCAACCGTTGAAACGTGCAGGATTCCGTTCTAAGTGCGCACTGCTCAGTGCTGTCTCCTTTTTATCTCTTTCCTTTTCCTTTATTCTCAATGCTCCACTTGATAGGAGCACAAAGTGTGACGTTTTTAATGTGTTTTCCCTACTATTTGGCTATGATTTAATTGTAACTTTGCTATTTTAGCTTAGTTTCCATATTTGAGTCCAAAATGATGTATTAATGTGAACATGTGCAGAAACGAAGTCTAATGGGCTTTTGCGAGGCCCATTAAGAGGTGGTCTGCCATGAGACCCATTAAGAAGGGGGCCCAAACCCAAGATGGCAGGCCCAAATCCATGAAGGAAGGCCCAGGTTCACAAAGCATGAGGAAAGGCCCAAGCCCAGATTTTCGGACATTCCGCCTGTGCAGATCAGTCAACTTGCGAAGCCCATATCTCTCAATTGCACCGTCAGATCTAGCTGTAATTTTGATACACGCTGCACATGGATGTCAGTTATTCCCAAATAAAATTTCATCCAACCGTTGAAACGTGCAGGATTCCGTTCTAAGTGCGCACTGCTCAGTGCTGTCTGCTTTTTATCTCTTTCCTTTTCCTTTATTCTCAATGCTCCACTTGATAGGAGCACAAAGTGTGACGTTTTTAATGTGTTTTCCCTACTATTTGGCTATGATTTAATTGTAACTTTGCTATTTTAGCTTAGTTTCCATATTTGAGTCCAAAATGATGTATTAATGTGAACATGTGCAGAAACGAAGTCTAATGGGCTTTTGCGAGGCCCATTAAGAGGTGGTCTGCCATGAGACCCATTAAGAAGGGGGCCCAAACCCAAGATGGCAGGCCCAAATCCATGAAGGAAGGCCCAGGTTCACAAAGCATGAGGAAAGGCCCAAGCCCAGATTTTCGGACATTCCGCCTGTGCAGATCAGTCAACTTGCGAAGCCCATATCTCTCAATTGCACCGTCAGATCTAGCTGTAATTTTGATACACGCTGCACATGGATGTCAGTTATTCCCAAATAAAATTTCATCCAACCGTTGAAACGTGCAGGATTCCGTTCTAAGTGCGCACTGCTCAGTGCCGTCTGCTTTTTATCTCTTTCCTTTTCCTTTATTCTCAATGCTCCACTTGATAGGAGCACAAAGTGTGACGTTTTTAATGTGTTTTCCCTACTATTTGGCTATGATTTAATTGTAACTTTGCTATTTTAGCTTAGTTTCCATATTTGAGTCCAAAATGATGTATTAATGTGAACATGTGCGAAACGAAGTCTAATGGGCTTTTGCGAGGCCCATTAAGAGGTGGTCTGCCATGAGACCCATTAAGAAGGGGGCCCAAACCCAAGATGGCAGGCCCAAATCCATGAAGGAAGGCCCAGGTTCACAAAGCATGAGGAAAGGCCCAAGCCCGGATTTTCGGACATTCCGCTCGTGCAGATCGATCAACTTGCGAAGCCCATATCTCTCAATTGCACCGTCGGATCTAGCCGTAATTTTGATACACGCTGCACATGGATGTCGGTTATTCCCAAATAAAATTTCATCCAACCGTTGAAACGTGCAGGATTCCGTTCTAAGTGCGCACTTTGCTCGTCTTTGTCGCTTTTTATCTCTTTCCTTTTCCTTTATTCTCAATGCTCCACTTGATAGGAGCACAAAGTGTGACGTTTTTAATGTGTTTTCCCTACTATTTGGCTATGATTTAATTGTAACTTTGCTATTTTAGCTTAGTTTCCATATTTGAGTCCAAAATGATGTATTAATGTGAACATGTGCAGAAACGAAGTCTAATGGGCTTTTGCGAGGCCCATTAAGAGGTGGTCTGCCATGAGACCCATTAAGAAGGGGGCCCAAACCCAAGATGGCAGGCCCAAATCCATGAAGGAAGGCCCAGGTTCACAAAGCATGAGGAAAGGCCCAAGCCCAGATTTTCGGACATTCTGCCTGTGCAGATCAGTCAACTTGCGAAGCCCATATCTCTCAATTGCACCGTCAGATCTAGCTGTAATTTTGATACACGCTGCACATGGATGTCAGTTATTCCCAAATAAAATTTCATCCAACCGTTGAAACGTGCAGGATTCCGTTCTAAGTGCGCACTGCTCAGTGCTGTCTCCTTTTTATCTCTTTCCTTTTCCTTTATTCTCAATGCTCCACTTGATAGGAGCACAAAGTGTGACGTTTTTAATGTGTTTTCCCTACTATTTGGCTATGATTTAATTGTAACTTTGCTATTTTAGCTTAGTTTCCATATTTGAGTCCAAAATGATGTATTAATGTGAACATGTGCGAAACGAAGTCTAATGGGCTTTTGCGAGGCCCATTAAGAGGTGGTCTGCCATGAGACCCATTAAGAAGGGGGCCCAAACCCAAGATGGCAGGCCCAAATCCATGAAGGAAGGCCCAGGTTCACAAAGCATGAGGAAAGGCCCAAGCCCAGATTTTCGGACATTCTGCCTGTGCAGATCAGTCAACTTGCGAAGCCCATATCTCTCAATTGCACCGTCGATCTAGCCGTAATTTTGATACACGCTGCACATGGATGTCAGTTATTCCCAAATAAAATTTCATCCAACCGTTGAAACGTGCAGGATTCCGTTCTAAGTGCGCACTGCTCGGTCTTTGTCGCTTTTATCTCTTTCCTTTTCCTTTATTCTCAATGCTCCACTTGATAGGAGCACAAAGTGTGACGTTTTTAATGTGTTTTCCCTACTATTTGGCTATGATTTAATTGTAACTTTGCTATTTTAGCTTAGTTTCCATATTTGAGTCCAAAATGATGTATTAATGTGAACATGTGCGAAACGAAGTCTAATGGGCTTTTGCGAGGCCCATTAAGAGGTGGTCCGCCATGAGACCCATTAAGAAGGGGGCCCAAACCCAAGATGGCAGGCCCAAATCCATGAAGGAAGGCCCAGGTTCACAAAGCATGAGGAAAGGCCCAAGCCCGGATTTTCGGACATTCCGCCCTGTGCGGATCGGTCAACTTGCGAAGCCCATATCTCTCAATTGCACCGTCGGATCTAGCCGTAATTTTGATACACGCTGCACATGGATGTCGGTTATTCCCAAATAAAATTTCATCCAACCGTTGAAACGTGCAGGATTCCGTTCTAAGTGCGCACTTGCTCGCGTCTTTCGCTTTTATCTCTTTCCTTTTCCTTTATTCTCAATGCTCCACTTGATAGGAGCACAAAGTGTGACGTTTTTAATGTGTTTTCCCTACTATTTGGCTATGATTTAATTGTAACTTTGCTATTTTAGCTTAGTTTCCATATTTGAGTCCAAAATGATGTATTAATGTGAACATGTGCAGAAACGAAGTCTAATGGGCTTTTGCGAGGCCCATTAAGAGGTGGTCTGCCATGAGACCCATTAAGAAGGGGGCCCAAACCCAAGATGGCAGGCCCAAATCCATGAAGGAAGGCCCAGGTTCACAAAGCATGAGGAAAGGCCCAAGCCCAGATTTTCGGACATTCCGCCTGTGCAGATCAGTCAACTTGCGAAGCCCATATCTCTCAATTGCACCGTCAGATCTAGCTGTAATTTTGATACACGCTGCACATGGATGTCAGTTATTCCCAAATAAAATTTCATCCAACCGTTGAAACGTGCAGGATTCCGTTCTAAGTGCGCATTGCTCAGTGCTGTCTGCTTTTTATCTCTTTCCTTTTCCTTTATTCTCAATGCTCCACTTGATAGGAGCACAAAGTGTGACGTTTTTAATGTGTTTTCCCTACTATTTGGCTATGATTTAATTGTAACTTTGCTATTTTAGCTTAGTTTCCATATTTGAGTCCAAAATGATGTATTAATGTGAACATGTGCGAAACGAAGTCTAATGGGCTTTTGCGAGGCCCATTAAGAGGTGGTCTGCCATGAGACCCATTAAGAAGGGGGCCCAAACCCAAGATGGCAGGCCCAAATCCATGAAGGAAGGCCCGGGTTCACAAAGCATGAGGAAAGGCCCAAGCCCGGATTTTCGGACATTCCGCTCGTGCGGATCGGTCAACTTGCGAAGCCCATATCTCTCAATTGCACCGTCGGATCTAGCCGTAATTTTGATACACGCTGCACATGGATGTCAGTTATTCCCAAATAAAATTTCATCCAACCGTTGAAACGTGCAGGATTCCGTTCTAAGTGCGCACTGCTCAGTGCTGTCTCCTTTTTATCTCTTTCCTTTTCCTTTATTCTCAATGCTCCACTTGATAGGAGCACAAAGTGTGACGTTTTTAATGTGTTTTCCCTACTATTTGGCTATGATTTAATTGTAACTTTGCTATTTTAGCTTAGTTTCCATATTTGAGTCCAAAATGATGTATTAATGTGAACATGTGCAGAAACGAAGTCTAATGGGCTTTTGCGAGGCCCATTAAGAGGTGGTCTGCCATGAGACCCATTAAGAAGGGGGCCCAAACCCAAGATGGCAGGCCCAAATCCATGAAGGAAGGCCCAGGTTCACAAAGCATGAGGAAAGGCCCAAGCCCAGATTTTCGGACATTCCGCCTGTGCAGATCAGTCAACTTGCGAAGCCCATATCTCTCAATTGCACCGTCAGATCTAGCTGTAATTTTGATACACGCTGCACATGGATGTCAGTTATTCCCAAATAAAATTTCATCCAACCGTTGAAACGTGCAGGATTCCGTTCTAAGTGCGCACTGCTCAGTGCTGTCTCCTTTTTATCTCTTTCCTTTTCCTTTATTCTCAATGCTCCACTTGATAGGAGCACAAAGTGTGACGTTTTTAATGTGTTTTCCCTACTATTTGGCTATGATTTAATTGTAACTTTGCTATTTTAGCTTAGTTTCCATATTTGAGTCCAAAATGATGTATTAATGTGAACATGTGCGAAACGAAGTCTAATGGGCTTTTGCGAGGCCCATTAAGAGGTGGTCTGCCATGAGACCCATTAAGAAGGGGGCCCAAACCCAAGATGGCAGGCCCAAATCCATGAAGGAAGGCCCAGGTTCACAAAGCATGAGGAAAGGCCCAAGCCCGGATTTTCGGACATTCCCGCCCTTGTGCGGATCGGTCAACTTGCGAAGCCCATATCTCTCAATTGCACCGTCGGATCTAGCCGTAATTTTGATACACGCTGCACATGGATGTCGGTTATTCCCAAATAAAATTTCATCCAACCGTTGAAACGTGCAGGATTCCGTTCTAAGTGCGCCTTGCTCGCGTTGTCCGCTTTTTATCTCTTTCCTTTTCCTTTATTCTCAATGCTCCACTTGATAGGAGCACAAAGTGTGACGTTTTTAATGTGTTTTCCCTACTATTTGGCTATGATTTAATTGTAACTTTGCTATTTTAGCTTAGTTTCCATATTTGAGTCCAAAATGATGTATTAATGTGAACATGTGCAGAAACGAAGTCTAATGGGCTTTTGCGAGGCCCATTAAGAGGTGGTCTGCCATGAGACCCATTAAGAAGGGGGCCCAAACCCAAGATGGCAGGCCCAAATCCATGAAGGAAGGCCCAGGTTCACAAAGCATGAGGAAAGGCCCAAGCCCGGATTTTCGGACATTCTCGCCCGTGCGGATCGGTCAACTTGCGAAGCCCATATCTCTCAATTGCACCGTCGGATCTAGCTGTAATTTTGATACACGCTGCACATGGATGTCAGTTATTCCCAAATAAAATTTCATCCAACCGTTGAAACGTGCAGGATTCCGTTCTAAGTGCGCCTTTGCTCGGTCTTCTTCGCTTTTTATCTCTTTCCTTTTCCTTTATTCTCAATGCTCCACTTGATAGGAGCACAAAGTGTGACGTTTTTAATGTGTTTTCCCTACTATTTGGCTATGATTTAATTGTAACTTTGCTATTTTAGCTTAGTTTCCATATTTGAGTCCAAAATGATGTATTAATGTGAACATGTGCAGAAACGAAGTCTAATGGGCTTTTGCGAGGCCCATTAAGAGGTGGTCTGCCATGAGACCCATTAAGAAGGGGGCCCAAACCCAAGATGGCAGGCCCAAATCCATGAAGGAAGGCCCAGGTTCACAAAGCATGAGGAAAGGCCCAAGCCCAGATTTTCGGACATTCCGCCCGTGCGGATCGTCAACTTGCGAAGCCCATATCTCTCAATTGCACCGTCGGATCTAGCCGTAATTTTGATACACGCTGCACATGGATGTCGGTTATTCCCAAATAAAATTTCATCCAACCGTTGAAACGTGCAGGATTCCGTTCTAAGTGCGCACTTGCTCGGTCGTCTCGCTTTTTATCTCTTTCCTTTTCCTTTATTCTCAATGCTCCACTTGATAGGAGCACAAAGTGTGACGTTTTTAATGTGTTTTCCCTACTATTTGGCTATGATTTAATTGTAACTTTGCTATTTTAGCTTAGTTTCCATATTTGAGTCCAAAATGATGTATTAATGTGAACATGTGCGAAAACGAAGTCTAATGGGCTTTTGCGAGGCCCATTAAGAGGTGGTCTGCCATGAGACCCATTAAGAAGGGGGCCCAAACCCAAGATGGCAGGCCCAAATCCATGAAGGAAGGCCCAGGTTAACAAAGCATGAGGAAAGGCCCAAGCCCGGATTTTCGGACATTCCGCCGTGCAGATCGGTCAACTTGCGAAGCCCATATCTCTCAATTGCACCGTCGGATCTAGCCGTAATTTTGATACACGCTGCACATGGATGTCGGTTATTCCCAAATAAAATTTCATCCAACCGTTGAAACGTGCAGGATTCCGTTCTAAGTGCGCACTTTGCTCGGTCTGTCTCGCTTTTATCTCTTTCCTTTTCCTTTATTCTCAATGCTCCACTTGATAGGAGCACAAAGTGTGACGTTTTTAATGTGTTTTCCCTACTATTTGGCTATGATTTAATTGTAACTTTGCTATTTTAGCTTAGTTTCCATATTTGAGTCCAAAATGATGTATTAATGTGAACATGTGCAGAAACGAAGTCTAATGGGCTTTTGCGAGGCCCATTAAGAGGTGGTCTGCCATGAGACCCATTAAGAAGGGGGCCCAAACCCAAGATGGCAGGCCCAAATCCATGAAGGAAGGCCCAGGTTCACAAAGCATGAGGAAAGGCCCAAGCCCAGATTTTCGGACATTCCGCCTGTGCAGATCAGTCAACTTGCGAAGCCCATATCTCTCAATTGCACCGTCAGATCTAGCTGTAATTTTGATACACGCTGCACATGGATGTCAGTTATTCCCAAATAAAATTTCATCCAACCGTTGAAACGTGCAGGATTCCGTTCTAAGTGCGCACTGCTCAGTGCTGTCTCCTTTTTATCTCTTTCCTTTTCCTTTATTCTCAATGCTCCACTTGATAGGAGCACAAAGTGTGACGTTTTTAATGTGTTTTCCCCACTATTTGGCGATGATTTAATTGTAACTTTGCTATTTTAGCTTTGTTTTCATTTTTGAGTCCAAAATGATGTATTAATGTGAATATTGATAGGGACAAAGTGTGACGTTTTTAATGTGTTTTCCCTACTATTTGGCTGTGATTTAATTGTAACTTTGCTATTTTAGCTTAGTTTCCATATTTGAGTCCAAAATGATGTATTAATGTGAACATGGGGTGCAAACGAAGTCTAAAGTGGGCTTTTGCGAGGCCCATCAAGAAGGGGGCCCAAACCCAAGATGGCAGGCCCAAATCAATGAAGGAAGGCCCGGGTTCACAAAGCACGAGGAATGGCCCAAGCCCGCATTTTCGGACAATCCGCCCGTGCAGATAGGTCAACTTGAGAGGCCCATATCTCTCAATTGCACCGTCGGATCTAGCTGTAATTTTGATACACGCTGCACATGGATGTCGGTTATTCCCAAATAAAATTTCATCCAACCGTTGAAACGTGCAGGATTCCGTTCTAAGTGCGCACTCGCTCGTCGTCGTCTCCTTTTTATCTCTTTCCTTTTCCTTTATTCTCAATGCTCCACTTGATAGGAGCACAAAGTGTGACGTTTTTAATGTGTTTTCCCTACTATTTGGCTATGATTTAATTGTAACTTTGCTATTTTAGCTTAGTTTCCATATTTGAGTCCAAAATGATGTATTAATGTGAACATGTGCGAAACGAAGTCTAATGGGCTTTGCGAGGCCCATTAAGAGGTGGTCTGCCATGGAGACCCATTAAGAAGGGGGCCCAAACCCAAGATGGCAGGCCCAAATCCATGAAGGAAGGCCCAGGTTCACAAAGCATGAGGAAAGGCCCAAGCCCGGATTTTCGGACATTCCCGCCTCGTGCAGATCGGTCAACTTGCGAAGCCCATATCTCTCAATTGCACCGTCGATCTAGTTGTAATTTTGATACACGCTGCACATGGATGTCGGTTATTCCCAAATAAAATTTCATCCAACCGTTGAAACGTGCAGGATTCCGTTTCTAAGTGCGCACTCGCTCGCGTCGTCTCGCTTTTTATCTCTTTCCTTTTCCTTTATTCTCAATGCTCCACTTGATAGGAGCACAAAGTGTGACGTTTTTAATGTGTTTTCCCTACTATTTGGCTATGATTTAATTGTAACTTTGCTATTTTAGCTTAGTTTCCATATTTGAGTCCAAAATGATGTATTAATGTGAACATGTGCAGAAACGAAGTCTAATGGGCTTTTGCGAGGCCCATTAAGAGGTGGTCTGCCATGAGACCCATTAAGAAGGGGGCCCAAACCCAAGATGGCAGGCCCAAATCCATGAAGGAAGGCCCAGGTTAACAAAGCATGAGGAAAGGCCCAAGCCCAGATTTTCGGACATTCCGCCTGTGCAGATCAGTCAACTTGCGAAGCCCATATCTCTCAATTGCACCGTCAGATCTAGCTGTAATTTTGATACACGCTGCACATGGATGTCAGTTATTCCCAAATAAAATTTCATCCAACCGTTGAAACGTGCAGGATTCCGTTCTAAGTGCGCACTGCTCAGTGCGTCTGCTTTTTATCTCTTTCCTTTTCCTTTATTCTCAATGCTCCACTTGATAGGAGCACAAAGTGTGACGTTTTTAATGTGTTTTCCCTACTATTTGGCTATGATTTAATTGTAACTTTGCTATTTTAGCTTAGTTTCCATATTTGAGTCCAAAATGATGTATTAATGTGAACATGTGCAGAAACGAAGTCTAATGGGCTTTTGCGAGGCCCATTAAGAGGTGGTCTGCCATGAGACCCATTAAGAAGGGGGCCCAAACCCAAGATGGCAGGCCCAAATCCATGAAGGAAGGCCCAGGTTAACAAAGCATGAGGAAAGGCCCAAGCCCAGATTTTCGGACATTCCGCCTGTGCAGATCAGTCAACTTGCGAAGCCCATATCTCTCAATTGCACCGTCAGATCTAGCTGTAATTTTGATACACGCTGCACATGGATGTCGGTTATTCCCAAATAAAATTTCATCCAACCGTTGAAACGTGCAGGATTCCGTTCTAAGTGCGCACTGCTCGCGTTTGTCTCCTTTTTATCTCTTTCCTTTTCCTTTATTCTCAATGCTCCACTTGATAGGAGCACAAAGTGTGACGTTTTTAATGTGTTTTCCCTACTATTTGGCTATGATTTAATTGTAACTTTGCTATTTTAGCTTAGTTTCCATATTTGAGTCCAAAATGATGTATTAATGTGAACATTGATAGGAGCACAAAGTGTGACGTTTTTAATGTGTTTTCCCCACTATTTGGCTATGATTTAATTGTAACTTTGCTATTTTAGCTTAGTTTCCATATTTGAGTCCAAAATGATGTATTAATGTGAACATGTGCAGAAACGAAGTCTAATGGGCTTTTGCGAGGCCCAAATCAATGAAGGAAGGCCCAAAAGGTTCAATGAAGGAAGGGCATGAGGAATGGCCCAAGCCCGGATTTTCGGACAATCCGCTCGTGCAGATAGGTCAACTTGAGAGGCCCATATCTCTCAATTGCACCGTCGGATCTAGCCGTAATTTTGATACACGCTGCACATGGATGTCGGTTATTCCCAAATAAAATTTCATCCAACCGTTGAAACGTGCAGGATTCCGTTCTAAGTGCGCACTTGCTTCGTCGTCTCCTTTTTATCTCTTTCCTTTTCCTTTATTCTCAATGCTCCACTTGATAGGAGCACAAAGTGTGACGTTTTTAATGTGTTTTCCCTACTATTTGGCTATGATTTAATTGTAACTTTGCTATTTTAGCTTAGTTTCCATATTTGAGTCCAAAATGATGTATTAATGTGAACATGTGCGAAACGAAGTCTAATGGGCTTTTGCGAGGCCCATTAAGAGGTGGTCTGCCATGAGACCCATTAAGAAGGGGGCCCAAACCCAAGATGGCAGGCCCAAATCCATGAAGGAAGGCCCAGGTTCACAAAGCATGAGGAAAGGCCCAAGCCCAGATTTTCGGACATTCCGCCTGTGCAGATCAGTCAACTTGCGAAGCCCATATCTCTCAATTGCACCGTCAGATCTAGCTGTAATTTTGATACACGCTGCACATGGATGTCAGTTATTCCCAAATAAAATTTCATCCAACCGTTGAAACGTGCAGGATTCCGTTCTAAGTGCGCACTGCTCAGTCGGTCGTCTGCTTTTTATCTCTTTCCTTTTCCTTTATTCTCAATGCTCCACTTGATAGGAGCACAAAGTGTGACGTTTTTAATGTGTTTTCCCTACTATTTGGCTATGATTTAATTGTAACTTTGCTATTTTAGCTTAGTTTCCATATTTGAGTCCAAAATGATGTATTAATGTGAACATGTGCGAAACGAAGTCTAATGGGCTTTTGCGAGGCCCATTAAGAGGTGGTCTGCCATGAGACCCATTAAGAAGGGGGCCCAAACCCAAGATGGCAGGCCCAAATCCATGAAGGAAGGCCCAGGTTAACAAAGCATGAGGAAAGGCCCAAGCCCGGATTTTCGGACATTCGCCCCGTGCAGATCGATCAACTTGCGAAGCCCATATCTCTCAATTGCACCGTCGGATCTAGCCGTAATTTTGATACACGCCGCACATGGATGTCAGTTATTCCCAAATAAAATTTCATCCAACCGTTGAAACGTGCAGGATTCCGTTCTAAGTGCGCACTTGCTCGTCGTCGTCTCGCTTTTATCTCTTTCCTTTTCCTTTATTCTCAATGCTCCACTTGATAGGAGCACAAAGTGTGACGTTTTTAATGTGTTTTCCCTACTATTTGGCTATGATTTAATTGTAACTTTGCTATTTTAGCTTAGTTTCCATATTTGAGTCCAAAATGATGTATTAATGTGAACATGTGCGAAACGAAGTCTAATGGGCTTTGCGAGGCCCATTAAGAGGTGGTCTGCCATGAGACCCATTAAGAAGGGGGCCCAAACCCAAGATGGCAGGCCCAAATCCATGAAGGAAGGCCCAGGTTAACAAAGCATGAGGAAAGGCCCAAGCCCGGATTTTCGGACATTCCGCCCGTGCGGATCGATCAACTTGCGAAGCCCATATCTCTCAATTGCACCGTCGGATCTAGCCGTAATTTTGATACACGCTGCACATGGATGTCGGTTATTCCCAAATAAAATTTCATCCAACCGTTGAAACGTGCAGGATTCCGTTCTAAGTGCGCCTTTGCTCGGTCGTCTCGCTTTTATCTCTTTCCTTTTCCTTTATTCTCAATGCTCCACTTGATAGGAGCACAAAGTGTGACGTTTTTAATGTGTTTTCCCTACTATTTGGCTATGATTTAATTGTAACTTTGCTATTTTAGCTTAGTTTCCATATTTGAGTCCAAAATGATGTATTAATGTGAACATGTGCGAAACGAAGTCTAATGGGCTTTTGCGAGGCCCATTAAGAGGTGGTCTGCCATGAGACCCATTAAGAAGGGGGCCCAAACCCAAGATGGCAGGCCCAAATCCATGAAGGAAGGCCCAGGTTCACAAAGCATGAGGAAAGGCCCAAGCCCGGATTTTCGGACATTCTCGCCCGTGCGGATCGGTCAACTTGCGAAGCCCATATCTCTCAATTGCACCGTCGGATCTAGCCGTAATTTTGATACACGCTGCACATGGATGTCAGTTATTCCCAAATAAAATTTCATCCAACCGTTGAAACGTGCAGGATTCCGTTCTAAGTGCGCACTTGCTCGTCGTCTCGCTTTTTATCTCTTTCCTTTTCCTTTATTCTCAATGCTCCACTTGATAGGAGCACAAAGTGTGACGTTTTTAATGTGTTTTCCCTACTATTTGGCTATGATTTAATTGTAACTTTGCTATTTTAGCTTAGTTTCCATATTTGAGTCCAAAATGATGTATTAATGTGAACATGTGCGAAACGAAGTCTAATGGGCTTTTGCGAGGCCCATTAAGAGGTGGTCTGCCATGAGACCCATTAAGAAGGGGGCCCAAACCCAAGATGGCAGGCCCAAATCCATGAAGGAAGGCCCAGGTTCACAAAGCATGAGGAAAGGCCCAAGCCCAGATTTTCGGACATTCTCGCTCGTGCAGATCGGTCAACTTGCGAAGCCCATATCTCTCAATTGCACCGTCGGATCTAGCCGTAATTTTGATACACGCTGCACATGGATGTCAGTTATTCCCAAATAAAA
This sequence comes from Rubus idaeus, assembly GCA_030142095.1. Classification (NCBI taxonomy): domain Eukaryota; kingdom Viridiplantae; phylum Streptophyta; class Magnoliopsida; order Rosales; family Rosaceae; genus Rubus; species Rubus idaeus. The sequence goes on from CM057965.1 coordinate 22,853,779, forward strand.
TTTCATCCAACCGTTGAAACGTGCAGGATTCCGTTCTAAGTGCGCACTGCTCAGTGCTGTCTGCTTTTTATCTCTTTCCTTTTCCTTTATTCTCAATGCTCCACTTGATAGGAGCACAAAGTGTGACGTTTTTAATGTGTTTTCCCTACTATTTGGCTATGATTTAATTGTAACTTTGCTATTTTAGCTTAGTTTCCATATTTGAGTCCAAATGATGTATTAATGTGAACATGTGCAGAAACGAAGTCTAATGGGCTTTTGCGAGGCCCATTAAGAGGTGGTCTGCCATGAGACCCATTAAGAAGGGGGCCCAAACCCAAGATGGCAGGCCCAAATCCATGAAGGAAGGCCCAGGTTCACAAAGCATGAGGAAAGGCCCAAGCCCAGATTTTCGGACATTCCGCCTGTGCAGATCAGTCAACTTGCGAAGCCCATATCTCTCAATTGCACCGTCAGATCTAGCTGTAATTTTGATACACGCTGCACATGGATGTCAGTTATTCCCAAATAAAATTTCATCCAACCGTTGAAACGTGCAGGATTCCGTTCTAAGTGCGCACTGCTCAGTGCGTCTGCTTTTTATCTCTTTCCTTTTCCTTTATTCTCAATGCTCCACTTGATAGGAGCACAAAGTGTGACGTTTTTAATGTGTTTTCCCTACTATTTGGCTATGATTTAATTGTAACTTTGCTATTTTAGCTTAGTTTCCATATTTGAGTCCAAAATGATGTATTAATGTGAACATGTGCAGAAACGAAGTCTAATGGGCTTTTGCGAGGCCCATTAAGAGGTGGTCTGCCATGAGACCCATTAAGAAGGGGGCCCAAACCCAAGATGGCAGGCCCAAATCCATGAAGGAAGGCCCAGGTTCACAAAGCATGAGGAAAGGCCCAAGCCCAGATTTTCGGACATTCCGCCTGTGCAGATCAGTCAACTTGCGAAGCCCATATCTCTCAATTGCACCGTCAGATCTAGCTGTAATTTTGATACACGCTGCACATGGATGTCAGTTATTCCCAAATAAAATTTCATCCAACCGTTGAAACGTGCAGGATTCCGTTCTAAGTGCGCACTGCTCAGTCGTCTCGCTTTTTATCTCTTTCCTTTTCCTTTATTCTCAATGCTCCACTTGATAGGAGCACAAAGTGTGACGTTTTTAATGTGTTTTCCCTACTATTTGGCTATGATTTAATTGTAACTTTGCTATTTTAGCTTAGTTTCCATATTTGAGTCCAAAATGATGTATTAATGTGAACATGTGCGAAACGAAGTCTAATGGGCTTTTGCGAGGCCCATTAAGAGGTGGTCTGCCATGAGACCCATTAAGAAGGGGGCCCAAACCCAAGATGGCAGGCCCAAATCCATGAAGGAAGGCCCAGGTTAACAAAGCATGAGGAAAGGCCCAAGCCCGGATTTTCGGACATTCCGCCGTGCAGATCGGTCAACTTGCGAAGCCCATATCTCTCAATTCGCACCGTCGGATCTAGCTGTAATTTTGATACACGCTGCACATGGATGTCGGTTATTCCCAAATAAAATTTCATCCAACCGTTGAAACGTGCAGGATTCCGTTCTAAGTGCGCACTTTGCTCGTCGTCGTCTCGCTTTTTATCTCTTTCCTTTTCCTTTATTCTCAATGCTCCACTTGATAGGAGCACAAAGTGTGACGTTTTTAATGTGTTTTCCCTACTATTTGGCTATGATTTAATTGTAACTTTGCTATTTTAGCTTAGTTTCCATATTTGAGTCCAAAATGATGTATTAATGTGAACATGTGCAGAAACGAAGTCTAATGGGCTTTTGCGAGGCCCATTAAGAGGTGGTCTGCCATGAGACCCATTAAGAAGGGGGCCCAAACCCAAGATGGCAGGCCCAAATCCATGAAGGAAGGCCCAGGTTCACAAAGCATGAGGAAAGGCCCAAGCCCAGATTTTCGGACATTCTGCCTGTGCAGATCAGTCAACTTGCGAAGCCCATATCTCTCAATTGCACCGTCAGATCTAGCTGTAATTTTGATACACGCTGCACATGGATGTCAGTTATTCCCAAATAAAATTTCATCCAACCGTTGAAACGTGCAGGATTCCGTTCTAAGTGCGCACTGCTCAGTGCTGTCTCCTTTTTATCTCTTTCCTTTTCCTTTATTCTCAATGCTCCACTTGATAGGAGCACAAAGTGTGACGTTTTTAATGTGTTTTCCCTACTATTTGGCTATGATTTAATTGTAACTTTGCTATTTTAGCTTAGTTTCCATATTTGAGTCCAAAATGATGTATTAATGTGAACATTGATAGGAGCACAAAGTGTGACGTTTTTAATGTGTTTTCCCTACTATTTGGCTATGATTTAATTGTAACTTTGCTATTTTAGCTTAGTTTCCATATTTGAGTCCAAAATGATGTATTAATGTGAACATGTGCAGAAACGAAGTCTAATGGGCTTTTGCGAGGCCCATCAAGAAGGGGGCCCAAACCCAAGATGGCAGGCCCAAATCAATGAAGGAAGGCCCAGGTTCACAAAGCATGAGGAATGGCCCAAGCCCAGATTTTCGGACAATCTGCCTGTGCAGATAGGTCAACTTGAGAGGCCCATATCTCTCAATTGCACCGTCAGATCTAGCTGTAATTTTGATACACGCTGCACATGGATGTCAGTTATTCCCAAATAAAATTTCATCCAACCGTTGAAACGTGCAGGATTCCGTTCTAAGTGCGCACTGCTCAGTGCTATCCGTTTTTATTTCTTTCCTCTTCTTTTATTTTCAATGCTCCACTCACCCCTATATTCTTTCCTCTTCTTTCTGCCCACACCATTAGTGTTTAATTCTTTTTGGTAAATAAATGGTTAATTGCCATATGATTCCGTTTCCACCACCACTTACCATTTCTTTATCTCCCATTCACATTCCACTTCTTTTCCCTTTCTTTGTTTATTTCTTCCATTGTCTTCTTCTTCCTCTCCATTTTCCTATAAATAGGAGCCTATTTCTCTTCACCAATTCACCAATACACACCCCAATGGGGAGGGACAAACCCTCCTCTTTCTCTTCTCCATCTCACATCATATTTTCCATTCTCTAGTATTTAGGGTTTTCAAGTCTTCAAGGAGGAGGGGAGCTGTTTACACCATTACCACCAGCCATCAACCATCATCACCACCATCATCATCACCTTGGGAATCTCGGCTTTTGAGTTACTCGCGTGAGGATTTAAGAGTTTGTGATCTTCGAGTTCTTCCTACTTTCCATATGGTGTACTTCAACTCATTCTTTAATTACTCTTTTTGAGTTCCTCTTTGTTGCTTGTTTATTCTTTGTACTAGTTAACATGACATGACGTTTATAATTTTCAGCCTATATTTTATGAGTTTATTTGATTGTTAGATCCTAATTAATTAGTTCTTCTAGCAGCTTATGTGACTCCGTTTATTTGATTCGGTTTTATTGAATCTTTTATGTGTTCTTGTTTTAAGGTTCGAAACTTAAGATGATTGCATGTAATTGGTGCTAGAATTAGGGTTTTAATTCTAATTCACAAGTAGTAAAGGCTTATCAAACGGGTCGGAATCAAAATAAGAAGGATCGCGGATAGACGAGCGTTCGCTAGGTCGCGCACTTTAATTAACAACTCTTCTCCTATGCGTTAGATATGTTATTGATTGATCACCTTTGCATGTTTAATTGTTTAATCTAGATGAGCGTTCACTAGGTTAATTTTCATAGAAGAGGTTTTATTTGGGGAATGATAACCCGTGTGGGCATTCCACATATGTTAGTTTCGGTTTCATGGCTAGGGAACTTGGTTAATTTTCGGTCCAATGATTAATAAACTTGTGTATATGTGGCTGAACTTTATATACTTTGTGTTTCATCCCATCTCATTTAATTTATTCTTTGTAGTTTAATTAATTTATTTCATTCAATTTATCTCTTAAACCCCCTTACTTTGTACATATGTATATATTTATACTTTATACATGTTAATAATAATTCTTTATTTTATTTAATTCTTTGTGACATTTTTTGTTAGGTACACCCTTTGATCTCCGTTGTGAACGATACCCTACTTACACTATACTACCGATAGGGATGTTTTTTAAATTGATGCTCATTTTGAGCGTGTCAATTTTTGGCGCCGTCGACGGGGATTGAAAATTCCTAACTATTATTTTGTGAATATTTGTGAATAATACTTGTTAATTCTTGTATATATTTTGTTACACTTAGTAATTTATTTAGGTGTCTTTTATATAGTTGATTATTTTTTTGTTGTTGTAAGTTGTAACTTGAACGGAATAGGTAAGGTCCTTTTATTAATATTGGCCTAAACCCTTCATTTGTACCATAAGGTCACTTGAGGTTGAGGGCGGCCTTTATTAACACTTGGAGAATTGTCGAACACTTAAGTGCTTTCTCAACTGAGTAAGGGGCACATGAATGGTGTCTAGATATGATCGAGACCCTGGGTGACGGGTTTGTAAAATTGGATTCAGAGGACTAGTCCACTAAATGAATCCTGCCTCTCGCTTATCTCTTGTGATCTAGCCATTCGCCTTCTGAAAACACGGAAAGTCATTTACGTCAAGGCATTGCACCTAGGCCGCATGTCCACCTTGAGTTACCGCTTGGAATCAACTTTCATTTTTTTCAACTATATTCAAGCAAAGAAAAATGTTTTTGTACACTTTAGGTATATTGGATTAAACATGACTTTAAGATGGGTAGCTGTTTCAGTCCCATTGCACATTGAAGTCCTCTGTTCCCGTACCTAAGTGTATTGTGTAAATAAAATTTACTTAGACATAGGAAATTTTATTTATTCATTTTGTATAGATAATTTGTGATACATTTTTAACTTTGTAAATATTTTGTTTTTATATTGTAAATTCTATTACTAAATTTTTAATTTTGTATAGGAAATAATCCGGGTTTATCGGAAAATTTTACCACATACATCGGAGCATACGTTTAGGAAGTCAAGGTTAAAAAACCTTGAGGTTGATGTCTTGTTGGTGATTTTCTGGTATCCTCGGGAGTAAAAAGGTAAGTTTCTTTTTCACTCTAGTTATTTAATTATTTATTTTTAAAAAATAAAAAAAATAAAAAAATAGAAAATTTGTAATTGTAAATAAAAAAAAAGAGTGATTGTTTTGTTTTACTATTTGTCATTATTTATTTTTACTGTTTATAATTATTGTTTGTTTTGGGCCTGTTTGTTTGCTTGTTGTTTGTTAGTATTGGGCCCATTTGTTTTGTCGGTTTGAGTCCGGGTTTCGAAAAAAAAAAAAAAAAAAAAATATTTAGTTAATTAAATTTAGCCCATTGGGCTCGTGTCATTTCCAAGCCCAAAACCCGTAACCCAAGCCCATTTAGTGTGTCAGGCCTGTTTGTTTTTAGGCCCATTAGTTTAAGCCCACCAATAATGGGCCGAAGTTTTCTTTGGCCCGGGCCCACTTTAAGGCCCAGACCATTCCGATGGCCCAGGCCCGTTTAAAGTGTCGGCAAGCGTCGGCGCGTGTGACACGCGTTTTCACTATTCACTTTACGACTTTCGCGTAAAGATTTGGTTAAATAAAAAGAAAAATTCTTATTGGACCGTCCCGCGACTTTCGCGTCGGCTCGATAATAAAAAAAAAATAAAAAAATAAAAAAATGATAAAAAATTTTGATTGGGCCGACAGACGACTTTTGCGTCGGCCGATTTGTTTAATAATCCGCATGCGTGTCAACTGCAGCCTTTGCGACTTTCGTCGCTCGATCCGCAATTTGCGGATGCGTGTCCGTGGCACGTGTGCGTACGTGCGTCTGTTCCTTTCCCTTGGTTTGTGTCTATGTGCTTCATTGCATTCATTTTGCATTCATTTTCACTTAGTTCCCTTTTAGTCTCTCTAAATTTTCTCTCGTTTGTTCATACTCGTTCTTCACTTGTTCTTCGTTGTTCTTAGTTATTTTTCCGGAAAGCTATCCTCCCTCCCAACCTAGAAATGGCCAAAAGAGTGAATTCTTTCGGTGAGTTGTTTCATTCTAGTCCTCCAGAGAGTGATTTCTTTGAAGGCTTGGATGAAATCATTCCACCAAGCATTCTAGATACCGTTAATGCTAGCATGCCGGATGTGCCGTAACCGAACCGAACCACAAGCACCAATCCAGCCGATGATCCACCCGTTGTTCTTTATTCTTGGTCCTTCCGAGAAGCGTACGAGAGGCCCGAGGACGAGATTCACCAAGGACCAAAATGATGCGTTGACCGAGTTCTACACGGTGAATCCTCACCCACTCAAACCGCACGAGCAAGGTTTGCTATAGAACTCAGGTTAACCGAAAATAAGGTCTACAACCGGGGAAGGAGATTTCACGATAAGCACGGTATCCCGTCGGAGGAGCAGATTTATGCCGATCTAATAAGAAGAAACGAGGAGCCGATGAGTAAGAATGAGGAGCTTCAAGAGCAGAACCGGAAACTCATCGATGCTCTTCACAGCGGCATTTGTCCCCGGTGTGGAGGTCCTGTTCCGCACCCGGATGTGCATCGATCAAGATTCGAAGTTGTTCCTCAACAACAAGAGCCTCTTCTTGAGTTGTCCGACGATTCCATCGACATGGACCACTTGAGACGGGATGTGCGGAGCCTCATGCCTACCCTTGTCGATCGCCCATCCATACCTTTGCCATCCGACACCTTTCCGGACCTGCTCATGATCTTGTCGGAGTCCACACCGACTTGATCTCGGATATCGCCCGCAAGGCCAAAGACGAGCTCCTCGCTCACGGCCACCGCCGGATTTCCTTTGTGGATAACTTCACCGACTCCCGACACGTCTATTCATCCCGAGACTCTTCATAGGGCCGAGTACTTGCGAGTGTTTCAACGAGCCGAACCTGCTCCGTACTTCAAAGCCGAATCGTCGAGACACTCGGCAACCATCCATCTTTATCCGACCACCATCGTTCGGATCTTAATGGATGTTGGTCGATGGTTGCCGGTCTTCGTAGCATGATCACAAACGCCCGGACGTTGGAGATCCTTTCCTCCAAAGAACGAAGAAGGCTACGAGGAGCATATGCAGTGATGTCGGCCGAGTTTCTGGTGCCATCTCACCTCGTTTCAACTCGTGAAGTCCAGTTCGTTAGGTACTCTCACCTACAACTGGATGGAAGTTGGGTCGTCGTGGATGTCTCTGTGGATGAATTGCGTTCAAATCCAAAGCCTTCCGTGAGATCGATTTGCCGAAAACGCCCCTCCGGATGCCTGATACATGATCTTCATAATGGATCTTCCTTGGTCACTTGGGTGGAGCACGTGGATGTACGCGAAAAGGAGATGAAGGCCAGTTTCGAACCTTTTGTTCATTCAGGGTTCGCTTTTGGTGCAAAACGTTGGATCTCAACACTCCAACGACAAGCCGAGCGCTACATGTGCGCCACAGGTATCCACTCTTCACCCGGTGACTCGATTATTTCTCTTGAAGGAAGAAGAGGCCTGGCAGAAATGGCAAAACAGATGACAATCTGTTTCTTCAACGACATCAGCAACTCCACGTACCATCACTGGACTTGTTCGAACCGAACAAGAGACACTCGAATGGAGGTCAGGACCAACAAGCGAAGGGGAGATCCGAGCAAGCCCCCTGGAGTCAATCGTACCGCTGGTTGTTCCGTCGTTCATCTCTCCCATCACACCAGGATCTTTGAGTTCCTCAAAGACGTTCAGACTAGACCAATGTGGGATAGCATGTCGATGGACAGCTCGGTGCGTGTGCTAGCAAACTTTTCCATCGGTCTTGACCCGCGGAACCAGATTTCGGTGCTCGCCATAGATAGTCACAACGACTTCCTTATTCTTCAGGAGTGTTGCACCGATGCAACGGGGTCGTCTGTGATTTATGCACCGATCAACCATTCCATTTTCCAGTGTTTGCTATCTGGAGTTCAACCGGAGCCATTTCCGCTTATGTCTTCTGGCTTCTCCATTCTGCCTAACGTATCCGGAGCCATTCTTGATGGAACACTACTGACTATAGTGTTCCAGATCTCAGTGAGGGCTACATCAGCCAAGTCTGCCGTGGAGTCGGCAACAACACTTGTCCAGGACACACTTCAAAGGATCAGAGCCGCAGTCAATTAAGGAGCAAACGTTGGATGCAAGGCCCTGCTAGCCTTGTTTGTGACTGTTGGTGACTTATTTCGGGAGGAGCTTAACGATCTTCAAGGGGGAGTTTTTCTTTAACCCTTCTATTTTACTTAACTATTGTGTGTTTCTTTCTGTTTGTGTGTTTAAATTCAATAACCATGCTTGAATTTTTCATTTTCGTGAAATATCTGTCTAACATTGAGGACAATGTTTAATTCAAGTGTGGGGGGAAGGTTTATTTAAAAAGAAAAGAAAAAATTTGAAAAATTGAAAAAATTCAAAAAAAAATAATTTACTTGTTTTCGTTTTCTACTGTAACGGTATATCGACTAGATCATACTTACTCCCTTGGTAGCGTTGAACCTACCATTGCACTTAGTAAGTCACTGTGGTCACGTATTGTTACCTACATTGAAAAATCAAAAAAATCAAAAAATCAAAAATTACAAAAATATTTACTTCTGTTGTGTGTTTATTTGTGTTGTGTTTTGTTCTTTCCAATTCCGATGATGAATTGAGTTTAATTGTTATGATTTTGAGAATGTTTATTATATGTCAAGGCTTTGTGTAGTTTGCTTTGGATTTAATATGCATAACTTGTGATTGCTCGAATTTCCATGTTCACATATCCTGTTTCGATTAATTGATTGCAATCCGAGAAGCACATTTAAACATACATTGTCATGCATACCCAGAAACTGTGAGGATTTGAGCCTATTGAATATTCACATGTATGCATATTTCATACATTTACTCGTTCTTCATGTGTGCACAATTCATGAGTTTTGAACCTAGAACTTGCTCAAAGACCACTTGAAACGTTTTGTTAATCTGTGATGAATTAGAAATGAGTAAGGCATTAGTTGAGCACCATGGCCAAAATATTCACCATCCATCTAAACACAAACTTTAGGAATCCCCTTTTGAACTAAACACTCATTAGCCGTTTCTTTTGTTCACCCACACCATCTCACCCTTGTTTTATTTGTGTTTGCAAGACGATGATAGTGACTTCTTGTGTTCTTATGCTTCGGGTTTTGATTTGTTTGGTATTATACCAGAAGGCAAGTGTGGGGGTGTATTTATTTTGTTGTAATTGTTCAAAGAAAAAAAAAATCAGAAATAAAAAGAAGGAATAAATTCCTCAAAAAAAAAAATAGAAAAGAAAGAAAGAAAAAAAAAATGTCGAAAGAGAAATTCCAAAAATAGAGTTATTGTATTGTTTTTATTTTCAATAAAAGGTTAGAGGAGAATAAGAAAGTTGTTCGGGTATAGCATAGGTATGAGTTTCAAAGTCATTGATTTGTCTTGCAAACATGTGAAACATTTTCCATTTCGAGTCCTTTCACTTCATTGACCATTCACCATTTACCATTCACCCTTTGACCCCTGTTTCACCCTAAAAGCCCTTATGATCTAATGATTTGTGGATTAATTGTGGAGAGTTGGTTAATGAGCAAGCTTATGGGAACGTTACTTGTGTAATTGTTTTGAGAGTAAACACTTAACCCTAAACACTGAGCGGAAATATTTAGTGATCATTGTGAGCTTTAGTGGTTAATGTTGTGTAGATGTGCCTATTGGATTGCATGCGATTAATTGTATACTTGGTTTTCACACACTTCACCCGAGCATGAATGAGATGTACATGTTAAATGCTTAGCAAATTCTTTAGCCTTGGTATATAATTTTTATTCTGTTGATTACAACTGTTGTGAACTCGCTGAGGGTTATGGTTGGAAAGACCATTCTGTTTTGTGTTTCCTTTTCTGTTTTGTGTTGTTCTTGTGTTTGCTAGAGGACTAGCAGTAGCTAAGTGTGGGGGAATTTGATAGGAGCACAAAGTGTGACGTTTTTAATGTGTTTTCCCTACTATTTGGCTATGATTTAATTGTAACTTTGCTATTTTAGCTTAGTTTCCATATTTGAGTCCAAAATGATGTATTAATGTGAACATGTGCAGAAACGAAGTCTAATGGGCTTTTGCGAGGCCCATCAAGAAGGGGGCCCAAACCCAAGATGGCAGGCCCAAATCAATGAAGGAAGGCCCAGGTTCACAAAGCATGAGGAATGGCCCAAGCCCAGATTTTCGGACAATCTGCCTGTGCAGATAGGTCAACTTGAGAGGCCCATATCTCTCAATTGCACCGTCAGATCTAGCTGTAATTTTGATACACGCTGCACATGGATGTCAGTTATTCCAAAATAAAATTTCAGAAGCATCCAACCGTTGAAACGTGCAGGATTCCGTTCTAAGTGCGCACTGCTCAGTGCTATCCGTTTTTATTTCTTTCCTCTTCTTTTATTTTCAATGCTCCACTCACCCCTATATTCTTTCCTCTTCTTTCTGCCCACACCATTAGTGTTTAATTCTTTTTGGTAAATAAATGGTTAATTGCCATATGATTCCATTTCCACCACCACTTACCATTTCTTTATCTCCCATTCACATTCCACTTCTTTTCCCTTTCTTTGTTTATTTCTTCCATTGTCTTCTTCTTCCTCTCCATTTTCCTATAAATAGGAGCCTATTTCTCTTCACCAATTCACCAATACACACCCCAATGGGGAGGGACAAACCCTCCTCTTTCTCTTCTCCATCTCACATCATATTTTCCATTCTCTAGTATTTAGGGTTTTCAAGTCTTCAAGGAGGAGGGGAGCTGTTTACACCATTACCACCAGCCATCAACCATCATCACCACCATCATCATCACCTTGGGAATCTCGGCTTTTGAGTTACTCGCGTGAGGATTTAAGAGTTTGTGATCTTCGAGTTCTTCCTACTTTCCATATGGTGTACTTCAACTCATTCTTTAATTACTCTTTTTGAGTTCCTCTTTGTTGCTTGTTTATTCTTTGTACTAGTTAACATGACATGACGTTTATAATTTTCAGCCTATATTTTATGAGTTTATTTGATTGTTAGATCCTAATTAATTAGTTCTTCTAGCAGCTTATGTGACTCCGTTTATTTGATTCGGTTTTATTGAATCTTTTATGTGTTCTTGTTTTAAGGTTCGAAACTTAAGATGATTGCATGTAATTGGTGCTAGAATTAGGGTTTTAATTCTAATTCACAAGTAGTAAAGGCTTATCAAACGGGTCGGAATCAAAATAAGAAGGATCGCGGATAGACGAGCGTTCGCTAGGTCGCGCACTTTAATTAACAACTCTTCTCCTATGCGTTAGATATGTTATTGATTGATCACCTTTGCATGTTTAATTGTTTAATCTAGATGAGCGTTCACTAGGTTAATTTTCATAGAAGAGGTTTTATTTGGGGAATGATAACCCGTGTGGGCATTCCACATATGTTAGTTTCGGTTTCATGGCTAGGGAACTTGGTTAATTTTCGGTCCAATGATTAATAAACTTGTGTATATGTGGCTGAACTTTATATACTTTGTGTTTCATCCCATCTCATTTAATTTATTCTTTGTAGTTTAATTAATTTATTTCATTCAATTTATCTCTTAAACCCCCTTACTTTGTACATATGTATATATTTATACTTTATACATGTTAATAATAATTCTTTATTTTATTTAATTCTTTGTGACATTTTTTGTTAGGTACACCCTTTGATCTCCGTTGTGAACGATACCCTACTTACACTATACTACCGATAGGGATGTTTTTTAAATTGATGCTCATTTTGAGCGTGTCAAACATGTGCAGAAACGAAGTCTAATGGGCTTTTGCGAGGCCCATTAAGAGGTGGTCTGCCATGAGACCCATTAAGAAGGGGGCCCAAACCCAAGATGGCAGGCCCAAATCCATGAAGGAAGGCCCAGGTTCACAAAGCATGAGGAAAGGCCCAAGCCCAGATTTTCGGACATTCTGCCTGTGCAGATCAGTCAACTTGCGAAGCCCATATCTCTCAATTGCACCGTCGATCTAGCCGTAATTTTGATACACGCTGCACATGGATGTCGGTTATTCCCAAATAAAATTTCATCCAACCGTTGAAACGTGCAGGATTCCGTTCTAAGTGCGCACTCGCTCGCGTGTCGCTTTTTATCTCTTTCCTTTTCCTTTATTCTCAATGCTCCACTTGATAGGAGCACAAAGTGTGACGTTTTTAATGTGTTTTCCCTACTATTTGGCTATGATTTAATTGTAACTTTGCTATTTTAGCTTAGTTTCCATATTTGAGTCCAAAATGATGTATTAATGTGAACATGTGCGAAACGAAGTCTAATGGGCTTTTGCGAGGCCCATTAAGAGGTGGTCTGCCATGAGACCCATTAAGAAGGGGCCCAAACCCAAGATGGCAGGCCCAAATCCATGAAGGAAGGCCCAGGTTCACAAAGCATGAGGAAAGGCCCAAGCCCGGATTTTCGGACATTCCCGCTCGTGCAGATCGGTCAACTTGCGAAGCCCATATCTCTCAATTGCACCGTCGGATCTAGCTGTAATTTTGATACACGCTGCACATGGATGTCGGTTATTCCCAAATAAAATTTCATCCAACCGTTGAAACGTGCAGGATTCCGTTCTAAGTGCGCCTTTGCTCGGTCTGTCTCGCTTTTTATCTCTTTCCTTTTCCTTTATTCTCAATGCTCCACTTGATAGGAGCACAAAGTGTGACGTTTTTAATGTGTTTTCCCTACTATTTGGCTATGATTTAATTGTAACTTTGCTATTTTAGCTTAGTTTCCATATTTGAGTCCAAAATGATGTATTAATGTGAACATGTGCAGAAACGAAGTCTAATGGGCTTTTGCGAGGCCCATTAAGAGGTGGTCTGCCATGAGACCCATTAAGAGAGGGGGCCCAAACCCAAGATGGCAGGCCCAAATCCATGAAGGAAGGCCCAGGTTCACAAAGCATGAGGAAAGGCCCAAGCCCAGATTTTCGGACATTCTGCCTGTGCAGATCAGTCAACTTGCGAAGCCCATATCTCTCAATTGCACCGTCAGATCTAGCTGTAATTTTGATACACGCTGCACATGGATGTCAGTTATTCCCAAATAAAATTTCATCCAACCGTTGAAACGTGCAGGATTCCGTTCTAAGTGCGCACTGCTCAGTGCTGTCTGCTTTTTATCTCTTTCCTTTTCCTTTATTCTCAATGCTCCACTTGATAGGAGCACAAAGTGTGACGTTTTTAATGTGTTTTCCCTACTATTTGGCTATGATTTAATTGTAACTTTGCTATTTTAGCTTAGTTTCCATATTTGAGTCCAAAATGATGTATTAATGTGAACATGTGCGAAACGAAGTCTAATGGGCTTTTGCGAGGCCCATTAAGAGGTGGTCTGCCATGAGACCCATTAAGAAGGGGGCCCAAACCCAAGATGGCAGGCCCAAATCCATGAAGGAAGGCCCAGGTTCACAAAGCATGAGGAAAGGCCCAAGCCCGGATTTTCGGACATTCGCACCGTGCAGATCGGTCAACTTGCGAAGCCCATATCTCTCAATTGCACCGTCGGATCTAGGCTGTAATTTTGATACACGCTGCACATGGATGTCAGTTATTCCCAAATAAAATTTCATCCAACCGTTGAAACGTGCAGGATTCCGTTCTAAGTGCGCACTGCTCGCTCGGTGCTTCTGCTTTTTATCTCTTTCCTTTTCCTTTATTCTCAATGCTCCACTTGATAGGAGCACAAAGTGTGACGTTTTTAATGTGTTTTCCCTACTATTTGGCTATGATTTAATTGTAACTTTGCTATTTTAGCTTAGTTTCCATATTTGAGTCCAAAATGATGTATTAATGTGAACATGTGCGGAAACGAAGTCTAATGGGCTTTTGCGAGGCCCATTAAGAGGTGGTCTGCCATGAGACCCATTAAGAAGGGGGCCCAAACCCAAGATGGCAGGCCCAAATCCATGAAGGAAGGCCCAGGTTCACAAAGCATGAGGAAAGGCCCAAGCCCGGATTTTCGGACATTCCGCACTGTGCGGATCGATCAACTTGCGAAGCCCATATCTCTCAATTGCACCGTCGGATCTAGCTGTAATTTTGATACACGCTGCACATGGATGTCGGTTATTCCCAAATAAAATTTCATCCAACCGTTGAAACGTGCAGGATTCCGTTCTAAGTGCGCCTTTGCTCGGTCTTCGTCTCGCTTTTTATCTCTTTCCTTTTCCTTTATTCTCAATGCTCCACTTGATAGGAGCACAAAGTGTGACGTTTTTAATGTGTTTTCCCTACTATTTGGCTATGATTTAATTGTAACTTTGCTATTTTAGCTTAGTTTCCATATTTGAGTCCAAAATGATGTATTAATGTGAACATGTGCGAAACGAAGTCTAATGGGCTTTTGCGAGGCCCATTAAGAGGTGGTCCGCCATGAGACCCATTAAGAAGGGGGCCCAAACCCAAGATGGCAGGCCCAAATCCATGAAGGAAGGCCCAGGTTCACAAAGCATGAGGAAAGGCCCAAGCCCGGATTTTCGGACATTCCGCCCGTGCGATCGGTCAACTTGCGAAGCCCATATCTCTCGGTGCACCGTCGGATCTAGCCGTAATTTTGATACACGCTGCACATGGATGTCGGTTATTCCCAAATAAAATTTCATCCAACCGTTGAAACGTGCAGGATTCCATTCTAAGTGCGCCTTCGCTCGGTCTTCGCTTTTTATCTCTTTCCTTTTCCTTTATTCTCAATGCTCCACTTGATAGGAGCACAAAGTGTGACGTTTTTAATGTGTTTTCCCTACTATTTGGCTATGATTTAATTGTAACTTTGCTATTTTAGCTTAGTTTCCATATTTGAGTCCAAAATGATGTATTAATGTGAACATGTGCAGAAACGAAGTCTAATGGGCTTTTGCGAGGCCCATTAAGAGGTGGTCTGCCATGAGACCCATTAAGAAGGGGGCCCAAACCCAAGATGGCAGGCCCAAATCCATGAAGGAAGGCCCGGGTTCACAAAGCATGAGGAAAGGCCCAAGCCCGGATTTTCGGACATTCCGCTGTGCGGATCGGTCAACTTGCGAAGCCCATATCTCTCAATTGCACCGTCGGATCTAGCTGTAATTTTGATACACGCTGCACATGGATGTCGGTTATTCCCAAATAAAATTTCATCCAACCGTTGAAACGTGCAGGATTCCGTTCTAAGTGCGCCTTTGCTCGGTCTTTCATGCGCTTTTATCTCTTTCCTTTTCCTTTATTCTCAATGCTCCACTTGATAGGAGCACAAAGTGTGACGTTTTTAATGTGTTTTCCCTACTATTTGGCTATGATTTAATTGTAACTTTGCTATTTTAGCTTAGTTTCCATATTTGAGTCCAAAATGATGTATTAATGTGAACATGTGCAGAAACGAAGTCTAATGGGCTTTTGCGAGGCCCATTAAGAGGTGGTCTGCCATGAGACCCATTAAGAAGGGGGCCCAAACCCAAGATGGCAGGCCCAAATCCATGAAGGAAGGCCCAGGTTCACAAAGCATGAGGAAAGGCCCAAGCCCAGATTTTCGGACATTCCGCCTGTGCAGATCAGTCAACTTGCGAAGCCCATATCTCTCAATTGCACCGTCAGATCTAGCTGTAATTTTGATACACGCTGCACATGGATGTCAGTTATTCCCAAATAAAATTTCATCCAACCGTTGAAACGTGCAGGATTCCGTTCTAAGTGCGCCATTGCTCAGTGCTCGCTTTTTATCTCTTTCCTTTTCCTTTATTCTCAATGCTCCACTTGATAGGAGCACAAAGTGTGACGTTTTTAATGTGTTTTCCCTACTATTTGGCTATGATTTAATTGTAACTTTGCTATTTTAGCTTAGTTTCCATATTTGAGTCCAAAATGATGTATTAATGTGAACATGTGCAGAAACGAAGTCTAATGGGCTTTTGCGAGGCCCATTAAGAGGTGGTCTGCCATGAGACCCATTAAGAAGGGGGCCCAAACCCAAGATGGCAGGCCCAAATCCATGAAGGAAGGCCCAGGTTCACAAAGCATGAGGAAAGGCCCAAGCCCAGATTTTCGGACATTCTGCCTGTGCAGATCAGTCAACTTGCGAAGCCCATATCTCTCAATTGCACCGTCAGATCTAGCTGTAATTTTGATACACGCTGCACATGGATGTCAATTATTCGCAAATAAAATTTCAGAAGCATCCAACCGTTGAAACGTGCAAGATTCCGTTCGAAGTGCGCACTGCTCAGTGCTGTCTGCTTTTTATCTCTTTCCTTTTCCTTTATTCTCAATGCTCCACTTGATAGGAGCACAAAGTGTGACGTTTTTAATGTGTTTTCCCTACTATTTGACTACATTTCCACCATTCCACTCACCATTTCTTTTCTACCACTCAAATTCCACTTCTCTTCCTTTTCTTTCTTTATTTCTTTCATTGTCTTCTTCTTCCTCTCAATTCTCCTATAAATAGCAGGCCCATTCTTCTCACCAATTCACACCCCAATGGGGAGGGACAAACCCTCCTCTTACTCTTCTCCCTCTCACATCATATTTTCCATTCTCTAGTATTTAGGGTTCTCAAGGCTTCAAGGAGGAGGAAAGGCGGCTGCACCATCACCATCATCACCATCAATTTCGTCCATCATCATCACCACCTTGCTGCACACGGTTTGGATTACTTGCTTTCAAGGATTCAAGGTTTCGTGGTCTTCAAGTCTTCATGCTATTCCATATGGTGTAATCTGACTTTTCCTTTAATTATTCTTATGAATTCCTCTTTGTTGCTTGATTATTCTTTGTATTAGTTAACATGACATGATTTATATAATTTCCAGCCTATTTATATGAGTTTATTTAGTTATTGGATCCTAATTAATTAGTTCTTCTAGTAGCTTATGTGACTCTGTTTACTTGATTCTGAATTATAGAAAACTTTTATGTGTTTATGTTATAGGGATCGATACTTATAATATTTGCATATAATTGGAGCTAGAGTTAGGGATTACAATTCACCTAATAGTTTTGGAAACCTAATTCACGAGTAGTAAAGGCTTTGGACAAAGGTCGGTGTCAAATAAAAAGGATTGCGGACATATGGTCTTTTCTATAATGGGTCGTGCAGTTTAATTAACAACTCTTTTCTATGCGTTAAATATGGTTTGATTAGCTAGCTTTCTAGACTAAGATGGCATGTTTAATTGGTTAATCTAGGTGCTTTCACTTAGGTTAATTTTCGTAGAGAGGTTTTATTTGGGGAATGGTTAGCTTCTAACTTTCCACATATGTTAATTTCGGTTTCATGGCTAGGGAACTTGGTTAATTTTCGGTCCAATGATTAATAAACTTGTGTATATGTGGCTGAACTTTATATACTTTGTGTTTCATCCCATCTCATTTAATTTATTCTTTGTAGTTTAATTAATTTATTTCATTCAATTTATCTCTTAAACCCCCTTACTTTGTACATATGTATATATTTATACTTTATACATGTTAATAATTCTTTATTTTATTTAATTATTTGTGACAATTTTTGTTAGGTACACCCTTTGATCTCCGTTGTGAACGATACCCTACTATGCACTATACTACAACCGATAGGGTTTTTTTAAAATGACGCTCTTTTGGGGCGTATCACCACTCACCCCCATATTTCCACCCATCTCACCTAACTATCTTTGTTTATTTCTCTCCATACCATTAGTGTTTGATTTCTTTTACCTAAATAAATGGTTCATTGCCATATGACTACATTTCCACCACCACTTACCATTTATTTATCTCCCATTCACATTCCACTTCTATTCCCTTTCTTTCTTTATTTGTTTCATTGTCTTCTTCTTCCTCTCCATTCTCCTATAAATAGAGGGCTTCACAACACTATAATTCAAAAATTCACACCCCAATGGGGAGGGACAAACCCTCCTCTTTCTCTTCTCCCTCTCATATCATATTTTCCATTCTCTAGTATTTAGGATTTTCAAGACTTCAAGGAGGAGAGGAGCTGTTTACACCATCACCACCAGCCATCAACCATCATCACCACCATCATCATCACCTTGGGAATCTCGGCTTTGAGTTGCTTGCTTTCAAGGATTCAAGAGTTCGTGGTCTTCAAGTTCTTCCTACTTTCCATATGGTGTACTTCAACTTAATCTTTAATTACTCTTTTTGAGTTCCTCTTTGTTGCTTGTTTATCTTTTGTATTAGTTAACATGACATGATTTATATAATTTTCAGCCTATATTTATGAGTTTATTTAGTTATTGGATCCTAATTAATTAGTTCTTCTAGTAGCTTATGTGACTCCGTTTACTTGATTCTATTTTATAGAAAACTTTTATGTGTTTATGTTATAGGGGTCGACACTTATAATATTTGCATATAATTGAAGCTAGAGTTAGGGATTACAATTCACCTAATAGTTTTGGAAACCTAATTCACGAGTAGTAAAGGCTTTGGACAAAGGTCGGTGTCAAATAAAAAGGATTGCGGACATATGAACTTTGTCATAATGGGTCGTGCACTTTAATTGACAACTCTTCTTCTATGCGTTAAACATGGTTTGACTAGCTAGCTTTCTAGACTAAGATGGCATGTTTAATTGGTTAATCTCGGTGCTTTCACTTAGGTTAATTTTCTTAGAGAGGTTTTACTTGGGGAATGGTTAGCTTCTAACTTTCCACATATGTTAATTTCGGTTTCATGGCTAGGGAACTTGGTTAATTTTCGGTCCAATAATTGGTAAACTTGTATACTGGTGGCTGAACTTTATATATTTTGTGTTTCATCCCATCTTATTTAATTTGTTCTTTGTAGTTTAATTTATTTATTTCATTCAATTTATCTCTTAAACCCCCCTTTACTTTGTACATATGCATATATTCTTTATACTTGTTAATAATAATTCTTTATTTTATTTAATTCTTTGTGACATTTTTTGTTAGGTACACCCTTTGATCTCCGTTGTGAACGATACCCTACTATGCACTATACTACTACCGATAGGGTTTTTTTAAATTGATGCTTCCTTTTTGGACGTGTCAATCACCAACAAACAAGGCTTCGAGGCCTTGCGATCCATAAGCTCACGACCTTTGGTGATGATCAACTATGAAGACTTCAAGCAAGAGCAAATGTGAGGTTGCCTCCTCATGAGCGCTTCTTTTTATAGACCTCAAAGCCGGTCTTCTCACACTCTAGGGTCAAGGTGGTGCAAAGTACATTTGCCTTCCATCTAAACAGCTCAAATATGGATGACATTCATGAGTCTTCATCCTGTTTACTCCAATCCCCAAAATCTCTCTAAGGCATTGGATCACCTCGAGTTGTACCTCACTGCATGGTGGGCTTCTCATCTTGAATGAGTCGAATGGGGTAGGTAATAATCCTCGCCTATGTGGAGGAATATAAGGTATAGGCGGTATTCCTCGATCATGCTCATGAATGGTGGAAGTAGGCTTCACAACTTCATGCCTTTGGGAAGATAGAAACTCAACAGGTTTGTGCACTTGTTCGAAGCTTGAAGTTTGTTGACACATGAAGTGAGGATCCATGTCCAATTCAGGAAGGACACAAGCTAATGATGCCTCAGCTTTGTGAACAGGCAAAGGGGCACTAAAACTGTCAAGCCCGGACTCATATGTAGAAGCAGAAAAATCAATATCATCATCCACATATGAGTGTACAAACTCATCAAACATGTCATCATCATCAGAATAAGAGAGCTCTGGTAGCTCTTGCTTCTCAACCACAATAGAAGGATGAACTTCAACTTTAGGCTTGGGAGGATTCAAAGGACCGAAAATCCTTTCACTCTTTGCTTGATTCCCCTTCACCAAATCAACTGAAAACACCTCCTTGATGACACTAAGTGGAAAGGTAGGCTGGAGTACTTGCAACTTGACTTTTTCCCCCAAGACTTTGAGCTTCACGGTGCCTTTCTGAACATTAATCTTCGCACCGGCAATGGCCATAAAGGGACTACCAAGGATGATAGGCAATCCACTCTCTATCTTGGGGTCTTCATCCATATCCAAAATCACAAAATCTGCTGGAAGGATGAACTTGTCGACTCTAACCAACACGTCTTCCACAATTCCCACTGGCATTCTAAATGTCTCATCTGCAAGTTGCACTGAGATTGAAGTAGGTTGCAGGGTACCCATGGCTAGCTTCCGGAACGTTGCTAGAGGCATGATATTGATGCACGTGCACATATCCATAAGAGTGATTTGAGGATTTTTTACCTACGTCATTAATTATTACCTAAATTCCTAACAATTGTCGTTGTAAAGTATAATGGGAAATAAAGGTTTTTCCCACAGAAGATTGTTATATTTACTTTTCAATGTCACAATAAATTAAATTAAATAAAGAATAAAGAATATATATATACAAAACTAAATGAACTATACAATATTATTTCTATTTACAAAAATATACATTATATACAAAAGTATTTTTGGGGGTTTTGATATTTTTGAAAACAATAAATAAATAAAAGGAAATATTTTTGGATTTTTATTATTTTTGAAAACAAGAAAAACAAACACAAATATTGATTTCTCTAAGTCATATGATCGAAACTAACATTGTGAAATATTAGAAAGCTAATTATTTCCCATTTAGACTTCTCTCAGAAAATTAACCTAAGTGAAAGCACCTAGATCAATCAATTAAACATGCCATCTTAGTCTAGAAAGCTAGCTAGTCAATCCATGTTCAAAGCATCGAAAAGAATCGTTAATTCAAGTGCACAACCTAGTATGGAAAAGTCCATCTATTTGTAATCCTTTTTAATTGATTCCGACCTTTGTCAAAGCCTTTACTACTTGTGAATTAGGTTTCCAAAACTATTAGGTGAATCGGATTCCTAACTCTAGCTCCAATTACATGTAAACATCATAAGTGTCGACCCCTATAACATAAACATATAAAAGATTTCCGTAAACTTGAATCAAATAAACAATCACAAAAGCAACTTAGAAAAATCAAATCACAATTATTATGCAATAATAGAAAATAAACAAATATTTACACAATAACATTTCCCAAAATTATTCACGAATAGTTAATTAAACAAAAATAAAATATAATAAATAAACGAGTTTGGGAAAAATGTTACTTGTTGTGTCCATGAAAATGGACACCGTCCGGCGAGCGAAGGTGGCGACTCGGCTATATAATCGGACAATTTGGATGTGGCGGGTGCACTTAGCAATTGGGCTGAAATGGGCTTGGGCCCGCAAGTCAACGGGTCAAAGGGGAGTCAAAGCCCGGGGGCTGTTTTTGACTTTTCCCATCTCCTTCTTTGGCCCGTGCGGTTTCTCTTTGGTTGACAAGTCAACCTTTAATTCTTCTTCTTCATTTCCCGTGCGCAGACCTCAAGATGGTTCTCTTCTTCTTGCTTCAACTCCATTCTGCAGACAAGAGAGAGCTGGGAGCGGCGAGAGGAAGGCAGGGGATGACGACGCCGGTGAGACCATGGGCTGGGCTCGGCGATTGCCGGCGCAGGAGGAAGATGTGCTGTGAACAGAGGTGCGGTGCGGTCCGTGCGGGCTGGATTCAACGCCGGAGCAGGCCGGGCTCATGGGTAATCCGAGAGAGGCAGAGGTGATCGGCGGTGTCAACAGCAGCAGCAGTGGCAGATGCGATCGCCGGCGTGGAATGGATCGGTGGCTCATCAGCGGTGTCGACGGCGACATGGCAGCAGGTGATTGATGGCAGACGCGCGGGCCTTGGGTTGCCGGCGTCGTGGATTTTCTGTGATTGCAGATTGATGAGCAGATTGCAGCGGCAAGGAGGATCGATCTGGGCTCATTGATTGAGCACGGGATTGGGCACGGCAGAGCATCCAAATCTGCAAAAGAAAACAAAGACAGTTAGTTAGAGAATTGCTCTGTGATTGATGAATTGGTTGTGAATTGCAGATGGTTTAAATAGAGAATGAGAGGGGGAAACGGCCAAGGATTCGAGAGTGGTGTCACAGGCTGGAATGGTTGGCGTGAGATGCCGCTGGTGCGATGGTGATCTGTAATGGGTGGATCGGTGGTGGGCTTTTGAGCTGGATTGAGAGTAGGAAGCATCTTGCAGGTATGGTGGAAGAGTGGATCGAAGAGCTGGAGATGCTGCAAGAGAGCTCGAGAGTGAAGTCACATGCTGGACAAGAATTTCCAGCCAAGCAAAGAACCGAAGAACGTGTTCAGCTTCAACAATAAAAGAAAAAGGAAAAAAATAATTAAAATAAATAATTATAAAACAAAACAAAACAACATAAAATAACAAAAGAAATTAAATGAAATAATTATAAAATATATAAAATAATTATTAGAGAAAATAAAGTGGTGGTTTAAAATGTATTTCGCCACCGCGAGTGGTGGTTGCGCCGCCTTATGTGGTGGTTCGCCGACAAATTGTCGGGATTCGGAACGGTTTCCGAAATCTTCGTACACTGTCTGTAATCCACTTCCGAGAGATGACCGGTGTCATCAGAGAAAAGTCACGGTTGACTTTTAATATTTTCGGAATGCGCTGAAAACCTCCAAATTCACCTTTTCTGTGCAGATAAACATTTTTCTTGGTATTTTCCCTAAAAACACGAAAACAAATATTAAACAGACAATTAAGCTTTCGAAATAGCAAAATCCAGTAATTAAAGGCACTTTGTGAACGTATTTTACGTTCACATCACACCCCTACACTTGAACTATTGCTAGTCCTCGAGCAAACACGAAACAAAACAGCACAAAACAGAAAGGGAAACACAAAACAGACGGTCTTTCCAACCATAATCCTCAGCGAGTTCGAAAAAATTATAATCAAGAGAATAAAAATTATATACCAAGGTTAAAGAATTTGCTAAGCATTTAATATGTACATCTCATTTATGCTCGGGTGAAGTGTGTGAAAACCAAGTATACAATTAATGTCAAGCAATCCAATAGGCACATCGAAACAACATTAACCACTAAAGCTCAGAAGATTCACTAAATATTTCCGCTCAGTGTTTAGGGTTAAGTGTTTACTCTCAAAACAATTACACAAGTAGTGTTCCCATAGGCTTGCTCATTAACCAACTATCTACAATTAATCCACAAATCATTAGATCATAAGGACTTTCAATGGTGAAATGGGGGCCAAAGGGTGAATGGTGAATGATGAATGAAGGGATTGGAAATGAAAAAATGTTTCACATGTTTGCAAGACAAATCAACGACTTTGAAACTCATACCTATGCTATACCCGAAACAACTTTCTTATTCTCCTCCAACCTTTTATTGAAAATAATACAAGAAAATAACTCTCTTTTTTTTCTTTTTTTCTTTTTTTTTCTATATATTTTTTTTTGAGGAACTTTATTCCTTCTTTTTGTTTTTGATTTTTTTTTCTTTCTTTGAACAAATACAACAAAATAAAATGCACCCCCACACTTGCCTTTTGATATACTACCAAACAAATCCGAAGCATAAGAACATAAGAAGTCACTATCATCGTCTTGCAAACATAAATAAAACAAGGGTGAGATGGTGTGGGTGAACAAAAGAAACGGCTAATGAGTGTTTAGTTCAAAAGGGGATTCCTAAAGTTCGTGTTTAGATGGATGGTGAATATTTTGGCCATGGTGCTCAACTAATGCCTTACTCATTTCTAATTCATCACAGATTAATAAAATGCTTCAAGAGGTCAATGAGCAAGTTCTAGGTTCAAAACTCATGAATTGTGCACACATGAAGAACGAGTAAATGTATGAAATATGCATACATGTGAATATACAACAGGCTCAAATCCTCACATTTTCTGGGTATGCATGACAATGTATGTTCAAATGTGCTTCTCGGATTGCAATCAATTAATCGAAACAGGTTATGTGAACATGGAAATTCGAGCAATCATAAGTTATGCAGATTAAATCCAAAGCAAACTACACAAAACCTTAGCATATAATCAACATTTTCCAAATCATAACAATTAAACTCAATTCATCATCGGGATTGGAAAGAATACAACACACATAACAGAAATAAACACACAAAAACACAAAAACAGAAGCAAATATTTTTGTAATTTTTGATTTTTTGATTTTTTTTGATTTTTTTCAATTTACGTAACAATACGTGACCACAGTGACTTACTAAGTGCAATGGTAGGTTCAACGCTACCAAGGGAGTAAGTATGATTTAGTCGATATATTGTTACCGTAGAAAACAAAAACAAGTAAATTATTTTTTTGAATTTTTCAAATTTTTCAAATTTTTTCTTTTCTTTTTAATAAATCTTCCCCCCACACTTGAATTAAACATTGTCCTCAATGTTAGACAGATATTTCACGAAAATGAAAAATTCAAGTATGGTTATTGAATTTAAACACACAAACATAAATCAACAGAAGTAAACACACAACATATATACAAATGAAAAAGATGGGTTAAAGAAAATCTCCCCCTTGAAGATCGTTAAGCTCCTCCCGAAGCAAGTCACCAACAGTCACCAACAAGGCTAGCAGGGCCTTGCATCCAACGTTTGCTCCTTAGTTGACTGCGGTTCTGATCCTTTGAAGTGTGTCTTGGACAAGGGTTGTTGCCGACTCCACGGCAGACTTGGCTGATGTAGCCCTCACTGAGATCTGGAACACCATAGTCAGAAGTGTTCCGTCAAGTACAGCTCCGGATACGTTAGGCAGAATGGAGAAGCTAGAAGACATAAGCGGAAACGGCTCCGGTTGAACTCCACATAGCAGACACTGGAGAATGGAATGGTTGATCGGCGCGTATATCACAGACGACCCCGTTGCATCGGTGCAACACTCCTGAAGAATAAGGAAGTCGTTGTGACTATCTATGGCGAGCACCGAAATCTGGTTCCGCGGGTCAAGACCGATAGAGAAATTTGCTAGCACACGTACAGAGCTGTCCATCGACATACTATCCCACATTGGTCTCGTCTGAACGTCTTTGAGGAACTCAAAGATCCTGGTGTGATGAGATAGATGAACGACGGAACAACCAGCAGTACGATTGACTCCAGGGGGCTTGCTCGGATCTCCCCTTCGCTTGTTGGTCCTGACCTCCATTCGAGTGTCTCTTGTTCGGTTCGAACAAGTCCAAGTGGTGGTACGTGGAGTTGCGATGTCGTTGAAGAAACAGATCGTCATCTGTTTTGCCATTTCCGCAAGTCCTCTTCTTCCTTCAAGAGAAATAATCGAGTCACCGGGTGAAGAGTGGATACCTGTGGCGCACATGTAGCGCTCGGCTTGTCGTTGGAGAGTTGAGATCCAACGCTTTGCACCAAAAGCGAACCCTGAATGAACGAAAGGTTCGAAAATGGCCTTCATCTCCTTCTCGCGCACATCCACGTGCTCCACCCAAGTGACCAAGGAAGATCCATTATGAAGATCACGTATCAGGCATCCGGAGGGGCGTTTTCGGCAAATCGATCTCACGGAAGGCTTTGGATTGGAACGCAATTCATCCACGGAGACATCCACGACGACCCAACTTCCATCCGAGTTGTTGGTGAGAATACCGAACAACTGGACTTCACGAGTTGAAACGAGGTGAGATGGCACCGTAAACTCGGCCGACATCACTCGCATATGCTCCTCGTAGCCTTCTTCGTTCTTGGAGGAAAGGATCTCCAACGTCCGGGCGTTTGTGATCATGCTACAGAAGACCGGCAACCATCGACCAACATCCATTAAGATCCGAACGATGGTGGTCGGATAAAGATGGATGGTTGCCGAGTGTCTCGACGATTCGGCTTTGAAGTACGGAGCAGGTTCGGCTCGTTGAAACACTCGCAAGTACTCGGCCCTATGAAGAGTCTCGGGATGAATAGACGTGTCGGGAGTCGGTGAAGTTATCCACAAAGGAAATCGGGCAGTGGCCATGAGCAGGAGCTCGTCTTTGGCCTTGCGGGCGATATCCGAGATCAAGTCGGTGTGGACTCCGACAAGATCATGAGCAGGTCCCGGAAGATTAGATGGCACAGGTACGGATGGGCGCTCGACTAGGGTAGGCATGAGGCTCCGCACATTGATCTGAGGCTTTTTCACCGCGGTCATTAATTATTACCTAAATTCCTAACAATTGTCGTTGTAAAGTATAATGGGAAATAAAGGTTTTTCCCACAGAAGATTGTTATATTTACTTTTCAATGTCACAAAAAATTAAATTAAATAAAGAATTATATTAACAAGTATAAAGAATAAAGAATATATATATACAAAATTAAATAAACTATACAGTATTGTTTCTATTTACAAAAATATACATTATATACAAAAGTTGTTTTTGGGGGTTTTTGAGATTTTTGAAAACAATAAAAGAAATATTTTTGGATTTTTATTCTTTTTGAAAACAAGAAACACACACACAAATATTGTTTTGAAGATTAACCAACTCCCTAGCCATGAATCCGAAATTAACATATGTAAGATGCTGGACCACCATACATCTCCCAAATAAAACCTCACTATGAAAATTAACCCCGAGACCACCCTGACAGGCTAAACAATTAAACATGCAAAGGTAATTAATCTAAACATGTCTAACGCATAGAAGAAGAGTTGCTAATTCAAGTGCACGACCTAGCGGGACCGCCCAACTATCCGTGATCCTTATTATTTAGTTTTAACATTAAAGATAAAACCAAACAAACAAAATTCACATAAGCTGCTAGAAGAATCAATCAACTTCAATCCAACAATTATTACACAAAATAGAAAATAAACAAACAATAACATTTCCCAAAATTATTCACGAATAGTTAATTAAACAAAAATAAATTATAATAAATAAACGAGTTTGGGAAAAATGTTACTGTTGTGTCCATGAAAATGGACACTGTCTGGCAGGCAAAGGTGGCAGACTCAGCTATTAAAGATCGTAATTTGGATGTGGCGGGTGTAGTGATCAAATTGACTTTGGGCTTGCTGCAATGGGCTTTGAGGCCCAATTAATTTCTGTTTTGGTCCATGATAGGCCCAAAAGGAGCATCAACTTAAAAAAATCCCTATCGGTAGTAGTATAATGCATAGTAGGGGTATCGTTCACAACGGAGATCAAAGGGTGTACCTAACAAAAAATGTTACAAGAAATAAAATAAAATAAATAATTATTATTAACAAGTGTAAAGTATAAATATATACATATGTACAAAGTAAAAGGGGGGTTTAAGAAATAAATTGAATGAAATAAATTAATTAATCTACAAAGAATAAATGAAATAAGATGGGATGAAACACAAAGTATATAAAGTTCAGCCACAAGTATACAAGTTTACCAATTATTGGACCGAAAATTAACCAAGTTCCCTAGCCATAAAACCGAAATTAACATATGTGGAATGCTGGACCGCCAATTATCATTCCCCAAATAAAACCACTTTCATGAAAATTAACCTAAGCGACCGCACCTAGATTAATCAATCAAACATGCAAAGGTAGCTAATCAAAACATGTCCAACGCATAAAAGAAGAGTTGTTAATTAAAGTGCACGACCTAGTGGGACCGCCCATCTATCCGTGATCCTTTTTATTTGTTTCCGACCTCTTTCCAAAGCCTTTACTACTAGTGAATTAGAATTAAAACCCTAATTCTAGCACCAATTATATGCAATTATCTTAAGTTTGCAACCTTAAAACAAAAACATATAAAAGTTATCTACTAAAACAAAATCAAATAAACGGAGTCACATAAACTACTAGAAGAACTAATTAATTAGGATCCAACAATTAAATAAATCCATAAACAAGGGCTGAATATTATATAAATCATGTCATGTTAATTAATACAAAGAATAATCAAGTAACAAAGAGGCATAAATTTAAAGCCTAAGTCGAAATACACCGTATGAATAGCATGAAGATCTTGAAACCACATCTTGAATCCTTGACCACAAGTAATCCAAACGGTGAAGACAAGGTGATGATGGTGATGGTGAACTTGAATAGGGGCTGGTGGTGATGGTGTAGACGCCTTCTCCTCCTCCTTGAAGTCTTGAAAACCCTAAATACTAGAGAATGGAAAGTGAGATAGAGAAGAGAAAGAGGAGGGTTTGTCCCTCCCCATTGGGGTGTGAATTGGTGAGAAGAATGAGGCTGCTATTTATAGGAGAATGGAGAGGAAGAAGAAGACAATGAAAGAAATAAAGAAAGAAAGGGAAGAGAAGTGGAATGTGAGTGGTAGAAAAGAAATGGTAAGTGGAATGGTGGAAATGTAGTCATATGGCAATGAACCATTTATTTAGGTAAAAGAAATCAAACACTAATATTGTGGGCAGAAAGAAGAGGAAAGAATATAGGGGTGAGTGGAGCATTGAAAATAAAAGAAGAGGAAAGAAATAAAAACAGACAGCACTGAGCAGTGCGCACTTAGAGCGGCATAATGGACGTTTCACCGGTTGGATGATTCTGAAATTTTATTTGGGAGCAGCTAACATCCACATGCAGCGTGTATCAAAATTACAGCTAGATCTGACGGTGCAATTGAGAGATATGGGCTTCGCAAGTTGACTGATCTGCATAGGCAGAATGTCCGAAAATCTGGGCTTGGGCCTTTCCTCATGCCTTGTGAACCTGGGCCTTCCTTCATGGATTTGGGCCTCCTTCATGGGCTTGGGCCCCCTTCTTGGGCCTCATGGCAGACCACCTCTTAATGGGCCTCGCAAAAGCCCATTAGACTTCGTTTCTGCACATGTTCACATTAATACATCATTTTGGACTCAAATATGGAAACTAAGCTAAAATAGCAAAGTTACAATTAAATCATAGCCAAATAGTAGGGAAAACACATTAAAAATGTCACACTTTGTGCTCCTATCAAATTCCCCCACACTTAGCTACTGCTAGTCCTCTAGCAAACACAAGAACAACACAAAACAAAAAAGGAAACACAAAACAGAATGGTCTTTCCAACCATAACCCTCAGCGAGTTCAGAAGAGTTATAATCAAGAGAATAAAAATTATATACCAAGGCTAACAAATTTGCTAAGCATTTAACATGTACATCTCATTCATGCTCAGGTGCAGTGTGTGAAAACCGAGTATACAAAAAATCTCCAGCAATCCAATAGGCACATCGAAACAACATTAACCACTAAAGCTCACAATGATCACTAAATATTTCCGCTCAATGTTTAGGGTTAAGTGTTTACTCTCATAACAATTGCACAAGTAACGTTCCCATAAGCTTGCTCATCGACCAACTCTCTACAATTAATCTATAAATCATTAAATCATAAGGGCTTTTAATGGTGTAATGGGGGCCAAAGGGTGAATGGTGTATAGTGAATGGTGAATGATGAATGAAGGGACTGGAAATGAAAAATATTTCACATGTTTGCAAGACAAATCAACGACTTTGAAACTCATACCTATGCTATACCCGAAACAACTTTCTTATTCTCCTCCAACCTTTTATTGAAAATAATACAAGTAAATAAAATAACTCTATTTTTGTGGTATTTTTTTCTTTTTCTTTTCCACATTTTTTTTTTCTTTTCTTTTTTCTTGAGGAATTTTATTCCTTCTTTTTATTTCTGAATATGTTTTTTTTTTTTTTTTGAACAAATACAACAAAATAAATACACCCCCACACTTGCCTTTTGGTATATACCATACAAATCCGAAGCATAAAAACATAAGAAGTCACTATCATCGTCTTGCAAACACAGTAAAACAAGGGTGAAATGGTGTGGGTGAACAAAAGAAACGGCTAATGAGTGTTTAGTTCAAAAGGGGATTCCTAAAGTTCGTGTTTAGATGGATGGTGAATATTTTGGCCATGGTGCTCAACTAATGCCTTACTCATTTCTAATTCATTACAGATTAACAAAAAGTTTCAAGTGGTCTCTGAGCAAGTTCTAGGTTCAAAACTCATGAATTGTGCACACATGAAGAACGAGTAAATGTATGAAAGATGCATACATGTGAATATTCAATAGGCTCAAATCCTCACATTTTCTGGGTATGCATGACAATGTATGTTTAAATGTGCTTCTCGGATTGCAATCAATTAATCGAAATAGGTTATGTGAACATGGAATTTCGAGCAATCACAAGTTATGCATATTAAATCCAAAGCAAGCTACACAAAGCCTTGACATATAATAAACATTCTCCTAATCACAACAATTAAACTCAATTCATCCTTGGGATTGGAAAGAACAAAGCACAAAACACACAAAACAGAAGCAAATATTTTTGTAATTTTTGATTTTTTGATTTTTTTTTAATGATATAGCTCAAATAAACAAACAAGCACTTTCTAAGACTCGATAGCTCCAAAGCCAGTGCGAAACAAACGAGCTTACATAACTAGACATTTTTTTTACTGAAATTTTTAAGTTTTGGCTTTTTGATTTTTTTTTTGAATGATGCTACCTTACCCCCACACTTGAATCTAACATTGTCCACAATGTTTGACAAATATTTAGTGTAATGAAAAATTCAAGCATGGTGATTTATTTGAAAAATAAATAAATAAACCAAAATAAATGAAACACTATACAAACAGAAAACAAAAAGTAAAACAACAATTGTTTTTTAAACCAAATTTTCTATATTTTGTTTTACACGAACTAAAAAAAAAATTAACGAGAGTGAGAAAAAGAAAACTCCCTTTGACGACTCCCGAGGATAGCCGGAATACACCATCAAGACACCAACCTCAAGGCTCGCCGGCCTTGACTTCCAAACGTTAGCTCCAAGTGCATAATGGTATAATTTCCGACAAACCAAGATTATTCCCTATAAAATTTAAAAAGTTAGTAATAAAATTTACAAAATAAAAACAAAATATTTACAAAGTTAAAAATGTATCACAAATTATCTATACAAAATGAATAAATTTTCCTATGTCTACGTATATTTTATTTACACAATACACTTAGGTACGGGAACAGAGGACTTCAATGTGCAATGGGACTGAAACAGCTACCCATCTTAAAGTCATGTTTAATCCAATATACCTAAAGTATACAAAAAAGTTTATTTTGCCTCAATATAGTTGAAAAAAAATGAAAGTTGATTCCAAGCGGTAACTCAAGGTGGACTTACGGCCTAGGTGCAATGCCTTGACTTAAATGACTTTCCGTGTTTTCAGAAGGCGAATGGCCAGATCATATGAGAGATAAGTGAGGGGCAGGATTCATTTAGTGGACTACGGAGGCTTACACCCCTATCGACTTACGTCAGTCTATAGTCCTCTGAATCCAAAACCTGTCACCCAGGGTCTCGACCTAGACACCATCCATGTGCCCCTTACTCAGTTGAGAAAGCACTTAAGTGTTCGACAATTCTCCAAGTGTTAATAAAGGCCGCCCTTGATACGCCCAAAAGGAGCATCAATTTAAAAAAATCCCTATCGGTAGTATAGTATAAGTAGGGTATCGTTCACAACGGAGATCAAAGGGTGTACCTAACCAAAAATGTCACAAAGAATTAAATAAAATAAAGAATTATTATTAACAAGTATAATGTATAAATATATACATATGTACAAAGTAAAAAAAGGGTTTAAGAGATAAATTGAATGAAATAAATAAATTAATCAACAAAGAATAAATTAAATGTGATGATGAAACACAAAGTATATAAAGTTCAGCCACATATACACAAGTTTACCAATCATTAGACCGAAAATTAACCAAGTTCCCTAGCCATGAAACCGAAACTAACATATGTGGAATGCCCACACGGGTTATCATTCCCCAAATAAAACCTCTTCTATGAAAATTAACCTAGTGAACGCTCATCTAGATTAAACAATTAAACATGCAAAGGTGATCAATCAATAACATATCTAACGCATAGGAGAAGAGTTGTTAATTAAAGTGCGCGACCTAGCGAACGCTCGTCTATCCGCGATCCTTCTTATTTTGATTCTCGACCCGTTTGATAAGCCTTTACTACTTGTGAATTAGAATTAAAACCCTAATTCTAGCACCAATTACATGCAATCATCTTAAGTTTCGAACCTTAAAACAAGAACACATAAAAGATTCAATAAAACCGAATCAAATAAACGGAGTCACATAAGCTGCTAGAAGAACTAATTAATTAGGATCTAACAATCAAATAAACTCATAAATATAGGCTGAAAATTATACAAATCATGTCATGTTAACTAATACAAAGAATAATCAAGCAACAAAGAGGAACTCGAAAAGAGTAATTAAAGAATAAGTTGAAGTACACCATATGGAAAGTAGGAAGAACTCGAAGATCACAAACTCTTAAATCCTCACGCGAGTAACTCAAAAGCCGAGATTCCCAAGGTGGTGATGATGGTGGTGATGATGGTTGATGGCTGGTGGTAATGGTGTAAACAGCTCCCCTCCTCCTTGAAGACTTGAAAACCCTAAATACTAGAGAATGAAAAATATGATGTGAGATGGAGAAGAGAAAGAGGAGGGTTTGTCCCTCCCCATTGGGGTGTGTATTGGTGAATTGGTGAAGAGAAATAGGCTCATATTTATAGGAAAATGGAGAGGAAGAAGAAGACAATGAAAGAAATAAAGAAAGAAAAGGAAGAGAAGTGGAATGTGAGTGGTAGAAAAGAAATGGTAAGTGGAATGGTGGAAATGAAGTCATATGGCAATGAACCATTTATTTAGATAAAAGAAATCAAAAACTAATATTGTGGGCAGAAAGAAGATGAAAGAATATAGGGGTGAGTGGAGCATTGAAAATAAAAGAAGAGGAAAGAAATAAAAAGCAGACAGCACTGAGCAGTGCGCACTTAGAACGGAATCCTGCACGTTTCAACGGTTGGATGCTTCTGAAATTTTAATGCCGAACGCCTAACATCCACATGCAGCGTGTATCAAAATTACAGCTAGATCTGACGGCGCAATTGAGAGATATGGGCCTCGCAAGTTGACCTATCTGCACAGGCAGAATGTCCGAAAATCTGGGCTTGGGCCTTTCCTCATGCTTTGTGAACTTTGGCCTTCCTTCATGGATTTGGGCCTTCCATCTTGGGTTTGGGCCCCCTTCTTGGGCCTCATGGCAGACCACCTCTTAATGGGCCTCGCAAAAGCCCATTAGACTTCGTTTCTGCACAAGTTCACAATAATACATCATTTTGGACTCAAATATGGA
The DNA here is from genome assembly GCA_030142095.1 of Rubus idaeus. Classification (NCBI taxonomy): domain Eukaryota; kingdom Viridiplantae; phylum Streptophyta; class Magnoliopsida; order Rosales; family Rosaceae; genus Rubus; species Rubus idaeus. Next base: position 22,886,889 of record CM057965.1, read on the forward strand.
AACTAAGCTAAAATAGCAAAGTTACAATTAAATCATAGCCAAATAGTAGGGAAAACACATTAAAAACGTCACACTTTGTGCTCCTATCAAATTCCCTCACACTTAACTACTGCTAGTCCTCTAGCAAACACAAGAACAACACAAAACAGAAAAGGAAACACAAAACAGAATGGTCTTTCCAACCATAACCCTCAGCGAGTTCAGAAGAGTTATAATCAAGAGAATAAAAATTATATACCAAGGCTAACAAATTTGCTAAGCATTTAACATGTACATCTCATTCATGCTCAGGTGCAGTGTGTGAAAACCGAGTATACAAAAAATCTCCAGCAATCCAATAGGCACATCGAAACAACATTAACCACTAAAGCTCACAAGATTCACTAATTATTTCCGCTCAATGTTTAGGGTTAAGTGTTTACTCTCATAACAATTACACAAGTAGTGTTCCCATATGCTTGCTCATCGACCAAATCTCCACAATTAATCCACAAATCATTAAATCATAAGGGCTTTTAAGGTGAAACAGGGGTCAAAGGGTGAATGGTGTATAGTGAATGGTGAATGATGAATGAAGGGACTGGAAATGAAAAATATTTCACATGTTTGCAAGACAAATCAACGACTTTGAAACTCATACCTATGCTATACCCGAAACAACTTTCTTATTCTCCTCCTACCTTTTATTGAAAATAATACAAGAAAATAACTCTATTTTTGGAATTTCTCTTTCTTTTCTTTTTTTTCTTTTTTTTTTCTTTGAGGAATTTTATTCCTTCTTTTTATTTCTGATTTTTTTTCTTTCTTCTTTTTTTTCTTTGAACAAATACAACAAAATAAAATGCACCCCCACACTTGCCTTTTGGTATATTACCATACAAATCCGAAGCATAAAAACACAAGAAGTCACTATCATCGTCTTGCAAACACAATAAAATAAGGGTGAGATGGTGTGGGTGAACAAAAGAAAAGGCTAATGAGTGTTTAGTTCAAAAGGGGATTCCTAAAGTTCGTGTTTAGATGGATGGTGAATATTTTGGCCATGGTGCTCAACTAATGCCTTAATCATCTCTAATTCATCACAGATTAACAAAACGTTTCAAGTGGTCTTTGAGCAAGTTCTAGGTTCAAAACTCATGAATTGTGCACACATGAAGAACGAGTAAATGTATGAAAGATGCATACATGTGAATATTCAATAGGCTCAAATCCTCACATTTTCTGGGTATGCATGACAATGTATGTTCAAATGTGCTTCTCGGATTGCAATCAATTAATCGAAACAGGTTATGTGAACATGGAATTTCGAGCAATCACAAGTTATGCATATTAAATCCAAAGCAAACTACACAAAGCCTTGACATATAATAAACATTCTCCTAATCACAACAATTAAACTCAATTCATCCTTGGGATTGGAAAGAACAAAGCACAAAACACACAAAACAGAAGCAAATATTTTTGTAATTTTTGATTTTTTGATTTTTTTGATTGATTTTTTTTAAAAATGATATAGCTCAAATAAAGGAACAAGCACTTTCTAAGACTCGATAGCTCCAAAGCCAGTGCGAAACAAACGAGCTTACAAAACTATTTTTTTTCTTTTTCAAATTTTTTTATTAGGGTAACAATACGTGACCACAGTGACTTACTTAGTGCAATGGTAGGTTCAACGCTACCAAGGGAGTAAGTATGATCTAGTCGATATATTGTTACCGTAGAAAACAAACACAAGTAAATTATTTTTTTGAAAATTTGAATTTTTCAAATTTTTTCTTTTCTTTTTAATAAACCTTCCCCCCACACTTGAATTAAACATTGTCCTCAATGTTAGACAAATATTTCACGAAAATGAAAAATTCAAGCATGGTTATTGAATTTAAACACACAAACAAAAATAAACCGAAGTAAACACACAAACAGAAATAAACACAAAACAGTTAAGTAAATGAAAAGGGAAACAGAAAGACTCCCCTTTGAAGATCGTGAAGCTCCTCCCGAAGCAAGTCACCAACAGTCACAAACAAGGCTAGCAGGGCCTTGCATCCAACGTTTGCTCCTTAATTGACTGCGGCTTTGATCCTTTTGAGCGTGTCCTGGACCGTGCCTGTTGCCAAATCCACAGCACGTCTGGCTGAATTTGCCTTCACCGAGATCCGGAACACTAACGTCGGTAGAGTTCCATCAAGTACGTCTCCGGATACATCGGGCAGAATGGAGAAGCCAGATGACATCAATTGAAAAGGCTCCGGGTCAACTCCACATAACATGGACTGGAAGCTTGCTTGTTCGATAGGCGCATAAATCACGTACGACCCCGTTGAATCCGTGAAGCACTCCCGGAGTATGAGGAAGTCGACGTGATTACTTATGCCCAAAACGGAGATAGAATTTCGTGGGTCAAGACCAGTGGTGAAGTTTGTAAGCACATGTACCGAACTGTCTATCGACACACTATCCCATAAATGCCTTGTCGTACGTCTCGATAAAATCAAAGATTCTTGTGTGATGGGAGAAGTGCTTGACAGAACAGCCAGCAGTACGATCGAGTCCAAGGGGTTGGCTAGGATCACCCCTTCGCTTGTTGGTCCTGACCTCCATATGTGTGTCTCCCGTTTTGTTTGATGCAGTCCAATGATGGTAAGTCGAGTTGGTGATGTCGTTGAAGAAACTTACCGCCATCTGGTTTGCCATCTTAGCAAGGCTTCTTCTCCCTCCTGGTGAAATGATTGAGTCACTGGGTGAAGTGTGAATCCCCATCACGCACATGTAGCGCTCGGCATGTCGTTGAAGAGGTGCCAACCAACGCTTCGCTCCATATGCAAAACCTGATTCAACAAAAGGTTTGAATAAGGGGGTTAAATCTTTTTCTCGCACATCAACATGCTCCACCCACGTGACAAAGGAGGATCCATTCTGCAAATCCCGTATCAGGCATCCGGAAGGACGTTTTCGGCATCTTGATCTCACGGAAGGCCTTGGATTTGAGCTCATTTCATCCACAGACACATCCACAACAATCCAACTTCCATCCAATTGTTGGTGAGAGGAACGAACAAACTGGACTTCACGAGTTGAAACATTGTGTGTTGGCACTAGAAACTCGGCAGACATCACTTGCACTTGCTCCTTGTAGCTTTCTTCTATCCCGGAGAACAGGACCTCCAAGGTATGAGCATTGGTGACCAAGCTACAGAAGACGAGCAACCATTGACCAACATCCAATAAAATCTGAACGATGGTGGTCGGATTTAGGTGAATGGTTGCTGAGTGTCTCGAGGCTTCTGATATGAAATATGGTGTAGGCTCAGCTCGTTGAGACACTCGCAAGTACTCGGCATGATTAAGAGTTTCGGGATGAATGGAAGTGCTGGGATTTGATGAAAAGATCCACAGGGGAAAACCAGCCGCGGCCAAGAGAAGGAGTTCGTCTTTGGCTTTGTTCACGATATCGGCGATCTGGTCGGAATGACACCCAACGAGATCATGAGCGAGGTCCCGAATGTTGTCGGATGGCACATGAGAGGATGAGCGCTCGAGTAATGTTGGCTGAGGCTCCGCACATCCCTTCGCAAGTCATCCATGTCGATTGAATCATCGACAAGACAAGAAGAGGCTCCGGAGGAACAACTTCGAATCTTGATCGATGCACATCCGGGTGCGGAACGGGACCTCCGCACCGGGGACAAATGCCGCCGTGAAGAGCATCGATGAGTTTCGGTTCTGCTCTTGAAGCTCCTCATTCTTACTCATCGGCTCCTCGTTTCTTCTTATTAGATCGGCATAAATCTGCTCCTCCGACGGGATACCGTGCTTATCATGAAATCTCCTTCCCCGGTTGTAGACCTTATTTTCAGTTAACCCGAGTTCTATAGCAAACCTTGCTCTGTGCAGTTTGAGTGGGTGAGGATTCACCGTGTAGAACTCGGTCAACGCATCATTTTGGTCCTTGGTGAATCTCGTCCTCGGGCCTCTCGTACGCTTCGGGAAGGACCAGCAACAACAACAACATGTGGATCAGCAGCCTGGATTGGTGCTTGTGGTTCGGTTCATCCGGCATGCTAGCATTAACGAGTATCTAGAATGCTTGGTGGAATGATTTCATCCAAGCCTTCAAAGAAATCACTCTCTGGAGGACTAGAATGAAACAACTCACTGAAAGAATTCACTCTTTTGGCCATTTCTAGGTTGGGAGGGAGGATAGCTTTCTGAAAAAAAAACTAAGAACAACGAAGAACAAGTGAAGAACAGTATGAACAAACGAGAGAAAATTTAGAGAGACTAAAAGGGAACTAAGTGAAAATGAATGCAAAATGAATGGAATGAAGCACATAGACACAAACCAAGGGAAAGGAACAGACGCACGTACGCACACGTGCCACAGACACAGATCAGCAAATTGCGGATCGAGCGAGGAAAGTCGCAAAGGCTACAGTTGACACGCATGCGGATTATTAAACAAATCGGCCGACGCAAAAGTCGTCCGTCGGCCCAATCAAATTTTTTTTTTATTTTTTATTTTTTATTTTTTTAATTATCGTGCCGACGCGAAAGTCGCGGGACGGTCCAATAAGAATTTTTCTTTTTATTTAACCAAATCTTTACGCGAAAGTCGTAAAGTGAACAGTGAAAACGCGTAGCACACGCGCTAACGGTTGCCGACACTTTAAACGGGCCTGGGCCATCGGAATGGTCTGGGCCTTAAAGTGGGCCTGGCCGCGTAGAGAACGGGCCATTATTGGTGAGCTTAAACTAATGGGCCTAAAAACGAACAGGCCCGACACACTGAATGGGCTTGGGTTACGGGTTTTGGGCTTCGGGAATGACACGGGCCCAATGGGCCAAATTTTTTATTTTTTATTTTTCTTTTCAAAACCTAAAACCCTAACCAATCACACAAACGGGCCTAAGGCCCAATAACAAACAAACAACAAGCCCTAAAATAAAACAAACAGTAATTATAAATAGTAAAAATAAATAATTACAAACAGTAAAACAAAACAAACACTCTTTTTTTTTATATATACAATTACAAATTTTCTAATTTTTTATTTTTTATTTTTTATTTTTTAAAAATAAATAATTAAATAACTAGAGTGAAAAAGAAACTTACCTTTTTACTCCCGAGGATACCAGAAAATCACCAACAAGACATCAACCTCAAGGTTTTTAAACCTTGACTTCCTAAACGTATGCTCCGATGTATGTGGTAAAACTTTCCGATAAACCCGGATTATTTCCTATACAAAATTAAAAAGTTAGTAATAAATTTACAAAATAAAAACAAAATATTTACAAAGTTAAAAATATGTCACAAATTATCTATACAAAATGAATGAATAAATTTTTCTATGTCTACGTATATTTTATTTACACAATACACTTAGGTACGGGAACAGAGGACTTCAATGTGCAATGGGACTGAAACAGCTACCCATCTTAAAGTCATGTTTAATCCAATATACCTAAAGTGTACAAAAACAGTTTCTTTTGCCTCAATATAGTTGAAAAAAAATGAAAGTTGATTCCAAGCGGTAACTCAAGGTGGACTTACGGCCTAGGTGCAATGCCTTGACTTAAATGACTTTCCGTGTTTTCAGAAGGCGAATGGCCAGATCATATGAGAATAAGCGAGGGGCAGGATTCATTTGGTGGACTACGGAGGCTTACACCCCTATCGACTTACGTCAGTCTATAGTCCTCTGAATCCAAAACCTGTCACCCAGGGTCTCGACCTAGACACCATCCATGTGCCCCTTACTCAGTTGAGAAAGCACTTAAGTGTTCGACAATTCTCCAAGTGTTAATAAAGGCCGCCCTCAACCTCAAATAACCTTACGGTAAAAATGAAGGGTTTAGGCCAATATTAACAAAAGGACCTTACCTATTCCGTTCAAGTTACAACTTACAACAACAAAAAATAATCAACTATACTCAGAACACCTAAGTATAATTACTAAGTGTAAAATATCTACAAGTAAAATTAGTAAGTATATATAAAATTAACAAGTATTATTGACAAGTAATATACACAAGTAATATGAACAGTTAAAAAAAAAGTAAAATTATATACAATAAATAATTACAAAAATAGTATTCACAAAAAAAATATTGGGTTAGGAACAATTTCAATCCCCGTCAACGGCGCCAAAAATTGATACGCCCAAAAGGAGCATCAATTTAAAAAAACCCTATCGGTAGTAGTATAGTGCATAGTAGGGTATCGTTCACAACGGAGATCAAAGGGTGTACCTAACCAAAAATGTCACAAAGAATTAAATAAAATAAAGAATTATTATTAACAAGTATAATGTATAAATATATACATATGTACAAAGTAAAAAAAGGGTTTAAGAGATAAATTGAATGAAATAAATAAATTAATCAACAAAGAATAAATTAAATGTGATGATGAAACACAAAGTATATAAAGTTCAGCCACATATACACAAGTTTACCAATCATTAGACCGAAAATTAACCAAGTTCCCTAGCCATGAAACCGAAACTAACATATGTGGAATGCCCACACGGGTTATCATTCCCCAAATAAAACCTCTTCTATGAAAATTAACCTAGTGAACGCTCATCTAGATTAAACAATTAAACATGCAAAGGTGATCAATCAATAACATATCTAACGCATAGGAGAAGAGTTGTTAATTAAAGTGCGCGACCTAGCGAACGCTCGTCTATCCGCGATCCTTCTTATTTTGATTCTGACCCGTTTGATAAGCCTTTACTACTTGTGAATTAGAATTAAAACCCTAATTCTAGCACCAATTACATGCAATCATCTTAAGTTTCGAACCTTAAAACAAGAACACATAAAAGATTCAATAAAACCGAATCAAATAAACGGAGTCACATAAGCTGCTAGAAGAACTAATTAATTAGGATCTAACAATCAAATAAACTCATAAATATAGGCTGAAAATTATACAAATCATGTCATGTTAACTAATACAAAGAATAATCAAGCAACAAAGAGGAACTCGAAAAGAGTAATTAAAGAATAAGTTGAAGTACACCATATGGAAAGTAGGAAGAACTCGAAGATCACAAACTCTTAAATCCTCACGCGAGTAACTCAAAAGCCGAGATTCCCAAGGTGGTGATGATGGTGGTGATGATGGTTGATGGCTGGTGGTAATGGTGTAAACAGCTCCCCTCCTCCTTGAAGACTTGAAAACCCTAAATACTAGAGAATGAAAAATATGATGTGAGATGGAGAAGAGAAAGAGGAGGGTTTGTCCCTCCCCATTGGGGTGTGTATTGGTGAATTGGTGAAGAGAAATAGGCTCATATTTATAGGAAAATGGAGAGGAAGAAGAAGACAATGAAAGAAATAAAGAAAGAAAAGGAAGAGAAGTGGAATGTGAGTGGTAGAAAAGAAATGGTAAGTGGAATGGTGGAAATGAAGTCATATGGCAATGAACCATTTATTTAGATAAAAGAAATCAAAAACTAATATTGTGGGCAGAAAGAAGATGAAAGAATATAGGGGTGAGTGGAGCATTGAAAATAAAAGAAGAGGAAAGAAATAAAAAGCGGACAGCAAGACCGAGCAGTGCGCACTTAGAACGGAATCCTGCACGTTTCAACGGTTGGATGCTTCTGAACTTTTAATGCCGAACGCCTAACATCCACATGCAGCGTGTATCAAAATTACAGCTAGATCTGACGGCGCAATTGAGAGATATGGGCCTCGCAATTTGACCTATCTGCACAGGCAGAATGTCCGAAAATCTGGGCTTGGGCCTTTCCTCATGCTTTGTGAACTTTGGCCTTCCTTCATGGATTTGGGCCTTCCATCTTGGGTTTGGGCCCCCTTCTTGGGTTTGGGCCCCCTTCTTGGGCCTCATGGCAGACCACCTCTTAATGGGCCTCGCAAAAGCCCATTAGACTTCGTTTCTGCACAAGTTCACAATAATACATCATTTTGGACTCAAATATGGAAACTAAGCTAAAATAGCAAAGTTACAATTAAATCATAGCCAAATAGTCGGGAAAACACATTAAAAACGTCACACTTTGTGCTCCTATCAGCCCTCAACCTCAAATAACCTTACGGTAAAAATGAAGGGTTTAGGCCAATATTAATAAAAGGACCTTACCTATTCCGTTCAAATTACAACTTACAACAACAAAAAATAATCAACTATATAAAAGACACCTAAATAAATTACTAAGTGTAACAAAATATGAACAAGTATTAAAAACAAGTAATAACAACAACTATTCACAAGTAATATAGACAAGTAATATAAACAAGTAATATGAACAGTTAAAAAAGTAGTAAAATTATAAACAATAAAAAGTAATAAAAACAGTAATAATTACAAAAAATTATAAACAGTAATTATATACAAGTAATAAAAACAGTAATAATTACAAAAAATTATAAACAGTATTCACAAAAAAAATATTAGGTTAGGAACATTTTCAATCCCCGGCAACGGCGCCAAAAATTGATAGGCCCAAAAGGAGCATCAACTTAAAAAAATCCCTATCGGTAGTAGTATAATGCATAGTAGGGTATCGTTCACAACGGAGATCAAAGGGTGTACCTAACAAAAAATGTCACAAGAAATAAAATAAAATAAATAATTATTATTAACAAGTGTAAAGTATAAATATATACATATGTACAAAGTAAAAGGGGGGTTTAAGAAATAAATTGAATGAAATAAATTAATTAATCTACAAAGAATAAATGAAATAAGATGGGATGAAACACAAAGTATATAAAGTTCAGCCACAAGTATACAAGTTTACCAATTATTGGACCGAAAATTAACCAAGTTCCCTAGCCATGAAACCGAAATTAACATATGTGGAATGCTGGACCGCCAATTATCATTCCCCAAATAAAACCACTTTCATGAAAATTAACCTAAGCGACCGCACCTAGATTAATCAATCAAACATGCAAAGGTAGCTAATCAAAACATGTCCAACGCATAAAAGAAGAGTTGTTAATTAAAGTGCACGACCTAGTGGGACCGCCCATCTATCCGTGATCCTTTTTATTTGTTTCCGACCTCTTTCCAAAGCCTTTACTACTAGTGAATTAGAATTAAAACCCTAATTCTAGCACCAATTATATGCAATTATCTTAAGTTTGCAACCTTAAAACAAAAACATATAAAAGTTATCTACTAAAACAAAATCAAATAAACGGAGTCACATAAACTACTAGAAGAACTAATTAATTAGGATCCAACAATTAAATAAATCCATAAACAAGGGCTGAATATTATATAAATCATGTCATGTTAATTAATACAAAGAATAATCAAGTAACAAAGAGGCATAAATTTAAAGGCTAAGTCGAAATACACCGTATGAATAGCATGAAGATCTTGAAACCACATCTTGAATCCTTGACCACAAGTAATCCAAGCCGTGAAGACAAGGTGATGATGGTGATGGTGAACTTGAATAGGGGCTGGTGGTGATGGTGTAGACGCCTTCTCCTCCTCCTTGAAGTCTTGAAAACCCTAAATACTAGAGAATGGAAAGTGAGATAGAGAAGAGAAAGAGGAGGGTTTGTCCCTCCCCATTGGGGTGTGAATTGGTGAGAAGAATGAGGCTGCTATTTATAGGAGAATGGAGAGGAAGAAGAAGACAATGAAAGAAATAAAGAAAGAAAGGGAAGAGAAGTGGAATGTGAGTGGTAGAAAAGAAATGGTAAGTGGAATGGTGGAAATGTAGTCATATGGCAATGAACCATTTATTTAGGTAAAAGAAATCAAACACTAATATTGTGGGCAGAAAGAAGAGGAAAGAATATAGGGGTGAGTGGAGCATTGAAAATAAAAGAAGAGGAAAGAAATAAAAAGCGAAAGACCGAGCAGTGCGCACTTAGAGCGGCATAATGGACGTTTCACCGGTTGGACACTAATATTGTGGGCAGAAAGAAGAGGAAAGAATATAGGGGTGAGTGGAGCATTGAAAATAAAAGAAGAGGAAAGAAATAAAAGCGAGACAGACCGAGTGCGCACTTAGAGCGGCATAATGGACGTTTCACCGGTTGGATGATTCTGAAATTGTATTTGGGAGCAGCTAACATCCACATGCAGCGTGTATCAAAATTACAGCTAGATCTGACGGTGCAATTGAGAGATATGGGCTTCGCAAGTTGACTGATCTGCATAGGCAGAATGTCCGAAAATCTGGGCTTGGGCCTTTCCTCATGCCTTGTGAACCTGGGCCTTCCTTCATGGATTTGGGCCTCCTTCATGGGCTTGGGCCCCCTTCTTGGGCCTCATGGCAGACCACCTCTTAATGGGCCTCGCAAAAGCCCATTAGACTTCGTTTCTGCACATGTTCACATTAATACATCATTTTGGACTCAAATATGGAAACTAAGCTAAAATAGCAAAGTTACAATTAAATCATAGCCAAATAGTAGGGAAAACACATTAAAAACGTCACACTTTGTGCTCCTATCAGTCCAGCCCATTCTTTTCCCTCAAGGTTGACTTTTCAACATGGCAATTCAACCTTAAATTTTCAGCTCGTGCACAGCCCATGGCAAAGCTTTCTTTTGACTTTTCAACATGGCAATTCAGCTCCTCTATTTTATTCTTCTTGCAGCCATGTCAGCATTAAGCTTGCAGACCTCCATTAAATCATCTTCTTCTTTACGAAATCTGGGCAGAGCAAGAGAGGGAGCTGGGCATCTGATTTGCAGCGAAGGGTGACAGGTCCCAAAAGGAGCGTCAATTTTAAAAAATCCCTATCGGTAGTAGTATAGTGCATAGTAGGGTATCGTTCACAACGGAGATCAAAGGGTGTACCTAACAAAAATTGTCACAAGAATTATTAACAAGTATAAAGTATAAATATATACATATGTACAAAGTAAAAGGGGGTTTAAGAGATAAATTGAATGAAATAAATTAATTAAATTACAAAGAATGAATTAAATAAGAGATGAAACACAAAGTATATAAAGTTCAGCCACAAGTATACAAGTTTACCAATCATTGGACCGAAAATTAACCAAGTTCCCTAGCCATGAAACCGAAATTAACATATGTGGAATGCTGGACCGCCAATTATCATTCCCCAAATAAAACCACTTTCATGAAAATTAACCTAAGCGACCGCACCTAGATTAATCAATCAAACATGCAAAGGTAGCTAATCAAAACATGTTCCACGCATAAAAGAAGAGTTGTTAATTAAAGTGCACGACCTAGTGGGACCGCCCATCTATCCGTGATCCTTCTTATTTGTTTCCGACCTCTTTCCAAAGCCTTTACTACTTGTGAATTAGAATTAAAACCCTAATTCTAGCACCAATTATATGCAATCATCTTAAGTCTGCAACCTTAAAACAAAAACATATAAAAGTTATCAACTAAAACAAAATCAAATAAACGGAGTCACATAAGCTACTAGAAGAAGTAATTAATTAGGATCCAACAATTAAATAAACCCATAAACAAAGGCTGAAAATTATATAAATCATGTCATGTTAACTAATACAAAGGGTAAACAAGCAACAAAGAGGAATTCATAAGAATAATTAAAGGAAAAGTTAGATTACACCATATGGAATAGCATGAAGACTTGAAGACCACGAAACCTTGAATCCTTGAAAGCAAGTAATCCAAACCGTGTGCAGCAAGGTGGTGATGATGATGGACGAAATTGATGGTGATGATGGTGATGGTGCAGCCGCCTTTCCTCCTCCTTGAAGACTTGAAAACCCTAAATACTAGAGAATGGAAAATATGATGTGAGAGGGAGAAGAGAAAGAGGAGGGTTTGTCCCTCCCCATTGGGGTGTGTTGAAGAGAAGAATGAGGCTGCTATTTATAGAAGAATGGGGAGGAAGAAGAAGACAATGAAAGAAATAAAGAAAGAAAGGGAAGAGAAGTGGAATTTGAGTGGTAGAAAAGAAATGGTGAGTGGAATGGTGGAAATGTAGTCATATGGCAATTAGCCATTTATTTAAATAAAAGAAATCAAACACTAATGGTGTGGGAAGAAAGAAACAAACATGGTGTGGTGGGATGGATGGCAATATGGTGGTGAGTGGAGCAATGAGAATAAAAGAAAATGAAAGAAATAAAAAGCAGGCAGCACTGAGCTATTCCCACTTAGAACGGAATAATTCACGTTTGGACGGTTGGATGATTCTCAACTTTTAATACAGAACATATAACACACACATGCAGCGTGTATCAAAATTACAGCTGGATCCAACGGTGCAATTGGGAGATATTGGCTTCGCAAGTTGACATATCTGCACAGGCAGATTGTCCGAAAATGGGCTTGGACCTTCCTTCTTGGGCTTGGGCCTTTCTTCTTGGGCTTGTGACAAGCCCCAAAAGGAGCGTCAATTTAAAAAAAACCCTATCGGTTGTAGTATAGTGCATAGTAGGGTATCGTTCACAACGGAGATCCAAGGGTGTACCTAACCAAAAATGTCACAAAGAATTAAATAAAATAAAGAATTATTATTAACAAGTATAAAGAATATATACATATGTACAAAGTAAAAATGGGGTTTAAGAGATTAAATTGAATGAAATCAATTAATTAAATTACAAAGAATAAATTAAATAAGATGGGATGAGAAACATAAAGAATATAAAGTTCAGCCACAAGTATACAAGTTTACCAATTATTGGACCGAAAATTAACCAAGTTCCCTAGCTATGAAACCGAAATTAACATATGTGGAATGCTGGACCGCCAATTATCATTCCCCAAATAAAACCACTTTCATGAAAATTAACCTAAGCGACCGCACCTAGATTAACCAATCAAACATGCAAAGGTAGCTAATCAAAACATGTCCAACGCATAAAAGAAGAGTTGTTAATTAAAGTGCACGACCTAGTGGGACCACCCATCTATCCGTGATCCTTCTTATTTCATTCCGACCTCTTTCCAAAGCCTTTACTACTTGTGAATTAGAATTAAAACCCTAATTCTAGCACCAATTATATGCAATTATCTTAAGTTTGCAACCTTAAAACAAAAACATATAAAAGTTATCTACTAAAACAAAATCAAATAAACGGAGTCACATAAACTACTAGAAGAACTAATTAATTAGGATCCAACAATTAAATAAATCCATAAACAAGGGCTGAATATTATATAAATCATGTCATGTTAACTAATACAAAGAATAATCAAGTAACAAAGAGGCATAAATTTAAAGGCTAAGTCGAAATACACCGTATGAATAGCATGAAGATCTTGAAGCCACATCTTGAATCCTTGACCACAAGTAATCCAAGCTGTGAAGACAAGGTGATGATGGTGATGGTGATGTTGAATAGGGGCTGGTGGTGATGGTGTAGACGCCTTCTCCTCCTCCTTGAAGTCTTGAAAACCCATAGTATTAGAGAATGGAAAATGTGAGATGAGAAGAGAAAGAGGAGGGTTTGTCCCTCCTCATTGAGGTGTGTATTTGTGTGAAGAATGAGGCTGCTATTTATAGGAGAATGGAGAGGAAGAAGAAGACAATGCAAGAAATAAAGAAAGAAAAGGAAGAGAAGTGGAATGTGAGTGGTAGAAAAGAAATGGTAAGTGGAATGGTGTAAATGTAGTCATATGGCAATAAACCATTTATTTAGGTAAAAGAAATTAAACACTAATGGTGTGGGCAGAAAGAAGAGGAAAGAATATAAGGGTGAGTGGAGCATTGAAAATAAAAGAAGAGGAAAGAAATAAAAAGCAGACAGCACTGAGCAGTTCCCACTTAGAACGGAATAATGTACGTTTGAACGGTTGGATGATTCTCAAATTTTAATACAGAATATATAACACACACATGCAGCGTGTATCAAAATTACAGCTGGATCCAACGGTGCAATTGGGAGATATAGGCTTCACAAGTTGACATATCTGCACAGGCAGATTGTCCGAAAATGGGCTTGGACCTTCCTTCTTGGGCTTGGGCCTTTCTTCTTGGGCTTGGGCCTTTCTTCATGGATTTGGGCCTTCATCTTCATGGATTTGGGCCTTCATCTTGGGCCTCACGGCAGCTCACTTCTTAATGGGCCTCGAAAAAGCCCATTAGACTTCGTAAATTTCCGAGCTCCGATTTTCTGCACGTATTCACATTTATATATCATTTAGGGACTCAAATATGGAAACTAAGCAAAAATAACAAAGTTACAATTAAATCATAGCCAAATAGTAGGGAAAATACATTAAAAACGTCACACTTTGTGCTCCTATCAAATTCCCCCACACTTAGCTATTGCTAGTCCCTTAGCAACACAAAACTTAAAACAAAACAACACAAAACAGAAAAGGGAAACACAAAACATATATTCTTTCCAACCATAACCCTCAGCGAGTTCAGAAGAGTTATAATCAGGAGAATACAAATTATATACCAAGGCTAACGAATTTGCTAAGTCTTTAACATGCACATCTCATTTATGCTCGGGTGTAGTGTGTGAAAACCAAGTATACAATTAATGTCAAGCAATCCAATAGGCACATATGAACAACATTAACCACTAAACCTCACAAGATTCACTAAATATTTCCGCTCAGTGTTTAGGGTTAAGTGTTTACTCTCAAAACAATTACACAAGTAGTGTTCCCATATGCTTGCTCATTAACCGACTCTCCACAATTAATCCACAAATCATCAGATCATAAGGGCTTTTTAGGTGAAACAGGGACAAAAGGATGAATGGTAAATGGTGAATGGTCAATGAAGTGAAAGGACTCGAAATGGAAAATGTTTCACATGTTTGCAAGACAAATCAACGACTTTGAAACTCATACATATGCTAAACCCGAAACAACTCTTATTTTCCTCCAACCTTTTATTGAAAGTAATACAAGAAAATAACTCTATATATTTTTTTTCTTTCTGACATTTTTTTTTCTTTCTTTTCTATTTCTTTTTTCTTTGAGGAATTTATTCCTTCTTTTTATTTCTGATTTTTTTTTCCTTGAACAAATACAACAAAATAAATACACCCCCACACTTGCCTTTTGGTATACTACCATACAAATCAAAACCCGAAGCATAAGAACACAAGAAGTCACTATCATCGTCTTGCAAACATAAATAAAACAAGGGTGAGATGGTATGAGTGAACAAAAGAAACGGCTAATGAGTGTTTAGTTCAAAAGGGGATTCCTAAAGTTCGTGTTTAGATGGATGGTGAATATTGTGGCCATGGTGCTCAACTAATGCCTTACTCATTTCTAATTCATTACAGATTAACAAAATGTTTCAAGCGGTCTCTGAGCAAGTTCTAGGTTCAAAAACTCATGAATTGTGCACACATGAAGAACGAGTAAATGTATGAAATATTCATACATGTGAATATTCAATAGGCTCAAATCCTCACAGTTTCTGGGTATGCATGACAATGTATGTTCAAATGTGCTTCTCGGATTGCAATCAATTAATTAACACCGGTGATGTGAACATGGAAATTCGAGCAATCACAAGTTATGCATATTAAATCCAAAGCAAACTACACAAAGCCTTGACATATAATAAACATTCTCCTAATCACAACAATTAAACTTAATTCATCATCGGAATTGGAAAGAACAAAACACAAAACACAATAAAACACACAAAAACAACAAAACAGAAGCAAATATTTTTTTCTTTTTCAAAATTTTTTTTTTATTAGGGTAACAATACGTGACCACAGTGACTTACTAAGTGCAATGGTAGGTTCAACGCTACCAAGGGAGTAAGTATGATCTAGTCGATATATTGTTACCGTAGAAAACAAAAACAAGTAAATTATTTTTTTGAACTTTTTTATTTTTCAAATTTTTTTTCTTTTCTTTTTAAATAAATCTTCCCCCCACACTTGAATTAAACATTGTCCTCAATGTTAGACAGATATTTCACGAAAATGAAAAATTCAAGCATGGTTATTGAATTTAAACACACAAACAGAAATCAACCGAAGTAAACACACAACATATATACAAATGAAAAACAAATAAGTTAAAGAAAAATTCCCCCTTGTAGATCGTGAAGCTCCTCCCGAAGCAAGTCACCAACAGTCACAAACAAGGCTAGCAGGGCCTTGCATCCAACGTTTGCTCCTAATTGACCGCGGCTCGATCCTTTGAAGTGTGTCCTGGACAAGGGTAGTTGCCGACTCCACGGCGGACTTGGGCGATGTAGCCTTCACCGAGATCCGGAACACTATAGTCGGCGGTGTTCCGTCAAGTACAGCTCCGGATACGTTTGGCGAATGGAGAAGCCCGAAGACATAAGCGGAAATGGCTCCGGTTGAACTCCGGATAGCAAACACTTGGAAAATGGAATGGTTGATCGGTGCATAAATCACGGACGACCCCGTTGCATCGGTGCAACACTCCTGGAGAATGAGGAAGTCGTTGTGACTATCAATGGCGAGCACCGAAATCTGGTTCCGCGGGTCAAGACCGATGGTAAAGTTTGCTAGCACACGCACCGAGCCGTCCATCGACATGCTATCCCACATTGGTCTAGTACGAACGTCTTTGAGGAACTCAAAGATCCCGGTGTGATGAGATAGATGAACGACGGAACAACCAGCGGTACGATTGACTCCGGGGGCTTGCTCGGATCACCCCTTCGCTTGTTGGTCCCGACCTCCATTCGAGTGTCTCTTGTTCGGTTCGAACAAGTCCGGTGGTGGTACGTGGAGTTGCGATGTCGTTGAAGAAACGGATCGTCATCCGTTTTGCCATTTCGCAAGTCCTCTTCTTCCTTCAAGAGAAATAATCGAGTCACCGGGTGAAGAGTGGATACTGTGGCGCACATGTAGCGCTCGGCTTGTCGTTGGAGAGTTGAGATCCAACGCTTTGCACCAAAAGCGAACCCCGAATGAACAAAAGGTTCGAAACTGGCCTTCATCTCCTTTTCGCGTACATCCACGTGCTCCACCCAAGTGACCAAGGAAGATCCATTATGAAGATCACGTATCGGGCATCCGGAGGGGCGTTTTCGGCAAATCGATCTCACGGAAGGCTTTGGATTGGAACGCAATTCATCCACGGAGACATCCACGACGACCCAACTTCCATCCGATTCTTGGTGAGAGTACCGAACAACCGGACTTCACGAGTTGAAACGAGGTGAGATGGCACCGAAACTCGGCCGACATCACCCGCTTCGCTCCTCGTAGCCTTCTTCGTTCTTGGAGGATAGGATCTCCAACGTCTTGGCGTTTGTAATCATGCTACGAAGACGGCAACCATCGACCAACATCCATTAAGATCCGAACGATGGTGGTCGGATAAAGATGGATGGTTGCCGAGTGTCTCGACGATTCGGCTTTGAAGTACGGAGCAGGTTCGGCTCGTTGAAACACTCGCAAGTACTCGGCCTATGAAGAGTCTCGGGATGAATAGACGTGTCGGGAGTCGGTGAAGAAATCCACAAAGGAAATCCGGCAAAGGGCCGGCGAGCAGGAGCTCGTGTTTGGCCTTACGGACGATATCCGAGATCAAGTCGGTGTGGACTCCGACAAGATCAGTGAGCAGGTCCCGGAAGATTAGATGGCACAGGTATGGATGGGCGCTCGACTAGGGTAGGCATGAGGCTCCGCACATCCCGTCTCAAGTGGTCCATGTCGATGGAATCATCGGACAACTCAAGAATAGGCTCTTGTTGTGGAGGAACAACTTCGAGCCTTCGCCGTGGCACATCCGAGTGCGGAACGGGACCTCCGCAATTGGGACATATGCCGCCGTGGAGAGCATCGACGAGTCGTTGATTCGAAGTTGAAGCTCCTCGTTCTTGCTCACCACTCGATCGTTTCTTCTCTCTAGCTCGGCAATACGCTGCTCGGAAGATCGGATACCGAACTTCTTCCTATTTCTCGACCCCCCAATAGTAGACTTGGTCCTCCTCTAGTCCGATTTTTGGACCAAATCTTTCTCGTTGTGGTTTCGTGGGGTGAGAATACACCGCAAAGAAAGCCGCAAGTGCATCTCTCTGAGCTTTGCTGTACTTCGACCTCGGAAGTCTCCTATAGACAGGAGCGGCTTCCGGCTCGGCTGGTGGATCAGCAACCAGGATTGGTGCTTGGGGTAGTGGTTGCGGTTGTGGCAGTGGCTCGGTCGGCATGCTAGCATCGGCGCTATTGAGCATGCTCGGTGGAATTATTTCAGCCAGACCTTCAAATATTGGGTTCTCTGAAGGACCTGCCTGAAACAAGTCGCTGAAAGAATTGACTCTTTTGGCCATTTCTGGGTTGGGAAGGGAGGATAACTTTTCTGGGTTTGGGAGGTTTTCTGGGAAAAACGGAAGAACACGAAGAACACACGAGAGAGAAAACGAGAGAGAGAGAGAGAGAGAGTCTAAGGGAAAACGTGTGAAATGCCTAAGGAAACTAGCGCAAACATAAGGGAAGGGAAGGAACGGACGCACGCTCGCACACGTGCCACAGACAGAAGACCCGTAATTTCCGGATCGGGCGACAAAAGTCGCAAAGGCTACAGTTGACACGCACGCGGCTTATTAAACAATTCGGCCGACGCAAAAGTCGTGCGTCGGCCCAATCACATTTTTTCTTGATTTTCGATTTTTTATTTTTTATTTTTTTAATACTTTACGAAAAGTCGTAAAGTGAACAGTGAAAACGCGTAGCACACGCGCTTAGGTTGCCGACACTTTAAACGGGCTTGGGCCATCGAAATGGTCTGGGCCTTAAAGTCGGCCTGGGCCAAAGAAATCTCCGGCCCATTATTGGTGGGCTTAAACTAATGGGCCTAAAAACGAACAGGCCCGACACACAAATGGGCTTGGGTTACGGGTTTTGGGCTTCGTGAATGACACGAGCCCAATGGGCCAAATTTTTTTATTTTTTATTTTTTTATTTTTTTCGAAACCTAAAACCCTAACCAATCACACAAACGAATAGGCCTAAAGCCCAATAACAAATAACAACAAGCAAGCCCAAAATAAACAGTAAAAATAAACAGTAAAAATAAATAAACAGTAAAACAAAAAAAATCACTCTATTTTTTTATATACAATTACAAATTTTCTAATTTTTTTTTTTTTTTTTTTTTTTACAAACAAATAATTAGAGTGAAAAGAAAACTTACCTTTTTACTCCCGAGGAAACCGAAAATCACCAACAAGACATCAACCTCAAGGTTTTTCAACCTTGACTTCCTAAACGTATGCTCCGATGTATGTGGTAATATTTTCCGATAAACCCGGATTATTTCCTATACAAAATTAAACAGTTAGTAATAAATTTACAAAATAAAAACAAAATATTTACAAAGTTAAAAATATGTCACAAATTATCTATACAAAATGAATGAATAAATTTTCCTATGTCTACGTATATTTTATTTACACAATACACTTAAGTGTACAAAAATATTTTCCTTTGCCTGAATATAGTTGAAAAAAAATGAAAGTTGATTCCAAGCGGTAACTCAAGGTGGACTTACGGCCTAGGTGCAATGCCTTGACGTAAATGACTTTCCGTGTTTTCAGAAGGCGAATGGCCAGATCACAAGAGATAAGCGAGAGGCAGGATTCATTTAGTGGACAAGTCCTCTGAATCCAATTTTACAAACCCGTCACCCAGAGTCTTGATCATATCTAGACACCATTCATGTGCCCCTTACTCAGTTGAGAAAGCACTTAAGTGTTCGACAATTCTCCAAGTGTTAATAAAGGCCGCCCTCAACCTCAAATAACCTTACGGTAAAAATGAAGGGTTTAGGCCAATATTAATAAAAGGACCTTACCTATTCCGTTCAAGTTACAACTTACAACAACAAAAAAAATAATCAACTATATAAAAGACACCTAAATAAATTACTAAGTATTACCAAATATCAATAAGTATAAACAAGTATTAAGAACAACTATTCACAAAATAATAGTTAGGAATTTTCAATCCCCGTCGACGGCGCCAAAAATTGATGGGCTCCAAAAGGAGCGTCAATTTAAAAAAAACCCTATAGGTAGTATAGTGGTGTAAGTAGGGTATCGTTCACAACGGAGATCCAAGGGTGTACCTAACAAAAAATGTCACAAAGAATTAAATAAAATAAAGAATTATTATTAACAAGTATAAAGAATATATACATATGTACAAAGTAAAAATGGGGTTTAAGAGATTAAATTGAATGAAATCAATTAATTAAATTACAAAGAATAAATTAAATAAGATGGGATGAGAAACATAAAGAATATAAAGTTCAGCCACAAGTATACAAGTTTACCAATTATTGGACCGAAAATTAACCAAGTTCCCTAGCCATGAAACCGAAATTAACATATGTGGAATGCTGGACCGCCAATTATCATTCCCCAAATAAAACCACTTTCATGAAAATTAACCTAAGCGACCGCACCTAGATTAACCAATCAAACATGCAAAGGTAGCTAATCAAAACATGTCCAACGCATAAAAGAAGAGTTGTTAATTAAAGTGCACGACCTAGTGGGACCACCCATCTATCCGTGATCCTTCTTATTTGATTCCGACCTCTTTCCAAAGCCTTTACTACTTGTGAATTAGAATTAAAACCCTAATTCTAGCACCAATTATATGCAATCATCTTAAGTTTGCAACCTTAAAACAAAAACATATAAAAGTTATCTACTAAAACAAAATCAAATAAACGGAGTCACATAAACTACTAGAAGAACTAATTAATTAGGATCCAACAATTAAATAAATCCATAAACAAAGGCTGAATATTATATAAATCATGTCATGTTAACTAATACAAAGGATAAACAAGCAACAAAGAGGCATAAATTTAAAGGCTAAGTCGAAATACACCGTATGAATAGCATGAAGATCTTGAAGCCACATCTTGAATCCTTGACCACAAGTAATCCAAGCTGTGAAGACAAGGTGATGATGGTGATGGTGATGTTGAATAGGGGCTGGTGGTGATGGTGTAGACGCCTTCTCCTCCTCCTTGAAGTCTTGAAAACCCATAGTATTAGAGAATGGAAAATGAGAGATGAGAAGAGAAAGAGGAGGGTTTGTCCCTCCCCATTGAGGTGTGTATTGGTGAGAAGAATGAGGCTGCTATTTATAGGAGAATGGAGAGGAAGAAGAAGACAATGAAAGAAATAAAGAAAGAAAAGGAAGAGAAGTGGAATGTGAGTGGTAGAAAAGAAATGGTAAGTGGAATGGTGGAAATGTAGTCATATGGCAATTAACCATTTATTTAGGTAAAAGAAATTAAACACTAATGGTGTGGGCAGAAAGAAACAAACATGGGGGGGATGGAAAGAATATAGGGGTGAGTGGAGCATTGAAAATAAAAGAAGAGGAAAGAAATAAAAAGCAGACAGCACTGAGCAGTTCCCACTTAGAACGGAATAATGCACGTTTGAACGGTTGGATGATTCTCAAATTTTAATACAGAATATATAACACACACATGCAGCGTGTATCAAAATTACAGCTGGATCCAACGGTGCAATTGGGAGATATAGGCTTCGCAAGTTGACATATCTGCACAGGCAGATTGTCCGAAAATGGGCTTGGACCTTCCTTCTTGGGCTTGGGCCTTTCTTCTTGGGCTTGGGCCTTTCTTCATGGATTTGGGCCTTCATCTTCATGGATTTGGGCCTTCATCTTGGGCCTCACGGCAGCTCACTTCTTAATGGGCCTCGAAAAAGCCCATTAGACTTCGTAAATTTCCGAGCTCCGATTTTCTGCACGTATTCACATTTATATATCATTTAGGGACTCAAATATGGAAACTAAGCAAAAATAGCAAAGTTACAATGAAATCATAGCCAAATAGTAGGGAAAATACATTAAAAACGTCACACTTTGTGCTCCTATCAAATTCCCCCACACTTAGCTATTGCTAGTCCCTTAGCAACACAAAACTTAAAACAAAACAACACAAAACAGAAAAGGGAAACACAAAATATATATTCTTTCCAACCATAACCCTCGCCGAGTTCGAAGAGTTATAATCGGGAGAATACAAATTATATACCAAGGCTAACGAATTTGCTAAGTCTTTAACATGCACATCTCATTTATGCTCGGGTGTAGTGTGTGAAAACCAAGTATACAATTAATGTCAAGCAATCCAATAGGCACATTGAAACAACATTAACCACTAAACCTCACAAGATTCACTAAATATTTCCGCTCAGTGTTTAGGGTTAAGTGTTTACTCTCAAAACAATTACACAAGTAGTGTTCCCATATGCTTGCTCATTAACCGACTCTCCACAATTAATCCACAAATCATTAGATCATAAGGGCTTTTTAGGTAGAAACGGGGACAAAAGGATGAATGGTAAATGGTGAATGGTCAATGAAGTGAAAGGACTCGAAATGGAAAATGTTTCACATGTTTGCAAGACAAATCAACGACTTTGAAACTCATACCTATGCTATACCCGAACAACTTTCTTATTCTCCTCTAACCTTTTATTGAAAATAAAAACAATACAATAACTCTATTTTTGGAATTTCTCTTTCGACATTTTTTTTTTCTTTCTTTCTTTTCTATTTTTTTTTTTGAGGAATTTATTCCTTCTTTTTATTTCTGATTTTTTTTTTTTCTTTGAACAATTACAACAAAATAAATACACCCCCACACTTGCCTTCTGGTATAATACCAAACAAATCAAAACCCGAAGCATAAGAACACAAGAAGTCACTATCATCGTCTTGCAAACATAAATAAAACAAGGGTGAGATGGTATGGGTGAACAAAAGAAACGGCTAATGAGTGTTTAGTTCAAAAGGGGATTCCTAAAGTTCGTGTTTAGATGGATGGTGAATACTTTGGCCATGGTGCTCAACTAATGCCTTACTCATTTCTAATTCATCACAGATTAACAAAATGTTTCAAGTGGTCTTTGAGCAAGTTCTAGGTTCAAAACTCATGAATTGTGCACACATGAAGAACGAGTAAATGTATGAAATATGCATACATGTGAATATTCAATAGGCTCAAATCCTCACAGTTTCTGGGTATGCATGACAATGTATGTTCAAATGTGCTTCTCGGATTGCAATCAATTAATTAACACCGGTGATGTGAACATGGAAATTCGAGCAATCACAAGTTATGCATATTAAATCCAAAGCAAACTACACAAAGCCTTGACATATAATAAACATTCTCCTAATCACAACAATTAAACTTAATTCATCATCGGAATTGGAAAGAACAAAACACAAAACACAATAAAACACACAAAAACAACAAAACAGAAGCAAATATTTTTGTAATTTTTGATTTTTTGATTTTTTTGATTTTTCAATGTAGGTAACAATACGTGACCACAGGGACTCACTTAGTGCAATGGTAGGTTCAACGCTACCAAGGGAGTGAGTGTGATATAGTCGATATACCGTTACCGTAGAAAACGAAAACAAACAAATAAATAAACAACAGAAGCAATTTTTTTTTTCTTTTTCAATTTTTTTTTATTAGGGTAACAATACGTGACCACAGTGACTTACTAAGTGCAATGGTAGGTTCAACGCTACCAAGGGAGTAAGTATGATTTAGTCGATATATTGTTACCGTAGAAAACGAAAACAAGTAAATTATTTTTTTGAATTTTTGAATTTTTGAATTTTTGAATTTTTCAAATTTTTCAAATATTTTCTTTTTTAAATAAATCTTCCCCCCACACTTGAATTAAACATTGTCCTCAATGTTAGACAGATATTTCACGAAAATGAAAAATTCAAGCATGGTTATTGAATTTAAACAGACAAACAGAAATCAACCGAAGTAAACACACAAACTGAAATAAACACACAACATAAACAGAAGTAAACACACAACAGTTAAGTAAATGAAAAGGGAAACAGAAAGACTCCCCCTTGAAGATCATTAAGCTCCTCCCGAAGCAAGTCACCAACAGTCACAAACAAGGCTAGCAGGGCCTTGCATCCAACGTTTGCTCCTTAATTGACTGCGGCTCTGATCCTTTGAAGTGTGTCCTGGACAAGGGTAGTTGCCGACTCCACGGCAGACTTGGCTGATGTAGCCTTCACTGAGATCTGGAACACCATAGTCAGTAGTGTTCCATCAAGTACGGCTCCGGATACGTTAGGCAGAATGGAGAAGCCTGAAGACATAAGCGGAAATGGCTCCGGTTGAACTCCAGATAGCAAACACTGGAAAATGGAATGGTTAATCGGCGCATAAATCACAGACGACCCCGTTGCATCGGTGCAACACTCCTGAAGAATGAGGAAGTCGTTGTGACTATCTATGGCGAGCACCGAAATCTGGTTCCGCGGGTCAAGACCGATGGTGAAATTTGCTAGCACACGTACCGAGCTGTCCATCGACATACTATCCCACATTGGTCTAGTCTGAACGTCTTTGAGGAACTCAAAGATCCTGGTGTGATGAGATAGATGAACGACGGAACAACCAGCAGTACGATTGACTCCAGGGGGCTTGCTCGGATCACCCCTTCTCTTGTTGGTCCTGACCTCCATTCGAGTGTCTCTTGTTCGGTTCGAACAAGTCCAGTGGTGGTACGTGGAGTTGCTGATGTCGTTGAAGAAACAGATCGTCATCTGTTTTGCCATTTCCGCAAGTCCTCTTCTTCCTTCAAGAGAAATAATCGAGTCACCGGGTGAAGAGTGGATACCTGTGGCGCACATGTAGCGCTCGGCTTGTCGTTGGAGGGTTGAGATCCAACGCTTTGCACCAAAAGCGAACCCTGAATGAACAAAAGGTTCGAAACTGGCCTTCATCTCCTTTTCGCGTACATCCACGTGCTCCACCCAAGTGACTAAGGAAGATCCATTATGAAGATCACGTATCAGGCATCCGGAGGGGCGTTTTCGGCAAATCGATCTCACGGAAGGCTTTGGATTGGAACGCAATTCATCCACGGAGACATCCACGACGACCCAACTTCCATCCAGTTGTTGGTGAGAATACCGAACGAACTGGACTTCACGAGTCGAAACGAGGTGAGATGGCACCAGAAACTCGGCCGACATCACCTGCTTCTGCTCCTCGTAGCCTTCTTCGTTGCTGGAGGAAAGGATCTCCAACGTCTTGGCGTTTGTGATCATGCTACAGAAGACTGGCAACCATCGACCAACATCCATTAAGATCTGAACGATGGTGGTCGGATAAAGATGGATGGTTGCCGAGTGTCTCGACGATTCGGCTTTGAAGTACGGAGCAGGTTCAGCTCGTTGAAACACTCGCAAGTACTCGGCCCTATGAAGAGTCTCGGGATGAATAGACGTGTCGGGAGTCGGTGAAGTTATCCACAAAGGAAATCCGGCAGTGGCCATGAGCAGGAGCTCGTGTTTGGCCTTACGGACGATATCCGAGATCAAGTCGGTGTGGACTCCGACAAGATCATGAGCAGGTCCGGAAGGTTAGATGGCAAAGGTATGGATGGGCGCTCGACTAGGGTAGGCATGAGGCTCCGCACATCCCGTCTCAAGTGGTCCATGTCGATGGAATCATCGGACAACTCGAGAATAGGCTCTTGTTGTGGTGGAACAACTTCGAGCCTTCGCCTAGGCACATCCGAGTGCGGAACGGGACCTCCGCAATCGGGGACAGATGCCGCCGTGGAGAGCATCGACGAGTCGTTGATTCTGAAGTTGAAGCTCCTCGTTCTTGCTCACCAGCTGATCGTTTCTTCTCTCTAGCTCGGCAATACGTTGCTCGGACGTCAGGATACCGAACTTCTTCCTATTTCTCGACCCCCAATAATAGACTTGGTCCTCCTCTAGTCCGATTTTTGGACCAAATCTTTCTCGTTGTGGTTTCGTGGGGTGAGAATACACCGCAAAGAAAGCCGCCAGTGCTTCTCTCTGAGCTTTGGTGTATTTTGTCCTCGGAAGTCTCCTATAGACAGGAGCGGCTTCCAGCTCAACAGGTGGATCAGCAACCAGGATTGGTGCTTGGGGTAGTGGTTGCGGTTGTGGCTCGATCGGCATGCTAGCATCGGCGCTATTGAGCATGCTTGGTGGAATTATTTCAGCCAGACCTTCAAAGATCGGGTTCTCTGAAGGACCTGCCTGAAACAAATCGCTGAAAGAATTCACTCTCTTGGCCATTTCTGGTTTGGGGATGGAGGAAAGCTTTCTGGGTTTTGGGAGGTTTTCTGGGAAAACTCAAGAACAGATGAAGAACACGAGAGAGAAAACGAGAGAAAGAGAGAGAGACTAAGGGAAACCTAAGGGAAATTGCGTGAAATGACTATGGCACTAACGCAAACCGAGGGGAAGGGAACGGAATGGACGGACGCGTGTCCAAAGTCGAAGACAAAGATCCGTAAATCACGGATCGAGCGACGAAAGTCGCAAAGGGAATAGTGGAACGCGCGCACGATTTATTAAACAAATCGGCCGACGCAAAAGTCGTGCGTCGGCCCAATCAAATTTTTTTGATTTTCTATTTTTTATTTTTTTATTTTATTTTTTTAATACTTTACGAAAAGTCGTAAAGTGAACAGTGAAAACGCGTGTGAAACACGCGCAAAGGTTGCCGACACTTTAAACGGGCCTGGGCCATCGGAATGGTCTGGGCCTTAAAGTGGGCCTGGGCCAAAGAAATCTCCGGCCCATTATTGGTGGGCTTAAACTAATGGGCCTAAAAACGAACAGGCCCGACACACAAATGGGCTTGGGTTACGGGTTTTGGGCTTCGTGAATGACACGAGCCCAATGGGCTAAATTTATTATTTTTTATTTTTTATTTTTTATTTTACGAAACCTAAAACCCTAACCAATCACACAAATGGGCCTAAGGCCCAATAACAAATAACTACAACAAGCCCGAAAATAAAACAAACAGTAAAAAACAGTAAAAATAAATAATTACAAATAATAAAACAAACAAACACTCTTTTTTTTATTATTTACAATTACAAATTTTTTTATTTTTTTTTTTTTTTTTTAAATAAATAACGAGAGTTAAAAGAAAACTTACCTTTTTACTCCCGAGGAAACCGAAAATCACCAACAAGACATCAACCTCAAGGTTTTTCAACCTTGACTTCCTAAACGTATGCTCCGATGTATGTGGTAAAATTTCCGATAAACCCGGATTATTTCCTATACAAAATAAAAAGGTTAGTAATAAATTTACAAAATAAAAACAAAATATTTACAAAGTTAAAAATATGTCACAAATTATCTATACAAAATGAATGAATAAATTTTCCTATGTCTACGTATATTTTATTTACACAATACACTTAAGTGTACAAAAATATTTTCCTTTGCCTGAATATAGTTGAAAAAAAATGAAAGTTGATTCCAAGCGGTAACTCAAGGTGGACTTACGGCCTAGGTGCAATGCCTTGACTTAAATGACTTTCCGTGTTTTCAGAAGGCGAATGGCCAGATCACAAGAGATAAGCGAGAGGCAGGATTCATTTAGTGGACATGTCCTCTCGAATCCAATTTTACAAACCCGTCACCGCAGGTCTTGATCATATCTAGACACCATTCATGTGCCCCTTACTCAGTTGAGAAAGCACTTAAGTGTTCGACAATTCTCCAAGTGTTAATAAAGGCCGCCCTCAACCTCAAGTGACCTTACGGTAAAAATGAAGGGTTTAGGCCAATATTAATAAAAGGACCTTACCTATTCCGTTCAAGTTACAACTTACAACAACAAAAAATAATCAACTATATAAAAAAAACACCTAAATAAATTACTAAGTGTAACAAAATATCAACAAGTATAAATTTACAAGTAATATTTACAAGTATTATTGACAAGTAATATAAACAAGTAATATGAACAGTAAAAAAAAATAGTAAAATTATAAACAATAAATAATTACAAAAACAAAAGTATTCACAAAAAAAAATATTAGGTTAGGAACATTTTCAATCCACGTCGACGGCGCCAAAAATTGACAGGCCCAAAAGGAGCGTCAATTTAAAAAAACCCTATCGGTAGTAGTATAGTGCATAGTAGGGTATCGTTCACAACGGAGATCAAAGGGTGTACCTAACAAAAATTGTCACAAAGAATTAAATAAAATAAAGAATTATTAACAAGTATAAAGTATAAATATATACATATGTACAAAGTAAAAGGGGGTTTAAGAGATAAATTGAATGAAATAAATTAATTAAATTACAAAGAATAAATTAAATAAGATGGGATGAAACACAAAGTATATAAAGTTCAGCCACAAGTATACAAGTTTACCAATCATTGGACCGAAAATTAACCAAGTTCCCTAGCCATGAAACCGAAATTAACATATGTGGAATGCTGGACCGCCAATTATCATTCCCCAAATAAAACCACTTTCATGAAAATTAACCTAAGCGACCGCACCTAGATTAATCAATCAAACATGCAAAGGTAGCTAATCAAAACATGTTCAACGCATAAAAGAAGAGTTGTTAATTAAAGTGCACGACCTAGTGGGACCGCCCATCTATCCGTGATCCTTTTTATTTGTTTCCGACCTCTTTCCAAAGCCTTTACTACTTGTGAATTAGAATTAAAACCCTAATTCTAGCACCAATTATATGCAATCATCTTAAGTCTGCAACCTTAAAACAAAAACATATAAAAGTTATCTACTAAAACAGAATCAAATAAACGGAGTCACATAAGCTACTAGAAGAACTAATTAATTAGGATCCAACAATTAAATAAACCCATAAACAAAGGCTGAAAATTATATAAATCATGTCATGTTAACTAATACAAAGGATAAACAAGCAACAAAGAGGATCATAAGAATAATTAAAGGATAAGTTGAATTACACCGTATGGAATAGCATGAAGATCTTGAAGACCACGAATCTTGAATCCTTGACCACAAGTAATCCAAAGCGTGTGAAGACAAGGTGATGATGGTGATGGTGATGTTGAATAGGGGCTGGTGGTGATGGTGTAGACGCCTTCTCCTCCTCCTTGAAGACTTGAAAACCCTAAATACTAGAGAATGGAAAATATGATGTGAGATGGAGAAGAGAAAGAGGAGGGTTTGTCCCTCCCCATTGGGGTGTGTTTGAAGAGAAGAATGAGGCTGCTATTTATAGGAGAATGGGGAGGAAGAAGAAGACAATGAAAGAAATAAAGAAAGAAAGGGAAGAGAAGTGGAATTTGAGTGGTAGAAAAGAAATGGTGAGTGGAATGGTGGAAATGTAGTCATATGGCAATTAGCCATTTATTTAAATAAAAGAAATCAAACACTAATGGTGTGGGAAGAAAGAAACAAACATGGTGTGGTGGGATGGATGGCAATATGGTGGTGAGTGGAGCAATGAGAATAAAAGAAAATGAAAGAAATAAAAAGCAGGCAGCACTGAGCTATTCCCACTTAGAACGGAATAATTCACGTTTGGACGGTTGGATGATTCTCAAATTTTAATACAGAATATATAACACACACATGCAGCGTGTATCAAAATTACAGCTGGATCCAACGGTGCAATTGGGAGATATTGGCTTCGCAAGTTGACATATCTGCACAGGCAGATTGTCCGAAAATGGGCTTGGACCTTCCTTCTTGGGCTTGGGCCTTTCTTCTTGGGCTTGGGCCTTTCTTCTTGGGCTTGAGCCTTTCTTCATGGATTTGGGCCTTCATCTTCATGGATTTGGGCCTTCATCTTGGGCCTCACGGTAGCTCACTTCTTAATGGGCCTCGAAAAAGCCCATTAGACTTCGTAAATTTCCGAGCTCCGATTTTCTGCACGTATTCACATTTATATATCATTTAGGGACTCAAATATGGAAACTAAGCA
Organism: Rubus idaeus; assembly: GCA_030142095.1. Taxonomy (NCBI): domain Eukaryota; kingdom Viridiplantae; phylum Streptophyta; class Magnoliopsida; order Rosales; family Rosaceae; genus Rubus; species Rubus idaeus. Next base: position 22,916,583 of record CM057965.1, read on the forward strand.
AAAATAGCAAAGTTACAATGAAATCATAGCCAAATAGTAGGGAAAATACATTAAAAACGTCACACTTTGTGCTCCTATCGAAGGGGAGCAGGGGGGGGGGCGGGGGGGGGGGGGGAGGAGGGGGGGGGCCCCGGCGCCCGGGGGGACGGGGGGGCGGCGGCGCCGGGGGGGGGCGGCCACATCTACGGGGGGGGGGGGGGGGCGCCGCCCGGAGGGGGGGGGGGCGCGGGGGGGGGGGGGGCCGCGGGGGGGCGGGCGGGGGGGGGGGGGCTGGGGTCCCCCCTTCCGTCCAGCAACCCACACCAAAACCAAAAAATAATTAGAAATGATTGCTTGTGATTAATTTGCAGGTAATTTGAGGATTGAAATTGGCAGAGAATTTAGAGAGAATTAGAGAGATGCGGCTTGGGCTTTGATTGCAGCAATGAATTTCGCCGGCCATGAACTTTGCCGGGGGTGATGGGTTCTTGTGGTTTGTGATTGCAGGTTTGGCGTTGGCAGAGAGCTGCCATGGTAGTGGTGGCGTGAATTGGAATTGGATTTTGACTGGGCTTGAGGAAGCTCACGGTGGTTCATGGTGATGAGCTTGGCAGTGAATAATTGAGATGAATTGGTGGTGATGGATGTGTTTTGATAGGAGCATTATATGCTATGTTTTTAATGTGTTTTCCCTATCATTTGGCTGCGTTTTACTTGATTAACTTTGCTATTTAGCTTAGTTTCGATCTTTGAGTCCCTAAATGATGAATAATTGAAGGAATGAACCGAAATAATGTTTTAAGGAAACTTTCCTATTTTGAGTCTCCTACTTGAATTAGGAGACTTGAATTTCCTAGTCAGATTAGGAAACTTTCCTCTTTTGAAATCTTTCCTATTTTGATTTTTAGAAACTTTCCTGATTTGAACTCTTTCCTGACTTTACCAGGAATCCTAATGACACCAGGAATCCTAAAGTGAGTAGGAGTCCTACTTCAACTAGGATTACTATTTGTGCTCGGAATGCAAAACGGGACCTCGGAGAATTTACGAGCTTAATGGGCTTTTCTGAGGCCCATTAAGAGGTGGGTTGCCATGTGGACCAAGTGGGAGGCCCAAATTCATGAAATCAAGTCCATTGGACTCTTGGATGTAACCCTAGCCCATTAGGGTTTATTTTGGACGAAAATTACAAGGGAGTTCTCTTCCTTTGCCTCATTCTTTTATCCTAATAGGATTCTGATTTTATTTTATTTAATCTTGATATTTTTTCCCAAAGTTTTTATTCTTTTAAAACACCTAATTTATTTAGGATATTAATTCAGATTTTTGGGAGTGTATCTAGATGGAATTATGGCAAAGGAGGAAGGAGGTTTCTTGGCCACCACTCAAGAAGATTTCAGAACTATTCACACGACACTGTTCATCCGGTACTGTTCATCTATGCTTTTGGCAACCAATGCAAGGAGAATCCATGTGGAACTCAACTAGGTTTATCAAGGAATTAATTCAGAAATTTATGGATGAATCTAGTCCTAATTTCGGCAAGAGAGGAAGGAGATTTCTTGTGGACTACTCAAGGAATATTTCAGCAATTATCCAAGGAGGTTAATTCAGATTTTTATGGGATTAATTAAAGGGAATTTCGTCCATATTGAGAGACCATGCCTTGAGGACCACTTTAAGGGATTAAAATCAGAATTTTATGGGATGTATTGATGTGAACGTAAAATACGTTCATAAAGTGCTCTAAATACTTGGATGTATGCTATTCTGAAAGCTTATTTGTCGGTTTAATGTTTGTTTTCGTGATTTCAGGAAAAATATGTGCAAAATGTTAATTTACATTTATTTCTTTCTTTTATTATTTTTTTTATTTTTTTATTTTATTTTGTTTTACATTTATTTGTTTTGATATTTTATTTTTAGTTTGTTTAATTTCTTTTATTTTCTATTTATTCTTTTGTTTTTCTTTTGTTTGCAGGTGTCATGTTACCCTCCTCCGTTCTGCAGCCCGCTCCTTCAATTCAAATCCCTTCATGGTTTGTGAGCTGTTTTCCTTCCATTGCCATCACCAACGGCTCCTTCCTTCTCTTTTTAATCATCCAGTCTTCTTCTTCTTCTTGGACATCATCAACCCGTTCATCTTCTTCTCTCCTCTTCTTCCCCTTCTTCTCCTTCTTCCTTTCTTCTTTCTTTTCTTTTTCTTTCTGCACCCTTCTTTCTTCTTTCTACACCCATTTCTCATCATCACCGCACCTCCGTCTCCACCATCTCCACCACCATCCCAAGCTGCCACCAATTCACTCCACGATCAATCAATCAAATCCATCACCCATCATCACGGTTTCACCGCTTCTTGTCACCATCACCACGCCAATTCACAAGCTGCAATTAACATCATTGATTAATCAAAATCAATTCGGCAACCTGCAAATTCAGAAGCTCAATTACAAATCAACAAACACAGCAGCCTAGTTCAATTCACATCCATCGCTGCGTTTCATCACAAGACCGGCCTTGACCTCTCGCCGTCAATCCAAGCCCAGCCTTGGACTTCCATCAATCACGTCGGCGCTGCCCTCTAATCACAGAATCCATCTCCAGATTTGATTACCATCGGCGCCGCTGCCCCTCTGCTCGCCACGATTTCCACCACCACCGCTCTTTCCGGTCGACGCCACGAACCCGGATCGTGCCTCCTCTTCACGGCGTCCCTGCGGTCGGACCAAGAGATCCAGCCACGCCGAACCCAGCCATCGCTCCGCCTCTATCTCGACGCATCTGCTCTCTCTCTTGGCCCGTGCTTTCTCAGAACCCGTGCTCTTCCCTTCACCGGCGTCGATCGACAATCATCACAGGCCGTGCAATTGCTTAAGCTGCTCACCTGCGCCGGCGTCTTCCTCTACCCTTCTCAGATTTCCATCTCGCCGGTATCACCTTTGCCGGCACCTCCAAGCTCTCCCTCACCTTTCCCGGCTCTCTCTCAGTCTTGATCCCAGCTCGAGGATTTCAAGCCGGCCTCATCTAATTAACTGTTCAATCTCTCTCTCCCTTTTATTATTTGTTTATTGATTTATTGTTTTATTAGTTAAATACAATAATTGGTTTAGATAATTATTTTTGTAAACTTAAAACCTTTAAGTTTTTAATTTGTGATATTTGTGAACATAAGAATATTTGTGAACTTATTTAAAAACCAATTTTGTGATTTATTCTCGTGAGTTTAATTCTCAGGTATTTATAGTTTAATTATTTTGTGATTTAATTGGTTAGTTTAGTTTATTTATTTGTTGTGAAAATTAAGAAAAACTCTAAAAATTGTTATTTGTGTTAAGAAAATTAGTTTATATTTTACTATTTAGGTTTTAGGCCTCCAATCCCCGTGGTTCGACAATCCCGAGTCTAAATTACTCATCACTATATTTTGATAACCAACCAAATGGCGCCGTTGCCGGGGATTTAGGTTAAACTTTGATCTATTAGTATTTGTAACCGAATTTTTCTTGCAATTTCTTATTTTGTTTTATTTTTGTGAGTTTTAATTTTTTGTGTGCAATTTTTGTATTTTTGTATTTTTGTTTGGTTCTTGTTTACATTTTTCTTGAAATTTTTTTTTAGGTACATATTTTTCAGCTATGGAACAGTGGAATTATTCTTGGGATGATTCTAGAAACTTCGAGCATCCGTGGTACTTTGAAAATCAATGCATCGAGCCGTCACACCCGTCACTTTCTTTACTTGAAGAAATGGCAGCTCAATTGCAAAATTCTTTAGCGGATGACGAGGAACAATGGCGTGAAACTCAAGAACGGAGTGCAAAGATCGATCAATTGATAGAGCAATTTGATGCCAACCGTTTATTTGAGCACGATCAAGAACTGACAAATCTGCAACCATGTGAGTTCTTTGATCCAAATCCCTTACTTGTGCATAATGGTGATTTTGATGTGCATTCATGTGGGGTTAAGAGGGAAGAAAATGTACCTTTTAACCATGTTGATAATACTGTTATGCATCATGATTTCATATTAAAGGAGGATGGGAACCGGGAGGATCAAAATGTACTCCCGGGAAGTGGATTGGAGGATTGTGATCTAGTGTTACCAAGGAGTAACAAAATGGTGGATAAGGAAGCCGGAGGGGAACAATGTGTACCTTCCGGAAAGCAGGCGACAATGAAGCCAAGACAAAAAGCTGCTGGAAAGAAGAAAAAGAAGAAGCAGGGGCTAATGACTGAAGTGTTCAATATTTTCAAGAAAGCGGACGTGAATCTTCCTCTGCTAGATCTCATCAGTCGAGTACCAGCATATGCAGAATTTGTCAAGAATGTATGCATGCACAAGAAGAAATTCCTTGGTAAGGAGAAAATTGTGCTCAAGGAGGAGGCAAGTGCAATCATTCAACGAAGGGAATCACGTGGCATTCATGATCCTACGAGCTTTGTTGTTGGGTGTACAATTGGTGACAAGTCTTTTGATGGAGCTCTTATGGATATGTGCACGTGCATCAATATCATGCCTCTAGCAACGTTCCGGAAGCTAGCCATTGGTAATCTGCAACCTACTTCGATTTCAGTGCAACTTGCAGATGAGACATTCAGAATGCCGGTGGGAATTGTGGAAGATGTGTTGGTTAGAGTCGACAAGTTCATCCTTCCAGCAGATTTTGTGATTTTGGATATGGATGAAGACCCCAAGATAGAGAGTGGATTTCCTATCATCCTTGGTAGTCCCTTTATGGCCATTGCCGGTGCGAAGATTAATGTTCAGAAAGGCACCGTGAAGCTCAAAGTCTTGGGGGAAAAAGTCAAGTTGCAAGTACTCCAGCCTACCTTTCCACTTAGTGTCATCAAGGAGGTGTTTTCAGTTGATTTGGTGAAGGGGAATCAAGCAAAGAGTGAAAGGATTTTCGGTCCTTTAAACCCTCCCAAGCCTCAAGTTGAAGTTCATCCTTCTATTGTGGTTGAGAAGCAAGAGCTACCAGAGCTCTCTTATTCTGATGATGATGACATGTTTGATGAGTTTGTGCACTCATATGTGCATGATGATATTGATTTTGCTGCTTCTACATATGAGTCCGGGCTTGACAGTTTTGGTGTCCCTATGCCTGTTCACAAAGCTGAGGCATCTTTAGCTTGTGTCCTTCCTGAATTGGACATGGATCCTCACTTCATGGGTCAACAAACTTCAAACTTCGAACAAGTGCACAAACCTGTTGAGTTTCTATCTTCCCAAAGGCAAGAAGTTGTGAAGCCTACTTCCACCATTCATGAGCATGATCGAGGAATACCGCCTACACCATATCTTCCTCCACATAGGCGAGGATTATTACCCACCCCATTCGAGTCATTCAAGATGAGAAGCCCACCATGCAGTGAGGTACAACTCGAGGCGATCCAATGCCTTAGAGAGATTTTGGGGATTGGAGTAAACAGGATGAAGACTCATGAATGTCATCCATATTTGAGCTATTTCGATGGAAGGCAAATGTACTTTGCACCACCTTGACCCTAAAGTGTGAGAAGACCGGCTTTGAGGTCTATAAAAAGAAGCGCTCATGAGGAGGCAACCTCACATTTGCTCTTGCTTGAAGTCTTCATAGTTGATCATCACCAAAGGTCGTGAGCTTATGGATTGCAAGGCCTCGAAGCCTTGTTTGTTGGTGATTGATGGTGATTATTTCGGAAAGCATGCACTTCAAGGGGGAGCATTTCTATCCTTTTCTATTTTATTGGTTGCATGTTTATTTTTCGGTTATTTATTTAAAAAAAAAAAAAAAATAAAAAATGTGTTTTACTATTTGTAAATAATACTTGTAGATATTTTGTTATACTTACTAATTTTACTTGTAAATATTTTTGTTACACATACTTAGTAATAATTTTACTTAGGTGTCTTTTGTATAGTTGATTATTTAAGTTGTTGTAAGTTGTAACTTGAACGGAAATAGGTAAGGTCCTTTTATTAATATTGGCCTAAACCCTTCATTTGTACCTTTTTAAGGTCACTTGAGGTTGAGGGCGGCCTTTATTAACACTTGGAGAATTGTCGAACACTTAAGTGCTTTCTCGGCGAGTAAGGGGCACGTGGATGGTGTCTAGGTCGAGACCCTGGGTGACAGGTTTTGGATTCAGAGGACTATAGACTGGACGTAAGTCGATAGGGGTGTAAGCCTCCGTAGTCCACCAAATGAATCCTGCCCCTCGCTTATTCTCATATGATCTGGCCATTCGCCTCTGAAAACACGGAAAGTCATTTAAGTCAAGGCATTGCACCTAGGCCGTACGTCCACCTTGAGTTACCGTTTGGAATCAACTTTATTTTTAACTATATTTTGGACAATTTAACTTTACTTGTAAATAAAATTTACTTAGACATAGGAAAATTTATTTATTCATTTTGTATAGATAATTTGTGATATTTTCTAACTTTGTAAATATTTTGTAAATCTTATTACTTGTGTTTATTTTTACTGTTTATAATTTTTGTTACTGTTTTACTTGTGGGTTTGTTGTTTGTTTGTTATTGGGCCTCATGCCCATTTAGTGTGTCGGGCCTGTTAGTTTTTAGGCCCATTAGTTAAGCCCACCAATAATGGGCCGGAGTTTTCTTTGGCCCAGGCCCACTTTAAGGCCCAAACCATTTCGATGGCCCAAGCCCGTTTAAAGTGTCGGCAACCTTTGCGCGTGTTTCACACGCGTTTTCACTGTTCACTTTACGACTTTTCGTAAAGTATTAAAAAAATAGAAAATGAAAAAAAATTTGATTGGGCCGACGCACGACTTTTGCGTCGGCCGATTTGTTTAATAAAGCCGCATGCGTTTTCACTGTACGCTTTGCGACTTTCGTCGCCCGATCCGCAATTTGCGGGTCTTCTGTCTCTGGCACGTGTGCGAGGGTGCATGCGAGCGTCCGCTCCTTTCCCCTTCCCTTCTGTTTGCGCTAGTTTCCTTAGGCATTTCATACGTTTCCCTTAGTTTCTCTCTCTTTCTCTCTCATTTTCTCTCGTTATTCTTCATCTGTTCTTCGTGTTCTTCCGTTTTCCCAGAAAATCTCCCAAATCCAGAAAAGTTATCCTCCCTCCCAAACCACAAATGGCCAAAAGAGTTAATTCCTTCAGCGAGTTGTTTCAGGCAGGTCCTTCAGAGAACCCGATCTTTGATGGCTTGGCTGAAATAACTCCACCGAGCATGCTCAATAGCGCCGATGCTAGCATGCCGACCCAGCCACAACCACAACCGCAGCCACTACCCCAAGCACCAATCCTGGTTGCTGATCCACCCGCCGAGCCGGAAGCCGCTCCTGTCTATAGGAGACTTCCGAGGACGAAATACACCAAGGCTCAGAGAGAAGCACTGGCGGCTTTCTTTGCGGTGTATTCTCACCCCACCAAGCCACAACGTGAAAGATTTGGTCCAAAAATCGGACTAGAAGAAGACCAAGTCTACTATTGGGGGTCGAGAAATAGGAAGAAGTTCGGTATCCAGACGTCTGAGCAGCGTATTGCCGAGCTAGAAAGAAGAAACGATCAGCTGGTGAGCAAGAACGAGGAGCTTCAAATGCAGAATCAAAGACTCGTCGATGCTCTCCACAGCGGCATCTGTCCCAATTGCGGAGGTCCTGTTCCGCACTCAGATGTGCCTAGGCGAAGGCTCGAAGTTGTTCCTCCACAACAAGAGCCTCTTCTCGAGTTATCCGATGATTCGATCGACATGGACCACTTGAGACGGGATGTGCGGAGCCTCGTACCTACACTAGTCGAGCGCCCATCCGCACCTATTCCATCGACCGTCTTCCCGGACCTGCTCGCTGATCTTGTCGGAGTCCACACCGGCTTGATCTCGGATATCGCCCGCAAGGCCAAGCACGAGCTCATGCTCATGGCCACTGCCGGTTTTCCTTTGTGGATATCTTCACCGACTCCCGACACTTCTATTCATCCCGAGACTCTAAATAGGGCCGAGTACTTGCGAGTGTTTCAACGCGGCGAGCCTGCGCCATACTTCAAATCGGAATCCTCGAGACACTCGCAACCATTCACCTTCATCCGACCACCATCGTTGAAATCTTAATGGATGTTGGTCGATGGTTGCCCGTCTTCGTAGCATGGTCACAAATGCTCAGATGTTGGAGATCCTACCCTCCGACAACGCAAGTAGGCTACGAGGAGCGAAGCAAGTGATGTCGGCCGAGTTTTTGGTGCCATCTAACATCGTTTCGACTCGTGAAGTCCAGTTTGTTAGGTACTCCCACCTACTATTTGGATGGAAGTTGGATCGTTGTGGATGTCTCCGTGGATGAACTGCGCTCAAATCCGAAGCCTTCCGTAAGATCTATATGCCGAAAACGCCCCTCCGGATGCCTGATTCGAGATTTGCAGAATGGATCTTCCTTAGTCACTTGGGTGGAGCACGTGGATGTGCGCGAGAAGGAAATGAAGGCCATTTTCGAACCCTTTGTCCATTCTGGGTTCGCATTTGGTGCAAAGCATTGGATCTCAACTCTTCAACGACAAGCCGAGCGCTACATGTGCGTCACAGGGATCCACACTTCACCCAGTGACTCTATCATTTCGCCCGAAGGAAAAAGAGGCCTAGCGGAAATGGCAAACCAGATGGCGATCTGTTTCTTCAACGACATTAGCAACTCCACGTATCATCACTGGACTTGTTCAAACCGAACAAGAGACACTCGAATGGAGGTCGGGACCAACAAGCGAAGGGGTGATCCGAGCAAGCCCCCCGGAGTCAATCGTACCGTTGGTTGTTCGGTCGTGCATCTTTCCCATCACACCAGGATCTTTGAGTTCCTCAAAGATGTGCATACGAGACCGCTGTGGGATAGTATGTCGATGGACAGCTCGGTGCGTGTGCTAGCAAATTTCACCATCGGTCTTGACCCGCGGAACCAGATTTCGGTGCTCGCCATAGATAGTCACAACGACTTCCTCATTCTTCAGGAGTGTTGCACCGATGCAACGGGGTCGTCTGTGATTTATGCGCCGATTAACCATTCCATTCTCCAGTGTTTGTTATGTGGAGTTCAACCGGAGCCATTTCCGCTTATGTCTTCAGGCTTCTCCATTCTGCCTAACGTATCCGGAGCTATTCTTGATGGAACACTACTGACTATGGTGTTCCAGATCTCGGTGAAGGCTACATCAGCTAAATCTGCCGTGGAGTCGGCAACAACACTCGTCCAGGACACGCTCAAACGGATCAGTACCGCAGTCAACTAAGGAGCAAACGTTGGATGCAAGGCCTTGCTAGCCTTGTTTGTGACTGTTGGTGACTTGCTTCGGGAGGAGCTTAATGATCTTCAAAGGGGAGTTTTTCTTTAACCTTTCTGTTTATTTTTGTTTCCTTTGTATAAATGTTGTGTGTTTACTTCTGTTTACTTTTATTCGTGTGTGTATTTCTGTTGTGTGTTTAAATTCAATAACCATACTTGAATTTTTCATTTCGTGAAATATCTGTCTAACATTGAGGACAATGTTTAATTCAAATGTGGGGGAAGGTTTATTAAAAAGAAAAGAAAAAATTTGAAAAATTTGAAAAATTCAAAAAAAAATAATAATTTACTTGTTTTTGTTTTCTACGGTAACAATATATCGACTAAATCATACTTACTCCCTTGGTAGCGTTGAACCTACCATTGCACTAAGTAAGTCACTGTGGTCACGTATTGTTACGTAAATTGAAAAAATCAAAAAAATCAAAAAATACAAAAAATACAAAAATATTTGCTTCTGTTTGTGTGTTTTTGTGTGTTTATTTGTATTCGTGTTTTGTTCTTTCCAATCCCGATGATGAATTGAGTTTAATTGTTGTGATTAGGAGAATGTTTATTATATGTCAAGGCTTTGTGTGATTTGCTTTGGATTTAATTTGCATAACTTGTGATTGCTCGAAATTTCATGTTCACATAACTTGTGTTAATTAGTTGATTGCAATCCGAGAAGCACATTTGAACATACATTGTCATGCATACCCAGAAATTGTGAGAATTTGAGCCTGTTTAATATTCACATGTATGCATTATTCATACATTTACTCGTTCTTCATGTGTGCACAATTCATGAGTTTTTGAACCTAGAACTTGCTCATTGACCTCTCGAAACTTTTTATTAATCTGTGATGAATTGAAAATGATTAAGGCATTAGTTGAGCACCATGGCCAAATATTCACCATCCATTTAAACACGAACTTTAGGAACCCCTTTTGAACTGATAACTCATTAGCCGTTTCTTTTGTTCACCCACACCATCTCACCCTTGTTTTATTGTGTTTGCAAGACGATGATAGTGACTTCTTATGTTTTTATGCTTCGGATTTGTATGGTAGTATACCAAAAGACAAGTGTGGGGGTGCAATTTATGTTGTTGTATTGTTCAAAGAAAAGAAAAAAAAATATCAGAAATAAAAAGAAGGAATAAATTCCTCAAAGAAAAAAAAAAAGAAAAGAAAGAAAAAAAAAAATTGTCAGAAAGAGAAATTCCAAAAAAAAAATGCCACAAAAATAGAGTTATTTTCTTGTATTGTTTTAATTTCAATAAAAGGTTGGAGGAGAATAAAGAAGTTGCTTCGGGTTTAGCATAGGTATGAGTTTCAAAGTCGTTGATTTGTCTTGCAAACATGTGGAACATTTTTCATTTCTAGTCTTTCCCTTCCATTTACCATTTACCATTCATTCACCCTTTGGCCCCATTACACCATTGAAAGCCCTTATGATTTAATGATTTGTGGATTAATTGTGGAGAGTTGGTTAATGAGCAAGCTTATGGGAACACTACTTGTGTAATTGTTATGAGAGTAAACACTTAACCCTAAACACTGAGCGGAAATATTTAGTGAATCTTGTGAGTTTTAGTGGTTATTGTTGTTCATATGTGCCTATTAGTTTGCATGAAATTAATTGTACACTCGGTTTCCACACACTTCACCGAGCACGAATGAGATGTCCATGTTAAATACTTAGCAAATTCGTGAGCCTTGATATATAATTTTTATTCTCCTACTTATAACTCCTGTGAACTCGTTGAGGGTTATGGTTGGAAAGAATTTCTGTTTTGTGTTTCCCTTTCTGTTTTTGTGTTGTTCTGTTTTTAGTTCTGTGTTTGCTAGAGGACTAGCAAAAGTTCAAGTGTGGGGGTGTGATGTGAACGTAAAATACGTTCATAAAGTGCTCTAAATACTTGGATGTATGCTATTCTGAAAGCTTATTTGTCGGTTTAATGTTTGTTTTCGTGATTTCAGGAAAAATATGTGCAAAATGTTAATTTACATTTATTTCTTTCTTTTATTATTTTTTTTATTTTTTTATTTTATTTTGTTTTACATTTATTTGTTTTGATATTTTATTTTTAGTTTGTTTAATTTCTTTTATTTTCTATTTATTCTTTTGTTTTTCTTTTGTTTGCAGGTGTCATGTTACCCTCCTCCGTTCTGCAGCCCGCTCCTTCAATTCAAATCCCTTCATGGTTTGTGAGCTGTTTTCCTTCCACTGCCATCACCAACGGCTCCTTCCTTCTCTTTTTAATCATCCAGTCTTCTTCTTCTTCTGGACATCATCAACCCGTTCATCTTCTTCTCTCCTCTTCTTCCCCTTCTTCTCCTTCTTCCTTTCTTCTTTCTTTTCTTTTTCTTTCTGCACCCTTCTTTCTTCTTTCTACACCCATTTCTCATCATCACCGCACCTCCGTCTCCACCATCTCCACCACCATCCCAAGCTGCCACCAATTCACTCCACAATCAATCAATCAAATCCATCACCCATCATCACAGTTTCACCGCTTACTGTCACCATCACCACGCCAATTCACAAGCTGCAATTAACATCATTGATTAATCAAAATCAATTCTGGCAACCTGCAAATTCAGAAGCTCAATTACAAATCAACAAACACAGCAGCCTAGTTCAATTCACATCCATCGCTGCGTTTCATCACAAGACCGGCCTTGACCTCTGCCGTCAATCCAAGCCCAGCCTTGGACTTCCATCAATCACGTCGGCGCTGCCCTCTAATCACAGAATCCATCTCCAGATTTGATTACCATCGGCGCCGCTGCCCTCGCTCGCCACGATTTCCACCACCACCGCTCTTTCCGGTCGACGCCACGAACCCGGATCGTGCCTCCTCTTCACGGCGTCCACCTGCAGTCGGACCAAGAGATCCAGCCACGCCGAACCCGGCCATCGCTCCGCCTCTATCTCGACGCATCTGCTCTCTCTCTTGGCCGTGCTTTCTCGAACCCGTGCTCTTCCCTTCACCGGCGTCGATCGACAATCATCACGGCCGTGCAATTGCTTAAGCTGCTCACCTGCGCCGGCGTCTTCCTCTACCCTTCTCAGATTTCCATCTCGCCGGTATCACCTTTGCCGGCACCTCCAAGCTCTCCCTCACCTTTCCCGGCTCTCTCTCAGTCTTGATCCCAGCTCGAGGATTTCAAGCCGGCCTCATCTAATTAACTGTTCAATCTCTCTCTCCCTTTTATTATTTGTTTATTGATTTATTGTTTTATTAGTTAAATACAATAATTGGTTTAGATAATTATTTTTGTAAACTTAAAACCTTTAAGTTTTTAATTTGTGATATTTGTGAACATAAGAATATTTGTGAACTTATTTAAAAACCAATTTTGTGATTTATTCTCGTGAGTTTAATTCTCAGGTATTTATAGTTTAATTATTTTGTGATTTAATTGGTTAGTTTAGTTTATTTATTTGTTGTGAAAATTAAGAAAAACTCTAAAAATTGTTATTTGTGTTAAGAAAATTAGTTTATATTTTACTATTTAGGTTTTAGGCCTCCAATCCCCGTGGTTCGACAATCCCGAGTCTAAATTACTCATCACTATATTTTGATAACCAACCATGTATCTTGATGGGTTTTAGTCATAATACAAAGGAAGATTTCTTGGTAACTACTCAAGGAAATCTCGGCCACACAAGGGGATTTTTAATGAACGATCAAGATTGCTCCTAGGGTTCCATGATTTCTCCTATAAATAGGCTGCTCTTCAACACAATTCTTCACCACCTTCTACACCGAGAAATATCATTCCATACTCTCTCATAGTTCTGCAACCACACCATCCAAAGCTCTCGGCCTCCACTCTCTAATACTTAGGGTTTTCAAAGCTTCAAGGAGGAGGAATTAGCGGCTGCACCATCACCACCATCATCATCAACGTGCCATCTTCATCACCACCTCAAGATCACGGCTTGGATTACTTGCGCAAGGATTCAAGGATTGGCTTCGAGTTCTTCATGCTTTCATATGGTGTATTTCGACTATGCCTTTAAATATTCTTTATGGATTCCTCTTTGTTGTTTGATGATTCTATGTATTAGTTAACATAACATTGAGTTTATAATTTCCAGCTTTGTTTATATGAATTTACTTAATTATTGGATCGAAGTTAAATAATTCTTCTAGCAGCTTATGTGAATTTGTTTATTTGATTTTGTCTTTAATGTTGAAATCAAATAAGAAGGATCATGGATAGACGAGCGTTCGCTAGGTCGTGCACTTTAATTAACAACTCTTTTTCTATGCGTTAGACATGTTTTGATTAGCTACCTTTGCATGTTTAATTGGTTAATCTAGATAAGCGTTTACTAGGTTAATTTTCATAGAAGAAGTTTATTTGGGGAATGATAACCCGCGTGGGCATTCTACATGTGTTAATTTCGAATTCATGGCTAGGGAATTAGTTAATTTTCTGTCAATAATTGGTAGGTTTATATACTTAGGGTTGTGAGATATATAATTCATGTTCCATTCCATTTAATTTATTCTTTGTAGATTAATCATTTAGTTTAGATAAATCAATCTTTAAATCCCCCTTTACTTTGTACATATGTATATAATTATTCTTTATACTTGTTAATAATAATTCTTGTGACATTCTTTGTTAGGTACACCCTTTGATCTCCGTTGTGAACGATACCCTACTTACACTATACTACCGATAGGGTTTTTTTAAATTGATGCTTGTTTATAGCATATCAATTTTTGGCGCCGTTGCCGGGGATTGAAAATAAATATTTGCCTAACGTTTTATACTTGTGAATATTGTGAATTATACTTGTGATATTTTGTAACACTTAGTAATTTATTTAGGTGTCTTTTATATGGTTGATTATTTGAGTTGTTGTGAGTTGTAACTTGAACGGAAATAGGTAAGGTCCTATTGTTAATATTGGCCTAAACCCTTCATTTGTACCTTGTTAAGGTCACTTGAGGTTGAGGGCGGCCTTTATTAACACTTGGAGAATTGTCGAACACTTAAGTGCTTTCCAAACTGAGTAAGGGGCACATGGATGGTGTCTAGGTCGAGACCCTTGGTGACAGGTTTTGGATTCAGAGGACTATAGACAGACGAAAGTCGATAGGGGCTTGCCTCCGTAGTACCACTAAATGAATCCTGCCCCTCGCTTATTCTCATATGATCTGGCCATTCGCCTTCTGAAACCACGGAAGTCATTTAAGTCAAGGCATTGCACCTAGGCCGCACGTTCCACCTTGGGTTACTGCTTGGAATCAACTTGGTTTTTTTTTACTATGTAGAGGACACACAAGAAAATGTTGTGTGAATAAAATTAGCATAGACATAGGAAATTAATTCATTAATTTTGTATAAATACATTGTAAAAATTTTGAATTTTTCTTGAAACCTTCTTGTAATTTTCGAAATTCTTATATATTATTTTGTATTTATTTTGTAAACTTTGTACTAACTTTTTAAATTTTTTTTTACAGGAATTAATGAATCTCCAATTATGAGCTCTCACCATTCTCTGCCATTCTTTAATTTATTCATTAATTTTGTATAGATAAATTGTGACATTTTTTTTTTAACATTGTAAATATCTTGAATTTATCTTGTAAATTTTGTTACTAACTTTGGTAGTAAGGGAAATTTCCATGAAGGCTTAAGCTGCGGCATAGTCTAGGCTGAAGACTATAAACATTAAGCGCTATTTGGGAGGCAACCCAATTCAACCAAGGATGTGGAGGAGCCATCACACGCAGATTTGATTTTTCTATCTCTCTCTACTTCTTTTGGTTGAACTGTATCTGTTTTACTTTCTCCATGCTTGTCTTACATATGCTTTTGTGCTTATATTGAGGACAATATAAGATTTAAGTGTGGGGGAAGGATTTATGTTTTATTGCTTTATTTTTCTTTATTAAAAAATCAGAAAATTTCAAAAAAACAAAGAGTTTTTGTGTGGTTGTCGAGTCTTAGGATGCCCTTAACTGCCTACGATGAGCTTAATTTTTGAAATTATGGATGAAAAGTGAAGCACAAGATCAATATGTTGAATGTTATTCTTTGGTTAATTGATGAATATGGAAGATGTGTGAACATGTAGTAGATATGGTTTTGAGCTTTGGTACAGAATTTGAGCATGTTAAAACAAGTTAATAAACCTATGTGAGCTTTTGAGCTATATGTGCTTTCCTTGTTGAGAGTTGAAAAAAATCAGATTCTTCTTGGCTTAAACACGTTGTTAACCTCATTATTCTTCTATTTGATCAATTGCTTGCCATAGAATTTCAATGGACTAGAGAGTTTACTAGAACTTGCTTTTGAATTTTTCGAAACTTATAGTCATAATATACCCTGATTTTGGAAAGGATTGAAGGCACTTAGGATTTCCACCAATGCCAAATAGCCATTTGTCCCTTATTTGTGTACACATGAGTGCACCCCTTAGTTAAACCTCTTTGAGCTTACATTTAGCCTTTTCTTTCATCACCCACGATATCTTGACCATGAACCTTAGTATAGTCATATCTCTACCCTTGTTCTATAACTTAGTAGAGCTATGCTTCGGTGATTGAAACTATGTGATTGAAAAACAAAAGAAAAGAGGTGATTGACGAAAATAAGTGTGGGGGAAGGGATAGACTTGTTCATTACATGTGTATGCCGTGAAAAATGAAAAGAAAAAAATATATATATGTACGGCAAGAAAAAAAAAATTGAGAAAAAAATGGATTAATGTCCCCTTTCCCAATGATTTAGGAGGTTGTTTTGAAATGAAGGTCTAAAAATAAAATACTCGGCCTTTGTCCTTTATCATATGACTTTTGAAAGAAGACATGGTTATTTGAATGCTCTACTAGGTTTTTAGGACACTTTGTGATTCCTTATCCTTCGTTTCTTTAAACCAAGAGCCTAGCCCCATTACAACCCTTAAAAGTCCTTCTTGATCTTTAAAATGGGTAGCCCTTGATCTGTGGAGATAAATTTCGAAAGTGAGCATATGGTTGTGGTCCATTTGTGCATGTAATTGGTATCTTTCATGAGGTTTTATTCACTAAAGTGCTTTTATTGGTTTAATATATGTGAGCTATTTGAGTGCCTTACAATAATTTCTCTCACATATCTTTGAGTGAAAAGCTTTTAAGCATGAGTCATGATTCTGAGTGAAAATAGAAAGCATACCCTTGTGAGGATAACTTGTTTGAAACATGCTGAGCTCCATTACATCACCATTGTTCTTCCAAGTCTTACTTGTTCATATGAATTCCATGCTTGTTAATTAACTCTCGAATTTCTTGTGACAAATTTTGGTTAAGTGTTAAACTTGATTCCATAAAAGTAAGAGATTTCTGAGGCAATAAGTTAAGGGCAATAGAATTTTCGTGTGGAGTATGATTGTGTTGCTAAGGGACTAGCAATAGCTAAGTGTGGGGGAATTTGATAGGAGCATTATATGCTACGTTTTTAATGTGTTTTCCCTATCATTTGGCTGCGTTTTACTTGTTAAACTTTGCTATTTAGCTTAGTTTCTATCTTTGTGTCCCTAAATGATGATTTAATTGAAGGAATGAACCGAAATAATGTTTTAAGGAAACTTTCCTATTTTGAGTCTCCTACTTGAATTAGGAGACTTGAATTTCCTAGTCAGATTAGGAAACTTTCCTCTTTTGAAATCTTTCCTATTTTGATTTTTAGAAACTTTCCTGATTTGAACTCTTTCCTGACTTTACCAGGAATCCTAATGACACCAGGAATCCTAAAGTGAGTAGGAGTCCTACTTCAACTAGGATTACTATTTGTGCTCGGAATGCAAAACGGGACCTCGGAGAATTTACGAGCTTAATGGGCTTTTTCGAGGCCCATTAAGAGGTGGGTTGCCATGTGGACCAAGTGGGAGGCCCAAATTCATGAAATCAAGTCCATTGGACTCTTGGATGTAACCCTAGCCCATTAGGGTTTATTTTGGACGAAAATTACAAGGGAGTTCTCTTCCTTTGCCTCATTCTTTTATCCTAATAGGATTCTGATTTTATTTTATTTAATCTTGATATTTTTTCCCAAAGTTTTTATTCTTTTAAAACACCTAATTTATTTAGGATATTAATTCAGATTTTTGGGAGTGTATCTAGATGGAATTATGGCAAAGGAGGAAGGAGGTTTCTTGGCCACCACTCAAGAAGATTTCAGAACTATTCACACGACACTGTTCATCCGGTACTGTTCATCTATGCTTTTGGCAACCAATGCAAGGAGAATCCATGTGGAACTCAACTAGGTTTATCAAGGAATTAATTCAGAAATTTATGGATGAATCTAGTCCTAATTTCGGCAAGAGAGGAAGGAGATTTCTTGTGGACTACTCAAGGAATATTTCAGCAATTATCCAAGGAGGTTAATTCAGATTTTTATGGGATTAATTAAAGGGAATTTCGTCCATATTGAGAGACCATGCCTTGAGGACCACTTTAAGGGATTAAAATCAGAATTTTATGGGATGTATCTTGATGGGTTTTAGTCATAATACAAAGGAAGATTTCTTGGTGACTACTCAAGGAAATCTCGGCCACACAAGGGGATTTTTAATGAACGATCAAGATTGCTCCTAGGGTTCCATGATTTCTCCTATAAATAGGCTGCTCTTCAACACAATTCTTCACCACCTTCTACACCGAGAAATATCATTCCATACTCTCTCATAGTTCTGCAACCACACCATCCAAAGCTCTCGGCCTCCACTCTCTAATACTTAGGGTTTTCAAAGCTTCAAGGAGGAGGAATTAGCGGCTGCACCATCACCACCATCATCATCAACGTGCCATCTTCATCACCACCTCAAGATCACGGCTTGGATTACTTGCGCAAGGATTCAAGGATTGGCTTCGAGTTCTTCATGCTTTCATATGGTGTATTTCGACTATGCCTTTAAATATTCTTTATGGATTCCTCTTTGTTGTTTGATGATTCTATGTATTAGTTAACATAACATTGAGTTTATAATTTCCAGCTTTGTTTATATGAATTTACTTAATTATTGGATTGAAGTTAAATAATTCTTCTAGCAGCTTATGTGAATTTGTTTATTTGATTTTGTCTTTAATGTTGAAATCAAATAAGAAGGATCATGGATAGACGAGCGTTCGCTAGGTCGTGCACTTTAATTAACAACTCTTTTTCTATGCGTTAGACATGTTTTGATTAGCTACCTTTGCATGTTTAATTGGTTAATCTAGATAAGCGTTTACTAGGTTAATTTTCATAGAAGAAGTTTATTTGGGGAATGATAACCCGCGTGGGCATTCTACATGTGTTAATTTCGAATTCATGGCTAGGGAATTAGTTAATTTTCTGTCAATAATTGGTAGGTTTATATACTTAGGGTTGTGAGTTATATAATTCATGTTCCATTCCATTTAATTTATTCTTTGTAGATTAATCATTTAGTTTAGATAAATCAATCTTTAAATCCCCCTTTACTTTGTACATATGTATATAATTATTCTTTATACTTGTTAATAATAATTCTTGTGACATTCTTTGTTAGGTACACCCTTTGATCTCCGTTGTGAACGATACCCTACTTACACTATACTACCGATAGGGTTTTTTTAAATTGATGCTTGTTTATAGCATATCATGTTTGTGAGCTGCTGTGATTGATGGTTTGTGATTGCAGGAGCTCTCTTAAATAGAGAAGAAAGGGCAGAAGCAGCCAACGAAGGAAAGGAATATGCAGTGATGGTGGAGCTTCGTGGAGATGTCTGTAAGGTGGAAGAAATAGCTGGAATTGATTGATTCCATGTGAGGGAGGAAAGTGAGGAGCAGCCATGTGAGGAATGAGATTCTCAGAGAAGTGGAGATGGCGGCAGCAGTGGTTGATGAACTGTGAATTTGGTGCGATGGAGATATCGTGAGCACATGGTAGCTGCAAAGAAAACAAACAAACAGAATAAAATAAAATAACAAAACAAAACAAAAGAAAATTAAAGAAATAATTATCAAATAAAAATAAAAGAAAATAAAATAATAAAAGAAAAGAAAATAAATAAATAAAAGAAACAACTATTAGAGAAAATAAAATGGTGGTTTGAATTGTGTTTCACCACCGCGTGTGGTGATTGCGCCGCCTTATGTGGTGGTTCGCCGACAAATTGTCGGGATTCGGAACGGTTTCCGAAATCTTCGTACAATATTTTATTCCACATATATGAAAGTCACGGTTGACTTTCCGAATTACGCTGAAAACCTCCAAAATGCACCTATTTTGTGCAGATAAACATTTTCCTGGTATTTTCCCTAAAAACACGAAAACAAACATTAAACAGACAATTAAGCTTTCGGAATAGCAAAATCCAGTAATTAAAGGCACTTTGTGAACGTATTTTACGTTCACATCACACATCCCGTCTTAAGTGGTCCATGTCGATGGAATCATCGGACAACTCGAGAATAGGCTCTTGTTGTGGAGGAACAACTTCGAGCTTTCGCCTAGGCACATCTGAGTGCGGAACAGGTCCTCCGCAATTGGGACAGATGCCGCTGTGGAGAGCATCGACGAGTCGTTGATTCTGCATTTGAAGCTCCTCGTTCTTGCTCACCAGCTCATCGTTTCTTCTCTCTAGCTCGGCGATACGTTGCTCAGACGTCAGGATACCGAATTTCTTCCTATTTCTCGACCCCCAATAATAGACTTGGTCCTCCTCTAGTCCGATTTTCGGACCAAATCTTTCTCTTTGTGGTTTGGTGGGGTGAGAATACACCGCAAAGAAAGCCGCCAGTGCATCTCTCTGAGCTTTGGTGTACTTTGTCCTTGGAAGTCTCCTATAGACAGGAGCGGCTTCCGGCTCAACGGGTGGATCAGCAACCAGGATTGGTGCTTGGGGTAGTGGTTGCGGTTGTGGTTGTGGCTCGGTCGGCATGCTAGCATCGGCGCTATTGAGCATGCTGGATGGAATTATTTCAGCCAGACCTTCAAAGATTGGGTTCTCTGAAGGACCTGCCTGAAACAAATCACTGAAAGAATTCACTCGTTTGGCCATTTCTGGGTTGGGAAGGGAGGATAGCTTTTCTGGGTTTGGGAGATTTTCTGGGAAAACTCAAGAACAGATGAAGAACACGAGAGAGAAAACGAGAGAGAGAGAGAGAGACTAAGGGAAATCGCGTAATGACCTAAGGGAACTAACGCAAACAGAAGGGAAAGGAAGGAACGGACGTACGCTCGCACACGTGCCACAGACAGAAGACCCGCAAATTGTGGATCGGGCGACGAAAGTCGTAAAGTCTACAGTAGACACGCACGCGGTTTATTAAACAATTCGGCCGACGCAAAAGTCGTGCGTCGGCCCAATCAAATTTTTTTTTGATTTTCGAATTTTTATTTTTTTTATTTTTTTTATTTTTTTAATACTTTACGAAAGTCGTAAAGTGAACAGTGAAAACGCGTAGCACACGCGCTTGCCGACACTTTAAACGGGCTTGGGCCATCGAAATGGTCTGGGCCTTAAAGTGGGCCTGGGCCAAAGAAATCTCCGGCCCATTATTGGTGGGCCTAAAAACGAACAGGCCCGACACACTAATGAGCTTGGGTTACGGGTTTTGGGCTTCGGGAATGACACGGGCCCAATGGGCCAAATTTTTTTTTTTTTTTTTTTTTTTTTTTTTCGAAACCTAAAACCCTAACCAATCACACAAACAAATGGGCTTAAGGCCCAATAACAAACAAACTAACAAACAAGCCCAAAAATAAATAGTAAATAGGAACAATAATTATGAACAGTAAAAATAATTACAAAACAATAAAACAAAAGCAAACACTCTTTTTTTTTTTTTTTTACAATTATTTTTTTATTTTTATTTATTTTTTTATTTTTTTATTTTTTTTTTAAACAGAAAAAATAACGAGAGTGAAAAGAAAACTTACCTTTTTACTCCCGAGGAAACCGAAAAATCACCAACAAGACATCAACCTCAAGGTTTTTCAACCTTGACTTCCTAAACGTATGCTCCGATGTATGTGGTAAAATTTCCGAATAACCCGGATTATTCCCTATAAAAAGTTAAAAGGTTAGTAATAAAATTTACAAGTTAAAAACAAAATATTTACAAAGTTAAAAATTAATGTCACAAATTATCTATACAAAATGAATAAATAAAATTTCCTATGTCTAAGTATATTTTATTTACAAGTAATGTTAAATTGTCCAAAATATAGTTAAGAACAAAGTTGATTCCAAGCGGTAATTCAAGGTGGACGTACGGCCTAGGTGCAATGTCTTGACGTAAATGACTTTCCGTGTTTTCAGAAGGCGAATGGCCAGATCACAAGAGATAAGCGAGAGGCAGGATTCATTTAGTGGACAAGTCCTCTGAATCCAATTTTACAAACCCGTCACCCAGAGTCTTGATCATATCTAGACACCATTCATGTGCCCCTTACTCAGTTGAGAAAGTGATAGGCCCAAAAGGGACATCAATTTAAAAAAACCCTATCGGTAGTATAGTGTAAGTAGGGTATCGTTCACAACGGAGATCAAAGGGTGTACCTAACAAAAAATGTCACAAAGAATTAAATTAAATAAAGAATTATTATTAACAAGTATAAAGTATAAATATATACATATGTACAAAGTAAAAAGGGGAATTGAGAGATAAATTGAATGAAATAAATTAATTAAATTACAAAGAATAAATAAAATATGATGATGAAACACAAAGTATATAAAGTTCAGCCACATATACACAAGTTTACCAATCATTACACCGAAAATTAACCAAGTTCCCTAGCCATAAAACCGAAACTAACATATGTGGAATGCCCACACGGGTTATCATTCCCCAAATAAAACCTCTTCTATGAAAATTAACCTAGTGAACGCTCATCTAGATTAAACAATTAAACATGCAAAGGTGATCAATCAATAACATATCTAACGCATAGGAGAAGAGTTGTTAATTAAAGTGCGCGACCTAGCGAACGCTCGTCTATCCGCGATCCTTCTTATTTTGATTCCGACCCGTTTGATAAGCCTTTACTACTTGTGAATTAGAATTAAAACCCTAATTCTAGCACCAATTACATGCAATCATCTTAAGTTTCGAACCTTAAAACAAGAACACATAAAAGATTCAATAAAACCGAATCAAATAAACGGAGTCACATAAGCTGCTAGAAGAACTAATTAATTAGGATCTAAAAATCAAATAAACTCATAAATATAGGCTGAAAATTATATAAATCATGTCATGTTAACTAATACAAAGAATAAACAAGCAACAAAGAGGAACTCAAAAAGAGTAATTAAAGAATAAGTTGAAGTACACCATATGGAAAGTAGGAAGAACTCGAAGATCACAAACTCTTAAATCCTCACGCGAGTAACTCAAAAGCCGAGATTCCCAAGGTGATGATGATGGTGGTGATGATGGTTGATGGCTGGTGGTAATGGTGTAAACAGCTTCCCTCCTCCTTGAAGACTTGAAAACCCTAAATACTAGAGAATGAAAAATATGATGTGAGATGGAGAAGAGAAAGAGGAGGGTTTGTCCCTCCTCATTGGGGTGTGTATTGGTGAGAAGAATGAGGCTGCTATTTATAGGAGAATGGAGAGGAAGAAGAAGACAATGCAAGAAATAAAGAAAGAAAAGGAAGAGAAGTGGAATGTGAGTGGTAGAAAAGAAATGGTAAGTGGAATGGTGGAAATGTAGTCATATGGCAATGAACCATTTATTTAGGTAAAAGAAATTAAACACTAATGGTGTGGGCAGAAAGAAGAGGAAAGAATATAGGGGTGAGTGGAGCATTGAAAATAAAAGAAGAGGAAAGAAATAAAAAGCAGACAGCACTGAGCAGTTCCCACTTAGAACGGAATAATGCACATTTGAACGGTTGGATGATTCTCAAATTTTAATACAGAATATATAACACACACATACAGCGTGTATCCAAATTACAGCTGGATCCAACGGTGAAATTGGGAGACATGGGCTTCGCAAGTTGACTAATCTGCACATGCAGAATGTCCGAAAATCTGGGCTTGGGCCTTTCCTCATGCTTTGTGAACTTGGGCCTTCCTTCATGGATTTGGGCCTTCCGTCTTGGGTTTGGGCCTCCTTCTTGGGCTTGGGCCTCCTTCTTGGGCCTCATGGCAGACCACCTCTTAATGGGCCTCGCAAAGCCCATTAGACTTCGTAAATTTCCAACACTTTGCTTATTTTCCTCAAGTTGTCTTCTTTTCTCTTTATTTGCAATAGGAAACCTACAAACACAAAAACTAAATAAATAACAGAAATTTATGAGAAACTAACAATAAAAATGTAGAGAAATTGATATAAAAAGTTGTACAATTATGCACCTATCAGAAAGCACTTAAGTGTTCGACAATTCTCCAAGTGTTAATAAAGGCCGCCCTCAACCTCAAGTGACCTTACGGTACAAATGAAGGGTTTAGGCCAATATTAATAAAAGGACCTTACCTATTTCCGTTCAAATTACAACCTACAACAACTTAAATAATTAACAGTATTCAGGATACCTAAGTATAATTACTAAGTGTAACAATATATACAAGTATAATTAGTAAGTATTATTTACAAGTATTATTTACAAATAGTAAAAAGTCAAAAGTCAACAGTCAATAGTAAAAAGTCAAAAGTAAATAGTAAAAACAATCCCCGGCGAGCCGGCGCCAAAATGATTTGAGGATTTTTTACCTACGTCATTAATTATTACCTAAATTCCTAACAATTGTCGTTGTAAAGTATAATGGGAAATAAAGGTTTTTCCAACAGAAGATTGTTATATTTACTTTTCAATGTCACAATAAATTAAATTAAATAAAGAATAAAGAATATATATATACAAAATTAAATGAACTATACAATATTATTTCTATTTACAAAAATATACATTATATACAAAAGTATTTTTGGGGGTTTTGATATTTTTGAAAGCAATAAATAAATAAAAGGAAATATTTTTGGATTTTTATTATTTTTGAAAACAAGAAAAACAAACACAAATATTGATTTCTCTAAGTCATATGATCGAAACTAACATTGTGAAATATTAGAAAGCTAATTATTTCCCATTTAGACTTCTCTCAGAAAATTAACCTAAGTGAAAGCACCTAGATCAATCAATTAAACATGCCATCTTAGTCTAGAAAGCTAGCTAGTCAATCCATGTTCAAAGCATCGAAAAGAATCGTTAATTCAAGTGCACAACCTAGTATGGAAAAGTCCATCTATTTGTAATCCTTTTTAATTGATTCCGACCTTTGTCAAAGCCTTTACTACTTGTGAATTAGGTTTCCAAAACTATTAGGTGAATCGGATTCCTAACTCTAGCTCCAATTACATGTAAACATCATAAGTGTCGACCCCTATAACATAAACATATAAAAGATTTCCGTAAACTTGAATCAAATAAACAATCACAAAAGCAACTTAGAAAAATCAAATCACAATTATTATGCAATAATAGAAAATAAACAAATATTTACACAATAACATTTCCCAAAATTATTCACGAATAGTTAATTAAACAAAAATAAAATATAATAAATAAACGAGTTTGGGAAAAATGTTACTGTTGTGTCCATGAAAATGGACACTGTCTGGCAGGCGAAGGTGGCAGACTCAGCTATATAATCGGACAATTTGGATGTGGCGGGTGCACTTAGTAATTGGGCTGAAATGGGCTTGGGCCTGCAAGTCAACGGGTCAAAGGGGAGTCAAAGCCCAGGGGCTGTTTTTGACTTTTCCCATCTCCTTCTTTGGCCCGTGCGGTTTCTCTTTGGTTGACAAGTCAACCTTTAATTCTTCTTCTTCATTTCCCGTGCGCAGACCTCAAGATGGTTCTCTTCTTCTTGCTTCAACTCCATTCTCGCGACAAGAGAGAGCCGGGAGCGGCGAGAGGAAGGCAGGGGATGACGACGCCGGTGAGACCACGGGCTGGGCTCGGCGATTGCCGGCGCAGGAGGAAGATGTCTTGTGAACAGAGGTGCGGTGCGGTCCGTGCGGGCTGGATTCAACGCCGGGAGCAGCCGGGCTCGTGGGTAATCCGAGAGAGGCGAGAGGTGATCGGCGGTGTCAACAGCAGCGGCGAAGGGCGGATGCGATCGCCGGCGTGGAATGGATCGGTGGCTCATCGGCGGCGTCGACGGCGACATGGCAGCAGGTGATTGATGGCGCACGCGGGCCTTGGGTTGCCGGCGTCGTGGATTTTCCGTGATTGCAGATTGATGAGCAGATTGCAGCGGCAAGGAGGATCGATCCGGGCTCATTGATCGAGCACGGGATTGGGCACGGCAGAGCATCCAAATCTGCAAAAGAAAACAAAGACAGTTAGTTAGAGAATTGCTCTGTGATTGATGAATTGGTTGTGAATTGCAGATGGTTTAAATAGAGAATGAGAGGGGGAAACGGCCAAGGATTTGAGAGTGGTGTCACAGGCTGGAATGGTTGGCAGTGAGATGCTGCTGGTGCGATGGTGATCTGTAATGGGTGGATCGGTGGTGGGCTTTTGAGCTGGATTGAGAGCAGGAAGCATCTTGCAGGTATGGTGGAAGAGTGGATCGAAGAGCTGGAGATGCTGCAAGAGAGCTCGAGAGTGAAGTCACATGCTGGACAAGAATTTCCAGCCAAGCAAAGAACCGAAGAACGTGTTCAGCTTCAACAATAAAAGAAAAAGGAAAAAAATAATTAAAATAAATAATTATAAAACAAAACAAAACAACATAAAATAACAAAAGAAATTAAATGAAATAATTATAAAATATATAAAATAATTATTAGAGAAAATAAAGTGGTGGTTTAAAATGTATTTCGCCACCGCGAGTGGTGGTTGCGCCGCCTTATGTGGTGGTTCGCCGACAAATTGTCGGGATTCGGAACGGTTTCCGAAATCTTCGTACACTGTCTGTAATCCACTTCCGAGAGATGACCGGTGTCATCAGAGAAAAGTCACGGTTGACTTTTAATATTTTCGGAATGCGCTGAAAACCTCCAAATTCACCTTTTCTGTGCAGATAAACATTTTTCTTGGTATTTTCCCTAAAAACACGAAAACAAATATTAAACAGACAATTAAGCTTTCGAAATAGCAAAATCCAGTAATTAAAGGCACTTTGTGAACGTATTTTACGTTCACACCAAAGAGCTCCATCAAAAGACTTGTCACCAATTGTACACCCAATAACAAAGCTCGTAGGATCATGAATGCCACGTGATGCCCTTCGTTGAATGATTGCACTTGCCTCCTCCTTGAGCACAATTTTCTCCTCACCAAGGAATTTGTTCTTGTGCATGCATATATTCTTGACAAATTCTGCATATGCTGGTACTTGACTGACGAGATCTAGCAGAGGAAGACTCACGTCTGCTTTCTTGAAAATATCGAACATTTCAGTCATTAGCCCCTGCTTTCCAGCAGCTTTTTATCTTGGCTTCAGTGTCGCATGCCTTCCGGAAGGTACATAATCTTCCCCTCCGGCTTCCTTATCCACCACTTTGTTAGTCGTTGGTAACACTAGATCACAATCCTCCAATCCATTTCCCGGGAGTACATTTTGATCCTCCCGGTTCCCATCCTCCTTTAATATGAAATCATGATGCATAACAGTATTATCAACATGGTTAAGAGGTACATTTTCTTCCCTCTTAACCCCACATGAATGCACATCAAAATCACCATTATGCACAAGTAAGGGATTTGGATCAAAGAACTCACATGGTTGCAGATTTGTCAGTTCTTGATTATGCTCAAATAAACGGTTGGCCTCAAATTGCTCTATAAATTGATCGATCATTGCACTTCTTTCTTGAGTTTCACGCCATTGTTGAGCATCATCCGCTAAAGAATTTTGCAATTGAGCTGCCATTTCTTCAAGTAAAGAAAGTGACGGGTGTGACGGCTCGATGCATTGATTTTGGGAGTACCACGGATGCTCGAAGTTTCTAGAATCATCCCACGAATAATTGCACTGTTCCATAGCTGAAAAATATGTACCTAAAAATTCCAAGAAAAATGTAAACAAGAACCAAAGAATAGAATAAAATAAAATAAATTGCACATAAAAATATATCTCACAAAAATAAAACAAAACAAGAAAATTGTAAAAAAATTCGGTTACAAATACTAATAGATCAAAGTTAAACCTAAATCCCCGGCAACGGCGCCATTTGATTGGTCATCAAAATATAGGAAATAGTAATTTAGACTCGGGATTGTCGAACCACGGGGATTGGAGGCCTAAAACCTAAATAGTAGTATAACCTAATTTTCTAAAACTAAATAACAATTTTTACGGCTTTTCTGATTTTAACTAAACAATTAAATGAATTAAGAAAACTAAATAAAATTAAATAGTTAAACAATACAAATAAACAAAAATCACCAAATGAATTAAAAACATATTTTTGGGTTTTTCATAATTAAATCACACAATATTCAAATTACACAAATAAATTAACCAAATATTCAAAGTACAAATAAAATAATAAATTCACACAACATAGAATTAAAAAGAGTTTGAGAGATAGAAATGCTCAGTAAATTCCGGAAGAGGCTCGGGAACGAATCGGGTGTAGAGAGCACTTTGGCTTGGGCCTTGGGCTTTTGGTCAATGGGCTTGGAGGCCCAATTTCAGAAAGTCATGTTTGACTTGTGTTGACCCGGTCTTCCCATGCTGATTTTGACTTTTCTTCCTCTTTGACCCGTGATTTTCCCTTCTCTTGTTTCTTTAATTCATCATGAATTCAGTTCCTTATCTCCAGACTTCTTCTTTCTTCCGTGCGAGAGAGAGAGTTGGCAGAGGATGCGAGAAGCGCCGGCTGGAACAGAAGAAGAAGACGCCGACGGCTGGGATCGTGGCAGAGGATGCGAGCACGGGCTCGAGGGAACGGCGCTGGCGGCGAGAAGATCGATGGCCAGACTGGGTCGTACGGCGTCGGGATTGGCGATGGCTACCGGCGTCGGCAGTAGGCTGACGGCGACAGATCGAGGAGGCACGGGCCCGGAATTGGAACGGCGCTGGCGGCGAGATCGGACCGGGGAGATTGATCGGATTTCGTCGTGTGGCGAGAGGAGGCTGCGGTGATGGAAATCGAGCACGGGCTCGGATTAGAAACGGCGACGGCGCAGCTGGCCGAGGAAGACGCCGGCGATGGTGGGCTCGAAATTGCAGCTGGGCTTTACAGCGTGGCAAGGAAACTTGCGGCGGTGATCGGGCTCGGTGGTTTTGGTATTTACGTGATGTTAATTTGCAGGTGAGGTGATCGCTGGTTTTGAATAATTGCAGATTTGAATTGAATAGAGACAGAGTGAATTGGGTGAGGTGGTGATGCGGTGGTGTGGTGGAGCTGTAGGTGAGCTGGAATTTTTGCAGGTGAGGTGAGGTGATGAAGATGGTTGGCTGGAATGGGGGAGAACGAGAGAGTGATTATGGTGATGGTGTAGAGAGAAAAACAGAGAGGTGAGATGGGTGTAGAGAGAAGTGCAGAGAAGAGAAAAAGAAGAAGAAAGAAAAAGAAGAAGAAGAAGAAGAAGAAGAGGACCGGGAAGAGGAAGAAGATGTAGATGGAACTGTGTTTTTCTATTAACCGAGAGTTTGGCTTCATAAATAGGAGAGGGAAAGCTTGCGGTTGGTGGTGGAAGGAAGAAGACAAGGAATAGTGGAGCACGGTGGATCATGCTTTTGAGCTGGAGAAGAGGTGGAAAGAAGATGGGATTGTGGTAGTGGTGGTGATGTTAAGATGGCCGGCAGTGGTGCAAGAACAGTGAGTGGCTCCACGAGCTGGGAAATGGTGGAGTGTGAACTGTACAGGAAGTGGAGATGAATAATGCACTGTTCAAAAATACAAAAGAAAACAAAATAAAATAAATAAAAGTAATAATAAAATAAAATAAATATAAAATAGAAATAATAGAAATAAATCTAAATTATAAATAATAAACATGGGAAAATAAAATGGAGATTTAAAATGTGTTCTGCCACCGCGTGTGGTGGTTGTGCCGCCTGATGTGGTGGTTCGCCGACAAACTTGTCGGAATTCGGAACGGTTTCCGAAATCTTCGTACATTAACTGGGCCCACATCCTCAAAATGACCGGTGTCATTTTGACATCTGAAAAGTCACGGTTGACTTTTCGGAATTGCACTGAAAACCTCCAAAATTCACCTGTTATGTGAAAATTAGCATTTTTCTCATATTTTCCCTGTAAACACGAAAACAAACATTAAATAGACAAAACAGGCTTTCGGAATAGTAAAATCCAGTAATTAAAGGCACTTTGTGAACGTATTTTACGTTCACATCAACGTATTGTTACCTACATTGAAAAATCAAAAAAATCAAAAAATCAAAAAATACAAAAATCTGTGCTTCTGTTTGTGTGTTTTTGTGTGTTTATTTGT
Organism: Rubus idaeus; assembly: GCA_030142095.1. Taxonomy (NCBI): domain Eukaryota; kingdom Viridiplantae; phylum Streptophyta; class Magnoliopsida; order Rosales; family Rosaceae; genus Rubus; species Rubus idaeus. The sequence continues at coordinate 22,946,250 of CM057965.1, forward strand.
GTTATGTGTGTTGTTTTCTTTCCAATTCCGATGATGAATTGAGTTTAATTATTATGATTCTGAGAATGTGGATTATATGCTAAGGTTTTGTGTAGTTTGCTTTGGATTTAATTTGCATAACTTGTGATTGCTCGAAATTTCATGTTCACATTACCTGTTTCGATTAGTTGATTGCAATCCGAGAAGCACATTTAAACTTACATTGTCATGAATACCCAGAAAATGTGAGGATTTGAGCCTATTGAATATTCACATGTATGCATATTTCATACATTTACTCGTTCTTCATGTGTGCACAATTCATGAGTTTTGAACCTAGAACTTGCTCAGAGACCACTTGAAACATTTTGTTTATCTGTAATGAATTAGAAATGAGTAAGGCATTAGTTGAGCACCATGGCCAAAATATTCACCATCCATCTAAACACGAACTTTAGGAATCCCCTTTTGAACTAAACACTCATTAGCCGTTTCTTTTGTTCACCCACACCATTTCACCCTTGTTTTATTCTGTTTGCAAGACGATGATAGTGACTTCTTATGTTCTTATGCTTCGGATTTGTATGGTAGTATACCAAAAGGCAAGTGTGGGGGTGTATTTTATTTTGTTGTATTTGTTCAAAGAAAGAAAAAAAAAATCAGAAATAAAAAGAAGGAATAAATTCCTCAAAGAAAAAAAAATAGAAAAGAAAGAAAGAAAAAAAAAAAAAAAAAGAGAAATTCCAAAAATAGAGTTATTTTCTTGTATTGTATTATTTTCAATAAAAGGTTGGAGGAAAATAAGAAAGTTGTTTCGGGTTTAGCATAGGTATGAGTTTCAAAGTCGTTGACTTGTCTTGCAAACATGTAAAACATTTTTCATTTCGAGTCCTTTCACTTCATTTACCATTCACTATTTACCATCCACCCTTTGGTCCCTGTTTCACCTGAAAAGTCCTTATGATCTAATGAGTTGTAGATTAACCGTGGAGAGTTGGTTGATGTGAACGTAAAATACGTTCACAAAGTGCCTTTAATTACTGGATTTTGCTATTCCGAAAGCTTATTTGTCTGTTTAATATTTGTGTTTGACGCGGAATCAAACCGTCCCTTTTTTGGCTCTTGTGTTGTTGCAGGCGTGCCAGCACCAAGTAGGTGCAAGTTTGTCTTGTAGTTGTTGTTGTTGGTTACGCGCTCGTCTTGACTTCTTATCGTCACGATTGTCACATGAAGAGGGATATCTTCATGTTCAGGCTCTTGTACATGCCTTATTGATACAAGGACTTTTTGTTGTAAAGCTCTTTCGAGTTTTACCAATCGATACCAGGAACGTGATCCCTAGCAGAGCATTGCGCCAAGGTAAAGATTGTGTGCTGCGGTGCTGCAGTCGCAAGTGCGGTGTCGCAGGTTAGCAGGCATGAGGATTGCATTCGCTAAGCGTACATGCAGATTCTCATCTTAGTAGTTGCAGTCGCAAGCGTTCGTGCAAGTACTGAGGTAGCCCAAGGGGCTGATGATCTGCGGTAAAACCGACGTCATTAATATTACCTAAATTTCCTAACAATTTGTCGTTGAATAGTATAATGGGAAGTAAAGGTTTTTCCCACAGAGGATTGTTTATTTACTTTTCTAATGTCACAAAATTAATTAACTATATTGTTTCTATTTACAAAATTGTACAATATATACAAAACTGATATTTTTGGATTTTTGAAAATATTTTGAAAACAAGAAATAAATGAAAGAAAATGTTTTTGGATTTTTAATATCTTTGAAAATAAATAAAATAAAACAAGAACAATTATAAATTAAACTAACAATTTAAACTAACACACTTAAATAAACATGCCAAGAATAATTAAACTAACACACAAATGAATAAATAACATATTTTTGGGTTTTTTTATAAAATAATTAAACACACAAATATCAAATTAACCAAATATTCAAAATACAAATAAATTAAATAAATCACACAACAAATATAATTAAAATGAGTTTGAGGAGAGAAAATGCTCAATGAATTTTATCGATGGAGTTCGGGAAGCTCGGGTGTAGAAATCACTTGGGCTTGGACCTGCGGGTGTAGATAGTAAACAGCCCAAATAAGAAAGTCAATTAACTTTCTTTCTAGGTTGACTTTTCAACCTCAGTTTCTTAGTCTTCATTTCCGCGTGTTTGACCCGTGGTCTTCATCTCCTTTAGTTTTCTATTCTTCATCTTTCTCTCAACTTCTTTGCTTTCTTTTCCATCAGAGCAGAGGGACTGCCCGTGAGAGTTTGATAGACGCCGGCGCTGGTGGGTGCAGGTGAGGACGGCAGAGATATAACGGTGCGGCCTCGTGGTGATGCGGGGAAGGAGCAAGGAGAGAAGCGGCCGGCAAGGATCTGCGGCGTGCTTGGTCTTGGAGGCGGTGATGACAAGAGCTTGGGTGATTCGACGCCGGCGGGCTGTGCACGGAATGGGCGGCGTCGGTGCCGGGCTGGAAGAGAGGAGTGGGTACGGACGATGGAGGCGATGGAAGCAGCTTGGTGACGGCGACTTGGGCTACCGAGAACGACGGCGAGAGCGTCGGGAACGACGCCATGGTGAGCACCGGCGCGCGGTAAGGCACGACCGGACGGTGGGCGCGGCGCGGGTGCTCCCGATCCGGATCGAAACCGGGATGTGGTGCCGGAACTGGGCACGGGATGGAGTCCAGCAAAGATGGATCAAGCACGGGCTCGACTTGGATTGACGGTGAGCTGGGTCGCCGGCGGTGATGGCAGAGGACAGAGAGGACGACCGAGAACGGCGCCGGGCCGGGCTTCGAGAGATCACGGCAGCAGTGGACTGGGCATGAGAAATATCAACCTGCAATTAATCACACTTTTATTAATTGTTTGGAAACTTAAAATTGATTAATTTGCAGATTAAATATGGTGGGGTGAAGGTGATGATGGGTGTGATGATTGTGGGTAATTGCAGATTAAATGGAGGACTGAGTGAAAATCTTTGTTAATTAGACTAGGAGTTGTTTGCAGGGAAGAAAGAGGAAGAACAGAGAGCCGGGAGGTGAAGACGGGGCTTAGGTAATTTTTGAGAGAAGAAGAGAAGAGGGAGGTTGATTGCAGAGAGTGGCTTGAGAGGATTAGCAGAGTAACGAGAGGAAGAATTGCGGGCGAGAGAAGGGGAAGAAGAGAAGGCACAGCCATGGTGGCTGTGCACGGACGCATTTGTAGAAAGTAAGTGAGTAACCGAGAGAGAGGAGAAGGCAGCCGGGAGAGCTACACGGACGCCAGAGAAGGGTGGGGAGGAAAAGAAGGGGAAAGAGTTTGTGAGCGCGAGGATGAACCCCGGCTGAAGAGAAATGAAATCAGAGCTGGGTATTTAAAGGGAAGAAATAAAGTGCGGAGAGGGTGGATTGATGAATTCAAATTCAAATTGAAGGAGTGAGTGCGATGGTGGAAGCTAGCTGGAGATGCTGCCGGTGGAGTGAGCTCGGTGGTGGCTGGGTAACATGGGTAACATGGCAGGAGAAGAGAACGAAGCATGTGGCTGCAAAACAAAACAAATAAATAAAATAATAAAAAAGAAATAAAATAAAATAATAATAAAATAAAACAAAAGAAAAATAAAGTAATAAAAGAAATTAAATAATTATAAAATAAATACTAAAATAAAAATATAAATAAATATAAACAAGGGAAAATAAAATGGAGATTTAATTTCTGTTTCACCACCGCGTGTGGTGGTTGCGCCTCCGTGAGTGGTGGTTCGCCGGCAAAATTGCCGGGATTCGAAACGTCTTTCGAAATCTTCGTACAATGTTATATTCCACTTCCGAATGATGACCGGTGTCATCAGGTAATCGAAAAGTCACGGTTGACTTTCCGATATTGCGCTGTAAATCTCCAAAATTCACCTTTTATGTGTAAATAAGCATTTTTCACATATTTTCCCTGAAAACACGAAAACAAACATTAAACCGACAAATAAGCTTTCAGAATAGCATCCATCCAAGTATTTAGAGCACTTTATGAACGTATTTTACGTTCACATCACACCCCCACACTTGAACTTTTGCTAGTCCTCTAGCAAACACGAGAACTAAAAACGAGAACAACACAAAAACGAAAGGGAAACACAAAACAGAAATTCTTTCCAACCATAACCCTCAACGAGTTCAAAGAATTATAATCGGGAGAATAAAAACTATATACCAAGGCTCACGAATTTGCTAAGTATTTAACATGGACATCTCATTCGTGCTCGGGTGAAGTGTGTGAAAATCGAGTGTACAATTAATTTCAAGCAATCAAATTGGCACAAATGAACAACATTAACCACTAAAACTCACAAGATTCACTAAATATTTCCGCTCGAGTGTTTAGGGTTAAGTGTTTACTCTCATAACAATTACACAAGTAGTGTTCCCATAAGCTTGCTCATTAACCAACTCTCCACAATTAATCCACAAATCATTAAATCATAAGGGCTTTTAAGGTGAAACGGGGGCCAAAGGGTGAATGGTAAATGGTAAATGGTAAATGAAATGAAAGGATTAGAAATGATAAATGTTCCACATGTTTGCAAGACAAATCAACGACTTTGAAACTCATACCTATGCTAAACCCGAAACAACTTTCCTATTTTCCTCCAACCTTTAATTGAAAATAATACAATACAAGAAAATAACTCTATTTTTGTGGCATTTTTCTTTTTTTTTCTTTTCCACTCTTTTTTTTTTTTCTTTCTTGAGGAACTTTATTCCTTCTTTTTCTTTCTGATTTTTTCTTTCTTTCTTTGAATAAATACAACAAAATAAAATGCACCCCCACACTTGCCTTTTGGTACTACCATACAATTCAAAACCCGAAGCATAAGAATATAAGAAGTCACTATCATCGTCTTGCAAACACAATAAAACAAAGGTGAGATGGTGCGGGTGAACAAAAGAAACGGCTAATGAGTGATAAGTTCAAAAGGGGTTCCTAAAGTTCGTGTTTAGATGGATGGTGAATATTTGGCCATGGTGCTCAACTAATGCCTTAATCATTTTCAATTCATCACAGATTAATAAAAAGTTTCGAGAGGTCAATGAGCAAGTTCTAGGTTCAAAAACTCATGAATTGTGCACACATGAAGAACGAGTAAATGTATGAATAATGCATACATGTGAATATTCAACAGGCTCAAATTCTCACAATTTCTGGGTATGCATGACAATGTATGTTCAAATGTGCTTCTCGGATTGCAATCAACTAATTAACACAGGTTATGTGAACATGAAATTTCGAGCAATCACAAGTTATGCAAATTAAATCCAAAGCAAATCACACAAAGCCTTGACATATAATAAACATTCTCCTAATCACAACAATTAAACTCAATTCATCATCGGGATTGGAAAGACCAAAACACACCACAAATAAACACACAAAAACAGAAAACAGAAGCAAATATTTTTGTAATTTTTGATTTTTTGATTTTTTTGATTTTTTTCAATTTACGTAACAATACGTGACCACAGGGACTCACTTAGTGCAATGGTAGGTTCAACGCTACCAAAGGAGTGAGTATGATCTAGTCGAGATACCGTTACAGTAGAAAACGAAAACAAGTAAAATATTTTTTTGAATTTTTTGAATTTTTCAAATTTTTTCTTTTCTTTTTAATAAACCTTCCCCCACACTTGAATTAAACATTGTCCTCAATGAATGACAGATATTTCACGAAAATGAAAAATTCAAGTATGGTTATTGAATTGAAAATACAAACAGAAATAAACACACCAACAAAAATAAACACACAACATATATACAAATGAAAAACAGATAAGTTAAAGAAAAACTCCCCCTTGAAGATCATTAAGCTCCTCCCGAAGCAAGTCACCAACAGTCACAAACAAGGCTAGCAGGGCCTTGCATCCAACGTTTGCTCCTTAATTGACTGCGGCTCTGATCCTTTGAAGTGTGTCTGGACGAGTGTAGTTGCCGACTCCACGGCAGATTTAGCCGATGTAGCCTTCACCGAGATCCGGAACACCATAGTCGGTAGTGTTCCATCGAGAACAGCTCCGGATACGTTAGGCGGAATGGAGAAGCCCGAAGACATAAGCGGAAATGGCTCCGGTTGAACTCCACATAACAAACACTTGGAGAATGGAATGGTTGATCGGCGCATAAATCACGGACGACCCCGTTGCATCGGTGCAACACTCACGAAGAATGAGGAAGTCGTTGTGACTATCTATGGCGAGCACCGAAATGCGGTTCCGCGGGTCAAGACCGATGGTGAAGTTTGCTAGCACACGTACCAAGCTGTCCATCGACATCCTATCCCACGGCGGTCTCGTATGCACATCTTTGAGGAACTCAAAGATCCGGTGTGATGGGAAAGATGCACGACGAACAACCGGCGGTACGATTGACTCCGGGGGGCTTGCTCGGATCTCCCCTTCGCTTGTTGGTCCCGACCTCCATTCGAGTGTCTCTTGTTCGGTTTGAACAAGTCCAAGTGATGATACGTGGAGTTGCGATGTCGTTGAAGAAACAGATCGCCATACGGTTTGCCATTTCCGCTAGGCCTCTTTTTCCGTCGGGCGAAATGATAGAGTCACCGGGTGAAGTGTGGATCCCGTAACGCACATGTAGCGCTCGGCTTGTCGTTGGAGAGTTGAGATCCAACGCTTTGCACCAAAGGCGAACCCGGAATGAACGAAGGGTTCGAAAATGGCCTTCATTTCCTTCTCGCGCACATCCACGTGCTCCACCCAAGTAACTAAGGAAGATCCATTCCGCAAGTCTCGAATCAAACATCCGGAGGGGCGCTTTCGGCAAATCGATCTCATTGAAGGCTTCGGATTTGAGCGCAGTTCATCCACGGAGACATCCACAACGATCCGACTTCCATCCGGTTGTAGGTGGGAGTACCTAACAAACCGGACTTCACGAGTCGAAACGATGTTAGATGGCACCGAAACTCGGCCGACATCACTTGCTTCCTCTCCTCGTAGCCTCTTGCGTTGTCGGAGGGTAGGATCTCCAACATCCGGGCGTTTGTGATCATGCTACGAGAAGACGGGCAACCATCGACCAACATCCATTAAGATCTCAACAATGGTGGTCGGATGAAGGTGGATGGTTGCGAGTGTCTCGAGGATTCCGATTTGAAGTATGGCGCAGGCTCGCCACGTTGAAACACTCGCAAGTACTCGGCCTATTTAGAGTCTCGGGATGAATAGAAGTGTCGGGAGTCGGTGAAGATATCCACAAAGGAAAACCGCAGCGTGGCCGTGGAGCATGAGCTCGTGCTTGGCCTTGCGGGCGATATCCGAGATCAAGTCGGTGTGGACTCCGACAAGATCATGAGCAGGTCCGGGAAGAGTAGATGGCACGGTACGGATGGGCGCTCGACTAGTGTAGGCATGAGGCTCCGCACATCCCGTCTCAAGTGGTCCAAGTCGATCGAATCATCGGACGACTCGAGAAGAGGCTCTTGTTGTGGAGGAACGACTTCGAGCCTTCGCCTGGGCACATCGAATGCGGAACGGGACCTCCGCAGTGGGACAGATGCCGCTGCGGGAGAGCATCGACGAGTCGTTGATTCTGCAGTTGAAGCTCCTCGTTTTTGCTCACCAGCCGATCGTTCCTTCTTTCTAGCTCGGCAATACGGTGCTCGAAGTCCGGATACCGAACTTCTTCCTATTTCTCGACCCCCAATAGTAGACTTGGTCTTCTTCTAGTCCGATTTTTGGACCAAATCTTTCACGTTGTGGCTTGGTGGGGTGAGAATACACCGCAAAGAAAGCCGCCGGTGCTTCTCTCCGAGCCTTGGTGTATTTCGTCCTTGGAAGTCTCCTATAGACGGGGAGCGGCTTCGGCTCGGCGGGTGGATCAGCGGCCGGGATTGGTGCTTGGGGTAGTGGGTTGCGGTTGTGGTTGTGGGCCGGGTCGGCATGCTAGCATCGGCGCTATTGAGCATGCTCGGTGGAATTATTTCGGCCAAGCCTTCAAAGATCGGGTTCTCTGAAGGACCTGCCTGAAACAAGTCGCTGAAAGAATTGACTCTTTTGGCCATTTGTGGTTTGGGAGGGAGGAATGCTTTTCTGGGTTTGGGAGTTTTCTGGGAAAAAAGACTAAGAACACAGATGAACACTATGAACTAGCGAGAGAAAACGAGAGAGAGAGAGATAGATTAAGGGAAAACGTGAAATGCCTAAGGAAACTAGCGCAAACAGAAGGGAAGGGGAAAGGAGTGGACGCACACATGCACGCTTGCACACGTGCCAAAGACAGAAGACCCGCAAATTGCGGATCGGGCGACGAAAGTCGCAAAGCGTACAGTGAAAACGCATGCGGCTTATTAAACAATTCGGCCGACGCAAAAGTCGTGCGTCGGCCCAATCAAATTTTTTTGATTTTCTATTTTTTATTTTTTTATTTTATTTTTTTAATACTTTACGAAAAGTCGTAAAGTGAACAGTGAAAACGCGTGAGACGCACGCGCTGACGGTTGCCGACATTTTAAACGGGCTTGGGCCATCGAAATGGTTTGGGCCATTATTGGTGGGCTTAAACTAATGGGCCTAAAAACGAAAAGGCCCGACACACTAAATGGGCTTGGGTTACGGGTTTTGGGCTTCGTGAATGAGACGAGCCCAATGGGCCAAAATTTATTTTTTATTTTTTTATTTTACGAAACCTAAAACCCTAACCAATCACACAAATGGGCCTAAGGCCCAATAACAAATAACAACAATCAAGCCCAAAAATAAAACAAACAGTAAAAATAAATAATTACAAAGAGTAAAACAAACAAACAAACACTCTTTTTTTTTTTATTTACAATTACAAATTTTTTATATTTTTTTTATTTTTATTTTTTTATATATATTTTTTTTTTAAATAAATGACGAGAGTGAAAAGAAAACTTACCTTTTTACTCCCGAGGAAACCGAAAAAAATCACCAACAAGACATCAACCTCAAGGTTTTTCAACCTTGACTTCCTAAACGTATGCTCCGATGTATGTGGTAAAATTTCCGAATAACCCGGATTATTCCCTATAAAAAATGAAAAAGTTAGTAATAAAATTTACAAAATCAAAACAAAATATTTACAAAGTTAAAATTAATGTCACAAATTATCTATACAAAATGAATAAATAAAATTTCCTATGTCTAAGTATATTTTATTTACAAGTAATGTTAAATTGTCCAAAATATAGTTAAAAACAAAGTTGATTCCAAGCGGTAATTCGAGGTGGACGTACGGCCTAGGTGCAATATCTTGACGTAAATGACTTTCCGTGTTTTCAGAAGGCGAATGGCCAGATCACAAGAGATAAGCGAGAGGCAGGATTCATTTAGTGGACAAGTCCTCTGAATCCAATTTTACAAACCCGTCACCCAGAGTCTTGATCATATCTAGACACCATTCATGTGCCCCTTACTCAGTTGAGAAAGCACTTAAGTGTTCGACAATTCTCCAAGTGTTAATAAAGGCCGCCCTCAACCTCAAGTGACCTTACGGTACAAATGAAGGGTTTAGGCTAATATTAATAAAAGGACCTTACCTATTTCCGTTCAAATTACAACCTACAACAACTTAAATAATTAACAGTATTCAGGATACCTAAGTATAATTACTAAGTGTAACAATATATACAAGTATAATTAGTAAGTATTATTTACAAGTATTATTTACAAATAGTAAACAGTAAAAAGTAAAAAAGTAAATAGTAAAAACAATCCCCGGCGAGCCGGCGCCAAAATGATCTGCGGTAAAACCGACGTCATTAATATTACCTAAATTTCCTAACAATTTGTCGTTGAATAGTATAATGGGAAGTAAAGGTTTTTCCCACAGAGGATTGTTTATTTACTTTTCTAATGTCACGAAATTAATTAACTATATTGTTTCTATTTACAAAATTGTACAATATATACAAAACTGATATTTTTGGATTTTTGAAAATATTTTGAAAACAAGAAATAAATGAAAGAAAATGTTTTTGGATTTTTAATATCTTTGAAAATAAATAAAATAAAACAAGAACAATTATAAATTAAACTAACAATTTAAACTAACACACTTAAATAAACATGCCAAGAATAATTAAACTAACACACAAATGAATAAATAACATATTTTTGGGTTTTTTTATAAAATAATTAAACACACAAATATCAAATTAACCAAATATTCAAAATACAAATAAATTAAATAAATCACACAACAAATATAATTAAAATGAGTTTGAGGAGAGAAAATGCTCAATGAATTTTATCGATGGAGTTCGGGAAGCTCGGGTGTAGAAATCACTTGGGCTTGGACCTGCGGGTGTAGATAGTAAACAGCCCAAATAAGAAAGTCAATTAACTTTCTTTCTAGGTTGACTTTTCAACCTCAGTTTCTTAGTCTTCATTTCCGCGTGTTTGACCCGTGGTCTTCATCTCCTTTAGTTTTCTATTCTTCATCTTTCTCTCAACTTCTTTGCTTTCTTTTCCATCAGAGCAGAGGGACTGCCCGTGAGAGTTTGATAGACGCCGGCGCTGGTGGGTGCAGGTGAGGACGGCAGAGATATAACGGTGCGGCCTCGTGGTGATGCGGGGAAGGAGCAGTGAGAAGCGGCCGGCAAGGATCTGCGGCGTGCTTGGTCTTGGAGGCGGTGATGACGATAGCTTGGGTGATTCGACGCCGGCGGCTGTGCACGGAATTGGCGGCGTCGGGTGCTTGGGCGGAAGAGAGGAGTGGGTACGGACGATGGAGGCGATGGAAGCAGCTTGGTGACGGCGACTTGGGCTGCGAGAACGACGGCAGAGAGCGTCGGGAACGACGCCATGGTGAGCACCGGCGCGGGTAAGGCACGACCGGACGTGGGCGCGGCGCGGGTGCTCCCGATCCGGATCGAAACCGGGATGTGGTGCCGGAACTGGGCACGGGATGGAGTCCAGCAAAGATGGATCAAGCACGGGCTCGACTTGGATTGACGGTGAGCTGGGTCGCCGGCGGTGATGGCAGAGGACGGAGAGGACGACCGAGAACGGCGCCGGCTGGGCTCGAGAGATCACGGCAGCAGTGGACTGGGCATGAGAAATATCAACCTGCAATTAATCACACTTTTATTAATTGTTTGGAAACTTAAAATTGATTAATTTGCAGATTAAATATGGTGGGGTGAAGGTGATGATGGGTGTGATGATTGTGGGTAATTGCGGATTAAATGGAGGATCGAGTGAAAATCTTTGTTAATTAGACTAGGAGTTGTTTGCGGGGAAGAAAGAGGAAGAACAGAGAGCCGGGAGGTGAAGACGGGGCTTAGGTAATTTTGAGAGAAGAAGAGAAGAGGGAGGTTGATTGCAGAGAGTGGCTTCGAGAGGATTAGCAGAGTAACGAGAGGAAGAATTGCGGGCAGAGAAGGGGAAGAAGAGAAGGCACGGCCATGGTGGCGTGCACGGACGCATTTGTAGAAAGTAAGTGAGTAACCAGAGAGAGGGAGAAGGCAGCGGGGAGAGCTACACGGACGCCAGAGAAGGGTGGGGAGGAAAAGAAGGGGAAAGAGTTTGTGAGCGCGGGGATGAACCCCGGCCGAAGAGAAATGAAATCAGAGCTGGGTATTTAAAGGGAAGAAATAGCAGTGCGGAGAGGGTGGATTGATGAATTCAAATTCAAATTGAAGGAGTGAGTGCGATGGTGGAAGCTAGCTGGAGATGCTGCCGGTGGAGTGAGCTCGGTGGTGGCTGGGTAACATGGGTAACATGGCAGGAGAAGAGAACGAAGCATGTGGCTGCAAAACAAAACAAATAAATAAAATAATAAAAAAGAAATAAAATAAAATAATAATAAAATAAAACAAAAGAAAAATAAAGTAATAAAAGAAATTAAATAATTATAAAATAAATACTAAAATAAAAATATAAATAAATATAAACAAGGGAAAATAAAATGGAGATTTAATTTCTGTTTCACCACCGCGTGTGGTGGTTGCGCCTCCGTGAGTGGTGGTTCGCCGGCAAAATTGCCGGGATTCGAAACGTCTTTCGAAATCTTCGTACAATGTTATATTCCACTTCCGAATGATGACCGGTGTCATCAGGTAATCGAAAAGTCACGGTTGACTTTCCGATATTGCGCTGTAAATCTCCAAAATTCACCTTTTATGTGTAAATAAGCATTTTTCACATATTTTCCCTGAAAACACGAAAACAAACATTAAACCGACAAATAAGCTTTCAGAATAGCATCCATCCAAGTATTTAGAGCACTTTATGAACGTATTTTACGTTCACATCAGCTGACAAGATACTCGTTGCGAGTAGTTTGTGTGTTTGTAGATGATTGAGTTGTGTTTGTTATGTTGTGCAAAGCCCCTTTATATAGGCCTAAGACTACTTGTTCATCAGGCAAGTAGTTTGAGAGGAATTGAATGCTGTCAAGATTCCACCTGTAATTCCACTCGTTGAAATTATTTAGCAAAGTAATCTGATGTGATTCATGCATTAGCCAACTTGATCTTGACTTTGTAGCACACTAGCATAGCTAGGCTTTACGTAGCCTCCGCAATGAATAGTTATAATCAATCAAATATTGATTAATTAAATATTATATAGGACTATTCATTTGAGTGAAATGTCTTGATTGAACGACTTTTGCACCACTTTGTCTGCCATAATCTCTTTAAAAGATTATCTCTCTTATTTTCCTTCTGAGAAAGTGAAAGGAAAGTATGAAAGTTAGATGGTGAATAGGTTAAATTTGGCCTCATGCTAATTTTGCGGAATCTCATTTGTCATTCCGCAACAACTGATTTTGCGGAATCTCATTTGTCATTCCGTAACAACTGATTTTGCGGAATCTCATTTGTCATTCCGCAACAACTGATTTTGCGGAATCTCATTTGTCATTCCGTAACAACCGAGTTTGCGGAATCTCATTTGTCATTCCGTAACAACTGATTTTGCGGAATCTCATTTGTCATTCCGTAACAACTGATTTTGCGGAATCTCATTTGTCATTCCGCAACAACTGATTTTGCGGAATCTCATTTGTCATTCCGCAACAACTGATTTTGCGGAATCTCATTTGTCATTCCGTAACAACTCGAGCGGAATCTCATTTGTCATTCCGCAACAACTGATTTTGCGGAATCTCATTTGTCATTCCGTAACAACTCGAGCGGAATCTCATTTGTCATTCCGTAACAACTGATTTCTGCGGAATCTCATTTGTCATTCCGCAACACGGAAAAATAATTATTGAAGTAAAGCCACTGATTACGGCTTAGCTTGATGATTGTTTTGATTAATTGAAGAATTCAAATCCTTTGATTGCCTGTAACCCAACACACAATTGTTTATTCAACTGCTGGGTTAATGTCTTGAATTGAAGATCCCAAATCTTGAACTTCCTTCGCAAGATATTTTTGTGCCTCTGTAATCTTTAGGCCTCGATATTAGTATCCGCTTTAGATTGTTTAGTTTGTAAGTATACAGACTTTTCTCATTGAATTAACATTTTATCAAATGTTAATTTTGCAAAGTGGATTCATCTGTCGGAACTGATCTCCAAGTTCTAACACTTATTGGAAAAACTAATTTTCCACCAAACCCCATTAACGGGCAAATGAACAAATTAATGGAGTTATCCCAATATGACAACTTTTAGGCCAATAATGTCTCTTTGCACAATTGGTAAGCAGGAAATGGTTTCTGCTTTCCACTTTCTTCAATTTAATTAAAGTAGTAGGTTTCAATATTTAATGATCATCCCACTGCCTTTGGCCTCGTTACTAAGATTCCTTTTCCCTATTTGGGCTTATCCACGTGAAATGGACCATGTGTTTTAGTCCCATGACAGCAGGTCTAAAAAGATTTAGACCAAAATATTTTGGGCTCAAACATTGCCCCCCAAGCTTTGAAATCTGCATAGTGATTGATGATATGCTATAAACACAGCGTCAATTAAAAACCCTATCGGTAGTATAAAGTAAGTAGGGATCGTTCACAACGAAGATCGAGGGTGTACCTAACAAAGAATGTCACAAAGTATTATTAACAAATTAAAGAATAATTATAAACATATATACAAAGTAAAGGGGGGTTTAAAGATTGATTTAATTAAATTATATATAGAACAAATTTATTACGAAATAAATAAAGAATGTGGTGAAACATCAAGGACATAATCCCCTAAACCGTAGGGTACAAGAACCATACATTGATTTCGAAAACTATTAATTCTCTAAGTCATATGATCGAAATTAACATTGTGAAATATCAGAAGCTAATTATTTCCCAATTAAACCTTCCTATGAATATTAACCTAAGTGAAAGCACCTAGATCAATCAATTAAACATGCCATCTTAGTCTAAAAAGTTAGCTAATCAAACCATGTTCAAAGCATCGAAAGGAGTTGTTAATTCAAGTGTACAACCTAGCATGAATAAGTTCATCTAATTGCAATCCTTCTTATTTGATTCTGACTTTTGTCCAAAGCCTTTACTACTTTTATGAATTAGTCTTTCAAAATGTTGAAACCCTAATTCTAGCACAAATTACATGCAAACATTATAAGTTGGCCACCCTATAACATAAACACATAAAAGATATCCGTAAACTTTGAATCAAACAAGCAATCATATAAAAGCAACTTAGAAAACCAATATGTTTCGAAACAAGTATAACAAACCCATAAACAATTCTGGAATTTATGAAGTCAATGTTATGTTAACTAAAACAAAGAATTACAAAGTAACAAGGAGGAATTAATTAAAGGTATAGACGAAATACACCATATGGAGTGAGAAGCTTGAGCCACGAACCCTTGAAATCTTGGAAGCAAGTACTTCTGATCCGTGAACAGCAAGGTGAAGATGATGATGGACGTTCTTGATGATGAAGGTGATGATGGTGCAGCCGCCTAACCTCCTCCTTGAAGACTTGGAAACCCTAGGTTTTAGAGAATGGAACTCGAGAACTCTTATGGATGGATGTAGTCGACACTATGAAGTTTATGGAATGGTGTTCTCGATTGTGAATTGGTGAAGAATTGTGTTGTGAAGCCCCTCTATTTATAGGAGAACATGGAACTCAAGCTTTGATCCTAGCCCTTCGAAATTAAATCATTGGATGGCTGAGATTGCTTTGAGTAGTCACCAAGAAATCATTCTCTCCTTCTCCAAGTAATCCATGCGGCACAAACCCTAATCCTTTATGCACTTGCCGAAATTCCTCCATTGTATGCAGCCACAATTATGTCTTGATGCATCCTTGAATATCTGAAATTAATCCTTAAAGAATTAGGCAATTAATTCTCGAAAAGACTTGTACCGACGATTAATTCGTCGCTAATGGACATGGCCGAAATTCCATCTTGATACATTCCCCAAAAATCTGATTTTATTAGGAAAAGAACTCCTAATCCTCCTCAAACTTGTAAATGTGCGGCAACTCATTATGGATTTGGACTTCCTTCATGGATTTGGGCTCCATCTTGGGCCTCACGGCAGCCCATTTCTTAATGGGCCCCGAAAAAGCCCATTAAGCTTCGTAATTTTCCGAGCCTCGATTTTCCATTCCGAGCACAAAATAGTTTTCCTGGATGAACTAGGTTTCCTACTTCCATTAGGATTCCTGGTTGCTTTAGGATTCCTGGTCAAGACAGGAAAGATTCAAATTAGGAAGGTTTCCTAAAACAATTAGGAAAGTCAAAACAGGAAAGTTTCTTAAAAACTTCATTTTCGCACATGCTCATATATATTCATCACTTAGGGACTCAAAGATAAAAACTAAGCAAAAATAGCAAAGTTAATCAATAAAACGCAGCCAAATAATAGGGGAAACATATTAAAAACGTAGCATATAATGCTCCTATCAATTGAAAAAGCTTATAAATGGTTCACTTCTTCTCTAACTTCCTCACTACTCTCATTTATTTGAAAATAATAGTTATCAGTCTTTATCTGAAAGACGCTTCGAATTCTCTTCCTTCGCAAAATTCTAGTTCCCAATTTTTTGAAAAGTTTCAATGGCCGCTAAATCATCTGAGATTTCAGATTATGATCGGCTACGTGTTGAATCTGAGAATATGATTGATCGTATCAAGGTGATCTATCAATCCATGGGAGTAGATCCTCCATCTTCCAAACTTTCTGCTCGAAAAGAAGTGGCGCTTATCGGTCCCCATATGGGTTCGTGCGAATGGACTGGCATAAATAAAGCTCTCAATCTATGTATTGCAAGAGAGAAGCCACTCCATGGTCAGAGCGAAACAGTGATTGATCTCAACAATTGGCCGACTACTGCGAAATCTCAAAAGGTCACTGGATACTGGCCGCTTCCTGATGAGGAATTCACCAAATGGAGGAATGACATGGCGACTCAATACGAGCATCTGTGGAAAGAAGTCGGAATATATGATCCGATTATGCTCTCTACCCAGCAATGCAAAGGTGAGAAAAATCTTTTTCTTGCCGCTTTATGTTTCTGGAACACAACTGGCAATACTTTTGATTTCCCTAAGGGACATATGAGTATTAGCTTGCTAGATGTTCTTGTTATCTCTGGATTCACAATCCACCACAAACCATACATTGCTGGACTTCATCACGATAGTGATTTTGAAGAAAAGCATTACCCAAACCGCAAACTAGCCTCTGAAATTTGCAATAGCTATGAAAAATGGGTCAGGTTTTGGGTAGGAAAAGGGAATCCTGAAGAGCATATTGCTTTTCTTGAAATGTGGCTAAACAAGTTTGTATTTTGTATGAATGCGAACAAAGTTACAACCCATTGGAAGGATATGGCCATTGCTCTCCACAGGGGTAAAAAGATGAGTTTAGGCCACCAAGTTCTGGCCTCTTTATATCGAGGACTCCACCAAATTGTGATGTCTCCTCTGAAATTTCATTCAGAGGGACCCTTTTGGCTCCTCCATTACTGGCTTTTAGTTTATTTTCCTGATTTTGGCTCAGATGAGGGTTTTTTCCCCGATAAGGTTATGGGAGAAGCTTTGGTAAATGTTGAACTTCCAAATCGAACTGTCTGGGATTATTTCCAAGCTTTTAGAAGTAGTGACTATCGTCCAGCTTGGGGAAAAGTTGTGACAAGAAAGTACCCTCATCCTCTTTCGACCATAGGATTTTTCCCCGACCGTCAATCTGATGTGAACGTAAAATACGTTCATAAAGTGCTCTAAATACTTGGATGGATGCTATTTTGAAAGCTTATTTGTCAGTTTAATGTTTGTTTTCGTGTTTTCAGGGAAAATATGTGAAAAATGCTAATTTACACATAAAAGGTGATTTTTGGAGATTTACCGCGCAATTTCGGAAAGTCAACCGTGACTTTCTGATTATCTGATGACACCGGTCATCTTTCGGAGGTGGAATATAACATTGTGCGAAGATTTCGAAAGACGTTTCGAATCCCGGCAATATTGCCGGCGAACCACCACTCACGGAGGCGCAACCACCACACGCGGTGGTGAAAGACAAATTGAATTTCCATTTTATTTTCCCTTGTTTATATTTTATATTTATTTCTTTTATTTATTTTATTTTAGTTAATATTTATTTTATTATTTCATTTTATTTTATTTTATTTTTATTTCCTTTATCTTTCTTTTATTTTTTTATTTTATTTTTTTCTTTTGTTTGTTTTCTCGTTCGCAGCCACCACGTTCCCCATGTTCTCCCCGCTCTTGACTTCAAATTCAAATTCGATTTCCAGCCGGGCAAGCATCTCCGCATCAATCTCCACACCACCAATTCACTACCCACTACCCGTTACTTGGCTTCTAGCTATCTTTCCAACTGCAGATATTATTCCTTCTCCTCTTTAAATACCAAGTCCCAAGCTCAGTTTTGCATTGGCGGGGCTTCTCCCCGCGCCACCAAATCTTTCCATCTCTTTCCCCCTCCACCATTTCCCAAGCGTCCGTGCTAGCTCTCATAGCTAGCCTTCTGTCCTTATGGTTACCCTCTCGCAAACACCGTCTCCTTCTCAAAGCGCCCGTGCACGCCCACACTGGTCGTGCCTTCTTTTCTCCCCCTCCGGTTCTTCTCTTCTCTTCTCGTTTCGCAAACATCAATCATCCTACTTTGGTTTCGTCCTCTCACAGCTCACGGAATCTCTCAATCTCTTCTTCCTCCCTTCTTTCAAATACTATCTCAGCCCCTCCTTCTTCTTTGTTCACATAAACACCACGACACCATCACCATCTCTAATTAACAAAGATATTCACTCACCGCACCAATTCACCTGCGAATCAATTAATCTACACCTCCCCCAATTTCTCTCGTTCCTTTAATTAATCTTTAATCTGCAGGTACCCAAGCAAGCCACCGATCTCACTTGCAGCAGCGCCGTCACCAAGCCCGCCACCACTCGCCATAAGTCTCGCCACCGAGCCAACAAACTCACGCCCGCCTGCCGCGCCAAAGCCGTCGAGCCCAAGCTTCTCGGCCCGCTCGCCTCCGCGCCATCTCGCTGCAATTCCAGCCGGCCCATGCCGGATTTGTAACCATCCGCAAGTCGCCGACAACCCGGACCCCGTGGTCAAGCTCCGCCGCTTCTCAAGCCGCGCCGTTCTCATGCTTCGCTCAATCCGCCGGCAGCCATCGGCAGCTCCTCTCTCGCCGTCGCCCGTGTTCTCCTCTCGCCATGGCTGAACCCAACTCAGCCCCGCCGGCATCCCAAGCTTCACCAAGAGGACCCGACGATTCCAGCCATATCCACCGGCGTCCCCGTGCTCACGCCGCCACTCGACCTCGACGCCGTCGATCTCACTTCCTTCCGTTCGTCGCTGCAACCTCTCTCCACCGCACCCGCTCCGGGCTTCTAGCGGGATCTCTTCCCGTGCCTCCAAGCTCGCCGCACCACCCGCGCCGCGCCGCACTCACAAATCCACGACCCGCGTCTCACCTCCTCCGTGCCGGTCAATTGCCAGCCCTGTGGCTCTCTCGCCCTCTCTCGCGGTGAAGAAGAAGAAAAATAAGAATTAAAGTAAGGGAGATGAGATGCTGGTCCGGAAGAATAAAGAAAGAGCTAACATTTAAGTTTGAAAAGTCAAACTAGATGAGAGAAAGGCCGACCACGGGTTAGAGAAAGAGATTAGAAAATCTCAAGGTCGACTTGTCAACCCGCAAGGAAGAAGGCCGGGCTTCGACCGGTCAACAAGTCAACAAGCCAAGCCGACTTTCCAACGGGCCTCGCACTGTTCACAAGTCCATTGCCCAATAGCCCAATCTGATATGGACACCCCAAGGCCCAAACCGAAGTTGCTCTCTACACCCGAATCTCGAAATCATGGCGAATCCGATAAGATCCTTCGCCAGAATTAAATGAGCATTTCTCTCTCAAACTCAATTTATTTATATTTGTTGTGTGATTTATTTGTATTTTGAATATTTGATTGATTTGATATTTGTGTGTTTAATTATATATTGAAAAACCCAAAAATATGTTATTTGATTAATTTGTGTGTTAGTTTAAATTGTTAGTTTAATTTATATTGTTCTTGTTTTATTTTATTTTCAAAGATATTAAAAATCCAAAAACATTTTCCTTTATTTATTTATTGTTTTCAAAAGAATTTCAAAAACCCAAAAAGATCACTATTGTATATATTGTATATTTTTGTAAATAGATACAATATAGTTAATTAATTTCGTGACATTAGAAAAGTAAATAAACAATCCTCTGTGGGAAAAACCTTTACTTCCCATTATACTATTCAACGACAAATTGTTAGGATGTTTAGGTAATAATTAATGACGTCGGTTTTACCGCATATCATTTTGGCGCCGGCTCGCCGGGGATTGTTTTTACTATTTACTTTTGACTGTTGACTTTTTGACTGTTGACTTTTTACTGTTTGTAAATAATACTTGTTAATTTTATACTTACTAATTTTACTTGTAAATATTTTTACACATACTTAGTAATTATACTTAGGTATCCTGAATACTGTTAATTATTTAAGTTGTTGTAGGTTGTAATTTGAACGGAAATAGGTAAGGTCCTTTTATTAATATTGGCCTAAACCCTTCATTTGTACCGTAAGGTCACTTGAGGTTGAGGGCGGCCTTTATTAACACTTGGAGAATTGTCGAACACTTAAGTGCTTTCTCAACTGAGTAAGGGGCACATGAATGGTGTCTAGATATGATCAAGACTCTGGGTGACGGGTTTGTAAAATTGGATTCAGAGGACTTGTCCACTAAATGAATCCTGCCTCTCGCTTATCTCTTGTGATCTGGCCATTCGCCTTCTGAAAACACGGAAAGTCATTTAAGTCAAGATATTGCACCTAGGCCGTACGTCCACCTCGAATTACCGCTTGGAATCAACTTTGTTTTTAACTATATTTTGGACAATTTAACATTACTTGTAAATAAAATATACTTAGACATAGGAAATTTTATTTATTCATTTTGTATAGATAATTTGTGACAATATTTTTAACTTTGTAAATATTTTGTTTTTAACTTGTAAATTTTATTACTAACCTTTTAATTTTTATAGGGAATAATCCGGGTTATTCGAAAATTTTACCACATACATCGGAGCATACGTTTAGGAAGTCAAGGTTGAAAAACCTTGAGGTTGATGTCTTGTTGGTGATTTTTTTCGGTTTCCTCGGGAGTAAAAAGGTAAGTTTCCTTTTCACTTTTGTTATTTGTTTGTTTAAAAAAAAAAAAAAAATTGAAAAATTTTAATTGTAAAAATAAAAAAAAAGAGTGTTTGTTTGTTTTACTGTTTTGTAATTATTTATTTTCACTATGTATAATTACTGTTGGTTTGTTTTGGGCTTGTTTGTTTGTTATTTATTATTGGGCCTTAGGCCCATTCGTTTGTGTGATTGGTTAGGGTTTTTGGTTTCGTAAAATAAAAAAAATAAAAAATAAAAATTTTAGCCCATTGGGCTCGTGTCATTCACGAAGCCCAAAACCCGTAACCCAAGCCCATTTAGTGTGTCGGGCCTGTTCGTTTTTTTAGGCCCATTAGTTAAGCCCACCAATAATGGGCCGGAGATTTCTTTGGCCCAGTGCCCACTTTAAGGCCCAAACCATTTCGATGGCCCAAGCCCGTTTAAAGTGTCGGCAACCTTTGCGCGTGTTTCACACGCGTTTTCACTCGTTCACTTTACGACTTTTCGTAAAGTATTAAAAAAATAAAATAAAAAAATAAAAAATAGAAAATCAAAAAAATTTGATTGGGCCGACGCACGACTTTTGCGTCGGCCGAATTGTTTAATAAGCCGCATGCGTTTTCACCGTACGCTTTGCGACTTTCGTAGCCCGATCCGCAATTTGGGGGTCTTCTCGTCTTTGGCACGTGTGCGAGCGTGCATGCGTGCGTCCGCTCCTTTCCCCCTCCCTTCGTTTGCGCTAGTTTCCTTTGGCATTTCACACGTTTCCCCTTAGTTTCTCTCTCATCTCTCTCTCATTTTCTCTCGTTATTCTTCATCGTGTTCTTCGTGTTCTTCCGTTTTTCCCGTAAAACCTCCCAAACCCTGAAAAGCATTCCTCCCTCCCAAACCACAAATGGCCAAAAGAGTTAATTCCTTCGCCGACTTGTTTCGGCAGGTGTCCTTCGGAGAACCCGATCTTTGAAGGCTTCGGCTGAAATAATTCCACCGAGCATGCTCAATAGCGCCGATGCTAGCATGCCGACCCAGCCACAACCACAACCGCAGCCACTACCCCAAGCACCAATCCCGGTTGCTCGATCCACCCGCCGAGCCGGAAGCCGCTCCCGTCTATAGGAGACTTCCGAGGACGAAATACACCAAAGCTCGAGAGAAGCACCGGCGGCTTTCTTTGCGGTGTATTCTCACCCCACCAAACCACAACGTGAAAGATTTGGTCCAAAAATCGGACTAGAAGAAGACCAAGTCTACTATCGGGGGTCGAGAAATAGGAAGAAGTTCGGTATCCGGACTTCGAGCAGCGTATTGCCGAGCTAGAGAGAAGAAACGATCAGCCGGCGAGCAAAAACGAGGAGCTTCAAATGCAGAATCAACGACTCGTCGATGCTCTCCACAGCGGCATCCGTCCCACTGCGGAGGTCCCGTTCCGCACTCGGATGTGCCTCGGCGAAGGCTCGAAGTTGTTCCTCCACAACAAGAGCCTCTTCTCGAGTCGTCCGATGATTCGATCGACTTGGACCACTTGAGACGGGATGTGCGGAGCCTCATGCCTACACTAGTCGAGCGCCCATCCGCACCTATTCCATCGACCATCTTCCGGGACCTGCTCATGATCTTGTCGGAGTCCACACCGACTTGATCTCGGATATCGCCCGCAAGGCCAAACACGAGCTCATGCTCACGGCCACCGCCGGTTTTCCTTTGTGGATATCTTCACCGACTCCCGACACTTCTATTCATCCCGAGACTCTAAATAGGGCCGAGTACTTGCGAGTGTTTCAACGTGGCGAGCCTCGCGCCATACTTCAAATCGGAATCCTCGAGACACTCGGCAACCATCCACCTTCATCCGACCACCATTGTTGAGATCTTAATGGATGTTGGTCGATGGTTGCCCGTCTTCTCGTAGCATGATCACAAACGCTCGAATGTCGGAGATCCTACCCTCCGACAACGCAAGAGGCTACGAGGAGAGGAAGCAAGTGATGTCGGCCGAGTTTCGGTGCCATCTAACATCGTTTCGACTCGT
The DNA here is from genome assembly GCA_030142095.1 of Rubus idaeus. NCBI lineage: Eukaryota > Viridiplantae > Streptophyta > Magnoliopsida > Rosales > Rosaceae > Rubus > Rubus idaeus. The sequence goes on from CM057965.1 coordinate 22,968,895, forward strand.
GAAGTCCAGTTTGTTAGGTACTCCCACCTACAACCGGATGGAAGTTGGATCGTTGTGGATGTCTCCGTGGATGAACTCGCGCTCAAATCCGAAGCCTTCCGTGAGATCGATTTGCCGAAAGCGCCCCTCCGGATGTTCGATTCGAGACTTGCAGAATGGATCTTCCTTAGTTACTTGGGTGGAGCACGTGGATGTGCGCGAGAAGGAAATGAAGGCCATTTTCGAACCCTTTGTCCATTCCCGGGTTCGCATTTGGTGCAAAGCGTTGGATCTCAACTCTCCAACGACAAGCCGAGCGCTACATGTGCGTTACAGGATCCACACTTCACCCGGTGACTCTATCATTTCGCCCGAAGGAAAAAGAGGCCTAGCGGAAATGGCAAACCGGATGGCGATCTGTTTCTTCAACGACATCAGCAACTCCACGTATCATCACCGGACTTGTTCGAACCGAACAAGAGACACTCGAATGGAAGTCAGGACCAACAAGCGAAGGGGTGATCCGAGCAAGCCCCCTGGAGTCAATCGTACTGCCGGTTGTTCTGTCGTGCATCTTTCCCATCACACCAGGATCTTTGAGTTCCTCAAAGATGTGCATACGAGACCACTTTGGGATAGTATGTCGATGGACAGCTCGGTGCGTGTGCTAGCAAATTTCACCATCGGTCTTGACCCGCGGAACCAGATTTCGGTGCTCGCCATAGATAGTCACAACGACTTCCTCATTCTTCAGGAGTGTTGCACCGATGCAACGGGGTCGTCTGTGATTTATGCGCCGATCAACCATTCCATTCTCCAGTGTTTGTTATGTGGAGTTCAACCGGAGCCATTTCCGCTTATGTCTTCTGGCTTCTCCATTCTGCCTAATGTATCCGGAGCTGTTCTTGATGGAACACTACTGACTATGGTGTTCCAGATCTCGGTGAAGGCTACATCAGCTAAATCTGCCGTGGAGTCGGCAACTACACTCGTCCAGGACACACTTCAAAGGATCAGAACCGCAGTCAACTAAGGAGCAAACGTTGGATGCAAGGCCCTGCTAGCCTTGTTTGTGACTGTTGGTGACTTGCTTCGGGAGGAGCTTAATGATCTTCAAGGGGGAGTTTTTCTTTAACCTTTCTGTTTATTTTTGTTTAATTTTTCATTTGTATATATGTTGTGTGTTTATTTTTGTTGGTGTGTTTATTTCTGTTTGTATTTTCAATTCAATAACCATACTTGAATTTTTCATTTTTGTGAAATATCTGTCTAACATTGAGGACAATGTTTAATTCAAGTGTGGGGGGAAGGTTTATTAAAAAGAAAAGAAAAAATTTGAAAAATTCAAAAATTCAAAAAAAAAATAATTTACTTGTTTTTGTTTTCTACTGTAACGGTATCTCGACTAAATCATACTTACTCCCTTGGTAGCGTTGAACCTACCATTGCACTAAGTAAGTCACTGTGGTCACGTATTGTTACGTAAATTGAAAAAATCAAAAAAATAAAAAAATCAAAAATTACAAAAATATTTGCTTCTGTTTTCTGTTTTTGTGTGTTTATTTGTGGTGTGTTTTGTTCTTTCCAATCCCGATGATGAATTGAGTTTAATTGTTGTGATTGGGAGAATGTTTATTATATGTCAAGGCTTTCTGTGATTTGCTTTGGATTTAATTTGCATAACTTGTGATTGCTCGAAATTTCATGTTCACATAACCTGTGTTAATTAGTTGATTGCAATCCGAGAAGCACATTTGAACATACATTGTCATGCATACCCAGAAATTGTGAGAATTTGAGCCTGTTGAATATTCACATGTATGCATTATTCATACATTTACTCGTTCTTCATGTGTGCATAATTCATGAGTTTTTGAACCTAGAACTTGCTCATTGACCTCTCGAAACTTTTTATTAATCTGTGATGAATTGAAAATGATTAAGGCATTAGTTGAGCACCATGGCCAAATATTCACCATCCATCTAAACACGAACTTTAGGAACTGATTAGACGTAAAATCTACGGTCCATTAATTATTACCTAAATTCCTAACAATTGTCGTTGTAAAGTATAATGGGAAATAAAGGTTTTTCCCACAGAAGATTGTTATATTTACTTTTTAATGTCACGAAAAATTAAATTAAATAAAGAATTATTATTAACAAGTATAAAGAATAAAGAATATATATATACAAAATTAAATAAACTATACAGTATTGTTTCTATTTACAAAAATATACATTATATACAAAAGTTGTTTTTGGGGGTTTTTGAGATTTTTGAAAACAATAAAAAGAAATATTTTTGGATTTTTATTATTTTTGAAAACAAGAAACACACACACAAATATTGTTTTGAAGATTAACCAACTCCCTAGCCATGAATCCGAAACTAACACATGTAGAAGCACGCGGGTTATCACCCCAAATAAACCTCCCAGAAACAACTAGTGAACCTCACTAGATTAAACAATTAAACAGCAAAGGTGATTAATCTAAACAGCTAACGAAGAAAAAGAGTGTAATCAAGGGGACCAGCGAACGCTCGTCTATCCGGATCTTATCATTTAGTTTCAACATTAAAGATAAAACCAAACAAACAAAATCACAAAGCGCTAAAGAATCAATTAACTAACCAACAATATTACACAAAAAGAAAAAAACAAACAATAACATCCAAAATACACGAAAGTAATAAACAAAAATAAATATAATAAATAAACGGTGGGAAAAAGGGGAGAAAGGACACGGGGAGGGGACGAAGAAAACGAACAAGACTGGAGTGGCGGGTGCGAAAGCATTTGGGCTTGGCTGTGGGTGTAGATAGCAAGGATCTTGGGCTTGGTTAATGGCTTGGTCAAAAACCAAATTGACAAAGTCAATTTAGCATCTTCACGCCACCCCAATGGTGACTTCAACCAAAACCTTCTCTCTTTTATCTCTCCACGCGCATCAAATCATCCTCCGCAACGCGAGGAGAGGGAGGGCGGGGGCTGAGACGGCGGGGTGGCAGCACGGGGGAGGGGCGGGGGGAGATCGAGGAGAGGAAAGAGGGGGGGGCGAGGGGGCGGCGGGCGGAAGGGAGGGCGGCGGGTGAGGGAAGAAGGCGGGGAAGGAAGGGAGGACGGGGGAGGGAGGGAGGGGGCGTGAGGGGGCCAGGCGCAGGGCGACCAGGGAAGGGAGGGCCGATGACGACGGGCAATGGAAACGGTGATGGGGGCCACGGCGCGGGGGGCGAGGATGTGCACGGCGGATTGAAATGAGCGGCGCAAAGCCGGGCAGAGAAGAGGGATGACGGGGGAAACCGCAAAAGAAACACAGAGAAATTAGAAGATGATTACTTTGATGTGATTAATTGGGAAAGAGGAGATGAAAATGAGAGGCGACGTGGTGGTGTAAAGAGCCAGGAGCGAATTGTGAATTGGTGATGAAGACCGCAGGAACCCCTTAAATAGAGAGGGGAAGGGGGAAGCCCAACGGTGAAGGAATATTCATTGATGGTGGAGGTTCGTGGGGCGAGGCGGGGATGAAACGGGGAAAAGGACCAGGGTGGTGGGATTTTGGGGAGGCAGAGATGAAGTGTGGGTGAAATAGCGGAGATGAATCACAGAGAAAATTGAAACCATGTGAGGAGGAATCTCGGTGGTTGAAGTGGAGATGGCGGCTGAAAGAAAACAAACAAAAGAAAAGGAAATAAAAGAAAATAATTAAAATAAATAATTATAAAATAAAACAAAATAAAATAACAAAAGAAATTAAATGAAATAATTAAATTAAAAATAAACAAGGGAAAATATAATGGAGATTTAAAATATACGCCAGCGGGGGGGCGAGGGTGGTTCGCGACAAAGCGAATCGGAACGGCCGAAACTTCGACATAAGGCCACACCTCAAAATGACCGGTCATTTTGATATCGAAAAGTCACGGTGACTTTCGGAATTACACAAAATCTCCAAAATTCACACGGGATAAACATCCGGTATTTTCCCTAAAAACACGAAAACAAATATTAAACAAACAATAAGCTCCGAATAGCAAAATCCAGAATTAAAGGCACTTGGAACGTATTTTAGTTCACATCAGGAACCCCTTTTGAACTTATCACTCATTAGCCGTTTCTTTTGTTCACCCACACCATCTCACCCATGTTTTATTTGTGTTTGCAAGATGATGATAGTGACTTCTTATATTCTTATGCTTCGGGTTTTGATTTGTATGGTAGTTACCAAAAGGCAAGTGTGTGGGTGCATTTTATTTTGTTGTATTTGTTCAAAGAAAGAAAAAAAAAATCAGAAATAAAAAGAAGGAATAAATTCCTCAAAGAAAAAAAAATAGAAAAGAAAGAAAGAAAAAAGAAAATGAAAAAGAGAAATTCCAAAAATAGAGTTATTTTCTTGTTTTAATTTCAATAAAAGGTTGGAGGAGAATAAAGAAGTTGCTTCGGGTTTAGCATAGGTATGAGTTTCAAAGTCGTTGATTTGTCTTGCAAACATGTGGAACATTTTTCATTTCTAGTCTTTCCCTTCCATTTACCATTTACCATTCATTCACCCTTTGGCCCCATTACACCATTGAAAGCCCTTATGATTTAATGATTTGTGGATTAATTGTGGAGAGTTGGTTAATGAGCAAGCTTATGGGAACACTACTTGTGCAATTGTTATGAGAGTAAACACTTAACCCTAAACACTGAGCGGAAATATTTAGCGAATCTTGTGAGCTTTAGTGGTTAATGTTGTTCATATGTGCCTATTTGATTGCTTGAAATTAATTGTACACTCGGTTTTCACACACTTCACCCGAGCACGAATGAGATGTCCATGTTAAATACTTAGCAAATTCGTGAGCCTTGGTATATAGTTTTTATTCTCCTGATTATAATTCTTTGAACTCGTTGAGGGTTATGGTTGGAAAGAATTTCTGTTTTGTGTTTCCCTTTCTGTTTTTGTGTTGTTCTGTTTTTAGTTCTGTGTTTGCTAGAGGACTAGCAAAAGTTCAAGTGTGGGGGTGTGATGTGAACGTAAAATACGTTCATAAAGTGCTCTAAATACTTGGATGGATGCTATTCTGAAAGCTTATTTGTCGGTTTAATGTTTGTTTTCGTGTTTTCAGGGAAAATATGTGAAAAATGCTAATTTACACATAAAAGGTGAATTTTGGAGATTTACCGCGCAATTTCGGAAAGTCAACCGTGACTTTCCGATTATCTGATGACACCGGTCATCTTTCGGAGGTGGAATATAACATTGTGCGAAGATTTCGAAAGACGTTTCGAATCCCGGCAATTTTGCCGGCGAACCACCACTCACGGAGGCGCAACCACCACACGCGGTGGTGAAAGACAAATTGAATTTCCATTTTATTTTCCCTTGTTTATATTTATATTTATTTATTCTTTTATTTAGTTTTATTTTAGTTAATTATGTTATTTTATTATTTCATTTTATTTTATTTTATTTTTATTTCCTTTATCTTTCTTTTATTTTTTTATTTTACTTTTTTCTTTTGTTTGTTTTCTGTCTGCAGCCACCACGTTCCCCATGTTCTCCCCGCTCTTGACTTCAAATTCAAATTCATTTCCAGCCGGCAAGCATCTCCAGATCAATCTCCACACCACCAATTCACTACCCACTACCCGTTACTTGGCTTCAGCTATCTTTCCAACCGCAAATATTATTCCTTCTCCTCTTTAAATACCAAGTCCAAAGCTCCATTTTGCATTGGCCGGGGCTTCTCCCCGCGCCACCAAATCTTTCCATCTCTTTCCCCCTCCACCATTTCCCAAGCGTCCGTGCTAGCTCTCATAGCTAGCCTTCTCGTCCTTATGGTTACCCTCTGCAAACACCGTCTCCTTCTCAAAGCGCCCGTGCACGCCCACACTTGGTCGTGCCTTCTTTTCTCCCCCTCCGGTTCTTCTCTTCTCTTCTCGTTTCGCAAACATCAATCATCCTACTTTGGTTTCTGTCCTCTCACAGCTCACGGAATCTCTCAATCTCTTCTTCCTCCCTTCTTTCAAATACTATCTCAGCCCCTCCTTCTTCTTTGTTCACATAAACACCACGACACCATCACCATCTCTAATTAACAAAGATATTCACTCACTGCACCAATTCACCTGCGAATCAATTAATCTACACCTCCCCCAATTTCTCTGTTCCTTTAATTAATCTTTAATCTGCAGGTACCCAAGCAAGCCACCGATCTCAATTGCAGCAGCGCCGTCACCAAGCCCAGTCACCACTGCCATAAGTCTCTGCCACCGAGCCAACAAACTCACTGCCCAGCTGCTGCGCCAAAGCCGTCGAGCCCAAGCTTCTCAGCCCAGCTCGCCTCCGCGCCATCTCGCTGCAATTCCAGCTGGCCCATGCCGGATTTGTAACCATCTGCAAGTCGCCGACAACCCAGACCCCGTGGTCAAGCTCCGCCGCTTCTCAAGCCGCGCCGTTCTCATGCTTCGCTCAATCCGCCGGCAGCCATCGCCAGCCTCCTCTCTCGCCGTCGCCCGTGTTCTCCTCTCGCCATGGCTGAACCCAACTCAGCCTCGCCGGCATCCCAAGCTTCACCAAGAGGACCCGACGATTCCAGCCATATCCACCGGCGTCCCCGTGCTCACGCCGCCACTCGACCTCGACGCCGTCGATCTCACTTCCTTCCGTCGCTGCTGCAACCTCTCTCCACCGCACCTGCTCGGGCTTCTAGCGGGATCTCTTCCCGTGCCTCCAAGCTCGCCGCACCACCTGCGCCGCGCCGCACTCACAAATCCACGACCCGCGTCTCACCTCCTCCGTGCCGGTCAATTGCCGGCTCGTGGCTCTCTCGCCCTCTCTCGCGGTGAAGAAGAAGAAAAATAAGAATTAAAGTAAGGGAGATGAGATGCTGGTCTGGAAGAATAAAGAAAGAGCTAAAATTTAAGTTTGAAAAGTCAAACTAGATGAGAGAAAGGCTGACCACGGGTTAGAGAAAGAGATTAGAAAATCTCAAGGTTGACTTGTCAACCCGCAAGGAAGAAGGCTGGGCTTGACCGGGTCAACAAGCCAAGCTGACTTTCCAATGGGCCTCGCACTGTTCACAAGTCCATTGCCCAATAGCCCAATCTGATATGGACACCCCAAGGCCCAAACTGAAGTTGCTCTCTACACCCGAATCTCGAAATCATGGCGAATCCGATAAGATCCTTCGCCGGAATTAAATGAGCATTTCTCTCTCAAACTCAATTTATTTATATTTGTTGTGTGATTTATTTGTATTTTGAATATTTGATTGATTTGATATTTGTGTGTTTAATTATATATTGAAAAACCCAAAAATATGTTATTTGATTAATTTGTGTGTTAGTTTAAATTGTTAGTTTAATTTATATTGTTCTTGTTTTATTTTATTTTCAAAGATATTAAAAATCCAAAAACATTTTCCTTTATTTATTTATTGTTTTCAAAAGAATTTCAAAAACCCAAAAAGATCACTATTGTATATATTGTATATTTTTGTAAATAGATACAATATAGTTAATTAATTTCGTGACATTAGAAAAGTAAATAAACAATCCTCTGTGGGAAAAACCTCTACTTCCCATTATACTATTCAACGACAAATTGTTAGGAAGTTTAGGTAATAATTAATGACGTCGGTTCCACCGCATATCACAATCTAAGTGGGGTAATGTTGATTATTACAACATGTTCAGAGCCGCAGTTTGTTGCAAAGACTTGCACTATGGTGGGAAGCTCAAACAAGAAAAACATCTTCAGATGGAAGTTTATGCCCCCAGCTATTTTGCAAGGCAACTTGGCTTCTGTCAAGCCATTCCCGCACCCCTGATCAGCAGTGTGAATCATTTCACTTCTTGGCGAAGGAGTTTGAAGACTCTAGCCACAGTCGAAGGCATAAGTGAGCTTGGTGATTCAGATCCAGAACTTAACTATATCAACAACACCGGAAAAGTTCATAGTGTTTCTGGTTATGAGGCTTGGTTCGACGATTTGAACAAGGTTTTTGATATGCGGTAAAACCGACGTCATTAATTATTACCTAAATTCCTAACAATTGTCGTTGTAAAGTATAATGGGAAATAAAGGTTTTTCCCACAGAAGATTGTTATATTTACTTTTTAATGTCACGAAAAATTAAATTAAATAAAGAATTATTATTAACAAGTATAAAGAATAAAGAATATATATATATACAAAATTAAATAAACTATACAGTATTGTTTCTATTTACAAAAATATACATTATATACAAAAGTATTTTTGGGGGTTTTGGTATTTTTGAAAACAATAAATAAATAAAAGGAAATATTTTTGGATTTTTATTATTTTTGAAAACAAGAAAACACACACACAAATATTGTTTTGAAGATTAACCAACTCCCTAGCCATGAATCCGAAACTAACACATGTAGAATGCCTACGCAGGTTATCATTCCCCAAATAAACTTCTCCCATGAAATCAACCTAGTGAACGCTCATCTAGATTAAACAATTAAACATGCAAAGGTGATTAATCTAAACATGTCTAACGCATAGAAAAAGAGTTGTTAATTCAAGTGCGCGACCTAGCGAACGCTCGTCTATCCGCGATCCTTATTATTTAGTTTCAACATTAAAGATAAAACTAAACAAACAAAATTCACATAAGCTGCTAGAAGAATTAATCAACTTCAATCCAATTTATTACACAAAATAGAAAATAAACAAACAATAACATTTCCCAAAATTATTCACGATGGTTAATTAAACAAAAATAAATTATAATAAACGAAGTTTGGGAAAAATGTTACTGTTGTGTCCATGAAAATGGACATTGTCTGGCAGGCGAAGGTGGCAGACTCAGCTATAGTATCGTAACTTTGGATGTGGCGGGTGCACTTAGCAATTGGGCTATTTCTGAAATTGGGCTTGTGAACAGTGCAATAGCCCATGAGAAAGTCAGTTGACTTTGTTGACCGGGTCAGCCCTCACTTGCTGACTTTGACTTTTCAACTTTCTCTTCATTCTTGAGTTTTCTTTTCTCTTATTCTTCTTCACAGAACACGGGCTGCTCATTTCTTCTTCCCGTAAAAGAGGAGCCGGAGGGGGCACGAGATGCCGTGTTGAATCGACGCCGGTCCGGGCTCGTCGGCGGAGTGGTTGTAGCAACGGTGGCAGAGAAGAACGCGGCCTCGGATTGGGCTCGACGGCGACAGAGAGGTTCCGGATCCGGGACGACGCCGGCGGTGAGAGCAGCAACGGTGGATGGCGAAGGCGACGCGGCGAGATTGCTCGGGCTAAATCCGAGATCGATGCCGGCGGCGAACCGAGCTTCGTGGAAGTCCGGTGATTGGGAATGATGAATCGAGCACGGGCTCGATTTGGAGGCACGGTGGGCCGGGTGGCAGCGACGACGCGGCGAGGAATGACCGGCATAGCCGGGTTCTTGCATCGACGCAGAACCGAGATGGTGAACGCCGAGGAGAGCACGGCCAGGGTCGTGATTGCGGAGGAGAGGAGCAGCGGCGGTGACGAATCTGCAAAATAGGACCGAGCACAGAATTACTAGTGAGCAAAATAAGAGAAAGAGACGCCGACAAAGAGATTGGGTTGCCGGCAGGTTGTGCAGAGAAACTGGTGAACGGTGGCGAGTGATTGTGTAGATGAAACTTGACTGGGTAATTGCAGCAGCAGCGGTGGAGGAGAGAAGAGAGAGCACGGGCTGCTTGGTTTCCAAACCTGCAAATAAGAAGAACAGACAATTAGAATGTGTTGTGAATGTGTGATTAATGCTTGCAGGAGCCGGTGCTTAAATAGGGAAGGCAAGGGCAGAAGCAGCCAAGAAACAAAGTAATGGAAGGGTTGGTGATGATGGAGTGCAGCAAGGATGGGAGAGATTGTGGAATTGCAGCTGAAAATGCTTGCCGGCAAGTGGAGGAAATCCAGGGATAATTGGAGTGTAGTGTGATGTGGAGATGGTAGAGGGAGCCGGAACCATGTGAGGGAGGAATCTCGGTGATGGTGGAGAAGATGGTGTGCTCGGTGGTTGAAGTGGAACAAAACTTGAATTCAAAATCAAAAAGAATTGAGAACGTGGTAGCTGAAAACAACAAAAGAAAGAACTAAAATAAATAACAAAAACAAACAAAACAAATATAACAAAAAATATAAAAATAAAACAAAAGAAAAGTAAAGTAAAATAACAAAAGAAATTAAATGAAATAAATGTAAAATAAAATAATTATTAGAGGAAATCAAATGGTGGTTTGAATTGTGTTCCACCACCGCGTGTGGTGGTTGCGCCTCCGTATGTGGTGGTTCGCCGACAAAATTGTCGGGATTCGGAACGGTTTCCGAAATCTTCGTACATTATTTTATTCCACAAATGAAAGTCACGGTTGACTTTTCGAATTACGCTGAAAACCTCCAAAATGCACCTATTCTGTGCAGATAAACATTTTCCTGGTATTTTCCCTAAAATCACGAAAACAAACATTAAACAAACAATTAAGCTTTCGGAATAGCAAAATCCAGTAATTAAAGGCACTTTGTGAACGTATTTTACGTTCACATCAGTTTTCTTCTCTTCTTCTCATCTTGGTAGTTTTGTTAAGCTTTTTGAAAAACTACCTGGGACTGGTGCATTACAAGTTGAGTACATGACTGCACCACTATCAATGAGGAAGGAAATGATTATGGAAGAACAAGCCCTACCAACAGCCTCTTCACTAGCATCTGATGCTGTAAAGGCTAGGCTGATGAATAGTATCCAGGCGGACCAGGATTTTATTCGCAGAGGACATGAGAAACTACGCCAAGAAAAATTGGTAATTCCCTGATTTGACATTTATTCAAATTAGAATTCTAATTCAATTTTCCTTCTCTTAACATGCATTCCTCTTTTATAGGCTGAAGCAAAGGCAAAGCTAGCTGCCTCGAAAGCTGCTACATCTCAAGCAGCGCGAAAACCTGCGACGCCAAGACATTCTAGTCTTGCGCAGAAGATTTCACAGTCTTCGCATGTGGTAAATTTTATAAGTCAAGTTTACATTAACTTCATGAATTTGATTTGATCTCAAATAAACTTCTCCTTTTTTGTGCTTTTAGGTGGGACAAACCACATCAGGTAGGAAACGAACTATTGAGGTTTGTGATAGTTCTTCTCAGAGAAAAGTAAGAGCAAAGCTACCTGTTCGCAAGCCTTGTCATGAAAGTGATGGCGAGAGAACTCCCACTGATGAAGATATGGAGAATGAAGTGGTAAGTCTTGTTTATCAAAGCCTCCATTTTTCGTATCAACTTCTCTATTTTTTGATGTGAAAATTTTGTTTTAGGCTGCTGATGCAAGGACTCGACGTGAAGCTAAGGCGAGGATAGCTCAAATGGTTAGTTATCTTATCCTTTCTAAAGTAAACATAAAAAATAGCCTATATTCTCATTGTTTTGTTTTAGTGTCAGGCTCGAGCCAGTAATGAACCTCATGTTCATACTCAACACGTAGAGGTTTAAACACTAAATCATATTTTACGAATATTTAAGCAATGAAATCCACATTTTGGATCTTATGGCTTTGTCTTTTCGCAGATGGATTTAGGAAATGTTCCTACTGCTCAAAGGAGTAGAAGAGATCATCAACCCTCTTCTCAGGTTCTGATTGATTCTGTTTTGAGATATAACTACTAATTATATCTTCTAACACTTTGTGATTTGAGTAGGTAGTTCAAGTCAATCTTCCTCAGTCAAAGGAGATTAAAATCCATGTGGCTGCTCCAATAAGCTTAAGAGAATCATCAACACCGACAGTTAAGGATCAAGCTCAGGAATCTGAACCACTTAACTTGGTTCCTTTGAGCATCACTGAAATGGATATGGCTACTCAAACTATTTCAGTAGCACCCTCTCATGGACAAGCTGGAGCAACTGTTGTAGATTTGTCAACTCCTGACACTCCTTCACCTCATGAAATACATTCCGAACCGGAGGTGCAAGCTATTGAAGCTTCAAATGCTGAACCCACAGGGATGGATTTCGCAGCACAAGATTTTGAAAGTCCAAGTTTGGAGCAATCAGATGTTCATTCTAGGATCAGCACGATGGCTATTTTTGAAGATCAAGTAAATTCATTACCTCAACAAGTAATTTTATTTTATTTTGAACTTGAATATTTAAACACTTTAGTTTCAAATTTTGATTTTGTCTTTTCCTCTGTAGGACATTACTATAGGCATAGAAAATTTGCCACTGAACTTAAACGTCCAAGAAGTATTTTCTTCCAGTGAACAAGGTAATGCCTCAAAGGCTACTGGCTCTTCTCTGCAATCAACAAGAGATTTGCGAAATTGGGCGAAAGAGCATTCTGTCATGAAAGACTCATCAGACGAGTTGACAGATAGGGAGTGTGATGCGATTCGTTTCCTTCGCAATTTAAAAGGCGAAAGTATGTCTAAGGAGCAAGAGCATCAAGCACGAGAAGCCATCCACTTGCTTTCCACAAACCCAGAATCTTCAATCAATCAGATTCTTGAGTATGCTCGGGAATCACTAGATTTGATTCCCTCAATCCGAGATCTTTTTGAGCAACATCAAGAGGAGCTTGATGAGTTGGATGAACAGATGGAAGAACTTCAAGCAGAACGTCAAGGTTTGGCAAATAATGCTCTTCAAATTGGTGAAAGAGAGGATTTGATAGGTGAAAACAAAAAGCGCAAATCTGAGATCCAGATCCAAATCGCATCCCTTCAGAATGAACTAGAACAATTGGATAAGAGGATTCCTATTGATGAAGCTTCGCTCAATGATGAGTTAGGGCATGCTTGCTCCTCTTTGCAAGATTGTGATAAAAGCTTAAGGACCCACAAAAAGCATTGTCTCACGAAGAGGCATGAGGTCCTGAATGCCAAGTTGAAACTTGAGTTTCAGTGTAAAGCCTTTATTCAATTTTTGCAAGGCCTCCCAAAAATTTAAAACATTAGTACCCTTATAAACACTTGGTAGTTTATAAAAATTGTACTATATATGTTCGTACTTTGTAGTATTAATACTATTGATAAATGGGCCACTTCTATGAAGTATCTTACTCACAGCCGTATGCCTAATTGCTCGGCCCGTTGGCCAGTATTGATCACTCTTGACTTGATCAATATCGTCTTGCCTCAATGATTTCAATAGGAAATAATGGTGTGACATAATGATGGCTATTTTGTCGGTGATCCCTACTCACATAGGCGGACCCGACACTTTTGAGACCAAGTGCATTGTATTTCCTTATTTTCAAGATTTGTTTGCTGCTGATAAGATATATTCACATGGCTATCGTGACTTTTCACGCCTTTATAAGTTAACATTGAGGCTAGGTTTGAAAACCACTACTAAGGAGAATATCGCCTCCTTTATACTTTCTAAGGCGTTTTGCTCTCCATCTTTTGTTGAATGAATTCAACTACCAAGATTCTCTCTTGGCTTCTATCATGAAGGCCTTCAGGCTTTGTAGTCTAATTTCATGCCATGAACAGGCTTTATAGTCTAATTTCATGGCGAGGCGGCCGGAAAAATGGGGAACAGCAGACTCCAGATAGTCTGAATTCCTCATTTTTCCCACAATCAGCCCGATCACAGGAAGATGGGAATGAAGCGTTCTGCAATGGAACAAACTTTGCTCCTATTTTCCACCCTTGCTCTTGCCCCTTCTCTCGTCCTCTCTCTTGTGGCTAAAAGAGGGAGTGAGAGTATGTGTGATCGATTGAAGCCCTACGAGCCGCGTTTAGCTTCTTGTTATGGTGCGGGAGTGGAAGCAAGAATTGAAGCAAGAAGCATGGATTGTGAAGAGCTTTCTTGCCGTTTCTCTTTCTTTCTGATCTCAATCCATCATGGAGCATTCATGTAGGTCAATCGAAGATTGTATCCTCTATAATAAAGACCGAAACACTTTAGTTTCATCATGTTTAGCCTCTTACTAATTACCTTGGAGATTCAAAAGGACACTTCTTCTTATCAAAGCCTTTTGCAAAACGTAAGCTTTATAATCTGATATCATAGTCGAATGGCGAAGACAAGTAAGCCCACTGTATTGTTCACCTGCTCCTTGTCATTGGTGCTATAATAATATGGAACTTCCATGTACCCTTTTTGATGAAATGATCCTTTTATTTCCCTCAAATAGAATGCATATGCCCCCCCTGAGTTGGGATGACGAAGGAAACCAACTCCAACAGGCTTCCGAGTTTGGAATGTATCCAATATGAAAACCACATTTTCTTTAGTGTTATACAAGCCCACACAATATCATAGCTTGATTCTATGTAAATTTATGGTTTGTAAAATTTATTTGGCTTTTGCATATGTATGTTCTGGCCACAAGGCCATTTATAAATGAATGAATTGAAGTTTATTGTTCCAAATATAGATTCCAATGCTTCATTTATAAATGAAGTCAATGAAAATGATGACGTTTATTAGCGAAACCACTACATGGTTTGTGAAAACTTTTCAAAGCGAAAAATAGCTAGCCACACCGAAAAGACTTTAGCTAACATTAACACTTAATTGCAAAGGTTGGCAATTTACTTTGACAAATCAAAGTGTCGATCTGACATTATAAAACTAACCTAATAACCCTTATGGTTATTTGAAGGTCGCTTCTTTAATGCCAGCAATTATTGCTCGAACTTGCCTTTTAGCCTCGGTTAAAGGCTTCTTGAAATTCTTTAAATTTCGCCCCCAATGTACTACCTTTTGAATAGCGACTGTTAGTAAAGTCCCATCTGTACTCGTACCATGACTTCCTCTTGCTTCCCTGCCAACAACCTCATCAGGTATGATCGCAAAACCTGAAGGCAAAAGCGTCACAAAATCTGGGTTTGCCCCGCTCAACACTGCCTTCATCTCAAGGGTATTGATCTTTGTATATACCAAGTATGATTCGATCGAGTTCACACAACTTTCTTGGAGGATTAACCTTTTGGCCGTTCCAGAATTTGTTCCATTAATCCGCAACAGTAGATATATAATTTCCCGGATTCGAGCTAGTGATAACGCGCATGACTTCCTCTACCACCTCACCCTTTGCGAGAATATCCCATTGATGTCGGGATTGATAGTTCTGGAGAAGTTCAAAAACCTTATCCGGCGAAGTAGGCCACCACAAGGAAGAGACAACACCGAAGATAGTGCCCATTGGAATTCCCGGATCTACCGTATTAACCCTAACCATGGAATGCATTTCGCCGTACTCGAATACTCGAAGATGTAGACCAATGGTTAGCCGCCGAAGCGCTAACATCTGAATAGAATCTTAGCATCATTCTCCTTGCTAGGTTGCACAAACCTTTCTTTCCATTGTCATCGTAAATGACCCCTAAACTAATTGGGTCAGCGAGGCGTAACCATTGAGCTTACCAATCGCCGGCAATCGTCCTTCAAGAGTTGAAACCCATCTGTTGGCTCCAAACGCTTTACCAGATATAATCAATGGAAAATATTGGTTTTGGATACCCTCATCATCCATCTCTCGCATTCTCTACCCATGTTACTTTGGAATACCCATCCGGTAAAGCTTGGATCAAGCAACAGAAGGTCTCCTACAACTTTTAGCAAGTAGGATTTTGGAAAACCACATTGAGATCAGCATCAACCACTACCCAAAGATCTTCATAGTATTGGCGACGTCTCCGAGGAAATGATGCTCACGAACCGGGACTAATGGTGAAGGTAGATGACACTCGCAGTCATTTCATGCAAAGCCTCATTGAAACTTTCATTAACTCCAACTGTCAAGACCTCAAGAGTTCGTGCTTTTGAAACGATGTTGCCGAACACAGTTGACCATTGTTTCGCATCCATAAAGATCTTGACAATGTCGATAGGGTCCATTAGGACCACAGCTGAATCTCTTGAAGTTTCTGGCCAAAGCTTTTTTGGCGTATGATTAGGATCTCTAGGAAAAATCCTTAAATATTCCACAGTATTGAGAATATCAGGTTGATTTGGAGGTCCGTCGTCTTTCATAGAAGTCCACAAAGGAGCTCCCGCTTGGGCCATCATGACCAACTCTTCCATAGCTGCAACCACTAATTTTGCAACTAAATCCTGTCCATCCTTAGTGTGCAGAAAATCTTCCCTCATTTGTTGAAAGGCCTCCGGAAATTCAAGTGGTGATTTTCCCTTCTCAACGTTGGGCCTGCCTCTCGGCACTTGTGACCTACAATCAAGGCCCTTATTGGCAATACTTGGGCCTCCACAAACTAAACACGTGGTGTTGGCAAGGGCCTCTTCACACCTTTTTAGCTTGGCATGCAGTTTTGCAATTTCCTCTATCGAGCATTACTTTCACCTCTAGAAAACTTAACCCTTTTTCTTGTCTTGTAATTCCGGACCCAATATGTGATTTGCTTTGGCCGTAAGTGGAGCTGTTCTCGCCATTTCGTCCTTCGATTTTCATCCGGACGTGGATTCTTGGCAATGAACTCCTCCAATTGTCGGGTTGTATAGCTGTCATACTTTCTCCTCTTGGATTTGAGCTGAGACGGGCCCATATCAGACTCTGATGATGGATCTGAATCTTCCTCAGGTGATCCTAGGTTGCTTGGGCCTATTAAAGAGGAAATTTGCAACTCCTTTTCCTTAGGCATGTCACTATTTTTGACCATGCCTCTTGGTAGTTCGTCCAACCAACCTTCGTAATCAAAATCACCAGGTTGAATAAACTCGTCGAAGGATCTAACTTGTTTTGACATTTGAACTTTCACTGGTTTGAATGAATGTGGATTATGATTACTTGGATGATAAAACGAGAATTAAAGAGAGAACTAGAAAGAAGAAGATATAACGTAACATCAACAGACAGTGATAATTTAGAAGTCAAAAAGTCGACAGTTAAAGTTACGAGTAACAAAACACGTGATGAATTTAAAAATCAAGAATTATGGCCCATTGACACCGAAAGTCATCCTCGGAAAGGGCCAAAGGACCCATGACCTTAATTTTGGGAATAGGCCATTTACAAGTAACCCTTTTCATCTTAGGCTTGTTATGTTACCCCCAAAATATTAAAGGCCTATGCCTCATAGCTCTCGAGTAGTCACCAATGACATACTTCTTTTAGCTAGATATTGTGTTTGATGATCCTGAAATTGTTTTTTGGGTGCACTAAGGCCCAATTCATTTATTCAACTATATTCCAACCACAATTTGGTTAGTTGACGCGTAGTTACTACACGCAACCTTTATTTTATTCCTACTAGCATGACTTTTGATCCAGCTAAATCCCTGTAATAAATCTTGAAGATTTGCCACAACCAGTATGGTTGGCATAGTGTAATGTCCCAAAGTTTTATAGATAAGGAGCTTCTGTCTAAACTTTGGACATAACTCTAAATATTTTCCACGCTATTATGGATTATCTTAATGTTTTGCCATTTACACTTGGAAACTTTAGGCTTTATAGTCCAATCTTGTATCATAAGTAGGCTTGTAGCCTCTACTTATGATAATAAATTTGAAGAAAGGGTAGCACTAAAGTTTAGCTGCAAAGATGTTTCTGAACATGCTCTCATATCTTTTGGCCGGGATTTTCTTAATAAGAAGGAGGAGACTCTATGTAGTCAGAACACAAAGTTCTAATCTTCTTGTTCTTGTTCCAAATTCGCCTTTGCCAGAAGTACTGCGTTGTGGAATTTTTCTTGCTTCAAAGAAATTCACGACTGACCAACTCCATATTTGTTATTATGATGACTGAACATCATTTATGTGCTAGTAAGATCAAATCATGATTTTCGCATTTTTGCTTCATATTTGTAGCTTTTGGCCGCAAGGCCATGTAATCGAATGTTTCATTCAAGTTTAATATGCGAAATCAAACTTCATTCATTGACAATGGCTATAATTTCCTTCTCAGAATATAACTTTATATTCTCTAGTAGGATTTGAACTAATCAAGCCATTTTTCAAATCAGACCACTGATTCTCTTTATCCTAGGTCTTCTTTAGGCGGAAATATTTTAGATAAATATTTCTGAAGCCACTGTTGAGCCACACATGTCTTAACGGCATTGGATCGTCCCGCAATCCAAAATTTGAGTTTTAAGATTCGAATCTTTGGATCCTATCTCAACCACTACCTTGTCGGTTGTTTTGATGGCCTACACAAGATTTTTCGATCGTATCCCCTTTTTACTATGTGATTTGACCACATTTAATGACAATAGCTTCTCAAAGAAAAACCGTATATTAGGTTTTCAAGGCGTAATTTGGACGCCTCTTACTTCCTCTATAAATAGGTTCTCTATGTTGTAGGAAACAACACACGATATAGAAAACTTCTTTAATCATGTATCAATCAAGTTTTCTTTTTATTGTTCTTTTCCTTCGCAAAGCTTTACCACAAAAATTAGTTTCTAGCCTCTAGGCAATTCTAGGCTTCATAGTCTAATCTTGTACCACAGATAGGCTTCATAGTCTAATCTTGTGGTTAATAATGCAAAAATTGGGCATATCTGCACTCAACAGTTGTTGTTTGCTTTCATATGTTCCTAATTTTTGCATTGCAGGAGAACTGGGATGCAAACAAAATCCTATATTTCAGTGGGGCTGAAATATCAGGTTTTGGGATTTCCGGTTCTTCTTGGTTGTGTCTACTGTAGTGGGAAGGAGAGGGTCTATGAAGAGAAAGCAACCCCATATACGGGTTTAGAGGTCTGCGAGATATCGAGAAACTGTGTGATGATGAAGATGAAGCTCATTGTTGAATTCTCGTTCTCTCGCATTCATTCTGTATGTCTCTTTTCACTTGACCGCCCATCTCGTATAGGGTTATTTCTTCCTCCCTTTCATATTCCACAACCAGCCTGCAACTGAAGAATCAATATTCATCTTATTGAATGGTATCAGAGCCTTGTTTATGGCTCTCTTGATGTATTCACATATTTCACATGATGTAGTTTCGGCCACAAAGCCGCATATTGAAATTTATCGATTTATATGTGTATACCAACGTTTTATTTTGTGTATTATTTTCCAATGAAGGCAGTAATAACCAAAAACATAAAATTGCAGTAAATAAT
Organism: Rubus idaeus; assembly: GCA_030142095.1. Taxonomy (NCBI): domain Eukaryota; kingdom Viridiplantae; phylum Streptophyta; class Magnoliopsida; order Rosales; family Rosaceae; genus Rubus; species Rubus idaeus. Next base: position 22,987,899 of record CM057965.1, read on the forward strand.
TTTGTCCAAAATCACATAGAAATTTAAATCAAAGGCTGCAATCTGGTATTTTTGGAAGGCCAAAACAAAGCCTCTTATTCGAAACTGAAAAAATTAAAATTTCTCGCAAATAAAGTACATGGATAGTTACTTCATTCTTGTCTATTATTGCCCCCCAAGTTTTGATGCATAAGTGAAACCACAGTTTGGTTGACAAATGCGAAATGGATCAAAACTGTATAGAAGGAACCACTAAAGAATTTTGGCTAAAATTTTTCGCAGAGGAACTTTAAATCAATAAAATGTTTATTGCTGATCGAGTTCCTTCAAATATATAGCCACTATATTTGGCATATATTTTGCTGCCTGGGATTTCCAGTTCGCAACAATTTTGGTTGTCTGAGAGTTCCCAATCCGTAACAAATATTTTTTTTTTACAGTCATGGAAATTCCGGTCCGTAACCATTTTGCTGCCATGAATCTCCCAATCCTGACCAAAAATAATTTTTTGGTCACAGTCATGAAAATTCCGGTCCGTAACCATTTTGCTGCCATGAATCTCCCAATCCTGACAAAAAATAATTTTTTGGTCACAGTCATGAAAATTCCGGTCCGTAACCATTTTCACTTGGAATTCCACGCTTGGAATAACATGTAAACTTTGCAATCCCACTTTTTCAAACGTCTCCGCAGACAAATGTATTAATCCACTTATTGGTGATAAAATTGAAAGAGGATGTCAGTCCCACACTCTATGGAAAGGGAATATCGAAGATCACTTTATTTGAAAAATGTCAACACTACCAAAACAAAACATATCAATCCACTTATTGGTGATACAAAAGTACAAATGTGAATTTAATACAGTTTGGAATTCTCATTCCAACATGCAGGCTTGGAATTCCATGCTTGGCTACAAGTAGTTTTTTAACATCTCCAAGTGCCTCTGCGAGTCTTGATTTAAGACTATGTCCACAAAAGGAGAGCGAAGTACATTAGAACTGAAAATGAGTCCCTGCCATTCGTGTCTGAGAACGGGTCACTCGTTTAAAATCTGGCGCTGGCTTCGCTGGTTTTTCGACCCGCATCGCAAAATCCCATACACTTGGATAATATTTTTTCAAATATTTCCCGTCGATAGGATTATAATGAATTTCGCCATCAATATGTTTGAGATGATATGCTCCTTTCGGCAAAATTTGGTGAATGACATGTGGTCCTTCCCACTTTGGTGACCACTTCCCGACGTCTTTTCGCGGACTGGTAGCACCATTTTCCATACTAGCTCCCCTTCTTTGAAAGATTTTCCCCTAGTACGTTTGTCATATGCTCGTGCCACCTTTTGCTTTTCTGCAACCAAATTGTTCAAGGTTTCAAGCCTCAATTCATCCAAATTCTCATGTTCTTGCCACATGGCTTGAACATAATCTTCACCAATTAACTGGTGTTGTTCTCGCACGCGAAGTGATTGCACAAAAATTTCCATTGGCAACAATGCATCATGTCCGAACGTCAAAGCATAAGGACTTGTAGCTGTAGGTGTCCTCTTGGATGTTCTGTAGGCCCACAAGGTGTTGACCAACTCATTGTGCCAATCTCTAGGATTATCAGCCACCATCTTTTTCAAAATGTTGATGATAATTTTGTTGCTAGCCTCAGCCTGCCCATTAGATTGTGCATAATATGGAGTTGAATGAAGCAACTTAATTCCAATCTTGTTTGTCATTGTCACTACTTCTTCCGCCATGAATGATGTACCCCTATCGGTAATAATACATTCTGGAACTCCAAATCTACAAATGAGGTTGTCGAAAATGAAATCCTTGACCTTATCCGCAGTGATATGCTTCATAGGCTCTGCTTCAACCCATTTGGTGAAGAAATCAGTGGCCACAATGATGAAGTGGTGCTGCTTGGAAGAAGGCGGACTGATCATCCCAATGAAATCCATTGCCCATCCTCGAAAAGGCCATGGTTTAACAATTGGTTGCATGGGAATATTGGGAATGCGGTGGATTGGACCATGACGTTGACATTCCTGGCATCCTTTTGCGAAAGTAATACAATCTTTTAATATTGTTGGCCAGTAATAGCCATGTCTTCGCAGAAGCCACCTCATTTTTGGTCCTGCTGATAGGAGCACAAAGTGTGACGTTTTTAATGTGTTTTCCCTACTATTTGGCTATGATTTAATTGTAACTTTGCTATTTTAGCTTAGTTTCCATATTTGAGTCCAAAATGATGTATTAATGTGAACATGTGCAGAAACGAAGTCTAATGGGCTTTTGCGAGGCCCATTAAGAGGTGGTCTTCCATGAGGCCCAAGAAGGAGGCCCAAACCCAAGAAGGAGGCCCAAACCCAAGATGGAAGGCCCAAATCCATGAAGGAAGGCCCAGGTTCACAAAGCATGAGGAATGGCCCAAGCCCAGATTTTCGGACATTCTGCCTGTGCAGATTAGTCAACTTGCGAAGCCCATATCTCCCAATTGCACCGTTGGATCCAGCTGTAATTTTGATACACGCTGCATGTGTGTGTTAGATATTCTGTATTAAAATTTGAGAATCATCCAACCGTTCAAACGTGCATTATTCCGTTCTAAGTGGGAATAGCTCAGTGCTGCCTGCTTTTTATTTCTTTCCTCTTCTTTTATTTTCAATGCTCCACTCACCCCTATTTTCTTTCCTCTTCTTTCTACCCACACCATTAGTGTTTAATTTCTTTTACTTAAATAAATGGTTAATTGCAACCCATTATATTTCCACCATGCCACTTACCATTTCTTTATCTCCCACTTAAATTCCACTTCTCTTCCCTTTCTTTCTTTATTTCTTGCATTGTCTTCTTCTTCCTCTCCATTCTCCTATAAATAGCAGCCTCATTCTTCTCTTCAAACACACCTCAATGGGGAGGGACAAACCCTCCTCTTTCTCTTCTCCATCTCACATCATATTTTCCATTCTCTAGTATTTAGGATTTTCAAGACTTCAAGGAGGAGGAGAAGGCGTCTACACCATCACCACCAGCCCCTATTTCAGCGTCACCATCACCATCACCACCTTGTCTTCACAGCTTGGATTACTTGTGGTCAAGGATTCAAGTTTGTGGCTTCAAGATCTTCATGCTATTCATACGGTGTATTTCGACTTAGCCTTTAAATTTATGAATTCCTCTTTGTTGCTTGATTATTCTTTGTATTAGTTAACATGACATGATTTATATAATTTTCAGCCTATATTTATGAGTTTATTTACTTATTGGATCCTAATTAATTAGTTCTTCTAGTAGCTTATGTGACTCCGTTTATTTGATTCTGTTTTATAGAAAACTTTTATGTGTTTATGTTATAGGGTTCGAAACTTATAATATTTGCATATAATTGGAGCTAGAGTTAGGGATTACAATTCACCTAATAGTTTTGGAAACCTAATTCACGAGTAGTGAAGGCTTTGGACAAAGGTCGGTGTCTAATAAAAAGGATTGCGGACATATGGACTTTTCTATAATGGGTCGTGCACTTTGATTAACAACTCTTCTTCTATGCATTAAATATGGTTTGACTAGCTAGCTTTCTAGACTAAGATGGCATGTTTAATTGGTTAATCTTGGTGCTTTCACCTAGGTTAATTTTCATAGAAGAGGTTTTATTTGGGGAATGATAACCCGTGTGGGCATTCCACATATGTTAGTTTCGGTTTCATGGCTAGGGAACTTGGTTAATTTTCGGTCTAATGATTGGTAAACTTGTGTATATGTGGCTGAACTTTATATACTTTGTGTTTCATCCCATCATATTTAATTTATTCTTTGTAATTTAATTTATTTATTTCATTCAATTTATCTCTCAATCCCCCTTTTTACTTTGTACATATGTATATATTTATACTTTATACTTGTTAATAATTCTTTATTTTATTTAATTCTTTGTGACATTTTTTGTTAGGTACACCCTTTGATCTCCGTTGTGAACGATACCCTACTTACACTATACTACCGATAGGGTTTTTTTAAATTGATGCTCCTTTTGGGCGTATCAATTTTTGGCGCCGTCGACGGGGATTGAAAATATTCCTAACCTAATTTTTTTTTTTGTGAATACTGTTTATAATTTTTTGTAATTATTACTGTTTTTATTACTTGTATATAATTACTGTTTACTTTTTATTGTTTATAATTTTACTGTTTTTTTTAACTGTTCATATTACTTGTTTATATTACTTGTCTATATTACTTGTGACTAGTTGTTGTTATTACTTGTTTTTAATACTTGTTCATATTTTGTTACACTTAGTAATTTATTTAGGTGTCTTTTATATAGTTGATTATTTTTTGTTGTTGTAAGTTGTAACTTGAACGGAAATAGGTAAGGTCCTTTTGTTAATATTGGCCTAAACCCTTCATTTTTACCGTAAGGTCATTTGAGGTTGAGGGCGGCCTTTATTAACACTTGGAGAATTGTCGAACACTTAAGTGCTTTCTCAACTGAGTAAGGGGCACATGGATGGTGTCTAGATATGATCGAGACCCTGGGTGACGGGTTTGTAAAATTGGATTCAGAGGACTAGTCCACTAAATGAATCCTGCCTCTCGCTTATCTCTTGTGATCTGGCCATTCGCCTTCTGAAAACACGGAAAGTCATTTAAGTCAAGGCATTGCACCTAGGCCGTAAGTCCACCTTGAGTTACCGCTTGGAATCAACTTTCATTTTTTTTCAACTATATTCAGGCAAAAGAAAATATTTTTGTGTAAATAAAATATACGTAGACATAAAATATACGTAGACATAGGAATATACGTAGACATAGGAATATACGTAGACATAGGAATATACGTAGACATAAAATATACGTAGACATAGGAAAATTTATTCATTCATTTTGTATAGATAATTTGTGACATATTTTTAACTTTGTAAATATTTTGTTTTTATTTTGTAAATTTATTACTAACCTTTTTATTTTGTATAGGAAATAATCCGGGTTATTCGGAGATTTTACCACATACATCGGAGCATACGTTTAGGAAGTCAAGGTTGAAAAACCTTGAGGTTGATGTCTTGTTGGTGATTTTTTCGGTTTCCTCGGGAGTAAAAAGGTAAGTTTTCTTTTCACTCTCGTTATTTATTTAAAAAATAAAAAAAAATTTAAAAAAAAAAATTTTAAAAATTTTGTAAATAATAATATAAAAAAAAGTGTGTTTGTTTGTTTTACTGTTTTGTAAATATTTATTTTCACTTTTTATAATTACTGTTTATTTGTTTTGGGTTTGTTTGTTTGTTATTTGTTATTGGGCCTTAGGCCCATTCGTTTGTGTGATTGGTTAGGGTTTTAGGTTTCGTAAAATAAAAAATAAAAAAAATAAAAAAAATTTTAGCCCATTGGGCTCGTGTCATTCACGAAGCCCAAAACCCGTAACCCAAGCCCATTTAGTGTGTCGGGCCTGTTCGTTTTTAGGCCCATTAGTTAAGCCCACCAATAATGGGCCGGAGATTTCTTTGGCCCAGGCCCACTTTAAGGCCCAGACCATTTCGATGGCCCAAGCCCGTTTAAAGTGTCGGCAACGCGCGCGTGTGCTCACGCGTTTTCACCGTTCACTTTACGACTTTTCGTAAAGTATTAAAAAAATAAAAAAATAAAATAAAAAATAGAAAATCAAAAAAATTTTGATTGGGCCGACGCACGACTTTTGCGTCGGCCGAATTGTTTAATAAGCCGCGTGCGTTTTCATCGTAGACTTTGCGACTTTCGTCGCCCGATCCGCAATTTGCGGGTCTTCGTCTGTGGCACGTGTGCGAGCGTGTGCGAGTTCTTTCCCCTTCCCTTCGTTTACGCTAGTTTCCTTAGGCATTTCATACGTTTCCCTTAGTCTCTCTCTCTCTCTCTCTCTCGTTTTCTCTCTCGTGTTCTTCGTGTTCTTGAGTTTTTTTTCCCGTAAACCTCCCAAATCCCCGTAAGCTTTCCTCCTTCCCAACCCAAAAATGGCCAAGAGAGTCAATTCTTTCAGCTGATTTGTTTCGGGCAGGTCCTTCAGAGAACCCGATCTTTGAAGGCTCGGCTGAAATAATTCCACCGAGCATGCTCAATAGCGCCGATGCTAGCACGCCGACCGAGCCACAACCACAACCGCAACCACTACCCCAAGCACCAATCCCGGTTGCTGATCCACCCGTCGAGCCGAAGCCGCTCCCGTCTATAGGAGACTTCCGAGGACCAAATACACCAAAGCTCGAGAGATGCACCGGCGGCTTTCTTTGCGGTGTATTCTCACCCCACCAAACCACAACGAGAAAGATTTGGTCCGAAAATCGGACTCGAGGAGGACCAAGTCTATTATCGGGGGTCGAGAAATAGGAAGAAGTTCGGTATCCCGACGTCCGAGCAACGTATCGCCGAGCTAGAGAGACGAAATGATCACCGGTGAGCAAGAACGAGGAGCTTCAACTGCAGAATCAACGACTCGTCGATGCTCTCCACAGCCGGCATATGTCCCAACCGCGGAGGTCCCGTTCCGCACTCGATGTGCCTAGGCGAAGGCTCGAAGTTGTTCCTCCACAACAAGAGCCTATTCTCGAGTCGTCCGATGATTCCATCGACACGGACCACTCGAGACGGATGTGCGAGCCTCATGCCTACACTTGTCGAGCGCCCATCCATACCTTTGCCATCCGACACCCTTCCCGACCTGCTCATGATCTTGTCGGAGTCCACACCGACTTGATCTCGGATATCGCCCGCAAGGCCAAAGACGAGCTCCCGCTCACGGCCACCGCCGGTTTTCTACGTGGATTTCTTCACCGACTCCCGACACGTCTATTCATCCCGAGACTCTTCATAGGCCGAGTACTCGCGAGTGTTTCAACGAGCCGAACCCGCACCGTACTTCAAAGCCGAATCGTCGAGACACTCGGCAACCATCCATCTTTATCCGACCACCATCGTTCAAATTCTCATGGATGTTGGTCGATGGTCGCCGCTCTTCTAGTAGCATGATCACAAACGCTAAGACGTTGGAGATCCTTTCCTCCAAGAACGAAGAAGGCTACGAGGAGCATACGCAGTGATGTCGGCCGAGTTTCGGTGCCATCTCACATCGTCTCAACTCGTGAAGTCCAGCTTCGTTCGGTATTCTCACCAACAACCGGATGGAAGTTGGGTCGTTGTGGATGTCTCCGTGGATGAATCGCGGACAAATCCAAAGCCTTCCGTGAGATCGATTTGCCGAAAACGCCCCTCCGGATGCCCCGATACGTGATCTTCATAATGGATCTTCCTTGGTCACTTGGGTGGAGCACGTGGATGTACGCGAGAAGGAGATGAAGGCCAGTTTCGAACCATTTGTTCATTCAGGGGTTCGCATTTGGTGCAAAGCGTTGGATCTCAACCCTCCAACGACAAGCCGAGCGCTACGTGCGCCACAGTATCCACACTTCACCCGGTGACTCGATTATTTCTCTTGAAGGAAGAAGAGGACTTGCGGAAATGGCAAAACAGATGACGATCCGTTTCTTCAACGACATCAGCAACTCCACGTACCATCACCGGACTTGTTCGAACCGAACAAGAGACACTCGAATGGAGGTCGGGACCAACAAGCGAAGGGGTGATCCGAGCAAGCCCCCCGGAGTCAATCGTACCGCCGGTTGTTCCGTCGTTCATCTTTCCCATCACACCAGGATCTTTGAGTTCCTCAAAGACGTGCGTACAAGACCATTGTGGGATAATATGTCGATGGACAGCTCGTACGTGTGCTAGCAAATTTCACCATCGGTCTTGACCCGCGGAACCAGATTTCGGTGCTCGCCATAGATAGTCACAACGACTTCCTTATTCTTCAGAGTGTTGCACCGATGCAACGGGGTCGTCCGTGATTTACGCGCCGATTAACCATTCCATTCTCCAAAGGTTTGCGCATGTGGAGTTCAACCGGAGCCATTTCCGCTTATGTCTTCGGCTTCTCCATTCTCGCCAAACGTATCCGGAGCCATTCTTGACGGAACACTGCCGACTATGGTGTTCCGGATCTCGGTGAGGGCTACATCGCCCAAGTCCGCCGTGGAGTCGGCAACAACCCTTGTCCAAGACACACTTCAAAGGATCAGAGCCGCAGTCAATTAAGGAGCAAACGTTGGATGCAAGGCCCTGCTAGCCTTGTTTGTGACTGTTGGTGACTTGCTTCGGGAGGAGCTTAATGATCTTCAAGGGGGAGAATTTTCTATCTATTTTTCATTTTTACTTAACTGTTGTGTGTTTATTTATGTTTGTGTGTTTACTTCTGTTTGTGTGTTTAAATTCAATAACCATACTTGAATTTTTCATTTTCGTGAAATATCTGTCTAACATTGAGGACAATGTTTAATTCAAGTGTGGGGGGAAGGTTTATTAAAAATAAAAGAAAAAATTTGAAAATTTGAAAAAATTCAAAAAAATAATTTACTTGTTTTTGTTTTCTACAGTAACAATATATCGACTAGATCATACTTACTCTCTTGGTAGCGTTGAACCTACCATTGCACTTAGTAAGTCACTGTGGTCACGTATTGTTACCCTAATAAAAAACATTGAAGAAAAAAAAATAGTTTTGTAAGTGTGTTGCACGGCTTTGGAGCTATCGAGTCTTAGAAAGTGCTTGTTTGTTTATTTGAGCTATATCAAAAAAAAATATAATCAAAAAAATCAAAAAATCAAAAATTGACAAAAATATTTGCTTCTATTTTGTGTGTTATTGTTTGTTTTGTGCTTTGTTCTTTCCAATTCCGATGATGAATTGAGTTTAAATTGTTGTGATTAGGAGAATGTTTATTATATGTCAAGGCTTTGTGTAGTTTGCTTTGAATTTAATTTGCATAACTTATGAGTGCTCGAATTTCCATGTTCACATAACCTCGTTTCGATTAATTGATTGCAATCCGAGAAGCACATTTAAACATACATTGTCATGCATACCCAGAAAATGTGAGGACTTGAGGCTATTGAATATTCACATTACATATTTCATACATTTACTCGTTTTTTTTGTGAAATTTTTAATTTTTAACTTAATTTTTAGAAACAAAAAATTTTTTTTTTTTAAATTAAAAAGAATAAGGTTGATAGGAGCACAAAGTGTGACGTTTTTAATGTGTTTTCCCTACTATTTGGCTATGATTTAATTGTAACTTTGCTATTTTAGCTTAGTTTCCATATTTCGAGTCCAAAATGATGTATTAATGTGAACATGTGCAGAAACGAAGTCTAATGGGCTTTTGCGAGGCCCATTAAGAGGTGGTCTGCCATGAGGCCCAAGAAGGAGGCCCAAACCCAAGAAGGAGGCCCAAACCCAAGATGGAAGGCCCAAATCCATGAAGGAAGGCCCAGGTTCACAAAGCATGAGGAAAGGCCCAAGCCCAGATTTTCGGACATTCTGCCTGTGCAGATCAGTCAACTTGCGAAGCCCATATCTCTCAATTGCACCGTCAGATCTAGCTGTAATTTTGATACACGCTGCATGTGGATGTTAGCTGCTCCCAAATAAAATTTCAGAATCATCCAACCGGTGGAACGTCCATTATGCCGCTCTAAGTGCGCACTGCTCAGTGCTGTCTGCTTTTTATTTCTTTCCTCTTCTTTTATTTTCAATGCTCCACTCACCCCTATATTCTTTCCTCTTCTTTCTGCCCACAATATTAGTGTTTGATTTCTTTTACCTAAATAAATGGTTCATTGCCATATGACTACATTTCCACCATTCCACTTACCATTTCTTTTCTACCACTCACATTCCACTTCTCTTCCCTTTCTTTCTTTATTTCTTTCATTGTCTTCTTCTTCCTCTCCATTCTCCTATAAATAGCAGCCTCATTCTTCTCACCAATACACACCCCAATGGGGAGGGACAAACCCTCCTCTTTCTCTTCTCCATCTCACATCATATTTTCCATTCTCTAGTATTTAGGGTTTTCAAGTCTTCAAGGAGGAGGGGAGCTGTTTACACCATTACCACCAGCCATCAACCATCATCACCACCATCATCATCACCTTGGGAATCTCGGCTTTTGAGTTACTCGCGTGAGGATTTAAGAGTTTGTGATCTTCGAGTTCTTCCTACTTTCCATATGGTGTACTTCAACTTATTCTTTAATTACTCTTTTCGAGTTCCTCTTTGTTGCTTGTTTATTCTTTGTATTAGTTAACATGACATGATTTATATAATTTTCAGCCTATATTTATGAGTTTATTTGATTGTTAGATCCTAATTAATTAGTTCTTCTAGCAGCTTATGTGACTCCGTTTATTTGATTCGGTTTTATTGAATCTTTTATGTGTTCTTGTTTTAAGGTTCGAAACTTAAGATGATTGCATGTAATTGGTGCTAGAATTAGGGTTTTAATTCTAATTCACAAGTAGTAAAGGCTTATCAAACGGGTCGGAATCAAAATAAGAAGGATCGCGGATAGACGAGCGTTCGCTAGGTCGCGCACTTTAATTAACAACTCTTCTCCTATGCGTTAGATATGTTATTGATTGATCACCTTTGCATGTTTAATTGTTTAATCTAGATGAGCGTTCACTAGGTTAATTTTCATAGAAGAGGTTTTATTTGGGGAATGATAACCCGTGTGGGCATTCCACATATGTTAGTTTCGGTTTCATGGCTAGGGAACTTGGTTAATTTTCGGTCTAATGATTGGTAAACTTGTGTATATGTGGCTGAACTTTATATACTTTGTGTTTCATCATCATATTTTATTTATTCTTTGTAATTTAATTAATTTATTTCATTCAATTTATCTCTCAATTCCCCTTTTTACTTTGTACATATGTATATATTTATACTTTATACTTGTTAATAATAATTCTTTATTTTATTTAATTCTTTGTGACATTTTTTGTTAGGTACACCCTTTGATCTCCGTTGTGAACGATACCCTACTTACACACTATACTACCGATAGGGATTTTTTTAAATTGATGCTCCTTTTGGGCGTGTCAATTTTTGGCGCCGTCGACGGGGATTGAAAATATTCCTAACCTAATTTTTTTTTTTGTGAATACTGTTTATAATTTTTTGTAATTATTACTGTTTTTATTACTTGTATATAATTACTGTTTACTTTTTATTGTTTATAATTTTACTGTTTTTTTTAACTGTTCATATTACTTGTTTATATTACTTGTCTATATTACTTGTGACTAGTTGTTGTTATTACTTGTTTTTAATACTTGTTCATATTTTGTTACACTTAGTAATTTATTTAGGTGTCTTTTATATAGTTGATTATTTTTTTGTTGTTGTAAGTTGTAACTTGAACGGAAATAGGTAAGGTCCTTTTGTTAATATTGGCCTAAACCCTTCATTTTTACCGTAAGGTTATTCGAGGTCGAGGGCGGCCTTTATTAACACTTGGAGAATTGTCGAACACTTAAGTGCTTTCTCAACCGAGTAAGGGGCACATGGATGGTGTCTAGGTCGAGACCCCGGGTGACAGGTTTTGGATTCAGAGGACTATAGACAGACGAAAGTCGATAGGGGCTTGCCTCCGTAGTCCACCAAATGAATCCCGCCCCTCGCTTATTCTCATATGATCTGGCCATTCGCCTTCTGAAAACACGGAAAGTCATTTAAGTCAAGGCATTGCACCTAGGCCGTAAGTCCACCTTGAGTTACCGCTTGGAATCAACTTTCTTTTTTTTTCAACTATATTCAGGCAAAAGAAAATGTTTTTGTACACTTTAGGTATATTGGATTAAACATGACTTTAAGATGGGTAGCTGTTTCAGTCCCATTGCACATTGAAGTCCTCTGTTCCCGTACTTAAGTGTATTGTGTAAATAAAATATACTTAGACATAGGAAATTTTATTTATTCATTTTGTATAGATAATTTGTGACACATTTTTAACTTTGTAAATATTTTGTTTTTATTTTGTAAATTTATTACTAACTTTTTAATTTTTATAGGGAATAATCCAGGTTATCGGAAATTATACCACATACATCGGAGCATACGTTTAGGAAGTCAAGGTTGAAAAACCTTGAGGTTGATGTCTTGTTGGTGATTTTCGGTTTCCTCGGGAGTAAAAAGGTAAGTTTTCTTTTCACTCTCGTTATTTGTTTTTTAAAAATAAAAATAAAAATAAAAAAAAAATTAGAAAATTTGTAATTGTATATAAAAAAAAAAGAGTGCTTGTTTTGTTTTACTGTTTGTAATTATTTATTTTTACTATTTATAATTACTGTTTGTTTTATTTTTGGGCTTGTTGTTTGTTTGTTATTGGGCCTTAGGCCCATTTGTTTCGTGTGATTGGTTAGGGTTTTAGGTTTCGAAAAGAAAAATATAAAAAAAAAAAAATAAAAAATTTGGCCCATTGGGCCCGTGTCATTCCCGAAGCCCAAAACCCGTAACCCAAGCCCATTTAGTGTGTCGGGCCTGTTCGTTTTTAGGCCCATTAGTTTAAGCTCACCAATAATGGCCCGTTCTCTACGCGGCCAGGCCCACTTTAAGGCCCAGACCATTCCGATGGCCCAGGCCCGTTTAAAGTGCTCGGCAACCGTTAGCGCGTGTGCTACGCGTTTTCACCGTTCACTTTACGACTTTCGCGTAAAGATTTGGTTAAATAAAAAGAAAAATTCTTATTGGACCGTCCCGCGACTTTCGCGTCGGCACGATAATTAAAAAAAAATAAAAAAATAAAAAATGAAAAAAAAAATTTGATTGGGCCGACGGACGACTTTTGCGTCGGCCGATTTGTTTAATAATCCGCACGCGTGTCAATCGTAGCCTTTGCGACTTTCGTCGCTCGATCCGCAATTTGCGGATCTCGTGTCCGTGGCACGTGTGCGTACGTGCGTCCGTTCCTTTCCCTTGGTTTGTGTCTATGTGCTTCATTCCATTCATTTTGCATTCATTTTCACTTAGTTCCCTTTTAGTCTCTCTAAATTTTCTCTCGTTTGTTCATACCGTTCTTCACTTGTTCTTCGTTGTTCTTAGTTATTTTTCCGTAAAGCTATCCTCCCTCCCAACCTAGAAATGGCCAAAAGAGTGAATTCTTTCAGTGAGTTGTTTCATTCTAGTCCTCCGGAGAGTGATTTCTTTCAAGGCTTGGATGAAATCATTCCACCAAGCATTCTAGATACCGTTAATGCTAGCATGCCGGATGTGTCGAACCGGAACCGGAACCACAAGCACCAATCCAGCCGCTCGATCCACATGTCGTTGTTGTCGCTGGTCCTTCCGAGAAGCGTACGAGAGGCCCGAGGACGAGATTCACCAAGGACCAAAATGATGCGTCGACCGAGTTCTACACGGTGAATCCTCACCCACTCAAACCGCACAGAGCAAGGTTTGCTATAGAACCCCCGGTTAACCGAAAATAAGGTCTACAACCGGGGAAGGAGATTTCATGATAAGCACGGTATCCCGTCGAGGAGCAGATTTATGCCGATCTAATAAGAAGAAACGAGGAGCCGACGAGTAAGAACGAGGAGCTTCAAGAGCAGAACCAGAAACTCATCGATGCTCTTCACAGCCGGCATTTGTCCCCAGTGTGGAGGTCCCGTTCCGCACCCAGACGTGCATCGATCAAGATTCGAAGTCGTTCCTCCGGAGCCTCTTCTTGTCTTGTCCGATGATTCAATCGACATGGATGACTTGCGAAGGGATGTGCGGAGCCTCATGCCAACATTAGTCGAGCGCTCATCCTCTCACGTGCCATCCGACAACATTCCGGACCTGCTCATGATCTCGTTGGGTTTCATTCCGACCAGATCGCCGATATCGTGAACAAAGCCAAAGACGAACTCCTCTCTCGGTCGCCGCCGGTTTTCCCCTATGGATCTATTCCTCAAATCCCATCACTTCCATTCATCCCGAAACTCTTAATCATGCCGAGTACTCGCGAGTGTCTCAACGAGCCGAGCCTACACCATATTTCATATCGAAGCCTCGAGACACTCAAAGCAACCATTCACCCGAATCCGACCACCATCGTTCGCATTTTAATGGATGTTGGTCAATGGTTGCTCATCTTCTCGTAGCTTGGTCACCAATGCCCATACCTTGGAGGTCCCGTTCTCCGGATAGAAGAAAGCTACAAGGAGCGAGTGCAAGTGATGTCCGCCGAGTTCCTAGTGCCAACACACAACGTTTCAACTCGTGAAGTCCAGCTTTGTTCGTTCCTCTCACCAACAATCGGATGGAAGTCGGATTGTCAGTGGATGTCTCGTGGATGAAATGAGCTCAAATCCAAGGCCTTCCGTGAGATCAAGATGCCGAAAACGTCCTTCCGGATGCCCCGATACGGATCTGCATAATGGATCCTCCTTTGTCACGTGGGTGGAGCATGTTGATGTGCGAGAAAAAGATTTAACCCCCTTATTTAAACCTTTTGTTGAATCAGGTTTTGCATATGGAGCGAAGCGTTGGTCGGCACCTCTTCAACGACATGCCGAGCGCTACACGTGCGTGACGGGGATTCACACTTCACCCAGTGACTCAATCATTTCACCAGGAGGGAGAAGAAGCCTTGCTAAGATGGCAAACCAGATGGCGGTAAGTTTCTTCAACGACATCACCAACTCGACTTACCATCATTGGACTGCATCAAACAAAACGGGAGACACACATACGGAGGTCGGGACCAACAAGCGAAGGGGTGATCCTAGCCAACCCCTTGGACTCGATCGTACCGCCGGCTGTTCGTCAAGCACTTCTCCCATCACACAAGAATCTTTGATTTTATCGAGACGTACGTACAAGGCATTTACGGGATAGTGTGTCGATAGACAGTTCAGTACATGTGCTTACAAACTTCACCACCGGTCTCGACCCACGAAATTCTATCTCCGTTTTGGGCATAAGTAATCACGTCGACTTCCTCATACTCCAGGAGTGCTTCACAGATTCAACGGGGTCGTACGTGATTTACGCGCCTATCGATCAAGCAACCTTCCAGTCCATGTTATGTGGAGTCGACCCGAGCCTTTTCAATTGATGTCATCCGGCTTCTCCATTCTGCCCGATGTATCCGGAGACGTACTTGATGGAACTCTACCGACGTTAGTGTTCCGGATCTCGTTGAAGGCAAATTCAGCCGACGTGCCGTGGATTTGGCAAATGTGCACGGTCCAGACACGCTCAAAAAGATCAAAGCCGCAGTCAACTAAGGAGCAAACGTTGGATGCAAGGCCCCGCTAGCCTTGTTTGTGATCGTTGGTGACTTCCTTCGGGAGGAGCTTCACGATCTTCAAAGGGGGAGTTTTTCTTTAACCTTTTCTTTATTTATTTGTGTGTTTATTTCTGTTGTGTGTTTATTTTTGTTTGTGTGTTTAAATTCAATAACCATGCTTGAATTTTTCATTTTCGTGAAATATTTGTCTAACATCGAGGACAATGTTTAATTCAAGTGTGGGGGAAGGTTTATTAAAAAGAAAAAAAAATTTGAAAAATTTGAAAAATTCAAAAAAATAATTTACTTGTTTTTGTTTTCTACGGTAACAATATATCGACTAGATCATACTTACTCCCTTGGTAGCGTTGAACCTACCATTGCACTAAGTAAGTCACTGTGGTCACGTATTGTTACCCTAATAAAAAAAATTGAAAAAAAAAAAAAAATAGTTTTGTAAGCTCGTTTGTTTCGCACTGGCTTTGGAGCTATCGAGTCTTAGAAAGTGCTTGTTCGTTTATTTGAGCTATATCATTTTAAAAAAAAATCAATCAAAAAAAAATCAAAAAAATCAAAAATTACAAAAATATTTGCTTCTGTTTTGTGTTTTGTTTTGTTGCTTTGTTCTTTCCAATCCCAAGGATGAATTGAGTTTAATTGTTGTGATTAGGAGAATGTTTATTATATGTCAAGGCTTTGTGTAGTTTGCTTTGGATTTAATATGCATAACTTGTGATTGCTCGAAATTCCATGTTCACATAACCTGTTTCGATTAATTGATTGCAATCCGAGAAGCACATTTAAACATACATTGTCATGCATACCCAGAAAATGTGAGGATTTGAGCCTATTGAATATTCACATGTATGCATCTTTCATACATTTACTCGTTCTTCATGTGTGCACAATTCATGAGTTTTGAACCTAGAACTTGCTCAAAGACCACTTGAAACGTTTTGTTAATCTGTGATGAATTAGAGATGATTAAGGCATTAGTTGAGCACCATGGCCAAAATATTCACCATCCATCTAAACACGAACTTTAGGAATCCCCTTTTGAACTAAACACTCATTAGCCTTTTCTTTTGTTCACCCACACCATCTCACCCTTGTTTTATTGTGTTTGCAAGACGATGATAGTGACTTCTTGTGTTTTTATGCTTCGGTTTGATTTGTATGGTAATATACCAAAAGGCAAGTGTGGGGGTGCATTTTATTTTGTTGTATTTGTTCAAAAAGAAAGAAAAAAAAATCAGAAAAAAAAAGAAGGAATAAAATTCCTCAAGAAAAAAAAAAAAAAGAAAAAAAAAAAAGAAAGAGAAATTCCAAAAATAGAGTTATTTTCTTGTATTATTTTCAATAAAAGGTTGGAGGAGAATAAGAAAGTTGTTTCGGGTATAGCATAGGTATGAGTTTCAAAGTCGTTGATTTGTCTTGCAAACATGTGAAATATTTTTCATTTCCAGTCCCTTCATTCATCATTCACCATTCACTATACACCATTCACCCTTTTGACCCCCGTTTCACCTTAAAAGCCCTTATGATTTAATGATTTGTGGATTAATTGTGGAGATTTGGTCGATGAGCAAGCATATGGGAACACTACTTGTGTAATTGTTATGAGAGTAAACACTTAACCCTAAACATCGAGCGGAAATAATTAGTGAATCTTGTGAGCTTTAGTGGTTAATGTTGTTTCGATGTGCCTATTGGATTGCTTGAGATTTTTTGTATACTCGGTTTTCACACACTGCACCCGAGCATGAATGAGATGTACATGTTAAATGCTTAGCAAATTTGTTAGCCTTGGTATATAATTTTTATTCTCTTGATTATAACTCTTCTGAACTCGCTGAGGGTTATGGTTGGAAAGACCATTCTGTTTTGTGTTTCCTTTTTTGTTTTGTGTTGTTCTTGTGTTTGCTAGAGGACTAGCAGTAGCTAAGTGTGGGGGAATTTGATAGGAGCACAAAGTGTGACGTTTTTAATGTGTTTTCCCTACTATTTGGCTATGATTTAATTGTAACTTTGCTATTTTAGCTTAGTTTCCATATTTGAGTCCAAAATGATGTATTAATGTGAACATGTGCAGAAACGAAGTCTAATGGGCTTTTGCGAGGCCCATTAAGAGGTGGTCTGCCATGAGGCCCAAGAAGGAGGCCCAAACCCAAGAAGGAGGCCCAAACCCAAGATGGAAGGCCCAAATCCATGAAGGAAGGCCCAAGTTCACAAAGCATGAGGAAAGGCCCAAGCCCAGATTTTCGGACATTCTGCCTGTGCAGATCAGTCAACTTGCGAAGCCCATATCTCTCAATTGCACCGTCAGATCTAGCTGTAATTTTGATACACGCTGCATGTGGATGTTAGCTGCTCCCAAATAAAATTTCAGAATCATCCAACCGGTGGAACGTCCATTATGCCGCTCTAAGTGCGCACTGCTCAGTGCTGTCTGCTTTTTATTTCTTTCCTCTTCTTTTATTTTCAATGCTCCACTCACCCCTATATTCTTTCCTCTTCTTTCTGCCCACAATATTAGTGTTTGATTTCTTTTACCTAAATAAATGGTTCATTGCCATATGACTACATTTCCACCATTCCACTTACCATTTCTTTTCTACCACTCACATTCCACTTCTCTTCCCTTTCTTTCTTTATTTCTTTCATTGTCTTCTTCTTCCTCTCCATTCTCCTATAAATAGCAGCCTCATTCTTCTCACCAATCACACACCCCAATGGGGAGGGACAAACCCTCCTCTTTCTCTTCTCCATCTCACATCATATTTTCCATTCTCTAGTATTTAGGGTTTTCAAGTCTTCAAGGAGGAGGGGAGCTGTTTACACCATTACCACCAGCCATCAACCATCATCACCACCATCATCATCACCTTGGGAATCTCGGCTTTTGAGTTACTCGCGTGAGGATTTAAGAGTTTGTGATCTTCGAGTTCTTCCTACTTTCCATATGGTGTACTTCAACTTATTCTTTAATTACTCTTTTCGAGTTCCTCTTTGTTGCTTGATTATTCTTTGTATTAGTTAACATGACATGATTTATATAATTTTCAGCCTATATTTATGAGTTTATTTGATTGTTAGATCCTAATTAATTAGTTCTTCTAGCAGCTTATGTGACTCCGTTTATTTGATTCGGTTTTATTGAATCTTTTATGTGTTCTTGTTTTAAGGTTCGAAACTTAAGATGATTGCATGTAATTGGTGCTAGAATTAGGGTTTTAATTCTAATTCACAAGTAGTAAAGGCTTATCAAACGGGTCGGAATCAAAATAAGAAGGATCGCGGATAGACGAGCGTTCGCTAGGTCGCGCACTTTAATTAACAACTCTTCTCCTATGCGTTAGATATGTTATTGATTGATCACCTTTGCATGTTTAATTGTTTAATCTAGATGAGCGTTCACTAGGTTAATTTTCATAGAAGAGGTTTTATTTGGGGAATGATAACCCGTGTGGGCATTCCACATATGTTAGTTTCGGTTTCATGGCTAGGGAACTTGGTTAATTTTCGGTCTAATGATTGGTAAACTTGTGTATATGTGGCTGAACTTTATATACTTTGTGTTTCATCATCATATTTTATTTATTCTTTGTAATTTAATTAATTTGTTTCATTCAATTTATCTCTCAATTCCCCTTTTTACTTTGTACATATGTATATATTTATACTTTATACTTGTTAATAATAATTCTTTATTTTATTTAATTCTTTGTGACATTTTTTGTTAGGTACACCCTTTGATCTCCGTTGTGAACGATACCCTACTTACACCACTATACTACCGATAGGGATTTTTTTAAATTGACTCTCCTTTTGGGGCCTGTCAGCATTAGTTGAGCACCATGGCCAAAATATTCACCATCCATCTAAACACGAACTTTAGGAATCCCCTTTTGATCTAAACACTCATTAGCCGTTTCTTTTGTTCACCCACACCATCTCACCCTTGTTTTATTTATGTTTGCAAGACGATGATAGTGACTTCTTGTGTTCTTATGCTTCGGATTTTGATTTGTATGGTAGTATACCAAAAGGCAAGTGTGTGGGTGTATTTATTTTGTTGTATTTGTTCAAAGAAAAAAAAAATCAGAAAAAAAGAGAAGGAATAAATTCCTCAAAGAAAAAAAAAATAGAAAAGAAAGAAAAAAAAATGTCAGAAAGAGAAATTCCAAAAATAGAGTTCTTGTATTATTTTCAATAAAAGGTTGGAGGAAAATAAGAGCGTTGTTTCGGGTTTAGCATAGGTATGAGTTTCAAAGTCGTTGACTTGTCTTGCAAACATGTAAAACATTTTTCATTTCAAGTCATTTCACTTCATTTACCATTCACCATTTACCATCCACCCTTTGGTTCCTGTTTCACCTGAAAGTCCTTATGATCTGATGAGTTGTAGATTAATTGTAGAGAGTCGGTTAATGAGCAAGCTTATGGGAACACTACTTGTGTAATTGTTTTGAGAGTAAACACTTAACCCTAAACACTGAGCGGAAATATTTAGTGAATCTTGTGAGGTTTAGTGGTTAATGTTGTTTCGATGTGCCTATTGGATTGCTTGACATTAATTGTATACTTGGTTTTCACACACTACACCCGAGCATAAATGAGATGTGCATGTTAAAAACTTAGCAAATTCGTTAGCCTTGGTATATAATTTGTATTCTCTTGATTATAACTCTTGTGAACTCACTGAGGGTTATGGTTGGAAAGAATATCTGTTTTGTGTTTCCTTTTCTGTTTTGTGTTGCAAAGGGACTAGCAGTAGCTAAGTGTGGGGGAATTTGATAGGAGCACAAAGTGTGACGTTTTTAATGTGTTTTCCCTACTATTTGGCTATGATTTAATTGTAACTTTGCTATTTTAGCTTAGTTTCCATATTTGAGTCCAAAATGATGTATTAATGTGAACATGTGCAGAAACGAAGTCTAATGGGCTTTTGCGAGGCCCATTAAGAGGTGGTCTTCCATGAGGCCCAAGAAGGAGGCCCAAACCCAAGAAGGAGGCCCAAACCCAAGATGGAAGGCCCAAATCCATGAAGGAAGGCCCAGGTTCACAAAGCATGAGGAATGGCCCAAGCCCAGATTTTCGGACATTCTGCCTGTGCAGATTAGTCAACTTGCGAAGCCCATATCTCCCAATTGCACCGTTGGATCCAGCTGTAATTTTGATACACGCTGCATGTGTGTGTTAGATATTCTGTATTAAAATGTGAGAATCATCCAACCGTTCAAACGTGCATTATTCCGTTCTAAGTGGGAATAGCTCAGTGCTGCCTGCTTTTTATTTCTTTCCTCTTCTTTTATTTTCAATGCTCCACTCACCCCTATTTTCTTTCCTCTTCTTTCTACCCACACCATTAGTGTTTAATTTCTTTTACTTAAATAAATGGTTAATTGCAACCCATTATATTTCCACCATGCCACTTACCATTTCTTTATCTCCCACTTAAATTCCACTTCTCTTCCCTTTCTTTCTTTATTTCTTGCATTGTCTTCTTCTTCCTCTCCATTCTCCTATAAATAGCAGCCTCATTCTTCTCTTCAAACACACCTCAATGGGGAGGGACAAACCCTCCTCTTTCTCTTCTCCATCTCACATCATATTTTCCATTCTCTAGTATTTAGGATTTTCAAGGCTTCAAGGAGGAGGAGAAGGCGTCTACACCATCACCACCAGCCCTATTTCAGCGTCACCATCACCATCACCACCTTGTCTTCACAGCTTGGATTACTTGTGGTCAAGGATTCAAGTTTGTGGCTTCAAGATCTTCATGCTATTCATACGGTGTATTTCGACTTAGCCTTTAAATTTATGCCTCTTTGTTGCTTGATTATTCTTTGTATTAGTTAACATGACATGATTTATATAATTTTCAGCCTATATTTATGAGTTTATTTAGTTATTGGATCCTAATTAATTAGTTCTTCTAGTAGCTTATGTGACTCCGTTTATTTGATTCTGTTTTATAGAAAACTTTTATGTGTTTATGTTATAGGGGTCGACACTTATAATATTTGCATATAATTGGAGCTAGAGTTAGGGATTACAATTCACCTAATAGTTTTGGAAACCTAATTCACGAGTAGTAAAGGCTTTGGACAAAGGTCGGTGTCAAATAAAAAGGATTGCGGACATATGAACTTTGTCATAATGGGTCGTGCACTTTGATTAACAACTCTTCTTCTATGCATTAAATATGGTTTGACTAGCTAGCTTTCTAGACTAAGATGGCATGTTTAATTGGTTAATCTAGGTGCTTTCACTTAGGTTAATTTTCGTAGAGAGGTTTTATTTGGGGAATGATAACCCGTGTGGGCATTCCACATATGTTAGTTTCGGTTTCATGGCTAGGGAACTTGGTTAATTTTCAGTCTAATGATTGGTAAACTTGTGTATATGTGGCTGAACTTTATATACTTTGTGTTTCATCATCATATTTCATTTATTCTTTGTAATTTAATTAATTTATTTCATTCAATTTATCTCTCAATTTCCCTTTTTACTTTGTACATATGTATATATTTATACTTTATACTTGTTAATAATAATTCTTTATTTTATTTAATTCTTTGTGACATTTTTTGTTAGGTACACCCTTTGATCTCCGTTGTGAACGATACCCTACTTACACTATACTACCGATAGGGTTTTTTTAAATTGATGCTCCTTTTGGGCGTATCACCTGCCTGGTGCGAACCGCAAGTTCCTGAATGGATTTCTCGCATAAGTCTTTTTGCTTCCCTGCCATAGACACACAAGAAATCTACTCCATCTTCCCCTCTTCGTCTTAATTCCTTATTTCTCAGGAAAAAATTTAAAGCTTGAAACCGGATCCTTTTGTCCGTACTTTGGTTTGGATTTTCCAGATACTGAATCAAAGGTTTCCGCCAGTCGAAGTCAATAGGCTGCTTTGACATGGTAATGGCTGAAATTTCCATAGGCCAACCTCTATCATGGACGGATGGTAGAGAACGTCTTTCCACTTTAAGAATTCGTTCTTGAATTCCGTCTGTCAGTTTGATACCTGATGCCACTTGAGCTAATTCATTGGCTGCAAAATTTTTCTCTCTGAGGATATGTTCAATGTAAACATTGCTAAATTTAGACAAGAGATTCCAGGTCGCGAAGAGGTATGGTGAAAGTAGTGGACTAGCACACTTAAACTTGTCAATCACTTGGTTGACCACCAAAAGTGAATCCCCATATATATCTATATCATATGCTTTGAGTTCAAGCAAAATTTCTAGGCCAATAATGAGAGCCTCATACTCCGCCTGGTTGTTGGTGCAAACAAAATCCAACTGAAAAGAATAAGAGAATCTCATTCCTTCTGGATTTTGTAATACAATTCCTGCCCCTGAAGTTTCCTCAGTGCGTGACCCATCAAAGTAAAGGGACCACGGTTTTAAGAAAACAGCTCCAATCTTTAAATCTTTAAAAGCAGCATTTTCCATACTAGGATGGTGGGCTAGAAAATCAGCAATGGCCTGTCCTTTTACCGCTTTCGCAGGCACATATTGAAATGAAAATTCGGACAAAGCCAATATCCATTTCCCAATACGGCCCCTAAGAATAGGCCGTGATAACATATATTTTATAAGATCAGTTTGCGCAATGATGCAAGTAGTGAAAGGCAACATGTAATGCCTCAATTTTGCAGCTGAGAAGTATAAAGCAAGACATAATTTTTCCATTGCCGAATATCTTGTTTCACAATCATTCAGAGTGCGACTCAAATAATAAATTGCATGCTCTACCCCTTGTTCATCATCTTGGGCTAACAAACTACCCACTGATGCATCAGTAGCTGATATATAAAGCTTTAAAGGCATCCCTGATCTTGGGGGCACAAGAACAGGTGTACTTGTTAAATAGGCCTTGATTGTGTCAAAAGCCTCTTGATGTTTCTCCTCCCAAATGAATTTTTCTTGGTCTTTCAACTTGAGAAGAGAAGAGAATGGTTGGATTTTTCCAGCAGAGTTTGAAATAAACCTGCGAAGGAAATTTATCTTTCCGAGGAGCCTTTGCAATTCTTTCTTGTTTTTAGGTGGAGGTGCACTGATGACAGATTTTGCTTTGTCCTCTGTGACCTCGATTCCTCTTTCATGAACAAGGAAACCCAAGAAATCTCCTGCTTTGACCCCAAAAGCACACTTCGCAGGATTCATCTTCAAATTATGGAACCTCATTCTTGCGAACACTTTTCGCAAATTTTCCACATGATCCACTTGTTTTTTGGATTTAACCACGATGTCATCGATGTAGACTTCAACAATCTTTCCAAGTAAATCATGAAAAATTAAGTTCATGGCACGCTGGTAAGTTGCACCAGCATTTTTAAGTCCAAATGGCATTACCACATATTCGAACACTCCTGTGAAGCCTTGACATCTGAATGCAGTTTTGTGTCTATCTTCCTCCGCAACCGGAATTTGATGGTAACCTGCTGTGCCATCCATGAATGACATGATTTCATGTCCTGCCACAGCGTCGATGAGCATGTCCGCCATAGGCATGGGATATTAATCTTTTGGTGTGGCCAAGTTGAGATTCCTATAATCCACACATACTCGTATCTTTCCATTCTTCTTTTTAACTGGAACAATATTAGATAGCCACTCATTGTATTTGGCTACTCTAATGACACCAGATTTGTGCATTTTTTCAACCTCTTCCTTAACAAGAATTTGGGTCTCTGGTCTGCTCCTTCGCGGAGGTTGTTGAAAAGGTTTGAATCCCTCTTTGATAGGCAACCTATGTTCCACCAAAGTGTTGGAAAGGCCAGGCATATCCTCATACCTCTCCGCGAAACAATCTTTGTACTCTTGAAGGAGTAAAATGAAAGCCTCTTTTTCTTTAGGCTCCAAGTAAGAACTTATAGATACGAACATTGGTTCATCTAATGAACCCAAATTCACTTTGTCTATTGGGTCCTTCACCTTAGGAGGTGTATCATCAAGTGCAGCAGGAGCCAATTGAATTTCTTGCTCCTCCTCTTCTATAGGCAACATTTGTGCCTCATCAATACAATCTGACGTGCAAACTTTTGCATAGGCCTCTTTCTCCTCTCTGTATATTGACATTCTTGCATACAAAGAGTAAAAAGCCTCTTCAATGTCTTGTGGTGTTTCACACATCAACACTAACTTGTGTTGGCACAACGATAAATGGCCTTTCCATATCTTCTTGTGATTGAGCCAATCCCCATTGTGTAAGATCATAGGCCGTAACCCCTGTGGAGCGGCCATTTTGGTCGATGCCACTGACCTTCAAAGGTGTGATACTACCAAAGTAATAACTGGCATCTGCTGCGCTTGCTGAAACTGAGTATGGCCTTGGGTCTGCTGGGACGTGCTCTGCTTTCCCAGTTTTTTCGTCCCACATGATAAGACTTTGATGAAGTGAAGAAGGCACACATAAGCTCCTGTGAATCCAATCTCTTCCTAACAATGCATTGTAAGGAGAGGTACAGTCGACCACAAAGAAGGCCAAGGTTATACTTTTGGATCCCACCATGACTTGGATAAAAAGCAGTCCATGAGTTCTTGTAATGGAACCTGTGAAGTTCTTTACGATCAAGCTGGTTGGCTGAATTGCGTATTTGTCCATCCCAAGAGTTTTCATGGACCTGAATGGTAAGACGTTCACAGCAGAACCATTATCAACTAGGATCTTGTTGATAGGAGCACCTCGCAAATGCGCAGTGATGTATAATGGCCTCAACTGATTGGCCATATCTTTTGTGGGTCGAGGAAAACACATCATCTCTGCCATAAATTTATCCTCAATACTTTTTGCAGTATCTGAATTTGCTTCTAGGATCTCAGAGGTTGGCAACATATTTTCTTCTTTGCCCCCCAAATCTTTTGCAACGAAAGTTTTCTCAGGAGTGTAGGTGGCTTCGTGCAAAATTGTTGCAGTCATCCCCGCAGCTTTCAGCAAATTTGTTACGGACTCGTCTTTGTCTTTCCGCAAAATTGTTACGGACGCGTGATTTACGGTAAAAACCGACATCAATTTATTTTACCTAAACTTCCTAACAATTGTCGTTGAAAAGCATAATGGGAAGTAAGGATTTTTCCCACAGGAGATTGTTTATTTACTTTCCTATGTCACAAAATTAATTAAATTAAACTATAACGATTCTAAAACATATTTATTTAATTTACAACTAAACTAAACAAATTATAAATTAATTCACAAATAAATCACAAATATAAAATAAAAACTTAAAAATATAAACAAAACAAATATATAAGTAAACAAATATGTACAATTACTCAAATTAAGAAAAATACTCACATAAATTAATTTACAAAAGAGAAAATGTTTTTGGGTTTTCTTAAATAATTCAAGCAAATAATAAATGATTCAAATTACAAATTAACAAATGTAAATTTCACACCACAATAATAATACAAAAATCAAATAATAAAATCACACAAATATTAATTAAACAAAACTGAAATTAAAAAGAAAGAGTTTAGAAATCTCATTTAATTTCGGCGAGGGATCTAATCGGACTCGCCGGAAATTCGGTGAAGGCTCGGAGATTCGGGTGTGCATAGCGCTTTGGGCTTGGGCCTTGAGTTGCCGGATATTGGGCCCAACAGGATCCTGGACCAACATGTAGAAAAGCCCAATAGAAATTAGGTTGGGTCAAAGCCCAAACTAATTCTATTTTCTTTTCTCTTTTTTTGTTTTCATTCCCACACCCTAGGAATTGGTGTTTACACCCATGGTCAGCTTTGACCATTACTTCTTTCTTTCTGACCACCCGTGATCTTTCTTTCTTTTATTTCATTTCTTTTCTTCCTCATCAGAGCAAGGGAGAGGGATGAGAGCAGCTTGGATTAACGACGGAATCGCTGGCATCGGGGCGGAGAACGTCGAGCTCGAGGCAGCGGTGAGCGACTGTGAGAGCTGCCATGGCTGGGCTTTGCGAAACCGATGGCGTCGCGGTCTGGGAAATCGACGGAATGAAGAGACGACGCCGGTGATGCCGGGCCGGGCAGAGGATCGACGCCGGAGGCGTAGGGCCGGAACGCCGACGGCGGCAGTAGCGGGGTGGTGCTGTGATGAGGGAGTTCGATGATGCCGTGATCCGGGCTTATGATGGTGGTGCGATGGCGTCGGTATTGAAGCGGCGACCGGAGATGTCGGCGTCGACAGAGGAGCGACGGTGCAGGTGAAGGAAACCGGCGTGGTCCGGGTCGAGCGGCGGCGAAGCGGCTGGAAGCACGGAGAGCAGCGGTGACGTCGACGACGTGCGATGGCGTCGCTGGGCGCAGGAAGAACAGAGCGGAGGAACTCGAGCCGAAGACGAAGCGGTGCCGGCAGAGCGCAGAGAAGCCGACGGCGCGGCCGGGGAGCCGGCGTGCTCGAGATGGTTTTGTTTCTTGATTGTGATTATTGTGTTGCTTGAATTTTGAATTGAGATTCGCAGGTAAAGGAAGAAGAAACGAAGGGGGAGAAAAGAAATTGTGGCCGTGAGGTTATTAATGGTGGTGATTGATGTTCGTGGTGGTGTGAGATTGATTTGGTTTGTAACAGAGAGAAATAGGGCTGAGATAACTTTGGAGAGAAACAGAGGGGTGAGAAGAGAGATTGAATTGCTGGCAGAGAGTAACGGTGAGAAAGGAACCAGAGAAGTGTGTTGTTGATTATGAGGGACCAGAACGAGAAGAGAAGATTGGGTGAGAAGAGAAGGCAGCTAAGGGAGCTGCTCGTGAGCTTTTGAGAGGAAGACCGTGATTGGTTTGCAGGCAGGGAATCGGAGAGACCAAGAGAAAGAGAGAGGGGTTAGAAGAGAAGGCAAGCAGGAGGCCTTGCACGGACGCCAAAGAAGGGTGGCACGGGGAGGAGGAAGAAGGCCCCCGGCCAGTTCTTTAGTTTCTTGGCTGCTGGCTTTAAGGATGGGTGGTGATGGTAGGAAGCTGGTTTGAATTTTTGAATTGCTGCTGCTAGGCAGCTGGAAACCAACGGACTTGCAATTGCACAAAGAGGTGGCCGGCAAGGAGGAGATGTAGTCAAATTAAATCTGCAAAAGTCAAACAACAAAGAAAAACAAACAAACAAAGAATTAAAATAAAATACAAACAAAATAAAATACTAATAAAATAAATAAAAACAATAAAAATAATAAATACTTAAACTAGGTAAAGAATATTAGAAATAAACAACAATTATAAAGGAAAATAAATAGAGGTTTAGAAAGTGTATTTTGCCACCGCGAGTGGTGGTGCGCTTCCAAATTGTGGTGGTTCGCCGACAAAATTGCCGGGATTCGAAACGTTTTTCGAAATCTTCGTACATGCTTTGATCTCCACATCCTCGAAATGACCGGTGTCATTTTAATATCGAAAAGTCACGGTTGACTTTTCGATTCAATCTTCGAATTCGCGCTAAAACCTCTAAAATGTACCTTTTGTACAAATAAAGCGTTTTGTTCGTATTTTCCCTGAAACACACTAAAACAATATTAAATATACAAAATAGGCTTTTGGACTAACATAATCTAAGCGATTAAGGTACTTTGTGAACGTATTTTACGTTCACATCACACCCCCACACTTGAACTACTGCTAGTCCTCTAGCAAACAGAGAATAGATATATACAATTTAAACAAAACAGAAAGGAAACACAAAACAATTTTCCAACAATTACCTCAGAGAACACAATTGAGTTAGAAAATGAAGGAAGTTAGGTCTCAAAAATGTTTTCAGCTACGGGACATATGCAAAAGTGAAGTGTGTGAAGTATTGTCATTTCAATGCACCAAAGTAAGCATGCATATCGAAACTGTGCTAACCATAAACTCACAGGATATTCACTCTGATTTTCACACAAGTGTTTATCGGTTAGCTACACTAACACTCAAGCAAACTTATGCAAATGCCGCCATATGCTTGCACGTCAATCCTATCTCCACAAATCATGCACAAACATCTTGGATCAGAAGGTCTTTTATTAAGGTCTAACGGGGCTAAGGGCGAAGGGTTAAGAAATGAAGTGGAAGAGATTCACAAATTCCGAGCATCTTAGTAAGTAATCACAACTGAGATTTAATAAATTAGAAACAGTAAGATGCTAAACTCATCCCGAACAATCACTCACCCAATATATTTATTGAATTCAAATGAAACTAAACACAATACTTTTTTTTTTTTTCTATATATATATTTTTTTTTCGTTTTTTTTTTTTTTTTTTTTTTTTTTTTGAAACAGAAACAAATACATATAACAATTTACAAAGTCACACCCCCACACTTATTCTTTTCCAAACTCCCAGAACATATACATTTCAGCATCAGAATATAAGTAATCTCAAATTACTCACTAAGATAGCTCGGAAATGGTAAGGCAAGTGTTTAAGCTAGGGTAGATATTTATGGTGCGAAGAAATGAAAGGCTAAACAAATAGGCACAAAATGGCAAACTAATGATATAAATTAGGGACAAATGCTCATTTGGCCATGGTGGATTCCTAATGCCTTAATCATTTTCAAGATGTACATGCATGACAAACAGTTTCAACAAGATATTATGCAAGTTCTAGAGATACATAATGCACAAGAATGATCACACATAAAGAACATAGTGCTAAGAACTATAATGCACTTCTATTAGGCTCAAAACTCACAATATGGCATATATAGTTCACATAAGTCTCTCTATGCTTCTCATAGTTCAATGCATCAATCTGACAATAATGGTGTACATGCAAAGTCCCATAGCAATTATTTTAGAAAAATGAAGTTCAGGAGACCTAAACATGCTTTCATCTCAAACAATTAAGTTCAATCTCATCATCGGTGTTGGAAATCACTAAAATAGTACAACAAGCACACAAACAGAAGCAAATATTTTTGTAATTTTTGATTTTTTTGATTTTTTTGATTTTTTCAATTTAGGTAACAATACGTGACCACAGGGACTTACTTAGTGCAATGGTAGGTTCAACGCTACCAAGGGAGTAAGTATGATCTAGTCGATATATTGTTACCGTAGAAAACAAAAACAAATAAATTATTT
Organism: Rubus idaeus; assembly: GCA_030142095.1. NCBI lineage: Eukaryota > Viridiplantae > Streptophyta > Magnoliopsida > Rosales > Rosaceae > Rubus > Rubus idaeus. The sequence continues at coordinate 23,017,067 of CM057965.1, forward strand.
TTTTGAATTTTTGAATTTTTTCAAATTTTTTTTTTTTTGGGTTTTTTTTTTTTTTTGCAAATAATTTCCTTCCCCCCACACTTGAATTAAACATTGTCCTCAATGTAAGACATATATGTGCAATTAATGAATAATTCAAGCATGGTTATTGAATTGAAAAACAAAACAGAAGTAAACACACAACAGTTATACAAATGAAAAAGGAAACAGAAATACTCCCCCTTGAAGATCGTGAAGCTCCTCCCGTAACAAGTCACCAACAGTCACAAACAAGGCTAGCAGGGCCTTGCATCCAACGTTTGCTCCTTAGTTGACTGCGGCACTGATCCGTTTGAGCGTGTCCTGGACGAGGGTAGTTGCCGACTCCACGGCAGATTTGGCAGATGTAGCCTTCACTGAGATCTGGAACACTATAGTCAGCAGTGTTCCATCAAGAATGCCTCCGGATACATTAGGCAGAATGGAGAAGCCTGATGGCATCAATGGAAATGGCCCCGGGTCAGCTCCACATAGCAAAGACTGGAAAATAGAATGGTTGATCGGTGCATAAATCACAGACGACCCCGTTGCATCGGTGCAACACTCCTGGAGAATGAGGAAGTCGTTGTGATTACTTAAGGCGAGCACCGAAATCTGGTTCCGCGGGTCAAGACCGATGGTGAAGTTTGCTAGCACTTGTACCGAGCTGTCCATCGACATACTATCCCATTGTGGTCTTGTCTGCACGTCTTTGAGGAACTCAAAGATTCTGGTGTGATGGGATAGATGAACGACAGAACAACCAGCAGTACGATTGACTCCAGGGGGCTTGCTCGGATCACCCCTTCTCTTGTTGGTCCTGACCTCCATTCTAGTGTCTCTTGTTCGGTTCGAACAAGTCCAGTGATGATACGTGGAGTTGCTGATGTCGTTGAAGAAACAGATCGCCATCTGGTTTGCCATTTCCGCTAGGCCTCTTTTTCCTTCGGGCGAAATGATAGAGTCACCGGGTGAAGTGTGGATCCCTGTGACGCACATGTAGCGCTCGGCTTGTCGTTGGAGAGTTGAGATCCAACGCTTTGCACCAAAAGCGAACCCAGAATGGACAAAGGGTTCGAAAATGGCCTTCATCTCCTTCTCGCGCACATCCACATGCTCCACCCAAGTGACTAAGGAAGATCCATTCTGCAAATCTCGAATCAAACATCCGGAGGGGCGCTTTCGGCAAATCGATCTCACTGAAGGCTTCGGATTTGAGCGCAGTTCATCCACGGAGACATCCACAACGATCCAACTTCCATCCAGTTGTAGGTGGGAGTACCTAACAAACTGGACTTCACGAGTCGAAACGATGTTAGATGGCACCAGAAACTCGGCCGACATCACTTGCTTCCGCTCCTCGTAGCCTACTGCGTTGTCAGAGGGTAGGATCTCCAACGTTTGAGTGTTTGTGATCATGCTACAGAAGACAGGCAACCATCGACCAACATCCATTAAGATCTCAACAATGGTGGTCGGATGAAGGTGGATGGTTGTCGAGTGTCTCGAGGATTCCGATTTGAAGTATGGCGCAGGCTCGCCACGTTGAAACACTCGCAAGTACTCGGCCCTATTTAGAGTCTCGGGATGAATAGAAGTGTCGGGAGTCGGTGAAGATATCCACAAAGGAAAACCGGCAGTGGCCATGAGCATGAGCTCGTGCTTGGCCTTGCGGGCGATATCCGAGATCAAGTCGGTGTGGACTCCGACAAGATCATGAGCAGGTCCGGGAAGATGGTCAGATGGAATAGGTGCGGATGGGCGCTCGACTAGTGTAGGCATGAGGCTCCGCACATCCCGTCTCAAGTGGTCCATGTCGATCGAATCATCGGACAACTCGAGAAGAGGCTCTTGTTGTGGAGGAACAACTTCGAGCCTTCGCCTAGGCACATCTGAGTGCGGAACAGGACCTCCGCAATTGGGACAGATGCCGCTGTGGAGAGCATCGACGAGTCTTTGATTCTGCATTTGAAGCTCCTCGTTCTTGCTCACCAGCTGATCGTTTCTTCTTTCTAGCTCGGCAATACGCTGCTCAGACGTCTGGATACCGAACTTCTTCCTATTTCTCGACCCCCAATAGTAGACTTGGTCTTCTTCTAGTCCGATTTTTGGACCAAATCTTTCACGTTGTGGCTTGGTGGGGTGAGAATACACCGCAAAGAAAGCTGCTAGTGCATCTCTCTGAGCCTTGGTGTATTTCGTCCTCGGAAGTCTCCTATAGACAGGAGCGGCTTCCGGCTCGGCGGGTGGATCAGCAACCAGGATTGGTGCTTGGGGTAGTGGTTGCAGTTGTGGTTGTGGCTGGGTCGGCATGCTAGCATCGGCGCTATTGAGCATGCTGGGTGGAATTATTTCATCCAGACCTTCAAAGATTGGGTTCTCTGAAGGACCTGCCTGAAACAACTCGCTGAAGGAATTAACTCTTTTGGCCATTTGTGGTTTGGGAGGGGAGGATAGCTTCTGGGAATTGGGAGGTTTTCTGGGAAAACTCAATAACAGATGAAGAACACGAAGAACAACGAGAGAAAACGAGAGAGAGAGACTAAGGGAAACCTAAGGGAAAAGCGTGAAATGAAACACACGAACAGAAGGGAAGGGAAGGGAACGGACGCACGCTCACACACGTGCCACAGACACAGATCCGCAATTTACGGATCGAGCGAAAAAGTCGAAAAGAAAATGACCGGGTGCCACAAAAGTCGCAAAGCGAATAGTGGAGACGCGCGCGGAAATTATTAAACTAACTAATTTTTTTGTTTATTATTCGGCCGACACCGAAGTCGTTCGTCGGCCCAATAACAATTTTTCAATTTTTTAATTTTTAATTTTTTTAATCAAAACTTTACGAAAAAGTCTTAAAGTGAACAGTGAAGCGCGTGTGACACACGTGCCAACGCGATTATTGTTGCCGACACTTTAAATGGGCTTGGGCCATCGAACACGGCCTGGGCTTTAAAGTGGGCTGGGCCGAAGAAAAACTTGGGCCGTTATTTCTGGGCTAACCTAATGGGCCTAAACAAACAAAAGTTTTTTTTTTTTTTTTAAACAAGGCCCGACACTATTTACATGGGCTTAAGTCCCAATAACACAAACAAATGGGCCTAGGGCCCAATACTATTCTAATAGTAACTAAATGGGCTTGGGTTTTGGGTTTTGGGCTTTGAAAATGACAAAGGCCCAATGGGCCAAAAATTAATTAATTAAAAACAAATTTTTTTTTTTTTTTTTTTCAAAACACAAAACCCAAACCGAATTAACAAATGAGCCAAAGCTCAATACTGTACAAATAATAACAAGCCCAAAATAAATAAACAGTAACAGTAAAAATAAAAATAAAATACAAACAGTAAAATAAATAAATAAATAAATAAAAATGAACAAATAATAAATTTACACTAATTTTTTTTTTTTTTTAAATAACAAAAAGAATAAACACTAAACAAATAACGAGAATAAGAAAAAGGGAACTTTCCTTAATCGAACTCCCGAGGCGAGCCGGAAAACACCATCAAGACACCAACCTCAAGGTTTTTTTCAACCTTGACTTCCAAACGTTAGCTCCGATGTAAGGTGCTGTAATTTCCGACGTACCTGAAATTACAAATAAAACACTGTTTAGAAAAGTAAATAGTACTAACAATCCCCGGCGAGACGGCGCCATTTGATTTACGGTAAAAACCGACATCAATTTATTTTACCTAAACTTCCTAACAATTGTCGTTGAAAAGCATAATGGGAAGTAAGGATTTTTCCCACAGGAGATTGTTTATTTACTTTCCTATGTCACAAAATTAATTAAATTAAACTATAACGATTCTAAAACATATTTATTTAATTTACAACTAAACTAAACAAATTATAAATTAATTCACAAATAAATCACAAATATAAAATAAAAACTTAAAAATATAAACAAAACAAATATATAAGTAAACAAATATGTACAATTACTCAAATTAAGAAAAATACTCACATAAATTAATTTACAAAAGAGAAAATGTTTTTGGGTTTTCTTAAATAATTCAAGCAAATAATAAATGATTCAAATTACAAATTAACAAATGTAAATTTCACACCACAATAATAATACAAAAATCAAATAATAAAATCACACAAATATTAATTAAACAAAACTGAAATTAAAAAGAAAGAGTTTAGAAATCTCATTTAATTTCGGCGAGGGATCTAATCGGACTCGCCGGAAATTCGGTGAAGGCTCGGAGATTCGGGTGTGCATAGCGCTTTGGGCTTGGGCCTTGAGTTGCCGGATATTGGGCCCAACAGATCCCGGACCAACATGTAGAAAAGCCCAATAGAAATTAGGTTGGGTCAAAGCCCAAACTAATTCTATTTTCTTTTCTCTTTTTTTGTTTTCATTCCCACACCCTAGGAATTGGTGTTTACACCCGTACGGTCGGCTTTGACCATTACTTCTTTCTTTCGACCACCCGTGATCTTTCTTTCTTTTATTTCATTTCTTTTCTTCCTCATCGAGCAAGGGAGAGGGATGAGAGCAGCTTGGATTAACGACGGAATCGCCGGCATCGGGGCGGAGAACGTCGAGCTCGAGGCAGCGGTGAGCGACCGTGAGAGCTGCCCATGGCCGGGCTTTGCGAAACCGATGGCGTCGCGGTCCGGGAAATCGACGGAATGAAGAGACGACGCCGGTGATGCCGGGCCGGGCAGAGGATCGACGCCGGAGGCAGGGCGGAACGCCGACGGCGCAGCGGGGTGGTGCCGTGATGAGGGAGTTCGATGATGCCGTGATCCGGGCTTATGATGGTGGTGCGATGGCGTCGGTATTGAAGCGGCGACCGGAGATGTCGGCGTCGACAGAGGAGCGACGGTGCAGGTGAAGGAAACCGGCGTGGTCCGGGTCGAGCGGCGGCGAAGCGGCCGGAAGCACAGAGAGCAGCGGTGACGTCGACGACGTGCGATGGCGTCGGCGGGGCGCAGGAAGAACAGAGCGGAAGAACTCGAGCCGAAGACGAAGCGGTGCCGGCGAGAAGAGAGAGAAGCCGACGGCGCGGGCCGGGGAGCCGGCGGTGCCGAGATGGTTTTGTTTCTTGATTGTGATTATTGTGTTGCTTGAATTTTGAATTGAGATTGCAGGTAAAGGAAGAAGAAACGAAGGGGAGAAAAGAAATTGTGGCCGTGAGGTTATTAATGGTGGTGATTGATGTTCGTGGTGGTGTGAGATTGATTTGGTTTGTAACAGAGAGAAATAGGGCTGAGATAACTTTGGAGAGAAACAGAGGCGTGAGAAGAGAGATTGAATTGCTGGCGAGAGTAACGGTGAGAAAGGAACCAGAGAAGTGTGTTGTTGATTATGAGGGACCAGAACAGAAGAGAAGATTGGGTGAGAAGAGAAGGCAGCTAAGGGAGCTGCTCGTGAGCTTTGAGAGGAAGACCGTGATTGGTTTGCGGGCGGGGAATCAGAGAGACCAAGAGAAAGAGAGAGGGGTTAGAAGAGAAGGCAAGCAGGAGGCTTGCACGGACGCCGAAGAAGGGTGGCACGGGGAGGAGGAAGAAGGCCCCCGGCCAGTTCTTTAGTTTCTTGGCTGCTGGCTTTAAGGATGGGTGGTGATGGTAGGAAGCTGGTTTGAATTTTTGAATTGCTGCTGCTAGGCAGCTGGAAACCAACGGACTTGCAATTGCACAAAGAGGTGGCCGGCAAGGAGGAGATGTAGTCAAATTAAATCTGCAAAAGTCAAACAACAAAGAAAAAACAAACAAACAAAGAATTAAAATAAAATACAAACAAAATAAAATACTAATAAAATAAATAAAAACAATAAAAATAATAAATACTTAAACTAGGTAAAGAATATTAGAAATAAACAACAATTATAAAGGAAAATAAATAGAGGTTTAGAAAGTGTATTTTGCCACCGCGAGTGGTGGTGCGCTTCCAAATTGTGGTGGTTCGCCGACAAAATTGCCGGGATTCGAAACGTTTTTCGAAATCTTCGTACATGCTTTGATCTCCACATCCTCGAAATGACCTGTGTCATTTTAATATCGAAAAGTCACGGTTGACTTTTCGATTCAATCTTCGAATTCGCGCTAAAACCTCTAAAATGTACCTTTTGTACAAATAAAGCGTTTTGTTCGTATTTTCCCTGAAACACACTAAAACAATATTAAATATACAAAATAGGCTTTTGGACTAACATAATCTAAGCGATTAAGGTACTTTGTGAACGTATTTTACGTTCACATCAACGCGTCATTGTCTTTCCGCAAAATTGTTACGGACGCGTCTTTGTCTTTCCGCAAAATTGTTACGGACGCGTCATTGTCTTTCCGCAAAATTGTTGCTGCAGCCTCTTTCGCATATTTTGCAGGAATCACATATACCATAGAACAATCTGCTCCAGACATGGCATCATCTTCTCCCTGGATTACTGGTTCTCCTCCAAAATCAATCATTGCATCACTATCTGCAAACCCATCAATCATTGCATCACTATCTCCAAACCCTTCAGGCTCGTTCATCATTGCATCATCATCTCCAAACTCTTTAGGCTCGTTTGGAACCTCCAATGCTTGTAGTTCAGGAATAGGTGATAATTCTTCTGAGACCCCTATATTGGGTAAGGGCATAGTGTAAGCTGATTCAGGAAATGCCACAACCTTGACTTTTAAGGCCTTTCCTTCATGAATGATTTCTAGATGTTGTTCAAGCTGTTGCAAAGCCTCTTTGTTTTCTGCCACAACATCTTTGCCGCTTATTTCAGTTTGCACTAAAGAAAGAATTTCCTTTCCTTTTTTCTTGGCAAGAGTTTCTTCTTCAAGTTGCGTGTCCTTTCTTGGAACATCCTTCTCTTTCCAATATTTTTCCTCGATTTGTTTCTGAGGTACTGGAGCAAGATGCCCCCTGCTTTGTGATGTGAACGTAAAATACGTTCACAAAGTGCCTTTAATTACTGGATTTTGCTATTCCGAAAGTTTAATTGTCTGTTTAATGTTTGTTTTCGTGTTTTTAGGGAAAATATGAGAAAAATGCTAAATTCAACACAAAAGGTGAATTTTGGAGGTTTAGCGCATTCCGAAAATATTAAAAGTCAACCGTGACTTTTCTCTGATGACACCGGTCATCTCTCGGAAGTGGATTACAGACAGTGTACGAAGATTTTGGAAACCGTTCCGAATCCCGACAATTTTGTCGGCGAACCACCACATAAGGCGGCGCAACCACCACACGCGGTGGCGATATATATTTTAAACCTCCATCTTATTTTCCCTTGTTTATATTTTATATTTATTTTAATTCTTTTGTTTCATTTAATTTACTTTATTTTATTTTTCTTTTAATTATTTTCTTTTTCTTTTTCTTTTGTTGTTTGCAGCCACGTTACATGTGACTTCACATAGTCACCGTCCCTCTTTTCCAACTCACCATCTCCCTCACATGGCTGCTAATTGCAGACAGCATCTCCTTTCCGCAACCACCTCTCTGAGATTCCTCCCACTCTTGCCAGCATCTACAGATCACTCCACCATCACCAACCATTCCACTACTACCTTCCGTTGGACGTTTCTCCATTTCTCCAGCTATTTAAGGAGCTCCTGCAACCATCTTCAATCACCAATTCACAATTCAGCAACTCCTGCATCGACAGAAACCATCCAATGGCAAAATCTTTCCACACCTCCTCTGCCTCAATTTTCCTGCAAACAACAATTATATTCTTTCTATCTAATTATGTTTGTTTTATTTTGCAGGAATGGGAACTGCTCAAAGCCCTCTGCCCGTGCCCACTGCTGTCTTGCCTTGCCGCCTCAATCAATCACAAACCCAGCCACGTCTCTCTCCGCCGCCACCATGAAGCCAAGAACAGCAAGCTGCTGTTCTTCACCACCGCTAAGTCTCACCAACGCCGGCGCCACATCCTCTGTACCACCGTCGCTGCAAGCAAAACCGGTGACCGCATCTCTCTGCAGCGCTGCTCCGTTCTCTCTCTTCCGTCGACCACGCCGACGACCCACGGCCTCCTTCCCGTGAAGCAAGCCCAGCCGCTGCAATTTTCTTCCCAGCGCCGGCGTCGTCAATTCCAGAGCCCGCCGCCATAATTGCCGTGCCCGGCCAAGCCGCGCCGCCGTCTCCAAGCCGCCAAGTCGCCGCCTTCTTCATGAATCATCATCACCTCATCAAGCTGCAGCCGTGAAGAAGAAAGGAGAGAAAGAAAACTGAAATGAAAGAAAGCAAAAGAAGAAATCGAAAATAAGAAGAAGTCACGGGTCAAAAGTCAAAGAAAGAAGGGAAGACCAGGTCAACAGTCAACTTTGTCACTTGGGCCTTTGACTGTTTGACCAGCCCAATGTCCCCAATGCCCAATCTGCTATCTACACCCGGAGGCCCAGTCCAATTTGTTCTCTACACCCGCCACATCCAAATGTTCGATTCTAAATAGCTGAGTCTGCCACCTTCGCCTGCCAGACAGTGTCCATTTTCATGGACACAACAGTAACATTTTTCCCAAACTCGTTTATTTATTATATTTTATTTTTGTTTAATTAACTATTCGTGAATAATTTTGGGAAATGTTATTGTGTAAATATTTGTTTATTTTCTATTATTGCATAATAATTGTGATTTGATTTTTCTAAGTTGCTTTTGTGATTGTTTATTTGATTCAAGTTTACGGAAATCTTTTATATGTTTATGTTATAGGGGTCGACACTTATGATGTTTACATGTAATTGGAGCTAGAGTTAGGAATCCGATTCACCTAATAGTTTTGGAAACCTAATTCACAAGTAGTAAAGGCTTTGGACAAAAGTCGGAATCAATTAAAAAGGATTACAAATAGATGGACTTTTCCATACTAGGTTGTGCACTTGAATTAACGATTCTTTTCGATGCTTTGAACATGGATTGACTAGCTAGCTTTCTAGACTAAGATGGCATGTTTAATTGATTGATCTAGGTGCTTTCACTTAGGTTAATTTTCAGAGAGAAGTCTAATTGGGAAATAATTAGCTTTCTAATATTTCACAATGTTAGTTTCGATCATATGACTTAGAGAAATCAATATTTGTGTGTGTTTTTCTTGTTTTCAAAAATAATAAAAATCCAAAAATATTTCCTTTTAATTATTTATTGTTTTCAAAAATCTCAAAAACCCCCAAAAATACTTTTGTATATAATGTATATTTTTGTAAATAGAAACAATACTGTATATTTTGTATATATATATTCTTTATTCTTTATACTTGTTAATATTAATTCTTTATTTAATTTAATTTTTCGTGACATTAAAAAGTAAATATAACAATCTTCTGTGGGAAAAACCTTTATTTCCCATTATACTTTACAACGACAAATGTTAGGAATTTAGGTAATAATTAATGACGTAGGTTTTTAACCGCTAATCATTTTGGCGCCGGCTCGCCGGGGATTGTTTTTACTATTGACTTTTGACTTTTTATTGTTGACTTTTTGACTGTTGACTTTTTGACTGTTGACTTTGACTATTGACTATTGACTTTTTACTATTGTAAATAATACTTGTTAATTTTATTTATACTCACTTGATTATACTTGTTTATATTTTTACACTTAGTAATTATACTTAGGTATCCTGAATATGGTTGATTATTTTTTGTTGTTGTAAGTTGTAACTTGAACGGAATAGGTAAGGTCCTTTTGTTAATATTGGCCTAAACCCTTCATTTTTACCGTAAGGTTATTTGAGGTTGAGGGCGGCCTTTATTAACACTTGGAGAATTGTCGAACACTTAAGTGCTTTCTCAACTGAGTAAGGGGCACATGAATGGTGTCTAGATATGATCAAGACTCTGGGTGACGGGTTTGTAAAATTGGATTCAGAGGACTTGTCCACTAAATGAATCCTGCCTCTCGCTTATCTCTTGTGATCTGGCCATTCGCCTTCTGAAAACACGGAAAGTCATTTAAGTCAAGACATTGCACCTAGGCCGTAAGTCCACCTTGAGTTACCGCTTGGAATCAACTTTCATTTTTTTTCAACTATATTCAGGCAAAAGAAAATATTTTTGTGTAAATAAAATATACGTAGACATAGGAATATACGTAGACATAAAATATACTTAGACATAGGAAATTTTATTCATTCATTTTGTATAGCTAATTTGTGACACATTTTTAACTTTGTAAATATTTTGTTTTTATTTTGTAAATTTATTACTAACCTTTTTATTTTGTATAGGAAATAATCCGGGTTTATCGGAAATTTTACCACATACATCGGAGCATACGTTTAGGAAGTCAAGGTTGAAAAACCTTGAGGTTGATGTCTTGTTGGTGATTTTCGGTTTCCTCGGGAGTAAAAAGGTAAGTTTTCTTTTCACTCTCGTTATTTATTTAAAAATAAAAATGAAAAAAAAATATAAAAATAAAAAAAAATAAAAAATTTGTAATTGTAAATAAAAAAAAAAGAGTGTTTGTTTGTTTGTTTTACTTTTTGTAATTATTTATTTTTACTGTTTGTAATTACTCTTTGTTTTATTTTTGGGCTTGTTGTTTGTTTGTTATTGGGCCTTAGGCCCGTTTCCGTGTGATTGGTTAGGGTTTTAGGTTTCGTAAAAAAAAAATATAATAAAAAATAAAAAAATAAATAAAAATTTAGCCCATTGGGCTCGTGTCATTCACGAAGCCCAAAACCCGTAACCCAAGCCCATTAGTGTGTCGGGCCTGTTCGTTTTTAGGCCCATTAGTTTAAGCCCACCAATAATGGGCCGGAGTTTTCTTTGCCCAGGCCCACTTTAAGGCCCAAACCATTTCGATGGCCCAGGCCCGTTTAAAGTGTCGGCAAGCGCGTGTGCTACGCGTTTTCACTGTTCACTTTACGACTTTTCGTAAAGTATTAAAAAATAGAAAAAAAAATAAAAAAAAATAAAAAAATGAAAATGAAAATTTTTTTTTGATTGGGCCGACGCACGAGTTTTGCGTCGGCCGAATTGTTTAATATATCGTGCGCGCGTTCCACTATTCCCTTTGCGACTTTCGTCGCTTGATCCGTGATTTACGGATCTCCGTCCTCGACTTTGGACACGCGTCCGTTCGTTCCTTCCTTTCCCTTCTGTTTGCGTTAGTTCCCTTAGGTCATTACGCGATTTCCCTTAGTTTCTCTCTCTCAATCTCTCTCGTTTTCTCTTTCGTGTTCTTCATCTGTTCTTGAGTTTTTCCCAAAAACCTCCAAATTCCCAGAAGCTATCCTCCCTTCCCAAACCACAAATGGCCAAAAGAGTTAATTCTTTCAGTGATTTGTTTCAGGCAGGTCCTTCAGAGAACCCAATCTTTGAAGGCCTGGATGAAATAATTCCACCAAGCATGCTCAATAGCGCCGATGCTAGCATGCCGACCGCAGCCCACAACCACAACCGCAACCGCAACCACTACCCCAAGCACCAATCCCGGCCGCCTGATCCACCCGCCGAGCCGGAAGCCGCTCCCGTCTATAGGAGACTTCCGAGGTCGAAGTACACCAAAGCTCAGAGAGATGCACTTGCGGCTTTCTTTGCGGTGTATTCTCACCCCACCAAGCCACAACGAGAAAGATTTGGTCCGAAAATCGGACTTGAGGAGGACCAAGTCTATTATTGGGGGTCGAGAAATAGGAAGAAATTCGGTATCCTGACGTCTGAGCAACGTATCGCCGAGTTAGAGCGACGAAATGATCAGCCGGTGAGCAAGAACGAGGAGCTTCAACTTCTGAATCAACGACTCGTCGATGCTCTCCACGCCGGCATCCGTCCCAACTGCGGAGGTCCCGTTCCGCACTCGGATGTGCCACAGGCGAAGGCTCGACGTTGTTCCTCCACAACAAGAGCCTATTCTCGAGTCGTCCGATGATTCCATCGACATGGACCACTTCGAGACGGGATGTGCGGAGCCTCATGCCTACCCTAGTCGAGCGCCCATCCATACCCGTGCCATCTAATCTTCCCGGACCTGCTCATGATCTTGTCGGAGTCCACACCGACTTGATCTCGGATATCGTCCGTAAGGCCAAACACGAGCTCCCGCTCATGGCCACCGCCGGATTTCCTTTGTGGATAACTTCACCGACTCCCGACACGTCTATTCATCCCGAGACTCTTCATGTGGCCGAGTACTTGCGAGTGTTTCAACGAGCCGAACCTCGCTCCGTACTTCAAAGCCGAATCGTCGAGACACTCGGCAACCATCCATCTTTATCCGACCACCATCGTTCAAATTCTCATGGATGTTGGTCGATGGTTGCCGTCTTCGTAGCATGATCACAAACGCCAAGACGTTGGAGATCCTTTCCTCCAAAGAACGAAGAAGGCTACGAGGAGCATATGCGCAGTGATGTCGGCCGAGTTTCGGTGCCATCTCACATCGTCTCAACTCGTGAAGTCCAGTTCGTTCGGTACTCCCACCTACAACCGGATGGAAGTTGGGTCGTTGTGGATGTCTCCGTGGATGAATTGCGTTCCAATCCAAAGCCTTCCGTGAGATCGATTTGCCGAAAACGCCCCTCCGGATGCCCGATACGTGATCTTCATAATGGATCTTCCTTGGTCACTTGGGTGGAGCACGTGGATGTACGCGAGAAAGAGATGAAGGCCAGTTTCGAACCTTTTGTTCATTCAGTGGTTCGCTTTTGGTGCAAAGCGTTGGATCTCAACCCTCCAACGACAAGCCGAGCGCTACGTGCGCCACAGTATCCACACTTCACCCGTGACTCTATCATTTCTCCCGAAGGAAGAAGAGGACTTGCGGAAATGGCAAAACAGATGACAATCGTTTCTTCAACGACATCGCAACTCCACGTACCATCACCGGACTTGTTCGAACCGAACAAGAGACACTCGAATGGAGGTCAGGACCAACAAGCGAAGGGGTGATCCGAGCAAGCCCCCTGGAGTCAATCGTACTGCTGGTTGTTCCGTTGTTCATCTATCTCATCACACCAGGATCTTTGAGTTCCTCAAAGACGTTCAGACAAGACCACAATGGGATAGTATGTCGATGGACAGCTCGGTGCGTGTACTAGCAAATTTCACCATCGGTCTTGACCCGCGGAACCAGATTTCGGTGCTCGCCATAGATAGTCACAACGACTTCCTTATTCTTCAGGAGTGTTGCACCGATGCAACAGGGTCGTCTGTGATATACGCGCCGATCAACCATTCCATTCTCCAGTGTTTGCTATCTGGAGTTCAACCGGAGCCATTTCCGCTTATGTCTTCAGGCTTCTCCATTCTGCCTAACGTATCCGGAGCCATTCTTGATGGAACACTACTGACTATGGTGTTCCAGATCTCAGTGAGGGCTACATCAGCCAAGTCTGCCGTGGAGTCGGCAACAACCCTTGTCCAAGACACACTTCAACGGATCAGAGCCGCAGTCAATTAAGGAGCAAACGTTGGATGCAAGGCCCTGCTAGCCTTGTTTGTGACTGTTGGTGACTTGCTTCGGGAGGAGCTTCACGATCTTCAAAGGGGAGTCTTTCTGTTTCCCTTTTCATTTAGTTAATTGTTTTGTGTTTATTTCTGTTTGTGTGTTTACTTCGGTTTATTTTAGTTTGTGTGTTTAAATTCAATAATCATGCTTGAATTATTCATTTTCGTGAAATATCTGTCTAACATTGAGGACAATGTTTAATTCAAGTGTGGGGGGAAGATTTATTGAAAAGAAAAGAAAAAAATTTGAAAAATTCAAAAATTCAAAAAAATAATTTACTTGTTTTTGTTTTCTACTGTAACAATATATCGACTAAATCATACTTACTCCCTTGGTAGCGTTGAACCTACCATTGCACTTAGTAAGTCACTGTGGTCACGTATTGTTACGTAAATTGAAAAATATAAAAAAAAAAAAAAAAATCAAAAATTACAAAAATATTTGCTTCTGTTTGTGTGTTTTTGTGTTTTATTTGTGTTATGTGTGTTGTTTTCTTTCCAATCCCGATGATGAATTGAGTTTAATTGTTATGATTTTGAGAATGTTTATTATATGTTAAGGCTTTGTGTAGTTTGCTTTGAATTTAATATGCATAACTTATGATTGCTCGAAATTTCATGTTCACATAACCTGTTTCGATTAATTGATTGCAATCCGAGAAGCACATTTGAACTTACATTGTCATGCATACCCAGAAACTGTGAGGATTTGAGCCTATTGTATATTCACATGTATGCATCTTTCATACATTTACTCGTTCTTCATGTGTGCACAATTCATGAGTTTTGAACCTAGAACTTGCTCAGAGACCTCTTGAAACATTTTGTTAATCTGTAATGAATTAGAAATGAGTAAGGCATTAGTTGAGCACCATGGCCAAAATATTCACCATCCATCTAAACACGAACTTTAGGAATCCCCTTTTGAACTAAACACTCATTAGCCGTTTCTTTTGTTCACCCACACCATCTCACCTTTGTTTTATTTATGTTTGCAAGACGATGATAGTGACTTCTTGTGTTTTTATGCTTCGGATTTGTATGGTAGTATACCAAAAGGCAAGTATGGGGGTGTATTTATTTTGTTGTATTTGTTCAAAGAAAGAAAAAAAAAATCAGAAATAAAAAGAAGGAATAAATTCCTCAAAGAAAAAAAAAAAAAAAAAAAAAAAAAAAAGAGAAAGAGAAATTCCAAAAATAGAGTTATTGTATTGTATTATTTTCAATAAAAGGTTGGAGGAAAATAAGAAAGTTGTTTCGGGTATAGCATAGGTATGAGTTTCAAAGTCGTTGATTTGTCTTGCAAACATGTGAAACATTTTTTGCATTTCGAGTCCTTTCACTTCATTTACCATTCACCATTTACCATCCATCCTTTGGTCCCTGTTTCACCTGAAAGTCCTTATGATCTGATGAGTTGTAGATTAATTGTAGAGAGTTGGTTAATGAGCAAGCATATGGGAACACTACTTGTGTAATTGTTTTGAGAGTAAACACTTAACCCTAAACACTGAGTGGAAATATTTAGTGAATCTTGTGAGGTTTAGTGGTTAATGTTGTTTCGATGTGCCTATTGGATTGCTTGACATTAATTGTATACTTGGTTTTCACACACTTCACCCGAGCATAAATGAGATGTACATATTAAATGCTTAGCAAATTCTTTAACCTTGGTATATAATTTTTATTCTCTTGATTATAATTCTTTCGAACTCGCTGAGGATTATGGTTGGAAAGACCGTCTGTTTTGTGTTTCCCTTTCTGTTTTGTGTTATTTTGTTCTGTGTTTGCTCGAGGACTAGCAATAGTTCAAGTGTAGGGGTGTGATGTGAACGTAAAATACGTTCACAAAGTGCCTTTAATTACTGGATTTTGCTATTCCGAAAGTTTAATTGTCTGTTTAATGTTTGTTTTCGTGTTTTTAGGGAAAATATGAGAAAAATGCTAAATTCAACACAAAAGGTGAATTTTGGAGGTTTAGCGCATTCCGAAAATATTAAAAGTCAACCGTGACTTTTCTCTGATGACACCGGTCATCTCTCGGAAGTGGATTACAGACAGTGTACGAAGATTTTGGAAACCGTTCCGAATCCCGACAATTTTGTCGGCGAACCACCACATAAGGCGGCGCAACCACCACACGCGGTGGCGATATATATTTTAAACCTCCATCTTATTTTCCCTTGTTTATATTTTATATTTATTTTAATTCTTTTGTTTCATTTAATTTACTTTATTTTATTTTTCTTTTAATTATTTTCTTTTTCTTTTTCTTTTGTTGTTTGCAGCCACGTTACATGTGACTTCACATAGTCACCGTCCCTCTTTTCCAACTCACCATCTCCCTCACATGGCTGCTAATTGCAGACAGCATCTCCTTTCCGCAACCACCTCTCTGAGATTCCTCCCACTCTTGCCAGCATCTACAGATCACTCCACCATCACCAACCATTGATACGCCCAAAATGAGCATCAATTTAAAAAAAACCCTATCGGTAGTAGTATAGTGCATAGTAGGGTATCGTTCACAACGGAGATCAAAGGGTGTACCTAACAAAAATTGTCACAAAGAATTAAATAAAATAAAGAATTATTAACAAGTATAAAGTATAAATATATACATATATACAAAGTAAAAAGGGGATTGAGAGATTAAATTGAATGAAATGAATTAATTATATTACAAAGAATAAATTAAATAAGATGGGATGAAACATAAAGAATATAAAGTTCAGCCACAAGTATACAAGTTTACCAATTATTGGACCGAAAATTAACCAAGTTCCCTAGCCATGAAACCGAAATTAACATATGTGAAATGTTGGACCGCCAATTATCATTCCCCAAATAAAACCACTTTCATGAAAATTAACCTAAGCGACCGCACCTAGATTAATCAATCAAACATGCAAAGGTAGCTAATCAAAACATGTCCAACGCATAAAAGAAGAGTTGTTAATTAAAGTGCACGACCTAGTGGGACCGCCCATCTATCCGTGATCCTTTTTATTTGTTTCCGACGTCTTTCCAAAGCCTTTACTACTTGTGAATTAGAATTAAAACCCTAATTCTAGCACCAATTATATGCAATCATCTTAAGTTTGCAACCTTAAAACAAAAACATATAAAAGTTATCTACTAAAATAGAATCAAATAAACGGAGTCACATAAGCTACTAGAAGAACTAATTAATTAGGATCCAACAATTAAATAAACCCATAAACAAAGGCTGAATATTATATAAATCATGTCATGTTAACTAATACAAAGGATAAACAAGCAACAAAGAGGCATAAATTTAAAGGCTAAGTCGAAATACACCGTATGAATAGCATGAAGATCTTGAAGCCACATCTTGAATCCTTGACCACAAGTAATCCAAGCCATGAAGACAAGGTGATGATGGTGATGGTGATATTGAATAGGGGCTGGTGGTGATGGTGTAGACGCCTTCTCCTCCTCCTTGAAGACTTGAAAACCCTAAATACTAGAGAATGGAAAATATGATGTGAGAAGAGAAAGAGGAGGGTTTGTCCCTCCCCATTGGGGTGTGTATTGGTGAGAAGAATGAGGCTGCTATTTATAGGAGAATGGAGAGGAAGAAGAAGACAATGCAAGAAATAAAGAAAGAAAAGGAAGAGAAGTGGAATGTGAGTGGTAGAAAAGAAATGGTAAGTGAAATGGTGGAAATGTAGTCATATGGCAATGAACCATTTATTTAGGTAAAAGAAATCAAACACTAATGGTATGGAGAGAAAGAAACAAAGATAGTTAGGTGAGATGGGTGGAAATATGGGGGTGAGTGGAGCATTGAGAATAAAGGAAAAGGAAAGAAATAAAAAGCAGACAGCACTGAGCAGTGCGCACTTGGAGTGGAATTCTGGACGTGTGGACGGTTGGATGATTCTCAAATTTTAATGCCAAATACTTAACATCCACATGCAGCGTGTATCAAAAGTACAGCTAGATCTGACGGTGAAATTGAGAGATATGGGCCTCGCAAGTTGACTGATCTGCACAGGCAGAATGTCCGAAAATCTGGGCTTGGGCCTTTCCTCATGCTTTGTGAACCTGGGCCTTCCTTCATGGATTTGGGCCTGCCATCTTGGGTTTGGGCCTTCCTTCATGGGCTTGGGCCTTCATCTTGGGCGTCATGGCAGACCACCTCTTAATGGGCCTCGCAAAAGCCCATTAGACTTCGTTTCTGCACATGTTCACATTAATACATCATTTTGGACTCAAATATGGAAACTAAGCTAAAATAGCAAAGTTACAATTAAATCATAGCCAAATAGTAGGGAAAACACATTAAAAACGTCACACTTTGTGCTCCTATCAACCATTCCACTACTACCTTCCGTTGGACGTTTCTCCATTTCTCCAGCTATTTAAGGAGCTCCTGCAACCATCTTCAATCACCAATTCACAATTCAGCAACTCCCTGCATCGACGGAAACCATCCAATGGCAAAATCTTTCCACACCTCCTCTGCCTCAATTTTCCCGCAAACAACAATTATATTCTTTCTATCTAATTATGTTTGTTTTATTTTGCAGGAATGGGAACTGCTCAAAGCCCTCTCGCCCGTGCTCGTTGATGCCCAGAAATCACCATCACGGCGTCGCATCTCTCCGTGCCCACCGCTGTCTTGCCTTGCCGCCTCAATCAATCACAAACCCAGCCACGTCTCTCTCCGCCGCCACCATGAAGCCAAGAACAGCAAGCTGCTGTTCTTCACCACCGCTAAGTCTCACCAACGCCGGCGCCACATCCTCCGTACCACCGTCGCCGCAAGCAAAACCGGTGACCGCATCTCTCTGCAGCGCTGCTCCGTTCTCTCTCTTCCGTCGACCACGCCGACGACCCACGGCCTCCTTCCCGTGAAGCAAGCCCAGCCGCTGCAATTTTCTTCCCGGCGCCGGCGTCGTCAATTCCAGAGCCCGGCGCCATAATTGCCGTGCCCGGCCCAAGCCGCGCCGCCGTCTCCAAGCCGCCAAGTCGCCGCCTTCTTCATGAATCATCATCACCTCATCAAGCTGCAGCCGTGAAGAAGAAAGGAGAGAAAGAAAACTGAAATGAAAGAAAGCAAAAGAAGAAATCGAAAATAAGAAGAAGTCACGGGTCAAAAGTCAAAGAAAGAAGGGAAGACCGTGTCAACAAATAACTTTGTCACTTGGGCCTTTGACTGTTTGACCAGCCCAATGTCCCCAATGCCCAATCTGCTATCTACACCCGGAGGCCCAGTCCAATTTGTTCTCTACACCCGCCACATCCAAATGTTCGATTCTAAATAGCTGAGTCTGCCACCTTCGCACGCGTACGTTGTCCATTTTCATGGACACAACAAGTAACATTTTTCCCAAACTCGTTTATTTATTATATTTTATTTTTGTTTAATTAACTATTCGTGAATAATTTTGGGAAATGTTATTGTGTAAATATTTGTTTATTTTCTATTATTGCATAATAATTGTGATTTGATTTTTCTAAGTTGCTTTTGTGATTGTTTATTTGATTCAAGTTTACGGAAATCTTTTATATGTTTATGTTATAGGGGTCGACACTTATGATGTTTACATGTAATTGGAGCTAGAGTTAGGAATCCGATTCACCTAATAGTTTTGGAAACCTAATTCACAAGTAGTAAAGGCTTTGGACAAAAGTCGGAATCAATTAAAAAGGATTACAAATAGATGGACTTTTCCATACTAGGTTGTGCACTTGAATTAACGATTCTTTTCGATGCTTTGAACATGGATTGACTAGCTAGCTTTCTAGACTAAGATGGCATGTTTAATTGATTGATCTAGGTGCTTTCACTTAGGTTAATTTTCAGAGAGAAGTCTAATTGGGAAATAATTAGCTTTCTAATATTTCACAATGTTAG
This sequence comes from Rubus idaeus, assembly GCA_030142095.1. Classification (NCBI taxonomy): domain Eukaryota; kingdom Viridiplantae; phylum Streptophyta; class Magnoliopsida; order Rosales; family Rosaceae; genus Rubus; species Rubus idaeus. The sequence goes on from CM057965.1 coordinate 23,036,388, forward strand.
TTTCGATCATATGACTTAGAGAAATCAATATTTGTGTGTGTTTTTCTTGTTTTCAAAAATAATAAAAATCCAAAAATATTTCCTTTTAATTATTTATTGTTTTCAAAAATCTCAAAAACCCCCAAAAATACTTTTGTATATAATGTATATTTTTGTAAATAGAAACAATACTGTATATTTTGTATATATATATTCTTTATTCTTTATACTTGTTAATATTAATTCTTTATTTAATTTAATTTTTCGTGACATTAAAAAGTAAATATAACAATCTTCTGTGGGAAAAACCTTTATTTCCCATTATACTTTACAACGACAAATGTTAGGAATTTAGGTAATAATTAATGACGTAGGTTTTTAACCGCTAATCACTTTGCCTAGGCACATCTGGAAAAGTTCTAGCGGATAACCTTCGCACCTCATCCTCCAGTTGGTCGAAAGATTTCGCCACCTGATTAGGCTTTATGAGGCCTAGTTGCACCGCTTTCATGGCATTTTTTGCTTCTCCATATTTCCTCTGGGACCTCCTTCGTTGAGAAGCAGTCATGGGTACAATATTCCCTCCAGTTTTGGTGTACCATTGTCCCTCTTTGATAATTGGATTTGAAAAAGGAGGGATGTACGGCTTGGTGGAGAACTGTGGGTTTTGCTTGACAGTAATCTTCCCACCACTTTTGTTTTCATAAAATCTTCTAGTTTCTTCAAATCCTCCTTTCGCAGGCTCCTTTTTGAACTGGCTCCAGTAATTGTTTCTCAAAAACAAATTTGAATCTCGGGGCCCTTGTCTAGAAGACTCTCCCTGCTCAAATCTTCTCACACTCTTGGTAACAGGCTCCCTGTCATCAAGTCGAACTTCTCTTTCTCTTGGGCTATGTGGCTGAAAGTATTTTGCTGAAGGCTTCACGGACTGGGATTTCCCTGTAGCAACCACGGACTGGGATTTCCCCGCAGCAACCACGGACTGGGATTTCCCCGCAGTGACTTCATCATCTGATTCCAAGTTACACTCTCTTTTGCACCTCTGACATAAAACCACTTTAGAAGCTTTTTCCTCATTAGGCTTTGGCTCCTTTTCCTCAAGATTTTTCTTATCCTTTTGTTTGTGTTGGCCTTGATCTGGCCATTGGACTTCCACCATATTCACCTCCGCCTGGGGGATGACACGCCCAAAATGAGCATCAATTTAAAAAAACCCTATCGGTAGTAGTATAGTGAATAGTAGGGTATCGTTCACAACGGAGATCAAAGGGTGTACCTAACAAAAATTGTCACAAAGAATTAAATAAAATAAAGAATTATTAACAAGTATAAAGTATAAATATATACATATGTACAAAGTAAAAGGGGGTTTAAGAGATAAATTGAATGAAATAAATTAATTAAATTACAAAGAATAAATGAAATAAGATGGGATGGAACATGAAGAATATAAAGTTCAGCCACAAGTATACAAGTTTACCAATTATTGGACCGAAAATTAACCAAGTTCCCTAGCCATGAAACCGAAATTAACATATGTGGAAAGTTAGAAGCTAACCATTCCCCAAATAAAACCTCTCTACGAAAATTAACCTAAGTGAAAGCACCTAGATTAACCAATTAAACATGCCATCTTAGTCTAGAAAGCTAGCTAATCAAACCATATTTAACGCATAGAAAAGAGTTGTTAATTAAAGTGCACGACCCATTATAGAAAAGTCCATATGTCCGCAATCCTTTTTATTTGACACCGACCTTTGTCCAAAGCCTTTACTACTCGTGAATTAGGTTTCCAAAACTATTAGGTGAATTGTAATCCCTAACTCTAGCTCCAATTATATGCAAATATTATAAGTATCGATCCCTATAACATAAACACATAAAAGTTTTCTATAATTCAGAATCAAGTAAACAGAGTCACATAAGCTACTAGAAGAACTAATTAATTAGGATCCAATAACTAAATAAACTCATATAAATAGGCTGGAAATTATATAAATCATGTCATGTTAACTAATACAAAGAATAATCAAGCAACAAAGAGGAATTCATAAGAATAATTAAAGGAAAAGTCAGATTACACCATATGGAATAGCATGAAGACTTGAAGACCACGAAAGCTTGAATCCTTGAAAGCAAGTAATCCAAACCGTGTGCAGCAAGGTGGTGATGATGATGGACGAAATTGATGGTGATGATGGTGATGGTGCAGTGATACGCCCAAAAGGAGCATCAATTTAAAAAAACCCTATCGGTAGTATAGTGCATAGTAGGGTATCGTTCACAACGGAGATCAAAGGGTGTACCTAACAAAAATTGTCACAAGAATTATTAACAAGTATAAAGTATAAATATATACACATGTACAAAGTAAAAGGGGGTTTAAGAGATAAATTGAATGAAATAAATTAATTAATTTACAAAGAATGAATTAAATAAGAGATGAAACACAAAGTATATAAAGTTCAGCCACAAGTATACAAGTTTACCAATTATTGGACCGAAAATTAACCAAGTTCCCTAGCCATGAAACCGAAATTAACATATGTGGAATGCTGGACCGCCAATTATCATTCTCCAAATAAAACATCTTTCATGAAAATTAACCTAAGCGACCGCACCTAGATTAATCAATCAAACATGCAAAGGTAGCTAATCAAAACATGTCCAACGCATAAAAGAAGAGTTGTTAATTAAAGTGCACGACCTAGTGGGACCGCCCATCTATCCGTGATCCTTTTTATTTGTTTCCGACCTCTTTCCAAAGCCTTTACTACTTGTGAATTAGAATTAAAACCCTAATTCTAGCACCAATTATATGCAATCATCTTAAGTTTGCAACCTTAAAACAAAAACATATAAAAATTATCTACTAAAATAGAATCAAATAAACGGAGTCACATAAGCTACTAGAAGAACTAATTAATTAGGATCCAAAAATTAAATAAACCCATAAACAAAGGCTGAATATTATATAAATCATGTCATGTTAACTAATACAAAGAATAATCAAGTAACAAAGAGGCATAAATTTAAAGGCTAAGTCGAAATACACCGTATGAATAGCATGAAGATCTTGAAACCACATCTTGAATCCTTGACCACAAGTAATCCAAGCTGTGAAGACAAGGTGATGATGGTGATGGTGATGTTGCATAGGGGCTGGTGGTGATGGTGTAGACGCCTTCTCCTCCTCCTTGAAGTCTTGAAAACCCTAAATACTAGAGAATGGAAAATGAGATGGAGAAGAGAAAGAAGAGGGTTTGTCCCTCCTCATTGTGGTGTGAACTTGGGCCTTCCTTCATGGATTTGGGCCTTCCATCTTGGGTTTGGGCCTCCTTCTTGGGTTTGGGCCTTCCATCTTGGGCTTGGGCCTCCTTCTTGGGTTTGGGCCTTCCATCTTGGGCCTCATGGCAGACCACCTCATAATGGGCCTCGAAAAAGCCCATTAGACTTCGTAAATATCCAACACTTTGCTTATTTTCCTCAACTTATCTTCTTTTCTCTTTATTTGCAATTGGAAACCTACAAACACAAAAACTAAATAAATAACACAAATTTATGAGAAATGATAGGAGCACAAAGTGTGACGTTTTTAATGTGTTTTCCCTACTATTTGGCTATGATTTAATTGTAACTTTGCTATTTTAGCTTAGTTTCCATATTTGAGTCCAAAATGATGTATTAATGTGAACATGTGCAGAAACGAAGTTTAATGGGCTTTTGCGAGGCCCATTAAGAGGTGGTCTGCCATGAGGCCCAAGAAGGAGGCCCAAACCCAAGATGGAAGGCCCAAATCCATGAAGGAAGGCCCAAGTTCACAAAGCATGAAGAAAGGCCCAAGCCCAGATTTTCGGACATTCTGCCTGTGCAGATCAGTCAACTTGCGAAGCCTATATCTCTCAATTGCACCGTCAGATCTAGCTGTAATTTTGATACACGCTGCACATGGATGTCAGTTATTCCCAAATAAAATTTCAGAAGCATCCAACCGTTGAAACGTGCAGGATTCCGTTCTAAGTGCGAACTGCTCAGTGCTGTCCGTTTTTATTTCTTTCCTCTTCTTTTATTTTCAATGCTCCACTCACCCCTATATTCTTTCCTCTTCTTTCTGCCCACACCATTAGTGTTTAATTTCTTTTTGTTAAATAAATGGTTAATTGCCATATGATTCCATTTCCACCACCACTTACCATTTCTTTATCTCCCATTCACATTCCACTTATTTTCCCTTTCTTTGTTTATTTCTTCCATTGTCTTCTTCTTCCTCTCCATTTTCCTATAAATATGAGCCTATTTCTCTTCACCAATTCACCAATTCACACCCCAATGGGGAGGGACAAACCCTCCTCTTTCTCTTCTCCATCATATTTTCCATTCTCTAGTATTTAGGGTTCTCAAGGCTTCAAGGAGGAGGAAAGGCGGCTGTGACACGCCCCAAAGGGAGCATCAATTTAAAAAAACCCTATCGGTAGTATAGTGGTGTAAGTAGGGTATCGTTCACAACGGAGATCAAAGGGTGTACCTAACAAAAAATGTCACGAAGAATTAAATAACATAAAGAATTATTATTAACAAGTATAAAGTATAAATATACATATGTACAAAGTAAAAGGGGGATTGAGTGATAAATTGAATGAAATGAATTAATTAAATTACAAAGAATAAATTAAATAAAATGGGATGAAACACAAAATATATAAAGTTCAGCCACAAGTATACAAGTTTACCAATTATTGGACCGAAAATTAACCAAGTTCCCTAGCCATGAAACCGAAATTAACATATGTGGAATGCTGGACCGCCAATTATCATTCCCCAAATAAAACCTCACTATGAAAATTAACCCCGAGACCACCCTGACAGGCTAAACAATTAAACATGCAAAGGTAATTAATCTAAACATGTCTAACGCATAGAAGAAGAGTTGCTAATTAAAGTGCACGACCTAGTGGGACCGCCCATCTATCCGTGATCCTTCTTATTTGTTTCCGACCTCTTTCCAAAGCCTTTACTACTTGTGAATTAGAATTAAAACCCTAATTCTAGCACCAATTATATGCAATCATCTTAAGTTTGCAACCTTAAAACAAAAACATATAAAAGTTATCTACTAAAATAGAATCAAATAAACGGAGTCACATAAGCTACTAGAAGAACTAATTAATTAGGATCCAACAATTAAATAAACCCATAAACAAAGGCTGAAAATTATATAAACCATGTCATGTTAACTAATACAAAGGATAAACAAGCAACAAAGAGGCATAAATTTAAAGGCTAAGTCGAAATACACCGTATGAATAGCATGAAGATCTTGAAGACACATCTTGAATCCTTGACCACAAGTAATCCAAGCTGTGAAGACAAGGTGATGATGGTGATGGTGATGTTGAATAGGGGCTGGTGGTGATGGTGTAGACGCCTTCTCCTCCTCCTTGAAGTCTTGAAAACCCATAGTATTAGAGAATGGAAAATGAGAAATGAGAAGAGAAAGAGGAGGGTTTGTCCCTCCCCATTGGGGTGTGTTGAAGAGAAGAATGAGGCTGCTATTTATAGGAGAATGGAGAGGAAGAAGAAGACAATGCAAGAAATAAAGAAAGAAAGAGAAGAGAAGTGGAATTTAAGTGGGAGATAAAGAAATGGTAAGTGGCATGGTGGAAATGTAATGGGTTGCAATTAACCATTTATTTAGGTAAAAGAAATCAAACACTAATGGTATGGGTAGAAAGAAGAGGGAAGAATATAAGGGTGAGTGGAGCATTGAAAATAAAAGAAGAGGAAAGAAATAAAAAGCAGGCAGCACTGAGCTATTCCCACTTAGAACGGAATAATGCACGTTTGAACGGTTGGATGATTCTCAAATTTTAATACAGAATATCTAACACGCACATGCAGCGTGTATCAAAATTACAGCTAGATCGGACGGTGCAATTGGGAGTTATGGGCTTCGCAAGTTGACTAATCTGCACAGGCAGAATGTCCGAAAATCTGGGCTTGGGCCTTTCCTCATGCATTGTGAACTTGGGCCTTCCTTCATGGATTTGGGCCTTCCATCTTGGGTTTGGGCCTCCTTCTTGCGTTTGGGCCTTCCATCTTGGGCCTCATGGCAGACCACCTCATAATGGGCCTCGCAAAAGCCCATTAGACTTCGTTTCTGCACATGTTCACATTAATACATCATTTTGGACTCAAATATGGAAACTAAGCTAAAATAGCAAAGTTACAATTAAATCATAGCCAAATAGTAGGGAAAACACATTAAAAACGTCACACTTTGTGCTCCTATCAAATTCCCCCACACTTAGCTATTGCTAGTCCCTTAGCAACACAAAACTTAAAACAAAACAACACAAAACAGAAAAGGGAAACACAAAACATATATTCTTTCCAACCATAACCCTCAGCGAGTTCAGAAGAGTTATAATCAGGAGAATACAAATTATATACCAAGGCTAACGAATTTGCTAAGCATTTAACATGTACATCTCATTCATGCTCGGGTGAAGTGTGTGAAAACCAAGTATACAATCAATCTCATACAATCCAATAGGCACATAAAAACAACATTAACCACTAAAACTCACAATGATCACTAAATATTTCCGCTCAGTGTTTAGGGTTAAGTGTTTACTCTCAAAACAATTACACAAGTAATGTTCCCATAAGCTTGCTCATTAACCAACTCTCCACAATTAATCCACAAATCATTAAATCATAAGGGCTTTCAATGGTGTAATGGGGTCAAAGGTTAGGGGTTAAAAGAAACGAAGGGAAAGGAAAAACAAAATGTCCCGAGTGTTCCACAAAACAATTTTGTGACTTGTTTTCTATATGCTTAAACAATCAAACAACCAAACTTTTATTCACCTCCAATCTTTCACACTTTCAGAACAAAAACTTCTTATTCTTTTTGGTTTCTCTTTTTTTTTCTTTCTTTTTTTCTTTTTTGTATATATATATATATTTTTTTTACCCAATATTTTTTTTTTTAACAACACCCCCACACTTACTTCTTTCACAAACCAGAAGACTTTTCAAGCACAAAATACCACCACAAGTCACAAAATTGTCTCTTTAACACATGTTGGAACAAAGGCAGGTTAGTGTTTAAGCTAAAAACAGGTTAGGAGTAAGCGGGTTAACAAAGAAAAAGGCTAAAAACATGTTAGGCTCAAAAGAGGTTAACCTAAAGGATTAGTGTTTACAGGGCTGTAAGTCAGTTTGGCCATGGTGTTTTACTAATGCCTTAATCATCTCTAATTCATCACAGATTAATAAAACGTTTCAAGTGGTCTTTGAGCAAGTTCTAGGTTCAAAACTCATGAATTGTGCACACATGAAGAACGAGTAAATGTATGAAATATGCATACATGTGAATATTCAATAGGCTCAAATCCTCACAGTTTGTAGGTATGCATGACAATGTACGTTCAAATGTGCTTCTCGGATTGCAATCAATTAATTAACACCGGTGATGTGAACATGGAAATTCGAGCAATCACAAGTTATGCAAATTAAATTCAAAGCAAACTACACAAAGCCTTGACATATAATAAACATTCTCCTAATCACAACAATTAAACTTAATTCATCATCGGAATTGGAAAGAACAAAACACAAAACACAATAAAACACACAAAAACAACAAACAAGAGCAAATATTTTTGTAATTTTTGATTTTTTTGATTTTTTTGATTTTTCAATGTAGGTAACAATACGTGACCACAGGGACTCACTTAGTGCAATGGTAGGTTCAACGCTACCAAGGGAGTGAGTGTGATATAGTCGATATACCGTTACGGTAGAAAACGAAAACAAACAAATAAATAAACAACAGAAGCAATTTTTTTTCTTTTTCAATTTTTTTTTATTAGGGTAACAATACGTGACCACAGTGACTTACTAAGTGCAATGGTAGGTTCAACGCTACCAAGGGAGTAAGTATGATCTAGTCGATATATTGTTACCGTAGAAAACGAAAACAAGTAAATTATTTTTTTGAATTTTTTGAATTTTTCAAATTTTTTTTCTTTTCTTTTTAATAAACCTTCCCCCCACACTTGAATTAAACATTGTCCTCAATGTTAGACATATATTTCACGAAAATGAAAAATTCAAGCATGGTTATTGAATTTAAACATACAAACAGAAGTAAACACACAACATATATACAAATGAAAAACAAATAAGTTAAAGAAAAACTCCCCCTTGAAGATCGTGAAGCTCCTCCCGAAGCAAGTCACCAACAGTCACAAACAAGGCTAGCGGGGCCTTGCATCCAACGTTTGCTCCTTAATTGACCGCGGCTCGATCCTTTGAAGTGTGTCCTGGACAAGGGTAGTTGCCGACTCCACGGCGGACTTGGCCGATGTAGCCTTCACCGAGATCCGGAACACTATAGTCAGCAGTGTTCCGTCAAGTATAGCTCCGGATACGTTAGGCAGAATGGAGAAGCCGAAGACATAAGTGGAAATGGCTCCGGTTGAACTCCACATAACAAACACCGGAGAATGGAATGGTTGATCGGCGCATAAATCACGGACGACCCCGTTGCATCGGTGCAACACTCCCGAAGAATAAGGAAGTCGTTGTGACTATCTATGGCGAGCACCGAAATCTGGTTCCGCGGGTCAAGACCGATGGAAAAGTTTGCTAGCACACGTACCGAGCTGTCCATCGACATACTATCCCATTGTGGTCTTGTACGAACGTCTTTGAGGAACTCAAAGATCCCGGTGTGATGGGAAAGATGAACGACGGAACAACCAGCAGTACGATTGACTCCGGGGGCTTGCTCGGATCACCCCTTCGCTTGTTGGTCCCGACCTCCATTCGAGTGTCTCTTGTTCGGTTCGAACAAGTCCAGTGGTGGTACGTGGAGTTGCTGATGTCGTTGAAGAAACAGATTGTCATCTGTTTTGCCATTTCCGCAAGTCCTCTTCTTCCTTCAGGAGAAATGATAGAGTCACCGGGTGAAGTGTGGATACCTGTGGCGCACATGTAGCGCTCGGCTTGTCGTTGGAGGGTTGAGATCCAACGCTTTGCACCAAAAGCGAACCCTGAATGAACAAAAGGTTCGAAACTGGCCTTCATCTCCTTCTCGCGTACATCCACGTGCTCCACCCAAGTGACTAAGGAAGATCCATTATGAAGATCACGTATCAGGCATCCGGAGGGGCGTTTTCGGCAAATCGATCTCACGGAAGGCTTTGGATTTGAACGCAATTCATCCACGGAGACATCCACAACGACCCAACTTCCATCCAGTTGTTGGTGAGAATACCGAACGAACTGGACTTCACGAGTTGAAACGAGATGAGATGGCACCAGAAACTCGGCCGACATCACTTGCTTCTGCTCCTCGTAGCCTTCTTCGTTGTTGGAGGATAGGATCTCCAACGTCTTGGCGTTTGTGATCATGCTACAGAAGACGGGCAACCATCGACCAACATCCATTAAGATCTGAACGATGGTGGTCGGATAAAGGTGAATGGTTGCCGAGTGTCTCGACGATTCGGCTTTGAAGTACGGTGCAGGTTCAGCACGTTGAAACACTCGCAAGTACTCGGCCCTATGAAGAGTCTCGGGATGAATAGACGTGTCGGGAGTCGGTGAAGAAATCCATAGAGGAAAACCGGCAAGTGGCCATGAGCAGGAGCTCGTCTTTGGCCTTGCGGGCGATATCCGAGATCAAGTCGGTGTGGACTCCGACAAGATCAGTGAGCAGGTCCCGGAAGGGTATTAGATGGCAAAGGTATGGATGGGCGCTCGACAAGTGTAGGCATGAGGCTCCGCACATCCCGTCTCAAGTGGTCCATGTCGATGGAATCATCGGACAACTCGAGAATAGGCTCTTGTTGTGGAGGAACAACTTCGAGCCTTCGCCGTGGCACATCCGAGTGCGGAACGGGACCTCCGCAATCGGGGACAGATGCCGCCGTGGAGAGCATCGACGAGTCGTTGATTCGAAGTTGAAGCTCCTCGTTCTTGCTCACCGGCTCGATCATTTCGTCTCTCTAGCTCGGCAATACGCTGCTCGGACGTAAGGATACCGAACTTCTTCCTATTTCTCGACCCCCAATAATAGACTTGGTCTTCTTCTAGTCCGATTTTTGGACCAAATCTTTCTCTTTGTGGCTTGGTGGGGTGAGAATACACCGCAAAGAAAGCCGCCAGTGCTTCTCTCCGAGCTTTGGTGTATTTGGTCCTCGGAAGTCTCCTATAGACGGGGAGCGGCTTCCGGCTCGACGGGTGGATCAGCAACCGGGATTGGTGCTTGGGGTAGTGGTTGTGGTTGTGGTAGTGGCTCGGTCGGCATGCTAGCATCGGCGCTATTGAGCATGCTCGGTGGAATTATTTCAGCCAAGCCTTCAAAGATTGGGTTCTCTCGAAGGACCTGCCCGAAACAAGTCGCCGAAAGAATTCACTCTTTTGGCCATTTGTGGTTTGGGAAGGGAGGAAAGCTTTCGGGATTTGGGAGGTTTCGGGAAAACTCAAGAACGATGAAGAACACGATGAGAGAATGAGAGAGAGAGAGAGAGAGAGAGAGAGAGAGACTAAGGGAAAACACGTGAAATGACCTAAGGGAACTAACGCAAACCGAAGGGAAAGGAAGGAACGGACGCACGCGGTCGCACACGTGCGAAGACAAAGATCCGTAAATCGCGGATCGAGCGACGAAAGTCGTAAAGGGAATAGTGGACACGCACGCACGATTTATTAAACAATTCGGCCGACGCAAAAGTCGTGCGTCGGCCCAATCAAATTTTTTTTCATTTTCTATTTTTTATTTTTTTTTTTTTTTTTTAATACTTTACGAAAAGTCGTAAAGTGAACAGTGAAAACGCGTGAGCACACGCGCTTGCCGACACTTTAAACGGGCTTGGGCCATCGAAATGGTTCTGGGCCTTAAAGTGGGCCTGGGCCAAAGAAATCTCCGGCCCATTATTGGTGGGCTTAACTAATGGGCCTAAAAACGAACAGGCCCGACACACTAATGGGCTTGGGTTACGGGTTTTGGGCTTCGTGAATGACACGAGCCCAATGGGCTAAATTTTTTTATTTTTTTATTTTTTTATTTTTTATTTTACGAAACCTAAAACCCTAACCAATCACACACAAATGGGCCTAAGGCCCAATAACAAATAACTACAACAAGCCCGAAAATAAAACAAACAGTAATTATAAACAGTAAAAATAAATAATTACAAATAATAAAACAAACAAACACTCTTTTTTTTATTATTTACAATTACAAATTTTTTTATTTTTTTATTTTTTTCTTTTCTTTTTCAAAAATAAATAACGAGAGTGAAAAGAAAACTTACCTTTTTACTCCCGAGGAAACCGAAAATCACCAACAAGACATCAACCTCAAGGTTTTTCAACCTTGACTTCCTAAACGTATGCTCCGATGTATGTGGTAGAATTTCCGATAAACCCGGATTATTCCCTATAAAAATTAAAAGGTTAGTAATAAAATTTACAAAAGTAAAAACAAAATATTTACAAAGTTAAAAATAATGTCACAAATTATCTATACAAAATGAATGAATAAAATTTCCTATGTCTAAGTATATTTATATTCCTATGTCTACGTATATTCCTATGTCTACGTATATTTTATTTACACAATACACTTAAGTGTACAAAAATATTTTCTTTTGCCTGAATATAGTTGAAAAAAAATGAAAGTTGATTCCAAGCGGTAACTCAAGGTGGACTTACGGCCTAGGTGCAATGCCTTGACTTAAATGACTTTCCGTGTTTTCAGAAGGCGAATGGCCAGATCACAAGAGATAAGCGAGAGGCAGGATTCATTTAGTGGACAAGTCCTCTGAATCCAATTTTACAAACCCGTCACCCAGGGTCTCGATCATATCTAGACACCATTCATGTGCCCCTTACTCAGTTGAGAAAGCACTTAAGTGTTCGACAATTCTCCAAGTGTTAATAAAGGCCGCCCTCAACCTCAAGTGACCTTACGGTACAAATGAAGGGTTTAGGCCAATATTAATAAAAGGACCTTACCTATTTCCGTTCAAATTACAACTTACAACAACAAAAAATAATCAACTATATTCAGGATACCTAAGTATAATTACTAAGTGTAAAATTAGTAAGTATATATAAAATTAACAAGTATTATTGACAAGTAATATAAACAAGTAATATGAACAGTTTAAAAAAAATAGTTAGGAATTTTCAATCCACGTCGACGGCGCCAAAAATTGATACGCCCAAAATGAGCATCAATTTAAAAAAACCCTATCGGTAGTAGTATAGTGCATAGTAGGGTATCGTTCACAACGGAGATCAAAGGGTGTACCTAACAAAAAATGTCACGAAGAATTAAATAACATAAAGAATTATTATTAACAAGTATAAAGTATAAATATACATATGTACAAAGTAAAAGGGGGATTGAGTGATAAATTGAATGAAATGAATTAATTAAATTACAAAGAATAAATTAAATAAAATGGGATGAAACACAAAATATATAAAGTTCAGCCACAAGTATACAAGTTTACCAATTATTGGACCGAAAATTAACCAAGTTCCCTAGCCATGAAACCGAAATTAACATATGTGGAATGCTGGACCGCCAATTATCATTCCCCAAATAAAACCTCACTATGAAAATTAACCCCGAGACCACCCCGACAGGCTAAACAATTAAACATGCAAAGGTAATTAATCTAAACATGTCTAACGCATAGAAGAAGAGTTGCTAATTAAAGTGCACGACCTAGTGGGACCGCCCATCTATCCGTGATCCTTCTTATTTGTTTCCGACCTCTTTCCAAAGCCTTTACTACTTGTGAATTAGAATTAAAACCCTAATTCTAGCACCAATTATATGCAATCATCTTAAGTTTGCAACCTTAAAACAAAAACATATAAAAGTTATCTACTAAAATAGAATCAAATAAACGGAGTCACATAAGCTACTAGAAGAACTAATTAATTAGGATCCAACAATTAAATAAACCCATAAACAAAGGCTGAAAATTATATAAACCATGTCATGTTAACTAATACAAAGGATAAACAAGCAACAAAGAGGCATAAATTTAAAGGCTAAGTCGAAATACACCGTATGAATAGCATGAAGATCTTGAAGACACATCTTGAATCCTTGACCACAAGTAATCCAAGCTGTGAAGACAAGGTGATGATGGTGATGGTGATGTTGAATAGGGGCTGGTGGTGATGGTGTAGACGCCTTCTCCTCCTCCTTGAAGTCTTGAAAACCCTAAATACTAGAGAATGGAAAATATGATGTGAGAAGAGAAAGAGGAGGGTTTGTCCCTCCCCATTGGGGTGTGTTGAAGAGAAGAATGAGGCTGCTATTTATAGGAGAATGGAGAGGAAGAAGAAGACAATGCAAGAAATAAAGAAAGAAAGAGAAGAGAAGTGGAATTTAAGTGGGAGATAAAGAAATGGTAAGTGGCATGGTGGAAATGTAATGGGTTGCAATTAACCATTTATTTAGGTAAAAGAAATCAAACACTAATGGTATGGGTAGAAAGAAGAGGGAAGAATATAAGGGTGAGTGGAGCATTGAAAATAAAAGAAGAGGAAAGAAATAAAAAGCAGGCAGCACTGAGCTATTCCCACTTAGAACGGAATAATGCACGTTTGAACGGTTGGATGATTCTCAAATTTTAATACAGAATATCTAACACGCACATGCAGCGTGTATCAAAATTACAGCTAGATCGGACGGTGCAATTGGGAGTTATGGGCTTCGCAAGTTGACTAATCTGCACAGGCAGAATGTCCGAAAATCTGGGCTTGGGCCTTTCCTCATGCATTGTGAACTTGGGCCTTCCTTCATGGATTTGGGCCTTCCATCTTGGGTTTGGGCCTCCTTCTTGGGTTTGGGCCTTCCATCTTGGGCCTCATGGCAGACCACCTCATAATGGGCCTCGCAAAAGCCCATTAGACTTCGTATTTCTGCACATGTTCACATTAATACATCATTTTGGACTCAAATATGGAAACTAAGCTAAAATAGCAAAGTTACAATTAAATCATAGCCAAATAGTAGGGAAAACACATTAAAAACGTCACACTTTGTGCTCCTATCAGGTTAAAGGTCGGTGTCAAATAAAAAGGATTGCGGACATATGGACTTTTCTATAATGGGTCGTGCACTTTAATTAACAACTCTTTTCTATGCGTTAAATATGGTTTGATTAGCTAGCTTTCTAGACTAAGATGGCATGTTTAATTGGTTAATCTAGGTGCTTTCACTTAGGTTAATTTTCGTAGAGAGGTTTTATTTGGGGAATGGTTAGCTTCTAACTTTCCACATATGTTAATTTCGGTTTCATGGCTAGGGAACTTGGTTAATTTTCGGTCCAATGATTAATAAACTTGTGTATATGTGGCTGAACTTTATATACTTTGTGTTTCATCCCATCTCATTTAATTTATTCTTTGTAGTTTAATTAATTTATTTCATTCAATTTATCTCTTAAAACCCCCTTACTTTGTACATATGTATATATTTATACTTTATACATGTTAATAATAATTCTTTATTTTATTTAATCTTTGTGACATTTTTTGTTAGGTACACCCTTTGATCTCCGTTGTGAACGATACCCTACTATGCACTATACTACTACCGATAGGGTTTTTTTAAATTGATGCTCCTTTTGGGCGTGTCAATTTTTGGCGCCGTCGACGGGGATTGAAAATTCCTAACTATTATTTTTTGAATATTTGTGAATAATACTTGTTTATACTTGTTGATATTTTGTGAATAATACTTGTATATATTTGGTTATACTTAGTAATTTATTTAGGTGTCTTTTATATAGTTGATTATTTTTTGTTGTTGTAAGTTGTAACTTGAACGGAATAGGTAAGGTCCTTTTGTTAATATTGGCCTAAACCCTTCATTTTTACCGTAAGGTTATTTGAGGTTGAGGGCGGCCTTTATTAACACTTGGAGAATTGTCGAACACTTAAGTGCTTTCTCAACTGAGTAAGGGGCACATGAATGGTGTCTAGATATGATCAAGACTCTGGGTGACGGGTTTGTAAAATTGGATTCAGAGGACTTGTCCACTAAATGAATCCTGCCTCTCGCTTATCTCTTGTGATCTGGCCATTCGCCTTCTGAAAACACGGAAAGTCATTTACGTCAAGGCATTGCACCTAGGCCGTAAGTCCACCTTGAGTTACCGCTTGGAATCAACTTTCATTATTTTTCAACTATATTCAGGCAAAGGAAAATATTTTTGTACACTTAAGTGTATTGTGTAAATAAAATATACGTAGACATAGGAAAATTTATTCATTCATTTTGTATAGATAATTTGTGACATATTTTTAACTTTGTAAATATTTTGTTTTTATTTTGTAAATTTATTACTAACCTTTTTATTTTGTATAGGAAATAATCCGGGTTTATCGGAAATTCTACCACATACATCGGAGCATACGTATAGGAAGTCAAGGTTGAAAAACCTTGAGGTTGATGTCTTGTTGGTGATTTTCGGTTTTCTCGGGTGTAAAAAGGTAAGTTTTCTTTTAACTCTCGTTATTTATTTAAAAAATAAAAAAATAAAAATATTTGTAATTGTAAATAATAAAAAAAAGAGTGTTTGCTTTTGTTTTATTGTTTTGTAATTATTTGTTTTTACTGTTCATAATTACTGTTCCTCTTTACTATTTATTTTGGGCTTGTTTGGTAGTTTCTTTGTTATTGGGCCTTAGGCCCATTTGTTTGTGTGATTGGTTAGGGTTTTAGGTTTCGTAAAATAAAAACAAAATTAGTTAATAAAATTTAGCCCATTGGGCTCGTGTCATTCACGAAGCCCAAAACCCGTAACCCAAGCCCATTTAGTGTGTCGGGCCTGTTCGTTTTTAGGCCCATTAGTTAAGCCCACCAATAACGGGCCGAAGATTTCTTTGGCCCAGGCCCACTTTAAGGCCCAGACCATTCCGATGGCCCAAGCCCGTTTAAAGTGTCGGCAAGCGCGTGTGCGACGCGTTTTCACTGTTCACTTTACGACTTTTCGTAAAGTATTAAAAAAATAAAAAAATAAAAAAATCGAAAATCAAGAAAAAATGTGATTGGGCCGACGCACGACTTTTGCGTCGGCCGATTTGTTTAATAAGCCGCGTGCGTGTCTACTGTAGACTTTACGACTTTCGTCGCCCGATCCACAATTTGCGGGTCTTCTGTCTGTGGCACGTGTGCGAGCGTGCGTGCGTTCCTTCCTTTCCCTTCTGTTTGCGTTAGTTCCCTTAGGTCATTTCGCGTTTTCCCTTAGTCTCTCTCTCTTTCTCTCGTTTTCTCTCTCGTGTTCTTCATCTGTTCTTGAGTTTTCCCAGAAAACCTCCAAAATTCCCAGAAGCTTTCCTCCCATCCCAACCCAGAAATGGCCAAAAGAGTGAATTCTTTCAGTGATTTGTTTCAGGCAGGTCCTTCAGAGAACCCAATCTTTGAAGGTCTGGCTGAAATAATTCCACCGAGCATGCTCAATAGCGCCGATGCTAGCATGCCGACCGAGCCACAACCGCAACCACTACCCCAAGCACCAATCCTGGTTGCTGATCCACCAGCCGAGCCGGAAGCCGCTCCTGTCTATAGGAGACTTCCGAGGACAAAGTACACCAAAGCTCAGAGAGATGCACTTGCGGCTTTCTTTGCGGTGTATTCTCACCCCACGAAACCACAACGAGAAAGATTTGGTCCAAAAATCGGACTAGAAGAAGACCAAGTCTATTATTGGGGGTCGAGAAATAGGAAGAAATTCGGTATCCCGACGTCCGAGCAACGTATTGCCGAGCTAGAAAGAAGAAACGATCAGCCGGTGAGCAAGAACGAGGAGCTTCAAATGCAGAATCAACGACTCGTCGATGCTCTCCACGCGGCATATGTCCCACTGCGGAGGTCCCGTTCCGCACTCGGATGTGCCAGCGAAGGCTCGAAGTTGTTCCTCCACAACAAGAGCCTATTCTTGAGTTGTCCGATGATTCGATCGACATGGACCACTTAAGACGGGATGTGCGGAGCCTCATGCCAACACTAGTCGAGCGCCCATCCATACCTTTGCCATCCGACACCCTTCCGGACCTGCTCATGATCTTGTCGGAGTCCACACCGACTTGATCTCGGATATCGTCCGCAAGGCCAAACACGAGCTCCTCGCTCATGGCCACAGCCGGTTTTCCTTTGTGGATAACTTCACCGACTCCCGACACGTCTATTCATCCCGAGACTCTTCATAGTGGCCGAGTACTTGCGAGTGTTTCAACGAGCCGAACCCGCTCCGTACTTCAAAGCCGAATCGTCGAGACACTCGGCAACCATCCATCTTTATCCGACCACCATCGTTCGGATCTTAATGGATGTTGGTCGATGGTTGCCAGCCTTCGTAGCATGATCACGAACGCTAAGACGTTGGAGATCCTTTCCTCCAAAGAACGAAGAAGGCTACGAGGAGCATATGCAGGTGATGTCGGCCGAGTTTCGGTGCCATCTCACATCGTCTCAACTCGTGAAGTCCAGTTCGTTCGGTACTCTCACCAACAACTGGATGGAAGTTGGATCGTCGTGGATGTCTCCGTGGATGAATTGCGTTCCAATCCAAAGCCTTCCGTGAGATCGATTTGCCGAAAACGCCCCTCCGGATGCCTGATACGTGATCTTCATAATGGATCTTCCTTGGTCACTTGGGTGGAGCACGTGGATGTACGCGAAAAGGAGATGAAGGCCAGTTTCGAACCTTTTGTTCATTCAGGGTTCGCTTTTGGTGCAAAGCGTTGGATCTCAACCCTCCAACGACAAGCCGAGCGCTACATGTGCGCCACAGGTATCCACTCTTCACCCGGTGACTCGATTATTTCTCTTGAAGGAAGAAGAGGCCTGGCGGAAATGGCAAAACAGATGACGATCTGTTTCTTCAACGACATCAGCAACTCCACGTACCACCACTGGACTTGTTCGAACCGAACAAGAGACACTCGAATGGAGGTCAGGACCAACAAGCGAAGGGGTGATCCGAGCAAGCCCCCTGGAGTCAATCGTACTGCTGGTTGTTCTGTCGTGCATCTTTCCCATCACACCAGGATCTTTGAGTTCCTCAAAGACGTTCAGACTAGACCAATGTGGGATAGTATGTCGATGGACAGCTCGGTACGTGTGCTAGCAAACTTTTCCATCGGTCTTGACCCGCGGAACCAGATTTCGGTGCTCGCCATAGATAGTCACAACGACTTCCTTATTCTTCAGGAGTGTTGCACCGATGCAACGGGGTCGTCTGTGATATACGCGCCGATTAACCATTCCATTCTCCAGTGTTTGCTATGTGGAGTTCAACCGGAGCCGTTTCCGCTCATGTCTTCAGGCTTCTCCATTCTGCCTAACGTATCCGGAGCTGTTCTTGATGGAACACTACTGACTATGGTGTTCCAGATCTCAGTGAAGGCTACATCAGCCAAGTCTGCCGTGGAGTCGGCAACTACCCTTGTCCAGGACACACTTCAACGGATCAGAGCCGCAGTCAACTAAGGAGCAAACGTTGGATGCAAGGCCCTGCTAGCCTTGTTTGTGACTGTTGGTGACTTGCTTCGGGAGGAGCTTCACGATCTTCAAAGGGGAGTCTTTCTGTTTCCCTTTTCATTTAGTTAATTGTTTTGTGTTTATTTCTATTTGTGTGTTTACTTCGGTTTATTTTAGTTTGTGTGTTTAAATTCAATAATCATGCTTGAATTATTCATTTTTGTGAAATATCTGTCTAACATTGAGGACAATGTTTAATTCAAGTGTGGGGGGAAGATTTATTGAAAAGAAAAGAAAAAAATTTGAAAAATTTGAAAAATTGAAAAAAATAATTTACTTGTTTTCGTTTCCTACCGTAACAATATATCGACTAGATCATACTTACTCCCTTGGTAGCGTTGAACCTACCATTGCACTTAGTAAGTCACTGTGGTCACGTATTGTTACCCTAATAAAAAAATTGAAAATAAAAAAAAATAGTTTTGTAAGCTCGTTTGTTTCGCACTGGCTTTGGAGCTATCGAGTCTTAGAAAGTGCTTGTTTGTTTATTTGAGCTATATCAAAAATAAAAATATAATCAAAAAAATCAAAAAATCAAAAATGACAAAAATATTTGCTTCTGTTTTGTGTGTTATTGTTTGTTTTGTGCTTTGTTCTTTCCAATTCCGATGATGAATTGAGTTTAAATTGTTATGATTTTGAGAATGTGGATTATATGCTAAGGCTTTGTGTAGTTTGCTTTGAATTTAATTTGCATAACTTATGAGTGCTCGAATTTCCATGTTCACATAACCTGTTTCGATTAATTGATTGCAATCCGAGAAGCACATTTAAACATACATTGTCATGCATACCTAGAAACTGTGAGGATTTGAGCCTATTGAATATTCACATGTATGCATATTTCATACATTTACTCGTTCTTCATGTGTGCACAATTCATGAGTTTTGAACCTAGAACTTGCTCAAAGACCACTTGAAACGTTTTATTAATCTGTGATGAATTAAAGATGATTAAGGCATTAGTAAAACACCATGGCCAAACTGACTTACAGCCCTGTAAACACTAATCCTTTAGGTTAACCTCTGATAGGAGCACAAAGTGTGACGTTTTTAATGTGTTTTCCCTACTATTTGGCTATGATTTAATTGTAACTTTGCTATTTTAGCTTAGTTTCCATATTTGAGTCCTAAATGACGTATTAATGTGAACATGTGCAGAAACGAAGTCTAATGGGCTTTTGCGAGGCCCATTAACAAGGAGGCCCATTAAGAAGGAGGCCCAGACCCAAGATGGCAGGCCCAAATCCATGAAGGAAGGCCCAGGTTCACAAAGCATGAGGAAAGGCCCAAGCCCAGATTTTCGGACATTCTGCCTGTGCAGATCAGTCAACTTGCGAAGCTCATATCTCCCAATTGCACCGTCAGATCTAGCTGTAATTTTGATACACGCTGCATGTGGGTGTTAGGTATACGGTATTAAAATTTCAGAATCATCCAACCGTTGGAACGTCCATTATGCCGCTCTAAGTGCGCACTGCTCAGTGCTGTCTGCTTTTTATTTCTTTCCTCTTCTTTTATTTTCAATGCTCCACTCACCCCTATATTCTTTCCTCTTCTTTCTGCCCACAATATTAGTGTTTGATTTCTTTTACCTAAATAAATGGTTCATTGCCATATGACTACATTTCCACCATTCCACTTACCATTTCTTTTCTACCACTCACATTCCACTTCTCTTCCTTTTCTTTCTTTATTTCTTTCATTGTCTTCTTCTTCCTCTCCATTCTCCTATAAATAGCAGCCTCATTCTTCTCTTCAAACACACCCCAATGGGGAGGGACAAACCCTCCTCTTTCTCTTCTCCATCTCACATCATATTTTCCATTCTCTAGTATTTAGGGTTTTCAAGTCTTCAAGGAGGAGGGGAGCTGTTTACACCATTACCACCAGCCATCAACCATCATCACCACCATCATCATCACCTTGGGAATCTCGGCTTTTGAGTTACTCGCGTGAGGATTTAAGAGTTTGTGATCTTCGAGTTCTTCCTACTTTCCATATGGTGTACTTCAACTTATTCTTTAATTACTCTTTTCGAGTTCCTCTTTGTTGCTTGATTATTCTTTGTATTAGTTAACATGACATGATTTATATAATTTTCAGCCTATATTTATGAGTTTATTTGATTGTTAGATCCTAATTAATTAGTTCTTCTAGCAGCTTATGTGACTCCGTTTATTTGATTCGGTTTTATTGAATCTTTTATGTGTTCTTGTTTTAAGGTTCGAAACTTAAGATGATTGCATGTAATTGGTGCTAGAATTAGGGTTTTAATTCTAATTCACAAGTAGTAAAGGCTTATCAAACGGGTCGGAATCAAAATAAGAAGGATCGCGGATAGACGAGCGTTCGCTAGGTCGCGCACTTTAATTAACAACTCTTCTCCTATGCGTTAGATATGTTATTGATTGATCACCTTTGCATGTTTAATTGTTTAATCTAGATGAGCGTTCACTAGGTTAATTTTCATAGAAGAGGTTTTATTTGGGGAATGATAACCCGTGTGGGCATTCCACATATGTTAGTTTCGGTTTCATGGCTAGGGAACTTGGTTAATTTTCGGTCTAATGATTGGTAAACTTGTGTATATGTGGCTGAACTTTATATACTTTGTGTTTCATCATCATATTTTATTTATTCTTTGTAATTTAATTAATTTATTTCATTCAATTTATCTCTCAATTCCCCTTTTTACTTTGTACATATGTATATATTTATACTTTATACTTGTTAATAATAATTCTTTATTTTATTTAATTCTTTGTGACATTTTTGTTAGGTACACCCTTTGATCTCCGTTGTGAACGATACCCTACTTACACCACTATACTACCGATAGGGTTTTTTTAAATTGATGCCCCTTTTGGGCGTGTCAATTTTTGGCGCCGTCGACGTGGATTGAAAATTCCTAACTATTATTTTGTGAATATTTGTGAATAATACTTGTTTATACTTGTTGATATTTTGTTACACTTACTAATTTTACTTGTAGATATTTTACACTTAGTAATTATATTTAGGTGTCTTTTATATAGTTGATTATTTTTTGTTGTTGTAAGTTGTAACTTGAACGGAAATAGGTAAGGTCCTTTTATTAATATTGGCCTAAACCCTTCATTTGTACCATAAGGTCACTTGAGGTTGAGGGCGGCCTTTATTAACACTTGGAGAATTGTCGAACACTTAAGTGCTTTCTCAACTGAGTAAGGGGCACATGAATGGTGTCTAGATATGATCGAGACCCTGGGTGACGGGTTTGTAAAATTGGATTCAGAGGACTAGTCCACTAAATGAATCCTGCCTCTCGCTTATCTCTTGTGATCTGGCCATTCGCCTTCTGAAAACACGGAAAGTCATTTACGTCAAGGTATTGCACCTAGGCCGCATGTCCACCTTGAGTTACCGCTTGGAATCAACTTTCATTTTTTTCAACTATATTCAAGCAAAGAAAAATGTTTTTGTACACTTTAGGTATATTGGATTAAACATGACTTTAAGATGGGTAGCTGTTTCAGTCCCATTGCACATTGAAGTCCTCTGTTCCTGACAGGCCCAAAAGGAGCATCAATTTAAAAAAACCCTATCGGTAGTATAGTGGTGTAAGTAGGGTATCGTTCACAACGGAGATCAAAGGGTGTACCTAACAAAAATTGTCACAAAGAATTAAATAAAATAAAGAATTATTATTAACAAGTATAAAGTATAAATATATACATATGTACAAAGTAAAAGGGGTTTAAGAGATAAATTGAATGAAATAAATTAATTAAACTACAAAGAATAAATTAAATGAGATGGGATGAAACACAAAGTATATAAAGTTCAGCCACATATACACAAGTTTATTAATCATTGGACCGAAAATTAACCAAGTTCCCTAGCCATGAAACCGAAATTAACATATGTGGAAAGTTAGAAGCTAACCATTCCCCAAATAAAACCTCTCTACGAAAATTAACCTAAGTGAAAGCACCTAGATTAACCAATTAAACATGCCATCTTAGTCTAGAAAGCTAGCTAATCAAACCATATTTAACGCATAGAAAAGAGTTGTTAATTAAAGTGCACGACCCATTATAGAAAAGTCCATATGTCCGCAATCCTTTTTATTTGACACCGACCTTTGTCCAAAGCCTTTACTACTTGTGAATTAGGTTTCCAAAACTATTAGGTGAATTGTAATCCCTAACTCTAGCTCCAATTATATGCAAATATTATAAGTATCGATCCCTATAACATAAACACATAAAAGTTTTCTATAATTCAGAATCAAGTAAACAGAGTCACATAAGCTACTAGAAGAACTAATTAATTAGGATCCAATAACTAAATAAAATCATAAATATAGGCTGAAAATTATATAAATCATGTCATGTTAACTAATACAAAGAATAATCAAACAACAAAGAGGAACTCAATAGAGAATTTAAAGAATAAAGTCGAAATACACCGTATGAATAGCATGAAGATCTTGAAGCCACATCTTGAATCCTTGACCACAAGTAATCCAAGCCATGAAGACAAGGTGATGATGGTGATGGTGATGTTGAATAGGGGCTGGTGGTGATGGTGTAGACGCCTTCTCCTCCTCCTTGAAGACTTGAAAACCCTAAATACTAGAGAATGGAAAATGAGATGGAGAAGAGAAAGAGGAGGGTTTGTCCCTCCCCATTGGAGTGTGTTTGAAGAGAAGAATGAGGCTGCTATTTATAGGAGAATGGAGAGGAAGAAGAAGACAATGTAAGAAATAAAGAAAGAAAGGGAAGAGAAGTGGAATTTAAGTGGGAGATAAAGAAATGGTAAGTGGCATGGTGGAAATATAATGGGTTGCAATTAACCATTTATTTAAGTAAAAGAAATTAAACACTAATGGTGTGGGTAGAAAGAAGAGGAAAGAAAATAGGGGTGAGTGGAGCATTGAAAATAAAAGAAGAGGAAAGAAATAAAAAGCAGGCAGCACTGAGCTATTCCCACTTAGAACGGAATAATGCACGTTTGAACGGTTGGATGATTCTCAAATTTTAATACAGAATATATAACACACACATGCAGCGTGTATCAAAATTACAGCTGGATCCAACGGTGCAATTGGGAGATATTGGCTTCGCAAGTTGACATATCTGCACAGGCAGATTGTCCGAAAATGGGCTTGGACCTTCCTTCTTGGGCTTGGGCCTTTCTTCTTGGGCTTGAGCCTTTCTTCATGGATTTGGGCCTTCATCTTCATGGATTTGGGCCTTCATCTTGGGCCTCACGGTAGCTCACTTCTTAATGGGCCTCGAAAAAGCCCATTAGACTTCGTAAATTTCCGAGCTCCGATTTTCTGCACGTATTCACATTTATATATCATTTAGGGACTCAAATATGGAAACTAAGCAAAAATAGCAAAGTTACAATGAAATCATAGCCAAATAGTAGGGAAAATACATTAAAAACGTCACACTTTGTGCTCCTATCAAATTCCCCCACACTTAGCTACTGCTAGTCCCTTAGCAACACAAAACGTAAAACAAAACAACACAAAACAGAAAAGGGAAACACAAAACATCTATTTTTTCCAACCATAACCCTCAGCGAGTTCAAAAGTGTTATAATCAGGAGAATAAATATTATATACAAAGGCTAACAAATTTGCTAAGTCTTTAACATGCACATCTCATTTATGCTCGGGTGTAGTGTGTGAAAACCAAGTATACAATTAATGTCAAGCAATCCAATAGGCACATTGAAACAACATTAACCACTAAACCTCACAAGATTCACTAAATATTTCCGCTCAGTGTTTAGGGTTAAGTGTTTACTCTCAAAACAATTACACAAGTAGTGTTCCCATATGCTTGCTCATTAACCGACTCTCCACAATTAATCCACAAATCATCAGATCATAAGGGCTTTTTAGGTGAAACAGGGACAAAAGGATGAATGGTAAATGGTGAATGGTCAATGAAGTGAAAGGACTCGAAATGGAAAATGTTTCACATGTTTGCAAGACAAATCAACGACTTTGAAACTCATACCTATGCTAAACCCGAAACAACTCTTATTTTCCTCCAACCTTTTATTGAAAGTAATACAAGAAAATAACTCTATATTTTTTTTTTCTTTCTTTTCTATTTCTTTTTTCTTTGAGGAATTTATTCCTTCTTTTTATTTCTGATTTTTTTTTTTTCTTGAACAAATACAACAAAATATATACACCCCCACACTTGCCTTTTGGTATACTACCATACAAATCAAAACCCGAAGCATAAGAACACAAGAAGTCACTATCATCGTCTTGCAAACATAAATAAAACAAGGGTGAGATGGTGTGGGTGAACAAAAGAAACGGCTAATGAGTGTTTAGTTCAAAAGGGGATTCCTAAAGTTCGTGTTTAGATGGATGGTGAATATTTTGGCCATGGTGCTCAACTAATGCCTTACTCATTTCTAATTCATCACAGATTAACAAAACGTTTCAAGTGGTCTTTGAGCAAGTTCTAGGTTCAAAACTCATGAATTGTGCACACATGAAGAACGAGTAAATGTATGAAATATGCATACATGTGAATATTCAATAGGCTCAAATCCTCACAGTTTCTGGGTATGCATGACAATGTATGTTCAAAAGTGCTTCTCGGATTGCAATCAATTAATTAACACCGGTGATGTGAACATGGAAATTCGAGCAATCACAAGTTATGCATATTAAATTCAAAGCAAACTACCCAAAGCCTTGACGTATAATCAACATTCTCAAAATCATAACAATTAAACTCAATTCATCATCGGAATTGGAAAGAACAAAACACAACACAAATAAACACACAAAAAACAACAAAACAGAAGTAAATATTTTTGTAATTTTTCAGATTTTTTGATTTTTTTGATTTTTTTCAATTTACGTAACAATACGTGACCACAGTGACTTACTAAGTGCAATGGTAGGTTCAACGCTACCAAGGGAGTAAGTATGATTTAGTCGATATATTGTTACCGTAGAAAACGAAAACAAGTAAATTATTTTTTTGAATTTTTCAAATTTTACAAATTTTTTCTTTTCTTTTTAAATAAACCTTCCCCCCACACTTGAATTACACATTGTCCTCAATGTTGACAAATATTTCACGAAAATCAAAAATTCAAGTATGGTTATTGAATTTAAACACACATACATAAATAAACACACAACATAAACAGAAGTAAACACACAACAGTTAAGTAATTGAAAAGGGAAACAGAAAGACTCCCCTTTGAAGATCGTGAAGCTCCTCCCGAAGCAAGTCACCAACAGTCACAAACAAGGCTAGCAGGGCCTTGCATCCAACGTTTACTCCTTAATTGACCGCGGCTCTGATCCTTTGAAGTGTGTCCTGGACAAGGGTAGTTGCCGACTCCACGGCAGATTTAGCTGATGTAGCCTTCACCGAGATCTGGAACACCATAGTCAGTAGTGTTCCGTCAAGAATGGCTCCGGATACGTTTGGCAGAATGGAGAAGCCAGAAGACATAAGCGGAAATGGCTCCGGTTGAACTCCACATAGCAAACACTGGAGAATGGAATGGTTAATCGGCGCATAAATCACAGACGAGCCCGTTGCATCGGTGCAACACTCCTGAAGAATAAGGAAGTCGTTGTGACTATCTATGGCGAGCACCGAAATCTGGTTCCGCGGGTCAAGACCGATGGTGAAATTTGCTAGCACACGCACAGAGCTGTCCATCGACATACTATCCCATTGTGGTCTAGTCTGAACGTCTTTGAGAAACTCAAAGATCCTGGTGTGATGAGATAGATGAACGACGGAACAACCAGCAGTACGATTGACTCCAGGGGGCTTGCTCGGATCACCCCTTCGCTTGTTGGTCCTGACCTCCATTCGAGTGTCTCTTGTTCGGTTCGAACAAGTCCAGTGGTGGTACGTGGAGTTGCTGATGTCGTTGAAGAAACAGATCGTCATCTGTTTTGCCATTTCCGCAAGTCCTTTTCTTCCTTCAAGAGAAATAATCGAGTCACCGGGTGAAGAGTGGATACCTGTGGCGCACATGTAGCGCTCGGCTTGTCGTTGGAGGGTTGAGATCCAACGCTTTGCACCAAATGCGAACCCTGAATGAACAAAAGGTTCGAAACTGGCCTTCATCTCCTTCTCGCGCACATCCACGTGCTCCACCCAAGTGACTAAGGAAGATCCATTATGAAGATCACGTATCAGGCATCCGGAGGGACGTTTTCGGCAAATCGATCTCACGGAAGGCTTTGGATTTGAACGCAATTCATCCACGGAGACATCCACAACGACCCAACTTCCATCCGGTTGTTGGTGAGAATACCGAACAACCGGACTTCACGAGTTGAAACGAGGTGAGATGGCACCGAAACTCGGCCGACATCACCCGCTTCGCTCCTCGTAGCCTTCTTCGTTCTTGGAGGATAGGATCTCCAACGTCTTGGCGTTTGTAATCATGCTACGAAGGCGGCAACCATCGACCAACATCCATTAAGATCCGAACGATGGTGGTCGGATAAAGGTGAATGGTTGCCGAGTGTCTCGACGATTCGGCTTTGAAGTACGGAGCAGGTTCAGCTCGTTGAAACACTCGCAAGTACTCGGCCCTATGAAGAGTCTCGGGATGAATAGACGTGTCGGGAGTCGGTGAAGTTATCCACAAAGGAAATCCGGCAGTGGCCATGAGCAGGAGCTCGTCTTTGGCCTTGCGGGCGATATCCGAGATCAAGTCGGTGTGGACTCCGACAAGATCATGAGCAGGTCCGGGAAGGGTGTCAGATGGCAAAGGTGTGGATGGGCGCTCGACAAGGGTAGGCATGAGGCTCCGCACATCCCGTCTTAAGTGGTCCATGTCGATGGAATCATCGGACAACTCAAGAATAGGCTCTTGTTGTGGAGGAACAACTTCGAGCCTTCGCCTAGGCACATCTGAGTGCGGAACAGGACCTCCGCAATTGGGACATATGCCGCTGTGGAGAGCATCGACGAGTCGTTGATTCTGCATTTGAAGCTCCTCGTTCTTGCTCACCAGCTGATCGTTTCTTCGCTCTAACTCGGCAATACGTTGCTCAGACGTCAGGATACCGAATTTCTTCCTATTTCTCGACCCCCAATAGTAGACTTGGTCCTCCTCTAGTCCGATTTTCGGACCAAATCTTTCTCGTTGTGGCTTGGTGGGGTGAGAATACACCGCAAAGAAAGCCGCAAGTGCATCTCTCTGAGCTTTGGTGTACTTTGTCCGCGGAAGTCTCCTATAGACAGGAGCGGCTTCCGGCTCAACGGGTGGATCAGCAACCAGGATTGGTGCTTGGGGTAGTGGTTGTGGTTGTGGTAGTGGCTCGGTCGGCATGCTAGCATCGGCGCTATTGAGCATGCTTGGTGGAATTATTTCAGCCAAGCCTTCAAAGATTGGGTTCTCTGAAGGACCTGCCTGAAACAAGTCGCTGAAGGAATTGACTCTTTTGGCCATTTCTGGGTTGGGAAGGGAGGATAACTTTTCTGGGTTTGGGAGGTTTTCTGGGAAAAACGGAAGAACACGAAGAACACACGAGAGAGAAAACGAGAGAGAGACAGAGAGAGTCTAAGGGAAAACGTGTGAAATGCCTAAGGAAACTAGCGCAAACAGAAGGGAAGGGAAGGAACGGACGCACGCTCGCACGCTCGCACACGTGCCAAAGACAGAAGACCCGCAAATTGCGGATCGGGCGACGAAAGTCGCAAAGGCTACAGTTGACACGCACGCGGATTTATTAAACAATTCGGCCGACGCAAAAGTCGTGCGTCGGCCCAATCAAATTTTTTTGATTTTCATTTTTTTATTTTTTTATTTTATTTTTTTAATACTTTACGAAAAGTCGTAAAGTGAACAGTGAAAACGCGTAGCACACGCGCTTGCCGACACTTTAAACGGGCTTGGGCCATCGAAATGGTCTGGGCCTTAAAGTGGGCCTGGGCCAAAGAAATCTCCGGCCCATTATTGGTGGGCTTAACTAATGGGCCTAAAAACGAACAGGCCCGACACACTAAATGGGCTTGGGTTACGGGTTTTGGGCTTCGTGAATGACAAGAGCCCAATGGGCTAAATTTTTTTATTTTTTTATTTTTTTTTATTTTACGAAACCCAAAACACTAACCAATCACACAAACGAATGGGCCTAAGGCCCAATAACAAACAAACTAACAAACAAGCCCAAAATAAACAGTAAATAGGAACAGTAAAAAAAAAAAAAAAAAATAAATAAATAAATACAAAGAGTAAAACAAACAAACAAACACTCTTTTTTTTTTTATTTACAATTACAAATATTTTTTTTAATTTTTTTTTTTATTATTTTTAAAATAAATAATGAGAGCGAAAAGAAAACTTACCTTTTTACTCCCGAGGAAATCGAAAATCACCAACAAGACATCAACCTCAAGGTTTTTCAACCTTGACTTCCTAAACGTATGCTCCGATGTATGTGGTAAAATTTCCGATAAACCCGGATTATTTCCTATACAAAATAAAAAGGTTAGTAATAAATAAAAACAAAATATTTACAAAGTTAAAAATATGTCACAAATTATCTATACAAAATGAATGAATAAATTTTCCTATGTCTACGTATATTTTACTTACACAATACACTTAAGTGTACAAAAATATTTTCCTTTGCCTTAATATAGTTGAAAAAAAATGAAAGTTGATTCCAAGCGGTAACTCAAGGTGGACTTACGGCCTAGGTGCAATGCCTTGACTTAAATGACTTTCCGTGTTTTCAGAAGGCGAATGGCCAGATCATATGAGAATAAGCGAGGGGCAGGATTCATTTGGTGGACTACGGAGGCTTACACCCCTATCGACTTACGTCAGTCTATAGTCCTCTGAATCCAAAACCTGTCACCCAGGGTCTCGACCTAGACACCATCCATGTGCCCCTTACTCAGTTGAGAAAGCACTTAAGTGTTCGACAATTCTCCAAGTGTTAATAAAGGCCGCCCTCAACCTCAAATAACCTTACGGTAAAAATGAAGGGTTTAGGCCAATATTAATAAAAGGACCTTACCTATTTCCGTTCAAGTTACAACTTACAACAACAAAAAATATAATCAACTATATAAAAGACACTTAAATATAATTACTAAGTGTAAAATATCTACAAGTAAAATTAGTAAGTATATATAAAATTAACAAGTATTATTGACAAGTAATATAAACAAGTAATATGAACAGTTAAAAAAATAGTAAAATTATATACAATAAATAATTACAAAAATAGTATTCACAAAAAAAAATATTAGGTTAGGAACATTTTCGTTCCCCGTCGACGGCGCCAAAAATTGACACGCCCCAAAAGGAGGCATCAATTTAAAAAAATCCCTATCGGTTGTAGTATAGTGGTAAGTAGGGTATCGTTCACAACGGAGATCAAAGGGTGTACCTAACAAAAATTGTCACAAAGAATTAAATAAAATAAAGAATTATTATTAACAAGTATAAAGTATAAATATATACATATGTACAAAGTAAAAGGGGTTTAAGAGATAAATTGAATGAAATAAATTAATTAAACTACAAAGAATAAATTAAATGAGATGGGATGAAACACAAAGTATATAAAGTTCAGCCACATATACACAAGTTTATTAATCATTGGACCGAAAATTAACCAAGTTCCCTAGCCATGAAACCGAAATTAACATATGTGGAAAGTTAGAAGCTAACCATTCCCCAAATAAAACCTCTCTACGAAAATTAACCTAAGTGAAAGCACCTAGATTAACCAATTAAACATGCCATCTTAGTCTAGAAAGCTAGCTAATCAAACCATATTTAACGCATAGAAAAGAGTTGTTAATTAAAGTGCACGACCCATTATAGAAAAGTCCATATGTCCGCAATCCTTTTTATTTGACACCGACCTTTGTCCAAAGCCTTTACTACTTGTGAATTAGGTTTCCAAAACTATTAGGTGAATTGTAATCCCTAACTCTAGCTCCAATTATATGCAAATATTATAAGTATCGATCCCTATAACATAAACACATAAAAGTTTTCTATAATTCAGAATCAAGTAAACGGAGTCACATAAGCTACTAGAAGAACTAATTAATTAGGATCCAATAACTAAATAAAATCATAAATATAGGCTGAAAATTATATAAATCATGTCATGTTAACTAATACAAAGAATAATCAAACAACAAAGAGGAACTCAATAGAGAATTTAAAGAATAAAGTCGAAATACACCGTATGAATAGCATGAAGATCTTGAAGCCACATCTTGAATCCTTGACCACAAGTAATCCAAGCCATGAAGACAAGGTGATGATGGTGATGGTGATGTTGAATAGGGGCTGGTGGTGATGGTGTAGACGCCTTCTCCTCCTCCTTGAAGACTTGAAAACCCTAAATACTAGAGAATGGAAAATGAGATGGAGAAGAGAAAGAGGAGGGTTTGTCCCTCCCCATTGGAGTGTGTTTGAAGAGAAGAATGAGGCTGCTATTTATAGGAGAATGGAGAGGAAGAAGAAGACAATGTAAGAAATAAAGAAAGAAAGGGAAGAGAAGTGGAATTTAAGTGGGAGATAAAGAAATGGTAAGTGGCATGGTGGAAATATAATGGGTTGCAATTAACCATTTATTTAAGTAAAAGAAATTAAACACTAATGGTGTGGGTAGAAAGAAGAGGAAAGAAAATAGGGGTGAGTGGAGCATTGAAAATAAAAGAAGAGGAAAGAAATAAAAAGCAGGCAGCACTGAGCTATTCCCACTTAGAACGGAATAATGCACGTTTGAACGGTTGGATGATTCTCAAATTTTAATACAGAATATATAACACACACATGCAGCGTGTATCAAAATTACAGCTGGATCCAACGGTGCAATTGGGAGATATTGGCTTCGCAAGTTGACATATCTGCACAGGCAGATTGTCCGAAAATGGGCTTGGACCTTCCTTCTTGGGCTTGGGCCTTTCTTCTTGGGCTTGAGCCTTTCTTCATGGATTTGGGCCTTCATCTTCATGGATTTGGGCCTTCATCTTGGGCCTCACGGTAGCTCACTTCTTAATGGGCCTCGAAAAAGCCCATTAGACTTCGTAAATTTCCGAGCTCCGATTTTCTGCACGTATTCACATTTATATATCATTTAGGGACTCAAATATGGAAACTAAGCAAAAATAGCAAAGTTACAATGAAATCATAGCCAAATAGTAGGGAAAATACATTAAAAACGTCACACTTTGTGCTCCTATCAGTTCCCGTACCTAAGTGTATTGTGTAAATAAAATTTACTTAGACATAGGAAAATTTATTTATTCATTTTGTATAGATAATTTGTGATACATTTTTAACTTTGTAAATATTTTGTTTTTATATTGTAAATTCTATTACTAACTTTTTAATTTTGTATAGGAAATAATCCGGGTTTATCGGAAAATTTTACCACATACATCGGAGCATACGTTTAGGAAGTCAAGGTTAAAAAACCTTGAGGTTGATGTCTTGTTGGTGATTTTCTGGTATCCTCGGGAGTAAAAAGGTAAGTTTCTTTTTCACTCTAGTTATTTAATTATTTATTTTAAAAAAAATAAAAAAAATAAAAAAATAGAAAATTTGTAATTGTAAATAAAAAAAAAAGAGTGATTGTTTTGTTTTACTATTTGTCATTATTTATTTTTACTGTTTATAATTATTGTTTGTTTTGGGCCTGTTTGTTTGCTTGTTGGTTGTTAGTATTGGGCCTTAAGCCCATTTGGTTTGTCGGTTTGAGTTTTGGGTTTCGAAAAAAAAAAAAAAAAAAAATTAAAAAAGAAAAACAAAATTTAGTTAATTAAATTTAGCCCATTGGGCTCGTGTCATTTCCAAGCCCATTTAGTGTGTCGGGCCTGTTAGTTTTTAGGCCCATTAGTTTTAAGCCCACCTAATAATGGGCCGAAGTTTTCTACGCGGCCAGGCCCACTTTAAGGCCCAGACCATTCCGATGGCCCAGGCCCGTTTAAAGTGTCGGCAAGCGTCGAGCGCGTGCGCTACGCGTTTTCACTGTTTACTTTACGACTTTCGCGTAAAGATTTGTTTAAATAAAAAGAAAAATTGTTATTGGTCCGTCCCGCGACTTTCGCGTCGGCACGATAATTAAAAAAAAAATAAAAAAAAATAAAAAAAATATTTGATTGGGCCGACGGACGACTTTTGCGTCGGCCGATTTGTTTAATAATCCGCATGCGTGTCAACTGTAGCCTTTGCGACTTTCGTCGCTCGATCCGCAATTTGCGGATCTGTGTGTGTGGCACGCATGCGTACGTGCGTCTGTTCCTTTCCCTTGGTTTGTGTCTATGTGCTTCATTCCATTCATTTTGCATTCATTTTCACTTAGTTCCCTTTTAGTCTCTCTAAATTTTCTCTCGTTTGTTCATATTGTTCTTCACTTGTTCTTCGTTGTTCTTAGTTATTTTTCCAGAAAGCTATCCTCCCTCCCAACCTAGAAATGGCCAAAAGAGTGAATTCTTTCAGTGAGTTGTTTCATTCTAGTCCTCCAGAGAGTGATTTCTTTGAAGGCTTGGATGAAATCATTCCACCAAGCATTCTAGATACTGTTAATGCTAGCATGCCGGATGTGCCAGAACCAGAACCAGAACCACAAGCACCAATCCAGGCTGCTGATCCACATGTTGTTGTTGTTGCTGGTCCTTCCCAGAAGCGTACGAGAGGCCCGAGGACGAGATTCACCAAGGACCAAAATGATGCGTTGACCGAGTTCTACACGGTGAATCCTCACCCACTCAAACTGCACAGAGCAAGGTTTGCTATAGAACTCGGGTTAACTGAAAATAAGGTCTACAACTGGGGAAGGAGATTTCATGATAAGCACGGTATCCCGTCAGAGGAGCAGATTTATGCCGATCTAATAAGAAGAAACGAGGAGCTGATGAGTAAGAATGAGGAGCTTCAAGAGCAGAACCAGAAACTCATCGATGCTCTTCATAGCGGCATTTGTCCCCAGTGCGGAGGTCCTGTTCCGCACCCAGATGTGCAACGATCAAGGTTTGCAGTTGTTCCTCCGGAGCCTCTTCTTGTCTTGTCCGATGATTCAATCGACATGGATGACTTGCGAAGGGATGTGCGGAGCCTCATGCCAACATTAGTCGAGCGCTCATCCTCTCATGTGCCATCTGACAACATTCCGGGACCTGCTCATGATCTCGTTGGGTTAAATTCCGACCTGATCGCCGATATCGTGAACAAAGCCAAAGACGAACTCCTTCTCTTGGCCGCGGCTGGTTTTCCCCTGTGGATCTTTTCATCAAATCCCAGCACTTCCATTCATCCCGAAACTCTTAATCATGCCGAGTACTTGCGAGTGTCTCAACGAGCTGAGCCTACACCATATTTCATATCAGAAGCCTCGAGACACTCAGCAACCATTCACCTGAATCCGACCACCATCGTTCAGATTTTAATGGATGTTGGTCAATGGTTGCTCGTCTTCGTAGCTTGGTCACCAATGCCCATACCTTGGAGGTCCCGTTCTCCGGGATAGAAGAAAGCTACAAGGAGCGAGTGCAAGTGATGTCCGCCGAGTTCCTAGTGCCAACACACAACGTTTCAACTCGTGAAGTCCAGTTTGTTCGTTCCTCTCACCAACAATTGGATGGAAGTTGGATTGTTGTGGATGTCTCTCGTGGATGAAATGAGCTCAAATCCAAGGCCTTCCGTGAGATCAAGATGCCGAAAACGTCCTTCCGGATGCCCGATACGGGATCTGCAGAATGGATCCTCCTTTGTCACGTGGGTGGAGCATGTTGATGTGCGAGAAAAAGATTTAACCCCCTTATTTAAACCTTTTTGTTGAATCAGGTTTTGCATATGGAGCGAAGCGTTGGTTGGCACCTCTTCAACGACATGCCGAGCGCTACATGTGCGTGATGGGGATTCACACTTCACCCGGTGACTCAATCATTTCACCGGGAGGGAGAAGAAGCCTTGCTAAGATGGCAAACCAGATGGCGGTAAGTTTCTTCAACGACATCACCAACTCGACTTACCATCATTGGACTGCATCAAACAAAACGGGAGACACACATATGGAGGTCAGGACCAACAAGCGAAGGGGTGATCCTAGCCAACCCCTTGGACTCGATCGTACTGCTGGCTGTTCTGTCAAGCACTTCTCCCATCACACAAGAATCTTTGATTTTATCAGAGACGTACAGACAAGGCATTTATGGGATAGTGTGTCGATAGACAGTTCAGTACATGTGCTTACAAACTTCACCACTGGTCTTGACCCACGAAATTCTATCTCCGTTTTGGGCATAAGTAATCACGTCGACTTCCTCATACTCCAGGAGTGCTTCACAGATTCAACGGGGTCGTACGTGATTTATGCGCCTATCGATCAAGCAACCTTCCAGTCCATGTTATGTGGAGTTGACCCGGAGCCTTTTCAATTGATGTCATCTGGCTTCTCCATTCTACCTGATGTATCCGGAGACGTACTTGATGGAACTCTACTGACATTAGTGTTCCAGATCTCAGTGAAGGCAAATTCAGCCAGACGTGCTGTGGATTTGGCAACAGGCACGGTCCAGGACACACTTCAACGGATCAGAGCCGCAGTCAACTAAGGAGCAAACGTTGGATGCAAGGCCCTGCTAGCCTTGTTTGTGACTGTTGGTGACTTGCTTCGGGAGGAGCTTAATGATCTTCAAGGGGGAGATTTTCTTTAACCTATCTTTTTCATTTGTATATATGTTGTGTGTTTACTTCTGTTGATTTATGTTTGTGTGTTTATTTATGTTTGTGTGTTTAAATTTGATAACCATGCTTGAATTTTTCATTTTCGTGAAATATTTGTCTAACATTGAGGACAATGTTTAATTCAAGTGTGGGGGGAAAGTTTATTAAAAAGAAAAGAAAAAATTTGAAAAATTCAAAAATTCAAAAAAATAATTTACTTGTTTTTGTTTTCTACGGTAACAATATATCGACTAGATCACACTTACTCCCTTGGTAGCGTTGAACCTACCATTGCACTTAGTAAGTCACTGTGGTCACGTATTGTTACCCTAATAAAAAAAATTGAAAAAAAGAAAAAAAAAAATTGCTTCGTTGTTTATTTATTTGTTTGTTTTCGTTTTCTACGGTAACGGTATATCGACTAAATCATACTTACTCCCTTGGTAGCGTTGAACCTACCATTGCACTAAGTAAGTCACTGTGGTCACGTATTGTTACGTAAATTGAAAAAAAATCAAAAAAAAAAATCGAAAAAAATCAAAAATTACAAAAATATTTGCTTCTGTTTTGTGTGTTATTGTTTGTTTTGTGCTTTGTTCTTTCCAATTCCGATGATGAATTGAGTTTAATTGTTATGATTTTGAGAATGTTGATTATATGCTAAGGCTTTGTGATTTGCTTTGGATTTAATTTGCATAACTTGTGATTGCTCGAAATTTCATGTTCACATAACCTGTTTCGATTAGTTGATTGCAATCCGAGAAGCACATTTGAACATACATTGTCATGCATACCCAGAAAATGTGAGGACTTGAGCCTATTGAATATTCACATGTATGCATCTTTCATACATTTACTCGTTCTTCATGTGTGCACAATTCATGAGTTTTTGAACCTAGAACTTGCTCAGAGACCGCTTGAAACTTTTTATTAATCTGTGATGAATTAGAAATGAGTAAGGCATTAGTTGAGCACCATGGCCAAAATATTCACCATCCATCTAAACACGAACTTTAGGAATCCCCTTTTGAACTGATCACTCATTAGCCGTTTCTTTTGTTCACCCACACCATTTCACCCTTGTTTTATTGTGTTTGCAAGACGATGATAGTGACTTCTTATGTTCTTATGCTTCGGATTTGTATTGTAATATACCAAAAGGCAAGTGTGGGGGTGCATTTTATTTTGTTGTAATTGTTCAAACAAAGAAAAAAAAATCAAAAACAAAAAGAAGGAATAAAGTTCCTCAAGAAAAAAGAAAAAAAAAAAAAAAAAAAAAAAAAAAAAAAAAAAAAAAAAAAAAAAAAAAAATAGAGTTATTTTCTTGTATTATTTTCAATAAAAGGTTGGAGGAGAATAAGAAAGTTGTTTCGGGTATAGCATAGGTATGAGTTTCAAAGTCGTTGACTTGTCTTGCAAACATGTGAAACATTTTTCATTTCCAGTCCCTTCATTCATCATTCACTATTCACCATTCACCCTTTTGGCCCCGTTTATACCCTTGAAGCCCTTATGATCTAATGATTTGTGGATTAATTGTGGAGAGTTGGTTAATGAGCAAGCTTATGGGAACATTACTTGTGCAATTGTTATGAGAGTAAACACTTAACCCTAAACACCGAGCGGAAATATTTAGTGACCATTGTGAGCTTTAGTGGTTAATGTTGTTTCGATGTGCCTATTTGATTTCATGAGATTAATTGTATACTCGGTTTTCACACACTTCACCCGAGCATAAATGAGATGTGCATGTTAAAGACTTAGCAAATTCTTTAGCCTTGGTATATAATTTTTATTCTCTTGATTATAACTCTTCGAACTCGGCGAGGGTTATGGTTGGAAAGACCATTTTGTTTTGTGTTTCGTTTTCTGTTTTGTGTTGTTCTGTTTTAAAGTTTTGTGTTTGCTAGAGGACTAGCAATAGCTAAGTGTGGGGGAATTTGATAGGAGCACAAAGTGTGACGTTTTTAATGTGTTTTCCCTACTATTTGGCTATGATTTAATTGTAACTTTGCTATTTTAGCTTAGTTTCCATATTTGAGTCCTAAATGACGTATTAATGTGAACATGTGCAGAAACGAAGTCTAATGGGCTTTTGCGAGGCCCATTAACAAGGAGGCCCATTAAGAAGGAGGCCCAGACCCAAGATGGCAGGCCCAAATCCATGAAGGAAGGCCCAGGTTCACAAAGCATGAGGAAAGGCCCAAGCCCAGATTTTCGGACATTCTGCCTGTGCAGATCAGTCAACTTGCGAAGCTCATATCTCCCAATTGCACCGTCAGATCTAGCTGTAATTTTGATACACGCTGCATGTGGGTGTTAGGTATACGGTATTAAAATTTCAGAATCATCCAACCGTTGGAACGTCCATTATGCCGCTCTAAGTGCGCACTGCTCAGTGCTGTCTGCTTTTTATTTCTTTCCTCTTCTTTTATTTTCAATGCTCCACTCACCCCTATATTCTTTCCTCTTCTTTCTGCCCACAATATTAGTGTTTGATTTCTTTTACCTAAATAAATGGTCCATTGCCATATGACTACATTTCCACCATTCCACTTACCATTTCTTTTCTACCACTCACATTCCACTTCTCTTCCTTTTCTTTCTTTATTTCTTTCATTGTCTTCTTCTTCCTCTCCATTCTCCTATAAATAGCAGCCTCATTCTTCTCTTCAAACACACCCCAATGGGGAGGGACAAACCCTCCTCTTTCTCTTCTCCATCTCACATCATATTTTCCATTCTCTAGTATTTAGGGTTTTCAAGTCTTCAAGGAGGAGGGGAGCTGTTTACACCATTACCACCAGCCATCAACCATCATCACCACCATCATCATCACCTTGGGAATCTCGGCTTTTGAGTTACTCGCGTGAGGATTTAAGAGTTTGTGATCTTCGAGTTCTTCCTACTTTCCATATGGTGTACTTCAACTTATTCTTTAATTACTCTTTTCGAGTTCCTCTTTGTTGCTTGATTATTCTTTGTATTAGTTAACATGACATGATTTATATAATTTTCAGCCTATATTTATGAGTTTATTTGATTGTTAGATCCTAATTAATTAGTTCTTCTAGCAGCTTATGTGACTCCGTTTATTTGATTCGGTTTTATTGAATCTTTTATGTGTTCTTGTTTTAAGGTTCGAAACTTAAGATGATTGC
Source organism: Rubus idaeus (assembly GCA_030142095.1). Classification (NCBI taxonomy): domain Eukaryota; kingdom Viridiplantae; phylum Streptophyta; class Magnoliopsida; order Rosales; family Rosaceae; genus Rubus; species Rubus idaeus. The sequence continues at coordinate 23,074,830 of CM057965.1, forward strand.
ATGTAATTGGTGCTAGAATTAGGGTTTTAATTCTAATTCACAAGTAGTAAAGGCTTATCAAACGGGTCGGAATCAAAATAAGAAGGATCGCGGATAGACGAGCGTTCGCTAGGTCGCGCACTTTAATTAACAACTCTTCTCCTATGCGTTAGATATGTTATTGATTGATCACCTTTGCATGTTTAATTGTTTAATCTAGATGAGCGTTCACTAGGTTAATTTTCATAGAAGAGGTTTTATTTGGGGAATGATAACCCGTGTGGGCATTCCACATATGTTAGTTTCGGTTTCATGGCTAGGGAACTTGGTTAATTTTCGGTCTAATGATTGGTAAACTTGTGTATATGTGGCTGAACTTTATATACTTTGTGTTTCATCATCATATTTTATTTATTCTTTGTAATTTAATTAATTTATTTCATTCAATTTATCTCTCAATTCCCCTTTTTACTTTGTACATATGTATATATTTATACTTTATACTTGTTAATAATAATTCTTTATTTTATTTAATTCTTTGTGACATTTTTGTTAGGTACACCCTTTGATCTCCGTTGTGAACGATACCCTACTTACACCACTATACTACCGATAGGGTTTTTTTAAATTGATGCCCCTTTTGGGCGTGTCAACCTCTTTTGAGCCTAACATGTTTTTAGCCTTTTTCTTCGTTAACCCGCTTACTCCTAACCTGTTTTTAGCTTAAACACTAACCTGCCTTTGTTCCAACATGTGTTAAAGAGACAATTTTGTGACTTGTGGTGGTATTTTGTGCTTGAAAAGTCTTCTGGTTTGTGAAAGAAGTAAGTGTGGGGGTGTTGTAAAAACAAAATATTGTGTAAAAAACAAAAAACAAAAAAACAAAAAAAAAAAAAAAAAGAAAAAAAAAAGAAAGAATAAGAAGTTTTTGTTCAGAAAGTGTGAAAGATTGGAGGTGAATAAAAGTTTGGTTGTTTGATTGTTTAAGCATATAGAAAACAAGTCACAAAATTGTTTTGTGGAACACTCGGAACATTATGTTTTTCATTTCCATTCGTTTCTTTTAACCCCTAACCTTTGGCCCCATTACACCATTGAAAGCCCTTATGATTTAATGATTTGTGGATTAATTGTGGAGAGTTGGTTAATGAGCAAGCTTATGGGAACGTTACTTGTGTAATTGTTTTGAGAGTAAACACTTAACCCTAAACACTGAGCGGAAATATTTAGAGATCATTGTGAGCTTTTGTGGTTAATGTTGTTTCGATGTGCCTATTGGATTGCATGAAATTTTTTGTATACTTGGTTTTCACACACTTCACCCGAGCATAAATGAGATGTGCATGTTAAACACTTAGCAAATTTGTTAGCCTTGGTATATAATTTTTATTCTCCTGATTATAACTCTTTTGAACTCGCTGAGGGTTATGGTTGGAAAGACCATTCTGTTTTGTGTTTCCTTTTCTATTTTCTGTTGTTCTTGTGTTTGCTAGAGGACTAGCAGTAGCTAAGTGTGGGGGAATTTGATAGGAGCACAAAGTGTGACGTTTTTAATGTGTTTTCCCTACTATTTGGCTATGATTTAATTGTAACTTTGCTATTTTAGCTTAGTTTCCATATTTGAGTCCAAAATGATGTATTAATGTGAACATGTGCAGAAACGAAGTTTAATGGGCTTTTGCGAGGCCCATTAAGAGGTGGTCTGCCATGAGGCCCAAGAAGGAGGCCCAAACCCAAGATGGAAGGCCCAAATCCATGAAGGAAGGCCCAAGTTCACAAAGCATGAGGAAAGGCCCAAGCCCAGATTTTCGGACATTCTGCCTGTGCAGATCAGTCAACTTGCGAAGCCTATATCTCTCAATTGCACCGTCAGATCTAGCTGTAATTTTGATACACGCTGCACATGGATGTCAGTTATTCCCAAATAAAATTTCAGAAGCATCCAACCGTTGAAACGTGCAGGATTCCGTTCTAAGTGCGAACTGCTCAGTGCTGTCCGTTTTTATTTCTTTCCTCTTCTTTTATTTTCAATGCTCCACTCACCCCTATATTCTTTCCTCTTCTTTCTGCCCACACCATTAGTGTTTAATTTCTTTTTGTTAAATAAATGGTTAATTGCCATATGATTCCATTTCCACCACCACTTACCATTTCTTTATCTCCCATTCACATTCCACTTATTTTCCCTTTCTTTGTTTATTTCTTCCATTGTCTTCTTCTTCCTCTCCATTTTCCTATAAATATGAGCCTATTTCTCTTCACCAATTCACCAATTCACACCCCAATGGGGAGGGACAAACCCTCCTCTTTCTCTTCTCCATCATATTTTCCATTCTCTAGTATTTAGGGTTCTCAAGGCTTCAAGGAGGAGGAAAGGCGGCTGCACCATCACCATCATCACCATCAATTTCGTCCATCATCATCACCACCTTGCTGCACACGGTTTGGATTACTTGCTTTCAAGGATTCAAGGTTTCGTGGTCTTCAAGTCTTCATGCTATTCCATATGGTGTAATCTGACTTTTCCTTTAATTATTCTTATGAATTCCTCTTTGTTGCTTGATTATTCTTTGTATTAGTTAACATGACATGATTTATATAATTTCCAGCCTATTTATATGAGTTTATTTAGTTATTGGATCCTAATTAATTAGTTCTTCTAGTAGCTTATGTGACTCTGTTTACTTGATTCTGAATTATAGAAAACTTTTATGTGTTTATGTTATAGGGATCGATACTTATAATATTTACATATAATTGGAGCTAGAGTTAGGGATTACAATTCACCTAATAGTTTTGGAAACCTAATTCACGAGTAGTAAAGGCTTTGGACAAAGGTCGGTGTCAAATAAAAAGGATTGCGGACATATGGACTTTTCTATAATGGGTCGTGCACTTTAATTAACAACTCTTTTCTATGCGTTAAATATGGTTTGATTAGCTAGCTTTCTAGACTAAGATGGCATGTTTAATTGGTTAATCTAGGTGCTTTCACTTAGGTTAATTTTCGTAGAGAGGTTTTATTTGGGGAATGGTTAGCTTCTAACTTTCCACATATGTTAATTTCGGTTTCATGGCTAGGGAACTTGGTTAATTTTCGGTCCAATGATTAATAAACTTGTGTATATGTGGCTGAACTTTATATACTTTGTGTTTCATCCCATCTCATTTAATTTATTCTTTGTAGTTTAATTAATTTATTTCATTCAATTTATCTCTTAAAACCCCCTTACTTTGTACATATGTATATATTTATACTTTATACATGTTAATAATAATTCTTTATTTTATTTAATCTTTGTGACATTTTTTGTTAGGTACACCCTTTGATCTCCGTTGTGAACGATACCCTACTATGCACTATACTACTACCGATAGGGTTTTTTTAAATTGATGCTCCTTTTGGGCGTGTCAAGAAACTAACAACAAAAATGTAGAGAAATTGATATAAAAAGTTGTACAATTATGAACCTATCAAATACCCCCACACTTAGCTTTTGCTAGTCCCTTAGCAACACAAAACTTAAAACAGAACAACACAAAACAGAAAAGGGAAAAACAAAACAAATATTCTTTCCAACCATAATCCTCAGTGAGTTCAGAAGAGTTATAATCAGGAGAATAAAAATTATATACCAAGGCTAATGAATTTGCTAAGTGTTTAACATGTACATCTCATTCATGCTCGGGTGAGTGTGTGAAAACCGAGTATACAATTAATCTCATGCAATCAAATAGGCACATCGAAACAACATTAACCACTAAAGCTCACAAGATTCAGTAATTATTCCCGCTCAATGTTTAGGGTTAAGTGTTTACTCTCAAAACAATTACACAAGTAACGTTCCCATAAGCTTGCTCATCGACCAACTCTCTACAATTAATCTATAAATCATTAAATCATAAGGGCTTTTAGGTGAAACAGGGACCAAAAGGTGGATGGTAAATGGTGAATGGTGAATAATGAATGAAGGGACTGGAAATGAAAAATGTTTCATATGTTTGCAAGACAAATCAACGACTTTGAAACTCATACCTATGCTATACCCGAAACAACTTTCTTATTCTCCTCCAACCTTTTACTGAAATTAAAAACAAGAAATAACTCTATTTTTGACATTTCTCTTTCTGACATTTTTTTCTTTCTTTCTTTTCTATTTTTTTTTCTTTGAGGAACTTTATTCCTTCTTTTTGTTTTTTTCTTTCTTTCTTTCTTTGAACAAATACAACAAAATAAATACACCCCCACACTTGCCTTTTGGTATATACCATACAAATCCGAAGCATAAGAACATAAGAAGTCACTATCATCGTCTTGCAAACACAAATAAAACAAGGGTGAGATGGTATGGGTGAACAAAAGAAACGGCTAATGAGTGTTTAGTTCAAAAGGGGATTCCTAAAGTTCGTGTTTAGATGGATGGTGAATACTTTGGCCATGGTGCTCAACTAATGCCTTACTCATTTCTAATTCATCACAGATTAACAAAATGTTTCAAGTGGTCTTTGAGCAAGTTCTAGGTTCAAAACTCATGAATTGTGCACACATGAAGAACGAGTAAATGTATGAAATATGCATACATGTGAATATTCAATAGGCTCAAATCCTCACAGTTTCTGGGTATGCATGACAATGTATGTTTAAATGTGCTTCTCGGATTACAATCAATTAATCGAAACAGGTTATGTGAACATGGAAATTCGAGCAATCACAAGTTATGCATATTAAATCCAAAGCAAACTACACAAAGCCTTGACATATAATAAACATTCTCCTAATGACAACAATTAAACTCAATTCATCATCGGAATTGGAAAGAACAAAGCACAAAACAAACAATAACACACAAAACAGAAGCAAATATTTTTGTCATTTTTGATTTTTTGGATTTTTTTTTTGATTTTTCAATGTAGGTAACAATACGTGACCACAGGGACTCACTTAGTGCAATGGTAGGGTTGACGCTACCAAGGGAGTGAGTGTGATATAGTCGATATACCGTTACCGTAGAAAACGAAAATAAACAAATAAATGAACAACAGAAGCAATATTTTTTTTTTTTCTTTTCTTTTTCAAATTTTTTTTTATTAGGGTAACAATACGTGACCACAGTGACTTACTAAGTGCAATGGTAGGTTCAACGCTACCTAGGGAGTAAGTATGATCTAGTCGATATATTGTTACCATAGAAAACAAAAACAAGTAAATTATTTTTTTGAATTTTTCAAATTTTTTTTTTTCAAATTTTTTTCTTTTCTTTTTAATAAACCTTCCCCCCACACTTGAATTAAACATTGCCCTCAATGTTAGACAGATATTTCACGAAAATGAGAAATTCAAGCATGGTTATTGAATTTAAACACACATACATAAATAAACACACAACATAAACAGAAGTAAACACACAACAGCTAAGTAAATGAAAAGGGAAACAGAAAGACTCCCCTTTGAAGATCGTGAAGCTCCTCCCGAAGCAAGTCACCAACAGTCACAAACAAGGCTAGCAGGGCCTTGCATCCAACGTTTGCTCCTTAATTGACTGCGGTTCTGATCCTTTGAAGTGTGTCCTGGACAAGTGTAGTTGCCGACTCCACGGCAGACTTGGCTGATGTAGCCTTCACTGAGATCTGGAACACCATAGTTAGTAGTGTTCCATCAAGAATAGCTCCGGATACGTTTGGCAGAATGGAGAAGCCTGAAGACATAAGCGGAAATGGCTCCGGTTGAACTCCACATAGCAAACACTGGAGAATGGAATGGTTAATCGGCGCATAAATCACAGATGAGCCCGTTGCATCGGTGCAACACTCCTGAAGAATAAGGAAGTCGTTGTGACTATCTATGGCGAGCACCGAAATCTGGTTCCGCGGGTCAAGACCGATGGTGAAATTTGCTAGCACACGCACCGAGCTGTCCATCGACATACTATCCCACAGCGGTCTCGTCTGAACGTCTTTGAGGAACTCAAAGATTCTGGTGTGATGGGAGAGATGAACGACGGAACAACCAGCAGCACGATTGACTCCAGGGGGCTTGCTCGGATCACCCCTTCGCTTGTTGGTCCTGACCTCCATTCGAGTGTCTCTTGTTCGGTTCGAACAAGTCCAGTGGTGGTACATGGAGTTGCTGATATCGTTGAAGAAACAGATTGTCATCTGTTTTGCCATTTCCGCCAGGCCTCTTCTTCCTTCAAGAGAAATGATCGAGTCACCGGGTGAAGTGTGGATACCTGTGGCGCACATGTAGCGCTCGGCTTGTCGTTGGAGGGTTGAGATCCAACGTTTTGCACCAAAAGCGAACCCTGAATGAACAAAAGGTTCGAAACTGGCCTTCATCTCTTTCTCGCGTACATCCACGTGCTCCACCCAAGTGACCAAGGAAGATCCATTATGAAGATCACGTATCGGGCATCCGGAGGGGCGTTTTCGGCAAATCGATCTCACGGAAGGCTTTGGATTTGAACGCAATTCGTCCACGGAGACATCCACGACGACCCAACTTCCATCCGGTTGTTGGTGAGAATACCGAACGAACTGGACTTCACGAGTTGAGACGATGTGAGATGGCACCAAAACTCGGCCGACATCACTGCATATGCTCCTTGTAGCCTTCTTCATTCTTTGGAGGAAAGGATCTCCAACGTCTTGGCGTTTGTGATCATGCTACGAAGACGGCAACCATCGACCAACATCCATTAAGATGCGAACGATGGTGGTCGGATAAAGATGGATGGTTGCCGAGTGTCTCGACGATTCGGCTTTGAAGTACGGAGCAGGTTCAGCTCGTTGAAACACTCGCAAGTACTCGGCCCTATGAAGAGTCTCGGGATGAATAGACGTGTCGGGAGTCGGTGAAGTTATCCACAAAGGAAAACCGGCTGTGGCCATGAGCATGAGCTCGTGCTTGGCCTTGCGGACGATATCCGAGATCAAGTCGGTGTGGACTCCGACAAGATCATGAGCAGGTCCGGGAAGGGTGTCAGATGGCAAAGGTATGGATGGGCGCTCGACTAGGGTAGGCATGAGGCTCCGCACATCCCGTCTCAAGTGGTCCATGTCGATGGAATCATCGGACAACTCGAGAATAGGCTCTTGTTGTGGAGGAACAACTTCGAGCATTCGCCTAGGCACATCTGAGTGCGGAACAGGACCTCCGCAATTGGGACAAATGCCGCTGTGGAGAGCATCGACGAGTCGTTGATTCTGCATTTGAAGCTCCTCGTTCTTGCTCACCAGCTGATCGTTTCTTCGCTCTAACTCGGCAATACGTTGCTCAGACGTCAGGATACCGAATTTCTTCCTATTTCTCGACCCCCAATAGTAGACCTGGTCCTCCTCAAGTCCGATTTTCGGACCAAATCTTTCTCGTTGTGGCTTGGTGGGGTGAGAATACACCGCAAAGAAAGCCGCCAGTGCATCTCTCTGAGCTTTGGTGTACTTTGTCCGCGGAAGTCTCCTATAGACAGGAGCGGCTTCCGGCTCAACGGGTGGATCAGCAACCATGATTGGTGCTTGGGGTAGTGGTTGGGGTAGCGGCTCGGTCGGTATGCTAGCATCGGCGCTATTGAGCATGCTCGGTGGAATTATTTCAGCCAGACCTTCAAAGATTGGGTTCTCTGAAGGACCTGCCTGAAACAAATCACTGAAAGAATTAACTTTTTTGGCCATTTTTGGGTTGGGAAGGGAGGATAGCTTCTGGGAATTGGGAGGTTTTCTGGGAAAACTCAAGAACACGGAAGAACACGAGAGAGAAAACGAGAGGGAGAGAGAGAGAGACTAAGGGAAATGCGTGAAATGAAACACACGAACAGAAGGGAAGGGAAGGGAACGGACGCACGCTCGCACACGTGCCACAGACAGAAGACCCGTAATTTCCGGATCGAGCGACGAAAGTCGTAAAGTCTACAGTAGACACGCACGCGGCTTATTAAACAAATCGGCCGACACAAAAGTCGTGCGTCGGCCCAATCACATTTTTTCTTGATTTTCGATTTTTTTATTTTTTTATTTTTTTATTTTTTTAATACTTTACGAAAAGTCGTAAAGTGAACAGTGAAAACGCGTAGCACACGCACTTGCCGACACTTTAAACGGGCTTGGGCCATCGAAATGGTCTGGGCCTTAAAGTGGGCCTGGGCCAAAGAAATCTCCGGCCCATTATTTGTGGGCTTAACTAATGGGCCTAAAAACGAACAGGCCCGACACACTAATGGGCTTGGGTTACGGGTTTTGGGCTTCGTGAATGACACGAGCCCAATGGGCTAAATTTTTATTTTTTATTTTTTATTTTTTTATTTCGAAACCTAAAACCCTAACCAATCACACAAACGGGCCTAAGGCCCAATAACAAACAAACAACAAGCCCAAAATTAAAACAAACAGTAATTATAAATAGTAAAAATAAATAATTACAAACAGTAAAACAAAACAAGCACTCTTTTTTTTTTATATACAATTACAAATTTTCTAATTTTTTTATTTTATTTTTATTATTTTTTAAATAAATAACGAGAGTGAAAAGAAAACTTACCTTTTTACTCCCGAGGAAACCGAAAATCACCAACAAGACATCAACCTCAAGGTTTTTCAACCTTGACTTCCTAAACGTATGCTCCGATGTATGTGGTATAATTTTCCGATAAACCCGGATTATTTCCTATACAAAATGAAAAGGTTAGTAATAAATTTACAAAATAAAAACAAAATATTTACAAAGTTAAAAATGTGTCACAAATTATCTATACAAAATGAATAAATAAAATTTCCTATGTCTAAGTATATTTTATTTACAAGTAATGTTAAATTGTCCAAAATATAGTTAAAAACAAAGTTGATTCCAAGCGGTAATTCGAGGTGGACGTACGGCCTAGGTGCAATATCTTGACGTAAATGACTTTCCGTGTTTTCAGAAGGCGAATGGCCAGATCACAAGAGATAAGCGAGAGGCAGGATTCATTTAGTGGACAAGTCCTCTGAATCCAATTTTACAAACCCGTCACCCAGAGTCTTGATCATATCTAGACACCATTCATGTGCCCCTTACTCAGTTGAGAAAGCACTTAAGTGTTCGACAATTCTCCAAGTGTTAATAAAGGCCGCCCTCAACCTCAAGTGACCTTACGGTACAAATGAAGGGTTTAGGCCAATATTAATAAAAGGACCTTACCTATTTCCGTTCAAGTTACAACTTACAACAACAAAAAATAATCAACTATATAAAAGACACCTAAATATAATTACTAAGTGTAAAATATCTACAAGTAAAATTAGTAAGTGTACAAAAAATATCAACAAGTATAAACAAGTATTATTTACAAATATTCACAAAATAATAGTTAGGAATTTTCAATCCCCGTCGACGGCGCCAAAAATTGACACGCCCAAAAGGAGCATCAATTTAAAAAAAACCCTATCGGTAGTAGTATAGTGGTAAGTATTCCCGCCTGTCACGCGGGTGACCCGGGTTCGTTCCCCGGCAACGGCGCCAAAAATTGATACGCCCAAAAGGAGCATCAATTTAAAAAAACCCTATCGGTAGTATAGTGCATAGTAGGGTATCGTTCACAACGGAGATCAAAGGGTGTACCTAACAAAAATTGTCACAAGAATTATTAACAAGTATAAAGTATAAATATATACACATGTACAAAGTAAAAGGGGGTTTAAGAGATAAATTGAATGAAATAAATTAATTAATTTACAAAGAATGAATTAAATAAGAGATGAAACACAAAGTATATAAAGTTCAGCCACAAGTATACAAGTTTACCAATTATTGGACCGAAAATTAACCAAGTTCCCTAGCCATGAAACCGAAATTAACATATGTGGAATGCTGGACCGCCAATTATCATTCTCCAAATAAAACATCTTTCATGAAAATTAACCTAAGCGACCGCACCTAGATTAATCAATCAAACATGCAAAGGTAGCTAATCAAAACATGTCCAACGCATAAAAGAAGAGTTGTTAATTAAAGTGCACGACCTAGTGGGACCGCCCATCTATCCGTGATCCTTTTTATTTGTTTCCGACCTCTTTCCAAAGCCTTTACTACTTGTGAATTAGAATTAAAACCCTAATTCTAGCACCAATTATATGCAATCATCTTAAGTTTGCAACCTTAAAACAAAAACATATAAAAATTATCTACTAAAATAGAATCAAATAAACGGAGTCACATAAGCTACTAGAAGAACTAATTAATTAGGATCCAAAAATTAAATAAACCCATAAACAAAGGCTGAATATTATATAAATCATGTCATGTTAACTAATACAAAGAATAATCAAGTAACAAAGAGGCATAAATTTAAAGGCTAAGTCGAAATACACCGTATGAATAGCATGAAGATCTTGAAACCACATCTTGAATCCTTGACCACAAGTAATCCAAGCTGTGAAGACAAGGTGATGATGGTGATGGTGATGTTGCATAGGGGCTGGTGGTGATGGTGTAGACGCCTTCTCCTCCTCCTTGAAGTCTTGAAAACCCTAAATACTAGAGAATGGAAAATGAGATGGAGAAGAGAAAGAAGAGGGTTTGTCCCTCCTCATTGTGGTGTGAACTTGGGCCTTCCTTCATGGATTTGGGCCTTCCATCTTGGGTTTGGGCCTCCTTCTTGGGTTTGGGCCTTCCATCTTGGGCTTGGGCCTCCTTCTTGGGTTTGGGCCTTCCATCTTGGGCCTCATGGCAGACCACCTCATAATGGGCCTCGAAAAAGCCCATTAGACTTCGTAAATATCCAACACTTTGCTTATTTTCCTCAACTTATCTTCTTTTCTCTTTATTTGCAATTGGAAACCTACAAACACAAAAACTAAATAAATAACACAAATTTATGAGAAACTAACAACAAAAATGTAGAGAAATTGATATAAAAAGTTGTACAATTATGAACCTATCATGCAGCCGCCTTTCCTCCTCCTTGAAGCCTTGAGAACCCTAAATACTAGAGAATGGAAAATATGATGGAGAAGAGAAAGAGGAGGGTTTGTCCCTCCCCATTGGGGTGTGTATTTGTAGAGAAGAATGAGGCTGCTATTTATAGGAGAATGGAGAGGAAGAAGAAAACAATGAAAGAAATAAAGAAAGAAAAGGAAGAGAAGTGGAATGTGAGTGGTAGAAAAGAAATGGTAAGTGGAATGGTGGAAATGTAGTCATATGGCAATTAACCAATTATTTAGGTAAAAGAAATCAAACACTAATGGTATGGAGAGAAAGAAACAAAGATAGTTAGGTGAGATGGGTGGAAATATGGGGGTGAGTGGAGCATTGAGAATAAAGGAAAAGGAAAGAAATAAAAAGCAGACAGCACTGAGCAGTGCGCACTTGGAGTGGAATTCTGGACGTGTGGACGGTTGGATGATTCTGAAATTTTAATGCCGAATACTTAACATCCACATGCAGCGTGTATCAAAATTACAGCTAGATCTGACGGTGCAATTGAGAGATATGGGCCTCGCAAGTTGACCTATCTGCACAGGCAGATTGTCCGAAAATCTGGGCTTGGGCCATTCCTCATGCTTTGTGAACCTGGGCCTTCCTTCTTGGATTTGGGCCTTCCATCTTGGGTTTGGGCCTTCCATCTTGGGTTTGGGCCTTCCATCTTGGGCCTCATGGCAGACCACCTCTTAATGGGCCTCGCAAAAGCCCATTTGACTTCGTTTCTGCACATGTTCACATTAATACATCATTTTGGACTCAAATATGGAAACTAAGCTAAAATAGCAAAGTTGCAATTAAATCATAGCCAAATAGTAGGGAAAACACATTAAAAACGTCACACTTTGTGCTCCTATCAAATTCCCCCACACTTAGCTACTGCTAGTCCTCTAGCAAACACAAGAACAACACAAAACAGAAAAGGAAACACAAAACAGAATGGTCTTTCCAACCATAACCCTCAACGAGTTCAGAAGAGTTATAATCAAGAGAATAAAAATTATATACCAAGGCTAACAAATTTGCTAAGCATTTAACATGTACATCTCATTCATGCTCGGGTGAAGTGTGTGAAAACCAAGTATACAATCAATCTCATACAATCCAATAGGCACATAAAAACAACATTAACCACTAAAACTCACAATGATCACTAAATATTTCCGCTCAGTGTTTAGGGTTAAGTGTTTACTCTCAAAACAATTACACAAGTAATGCTCCCATATGCTTGCTCATCGACCAACTCTCTACAATTAATCTATAACTCATTAAATCATAAGGGCTTTCAATTGTGAAATGGGAGCCAAAGGGTGAATGGTAAATGGTGAATGGTGAATAATGAATGAAGGGACTGGAAATGAAAAATGTTTCATATGTTTGCAAGACAAATCAACGACTTTGAAACTCATACCTATGCTATACCCGAAACAACTTTCTTATTATCCTCCAACCTTTTATTGAAAATAATACAAGAAAATAACTCTATTTTTGGAATTTCTCTTTTTTTCTTTTTTTTCTTTTTTTCTATTTTTTTTTCTTTGAGGAATTTATTCCTTCTTTTTATTTCTGATTTTTTTTTCTTTGAACAATTACAACAAAATAAAATGCACCCCCACACTTGCCTTTTGGTATATTACCATACAAATCCGAAGCATAAAAACACAAGAAGTCACTATCATCGTCTTGCAAACACAATAAAACAAGGGTGAGATGGTGTGGGTGAACAAAAGAAAAGGCTAATGAGTGTTTAGTTCAAAAGGGGATTCCTAAAGTTCGTGTTTAGATGGATGGTGAATATTTTGGCCATGGTGCTCAACTAATGCCTTAATCATCTCTAATTCATCACAGATTAACAAAACGTTTCAAGTGGTCTTTGAGCAAGTTCTAGGTTCAAAACTCATGAATTGTGCACACATGAAGAACGAGTAAATGTATGAAAGATGCATACATGTGAATATTCAATAGGCTCAAATCCTCACATTTTCTGGGTATGCATGACAATATATGTTTAAATGTGCTTCTCGGATTGCAATCAATTAATCGACACAGGTTATGTGATTCATGGAATTTCGAGCAATCATAAGTTATGCAAATTAAATCCAAAGCAAACTACACAAAGTCTTAGCATATAATCAATATTTTCCTAATCACAACAAAGTAAACTCAATTCATCATTGGGATTGGAAAGAACAAAGCACAAAATACAAATAAACACACAAAAAGAAGCAAATATTTTTGTAATTTTTGATTTTTTGATTTTTTTGATTTTTCAATGTAGGTAACAATACGTGACCACAGGGACTCACTAAGTGCAATGGTAGGTTCAACGCTACCAAGGGAGTAAGTATGATCTAGTCGATATACCGTTACCGTAGAAAACGAAAACAAACAAATAAATAAACAACAGAAGCAATTTTTTTTTTCTTTTTCAATTTTTTTTTATTAGGGTAACAATACGTGACCACAGTGACTTACTAAGTGCAATGGTAGGTTCAACGCTACCAAGGGAGTAAGTATGATTTAGTCGATATACCGTTACCGTAGAAAACAAAAACAAGTAAATTATTTTTTTTGAATTTTTGAATTTTTCAAATTTTTTCTTTTCTTTTTAATAAACCTTCCCCCACACTTGAATTAAACATTGTCCTCAATGTTGACAAATATTTCATGAAATGAGAAATTCAAGCATGATTATTGAATTTAAACACACATACAGAAATAAACACACAAACATAAATAAACAGAAGTAACCACACAAACTGAAATAAACAGAAGTAAACACACAACATATATACAAATGAAAAAGAGATAAGTTATAGAAAAACTCCCCCTTGAAGATCATAAAGCTCCTCCCGAAGCAAGTCACCAACAGTCACAAACAAGGCTAGCAGGGCCTTGCATCCAACGTTTGCTCCTTAATTGACTGCGGTTCTGATCCTTTGAAGTGTGTCCTGGACAAGGGTAGTTGCCGACTCCACGGCAGACTTGGCTGATGTAGCCTTCACTGAGATCTGGAACACTATGGTCAGCAGTGTTCCGTCAAGTACAGCTCCGGATACGTTAGGTAGAATGGAGAAGCCAGAAGACATAAGCGGAAATGGCTCCGGTTGAACTCCAGATAGCAAACACTGGAAAATGGAATTGTTGATCGGTGCATAAATCACAGACGACCCCGTTGCATCGGTGCAACACTCCTGGAGAATGAGGAAGTCGTTGTGACTATCTATGGCGAGCACCGAAATTTGGTTCCGCGGGTCAAGACCGATGGTGAAATTTGCTAGCACACGCACAGAGCTGTCCATCGACATACTATCCCACAGTGGTCTTGTCTGAACGTCTTTGAGGAACTCAAAGATCCTGGTGTGATGGGAGAGATGAACGACGGAACAACCAGCAGTACGATTGACTCCGGGGGGCTTGCTCGGATCACCCCTTCGCTTGTTGGTCCCGACCTCCATTCGAGTGTCTCTTGTTCGATTCGAACAAGTCCAGTGGTGGTACGTGGAGTTGCTGATGTCGTTAAAGAAACAGATCGTCATCTGTTTTGCCATTTCCGCAAGTCCTCTTCTTCCTTCAAGAGAAATAATCGAGTCACGGGTGAAGAGTGGATACCTGTGGCGCACATGTAGCGCTCGGCTTGTCGTTGGAGGGTTGAGATCCAACGCTTTGCACCAAAAGCGAACCCCGAATGAACAAAAGGTTCGAAACTGGCCTTCATCTCCTTCTCGCGCACATCCACGTGCTCCACCCAAGTGACCAAGGAAGATCCATTATGCAAATCACGTATCAGGCATCCGGAGGGGCGTTTTCGGCAAATCGATCTCACAGAAGGCTTCGGATTTGTGCGCAATTCATCCACGGAGACATCTACGACGACCCAACTTCCATCCAGTTGTTGGTGAGAATACCGAACGAACTGGACTTCACGAGTCGAAACGAGATGAGATGGCACCAGAAACTCGGCCGACATTGATAGGAGCACAAAGTGTGACGTTTTTAATGTATTTTCCCTACTATTTGGCTATGATTTCATTGTAACTTTGCTATTTTTGCTTAGTTTCCATATTTGAGTCCCTAAATGATATATAAATGTGAATACGTGCAGAAAATCGGAGCTCGGAAATTTACAAAGTCTAATGGGCTTTTTCGAGGCCCATTAAGAAGGAGGCCCAAGCCCAAGAAGGAGGCCCAAACCCAAGATGGAAGGCCCAAATCCATGAAGGAAGGCCCTAGTTCACAATGCATGAGGAAAGGCCCAAGCCCAGATTTTCGGACATTCTGCCTGTGCAGATTAGTCAACTTGCGAAGCCCATAACTCCCAATTGCACCGTCCGATCTAGCTGTAATTTTGATACACGCTGCATGTGCGTGTTAGATATTCTGTATTAAAATTTGAGAATCATCCAACCGTTCAAACGTGCATTATTCCATTCTAAGTGGGAATAGCTCAGTGCTGCCTGCTTTTTATTTCTTTCCTCTTCTTTTATTTTCAATGCTCCACTCACCCTTATATTCTTCCCTCTTCTTTCTACCCATACCATTAGTGTTTGATTTCTTTTACCTAAATAAATGGTTAATTGCAACCCATTACATTTCCACCATGCCACTTACCATTTCTTTATCTCCCACTTAAATTCCACTTCTCTTCTCTTTCTTTCTTTATTTCTTGCATTGTCTTCTTCTTCCTCTCCATTCTCCTATAAATAGCAGCCTCATTCTTCTCTTCAACACACCCCAATGGGGAGGGACAAACCCTCCTCTTTCTCTTCTCCATCTCACATCATATTTTCCATTCTCTAGTATTTAGGGTTTTCAAGACTTCAAGGAGGAGGAGAAGGCGTCTACACCATCACCACCAGCCCTATTTCAGCGTCACCATCACCATCACCACCTTGTCTTCACAGCTTGGATTACTTGTGGTCAAGGATTCAAGATGTGGTTTCAAGATCTTCATGCTATTCATACGGTGTATTTCGACTTAGCCTTTAAATTTATGCCTCTTTGTTACTTGATTATTCTTTGTATTAGTTAACATGACATGATTTATATAATATTCAGCCCTTGTTTATGGATTTATTTAATTGTTGGATCCTAATTAATTAGTCCTTCTAGTAGCTTATGTGACTCCGTTTATTTGATTCTATTTTAGTAGAGAACTTTTATATGTTTTTGTTTTAAGGTTGCAAACTTAAGATGATTGCATATAATTGGTGCTAGAATTAGGGTTTTAATTCTAATTCACAAGTAGTAAAGGCTTTGGAAAGAGGTCGGAATGAAATAAGAAGGATCACGGATAGATGGGTGGTCCCACTAGGTTGTGCACTTTAATTAACAACTCTTCTTTTATGCGTTGGACATGTTTTGATTAGCTATCTTTGCATGTTTGATTGATTAATCTAGGTGCGGTCGCTTAGGTTAATTTTCATGAAAGTGGTTTTATTTGGGGAATGATAATTGGCGGTCCAACATTCCACATATGTTAATTTCGGTTTCATGGCTAGGGAACTTGGTTAATTTTCGGTCCAATAATTGGTAAACTTGTATACTTGTGGCTGAACTTTATATACTTTGTGTTTCATCTCTTATTTCATTTATTCTTTGTAGATTAATTAATTTATTTCATTCAATTTATTTCTTAAACCCCCTTTTTTACTTTGTACATATGTATATATTTATACTTGTTAATAATAATTCTTTTTTTTATTTAATTCTTTGTGACAATTTTTGTTAGGTACACCCTTTGATCTCCGTTGTGAACGATACCCTACTATGCACTATACTACTACCGATAGGGTTTTTTTAAATTGATGCTCATTTTGGGCGTAACAATTTTTGGCGCCGTCGACGTGGATTGAAAATGTTCCTAACCTAATATTTTTTTTTGTGAATACTATTTTTGTAATTATTTATTGTTTATAATTTAACTAGTTTTTTTTAACTGTTCATATTACTTGTTTATATTACTTGTCAATAATACTTGTAAATAACACTTGTAAATTTATACTTGTTGATATTTTGTTACACTTAGTAATTATAATTAGGTGTCTTTTATATAGTTGATTATTTTTTGTTGTTGTAGGTTGTAATTTGAACGGAAATAGGTAAGGTCCTTTTATTAATATTGGCCTAAACCCTTCATTTGTACCGTAAGGTCACTTGAGGTTGAGGGCGGCTTTTATTAACACTTGGAGAATTGTCGAACACTTAAGTGCTTTCTCAACTGAGTAAGGGGCACATGAATGGTGTCTAGATATGATCGAGACCCTGGGTGACGGGTTTGTAAAATTGGATTCAGAGGACTAGTCCACTAAATGAATCCTGCCTCTCGCTTATCTCTTGTGATCTGGCCATTCGCCTTCTGAAAACACGGAAAGTCATTTAAGTCAAGATATTGCACCTAGGCCGTAAGTCCACCTTGAGTTACCGCTTGGAATCAACTTTCATTTTTTTTCAACTATATTCAGACAAAGGAAAATATTTTTGTATACTGAGTGTATTGTGTAAATAAAATATATGTAGACATAGGAATATATGTAGACATAGGAATATATGTAGACCTAGGAATATACGTAGACATAGGAAAATTTATTCATTCATTTTGTATAGATAATTTGTGACAATTTTTGTTAGGTACACCCTTTGATCTCCGTTGTGAACGATACCCTACTATGCACTATACTACTACCGATAGGGTTTTTTTAAATTGATGCTCATTTTGGGCCTAACAATTTTTTATTGAAAATAATACAAGAAAATAACTCTATTTTTGGAATTTCTCTTTCTTTTTTTTTTTCTCTTTTTTTTTTTCTTTGAGGAATATTATTCCTTCTTTTTGTTTTTGATTTTTTTTTCTTTCTTTGAACAAATACAACAAAATAAAATACACCCCCACACTTGCCTTTTGGTATACTACCATACAAATCAAAACCTGAAGCATAAGAACACAAGAAGTCACTATCATCATCTTGCAAACACAATAAAACAAGGGTGAGATGGTGTGGGTGAACAAAAGAAACGGCTAATGAGTGATCGGTTCAAAGGGGATTCCTAAAGTTCGTGTTTAGATGGATGATGAATACTTTGGCCATGGTGCTCAACTAATGCCTTACTCATTTCTAATTCATTACAGATTAACAAAATATTTCAAGTGGTCTTTGAGCAAGTTCTAGGTTCAAAACTCATGAATTGTGCACACATGAAGAACGAATAAATGTATGAATGATGCATACATGTGAATATTCAATAGGCTCAAGTCCTCACATTTTCTGGGTATGCATGACAATGTATGTTTAAATGTGCTTCTCGGATTGCAATCAATTAATCGACACAGGTGATGTGAACATGAAATTTCGAGCAATCACAAATTATGCATGTTAAATCCAAAGCAAACTACACAAAGCCTTGACATATAATAAACATTCTCCTAATCACAACAATTAAACTCAATTCATCATTGGGATTGGAAAGAACAAAACACATAACACAAATAAACACACAACAGAAGTAAATATTTTTGTAATTTTTTGATTTTTTTTTGATTTTTTTTAAATGATATAGCTCAAATAAACAAACAAGCACTTTCTAAGACTCGATAGCTCCAAAGCTAGTGCGAAACAAACGAGCTTACATAACTAAATATAATTTTTTTTTTATTTACTGAAATTTTTAGGTTTTGACTTTTTTTTTGAATTTTTGGAAAGAACATAACACAAAGAAACACACAACAAAATTTTTTTTTCTTTTTGAATTTTTTGATTTTTTTTAAAGATGCTACCTTACCCCCACACTTGAATCTAACATTGTCCTCAATGTTTGACAAATATTTAGTGCAATGAAAAATTCAAGCATGGTGATTTATTTGAAAAATAAATAAATAAACCAAAATAAATGAAACACTATATAAACAGAAAACAAAAAGTAAAACAACAATTTTTTTTTAAACCAAATTTTCTATATTTTGTTTTACACGAACTAAAAAAAACAAACAATTAACAAGAGTGAGAAAAAGAAAACTCCCTTTGACGACTCCCGAGGATAGCCGGAATACACCATCAAGACACCAACCTCAAGGCTTTTCAACCTTGACTTCCTAAACGTATGCTCCGATGTATGTGGTAAAATTTCCGATAAACCCGGATTATTTCCTATACAAAATAAAAAGGTTAGTAATAAATTTACAAAATAAAAACAAAATATTTACAAAGTTAAAAATATGTCACAAATTAGCTATACAAAATGAATGAATAAATTTTCCTATGTCTATGTATATTTTATTTACACAATACACTCAGTGTACAAAAATATCTTCCTTTGCCTTAATATAGTTGAAAAAAGTGAAAGTTGATTCCAAGCGGTAACTTAAGGTGGACTTACGGCCTAGGTGCAATGCCTTGACTTAAATGACTTTCCGTGTTTTCAGAAGGCGAATGGCCAGATCACAAGAGAGAAGCGAGAGGCAGGATTCATTTAGTGGACTAGTCCTCTGAATCCAATTTTACAAACCCGTCACCCAGGGTCTCGACCTAGACACCATCCATGTGCCCCTTACTCAGTTGAGAAAGCACTTAAGTGTTCGACAATTCTCCAAGTGTTAATAAAGGCCGCCCTCAACCTCAAGTGACCTTACGGTAAAAATGAAGGGTTTAGGCCAATATTAACAAAAGGACCTTACCTATTTCCGTTCAAGTTACAACTTACAACAACAAAAAATAATCAACCATATTCAGGATACCTAAGTATAAATTACTAATTGTAACAAAATATCAACAAGTATAAATAAATATTATTCACAAATATTCACAAAATAATAGTTAGGAATTTTCAATCCCCGTCGACGGTGCCAAAAATTTGACACGCCCAATGTGGAGGGACAAACCCTCCTCTTTCTCTTCTCCATCTCACATCATATTTTCCATTCTCTAGTATTTAGGGTTTTCAAGACTTCAAGGAGGAGGAGAAGGCGTCTACACCATCACCACCAGCCCTATTTCAGCGTCACCATCACCATCACCACCTTGTCTTCACAGCTTGGATTACTTGTGGTCAAGGATTCAAGATGTGGTTTCAAGATCTTCATGCTATTCATACGGTGTATTTCGACTTAGCCTTTAAATTTATGCCTCTTTGTTACTTGATTATTCTTTGTATTAGTTAACATGACATGATTTATATAATATTCAGCCCTTGTTTATGGATTTATTTAATTGTTGGATCCTAATTAATTAGTTCTTCTAGTAGCTTATGTGACTCCGTTTATTTGATTCTAGTTTAGTAGATAACTTTTATATGTTTTTGTTTTAAGGTTGCAAACTTAAGATGATTGCATATAATTGGTGCTAGAATTAGGGTTTTAATTCTAATTCACAAGTAGTAAAGGCTTTGGAAAGATGTCGGAAACAAATAAGAAGGATCACGGATAGATGGGCGGTCCCACTAGGTCGTGCACTTTAATTAACAACTCTTCTTTTATGCGTTGGACATGTTTTGATTAGCTACCTTTGCATGTTTGATTGGTTAATCTAGGTGCGGTCGCTTAGGTTAATTTTCATGAAAGTGGTTTTATTTGGGGAATGATAATTGGCGGTCCAGCATTCCACATATGTTAATTTCGGTTTCATGGCTAGGGAACTTGGTTAATTTTCGGTCCAATAATTGGTAAACTTGTATACTTGTGGCTAAACTTTATATATTTTGTGTTTCATCCCATCTTATTTAATTTATTCTTTGTAATTTAATTAATTTATTTCATTCAATTTAATTTCTTTAACCCCCTTTTTACTTTGTACATATGTATATATTCTTTATAGTTGTTAATAATAATTCTTTATTTTATTTAATTCTTGTGACATTTTTTGTTAGGTACACCCTTTGATCTCCGTTGTGAACGATACCCTACTTACACCACTATACTACAACCGATAGGGTTTTTTTTAAATTGATGCTCATTTTGGGCCTATCAATTTTTGGCGCCGTTGCCGGGGATTGAAAATTCCTAACTATTATTTTGTGAATATTTGTGAATAATATTTATTTATACTTGTTGATATTTTGTTACAATTAGTAATTTATACTTAGGTATCCTGAATATGGTTGATTATTTTTTGTAAATATTTTGTTTTTATTTTGTAAATTTATTACTAACCTTTTTATTTTGTATAGGAAATAATCCGGGTTTATCGGAAATTTTACCACATACATCGGAGCATACGTTTAGGAAGTCAAGGTTGAAAAACCTTGAGGTTGATGTCTTGTTGGTGATTTTCGGTTTCCTCGGGAGTAAAAAGGTAAGTTTTCTTTTCACTCTCGTTATTTATTTAAAAAAATAAAAAAATAAAGAAAAATTTTTTTTTTTGTAATTGTAAATAAAAAAAAAAGAGTGTTTGTTTGTTTGTTTTACTCTTTGTAATTATTTATTTTTACTGTTTATAATTACTGTTTGTTTTATTTTTGGGCTTGATGGTTGTTATTTGTTATTGGGCCTTAGGCCCATTTGTGTGATTGGTTAGGGTTTTAGGTTTCGTAAAATAAAAAAAAATAAAAAATAAAAAAATTTAGCCCATTGGGCTCGTGTCATTCACGAAGCCCAAAACCCATAACCCAAGCCCATTTAGTGTGTCGGGCCTATTCGTTTTTAGGCCCATTAGTTTAAGCCCACCAATAATGGGCCGGAGATTTCTTTGGCCCAGGCCCACTTTAAGGCCCAGACCATTTCGATGGCCCAAGCCCGTTTAAAGTGTCGGCAAGCGCGTGTGCTACGCGTTTTCACTGTTCACTTTACGACTTTTCGTAAAGTATTAAAAAAATAAAAAAAATAAAAAATCCAAAATCAAGAAAAAATGTGATTGGGCCGACGCACGACTTTTGCGTCGGCCGATTTGTTTAATAAATCGTGCGCGCGTTCCACTATTCCCTTTGCGACTTTCGTCGCTCGATCCGTGATTTACGGATCTTTGTCTTCGACTTTGGACACGCGTCCGTCCATTCCGTTCCCTTCCCCTTCGGTTTGCGTTAGTGCCTTAGGTCATTTCACGCGTTTTCCCTTAGTCTCTCTCACTCTCTCTCTCGTTTTCTCTCTCGTGTGTTCTTCGTGTTCTTCAGTTTTCCCAGAAACCTCCCTAATTCCCAGAAAGTTATCCTCCCTTCCCAACCCAGAAATGGCCAAAAGAGTGAATTCTTTCAGCGATTTGTTTCAGGCAGGTCCTTCAGAGAACCCGATCTTTGAAGGCTTGGCTGAAATAATTCCACCGAGCATGCTCAATAGCGCCGATGCTAGCATGCCGACCGAGCCACAACCGCAACCACTACCCCAAGCACCAATCCTGGTTGCTGATCCACCTGTTGAGCCGGAAGCCGCTCCTGTCTATAGGAGACTTCCGAGGACCAAGTACACCAAAGCTCAGAGAGATGCACTTGCGGCTTTCTTTGCGGTGTATTCTCACCCCACCAAGCCACAACGAGAACGATTTGGTCCGAAAATCGGACTTGAGGAGGACCAAGTCTACTATTGGGGGTCGAGAAATAGGAAGAAGTTCGGTATCCAGTCTTCCGAGCAGCGTATTGCCGAGCTAGAGAGAAGAAACGATCGCCGGTGAGCAAGAACGAGGAGCTTCAACTTCGAATCAACGACTCGTCGATGCTCTCCACGGCGGCATATGTCCCATTGCGGAGGTCCCGTTCCGCACTCGGATGTGCCTAGGCGAAGGCTCGAAGTTGTTCCTCAACAACAAGAGCCTATTCTCGAGTTGTCCGACGATTCCATTGATATGGACCACTTGAGACGGGATGTGCGGAGCCTCGTGCCTACCCTAGTCGAGCGCCCATCCGTACCGTGCCATCGACACCCTTCCGGACTGCTCGCTACGATCTTGTCGGAGTCCACACCGACTTGATCTTGGATATCGTCCGTAAGGCCAAACACGAGCTCCCGCCTCGGCCACTTCGCCGGATTTCCTTTGTGGATAACTTCACCGACTCCCGACACGTCTATTCATCCCGAGACTCTTCATAGGGCCGAGTACTTGCGAGTGTTTCAACGAGCCGAACCTGCTCCGTACTTCAAAGCCGAATCGTCGAGACACTCGGCAACCATCCATCTTTATCCGACCACCATCGTTCAAATTCTCATGGATGTTGGTCGATGGTTGCCGTCTTCGTAGCATGATCACAAACGCCAAAACGTTGGAGATCCTTTCCTCCAAAGAACGAAGAAGGCTACAAGGAGCATATGCGGGTGATGTCGGCCGAGTTTCGGTGCCATCTCACCTCGTTTCAACTCGTGAAGTCCGGTTTGTTCGGTATTCTCACCAACAACTGGATGGAAGTTGGGTCGTTGTGGATGTCTCCGTGGATGAATTGCGTTCAAATCCAAAGCCTTCCGTGAGATCGATTTGCCGAAAACGCCCCTCCGGATGCCTGATACGTGATCTTCATAATGGATCTTCCTTAGTCACTTGGGTGGAGCACGTGGATGTACGCGAAAAGGAGATGAAGGCCATTTTCGAACCTTTCGTTCATTCAGGGTTCGCTTTTGGTGCAAAGCGTTGGATCTCAACCCTCCAACGACAAGCCGAGCGCTACATGTGCGCCACAGGTATCCACTCTTCACCCGGTGACTCGATTATTTCTCTTGAAGGAAGAAGAGGACTTGCGGAAATGGCAAAACAGATGACGATCTGTTTCTTCAACGACATCAGCAACTCCACGTACCACCACTGGACTTGTTCGAACCGAACAAGAGACACTCGAATGGAGGTCAGGACCAACAAGAGAAGGGGTGATCCGAGCAAGCCCCCTGGAGTCAATCGTACTGCTGGTTGTTCCGTCGTTCATCTCTCCCATCACACCAGGATCTTTGAGTTCCTCAAAGACGTTCAGACTAGACCAATGTGGGATAGCATGTCGATGGACAGCTCGGTGCGTGTGCTAGCAAACTTTACCATCGGTCTTGACCCGCGGAACCAGATCTCGGTGCTCGCCATTGATAATCACAACGACTTTCTCATTCTCCAGGAGTGTTGCACCGATGCAACGGGGTCGTCTGTGATATACGCGCCGATTAACCATTCCATTCTCCAGTGTTTGCTATGTGGAGTTCAACCGGAGCCATTTCCGCTCATGTCTTCTGGCTTTTCCATTCTGCCAAACGTATCCGGAGCTATTCTTGATGGAACACTGCTGACTATGGTGTTCCAGATCTCAGTGAAGGCTACATCAGCCAAGTCTGCCGTGGAGTCGGCAACAACCCTTGTCCAAGACACACTTCAAAGGATCAGAGCCGCAGTCAATTAAGGAGCAAACGTTGGATGCAAGGCCCTGCTAGCCTTGTTTGTGACTGTTGGTGACTTGCTTCGGGAGGAGCTTAATGATCTTCAAAGGGGAGTCTTTCTGTTTCCCTTTTCATTTACTTAACTATTGTGTGTTTACTTCTGTTTATGTTGTGTGTTTATTTATGTATGTGTGTTTAAATTCAATAACCATGCTTGAATTTCTCATTTTCGTGAAATATTTGTCTAACATTGAGGGCAATGTTTAATTCAAGTGTGGGGGGAAGGTTTATTAAAAAGAAAAGAAAAAATTTGAAAAATTTGAAAAATTCAAAAAAATAATTTACTTGTTTTTGTTTTCTACTGTAACAATATATCGACTAGATCATACTTACTCCCTTGGTAGCGTTGAACCTACCATTGCACTTAGTAAGTCAATGTGGTCACGTATTGTTACCCTAATAAAAAAAATTGAAAAAGAAAAAAAAAAAAATTGCTTCTGTTGTTTATTTATTTGTTTGTTTTCGTTTTCTACGGTAACGGTATATCGACTATATCACACTCACTCCCTTGGTAGCGTTGAACCTACCATTGCACTAAGTGAGTCCCTGTGGTCACGTATTGTTACCTACATTGAAAAATCAAAAAAAATCAAAAAATCAAAAATTACAAAAATATTTACTTCTGTTGTGTGTTTTATTTGTGTTATGTGCTTTGTTCTTTCCAATCCCAAGGATGAATTGAGTTTAATCTGTTATGATTTTGAGAATGTTGATTATATGCTAAGGTTTTGTGTAGTTTGCTTCGAATTTAATTTGCATAACTTGTGATTGCTCGAAATTCCATGTTCACATAACCTGTTTCGATTAATTGATTGCAATCCGAGAAGCACATTTAAACATACATTGTCATGCATACCCATAAACTGTGAGGATTTGAGCCTATTCAATATTCACATGTATGCATATTTCATACATTTACTCGTTCTTCATGTGTGCACAATTCATGAGTTTTGAACCTAGAACTTGCTCAAAGACCACTTGAAACATTTTGTTAATCTGTGATGAATTAGAAATGAGTAAGGCATTAGTTGAGCACCATGGCCAAAGTATTCACCATCCATCTAAACACGAACTTTAGGAATCCCCTTTTGAACTAAACACTCATTAGCCGTTTCTTTTGTTCACCCATACCATCTCACCCTTGTTTTATTTATGTTTGCAAGACGATGATAGTGACTTCTTGTGTTCTTATGCTTCGGGTTTTGATTTGTTTGGTATTACACCAGAAGGCAAGTGTGGGGGTGTATTTATTTTGTTGTAATTGTTCAAAAAAAAAAATCAGAAATAAAAAGAAGGAATAAATTCCTCAAAAAAAAATAGAAAAGAAAGAAAAAAAAAATGTCAGAAAGAGAAATTCCAAAAATAGAGTTATTGTATTGTTTTTATTTTCAATAAAAGGTTAGAGGAGAATAAGAAAGTTGTTCGGGTATAGCATAGGTATGAGTTTCAAAGTCGTTGATTTGTCTTGCAAACATGTGAAACATTTTCCATTTCGAGTCCTTTCACTTCATTGACCATTCACCATTTACCATTCATCCTTTTGTCCCTGTTTCACCTAAAAAGCCCTTATGATCTGATGATTTGTGGATTAATTGTGGAGAGTCGGTTAATGAGCAAGCATATGGGAACACTACTTGTGTAATTGTTTTGAGAGTAAACACTTAACCCTAAACACTGAGCGGAAATATTTAGTGAATCTTGTGAGGTTTAGTGGTTAATGTTGTTTCAATGTGCCTATTGGATTGCTTGACATTAATTGTATACTTGGTTTTCACACACTACACCCGAGCGTAAATGAGATGTGCATGTTAAAGACTTAGCAAATTCGTTAGCCTTGGTATATAATTTGTATTCTCCTGATTATAACTCTTCTGAACTCGCTGAGGGTTATGGTTGGAAAGAATATATGTTTTGTGTTTCCCTTTTCTGTTTTGTGTTGTTTTGTTTTAAGTTTTGTGTTGCTAAGGGACTAGCAATAGCTAAGTGTGGGGGAATTTGATAGGAGCACAAAGTGTGACGTTTTTAATGTATTTTCCCTACTATTTGGCTATGATTTCATTGTAACTTTGCTATTTTTGCTTAGTTTCCATATTTGAGTCCCTAAATGATATATAAATGTGAATACGTGCAGAAAATCGGAGCTCGGAAATTTACAAAGTCTAATGGGCTTTTTCGAGGCCCATTAAGAAGGAGGCCCAAGCCCAAGAAGGAGGCCCAAACCCAAGATGGAAGGCCCAAATCCATGAAGGAAGGCCCTAGTTCACAATGCATGAGGAAAGGCCCAAGCCCAGATTTTCGGACATTCTGCCTGTGCAGATTAGTCAACTTGCGAAGCCCATAACTCCCAATTGCACCGTCCGATCTAGCTGTAATTTTGATACACGCTGCATGTGCGTGTTAGATATTCTGTATTAAAATTTGAGAATCATCCAACCGTTCAAACGTGCATTATTCCATTCTAAGTGGGAATAGCTCAGTGCTGCCTGCTTTTTATTTCTTTCCTCTTCTTTTATTTTCAATGCTCCACTCACCCTTATATTCTTCCCTCTTCTTTCTACCCATACCATTAGTGTTTGATTTCTTTTACCTAAATAAATGGTTAATTGCAACCCATTACATTTCCACCATGCCACTTACCATTTCTTTATCTCCCACTTAAATTCCACTTCTCTTCTCTTTCTTTCTTTATTTCTTGCATTGTCTTCTTCTTCCTCTCCATTCTCCTATAAATAGCAGCCTCATTCTTCTCTTCAACACACCCCAATGGGGAGGGACAAACCCTCCTCTTTCTCTTCTCCATCTCACATCATATTTTCCATTCAGTATTTAGGGTTTTCAAGACTTCAAGGAGGAGGAGAAGGCGTCTACACCATCACCACCAGCCCTATTTCAGCGTCACCATCACCATCACCACCTTGTCTTCACAGCTTGGATTACTTGTGGTCAAGGATTCAAGATGTGGTTTCAAGATCTTCATGCTATTCATACGGTGTATTTCGACTTAGCCTTTAAATTTATGCCTCTTTGTTACTTGATTATTCTTTGTATTAGTTAACATGACATGATTTATATAATATTCAGCCCTTGTTTATGGATTTATTTAATTGTTGGATCCTAATTAATTAGTTCTTCTAGTAGCTTATGTGACTCCGTTTATTTGATTCTATTTTAGTAGAGAACTTTTATATGTTTTTGTTTTAAGGTTGCAAACTTAAGATGATTGCATATAATTGGTGCTAGAATTAGGGTTTTAATTCTAATTCACAAGTAGTAAAGGCTTTGGAAAGAGGTCGGAATGAAATAAGAAGGATCACGGATAGATGGGTGGTCCCACTAGGTTGTGCACTTTAATTAACAACTCTTCTTTTATGCGTTGGACATGTTTTGATTAGCTATCTTTGCATGTTTGATTGATTAATCTAGGTGCGGTCGCTTAGGTTAATTTTCATGAAAGTGGTTTTATTTGGGGAATGATAATTGGCGGTCCAACATTCCACATATGTTAATTTCGGTTTCATGGCTAGGGAACTTGGTTAATTTTCGGTCCAATAATTGGTAAACTTGTATACTTGTGGCTGAACTTTATATACTTTGTGTTTCATCCCTCTTATTTCATTTATTCTTTGTAGATTAATTAATTTATTTCATTCAATTTATTTCTTAAACCCCCTTTTTTACTTTGTACATATGTATATATTTATACTTGTTAATAATAATTCTTTTTTTTATTTAATTCTTTGTGACAATTTTTGTTAGGTACACCCTTTGATCTCCGTTGTGAACGATACCCTACTATGCACTATACTACTACCGATAGGGTTTTTTTAAATTGATGCTCATTTTGGGCCTAACAGACATCACCTGCTTATGCTCCTCGTAGCCTTCTTCGTTGCTGGAGGAAAGGATCTCCAACGTCTTGGCGTTTGTGATCATGCTACAGAAGACTGGCAACCATCGACCAACATCCATGAGAATTTGAACGATGGTGGTCGGATAAAGATGGATGGTTGCTGAGTGTCTCGACGATTCGGCTTTGAAGTACGGTGCAGGTTCAGCACGTTGAAACACTCGCAAGTACTCGGCCCTATGAAGAGTCTCGGGATGAATAGACGTGTCGGGAGTCGGTGAAGAAATCCATAGAGGAAAACCGGCAGTGGCCATGAGCAGGAGCTCGTCTTTGGCCTTGCGGGCGATATCCGAGATCAAGTCGGTGTGGACTCCGACAAGATCATGAGCAGGTCCGGGAAGGGTGTCAGATGGCAAAGGTATGGATGGGCGTTCGACTAGGGTAGGCATGAGGCTCCGCACATCCCTTCTTAAGTGGTCCATGTCGATCGAATCGTCGGACAACTCGAGAATAGGCTCTTGTTGTGGTGGAACAACTTCGAGCCTTCGCCTAGGCACATCTGAGTGCGGAACAGGACCTCCGCAATTGGGACATATGCCGCTGTGGAGAGCATCGACGAGTCGTTGATTCTGCATTTGAAGCTCCTCGTTCTTGCTCACCAGCTCGTCATTTCTTCTCTCTAGCTCGGCAATACGCTGCTCAGATGTAATGATACCGAACTTCTTCCTATTTCTCGACCCCCAATAATAGACTTGGTCCTCCTCTAGTCCAATTTTCGGACCAAATCTTTCTCTTTGTGGCTTGGTGGGGTGAGAATACACCGCAAAGAAAGCAGCCAGTGCATCTCTCTGAGCCTTGGTGTACTTTGTCCTCGGAAGTCTCCTATAGACAGGAGCGGCTTCCGGCTCAACAGGTGGATCAGCAACCATGATTGGTGCTTGGGGTAGTGGTTGTGGTTGTGGTAGTGGCTCGGTCGGCATGCTAGCATCGGCGCTATTGAGTGATTAGATGTTTTTCACCTACGTCATTAAATTAGTACCTAAATTCCTAACAATTGTCGTTGTAAAGTATAATGGGAAATAAAGGTTTTTCCCACAGAAGATTGTTATATTTACTTTTTAATGTCACGAAAAATTAAATTAAATAAAGAATTATTATTAACAAGTATAAAGAATAAAGAATATATATATATACAAAATTAAATAAACTATACAGTATTGTTTCTATTTACAAAAATATACATTATATACAAAAGTATTTTTGGGGGTTTTTGATAATTTTTGAAAACAATAAATAATTAAAAGGAAATATTTTTGGATTTTTATTATTTTTGAAAACAAGAAAA
This sequence comes from Rubus idaeus, assembly GCA_030142095.1. Taxonomy (NCBI): domain Eukaryota; kingdom Viridiplantae; phylum Streptophyta; class Magnoliopsida; order Rosales; family Rosaceae; genus Rubus; species Rubus idaeus. The sequence goes on from CM057965.1 coordinate 23,104,270, forward strand.
CACACACACAAATATTGTTTTGAAGATTAACCAACTCCCTAGCCATGAATCCGAAACTAACACATGTAGAATGCCTACGCAGGTTATCATTCCCCAAATAAACTTCTCCCATGAAATCAACCTAGTGAACGCTCATCTAGATTAAACAATTAAACATGCAAAGGTGATTAATCTAAACATGTCTAACGCATAGAAAAAGAGTTGTTAATTCAAGTGCGCGACCTAGCGAACGCTCGTCTATCCGCGATCCTTATTATTTAGTTTCAACATTAAAGATAAAACTAAACAAACAAAATTCACATAAGCTGCTAGAAGAATTAATCAACTTCAATCCAATTTATTACACAAAATAGAAAATAAACAAACAATAACATTTCCCAAAATTATTCACGAATAATTAATTAAACAAAAATAAATTATAATAAATAAACAGAGTTTGGGAAAAATGTTACTGTTGTGTCCATGAAAATGGACACTGTCTGGCAGGCGAAGGTGGCAGACTCAGCTATTAAAAACGGACTTTGTAACGCATTTGGATGTGGCGGGTGTAGTGAGCAAATTCCGAGCTGGACTATTGGGCTTTGACTTTGTCTTTTCTCTTCATTGATTGCTTGCGGCCCAGCCCAATTTTGGCCTTGGTTGACTTTTCAACCCAAGACTTCATCCTCCACAATTGACCCGTGTTTTCTTCTTGGCTTTCCTTCTCTTATTCATTTTTGCAGGGAGCAAGAGACGGCGAGAGAGCTGGGTCGAGCGGAGCTGAGGAATCAGCGAAGGCATGGTGACGGTGACAAGCTGCTAGGCAAGATCGATTGACGCCGAGAGGAGCGGACGGCGCGCATCGTGGGTTCTGCAAATCCGAGCGAGAGATGAGCGGCGAGGTCAATGATGGACTGTGATGATGGTTAATCGGCGATGGCGGCAGCGGTGGGAAGGAGGAGGCGCGGCATATGGGGGGCGCAGAACGGCGATGGAGGCTGCCGGCTCGGCGTTGGGTATCGATTGGTGATGCCGTGATCTGGGCTGTGAGGATGACGGTGCCGGCGGCGATGGCCTGGTTTGGCTGGGCGGAGAACGGCGATGGAGGCTGCCGGCTGAATTTGAGGGCGACGCGGCTCGGGCTGGTAATTTCGGGCTTTGCTAGCCGCCGGTGCTTGAATTGAGAGTCGCCGGCATGGTTTGACACGGGCAGCAGCTTGGGGACTTCCATACCTGCAAAATAAGAACAGAATTAATTAGAAAATGATTACTTGATTGTGATTGAAATGGTTGCAGGAGATGTTGCTTAAATAGAGAATGGAATGGGAAGAAGCAGCCAAGGAGCAGAGATGAGTGAGCTGTAGATGCTCTGTAGTGGTGGTGGGATTTTGGTGGAGGTAGTAGGTGAAGATGCTGCCGGCAGTGGAGATGGTTGGTGAAGGTAGAAGCCAAGGATGGTGGTTACGTGATATGAGGTATTTACCGCGTTCATTAATTATTTACCTAAATTCCTAACAATTGTCGTTGTAAAGTATAATGGGAAATAAAGGTTTTTCCCACAGAAGATTGTTATATTTACTTTTTAATGTCACGAAAAAAATAAATTAAATAAAGAATTATTTTTAACAAGTATAAAGAATAAAGAATATATATATACAAAATTAAATAAACTATACAGTATTGTTTCTATTTACAAAAATATACATTATATACAAAAGTATTTTTGGGGGTTTTTGATAATTTTGAAAACAATAAAAAGAAATATTTTTGGATTTTTATTATTTTTGAAAACAAGAAAACACACACACAAATATTGTTTTGAAGATTAACCAACTCCCTAGCCATGAATCCGAAACTAACACATGTAGAATGCCTACGCAGGTTATCATCCCCCAAATAAACTTCTCCCATGAAATCAACCTAGTGAACGCTCATCTAGATTAAACAATTAAACATGCAAAGGTGATTAATCTAAACATGTCTAACGCATAGAAAAAGAGTTGTTAATTCAAGTGCGCGACCTAGCGAACGCTCGTCTATCCGCGATCCTTATCATTTAGTTTCAACATTAAAGATAAAACCAAACAAACAAAATTCACATAAGCTGCTAGAAGAATTAATCAACTTCAATCCAATTTATTACACAAAATAGAAAATAAACAAACAATAACATTTCCCAAAATTATTCACGAATAGTTAATTAAACAAAAATAAATTATAATAAATAAACAGAGTTTGGGAAAAATGTTACTTGTTGTGTCCATGAAAATGGACACCTGTCGGCGAGCGAAGGTGGCAGACTCGGCTATAAAAACGGACTTGTATCGTAATTTGGATGTGGCGGGTGCCCATTTCGGTTGGGCTTTGGATTCTTCGGGGCCCAAATTGGATTGGGCTTAAATCATTGGGCTTTGGAGTCAATGGGCTTTGGAGTCAATGGGCTTGGAGGCCCAAATTGACTTTTCTTTCTTTCTATCCGGCCCAAGCTGATTTTCCTTTCAGCTTTGACTTTTCAACCAAAAGCCACGTCGCATTGAGGCTTCTCTTCTCCATTTTCACGAAAACCATCTTCTGGTTTCTTCTTCTTTGCAGCGCCGGAAGCGGGGACTTGGGTCAACGGCATCGCAAGCAGCGAGCTGCGGCGGCGTGGTGTGAACCGGGAGGCCGGAATTGCTTTGGGAAGCCGGCGGCGTCAAGGAGCAGCGCACGGGTTGAGAGCGACGGCGAGCAGATGGAGGCACGGCGAACTGGTCGACGGCGGAGGAGGCACCGCGAACCGGGGTAGGACGCCGGGAAAGGACTGGGCAGGTTAGCGACGGCGAGGGCCGGGCTTCACGGCGCAAGGGAAAGGCGCGGCATGAAGACGGCGGCAGATTTGTGATTCACGGCGGCTGTATCGATGGCAGGTGCCGACGAGATTGGGCGGGCCGGTGGTGAGTTCTGGGCAGAAGCATAGGGACGACACAGCTGGGCAGAGGTGAGAAGGGACGCCGGCTTTGTGGCAGTCCGGAATTGATGATTAGTATCGACGCCGGCGGCGAAGTGAGAGCATGGGCTCTTGTGATTGGGCTGCTCAGGGCGAGAGATGGCTTCTGCAAACCTGCAAAACAAAAACAAATAATTAGATATATGATTGCATGATTGTAAATTTGCAGGAAAATAAAGAGAGAAATTGTGAATTGCAGAGAGTAGCCATAGATGATTGAATTGGCAGAGGGCTGCCATGGTAGTCATGGCGTGATTGAAGATGGCTACTGAGATGATGATTGTGTGAATTGGTGATTATTGCAGTAGATTAGGACTTCCTTAAATAGGTGAAGAAAGGGAGATGCGGCCAAGGGAGAGGAGGAGATGGAATGGCTGGAAAGGAGAAGATGCTGCCGGCGAGTGGAGGAAATCCAGGGAAAATTGGATTGTAGGCTGGAGAAGTGGGCGGCTCGGTGGAGCTGGAATCAAAGACATGTGAGAAGCAAGGATCGTGAACATGTTACCTGCAAAGAGAAAGAAAAGAAAACAAAGAAAAAGAAAAAGAAAATTAATAAAACAAAAGAAAGATAAAGAAATAATAATAAAATAAAATAAAAATAAAATAATAAAAGAATTTAAATAAATAAAATAAATAAATATTAGAGAAAATAAGTGGTGGTTTGAATTGTGTTCCACCACCGCGTGTGGTGGTTGCGCCTCCTTATGTGGTGGTTCGCCGACAAAATTGTCGGGATTCGGAATAATCCGAAATCTTCGTACGATATTTTATTCCACAAATGAAAGTCACGGTTGACTTTCCGATTTACGCTGAAAACCTCCAAAATGCACCTATTCTGTGCATATTAACATTTTCCTGGTATTTTCCCTAAAAATACAAAAACAAATATTAAATAGACAATTAAGCTTTCGGAGTAGCAAAATCCAGTAATTAAAGGCACTTTGTGAACGTATTTTACGTTCACATCACACCCCTACACTTGAACTATTGCTAGTCCTCGAGCAAACACAGAATTCAGAACACAACTATATTTCACAAAAATGGAAACACACAACAAACTGGTCTTTCCAACCATAATCCTCAGCGAGTTCGAAAAAAATTATAATCAAGAGAATAAAAATTATATACCAAGGTTAAAGAATTTGCTAAGCATTTAATATGTACATCTCATTTATGCTCGGGTGAAGTGTGTGAAAACCAAGTATACAAATAATCTCATGCAATCCAATAGGCACATCGAAACAACATTAACCACTAAACCTCACAAGATTCACTAAATATTTCCGCTCAGTGTTTAGGGTTAAGTGTTTACTCTCATAACAATTACACAAGTAGTGTTCCCATATGCTTGCTCATCGACCGACTCTCTACAGTTAATCTACAAATCATCAGATCATAAGGTCTTTCAGGTGAAACAGGGACCAAAAGGTGGATGGTAAATGGTGAATGGTAAATGAAGTGAAAGGACTGGAAATGAAAAATGTTTTACATGTTTGCAAGACAAGTCAACGACTTTGAAACTCATACCTATGCTATACCCGAAACAACTCTTATTCTCCTCCAACCTTTTATTGAAATTAAAAACAATACAATAACTCTATTTTTTTTTTTGGAATTTCTCTTTCTTTTTTTTTTTTTTTTTCTTTTTTTTTTCTTTGAGGAATTTATTCCTTCTTTTTATTTCTGATTTTTTTTTTTCTTTGAACAAATACAACAAAATTAAATACACCCCCACACTTGCCTTTTGGTATACTACCATACAAATCCGAAGCATAAAAACATAAGAAGTCACTATCATCGTCTTGCAAACATAAATAAAACAAGGGTGAGATGGTGTGGGTGAACAAAAGAAACGGCTAATGAGTGTTTAGTTCAAAAGGGTTATTCCTAAAGTTCGTGTTTAGATGGATGGTGAATATTTTGGCCATGGTGCTCAACTAATGCCTTACTCATTTCTAATTCATTACAGATTAACAAAATGTTTCAAGTGGTCTCTGAGCAAGTTCTAGGTTCAAAACTCATGAATTGTGCACACATGAAGAACGAGTAAATGTATGAAAGATGCATACATGTGAATATACAATAGGCTCAAGTCCTCACATTTTCTGGGTATGCATGACAATGTATGTTCAAATGTGCTTCTCGGATTGCAATCAACTAATCGAAACAGGTTAAGTGAACATGGAAATTCGAGCAATCACAAGTTATGCAAATTAAATCCAAAGCAAATCACAAAGCCTTAGCATATAACCAACATTTTCCAAATCATAACAATTAAACTCAATTCATCATCGGGATTGGAAAACAAACGACAAATAAACACAAATAAACACACAAACAGAAGCAAATATTTTTGTAATTTTTGATTTTTTGATTTTTTTGATTTTTTTTTCAATTTAGATAACAATACGTGACCACAGTGACTTACTTAGTGCAATGGTAGGTTCAACGCTACCAAGGGAGTAAGTATGATTTAGTCGAGATACCGTTACAGTAGAAAACAAAAACAAGTAAATTATTTTTTTGAATTTTTCAGATTTTTCAAATTTTTTCTTTTCTTTTTAATAAACCTTCCCCCCACACTTGAATTAAACATTGTCCTCAATGTTAGACAGATATTTCACAAAAATGAATAATTCAAGCATGATTATTGAATTTAAACACACAAACTAAAATAAACCGAAGTAAACACACAAACAGAAATAAACACAAAACAATTAACTAAATGAAAAGGGAAACAGAAAGACTCCCCTTTGAAGATCGTGAAGCTCCTCCCAAAGCAAGTCACCAACAGTCACAAACAAGGCTAGCAGGGCCTTGCATCCAACGTAGGCTCCTTAGTTGACTGCGGCTCTGATCCGTTGAAGTGTGTCCTGGACAAGGGTAGTTGCCGACTCCACGGCAGACTTGGCTGATGTAGCCCTCACTGAGATCTGGAACACTATAGTCAGTAGTGTTCCATCAAGTACGGCTCCGGATACGTTAGGCAGAATGGAGAAGCCTGAAGACATAAGCGGAAATGGCTCCGGTTGAACTCCAGATAGCAAACACTGGAAAATGGAATGGTTAATCGGCGCATAAATCACAGACGACCCTGTTGCATCGGTGCAACACTCCTGAAGGATGAGGAAGTCGTTGTGACTATCTATGGCGAGCACCGAAATCTGGTTCCGCGGGTCAAGACCGATGGAGAAATTTGCTAGCACACGTACCGCGCTGTCCATCGACATACTATCCCATTGCGGTCTTGTCTGCACGTCTTTGAGGAACTCAAAGATCCTGGTGTGATGAGATAGATGAACGACGGAACAACCAGCAGTACGATTGACTCCAGGGGGCTTGCTCGGATCACCCCTGCGCTTGTTGGTCCTGACCTCCATTCGAGTGTCTCTTGTTCGGTTCGAACAAGTCCAGTGGTGGTACGTGGAGTTGCTGATGTCGTTGAAGAAACAGATCGTCATCTGTTTTGCCATTTCCGCAAGTCCTCTTCTTCCTTCAAGAGAAATAATCGAGTCACCGGGTGAAGAGTGGATACCTGTGGCGCACATGTAGCGCTCGGCTTGTCGTTGGAGGGTTGAGATCCAACGCTTTGCACCAAAAGCGAACCCCGAATGAACAAAAGGTTCGAAAGCGGCCTTCATTTCCTTCTCGCGTACATCCACGTGCTCCACCCAAGTGACCAAGGAAGATCCATTATGAAGATCACGTATCGGGCATCCGGAGGGGCGTTTTCGGCAAATCGATCTCACGGAAGGCTTTGGATTGGAACGCAATTCATCCACGGAGACATCCACGACGACCCAACTTCCATCCAGTTGTAGGTGAGAGTACCTAACGAACTGGACTTCACGAGTTGAAACGATGTGAGATGGCACCGAAACTCGGCCGACATCACTTGCTTCGCTCCTCGTAGCCTTCTTCGTTCTTTGGACGATAAGATCTCCAACGTCCGGGCGTTTGTGATCATGCTACAGAAGCGCGGCAACCATCGACCAACATCCATGAGAATTTGAACGATGGTGGTCGGATAAAGATGGATGGTTGCCGAGTGTCTCGACGATTCGGCTTTGAAGTACGGAGCAGGTTCAGCTCGTTGAAACACTCGCAAGTACTCGGCCCCATGAAGAGTCTCGGGATGAATAGACGTGTCGGGAGTCGGCGAAGTTATCCACAAAGGAAATCCGGAAGTGGCCGCTGAGCAGGAGCTCGTGTTTGGCCTTACGGACGATATCCGAGATCAAGTCGGTGTGGACTCCGACAAGATCGTGAGCAGGTCGGGAAGGGTGTCGGATGGCAAAGGTATGGATGGGCGATCGACAAGTGTAGGCATGAGGCTCCGCACATCCCGTCTCAAGTGGTCCATGTCGATAGAATCATCGGACAACTCGAGAAGAGGCTCTTGTTGTGGAGGAACAACTTCGAGCCTTCGCCGTGGCACATCCGAGTGCGGAACGGGACCTCCGCAGTGGGACAGATGCCGCCGTGGAGAGCATCAACGAGTTTTTGATTCCCGCATTTGAAGCTCCTCGTTTTTGCTCACCGCCTGATCGTTTCTTTTCTCTAGCTCGGCAATACGCTGCTCGGAAGACTCGGATACCGAACTTCTTCCTATTTCTCGACCCCCAATAATAGACTTGGTCCTCCTCTAGTCCGATTTTCGGACCAAATCGTTCTCGTTGTGGCTTGGTGGGGTGAGAATACACCGCAAAGAAAGCCGCAAGTGCATCTCTCCGAGCTTTCTTGTACTTCGACCTCGGAAGTCTCCTATAGACGGGAGCGGCTTCGGCTCAACGAGTGGATCAGCAACCGGGATTGGTGCTTGGGGTTGTGGTTGTGGTTGTGGCTCGGTCGGCATGCTAGCATCGGCGCTATTGAGCATGCTCGGTGGAATTATTTCAGCCGGACCTTCAAAGATCGGGGTTCTCCGAAGGACCCGCCCGAAACAAGTCGCCGAAAGAATTGACTCTTTTGGCCATTTCGGGTTGGGAAGGGAGGATAACTTTTCGGGAATTAGGGAGGTTTCTTGGGAAAACTCGAAGAACAACGAGAGAAAACAGAGAGAGAGAGAGAGAGAGAGAGAGAGATTAAGGGAAAACGTGAAATGGCCTAAGGAAACTAACGCAAACGAAGGGAAGGGGGAAAGGAGGGACGCACGCATGCACGCTCGCATACGTGTCAAAGACGAGAAGACCCGAAATTTCCGCATCGAGCGACGAAAGTCGTAAAGTCTACGTAGACACGCACGCGGCTTATTAAAGAATTCGGCCGACGCAAAAGTCGTGCGTCGGCCCAATCAAAATTTTTTTTGATTTTCAATTTTTTATTTTTTTATTTTTTTAATACTTTACGAAAAGTCGTAAAGTGAACAGTGAAAACGCGTCGCACACGCGCTTGCCGACACTTTAAACGGGCTTGGGCCATCGGAATGGTCTGGGCCTTAAAGTGGGCCTGGGCCAAAGAAAACTCCGGCCCATTATTGGTGGGCTTAAACTAATGGGCCTAAAAACGAACAGGCCCGACACACTAAAATGGGCTTGGGTTACGGGTTTTGGGCTTCGTGAATGTCACGAGCCCAATGGGCCAAATTTTTTTATTATTATTATTTTTTTTATTTTTTTATTTTACGAAACCTAAAACACTAACCAATCACACAAACGGGCCTAAGGCCCAATAACAAACTAACTAACTAACAAGCCCAAAAATAAAACAAACAGTAATTATAAATAGTAAAAAGAAATAATTACCAACAGTGAAACAAAAGAAAACACTCTTTTTTTTATTTACAATTAAATTTTTTTTTTTTAATTTTTTTTTTTTATTTTTTTATTTTTTTTTTATTTTAATTTTTTTTTTATTTTTAAAATAAATAACGAGAGCGAAAAGAAAACTTACCTTTTTACGCCCGAGGAAACCGAAAATCACCAACAAGACATCAACCTCAAGGTTTTTCAACCTTGACTTCCTAAACGTATGCTCCGATGTATGTGGAAGAATTTCCGATAAACCCGGATTATTTCCTATACAAAATTAAAAAGTTAGTAATAAATTTACAAAATAAAAACAAATATTTACAATGTTAAAAATGTATCACAAATTATCTATACAAAATGAATGAATAAATTTTCCTATGTCTACGTATATTTTATTTACACAATACACTTAAGTGTACAAAAATATTTTCCTTTGCCTGAATATAGTTGAAAAAAAATGAAAGTTGATTCTAAGCGGTAACTCAAGGTGGACGTGCGGCCTAGGTGCAATGCCTTGACTTAATTGACTTTCCGTGTTTTCAGAAGGCGAATGGCCAGATCACAAGAGATAAGCGAGAGGCAGGATTCATTTAGTGGACAAGTCCTCTGAATCCAATTTTACAAACCCGTCACCCAGAGTCTTGATCATATCTAGACACCATTCATGTGCCCCTTACTTAGTTGAGAAAGCACTTAAGTGTTCGACAATTCTCCAAGTGTTAATAAAGGCCGCCCTCAACCTCAAATAACCTTACGGTAAAAATGAAGGGTTTAGGCCAATATTAACAAAAGGACCTTACCTAATCCGTTCAAGTTACAACTTACAAGTATAATTAGTAAGTATAAATAAAATTAACCAGTATTATTTACAAATAGTAAAAAGTCAAAAGTAAATAGTAAAAACAATCCCCGGCAACGGCGCCAAAATGATATGAGGTATTTACCGCGTTCATTAATTATTTACCTAAATTCCTAACAATTGTCGTTGTAAAGTATAATGGGAAATAAAGGTTTTTCCCACAGAAGATTGTTATATTTACTTTTTAATGTCACGAAAAAAATAAATTAAATAAAGAATTATTTTTAACAAGTATAAAGAATAAAGAATATATATATACAAAATTAAATAAACTATACAGTATTGTTTCTATTTACAAAAATATACATTATATACAAAAGTATTTTTGGGGGTTTTTGATAATTTTGAAAACAATAAAAAGAAATATTTTTGGATTTTTATTATTTTTGAAAACAAGAAAACACACACACAAATATTGTTTTGAAGATTAACCAACTCCCTAGCCATGAATCCGAAACTAACACATGTAGAATGCCTACGCAGGTTATCATCCCCCAAATAAACTTCTCCCATGAAATCAACCTAGTGAACGCTCATCTAGATTAAACAATTAAACATGCAAAGGTGATTAATCTAAACATGTCTAACGCATAGAAAAAGAGTTGTTAATTCAAGTGCGCGACCTAGCGAACGCTCGTCTATCCGCGATCCTTATCATTTAGTTTCAACATTAAAGATAAAACCAAACAAACAAAATTCACATAAGCTGCTAGAAGAATTAATCAACTTCAATCCAATTTATTACACAAAATAGAAAATAAACAAACAATAACATTTCCCAAAATTATTCACGAATAGTTAATTAAACAAAAATAAATTATAATAAATAAACAGAGTTTGGGAAAAATGTTACTGTTGTGTCCATGAAAATGGACACTGTCTGGCAGGCGAAGGTGGCAGACTCAGCTATAAAAACGGACTTGTATCGTAATTTGGATGTGGCGGGTGCCCATTTCAGTTGGGCTTTGGATTCTTCGGGGCCCAAATTGGATTGGGCTTAAATCATTGGGCTTTGGAGTCAATGGGCTTTGGAGTCAATGGGCTTGGAGGCCCAAATTGACTTTTCTTTCTTTCTATCCGGCCCAAGCTGATTTTCCTTTCAGCTTTGACTTTTCAACCAAAAGCCACGTCAGCATTGAGGCTTCTCTTCTCCATTTTCACGAAAACCATCTTCTGGTTTCTTCTTCTTTGCAGCGCCGGAAGCAGGGACTTGGGTCAACGGCATCGCAAAGCAGCAGCTGCAGCGGCGTGGTGTGAACTGGGAGGCCGGAATTGCTTTGGGAAGCCGGCGGCGTCAAGGAGCAGCGCACGGGTTGAGAGCGACGGCGAGCAGATGGAGGCACGGCGAACCGGTCGACGGCAGAGGAGGCACCGCGAACGGGGTAGGACGCCGGCAAAGGACTGGGCAGGTTAGCGACGGCGAGGGCTGGGCTTCACGGCGCAAGGGAAAGGCGCGGCATGAAGACGGCGGCAGATTTGTGATTCACGGCGGCCGTATCGATGGCAAGTGCCGACGAGATTGGGCGGGCCGGTGGTGAGTTCTGGGCAGAAGCATAGGGACGACACAGCTGGGCAGAGGTGAGAAGGGACGCCGGCTTTGTGGCAGTCCGGAATTGATGATTAGTATCGACGCCGGCGGCGAAGTGAGAGCATGGGCTCTTGTGATTGGGCTGCTCAGGGCGAGAGATGGCTTCTGCAAACCTGCAAAACAAAAACAAATAATTAGATATATGATTGCATGATTGTAAATTTGCAGGAAAATAAAGAGAGAAATTGTGAATTGCAGAGAGTAGCCATAGATGATTGAATTGGCAGAGGGCTGCCATGGTAGTCATGGCGTGATTGAAGATGGCTACTGAGATGATGATTGTGTGAATTGGTGATTATTGCAGTAGATTAGGACTTCCTTAAATAGGTGAAGAAAGGGAGATGCGGCCAAGGGAGAGGAGGAGATGGAATGGCTGGAAAGGAGAAGATGCTGCCGGCAGTGGAGGAAATCCAGGGAAAATTGGATTGTAGCTGGAGAAGTGGGCGGCTCAGTGGAGCTGGAATCAAAGACATGTGAGAAGCAAGGATCGTGAACATGTTACCTGCAAAGAGAAAGAAAAGAAAACAAAGAAAAAGAAAAAGAAAATTAATAAAACAAAAGAAAGATAAAGAAATAATAATAAAATAAAATAAAAATAAAATAATAAAAGAATTTAAATAAATAAAATAAATAAATATTAGAGAAAATAAGTGGTGGTTTGAATTGTGTTCCACCACCGCGTGTGGTGGTTGCGCCTCCTTATGTGGTGGTTCGCCGACAAAATTGTCGGGATTCGGAATAATCCGAAATCTTCGTACGATATTTTATTCCACAAATGAAAGTCACGGTTGACTTTCCGATTTACGCTGAAAACCTCCAAAATGCACCTATTCTGTGCATATTAACATTTTCCTGGTATTTTCCCTAAAAATACAAAAACAAATATTAAATAGACAATTAAGCTTTCGGAGTAGCAAAATCCAGTAATTAAAGGCACTTTGTGAACGTATTTTACGTTCACATCATTACGGTGGTGGGCTGCAGACAAAAGAAAAAGAAAACAAACAAAAGAAAAATAAAATAACAAAAACAAATAAAAGAAATAATTATAAAATAAAACAAAAGAAATAAAATAACAAATGAAATAATTATAAAAGAAATATGTAAAATAAATAAACATAAAATATAAACAAGGGAAAATAAGATGGAGGTTTAAAATGTGTATCGCCACCGCGTGTGGTGGTTGCGCCGCCTTATGTGGTGGTTCGCCGACAAATTGTCGGGATTCGGAACGGTTTCCGAAATCTTCGTACAATATTTTATTCCACAAATGAAAGTCACGGTTGACTTTCCGATTTACGCTGAAAATCTCCAAATTCACCTATTCTGTGCAGATTAACATTTTCCTGGTATTTTCCCTAAAATCACGAAAACAAACATTAAACAGACAAATAAGCTTTCGAAATAGCAAAATCCAGTAATTAAAGGCACTTTGTGAACGTATTTTACGTTCACATCACACCCCTACACTTGAACTATTGCTAGTCCTCGAGCAAACACAGAACAAAACAACACAAAACAGAAATGGAAACACAAAACAGACGGTCTTTCCAACCATAATCCTCAGCGAGTTCGAAAGAGTTATAATTAAAAGAATAAAAATTATATACCAAGGTTAAAGAATTTGCTAAGCATTTAATATACACATCTCATTTATGCTCGGGTGTAGTGTGTGAAAAACCAAGTATACAATTAATGTCAAGCAATCCAATAGGCACATCGAAACAACATTAACCACTAAACCTCACAAGATTCACTAAATATTTCCGCTCAGTGTTTAGGGTTAAGTGTTTACTCTCAAAACAATTACACAAGTAGTGTTCCCATATGCTTGCTCATTAACCGACTCTCTACAATTAATCTACAAATCATCAGATCATAAGGACTTTCAGGTGAAACAGGGACCAAAGGGTGGATGGTAAATGGTGAATGGTAAATGAAGTGAAAGGACTCGAAATGAAAAATGTTTTACATGTTTGCAAGACAAGTCAACGACTTTGAAACTCATACCTATGCTATACCCGAAACAACTCTTATTTTCCTCCAACCTTTTATTGAAAATAAAACAATGCAACAAAATAACTCTATTTTTGTGGTATATATATTTTTTTTTCTTTTTCTTTTCCACATTTTTTTTTTCTTTGAGGAATTTATTCCTTCTTTTTATTTCTGATTTGATTTTTTTTTTCTTTCTATGAACAAATACAACAAAATAAATACACCCCCACACTTGCCTTTTGGTATACTACCATACAAATCCGAAGCATAAAAACATAAGAAGTCACTATCATCGTCTTGCAAACATAAATAAAACAAGGGTGAGATGGTGTGGGTGAACAAAAGAAACGGCTAATGAGTGTTTAGTTCAAAAGGGGATTCCTAAAGTTCATGTTTAGATGGATGGTGAATATTTTGGCCATGGTGCTCAACTAATGCCTTAGTCATTTCTAATTCATTACAGATTAATAAAAAGTTTCAAGCGGTCTTTGAGCAAGTTCTAGGTTCAAAACTCATGAATTGTGCACACATGAAGAACGAGTAAATGTATGAAATATGCATACATGTGAATATACAATAGGCTCAAATCCTCACATTTTCTGGGTATGCATGACAATGTATGTTCAAATGTGCTTCTCGGATTGCAATCAACTAATCGAAACAGGTTATGTGAACATGGAAATTCGAGCAATCACAAGTTATGCATATTAAATCCAAAGCAAACTACACAAAGCCTTAGCATATAAGAAACATTCTCAAAATCATAACAATTAAACTCAATTCATCATCGGGATTGGAAAGAAAACAACACACATAACAGAAATAAACACACAAAAACACAAAACAGAAGCAAATATTTTTGTAACTTTTGATTTTTTGATTTTTTTGATTTTTCAATGTAGGTAACAATACGTGACCACAGGGATTCACTTAGTGCAATGGTAGGTTCAACGCTACCAAGGGAGTGAGTGTGATATAGTCGATATACCGTTACCGTAGAAAACGAAAACAAACAAATAAATAAACAACAGAAGCAAATTTTTTTTTCTTTTTCAAATTTTTTTTTATTAGGGTAACAATACGTGACCACAGTGACTTACTAAGTGCAATGGTAGGTTCAACGCTACCAAGGGAGTAAGTATGATCTAGTCGATATATTGTTACCGTAGAAAACAAAAACAAGTAAATTATTTTTTTGAACTTTTTTATTTTTCAAATTTTTTTTTCTTTTCTTTTTAAATAAATCTTCCCCCCACACTTGAATTAAACATTGTCCTCAATGTTAGACAGATATTTCACGAAAATGAAAAATTCAAGCATGGTTATTGAATTTAAACACACAAACAGAAATCAACCGAAGTAAACACACAAACTGAAATAAACACACAACATAAACAGAAGTAAACACACAACAGTTAAGTAAATAAAAAGGGAAACAGAAAGACTCCCCCTTGAAGATCATTAAGCTCCTCCCGAAGCAAGTCACCAACAGTCACAAACAAGGCTAGCAGGGCCTTGCATCCAACGTATGCTCCTTAATTGACTGCGGTTCTGATCCTTTGAAGTGTGTCCTGGACAAGGGTAGTTGCCGACTCCACGGCAGACTTGGCTGATGTAGCCTTCACCGAGATCTGGAACACTATAGTCAGCAGTGTTCCATCAAGTATAGCTCCGGATACGTTAGGCAGAATGGAGAAGCCTGAAGACATAAGCGGAAATGGCTCCGGTTGAACTCCAGATAGCAAACACTGGAAAATGGAATGGTTAATCGGCGCATAAATCACAGACGACCCTGTTGCATCGGTGCAACACTCCTGAAGAATGAGGAAGTCGTTGTGACTATCAATGGCGAGCACCGAGATCTGGTTCCGCGGGTCAAGACCGATGGTGAAATTTGCTAGCACACGCACGAGCTGTCCATCGACATACTATCCCATTGTGGTCTTGTTCGCACGTCTTTGAGGAACTCAAAGATCCCGGTATGATGGGAAAGATGCACGACGGAACATCCAAGCAGTACGATTGACTCCGGGGGCTTGCTCGGATCACCCCTTCTCTTGTTGGTCCTGACCTCCATTCGAGTGTCCCTTGTTCGGTTCGAACAAGTCCAGTGGTGGTACGTGGAGTTGCTGATGTCGTTGAAGAAACAGATCGTCATCTGTTTTGCCATTTCCGCAAGTCCTCTTCTTCCTTCAGGAGAGATGATAGAGTCACCGGGTGAAGTGTGGATACCTGTGGCGCACATGTAGCGCTCGGCTTGTCATTGGAGGGTTGAGATCCAACGCTTTGCACCAAAAGCGAACCCTGAATGAACAAAAGGTTCGAAACTGGCCTTCATCTCCTTCTCGCGTACATCCACGTGCTCCACCCAAGTGACCAAGGAAGATCCATTATGCAAATCACGTATCAAGCATCCGGAGGGGCGTTTTCGGCATATAGATCTCACGGAAGGCTTCGGATTTGTGCGCAATTCATCCACGGAGACATCCACGACGACCCAACTTCCATCCAGTTGTAGGTGAGAATACCGAACGAACTGGACTTCACGAGTTGAAACGAGGTGAGATGGCACCAGAAACTCGGCCGACATCACTTGCTTCTCGCTCCTCGTAGCCTTCTTCGTTCTTTGGAGGAAAGGATCTCCAACGTCTTGGCGTTTGTGATCATGCTACGAAGACGGGCAACCATCGACCAACATCCATTAAGATCCGAACGATGGTGGTCGGATAAAGGTGAATGGTTGCCGAGTGTCTCGACGATTCGGCTTTGAAGTACGGAGCGAGGTTCGGCTCGTTGAAACACTCGCAAGTACTCGGCCCATGAAGAGTCTCGGGATGAATAGACGTGTCGGGAGTTGGTGAAGTTATCCACAAAGGAAAACCGGCAGTGGCCATGAGCAGGAGCTCGTGTTTGGCCTTACGGACGATATCCGAGATCAAGTCGGTGTGGACTCCGACAAGATCATGAGCAGGTCCCGGAAGATTAGATGGCACAGGTATGGATGGGCGCTCGACTAGGGTAGGCATGAGGCTCCGCACATCCCGTCTCAAGTGGTCCATGTCGATGGAATCATCAGACAACTCAAAAATAGGCTCTTGTTGTTGAGGAACAACTTCGAGCCTTCGCCGTGGCACATCTGAGTGCGGAACAGGACCTCCGCAATTGGGACAGATGCCGCTGTGGAGAGCATCGACGAGTTTTTGATTCTGCATTTGAAGCTCCTCGTTTTTGCTCACCAGCTGATCGTTTCTTTTCTCTAGCTCGGCAATACGCTGCTCGGAAGACTGGATACCGAACTTCTTCCTATTTCTCGACCCCCAATAATAGACCTGGTCCTCCTCAAGTCCGATTTTCGGACCAAATCTTTCTCGTTGTGGCTTGGTGGGGTGAGAATACACTGCAAAGAAAGCCGCCAGTGCATCTCTCTGAGACTTGGTGTATTTTGTCCTTGGAAGTCTCCTATAGACAGGAGCGGCTTCCGGCTCAACAGGTGGATCAGCAACCAGGATTGGCGCTTGGGGTAGTGGTTGCGGTTGTGGTTGTGGCTCGGTCGGCATGCTAGCATCGGCGCTATTGAGCATGCTCGGTGGAATTATTTCAGCCAGACCTTCAAAGATTGGGTTCTCTGAAGGACCTGCCTGAAACAAATCGCTGAAAGAGTTAACTCTTTTGGCCATTTCTGGGTTGGGAAGGAGGAAAGCTTCTGGGATTTGGGAGATTTTCTGGGAAAACTGAAGAACACGAAGAACACGAGAGAGAGAAAACGAGAGAGAGAAAACGAGAGAGAGAGAGAGAGACTAAGGGAAACCTAAGGAAATGCGTGAAATGAAACACACGAACAGAAGGGAAGGGAAGGGAACGGACGCACGCTCGCACACGTGCCACAGACAGAAGACCCGTAATTTCCGGATCGAGCGACGAAAGTCGTAAAGTCTACAGTAGACACGCACACGGTTTATTAAACAAATCGGCCGACGCAAAAGTCGTGCGTCGGCCCAATCACATTTTTTTCTTGATTTTCGATTTTTTATTTTTTTATTTTTTTAATACTTTACGAAAAGTCGTAAAGTGAACAGTGAAAACGCGTGTAAAACACGCGCAAAGGTTGCCGACACTTTAAACGGGCTTGGACCATCGAAATGGTTTGGGCATTAAAGTGGGCCTGGGCCAAAGAAAACTCCGGCCCATTATTGGTGGGCTTAACTAATGGGCCTAAAAACGAACAGGCCCGACACACTAAATGGGCTTGGGTTACGGGTTTTGGGCTTCGTGAATGACACGAGCCCAATGGGCTAAATTTTTATTTTTTTATTTTTTTTTATTTTTTTTACGAAACCTAAAACACTAACCAATCACACAAACAAATGGGCATAAGGCCCAATAACAAACAAACTAACAAACAAGCCCAAAATTAAAACAAACAGTAATTATAAAAAGTAAAAAGAAATAATTACCAACAGTAAAACAAAAGAAAACACACTTTTTTTTTTATTTACAATTAATTTTTTTTTTATTTTTTATTTTTTATTTTTTATTTTTTTATTTTATTTTAAATAAATAACGAGAGTGAAAAGAAAACTTACCTTTTTACTCCCGAGGAAACCGAAAATCACCAACAAGACATCAACCTCAAGGTTTTTCAACCTTGACTTCCTAAACGTATGCTCCGATGTATGTGGTAAAATTTCCGATAAACCCGGATTATTTCCTATACAAAATAAAAAGGTTAGTAATAAATTTACAAAATAAAAACAAAATATTTACAATGTTAAAAATGTATCACAAATTATCTATACAAAATGAATGAATAAATTTTCCTATGTCTACGTATATTTTATGTCTACGTATATTCCTATGTCTACGTATATTGCTATGTCTACGTATATTTTATGTCTACGTATATTCCTATGTCTACGTATATTGCTATGTCTACGTATATTTTATTTACACAATACACTTAAGTGTACAAAAATATTTTCCTTTGCCTGAATATAGTTGAAAAAAAATGAAAGTTGATTCCAAGCGGTAACTCAAGGTGGACTTACGGCCTAGGTGCAATGCCTTGACTTAAATGACTTTCCGTGTTTTCAGAAGGCGAATGGCCAGATCACAAGAGATAAGCGAGAGGCAGGATTCATTTAGTGGACAAGTCCTCTGAATCCAATTTTACAAACCCGTCACCCAGAGTCTTGATCATATCTAGACACCATTCATGTGCCCCTTACTCAGTTGAGAAAGCACTTAAGTGTTCGACAATTCTCCAAGTGTTAATAAAGGCCGCCCTCAACCTCAAATAACCTTACGGTAAAAATGAAGGGTTTAGGCCAATATTAATAAAAGGACCTTACCTATTTCCGTTCAAGTTACAACTTACAACAACAAAAAATAATCAACTATATAAAAGACACCTAAATATAATTACTAAGTGTGAAATATCTACAAGTAAAATTAGTGAGTATAAATAAAATTAACAAGTATTATTTACAAATAGTAAAAAGTCAACAGTCAATAGTAAAAAGTCAACAGTCAATGGTAAAAAGTCAATAGTAAAAACAATCCCCGGCAACGGCGCCAAACTGATTAGATGTTTTTCACCTACGTCATTAAATTAGTACCTAAATTCCTAACAATTGTCGTTGTAAAGTATAATGGGAAATAAAGGTTTTTCCCACAGAAGATTGTTATATTTACTTTTTAATGTCACGAAAAATTAAATTAAATAAAGAATTATTATTAACAAGTATAAAGAATAAAGAATATATATATATACAAAATTAAATAAACTATACAGTATTGTTTCTATTTACAAAAATATACATTATATACAAAAGTATTTTTGGGGGTTTTTGATAATTTTTGAAAACAATAAATAATTAAAAGGAAATATTTTTGGATTTTTATTATTTTTGAAAACAAGAAAACACACACACAAATATTGTTTTGAAGATTAACCAACTCCCTAGCCATGAATCCGAAACTAACACATGTAGAATGCCTACGCAGGTTATCATTCCCCAAATAAACTTCTCCCATGAAATCAACCTAGTGAACGCTCATCTAGATTAAACAATTAAACATGCAAAGGTGATTAATCTAAACATGTCTAACGCATAGAAAAAGAGTTGTTAATTCAAGTGCGCGACCTAGCGAACGCTCGTCTATCCGCGATCCTTATTATTTAGTTTCAACATTAAAGATAAAACTAAACAAACAAAATTCACATAAGCTGCTAGAAGAATTAATCAACTTCAATCCAATTTATTACACAAAATAGAAAATAAACAAACAATAACATTTCCCAAAATTATTCACGAATAGTTAATTAAACAAAAATAAATTATAATAAATAAACAGAGTTTGGGAAAAATGTTACTGTTGTGTCCATGAAAATGGACACTGTCTGGCAGGCGAAGGTGGCAGACTCAGCTATTAAAAACGGACTTTGTAACGCATTTGGATGTGGCGGGTGTAGTGAGCAAATTCCGAGCTGGACTATTGGGCTTTGACTTTGTCTTTTCTCTTCATTGATTGCTTGCGGCCCAGCCCAATTTTGGCCTTGGTTGACTTTTCAACCCAAGACTTCATCCTCCACAATTGACCCGTGTTTTCTTCTTGGCTTTCCTTCTCTTATTCATTTTTGCGGGGAGCAAGAGACGGCGAGAGAGCTGGGTCGAGCGGAGCCGAGGAATCAGCGAAGGCATGGTGACGGTGACAAGCTGCTAGGCAAGATCGATTGACGCCGAGAGGAGCGGACGGCGCGCATCGTGGGTTCCGCAAATCCGAGCAGAGATGAGCGGCGAGGTCAATGATGGACTGTGATGATGGTTAATCGGCGATGGCGGCAACGGTGGGAAGGAGGAGGCGCGGCATATGGCCGGGCGAGAACGGCGATGGAGGCCGCCGGCTCGGCGTTGGGTATCGATTGGTGATGCCGTGATCCGGGCCGTGAGGATGACGGTGCCGGCGGCGATGGCCTGGTTTGGCTGGGCAGAGAACGGCGATGGAGGCTGCCGGCTGAATTTGAGGGCGACGCGGCCTGGGCTGGTAATTTCGGGCTTTGCTAGTCGCCGGTGCTTGAATTGAGAGTCGCCGGCATGGTTTGACACGGGCAGCAGCTTGGGGACTTCCATACCTGCAAAATAAGAACAGAATTAATTAGAAAATGATTACTTGATTGTGATTGAAATGGTTGCAGGAGATGTTGCTTAAATAGAGAATGGAATGGGAAGAAGCAGCCAAGGAGCAGAGATGAGTGAGCTGTAGATGCTCTGTAGTGGTGGTGGGATTTTGGTGGAGGTAGTAGGTGAAGATGCTGCCGGCAGTGGAGATGGTTGGTGAAGGTAGAAGCCAAGGATGGTGGTTACGGTGGTGAGCTGCAGACAAAAGAAAAAGAAAACAAACAAAAGAAAAATAAAATAACAAAAACAAATAAAAGAAATAATTATAAAATAAAACAAAAGAAATAAAATAACAAATGAAATAATTATAAAAGAAATATGTAAAATAAATAAACATAAAATATAAACAAGGGAAAATAAGATGGAGGTTTAAAATGTGTATCGCCACCGCGTGTGGTGGTTGCGCCGCCTTATGTGGTGGTTCGCCGACAAATTGTCGGGATTCGGAACGGTTTCCGAAATCTTCGTACAATATTTTATTCCACAAATGAAAGTCACGGTTGACTTTCCGATTTACGCTGAAAATCTCCAAATTCACCTATTCTGTGCAGATTAACATTTTCCTGGTATTTTCCCTAAAATCACGAAAACAAACATTAAACAGACAAATAAGCTTTCGAAATAGCAAAATCCAGTAATTAAAGGCACTTTGTGAACGTATTTTACGTTCACATCATTGAGCATGCTTGGTGGAATTATTTCAGCCAAGCCTTCAAAGATTGGGTTCTCTGAAGGACCTGCCTGAAACAAGTCGCTGAAAGAACTAACTCTTTTGGCCATTTGTGGTTTGGGAGGGAGGGAAGCTTCTGGGATTTGGGAGGTTTTTCTGGGAAAACTAACTAAGAACACGAAGAACACGATGAACAAGCGAGAGAAAACGAGAGAGAATGAGAGAGAGAAAGGGAAAACGTGAAATGCCCTAAGGAAACTAACGCAAACCGAAGGGGAAGGGAACAGAATGGACGAACGCGTGTCCAAAGTCGAAGACAAAGATCCGTAAATCACGGATCGAGCGACGAAAGTCGCAAAGGGAATAGTGGAACGCGCGCACGATTTATTAAACAATTCGGCCGACGCAAAAGTCGTGCGTCGGCCCAATCAAAAATTTTTTGATTTTCTATTTTTTTATTTTTTTATTTTATTTTTTTAATACTTTACGAAAAGTCGTAAAGTGAACAGTGAAAACGCGTGTAAAACACGCGCAAAGGTTGCCGACACTTTAAACGGGCTTGGACCATCGAAATGGTTTGGGCATTAAAGTGGGCCTGGGCCAAAGAAAACTCCGTCCCATTATTGGTGGGCTTAACTAATGGGCCTAAAAACGAACAGGCCAGACACACTAATGGGCTTGGGTTACGGGTTTTGGGCTTCGTGAATGACACGAGCCCAATGGGCTAAATTTTTTATTTTTTATTTTTTTTCTTTTTATTCGAAACCCAAAACACTAACCAATCACACAAACGGGCCTAAGGCCCAATAACAAACTAACTAACTAACAAGCCCAAAAATAAAACAAACAGTAATTATAAATAGTAAAAAGAAATAATTACCAACAGTAAAACAAAAGAAAACACTCTTTTTTTTTATTTACAATTAATTTTTTTTTTATTTTCTTTTTCTTTTTTATTTTTTTATTTTTTTTTATTTTTAAAATAAATAACGAGTGTGAAAGAAAACTTACCTTTTTACTCCCGAGGAAACCGAAAATCACCAACAAGACATCAACCTCAAGGTTTTTCAACCTTGACTTCCTAAACGTATGCTCCGATGTATGTGGTAAAATTTCCGATAAACCCGGATTATTTCCTATACAAAATAAAAAGGTTAGTAATAAATTTACAAAATAAAAACAAAATATTTACAAAGTTAAAAATATGTCACAAATTATCTATACAAAATGAATGAATAAATTTTCCTATGTCTACGTATATTTTATTTACACAATACACTTAAGTGTACAAAAATATTTTCCTTTGCCTGAATATAGTTGAAAAAAAAATGAAAGTTGATTCCAAGCGGTAACTCAAGGTGGACTTACGGCCTAGGTGCAATGCCTTGACTTAAATGACTTTCCGTGTTTTCGAAGGCGAATGGCCAGATCACAAGAGATAAGCGAGAGGCAGGATTCATTTAGTGGACTAGTCCTCTCGAATCCAATTTTACAAACCCGTCACCCAGGGTCTCGATCATATCTAGACACCATTCATGTGCCCCTTACTCAGTTGAGAAAGCACTTAAGTGTTCGACAATTCTCCAAGTGTTAATAAAGGCCGCCCTCAACCTCAAATAACCTTACGGTAAAAATGAAGGGTTTAGGCCAATATTAACAAAAGGACCTTACCTAGTCCGTTCAAGTTACAACTTACAACAACAAAAATAATCAACTATATAAAAGACACCTAAATAAATTACTAAGTGTAACAAAATATGAACAAGTATTAAAAACAAGTAATAACAACAACTATTCACAAGTAATATAGACAAGTAATATAAACAAGTAATATGAACAGTTAAAAAAATAGTAAAATTATAAACAATAAAAAGTAAACAGTAATTATATACAAGTAATAAAAACAGTAATAATTACAAAAAATTATAAACAGTATTCACAAAAAAAAATATTAGGTTAGGAACATTTTCAATCCACGTCGACGGCGCCAAAAATTGACACGCCCAAAATGAGCATCAATTTAAAAAAACCCTATCGGTAGTAGTATAGTGAATATTAGGGTATCGTTCACAACGGAGATCAAAGGGTGTACCTAACAAAAATTGTCACAAAGAATTAAATAAAATAAAGAATTATTAACAAGTATAAAGTATAAATATATACATATGTACAAAGTAAAAGGGGGTTTAAGAGATAAATTGAATGAAATAAATTAATTAAATTACAAAGAATAAATGAAATAAGATGGGATGGAACATGAAGAATATAAAGTTCAGCCACAAGTATACAAGTTTACCAATTATTGGACCGAAAATTAACCAAGTTCCCTAGCCATGAAACCGAAATTAACATATGTGGAAAGTTAGAAGCTAACCATTCCCCAAATAAAACCTCTCTACGAAAATTAACCTAAGTGAAAGCACCTAGATTAACCAATTAAACATGCCATCTTAGTCTAGAAAGCTAGCTAATCAAACCATATTTAACGCATAGAAAAGAGTTGTTAATTAAAGTGCACGACCCATTATAGAAAAGTCCATATGTCCGCAATCCTTTTTATTTGACACCGACCTTTGTCCAAAGCCTTTACTACTCGTGAATTAGGTTTCCAAAACTATTAGGTGAATTGTAATCCCTAACTCTAGCTCCAATTATATGCAAATATTATAAGTATCGATCCCTATAACATAAACACATAAAAGTTTTCTATAATTAAGAATCAAGTAAACAGAGTCACATAAGCTACTAGAAGAACTAATTAATTAGGATCCAATAACTAAATAAACTCATATAAATAGGCTGGAAATTATATAAATCATGTCATGTTAACTAATACAAAGAATAATCAAGCAACAAAGAGGAATTCATAAGAATAATTAAAGGAAAAGTCAGATTACACCATATGGAATAGCATGAAGACTTGAAGACCACGAAAGCTTGAATCCTTGAAAGCAAGTAATCCAAACCGTGTGCAGCAACGTGGTGATGATGATGGACGAAATTGATGGTGATGATGGTGATGGTGCAGCCGCCTTTCCTCCTCCTTGAAGCCTTGAGAACCCTAAATACTAGAGAATGGAAAATATGATGGAGAAGAGAAAGAGGAGGGTTTGTCCCTCCCCATTGGGGTGTGTATTTGTAGAGAAGAATGAGGCTGCTATTTATAGGAGAATGGAGAGGAAGAAGAAAACAATGAAAGAAATAAAGAAAGAAAAGGAAGAGAAGTGGAATGTGAGTGGTAGAAAAGAAATGGTAAGTGGAATGGTGGAAATGTAGTCATATGGCAATTAACCAATTATTTAGGTAAAAGAAATCAAACACTAATGGTATGGAGAGAAAGAAACAAAGATAGTTAGGTGAGATGGGTGGAAATATGGGGGTGAGTGGAGCATTGAGAATAAAGGAAAAGGAAAGAAATAAAAAGCAGACAGCACTGAGCAGTGCGCACTTGGAGTGGAATTCTGGACGTGTGGACGGTTGGATGATTCCGAAATTTTAATGCCGAATACTTAACATCCACATGCAGCGTGTATCAAAATTACAGCTAGATCTGACGGTGCAATTGAGAGATATGGGCCTCGCAAGTTGACCTATCTGCACAGGCAGATTGTCCGAAAATCTGGGCTTGGGCCATTCCTCATGCTTTGTGAACCTGGGCCTTCCTTCTTGGATTTGGGCCTTCCATCTTGGGTTTGGGCCTTCCATCTTGGGTTTGGGCCTTCCATCTTGGGCCTCATGGCAGACCACCTCTTAATGGGCCTCGCAAAAGCCCATTTGACTTCGTTTCTGCACATGTTCACATTAATACATCATTTTGGACTCAAATATGGAAACTAAGCTAAAATAGCAAAGTTGCAATTAAATCATAGCCAAATAGTAGGGAAAACACATTAAAAACGTCACACTTTATGCTCCTATCAGGGGAAGGGATCACTATCCACCAAAGTAGCAGCTTTGGGAGGGATCTCCATTTCAATCCTTCCAGAGTTCAACCAAACTTGAATTTGGTCTTTCAACTTAACACATTCAAAAGTGTTATGGTTCCACAAGTTATGGAACTTACAATATTTCTTCCCCTTGAGTTGATCAGCCTTGGGGATGGCACCATAATCTGTTTTCACCATGCCAGCCTGCAGAAGATCATCCAGAATTTCAGCAGCCTTGTTGGCGTTGTAAGTATATGAATCGAACTCTGGCTTCGCAAAGGCCACAGATTTAAGTTTCATAGGCTCCTTGATTAGCCTCAAAGTTTTGCACTTAGCTGGCTTTTTGCTAGTCAGCTCGATTGCCGACACTCCTTCATTGTCGCTATTTTCCCCTGATGACCACTCTTGGTCAGGCTTTGCTGGCGAAGGCATAGTAGGATCAAAAATTTCCAGTGAATTAACATTCCTGGCTCTGTTATGCACATATGTGCCTTTCGAAGCATTCTTGATATGATCACCCTCTTTAAGGAGTCTTTCATATCCTGTTGCTTCTCTAATAAGGTCCCCAATGGAATCATATCTATTTCCAAAGCATTTTTTCCGGATTTTATATGACAATCCCTTCGCAGCCAAATTGACAGCCTCCTTCTCCGGCAGTGCAAAATTGGCTCTAGCCTGCTGGAGCTTAAACCTCTGTAGAAAGGCCAAAGCCGTTTCATTAGGCTGTTGATACATGCTGGACAATTCAGAAATGCCCACCTCAGCTTCTATTTTCCCGAATTGTTCACGGAAAATTTTCTCCATCTCCTCCTGATATGCTAAAACATAGCATCAATTTAAAAAAACCCTATCGGTAGTATAGAATAAGTAGGGTATCGTTCACAACGGAGATCAAAGGGTGTACCTAACAAAGAATTGTCACAAAGAATTAGTATTAACAAGTATAAAGAATAAATATATACATATGTTACACGAAATTAAGGGGGGAGTTGAGAAATTGATTTATATAAGTTAACTAAGTAAACTACAAACAATAAATCAAATGAGATAAGATGGAACACAAAGTACATAATTTCCAGCCATATATACACAAGTTTACCAATCATTAGACCGAAAATTAACCAAGTTCCCTAGCCATGAAACCGAAATTAACATATGTGGAATGCCGAAAAGTCGGTTATCACCCCCCAAATAAAACCTCTCTACGAAAATTAACCCCGAGAACGCTCTGACAGGCTAAACAATTAAACATGCAAAGGTAGCTAATCTAAACATGTCTAACGCATAGAAAAAGAGTTGCTAATTAAAGTGCACGACCCATTATAGAAAAGTCCATATGTCCGCGATCCTTTTTATTTGATTCCGGCCTCTTTCCAAAGCCTTTACTAATTGTGAATTAGAATTAAAAACTCTAATTCTAGCATCAATTACATGCAATCATCTTAAGTTTGCAACCTTAAAACAAAAACATATAAAAGTTCTCTACTAAAACAGAATCAAACAAACGGAGTCACATAAGCTGCTAGAAGAACTAATTAATTAGGATCTAACAATCAAATAAACTCATAAAATATAGGCTGAAAATTACAAACTTTATGTCATGTTAACTAATACATAGAATTAATCAAGCAACAAAGAGGCATAATAATATTTAAAGGCAAGGTCGAAATACACCATATGGAAAGCATGAGGGACTTGAAGCCACGAACTCTTGAATCCTTGAAAGCAAGCAATCCAAGCCATGAGAACCAAGGTGGTGATGATGGTGGACGAAATTGATGGCTGGTTGGTGATGGTGTAGACGCCTTTCCTCCTCCTTGAAGTCTTGAGAACCCTTGCACTAGAGAATGGAAGCCGAAAACTTTGATGTGTGGCTGCTGAAAAGATGGAGGTATGGAATGGTATTTCTCGGTGTAGAAGGTGGTGTAGAATTATGTTGAGGAGCCTCTCTATTTATAGGAGAACATGGAACTCTAGGAGAAATCTTGATCGTTGAATATTAAATCCCTTGAATGGCCGAGATTCTCTTGAGTAGTCACCAAGAAATCCTTCTCTCCTTCTTGCCGAAATTAGGACTACATTCATTCCCTAAAAATATGATTTTAATCCCTTAAAGTGGTCCTCAAGGCATGGTCTCTCAATATGGACGAAATTCCCTTTAATTAATCCCATAAAAATCTGAATTAACTTCCTTGGATAATTGCTGAAATATTCCTTGAGTAGTCCACAAGAAATCTCCTTCCTCTCTTGCCGAAATTAGGACTAGATTCATCCAGAAATTTCTGAATTAATTCCTTGATAAACCTAGTTGAGTTCCACATGGATTCTCCTTGCATTGGTTGCCAAAATCATTGATGAATAGTGCCGAATGAACAGTGCCGAATTTCCTCCAATTAATCCCTTAAAAATATGAATTAATCTCCAAGGATAATTGCTGAAATCTTCTTGAGTGGTGGCCAAGAAATCTCCTTCCTCCTTTTGCCGTAATTCCATCTAGATACATTCCCAAAAATCTGAATTAATATCCTAAATAAATTAGGTGTTTTAAAAGAATAAAAACTTTGGGAAAAATATCAAGATTAAATAAAATAAAATCAGAATCCTATTAGGATAAAAGGATGCGGCAAAGAAAGAAACTTCCTTGTGATTTTCGTCCAAAATAAACCCTAATGGGCTAGGGTTTCATCCAAGAGTCCAATGAGCTTGTTTTCATGGATTTGGGCCTCCCAATTGGTCCACATGGCAGCCCACCTCTTAATGGGCCTCGAAAAAGCCCATTAAGCTCGTAAATTCTCCGAGGTTCCGTTTTGCATTCCGAGCACAAATAGTAATCCTAGTTGAAGTAGGACTCCTACTCACTTTAGGATTCCTGGTAAAGTCAGGAAAGAGTTCAAATCAGGAAAGTTTCTAAAAATCAAAATAGGAAAGATTTCAAAAGAGGAAAGTTTCCTAATCCAAGTAGGAAAGTCAAGTCTCCTAATTCAAGTAGGATACTCAAAATAGGAAAGTTTCCTAATATCTTCATTTTAGTTCATTCCTTCAATTAAATCATCATTTAGGGACACAAAGATAGAAACTAAGCTAAATAGCAAAGTTAATCAATAAAATGCAGCCAAATAATAGGGAAAACACATTAAAAACGTCACATAATATGCTCCTATCACCTCCCAACCACTAATACTGGCTGGTTTCAGTCTTGAATACCACCCAAATGCGGCTCCAGTCAACGAACTGCCAAACAGTTTGAGTTTGTATAGGTTGGATTTGCCTAGGTCACCACACTGAGTAGTAAACCTAGCAATATGGACAGCAGCATTTTCTTTGACATCTTCACCAGAAAAGAGTGTGAAGTTAATGGTCTTGTGACCCTTTGGATAATTAACCTCTGCAATCTCTTTCGAGAAAGGAAAGTTGTATCCAAGTTCTTCGCCCAGGTGACTGCGAACCGCCTTTCGCAGTAGCGCTGTGATTTGTTCATCACTGAAGAGATGTAACCCTTCATTGTTGGTACCACCATAGGGAACTTGTTTCTTTTCTTCCTCATGGGAAGTTTGTGCTGCGAATTCCTCCATGAAATTCTCTTGGTCGCTATCAGCATCTTCGTCCTCAGCTTGCCTCGAGGAACTAGCTTTGTTAGATCGGTGCAAGCTTTTTGCAAACACACTAACTTCCCCGCCGGAGTTTTGCTTAAACTCCACTCCTTTGGTTGTTTTGCCCTTATTTGGCAAACTTCTCTTACCACGCTGTTTTCCAACATTGAATTTCAGTTTGGAAACTTTGGTGTCAGACATGACATCGTTGGCTGATGTGCCACTATTTTCTCCCTTCTCTTTAGAAGAAAAGTCATGTTTGTACAACAAAGACATGAAAGTGGCTCTCTCATTCAACACTGTGCTCAAGGTAGCTTGTTGGGCTTGCACTTGCACACCCAAGGCAGCGACAGTTTTCGCCAACTCTTTGACCGTACCGTTGATCTCCTTGGCATATGTGTCAAGAGACTTCGTTACGAACTGGGTGTTTCGCTCCTCAAAGGCTTTAATCAAGGACTCAGCCACCTTGTCAGCACTAGTGCTGTCATCAGAATCATTTGACCCAGGGGCCATAGCTTCTGTCTGGAGCTCAGGAAACTGCTCCAAAACCTGTTGTCGGGTTAGACCTCGGCACTGAGCCGAGTTGTGACCGGACACTCTGTGTGTCGCACAATAGGAATATGTCCTCTTATAAGGATCTTCCTCAAGCAAACCTTTCAACTTAGGTTGCCTCTTTCTTGACGCAATGGTAACACTAGATCAAACTCCAGTGAATCCCACCGGGCGTGCCAAAATGTTTGACGCGGAATCAAACCGTCCCTTTTTTGGCTCTTGTGTTGTTGCAGGCGTGCCAGCACCAAGTAGGTGCAAGTTTGTCTTGTAGTTGTTGTTGTTGGTTACGCGCTCGTCTTGACTTCTTATCGTCACGATTGTCACATGAAGAGGGATATCTTCATGTTCAGGCTCTTGTACATGCCTTATTCATACAAGGACTTTTTGTTGTAAAGCTCTTTCGAGTTTTACCAATCGATACCAGGAACGTGATCCCTAGCAGAGCATTGCGCCAAGGTAAAGATTGTGTGCTGCGGTGCTGCAGTCGCAAGTGCGGTGTCGCAGGTTAGCAGGCATGAGGATTGCATTCGCTAAGCGTACATGCAGATTCTCATCTTAGTAGTTGCAGTCGCAAGCGTTCGTGCAAGTACTGAGGTAGCCCAAGGGGCTGACAAGATACTCGTTGCGAGTAGTTTGTGTGTTTGTAGATGATTGAGTTGTGTTTGTTATGTTGTGCAAAGCCCCTTTATATAGGCCTAAGACTACTTGTTCATCAGGCAAGTAGTTTGAGAGGAATTGAATGCTGTCAAGATTCCACCTGTAATTCCACTCGTTGAAATTATTTAGCAAAGTAATCTGATGTGATTCATGCATTAGCCAACTTGATCTTGACTTTGTAGCACACTAGCATAGCTAGGCTTTCTGTAGCCTCCGCAATGAATAGTTATAATCAATCAAATATTGATTAATTAAATATTATATAGGACTATTCATTTGAGTGAAATGTCTTGATTGAACGACTTTCGCACCACTTTGTCTGCCATAATCTCTTTAAAAGATTATCTCTCTTATTTTCCTTCTGAGAAAGTGAAAGGAAAGTATGAAAGTTAGATGGTGAATAGGTTAAATTTGGCCTCATGCTAATTTTGCGGAATCTCATTTGTCATTCCGCAACAACTGATTTTGCGGAATCTCATTTGTCATTCCGTAACAACTGATTTTGCGGAATCTCATTTGTCATTCCGCAACAACTGGTTTTGCGGAATCTCATTTGTCATTCCGTAACAACTGAGTTTGCGGAATCTCATTTGTCATTCCGTAACAACTGATTTTGCGGAATCTCATTTGTCATTCCGTAACAACTGATTTTGAGGAATCTCATTTGTCATTCCGCAACAACTGATTTTGCGGAATCTCATTTGTCATTCCGCAACAACTGATTTTGCGGAATCTCATTTGTCATTCCGTAACAACTGAGCGGAATCTCATTTGTCATTCCGCAACAACTGATTTTGCGGAATCTCATTTGTCATTCCGTAACAACTGAGCGGAATCTCATTTGTCATTCCGTAACAACTGATTTCTGCGGAATCTCATTTGTCATTCCGCAACACGGAAAAATAATTATTGAAGTAAAGCCACTGATTACGGCTTAGCTTGATCATTGTTTTGATTAATTGAAGAATTCAAATCCTTTGATTGCCTGTAACCCAACACACAATTGTTTATTCAACTGCTGGGTTAATGTCTTGAATTGAAGATCCCAAATCTTGAACTTCCTTCGCAAGATATTATTTTGTGCCTCTGTAATCTTTAGGCCTCGATATTAGTATCCGCTTTAGATTGTTTAGTTTGTAAGTATACAGACTTTTCTCATTGAATTAACATTTTATCAAATGTTAATTTTGCAAAGTGGATTCATCTGTCGGAACTGATCTCCAAGTTCTAACACTTATTGGAAAAACTAATTTTCCACCAAACCCCATTAACGGGCAAATGAACAAATTAATGGAGTTATCCCAATATGACAACTTTTAGGCCAATAATGTCTCTTTGCACTATTGGTAAGCAGGAAATGGTTTCTGCTTTCCACTTTCTTCAATTTAATTAAAGTAGTAGGTTTCAATATTTAATGATCATCCCACTGCCTTTGGCCTCGTTACTAAGATTCCTTTTCCCTATTTGGGCTTATCCACGTGAAATGGACCATGTGTTTTAGTCCCATGACAGCAGGTCTAAAAAGATTTAGACCAAAATATTTTGGGCTCAAACAATTTGTTTTTGTGTATTTAGGGAAAATACGAGTAAAATGTTAATCTGCACAGAATAGGTGCATTTTGGAGGTTTTCAGCGCATTCCGAAAATATTAAAAGTCAACCGTGACTTTTCTTTGATGACACCGGTCATCTCTCGGAAGTCGATTACAGACACTGTACGAAGATTTCGGAAACCGTTCCGAATCCCGACAATTTTGTCGGCGAACGACCACATAAGGCGGCGCAACCACCACACGCGGTGGCGAAACATAATTTAAATCTTCATTTTATTTTCCCATGTTTATGTTTATATTTATTTTTATAGCTATGTTTATATTTTATATTTATATTTATTTTTGATTTTATATTTATACTTATTTTAGTGATTGTTTATTTACTTATTCATTTTTATTTGTTTTTGTTCTTGGATTTTTCTCCTCCACCACCGAGCCCATTTCCCTCACCTTGGCTTCTAGCATCACCAACCCATTCCACCACCGGCCACCTACTACTTCCACTATTCCATCCTCCTTGGCTGCTAGCTTCACCAACATTCTCCACCACCACCACTATCACCTACCATCTCCTCTGCGTTGGCTACTTCTGCAATTCTTTCTCTATTTAAGCAGCACCTGCAAGGTTCACAATCATCAATTAACAATCTCATTTTCTTTGTTTTCTGTTTTTGCAGGTTTGGTAGTTGCTCTATGCTGTCGTGCTCACCCAAGCCAAACCATGGCGTCGTTCCCGTGCTCTTGCTGCTCTGCCACGTGCACAAACCACGCCGCCCCCATCGCTGCCAGCAAGCCTCAAGCCGTGAAGCCCAGTCCACGCCGCTGCAATGCCCAGCTCGGATTTCATCCCAAATCAGCCCCGTGGTCTCCTTTGCTATACCGCCGGCGTCGACCCTTCTTCAATTGCCCGGTCCTCACCGGCGCCGATCTCACCAAATCTGCCGGCCCCGCAATCAATGACCAGAAGAGAAAAGAATAACAAATGAGGAAGAAAAACCAGAAGAGGACCAGTACGGGGAAAAAGAAGAAAAATGCGTAGGGGAAAAAGAAGAAGAAAAGAAGGGGCATTTATGGTATTTCCGGAGGAAAAGTCAAGCTGGGCCTTTGACCCTTTGACCCTTTGACCCTTTGACCCATTGACCCCATTGACCAAGTCAAAGCCCAGCCAGCCAAAGATCTGCTAAGGACACCCTCAAGGTCCAGCCCAATTGCTCTCTGCACCCGCCACATCCAAAAAGTCCGTTTTTATAGCTGAGTCTGCCACCTTCGCCTGCCAGACAGTGTCCATTTTCATGGACACAACAGTAACATTTTTCCCAAACTCGTTTATTTATTATAATTTATTTTTGTTTAATTAACTATTCGTGAATAATTTTGGGAAATGTTATTGTTTGTTTATTTTCTATTTTGTGTAATAAATTGGATTGAAGTTGATTAATTCTTCTAGCAGCTTATGTGAATTTTGTTTGTTTAGTTTTATCTTTAATGTTGAAACTAAATAATAAGGATCGCGGATAGACGAGCGTTCGCTAGGTCGCGCACTTGAATTAGCAACTCTTTTTCTATGCGTTAGACATGTTTAGATTAATCACCTTTGCATGTTTAATTGTTTAATCTAGATGAGCGTTCACTAGGTTGATTTCATGGGAGAGGTTTTATTTGGGGAATGATAACCCGCGTCGGCATTCCACATATGTTAGTTTCGGATTCATGGCTAGGGAGTTGGTTAATCTTCAAAACAATATTTGTGTGTGTGTTTCTTGTTTTCAAAAATAATAAAAATCCAAAAATATTTCTTTTTATTGTTTTCAAAAATCTCAAAAACCCCCAAAAATACTTTTGTATATAATGTATATTTTTGTAAATAGAAACAATACTGTATAGTTTATTTAATTTTGTATATATATATATTCTTTATTCTTTATACTTGTTAATAATAATTCTTTATTTAATTTATTTTTTTTGTGACATTAAAAAGTAAATATAACAATCTTCTGTGGGAAAAACCTTTATTTCCCATTATACTTTACAACGACAATTGTTAGGAATTTAGGTAATAATTTAATGACCGCGGTTTTTACCGCTAATCATTGGTTAATGAGCAAGCATATGGGAACACTACTTGTGTAATTGTTTTGAGAGTAAACACTTAACCCTAAACACTGAGCGGAAATATTTAGTGAATCTTGTGAGGTTTAGTGGTTAATGTTGTTCATATGTGCTTATTTGATTGCTTGATGATGTGAACGTAAAATACGTTCACAAAGTGCCTTTAATTACTGGATTTTGCTATTCCGAAAGCTTAATTGTTTGTTTAATGTTTGTTTTCGTGTTTTTAGGGAAAATACCAGGAAAATGTTTATCTGCACAGAATAGGTGCATTTTGGAGGTTTTCAGCGTAAATCGGAAAGTCAACCGTGACTTTCATTTGTGGAATAAAATACTGTACGAAGATTTCGGAAACCGTTCCGAATCCCGACAATTTGTCGGCGAACCACCACTCACGGAGGCGCAACCACCACACGCGGTGGCGATACATATTTTACATCTCCATTATATTTTCCCTTGTTTATTTTATAATTTAATTATTTCATTTAATTTCTTTTGTTATTTTATTTTATTTTATTTTATAATTATTTATTTTAATTATTTTCTTTTATTTCCTTTTCTTTTGTTTTGTTTTGTTTGCAGCCACGTTATTTGCTTCTCACATGGCGGGATTCCTCTCCGGCTACAGTCCAATTTCTTCCCGGTTTTCCTCCACTGCCGGCAAGCACTACCACCACCTACTCATTTCCACTTCACCCACGAAGCTTCACGAGCATCTTCGGCTACCCACCACGTTTCCCTTGGTCGATTCCCCTTCCTTTCTCTATTTAAGAGAAGTCCCCGCAAGCAAATTAATCACCATCTAATTAACTTTGTTCTTGTTTTGCAGGTCTAGAAGCCCAGCCATGGCACCGATTTCACAAGCCCAGAAGCTGCGCTTCGGAGTTCTCACCGTGCTCTATCGCAGCTCTCTCTCTCTCTTTCACCATTCCGGATCACATACCACTTCTCCACCATCACCTACCACCTCCACCAAGCCTTGGCTGCTTCCCCCTTCCCCTCTCTATTTAAGAGAAGTTCCTGCCCCTGCAATTCCTCACCAATTCACAATGGCAGCCATCAATTACCCGCAAGCCACAACCAATCACCACACCCACCGTGCCTTCTCTCGTGCACCCATCACCGTTGGCATCACAAGTCCATGGCCGGCGAAACTCATGGCTGCAATCAAGGCCCAAGCCGGCATCTCAATCTAACCCTCTGCTCAATTTTAATCCATCAATCACCGCGCAGCTGCTCTCCTTCCTCTCATCTCGTCGTCGCCGTTCTTCCGGACGGCTCGGTACGTGTTCTATCAAATTTCACCATCGGTCTTGACCCGCGGAACCGGATCTCGGTGCTCGCCATAGATAGTCACAACGACTTCCTCATTCTTCAGGAGTGTTGCACCGATGCAACAGGGTCGTCTGTGATATACGCGCCGATCAACCATTCCATTCTCCAGTGCTTGTTATCTGGAGTTCAACCGGAGCCATTTCCGCTTATGTCTTCAGGCTTTGATGTGAACGTAAAATACGTGCACAAAGTACCTTAATCGCTTGGATTATGTTAGTCCAAAAGCCTATTATTGTGTATTTAATATTGTTTTAGTGTGTTTCAGGGAAAATACGAACAAAACGCTTTATTTGTACAAAAAGTACATTTTAGAGGTTTTAGCGCGAATCCGAAGATTGAATCGAAAAGTCAACCGTGACTCTTCGATATTAAAATGACACCGGTCATTTCGAGGATGTGGAGATCAAAGCATGTACGAAGATTTCGAAAAACGTTTCGAATCCCGGCAATTTTGTCGGCGAACCACCACATAAGGCGGCGCAACCACCACCCGCGGTGGCAAAATATGTTTTTTTTAAACCTCTATTTAATTCCATTTATAATTGTAATTTATTTCCATTTTTAATTATTTAGTTTTAGTAATTATTTATTATTGTTTTTGTTATTTGTGTTTATTATTTTTATCTTTTTAGTTTATTCATTTTTATTCTTTTTATTTTATTTCTTTTTATTTCTTTTCTTTGTTTTTGACTTTGTATACTTGTCGTTTGACTTTGCAGGTTCCATTTGTTCCCTTGCCGGCTACCCTTTCTTCCATTGATTCCAGCTGCCTTTCACCTTGATTTCAATTTCAAAATTTGAAATCATCCTATCCATCACCATATAGCCAGCATCAGCTCTCCTTTGCCAAATTGGCCGGGGGCCTTCTATCCCCTCCCGTGCCAACCTTCTTCAAGCGCCCGTGTATGGCCTCCTGCCATGCCTTCTCTTCTACTCCCTCCTTTCTCTGTTACTCCTCAGCTCACAAACAGATCACTCACGGCCTCTTTCTCCTCTCTTCCCTCTGTCTGTCCAAGATTATCTAAGCTCTTCTTCTTTCCCTCCCCGTTACTTACTGCAATCAAAACAGCTCACAAATCACCACAAATCCCCCAATTTCTCCGTTCTCTGCTCACAACCAAACCTGCAATTCTTTTCTGTTCCTGCAATTTCAATTAACAAATCAAGCTACCACAATCACAGAATCATTCCCCCTTCCCCCGTACCAAACAGAATATCCACCTACAATTGATCAATCATCCATTCTCTTCCCCACCGCCAGCCCTCATCTCCTCTCCGCTTCCATCAAGTTCAGATTCTGCCGCCGCCGTTGCTCCAGCTCGAAGTCACCACCATGGCGTCGCCGCTCACATAGTCGTTGCCCCTGGCAGATCGCCGTGCCCAGTCCTTCCCGTGAAGCCCAGCACCAGGCACCGTCGCCCTCTGCTGCGCCGTCAACCACGACGCTCTCTCCTCTGCAATTTTAGAACCAAGCCATGCCATCGATGCAGCCACACCACCGCTTCTCTCACCGTCTCTTTCCGGCACCGCTCCATTAGCGTCGCCTTCAATACGGCGCATCCGCTGCCATCCCGTAGCCTCCCGTGCTCGATCTGCAGCTCGTGCCCAGTCCGCATCTCCTAAGCTTCGCCGCCGCCGCCGGCATCTCTGCCCCTCCGCGCCTCCAGCGCCGAGTCAGCCAAGCCTTGGTCACCCATTAATTATTCAAAGCTCTCACCTGCTCTGGAAAAGAAAAGAGAGTGATGAGGAAGTGTGAGACCAGAAATGCAAAAAGAAAGAAGAAAAACGCAAAGGCTGGCTGCACGGGTCAACAAGAAGAAAATCAAGGGGTAATACGGTCAAATCTAACCTTGGGTGCCATCAGTAAGTTCATGGGTGTGGGTAGTAAAAAGAAGAAAAATAAGAAATAAACAAAAGAAATGGAATTGGGCTTTTGACTTGGTTAAAGCCCAACCCAATTCTTTTGGGCTTTTCAACATGTTGGCCCAGGATCCTGTTGGGCCCAATATCCGGCAACTCAAGGCCCAAGCCCAAATTGCTGTGCACACCCGAATCTCCGAAGCTTCACCGAAAATCCGACGAATCCGATAAGATCCTTCGCCGGAATTAAATGAGATTTCTAAACTCTCTCTTTTTAATTTCAGTTTGTTTAATTAAATATTTGTGTGATTTTATTATTGCTTGTATTATTATTTGGTGTGAAATTACATTTGTTAATTTGTAATTTGAATTTATTTTTAATTGCTTGAATTATTTAAGAAAACCCAAAAATATTTTCTCTTTTGTAAATTAATTTATGTGAGTATTTTTCTTAATTTGAGTAATTGTAAATATTTGTTTACTTATATATTTGTTTTGTTTATATTTATAAGTTTTATTTTTAATTTATATTTGATTTAGTTGGGAATTAATTTCTAATTTGTTTAGTTTAGTTGTAAATTAAATAAATATGTTTAGAATAATTGTAGTATAGTTTAATTAATTTTGTGACATAGAAAAGTAAATAAACAATCTCCTGTGGGAAAAATCCTTACTTCCCATTATACTTTTCAACGACAAATTGTTAGGAAGTTTAGGTAAATAAATTGATGTGCGTTTTCACGCTAAATCAAATGGCGCCGTCTCGCCGGGGATTGTTAGTACTATTTACTTTTCTAAACAGTGTTTTATTTGTAATTTCAGGTACGTCGGAAATTACAGCACCTTACATCGGAGCTAACGTTTGGAAGTCAAGGTTGAAAAAACCTTGAGGTTGGTGTCTTGATGGTGTTTTCCGGCTCGCCTCGGGAGTTCGATTAAGGAAAGTTCCCTTTTTCTTATTCTCGTTATTTGTTTAGTGTTTATTCTTTTTGTTATTTAAAAAAAAAAAAATTAGTGTAAATTTATTATTTGTTCATTTTTATTTATTTATTTATTTATTGTACTGTTTGTATTTTATTTTTATTTTGACTGTTACTGTTTATTTATTTTGGGCTTGTTACTATTTGTACAGTATTGGGCTTTGGCCCATTTGTTAATTCAGTTTGGGTTTTGTGTTTTGAAAAAAAAAAAAAAAAGTTTTTAATTAATTAATTTTTGGCCCATCGGGCCTTTGTCATTTTCAAAGCCCAAAACCCATAACCCAAGCCCATTTAGTACTATTAGAATAGTATTGGGCCCTAGGCCCATTTGTTTGTGTTATTGGGCCTTAAGCCCATGTAAATAGTTATTGGGCCTTAAGCCCATGTAAATAGTTATTGGGCCTTGTTTTTTTTTAAAAAAAAAAACTTTTGTTTGTTTAGGCCCATTAGGTTAGCCCAGAAATAACGGCCCAAGTTTTTCTTCGGCCCGGCCCACTTTAAAGCCCAGGCCGTGTTCGATGGCCCAAGCCCATTTAAAGTGTCGGCAACAATAATCGCGTTGGCGCGTGTGTCACACGCGCTTCATCGTTCGCCTTTACG
The DNA here is from genome assembly GCA_030142095.1 of Rubus idaeus. NCBI lineage: Eukaryota > Viridiplantae > Streptophyta > Magnoliopsida > Rosales > Rosaceae > Rubus > Rubus idaeus. Next base: position 23,142,439 of record CM057965.1, read on the forward strand.
ACTTTTTCGTAAAGTTTTGATTAAAAAAAAAAATTAATTAAAAATTGAAAAATTGAAAAATTGTTATTGGGCCGACGAACGACTTCGGTGTCGGCCGAATAATAAACAAAAAATTTAGTTAGTTTAATAATTTTCGGACGCGTGTGCACTATTGTCTTTACGACTTTTGTGGCACGCGGTCGTTTTCGTTGCGACTTTCGTTGCTCGATCCGGAAATTCCGGATCTGTGTCTGTGGCACGTGTGCAAGTCTTTCCCCTTCCCTTCTGTTTGCGTTAGTTTCCTTAGGTCATTTCGCGTTTCCCTTAGTCTCTCTCTCTCTTTCTCTCTCATCTCCTCTCGTTTTTCTCTAAGTGTTCTTCGTGTTCTTAGTCATTTTTCCCAGAAATCCTCCCAAACCCAGAGAAGCTATCCTCCCCTCCCAAACCACAAATGGCCAAAAGAGTTAATTCCTTCGGCGAGTTGTTTCGAGTGGGTCCTTCGAGAACCCAATCTTTGAAGGTCCGGATGAAATAATTCCACCCGGCAAAGATGCTCAATAGCGCCGATGCTAGCATGCCGACCCGGCCACAACCACAACCGCAACCACTACCCCAAGCACCAATCCCGGTCGCCGATCCACCCGTCGAGCCGGAAGCCGCTCCCGTCTATAGGAGACTTCCGAGGACGAAATACACCAAGGCTCGAGAGATGCACTTGCGGCTTTCTTTGCGGTGTATTCTCACCCCACGAAACCACAACGAGAAAGATTTGGTCCAAAAATCGGACTAGAAGAAGACCAAGTCTACTATTGGGGGTCGAGAAATAGGAAGAAGTTCGGTATCCGGACGTCCGAGCAGCGTATTGCCGAGCTAGAAAGAAGAAACGATCAGCTGGTGAGCAAGAACGAGGAGCTTCAAATGCAGAATCAAAGACTCGTCGATGCTCTCCACAGCGGCATCCGTCCCATTGCGGAGGTCCTGTTCCGCACTCGGATGTGCCTAGGCGAAGGCTCGAAGTTGTTCCTCCACAACAAGAGCCTCTTCTCGAGTTGTCCGATGATTCGATCGACTTGGACCACTTGAGACGGGATGTGCGGAGCCTCATGCCTACACTAGTCGAGCGCCCATCCGCACCTATTCCATCCGACCATCTTCCCGGACCTGCTCATGATCTTGTCGGAGTCCACACCGACTTGATCTCGGATATCGCCCGCAAGGCCAAGCACGAGCTCATGCTCACGGCCACCGCCGGTTTTCCTTTGTGGATATCTTCACCGACTCCCGACACTTCTATTCATCCCGAGACTCTAAATAGGGCCGAGTACTTGCGAGTGTTTCAACGTGGCGAGCCCGCGCCATACTTCAAATCGGAATCCTCGAGACACTCGCAACCATTCACCTTCATCCGACCACCATCGTTGAAATCTTAATGGATGTTGGTCGATGGTTGCCCGTCTTCTCGTAGCATGGTCACAAACGCTCGGATGTTGGAGATCCTTCCCTCCGACAACGCAAGAGCTACGAGGAGCGGAAGCAAGTTATGTCGGCCGAGTTTCGGTGCCATCTAACATCGTTTCGACTCGTGAAGTCCAAGTTTGTTAGGTACTCCCACCTACAACTGGATGGAAGTTGGATCGTTGTGGATGTCTCGTGGATGAACTGCGCTCAAATCCGAAGCCTTCGGTGAGATCGATTTGCCGAAAGCGCCCCTCCGGATGTTTGATTCGAGACTTGCAGAATGGATCTTCTTTAGTCACTTGGGTGGAGCACGTGGATGTGCGCGAGAAGGAGATGAAAGCCATTTTCGAACCCCTTGTCCATTCTGGGTTCGCTTTTGGTGCAAAGCGTTGGATCTCAACTCTCCAACGACAAGCCGAGCGCTACATGTGCGTCACAGGGATCCACACTTCACCCGGTGACTCTATCATTTCGCCCGAAGGAAAAAGAGGCCTAGCGGAAATGGCAAACCAGATGGCGATCTGTTTCTTCAATGACATCAGCAATTCCACGTATCATCACTGGACTTGTTCAAACCGAACAAGAGACACTCGAATGGAGGTCGGGACCAACAAGCGTAGGGGTGATCCGAGCAAGCCCCCCGGAGTCAATCGTACTGCTGGTTGTTCCGTTGTTCATCTCTCTCATCACACCAGAATCTTTGAGTTCCTCAAAGATGTGCATACGAGACCGCCGTGGGATAGTATGTCGATGGACAGCTCGGTACGTGTGCTAGCAAACTTCACCATCGGTCGTGACCCGCGGAACCAGATTTCGGTGCTCGCCATAGATAGTCACAACGACTTCCTCATTCTTCAGGAGTGTTGCACCGATGCAACGGGGTCGTCTGTGATTTATGCGCCGATCAACCATTCCATTCTCCAGTGTTTGTTATGTGGAGTTCAACCGGAGCCATTTCCGCTTATGTCTTCAGGCTTCTCCATTCTGCCTAACGTATCCGGAGCCATTCTTGATGGAACACTGCTGACTATGGTGTTCCAGATCTCGGTGAAGGCTACATCAGCTAAATCTGCCGTGGAGTCGGCAACAACACTCGTCCAGGACACATTGAAACGGATCAGTGCCGCAGTCAACTAAGGAGCAAACGTTGGATGCAAGGCCCTGCTAGCCTTGTTTGTGACTGTTGGTGACTTGTTACGGGAGGAGCTTCACGATCTTCAAGGGGGAGTATTTCTGTTTCCTTTTTCATTTGAATAACTGTTGTGTGTTTACTTCTGTTTTGTTTTTCAATTCAATAACCATGCTTGAATTATTCATTAATTGTACATATCTGTCTTACATTGAGGACAATGTTTAATTCAAGTGTGGGGGGAAGGAAATTATTTGCAAAAACCAAAAAAATTTGAAAAATTTGAAAAATTCAAAAAAATAATAATAATTTATTTGTTTTTGTTTTCTACGGTAACAATATATCGACTAGATCATACTTACTCCCTTGGTAGCGTTGAACCTACCATTGCACTAAGTAAGTCCCTGTGGTCACGTATTGTTACCTAAATTGAAAAAATCAAAAAAATCAAAAAAATCAAAAATTACAAAAATATTTGCCTTTGTTTGTGTGCTTGTTGTACTATTTTAGTGATTTCCAACACCGATGATGAGATTGAACTTAATTGTTTGAGATGAAAGCATGTTTAGGTCTCCTGAACTTCATTTTTCTAAAATAATTGCTATGGGACTTTGCATGTACACCATTATTGTCAGATTGATGCATTGAACTATGAGAAGCATAGAGAGACTTATGTGAACTATATATGCCATATTGTGAGTTTTGAGCCTAATAGAAGTGCATTATAGTTCTTAGCACTATGTTCTTTATGTGTGATCATTCTTGTGCATTATGTATCTCTAGAACTTGCATAATATCTTGTTGAAACTGTCTCGTCATGCATGTACATCTTGGAAATGATTAAGGCATTAGGAATCCACCATGGCCAAATGAGCATTTGTCCCTAATTTATATCATTAGTTTGCCATTTTGTGCCTATTTGTTTAGCCTTTCATTTCTTCGCACCATAAATATCTACCCTAGCTTAAACACTTGCCTTACCCTTTCCGAGCTATCTTAGTGAGTAATTTGAGATTACTTATATTCGATGCTGAAATGTATATGTTCTGGGAGTTTGGAAAAGAATAAGTGTGGGGGTGTGACTTTGTAAATTGTTATATGTATTTGTTTCTGTTTAAAAAAAAAAAAAAAAAAAAAAAAAGAAGAAAAAAAAAAAACGAAACAAAAAAAAAAATATATATATAGAAAAAAAAAAAGTATTGTGTTTAGTTTCATTTGAATTCAATAAATATATTGGGTGAGTGATTGTTCGGGATGAGTTTAGCATCTTACTGTTTCTAATTTATTAAATCTCAATTGTGATTACTTACTAAGATGCTCGGAATTTGTGAATCTCTTCCACTTCATTTCTTAACCCTTCGCCCTTAGCCCCGTTACACCTTAATAAAAGACCTTCGATCCCGGGATGTTTGTGCATGATTTGTGGAGATAGGATTGACATGCAAGCATATGGCGGCATTTGCATAAGTTTGCTTGAGTGTTAGTGTAGCTAACCGATAAACACTTGTGTGAAAATCAGAGTGAATATCCTGTGAGTTTATGGTTAGCACAGTTTCGATATGCATGCTTACTTTGGTGCATTGAAATGACAATACTTCACACACTTCACTTTTGCATATGTCCCGTGGCTGAAAACATTTTTGAGACCTAACTTCTTTCATTTTCTAACTCAATTGTGTTCTCTGAGGTAATTGTTGGAAAATTGTTTTGTGTTTCCTTTCTGTTTTGTTTAAATTGTATATATATGTTCTCTGTTTGCTTGCGGACAAGCAATAGTTCAAGTGTGGGGGTGTGATGTGAACGTAAAATACGTGCACAAAGTACCTTAATCGCTTGGATTATGTTAGTCCAAAAGCCTATTATTGTGTATTTAATATTGTTTTAGTGTGTTTCAGGGAAAATACGAACAAAACGCTTTATTTGTACAAAAAGTACATTTTAGAGGTTTTAGCGCGAATCCGAAGATTGAATCGAAAAGTCAACCGTGACTCTTCGATATTAAAATGACACCGGTCATTTCGAGGATGTGGAGATCAAAGCATGTACGAAGATTTCGAAAAACGTTTCGAATCCCGGCAATTTTGTCGGCGAACCACCACATAAGGCGGCGCAACCACCACCCGCGGTGGCAAAATATGTTTTTTTTAAACCTCTATTTAATTCCATTTATAATTGTAATTTATTTCCATTTTTAATTATTTAGTTTTAGTAATTATTTATTATTGTTTTTGTTATTTGTGTTTATTATTTTTATCTTTTTAGTTTATTCATTTTTATTCTTTTTATTTTATTTCTTTTTATTTCTTTTCTTTGTTTTTGACTTTGTATACTTGTCGTTTGACTTTGCAGGTTCCATTTGTTCCCTTGCCGGCTACCCTTTCTTCCATTGATTCCAGCTGCCTTTCACCTTGATTTCAATTTCAAAATTTGAAATCATCCTATCCATCACCATATAGCCAGCATCAGCTCTCCTTTGCCAAATTGGCCGGGGGCCTTCTATCCCCTCCCGTGCCAACCTTCTTCAAGCGCCCGTGTATGGCCTCCTGCCATGCCTTCTCTTCTACTCCCTCCTTTCTCTGTTACTCCTCAGCTCACAAACAGATCACTCACGGCCTCTTTCTCCTCTCTTCCCTCTGTCTGTCCAAGATTATCTAAGCTCTTCTTCTTTCCCTCCCCGTTACTTACTGCAATCAAAACAGCTCACAAATCACCACAAATCCCCCAATTTCTCCGTTCTCTGCTCACAACCAAACCTGCAATTCTTTTCTGTTCCTGCAATTTCAATTAACAAATCAAGCTACCACAATCACAGAATCATTCCCCCTTCCCCCGTACCAAACAGAATATCCACCTACAATTGATCAATCATCCATTCTCTTCCCCACCGCCAGCCCTCATCTCCTCTCCGCTTCCATCAAGTTCAGATTCTGCCGCCGCCGTTGCTCCAGCTCGAAGTCACCACCATGGCGTCGCCGCTCACATAGTCGTTGCCCCTGGCAGATCGCCGTGCCCAGTCCTTCCCGTGAAGCCCAGCACCAGGCACCGTCGCCCTCTGCTGCGCCGTCAACCACGACGCTCTCTCCTCTGCAATTTTAGAACCAAGCCATGCCATCGATGCAGCCACACCACCGCTTCTCTCACCGTCTCTTTCCGGCACCGCTCCATTAGCGTCGCCTTCAATACGGCGCATCCGCTGCCATCCCGTAGCCTCCCGTGCTCGATCTGCAGCTCGTGCCCAGTCCGCATCTCCTAAGCTTCGCCGCCGCCGCCGGCATCTCTGCCCCTCCGCGCCTCCAGCGCCGAGTCAGCCAAGCCTTGGTCACCCATTAATTATTCAAAGCTCTCACCTGCTCTGGAAAAGAAAAGAGAGTGATGAGGAAGTGTGAGACCAGAAATGCAAAAAGAAAGAAGAAAAACGCAAAGGCTGGCTGCACGGGTCAACAAGAAGAAAATCAAGGGGTAATACGGTCAAATCTAACCTTGGGTGCCATCAGTAAGTTCATGGGTGTGGGTAGTAAAAAGAAGAAAAATAAGAAATAAACAAAAGAAATGGAATTGGGCTTTTGACTTGGTTAAAGCCCAACCCAATTCTTTTGGGCTTTTCAACATGTTGGCCCAGGATCCTGTTGGGCCCAATATCCGGCAACTCAAGGCCCAAGCCCAAATTGCTGTGCACACCCGAATCTCCGAAGCTTCACCGAAAATCCGACGAATCCGATAAGATCCTTCGCCGGAATTAAATGAGATTTCTAAACTCTCTCTTTTTAATTTCAGTTTGTTTAATTAAATATTTGTGTGATTTTATTATTGCTTGTATTATTATTTGGTGTGAAATTACATTTGTTAATTTGTAATTTGAATTTATTTTTAATTGCTTGAATTATTTAAGAAAACCCAAAAATATTTTCTCTTTTGTAAATTAATTTATGTGAGTATTTTTCTTAATTTGAGTAATTGTAAATATTTGTTTACTTATATATTTGTTTTGTTTATATTTATAAGTTTTATTTTTAATTTATATTTGATTTAGTTGGGAATTAATTTCTAATTTGTTTAGTTTAGTTGTAAATTAAATAAATATGTTTAGAATAATTGTAGTATAGTTTAATTAATTTTGTGACATAGAAAAGTAAATAAACAATCTCCTGTGGGAAAAATCCTTACTTCCCATTATACTTTTCAACGACAAATTGTTAGGAAGTTTAGGTAAATAAATTGATGTGCGTTTTCACGCTAAATCAGGCTTCTCCATTCTGCCAAACGTATCCGGAGCTATTCTTGATGGATCACTGCTGACTATAGTGTTCCAGATCTCGGTGAAGGCTACATCAGCCAACTCTGCCGTGGAGTCGGCAACTACCCTTGTCCAGGACACACTTCAACGGATCAGAGCCGCAGTCAATTAAGGAGCAAACGTTGGATGCAAGGCCCTGCTAGCCTTGTTTGTGACTGTTGGTGACTTGCTTCGGGAGGAGCTTCACGATCTTCAAAGGGGAGTCTTTCTGTTTCCCTTTTCATTTAGTTAATTGTTTTGTGTTTATTTCTGTTTGTGTGTTTACTTCGGTTTATTTTAGTTTGTGTGTTTAAATTCAATAATCATGCTTGAATTATTCATTTTCGTGAAATATCTGTCTAACATTGAGGACAATGTTTAATTCAAGTGTGGGGGGAAGATTTATTGAAAAGAAAAGAAAAAATTTGAAAAAAAATTTTGAAAAATTCAAAAATTCAAAAAAATAATTTACTTGTTTTTGTTTTCTACTGTAACAATATATCGACTAAATCATACTTACTCCCTTGGTAGCGTTGAACCTACCATTGCACTTAGTAAGTCACTGTGGTCACGTATTGTTACCCTAAATTGAAAAATAAAAAAAAAATCAAAAAATCAAAAATTACAAAAATATTTGCTTCTGTTTGTGTGTTTTTGTGTTTTATTTGTGTTATGTGTGTTGTTTTCTTTCCAATCCCGATGATGAATTGAGTTTAATTGTTATGATTTTGAGAATGTTTATTATATGTTAAGGCTTTGTGTAGTTTGCTTTGAATTTAATATGCATAACTTATGATTGCTCGAAATTTCATGTTCACATAACCTGTTTCGATTAATTGATTGCAATCCGAGAAGCACATTTAAACCTACATTGTCATGCATACCCAGAAAATGTGAGGACTTGAGCCTATTGTATATTCACATGTATGCATATTTCATACATTTACTCGTTCTTCATGTGTGCACAATTCATGAGTTTTTGAACCTAGAACTTGCTCAGAGACCACTTGAAACATTTTGTTAATCTGTAATGAATTAGAAATGAGTAAGGCATTAGTTGAGCACCATGGCCAAAATATTCACCATCCATTTAAACACGAACTTTAGGAATCCCCTTTTGAACTGATCACTCATTAGCCGTTTCTTTTGTTCACCCACACCATTTCACCCTTGTTTTACTGTGTTTGCAAGACGATGATAGTGACTTCTTATGTTTTTATGCTTCAGATTTGTATGGTAGTATGCCAAAAGGCAAGTGTGGGGGCGTATTTATTTTGTTGTATTTGTTCAAAGAAAGAAAAAAAAAATCAGAAATAAAAAGAAGGAATAAAATTCCTCAAGAAAAAAAAAAAAAATTGTGGAAAAGAAAAAGAAGAAAATACCACAAAAATAGAGTTATTTTATTTACTTGTTTTATTTTCAATAAAAGGTTGGAGGAAAATAAGAGTTGTTTCGGGTTTAGCATATGTATGAGTTTCAAAGTCGTTGATTTGTCTTGCAAACATGTAAATCATTTATCATTTCCAGTCCCTTCATACCATTCACCATTTACCATTCATCCACCCTTTGGTCCCTGTTTCACCTGAAAGTCCTTATGATCTGATGATTTGTGGATTAATTGTAGAGAGTTGGTTAATGAGCAAGCATATGGGAACGTTACTTGTGTAATTGTTTTGAGAGTAAACACTTAACCCTAAACACTGAGCGGAAATATTTAGTGAATCTTGTGAGCTTTAGTGGTTAATGTTGTTCATATGTGCCTATTGGATTGTTTGACATTAATTGTATACTTGGTTTTCACACACACACCCGAGCATAAATGAGATGTACATGTTAAATGCTTAGCAAATTCTTTAACCTTGGTATATAATTTTTATTCTCTTGATTATAATTCTTTCGAACTCGCTGAGGATAATGGTTGGAAAGACCAGTTTGTTGTGTGTTTCCATTTTTGTGAAATTTAGTTGTGTTTTGTATTCTGTGTTTGCTAGAGGACTAGCAATAGTTCAAGTGTAGGGGTGTGATGTGAACGTAAAATACGTTCACAAAGTGCCTTTAATTACTGGATTTTGCTATTCCGAAAGCTTAATTGTTTGTTTAATGTTTGTTTTCGTGTTTTTAGGGAAAATACCAGGAAAATGTTTATCTGCACAGAATAGGTGCATTTTGGAGGTTTTCAGCGTAAATCGGAAAGTCAACCGTGACTTTCATTTGTGGAATAAAATACTGTACGAAGATTTCGGAAACCGTTCCGAATCCCGACAATTTGTCGGCGAACCACCACTCACGGAGGCGCAACCACCACACGCGGTGGCGATACATATTTTACATCTCCATTATATTTTCCCTTGTTTATTTTATAATTTAATTATTTCATTTAATTTCTTTTGTTATTTTATTTTATTTTATTTTATAATTATTTATTTTAATTATTTTCTTTTATTTCCTTTTCTTTTGTTTTGTTTTGTTTGCAGCCACGTTATTTGCTTCTCACATGGCTGGGATTCCTCTCCAGCTACAGTCCAATTTCTTCCCGGTTTTCCTCCACTGCCGGCAAGCACTACCACCACCTACTCATTTCCACTTCACCCACGAAGCTTCACAGAGCATCTTCAGCTACCCACCACGTTTCCCTTGGCTGATTCCCCTTCCTTTCTCTATTTAAGAGAAGTCCCTGCAAGCAAATTAATCACCATCTAATTAACTTTGTTCTTGTTTTGCAGGTCTAGAAGCCCAGCCATGGCACCGATTTCACAAGCCCAGAAGCTGCGCTTCTGGAGTTCTCACTGTGCTCTATCGCAGCTCTCTCTCTCTCTTTCACCATTCCAGATCACATACCACTTCTCCACCATCACCTACCACCTCCACCAAGCCTTGGCTGCTTCCCCCTTCCCCTCTCTATTTAAGAGAAGTTCCTGCCCCTGCAATTCCTCACCAATTCACAATGGCAGCCATCAATTACCTGCAAGCCACAACCAATCACCACACCCACCGTGCCTTCTCTCGTGCACCCATCACCGTTGGCATCACAAGTCCATGGCCGGCGAAACTCATGGCTGCAATCAAGGCCCAAGCCGGCATCTCAATCTAACCCTCTCGCTCAATTTTAATCCATCAATCACCGCGCAGCTGCTCTCCTTCCTCTCATCTCGTCGTCGCCGTTCTTCCGGCCTCCTCCGTACCCAATCCCGTCGTCTTCCATCGCTGCTCCGTCGCTGCCACAAGCCCAGCCCGACGTCATCTACAGTCCAGGCCGTACCTCCCCGCCCCGTCGATCTCTCTCTCTCACCGACGACAAATTGATGCTGCCACCGTGCCGGCAGCTCCGTGACATCACGCCTAAGTCTCTCACGGTGTCTCTCCTTGCTGGAAATACAAAGAAAGAAAAAAAAGAAAGAACAAGTGAAAAAACGCAAAGAGAGGAAATGAGATGAAGCTGACCACGGGTCAAAGATGAGGAAAAGTCAAAGTCAGCATTAGAGTGCCTTGGCTGACCGGTCAACCAAGTCAACAATGAAGTTTGGGCCTCCAAATGCAAAAGCCCAAGGCCCAATGCCCAATTTCAGAAATTGCCCAATTTGATTTGTGCACCCGCCACATCCAAATACCGATAAGTTCGTTTTTATAGCTGAGTCTGCCACCTTCGCCTGCCAGACAGTGTCCATTTTCATGGACACAACAGTAACATTTTTCCCAAACTCTGTTTATTTATTATAATTTATTTTTGTTTAATTAACTATTCGTGAATAATTTTGGGAAATGTTATTGTTTGTTTATTTTCTATTTTGTGTAATAATTGTTGGATTGAAGTTAATTGATTCTTCTAGCAGCTTATGTGAATTTTGTTTGTTTGGTTTTATCTTAAAATCAAATGATAAGGATCGCGGATAGACGAGCGTTCGCTAGGTCGCGCACTTGAATTAACAACTCTTTTTCTATGCGTTAGACATGTTTAGATTAATCACCTTTGCATGTTTAATTGTTTAATCTAGATGAGCGTTCACTAGGTTGATTTCATGGGAGAAGTTTATTTGGGGAATGATAACCTGCGTAGGCATTCTACATGTGTTAGTTTCGGATTCATGGCTAGGGAGTTGGTTAATCTTCAAAACAATATTTGTGTGTGTGTTTCTTGTTTTCAAAAATAATAAAAATCCAAAAATATTTCTTTTATTGTTTTCAAAATTATCAAAAACCCCCAAAAATACTTTTGTATATAATGTATATTTTTGTAAATAGAAACAATACTGTATAGTTCATTTAATTTTGTATATATATATATTCTTTATTCTTTATACTTGTAAATATAATTCTTTATACTTGTAAATATAATTCTTTATTTAATTTAATTTTTCGTGACATTAAAAAGTAAATATAACAATCTTCTGTGGGAAAAACCTTTATTTCCCATTATACTTTACAACGACAATTGTTAGGAATTTAGGTAAAAAAATTAATGACGTCGGTTTTAACCTCTAACCACTTGACATTAATTGTATACTTGGTTTTCACACACTTCACCCGAGCATAAATGAGATGTACATATTAAATGCTTAGCAAAATTTGTTAGCCTTGGTATATAATTTTTATTCTCCTGATTATAACTCTTATGAACTCGCTGAGGGTTATGGTTGGAAAGACCATTCTGTTTTGTGTTTCTTTTTCTGTTTTGTGTTGTTCTTGTGTTTGCTAGATGATGTGAATGTAAAATACGTTCACAAAGTGCCTTTAATTACTGGATTTTGTTATTTTGAAAGCCTATTTGTCTGTTTAATGTACATATTGTGTTTGTGTAGGTTAAATAAGTGTTTCAACACAAAATGGTTCATTTTGGGTAATTTAGTGCATTTCCAAGAAAAAGGCGAAAAATCAACACATGTTAATTCTCGAAATGGAGATTCATTTCCAACACCCGTGTCCATAATTATATTTCTAATTATAATGACTTTAGTTTTATTTAATTTATTCTCCTTTTATTCATTTTATTTTATTTTCTTATTTTTATTTTATTTATTTTATTTATTTTTATTTTATTAATTTATGTTTTCTTTTGTTTGTGAATAGGACAGTGACAACCACCATTTCCACTATTTGCCGTCCACCACCAACGGCATTATTCCCTTACTCTCTTCAAATACCCGACTCCCTCCTCTCTCAAAGATCATCTCCTCTTCTCTATTTCTTCTCCCCGGTCCTTTTCTTTCTTCTTCTCCTTCCCTTATTCTTCCCTTCTTCTTTTCCTTTCTTTTACTCTCTCGCACATCTGTTCGTTTTCTCTTCTTCTCTTCTTCTCTTCTCTACACCCAATATCTTCTCTCTGCACCCAGTTCACCTCACCACACACCATCACAGCCGGCTTCCATTTCCCACTCCGTTTCTCCCAGTTCATCATAACCTGCAGATAAATTCAATTCACCCAACATTCAAATCAATCACAGCAATTTCACCAATCACCTACAGCTCACACATCTTCTCTCTCTGCCGTGAAATCACCAGCCCGTACTCTCAGCGCCGACTTCTTCAATTCAGAACCCAAATAATAAAAAATCCAAAAATATTTCCTTTTAATTATTTATTGTTTTCAAAAATCTCAAAAACCCCCAAAAATACTTTTGTATATAATGTATATTTTTGTAAATAGAAACAATACTGTATAGTTCATTTAATTTTGTATATATATATATTCTTTATTCTTTATACTTGTAAATATAATTCTTTATACTTGTAAATATAATTCTTTATTTAATTTAATTTTTCGTGACATTAAAAAGTAAATATAACAATCTTCTGTGGGAAAAACCTTTATTTCCCATTATACTTTACAACGACAATTGTTAGGAATTTAGGTAAAAAAATTAATGACGTCGGTTTTAACCTCTAACCATTTTGGCGCCGGCTCGCCGGGGATTGTTTTTACTATTTACTTTTGACTTTTTACTTTTGACTGTTGACTTTTGACTGTTGACTTTTGACTGTTGACTTTTTACTATTTGTAAATAATACTTGTTAATTTTATTTATACTCACTGATTATACTTGTTTATTTTTTGTTACACTTAGTAATTTATTTAGGTGTCTTTTATATAGTTGATTATTTTTTGTTGTTGTAAGTTGTAACTTGAACGGATTAGGTAAGGTCCTTTTGTTAATATTGGCCTAAACCCTTCATTTTTACCGTAAGGTTATTTGAGGTTGAGGGCGGCCTTTATTAACACTTGGAGAATTGTCGAACACTTAAGTGCTTTCTCAACTGAGTAAGGGGCACATGAATGGTGTCTAGATATGATCAAGACTCTGGGTGACGGGTTTGTAAAATTGGATTCAGAGGACTTGTCCACTAAATAAATCCTGCCTCTCGCTTATCTCTTGTGATCTGGCCATTCGCCTTCTGAAAACACGGAAAGTCATTTAAGTCAAGGCATTGCACCTAGGCCGTAAGTCCACCTTGAGTTACCGCTTGGAATCAACTTTCATTTTTTTTCAACTATATTCAGGCAAAAAAATTATTTTTGTGTAAATAAAATATACGTAGACATAGGAATATACGTAGACATAGGAATATACGTAGACATAGGAATATACGTAGACATAGGAAATTTTATTCATTCATTTTGTATAGATAATTTGTGACATATTTTTAACTTTGTAAATATTTTATTTTGTAAATTTATTACTAACCTTTTTATTTTTTATAGGGAATAATCCGGGTTTATCGGAAATTTTACTACATACATCGGAGCATACGTTTAGGAAGTCAAGGTTGAAAAACCTTGAGGTTGATGTCTTGTTGGTGATTTTCGGTTTCCTCGGTTGTAAAAAGGTAAGTTTTCTTTTCACTCTCGTTATTTATTTTAAAAAAAAAATAAATAAATAAATAAAAAATAAAAAAATTTGTAATTGTAAATAAAAAATAAAAAAATAAAAAAAAAGAGTGTTTCCTTCTACTGTTTGTAATTATTTCTTTTTACTATTTATAATTACTGTTTTTTTTTATTTTTGGGCTTGTTAGTTAGTTAGTTTGTTATTGGGCCTTAGGCCCGTTTGTGTGATTGGTTAGTGTTTTGGGTTTCGAATAAAAAGAAAAAAATAAAAAAAATAAAAAAATTTAGCCCATTGGGCTCGTGTCATTCACGAAGCCCAAAACCCGTAACCCAAGCCCATTTTAGCGTGTCGGGCCTGTTCGTTTTTAGGCCCATTAGTTAAGCCCACCAATAATGGGCCGGAGTTTTCTTTGGCCCGAGGCCCACTTTAAGGCCCAAACCATTTCGATGGCCCAGGCCCGTTTAAAGTGTCGGCAAGCGCGTGTTTCACACGCGTTTTCACTGTTCACTTTACGACTTTTCGTAAAGTATTAAAAAAATAAAAAAAATAAAAAATCGAAAATCAGAAAAAAATGTGATTGGGCCGACGCACGACTTTTGCGTCGGCCGAATTGTTTAATAAACCGCGCGCGTGTCCACTTTTCCCTTTGCGACTTTTGTTGCACGCGTCGTTTTCATTACGACTTTCGTCGCTCGATCCGTAAATTGCGGATCTGTGTCTGTGGCACGTGTGTGAGCGTGCGTGCGTTCCTTCCCTTCCCTTCTGTTTGCGCTAGTTTCCTTAGGCATTTCACGCGTTTTCCCTTAGTCTCTCTCTCTCTCGTTTTCTCTCTCGTGTTCTTCGTGTTCTTCAGTTTTCCCAGAAAATCTCCTAATTCCCAGAAAGTTATCCTCCCTTCCCAACCCAGAAATGGCCAAAAGAGTTAATTCTTTCAGCGACTTGTTTCAGGCAGGTCCTTCAGGGAGTCAAATCTTTGAAGGCCTGGATGAAATAATTCCACCGAGCATGCTCAATAGCGCCGATGCTAGCATGCCGACCGAGCCACAACCACTACCCCAAGCACCAATCTTGGTTGCTGATCCACCTATTGAGCCGGAAGCCGCTCCTGTCTATAGGAGACTTCCAAGGAGCAAATACAGCAAAGCTCAGAGAGATGCACTTGCGGCTTTCTTTGCGGTGTATTCTCACCCCACCAAGCCACAACGAGAACGATTTGGTCCGAAAATCGGACTTGAGGAGGACCAAGTCTATTATTGGGGGTCGAGAAATAGGAAGAAGTTCGGTATCCAGTCTTCCGAGCAGCGTATTGCCGAGCTAGAGAAAAGAAACGATCAGCTGGTGAGCAAAAACGAGGAGCTTCAAATGCAGAATCAAAAACTCGTTGATGCTCTCCACAGCGGCATCTGTCCCAATTGCGGAGGTCCTGTTCCGCACTCAGATGTGCCTAGGCGAAGGCTCGAAGTTGTTCCTCAACAACAAGAGCCTCTTCTTGAGTTGTCCGATGATTCCATCGACATGGACCACTTGAGACGGGATGTGCGGAGCCTCATGCCTTCATTTATCGAGCGCCCATCCATACCTTTGCCATCTGACACCCTTCCCGCACCTGCTCATGATCTTGTCGGAGTCCACACCGACTTGATCTCGGATATCGTCCGTAAGGCCAAACACGAGCTCCTGCTCATGGCCACTGCCGGATTTCCTTTGTGGATTTCTTCACCGACTCCCGACACGTCTATTCATCCCGAGACTCTTCATAGGGCCGAGTACTTGCGAGTGTTTCAACGAGCTGAACCTGCTCCGTACTTCAAAGCCGAATCGTCGAGACACTCGGCAACCATTCACCTTTATCCGACCACCATCGTTCAAATTCTCATGGATGTTGGTCGATGGTTGCCCGTCTTCTGTAGCATGATCACAAACGCCAAGACGTTGGAGATCCTTTCCTCCAGCAACGAAGAAGGCTACGAGGAGCATATGCAGGTGATGTCGGCCGAGTTTCTGGTGCCATCTCACATCGTCTCAACTCGTGAAGTCCAGTTCGTTCGGTACTCTCACCAACAACTGGATGGAAGTTGGGTCGTTGTGGATGTCTCCGTGGATGAATTGCGCACAAATCCGAAGCCTTCCGTGAGATCGATTTGCCGAAAACGCCCCTCCGGATGCCTGATACGTGATCTTCATAATGGATCTTCCTTGGTCACTTGGGTGGAGCACGTGGATGTACGCGAGAAAGAGATGAAGGCCAGTTTCGAACCATTTGTTCATTCAGGGTTCGCTTTTGGTGCAAAGCGTTGGATCTCAACCCTCCAACGACAAGCCGAGCGCTACATGTGCGCCACAGGTATCCACTCTTCACCCGGTGACTCGATTATTTCTCTTGAAGGAAGAAGAGGACTTGCGGAAATGGCAAAACGGATGACAATCGTTTCTTCAACGACATCAGCAACTCCACGTACCATCACCGGACTTGTTCGAACCGAACAAGAGACACTCGAATGGAGGTCGGGACCAACAAGCGCGGGGGTGATCCGAGCAAGCCCCCGGAGTCAATCGTACCGCCGGTTGTTCCGTCGTGCATCTTTCCCATCACACCGGGATCTTTGAGTTCCTCAAAGATGTGCATACGAGACCGCTCGTGGGATAGTATGTCGATGGACAGCTCGGTACGTGTTCTATCAAATTTCACCATCGGTCTTGACCCGCGGAACCGGATCTCGGTGCTCGCCATAGATAGTCACAACGACTTCCTCATTCTTCGAGAGTGTTGCACCGATGCAACGAGGTCGTCTGTGATATACGCGCCGATCAACCATTCCATTCTCCAGTGCTTGTTATCCGGAGTTCAACCGGAGCCATTTCCGCTTATGTCTTCAAGCTTCTCCATTCTCGCCAAACGTATCCGGAGCTATTCTTGATGGATCACCGCTGACTATAGTGTTCCGGATCTCGGTGAAGGCTACATCGGCCAACTCTGCCGTGGAGTCGGCAACTACCCTTGTCCAGGACACACTTCAACGGATCGAGCCGCGATCAATTAAGGAGCAAACGTTGGATGCAAGGCCCTGCTAGCCTTGTTTGTGACTGTTGGTGACTTGCTTCGGGAGGAGCTTCACGATCTTCAAAGGGGAGTCTTTCTCGTTTCCCTTTTCATTTAGTTAATTGTTTTGTGTTTATTTCTGTTTGTGTGTTTACTTCGGTTTATTTTAGTTTGTGTGTTTAAATTCAATAATCATGCTTGAATTTTTCATTTTCGTGAAATATCTGTCTAACATTGAGGACAATGTTTAATTCAAGTGTGGGGGGAAGATTTATTAAAAAGAAAAGAAAAAATTTGAAAATTTTGAAAAATTCAAAAAAAAAATAATTTACTTGTTTTTGTTTTCTACTGTAACGGTATATCGACTAAATCATACTTACTCCCTTGGTAGCGTTGAACCTACCATTGCACTTAGTAAGTCACTGTGGTCACGTATTGTTACGTAAATTGAAAAATATAAAAAAAATCAAAAAATCAAAAATTACAAAAATATTTGCTTCTGTTTGTGTGTTTTTGTGTTTTATTTGTGTTATGTGTGTT
This sequence comes from Rubus idaeus, assembly GCA_030142095.1. Taxonomy (NCBI): domain Eukaryota; kingdom Viridiplantae; phylum Streptophyta; class Magnoliopsida; order Rosales; family Rosaceae; genus Rubus; species Rubus idaeus. The sequence goes on from CM057965.1 coordinate 23,159,679, forward strand.
GTTTTCTTTCCAATCCCGATGATGAATTGAGTTTAATTGTTATGATTTTGAGAATGTTTATTATATGTTAAGGCTTTGTGTAGTTTGCTTTGAATTTAATATGCATAACTTATGATTGCTCGAAATTTCATGTTCACATAACCTGTTTCGATTAATTGATTGCAATCCGAGAAGCACATTTGAACATACATTGTCATGCATACCCAGAAAATGTGAGGACTTGAGCCTATTGTATATTCACATGTATGCATATTTCATACATTTACTCGTTCTTCATGTGTGCACAATTCATGAGTTTTTGAACCTAGAACTTGCTCAGAGACCACTTGAAACATTTTGTTAATCTGTAATGAATTAGAAATGAGTAAGGCATTAGTTGAGCACCATGGCCAAAATATTCACCATCCATTTAAACACGAACTTTAGGAATCCCCTTTTGAACTGATCACTCATTAGCCGTTTCTTTTGTTCACCCACACCATTTCACCCTTGTTTTACTTGTGTTTGCAAGACGATGATAGTGACTTCTTATGTTTTTATGCTTCAGATTTGTATGGTAGTATACCAAAAGGCAAGTGTGGGGGCGTATTTATTTTGTTGTATTTGTTCAAAGAAAGAAAAAAAAAAATCAGAAATAAAAAGAAGGAATAAAATTCCTCAAGAAAAAAAGAAAAGAAAAAAAAATGTGGAAAAGAAAAAGAAAAAAATACCACAAAAATAGAGTTATTTTATTTACTTGTTTTATTTTCAATAAAAGGTTGGAGGAAAATAAGAGTTGTTTCGGGTTTAGCATAGGTATGAGTTTCAAAGTCGTTGATTTGTCTTGCAAACATGTAAATCATTTATCATTTCCAGTCCCTTCATACCATTCACCATTTACCATTCATCCACCCTTTGGTCCCTGTTTCACCTGAAAGTCCTTATGATCTGATGATTTGTGGATTAATTGTAGAGAGTTGGTTAATGAGCAAGCATATGGGAACGTTACTTGTGTAATTGTTTTGAGAGTAAACACTTAACCCTAAACACTGAGCGGAAATATTTAGTGAATCTTGTGAGCTTTAGTGGTTAATGTTGTTCATATGTGCCTATTGGATTGTTTGACATTAATTGTATACTTGGTTTTCACACACACACCCGAGCATAAATGAGATGTACATGTTAAATGCTTAGCAAATTCTTTAACCTTGGTATATAATTTTTATTCTCTTGATTATAATTCTTTCGAACTCGCTGAGGATAATGGTTGGAAAGACCAGTTTGTTGTGTGTTTCCATTTTTGTGAAATTTAGTTGTGTTTTGTATTCTGTGTTTGCTAGAGGACTAGCAATAGTTCAAGTGTAGGGGTGTGATGTGAACGTAAAATACGTTCACAAAGTGCCTTTAATTACTGGATTTTGCTATTCCGAAAGCTTAATTGTTTGTTTAATGTTTGTTTTCGTGTTTTTAGGGAAAATACCAGGAAAATGTTTATCTGCACAGAATAGGTGCATTTTGGAGGTTTTCAGCGTAAATCGGAAAGTCAACCGTGACTTTCATTTGTGGAATAAAATACTGTACGAAGATTTCGGAAACCGTTCCGAATCCCGACAATTTGTCGGCGAACCACCACTCACGGAGGCGCAACCACCACACGCGGTGGCGATACATATTTTACATCTCCATTATATTTTCCCTTGTTTATTTTATAATTTAATTATTTCATTTAATTTCTTTTGTTATTTTATTTTATTTTATTTTATAATTATTTATTTTAATTATTTTCTTTTATTTCCTTTTCTTTTGTTTTGTTTTGTTTGCAGCCACGTTATTTGCTTCTCACATGGCTGGGATTCCTCTCCAGCTACAGTCCAATTTCTTCCCGGTTTTCCTCCACTGCCGGCAAGCACTACCACCACCTACTCATTTCCACTTCACCCACGAAGCTTCACGAGCATCTTCGGCTACCCACCACGTTTCCCTTGGCGATTCCCCTTCCTTTCTCTATTTAAGAGAAGTCCCTGCAAGCAAATTAATCACCATCTAATTAACTTTGTTCTTGTTTTGCAGGTCTAGAAGCCCAGCCATGGCACCGATTTCACAAGCCCGAAGCTGCGCTTCCGGAGTTCTCACCGTGCTCTATCGCAGCTCTCTCTCTCTCTTTCACCATTCCAGATCACATACCACTTCTCCACCATCACCTACCACCTCCACCAAGCCTTGGCTGCTTCCCCCTTCCCCTCTCTATTTAAGAGAAGTTCCGCCCCCGCAATTCCTCACCAATTCACAATGGCAGCCATCAATTACCCGCAAGCCACAACCAATCACCACACCCACCGTGCCTTCTCTCGTGCACCCATCACCGTTGGCATCACAAGTCCATGGCCGGCGAAACTCATGGCTGCAATCAAGGCCCAAGCCGGCATCTCAATCTAACCCTCTCGCTCAATTTTAATCCATCAATCACCGCGCAGCCTGCTCTCCTTCCTCTCATCTCGTCGTCGCCGTTCTTCTGGCCTCCTCCGTACCCAATCCCGTCGTCTTCCATCGCTGCTCCGTCGCTGCCACAAGCCCAGCCCGACGTCATCTACAGTCCAGGCCGTACCTCCCTGCCCCGTCGATCTCTCTCTCTCACCGACGACAAATTGATGCTGCCACCGTGCCGGCAGCTCTGTGACATCACGCCTAAGTCTCTCACGGTGTCTCTCCTTGCTGGAAATACAAAGAAAGAAAAAAAAGAAAGAACAAGTGAAAAAACGCAAAGAGAGGAAATGAGATGAAGCTGACCACGGGTCAAAGATGAGGAAAAGTCAAAGTCGGCATTAGAGTGCCTTGGCCGACCGGTCAACCAAGTCAACAATGAAGTTTGGGCCTCCAAATGCAAAAGCCCAAGGCCCAATGCCCAATTTCAGAAATTGCCCAATTTGATTTGTGCACCCGCCACATCCAAATACCGATAAGTTCGTTTTTATAGCTGAGTCCGCCACCTTCGCTCGCCGGGACGGTGTCCATTTTCATGGACACAACAGTAACATTTTTCCCAAACTCTGTTTATTTATTATAATTTATTTTTGTTTAATTAACTATTCGTGAATAATTTTGGGAAATGTTATTGTTTGTTTATTTTCTATTTTGTGTAATAATTGTTGGATTGAAGTTAATTGATTCTTCTAGCAGCTTATGTGAATTTTGTTTGTTTGGTTTTATCTTAAAATCAAATGATAAGGATCGCGGATAGACGAGCGTTCGCTAGGTCGCGCACTTGAATTAACAACTCTTTTTCTATGCGTTAGACATGTTTAGATTAATCACCTTTGCATGTTTAATTGTTTAATCTAGATGAGCGTTCACTAGGTTGATTTCATGGGAGAAGTTTATTTGGGGAATGATAACCTGCGTAGGCATTCTACATGTGTTAGTTTCGGATTCATGGCTAGGGAGTTGGTTAATCTTCAAAACAATATTTGTGTGTGTGTTTCTTGTTTTCAAAAATAATAAAAATCCAAAAATATTTCTTTTATTGTTTTCAAAATTATCAAAAACCCCCAAAAATACTTTTGTATATAATGTATATTTTTGTAAATAGAAACAATACTGTATAGTTCATTTAATTTTGTATATATATATATTCTTTATTCTTTATACTTGTAAATATAATTCTTTATACTTGTAAATATAATTCTTTATTTAATTTAATTTTTCGTGACATTAAAAAGTAAATATAACAATCTTCTGTGGGAAAAACCTTTATTTCCCATTATACTTTACAACGACAATTGTTAGGAATTTAGGTAAAAAAATTAATGACGTCGGTTTTAACCTCTAACCACTTGACATTAATTGTATACTTGGTTTTCACACACTTCACCCGAGCATAAATGAGATGTACATATTAAATGCTTAGCAAAATTTGTTAGCCTTGGTATATAATTTTTATTCTCCTGATTATAACTCTTATGAACTCGCTGAGGGTTATGGTTGGAAAGACCATTCTGTTTTGTGTTTCTTTTTCTGTTTTGTGTTGTTCTTGTGTTTGCTAGATGATGTGAATGTAAAATACGTTCACAAAGTGCCTTTAATTACTGGATTTTGTTATTTTGAAAGCCTATTTGTCTGTTTAATGTACATATTGTGTTTGTGTAGGTTAAATAAGTGTTTCAACACAAAATGGTTCATTTTGGGTAATTTAGTGCATTTCCAAGAAAAAGGCGAAAAATCAACACATGTTAATTCTCGAAATGGAGATTCATTTCCAACACCCGTGTCCATAATTATATTTCTAATTATAATGACTTTAGTTTTATTTAATTTATTCTCCTTTTATTCATTTTATTTTATTTTCTTATTTTTATTTTATTTATTTTATTTATTTTTATTTTATTAATTTATGTTTTCTTTTGTTTGTGAATAGGACAGTGACAACCACCATTTCCACTATTTGCCGTCCACCACCAACGGCATTATTCCCTTACTCTCTTCAAATACCCGACTCCCTCCTCTCTCAAAGATCATCTCCTCTTCTCTATTTCTTCTCCCCGGTCCTTTTCTTTCTTCTTCTCCTTCCCTTATTCTTCCCTTCTTCTTTTCCTTTCTTTTACTCTCTGCACATCTGTTCGTTTTCTCTTCTTCTCTTCTTCTCTTCTCTACACCCAATATCTTCTCTCTGCACCCAGTTCACCTCACCACACACCATCACAGCCGGCTTCCATTTCCCACTCCGTTTCTCCCGGTTCATCATAACACCGCAGATAAATTCAATTCACCCAACATTCAAATCAATCACAGCAATTTCACCAATCACCTACAGCTCACACATCTTCTCTCTCTGCCGTGAAATCACCAGCCCGTACTCTCGGCGCCGACTTCTTCAATTCGGAACCCATACCGGCGTTGTTCTATCTGTCTTCATTGATCATCGTGCCGGCGACCCATTTCCAAGCTCACCGCTGCCAGCCCGAGCTCCGGCCGCACCTCCATTCCGGGCGCTGCTTCTCTGCCGTGCCGTCACTATCTCCTCCGCAAAGCCCGGACCCGTGAAGCTTCTCAACCACCGAGCCCACGGCATCCTCGGATCACATCGACGCCATCTTCAATAGTTCGGATCGGGACGCCGACGATCCCGGCTATACCGGCGTCGTCCTCAGCGCCGCCACGTCTCTCTCTTTGTCGCGCTCGGATTGCAGAAGCCCAGACCACCACGACGATCTCAAACCGCCATCACCTGCCGCATCGTCGATCACCTTCCACCGCCACTGCCATTTCCAGCCGGCGTCGCTGATAGGAGCACAAAGTGTGACGTTTTTAATGTGTTTTCCCTACTATTTGGCTATGATTTAATTGTAACTTTGCTATTTTAGCTTAGTTTCCATATTTGAGTCCAAAATGATGTATTAATGTGAACATGTGCAGAAACGAAGTGTAATGGGCTTTTGCGAGGCCCATTAAGAGGTGCGCTGCCGTGAGGCCCAACATGAAGGCCCAAATCCAAGATGAAGGCCCAAGCCCAAGAAGGAAGGCCCAAGCCTAAGAAGGAAGACCCAAGCCCAAGAAGGAAGGCCCAAGTCCACAAAACATGAAGGAAAGGTCCAAGCCCATTTTCGGACAATCTGCCTGTGCAGATATGTCAACTTTGGAAGCGCATATCTGCCACTTACACCGTTGGATCTAGCTGTATTTTTTATACACGCTGAATGTGTGTGTTAGGTATTCTGTATTCAAATTTCAGAACCATCCAACCGTCCAAACGTCCAATATTCCATTCCAAGTGCGCATAGCTCAGTGCTATCTGCTTTCTAATTCTTTCATTTTCCTTTATTCTCAATGCTCCACTCACCCCCATATTTCCACCCATATCATCACACTATCTTTGTTGTTTTCTCTCCATATCATTAGTGCTTAATTTCTTTTACCTAAATAAATGGTTCATTGCCATATGACTACATTTCCACCATTCCACTTACCATTTCTTTTCTACCACTCACATTCCACTTCTCTTCCTTTTCTTTCTTTATTTCTTTCATTGTCTTCTTCTTCCTCTCCATTCTCCTATAAATAGCAGCCTCATTCTTCTCTTCAAAACACACCCCAATGGGGAGGGACAAACCCTCCTCTTTCTCTTCTCCATCTCACAACATATTTTCCATTCTCTAGTATTTAGGGTTTTCAAGACTTCAAGGAGGAGAGGAGCTGTTTACACCATCACCACCAGCCATCAACCATCAGCACCACCATCATCATCACCTTGGTGATTAGAGGGTTTTACACCGCGGTCATTAATTATTACCTAAATTCCTAACAGTTGTCGTTGTAAAGTATAATGGGAAATAAAGATTTTTCCCACAGAGGATTGTTATATTTACTTTTTAATGTCACGAAAAATTAAATTAAATAAAGAATTATTATTAACAAGTATAAATAATAAAGAATATATATATATATACAAAATTAAATCAACTATACAGTATTGTTTCTATTTACAAAAATATACATTATATACAAAAGTATTTTTGGGGGTTTTTGAGATTTTTGAAAACAATAAATAATTAAAAGGAAATATTTTTGGATTTTTTATTATTTTTGAAAACAAGAAACACACACACAAATATTGTTTTGAAGATTAACTAACTCCCTAGCCATGAATCCGAAACTAACACATGTAGAATGCCTACGCAGGTTATCATTCCCCAAATAAACTTCTCCCATGAAATCAACCTAGTGAACGCTCATCTAGATTAAACATTTAAACATGCAAAGGTGATTAATCTAAACATGTCTAACGCATAGAAAAAGAGTTGTTAATTCAACTGCGCGACCTAGCGAACGCTCGTCTATCCGCGATCCTTATTATTTAGTTTCAACATTAAAGATAAAACCAAACAAACAAAATTCACATAAGCTGCTAGAAGAATCAATTAACTTCAATCCAACAATTATTACACAAAATAGAAAATAAAACAAACAATAACATTTCCCAAAATTATTCACGAATAGTTAATTAAACAAAAATAAATTATAATAAATAAACGAGTTTGGGAAAAATGTTACTGTTGTGTCCATGAAAATGGACACTGTCTGGCAGGCGAAGGTGGCAGACTCAGCTATCGAAATCGGACTTGCATTTGGATGTGGCGGGTGCACTTATCAATTGGGCATTTGGGCTTGGATTACTGCAATGGACAAAAGCCCATTTCTTTCTTTCTTTTCTCTGGCCGGCCCAAGACAGATTTGCTTCCTAGGTTGACTTTTCAAAGCTTGGCCACGTCAGCATTAATAGCTGCTCTTCCTAATTGCAACAGAACCAATTCGTGAAATCTGGGCAGAGCAATGGCAAGGAAGCTGGGCGCAGAGGACTGGGCAGCGACGAAGCTTGCTGGTAGCAGTGGCAACAAGGCGCGGCGATGAGAGGCGCGGTGGTGTTCTGGGTCGTGCGGCGGAGCTTGGGCTTACGGCGGCAGGAGGAGACGGCATCGGTGATTGCAGCGGCAAGGCAGAGCTGGGCGACGCGGCAGCTGCGGTGATGATGAACTGGGAAGCAGCTACGGCTTGGCGAGATGATGTGGTGTTGACGGGACCGGCGCAGGTGGCGAAGAACAGCAGCTACGGCTGTTCTGGAATTTGAGACGGCGCCGGATTGATGATATGCGGTTTTACCGACGTCATTAAATATTACCTAAACATCCTAACAATTTGTCGTTGAATAGTATAATGGGAAGTAGAGGTTTTTCCCACAGAGGATTGTTTATTTACTTTTCTAATGTCACGAAATTAATTAACCTAAATTGTTTCTATTTACAAAAATGTACAATATATACAAAGTGATATTTTTGGGTTTTTGAAATTCTTTTGAAAACAAGAAATAAATTAAAGGAAATATTTTTGGTTTTTAATCTTTTTGAAAATAAATAAAACAAGGAAAATTACAAAGTAAAATACAAATTAAACTAACACAATTAAATTAAACATACCAGAAATAAAATAATTAAACTAACACACAAATAATCAAATACCATATTTTTGGGTTTTTCAATATTAATTAAACACACAATTGAAATCAATCAAATATTCAAAAATAGAAATAAATAACTTCACACAACAAATATAATTAAATGAGTTTGAGAAAGAGATGCTCAATGAATTTCGGTGAAGTCTCGGGAAGCTCGGGTGTAGTTAGCAGATTGGGCTTGGGCCTTGGCTTGGGTAATTGGGCTTGAAGCAAAGACCTTGGAGTCAATGGGTCAACAGACCCATTCATTTTCTTTTCTCTCTATCCGGCCCAAGCCCAGGTTTTCTTCTCGGTCAAGCCCGTGACTTTCTCATTGACTTTTTCAACGCAAGACTTCATCACTCTTGCCGCATTATACCATGGTCTTCATCTCATTTCTGGTCTCTTCTCATCAGAGACAGAGCAAGAGAGCAGCAGCGGCGGGCAAAGGGTGAGGCGGTGGGAACTGCAGCAGCGGGCTCGATGGGCGGCGGCAGATGTTAATTGAGCGACGCCGATTGGTGAGATTAGACAACAGAGGTGGCGGCATGGCTGGGCTGGTGCTGGACTTCACGGGAAGGACTCGGGCACGGCGACATTGACGGCGAGCAGCGTCGTTGACTTGCAAAGGTAAGATGAGCAGAGTGAGCGATGACGACGCCGGCAAAGAATCGTGAATCGGGAAATCGAGGGAGGGACGCCGGCGAAAATGGGAGCATGGCCTGAGCTCGTCGGTGAGGCGGTGGACAGAGGGCAGGGAGCTGGGCTTTGGGCAATCCGAGAGAAGGCTCAGCGCTAGAGGCGCGGAGGAGCTGTTGGTGCGGCGTGGTGAAAGATGGAGAGACGGCGCCGGCCGGAAAGTGAGAAGACGCCGGCAGGATTGAGAGCGATGACCGATGATGCCGGCGGTGGAAACAGAGACGCCGTGTTGTGCGTGAGTGTCGGCCCGGGTTCGAAGCCGACCTTGGATCGACGACGGTGGCCGGTAGATTTGGTGAGTATTCTTCTAAACCCGCAAAAGAACGGACATTAAAGAGATGGTATTGTGAACCGTGGGCTACTGTTGGTGATTTCTTGTTTGCAGGTGATGATTGAAGGAGGATGGGTGATGGATTTGGTGAACGCCGAGGAGAGCACGGCTAGGCTATGGTTGAATGGTGATTATGATTAATTGTTGGAACAGGGGAAGAAGGGGGACGGTGTTGATTGAGGAAAGAAGAGTGAGGGAGGAGTAGAGGTTGATTGCGAGAGAGATGAGTAACCGGGAGACGGGAGACTTTGAGAAACGAAAGAGATTTTGACAGAGAGTGACCGGAGAAGAAGAAGAGAGGATTGGGTGAGAAGAGAAGGCACGGCCAAGTGTGGCTGTGCACGGACGCATTTGAGGACAAGTGAGTGTTTGTTGATTGTAACGAGAGAAGGAGGGGAACCAGAGAGGAAGAGTGGCAAGAAGAGAAGGCTTGGGCGAGTGAGCCAAGCACGTACGCAGGAGAAATATGGAGGGGGAAAGAGATGGGGTAAGAGATGGTGGCGCGGGGAGAAGCCCCGGCCATTGAACAATGAATCGGGACTGGGTATTTAAAGAGGAGGAAGAAGTCATGTTCGTGATGGTGGAAATGCAGCTGGAATCACAGCTCCAAAAGTAGAGAATTTGAATTCAAATGGAAGTGGAGGGGAGGTTGCAGGTGAGATGGAAAAGTGAGCTGTAGATGGAACCGGCCATGTGAGGGAGGATGGCAAATGGTGGTGGCTGCAGAGAAAACAAACAAAAGATAAAAGAAAAGTAAAATAACAAAACAAAAGAATATTAAAGAAATAAAAATAAAAGAAAAGAAAAATAAAATAATAAAAGAAATAAAATCAATACTAAAATAGAATAAGAATAAATATAAATAAACAAGGGAAAATAAAGTAGAGATTTAAAATGGATTTCATCACCGCGTGTGGTGGTTGCGCCTCCGTGAGTGGTGGTTCGCCGGTAAATTGCCGGGATTCGAAACGTCTTTCGAAATCTTCGTACATGTTCTGATTTCCACATCCGAGGAATGACCGGTGTCATTAAATAATCGAAAAGTCACGGTTGACTTTCCGAAACTGCACTGTAAATCTCCAAAATTCACCTTTTATGTGTAAATTAGCATTTTTCACATATTTTCCCTGAAAACACGAAAACAAACATTAAACCGACAAATAAGCTTTCAGAATAGCATCCATCCAAGTATTTAGAGCACTTTGTGAACGTATTTTACGTTCACATCACACCCCCACACTTGAACTTTTGCTAGTCCTCTAGCAAATACAGAACTAAAAACAGAACAACACAAAAACAGAAAGGGAAACACAAAACAGAAATTCTTTCCAACCATAACCCTCAACGAGTTCGAAGAATTATAATCAGGAGAATAAAAACTATATACCAAGGCTCACGAATTTGCTAAGTATTTAACATGGACATCTCATTCGTGCTCGAGTGAAGTGTGTGAAAACCGAGTGTACAATTAATTTCAAGCAATCAAATAGGCACATATGAACAACATTAACCACTAAAACTCACAAGATTCACTAATTATTTCCGCTCAGTGTTTAGGGTTAAGTGTTTACTCTCATAACAATTACACAAGTAGTGTTCCCATATGCTTGCTCATCAACCAACTCTCTACAATTAATCCACAAATCATTAAATCATAAGGGCTTTCAATGGTGTAATGGGGCCAAAGGGTGAATGAATGGTGAATGAATGGTAAATGGTAAATGGAAGGGAAAGACTAGAAATGATAAATGTTCCACATGTTTGCAAGACAAATCAACGACTTTGAAACTCATACCTATGCTAAACCCGAAACAACTTTCTTATTCTCCTCCAACCTTTTATGGAATTAAAAATAATACAATAACTCTATTTTTTTGGAATTTCTCTTTCTGACATTTTTTTCTTTCTTTCTTTCTTTTCTATTTTTTTTCTTTGAGAAATTTATTCCTTCTTTTTGTTTTTCATTTTTTTTTTCTTTCAACAAATACAACAAAATAAAATGCACCCCCCACACTTGCCTTTTGGTACATACTATACAAATCAAAACCCGAAGCATAAGAATATAAGAAGTCACTATCATCGTCTTGCAAACACAATAAAACATGGGTGAGATGGTGTGGGTGAACAAAAGAAGCGGCTAATGAGTTATCAGTTCAAAAGGGGTTCCTAAAGTTCGTGTTTAGATGGATGGTGAATATTTGGCCATGGTGCTCAACTAATGCCTTAATCATTTTCAATTCATCACAGATTAATAAAAAGTTTCGAGAGGTCAATGAGCAAGTTCTAGGTTCAAAAACTCATGAATTGTGCACACATGAAGAACGAGTAAATGTATGAATAATGCATACATGTGAATATTCAACAGGCTCAAATTCTCACAATTTCTGGGTATGCATGACAATGTATGTTCAAATGTGCTTCTCGGATTGCAATCAACTAATTAACACAGGTTATGTGAACATGAAATTTCGAGCAATCACAAGTTATGCAAATTAAATCCAAAGCAAATCACACAAAGCCTTACCATATAATCAACATTCTCCTAATCACAACAATTAAACTCAATTCATCATCGGGATTGGAAAGAACAAAACACACCACAAATAAACACACAAAAACAGAAAACAGAAGCAAATATTTTTGTAATTTTTGATTTTTTTGATTTTTTTTTTATTTTTCAATTTACGTAACAATACGTGACCACAGGGACTCACTTAGTGCAATGGTAGGTTCAACGCTACCAAGGGAGTGAGTATGATCTAGTCGAGATACCGTTACAGTAGAAAACGAAAACAAGTAAAATATTTTTTTGAATTTTTCAAATTTTTCAAATTTTTTTTTCTTTTCTTTTTAATAAACCTTCCCCCACACTTGAATTAAACATTGTCCTCAATGTTAGACAGATATTTCACGAAAATGAATAATTCAAGCATGGTTATTGAATTTAAACACACAACAGAAATAAACCGAAGTAAACACACAAACTGAAATAAACACACAACAGTTAAGTAAATGAAAAGGGAAACAGAAAGACTCCCCCTTGAAGATCGTGAAGCTCCTCCCGAAGCAAGTCACCAACAGTCACAAACAAGGCTAGCAGGGCCTTGCATCCAACGTTTGCTCCTTAGTTGACTGCGGCACTGATCCGCTTCAATGTGTCCTGGACGAGTGTTGTTGCCGACTCCACGGCAGATTTAGCTGATGTAGCCTTCACCGAGATCTGGAACACCATAGTCAGTAGTGTTCCATCAAGAACAGCTCCGGATAGGTTAGGCAGAATGGAGAAGCCTGAAGACATAAGCGGAAATGGCTCCGGTTGAACTCCACATAACAAACACTGGAGAATGGAATGGTTAATCGGCGCATAAATCACAGACGATCCCGTTGCATCGGTGCAACACTCCTGAAGAATGAGGAAGTCGTTGTGACTATCTATGGCGAGCACCGAAATCTGGTTCCGCGGGTCAAGACCGATGGTGAAGTTTGCTAGCACACGTACCGAGCTGTCCATCGACATACTATCCCACAGTGGTCTCGTATGCACATCTTTGAGGAACTCAAAGATCCTGGTGTGATGGGATAGATGCACGACCGAACAACCAGCAGTACGATTGACTCCAGGGGGCTTGCTCGGATCTCCCCTTCGCTTGTTGGTCCTGACCTCCATTCGAGTGTCTCTTGTTCGGTTCGAACAAGTCCAGTGATGATACGTGGAGTTGCTGATGTCGTTGAAGAAACAGATCGCCATCTGGTTTGCCATTTCCGCTAGGCCTCTTTTTCCTTCGGGCGAAATGATAGAGTCACCGGGTGAAGTGTGGATCCCCGTGACGCACATGTAGCGCTCGGCTTGTCATCGGAGAGCCGAGATCCAACGCTTTGCACCAAATGCGAACCCTGAGTGAACGAAAGGTTCGAAAATGGCCTTCATCTCCTTCTCGCGCACATCCACGTGCTCCAACCAAGTAACTAAGGAAGATCCATTCTGCAAGTCTCGAATCAAACATCCGGAGGGGCGCTTTCGGCAAATCGATCTCACCGAAGGCTTCGGATTTGAGCGCAGTTCATCCACGGAGACATCCACAACGATCCAACTTCCATCCAAGTTGTAATTGAGAGTACCGAACGAACTGGACTTCACGAGTCGAAACGATGTGAGATGGCACCGAAACTCGGCCGACATCACTTGCTTCGGTCCTCGTAGCCTACTGCGTTGTCGGAGGGTAGGATCTCCAACAGTCGAGCGTTTGTGATCATGCTACGAAGACGGGCAACCATCGACCAACATCCATTAAGATCTCAATAATGGTGGTCGGATGAAGGTGGATGGTTGCCGAGTGTCTCGAGGATTCCGATTTGAAGTACGGCGCAGTGCTCGCCACGTTGAAACACTCGCAAGTACTCGGCCCTATTTAGAGTCTCGGGATGAATAGAAGTCTCGGGAGTCGGTGAAGATATCCACAAAGGAAAACCGGCAAAGTGGCCAGCGAGCATGAGCTCGTGCTTGGCCTTGCGGGCGATATCCGAGATCAAGTCGGTGTGGACTCCGACAAGATCAGCGAGCAGGTCCAGAAGATGGTCGATGGAATAGGTGCGGATGGGCGCTCGATAAGTGTGGGCACGAGGCTCCGCACATCCCGTCTCAAGTGGTCCATGTCGATCGAATCATCGGACAACTCGAGAAGAGGCTCTTGTTGTGGAGGAACAACTTCGAGCCTTCGCCTAGGCACATCCGAGTGCGGAACAGACCTCCGCAAGTGGGACAGATGCCGCCGTGGAGAGCATCGACGAGTCTTTGATTCCGCATTTGAAGCTCCTCGTTCTTGCTCACCAGCTGATCGTTTCTTCTTCTAGCTCGGCAATACGCCGCTCGACGTCCGGATACCGAACTTCTTCCTATTTCTCGACCCCCAATAGTAGACTTGGTCTTCTTCTAGTCCGATTTTTGGACCAAATCTTTCACGTTGTGGCTTGGTGGGGTGAGAATACACCTCAAAGAAAGCCGCTAGTGCATCTCTCCGAGCCTTGGTGTATTTCGTCCTCGGAAGTCTCCTATAGACGGGGAGCGGCTTCCGGCTCGGCGGGTGGATCAAGCAACCGTGATTGGTGCTTGGGGTAGTGGCTGCGGTTGTGGTTGTGGCAGGGTCGGCATGCTAGCATCGGCGCTATTGAGCATGCTTGATGGAATTATTTCATCCAGGCCTTCAAAGATTTGACTCCCTGAAGGACCTGCCTGAAACAACTCGCTGAAGGAATTAACTCTTTTGGCCATTTGTGGTTTGGGAAGGAGGAAAGCTTTTCTGGGTTTGGGAGTTTTCTGGGAAAAAAGACTAAGAACACAGATGAACACTATGAACTAGCGAGAGAAAACGAGAGAGAGAGAGATTAAGGGAAAACGTGAAATGCCTAAGGAAACTAGCGCAAACAGAAGGGAATGGGAAAGGAGAGGACGCACGCTGACACGCCCAAAAGGGGCATCAATTTAAAAAAATCCCTATCGGTAGTAGTATAGTGCATAGTAGGGTATCGTTCACAACGGAGATCAAAGGGTGTACCTAACAAAAAATGTCACAAAGAATTAAATAAAATAAAGAATTATTATTAACAAGTATAAAGTATAAATATATACATATGTACAAAGTAAAAAGGGGAATTGAGAGATAAATTGAATGAAATAAATTAATTAAATTACAAAGAATAAATAAAATATGATGATGAAACACAAAGTATATAAAGTTCAGCCACATATACACAAGTTTACCAATCATTAGACCGAAAATTAACCAAGTTCCCTAGCCATGAAACCGAAACTAACATATGTGGAATGCCCACACGGGTTATCATTCCCCAAATAAAACCTCTTCTATGAAAATTAACCTAGTGAACGCTCATCTAGATTAAACAATTAAACATGCAAAGGTGATCAATCAATAACATATCTAACGCATAGGAGAAGAGTTGTTAATTAAAGTGCGCGACCTAGCGAACGCTCGTCTATCCGCGATCCTTCTTATTTTGATTCCGACCCGTTTGATAAGCCTTTACTACTTGTGAATTAGAATTAAAACCCTAATTCTAGCACCAATTACATGCAATCATCTTAAGTTTCGAACCTTAAAACAAGAACACATAAAAGATTCAATAAAACCGAATCAAATAAACGGAGTCACATAAGCTGCTAGAAGAAATAATTAATTAGGATCTAACAATCAAATAAACTCATAAATATAGGCTGAAAATTATATAAATCATGTCATGTTAACTAATACAAAGAATAAACAAGCAACAAAGAGGAACTCAAAAAGAGTAATTAAAGAATAAGTCAAGTACACCATATGGAAAGTAGGAAGAACTCGAAGATCACAAACTCTTAAATCCTCACGCGAGTAACTCAAAAGCCGAGATTCCCAAGGTGATGATGATGGTGGTGATGATGGTTGATGGCTGGTGGTAATGGTGTAAACAGCTCCCCTCCTCCTTGAAGACTTGAAAACCCTAAATACTAGAGAATGGAAAATATGATGTGAGATGGAGAAGAGAAAGAGGAGGGTTTGTCCCTCCCCATTGGGGTGTGAATTGGTGAGAAGAATGAGGCTGCTATTTATAGGAGAATGGAGAGGAAGAAGAAGACAATGAAAGAAATAAAGAAAGAAAGGGAAGAGAAGTGGAATGTGAGTGGTAGAAAAGAAATGGTAAGTGGAATGGTGGAAATGTAGTCATATGGCAATTAACCAATTATTTAGGTAAAAGAAATCAAACACTAATGGTATGGAGAGAAATAAACAAAGATAGTTAGGTGAGATGGGTGGAAATATGGGGGTGAGTGGAGCATTGAGAATAAAGGAAAAGGAAAGAAATAAAAAGCAGACAGCACTGAGCAGTGCGCACTTGGAGTGGAATTCTGGAGGTATGGACGGTTGGATGATTCTGAAATTTTAATGCCAAACACTTAACATCCACATGCGGCGTGTATCAAAATTACAGCGAGATCTGACGGTGCAATTGAGAGATATGGGCTTCGCAAGTTGACTGATCTGCACAGGCAGAATGTCCGAAAATCTGGGCTTGGGCCTTTCCTCATGCTTTGTGAACTTGGGCCTTCCTTCATGGATTTGGGCCTTCCATCTTTGGTTTGGGCCTCCCATCTTGGGTTTGGGCATCCTTCTTAATGGGCCTCATGGCAGACCACCTCTTAATGGGCCTCGCAAAAGCCCATTAGACTTCGTTTCTGCACATGTTCACATTAATACATCATTTTGGACTCAAATATGGAAACTAAGCTAAAATAGCAAAGTTACAATTAAATCATAGCCAAATAGTAGGGAAAACACATTAAAAACGTCACACTTTGTGCTCCTATCAAATTCCCCCACACTTAGCTACTGCTAGTCCTCTAGCAAACACAAGAACAACACAAAACAAAAAAGGAAACACAAAACAGAATGGTTTTTCCAACCATAACCCTCAGCGAGTTCATAAGAGTTATAATCAGGAGAATACAAATTATATACCAAGGCTAACGAATTTGCTAAGTATTTAACATGCACATCTCATTTATGCTCGGGTGAAGTGTGTGAAAACCGAGTATATAAAAAATCTCAAGCAATCCAATAGGCACATCGAAACAACATTAACCACTAAAGCTCACAAGAATCACTAAATATTTTCGCTCAGTGTTTAGGGTTAAGTGTTTACTCTCATAACAATTGCACAAGTAACGTTCCCATAAGCTTGCTCATCGACCAACTCTCCACAATCAATCTACAACTCATTAAATCATAAGGGCTTTCAATGGTGTAATGGGGCCAAAGGGTGAATGGGGGTTAAAAGAAACGAAGGGAAAGGAAAAAAAAATGTCCCGAGTGTTCCACAAGTAACAATTTTGTGACTTGTTTTCTATATGCTTAAACAATCAAACAACCAAACTTTTATTCACCTCCAATCTTTCACACTTTATTGAACAAAAACTACTCTTATTCTTTCTCTTTTTTTTTTTTTTTTTTTCTTTTTTTTTTTTTTTTTTTTTGTAATTTTTTTTTGTTTTTTTTTTTTTTTTTACACAACATTTTTTTTTTACAATACCCCCACACTTGACTTCTTTCACAAACCAGAAGACTTTTCAAGCACAAAATACCACCACAAGTCACTAAAATTGTCTCGCAAACACAATAAAACAAGGGTGAGATGGTGTGGGTGAACAAAAGAAAAGGCTAATGAGTGTTTAGTTCAAAAGGGGATTCCTAAAGTTCGTGTTTAGATGGATGGTGAATATTTTGGCCATGGTGCTCAACTAATGCCTTAATCATCTCTAATTCATCACAGATTAACAAAACGTTTCAAGTGGTCTTTGAGCAAGTTCTAGGTTCAAAACTCATGAATTGTGCACACATGAAGAACGAGTAAATGTATGAAAGATGCAAACATGTGAATATTCAATAGGCTCAAGTCCTCACATTTTCTGGGTATGCATGACAATGTATGTTTAAATGTGCTTCTCGGATTGCAATCAATTAATCGAAATAGGTTATGTGAACATGGAATTTCGAGCAATCACAAGTTATGCATATTAAATCCAAAGCAAGCTACACAAAGCCTTGACATATAATAAACATTCTCCTAATCACAACAATTACACTCAATTCATCCTTGGGATTGGAAAGAAAACAACACAAAACACACAAAACAGAAGCAAATATTTTTGTAATTTTTGATTTTTTGATTTTTTTGATTGATTTTTTTAAAATGATATAGCTCAAATAAACGAACAAGCACTTTCTAAGACTCGATAGCTCCAAAGCCAGTGCGAAACAAATGAGCTTACAAAACTATTTTTTTTTTCTTTTTCAATTTTTTTTTATTAGGGTAGCAATACGTGACCACAGTGACTTACTAAGTGCAATGGTAGGTTCAACGCTACCAAGGGAGTAAGTATGATCTAGTCGATATATTGTTACCGTAGAAAACAAACACAAGTAAATTATTTTTTTGAATTTTTAAATGTTTCAATTTTTTTCTTTTCTTTTTAATAAACCTTCCCCCACACTTGAATTAAACATTGTCCTCAATGTTGACAAATATTTCACGAAAATGAAAAATTCAAGCATGGTTATTGAATTGAAAATACAAACAGAAATAAACACACCAAAAACACACAAACACACAACAGTTAAGTAAATGAAAAGGGAAACAGAAAGACTCCCCTTTGAAGATCGTGAAGTTCCTCCCGAAGCAAGTCACCAACAGTCACAAACAAGGCTAGCAGGGCCTTGCATCCAACGTTTGCTCCTTAGTTGACTGCGGCTTTGATCTTTTTGAGCGTGTCCTGGACCGTGCCTCGTTGCCAAATCCACAAGCACGTCCGGCTGAATTTGCCTTCACCGAGATCCGGAACACTAACGTGAGTAGAGTTCCATCAAGTACGTCTCCGGATACATCGGGCAGAATGGAGAAGCCGATGACATCAATTGAAAAGGCTCCGGGTCAACTCCACATAACATGGACTGGAAGCTTGCTTGATCGATAGGCGCATAAATCACGTACGACCCCGTTGAATCCGTGAAGCACTCCCGGAGTATGAGGAAGTCGACGTGATTACTTATGCCCAAAACGGAGATAGAATTTCGTGGGTCAAGACCGGTGGTGAAGTTTGTAAGCACATGTACTGAACTGTCTATCGACACACTATCCCATAAATGCCTTGTCCGTACGTCTCGATAAAATCAAAGATTCTTGTGTGATGGGAGAAGTGCTTGACAGTAACAGCCCGAAGTACGATCGAGTCCAAGGGGTTGGCTAGGATCACCCCTTCGCTTATTGGTCCCGACCTCCATATGTGTGTCTCCAGTTTTGTTTGATGCAGTCCAATGATGGTAAGTCGAGTTGGTGATGTCGTTGAAGAAACTTACCGCCATCTGGTTTGCCATCTTAGCAAGGCTTCTTCTCCCTCCCGGTGAAATGATTGAGTCACCGGGTGAAGTGTGAATCCCCATCACGCACATGTAGCGCTCGGCATGTCGTTGAAGAGGTGCCAACCAACGCTTCGCTCCATATGCAAAACCTGATTCAACAAAATGGTTTAAATAAGGGGGTTAAATCTTTTTCTCGCACATCAACATGCTCCACCCACGTGACAAAGGAGGATCCATTCCGCAAATCTCGTATCGTGCATCCGAAGGACGTTTTCGGCATCTCGATCTCACGGAAGGCCTTGGATTTGAGCTCATTTCATCCACAGAGACATCCACAACAATCCAACTTCCATCCAATTGTTGGTGAGAGGAACGAACAAACCGGACTTCACGAGTTGAAACATTGTGTGTTGGCACTAGGAACTCGGCAGACATCACTTGCACTCGCTCCTTGTAGCTTTCTTCTATCCCGAGAACGAGGACCTCCAAGGTATGGGCATTGGTGACCAAGCTACGAGAAGATGAGCAACCATTGACCAACATCCATTAAAATCCGAACGATGGTGGTCGGATTCAGGTGAATGGTTCGCCGAGTGTCTCGAGGCTTCTGATATGAAATATGGTGTAGGCTCAGCTCGTTGAGACACTCGCAAGTACTCGGCATGATTAAGAGTTTCGGGATGAATGGAAGTGCTGGGATTTGATGAAAAGATCCAGAGGGGAAAACCAGCAGCGACCAAGAGCAGGAGTTCATCTTTGGCGTTGTTCACGATATCGGCGATCTGGTCGGAATGAAACCCAACGAGATCATGAGCAGGTCCCGGAATGTTGTCGGATGGCACACGAGAGGATGAGCGCTCGAGTAATGTTGGCATGAGGCTCCGCACATCCCTTCGCAAGTCATCCATGTCGATTGAATCATCGGACAAGACAAGAAGAGGCTCCGGAGGAACAACTTCGAATCTTGATCGATGCACATCCGGGTGCGGAACAGACCTCCGCACCGGGGACAAATGCCGCCGTGAAGAGCATCGATGAGTTTCTGGTTCTGCTCTTGAAGCTCCTCATTCTTACTCATCAGCTCCTCGTTTCTTCTTATTAGATCGGCATAAATCTGCTCCTCTCGACGGGATACCGTGCTTATCATGAAATCTCCTTCCCCGCTTGTAGACCTTATTTTCGGTTAACCCGAGTTCTATAGCAAACCTTGCTCTCGTGCAGTTTGAGTGGGTGAGGATTCACCGTGTAAAAGTCGGTCAACGCATCATTTTGCTCTTTGGTGAATCTCGTCCTCGGGCCTCTCGTACGCTTCTCGGAAGGACCAAGCAACAACAACAACATGTGGATCAGCGGCCCGGATTGGTGCTCGTGGTTCCGGTTCGGTTCCGGCACATCCGGCATGCTAGCATTAACGTATCTAGAATGCTTGGTGGAATGATTTCATCCAAGCCTTCAAAGAAATCACTCTCCGGAGGACTAGAATGAAACAACTCACCGAAAGAATTCACTCTTTTGGCCATTTCTAGGTTGGGAGGGAGGATAGCTTTTCGGAAAAATAACTAAGAACAACGAAGAACAAGTGAAGAACAAGTATGAACAAACGAGAGAAAATTTAGAGAGAATAAAAGGGAACTAAGTGAAAATGAATGCAAAATGAATGGAATGAAACACACAAACACAAACGAAGGGAAATGAACAGACGCACGCACGCACACGTGCCACAGACACAGATCCGCAAATTACGGATCGAGCGGCGAAAGTCGCAAAGGCTACAGTTGACACGCATGCGGATTATTAAACAAATCGGCCGACGCAAAAGTCGTCCGTCGGCCCAATCAAAATTTTTTTTTTCATTTTTTATTTTTTTATTTTTTTTAATTATCGTGCCGACGCGAAAGTCGCGGGACGGTCCAATAAGAATTTTTCTTTTTATTTAACCAAATCTTTACGCGAAAGTCGTAAAGTGAACAGTGAAAACGCGTAGCACACGCGCTAACGGTTGCCGACACTTTAAACGGGCCTGGGCCATCGGAATGGTCTGGGCCTTAAAGTGGGCCTGGGCCAAAGAAAACTCCGGCCCATTATTGGTGAGCTTAAACTAATGGGCCTAAAAACGAACAGGCCCGACACACTAAATGGGCTTGGGTTACGGGTTTCAGACTTCGGGAATGACACGGGCCCAATTTAAGGCCAAATTTTTTTTTTTCTTTTTCAAACCTAAAACCCTAACCAACAAAACAAATGGGCTTAAGGTCCAATAACAAAACAAACTAACAAACAAGCCCAAAACAAACAATAATTATAAACAGTAAAAATAAATAAATACAAATAGAAAAACAAAACAAACACTCTTTTTTTTTCATAATTACAAATATTCTAATATTTTTTATTTTTTTATTTTTTAACAAACAAATAACGAGAGTGAAAAGAAAACTTACCTTTTTACTCCCGAGGATACCAGAAAATCACCAACAAGACATCAACCTCAAGGTTTTTCAACCTTGACTTCCAAACGTATGCTCCGATGTATGTGGTATAATTTCCGATAAACCCGGATTATTTCCTATACAAAATTAAAAAGTTAGTAATAAATTTACAAAATAAAAACAAAATATTTACAATGTTAAAAATGTATCACAAATTATTTATACAAAATGAATAAATAAAATTTCCTATGTCTAAGTATATTTTATTTACACAATACACTTAAGTACGGGAACAGAGGACTTCAATGTGCAATGAGACTGAAACAGCTACCCATCTTAAAGTCATGTTTGATCCAATATACCTAAAGTGTACAAAAACAGTTTCTTTTGCCTCAATATAGTTGAAAAAAAATGAAAGTTGATTCCAAGCGGTAACTCAAGGTGGACATGCGGCCTAGGTGCAATGCCTTGACGTAAATGACTTTCCGTGTTTTCAGAAGGCGAATGGCCAGATCACAAGAGATAAGCGAGAGGCAGGATTCATTTAGTGGACTAGTCCTCTGAATCCAATTTTACAAACCCGTCACCCAGGGTCTCGATCATATCTAGACACCATTCATGTGCCCCTTACTCAGTTGAGAAAGCACTTAAGTGTTCGACAATTCTCCAAGTGTTAATAAAGGCCGCCCTCAACCTCAAGTGACCTTATGGTACAAATGAAGGGTTTAGGCCAATATTAATAAAAGGACCTTACCTATTCCGTTCAAGTTACAACTTACAACAACAAAAAAATAATCAACTATATAAAAGACACCTAAATAAATTACTAAGTGTAACAAAATATGAACAAGTATTAAAAACAAGTAATAACAACAACTAGTCACAAGTAATATAGACAAGTAATATAAACAAGTAATATGAACAGTTAAAAAAAATAGTAAAATTATAAACAATAAAAAGTAAACAGTAATTATATACAAGTAATAAAAACAGTAATAATTACAAAAAATTATAAACAGTATTCACAAAAAAAAAATATTAGGTTAGGAATATTTTCAATCCACGTCGACGGCGCCAAAAATTGACACGCCCAAAAGGGGCATCAATTTAAAAAAATCCCTATCGGTAGTAGTATAGTGCATAGTAGGGTATCGTTCACAACGGAGATCAAAGGGTGTACCTAACAAAAAATGTCACAAAGAATTAAATAAAATAAAGAATTATTATTAACAAGTATAAAGTATAAATATATACATATGTACAAAGTAAAAAGGGGAATTGAGAGATAAATTGAATGAAATAAATTAATTAAATTACAAAGAATAAATAAAATATGATGATGAAACACAAAGTATATAAAGTTCAGCCACATATACACAAGTTTACCAATCATTAGACCGAAAATTAACCAAGTTCCCTAGCCATGAAACCGAAACTAACATATGTGGAATGCCCACACGGGTTATCATTCCCCAAATAAAACCTCTTCTATGAAAATTAACCTAGTGAACGCTCATCTAGATTAAACAATTAAACATGCAAAGGTGATCAATCAATAACATATCTAACGCATAGGAGAAGAGTTGTTAATTAAAGTGCGCGACCTAGCGAACGCTCGTCTATCCGCGATCCTTCTTATTTTGATTCCGACCCGTTTGATAAGCCTTTACTACTTGTGAATTAGAATTAAAACCCTAATTCTAGCACCAATTACATGCAATCATCTTAAGTTTCGAACCTTAAAACAAGAACACATAAAAGATTCAATAAAACCGAATCAAATAAACGGAGTCACATAAGCTGCTAGAAGAAATAATTAATTAGGATCTAACAATCAAATAAACTCATAAATATAGGCTGAAAATTATATAAATCATGTCATGTTAACTAATACAAAGAATAAACAAGCAACAAAGAGGAACTCAAAAAGAGTAATTAAAGAATAAGTTGAAGTACACCATATGGAAAGTAGGAAGAACTCGAAGATCACAAACTCTTAAATCCTCACGCGAGTAACTCAAAAGCCGAGATTCCCAAGGTGATGATGATGGTGGTGATGATGGTTGATGGCTGGTGGTAATGGTGTAAACAGCTCCCCTCCTCCTTGAAGACTTGAAAACCCTAAATACTAGAGAATGGAAAATATGATGTGAGATGGAGAAGAGAAAGAGGAGGGTTTGTCCCTCCCCATTGGGGTGTGAATTGGTGAGAAGAATGAGGCTGCTATTTATAGGAGAATGGAGAGGAAGAAGAAGACAATGAAAGAAATAAAGAAAGAAAGGGAAGAGAAGTGGAATGTGAGTGGTAGAAAAGAAATGGTAAGTGGAATGGTGGAAATGTAGTCATATGGCAATTAACCAATTATTTAGGTAAAAGAAATCAAACACTAATGGTATGGAGAGAAATAAACAAAGATAGTTAGGTGAGATGGGTGGAAATATGGGGGTGAGTGGAGCATTGAGAATAAAGGAAAAGGAAAGAAATAAAAAGCAGACAGCACTGAGCAGTGCGCACTTGGAGTGGAATTCTGGACGTATGGACGGTTGGATGATTCTGAAATTTTAATGCCGAACACTTAACATCCACATGCAGCGTGTATCAAAAATACAGCTAGATCTGACGGTGCAATTGAGAGATATGGGCTTCGCAAGTTGACTGATCTGCACAGGCAGAATGTCCGAAAATCTGGGCTTGGGCCTTTCCTCATGCTTTGTGAACTTGGGCCTTCCTTCATGGATTTGGGCCTTCCATCTTTGGTTTGGGCCTCCCATCTTGGGTTTGGGCCTCCTTCTTAATGGGCCTCATGGCAGACCACCTCTTAATGGGCCTCGCAAAAGCCCATTAGACTTCGTTTCTGCACATGTTCACATTAATACATCATTTTGGACTCAAATATGGAAACTAAGCTAAAATAGCAAAGTTACAATTAAATCATAGCCAAATAGTAGGGAAAACACATTAAAAACGTCACACTTTGTGCTCCTATCACACGCATGCACGCTCGCACACGTGCCAAAGACAGAAGACCCGCAAATTGCGGATCGGGCGACGAAAGTCGCAAAGCGTACAGTGAAAACGCATGCGGCTTATTAAACAATTCGGCCGACGCAAAAGTCGTGCGTCGGCCCAATCAAATTTTTTTATTTTTTTATTTTATTTTTTAAACTGAACAGTGAAAACGCGTAGCACACGCACTTGCCGACACTTTAAACGGGCTTGGGCCATCGAAATGGTTTGGGCCTTAAAGTGGGCCTGGGCCAAAGAAATCTCCGGCCCATTATTGGTGGGCTTAAACTAATGGGCCTAAAAACGAAAAGGCCCGACACACTAAATGGGCTTGGGTTACGGGTTTTGGGCTTCGTGAATGACACGAGCCCAATGGGCTAAAATTTTTATTTTTTATTTTTTATTTTTTTATTTTACGAAACCTAAAACCCTAACCAATCACACAAACGGGCCTAAGGCCCAATAACAAATAAACAACAAGCCCAAAAATAAAACCAACAGTAATTATAAACAGTAAAAAGTAAATAAATAAAAAGAGTAAAACAAACAAACAAAAACTCTTCTTTTTTTTTTATTTACAATTAGAAATTTTTTTTTTATTTTTTTATTTTTTAAATAAATAACGAGAGTGAAAAGAAAACTTACCTTTTTACTCCCGAGGAAACCGAAAAATCACCAACAAGACATCAACCTCAAGGTTTTTTCAACCTTGACTTCCTAAACGTATGCTCCGATGTATGTGGTAAAATTTCCGAATAACCCGGATTATTCCCTATAAAAAGTTAAAAGGTTAGTAATAAAATTTACAAGTTAAAAACAAAATATTTACAAAGTTAAAAATAATGTCACAAATTATCTATACAAAATGAATAAATAAAATTTCCTATGTCTAAGTATATTTTATTTACAAGTAATGTTAAATTGTCCAAAATATAGTTAAAAACAAAGTTGATTCCAAGCGGTAATTCGAGGTGGACGTACGGCCTAGGTGCAATATCTTGACTTAAATGACTTTCCGTGTTTTCATAAGGCGAATGGCCAGATCACAAGAGATAAGCGAGAGGCAGGATTCATTTAGTGGACAAGTCCTCTGAATCCAATTTTACAAACCCGTCACCCAGAGTCTTGATCATATCTAGACACCATTCATGTGCCCCTTACTCAGTTGAGAAAGCACTTAAGTGTTCGACAATTCTCCAAGTGTTAATAAAGGCCGCCCTCAACCTCAAGTGACCTTACGGTACAAATGAAGGGTTTAGGCCAATATTAATAAAAGGACCTTACCTATTTCCGTTCAAATTACAACCTACAACAACTTAAATAATTAACAGTATTCAGGATACCTAAGTATAATTACTAAGTGTAACAATATATACAAGTATAATTAGTAAGTATTATTTACAAGTATTATTTACAAATAGTAAACAGTAAAAAGTAAAAAAGTAAATAGTAAAAACAATCCCCGGCGAGCCGGCGCCAAAATGATATGCGGTTTTACCGACGTCATTAAATATTACCTAAACATCCTAACAATTTGTCGTTGAATAGTATAATGGGAAGTAGAGGTTTTTCCCACAGAGGATTGCTTATTTACTTTTCTAATGTCACGAAATTAATTAACCTAAATTGTTTCTATTTACAAAAATGTACAATATATACAAAGTGATATTTTTGGGTTTTTTAAATTCTTTTGAAAACAAGAAATAAATTAAAGGAAATATTTTTGGTTTTTAATCTTTTTGAAAATAAATAAAACAAGGAAAATTACAAAGTAAAATACAAATTAAACTAACACAATTAAATTAAACATACCAGAAATAAAATAATTAAACTAACACACAAATAATCAAATACCATATTTTTGGGTTTTTCAATATTAATTAAACACACAATTGAAATCAATCAAATATTCAAAAATAGAAATAAATAACTTCACACAACAAATATAATTAAATGAGTTTGAGAAAGAGATGCTCAATGAATTTCGGTGAAGTCTCGGGAAGCTCGGGTGTAGTTAGCAGATTGGGCTTGGGCCTTGGCTTGGGTAATTGGGCTTGAAGCAAAGACCTTGGAGTCAATGGGTCAACAGACCCATTCATTTTCTTTCTCTCTATCCGGCCCAAGCCCGGTTTTCTTCTCGGGCCAAGCCGTGACTTTCTCATTGACTTTTTCAACGCAAGACTTCATCACTCTTGCCATGTCAGCATTATACCATGGTCTTCATCTCATTTCTGGTCTCTTCTGAACAGAAAGGCAAGGGGGAAGGGGAGGGGGGGAACGGAGGGCCAGGGCGGCGGCAGAGTTAATGAGCGACGATGGTGAGATTAGACAACAGAGGTGGCGGCATGGCGGGCTGGTGTTGGACTTCACGGGAAGGACTGGGCACGGCGACATTGACGGCAGAGCAGCGTCGTTGACTTGCAAAGGTAAGATGAGCAGAGTGAGCGATGACGACGCCGGCAGCAACTGTGAATTGGGAAATCGAGGGAGGGACGCCGGCGAAAATTGGGAGCATGGCCTGAGCTCGTGATAGGAGCACAAAGTGTCACGTTTTTAATGTGTTTTCCCTACTATTTGGCTATGATTTAATTGTAACTTTGCTATTTTAGCTTAGTTTCCATATTTGAGTCCTAAATGACGTTTTAATGTGAACATGTGCATAAACGAAGTCTAATGGGCTTTTGCGAGGCCCATTAAGAAGGAGGCCCATTAAGAAGGAGGCCCAAACCAAGAAGGAGGCCCAGGCCCAAGATGGAAGGCCCAAACCCAAGATGGAAGGCCCAAATCCATGAAGGAAGGCCCAAGTTCACAAAGCATGAGGAAAGGCCCAAACCCAGATTTTCGGACATTCTGCCTGTGCAGATCAGTCAACTTTCGAAGCCCATATCTCTCAATTGCACCGTCAGATCTAGCTGTATTTTTGATACACGCTGCATGTGGATGTTAAGTGTTCGGCATTAAAATTTCAGAATCATCCAACCGTCCATACGTCCAGAATTCCACTCCAAGTGCGCACTAGCTCAGTGCTGTCTCGCTTTTTATTTCTTTCCTTTTCCTTTATTCTCAATGCTCCACTCACCCCCATATTTCCACCCATCTCACCTAACTATCTTTGTTTCTTTCTCTCCATACCATTAGTGTTTGATTTCTTTTATCTAAATAAATGGTTCATTGCCATATGACTTCATTTCCACCATTCCACTTACCATTTCTTTTCTACCACTCACATTCCACTTCTCTTCCTTTTCTTTCTTTATTTCTTTCATTGTCTTCTTCTTCCTCTCCATTCTCCTATAAATAGCAGCCTCATTCTTCTCACAAATTCACACCCCAATGGGGAGGGACAAACCCTCCTCTTTCTCTTCTCCATCTCACATCATATTTTCCATTCTCTAGTATTTAGGGTTTTCAAGTCTTCAAGGAGGAGGGAGCTGTTTACACCATTACCACCAGCCATCAACCATCATCACCACCATCATCATCACCTTGGGAATCTCGGCTTTTGAGTTACTCGCGTGAGGATTTAAGAGTTTGTGATCTTCGAGTTCTTCCTACTTTCCATATGGTGTACTTCAACTTATTCTTTAATTACTCTTTTTGAGTTCCTCTTTGTTGCTTGTTTATTCTTTGTACTAGTTAACATGACATGATTTATATAATTTTCAGCCTATATTTTATGAGTTTATTTGATTGTTAGATCCTAATTAATTAGTTCTTCTAGCAGCTTATGTGACTCCGTTTATTTGATTCGGTTTTATTGAATCTTTTATGTGTTCTTGTTTTAAGGTTCGAAACTTAAGATGATTGCATGTAATTGGTGCTAGAATTAGGGTTTTAATTCTAATTCACAAGTAGTAAAGGCTTATCAAACGGGTCGGAATCAAAATAAGAAGGATCGCGGATAGACGAGCGTTCGCTAGGTCGCGCACTTTAATTAACAACTCTTCTCCTATGCGTTAGATATGTTATTGATTGATCACCTTTGCATGTTTAATTGTTTAATCTAGATGAGCGTTCACTAGGTTAATTTTCATAGAAGAGGTTTTATTTGGGGAATGATAACCCGTGTGGGCATTCCACATATGTTAGTTTCGGTTTCATGGCTAGGGAACTTGGTTAATTTTCGGTCTAATGATTGGTAAACTTGTGTATATG
Source organism: Rubus idaeus (assembly GCA_030142095.1). Lineage (NCBI taxonomy): Eukaryota > Viridiplantae > Streptophyta > Magnoliopsida > Rosales > Rosaceae > Rubus > Rubus idaeus. The sequence goes on from CM057965.1 coordinate 23,188,161, forward strand.
TGGCTGAACTTTATATACTTTGTGTTTCATCATCATATTTTATTTATTCTTTGTAATTTAATTAATTTATTTCATTCAATTTATCTCTCAATTCCCCTTTTTACTTTGTACATATGTATATATTTATACTTTATACTTGTTAATAATAATTCTTTATTTTATTTAATTCTTTGTGACATTTTTTGTTAGGTACACCCTTTGATCTCCGTTGTGAACGATACCCTACTTACACCACTATACTACCGATAGGGATTTTTTTAAATTGATGCTCCTTTTGGGCGTATCAATTTTTGGCGCCGTCGACGGGGATTGAAAATTCCTAACTATTTTTTTGTGAATATTTGTGAATAATACTTGTTTATACTTGTTGATATTTTGTTACACTTACTAATTTTACTTGTAGATATTTTACACTTAGTAATTATATTTAGGTGTCTTTTATATAGTTGATTATTTTTTTGTTGTTGTAAGTTGTAACTTGAACGGAAATAGGTAAGGTCCTTTTGTTAATATTGGCCTAAACCCTTCATTTTTACCGTAAGGTTATTTGAGGTTGAGGGCGGCCTTTATTAACACTTGGAGAATTGTCGAACACTTAAGTGCTTTCTCAACTGAGTAAGGGGCACATGAATGGTGTCTAGATATGATCGAGACCCTGGGTGACGGGTTTGTAAAATTGGATTCAGAGGACTAGTCCACTAAATGAATCCTGCCTCTCGCTTATCTCTTGTGATCTGGCCATTCGCCTTCTGAAAACACGGAAAGTCATTTAAGTCAAGGCATTGCACCTAGGCCGTAAGTCCACCTTGAGTTACCGCTTGGAATCAACTTTCATTTTTTTTCAACTATATTCAGGCAAAAGAAAATGTTTTTGTACACTTTAGGTATATTGGATTAAACATGACTTTAAGATGGGTAGCTGTTTCAGTCCCATTGCACATTGAAGTCCTCTGTTCCCGTACCTAAGTGTATTGTGTAAATAAAATTTACGTAGACATAGGAAATTTTATTTATTCATTTTGTATAAATAATTTGTGATACATTTTTAACTTTGTAAATATTTTGTTTTTATTTTGTAAATTTATTACTAACTTTTTAATTTTGTATAGGAAATAATCCGGGTTTATCGGAAATTTTACCACATACATCGGAGCATACGTTTAGGAAGTCAAGGTTGAAAAACCTTGAGGTTGATGTCTTGTTGGTGATTTTCGGTTTCCTCGGGAGTAAAAAGGTAAGTTTTCTTTTCACTCTCGTTATTTGGATTAAAAAAAAAAAAAAATAGAAAATTTGTAATTGTAAATAAAAAAAAGAGTGTTTGCTTTTGTTTTACTGTTTTGTAATTATTTATTTTTACTGTTCATAATTACTGTTCCTGTTTCTATTTATTTTGGGCTTGTTTGTTAGTTTCTTTGTTATTGGGCCTTAGGCCCATTTGTTTGTGTGATTGGTTAGGGTTTTAGGTTTCGACAAGAAAAATAAAAAAAATAAAAAATAAAAAAATTTGGCCCATTGGGCCCGTGTCATTCCCGAAGCCTGAAACCCGTAACCCAAGCCCATTTAGTGTGTCGGGCCTGTTTGTTTTTAGGCCCATTAGTTTAAGCTCACCAATAATGGCCCGTTCTCTACGCGGCCAGGCCCACTTTAAGGGCCAGACCATTCCGATGGCCCTGGCCCGTTTAAAGTGTCGGCAACCGTTAGCGCGTGTGCTACGCGTTTTCACTGTTCACTTTACGACTTTCGCGTAAAGATTTGGTTAAATAAAAAGAAAAATTCTTATTGGACCGTCCCGCGACTTTCGCGTCGGCACGATAATTAAAAAAATAAAAAATAAAAAATGAAAAAAAATTTGATTGGGCCGACGGACGACTTTTGCGTCGGCCGATTTGTTTAATAATCCGCATGCGTGTCAACTGTAGCCTTTGCGACTTTCGTCGCTCGATCCGCAATTGGCGGATCTGTGTCTGTGGCACGTTTGCGTGCGTGCGTCTGTTCCTTTCCCTTCGTTTGTGTTTGTGTGTTTCATTCCATTCATTTTCCATTCATTTTCACTTAGTTCCCTTTTATTCTCTCTAAATTTTCTCTCGTTTGTTCATATTGTTCTTCACTTGTTCTTCGTTGTTCTTAGTTATTTTTCCAGAAATCTATCCTCCCTCCCAACCTAGAAATGGCCAAAAGAGTGAATTCTTTCAGTGAGTTGTTTCATTCTAGTCCTCCAGAGAGTGATTTCTTTGAAGGCTTGGATGAAATCATTCCACCAAGCATTCTAGATACTGTTAATGCTAGCATGCCGGATGAACCAGAACCACAAGCACCAATCCAGGCTGCTGATCCACATGTTGTTGTTGTTGCTGGTCCTTCCCAGAAGCGTACGAGAGGCCCGAGGACGAGATTCACCAAGGACCAAAATGATGCGTTGACCGAGTTCTACACGGTGAATCCTCACCCACTCAAACTGCACAGAGCAAGGTTTGCTATAGAACTCGGGTTAACTGAAAATAAGGTCTACAACTGGGGAAGGAGATTTCATGATAAGCACGGTATCCCGTCGAGGAGCAGATTTATGCCGATCTAATAAGAAGAAACGAGGAGCCGATGGGTAAGAATGAGGAGCTTCAAGAGCAGAACCAGAAACTCATCGATGCTCTTCACGGCCGGCATTTGTCCCCGGTGTGGAGGTCCCGTTCCGCACCCGGATGTGCATCGATCAAGATTCGAAGTTGTTCCTCCGGAGCCTCTTCTTGTCTTGTCCGATGATTCAATCGACATGGATGACTTGCGAAGGGATGTGCGGAGCCTCATGCCAACATTACTCGAGCGCTCATCCTCTCATGTGCCATTTGACAACATTCCGGGACCTCGCTCATGATCTCGTTGGGTTTCATTCCGACCGGATCGCCGATATCGTGAACAAAGCCAAAGACGAACTCCTCTCTTGGTCGCGGCTGGTTTTCCCCTATGGATCTATTCTTCAAATCCCAAGCACTTCCATTCATCCCGAAACTCTTAATCATGCCGAGTACTTGCGAGTGTCTCAACGAGCCGAGCCTACACCATATTTCATATCGAAGCCTCGAGACACTCGAAGAACCATTCACCCGAATCCGACCACCATCGTTCAAATTCTTATGGATGTTGGTCAATGGTTGCTCGTCTTCTCGTAGCCGGGTCACCAATGCCCATACCTTGGAGGTCCTGTTCTCCGGGATAGAAGAAAGCTACAAGGAGCGAGTGCAAGTGATGTCCGCCGAGTTCCTAGTGCCAACACACAACGTTTCAACTCGTGAAGTCCAATTTGTTCGTTCCTCTCACCAACAATTGGATGGAAGTTGGATTATGTGGATGTCTCGTGGATGAAATGAGCTCAAATCCAAGGCCTTCCGTGAGATCAAGATGCCGAAAACGTCCTTCCGGATGTCCGATACGGGATCTGCAGAATGGATCCTCCTTTGTCACGTGGGTGGAGCATGTTGATGTGCGAGAAAAAGATTTAACCCCCTTATTTAAACCTTTTGTTGAATCAGGTTTTGCATATGGAGCGAAGCGTTGGTTGGCACCTCTTCAACGACATGCCGAGCGCTACATGTGCGTGATGGGGATTCACACTTCACCCAGTGACTCAATCATTTCACCAGGAGGGAGAAGAAGCCTTGCTAAGATGGCAAACCAGATGGCGGTAAGTTTCTTCAACGACATCACCAACTCGACTTACCATCATTCGGACTGCATCAAACAAAACGGGAGACACACATATGGAGGTCGGACCAACAAGCGAAGGGGTGATCCTAGCCAACCCCTTGGACTCGATCGTACCGCCGGGCTGTTCCGTCAAGCACTTCTCCCATCACACAAGAATCTTTGATTTTATCGAGACGTACGTACAAGGCATTTATGGGATAGTGTGTCGATAGACGGTTCAGTACATAGTGCTTACAAACTTCACCACCGGTCTTGACCCACGAAATTCTATCTCCGTTTTGGGCATAAGTAATCACGTCGACTTCCTCATACTCCAGGAGTGCTTCACAGATTCAACGGGGTCGTACGTGATTTATGCGCCTATCGAACAAGCAACCTTCCAGTCCATGTTATGTGGAGTTGACCCGGAGCCTTTTCAATTGATGTCATCTGGCTTCTCCATTCTGCCTGATGTATCCGGAGACGTACTTGATGGAACTCTACTGACGTTAGTGTTCCAGATCTCAGTGAAGGCAAATTCAGCCAGACGTGCTGTGGATTCGGCAACAAGTGTCGTCCAGGACACGCTCAAAAGGATCCGAGCCGCAGTCAATTAAGGAGCAAACGTTGGATGCAAGGCCCTGCTAGCCTTGTTTGTGACTGTTGGTGACTACCTTCGGGAGGAGCTTCACGATCTTCAAAGGGGAGTCTTTCTGTTTCCCTTTTCATTTACTTAACTGTTGTGTGTTTATTTTTGTTGGTGTGTTTATTTCTGTTTGTATTTTCAATTCAATAACCATGCTTGAATTTTTCATTTTCGTGAAATATTTGTCTAACATTGAGGACAATGTTTAATTCAAGTGTGGGGGAAGGTTTATTAAAAAGAAAAAAAAATTTGAAAAATTTGAAAAATTCAAAAAAATAATTTACTGTGTTTGTTTTCTACGGTAACAATATATCGACTAGATCATACTTACTCCCTTGGTAGCGTTGAACCTACCATTGCACTAACTAAGTCACTGTGGTCACGTATTGTTACCCTAATAAAAAAAATTGAAAAGAAAAAAAAATAGTTTTGTAAGCTCGTTTGTTTCGCACTGACTTTGGAGCTATCGAGTCTTAGAAAGTGCTTGTTTGTTTATTTGAGCTATATCATTTTAAAAAAAAAAATCAATCAAAAAATCAAAAATCAAAAAATCAAAAATTACAAAAATATTTGCTTCTGTTTTGTGTGTTTTGTGCTTTGTTCTTTCCAATCCCAAGGATGAATTGAGTTTAATTGTTGTGATTAGGAGAATGTTTATTATATGTCAAGGCTTTGTGTAGCTTGCTTTGGATTTAATATGCATAACTTGTGATTGCTCGAAATTCCATGTTCACATAACCTATTTCGATTAATTGATTGCAATCCGAAAAGCACATTTAAACAAACATTGTCATGCATACCCAGAAACTGTGAGGATTTGAGCCTATTGAATATTCACATGTATGCATATTTCATACATTTACTCGTTCTTCATGTGTGCACAATTCATGAGTTTTGAACCTAGAACTTGCTCAGAGACCACTTGAAACATTTTGTTAATCTGTAATGAATTAGAGATGAGTAAGGCATTAGTTGAGCACCATGGCCAAAGTATTCACCATCCATTTAAACACGAACTTTAGGAATAACCCTTTTGAACTAAACACTCATTAGCCGTTTCTTTTGTTCACCCACACCTTCTCACCCTTGTTTTATTTGTGTTTGCAAGACGATGATAGTGACTTCTTATGTTCTTATGCTTCGGATTTGTATGGTAGTATACCACAAGGCAAGTGTGGGGGTGTATTTTATTTTGTTGTATTTGTTCAAAGAAAGAAAAAAAAAATCAAAAACAAAAAGAAGGAATAAAATTCCTCAAAGAAAAAAAAAAAAAAGAAAAAAAAATAAAGAAAGAGAATTTTCAAAAATAGAGTTATTTTCTTGTATAGCATAGGTATGAGTTTCAAAGTCGTTGATTTGTCTTGCAAACATGTAAAACATTTTTCATTTCGAGTCCTTTCACTTCATTTACCATTCACCATTTACCATTCACCCTTTGGTCCCTGTTTCACCTTAAAGCCCTTATGATCTAATGATTTGTGGATTAATTGTGGAGAGTTGGTTAATGAGCAAGCTTATGGGAACATTACTTGTGCAATTGTTATGAGAGTAAACACTTAACCCTAAACACTGAGCGGAAATATTTAGTGAATCTTGTGAGGTTTAGTGGTTAATGTTGTTTCGATGTGCCTATTGGATTGCTTGAGATTTTTTGTATACTCGGTTTTCACACACTGCACCCGAGCATGAATGAGATGTACATGTTAAATGCTTAGCAAATTTGTTAGCCTTGGTATATAATTTTTATTCTCTTGATTATAACTCTTCTGAACTCGCTGAGGGTTATGGTTGGAAAGACCATTTTGTTTTGTGTTTCGTTTTGTGTTTTGTGTTGTTCTGTTTTAAAGTTGTGTGTTTGCTAGAGGACTAGCAATAGCTAAGTGTGGGGGAATTTGATAGGAGTGATGTGAACGTAAAATACGTTCACAAAGTGCTCTAAATACTTGGATGGATGCTATTCTGAAAGCTTATTTGTCGGTTTAATGTTTGTTTTCAGGGAAAATATGTGAAAAATGCTAATTTACACATAAAAGGTGATTTTTGGAGATTTACCGCGCAATTTCGGAAAGTCAACCGTGACTTTCCGATTATCTGATGACACCGGTCATCTTTCGGAAGTGGAATATGACATTGTACGAAGATTTTGGAAACCGTTCCAAATCCCGGCAATTTTGCCGGCGAACCACCACTCACGGAGGCGCAACCACCACACGCGGTGGTGAAAGACAAATTTAATCTCCCGTTTATTTTTCCTTGTTTATATTTATATTTATTTACATTTTTATTTTAGTATTTATTTTATAATTATCTTTTATTATTTTATTTTTCTTTTGTTTGATTTTTTTTATTATTTCTTTTTATTATTTTATTTTCTTTTGGTTTTGTTCTCTTTGCAGCAGCCATGTGCCCGGGCATTCACATTCAAATCCTGATACATGCCAAAGCATCTCCAGCTCAAGCTCCCCACCGGCAGATTCCCCTCCTATTTGAATTCAAATCCTTCATGGATTCTGAGCTGTTCTCCTTCTCCATTCCTCCTTTCCAGCTGGTCCATCACTACTGCAATTCACCATTTGCACTGCTATTCCTCCTCTATAAATACCAGCCAACTCTGTTTACAATTTTCATGGCCGGGGAGCCAGGGGCTTCTCCCCTGCGCTCCATCCTCTCACCTCTCCACCCCTTCTCTTCTTCCCCTTCTATTTCTTTATCCTTCTATGTTCCTCTCCGGTCAAACACATCTCTCTCTCTCCCCCCTCTCCCTCCTCTCTCTCCATAGCTATCTCAGCCCCATCTTCCCTTCTCTATCTCTCTGCCTTCCTCCTCTGTTACTCCTTCGATCACAGAACCTGCAAAGCAATTAAATTACAATTCCAGTCCTCCCAACCACCATCGTTCCTCACCATCAATTTCATAATCCACCATAATCATCAATCACCATCTCACCTGCAATCACAAAATCACAAAGCCCACGGTTCACAATACCATCTCTCTAATTTCTGTTATTTTGCAGGTTTAGAAGATTACCCACAAGCTCGCCGTCTCTTCTGCTCTGTCGCCGTTCCTGTTCCAAGCCACTTCCAGGCCGCCATCGAACCGGCCTTGCTCCCAAGCTGCCGTCGCTGCTTCAATCCCAGCTCCGCCGCTTCTCAATCGCGCCGCACGCTACTGCCCTCTGCTCGCCGGCATCGATTCCACCAGACGGCGTCGTCTGCAGCTCGCCCTCTCCTCTGCTCAGATTTCCAGTTCGCCGCATCAAACCACGGCGACGCCATCTCCGATCCAAGGCCGTCTGTCCCGTGCCTTGCCACTGCCGGCGCTGTCAATTTCACACCAGCCCAGGCCCGTGCCTGCCCTCAGGCCGCCACCCAGCCCGCCGTCGCTGCTATTCATCTTGCCGGCGATCCTCCGTCGAGCCCAGCCCAGATTCCCAGTCCGGTCTCATGCTCTCATCTCTCTCTGAGTCTCTGTTCAGAGAATGAAAGAAGAAGAATAAGGAAATGGAGATTGAAGCCTCACGGGCTGGTATGCAGCAAGATGAGGAAATGAATTCTGACCAAGCAAAACACGGGTCAAACTAGAAGAAATCTGCATTGAAAAAGTCAACAAGAAGAAGGGATGGACCGGTCAAACTCAGATTTGGGCCTCCAAGCCCATTGACCAAAAGCCCAATGGCCCAAGCCCAATTACTAAGTGCATCCGAGCCTTCACCGAACACCGGCGAGTCCGATTAGATCCCTCGCCGGAATTAAATGAGCATTTCTCTCAAACTCAATTTAATTTTATGTTGTGTGATTTATTTGATTTATTTGTATTTTGAATATTTGATTAATTTGATATTTGTGTGTGTTTAATTATTTTATGAAAAACCCAAAAATATGTTATTTGATTCATTTGTGTGTTAGTTTAATTTCTTTATTGTTGGTGTGTTTTATTTAAGTGTGTTAGTTAAATTTGTTTAACTTTGTTTGTTTGCAAATATATTAAAAAGCCAAAAATATTTACTTTTATTTATTTATTGTTTTCAAAATATTTCAAAAACCCAAAAATATTACTTGTGTATATATTGTACATTTTTGTAAATAGAAATAATATAGTTTAATTAATTTCGTGACATTAGAAAAGTAAATAAACAATCCTCTGTGGGAAAAACCTCTACTTCCCATTATACTATTCAACGACAAATTGTTAGGATGTTTAGGTAAAATTAATGACGTCGGTTTTACCGCATATCATTTTGGCGCCGGCTCGCCGGGGATTGTTTTTACTATTTACTTTTTTTTTACTTTTTACTGTTTACTATTTGTAAATAATACTTGTAAATAATACTTGTAAATAATACTTACTAATTATACTTGTTTATATTTTTACACTTAGTAATAATTATACTTAGGTGTTCTGAGTACTGTTAATTATTTAAGTTGTTGTAGGTTGTAATTTGAACGGAAATAGGTAAGGTCCTTTTATTAATATTGGCCTAAACCCTTCATTTGTACCGTAAGGTCACTTGAGGTTGAGGGCGGCCTTTATTAACACTTGGAGAATTGTCGAACACTTAAGTGCTTTCTCAACTGAGTAAGGGGCACATGAATGGTGTCTAGATATGATCAAGACTCTGGGTGACGGGTTTGTAAAATTGGATTCAGAGGACTTGTCCACTAAATGAATCCTGCCTCTCGCTTATCTCTTGTGATCTGGCCATTCGCCTTCTGAAAACACGGAAAGTCATTTACGTCAAGATATTGCACCTAGGCCGTACGTCCACCTTGAATTACCGCTTGGAATCAACTTTGTTCTTAACTATATTTTGGACAATTAACATTACTTGTAAATAAAATATACTTAGACATAGTAAATTTTATTGATTCATTTTGTATAGATAATTTGTGACATTATTTTTGTAAATATTTTGTTTTTAACTTGTAAATTTTATTACTAACCTTTTAATTTTTATAGGGAATAATCCGGGTTATTCGGAAATTTTACCACATACATCGGAGCATACGTTTAGGAAGTCAAGGTTGAAAAACCTTGAGGTTGATGTCTTGTTGGTGATTTTTCGGTTTCCTCGGAAGTAAAAAGGTAAGTTTCCTTTTCACTTTTGTTATTAATTTGTTTTAAAAATAAAAAAATAAAAAAATAAAAATTTTGAAAAAATTTAATTGTAAATAAAAAAAAAAGAGTGTTTGTTTGTTTGTTTTACTCTTTGTAATTATTTATTTTCACTTTTTATAATTACTGTTTGTTGTTTTGGGCTTGTTTGTTTGTTATTTATTATTGGGCCTTAGGCCCATTTGTGTGATTGGTTAGGGTTTTTGGTTTCGTAAAATAAAAAATAAAAAAAAATAAAATAAAAAAAATTTAGCCCATTGGGCTCGTGTCATTCACGAAGCCCAAAACCCGTAACCCAAGCCCATTTAGTGTGTCGGGCCTGTTCGTTTTTAGGCCCATTAGTTAAGCCCACCAATAATGGGCCGGAGATTTCTTTGGCCCAGGCCCACTTTAGGCCCAAACCATTTCGATGGCCCAAGCCCGTTTAAAGTGTCGGCAACCTTTGCGCGTGTTTCACACGCGTTTTCACTGTTCACTTTACGACTTTTCGTAAAGTATTAAAAAATAAAATAAAAAATGAAAATGAAAAAAATTGATTGGGCCGACGCACGACTTTTGCGTCGGCCGAATTGTTTAATAATGCGCATGCGTTTTCACCGTACGCTTTGCGACTTTCGTCGCCCGATCCGCAATTTGCGGGTCTTCCGTCTTTGGCACGTGTGCGAACGTGTGCGCGTCTTTCCCCTTCCCTTCGTTTGCGTTAGTTTCCTTAGGACATTTCGCGTTTCCCTTAATCTCTCTCTCTCATTCTCTCTCATCTCCTCTCGTTTTTCTCTTCGTGTTCTTCGTGTTCTTCGTGTTCTTAGTCATTTTTCCCGTAAATCCTCCCAAAACCGTAAAAGCTATCCTCCTTCCCAACCCAAAAATGGCCAAAAGAGTCAATTCTTTCGGCGATTTGTTTCGAGCAGGTCCTTCGAGAACCCTATCTTTGAAGGCTTGGCCGAAATAATTCCACCGAGCATGCTCAATAGCGCCGATGCTAGCATGCCGACCCAGCCCACAACCACTACCCCAAGCACCAATCCCGGCCGCCGATCCACCCGTTGAGCCGAAGCCACTCCCGTCTATAGGAGACTTCCGAGACACAAATACACCCAAGCTCGAGAGATGCACTCGCAACTTTCTTTGCGGTGTATTCTCACCCCCACCAAGCCACAACGTAAAAGATTTGGTTCAAAAATCCAACTAAGAAGACCAAGTCTACTATCGGGGGTCGAGAAATAGGAAGAAGTTCGGTATCCGACGTCCGAGCAGCCGTATTGCCGAGCTAGAGAAAAGAAACGATCGGTTGGTGAGCAAAAACGAGGAGCTTCAAATGCGGAATCAAAGACTCGTCGATGCTCTCCACGCCGGCATCCGTCCCACCTGCGGAGGTCCCGTTCCGCACTCGATGTGCCTAGGCGAAGGCTCGAAGTTGTTCCTCCACAACAAGAGCCTCTTCTCGAGTTGTCCGATGATTCGATCGACTTGGACCACTCGAGACGGGATGTGCGGAGCCTCATGCCTACACTAGTCGAGCGCCCATCCTTACCTATTCCATCCGACCATCTTCCGGACCTGCTCATGATCTTGTCGGAGTCCACACCGACTTCGATCTCGGATATCGCCCGCAAGGCCAAGCACGAGCTCATGCTCACGGCCACCGCCGGTTTTCCTTTGTGGATATGTTCGCCGACTCCCGATACTTCTATTCATCCCGAGACTCTAAATAGGGCCGAGTACTCGCGAGTGTTTCAACGTGGCGAGCCCGCGCCATACTTCAAATCGGAATCCTCGAGACACTCGCAACCATTCACCTTCTTCCGACCACCATTGTTGAGATCTTAATGGATGTTGGTCGATGGTTGCCCGTCTTCGTAGCATGATCACAAACGCTCAATTGTTGGAGATCCTACCCTCCGACAACGCACTAGGCTACGAGGACCCGAAGCAAGTGATGTCGGCCGAGTTTCGGTGCCATCTCACATCGTTTCGACTCGTGAAGTCCAGTTCGTTCGGTACTCTCAATTACAACCGGATGGAAGTTGGATCGTTGTGGATGTCTCCGTGGATGAACTGCGCTCAAATCCGAAGCCTTCAAGTGAGATCTATATGCCGAAAACGCCCCTCCGGATGTTTCGATTCGAGACTTGCAGAATGGATCTTCCTTAGTTACTTGGGTGGAGCACGTGGATGTGCGCGAGAAGGAAATGAAGGCCATTTTCGAACCCTTTGTCCATTCGGGTTCGCCTTTGGTGCAAAGCGTTGGATCTCAACTCTCCAACGACAAGCCGAGCGCGCTACGTGCGTCACGAGGATCCACACTTCACCCGGTGACTCTATCATTTCGCCCGAAGGAAAAAGAGGCCTAGCGGAATTGGCAAACCGGATGGCGATCTGTTTCTTCAACGACATCGTAACTCCACGTATCATCACCGGACTTGTTCGAACCGAACAAGAGACACTCGAATGGAGGTCGGGACCAACAAGCGAAGGGGAGATCCGAGCAAGCCCCCGGAGTCAATCGTACCGCCGGTTGTTCCGTCGTGCATCTTTCCCATCACACCGAGATCTTTGAGTTCCTCAAAGATGTGCATACGAGACCGCCGTGGGATAGTATGTCGATGGACAGCTCGGTGCGTCCGCTAGCAAATTTCACCATCGGTCTCGACCCGCGGAACCAGATTTCGGTGCTCGCCATAGATAATCACAACGACTTCCTCATTCTTCGGGAGTGTTGCACCGATGCAACGGGGTCGTCTCGTGATTTATGCGCCGATTAACCATTCCATTCTCCAAAGTGTTTGTTATGTGGAGTTCAACCGAGCCATTTCCGCTTATGTCTTCGGGCTTCTCCATTCCGCCTAACGTATCCGGAGCTGTTCTTGATGGAACACTACCGACTATGGTGTTCCAGCATCTCGGTGAAGGCTACATCGCTAAATCGCCGTGGAGTCGGCAACAACACTCGTCCAGACACACTTCAAAGGATCAGAGCCGCAGTCAACTAAGGAGCAAACGTTGGATGCAAGGCCCCGCTAGCCTTGTTTCGGATCGTTGGTGACTTGCTTCGGGAGGAGCTTCACGATCTTCAAGGGGGAGTTTTTCTTTAACTTATATGTTTTTCATTTGTATATATGTTGTGTGTTTATTTTTGTTGGTGTGTTTATTTCTCGTTGTAGTTTCAATTCAATAACCATACTTGAATTTTTCATTTCGTGAAATATCCGTCTAACATTGAGGACAATGCTTAATTCAAGTGTGGGGGAAGGTTTATATTAAAAAGAAAAGAAAAAATTTGAAAAATTTGAAAAACTCAAAAAAATAATTTACTTGTTTTTGTTTTCTACGGTAACAATATATCGACTAAATCATACTTACTCCCTTGGTAGCGTTGAACCTACCATTGCACTAAGTAAGTCACTGTGGTCACGTATTGTTACGTAAATTGAAAAAATCAAAAAAAAATCAAAAAATCAAAAAAATACAAAAATATTTGTTTCTGTTTGTGTGTTTTTGTGTGTTTATTTGTGGTGTGTTTTGTTCTTTCCAATCCCGATGATGAATTGAGTTTAATTGTTGTGATTAGGAGAATGTTTATTATATGTCAAGGCTTTGTGTGATTTGCTTTGGATTTAATTTGCATAACTTGTGATTGCTCGAAATTTCATGTTCATATAACCTGTGTTAATTAGTTGATTGCAATCCGAGAAGCACATTTGAACATACATTGTCATGCATACCCAGAAATTGTGAGAATTTGAGCCCGTTGAATATTCACATGTATGCATTATTCATACATTTACTCGTTCTTCATGTGTGCACAATTCATGAGTTTTTGAACCTAGAACTTGCTCATTGACCTCTCGAAACTTTTTTATTAATCTGTGATGAATTGAAAATGATTAAGGCATTAGTTGAGCACCATGGCCAAATATTCACCATCCATCTAAACACGAACTTTAGGAACCCCTTTTGAACTGATAACTCAGTAGCCGCTTCTTTTGTTCACCCACACCATCTCACCCATGTTTTATTGTGTTTGCAAGACGATGATAGTGACTTCTTATATTCTTATGCTTCGGGTTTTGATTTGTATGGTAGTACCAAAAGGCAAGTGTGGGGGTGTATTTATTTTGTTGTATTTGTTCAAAGAAAAAAAAAATCAGAAATAAAAGAAGGAATAAAATTCCTCAAGAAAGAAAAGAAAAAAAAAAGTGGAAAAGAAAAAAAAAAAAAATTGCCACAAAAATAGAGTTATTTTCTTGTATTGTTTTAATTTCAATAAAATGTTGGAGGAAAATAGGAAAGTTGTTTCGGGCTTAGCATAGGTATGAGTTTCAAAGTCGTTGATTTGTCTTGCAAACATGTGGAACATTTATCATTTCTAGTCTTTCCCTTCCATTTACCATTTACCATTCATTCACCATTCATTCACCCTTTGGCCCCATTACACCATTACAAGCCCTTATGATTTAATGATTTATAGATTAATTGTGGAGAGTTGGTTGATGAGCAAGCTTATGGGAACACTACTTGTGCAATTGTTATGAGAGTAAACACTTAACCCTAAACACTGAGCGAAAATATTTAGCGAATCTTGTGAGCTTTAGTGGTTAATGTTGTTCATATGTGCCTATTGGATTGTTTGATATTAATTGTACACTCGGTTTTCACACACTTCACTTGAGCACGAATGAGATGTCCATGTTAAATACTTAGCAAATTCGTGAGCCTTGATATATAGTTTTTATTCTTCTGATTATAATTCTTGTGAACTCGTTGAGGGTTATGGTTGGAAAGAATTTCTGTTTTGTGTTTCCCTTTCTGTTTTTGTGTTGTTCTGTTTTTAGTTCTGTGTTTGCTAGAGGACTAGCAAAAGTTCAAGTGTGGGGGTGTGATGTGAACGTAAAATACGTTCACAAAGTGCTCTAAATACTTGGATGGATGCTATTCTGAAAGCTTATTTGTCGGTTTAATGTTTGTTTTCAGGGAAAATATGTGAAAAATGCTAATTTACACATAAAAGGTGATTTTTGGAGATTTACCGCGCAATTTCGGAAAGTCAACCGTGACTTTCCGATTATCTGATGACACCGGTCATCTTTCGGAAGTGGAATATGACATTGTACGAAGATTTTGGAAACCGTTCCAAATCCCGGCAATTTTGCCGGCGAACCACCACTCACGGAGGCGCAACCACCACACGCGGTGGTGAAAGACAAATTTAATCTCCCGTTTATTTTTCCTTGTTTATATTTATATTTATTTACATTTTTATTTTAGTATTTATTTTATAATTATCTTTTATTATTTTATTTTTCTTTTGTTTGATTTTTTTATTATTTCTTTTTATTATTTTATTTTCTTTTGGTTTTGTTCTCTTTGCAGCAGCCATGTGCCCGGGCATTCACATTCAAATCCTGATACATGCCAAAGCATCTCCAGCTCAAGCTCCCCACCGGCAGATTCCCCTCCTATTTGAATTCAAATCCTTCATGGATTCTGAGCTGTTCTCCTTCTCCATTCCTCCTTTCCAGCTGGTCCATCACTACTGCAATTCACCATTTGCACTGCTATTCCTCCTCTATAAATACCAGCCAACTCTGTTTACAATTTTCATGGCCGGGGAGCCAGGGGCTTCTCCCCTGCGCTCCATCCTCTCACCTCTCCACCCCTTCTCTTCTTCCCCTTCTATTTCTTTATCCTTCTATGTTCCTCTCCGGTCAAACACATCTCTCTCTCTCCCCCCTCTCCTCCTCTCTCTCCATAGCTATCTCAGCCCCATCTTCCCTTCTCTATCTCTCTGCCTTCCTCCTCTGTTACTCCTTCGATCACAGAACCTGCAAAGCAATTAAATTACAATTCCAGTCCTCCCAACCACCATCGTTCCTCACCATCAATTTCATAATCCACCATAATCATCAATCACCATCTCACCTGCAATCACAAAATCACAAAGCCCACGGTTCACAATACCATCTCTCTAATTTCTGTTATTTTGCAGGTTTAGAAGATTACCCACAAGCTCGCCGTCTCTTCTGCTCTGTCGCCGTTCCTGTTCCAAGCCACTTCCAGGCCGCCATCGAACCGGCCTTGCTCCCAAGCTGCCGTCGCTGCTTCAATCCCAGCTCCGCCGCTTCTCAATCGCGCCGCACGCTACTGCCCTCTGCTCGCCGGCATCGATTCCACCAGACGGCGTCGTCTGCAGCTCGCCCTCTCCTCTGCTCAGATTTCCAGTTCGCCGCATCAAACCACGGCGACGCCATCTCCGATCCAAGGCCGTCTGTCCCGTGCCTTGCCACTGCCGGCGCTGTCAATTTCACACCAGCCCAGGCCCGTGCCTGCCCTCAGGCCGCCACCCAGCCCGCCGTCGCTGCTATTCATCTTGCCGGCGATCCTCCGTCGAGCCCAGCCCAGATTCCCAGTCCGGTCTCATGCTCTCATCTCTCTCTGAGTCTCTGTTCAGAGAATGAAAGAAGAAGAATAAGGAAATGGAGATTGAAGCCTCACGGGCTGGTATGCAGCAAGATGAGGAAATGAATTCTGACCAAGCAAAACACGGGTCAAACTAGAAGAAATCTGCATTGAAAAAGTCAACAAGAAGAAGGGATGGACCGGTCAAACTCAGATTTGGGCCTCCAAGCCCATTGACCAAAAGCCCAATGGCCCAAGCCCAATTACTAAGTGCATCCGAGCCTTCACCGAACACCGGCGAGTCCGATTAGATCCCTCGCCGGAATTAAATGAGCATTTCTCTCAAACTCAATTTAATTTTATGTTGTGTGATTTATTTGATTTATTTGTATTTTGAATATTTGATTAATTTGATATTTGTGTGTGTTTAATTATTTTATGAAAAACCCAAAAATATGTTATTTGATTCATTTGTGTGTTAGTTTAATTTCTTTATTGTTGGTGTGTTTTATTTAAGTGTGTTAGTTAAATTTGTTTAACTTTGTTTGTTTGCAAATATATTAAAAAGCCAAAAATATTTACTTTTATTTATTTATTGTTTTCAAAATATTTCAAAAACCCAAAAATATTACTTGTGTATATATTGTACATTTTTGTAAATAGAAATAATATAGTTTAATTAATTTCGTGACATTAGAAAAGTAAATAAACAATCCTCTGTGGGAAAAACCTCTACTTCCCATTATACTATTCAACGACAAATTGTTAGGATGTTTAGGTAAAATTAATGACGTCGGTTTTACCGCATATCAAGGAGCACAAAGTGTCACGTTTTTAATGTGTTTTCCCTACTATTTGGCTATGATTTAATTGTAACTTTGCTATTTTAGCTTAGTTTCCATATTTGAGTCCTAAATGACGTTTTAATGTGAACATGTGCATAAACGAAGTCTAATGGGCTTTTGCGAGGCCCATTAAGAAGGAGGCCCATTAAGAAGGAGGCCCAAACCAAGAAGGAGGCCCAGGCCCAAGATGGAAGGCCCAAACCCAAGATGGAAGGCCCAAATCCATGAAGGAAGGCCCAAGTTCACAAAGCATGAGGAAAGGCCCAAACCCGCATTTTCGGACATTCTCGCCCGTGCAGATCAGTCAACTTTCGAAGCCCATATCTCTCAATTTCACCGTCCGATCTAGCTGTATTTTTGATACACGCTGCATGTGGATGTTAAGTGTTCGGCATTAAAATTTCAGAATCATCCAACCGTCCATACGTCCAGAATTCCACTCCAAGTGCGCACTGCTCAGTGCTGTCTCGCTTTTTATTTCTTTCCTTTTCCTTTATTCTCAATGCTCCACTCACCCCCATATTTCCACTCATCTCACCTAACTATCTTTGTTTCTTTCTCTCCATACCATTAGTGTTTGATTTCTTTTATCTAAATAAATGGTTCATTGCCATATGACTTCATTTCCACCATTCCACTTACCATTTCTTTTCTACCACTCACATTCCACTTCTCTTCCTTTTCTTTCTTTATTTCTTTCATTGTCTTCTTCTTCCTCTCCATTCTCCTATAAATAGCAGCCTCATTCTTCTCACAAATTCACACCCCAATGGGGAGGGACAAACCCTCCTCTTTCTCTTCTCCATCTCACATCATATTTTCCATTCTCTAGTATTTAGGGTTTTCAAGTCTTCAAGGAGGAGGGGAGCTGTTTACACCATTACCACCAGCCATCAACCATCATCACCACCATCATCATCACCTTGGGAATCTCGGCTTTTGAGTTACTCGCGTGAGGATTTAAGAGTTTGTGATCTTCGAGTTCTTCCTACTTTCCATATGGTGTACTTCAACTCATTCTTTAATTACTCTTTTTGAGTTCCTCTTTGTTGCTTGTTTATTCTTTGTACTAGTTAACATGACATGACGTTTATAATTTTCAGCCTATATTTTATGAGTTTATTTGATTGTTAGATCCTAATTAATTAGTTCTTCTAGCAGCTTATGTGACTCCGTTTATTTGATTCGGTTTTATTGAATCTTTTATGTGTTCTTGTTTTAAGGTTCGAAACTTAAGATGATTGCATGTAATTTGTGCTAGAATTAGGGTTTTAATTCTAATTCACAAGTAGTAAAGGCTTATCAAACGGGTCGGAATCAAAATAAGAAGGATCGCGGATAGACGAGCGTTCGCTAGGTCGCGCACTTTAATTAACAACTCTTCTCCTATGCGTTAGATATGTTATTGATTGATCACCTTTGCATGTTTAATTGTTTAATCTAGATGAGCGTTCACTAGGTTAATTTTCATGGAAGAGGTTTTATTTGGGGAATGATAACCCGTGTGGGCATTCCACATATGTTAGTTTCGGTTTCATGGCTAGGGAACTTGGTTAATTTTCGGTCTAATGATTGGTAAACTTGTGTATATGTGGCTGAACTTTATATACTTTGTGTTTCATCATCATATTTTATTTATTCTTTGTAATTTAATTAATTTATTTCATTCAATTTATCTCTCAATTCCCCTTTTTACTTTGTACATATGTATATATTTAGACTTTATACTTGTTAATAATAATTCTTTATTTTATTTAATTCTTTGTGACATTTTTTGTTAGGTACACCCTTTGATCTCCGTTGTGAACGATACCCTACTTACACTATACTACCGATAGGGATTTTTTTAAATTGATGCTCATTTTGGGCGTATCAGCTCGTCGGTGAGGCGGTGGACAGAGGGCAGGGAGCTGGGCTTTGGGCAATCCGAGAGAAGGCTCAGCGCTAGAGGCGCGGAGGAGCTGTTGGTGCGGCGTGGTGATAGGAGCACAAAGTGTGACGTTTTTAATGTGTTTTCCCTACTATTTGGCTATGATTTAATTGTAACTTTGCTATTTTAGCTTAGTTTCCATATTTGAGTCCAAAATGATGTATTAATGTGAACATGTGCAGAAACGAAGTCTAATGGGCTTTTGCGAGGCCCATTTAGAGGTGGTCTGCCATGAGGCCCAAGAAGGGGGCCCAAACCCAAGATGGAAGGCCCAAATCCATGAAGGAAGGCCCAAGTTCACAAAGCATGAGGAAAGGCCCAAGCCCAGATTTTCGGACATTCTGCATGTGCAGAGAAGTCAACTTGCGAAGCCCATATCTCTCAATTGCACCGTCAGATCTAGCTGTAATTTTGATACACGCTGCATGTGGATGTTAAGTATTCGCCATTAAAATTTCAGAATCATCCAACCGTCCACACGTCCAGAATACCGCTCCAAGTGCGCACTGCTCAGTGCTGTCTGCTTTTTATTTCTTTCCTTTTCCTTTATTCTCAATGCTCCACTCACCCCCATATTTCCACCCATCTCACCTAACTATCTTTGTTTCTTTCTCTCCATACCATTAGTGTTTGATTTCTTTTACCTAAATAATTGGTTAATTGCCATATGACTACATTTCCACCACCACTTACCATTTCTTTATCTCCCACTTAAATTCCACTTCTCTTCCCTTTCTTTCTTTATTTCTTGCATTGTCTTCTTCTTCCTCTCCATTCTCCTATAAATAGAAGCCTCATTCTTCTCTTCAAACACACCCCAATGGGGAGGGACAAACCCTCCTCTTTCTCTTCTCCATCTCACATCATATTTTCCATTCTCTAGTATTTAGGGTTTTCAAGTCTTCAAGGAGGAGGGGAGCTGTTTACACCATTACCACCAGCCATCAACCATCATCACCACCATCATCATCACCTTGGGAATCTCGGCTTTTGAGTTACTCGCGTGAGGATTTAAGAGTTTGTGATCTTCGAGTTCTTCCTACTTTCCATATGGTGTACTTCAACTCATTCTTTAATTACTCTTTTTGAGTTCCTCTTTGTTGCTTGTTTATTCTTTGTACTAGTTAACATGACATGACGTTTATAATTTTCAGCCTATATTTTATGAGTTTATTTGATTGTTAGATCCTAATTAATTAGTTCTTCTAGCAGCTTATGTGACTCCGTTTATTTGATTCGGTTTTATTGAATCTTTTATGTGTTCTTGTTTTAAGGTTCAAAACTTAAGATGATTGCATGTAATTGGTGCTAGAATTAGGGTTTTAATTCTAATTCACAAGTAGTAAAGGCTTATCAAACGGGTCGGAATCAAAATAAGAAGGATCGCGGATAGACGAGCGTTCGCTAGGTCGCGCACTTTAATTAACAACTCTTCTCCTATGCGTTAGATATGTTATTGATTGATCACCTTTGCATGTTTAATTGTTTAATCTAGATGAGCGTTCACTAGGTTAATTTTCATAGAAGAGGTTTTATTTGGGGAATGATAACCCGTGTGGGCATTCCACATATGTTAGTTTCGGTTTCATGGCTAGGGAACTTGGTTAATTTTCGGTCTAATGATTGGTAAACTTGTGTATATGTGGCTGAACTTTATATACTTTGTGTTTCATCATCATATTTTGTTTATTCTTTGTAATTTAATTAATTTGTTTCATTCAATTTATCTCTCAATTCCCCTTTTTACTTTGTACATATGTATATATTTATACTTTATACTTGTTAATAATAATTCTTTATTTTATTTAATTCTTTGTGACATTTTTTGTTAGGTACACCCTTTGATCTCCGTTGTGAACGATACCCTACTTACACTATACTACCGATAGGGATTTTTTAAATTGATGCTCCTTTTGGGCGTATCAATTTTTGGCGCCGTCGACGTGGATTGAAAATGTTCCTAACCTAATATTTTTTTTGTTAATACTGTTTATAATTTTTTGTAATTATTACTGTTTTTATTACTTGTATATAATTACTGTTTACTTTTTATTGTTTATAATTTTACTATTTTTTTAACTGTTCATATTACTTGTTTATATTACTTGTATATATTACTTGTGAATAGTTGTTGTTATTACTTGTTTTTAATACTTGTTCATATTATTTTACACTTAGTAATTATATTTAGGTGTCTTTTATATAGTTGATTATTTTTTTGTTGTTGTAAGTTGTAACTTGAACGGAATAGGTAAGGTCCTTTTGTTAATATTGGCCTAAACCCTTCATTTTTACCGTAAGGTTATTTGAGGTTGAGGGCGGCCTTTATTAACACTTGGAGAATTGTCGAACACTTAAGTGCTTTCTCAACTGAGTAAGGGGCACATGGATGGTGTCTAGGTCGAGACCCTGGGTGACAGGTTTTGGATTCAGAGGACTATAGACAGACGAAAGTCGATAGGGGCTTGCCTCCGTAGTCCACCAAATGAATCCTGCCCCTCGCTTATTCTCATATGATCTGGCCATTCGCCTTCTGAAAACACGGAAAGTCATTTAAGTCAAGGCATTGCACCTAGGCCGTAAGTCCACCTTGAGTTACCGCTTGGAATCAACTTTCTTTTTTTTTCAACTATATTCAGACAAAAGAAAACATTTTTGTACACTTAAGTGTATTGTGTAAATAAAATTTACTTAGACATAGGAAAATTTATTTATTCATTTTGTATAGATAATTTGTGATACATTTTTAACATTGTAAATATTTGTTTTTATTTTGTAAATTTATTACTAACTTTTTTATTTTGTATAGGAAATAATCCGGGTTTATCGGAAAATTATACCACATACATCGGAGCATACGTTTGGAAGTCAAGGTTGAAAAACCTTGAGGTTGATGTCTTGTTGGTGATTTTTCGGTTTGCTCGGGAGTAAAAAGGTAAGTTTTCTTTTCACTCTCGTTATTTGTTTTTGAAAAAGTAAAAAATTAAAAATTTAGCCCATTGGGCTCGTGTCATTCACGAAGCCCAAAACCTGTAACCCAAGCCCATTTAGTGTGTCGGGCCTGTTCGTTTTAGGCCCATTAGTTTAAGCCCACCAATAATGGGCCGGAGATTTCTTTGGCCCAGGCCCACTTTAAGGCCCAGACCATTTCGATGGCCCAGGCCCGTTTAAAGTGTCGGCAGCCGTCAGCGCGTGTGCCACGCGTTTTCACTGTTCACTTTACGACTTTTTCGTAAAGTATTAAAATAAAAAAAATAAAAAAAATAAAAATTCTTATTGGACCGTCTCGCGACTATCGCGTCGGCTCGATAATAAAAAATAAAAATAAAAAAATAAAAAAATAAAAAATGAAAAAAAAATTTTGATTGGGCCGACGGACGACTTTTGCGTCGGCCGATTTGTTTAATAATCCGCATGCGTGTCAACTGTAGCCTTTGCGAGTTTCGTCGCT
Source organism: Rubus idaeus (assembly GCA_030142095.1). NCBI lineage: Eukaryota > Viridiplantae > Streptophyta > Magnoliopsida > Rosales > Rosaceae > Rubus > Rubus idaeus. Next base: position 23,210,219 of record CM057965.1, read on the forward strand.
CGATCCGCAATTTGCGGATCTCTGTCTTTGGCACGTGTGCGTGCGTGCGTCTGTTCCTTTCCCTTCGTTTGTGTTTGTGTGTTTCATTCCATTCATTTTGCATTCATTTTCACTTAGTTCCCTTTTATTCTCTCTAAATTTTCTCTCGTTTGTTCATACTGTTCTTCACTTGTTCTTCGCTGTTCTTAGTTATTTTTCCAGAAAGCTATCCTCCCTCCCAACCTAGAAATGGCCCAAAGAGTGAATTCTTTCAGTGAGTTGTTTCATTCTAGTCCTCCAGAGAGTGATTTCTTTGAAGGCTTGGATGAAATCATTCCACCAAGCATTCTAGATACTGTTAATGCTAGCATGCCGGATGTGCCAGAACCAGAACCAGAACCACAAGCACCAATCCAGGCTGCTGATCCACATGTTGTTGTTGTTGCTGGTCCTTCCCAGAAGCGTACGAGAGGCCCGAGGACGAGATTCACCAAGGACCAAAATGATGCGTTGACCGAGTTCTACACGGTGAATCCTCACCCACTCAAACTGCAAAGAGCAAGGTTTGCTATAGAACTCGGGTTAACGAAAATAAGGTCTACAATTGGGGAAGGAGATTTCATGATAAGCACGGTATCCCTTCGGAGGAGCAGATTTATGCCGATCTAATAAGAAGAAACGAGGAGCTCACGAGTAAGAATGAGGAGCTTCAAGAGCAGAACCAGAAACTCATCGATGCTCTTCACGGCGGCAGTTGTCCCCGAGTGTGGAGGTCCCGTTCCGCACCCGGATGTGCAACGATCAAGGTTTGAAGTTGTTCCTCCGGAGCCTCTTCTTGTCTTGTCGGATGATTCAATCGACATGGATGACTTGCGAAGGGATGTGCGGAGCCTCATGCCAACATTAGTCGAGCGCTCATCCTCTCATGTGCCATTTGACAACATTCCGGACCTGCTCATGATCTCGTTGGGTGTCATTCCGACCGGATCGCCGATATCGTGAACAAAGCCAAAGATGAACTCCTTCTCTTGGCCGCGGCTGGTTTTCCCCCGTGGATCTTTTCATCAAATCCCAGCACTTCCTTTCATCCCGAAATTCTTAATCATGCCGAGTACTTGCGAGTGTCTCAACGAGCCGAGCCTACACCATATTTCATATCGAAGCCTCGAGACACTCGCAACCATTCACCCGAATCCGACCACCATCGTTCGGATTTTAATGGATGTTGGTCAATGGTTGCTCGTCTTCGTAGCTTGGTCACCAATGCCCATACCTTGGAGGTCCCGTTCTCCGGGATAGAAGAAAGCTACAAGGAGCGAGTGCAAGTGATGTCCGCCGAGTTCCTAGTGCCAACACACAACGTTTCAACTCGTGAAGTCCAGTTTGTTCGTTCCTCTCACCAACAATTGGATGGAAGTTGGATTGTTGTGGATGTCTCTGTGGATGAAATGAGCTCAAATCCAAGGCCTTCCGTGAGATCAAGATGTCGAAAACGTCCTTCGGATGCCCGATACGGGATCTGCAGAATGGATCCTCCTTTGTCACGTGGGTGGAGCATGTTGATGTGCGAGAAAAAGATTTAACCCCCTTATTTAAACCTTTTGTTGAATCAGGTTTTGCATATGGAGCGAAGCGTTGGTTGGCACCTCTTCAACGACATGTCGAGCGCTACATGTGCGTGATGGGGATTCACACTTCACCTAGTGACTCAATCATTTCACCAGAGAGGAGAAGAAGCCTTGCTAAGATGGCAAACCAGATGGCGGTAAGTTTCTTCAACGACATCACCAACTCGACTTACCATCATTGGACTGCATCAAACAAAACGGGAGACACACATATGGAGGTCGGGACCAATAAGCGAAGGGGTGATCCTAGCCAACCCCTTGGACTCGATCGTATCGCCGGCTGTTCGTCAAGCACTTCTCCCATCACACAAGAATCTTTGATTTTATCGAGACGTACGTACAAGGCATTTATGGGATAGTGTGTCGATAGACAGTTCGGACATGTGCTTACAAACTTCACCACCGGTCTTGACCCACGAAATTCTATCTCCGTTTTGGGCATAAGTAATCACGTCGACTTCCTCATACTCCGGGAGTGCTTCACGGATTCAACGGGGTCGTACGTGATTTATGCGCCTATCGATCAAGCAAGCTTCCAGTCCATGTTATGTGGAGTTGACCCGGAGCCTTTTCAATTGATGTCATCCGGCTTCTCCATTCTGCCTGATGTATCCGAAGACGTACTTGATGGAACTCTACTGACGTTAGTGTTCCAGATCTCAGTGAAGGCAAATTCAGCCAGACGTGCTGTGGATTTGGCAACAGGCACGGTCCAGGACACGCTCAAAAAGATCAAAGCCGCAGTCAACTAAGGAGCAAACGTTGGATGCAAGGCCCTGCTAGCCTTGTTTGTGACTGTTGGTGACTACCTTCGGGAGGAGCTTAACGATCTTCAAGGGGGAGTTTTTCTTTAACCTTTCAGTTTATTTCTGTTTGTGTGTTTACTTCTATTTATTTCTGTTTGTGTGTTTAAATTCAATAACCATGCTTGAATTTTTCATTTTCGTGAAATATTTGTCTAACATTGAGGACAATGTTTAATTCAAGTGTGGGGGGAAGGTTTATTAAAAAGAAAAGAAAAAATTTAAAGAAAAAAAAAAAAAATTCAAAAAAAAAAAATTTACTTGTTTTTGTTTTCTACGGTCACAATATATCGACTAGATCATACTTACTCCCTTGGTAGCGTTGAACCTACCATTGCACTAAGTAAGTCACTGTGGTCACGTATTGTTACCCTAATAAAAAAAATTGAAAAAAAAAAATTAGTTTTGTAAGCTCGTTTGTTTCGCACTGGCTTTGGAGCTATCGAGTCTTAGAAAGTGCTTGTTCGTTTATTTGAGCTATATCATTTATAAAAAAAATCAATCAAAAAAATCAAAAAATCAAAAATTACAAAAATATTTACTTCTGTTGTGTGTTTTATTTGTATTTGGTGCTTTGTTCTTTCCAATCCCAAGGATGAATTGAGTTTAATCTGTTATGATTTTGAGAATGTTGATTATATGTCAAGGCTTTGTGTAGTTTGGTTTGGATTTAATATGCATAACTTATGATTGCTCGAATTTCCATGTTCACATAACCTGTTGCGATTAATTGATTGCAATCCGAGAAGCACATTTAAACATACATTGTCATGCATACCCAGAAAATGTGAGGACTTGAGCCTATTGAATATTCACATGTATGCATATTTCATACATTTACTCGTTCTTCATGTGTGTACAATTCATGAGTTTTGAACCTAGAACTTGCTCAAAGACCACTTGAAACATTTTATTAATCTGTGATGAATTAGAGATGATTAAGGCATTAGTTGAGCACCATGGCCAAAATATTCACCATCCATCTAAACACGAACTTTAGGAATCCCTTTTTGAACTAAACACTCATTAGCCGTTTCTTTTGTTCACCCACACCATTTCACCCTTGTTTTATTTATGTTTGCAAGACGATGATAGTGACTTCTTATGTTTTTATGCTTCGGATTTGTATGGTAGTATACCAAAAGGCAAGTGTGGGGGTGTATTTATTTTGTTGTATTTGTTCAAAGAAAAGAAAAAAAAATCAGAAAAAAAAAAGAAGGAATAAATTCCTCAAAGAAAAAAAAATTGAAAAGAAAGAAAAAAAAATGTCGAAAGAGAAATTCCAAAAATAGAGTTATTGTATTGTTTTTAATTTCAATAAAAGGTTGGAGGAAAATAAGAGTTGTTTCGGGTATAGCATAGGTATGAGTTTCAAAGTCGTTGATTTGTCTTGCGAACATGTAAAACATTTTTCATTTCCAGTCCCTTCATTCATTATTCACCAATCACCATTTACCATCCACCTTTTGGTCCTTGTTTCACCTTAAAGCCCTTATGATCTAATGATTTGTGGATTAACTGTGGAGAGTTGGTTAATGAGCAAGCCTATGGGAACATTACTTCTGTAATTGTTTTGAGAGTAAACACTTAACCCTAAACACTTAGCGGAAATATTTAGTGAATCTTGTGAGGTTTAGTGGTTAATGTTGTTTCGATGTGCCTATTGGATTGCTGGAGATTTTTTGTATACTCGGTTTTCACACACTGCACCTGAGCATGAATGAGATGTACATGTTAAATGCTTAGCAAATTTGTTAGCCTTGGTATATAATTTTTATTCTCTTGATTATAACTGTTGTGAACTCGCTGAGGGCTATGGTTGGAAACACCATTCTGTTTTGTGTTTCCTTTTCTGTTTTGTGTTGTTCTTGTGTTTGCTAGAGGACTAGCAATAGCTAAGTGTGGGGGAATTTGATAGGAGCACAAAGTGTGACGTTTTTAATGTGTTTTCCCTACTATTTGGCTATGATTTAATTGTAACTTTGCTATTTTAGCTTAGTTTCCATATTTGAGTCCAAAATGATGTATTAATGTGAACATGTGCAGAAACGAAGTCTAATGGGCTTTTGCGAGGCCCATTTAGAGGTGGTCTGCCATGAGGCCCAAGAAGGGGGCCCAAACCCAAGATGGAAGGCCCAAATCCATGAAGGAAGGCCCAAGTTCACAAAGCATGAGGAAAGGCCCAAGCCCAGATTTTCGGACATTCTGCATGTGCAGAGAAGTCAACTTGCGAAGCCCATATCTCTCAATTGCACCGTCAGATCTAGCTGTAATTTTGATACACGCTGCATGTGGATGTTAAGTATTCGCCATTAAAATTTCAGAATCATCCAACCGTCCACACGTCCAGAATACCGCTCCAAGTGCGCACTGCTCAGTGCTGTCTGCTTTTTATTTCTTTCCTTTTCCTTTATTCTCAATGCTCCACTCACCCCCATATTTCCACCCATCTCACCTAACTATCTTTGTTTCTTTCTCTCCATACCATTAGTGTTTGATTTCTTTTACCTAAATAATTGGTTAATTGCCATATGACTACATTTCCACCATGCCACTTACCATTTCTTTATCTCCCACTTAAATTCCACTTCTCTTCCCTTTCTTTCTTTATTTCTTGCATTGTCTTCTTCTTCCTCTCCATTCTCCTATAAATAGAAGCCTCATTCTTCTCTTCAAACACACCCCAATGGGGAGGGACAAACCCTCCTCTTTCTCTTCTCCATCTCACATCATATTTTCCATTCTCTAGTATTTAGGGTTTTCAAGTCTTCAAGGAGGAGGGGAGCTGTTTACACCATTACCACCAGCCATCAACCATCATCACCACCATCATCATCACCTTGGGAATCTCGGCTTTTGAGTTACTCGCGTGAGGATTTAAGAGTTTGTGATCTTCGAGTTCTTCCTACTTTCCATATGGTGTACTTCAACTCATTCTTTAATTACTCTTTTTGAGTTCCTCTTTGTTGCTTGTTTATTCTTTGTACTAGTTAACATGACATGACGTTTATAATTTTCAGCCTATATTTTATGAGTTTATTTGATTGTTAGATCCTAATTAATTAGTTCTTCTAGCAGCTTATGTGACTCCGTTTATTTGATTCGGTTTTATTGAATCTTTTATGTGTTCTTGTTTTAAGGTTCAAAACTTAAGATGATTGCATGTAATTGGTGCTAGAATTAGGGTTTTAATTCTAATTCACAAGTAGTAAAGGCTTATCAAACGGGTCAGAATCAAAATAAGAAGGATCGCGGATAGACGAGCGTTCGCTAGGTCGCGCACTTTAATTAACAACTCTTCTCCTATGCGTTAGATATGTTATTGATTGATCACCTTTGCATGTTTAATTGTTTAATCTAGATGAGCGTTCACTAGGTTAATTTTCATAGAAGAGGTTTTATTTGGGGAATGATAACCCGTGTGGGCATTCCACATATGTTAGTTTCGGTTTCATGGCTAGGGAACTTGGTTAATTTTCGGTCTAATGATTGGTAAACTTGTGTATATGTGGCTGAACTTTATATACTTTGTGTTTCATCATCATATTTTGTTTATTCTTTGTAATTTAATTAATTTGTTTCATTCAATTTATCTCTCAATTCCCCTTTTTACTTTGTACATATGTATATATTTATACTTTATACTTGTTAATAATAATTCTTTATTTTATTTAATTCTTTGTGACATTTTTTGTTAGGTACACCCTTTGATCTCCGTTGTGAACGATACCCTACTTACACTATACTACCGATAGGGATTTTTTAAATTGATGCTCCTTTTGGGCGTATCACGTGGTGAAAGATGGAGAGACGGCGCCGGCTGGAAAGTGAGAAGACGCCGGCAGGATTGAGAGCGATGACTGATGATGCCGGCGGTGGAAACAGAGACGCCGTGTTGTGCGTGAGTGTCGGCCTGGGTTCGAAGCTCACCTTGGATCGACGACGGTGGCCGGTAGATTTGGTGAGTATTCTTCTAAACCTGCAAAAGAACAGACATTAAAGAGATGGTATTGTGAACCGTGGGCTACTGTTGGTGATTTCTTGTTTGCAGGTGATGATTGAAGGAGGATGGGTGATGGATTTGGTGAACGCCGAGGAGAGCACGGCTAGGCTATGGTTGAATGGTGATTATGATTAATTGTTGGAACAGGGGAAGAAGGGGGACGGTGTTGATTGAGGAAAGAAGAGTGAGGGAGGAGTAGAGGTTGATTGCGAGAGAGATGAGTAACGAGAGACGGGAGACTTTGAGAAACGAAAGAGATTTTGACAGAGAGTGACCGGAGAAGAAGAAGAGAGGATTGGGTGAGAAGAGAAGGCACAGCCAAGTGTGGCTGTGCACGGACGCATTTGAGGACAGTGAGTGTTTGTTGATTGTAACAGAGAAGGAGGGGAACCAGAGAGGAAGAGTGGCAAGAAGAGAAGGCTTGGCTGAGTGAGCCAAGCACGTACGCAGGAGAAATATGGAGGGGGGAAAGAGATGGGGTAAGAGATGGTGGCGCGGGGAGAAGCCCCGGCCATTGAGCATTGAATCTGGACTGGGTATTTAAAGAGGAGGAAGAAGTCATGTTCTGTGATGGTGGAAATGCAGCTGGAATCACAGCTCCAAAAGTAGAGAATTTGAATTCAAATGGAAGTGGAGGGGAGGTTGCTGGTGAGATGGAAAAGTGAGCTGTAGATGGAACCGGCCATGTGAGGGAGGATGGCAAATGGTGGTGGCTGCAGAGAAAACAAACAAAAGATAAAAGAAAAGTAAAATAACAAAACAAAAGAATATTAAAGAAATAAAAATAAAAGAAAAGAAAAATAAAATAATAAAAGAAATAAAATCAATACTAAAATAGAATAAGAATAAATATAAATAAACAAGGGAAAATAAAGTAGAGATTTAAAATGGATTTCATCACCGCGTGTGGTGGTTGCGCCTCCGTGAGTGGTGGTTCGCCGGTAAATTGCCGGGATTCGAAACGTCTTTCGAAATCTTCGTACATGTTCTGATTTCCACATCCGAGGAATGACCGGTGTCATTAAATAATCGAAAAGTCACCGTTGACTTTCCGAAACTGCGCTGTAAATCTCCAAAATTCACCTTTTATGTGTAAATTAGCATTTTTCACATATTTTCCCTGAAAACACGAAAACAAACATTAAACCGACAAATAAGCTTTCAGAATAGCATCCATCCAAGTATTTAGAGCACTTTGTGAACGTATTTTACGTTCACATCAATTGACAAGGAATGACCGGCAAGGATGGAAACAGCGGGGAGATGGCAGCAGCGGGCTCGAGCTGGGTTTTAAAGATCGACGCCGGTGATGGATAGATCGATGGGTTGCCGGCGGAGACAAAGACGGTGCTTGAATTTGTGGGCAGAGGCAAGAAGGGACGGCGACGAACACGGCAGAGCATGGGCTCTGAATTGGAATTGGAATTGGGTTGGCTGCGATGAGTTTCCAAACCTGCAAAACAAAACAAACAAATTAGAGAGATGATTGTGTAGAGTAGGCTTTGGTGCGGCAGTAGAACATCGACGGCGGCGCTGCTTTGGTGATTCCGTGAGTGAGGTGAGCATAGGCTTGGGTGCAGAGATTAATTCTCTGGGCTGGCTGCTTGGCCTTTGGGTGTAGAGAGTGATGGATGCCATGGCTGGGCTGACGTGCAGAGCTTCCAAACCTGCAAAAACAAGAACACAGATAATTAGATTGTGAGATTGGTGAATTGTGCTTGCAGGTGTTGCTGTTAAATAGGCCGAGGGGAAGGGGAAGCAGCCAAGGCTTGGTGGAGGTGGTAGGTGATGGTGGAGAGGTTTGGTGAAGCTAGAAGCCAAGGAGGAGGTGGTAGTGTTTGCCGGCAGTGGAGGAAAACCAGGGAGAAATGGAACGTAGTGTGATGGTGGAGAGGATGGAAAACCAGCTGGTGAACGTGCTGCAGCCAAAAGATCATAATCAAAACAAATAAAATAACCAAAAGAAAATAAAAAAGAAATAATTAATAAAATAAAAATAAAAGAAATAAATAAAATAACAAATGAAATAATTATAAATATAAACAAGAAACAATTATTAGGAAAAATAGAATGCTGGTTTCAAAATATGTATCGCCACCGCGTGTGGTGGTTGCGCCGCCTTATGTGGTGGTTCGCCGACAAATTGTCGGAATTCGGAACGGTTCCCGAAATCTTCGTACATTATTTTATTCCACAAATGAAAGTCACGGTTGACTTTCCGATTAACGCTGAAAACCTCCAAAATGCACCTATTCTGTGCAGATTAACATTTTACTGGTATTTTCCCTAAAAACACGAAAACAAACATTAAACAAACAATTAAGCTTTCGGAATAGCAAAATCCAGTAATTAAAGGCACTTTGTGAACGTATTTTACGTTCACATCACTTGGGAATCTCGGCTTTGAGTTGCTTGCTTTCAAGGATTCAAGAGTTCGTGGTCTTCGAGTTCTTCCTACTTTCCATATGGTGTACTTCAACTTAATCTTTAATTACTGTTTTTGAGTTCCTCTTTGTTGCTTGTTTATCTTTTGTATTAGTTAACATGACATGATTTATATATTTTTCAGCCTATATTTATGATTTTATTTAGTTATTGGATCCTAATTAATTAGTTCTTCTAGTAGCTTATGTGACTCCGTTTACTTGATTCTGTTTTATAGAAAACTTTTATGTGTTTATGTTATAGGGTTCGAAACTTATAATATTTGCATATAATTGGAGCTAGAGTTAGGGATTACAATTCACCTAATAGTTTTGGAAACCTAATTCACGAGTAGTAAAGGCTTTGGACAAAGGTCGGTGTCAAATAAAAAGGATTGCGGACATATGGACTTTTCTATAATGGGTCGTGCACTTTGATTAACAACTCTTCTTCTCTGCGTTAAACATGGTTTGACTAGCTAGCTTTCTAGACTAAGATGGCATGTTTAATTGGTTAATCTAGGTGCTTTCACTTCGGTTAATTTTCGTAGAGATGTTTTATTTGGGGAATGGTTAGCTTCTAACTTTCCACATATGTTAATTTCGGTTTCATGGCTAGGGAACTTGGTTAATTTTCGGTCCAATGATTAATAAACTTGTGTATATGTGGCTGAACTTTATATATTTCGTGTTTCATCCCATCTTATTTAATTTATTCTTTGTAATTTAATTAATTTATTTCATTCAATTTATTTCTTAAACCCCCTTTTTACTTTGTACATATGTATATATTCTTTATACTTGTTAATAATAATTCTTTATTTTATTCAATTCTTTGTGACATTTTTTTGTTAGGTACACCCTTTGATCTCTGTTGTGAACGATACCCTACTATGCACTATACTACTACCGATAGGGTTTTTTTAAATTGATGCTCCTTTTGGGGCCTGTCAATTTTTGGCGCCGTTTCCGGGGATTGAAAATTCCTAACTATTATTTTGTGAATATTTGTGAATAATATTTGTTTATACTTGTTGATATTTAGTTACACTTAGTAATTTATTTAGGGTTCTTTTATATAGTTGATTAATTTTTGTTGTTGTAAGTTGTAACTTGAACGGAATAGGTAAGGTCCTTTTGTTAATATTGGCCTAAACCCTTCATTTTTACCGTCAGGTTATTTGAGGTTGAGGGCGGCCTTTATTAACACTTGGAGAATTGTCGAACACTTAAGTGCTTTCTCAACTGAGTAAGGGGCACATGGATGGTGTCTAGGTCGAGAACCTGGGTGACAGGTTTTGGATTCAGAGGACTATAGACTGACGTAAGTCGATAGGGGTGTAAGCCTCCGTAGTCCACTAAATGAATCCTGCCCCTCGCTTATTCTCATATGATCTGGCCATTCGCCTTCTGAAAACACGGAAAGTCATTTAAGTCAAGACATTGCACCTAGGCCGTAAGTCCACCTTGAGTTACCGCTTGGAATCAACTTTCATTTTTTTTCAACTATATTAAGGCAAAGGAAAATATTTTTGTACACTTAAGTGTATTGTGTAAATAAAATATACTTAGACATAGGAAATTTTATTCATTCATTGATTCATTTTTTTTTTTAACTTTGTAAATATTTTGTTTTTATTTTGTAAATTTTATTAATAACTTTTTAATTTTTATAGGGAATAATCCAGGTTATTCGAAAATTTTACCACATACATCGGAGCATACGTTTAAGAAGTCAAGGTTGAAAAACCTTGAGGTTGATGTCTTGTTGGTGATTTTCGGTTTCCTCGGGAGTAAAAAGGTAAGTTTTCTTTTCACTCTCGTTATTTGTTTACGACTTTTCGTAAAGTATTAAAAAATAAAAAATAAAAATAAAAAATGAAAATCAAAAAAATTTGATTGGGCCGACGCACGACTTTTGCGTCGGCCGAATTGTTTAATAAGTCGACGTGCGTGTTCACTATTCACTTTGCGACTTTCGTCGCTCGATCCGTGATTTACGGATATCTGTCCTTGACTTTGGACACGCGTCCGTCCGTTCGTTTCCCTTCCCTTCGGTTTGCGTTAGTGCCTTAGTCATTTCACCAAATTTCCCTTAGTCTCTCTCTCTCTCTCTCGTTTTCTCTCGCTCGTTCTTCCGTGTTCTTGAGTTTTCCCAGAAAACACTCCCAATTCCCAGAAAGCTATTCTCCCATCCCAACCCAGAAATGGCCAAAAGAGTTAATTCTTTCAGCGATTTGTTTCAGGCAGGTCCTTCAGAGAACCCAATCTTTGAAGGCTTGGCTGAAATAATTCCACCGAGCATGCTCAATAGCGCCGATGCTAGCATGCCGACCGAGCCACAACCGCAACCACTACCCCAAGCACCAATCCTGGTTGCTGATCCACCTGCCGAGAAGGAAGCCGCTCCTGTCTATAGGAGACTTCCGAGGACAAAATACACCAAAGCTCAGAGAGAAGCACTGGCGGCTTTCTTTGCGGTGTATTCTCACCCCACGAAACCACAACGAGAAAGATTTGGTCCGAAAATCGGACTTGAGGAGGACCAGGTCTATTATTGGGGGTCGAGAAATAGGAAGAAATTCGGTATCCTGACGTCTGAGGAATGTATCGCCGAGCTAGAGAGACGAAACGATGAGCTGGTGAGCAAGAACGAGGAGCTTCAAATGCAGAATCAACGACTCGTCGATGCTCTCCACAGCGGCATCTGTCCCAATTGCGGAGGTCCTGTTCCACACTCAGATGTGCCACGGCGAAGGCTCGAAGTTGTTCCTCCACAACAAGAGCCTATTCTTGAGTTGTCCGATGATTCCATCGACATGGACCACTTAAGACGGGATGTGCGAAGCCTCATGCCTATGATAGGCCAAAACGGAGCATCAATTTAAAAAAACCCTATCGGTAGTAGTATAGTGCATAGTAGGGTATCGTTCACAACGGAGATCAAAGGGTGTACCTAACAAAAAAATGTCACAAAGAATTGAATAAAATAAAGAATTATTATTAACAAGTATAAAGAATATATACATATGTACAAAGTAAAAAGGGGGTTTAAGAAATAAATTGAATGAAATAAATTAATTAAATTACAAAGAATAAATTAAATAAGATGGGATGAAACACGAAATATATAAAGTTCAGCCACATATACACAAGTTTACCAATCATTAGACCGAAAATTAACCAAGTTCCCTAGCCATGAAACCGAAACTAACATATGTGGAATGCCCACACGGGTTATCATTCCCCAAATAAAACCTCTTCTATGAAAATTAACCTAGTGAACGCTCATCTAGATTAAACAATTAAACATGCAAAGGTGATCAATCAATAACATATCTAACGCATAGGAGAAGAGTTGTTAATTAAAGTGCGCGACCTAGCGAACGCTCGTCTATCCGCGATCCTTCTTATTTTGATTCCGACCCGTTTGATAAGCCTTTACTACTTGTGAATTAGAATTACAACCCTAATTCTAGCACCAATTACATGCAATCATCTTAAGTTTCGAACCTTAAAACAAGAACACATAAAAGATTCAATAAAACCGAATCAAATAAACGGAGTCACATAAGCTGCTAGAAGAACTAATTAATTAGGATCTAACAATCAAATAAACTCATAAATATAGGCTGAAAATTATATAAATCATGTCATGTTAACTAATACAAAGAATAATCAAGCAACAAAGAGGAACTCAAAAAGAGTAATTAAAGAATAAGTTGAAGTACACCATATGGAAAGTAGGAAGAACTCGAAGATCACAAACTCTTAAATCCTCACGCGAGTAACTCAAAAGCCGAGATTCCCAAGGTGATGATGATGGTGGTGATGATGGTTGATGGCTGGTGGTAATGGTGTAAACAGCTCCCCTCCTCCTTGAAGACTTGAAAACCCTAAATACTAGAGAATGGAAAATATGATGTGAGAGGGAGAAGAGAAAGAGGAGGGTTTGTCCCTCCCCATTGGGGTGTGTATTGGTGAGAAGAATGAGGCTGCTATTTATAGGAGAATGGAGAGGAAGAAGAAGACAATGCAAGAAATAAAGAAAGAAAAGGAAGAGAAGTGGAATGTGAGTGGTAGAAAAGAAATGGTAAGTGGAATGGTGGAAATGAAGTCATATGGCAATGAACCATTTATTTAGGTAAAAGAAATCAAACACTAATGGTATGGAGAGAAAGCAACAAAGATAGTGTGATGAGATGGGTGGAAATATGGGGGTGAGTGGAGCATTGAGAATAAAGGAAAATGAAAGAATTAGAAAGCAGGCAGCACTGAGCTATGCGCACTTAGAATCGAATATTGAACGTTTGGACGGTTGGATGATTCTGAAATTTGAATACAGAATACCTAACACACACATGCAGCGTGTGCCAAAAATACAGCTGGATCCAACGGTGCAAGTGGGAGATATGCGCTTCGGAAGTTGACTAATCTGCACAGGCAGAATGTCCGAAAATCTGGGCTTGGGCCTTTCCTCATGCTTTCGAACTTGGGCCTTCCTTCATGGATTTGGGCCTTCCATCTTGGGTTTGGGCCTTCCTTCATGGGCTTGGGCCTTCATCTTGGGCTTGGGCCTCGAGAAAGCCCATTAGACTTCGTAAATTTCCGAGCACATTGTTTATTTTCCTCAAGTTATCTTCTTTTCTCTTTATTTGCAATAGGAAACCTACAAACACAAAAACTAAATAAATAACACAAATTTATGAGAAACTAACAACAAAAATGTAGAGAAATTGATATAAAAAGTTGTACAATTATGCACCTATCAAATACCCCCACACTTAGCTATTGCTAGTCCCTTAGCAACACAAAACTTAAAACAGAACAACACAAAACATATATTCTTTCCAAGCATAACCCTCAGCGAGTTCAGAAGAGTTATAATCAGGAGAGTAAAAATTATATACCAAGGCTAACAAATTTGCTAAGTATTTAACCTGCACATCTCATTTATGCTCGGGTGAAGTGTGTGAAAACCAAGTATACAATTAATGTCAAGGAATCAAATAGGCACATATGAACAACATTAACCACTAAACCTCACAAGATTCACTAATTATTTCCGCTCAGTGTTTAGGGTTAAGTTTTTACTCTCAAAACAATTGCACAAGTAATGTTCCCATAGGCTTGCTCATCAACCAACTCTCTACAATTAATCCATAAGTCATTAGATCATAAGGGCTTTAAGGTGAAACAGGGACCAAAAGGTGGATGGTAAATGGTGAATGGTGAATAATGAATGAAGGGACTGGAAATGAAAAATGTTTTACATGTTTGCAAGACAAATCAACGACTTTGAAACTCATACATATGCTATACCCGAAACAACTTTCTTATTTTCCTCCAACCTTTTATTGAAAATAATACAAGAAAATAACTCTATATTTTTTTTTCTTTCTTTTCTATTTTTTTTTCTTTGAGGAATTTATTCCTTCTTCTTTTTTTTCTGATATTTTTTTTTTCTTTTCTTTGAACAAATACAACAAAATAAATACACCCCCACACTTGCCTTTTGGTATATACCATACAAATCCGAAGCATAAGAACATAAGAAGTCACTATCATCATCTTGCAAACACAATAAAACAAGGGTGAAATGGTGTGGGTGAACAAAAGAAACGGCTAATGAGTGTTTAGTTCAAAAGGGGATTCCTAAAGTTCGTGTTTAGATGGATGGTGAATATTTTGGCCATGGTGCTCAACTAATGCCTTAATCATTTCTAATTCATCACAGATTAATAAAAAGTTTCAAGCGGTCTTTGAGCAAGTTCTAGGTTCAAAACTCATGAATTGTGCACACATGAAGAACGAGTAAATGTATGAAAGATGCATACATGTGAATATTCAATAGGCTCAAGTCCTCACATTTTCTGGGTATGCATGACAATGTATGTTTAAATGTGCTTCTCAGATTGCAATCAACTAATCGAAACAGGTTATGTGAACATGGAAATTCGAGCAATCATAAGTTATGCAAATTAAATTCAAAGCAAACAACACATAGCCTTGACATATAATAAACATTCTCCTAATCACAACAATTTAAACTCAATTCATCATCGGAATTGGAAAGAACAAAGCACAAAACAAACAATAGCACACAAAACAGAAGCAAATATTTTTGTCATTTTTGATTTTTTGATTTTTTTGATTATATTTTTTTTGATATAGCTCAAATAAACAGACAAGCACTTTCTAAGACTCGATAGCTCCAAAGCCAGTGCGAAACAAACGAGCTTACAAAACTATTTTTTTTTTCTTTTTCAATTTTTTTTATTAGGGTAACAATACGTGACCACAGTGACTTACTAAGTGCAATGGTAGGTTCAACGCTACCAAGGGAGTAAGTATGATCTAGTCGATATATTGTTACCGTAGAAAACAAAAACAAGTAAATTATTTTTTTGAATTTTTGAATTTTTCAAATTTTTTCTTTTCTTTTTAATAAACCTTCCCCCCACACTTGAATTAAACATTGTCCTCAATGTTAGACAGATATTTCACGAAAATGAATAATTCAAGCATGGTTATTGAATTTAAACACACAAACAGAAGTAAACACACAACATAAATAAACATAAAACAGTTAAGTTAATGAAAAGGGAAACAGAAAGACTCCCCTTTGAAGATCGTTAAGCTCCTCCCGAAGGTAGTCACCAACAGTCACAAACAAGGCTAGCAGGGCCTTGCATCCAACGTTTGCTCCTTAGTTGACTGCGGCTTTGATCCTTTTGAGCGTGTCCTGGACCGTGCCTGTTGCCAAATCCACAGCACGTCTGGCTGAATTTGCCTTCACTGAGATCTGGAACACTAACGTCAGTAGAGTTCCATCAAGTACGTCTCCGGATACATCAGGCAGAATGGAGAAACCAGATGACATCAATTGAAAAGGCTCCGGGTCAACTCCACATAACATGGACTGGAAGGTTGCTTGATCGATAGGCGCATAAATCACGTACGACCCCGTTGAATCCGTGAAGCACTCCCGGAGTATGAGGAAGTCGACGTGATTACTTATGCCCAAAACGGAGATAGAATTTCGTGGGTGAAGACCAGTGGTGAAGTTTGTAAGCACATGTACCGAACTCGTCTATCGACACACTATCCCATAAATGCCTTGTTCGTACGTCTCTCGATAAAATCAAAGATTCTTGTGTGATGGGAGAAGTGCTTGACAGAACAGCCAGCAGTACGATCGAGTCCAAGGGGTTGGCTAGGATCACCCCTTCGCTTGTTGGTCCCGACCTCCATATGTGCGTCTCCCGTTTTGTTTGATGCAGTCCAATGATGGTAAGTCGAGTTGGTGATGTCGTTGAAGAAACTTACCGCCATCCGGTTTGCCATCTTAGCAAGGCTTCTTCTCCCTCCCGGTGAAATGATTGAGTCACCGGGTGAAGTGTGAATCCCCATCACGCACATGTAGCGCTCGGCATGTCGTTGAAGAGGTGCCAACCAACGCTTCGCTCCATATGCAAAACCTGATTCAACAAAAGGTTTAAATAAGGGGGTTAAATCTTTTTCTCGCACATCAACATGCTCCACCCACGTGACAAAGGAGGATCCATTCCCGCAGATCCCGTATCGTGCATCCGGAAGGACGTTTTTGGCATCTTGATCTCACGAAGGCCTTGGATTTGAGCTCATTTCATCCACAGAGACATCCACAACAATCCAACTTCCATCCAATTGTTGGTGAGAGGAACGAACAAACTGGACTTCACGAGTTGAAACGTTGTGTGTTGGCACTAGGAACTCGGCAGACATCACTTGCACTCGCTCCTTGTAGCTTTCTTCTATCCCGGAGAACAGGACCTCCAAGGTATGGGCATTGGTGACCAAGCTACAGAAGATGAGCAACCATTGACCAACATCCATTAAAATCTGAACGATGGTGGTCGGATTCAGGTGAATGGTTGATGGGCCCAAAATGAGCATCAATTTAAAAAAACCCTATCGGTAGTATAGTGGTGTAAGTAGGGTATCGTTCACAACGGAGATCAAAGGGTGTACCTAACAAAAATTGTCACAAAGAATTAAATAAAATAAAGAATTATTATTAACATGTATAAAGTATAAATATATACATATGTACAAAGTAAGGGGGTTTAAGAGATAAATTGAATGAAATAAATAAATTAAATTACAAAGAATAAATTAAATAAGATGGGATGAAACACAAAATATATAAAGTTCAGCCACAAGTATACAAGTTTACCAATTATTGGACCGAAAATTAACCAAGTTCCCTAGCCATGAAACCGAAATTAACATATGTGGAAAATTAGAAGCTAACCATTCCCCAAATAAAACCTCTCTAGGAAAATTAACCTAAGTGAAAGCACCTAGATTAACCAATTAAACATGCCATCTTAGTCTAGAAAGCTAGCTAGTCAAACCATGTTTAACGCATAGAAGAAGAGTTGTTAATCAAAGTGCACGACCCATTATAGAAAAGTCCATATGTCCGCAATCCTTTTTATTTGACACCGACCTTTGTCCAAAGCCTTTACTACTTGTGAATTAGGTTTCCAAAACTATTAGGTGAATTGTAATCCCTAACTCTAGCTCCAATTATATGCAAATATTATAAGTGTCGACCCCTATAACATAAACACATAAAAGTTTTCTATAAAACAGAATCAAGTAAACGGAGTCACATAAGCTACTAGAAGAACTAATTAATTAGGATCCAATAACTAAATAAACTCATAAATATAGGCTGGAAATTATATAAATCATGTCATGTTAACTAATACAAAGAATAATCAAGCAACAAAGAGGAACTCAATAGAGAATTTAAAGAATAAAGTCGAATTACACCGTATGGAATAGCATGAAGACTTGAAGACCACGAAACCTTGAATCCTTGAAAGCAAGTAATCCAAACCGTGTGCAGCAAGGTGGTGATGATGATGGACGAAATTGATGGTGATGATGGTGATGGTGCAACCGCCTTTCCTCCTCCTTGAAGCCTTGAGAACCCTAAATACTAGAGAATGGAAAATATGATGGAGAAGAGAAAGAGGAGGGTTTGTCCCTCCCCATTGGGGTGTGTTTGAAGAGAAGAATGAGGCTGCTATTTATAGGAGAATGGAGAGGAAGAAGAAGACAATGAAAGAAATAAAGAAAGAAAAGGAAGAGAAGTGGAATGTGAGTGGTAGAAAAGAAATGGTAAGTGGAATGGTGGAAATGAAGTCATATGGCAATGAACCATTTATTTAGATAAAAGAAATCAAACACTAATATTGTGGGTAGAAAGAAGAGGAAAGAATATAGGGGTGAGTGGAGCATTGAAAATAAAAGAAGAGGAAAGAAATAAAAAGCAGACAGCACTGAGCAGTTCCCACTTAGAACGGAATAATGCACGTTTGAACGGTTGGATGATTCTCAAATTTTAATACAGAATATATAACACACACATGCAGCGTGTATCAAAATTACAGCTGGATCCGACGGTGCAATTGGGAGATATGGGCTTTGAAAGTTGACTGATCTGCACAGGCAGATTCTCCGAAAATGGGCTTGGACCTTTTGGGACTTGGGCCTTCCTTCATGCTTTGTGGACTTGGGCCTTCCTTCATGCTTTGTGGACTTCCTTCTTGGGTTTGGGCCTCCTTCTTGGGTTTGGGCCCCCTTCTTGGGCCTCATGGCAGACCACCTCATAATGGGCCTCGCAAAAGCCCATTAGACTTCGTTTCTGCACATGTTCACATTAATACATTATTTTGGACTCAAATATGGAAACTAAGCTAAAATAGCAAAGTTACAATTAAATCATAGCCAAATAGTAGGGAAAACACATTAAAAACGTCACACTTTGTGCTCCTATCAAATTCCCCCACACTTAGCTACTGCTAGTCCTCTAGCAAACACAAGAACAACACAAAACAGAAAAGGAAACACAAAACAGAATGGTCTTTCCAACCATAACCCTCAGCGAGTTCAGAAGAGTTATAATCAGGAGAATACAAATTATATACAAAGGCTAACGAATTTGCTAAGTCTTTAACATGCACATCTCATTTATGCTCGGGTGTAGTGTGTGAAAACCAAGTATACAATTAATGTCAAGCAATCCAATAGGCACATTGAAACAACATTAACCACTAAACCTCACAAGATTCACTAAATATTTCCGCTCAGTGTTTAGGGTTAAGTGTTTACTCTCAAAACAATTACACAAGTAGTGTTCCCATATGCTTGCTCATTAACCGACTCTCCACAATTAATCCACAAATCATCAGATCATAAGGGCTTTTTAGGTGAAACAGGGACAAAAGGATGAATGGTAAATGGTGAATGGTCAATGAAGTGAAAGGACTCGAAATGGAAAATGTTTCACATGTTTGCAAGACAAATCAACGACTTTGAAACTCATACCTATGCTATACCCGAACAACTTTCTTATTCTCCTCTAACCTTTTATTGAAAATAAAAACAATACAATAACTCTATTTTTGGAATTTCTCTTTCTGACATTTTTTTTTCTTTCTTTCTTTTCTATTTTTTTTTTTGAGGAATTTATTCCTTCTTTTTATTTCTGATTTTTTTTTCTTTGAACAATTACAACAAAATAAATACACCCCCACACTTGCCTTCTGGTATAATACCAAACAAATCAAAACCCGAAGCATAAGAACACAAGAAGTCACTATCATCGCCTTGCAAACATAAATAAAACAAGGGTGAGATGGTATGGGTGAACAAAAGAAACGGCTAATGAGTGTTTAGTTCAAAAGGGGATTCCTAAAGTTCGTGTTTAGATGGATGGTGAATACTTTGGCCATGGTGCTCAACTAGTGCCTTACTCATTTCTAATTCATCACAGATTAACAAAACGTTTCAAGTGGTCTTTGAGCAAGTTCTAGGTTCAAAACTCATGAATTGTGCACACATGAAGAACGAGTAAATGTATGAAATATGCATACATGTGAATATTCAATAGGCTCAAATCCTCACAGTTTCTGGGTATGCATGACAATGTATGTTTAAATGTGCTTCTCGGATTACAATCAATTAATCGAAACAGGTTATGTGAACATGGAAATTCGAGCACTCATAAGTTATGCAAATTAAATTCAAAACAAACTACACAAAGCCTTGACATATAATAAACATTCTCCTAATCACAACAATTTAAACTCAATTCATCATCGGGATTGGAAAGAAAACAACACAAATAAACACACAAAAACACAAAACAGGAGCAAATATTTTTGTAATTTTTCAGATTTTTTGATTTTTTTGATTTTTCAATGTAGGTAACAATACGTGACCACAGGGACTCACTTAGTGCAATGGTAGGTTCAACGCTACCAAGGGAGTGAGTGTGATATAGTCGATATATTGTTACCGTAGAAAACAAAAACAAGTAAATTATTTTTTTGAACTTTTTTATTTTTCAAATTTTTTTTCTTTTCTTTTTAAATAAATCTTCCCCCCACACTTGAATTAAACATTGTCCTCAATGTTAGACAGATATTTCACGAAAATGAAAAATTCAAGCATGGTTATTGAATTTAAACACACAAACAGAAATCAACCGAAGTAAACACACAAACTGAAATAAACACACAACATAAACAGAAGTAAACACACAACAGTTAAGTAAATGAAAAACAGATAAGTTAGAAATAACTCCCCTTTGAAGATCGTTAAGCTCCTCCCGAAGCAAGTCACCAACAGTCACAAACAAGGCTAGCAGGGCCTTGCATCCAACGTTTGCTCCTTAATTGACTGCGGCTCTGATCCTTTGAAGTGTGTCCTGGACAAGGGTAGTTGCCGACTCCACGGCAGACTTAGCTGATGTAGCCTTCACCGAGATCTGGAAGACTATAGTAAGTAGACTTCCATCAAGAATAGCTCCGGATACGTTTGGTAGAATGGAGAAGCCAGAAGACATAAGCGGAAATGGCTCCGGTTGAACTCCAGATAGCAAACACTGGAAAATGGAATGGTTAATCGGCGCATAAATCACAGACGACCCCGTTGCATCGGTGCAACACTCCCGAAGAATAAGGAAGTCGTTGTGACTATCTATAGCGAGCACCGAAATCTGGTTCCGCGGGTCAAGACCGATACCGAAATTTGCTAGCACACGCACCGAGCTGTCCATCGACATACTATCCCACATTGGTCTAGTTCGAACGTCTTTGAGGAACTCAAAGATCCTGGTGTGATGGGAAAGATGCACGACGGAACAGCCAGCAGTACGATTGACTCCGTGGGGCTTGCTCGGATCACCCCTTCGCTTGTTGGTCCCGACCTCCATTCGAGTGTCTCTTGTTCGGTTCGAACAAGTCCAAGGATGATACGTGGAGTTGCCGATGTCGTTGAAGAAACAGATCGCCATCTGGTTTGCCATTTCCGCTAGGCCTCTTTTTCCTTCGGGCGAAATGATAGAGTCACCGGGTGAAGTGTGGATCCCCGTGACGCACATGTAGCGCTCGGCTTGTCGTTGGAGAGTCGAGATCCAACGCTTTGCACCAAAAGCGAACCCCGAATGAACAAATGGTTCGAAACCGGCCTTCATCTCCTTCTCGCGTACATCCACGTGCTCCACCCAAGTGACTAAGGAAGATCCATTATGAAGATCACGTATCGGGCATCCGGAGGGGCGTTTTCGGCAAATCGATCTCACGGAAGGCTTTGGATTTGAACGCAATTCATCCACGGAGACATCCACAACGACCCAACTTCCATCCAGTTGTTGGTGAGAATACCGAACAAACCGGACTTCACGAGTTGAAACGAGGTGAGATGGCACCGAAACTCGGCCGACATCACTCCTCGCTCCTCGTAGCCTTCTTCGTTCTTGGAGGATAGGATCTCCAACGTCTTGGCGTTTGTAATCATGCTACGAAGATCGGCAACCATCGACCAACATCCATTAAGATCTCGAACGATGGTGGTCGGATAAAGGTGAATGGCCGCCGAGTGTCTCGACGATTCGGCTTTGAAGTACGGAGCAGGTTCAGCTCGTTGAAACACTCGCAAGTACTCGGCCTATGAAGAGTCTCGGGATGAATAGACGTGTCGGGAGTCGGTGAAGTTATCCACAAAGGAAAACCGGCCGTGGCCAGCGAGCACGAGCTCGTGCTTGGCCTTGCGGACGATATCCGAGATCAAGTCGGTGTGGACTCCGACAAGATCAGCGAGCAGGTCCGGGAAGATGGTCGGATGGAATAGGTATGGATGGGCGCTCGACAAGGGTAGGCATGAGGCTCCGCACATCCCGTCTTAAGTGGTCCATGTCGATGGAATCATCGGACAACTCAAGAATAGGCTCTTGTTGTTGAGGAACAACTTCGAGCCTTCGCCAGGCACATCCGAGTGCGGAACGGGACCTCCGCAACGGGGACATATGCCGCCGTGGAGAGCATCGACGAGTCGTTGATTCGAAGTTGAAGCTCCTCGTTCTTGCTCACCGCCGATCATTTCGTCTCTCTAGCTCGGCGATACGTTGCTCAGACGTCAGGATACCGAATTTCTTCCTATTTCTCGACCCCCAATAATAGACTTGGTCCTCCTCTAGTCCGATTTTCGGACCAAATCTTTCTCGTTGTGGCTTGGTGGGGTGAGAATAGACCGCAAAGAAAGCCGCCAGTGCATCTCTCTGAGCTTTGGTGTACTTTGTCCTCGGAAGTCTCCTATAAACAGGAGCGGCTTCCGGCTCGGCTGGTGGATCAGCAACCAGGATTGGTGCTTGGGGTAGTGGTTGTGGTTGTGGTTGTGGCTCGGTCGGCATGCTAGCATCGGCGCTATTAAGCATGCTCGGTGGAATTATTTCAGCCAAGCCTTCAAAGATCGGGTTCTCTGAAGGACCTGCCTGAAACAAATCGCTGAAAGAATTAACTCTTTTGGCCATTTCTGGGTTGGGAAGGAGGAAAGCTTCTGGGATTTGGGAGGTTTTCTGGGAAAACTCAAGAACACGAAGAACACGAGAGAGAAAACGAGAGAGAGAGTGAGGGAAAACGCGTGAAATGACCTAAGGGAACTAACGCAAACCGAAGGGGAAGGGAACGGAATGGACGGACGCGTGTCCAAAGTCGAAGACAAAGATCCGTAAATCACGGATCGAGCGACGAAAGTCGCAAAGGGAATAGTGGAACGCGCGCACGATTTATTAAACAATTCGGCCGACGCAAAAGTCGTGCGTCGGCCCAATCAAATTTTTTTTTTGATTTTTTTTTGATTTTTTTTTTTGATTTTTTTTTTTAATACTTTACGAAAAGTCGTAAAGTGAACAGTGAAAACGCGTATGAAACACGCGCAAAGGTTGCCGACACTTTAAACGGGCTTGGGCCATCGAAATGGTTTGGGCCTTAAAGTGGGCCTGGGCCAAAGAAAACTCCGGCCCATTATTGGTGGGCTTAAACTAATGGGCCTAAAAACGAACAGGCCCGACACACTAAATGGGCTTGGGTTACGGGTTTTGGGCTTCGTGAATGACACGAGCCCAATGGGCTAAATTATTATTATTTTTTTTTTTGTTTTTTTCTTTTTTTTACGAAACCTAAAACCCTAACCAATCACACAAACGGGCCTAAGGCCCAATAAAAAAACTAACTAACTAACAAGCCCAAAAATAAAACAAACCGTAATTATAAATAGTAAAAAGAAATAATTACCAACAGTAAAACAAAAGAAAACACTCTTTTTTTTTATTTACAATTAATTTTTTTTATATTTTTTTATTTTTTTATTTTTAAATAAATAACGAGAGCGAAAAGAAAACTTACCTTTTTACTCCCGAGGAAACCGAAAATCACCAACAAGACATCAACCTCAAGGTTTTTCAACCTTGACTTCCTAAACGTATGCTCCGATGTATGTGGTAAAATTTCCGATAAACCCGGATTATTTCCTATACAAAATAAAAAGGTTAGTAATAAATTTACAAAATAAAAACAAAATATTTACAAAGTTAAAAATATGTTACAAATTATCTATACAAAATGAATGAATAAATTTTCCTATGTCTACGTATATTTTATTTACACAATAAATTTTCTTTTTGTCTGAATATAGTTGAAAAAAATGAAAGTTGATTCCAAGCGGTAACTCAAGGTGGACTTACGGCCTAGGTGCAATGCCTTGACTTAAATGACTTTCCGTGTTTTCAGAAGGCGAATGGCCAGATCATATGAGAATAAGCGAGGGGCAGGATTCATTTGGTGGACTACGGAGGCAAGCCCCTATCGACTTTCGTCTGTCTATAGTCCTCTGAATCCAAAACCTGTCACTCAGGGTCTCGACCTAGACACCATCCATGTGCCCCTTACTCAGTTGAGAAAGCACTTAAGTGTTCGACAATTCTCCAAGTGTTAATAAAGGCCGCCCTCAACCTCAAATAACCTTACGGTAAAAATGAAGGGTTTAGGCCAATATTAATAAAAGGACCTTACCTAATCCGTTCAAGTTACAACTTACAACAACAAAAAAATAATCAACTATACTCAGAACACCTAAATATAATTACTAAGTGTAACCAAATATCAACAAGTATAAATAAATATTATTCACAAATATTAACAAAATAATAGTTAGGAATTTTCAATCCCCGGCAACGGCGCCAAAAATTGATGGGCCCAAAATGAGCATCAATTTAAAAAAACCCTATCGGTAGTATAGTGGTGTAAGTAGGGTATCGTTCACAACGGAGATCAAAGGGTGTACCTAACAAAAATTGTCACAAAGAATTAAATAAAATAAAGAATTATTATTAACATGTATAAAGTATAAATATATACATATGTACAAAGTAAGGGGGTTTAAGAGATAAATTGAATGAAATAAATAAATTAAATTACAAAGAATAAATTAAATAAGATGGGATGAAACACAAAATATATAAAGTTCAGCCACAAGTATACAAGTTTACCAATTATTGGACCGAAAATTAACCAAGTTCCCTAGCCATGAAACCGAAATTAACATATGTGGAAAATTAGAAGCTAACCATTCCCCAAATAAAACCTCTCTAGGAAAATTAACCTAAGTGAAAGCACCTAGATTAACCAATTAAACATGCCATCTTAGTCTAGAAAGCTAGCTAGTCAAACCATGTTTAACGCATAGAAGAAGAGTTGTTAATCAAAGTGCACGACCCATTATAGAAAAGTCCATATGTCCGCAATCCTTTTTATTTGACACCGACCTTTGTCCAAAGCCTTTACTACTTGTGAATTAGGTTTCCAAAACTATTAGGTGAATTGTAATCCCTAACTCTAGCTCCAATTATATGCAAATATTATAAGTGTCGACCCCTATAACATAAACACATAAAAGTTTTCTATAAAACAGAATCAAGTAAACGGAGTCACATAAGCTACTAGAAGAACTAATTAATTAGGATCCAATAACTAAATAAACTCATAAATATAGGCTGGAAATTATATAAATCATGTCATGTTAACTAATACAAAGAATAATCAAGCAACAAAGAGGAACTCAATAGAGAATTTAAAGAATAAAGTCGAATTACACCGTATGGAATAGCATGAAGACTTGAAGACCACGAAACCTTGAATCCTTGAAAGCAAGTAATCCAAACCGTGTGCAGCAAGGTGGTGATGATGATGGACGAAATTGATGGTGATGATGGTGATGGTGCAACCGCCTTTCCTCCTCCTTGAAGCCTTGAGAACCCTAAATACTAGAGAATGGAAAATATGATGGAGAAGAGAAAGAGGAGGGTTTGTCCCTCCCCATTGGGGTGTGTTTGAAGAGAAGAATGAGGCTGCTATTTATAGGAGAATGGAGAGGAAGAAGAAGACAATGAAAGAAATAAAGAAAGAAAAGGAAGAGAAGTGGAATGTGAGTGGTAGAAAAGAAATGGTAAGTGGAATGGTGGAAATGAAGTCATATGGCAATGAACCATTTATTTAGATAAAAGAAATCAAACACTAATATTGTGGGTAGAAAGAAGAGGAAAGAATATAGGGGTGAGTGGAGCATTGAAAATAAAAGAAGAGGAAAGAAATAAAAAGCAGACAGCACTGAGCAGTTCCCACTTAGAACGGAATAATGCACGTTTGAACGGTTGGATGATTCTCAAATTTTAATACAGAATATATAACACACACATGCAGCGTGTATCAAAATTACAGCTGGATCCGACGGTGCAATTGGGAGATATGGGCTTTGAAAGTTGACTGATCTGCACAGGCAGATTCTCCGAAAATGGGCTTGGACCTTTTGGGACTTGGGCCTTCCTTCATGCTTTGTGGACTTGGGCCTTCCTTCATGCTTTGTGGACTTCCTTCTTGGGTTTGGGCCTCCTTCTTGGGTTTGGGCCCCCTTCTTGGGCCTCATGGCAGACCACCTCATAATGGGCCTCGCAAAAGCCCATTAGACTTCGTTTCTGCACATGTTCACATTAATACATTATTTTGGACTCAAATATGGAAACTAAGCTAAAATAGCAAAGTTACAATTAAATCATAGCCAAATAGTAGGGAAAACACATTAAAAACGTCACACTTTGTGCTCCTATCAATGGTTGCTGAGTGTCTCGAGGCTTCTGATATGAAATATGGTGTAGGCTCAGCTCGTTGAGACACTCGCAAGTACTCGGCATGATTAAGAGTTTCGGGATGAATGGAAGTGCTGGGATTTGATGAAAAGATCCATAGAGGAAAACCAGCAGCGACCAAGAGCAGGAGTTCATCTTTGGCGTTGTTCACGATATCGGCGATCTGGTCGGAATGAAACCCAACGAGATCATGAGCAGGTCCCGGAATGTTGTCAGATGGCACATGAGAGGATGAGCGCTCGAGTAATGTTGGCATGAGGCTCCGCACATGATGTGAACGTAAAATACGTTCACAAAGTGCCTTTAATTACTGGATTTTGCTATTCTGAAAGCTTAATTGTCTATTTAATGTTTGTTTTCGTGTGTTTAGGGAAAATACCAGGAAAATGTTTATCTGCACAAAATAGGTGCATTTTGGAGGTTTTCAGCGTAAATGGAAAAGTCAACCGTGACTTTCACATGTGGAAGAAAATATTGTACGAAGATTTCGGATTATTCCGAATCCCGACAATTTGTCGGCGAACCACCACATAAGGCGGCGCAACCACCACATGCGGTGGCGATATATATTTTAATCCTCCATCTTCTTTTCCCTTGTTTATATTTTATGTTTATATTTATTTCATTTGTTATTTTATTTCTTTTCTTTATTTTATAATTACTTCATTTCTTTTATTATTCTTTTATTTTATTTTGTTTTCTTTGTTTTCTTTTGATTTTTGTTTGCAGCTTCCACGTTATCAGCTCCCTCACATGGTTTCAATTCATCACAATTCCATGCAGCTAACTATTCCACTGCCGGCACCAACCATCTCCACTTCACCAACCATCTCCACCACCAAAACACTACAGTCCATAATTCCCTGGTTTTTCTCCACTGCCGGCAGCATCTTCTCCTTTCCAGCCATTCCATCTCCTTCCTCTCGCTTGGCTGCTTCGCCCCTCCCATTCTCTATTTAAGGGAAGCTCCCGCATAGCCTTCCTCACCAATTCACCACGGCAACATTCAAACCATGAGCCAAAGCTCAATTTCCTCTCCTCCATCTCCTCTGCTTTTCTTTTCCTGCAAATTCATAATCAAGCAATCTAATTATATATGTTTTTCTTTCGCAGGTTTGAAAGCAGCTCAATACAATTGCAGATCCCAGCCGGCGCCGCTCATTCTCCGAGCCATACCTGCTGCCATCGCTCATGTCTCCGCCGCGCCATCGCTCTCTCTCACCGCCGCGTTGCCCGGCTCAATCGGAGCTTCCCTTGCCGTCAACCCAAGCTGCTGCACCCAAGTTCCCGCCGGCACCGATCAATCCTGCCATGATTCTCGATCAAACCCGCCGCCAACGCCGCGCCGGTCTCCAATCTGCCAGCCCGTACCTCCTCTTTTCCACACCCCGCCGACGAACCCGAAACCCATCACCACCGGCATCGATCTCCTCGCCGCTCACCTCTGCCGTAGCTGTTCAGTCCACCACGGCCTCACCCAAGCACTTCCGTGCTTCCCGCATCCTCGCCGCTCACCATTGAGTCGCGCCACCATCTCGCCGGCGTCAATCTCTCACCGCCGCACCTTCGATCTGCCGCCAAGTTCCTCCGCCGTCGCTCTCTGCTGATTTGAGAAGAAAAGAAAAAGAAGCAAGAAAGAACCAGAAGAAACACCCACGGGCCGGGAGGAAAGAAATGAAGAAATGAAAGAAATTCACGCGGTCAACAAAGAAGAAGAAAAAGCAGTCAAAGTCAAAGTCAAAACTGACTTGGGCTTTGACCCGCTTTGACCATACAAGACCCACCTGTTGACCGGCCCATTGACTACTAAGCCCAATGGCCCAATGGCCCAATTGCTAAGTACACCCGCCACATCCAAAGTTACGATCTGCTATAGCCGAGTCCGCCACCTTCGCTCGCGTACGGCAAGTGTCCATTTTCATGGACACAACAGTAACATTTTTCCCAAACTCGTTTATTTATTATTATTTATTTTTGTTTAATTAACTATTCGTGAATAATTTTGGGAAATGTTATTGTTTGTTTATTTTCTATTTTGTGTAATAAATTGGATTGAAGTTGATTAATTCTTCTAGCAGCTTATGTGAATTTTGTTTGTTTAGTTTTATCTTTAATGTTGAAACTAAATAATAAGGATCGCGGATAGACGAGCGTTCGCTAGGTCGCGCACTTGAATTAACAACTCTTTTTCTATGCGTTAGACATGTTTAGATTAATCACCTTTGCATGTTTAATTGTTTAATCTAGATGAGCGTTCACTAGGTTGATTTCATGGGAGAAGTTTATTTGGGGAATGATAACCTGCGTAGGCATTCTACATGTGTTAGTTTCGGATTCATGGCTAGGGAGTTGGTTAATCTTCAAAACAATATTTGTGTGTGTGTTTTCTTGTTTTCAAAAATAATAAAAATCCAAAAATATTTCTTTTTATTGTTTTCAAAATTATCAAAAACCCCCAAAAATACTTTTGTATATAATGTATATTTTTGTAAATAGAAACAATACTGTATAGTTTATTTAATTTTGTATATATATATATTCTTTATTCTTTATACTTGTTAATAATAATTCTTTATTTAATTTAATTTTTCGTGACATTAAAAAGTAAATATAACAATCTTCTGTGGGAAAAACCTTTATTTCCCATTATACTTTACAACGACAACTGTTAGGAATTTAGGTAATAATTTAATGACGTAGGTGAACAAACGCTAATCATTTTGGCGCCGGCTCGCCGGGGATTGTTTTTACTATTTACTTTTGACTGCTGATTTTTTGACTGTTGACTTTTTGACTGTTGACTTTGACTATTGACTATTGACTTTTTACTATTTGTAAATAATACTTGTTAATTTTATTTATTCTCACTTGATTATACTTGTTTATATTTTTACACTTAGTAATTATACTTAGGTATCCTGAATATGGTTGATTATTTTTTTGTTGTTGTAAGTTGTAACTTGAACGGAAATAGGTAAGGTCCTTTTATTAATATTGGCCTAAACCCTTCATTTTTACCGTAAGGTTATTTGAGGTTGAGGGCGGCCTTTATTAACACTTGGAGAATTGTCGAACACTTAAGTGCTTTCTCAACTGAGTAAGGGGCACATGAATGGTGTCTAGATATGATCAAGACTCTGGGTGACGGGTTTGTAAAATTGGATTCAGAGGACTTGTCCACTAAATGAATCCTGCCTCTCGCTTATCTCTTGTGATCTGGCCATTCGCCTTCTGAAAACACGGAAAGTCATTTACGTCAAGGCATTGCACCTAGGCCGTAAGTCCACCTTGAGTTACCGCTTGGAATCAACTTTCCTTTTTTTTCAACTATATTCAGACAAAAGAAAATATTTTTGTACACTTTAAGTGTATTGTGTAAATAAAATATACGTAGACATAGGAAAATTTATTCATTCATTTTGTATAGATAATTTGTGACATATTTTTAACTTTGTAAATATTTTGTTTTTATTTTGTAAATTTATTACTAACCTTTTTATTTTGTATAGGAAATAATCCGGGTTTATCGGAAATTTTACCACATACATCGGAGCATACGTTTAGGAAGTCAAGGTTGAAAAACCTTGAGGTTGATGTCTTGTTGGTGATTTTCGGTTTCCTCGGGAGTAAAAAGGTAAGTTTTCTTTTAACTCTCGTTATTTATTTAAAAAAATAAAAATAAAAATAAAAATAAAAAAATAGAAATTTTTTTAATTGTAAATAAAAAAAAAGAGTGTTTGCTTTTGTTTTACTGTTTTGTAATTATTTATTTTCACTTTTTATAATTATTGTTTGTTTGTTTTGGGCTTGTTTGTTTGTTATTTATTATTGGGCCTTAGGCCCATTCGTTTGTGTGATTGGTTAGGGTTTTTGGTTTCGTAATTTAAAAAAATAAAAAAAATTTAGCCCATTGGGCTCGTGTCATTCACGAAGCCCAAAACCCATAACCCAAGCCCATTAGTGTGTCGGGCCTGTTCGTTTTTAGGCCCATTAGTTAAGCCCACCAATAATGGGCCGGAGTTTTCTTTGGCCCAGGCCCACTTTAAGGCCCAAACCATTTCGATGGCCCAGGCCCGTTTAAAGTGTCGGCAAGCGCGTGTGCTACGCGTTATCACTGTTCACTTTACGACTTTTCGTAAAGTATTAAAAAATAAAAAATTGAAAATAAAAAATAAAAAATCGAAAAAAAAAAAAAAATTTGATTGGGCCGACGCAAAACTTTTGCGTCGGCCGAATTGTTTAATAAATCGTTCGCGCGTTCCACTATTCCCTTTGCGACTTTCGTCGCTCGATCCGTGATTTACGGATCTTTGTCTTCGACTTTGGACACGCGTCCGTCCATTCCGTTCCCTTCCCTTCTGTTTGCGTTAGTTTCCTTAGGTCATTTCACGCATTTCCCTTAGATTCTCTCTCATTCTCTCTCATTTTCTCTCGTTGTTCTTCATCTGTTCTTCGTGTTCTTCCGTTTTTCCCAGAAAACCTCCCAAATCCCAGAAGCTTTCCTCCTTCCCAACCCAGAAATGGCCAAAAGAGTTAATTCTTTCAGCGATTTGTTTCAGGCAGGTCCTTCAGAGAACCCAATCTTTGAAGGTCTGGCTGAAATAATTCCACCGAGCATGCTCAATAGCGCCGATGCTAGCATGCCGACCGAGCCACAACCACAACCGCAACCGCAACCACTACCCCAAGCACCAATCATGGTTGCTGATCCCCCTGCTGAGCCGGAAGCCGCTCCTGTCTATAGGAGACTTCCGCGGACAAAGTACACCAAAGCTCAGAGAGATGCACTTGCGGCTTTCTTTGCGGTGTATTCTCACCCCACCAAGCCACAACGAGAAAGATTTGGTCCGAAAATCGGACTTGAGGAGGACCAGGTCTACTATTGGGGGTCGAGAAATAGGAAGAAGTTCGGTATCCAGTCTTCCGAGCAGCGTATTGCCGAGCTAGAGAAAAGAAACGATCAGCTGGTGAGCAAGAACGAGGAGCTTCAACTTCGAATCAACGACTCGTCGATGCTCTCCACGCCGGCATCCGTCCCATTGCGGAGGTCCCGTTCCGCACTCGGATGTGCCACGGCGAAGGCTCGAAGTTGTTCCTCCACAACAAGAGCCTATTCTCGAGTTGTCCGACGATTCCATCGACATGGACCACTCGAGACGGGATGTGCGGAGCCTCATGCCTTCATTTATCGAGCGCCCATCCATACCTTTGCCATCTGACACCCTTCCCGCACCTGCTCACGATCTTGTCGGAGTCCACACCGACTTGATCTCGGATATCGCCCGGAAGGCCAAGCACGAGCTCATGCTCATGGCCACTGCCGGATTTCCTTTGTGGATAACTTCACCGACTCCCGACACTTCCATTCATCCCGAAACTCTTAACCGCGCCGAGTACTTGCGAGTGTTTCAACGTGCTGAACCTGCACCGTACTTCAAAGCCGAATCGTCGAGACACTCGGCAACCATCCATCTTTATCCGACCACCATCGTTCAGATCTTAATGGATGTTGGTCGATGGTTGCCAGTCTTCTGTAGCATGATCACAAACGCCAAGACGTTGGAGATCCTTTCCTCCAGCAACGAAGAAGGCTACGAGGAGCATATGCAGGTGATGTCGGCCGAGTTTCTGGTGCCATCTCACATCGTCTCAACTCGTGAAGTCCAGTTCGTTCGGTACTCTCACCAACAACTGGATGGAAGTTGGGTCGTCGTGGATGTCTCCGTGGATGAATTGCGTTCCAATC
Source organism: Rubus idaeus (assembly GCA_030142095.1). Classification (NCBI taxonomy): domain Eukaryota; kingdom Viridiplantae; phylum Streptophyta; class Magnoliopsida; order Rosales; family Rosaceae; genus Rubus; species Rubus idaeus. The sequence continues at coordinate 23,242,340 of CM057965.1, forward strand.
CGAAGCCTTCCGTGAGATCGATTTGCCGAAAACGCCCCTCCGGATGCCTGATACGTGATTTGCATAATGGTTCATCCTTGGTCACTTGGGTGGAGCACGTGGATGTGCGCGAAAAAGAGATGAAGGCCAGTTTCGAACCTTTTGTTCATTCAGGGTTCGCTTTTGGTGCAAAGCGTTGGATCTCAACCCTCCAACGACAAGCCGAGCGCTACATGTGCGCCACAGGTATCCACTCTTCACCCGGTGACTCGATTATTTCTCTTGAAGGAAGAAGAGGACTTGCGGAAATGGCAAAGCAGATGACAATCTGTTTCTTCAACGACATCAGCAACTCCACGTACCACCACTGGACTTGTTCGAACCGAACAAGAGACACTCGAATGGAGGTGAGGACCAACAAGAGAAGGGGTGATCCGAGCAAGCCCCCTGGAGTCAATCGTACTGCTGGATGTTCTGTCGTGCATCTTTCCCATCATACCAGGATCTTTGAGTTCCTCAAAGACGTGCAGACAAGACCACAATGGGATAGTATGTCGATGGACAGCTCTGTACGTGTGCTAGCAAATTTCTCCATCGGTCTTGACCCGCGGAACCAGATTTCGGTGCTCGCCATAGATAGTCACAACGACTTCCTTATTCTTCAGGAGTGTTGCACCGATGCAACAGGGTCGTCTGTGATTTATGCGCCGATTAACCATTCCATTTTCCAGTGTTTGCTATCTGGAGTTCAACCGGAGCCATTTCCGCTTATGTCTTCAGGCTTCTCCATTCTGCCTAACGTATCCGGAGTTGTACTTGACGGAACACTACTGACTATGGTGTTCCAGATCTCAGTGAAGGCTACATCAGCTAAGTCTGCCGTGGAGTCGGCAACAACCCTTGTCCAGGACACACTTCAAAGGATCAGAGCCGCAGTCAATTAAGGAGCAAACGTTGGATGCAAGGCCCTGCTAGCCTTGTTTGTGACTGTTGGTGACTTGCTTCGGGAGGAGCTTCACGATCTTCAAGGGGGAGATTTTCTTTAACCTATCTTTTTCATTTGTATATATGTTGTGTGTTTACTTCTGTTGATTTATATTGTGTGTTTACTTCTATATGTGTGTTTAAATTCAATAACCATACTTGAATTTTTCATTTTCGTGAAATATCTGTCTAACATTGAGGACAATGTTTAATTCAAGTGTGGGGGGAAGATTTATTAAAAAGAAAAGAAAAAAATTGAAAAATTTGAAAAATTCAAAAAAATAATTTACTTGTTTTTGTTTTCTACTGTAACGGTATATCGACTAAATCATACTCACTCCCTTGGTAGCGTTGAACCTACCATTGCACTAAGTGAGTCCCTGTGGTCACTGATTTGCACTTATTTATAGCGCAAATTGTATTCCTAATCACGAGAGTTAAGCTTGCCCGAATGCATTTTGTTACTATTAATATGCGTTTTCATGATTTCAGGTTACTTATGTGACTTGAGGTAATTCGGCACAAAGAGGTGCATTTTGACTACTTTTGGGCACACTTCTGAAAAGAGGACAAGAAGGCAACCGTGGCTTCTAGGCATTGAAGATTGCATGAATTTACCTTCGGAAGACGTTGCCATTGAAGGCCTTGAAGAATCGAAGAAAGGAAGGAAAATGAAGAAATTGCATTTCCGGCGATTTTTCCGGCAAACCACCACCACAAGAGGCGGCACCACCGCCGGACCACCACCGGAGCACCACCACAGAAGGAGAGACTCTCCTACATCAGCTGCACACATGTGTGGCACAGCTCACACACACACTCATCCACATGTCCACTTATCCCTCCACCAATCCATAATTTCCTCCACTTCACATTTCTTTATGTGAGTGGCTCTTCCTTTTGCTTAAACTAATAAACATTGCAGCTGCTATGACTACCCTAGCAGCCACACATGAAGAAAAGAATCTCATTCTAGCCACAATTTTCGAGCAGCCCCCTTCTTCCCCTTCTTCCTCTTCTCCCTCTCCTCTCTTTCTTCTTCTTTTCTCTTCTTCCCATTCTAAATTCAGGCCACTTTCCCTATCACTTCCGGCCACCTTCTTCACCCTTTCTTTCTTTCTTCTTCTACCTTCCTCACTCTTTTCTCTCTTCCTTTCTCACCACCAAATTCGTGCTACCCCTCATCTTACCAAAACAGCCCCCACAACAACATCAAAGATTGCAAGGATTGGGACTTGGAGCAAGGAGGAGTTCATAAAAGAGGAGGAGAAGTCTTGGAAACATCATTGAGCATTCTCTAACTCTTTTACCTTTTAGTTTCATTGATTTAATTCTTGTAATTTGAGATGTACACTAGCTATTGAAATTGAGTTTGTAAGCTCAATAACTTTGTTTATCAAATCTGAAATTGTTGCTTATTTACTTTCTTGCATGTTCTCTTTGAAAACACCAAAAATATGAACACTACAACCATGTGCACATACTTCACTACACTAGTATATAGCTCATCTCTTATCTCACCATTTTAGTGCTAGAATAGCTTGGTTACCACATAATTACCAAGGTGATTTTAGGGCCTTCCAATCCCTTGGGTACGATAATCCCCCGGTCTTAATCTATACCATCCACTACACTTTGACGGCGATACTCAAAACCAACCCGAACTTATCGTTGAGTCAAATGGCGCCGTTGCCGGGGATTAAGGTTTAACCTTGATCTCTTGGTAATCGTTTCCGGGTTGTTCTTAGCACTATTCTTTAGTTTAGATTGTTTGATAATTGTTTTGTAGTTGTTTGTTCATAAGTGTTTGTATTTCCTTCTTTGCATTGTATGTTGAATTTGTTTTTAGCTTGTGTCAAGTGTTGTTATTGCTGTTAATAAGTGTGTAGTTGCATCTTAGTTTGCTTCAATTCAAGCTAGGTTAGTTCCCTTGCCTATCTAGGGAAGTTCTCAAAATCTGTTTTCAGTTTTCGTTTAGCTACTGTCCTCTGTTTTCTCAATTTTTGTTAAAATAGTAAATCAACCCAGAAAATTCTAAAAATTTGTGTGCTACTGTGTTTACGTGTCTAGTATAGGTGGTTAAAATTTCAGGTCATTTGGTTAAGTCTAGCTTAGGTAAAAAAATAGTTTTTGTGCTACTGGTCGTCAGGATCCTCTCTGGAACCTCTCTGTCTAACTAATCCGTCCGGACGCCAAAGTTCCGTCCGGACGCCCAAGTGATAAATAGCTTCTGCCCGTGCAATCCGTCCGGACGGATTCAGTCCGTCCGATCGTCTGGAAGCTATCCAGAGACTGTTTTGATTGTTCTATGTTGTTTATTGCTTCCATTCGGTTCCATATCTTGTATACATTGGTTTTATTGATTAAAAGTTGATTCTAAGCCTTTTGTTGTGTCATTAAAGGTACTTGGGTGAATCATCTACTTCACACATGGATAGATGGAGGCAAGAATGGGAAGAGCCTAGGAGATTTGAGCATCAAGATGATCGATATAGCATTGGAATGATATCTCAACCACATCTTGAAGAGCAACCATACCAAGATCATGGGGGATACCAATATGAAGGCCATGACTCCCACAACAATCCATATTTCTCTAATGATCATTGGAGTTCACATAATGGTTCTAGTATATTCGCTGCACCACCGGAGTTCCAACAAGCACATGAGTATGAACCTAATGAGCCAAGCTTGGCAGATATGTTAGCTCAATTGCAAGCTTCTAGTGAGAGGTGTCAAGCTTCTGTACACAATTTACTTGAGCAAGATCATGAACTCACAACTCTTCACTCAAGTAAGCTTTATGATCCCAATCCATTACTTGTGCATAATGATGATGATGATGTGCATACATATGGGGCCAAGAGGGAAGAAAATGTACCTCTTGGCCATTTGTTGAATAATAATATGCATAGTCATTTTAATTATATGGAGGATGGGAACCGGGAGGAAGAAAATGTACTCCCGGAAAATGGATTTGATGATGTGAATGTTGGTGAAAGGAGTAAGGAGGAAGACATTTCACTTGGGAGAGTTGTTGGACACTTGTCATTGGATGATTATGAGCATAGAGACTATGAGAGGAGGAAATATGAGAGATCATTGAGTAGAGGTACTTCTAGGCATGAGGAAGAGCTGACCATTACAGAAGAGGGAGAGGCCATGACGGCTAGGGACCCCTCTTTGGTCATACACTCCTCTAGGGAGGCTGCTAGGCATGATCCACCTTCTACAAAGGAAATTGTGTCATCCATGGAGGAAGAAATGAGTGACAATGTGCATGAACATGAATATGAAGGGTCAAGAGAGCCTATTATCTCCTCTCCACCACTTGAGTTGTCCAAGAGAAAGCGGAAGAAGAAGCATGGATTGATGAGTTCACTATTTGAAACCTTCAAGAGGGCAGATGTGAATGTCCCTTTACTACAACTCATTGATAATGTACCGGCTTATGCCCAATTTCTCAAGAATCTTTGTTTGCACAAGAGGAGATTTGCTGCAAATGAGAAATTTCAGCTACATGAGGAGGTGAGTGCAATCATTCAACATCGGTTGCCTCAAAGGAAGCAAGATTTTGGAAGCTTCGTTGTAGGTTGCAGAATTGGCAAGGAGTCTTTTGATGGAACTATCATGGACATGGGTACAAGTATTAACATCATGCCTCTATCCACATACCAAAGGCTAGCCATTGGTCCTTTGAAGACTACTTCGGTTTCATTGGAATTGGCGGATGGAGCTACTAGACTCCCGGTTGGAATTGTTGAAGATGTTTTGATAAGAGTCAACAAGTTTATTCTTCCGGCTGATTTTGTGGTGTTGGACATGAATGAGGATGTTCATATGGACGGGGAGTGTCCTATCATCCTTGGAAAACCATTTATGGCTATGGCGGGTGTCAAAATAAATGTGCAAAAAGGTACAATATGCCTCAAGGTGCTAGGAGAAAAAGTGAAGCTACAAGTGTTTCAACCTAGCTATCCCCTAGAGGTTATCCAAGAAGTGTTTGCAATTGATTTGGTGAGAGGTGATCAAGCTAAAGGTGAGAGGATCTTTGGTCCATTGAATCCACTAGAGCCTCTAGTGAAAGAATTTAATCCTCCCCCTTTGGTTGCTGCCCATGAGCAACAAGAGCCTTCTTCTACGGATAGTGATGATGATATGTTTGACATTATTGTTCCCACAGTCATTGAGGAAGAAGTATCAAATGTGGAGCAAGTCCATGAGCCTAGTGAATCCACAACATCCTCTTCAAAGGAAGAGCATGTGCCCTCTACACCTCCCACTCTTGAGAACATGAAGGGTTTGTTGCCTACACCTTACTATCCTATTCATATGAGAGGATTGCTGCCAAGACCCTCTCTTCATCTTCAGGAGCATAGATTGTTCCCTACACCTCCCACTTTCGAGACATATGAGTTATACAAGAAGAAAAGTCCTCCATTGAGTGAGTTACAACTAGAAGCGATCCAATGCTTAAGGGAGATTCTAGGGATTTCAGTGAACAAGATGAACGTGCAAGAATGGCCTCCATTTCAAAGCTGCAGGTCCATGGCCACACCATTTATGAATTGTTTAGGTGGCAAGGAGTGCTTTGAGCCTCCATGAGCAACAAGATGAAGAAACAAGACCGGCTTGAAGTCTATAAAGGAAAGCGCTTGTGGGGAGGCAACCCCATATCATTTTGAGTTCTGATTTCTTTCAATAAGAAGTTCCAGAGGTTTTGGAGGTGCTAAGTTCGGAGTTCCGGAATAGGGAGCTCAAATCAGTCATTTTGCAATGTGTCCAGAATCTGTCTGTGCAGGTCAGACGATTTACGGGGTCCTTTTCTCTCATCCTAGCCGTTAGAATGAGCTGAGCTGTTCATGAAAGTTGTTCCCCTATGTGTCTATTACCTCCGGTTTAAATTTCATGGTGATCAGACCATTGGATCTCCAGTTATTCAGCTATCAATGAGTGGTACTCAGGCCTGAGTTGACTTTCTCAGCCCTCACTTTGACCAGTTCGTGTTTTATCCTCCAGTAGGCGTTTGGGGTATTTCCAGTGGCTGACATGAAGCCATTTTAGTCTATTTTTCAATACTACCAGAATCACTACATTCCTATTCCTACCATTGGAGTTATGCCCCTGGGAAAGGGGAGAGGTCAAAGCTGATTCACTGTACTCACTCTTGCTCAACAATATTCACCATGGAGCACACTTGGAGCTTACGTAAGGAAGTCAAGGCTTTATGCCTTGAGGTTGGTGATTGTTGGTGCCTACTGAATATCATTGTGGAGATCGCCATAAGGAAGTTTTCATTTTACTTCACTCACATTTGTTTGTTTTTTGTTAATTGTTTTGTTTTGTGTTTTGTGTTTTGTTTGTTTGTTTTGTGTGTTGTTTGTCATATCTCTCACCCAAAGTTTATTGTTGAATTCACTTATCACATTGGGGACAATGTTAAGTTTAAGTGTGGGGGTGAGAATTGGGTTCGTTCTAGCCAAATTGTTTCAAATTTTTCAAAATTTTGTCAAGTTCCAGTAGCTAATCCGTCCGGACATCCTACTAGTGTCCGGACGCCCACAAGTCTGGGAGGAAAACCCGAGTGATCCGTCCGGACGCCCCTGCTAGGTGTCCGGACACCCTTTGTAATTCCAGAAAACTGCTCTCTGCCTCTTGATCCGCCCGGACGCCCCTGCTAGGCGCCCGGACGCCATAGCCCCTGATTGTGAAATTTTGGCATTTTTGTTTGTTTTTGTGTGTTGTTTGTGTTTTGTGTCCATTTTCTCCGATCCCAATAATGAATTGATCTTACTTTGTTGTGTTCTAGAGACTGTGATCATTGTTGAGGCTTTATATAATTTGCTTTGAGTTTAATATGCATGATTCTTGATTGCTTGATCACCATGTACACTTCACCATTGTTGATTCATTGATTGCAATCCGAGAAGCACACTTGACATGTATTTCCATGCATACCCAGAAAATGTGAGGTTTTGAGCCCATTGAATATGCACATGTATGCATCTTACATGTCTCTATTTGTTCTTCATGTGTGAACATTGCATAAGGTTTGGACCTAGAACTTGCTCAAAGACCGCTTGAAGCTTTTGATTGATCCATTTTGAGTTAGAAATGACTAAGGCATTAGTTGAACACCATTGCCAAATTGACCATCATCCATATGAATTTGAACTTTAGGAATAGCCCACTTTGAGCCTTATACATCATTAGCTTTCCTTTGTTCACCCACAAAACACACATTCATTCCACCACTTCAAATATACCATCACCATTGTGTTGACAAGACTTTGATAGTGACTTCTTATCCTTAAATGCTTGAGAGTTGATGCTTGTACTAAAAGGAAAGTTTGGAGGAGTTGTTTATTTTTAGTTTATTATTCAAAGAAAGAAAGAAAGAAAATCAAAAACAAAAAGAAGGAATAAAGTTCCTCAAGAAAAATAAGAAAAAAATAGAAAATGAGAAAGAAGAAACATTCAAAAAGAAAGTAGTTTGTGAATAAGGTTGGAGGAGAATAAGAAAATCATTTTGGTTGAAGCATTTGGTTGAGTTTCAAAGTCGTTGATTTGTCTTGTGAACACTTAGCACCACTCATATTTCCATTCCATTCCATTCACCCATTGGCCCCGTTTTACCATTGTAAGTCCTTGAGATCTAACGATTTATGGTTCGATTTGTTGAGAGTTGGTTGATGAGCAAGCATATGGGAACATTCTTTGTGCATTTGTTTTGAGAGTAAACACTTTGACCCTATACACTTGAGCGGAAATAATTAGTGATCTTTGCGAGAGTCGTGGTTAATGTGTTTAGTGTGCCTATTTGATTGCATGAGATGGATTGTACGTTGGTTTCCACACACTTCACCGAGCATGATTGAATTGCGCTTGTTAAATTCTTAGCAAATTTGTGAAGCCTTGATTTGTGATCTTATGTCTCTTGTTTACAACATCCCGAGCTCGTTGAGGACTATGGTTGGAGAAAATTTTGTTTGAATTCTGTTTTTCCCTTTCTTGTTTTGCATTGTGTTTCCCTTATTGTTTTATGTTGTTTTTGCTTGAGGACAAGCAAGATTCAAGTGTGGGGGTGTGATTTGCACTTATTTATAGCGCAAATTGTATTCCTAATCACGAGAGTTAAGCTTGCCCGAATGCATTTTGTTACTATTAATATGCGTTTTCATGATTTCAGGTTACTTATGTGACTTGAGGTAATTCGGCACAAAGAGGTGCATTTTGACTACTTTTGGGCACACTTCCGAAAAGAGGACAAGAAGGCAACCGTGGCTTCTAGGCATTGAAGATTGCATGAATTTACCTTCGGAAGACGTTGCCATTGAAGGCCTTGAAGAATCGAAGAAAGGAAGGAAAATGAAGAAATTGCATTTCCGGCGATTTTTCCGGCAAACCACCACCACAAGAGGCGGCACCACCGCCGGACCACCACCGGAGCACCACCACAGAAGGAGAGACTCTCCTACATCAGCTGCACACATGTGTGGCACAGCTCACACACACACTCATCCACATGTCCACTTATCCCTCCACCAATCCATAATTTCCTCCACTTCACATTTCTTTATGTGAGTGGCTCTTCCTTTTGCTTAAACTAATAAACATTGCAGCTGCTATGACTACCCTAGCAGCCACACATGAAGAAAAGAATCTCATTCTAGCCACAATTTTCGAGCAGCCCCCTTCTTCCCCTTCTTCCTCTTCTCCCTCTCCTCTCTTTCTTCTTCTTTTCTCTTCTTCCCATTCTAAATTCAGGCCACTTTCCCTATCACTTCCGGCCACCTTCTTCACCCTTTCTTTCTTTCTTCTTCTACCTTCCTCACTCTTTTCTCTCTTCCTTTCTCACCACCAAATTCGTGCTACCCCTCATCTTACCAAAACAGCCCCCACAACAACATCAAAGATTGCAAGGATTGGGACTTGGAGCAAGGAGGAGTTCATAAAAGAGGAGGAGAAGTCTTGGAAACATCATTGAGCATTCTCTAACTCTTTTACCTTTTAGTTTCATTGATTTAATTCTTGTAATTTGAGATGTACACTAGCTATTGAAATTGAGTTTGTAAGCTCAATAACTTTGTTTATCAAATCTGAAATTGTTGCTTATTTACTTTCTTGCATGTTCTCTTTGAAAACACCAAAAATATGAACACTACAACCATGTGCACATACTTCACTACACTAGTATATAGCTCATCTCTTATCTCACCATTTTAGTGCTAGAATAGCTTGGTTACCACATAATTACCAAGGTGATTTTAGGGCCTTCCAATCCCTTGGGTACGATAATCCCCCGGTCTTAATCTATACCATCCACTACACTTTGACGGCGATACTCAAAACCAACCCGAACTTATCGTTGAGTCAGTCACGTATTGTTACCTACATTAAAAAATCAAAAAAATCAAAAAATCAAAAAAATTACAAAAATATTTGCTTCTGTTTGTGTGTTTTTGTGTGTTTATTTGTGTTATGTGTGTTGTTATCTTTCCAATCCCGATGATGAATTGAGTTTAATTGTTATGATTTGGAAAATGTTGGTTATATGCTAAGGCTTTGTGTAGTTTGCTTTGGATTTAATTTGCATAACTTGTGATTGCTCGAATTTCCATGTTCACTTAACCTGTTTCGATTAATTGATTGCAATCCGAGAAGCACATTTAAACATACATTGTCATGCATACCCAGAAAATGTGAGGACTTGAGCCTATTGTATATTCACATGTATGCATATTTCATACATTTACTCGTTCTTCATGTGTGCACAATTCATGAGTTTTTGAACCTAGAACTTGCTCAGAGACCACTTGAAACATTTTGTTAATCTGTGATGAATTAGAAATGAGTAAGGCATTAGTTGAGCACCATGGCCAAAATATTCACCATCCATTTAAACACGAACTTTAGGAATCCCCTTTTGAACTGATCACTCATTAGCCGTTTCTTTTGTTCACCCATACCATCTCACCCTTGTTTTATTTGTGTTTGCAAGACGATGATAGTGACTTCTTATGTTTTATGCTTCGGATTTGTACGGTAGTATACCAAAAGGCAAGTGTGGGGGTGTATTTATTTTGTTGTATTTGTTCAAAGAAAGAAAAAAAAAATCAGAAATAAAAAGAAGGAATAAATTCCTCAAACAAAAAAAAAAAGAAAAAAAAAATGTGGAAAAGAAAAAGAAAAAAATACCACAAAAATAGAGTTATTTTATTTACTTGTATTATTTTCAATAAAAGGTTGGAGGAGAATAAGAGTTGTTTCGGGTTTAGCATAGGTATGAGTTTCAAAGTCGTTGACTTGTCTTGCAAACATGTAAATCATTTTTCATTTCGAGTCCTTTCACTTCATTGACCATTCACCATTTACCATTCATCCTTTTGTCCCTGTTTCACCTGAAAGTCCTTATGATCTGATGATTTGTAGATTAATTGTAGAGAGTTGGTCGATGAGCAAGCATATGGGAACACTACTTGTGTAATTGTTTTGAGAGTAAACAGTTAACCCTAAACACTGAGCGGAAATAATTAGTGAATCTTGTGAGGTTTAGTGGTTAATGTTGTTTCGATGTGCCTATTGGATTGCTTGAGATTAATTGTATATTCGGTTTTCACACACTTCACCCGAGCATAAATGAGATGTACATGTTAAATGCTTAGCAAATTCTTTAACCTTGGTATATAATTTTTATTCTCTTGATTATAATTCTTTCGAACTCGCTGAGGATTATGGTTGGAAAGACCAGTTTGTTGTGTGTTTCCATTTTTGTGAAATATAGTTGTGTTTTGTATTCTGTGTTTGCTCGAGGACTAGCAATAGTTCAAGTGTAGGGGTGTGATGTGAACGTAAAATACGTTCACAAAGTGCCTTTAATTACTGGATTTTGCTATTCTGAAAGCTTAATTGTCTATTTAATGTTTGTTTTCGTGTGTTTAGGGAAAATACCAGGAAAATGTTTATCTGCACAAAATAGGTGCATTTTGGAGGTTTTCAGCGTAAATGGAAAAGTCAACCGTGACTTTCACATGTGGAAGAAAATATTGTACGAAGATTTCGGATTATTCCGAATCCCGACAATTTGTCGGCGAACCACCACATAAGGCGGCGCAACCACCACATGCGGTGGCGATATATATTTTAATCCTCCATCTTCTTTTCCCTTGTTTATATTTTATGTTTATATTTATTTCATTTGTTATTTTATTTCTTTTCTTTATTTTATAATTACTTCATTTCTTTTATTATTCTTTTATTTTATTTTGTTTTCTTTGTTTTCTTTTGATTTTTGTTTGCAGCTTCCACGTTATCAGCTCCCTCACATGGTTTCAATTCATCACAATTCCATGCAGCTAACTATTCCACTGCCGGCACCAACCATCTCCACTTCACCAACCATCTCCACCACCAAAACACTACAGTCCATAATTCCCTGGTTTTTCTCCCTTCGCCGGCAGCATCTTCTCCTTTCCAGCCATTCCATCTCCTTCCTCTGCTTGGCTGCTTCTGCCCCTCCCATTCTCTATTTAAGGGAAGCTCCTGCATAGCCTTCCTCACCAATTCACCACGGCAACATTCAAACCATGAGCCAAAGCTCAATTTCCTCTCCTCCATCTCCTCTGCTTTTCTTTTCCTGCAAATTCATAATCAAGCAATCTAATTATATATGTTTTTCTTTCGCAGGTTTGAAAGCAGCTCAATACAATTGCAGATCCCAGCCGGCGCCGCTCATTCTCCAGGCCATACCTGCTGCCACTGCTCATGTCTCCGCCGCGCCATCGCTCTCTCTCACTGCCGCGTTGCCCAGCTCAATCGGAGCTTCCCTTGCCGTCAACCCAAGCTGCTGCACCCAAGTTCCCGCCGGCACCGATCAATCCTGCCATGATTCTCGATCAAACCCGCTGCCAACGCCGCGCCGGTCTCCAATCTGCCAGCCCGTGCCTCCTCTTTTCCACACCCCGCCGACGAACCCAGAAACCCATCACCACCGGCATCGATCTCCTCGCCGCTCACCTCTGCCGTAGCTGTTCAGTCCACCACGGCCTCACCCAAGCACTTCCGTGCTTCCCAGATCCTCGCCGCTCACCATTGAGTCGCGCCACCATCTCGCCGGCGTCAATCTCTCACCGCCGCACCTTCGATCTGCCGCCAAGTTCCTCTGCCGTCGCTCTCTGCTGATTTGAGAAGAAAAGAAAAAGAAGCAAGAAAGAACCAGAAGAAACACCCACGGGCTGGGAGGAAAGAAATGAAGAAATGAAAGAAATTCACGCGATCAACAAAGAAGAAGAAAAAGCAGTCAAAGTCAAAGTCAAAACTGACTTGGGCTTTGACCCGCTTTGACCATACAAGACCCACCTGTTGACCGGCCCATTGACTACTAAGCCCAATGGCCCAATGGCCCAATTGCTAAGTACACCCGCCACATCCAAAGTTACGATCTGCTATAGCTGAGTCTGCCACCTTCGCCTGCCAGACAGTGTCCATTTTCATGGACACAACAGTAACATTTTTCCCAAACTCGTTTATTTATTATTATTTATTTTTGTTTAATTAACTATTCGTGAATAATTTTGGGAAATGTTATTGTTTGTTTATTTTCTATTTTGTGTAATAAATTGGATTGAAGTTGATTAATTCTTCTAGCAGCTTATGTGAATTTTGTTTGTTTAGTTTTATCTTTAATGTTGAAACTAAATAATAAGGATCGCGGATAGACGAGCGTTCGCTAGGTCGCGCACTTGAATTAACAACTCTTTTTCTATGCGTTAGACATGTTTAGATTAATCACCTTTGCATGTTTAATTGTTTAATCTAGATGAGCGTTCACTAGGTTGATTTCATGGGAGAAGTTTATTTGGGGAATGATAACCTGCGTAGGCATTCTACATGTGTTAGTTTCGGATTCATGGCTAGGGAGTTGGTTAATCTTCAAAACAATATTTGTGTGTGTGTTTTCTTGTTTTCAAAAATAATAAAAATCCAAAAATATTTCTTTTTATTGTTTTCAAAATTATCAAAAACCCCCAAAAATACTTTTGTATATAATGTATATTTTTGTAAATAGAAACAATACTGTATAGTTTATTTAATTTTGTATATATATATATTCTTTATTCTTTATACTTGTTAATAATAATTCTTTATTTAATTTAATTTTTCGTGACATTAAAAAGTAAATATAACAATCTTCTGTGGGAAAAACCTTTATTTCCCATTATACTTTACAACGACAACTGTTAGGAATTTAGGTAATAATTTAATGACGTAGGTGAACAAACGCTAATCAGCACATCCCTTCGCAAGTCATCCATGTCGATTGAATCATCGGACAAGACAAGAAGAGGCTCCGGAGGAACAACTTCGAATCTTGATCGATGCACATCTGGGTGCGGAACAGGACCTCCCCCGGGGACAAATGCCACTGTGAAGAGCATCGATGAGTTTCTGGTTCTGCTCTTGAAGCTCCTCATTCTTACTCATCAGCTCCTCGTTTCTTCTTATTAGATCGGCATAAATCTGCTCCTCTGACGGGATACCGTGCTTATCATGAAATCTCCTTCCCCGGTTGTAGACCTTATTTTCAGTTAACCCGAGTTTTATAGCAAACCTTGCTCTTTGCGGTTTGAGTGGGTGAGGATTCACCGTGTAGAACTCGGTCAACGCATCATTTTGGTCCTTGGTGAATCTCGTCCTCGGGCCTCTCGTACGCTTCTCGGAAGGACCAGCAACAGCAACGACAGGTGGATCATCGAGCTGGATTGGTGCTTGTGGTTCCGGTTCGGTTACGGCACATCCGGCATGCTAGCATTAACGTATCTAGAATGCTTGGTGGAATGATTTCATCCAAGCCTTCAAAGAAATCACTCTACGGAGGACTAGAATGAAACAACTCACTGAAAGAATTCACTCTTTTGGCCATTTTAGGTTGGGAGGGAGGATAGCTTTCCGGAAAAATAACTAAGAACAACGAAGAACAAGTGAAGAACAGTATGAACAAACGAGAGAAAATTTAGAGAGACTAAAAGGGAACTAAGTGAAAATGAATGCAAAATGAATGGAATGAAGCACATAGACACAAACCAAGGGAAAGGAAAAGACGCACGTACGCACACGTGCCACAGACACATATCCGCAAATTGCGGATCGAGCGACGAAAGTCGCAAAGGCTACAGTTGACACGCATGCGGATTATTAAACATATCGGCCGACGCAAAAGTCGTCCGTCGGCCCAATCAAATATTTTTTTCATTTTTTATTTTTTATTATTTTTTTAATTATCGTGCCGACGCGAAAGTCGCGGGACGGTCCAATAAGAATTTTTCTTTTTATTTAACCAAATCTTTACTCGAAAGTCGTAAAGTCAATAGTGAAAACGCGTGTCACACGCGCTGACGCTTGCCGACACTTTAAATGGGCCTGGGCCATCGGAATGGTCTGGGCCTTAAAGTGGGCCTGGGCCAAAGAAAACTGCGGCCCATTATTGGTGAGCTTAAACTATTGGGCCTAAAAACGAACAGGCCCGACACACTAAATGGGCTTGGGTTACGGGTTTCAGGCTTCGGGAATGACATGGGCCCAATGGGCCAAATTTTTTATTTTTTATTTTTTTATTTTTCTTTTCGAAACCTAAAACCCTAACCAATCACATAAACGGGCCTAAGGCCCAATAACAAACAAACAACAAGCCCAAAAATAAAACAAACAGTAATTATAAATAGTAAAAATAAATAATTACAAACAGTAAAACAAAACAATCACTCTTTTTTTTTATTTACAATTACAAATTTTATATTTTTTTATTTTTTTATTTTTTAAAAATAAATAATTAAATAACTAGAGTGAAAAAGAAACTTACCTTTTTAGTCCCGAGGATACCAGAAAATCACCAACAAGACATCAACCTCAAGGTTTTTCAACCTTGACTTCCTAAACGTATGCTCCAATGTATGTGGTAGAATTTCCGATAAACCCGGATTATTTCCTATACAAAATAAAAAGGTTAGTAATAAATTTACAAAATAAAAACAAATATTTACAATGTTGAAAATGTGTCACAAATTATCTATACAAAATGAATAAATAAAATTTCCTATGTCTAAGTATATTTTATTTACACAATTGATGTGAACGTAAAATACGTTCATAAAGTGCTCTAAATACTTGGATGGATGCTATTCTGAAAGCTTATTTGTCGGTTTAATGTTTGTTTTCGTGTTTTCAGGGAAAATATGTGAAAAATGCTTATTTACACATAAAAGGTGATTTTTGGAGATTTACCGCGCAATTTCGGAAAGTCAACCGTGACTTTCCGATTATCTGATGACACCGGTCATTATTCGGAAGTGGAATAAAACATTGTACGAAGATTTCGAAAGACGTTTCGAATCCCGGCAATTTTGCCGGCGAACCACCACTGACGGAGGCGCAACCACCACACGCGGTGGTGAAACATATTTTAAATCTCTATTTTATTTTCCCTTGTTTATATTTATTTTTATTATACTTTAGTTTTTATTTTATAATTATTTGTTTTGTTATTTTATTTATTTCTTTTGTTTATTTTATAATTATTTTATTTGTTTCTTTTTATTATTTTATTTGTTTGTGATTTGCAGTATCCATGTTCATTTGCAGCAGCCATGTTACCCAGCCACCACCATCTTCATCTCACGACATCTCCAGCTCACTCCACCGAACTCATTCCACCATCATCACAGATTCCCCACTTCAATTTGAATTCAAATTGAATTCCAGATCACTTCTCCCTCTCTGCACTGCTACTTCCTCCCTCTATAAATACCCAGCTCTGTCTCTGTTTTCTTTGGCCGGGGCTCCTCCCCGCGCCACCAAATCTTTCCATCTCTTTCCCCCTCCACCATTTCCCAAGCGTCCGTGCTAGCTCTCATAGCTAGCCTTCTGTCCTTATGGTTACCCTCTGCAAACAATGTCTCCTTCTCAAGCGTCCGTGTACGGCTCACACAGCCGTGCCTTCTTTTCTTCCCCCTCTGTTCTTCTTTTTCCTCCCTGCAAACAGTCATCTTCTAATTAACAAATCTCTCTACCTCCTCTTCTTTCCTCAATTATCTCAGCTCTATTTCTCCCCCCGTAACTACTCCTTCAATCTACATAACCACAAACCAATTCCTCCATCTCTCTGTCACAATTCAATTAACAAAAGCCCACGGTTCACAATTACATTTCAATTAATCATCACTGCAACCACCATCTCTCCAATCTTTGTTCTTTTGCAGGTTTAGAAGATTACCCGGCGTACCCAGTCCTCTCTGTCCTCTGCCATCACCGCCGGCGACCCAGCTCACCGTCAATCCAAGTCGAGCCCGTGCTCGATCCATCTTTGCCGGCGTCTCTCTCGCACCATGCCGGCGCCATCCTTCTGCCGGCGACCCAATTCTGCTATGGCCGCTTCATCCATCTGCTCCAATCACCGCGCCGTCATCGATCACCAACACCAAGACACCGGCGCCATTCCATTCACTGGCGTTGACCCAGCTGACCAGCTCTTGGATTCCCGCAGCACCCACGCGTCGTTCGACGTGCCCATATCAGCGCCGCCAAGCCACCACGACGCCGCCGACATTACTGCCCTCTAACCGGTCCTCCCTTGCCGCAAATCCCATCAGGCCGGCTTCTCCACTGCCGCTGCTGTTCACTGCACAAGCCCAAGCTCGATTCACCATAGTCGGCGTCGATCCAGTCCGGTTTTCTCTGCCCAATACACGAGCCCGTGCTCGCCATGACTTCCCTCAGCCGCCATCGATCAAAGCCGGCGCCGTTTCCAGTTTTCCTCCCTCTCTTGCTCTGCCCAGAAGAAAAATACGAAAGAGAAGAGATAATTAGAAGTTGGAGCTGCTGCGCACGGGTTAGAGAAAGATGAAAGAAGGAATTAAGAGATTGGCGTTGAAAAGTCAACCCAGCCAAGGGAGAGGAAGACTTGGGCTGACCGTAAAGAAAAATGGACTTGGGCCTTTGACCAAGTCAAAGTCCAAGCCCAAAAGCCCAAAAGTCTAATTGCAGGCCCAAGCCCAATTTGCTCCCCGAACTTCATCGAAAATCCGGCGAGTCCGATTAGATCCCTCGCCGAAATTAAATGAGCATTTCTTTCTCAAACTCAATTTATTTAAATATTTGTTGTGTGTTTATTTATTTGAATATTTGTTTAATTTGAATATTTGTGTGATTTAATTATATATTGAAAAACCCAAAAATATGTTATTCATTTATTTGTGTGTTTGTTTAAATTATTGTTTGGTGTGTTTTATTTAATTGTATTAGTTTAAATTGTATTTGTCTTGTTTTACTTTATTTGTTTGCAAAAAGATTAAAAACCAAAAATATTTTCTTTTATTTATTTCTTGTTTTCAAAAGAATTTCAAAAACCCAAAAATATAACTTTCGTATATATTGTACATTTTTGTAAATAGAAACAATATAGTTTAATTAATTTCGTGACATTAGAAAAGTAAATAAACAATCCTCTGTGGGAAAAACCTCTACTTCCCATTATACTATTCAACGACAAATTGTTAGGATGTTTAGGTAAAATTAATGACGTCGGTTTTACCGCATATCATTTTGGCGCCGGCTCGCCGGGGATTGTTTTTACTATTTACTTTTTTACTTTTTACTGTTTACTATTTGTAAATAATACTTACTAATTATACTTGTTTATATTTTTACACTTAGTAATAATTATACTTAGGTGTTCTGAGTACTGTTAATTATTTAAGTTGTTGTAGGTTGTAATTTGAACGGAAATAGGTAAGGTCCTTTTATTAATATTGGCCTAAACCCTTCATTTGTACCGTAAGGTCACTTGAGGTTGAGGGCGGCCTTTATTAACACTTGGAGAATTGTCGAACACTTAAGTGCTTTCTCAACTGAGTAAGGGGCACATGAATGGTGTCTAGATATGATCAAGACTCTGGGTGACGGGTTTGTAAAATTGGATTCAGAGGACTTGTCCACTAAATGAATCCTGCCTCTCGCTTATCTCTTGTGATCTGGCCATTCGCCTTCTGAAAACACGGAAAGTCATTTACGTCAAGACATTGCACCTAGGCCGTACGTCCACCTTGAATTACCGCTTGGAATCAACTTTGTTCTTAACTATATTTTGGACAATTAACATTACTTGTAAATAAAATATACTTAGACATAGTAAATTTTATTGATTCATTTTGTATAGATAATTTGTGACATTATTTTTGTAAATATTTTGTTTTTAACTTGTAAATTTTATTACTAACCTTTTAATTTTTATAGGGAATAATCCGGGTTATTCGGAAATTTTACCACATACATCGGAGCATACGTTTAGGAAGTCAAGGTTGAAAAACCTTGAGGTTGATGTCTTGTTGGTGATTTTTCGGTTTCCTCGGAAGTAAAAAGGTAAGTTTCCTTTTCACTTTTGTTATTAATTTGTTTTAAAAATAAAAAAATAAAAAAATAAAAATTTTGAAAAAATTTAATTGTAAATAAAAAAAAAAGAGTGTTTGTTTGTTTGTTTTACTGTTTTGTAATTATTTATTTTCACTTTTTATAATTACTGTTTGTTTGTTTTGGGCTTGTTTGTTTGTTATTTATCATTGGGCCTTAGGCCCATTCGTTTGTGTGATTGGTTAGGGTTTTTGGTTTCGTAAAATAAAAAATAAATAAAAAAATAAAAATTTTAGCCCATTGGGCTCGTGTCATTCACGAAGCCCAAAACCCGTAACCCAAGCCCATTTAGTGTGTCGGGCCTGTTCGTTTTTAGGCCCATTAGTTAAGCCCACCAATAATGGGCCGGAGATTTCTTTGGCCCAGGCCCACTTTAGGCCCAAACCATTTCGATGGCCCAAGCCCGTTTAAAGTGTCGGCAACCTTTGCGCGTGTTTCACACGCGTTTTCACTGTTCACTTTACGACTTTTCGTAAAGTATTAAAAAATAAAATAAAAAATGAAAATGAAAAAAATTGATTGGGCCGACGCACGACTTTTGCGTCGGCCGAATTGTTTAATAATGCGCATGCGTTTTCACTGTACGCTTTGCGACTTTCGTCGCCCGATCCGCAATTTGCGGGTCTTCTGTCTTTGGCACGTGTGCGAACGTGTGCGCGTCCTTCCCCTTCCCTTCTGTTTGCGTTAGTTTCCTTAGGACATTTCGCGTTTCCCTTAATCTCTCTCTCTCATTCTCTCTCATCTCCTCTCGTTTTTCTCTTCGTGTTCTTCGTGTTCTTCGTGTTCTTAGTCATTTTTCCCCAGAAATCCTCCCAAAACCCGGAAAAGCTATCCTCCTTCCCAACCCAAAATGGCCAAAAGAGTCAATTCTTTCGGCGATTTGTTTCAAGGCGGGTCCTTCGAGAGACCCTATCTTTGAAGGCTTGGCTGAAATAATTCCACCGAGCATGCTCGATAGCGCCGATGCTAGCATGCCGACCCGGCCACAACCACTACCCCAAGCACCGATCCTGGTTCGCTGATCCACCCGTTGAGCGGAAGCCACTCCGTCCATAGGAGACTTCCGAGACACAAATACACCCAAGCTCGGAGAGATGCACTCGCGGCTTTCTTTGCGGTGTATTCTCACCCCACCAAGCCACAACGTAAAAGATTTGGTTCAAAAATCCAACTAGAAGAAGACCAAGTCTACTATTGGGGGTCGAGAAATAGGAAGAAGTTCGGTATCCGGACGTCGAGCAGCGTATTGCCGAGCTAGAGAAAAGAAACGATCGGTTGGTGAGCAAAAACGAGGAGCTTCAAATGCGGGAATCAAAGACTCGTTGATGCTCTCCACGGCGGCATCTGTCCCGATTGCGGAGGTCCTGTTCCGCACTCGGATGTGCCTAGGCGAAGGCTCGAAGTTGTTCCTCCACAACAAGAGCCTCTTCTCGAGTTGTCCGATGATTCGATCGACTTGGACCACTTGAGACGGGATGTGCGGAGCCTCGTGCCTACACTAGTCGAGCGCCCATCCTTACCTATTCCATCGACCATCTTCCGGACCTGCTCGCTGATCTTGTCGGAGTCCACACCGACTTGATCTCGGATATCGCCCGCAAGGCCAAGCACGAGCTCGTGCTCGCATGGCCACCGCCGGTTTTCCTTTGTGGATATGTTCGCCGACTCCCGATACTTCTATTCATCCCGAGACTCTAAATAGGGCCGAGTACTTGCGAGTGTTTCAACGTGGCGAGCTCGCGCCATACTTCAAATCGGAATCCTCGAGACACTCTGCAACCATTCACCTTCTTCCGACCACCATTGTTGAGATCTTAATGGATGTTGGTCGATGGTTGCTGTCTTCTGTAGCATGATCACAAACGCTCAATTGTTGGAGATCCTACCCTCCGACAACGCACTAGGCTACGAGGACCAGAAGCAAGTGATGTCGGCCGAGTTTCTGGTGCCATCTCACATCGTTTCGACTCGTGAAGTCCAGTTCGTTCGGTACTCTCAATTACAACTGGATGGAAGTTGGATCGTTGTGGATGTCTCCGTGGATGAACTGCGCTCAAATCCGAAACCTTCAGTGAGATCGATTTGCCGAAAGCGCCCCTCCGGATGTCTGATTCGAGACTTGCAGAATGGATCTTCCTTAGTTACTTGGGTGGAGCACGTGGATGTGCGCGAGAAGGAAATGAAGGCCATTTTCGAACCCTTTGTCCATTCCGGGTTCGCTTTTGGTGCAAAGCGTTGGTTCTCGACTCTCCAACGACAAGCCGAGCGCTACATGTGCGTCACGGGGATCCACACTTCACCCGGTGACTCTATCATTTCGCCCGAAGGAAAAAGAGGCCTAGCGGAATTGGCAAACCGGATGGCGATCTGTTTCTTCAACGACATCGGTAACTCCACGTATCATCCTTTGGACTTGTTCGAACCGAACAAGAGACACTCGAATGGAGGTCGGGACCAACGAGCGAAGGGGAGATCCGAGCAAGCCCCCGGAGTAAATCGTCTCGCTGGTTGTTCCGTTGTTCATCTATCTCATCACACCGGGATCTTTGAGTTCCTCGAAGATGTGCATACGAGACCGTTGTGGGATAGTATGTCGATGGACAGCTCGGTGCGTGCGCTAGCAAATTTCACCATCGGTCTTGACCCGCGGAACCAGATTTCGGTGCTCGCCATAGATAATCACAACGACTTCCTTATTCTTCGGGAGTGTTGCACCGATGCAACGGGGTCGTACGTGATTTATGCGCCGATCAACCATTCCATTCTCCAGTGTTTGTTATGTGGAGTTCAACCGGAGCCATTTCCGCTTATGTCTTCAGGCTTCTCCATTTTGCCTAACGTATCCGGAGCTGTTCTTGATGGAACACTACTGACTATGGTGTTCCAGATCTCGGTGAAGGCTACATCAGCTAAATCTGCCGTGGAGTCGGCAACTACACTCGTCCAGGACACACTTCAAAGGATCAGAACCGCAGTCAACTAAGGAGCAAACGTTGGATGCAAGGCCCTGCTAGCCTTGTTTGTGACTGTTGGTGACTTGCTTCGGGAGGAGCTTAATGATCTTCAAAGGGGAGTTTTTCTTTAACCTTTCTGTTTATTTTTGTTTCCTTTGTATAAATGTTGTGTGTTTATTTTTGTTGGTGTGTTTATTTCTGTTTGTATTTTCAATTCAATAACCATACTTGAATTTTTCATTTCGTGAAATATCTGTCTAACATTGAGGACAATGTTTAATTCAAGTGTGGGGGAAGGTTTATTAAAAAGAAAAGAAAAAAATTTGAAAAATTCAAAAATTCAAAAAAAATAATTTACTTGTTTTCGTTTTCTACTGTAACGGTATCTCGACTAGATCATACTCACTCCTTTGGTAGCGTTGAACCTACCATTGCACTAAGTGAGTCCCTGTGGTCACGTATTGTTACGTAAATTGAAAAAAATCAAAAAAAATCAAAAAAATCAAAAATTACAAAAATATTTGCTTCTGTTTTCTGTTTTTGTGTGTTTATTTGTGGTGTGTTTTGTTCTTTCCAATCCCGATGATGAGTTGAGTTTAATTTGTTGTGATTTGGAGAATTTTGATTATATGGTAAGGCTTTCTGTGATTTGTTTTGGATTTAATTTGCATAACTTGTGATTGCTCAAAATTTCATGTTCACATAACCTGTGTTAATTAGTTGATTGCAATCCGAGAAGCACATTTGAACATACATTGTCATGCATACCCAGAAATTGTGAGAATTTGAGCCTGTTGAATATTCACATGTATGCATTATTCATACATTTACTCGTTCTTCATGTGTGCACAATTCATGAGTTTTTGAACCTAGAACTTGCTCATTGACCTCTCGAAACTTTTTATTAATCTGTGATGAATTGAAAATGATTAAGGCATTAGTTGAGCACCATGGCCAAATATTCACCATCCATTTAAACACGAACTTTAGGAATCCCCTTTTGAACTTATCACTCATTAGCCGTTTCTTTTGTTCACCCACACCATCTCACCCATATTTTATTGTGTTTGCAAGACGATGATAGTGACTTCTTATATTCTTATGCTTCGGATGTATAGTATGTACCAAAAGGCAAGTGTGGGGGTGCATTTTATTTTGTTGTATTTGTTCAAAGAAAGAAAAAAAAAAAAAAAGAAGGAATAAAATTCCTCAAGAAAAGAAAAAAAAAGAGTGGAAAAGAAAAGAAAAAGAAAAATGCCACAAAAATATAGTTATTTTCTTGTATTGTTTTAATTTCAATAAAAGGTTGGAGGAAAATAGGAAAGTTGTTTCGGGTTTAGCATAGGTATGAGTTTCAAAGTCGTTGATTTGTCTTGCAAACATGTGGAACATTTATCATTTCTAGTCTTTCCCTTCCATTTACCATTTACCATTCATTCACCATTCATTCACCCTTTGGCCCCATTACACCATTGAAAGCCCTTATGATTTAATGATTTGTGGATTAATTGTAGAGAGTTGGTTAATGAGCAAGCTTATGGGAACATTACTTGTGTAATTGTTATGAGAGTAAACACTTAACCCTAAACACTGAGCGGAAATATTTAGTGAATCTTGTGAGCTTTAGTGGTTAATGTTGTTCATATGTGCCAATTTGATTGCATGAGATTAATTGTACACTCGGTTTTCACCCACTTCACTCGAGCACGAATGAGATGTCCATGTTAAATACTTAGCAAATTCGTGAGCCTTGATATATAGTTTTTATTCTCCTGATTATAATTCTTTGAACTTGTTGAGGGTTATGGTTGGAAAGAATTTTTGTTTTGTGTTTCCCTTTCTGTTTTTGTGTTGTTCTGTTTTTAGTTACGTGTTTGCTAGAGGACTAGCAAAAGTTCAAGTGTGGGGGTGTGATGTGAACGTAAAATACGTTCATAAAGTGCTCTAAATACTTGGATGGATGCTATTCTGAAAGCTTATTTGTCGGTTTAATGTTTGTTTTCGTGTTTTCGGGGAAAATATGTGAAAAATGCTTATTTACACATAAAAGGTGATTTTTGGAGATTTACCGCGCAATTTCGGAAAGTCAACCGTGACTTTCCGATTATCTGATGACACCGGTCATTATTCGGAAGTGGAATAAAACATTGTACGAAGATTTCGAAAGACGTTTCGAATCCCGGCAATTTTGCCGGCGAACCACCACGACGGAGGCGCAACCACCACACGCGGTGGTGAAACATATTTTAAATCTCTATTTTATTTTCCCTTGTTTATATTTATTTTTATTATACTTTAGTTTTTATTTTATAATTATTTGTTTTGTTATTTTATTTATTTCTTTTGTTTATTTTATAATTATTTTATTTGTTTCTTTTTATTATTTTATTTGTTTGTGATTTGCGGTATCCATGTTCATTTGCAGCGGCCATGTTACCCGGCCACCACCATCTTCATCTCACGACATCTCCAGCTCACTCCACCGAACTCATTCCACCATCATCACGGATTCCCCACTTCGATTTGAATTCAAATTGAATTCCGGATCACTTCTCCTCTCTCTGCACTTGCTACTTCCTCCCTCTATAAATACCCGGCTCCGTCTCTGTTTTCTTTGGCCGGGGCTCCTCCCCGCGCCACCAAATCTTTCCATCTCTTTCCCCCTCCACCATTTCCCAAGCGTCCGTGCTAGCTCTCATAGCTAGCCTTCTGTCCTTATGGTTACCCTCTGCAAACAATGTCTCCTTCTCGAGCGTCCGTGTACGGCTCACACAGCCGTGCCTTCTTTTCTTCCCCCTCTGTTCTTCTTTTTCCTCCCTGCAAACAGTCATCTTCTAATTAACAAATCTCTCTACCTCCTCTTCTTTCCTCAATTATCTCGGCTCTATTTCTCCCCCCGTAACTACTCCTTCAATCTACATAACCACAAACCAATTCCTCCATCTCTCTGTCACAATTCAATTAACAAAAGCCCACGGTTCACAATTACATTTCAATTAATCATCACTGCAACCACCATCTCTCCAATCTTTGTTCTTTTGCGGGTTTAGAAGATTACCCGGCGTACCCGGTCCTCTCTGTCCTCTGCCATCACCGCCGGCGACCCGGCTCACCGTCAATCCAAGTCGAGCCCGTGCTCGATCCATCTTTGCCGGCGTCTCTCTCGCACCATGCCGGCGCCATCCTTCTGCCGGCGACCCAATTCTGCTATGGCCGCTTCATCCATCTGCTCCAATCACCGCGCCGTCATCGATCACCAACACCAAGACACCGGCGCCATTCCATTCACCGGCGTTGACCCAGCTGACCAGCTCTTGGATTCCCGCAGCACCCACGCGTCGTTCGACGTGCCCATATCAGCGCCGCCAAGCCACCACGACGCCGCCGACATTACTGCCCTCCTAACCGGTCCTCCTTGCCGCAAATCCCATCAGGCCGGCTTCTCCACTGCCGCTGCTGTTCACTGCACAAGCCCAAGCTCGATTCACCATAGTCGGCGTCGATCCAGTCCGGTTTTCTCTGCCCAATACACGAGCCCGTGCTCGCCATGACTTCCCTCGGCCGCCATCGATCAAAGCCGGCGCCGTTTCCAGTTTTCCTCCCTCTCTTGCTCTGCCCAGAAGAAAAATACGAAAGAGAAGAGATAATTAGAAGTTGGAGCTGCGCGCACGGGTTAGAGAAAGATGAAAGAAGGAATTAAGAGATTGGCGTTGAAAAGTCAACCCAGCCAAGGGAGAGGAAGACTTGGGCTGACCGTAAAGAAAAATGGACTTGGGCCTTTGACCAAGTCAAAGTCCAAGCCCAAAAGCCCAAAAGTCTAATTGCAGGCCCAAGCCCAATTTGCTCCCCGAACTTCATCGAAAATCCGGCGAGTCCGATTAGATCCCTCGCCGAAATTAAATGAGCATTTCTTTCTCAAACTCAATTTATTTAAATATTTGTTGTGTGTTTATTTATTTGAATATTTGTTTAATTTGAATATTTGTGTGATTTAATTATATATTGAAAAACCCAAAAATATGTTATTCATTTATTTGTGTGTTTGTTTAAATTATTGTTTGGTGTGTTTTATTTAATTGTATTAGTTTAAATTGTATTTGTCTTGTTTTACTTTATTTGTTTGCAAAAAGATTAAAAACCAAAAATATTTTCTTTTATTTATTTCTTGTTTTCAAAAGAATTTCAAAAACCCAAAAATATAACTTTCGTATATATTGTACATTTTTGTAAATAGAAACAATATAGTTTAATTAATTTCGTGACATTAGAAAAGTAAATAAACAATCCTCTGTGGGAAAAACCTCTACTTCCCATTATACTATTCAACGACAAATTGTTAGGATGTTTAGGTAAAATTAATGACGTCGGTTTTACCGCATATCAACAATACACTTAAGTACGGGAACAGAGGACTTCAATGTGCAATGGGACTGAAACAGCTACCCATCTTAAAGTCATGTTTGATCCAATATACCTAAAGTGTACAAAAACAGTTTCTTTTGCCTCAATATAGTTGAAAAAAAATGAAAGTTGATTCCAAGCGGTAACTCAAGGTGGACTTACGGCCTAGGTGCAATGCCTTGACTTAAATGACTTTCCGTGTTTTCAGAAGGCGAATGGCCAGATCACAAGAGATAAGCGAGAGGCGGGATTCATTTAGTGGACTAGTCCTCTGAATCCAATTTTACAAACCCGTCACCCAGGGTCTCGATCATATCTAGACACCATTCATGTGCCCCTTACTCAGTTGAGAAAGCACTTAAGTGTTCGACAATTCTCCAAGTGTTAATAAAGGCCGCCCTCAACCTCAAGTGACCGTATGGTACAAATGAAGGGTTTAGGCCAATATTAATAAAAGGACCTTACGTATTTCCGTTCAAGTTACAACTTACAACAACAAAAAATAATCAACTATATAAAAGACACCTAAATAAATTACTAAGTGTAACAAAATATCAACAAGTATAAATAAATATAATTCACAAATATTCACAAAATAATAGTTAGGATTTTTCAATCCCCGTCGACGGCGCCAAAAATTGATACGCCCAAAATGAGCATCAATTTAAAAAAACCCTATCGGTAGTATAGTGGGAAGTAGGGTATCGTTCACAACGGAGATCAAAGGGTGTACCTAACAAAAATTGTCACAAGAATTAAATAAAATAAAGAATTATTATTAACAAGTATAAAGTATAAATATATACATATGTACAAAGTAAAAAGGGGGATTGAGAGATAAATTGAATGAAACAAATTAATTAAATTACAAAGAATAAATAAAATATGATGATGAAACACAAAGTATATAAAGTTCAGCCACATATACACAAGTTTACCAATCATTAGACCGAAAATTAACCAAGTTCCCTAGCCATGAAACCGAAACTAACATATGTGGAATGCCCACACGGGTTATCATTCCCCAAATAAAACCTCTTCTATGAAAATTAACCTAGTGAACGCTCATCTAGATTAAACAATTAAACATGCAAAGGTGATCAATCAATAACATATCTAACGCATAGGAGAAGAGTTGTTAATTAAAGTGCGCGACCTAGCGAACGCTCGTCTATCCGCGATCCTTCTTATTTTGATTCCGACCCGTTTGATAAGCCTTTACTACTTGTGAATTAGAATTACAACCCTAATTCTAGCACCAATTACATGCAATCATCTTAAGTTTCGAACCTTAAAACAAGAACACATAAAAGATTCAATAAAACCGAATCAAATAAACGGAGTCACATAAGCTGCTAGAAGAACTAATTAATTAGGATCTAACAATCAAATAAACTCATAAATATAGGCTGAAAATTATATAAATCATGTCATGTTAACTAATACAAAGAATAATCAAGCAACAAAGAGGAACTCAAAAAGAGTAATTAAAGAATAAGTTGAAGTACACCATATGGAAAGTAGGAAGAACTCGAAGATCACAAACTCTTAAATCCTCACGCGAGTAACTCAAAAGCCGAGATTCCCAAGGTGATGATGATGGTGGTGATGATGGTTGATGGCTGGTGGTAATGGTGTAAACAGCTCCCCCTCCTCCTTGAAGACTTGAAAACCCTAAATACTAGAGAATGGAAAATATGATGTGAGATGGAGAAGAGAAAGAGGAGGGTTTGTCCCTCCCCATTGGGGTGTGTATTGGTGAGAAGAATGAGGCTGCTATTTATAGGAGAATGGAGAGGAAGAAGAAGACAATGCAAGAAATAAAGAAAGAAAAGGAAGAGAAGTGGAATGTGAGTGGTAGAAAAGAAATGGTAAGTGGAATGGTGGAAATGAAGTCATATGGCAATGAACCATTTATTTAGGTAAAAGAAATCAAACACTAATGGTATGGAGAGAAAGCAACAAAGATAGTGTGATGAGATGGGTGGAAATATGGGGGTGAGTGGAGCATTGAGAATAAAGGAAAATGAAAGAATTAGAAAGCAGGCAGCACTGAGCTATGCGCACTTAGAATCGAATATTGAACGTTTGGACGGTTGGATGATTCTGAAATTTGAATACAGAATACCTAACACACACATGCAGCGTGTGCCAAAAATACAGCTGGATCCAACGGTGCAAGTGGGAGATATGCGCTTCGCAAGTTGACTAATCTGCACAGGCAGAATGTCCGAAAATCTGGGCTTGGGCCTTTCCTCATGCTTTCTGAACTTGGGCCTTCCTTCATGGATTTGGGCCTTCCATCTTGGGTTTGGGCCTTCCTTCATGGGCTTGGGCCTTCATCTTGGGCTTGGGCCTCGAGAAAGCCCATTAGACTTCGTAAATTTCCGAGCACATTGTTTATTTTCCTCAAGTTATCTTCTTTTCTCTTTATTTGCAATAGGAAACCTACAAACACAAAAACTAAATAAATAACACAAATTTATGAGAAACTAACAACAAAAATGTAGAGAAATTGATATAAAAAGTTGTACAATTATGCACCTATCAGCCTACACTTGTTGAGCGCCCATCCATACCTTTGCCATCTGACACCATTCCCGGACCTGCTCATGATCTTGTCGGAGTCCACACCGACTTGATCTCAGATATCGCCCGCAAGGCCAAAGACGAGCTCATGCTCATGGCCACTGCCGGATTTCCTTTGTGGATAACTTCACCGACTCCCGATACTTCCATTCATCCTGAGACTCTTAATAGGGCCGAGTACTTGCGAGTGTTTCAACGTGCTGAACCTGCACCGTACTTCAAGGTGGAATCCTCGAGACACTCGGCAACCATCCACCTTTATCCGACCACCATTGTTCAGATCTTAATGGATGTTGGTCGATGGTTGCCAGTCTTCTGTAGCATGATTACAAACGCCCAGACGTTGGAGATCCTATCCTCCGACAATACCGAAGGCTACGAGGAGCAGAAGCAGGTGATGTCGGCCGAGTTTCTGGTGCCATCTCACCTCGTTTCAACTCGTGAAGTCCAGTTTGTTCGGTATTCTCACCAACAACTGGATGGAAGTTGGGTCGTCGTGGATGTCTCCGTGGATGAATTGCGTACAAATCCAAAGCCTTCCGTGAGATCGATTTGCCGAAAACGCCCCTCCGGATGCCTGATACGTGATCTTCATAATGGATCTTCCTTAGTTACTTGGGTGGAGCACGTGGATGTACGCGAAAAGGAGATGAAGGCCAGTTTCGAACCTTTTGTTCATTCAGGGTTCGCCTTTGGTGCAAAGCGTTGGATCTCAACCCTCCAACGACAAGCCGAGCGCTACATGTGCGCCACAGGTATCCACACTTCACCCGGTGACTCGATCATTTCTCTTGAAGGAAGAAGAGGCCTTGCGGAAATGGCAAAACAGATGACAATTTGTTTCTTCAACGATATCAGCAACTCCACGTACCACCACTGGACTTGTTCGAACCGAACAAGAGACACTCGAATGGAGGTCAGGACCAACAAGCGAAGGGGTGATCCGAGCAAGCCCGCTGGAGTTAATCGTACTGCTGGTTGTTCCGTTGTTCATCTATCTCATCACACTAGGATCTTTGAGTTCCTCAAAGACGTTCAGACGAGACCACTGTGGGATAGTATGTCGATGGACAGCTCTGTACGTGTGCTAGCAAATTTCACCATCGGTCTTGACCCGCGCAATCAGATTTCGGTGCTCGCCATAGATAATCACAACGACTTCCTTATTCTTCAGGAGTGTTGCACCGATGCAACGGGGTCGTCTGTGATTTATGCACCGATCAACCATTCCATTCTCCAGTCGTTGCTATGTGGAGTTGAACCAGAGCCATTTCCACTTATGTCTTCAGGCTTCTCCATTCTGCCTAACGTATCCGGAGCAATTCTTGACGGAACACTGCTGACTATAGTGTTCCAGATCTCGGTGAAGGCTACATCAGCCAAGTCTGCCGTGGAGTCGGCAACAACCCTTGTCCAGGACACACTTAAACGGATCAGTGCCGCAGTCAACTAAGGAGCAAACGTTGGATGCAAGGCCCTACTAGCCTTGTTTGTGACTGTTGGTGACTTGCTTCGGGAGGAGCTTTACGATCTTCAAGGGGGAGTTATTTCTAACTTATCTGTTTTTCATTTACTTAACTGTTGTGTGTTTACTTCTGTTTATTTCTTTTTGTGTGTTTATTTCTGTTGTGTGTTTAAATTCAATAACCATGCTTGAATTTCTCATTTCATGGAATATTTGTCTAACATTGAGGACAATGTTTAATTCAAGTGTGGGGGGAAGGTTTCAGTTTATTTTCTTAAAAAAAAAAATTTGAAAAATTCAAAAATTCAAAAAGATAATTTACTTGTTTTTGTTTTCTACGGTCACAATATATCGACTAGATCATACTTACTCCCTTGGTAGCGTTGAACCTACCATTGCACTTAGTAAGTCACTGTGGTCACGTATTGTTACCCTAATAAAAAAAATTGAAAAAGAAAAAAAAAATTGCTTCTGTTGTTTATTTATTTGTTTGTTTTCGTTTTCTACGGTAACGGTATATCGACTAAATCATACTTACTCCCTTGGTAGCGTTGAACCTACCATTGCACTAAGTAAGTCACTGTGGTCACGTATTGTTATCTAAATTGAAAAAATCAAAAAAATCAAAAAATCAAAAATTACAAAATATTTGCTTCTGTTTTGTGTTTTTGTGTGTTTTATTGTGTTGTGTTTTGTTCTTTCCAATTCCGATGATGAATTGAGTTTAATTGTTGTGATTAGGAGAATGTTTATTATATGTCAAGGCTTTGCGTAGTTTGCTTTGAATTTAATATGCATAACTTGTGATTGCTCGAAATTTCATGTTCACATAACTGATACGCCCAAAAGGAGCATCAATTTAAAAAAATCCCTATCGGTAGTATAGTGCATAGTAGGGTATCGTTCACAACGGAGATCAAAGGGTGTACCTAACAAAAATTGTCACAAAAAATTAAATAAAATAAAGAATTATTATTAACAAGTATAAAGTATAAATATATACATATGTACAAAGTAAAAAGGGGAATTGAGAGATAAATTGAATGAAATAAATTAATTAAATTACAAAGAATAAATAAAATATGATGATGAAACACAAGGTATATAAAGTTCAGCCACATATACACAAGTTTACCAATCATTAGACCGAAAATTAACCAAGTTCCCTAGCCATGAAACCGAAACTAACATATGTGGAATGCCCACACGGGTTATCATTCCCCAAATAAAACCTCTACTATGAAAATTAACCTAGTGAACGCTCATCTAGATTAAACAATTAAACATGCAAAGGTGATCAATCAATAACATATCTAACGCATAGGAGAAGAGTTGTTAATTAAAGTGCGCGACCTAGCGAACGCTCGTCTATCCGCGATCCTTCTTATTTTGATTCCGACCCGTTTGATAAGCCTTTACTACTTGTGAATTAGAATTAAAACCCTAATTCTAGCACCAATTACATGCAATCATCTTAAGTTTCGAACCTTAAAACAAGAACACATAAAAGATTCAATAAAACCGAATCAAATAAACGGAGTCACATAAGCTGCTAGAAGAACTAATTAATTAGGATCTAACAATCAAATATACTCATAAATATAGGCTGAAAATTATATAAATCATGTCATGTTAACTAATACAAAGAATAAACAAGCAACAAAGAGGAACTCAAAAAGAGTAATTAAAGAATAAGTTGAAGTACACCATATGGAAAGTAGGAAGAACTCGAAGATCACAAACTCTTAAATCCTCACGCGAGTAACTCAAAAGCCGAGATTCCCAAGGTGATGATGATGGTGGTGATGATGGTTGATGGCTGGTGGTAATGGTGTAAACAGCTCCCCTCCTCCTTGAAGACTTGAAAACCCTAAATACTAGAGAATGGAAAATATGATGTGAGATGGAGAAGAGAAAGAGGAGGGTTTGTCCCTCCCCATTGAGGTGTGAATTGGTGAGAAATAATGTTGTGAAGCCCTCTATTTATAGGAGAATGGAGAGGAATAAGAAGACAATGAAAGAAATTAAGAAAGAAAGGGAATAGAAGTGGAATGTGAATGGGAGATAAAGAAATGGTAAGTGGTGGTGGAAATGTAGTCATATGGCAATTAACCAATTATTTAGGTAAAAGAAATCAAATACTAATGGTATGGAGAGAAAGAAACAAAGATAGTTAGGTGAGATGGGTGAAAATATGGGGGTGAGTGGAGCATTGAGAATAAAGGAAAAGGAAAGAAGTAAAAAGCAGACAGCACTGAGTAGTGCGCACTTGGAGTGGAATTCTGGACGGTTGGACGGTTGGATGATTCTGAACTTTTATTGCCGAACACATAACATCCACATGCAGCGTGTATCAAAATTACAGCTAGATCTGACGGTGCAATTGGGAGATATGGGCTTCGCAAGTTGACTAATCTGCACAGGCAGAATGTCCGAAAATCTGGGCTTGGGCCTTTCCTCATGCTTTGTGAACTTGGGCCTTCCTTCATGGATTTGGGCCTTCCATCTTGGGTTTGGGCCTCCCATCTTGGGTTTGGGCCTCCTTCTTGGGCCTCATGGCAGACCACCTCTTAATGGGCCTCGCAAAAGCCCATTAGACTTCGTTTCTGCACATGTTCACATTAATACATCATTTTGGACTCAAATATGGAAACTAAGCTAAAATAGCAAAGTTACAATTAAATCATAGCCAAATAGTAGGCAAAACACATTAAAAACGTCACACTTTGTGCTCCTATCAATAACCTGTTTCGATTAATTGATTGCAATCCGAGAAGCACATTTAAACATACATTGTCATGCATACCCAGAAAATGTGAGGACTTGAGCCTATTGAATATTCACATGTATGCATATTTCATACAATTACTCGTTCTTCATGTGTGCACAATTCATGAGTTTTGAACCTAGAACTTGCTCAGAGACCACTTGAAACATTTTGTTAATCTGTAATGAATTAGAAATGAGTAAGGCATTAGTTGAGCACCATGGCCAAAGTATTCACCATCCATCTAAACACGAACTTTAGGAATCCCCTTTTGAACTAAACACTCATTAGCCGTTTCTTTTGTTCACCCACACCATTTCACCGTTGTTTTATTGTGTTTGCAAGATGATGATAGTGACTTCTTGTGTTCTTATGCTTCAGGTTTTGATTTGTATGGTAGTATACCAAAAGGCAAGTGTGGGGGTGTATTTTATTTTGTTGTATTTGTTCAAAGAAATAAAAAAAAAATCAAAAACAAAAAGAAGGAATAATATTCCTCGAAAGAAAAAAAAAAGAGAAAAAAGAAAGAAAGAGAAATTCCAAAAATAGAGTTATTTTCTTGTATTATTTTCAATAAAAGGTTGGAGGAGAATAAGAAAGTTGTTTCGGGTATAGCATAGGTATGAGTTTCAAAGTCGTTGACTTGTCTTGCAAACATGTGAAACATTTTTCATTTCCAGTCCCTTCATTCATCATTCACCTTTCACTATTCACCATTCACCCTTTGACCCCTGTTTCACCCTGAAAGCCCTTATGATCTAATGGTTTGTGGATTAATTGTGGAGAGTTAGTTAATGAGCAAGCTTATGGGAACGTTACTTGTGTAATTGTTTTGAGAGTAAACACTTAACCCTAAACACTGAGCGGAAATATTTAGTGATCATTGTGACGTTTAGTGGTTAATGTTGTTTCGATGTGCCTATTTGATTGCATGAGATTAATTGTACACTCGGTTTTCACACACTTCACCCGAGCATGAATGAGATGTGCATGTTAAAGACTTAGCAAATTTGTTAGCCTTGGTATATAATTTGTATTCTCCTGATTATAACTCTTGTGAACTCGCTGAGGGTTATTGTTGGAAAGACCATTTTGTTTTGTGTTTCGTTTTCTGTTTTGTGTTGTTCTGTTTTAAAGTTTTGTGTTTGCTAGAGGACTAGCAATAGCTAAGTGTGGGGGAATTTGATAGGAGCACAAAGTGTGACGTTTTTAATGTGTTTTCCCTACTATTTGGCTATGATTTAATTGTAACTTTGCTATTTTAGCTTAGTTTCCATATTTGAGTCCAAAATGATGTATTAATGTGAACATGTGCAGAAACGAAGTCTAATGGGCTTTTGCGAGGCCCATTAAGAGGTGCGCTGCCGTGAGGCCCAACATGAAGGCCCAAATCCAAGATGAAGGCCCAAGCCCAAGAAGGAAGGCCCAAGCCCAAGAAGGAAGACCCAAGCCCAAGAAGGAAGGCCCAAGTCCACAAAACATGAAGGAAAGGTCCAAGCCCATTTTCGGACAATCTCTGCCTGTGCAGATATGTCAACTTTGGAAGCGCATATCCCCCACTTGTACCGTTGGATCCAACTGTATTTGTTATACACGCTGCATGTGTGTGTTAGGTATTCTGTATTCAAATTTCAGAATCATCCAACCGTCCAAACGTCCAATATTCCATTCCAAGTGCGCATAGCTCAGTGCTGTCTGCTTTCTAATTCTTTCATTTTCCTTTATTCTCAATGCTCCACTCACCCCCATATTTCCACCCATATCATCACACTATCTTTGTTGTTTTCTCTCCATATCATTAGTGCTTAATTTCTTTTACCTAAATAAATGGTTCATTGCCATATGACTACATTTCCACCATTCCACTTACCATTTCTTTTCTACCACTCACATTCCACTTCTCTTCCTTTTCTTTCTTTATTTCTTTCATTGTCTTCTTCTTCCTCTCCATTCTCCTATAAATAGCAGCCTCATTCTTCTCTTCAAAACACACCCCAATGGGGAGGGACAAACCCTCCTCTTTCTCTTCTCCATCTCACATCATATTTTCCATTCTCTAGTATTTAGGGTTTTCAAGACTTCAAGGAGGAGAGGAGCTGTTTACACCATCACCACCAGCCATCAACCATCAGCACCACCATCATCATCACCTTGGGAATCTCGGCTTTGAGTTGCTTGCTTTCAAGGATTCAAGAGTTCGTGGTCTTCGAGTTCTTCCTACTTTCCATATGGTGTACTTCAACTTAATCTTTAATTACTCTTTTTGAGTTCCTCTTTGTTGCTTGTTTATCTTTTGTATTAGTTAACATGACATGATTTATATATTTTTCAGCCTATAT
Organism: Rubus idaeus; assembly: GCA_030142095.1. Lineage (NCBI taxonomy): Eukaryota > Viridiplantae > Streptophyta > Magnoliopsida > Rosales > Rosaceae > Rubus > Rubus idaeus. Next base: position 23,277,278 of record CM057965.1, read on the forward strand.
TTATGAGTTTATTTAGTTATTGGATCCTAATTAATTAGTTCTTCTAGTAGCTTATGTGACTCCGTTTACTTGATTCTGTTTTATAGAAAACTTTTATGTGTTTATGTTATAGGGTTCGAAACTTATAATATTTGCATATAATTGGAGCTAGAGTTAGGGATTACAATTCACCTAATAGTTTTGGAAACCTAATTCACGAGTAGTGATGTGAACGTAAAATACGTTCATAAAGTGCTCTAAATACTTGGATGGATGCTATTCTGAAAGCTTATTTGTCTGTTTAATGTTTGTTTTCGTGTTTTCAGGGAAAATATGTGAAAAATGCTTATTTACACATAAAAGGTGAATTTTGGAGATTTACCGCGCAATTTCGGAAAGTCAACCGTGACTTTCCGATTATCTGATGACACCGGTCATTATTCGGAAGTGGAATATAACATTGTACGAAGATTTCGAAAGACGTTTCGAATCCCGGCAATTTTGCCGGCGAACCACCACTCATGGAGGCGCAACCACCACACGCGGTGATGAAATCCATTTTTAATCTCCACTTTATTTTCCCTATATTTATGTTTATTCTTATTCTTTTTATATATTTCTATTTTAGTATTGATTTTATTTCTTTATTATTTTATTTTTCTTTTATTATTTTATTTTATCTTTATTTTGTTTTGTTATTTTATCCTTTTCTTTTCTTTGTTTTCTCTTTGCAGCTGCCATGTGCAGAGCCATTCCTTCACATGTTCACGGTTCTCTTCCAGCCTGGGAATCCATCAATGTCCAACTGATCCCCCCACTCCAATTTGAATTCAAATTGCAATCCCAGCTATTTCTCCACCACACCACCGCACCCATTTCCAGATCAGCTACCACTTCTATTCTCCTCTATAAATACAGAATCCCTGTCTCTATTTTCCTTGGCCGGGGCTTCTCCCCGCGCCACCAACTCTTTCCCATCTCTTTTCCCCCTCCATGTTTCTCTGGCGTCCGTGTAGCTCACCTAGCTGCCTTCTCTCTGGTTACTCACTCTCCTGTTCTCTTCTCTGATGCGTCCGTGCTAGCTCTCATAGCTAGCCTTCTCTTCTTCCCCTTCTATTTCTTCTTCCAATCTCTGTCCCAAATTCTCTCTGTTCTTGTTCTCAAAAGTCACAGGCAGCTCCTCTGCCCAATCTCAATCACCACGGCCATGCTCTCCTGCAATCACAGAAACTCAATTCACCATCACCATCTTCAATTAACAAAGCTTTTCACTAACTCCCCCAATCCATCTGCAATTACACAAAACCATCCCAACCATCATCACCTTCATTCTAACATAATTAAGTTGCAATTTAATCAATTCAATTCCATAATCAATTAACAAAAGCATGATTAATTGCAGGTTAAAATTCACCATGCTCCGTTGCTGCTCTCTGCCCGTGTTCAGCCCGGTGATGCCCAGATTACCCACAAGCTTCCAAGCCCGTGCTGATGCCGTCTGCAGCTTCTCTTTGCTTCACCGCCGGCGACCCATCGTTTCCAGCGCCGCGGCTTGTCTTGCAGCAACCAGCTTTTTCACCTCGCCGCAAAGCCACTACCCAGCCCGGAGCTCCTCTGTCTCCACCGCTGGATCCATCTGTGCCCAGATGCCTCCGCCGTTCTCTCTGAACCGCGCCACCACACCCAAGTTCACCGGCGTCGACTTCGTGCGCAATCCAACCCGAGCCCAGCCCGTGGTTCTGTTCTTCGCCGCATCTCTGTCCGGCACCGTGCCTCAGCCATGGCGTCTCACCGTCGCATCCAACTCCTCTGCCATAGCCACGTCCCAGCGCCGAGTCCGGTCGATCCAGTCCGCAGTCTTCCCTTGCCGGCAACCTTCAATTCCACGCCGTCGATCTCTCTTGCTCAGCAGCTCCTCTCTCCGCCGTGCTTCCAGCCATCAACGCCGGCGGCTCCCTCATCCTCTCTGTGGTCTGATATGGAATGAAGAAAACAAAAGAGAAAAGAGATGGCTACTGAAGCAAAACAAGAAAAGCCACGGGATTGAGATGAAAGAAGGAGAGATTTTCTGCGTTGAAAAGTCAAAGGAAGTAGAAACCTTGACTGGGCTGACCGGGTCAACATGTCAGATTTGGGCCTCCAAGCCCAATTGCAAAAGCCCAAGGCCAAGCCCAATTTGCTCCCCGAACTTCATCGAAAATCCGGCGAGTCCGATTAGATCCCTCGCCGGAATTAAATGAGCATTTCTTTCTCAAACTCTTTTTAATTTTAAGTTGTGTGATTTTATTATTTTATTTTTATTTGATTAATTTGTATTTTGAATATTTGTGTGATTTAATATTGAAAAACCCAAAAATATGTTATTCATTCATTTGTGTGTTAGTTTAATTTCTTTATTGTTGGTGTGTTTTATTTAAGTGTGTTAGTTTAAATTGCATCTTAATTTGTTTTGTTCTTGTTTTATTTTATTTATTTTCAAAAAGATTAAAAACCAAAAATATTTTCTTTTATTTATTCCTTGTTTTCAAAACATTTCCAAAAACCCAAAAAGAATACTTGTGTATATATTGTACATTTTTGTAAATAGAAATAATATAGTTTAATTAATTTCGTGACATTAGAAAAGTAAATAAACAATCCTCTGTGGGAAAAACCTCTACTTCCCATTATACTATTCAACGACAAATTGTTAGGATGTTTAGGTAATATTAATGACGTCGGTAAAACCGCATATCATTTTGGCGCGGCTCGCCGGGGATTGTTTTTACTATTTACTTTTTTACTTTTTACTGTTTACTATTTGTAAATAATACTTGTAAATAATACTTACTAATTATACTTGTTTATATTTTTACACTTAGTAATAATTATACTTAGGTGTTACGAGTACTGTTAATTATTTAAGTTGTTGTAGGTTGTAATTTGAACGGAAATAGGTAAGGTCCTTTTATTAATATTGGCCTAAACCCTTCATTTGTACCGTAAGGTCACTTGAGGTTGAGGGCGGCCTTTATTAACACTTGGAGAATTGTCGAACACTTAAGTGCTTTCTCAACCGAGTAAGGGGCACATGAATGGTGTCTAGATATGATCAAGACTCCGGGTGACGGGTTTGTAAAATTGGATTCAGAGGACTTGTCCACTAATGAATCCTGCCTCTCGCTTATCTCTTGTGATCCGGCCATTCGCCTTCCGAAAACACGGAAAGTCATTTACGTCAAGACATTGCACCTAGGCCGTACGTCCACCTTGAATTACCGCTTGGAATCAACTTTGTTCTTAACTATATTTTGGACAATTAACATTACTTGTAAATAAAATATACTTAGACATAGTAAATTTTATTGATTCATTTTGTATAGATAATTTGTGACATTATTTTTGTAAATATTTTGTTTTTAACTTGTAAATTTTATTACTAACCTTTTAATTTTTATAGGGAATAATCCGGGTTATTCGGAAATTTTACCACATACATCGGAGCATACGTTTAGGAAGTCAAGGTTGAAAAACCTTGAGGTTGATGTCTTGTTGGTGATTTTTCGGTTTCCTCGGAAGTAAAAAGGTAAGTTTCCTTTTCACTTTTGTTATTAATTTGTTTTAAAAATAAAAAAATAAAAAAATAAAAATTTTGAAAAAATTTAATTGTAAATAAAAAAAAAAAAAGAGTGTTTGTTTGTTTGTTTTACTCTTTGTAATTATTTATTTTCACTTTTTATAATTACTGTTTGTTGTTTTGGGCTTGTTTGTTTGTTATTTATTATTGGGCCTTAGGCCCATTTGTGTGATTGGTTAGGGTTTTTGGTTTCGTAAAATAAAAAATAAAAAAAAAAAAAATAAAAAAAATTTAGCCCATTGGGCTCGTGTCATTCACGAAGCCCAAAACCCGTAACCCAAGCCCATTTAGTGTGTCGGGCCTGTTCGTTTTTAGGCCCATTAGTTAAGCCCACCAATAATGGGCCGGAGATTTCTTTGGCCCAGGCCCACTTTAGGCCCAAACCATTTCGATGGCCCAAGCCCGTTTAAAGTGTCGGCAACCTTTGCGCGTGTTTCACACGCGTTTTCACTGTTCACTTTACGACTTTTCGTAAAGTATTAAAAAATAAAATAAAAAAATGAAAATGAAAAAAATTGATTGGGCCGACGCACGACTTTTGCGTCGGCCGAATTGTTTATTAATGCGCATGCGTTTTCACTGTACGCTTTGCGACTTTCGTCGCCCGATCCGCAATTTGCGGGTCTTCTGTCTTTGGCACGTGTGCGAACGTGTGCGCGTCTTTCCCCTTCCCTTCTGTTTGCGTTAGTTTCCTTAGGACATTTCGCGTTTCCCTTAATCTCTCTCTCTCATTCTCTCTCATCTCCTCTCGTTTTTCTCTTCGTGTTCTTCGTGTTCTTCGTGTTCTTAGTCATTTTTCCCAGAAATCCTCCCAAAACCCAGAAAAGCTATCCTCCTTCCCAACCCAAAAATGGCCAAAAGAGTCAATTCTTTCAGCGATTTGTTTCAGGCAGGTCCTTCAGAGAACCCTATCTTTGAAGGCTTGGCTGAAATAATTCCACCGAGCATGCTCAATAGCGCCGATGCTAGCATGCCGACCCGGCCACAACCACTACCCCAAGCACCAATCCCGGTTGCTGATCCACCCGTTGAGCGGAAGCCACTCCCGTCTATAGGAGACTTCCGAGACACAAATACACCCAAGCTCGGAGAGATGCACTCGCGGCTTTCTTTGCGGTGTATTCTCACCCCACCAAGCCACAACGTAAAAGATTTGGTTCAAAAATCCAACTAGAAGAAGACCAAGTCTACTATTGGGGGTCGAGAAATAGGAAGAAGTTCGGTATCCGGACGTCCGAGCAGCGTATTGCCGAGCTAGAGAAAAGAAACGATCGGTTGGTGAGCAAAAACGAGGAGCTTCAAATGCGGAATCAAAGACTCGTTGATGCTCTCCACAGCGGCATCTGTCCCAATTGCGGAGGTCCTGTTCCGCACTCAGATGTGCCTAGGCAAAGGCTCGAAGTTGTTCCTCCACAACAAGAGCCTCTTCTCGAGTTGTCCGATGATTCGATCGACTTGGACCACTTGAGACGGGATGTGCGGAGCCTCATGCCTACACTAGTCGAGCGCCCATCCTTACCTATTCCATCTGACCATCTTCCGGACCTGCTCGCTGATCTTGTCGGAGTCCACACCGACTTGATCTCGGATATCGCCCGCAAGGCCAAGCACGAGCTCGTGCTCGCTGGCCACCTGCCGGTTTTCCTTTGTGGATATGTTCGCCGACTCCCGATACTTCTATTCATCCCGAGACTCTAAATAGGGCCGAGTACTTGCGAGTGTTTCAACGTGGCGAGCCTGCGCCATACTTCAAATCGGAATCCTCGAGACACTCTGCAACCATCCACCTTCATCCAACCACCATTGTTGAGATCTTAATGGATGTTGGTCGATGGTTGCCGTCTTCGTAGCATGATCACAAATGCTCAAACGTTGGAGATCCTACCCCTCGACAACGCATGATAGGCTACGAGGACCAAAAGCAAGTGATGTCGGCCGAGTTTCTGGTGCCATCTCACATCGTTTCGACTCGTGAAGTCCAGTTCGTTCGGTACTCTCAATTACAACTGGATGGAAGTTGGATAGTTGTGGATGTCTCCGTGGATGAACTGCGCTCAAATCCGAAGCCTTCAGTGAGATCGATTTGCCGAAAGCGCCCCTCCGGATGTTTGATTCGAGATTTGCAGAATGGATCTTCCTTAGTTACTTGGGTGGAGCACGTGGATGTGCGCGAGAAGGAGATGAAGGCCATTTTCGAACCCTTTGTCCATTCTGGGTTCGCATTTGGTGCAAAGCGTTGGATTTCAACTCTCCAACGACAAGCCGAGCGCTACATGTGCGTCACAGGGATCCACACTTCACCCGGTGACTCTATCATTTCGCCCGAAGGAAAAAGAGGCCTAGCGGAAATGGCAAACCAGATGGCGATCTGTTTCTTCAACGACATCAGCAACTCCACGTATCATCATTGGACTTGTTCAAATCGAACAAGAGACACTCGAATGGAGGTCAGGACCAACAAGCGAAGGGGAGATCCGAGCAAGCCCCCTGGAGTCAATCGTACTGCCGGTTGTTCTGTCGTGCATCTTTCCCATCACACCAGGATCTTTGAGTTCCTCAAAGATGTGCATACGAGACCGCTTTGGGATAGTATGTCGATGGACAGCTCGGTACGTGTGCTAGCAAACTTCACCATCGGTCTTGACCCGCGGAACCAGATTTCGGTGCTCGCCATAGATAGTCACAACGACTTCCTTATTCTTCAGGAGTGTTGCACCGATGCAACGGGGTCGTCTGTGATTTATGCGCCGATCAACCATTCCATTCTCCGAGTGTTTGTTATGTGGAGTTCAACCGGAGCCATTTCCGCTTATGTCTTCGGGGCTTCTCCATTCCGCCTAACGTATCCGGAGCTGTTCTTGACGGAACACTACTGACTATGGTGTTCCAGATCTCGGTGAAGGCTACATCAGCTAAATCTGCCGTGGAGTCGGCAACTACACTCGTCCAGGACACACTTCAAAGGATCAGAACCGCAGTCAACTAAGGAGCAAACGTTGGATGCAAGGCCCTGCTAGCCTTGTTTGTGACTGTTGGTGACTTGCTTCGGGAGGAGCTTAATGATCTACAAAGGGGAGTCTTTCTTTAACTTATATGTTTTTCATTTGTATATATGTTGTGTGTTTATTTCTCTTTGTATTTTCAATTCAATAACCATACTTGAATTTTTCATTTTCGTGAAATATCTGTCTAACATTGAGGACAATGTTTAATTCAAGTGTGGGGGGAAGGTTTATTAAAAAGAAAAGAAAAAATTTGAAAAATTTGAAAAATTCAAAAAAATAATTTACTTGTTTTTGTTTTCTACGGTAACAATATATCGACTAAATCATACTTACTCCCTTGGTAGCGTTGAACCTACCATTGCACTAAGTAAGTCACTGTGGTCACGTATTGTTACGTAAATTGAAAAAATCAAAAAAATACAAAAATATTTGCTTCTGTTTTGTGTTTTTGTGTGTTTATTTGTATTCGTGTTTTGTTCTTTCCAATCCCGATGATGAATTGAGTTTAATTGTTGTGATTAGGAGAATGTTTATTATATGTCAAGGCTTTGTGTAGTTTGCTTTGGATTTAATTTGCATAACTTGTGATTGCTCGAAATTTCATGTTCACATAACCTGTGTTGATTAATTGATTGCAATCTGAGAAGCACATTTGAACATACATTGTCATGCATACCCAGAAAATGTGAGGATTTGAGCCTGTTGAATATTCACATGTATGCATTATTCATACATTTACTCGTTCTTCATGTGTGCACAATTCATGAGTTTTTGAACCTAGAACTTGCTCATTGACCTCTCGAAACTTTTTATTAATCTGTGATGAATTGAAAATGATTAAGGCATTAGTTGAGCATCATGGCCAAATATTCACCATCCATTTAAACACGAACTTTAGGAATCCCCTTTTGAACTTATCACTCATTAGCCGTTTCTTTTGTTCACCCACACCATCTCACCCATGTTTTATTGTGTTTGCAAGACGATGATAGTGACTTCTTATATTCTTATGCTTCGGATGTATAGTATGTACCAAAAGGCAAGTGTGGGGGTGCATTTTATTTTGTTGTATTTGTTCATAGAAAGAAAAAAAAAATATATATATATATCAGAAACAAAAAGAAGGAATAAAGTTCCTCAAGAAAAGAAAAAAAAAGTGGAAAAGAAAAAAAAAATGCCACAAAAATAGAGTTATTTTCTTGTATTGTTTTAATTTCAATAAAAGGTTGGAGGAGAATAAGGAAGTTGTTTCGGGTTTACCATAGGTATGAGTTTCAAAGTCGTTGATTTGTCTTGCAAACATGTGGAACATTTATCATTTCTAGTTTTTCCCTTCCATTTACCATTTACCATTCATTCACCATTCATTCACCCTTTGGCCCCATTACACCATTGAAAGCCCTTATGATTTAATGATTTGTGGATTAATTGTGGAGAGTTGGTTAATGAGCAAGCTTATGGGAACATTACTTGTGTAATTGTTATGAGAGTAAACACTTAACCCTAAACACTGAGCGGAAATATTTAGTGAATCTTGTGAGCTTTAGTGGTTAATGTTGTTCATATGTGCCTATTTGATTGCTTGAAATTAATTGTACACTCGGTTTTCACCCACTTCACTCGAGCACGAATGAGATGTCCATGTTAAATACTTAGCAAATTCGTGAGCCTTGGTATATAGTTCTTATTCTCCTGATTATAATTCTTCGAACTCGTTGAGGGTTATGGTTGGAAAGAATTTCTGTTTTGTGTTTCCCTTTCTGTTTTTGTGTTTCCCTTTCTGTTTTTGTGTTGTTCTGTTTTTAGTTCTGTATTTGCTAGAGGACTAGCAAAAGTTCAAGTGTGGGGGTGTGATGTGAACGTAAAATACGTTCATAAAGTGCTCTAAATACTTGGATGGATGCTATTCTGAAAGCTTATTTGTCTGTTTAATGTTTGTTTTCGTGTTTTCAGGGAAAATATGTGAAAAATGCTTATTTACACATAAAAGGTGAATTTTGGAGATTTACCGCGCAATTTCGGAAAGTCAACCGTGACTTTCCGATTATCTGATGACACCGGTCATTATTCGGAAGTGGAATATAACATTGTACGAAGATTTCGAAAGACGTTTCGAATCCCGGCAATTTTGCCGGCGAACCACCACTCATGGAGGCGCAACCACCACACGCGGTGATGAAATCCATTTTTAATCTCCACTTTATTTTCCCTATATTTATGTTTATTCTTATTCTTTTTATATATTTCTATTTTAGTATTGATTTTATTTCTTTATTATTTTATTTTTCTTTTATTATTTTATTTTATCTTTATTTTGTTTTGTTATTTTATCCTTTTCTTTTCTTTGTTTTCTCTTTGCAGCTGCCATGTGCAGAGCCATTCCTTCACATGTTCACGGTTCTCTTCCAGCCTGGGAATCCATCAATGTCCAACTGATCCCCCCACTCCAATTTGAATTCAAATTGCAATCCCAGCTATTTCTCCACCACACCACCGCACCCATTTCCAGATCAGCTACCACTTCTATTCTCCTCTATAAATACAGAATCCCTGTCTCTATTTTCCTTGGCCGGGGCTTCTCCCCGCGCCACCAACTCTTTCCCATCTCTTTTCCCCCTCCATGTTTCTCTGGCGTCCGTGTAGCTCACCTAGCTGCCTTCTCTCTGGTTACTCACTCTCCTGTTCTCTTCTCTGATGCGTCCGTGCTAGCTCTCATAGCTAGCCTTCTCTTCTTCCCCTTCTATTTCTTCTTCCAATCTCTGTCCCAAATTCTCTCTGTTCTTGTTCTCAAAAGTCACAGGCAGCTCCTCTGCCCAATCTCAATCACCACGGCCATGCTCTCCTGCAATCACAGAAACTCAATTCACCATCACCATCTTCAATTAACAAAGCTTTTCACTAACTCCCCCAATCCATCTGCAATTACACAAAACCATCCCAACCATCATCACCTTCATTCTAACATAATTAAGTTGCAATTTAATCAATTCAATTCCATAATCAATTAACAAAAGCATGATTAATTGCAGGTTAAAATTCACCATGCTCCGTTGCTGCTCTCTGCCCGTGTTCAGCCCGGTGATGCCCAGATTACCCACAAGCTTCCAAGCCCGTGCTGATGCCGTCTGCAGCTTCTCTTTGCTTCACCGCCGGCGACCCATCGTTTCCAGCGCCGCGGCTTTGTCTTGCAGCAACCAGCTTTTTCACCTCGCCGCAAAGCCACTACCCAGCCCGGAGCTCCTCTGTCTCCACCGCTGGATCCATCTGTGCCCAGATGCCTCCGCCGTTCTCTCTGAACCGCGCCACCACACCCAAGTTCACCGGCGTCGACTTCGTGCGCAATCCAACCCGAGCCCAGCCCGTGGTTCTGTTCTTCGCCGCATCTCTGTCCGGCACCGTGCCTCAGCCATGGCGTCTCACCGTCGCATCCAACTCCTCTGCCATAGCCACGTCCCAGCGCCGAGTCCGGTCGATCCAGTCCGCAGTCTTCCCTTGCCGGCAACCTTCAATTCCACGCCGTCGATCTCTCTTGCTCAGCAGCTCCTCTCTCCGCCGTGCTTCCAGCCATCAACGCCGGCGGCTCCCTCATCCTCTCTGTGGTCTGATATGGAATGAAGAAAACAAAAGAGAAAAGAGATGGCTACTGAAGCAAAACAAGAAAAGCCACGGGATTGAGATGAAAGAAGGAGAGATTTTCTGCGTTGAAAAGTCAAAGGAAGTAGAAACCTTGACTGGGCTGACCGGGTCAACATGTCAGATTTGGGCCTCCAAGCCCAATTGCAAAAGCCCAAGGCCAAGCCCAATTTGCTCCCCGAACTTCATCGAAAATCCGGCGAGTCCGATTAGATCCCTCGCCGGAATTAAATGAGCATTTCTTTCTCAAACTCTTTTTAATTTTAAGTTGTGTGATTTTATTATTTTATTTTTATTTGATTAATTTGTATTTTGAATATTTGTGTGATTTAATATTGAAAAACCCAAAAATATGTTATTCATTCATTTGTGTGTTAGTTTAATTTCTTTATTGTTGGTGTGTTTTATTTAAGTGTGTTAGTTTAAATTGCATCTTAATTTGTTTTGTTCTTGTTTTATTTTATTTATTTTCAAAAAGATTAAAAACCAAAAATATTTTCTTTTATTTATTCCTTGTTTTCAAAACATTTCCAAAAACCCAAAAAGAATACTTGTGTATATATTGTACATTTTTGTAAATAGAAATAATATAGTTTAATTAATTTCGTGACATTAGAAAAGTAAATAAACAATCCTCTGTGGGAAAAACCTCTACTTCCCATTATACTATTCAACGACAAATTGTTAGGATGTTTAGGTAATATTAATGACGTCGGTAAAACCGCATATCAAGTAGTAAAGGCTTTGGACAAAGGTCGGTGTCAAATAAAAAGGATTGCGGACATATGGACTTTTCTATAATGGGTCGTGCACTTTGATTAACAACTCTTCTTCTATGCGTTAAACATGGTTTGACTAGCTAGCTTTCTAGACTAAGATGGCATGTTTAATTGGTTAATATAGGTGCTTTCACTTCGGTTAATTTTCGTAGAGATGTTTTATTTGGGGAATGGTTAGCTTCTAACTTTCCACATATGTTAATTTCGGTTTCATGGCTAGGGAACTTGGTTAATTTTCGGTCCAATGATTAATAAACTTGTGTATATGTGGCTGAACTTTATATATTTCGTGTTCCATCCCATCTTATTTAATTTATTCTTTGTAATTTAATTAATTTATTTCATTCAATTTATTTCTTAAACCCCCTTTTTACTTTGTACATATGTATATATTCTTTATACTTGTTAATAATAATTCTTTATTTTATTCAATTCTTTGTGACATTTTTTTGTTAGGTACACCCTTTGATCTCTGTTGTGAACGATACCCTACTATGCACTATACTACTACCGATAGGGTTTTTTTAAATTGATGCTCCTTTTGGGGCCTGTCAGTCGCCATCGCCCATAACCGGCGCTGCTCTTTCTCTCTCGGTCAACCTCAAGCTCCCTGCCGGCCTCTCTAGAGAAAGCACGGGCTTTCTCTCAATTTGAATAAGAAACTCTCTCTCTTTTCTCATTTAATTCAGATTTTATTTTATTTTATTATTTTTATTTTTATTTGTATTTGAATTCTAAAATACATTATTATTTGGTGAATATTTGTGTGTGAAGTAATTTGCTTTACCCATTTAAATTGTGATTTATATATTTGTGAGTTAAGTTTATTTTTAGTTTAATTATTTCAATTTGTTTGTTTAGATAAATTTGTTAATTATTGTGTGTTTAGAAAAATAAGAAAAACCCTAAAAATTGTTATTTGTGTTAAGGAAATTAGATTACATTTTACTAATTAGGTTTTGAGCCTCCAATCCCCGTGGTTCGACAATCCCGAGTCTAAATAACTCATCACTATATTTTGACAACCAATCAAATGGCGCCGTTGCCGGGGATTTAGGTTTAACTTTGATCTATTAGTACTTGTAACCAAATTTTTTTGCAATTGTTTTGTTTTGTTTTATTTTTGTGAGATATAATTTTTATGTGCATTTTATTTTATTTTGTGCAATATTTGTTATTTTAGTTTCTGTTTACATTTTTGAATTTTATAGGTGCAATTCCGATCATCCCGAACAATGGAACAGTGGAATTATACGTGGGATGATTCTAGAAGTTTCGAATATCCGTGGTCCATTGAAAACCAATGCATTGAGCCATCACATCTTTTACTCTCGTGTCTTGAAGAAATGGTGACTCAATTGCAAAACTCTTTAGCGGATAATGACGAACGGTGGCGTGAAACTCAAGAAAGAAGTGCAAAGATCGATCAATTGATAGAGCAATTTGAGGCCAACCGTTTATTTGAGCACGATCAAGAACTGACAAATCTGCAACCATGTGAGTTCTTTGATCCAAATCCCTTACTTGTGCATAATGGTGATTTTGATGTGCATTCATGTGGGGTTAAGAGGGAAGAAAATGTACCTCTTAACCATGTTGATAATACTGTTATGCATCATCATTTCATATTAAAGGAGGATGGTAACCGGGAGGAAGAATTAGTACTCCCGGGAGATGGATTGGAGGATTGTGATATTGTGTTACCAAGGAGTAACAATGTGGTGGATAAGGAAGCCGGAGGGGAACAATGTGTACCTTCCGGAAAGCAGGCAACACTGAAGCCAAGACAAGAAGCTGCTGGAAGGAAGAAAAAGAAGAAGCAGGGGCTAATGACTGAAATGTTCGATATTTTCAAGAAAGCAGACGTGAATCTTCCTCTGCTAGATCTCATCAGTCGAGTACCAGCATATGCAGAATTTGTCAAGAATCTATGCATGCATGATATGCGGTTTTACCGACGTCATTAATTATTACCTAAACTTCCTAACAATTTGTCGTTGAATAGTATAATGGGAAGTAAAGGTTTTTCCCACAGAGGATTGTTTATTTACTTTTCTAAGTCACGAAATTAACTAAACTATATTGTTTCTATTTACAAAAATGTACAATATATACAAAGGTGATATTTTTGGGTTTTTGAAATTCTTTTGAAAACAAGAAATAAATTAAAGGAAATATTTTTGGTTTTTAATCTTTTTGAAAATAAATAAAACAAGAAAATACAAATTATAACTACAATTCAAACTAACACAATTAAATAAAACATACCAGAAATAAAATAATTAAACTAACACACAAATAATCAAATAACATATTTTTGGGTTTTTCAATATTAATTAAACACACAATTCAAATTAAACAAATATTCAAAATACAAATAAATCAAATAAATCACACAACAAATATAAATAAATTGAGTTTGAGAGAGAAATGCTCATTTAATTCCGGCGAATGATCTTATCGGATTCGCCGGATTTTCGATGAAATTCGGGGAGCTCGGGTGCACTTAGTAGAATTGGACTGGGCCGCGGGTGTCTATAGCAATATGGGCTTGGACTTTGACCTTGGTCAAAGGCCCAAACCAAATCCATTTTTCTCTGTTTTCTTCCGGTCAAACCCGGTTCTCTTTCTTTTGCGTTTCTTGACTTTTCAACCTCATTCTTCCTTCTTCATTCTTTATTATTTTCTTCAGCTTTTTCTCACTAGCCCGTGCATAATCTTCATTCATTCTCTTCTGATTTCTTCATCTTTCTTTGTTTTCTTCACGGGAAAGAAGACAGCGGACGTCAAGGTGGGCTGGCAGACGGCGCCGGTGCTGCAAATGAAATCGACGGCGCCATGGTTGGTGCGACGGCGGACTGGGCACAGGTGCGGTGATGCAGTAGCGGGCTGGGCTCTTTGCGGCGGCCATAGCAGAGCAGCGGCGTCATGGGTTAGCACGGGCAGGTGCTTAGAAGAGCACAGGCGGCGACGGAACGGCGGAGAAGATGAGCAGCGGGATGGACGCGGCTGACACGCCCCAAAAGGAGCGTCAATTTAAAAAAACCCTATCGGTAGTACTATAGTGCATAGTAGGGTATCGTTCACAACGGAGATCAAAGGGTGTACCTAACAAAAAAATGTCACAAAGAATTAAATAAAATAAAGAATTATTATTAACATGTATAAAGTATAAATATATACATATGTACAAAGTAAGGGGGTTTAAGAGATAAATTGAATGAAATAAATTAATTAAACTACAAAGAATAAATTAAATGAGATGGGATGAAACACAAAGTATATAAAGTTCAGCCACATATACACAAGTTTATTAATCATTGGACCGAAAATTAACCAAGTTCCCTAGCCATGAAACCGAAATTAACATATGTGGAAAGTTAGAAGCTAACCATTCCCCAAATAAAACCTCTCTACGAAAATTAACCTAAGTGAAAGCACCTAGATTAACCAATTAAACATGCCATCTTAGTCTAGAAAGCTAGCTAATCAAACCATATTTAACGCATAGAAAAGAGTTGTTAATTAAAGTGCACGACCCATTATAGAAAAGTCCATATGTCCGCAATCCTTTTTATTTGACACCGACCTTTGTCCAAAGCCTTTACTACTCGTGAATTAGGTTTCCAAAACTATTAGGTGAATTGTAATCCCTAACTCTAGCTCCAATTATATGCAAATATTATAAGTATCGATCCCTATAACATAAACACATAAAAGTTTTCTATAATTCAGAATCAAGTAAACAGAGTCACATAAGCTACTAGAAGAACTAATTAATTAGGATCCAATAACTAAATAAACTCATATAAATAGGCTGGAAATTATATAAATCATGTCATGTTAACTAATACAAAGAATAATCAAGCAACAAAGAGGAATTCATAAGAATAATTAAAGGAAAAGTCAGATTACACCATATGGAATAGCATGAAGACTTGAAGACCACGAAACCTTGAATCCTTGAAAGCAAGTAATCCAAACCGTGTGCAGCAAGGTGGTGATGATGGTGATGGTGCAGCCGCCTTTCCTCCTCCTTGAAGCCTTGAGAACCCTAAATACTAGAGAATGGAAAATATGATGGAGAAGAGAAAGAGGAGGGTTTGTCCCTCCCCATTGGGGTGTGAATTGGTGAAGAGAAATAGGCTCCTATTTATAGCAAAATGGAGAGGAAGAAGAAGACAATGGAAGAAATAAACAAAGAAAGGGAAAAGAAGTGGAATGTGAATGAGAGATAAAGAAATGGTAAGTGGTGGTGGAAATGGAATCATATGGCAATTAACCATTTATTTACCAAAAATAAATTAAACACTAATGGTGTGGGCAGAAAGAAGAGGAAAGAATATAGGGGTGAGTGGAGCATTGAAAATAAAAGAAGAGGAAAGAAATAAAAACGGACAGCACTGAGCAGTGCGCACTTAGAACGGAATCCTGCACGTTTCAACGGTTGGATGCTTCTGAAATTTTATTTGGGAATAACTGACATCCATGTGCAGCGTTTATCAAAATTACAGCTAGATCTGACGGTGCCATTGAGAGATATGGGCTTCGCAAGTTGACCTATCTGCACAGGCAGATTGTCCGAAAATCTGGGCTTGGGCCATTCCTCATGCTTTGTGAACCTGGGCCTTCCTTCATTGATTTGGGCCTTCCATCTTGGGCTTGGGCCTCCTTCTTGGGTTTGGGCCTTCATCTTGGGCCTCACGGCAGCTCACCTCTTAATGGGCCTCGAAAAAGCCCATTAGACTTCGTAAATTTCCGAGCTCCGATTTTCTGCACGTATTCACATTTATACATCATTTAGGGACTCAAATATGGAAACTAAGCAAAAATAGCAAAGTTACAATTAAATCATAGCCAAATAGTAGGGAAAATACATTAAAAACGTCACACTTTGGGCTCCTATCAGCGGCAAGGATGGCAGAGGCGGGAAGGCCGCGCTGAGTGAGGAGGTCCGATGATAGGAGCACAAAGTGTGACGTTTTTAATGTGTTTTCCCTACTATTTGGCTATGATTTAATTGTAACTTTGCTATTTTAGCTTAGTTTCCATATTTGAGTCCAAATTGATGTATTAATGTGAACATGTGCAGAAACGAAGTCTAATGGGCTTTTGCGAGGCCCATTAAGAGGTGGTCTACCATGAGACCCAAGAAGGGGGCCTAAGCCCAAGATGGAAGGCCCAGGTTCACAAAGCATGAGGGAAGGCCCAAGTTCACAAAGCATGAGGAAAGGCCCAAGCCCAGATTTTCGGACATTCTGCCTGTGCAGATTAGTCAACTTGCGATGCCCATATCTCCCAATTGCACCGTTGGATCCAGCTGTATTTTTGATACATGCTGCATGTGTGTGTTAGATATTCTTTATTAAAATTTTAGAATCATCCAACCGGTGGAACGTCCATTATGCCGCTCTAAGTGCGCACTGCTCAGTGCTGTCTGCTTTTTATTTCTTTCCTCTTCTTTTATTTTCAATGCTCCACTCACCCCTATATTCTTTCCTCTTCTTTCTGCCCACACCATTAGTGTTTAATTTCTTTTTGGTAAATAAATGGTTAATTGCCATATGATTCCATTTCCACCACCACTTACCATTTCTTTATCTCTCATTCACATTCCACTTCTTTTCCCTTTCTTTGTTTATTTCTTCCATTGTCTTCTTCTTCCTCTCCATTTTCCTATAAATAGGAGCCTATTTCTCTTCACAAATTCACACCCCAATGGGGAGGGACAAACCCTCCTCTTTCTCTTCTCCATCATATTTTCCATTCTCTAGTATTTAGGGTTCTCAAGGCGTCAAGGAGGAGGAAAGGCGGCTGCACCATCACCATCATCACCATCAATTTCGTCCATCATCATCACCACCTTGCTGCACACGGTTTGGATTACTTGCTTTCAAGGATTCAAGGTTTCGTGGTCTTCAAGTCTTCATGCTATTCCATATGGTGTAATCTGACTTTTCCTTTAATTATTCTTATGAATTCCTCTTTGTTGCTTGATTATTCTTTGTATTAGTTAACATGACATGATTTATATAATTTCCAGCCTATTTATATGAGTTTATTTAGTTATTGGATCCTAATTAATTAGTTCTTCTAGTAGCTTATGTGACTCTGTTTACTTGATTCTGAATTATAGAAAACTTTTATGTGTTTATGTTATAGGGATCGATACTTATAATATTTGCATATAATTGGAGCTAGAGTTAGGGATTACAATTCACCTAATAGTTTTGGAAACCTAATTCACGAGTAGTAAAGGCTTTGGACAAAGGTCGGTGTCAAATAAAAAGGATTGCGGACATATGGACTTTTCTATAATGGGTCGTGCACTTTAATTAACAACTCTTTTCTATGCGTTAAATATGGTTTGATTAGCTAGCTTTCTAGACTAAGATGGCATGTTTAATTGGTTAATCTAGGTGCTTTCACTTAGGTTAATTTTCGTAGAGAGGTTTTATTTGGGGAATGGTTAGCTTCTAACTTTCCACATATGTTAATTTCGGTTTCATGGCTAGGGAACTTGGTTAATTTTCGGTCCAATAATTGGTAAACTTGTATACTTGTGGCTGAACTTTATATATTTTGTGTTTCATCCCATCTTATTTAATTTATTCTTTGTAATTTAATTTATTTATTTCATTCAATTTAGCACTCAATCCCCCCTTTACTTTGTACATATGTATATATTCTTTATACTTGTTAATAATAATTCTTTATTTTATTTAATTCTTGTGACATTTTTTGTTAGGTACACCCTTTGATCTCCGTTGTGAACGATACCCTACTATGCACTATACTACTACCGATAGGGTTTTTTTTAAAATTGATGCTCCTTTTGGGCGTATCAATTTTTGGCGCCGTCGACGGGGATTTAAAATACTGTTTATATGCCTAACGTTTTATACTTGTGAATATTGTGAATTATACTTATTGATCTTTTGTAACACTTAGTAATTTATTTAGGTGTCTTTTATATAGTTGATTATTTTTTGTTGTTGTAAGTTGTAACTTGAACGGAATAGGTAAAGTCTCTTTTGTTAATATTGGCCTAAACCCTTCATTTGTACCTTTCTAAGGTCACTTGAGGTTGAGGGCGACCTTTATTAACACTTGGAGAGTTGTCTAACACTTAAGTGCTTTCCAAACTGAGTAAGGGGCATATGGATGGTGTCTAGGTCGAGACCCTGAGTGACAGGTTTTGGATTCAGATGACTATAGACTGACGTAAGTCGATAGGGGTGTAAGCCTCCGTAGTCCACTAAATGAATCCTGCCCCTCGCTTATCTCTCATATCTGGCCATTCGCCTTCTGAAACCACGGAAAGTCATTAAGTCTAGACATTATACTTAGGCCGTACGTCCACCTCGAATTACCGCTTGGAATCAACTTTATTTTTAACTATATTTTGGACAAACTAACATTACTTGTAAATAAAATTTACTTAGACATAGGAAAATTTATTTATTCATTTTGTATAGATAATTTGTGATACATATTTAACTTTGTAAATATTTTGTTTTTATTTTGTAAATTTTATTACTAACTTTTTAAATTTTATAGGGAATAATCTTGGTTTGTCGGAAATTATACCATTATGCACTTGGAGCTAACATTTGGAAGTCAAGGCCGGAGAGCCTTGAGGTTGGTGTCTTGATGGTGTATTCCGGCTATCCTCGGGAGTCGTCAAAGGGAGTTTTTCTCACTCTCATTAATTGTTGTTTTTTTTAGTTCGTTGTAAAAGAAAATATAGAAAAATTGGTTTAAAAAAAATTGTTGTTTTACTTTTTGTTTTCTGTTTATATAGTGTTTCATTTATTTTGGTTTGTTTATTTATTTTTCAAATAAATCACCATGCTTGAATTTTTCATTACACTAAATATTTGTCAAACATTGAGGACAATGTTAGATTCAAGTGTGGGGGTAAGGTAGCATCTTTAAAAAAAAAATCAAAAAAATCAAAAAAATCAAAAAAATCAAAAAAATCAAAAAATTACAAAAATTACAAAAATATTTGCTTTTGTTTTGTTGTTTTTGTGTGTTTTATTGTGTTTTGTGTTTTGTTCTTTCCAATTCCGATAATGAATTGAGTTTAATTGTTGTGATTAGGAGAATGTTTATTATATGTCAAGGCTTTGTGTAGTTTGCTTTGAATTTAATTTGCATAACTTATGATTGCTTGAAATTCCATGTTCACATCACCTGTGTCGATTAATTGATTGCAATTCGAGAAGCACATTTGAACATACATTGTCATGCATACCCAGAAAATGTGAGGATTTGAGCCTGTTGAATATTCACATGTATGCATCATTCATATATTTACTTGTTCTTCATGTATGCACAATTCATGAGTTTTGAACCTAGAACTTGCTCAGAGACCACTTGAAACTTTTTGTTAATCTGTGATGAATTAGAGATGATTAAGGCATTAGTTGAGCACCATGGCCAAAATATTCACCATCCATCTAAACACGAACTTTAGGAATCCCCTTTTGAACTAAACACTCATTAGCCTTTTCTTTTGTTCACCCACACCATCTCACCCTTGTTTTATTGTGTTTGCAAGACGATGATAGTGACTTCTTGTGTCCTTTTGCTTTTGATTTGTATGGTAGTATACCAAAAGGCAAATGTGGGGGTGTATTTTATTTTGTTGTATTTGTTCAAAGAAAGAAAAAAAAAATCAGAAATAAAAAGAAGGAATAAAATTCCTCAAGAAAAAAAGAAAAGAAAAAAAAATGTGGAAAAGAAAAAAAAAAAATAATACCACAAAAATAGAGTTATTTTATTTTCTTGTATTGTTTTAATTTCAATAAAAGGTTAGAGGAAAATAAGAGTTGTTTCGGGTTTAGCATAGGTATGAGTTTCAAAGTCGTTGATTTGTCTTGCAAACATGTGAAACATTTTTCATTTCCAGTCCCTTCATTCATCATTCACCATTCACTATTCACCATTCACCCTTTTGGCCCCCGTTTATACCCTTGAAGCCCTTATGATCTAATGATTTGTGGATTAATTGTGGAGAGTTGGTTAATGAGCAAGCTTATGGGAACGTTACTTGTGTAATTGTTTTGAGAGTAAACACTTAACCCTAAACACTGAGCGGAAATAATTAGTGAATCTTGTGAGCTTTAGTGGTTAATGTTGTTTCGATGTGCCTATTTGATTGCATGAGATTGATTGTATACTTGGTTTTCACACACTTCACCCGAGCATGAATGAGATGTACATGTTAAACACTTAGCAAATTTGTTAGCCTTGGTATATAATTTTTATTCTCCTGATTATAACTCTTTTGAACTCGCTGAGGGTTATGGTTGGAAAGACCATTCTGTTTTGTGTTTCCTTTTCTATTTTCTGTTGTTCTTGTGTTTGCAGAGGACTAGCAGTAGCTAAGTGTGGGGGAATTTGACGCGGGTCGTGGGCTGGGCACGACTTCTGGAAGCGGTGTACAGCAGCTGGGCTTTGATTGCAAGGGCACGCCGGTGGCGAATGTGACTAGGCGAGCATGGGCTCGGAGCAGCAGCGGCAGATTTGGTGAAATTGAAGCTGCAATTAAAACATACACTTATTAATTGTTTATGACTTTGAAATGATTAAATTGCAGATTTAATTATGGTGGGGTGAAGGTGATGAAGGTTGGAATGTTTGTGGGTGGTTGTAGATGATTTGGGGGAGTTAGTGAAAAGATTTGTTAATTAGACTGAAGAGGAGAAGACGGTGAAGCTGTGGTGAACTGGATTGGGTAGAGGAGCTGCCGAGAAAGAATAAGGGCTTAGATAATTCTGGAAAGAAGAGAGGAGGAGGAGAAGAGAGGCTGGGATTTTGTGTTTGCAGGGGAGTACGGAGAAAGAACCAGAGGGGGGAGAAAAGAAGGCACAGCCAAGTGTGGCTGTGCACGGGCGCTTTGAAGGCAGAGACGAGTGTTTGTTGACTGGAGAGGACTAGGACAGAAGGCAATTAGAGGAATTGCACGGAAGCTTTGAGAAATGGTGGAGGGGGAAAGAGATGGGGAAGGAGTTGGTGGCGCGGGGAGAAGCCCCGGCCAAGGAAAACGAGAGACGAGCCTGGGTATTTAGAGAGGAGGAGGGAAGGAGCTGGTGTAAGTGAGTGGGAGCAGAAAATGGTGGAGTGAGGCTGGTGAAGTGGAGGTGCCGGCTGGTGGTGGAAGAGATCAAAATGAGGATTTGAATTCAAATGGGAGTGGGGAGGGAATCAGATGGTGGACTGCCAGCTCCTTCAAATGGAGAGAGTTCAAGACTGAAGAACATGAACGTGCATGCTGCAAAGATCAAAAGAAAAGAAAAGAATATAAAATAATAAAAAGAAATTAAATAAATAATTATAAAGAAAACAAAAGGAATAAATAAAATAACAAAAGAAAATAAAAACTAAAATAGAAATAAAAACAAATATAAATAACAAATAAAAACAAGGGAAAATAAAATGGAGATTTAAAATATGTTTCACCACCGCGTGTGGTGGTTGCGCCTCCGTGAGTGGTGGTTCGCCGGCAAAATTGCCGGGATTCGAAACGTCTTTCGAAATCTTCGTACAATGTTATATTCCACTTCCAAATAATGACCGGTGTCATCAGATAATCGAAAAGTCACGGTTGACTTTCCGATATTGCGCTGTAAATCTCCAAAATTCACCTTTTATGTGTAAATTAGCATTTTTCACATATTTTCCCTGAAAACACGAAAACAAACATTAAACCGACAAATAAGCTTTCAGAATAACATCCATCCAAGTATTTAGAGCACTTTATGAACGTATTTTACGTTCACATCACACCCCGACACTTGAACTTTTGCTAGTCCTCTAGCAAACACAGAACTGATAGGAGCACAAAGTGTGACGTTTTTAATGTGTTTTCCCTACTATTTGGCTATGATTTAATTGTAACTTTGCTATTTTAGCTTAGTTTCCATATTTGAGTCCAAAATGATGTATTAATGTGAACATGTGCAGAAACGAAGTCTAATGGGCTTTTGCGAGGCCCATTAAGAGGTGGTCTGCCATGAGGCCCAAGAAGGAGGCCCAAGAAGGAGGCCCAAACCCAAGATGGGAGGCCCAAACCCAAGATGGAAGGCCCAAATCCATGAAGGAAGGCCCAAGTTCACAAAGCATGAGGAAAGGCCCAAGCCCAGATTTTCGGACATTCTGCCTGTGCAGATTAGTCAACTTGCGAAGCCCATATCTCCCAATTGCACCGTCAGATCTAGCTGTAAGTTTTATACACGCTGCATGTGGATGTTAGCTGCTCCCAAATAAAATTTCAGAATCATCCAACTGGTGGAACGTCCATTATGCCGCTCCAAGTGCGCACTGCTCAGTGCTGTCTGCTTTTTATTTCTTTCCTTTTCCTTTATTCTCAATGCTCCACTCACCCCCATATTTCCACCCATCTCACCTAACTATCTTTGTTTCTTTCTCTCCATACCATTAGTGTTTGATTTCTTTTACCTAAATAATTGGTTAATTGCCATATGACTACATTTCCACCATTCCACTTACCATTTCTTTTCTACCACTCACATTCCACTTCTCTTCCCTTTCTTTCTTTATTTCTTTCATTGTCTTCTTCTTCCTCTCCATTCTCCTATAAATAGCAGCCTCATTCTTCTCTTCAACACACCCCAATGGGGAGGGACAAACCCTCCTCTTTCTCTTCTCCATCTCACATCATATTTTCCATTCTCTAGTATTTAGGGTTTTCAAGTCTTCAAGGAGGAGAGGAGCTGTTTACACCATTACCACCAGCCATCAACCATCATCACCACCATCATCATCACCTTGGGAATCTCGGCTTTTGAGTTACTCGCGTGAGGATTTAAGAGTTTGTGATCTTCGAGTTCTTCCTACTTTCCATATGGTGTACTTCAACTTATTCTTTAATTACTCTTTTTGAGTTCCTCTTTGTTGCTTGATTATTCTTTGTATTAGTTAACATGACATGACTTATATAATTTTCAGCGTATATTTATGACTTTATTTGATTGTTAGATCCTAATTAATTAGTTCTTCTAGCAGCTTATGTGACTCCGTTTATTTGATTCGGTTTTATTGAATCTTTTATGTGTTCTTGTTTTAAGGTTCAAAACTTAAGATGATTGCATGTAATTAGTGCTAGAATTAGGGTTTTAATTCTAATTCACAAGTAGTAAAGGCTTATCAAACGGGTCAGAATCAAAATAAGAAGGATCGCGGATAGACGAGCGTTCGCTAGGTCGCGCACTTTAATTAACAACTCTTCTCCTATGCGTTAGATATGTTATTGATTGATCACCTTTGCATGTTTAATTGTTTAATCTAGATGAGCGTTCACTAGGTTAATTTTCATAGAAGAGGTTTTATTTGGGGAATGATAACCCGTGTGGGCATTCCACATATGTTAGTTTCGGTTTCATGGCTAGGGAACTTGGTTAATTTTCGGTCTAATGATTGGTAAACTTGTGTATATGTGGCTGAACTTTATATACTTTGTGTTTCATCATCATATTTTATTTATTCTTTGTAATTTAATTAATTTATTTCATTCAATTTATCTCTCAATTCCCCTTTTTACTTTGTACATATGTATATATTTATACTTTATACTTGTTAATAATACTTCTTTATTTTATTTAATTCTTTGTGACATTTTTTGTTAGGTACACCCTTTGATCTCCGTTGTGAACGATACCCTACTTACACTATACTACCGATAGGGATTTTTTTAAATTGACGCTCTTTTGGGCGTGTCAATTTTTGGCGCCGTCGACGTGGATTGAAAATGTTCCTAACCTAATATTTTTTTTGTGAATACTGTTTATAATTTTTTTTGTAATTATTACTGTTTTTATTACTTGTATATAATTACTGTTTACTTTTTTATTGTTTATAATTTTACTATTTTTTTTAACTGTTCATATTACTTGTTTATATTACTTGTCTATATTACTTGTGAATAGTTGTTGTTATTACTTGTTTTTAATACTTGTTGATATTTTGTTACACTTAGTAATTTATTTAGGTGTCTTTTATATAGTTGATTATTTTTTGTTGTTGTAAGTTGTAACTTGAACGGAATAGGTAAGGTCCTTTTGTTAATATTGGCCTAAACCCTTCATTTTTACCGTAAGGTTATTTGAGGTTGAGGGCGGCCTTTATTAACACTTGGAGAATTGTCGAACACTTAAGTGCTTTCTCAACTGAGTAAGGGGCACATGGATGGTGTCTAGGTCGAGACCCTGGGTGACAGGTTTTGGATTCAGAGGACTATAGACAGACGAAAGTCGATAGGGGCTTGCCTCCGTAGTCCACCAAATGAATCCTGCCCCTCGCTTATCTCTCATATGATCTGGCCATTCGCCTTCTGAAAACACGGAAAGTCATTTAAGTCAAGGCATTGCACCTAGGCCGTAAGTCCACCTTGAGTTACCGCTTGGAATCAACTTTCATTTTTTTTCAACTATATTGAGGCAAAAGAAACTGTTTTTGTACACTTTAGGTATATTGGATTAAACATGACTTTAAGATGGGTAGCTGTTTCAGTCCCATTGCACATTGAAGTCCTCTGTTCCCGTACTTAAGTGTATTTTGTAAATAAAATTTACTTAGACATAGGAAAATTTATTTATTCATTTTGTATAGATAATTTGTAATACATATTTAACTTTGTAAATATTTTGCTTTTATTTTGTAAATTTGATTACTAACTTTTTAATTTTTATAGGGAATAATCAAGGTTATCGGAAATTATACCACATACATCGGAGCATACGTTTAGGAAGTCAAGGTTGAAAAACCTTGAGGTTGATGTCTTGTTGGTGATTTTCGGTTTCCTTGGGAGTAAAAAGGTAAGTTTTCTTTTCACTCTCGTTATTTGTTTGTAAAAATGAAAAAATAAAAAAAAATAAAAAAAATAGAAAATTTGTAATTGTAAATAAAAAAAAAAGTGATTGTTTGTTTTACTGTTTGTAATAATTTATTTTTACTATTTATAATTACTGTTTGTTTTATTTTAGGGCTTGTTGTTTGTTTGTTATTGGGCCTTAGGCCCGTTTGTGTGATTGGTTAGGGTTTTAGGTTTCGAAAAGAAAAATAAAAAATAAAAAATAAAAAAATTGGCCCATTGGGCCCGTGTCATTCCCGAAGCCTGAAACCCGTAACCCAAGCCCATTTAGTGTGTCGGGCCTGTTTGTTTTTAGGCCCATTAGTTTAAGCTCACCAATAATGGGCCGAAGTTTTCTTTGGCCCAGGCCCACTTTAAGGCCCAGACCATTCCGATGGCCCAGGCCCGTTTAAAGTGTCGGCAACCGTTAGCGCGTGTGCTACGCGTTTTCACTGTTTACTTTACGACTTTCGCGTAAAGATTTGGTTAAATAAAAAGAAAAATTCTTATTGGACCGTCCCGCGACTTTCGCGTCGGCACGATAATTAAAAAATAAATAAAAAATAAAAAATGAAAAAAAATTTGATTGGGCCGACGGACGACTTTTGCGTCGGCCGATTTGTTTAATAATCTGCATGCGTGTTAACTGTAGCCTTTGCGACTTTCGTCGCTCGATCCGCAATTTGCGGATCTGTGTCTGTGGCACGTGTGCGTACGTGCGTTTGTTTCCTTTCCCTTCGTTTGTATTTGTGTGCTTCATTCCATTCATTTTGCATTCATTTTCACTTAGTTCCCTTTTAGTCTCTCTAAATTTTCTCTCGTTTGTTCATATTGTTCTTCACTTGTTCTTCGTTGTTCTTAGTTATTTTTCCAGAAAGTTATCCTCCCTCCCAACCTAGAAATGGCCAAAAGAGTGAATTCTTTCAGTGAGTTGTTTCATTCTAGTCCTCCAGAGAGTGATTTCTTTGAAGGCTTGGATGAAATCATTCCACCAAGCATTCTAGATACCGTTAATGCTAGCATGCCGGATTTGCCGGAACCGGAACCGGAACCACGAAGCACCAATCCAGCCGCTGATCCACCTATTGTTCGTTGTTCTTTGTTGCTGGTCCTTCCCGAAGCGTACGAGAGGCCCGAGGACGAGATTCACCAAGGACCAAAATGATGCGTTGACCGAGTTCTACACGGTGAATCCTCACCCACTCAAACTGCACAGAGCAAGGTTTGCTATAGAACTCGGGTTAAGCGAAAATAAGGTCTACCTGGGGGAAGGAGATTTCATGATAAGCACGGTATCCCGTCGGAGGAGCAGATTTATGCCGATCTAATAAGAAGAAACGAGGAGCCGATGAGTAAGAATGAGGAGCTTCAAGAGCAGAACCAGAAACTCATCGATGCTCTTCACGGCGGCATTTGTCCCCGGTGTGGAGGTCCTGTTCCGCACCCGGATGTGCAACGATCAAGGTTCGAAGTTGTTCCTCCGGAGCCTCTTCTTGTCTTGTCCGATGATTCAATCGACATGGATGACTTGCGAAGGGATGTGCGGAGCCTCATGCCAACATTAGTCGAGCGCTCATCCTCTCGTGTGCCATCGACAACATTCCGGGACCGGCTCATGATCTCGTTGGGTTAAATTCCGACCTGATCGCCGATATCGTGAACAAAGCCAAAGACGAACTCCTTTTCTTGGCCGCGGCTGGTTTTCCCCTGTGGATCTTTTCATCAAATCCCAGCACTTCCTTTCATCCCGAAATTCTTAATCATGCCGAGTACTTGCGAGTGTCTCAACGAGCTGAGCCTACACCATATTTCATATCAGAAGCCTCGAGACACTCAGCAACCATTCACCTGAATCCGACCACCATCGTTCAGATTTTAATGGATGTTGGTCAATGGTTGCTCATCTTCTGTAGCTTGGTCACCAATGCCCATACCTTGGAGGTCCTGTTCTCCGGGATAGAAGAAAGCTACAAGGAGCGAGTGCAAGTGATGTCTGCCGAGTTCCTAGTGCCAACACACAACGTTTCAACTCGTGAAGTCCAATTTGTTCGTTCCTCTCACCAACAATTGGATGGAAGTTGGATTGTTGTGGATGTCTCTGTGGATGAAATGAGCTCAAATCTAAGGCCTTCCGTGAGATCAAGATGCCGAAAACGTCCTTCCGGATGCCTGATACGGGATCTGCAGAATGGATCCTCCTTTGTCACGTGGGTGGAGCATGTTGATGTGCGAGAAAAAGATTTAACCCCCTTATTTAAACCTTTTGTTGAATCAGGTTTTGCATATGGAGCGAAGCGTTGGTTGGCACCTCTTCAACGATATGCCGAGCGCTACATGTGCGTGATGGGGATTCACACTTCACCCGGTGACTCAATCATTTCACCGGGAGGGAGAAGAAGCCTTGCTAAGATGGCAAACCGGATGGCGGTAAGTTTCTTCAACGACATCACCAACTCCACTTACCATCATTGGACTGCATCAAACAAAACGGGAGACGCACATATGGAGGTCGGGACCAACAAGCGAAGGGGTGATCCTAGCCAACCCCTTGGACTCGATCGTCTTGCTGGCTGTTCGTCAAGCACTTCTCCCATCACACAAGAATCTTTGATTTTATCGGAGACGTACGGACAAGGCATTTATGGGATAGTGTGTCGATAGACAGTTCGGTACATGTGCTTACAAACTTCACCACTGGTCTTGACCCACGAAATTCTATCTCCGTTTTGGGCATAAGTAATCACGTCGACTTCCTCATACTCCAGGAGTGCTTCACAGATTCAACGGGGTCGTACGTGATTTATGCGCCTATCGATCAAGCAACCTTCCGGTCCATGTTATGTGGAGTTGACCCGGAGCCTTTTCAATTGATGTCATCGGCTTCTCCATTCTGCCGATGTATCCGGAGACGTACTTGATGGAACTCTACTGACGTTAGTGTTCCAGATCTCAGTGAAGGCAAATTCAGCCAGACGTGCTGTGGATTTGGCAACAGGCACGGTCCGGGACACGCTCAAAAGATCAAAGCCGCAGTCAACTAAGGAGCAAACGTTGGATGCAAGGCCTTGCTAGCCTTGTTTGTGACTGTTGGTGACTTACTTCGGGAGGAGCTTCACGATCTTCAAAGGGGAGTCTTTCTGTTTCCCTTTTCATTTACTTAACTGTTGTGTGTTTATTTCAGTTTGTGTGTTTACTTCGGTTTATTTCTGTATGTGTGTTTAAATTCAATAACCATGCTTGAATTTTTCATTTTCGTGAAATATTTGTCTAACATTGAGGACAATGTTTAATTCAAGTGTGGGGGAAGGTTTATTAAAAAGAAAAGAAAAAAAATTCAAAAATTCAAAAATTCAAAAAAATTCAAAAAAATAATTTACTTGTTTTTGTTTTCTACGGTCACAATATATCGACTAGATCATACTTACTCCCTTGGTAGCGTTGAACCTACCATTGCACTTAGTAAGTCACTGTGGTCACGTATTGTTACCCTAATAAAAAAAATTGAAAAAGAAAAAAAAATAGTTTTGTAAGCTCGTTTGTTTCGCACTGGCTTTGGAGCTATCGAGTCTTAGAAAGTGCTTGTTCGTTTATTTGAGCTATATCATTTTAAAAAAAATCAATAAAAAAAATCAAAAAAAATCAAAAATTACAAAAATATTTGCTTATGTTTTGTGTTTTTGTGTGTTTTATTGTGTTGTGTTTTGTTCTTTCCAATTCCGATGATGAATTGAGTTTAATCTGTTATGATTTTGAGAATGTTGATTATATGCTAAGGCTATGTGTAGTTTGCTTTGGATTTAATATGCATAACTTGTGATTGCTCGAATTTCCATGTTCACATAACCTGTTTCGATTAATTGATTGCAATCCGAGAAGCACATTTAAACATACATTGTCATGCATACCCAGAAAATGTGAGGACTTGAGCCTATTGAATATTCACATGTATGCATATTAATTTCATACATTTACTCGTTCTTCATGTGTGCACAATTCATGAGTTTTGAACCTAGAACTTGCTCAGAGACCGCTTGAAACGTTTTATTAATCTGTGATGAATTAGAGATGATTAAGGCATTAGTTGAGCACCATGGCCAAAGTATTCACCATCCATCTAAACACGAACTTTAGGAATCCCCTTTTGAACTAAACACTCATTAGCCGTTTCTTTTGTTCACCCACACCATCTCATCCTTGTTTTATTTATGTTTGCAAGACGATGATAGTGACTTCTTGTGTTCTTATGCTTTGATTTGTATGGTAGTATACCAAAAGGCAAGTGTGGGGGTGCATTTTATTTTGTTGTATATTGTTCAAAGAAAGAAAAAAAAAATCAAAAACAAAAAGAAGGAATAAAGTTCCTCAAGAAAAAAAAAGAAAAGAAAAAAAAAAGGAAAAAAAAATAGAGTTATTTTCTTGTATTATTTTCAATAAAAGGTTGGAGGAGAATAAGAAAGTTGTTTCGGGTATAGCATAGGTATGAGTTTCAAAGTCGTTGATTTGTCTTGCAAACATGTGAAACATTTTTCATTTCCAGTCCCTTCATTCATCATTCACCATTCACCCTTTGGCCCCCATTTCACCATTGAAAGTCCTTATGATCTAATGATTTGTGGATTAATTGTGGAGAGTTGGTCGATGAGCAAGCTTATGGGAACACTACTTGTGTAATTGTTTTGAGAGTAAACACTTAACCCTAAACACTGAGCGGAAATATTTAGTGATCATTGTGAGCTTTAGTGGTTAATGTTGTTTCGATGTGCCTATTGGATTGCATGATATTGATTGTATACTCGGTTTTCACACACTTCACCCGAGCATGAATGAGATGTGCATGTTAAACACTTAGCAAATTCGTTAGCCTTGGTATATAATTTTTATTCTCCTGATTATAACTATTATGAACTCGCTGAGGGATATGGTTGGAAAGACCATTCTGTTTTGTGTTGTTCTTGTGTTTGCTAGAGGACTAGCAGTAGCTAAGTGTGGGGGAATTTGATAGGAGCACAAAGTGTGACGTTTTTAATGTGTTTTCCCTACTATTTGGCTATGATTTAATTGTAACTTTGCTATTTTAGCTTAGTTTCCATATTTGAGTCCAAAATGATGTATTAATGTGAACATGTGCAGAAACGAAGTCTAATGGGCTTTTGCGAGGCCCATTAAGAGGTGGTCTGCCATGAGGCCCAAGAAGGAGGCCCAAGAAGGAGGCCCAAACCCAAGATGGGAGGCCCAAACCCAAGATGGAAGGCCCAAATCCATGAAGGAAGGCCCAAGTTCACAAAGCATGAGGAAAGGCCCAAGCCCAGATTTTCGGACATTCTGCCTGTGCAGATTAGTCAACTTGTGAAGCCCATATCTCCCAATTGCACCGTCAGATCTAGCTGTAAGTTTTATACACGCTGCATGTGGATGTTAGCTGCTCCCAAATAAAATTTCAGAATCATCCAACTGGTAGAACGTCCATTATGCCGCTCTAAGTGCGCACTTTGCTCAGTGCTGTCTGCTTTTTATTTCTTTCCTTTTCTTTTATTCTCAATGCTCCACTCACCCCTATATTTCCACCCATCTCACCTACCTATCTTTGTTTCTTTCTCTCCATACCATTAGTGTTTGATTTCTTTTACCTAAATAATTGGTTAATTGCCATATGACTACATTTCCACCATTCCACTTACCATTTCTTTTCTACCACTCACATTCCACTTCTCTTCCCTTTCTTTCTTTATTTCTTTCATTGTCTTCTTCTTCCTCTCCATTCTCCTATAAATAGCAGCCTCATTCTTCTCCTTCAACACACCCCAATGGGGAGGGACAAACCCTCCTCTTTCTCTTCTCCATCTCACATCATATTTTCCATTCTCTAGTATTTAGGGTTTTCAAGTCTTCAAGGAGGAGAGGAGCTGTTTACACCATTACCACCAGCCATCAACCATCATCACCACCATCATCATCACCTTGGGAATCTCGGCTTTTGAGTTACTCGCGTGAGGATTTAAGAGTTTGTGATCTTCGAGTTCTTCCTACTTTCCATATGGTGTACTTCAACTTATTCTTTAATTACTCTTTTTGAGTTCCTCTTTGTTGCTTGATTATTCTTTGTATTAGTTAACATGACATGACTTATATAATTTTCAGCGTATATTTATGACTTTATTTGATTGTTAGATCCTAATTAATTAGTTCTTCTAGCAGCCTATGTGACTCCGTTTATTTGATTCGGTTTTATTGAATCTTTTATGTGTTCTTGTTTTAAGGTTCAAAACTTAAGATGATTGCATGTAATTAGTGCTAGAATTAGGGTTTTAATTCTAATTCACAAGTAGTAAAGGCTTATCAAACGGGTCAGAATCAAAATAAGAAGGATCGCGGATAGACGAGCGTTCGCTAGGTCGCGCACTTTAATTAACAACTCTTCTCCTATGCGTTAGATATGTTATTGATTGATCACCTTTGCATGTTTAATTGTTTAATCTAGATGAGCGTTCACTAGGTTAATTTTCATAGAAGAGGTTTTATTTGGGGAATGATAACCCGTGTGGGCATTCCACATATGTTAGTTTCGGTTTCATGGCTAGGGAACTTGGTTAATTTTCGGTCTAATGATTGGTAAACTTGTGTATATGTGGCTGAACTTTATATACTTTGTGTTTCATCATCATATTTTATTTATTCTTTGTAATTTAATTAATTTATTTCATTCAATTTATCTCTCAATTCCCCTTTTTACTTTGTACATATGTATATATTTATACTTTATACTTGTTAATAATACTTCTTTATTTTATTTAATTCTTTGTGACATTTTTTGTTAGGTACACCCTTTGATCTCCGTTGTGAACGATACCCTACTTACACTATACTACCGATAGGGATTTTTTTAAATTGACGCTCTTTTGGGCGTGTCAAGAACTAAAAACAGAACAACACAAAAACAGAAAGGGAAACACAAAACAGAAATTTTTTCCAACCATAACCCTCAACGAGTTCACAAGAATTATAATCAGAAGAATAAAAACTATATATCAAGGCTCACGAATTTGCTAAGTATTTAACATGGACATCTCATTCGTGCTCGAGTGAAGTGTGTGGAAACCGAGTGTACAATTAATTTCAAGCAATCAAATAGGCACAAATGAACAACATTAACCACTAAAGCTCACAAGATTCGCTAAATATTTCCGCTCAGTGTTTAGGGTTAAGTGTTTACTCTCATAACAATTGCACAAGTAGTGTTCCCATAAGCTTGCTCATCAACCAACTCTCCACAATTAATCCACAAATCATTAAATCATAAGGGCTTGCAATGGTGTAATGGGGCCAAAGGTGAATGGTGAATGGCGAATGGTAAATGATATGAAAGGATTAGAAATGATATATGTTTCACATGTTTGCAAGACAAATCAACGACTTTGAAACTCATACCTATGCTAAACCCGAAACAACTTTCCTATTTTCCTCCAACCTTTTATTGAAATTAAAACAATACAAGAAAATAACTCTATTTTTGTGGCATTTTTCTTTTTCTTTTCTTTTCCACTCTTTTTTTTTCTTTTCTTGAGGAATTTTATTCCTTCTTTTTGTTTCTGATATATATATTTTTTTCTTTCTATGAACAAATACAACAAAATAAAATGCACCCCCACACTTGCCTTTTGGTACATACTATACATCCGAAGCATAAAAATATAAAAAGTCACTATCATCGTCTTGCAAACACAATAAAACATGGGTGAGATGGTGTGGGTGAACAAAAGAAGCGGCTAATGAGTTATCAGTTCAAAAGGGGTTCCTAAAGTTCGTGTTTAGATGGATGGTGAATATTTTGGCCATGGTGCTCAACTAATGCCTTAATCATTTTCAATTCATCACAGATTAATAAAAAGTTTCAAGCGGTCTTTGAGTAAGTTCTAGGTTCAAAAACTCATGAATTGTGCACACATGAAGAACGAGTAAATGTATGAATAATGCATACATGTGAATATTCAACAGGCTCAAATCCTCACATTTTCTGGGTATGCATGACAATGTATGTTCAAATGTGCTTCTCGGATTGCAATCAATTAATTAACACAGGTTATGTGAATATGGAATTTCGAGCAATCATAAGTTATGCAAATTAAATCCAAAGCAAATCACACAAAGCCTTACCATATAATCAACATTCTCCTAATCACAACAAATTAAACTCAACTCATCATCGGAATTGGAAAGAACAAAACACACCACATATAAACACACAAAAACAGAAAACAGAAGCAAATATTTTTGTAATTTTTGATTTTTTTTATTTTATTTTTTTTAATTTTTTTTTCAATTTACGTAACAATGCGTGACCACAGTGACTTACTTAGTGCAATGGTAGGTTCAACGCTACCAAGGGAGTAAGTATGATTTAGTCGAGATACCGTTACAGTAGAAAACGAAAACAAGTAAAATATTTTTTTTTTGAATTTTTGAATTTTTCAAATTTTTTCTTTTCTTTTTAATAAACCTTCCCCCCACACACTTGAATTAAACATTGTCCTCAATGTTAGACAAATATTTCACGAAAATGAAAAATTCAAGTATGGTTATTGAATTTAAACACACATACAGAAATAAACACACAAATAAAAATAAACAGAAGTAAACACGCAACATTTATACAAATGAAAAATTAAACAAAAATAAACAGAAAGGTTAAAGAAAAACTCCCCCTTGAAGATCATTAAGCTCCTCCCGAAGCAAGTCACCAACAGTCACAAACAAGGCTAGCAGGTCCTTGCATCCAACGTTTGCTCCTTAATTGACTGCGGTTCTGATCATTTGAAGTGTGTCCTGGACGAGTGTTGTTGCCGACTCCACGGCAGATTTAGCTGATGTAGCCTTTACCGAGATCTGGAACACCATAGTCAGTAGTGTTCCATCAAGTATAGCTCCGGATACGTTAGGCAGAATGGAGAAACCTGAAGACATAAGCGGAAATGGCTCTGGTTGAACTCCACATAACAAACACTGGAGAATGGAATGGTTGATCGGCGCATAAATCACAGACGACCCCGTTGCATCGGTGCAACACTCCTGAAGAATGAGGAAGTCGTTGTGACTATCTATGGCGAGCACCGAAATTTGGTTCCGCGGGTCAAGACCGATGGTGAAGTTTGCTAGCACACGTACCGAGCTGTCCATCGACATACTATCCCACAGTGGTCTAGTCTGAACGTCTTTGAGAAACTCAAAGATCCTGGTGTGATGGGAAAGATGCACGACAGAACAACCAGCAGTACGATTGACTCCAGGGGGCTTGCTCGGATCACCCCTTCGCTTGTTGGTCCTGACCTCCATTCGAGTGTCTCTTGTTCGGTTTGAACAAGTCCAGTGATGATACGTGGAGTTGCTGATGTCGTTGAAGAAACAGATCGCCATCTGGTTTGCCATTTCCGCTAGGCCTCTTTTTCCTTCGGGCGAAATGATAGAGTCACCGGATGAAGTGTGGATCCCTGTGACGCACATGTAGCGCTCGGCTTGTCGTTGGAGAGTTGAGATCCAACGCTTTGCACCAAATGCGAACCCAGAATGGACAAAGGGTTCGAAAATGGCCTTCATTTCCTTCTCGCGCACATCCACGTGCTCCACCCAAGTGACCAAGGAAGAACCATTCTGCAAGTCTCGAATCAGGCATCCGGAGGGGCGTTTTCGGCATATAGATCTCACGGAAGGCTTCGGATTTGAGCGCAGTTCATCCACCGGAGACATCCACAACGATCCAACTTCCATCCGGTTGTAGGTGGGAGTACCTAACAAACTGGACTTCACGAGTCGAAACGATGTTAGATGGCACCGAAACTCGGCCGACAACACTTGCTTCGCTCCTCGTAGCTCCTTGCGTTGTCGAGAGGGTAGGATCTCCAACGTTTGAGCGTTTGTGATCATGCTACGAGAAGACGGGCAACCATCGACCAACATCCATTAAGATCTCAACAATGGTGGTCGGATGAAGGTGGATGGTTGCCGAGTGTCTCGAGGATTCCGATTTGAAGTATGGCGCGGGCTCGCTACGTTGAAACACTCGCAAGTACTCGGCCTAGTTAGAGTCTCGGGATGAATAGAAGTGTCGGGAGTCGGTGAAGATATCCACAAAGGAAAACCGGCGGTGGCCGTGAGCATGAGCTCGTGCTTGGCCTTGCGGGCGATATCCGAGATCAAGTCGGTGTGGACTCCGACAAGATCATGAGCAGGTCCGGGAAGATGGTCGGATGGAATAGGTGCGGATGGGCGCTCGACTAGTGTAGGCATGAGGCTCCGCACATCCCGTCTCAAGTGGTCCATGTCGATCGAATCATCGGACAACTCGAGAAGAGGCTCTTGTTGTGGAGGAACAACTTCGAGCCTTCGCCTAGGCACATCTGAGTGCGGAACAGGACCTCCGCAATTGGGACATATGCCGCTATGGAGAGCATCGACGAGTCGTTGATTCTGCATCTGAAGCTCCTCGTTCTTGCTCACCAGCTGATCGTTTCCTCTCTCTAGCTCGGCAATACGCTGCTCGGAAGACTGGATACCGAACTTCTTCCTATTTCTCGACCCCCAATAATAGACTTGGTCTTCTTCTAGTCCGATTTTTGGACCAAATCTTTCACGTTGTGGCTTGGTGGGGTGAGAATACACCGCAAAGAAAGCCGCCAGTGCTTCTCTCTGAGCCTTGGTGTATTTCGTCCTCGGAAGTCTCCTATAGACAGGAGCGGCTTCCGGCTCGGCGGGTGGATCAGCAACCAGGATTGGTGCTTGGGGTAGTGGTTGCGGTTGTGGTTGTGGCTGGGTCGGCATGCTAGCATCGGCGCTATTGAGCATGCTCGGTGGAATTATTTCAGCCAAGCCTTCAAAGATCGGGTTCTCTGAAGGACCTGCCTGAAATAACTCGCTGAAAGAATTCACTCTCTTGGCCATTTCTGGGTTGGGAAGGAGGAAAGGTTCTGGGAATTGGGAGGTTTTCTGGGAAAACTAACTAAGAACACGATGAACAAGCGAGAGAAAACGAGAGAGAGAGAGAGAGAGAGAGAGAGACTAAGGGAAAACGTGAAATGCCTAAGGAAACTAGCGCAAACAGAAGGGAAGGGGAAAGGAGCGGACGCACGCATGCACGCTCACACACGTGCCAAAGACAGAAGACCCGCAAATTGCATATCGGGCGACGAAAGTCGCAAAGCGTACAGTGAAAACGCATGCGGCTTATTAAACAATTCGGCCGACGCAAAAGTCGTGCGTCGGCCCAATCAAATTTTTTTCATTTTTTATTTTTTTATTTTTTTAATACTTTACGAAAAGTCGTAAAGTGAACAGTGAAAACGCGTAGCACACGCGCAAAGGTTGCCGACACTTTAAACGGGCTTGGACCATCGAAATGGTTTGGGCCTTAAAGTGGGCTGGGCCAAAGAAAACTCCGGCCCATTATTCGTGAGCTTAAACTAATGGGCCTAAAAACGAACAGGCCCGACACACTAAATGGGCTTGGGTTACGGGTTTTGGGCTTCGTGAATGACACTAGCACAATGGGCCAAATTTTTTTTTTTTAATTTTTTTATTTTACGAAACCTAAAACCCTAACCAATCACACAAATGGGCCTAAGGCCCAATAACAAATAACAACAATCGAGCCCAAAAATAAAACAAACAGTAATTATAAATAATGAAAATAAATAATTACAAAACAGTAAAACAAACAAACACACTTTTTTTTATTTTATTTTTTTTATTTACAATTAAAATTTTTCAAATTTTTAATTTTTAATTTTTAATTTTTATTTTTTTAAAACAAACAAATAACAAAAGTGAAAAGGAAACTTACCTTTTTACTTCCGAGGAAACCGAAAATCACCAACAAGACATCAACCTCAAGGTTTTTCAACCTTGACTTCCTAAACGTATGCTCCGATGTATGTGGTAAAACTTCCGAATAACCCGGATTATTCCGGCCTAGGTGCAATGTCTTGACTTAAATGACTTTCCGTGTTTTCAGAAGGCGAATGGCCAGATCACAAGAGATAAGCGAGAGGCAGGATTCATTTAGTGGACAAGTCCTCTGAATCCAATTTTACAAACCCGTCACCCAGAGTCTTGATCATATCTAGACACCATTCATGTGCCCCTTACTCAGTTGAGAAAGCACTTAAGTGTTCGACAATTCTCCAAGTGTTAATAAAGGCCGCCCTCAACCTCAAGTGACCTTACGGTACAAATGAAGGGTTTAGGCCAATATTAATAAAAGGACCTTACCTATTTCCGTTCAAATTACAACCTACAACAACTTAAATAATTAACAGTATTCAGGATACCTAAGTATAATTACTAAGTGTAACAATATATACAAGTATAATTAGTAAGTATTATTTACAAGTATTATTTACAAATAGTAAAAAGTAAAAAAGTAAATAGTAAAAACAATCCCCGGCGAGCCGGCGCCAAAATGATATGCGGTTTTACCGACATCATTAATTATTACCTAAACTTCCTAACAATTTGTCGTTGAATAGTATAATGGGAAGTAAAGGTTTTTCCCACAGAGGATTGTTTATTTACTTTTCTAAGTCACGAAATTAACTAAACTATATTGTTTCTATTTACAAAAATGTACAATATATACAAAGGTGATATTTTTGGGTTTTTGAAATTCTTTTGAAAACAAG
Source organism: Rubus idaeus (assembly GCA_030142095.1). NCBI lineage: Eukaryota > Viridiplantae > Streptophyta > Magnoliopsida > Rosales > Rosaceae > Rubus > Rubus idaeus. The sequence continues at coordinate 23,314,834 of CM057965.1, forward strand.
AAATAAATTAAAGGAAATATTTTTGGTTTTTAATCTTTTTGAAAATAAATAAAACAAGAAAATACAAATTATAACTACAATTCAAACTAACACAATTAAATAAAACATACCAGAAATAAAATAATTAAACTAACACACAAATAATCAAATAACATATTTTTGGGTTTTTCAATATTAATTAAACACACAATTCAAATTAAACAAATATTCAAAATACAAATAAATCAAATAAATCACACAACAAATATAAATAAATTGAGTTTGAGAGAGAAATGCTCATTTAATTCCGGCGAAGGATCTTATCGGATTCGCCGGATTTTCGATGAAATTCGGGGAGCTCGGGTGCACTTAGCAGAATTGGACTGGGCCGCGGGTGTCTATAGCAATATGGGCTTGGACTTTGACCTTGGTCAAAGGCCCAAACCAAATCCATTTTTCTCTGTTTTCTTCCGGTCAAACCCGGTTCTCTTTCTTTTGCGTTTCTTGACTTTTCAACCTCATTCTTCCTTCTTCATTCTTTATTATTTTCTTCAGCTTTTTCTCACTAGCCCGTGCATAATCTTCATTCATTCTCTTCTAATTTCTTCATCTTTCTTTGTTTTCTTCACGGGAAAGAAGACGGCGGACGTCAAGGTGGGTGGCAAACGGCGCCGGTGCTGCAAATGAAATCGACGGCGCCATGGTTGGTGCGACGGCGGACTGGGCACAGGTGCGGTGATGCAGTAGCGGGCTGGGCTCTTTGCGGCGGCCATAGCAGAGCAGCGGCGTCATGGGTTAGCACGGGCAGGTGCTTAGAAGAGCACGAGGCGGAGAAGATGAGCGGCGGGATGGACGCGGCAAGGATGGCGAGGCGGGAAGGCCGCGGCGAGTGAGGAGGTCCGACGCGGGTCGTGGGCCGGGCCCGGCTTCGGAAGGGCGGGAAGGGCTGAGTGAGGAGGTCCAACGCGGGTCGTGGGCGGGAAGGGCACGCCGGTGGCGAATGTGACTAGGCGAGCATGGGCTCGGAGCAGCAGCGGCAGATTTGGTGAAATTGAAGTTGCAATTAAAACATACACTTATTAATTGTTTATGACTTTGAAATGATTAAATTGCAGATTTAATTATGGTGGGGTGAAGGTGATGAAGGTTGGAATGTTTGTGGGTGGTTGTAGATGATTTGGGGGAGTTAGTGAAAAGATTTGTTAATTAGACTGAAGAGGAGAAGACGGTGAAGCTGTGGTGAACTGGATTGGGCAGAGGAGCTGCCGTGAATTTGATAGGAGCACAAAGTGTGACGTTTTTAATGTGTTTTCCCTACTATTTGGCTATGATTTAATTGTAACTTTGCTATTTTAGCTTAGTTTCCATATTTGAGTCCAAAATGATGTATTAATGTGAACATGTGCAGAAACGAAGTCGAATGGGCTTTTGCGAGGCCCATTAAGAGGTGGTCTGCCATGAGGCCCAAGAAGGAGGCCCAAGCCCAAGATGGAAGGCCCCAAATCAATGAAGGAAGGCCCGGGTTCACAAAGCATGAGGAAAGGCCCAAGCCCAGATTTTCGGACAATCTGCCTGTGCAGATAGGTCAACTTGCGAGGCCGATATCTCTCAATTGCACCGTCAGATCTAGCTGTAATTTTGATACACGCTGCATGCGCGTGTTAGATATTCTGTATTAAAATTTGAGAATCATCCAACCGTTCAAACGTTAATTATTGCATTCTAAGTGGGAATAGCTCAGTGCTGCCTGCTTTTTATTTCTTTCCTCTTCTTTTATTTTCAATGCTCCACTCACCCCTATATTCTTCCCTCTTCTTTCTACCCATACCATTAGTGTTTGATTTCTTTTACCTAAATAAATGGTTAATTGCAACCCATTACATTTCCACCATGCCACTTACCATTTCTTTTTCTACCACTCACATTCCACTTCTCTTCCTTTTCTTTCTTTATTTCTTGCATTGTCTTCTTCTTCCTCTCCATTCTCCTATAAATAGCAGCCTCATTCTTCTCTTCAAACACACCCCAATGGGGAGGGACAAACCCTCCTCTTTCTCTTCTCCCTCTCACATCATATTTTCCATTCTCTAGTATTTAGGATTTTCAAGGCTTCAAGGAGGAGGAGAAGGAGTCTACACCATCACCACCAGCCCCTATGCAACATCACCATCACCATCATCACCTTGTCTTCACAGCTTGGATTACTTGTGGTCAAGGATTCAAGTTTGTGGCTTCAAGATCTTCATGCTATTCATACGGTGTATTTCGACTTAGCCTTTAAATTTATGCCTCTTTGTTGCTTGTTTATCCTTTGTATTAGTTAACATGACATGATTTATATAATTTTCAGCCTTTGTTTATGGGTTTATTTAATTGTTTGATCCTAATTAATTAGTTCTTCTAGTAGCTTATGTGACTCCGTTTATTTGATTCTGTTTTAGTAGACAACTTTTATATGTTTTTGTTTTATGGTTGCAAACTTAAGATGATTGCATATAATTAGTGCTAGAATTAGGGTTTTAATTCTAATTCACAAGTAGTAAAGGCTTTGGAAAGAGGTCGGAAACAAATAAAAAGGATCACGGATAGATGGGCGGTCCCACTAGGTCGTGCACTTTAATTAACAACTCTTCTTTTATGCGTTGGACATGTTTTGATTAGCTACCTTTGCATGTTTGATTGGTTAATCTAGGTGCGGTCGCTTAGGTTAATTTTCATGAAAGTGGTTTTATTTGGGGAATGATAATTGGCGGTCCAGCATTCCACATATGTTAATTTCGGTTTCATGGCTAGGGAACTTGGTTAATTTTCGGTCCAATGATTGGTAAACTTGTATACTTGTGGCTGAACTTTATATACTTTGTGTTTCATCTCTTATTTAATTCATTCTTTGTAATTTAATTAATTAATTTCATTCAATTTATCTCTTAAACCCCATTTTACTTTGTACATATGTATATATTCTTTATACTTGTTAATAATAATTCTTTATTTTATTTAATTCTTTGTGACAATTTTTTGTTAGGTACACCCTTTGATCTCCATTGTGAACGATACCCTACTATGCACTATACTACAACCGATAGGGTTTTTTTTAAATTGACGCTCCTTTTGGGGCGTATCAATTTTTGGCGCCGTTGCCGGGGATTGAAAATGTTCCTAACCTAATTTTTTTTTTTGTGAATACTATTTTTGTAATTATTTATTGTATATAATTTTACTATTTTTTAACTGTTCATATTACTTGTTTATATTACTTCTCAATAATACTTGTTAATTTTATATATACTTACTAATTTTACTTGTAGATATTTTACACTTAGTAATTATATTTAGGTGTCTTTTATATAGTTGATTATTTTTTGTTGTTGTAAGTTGTAACTTGAACGGAATAGGTAAGGTCCTTTTGTTAATATTGGCCTAAACCCTTCATTTTTACCGTAAGGTTATTTGAGGTTGAGGGCGGCCTTTATTAACACTTGGAGAATTGTCGAACACTTAAGTGCTTTCTCAACTGAGTAAGGGGCACATGAATGGTGTCTAGATATGATCAAGACTCTGGGTGACGGGTTTGTAAAATTGGATTCAGAGGACTTGTCCACTAAATGAATCCTGCCTCTCGCTTATCTCTTGTGATCTGGCCATTCGCCTTCTGAAAACACGGAAAGTCATTTACGTCAAGGCATTGCACCTAGGCCGTAAGTCCACCTTGAGTTACCGCTTGGAATCAACTTTCATTTTTTTTCAACTATATTCAGGCAAAGGAAAATATTTTTGTACACTTAAGTGTATTGTGTAAATAAAATATACGTAGACATAGGAAAATTTATTCATTCATTTTGTATAGATAATTTGTGACATATTTTTAACTTTGTAAATATTTTGTTTTTATTTTGTAAATTTATTACTAACCTTTTTATTTTGTATAGGAAATAATCCGGGTTTATCGGAAATTCTACCACATACATCGGAGCATACGTATAGGAAGTCAAGGTTGAAAAACCTTGAGGTTGATGTCTTGTTGGTGATTTTCGGTTTCCTCGGGTGTAAAAAGGTAAGTTTTCTTTTAACTCTCGTTATTTATTTAAAAAATAAAAAAAATAAAAAAATTTGTAATTGTAAATAATAAAAAAAAGAGTGTTTGTTTGTTTTATTATTTGTAATTATTTATTTTTACTGTTACTGTTTGTTTTATTTTCGGGCTTGTTGTAGTTATTTGTTATTGGGCCTTAGGCCCATTTGTGTGATTGGTTAGGGTTTTAGGTTCCGAAAATAAAAAAATAAAAAATAAAAATAAAATAAAATTTGGCCCATTGGGCTCGTGTCATTCCCGAAGCCCAAAACCCGTAACCCAAGCCCATTAGTGTGTCGGGCCTGTTCGTTTTTAGGCCCATTAGTTTAAGCCCACCAATAATGGGCCGGAGATTTCTTTGGCCCAGGCCCACTTTAAGGCCCAAACCATTTCGATGGCCCAAGCCCGTTTAAAGTGTCGGCAAGCGCGTGTGCGACGCGTTTTCACTGTTCACTTTACGACTTTTCGTAAAGTATTAAAAAAAATAAAAAAAATAAAAAATCCAAAATCAAGAAAAAATGTGATTGGGCCGACGCACGACTTTTGCGTCGGCCGAATTGTTTAATAAACCGCGTGCGTGTCTACTGTAGACTTTACGACTTTCGTCGCCCGATCCACAATTTGCGGGTCTTCTGTCTGTGGCACGTGTGCGTGCGTGCGTCCGTTCCTTCCTTTCCCTTCTGTTTGCGTTAGTTCCCTTAGGTCATTTCACGTTTTCCCTTAGTCTCTCTCTTACTCTCTCTCTCGTTTTCTCTCTCGTGTTCTTCGTGTTCTTGAGTTTTCCCAGAAAACCTCCCAAATCCCTGAAGCTATCCTCCCTTCCCAACCCAGAAATGGCCAAACGAGTGAATTCTTTCAGTGACTTGTTTCAGGCAGGTCCTTCAGAGAACCCAATCTTTGAAGGCTTGGCTGAAATAATTCCACCGAGCATGCTCAATAGCGCCGATGCTAGCATGCCGACCGAGCCACAACCGCAACCGCAACCACTACCCCAAGCACCAATCCTGGTTGCTGATCCACCTGCCGAGCTGGAAGCCGCTCCTGTCTATAGGAGACTTCCGAGGTTGAAGTACAGCAAAGCTCAGAGAGATGCACTTGCGGCTTTCTTTGCGGTGTATTCTCACCCCACCAAGCCACAACGAGAACGATTTGGTCCGAAAATCGGACTAGAGGAGGACCAAGTCTATTATTGGGGGTCGAGAAATAGGAAGAAGTTCGGTATCATTACATCTGAGCAGCGTATTGCCGAGCTAGAGAGACGAAATGATCGAGCTGGTGAGCAAGAACGAGGAGCTTCAACTTCGAATCAACGACTCGTCGATGCTCTCCACGGCGGCATCGTCCCCGATTGCGGAGGACCTGTTCCGCACTCAGATGTGCCACGGCGAAGGCTCGAAGTTGTTCCTCAACAACAAGAGCCTATTCTCGAGTTGTCCGACGATTCCATCGACATGGACCACTTAAGAAGGGATGTGCGGAGCCTCATGCCTACCCTTATCGATCGCCCATCCATAGCTTTGCCATCGACACCCTTCCCGCACCAGCTCACGATCTTGTCGGAGTCCACACCGACTTGATCTCGGATATCGCCGGCAAGGCCAAAGACGAGCTCTTGCTCATGGCCACTGCCGGATTTCCTTTGTGGATAACTTCACCGACTCCCGACACGTCTATTCATCCCGAGACTCTTAATAGGGCCGAGTACTTGCGAGTGTTTCAACGTGCTGAACCTGCACCGTACTTCAAATCCGAATCGTCGAGACATTCGGCAACCATCCATCTTTATCCGACCACCATCGTTCAGATCTTAATGGATGTTGGTCGATAGTTGCCAGTCTTCTGTAGCATGATTACAAACGCCAAGACGTTGGAGATCCTTTCCTCCAGCAACGAAGAAGGCTACATGGAGCAGAAGCAGGTGATGTCGGCCGAGTTTCTGGTGCCATCTCACCTCGTTTCAACTCGTGAAGTCCAGTTTGTTCGGTATTCTCAACAACAACTGGATGGAAGTTGGGTCATCGTGGATGTCTCCGTGGATGAATTGCGTTCAAATCCAAAGCCTTCCGTGAGATCGATTTGCCGAAAGCGCCCCTCCGGATGTTTGATTCGAGATTTGCAGAATGGATCTTCCTTAGTCACTTGGGTGGAGCACGTGGATGTGCGCGAAAAGGAGATGAAGGCCATTTTCGAACCTTTCGTTCATTCAGGGTTCGCTTTTGGTGCAAAGCGTTGGATCTCAACTCTCCAACGACAAGCCGAGCGCTACATGTGCGCCACAGGTATCCACACTTCACCTGGTGACTCGATCATTTCTCTTGAAGGAAGAAGAGGCTTGGCGGAAATGGCAAAACAGATGACGATCTGTTTCTTCAACGATATCAGCAACTCCACGTACCACCACTGGACTTGTTCGAACCGAACAAGAGACACTCGAATGGAGGTCAGGACCAACAAGCGAAGGGGTGATCCGAGCAAGCCCCCTGGAGTCAATCGTACTGCTGGTTGTTCCGTCGTTCATCTCTCCCATCACACCAGGATCTTTGAGTTCCTCAAAGACGTTCAGACGAGACCAATGTGGGATAGTATGTCGATGGACAGCTCTGTACGTGTGCTAGCAAATTTCTCTATCGGTCTTGACCCGCGGAACCAGATTTCGGTGCTCGCCATAGATAGTCACAACGACTTCCTCATTCTCCAGGAGTGTTGCACCGATGCAACGGGGTCGTCTGTGATTTATGCGCCGATTAACCATTCCATTTTCCAGTGTTTGCTATCTGGAGTTCAACCGGAGCCATTTCCGCTTATGTCATCAGGCTTCTCCATTCTACCAAACGTATCTGGAGCTGTTCTTGATGGGACTCTACTTACCATAGTGTTCCAGATCTCAGTGAAGGCTACATCAGCCAAATCTGCCGTGGAGTCGGCAACTACCCTTGTCCAGGACACACTTCAAAGGATCAGAGCCGCAGTCAATTAAGGAGCAAACGTTGGATGCAAGGCCCTGCTAGCCTTGTTTGTGACTGTTGGTGACTTGCTTCGGGAGGAGCTTAATGATCTTCAAGGGGGAGTCTTTTTGTTTCCCTTTTCATTTACTTAACTGTTGTGTGTTTACTTCTGTTTATGTTGTGTGTTTATTTCTGTTTGTGTGTTTACTTCAGTTTATTTTTGTTTGTGTGTTTAAATTCAATAACCATGCTTGAATTTTTCATTTCGTGAAATATCTGTCTATCATTGAGGACAATGTTTAATTCAAGTGTGGAGGGAAGGTTTCAGTTTATTTTCTTAAAAAAAAATAAAAAATTTGAAAAATTCAAAAATTCAAAAAAATAATTTACTTGTGTTTGTTTTCTACGGTAACAATATATCGACTAGATCATACTTACTCCCTTGGTAGCGTTGAACCTACCATTGCACTTAGTAAGTCACTGTGGTCACGTATTGTTACCTACATTGAAAAATCAAAAAAATCAAAAAAATCAAAAAAATCAAAAAAATCAAAAATTACAAAAATATTTGCTTCTGTTTGTGTGTTTTTGTGTTTATTTGTGTTTATTTGTCGTGTGTTTTCCAATCCCGATGATGAATTGAGTTTAATTGTTATGATTTTGAGAATGTTGATTATATGCTAAGGCTTTGTGTGATTTGCTTTGAATTTAATTTGCATAACTTGTGATTGCTCAAAAATTCTATGTTCACATAACCTGTTTCGATTAGTTGATTGCAATCCGAGAAGCACATTTAAACATACATTGTCATGCATACCCAGAAAATGTGAGGACTTGAGCCTATTGAATATTCACATGTATGCATATTTCATACATTTACTCGTTCTTCATGTGTGCACAATTCATGGGTTTTGAACCTAGAACTTGCTCAGAGACCACTTGAAACATTCTATTAATCTGTAATGAATTAGAAATGATTAAGGCATTAGTTGAGCACCATGGCCAAAATATTCACCATCCATCTAAACACGAACTTTAGGAATCCCCTTTTGAACTAAACACTTATTAGCCGTTTCTTTTGTTCAGCCACACCATCTCACTCTTGTTTTATTTATGTTTGCAAGACGATGATAGTGACTTCTTGTGTTCTTATGCTTCGGGTTTTGATTTGTATGGTAGTATACCAAAAGGCAAGTGTGGGGGTGCATTTTATTTTGTTGTATTTGTTCAAAGAAAGAAAAAAAAAATCAAAAACAAAAAGAAGGAATAAAGTTCCTCAAAGAAAAAAAAAAGAGAAAAGAAAGAAAAAAAAAAAGAGAAAAGAAATGTCGAAAATAGAGTTATTAATTTCAATAAAAGGTTGGAGGAGAATAAGAAAGTTGTTTCGGGTATAGCATAGTATGAGTTTCAAAGTCGTTGATTTGTCTTGCAAACATATGAAACATTTTTCATTTCCAGTCCCTTCATTCATTATTCACCATTCACCATTTACCATCCATGATAGGAGCACAAAGTGTGACGTTTTTAATGTGTTTTCCCTACTATTTGGCTATGATTTAATTGTAACTTTGCTATTTTAGCTTAGTTTCCATATTTAAGTCCTAAATGACGTATTAATGTGAACATGTGCAGAAACGAAGTCTAATGGGCTTTTGCGAGGCCCATTAAGAAGGAGGCCCATTAAGAAGGAGGCCCATTAAGAAGGAGGCCCAGACCCAAGATGGCAGGCCCAAATCCATGAAGGAAGGCCCAGGTTCACAAAGCATGAGGAAAGGCCCAAGCCCAGATTTTCGGACATTCTGCCTGTGCAGATCAGTCAACTTGCGAAGCCCATATCTCTCAATTGCACCGTCAGATCTAGCTGTAATTTTGATACACGCTGCATGTGGATGTTAGCTGCTCCCAAATAAAATTTCAGAATCATCCAACCGGTGGAACGTCCATTATGCCGCTCTAAGTGCGCACTGCTCAGTGCTGTCTGCTTTTTATTTCTTTCCTCTTCTTTTATTTTCAATGCTCCACTCACCCCTATATTCTTTCCTCTTCTTTCTGCCCACAATATTAGTGTTTGATTTCTTTTACCTAAATAAATGGTTCATTGCCATATGACTACATTTCCACCATTCCACTTACCATTTCTTTTCTACCACTCACATTCCACTTCTCTTCCCTTTCTTTCTTTATTTCTTTCATTGTCTTCTTCTTCCTCTCCATTCTCCTATAAATAGCAGCCTCATTCTTCTCACAAATACACACCCCAATGGGGAGGGACAAACCCTCCTCTTTCTCTTCTCCATCTCACATCATATTTTCCATTCTCTAGTATTTAGGGTTTTCAAGTCTTCAAGGAGGAGGGGAGCTGTTTACACCATTACCACCAGCCATCAACCATCATCACCACCATCATCATCACCTTGGGAATCTCGGCTTTTGAGTTACTCGCGTGAGGATTTAAGAGTTTGTGATCTTCGAGTTCTTCCTACTTTCCATATGGTGTACTTCAACTTATTCTTTAATTACTCTTTTTGAGTTCCTCTTTGTTGCTTGATTATTCTTTGTATTAGTTAACATGACATGATTTATATAATTTTCAGCCTATATTTATGAGTTTATTTGATTGTTAGATCCTAATTAATTAGTTCTTCTAGCAGCTTATGTGACTCCGTTTATTTGATTCGGTTTTATTGAATCTTTTATGTGTTCTTGTTTTAAGGTTCGAAACTTAAGATGATTGCATGTAATTGGTGCTAGAATTAGGGTTTTAATTCTAATTCACAAGTAGTAAAGGCTTATCAAACGGGTCGGAATCAAAATAAGAAGGATCGCGGATAGACGAGCGTTCGCTAGGTCGCGCACTTTAATTAACAACTCTTCTCCTATGCGTTAGATATGTTATTGATTGATCACCTTTGCATGTTTAATTGTTTAATCTAGATGAGCGTTCACTAGGTTAATTTTCATAGAAGAGGTTTTATTTGGGGAATGATAACCCGTGTGGGCATTCCACATATGTTAGTTTCGGTTTCATGGCTAGGGAACTTGGTTAATTTTCGGTCTAATGATTGGTAAACTTGTGTATATGTGGCTGAACTTTATATACTTTGTGTTTCATCATCATATTTTATTTATTCTTTGTAATTTAATTAATTTATTTCATTCAATTTATCTCTCAATTCCCCTTTTTACTTTGTACATATGTATATATTTATACTTTATACTTGTTAATAATAATTCTTTATTTTATTTAATTCTTTGTGACATTTTTTGTTAGGTACACCCTTTGATCTCCGTTGTGAACGATACCCTACTTACACTATACTACCGATAGGGATTTTTTTTAAATTGATGCTCATTTTGGGCGTGTCAATTTTTGGCGCCGTCGACGGGGATTGAAAATATTCCTAACCTAATTTTTTTTTTTTGTGAATACTGTTTATAATTTTTTGTAATTATTACTGTTTTTATTACTTGTATATAATTACTGTTTACTTTTTATTGTTTATAATTTTACTATTTTTTTTAACTGTTCATATTACTTGTTTATATTACTTGTCTATATTACTTGTGAATAGTTGTTGTTATTACTTGTTTTTAATACTTGTTCATATTTTGTTACACTTAGTAATTTATTTAGGTGTCTTTTATATAGTTGATTATTTTTTTGTTGTTGTAAGTTGTAACTTGAACGGAAATAGGTAAGGTCCTTTTATTAATATTGGCCTAAACCCTTCATTTTTACCGTAAGGTTATTTGAGGTTGAGGGCGGCCTTTATTAACACTTGGAGAATTGTCGAACACTTAAGTGCTTTCTCAACTGAGTAAGGGGCACATGGATGGTGTCTAGGTCGAGACCCTGGGTGACAGGTTTTGGATTCAGAGGACTATAGACAGACGAAAGTCGATAGGGGCTTGCCTCCGTAGTCCACCAAATGAATCCTGCCCCTCGCTTATCTCTCATATGATCTGGCCATTCGCCTTCTGAAAACACGGAAAGTCATTTAAGTCAAGGCATTGCACCTAGGCCGTAAGTCCACCTTGAGTTACCGCTTGGAATCAACTTTCATTTTTTTTCAACTATATTGAGGCAAAAGAAACTGTTTTTGTACACTTTAGGTATATTGGATTAAACATGACTTTAAGATGGGTAGCTGTTTCAGTCCCATTGCACATTGAAGTCCTCTGTTCCCGTACTTAAGTGTATTTTGTAAATAAAATTTACTTAGACATAGGAAAATTTATTTATTCATTTTGTATAGATAATTTGTAATACATATTTAACTTTGTAAATATTTTGTTTTTATTTTGTAAATTTGATTACTAACTTTTTAATTTTTATAGGGAATAATCAAGGTTATCGGAAATTATACCACATACATCGGAGCATACGTTTAGGAAGTCAAGGTTGAAAAACCTTGAGGTTGATGTCTTGTTGGTGATTTTCGGTTTCCTTGGGAGTAAAAAGGTAAGTTTTCTTTTCACTCTCGTTATTTGTTTGTAAAAATGAAAAAATAAAAAAAAATAAAAAAAATAGAAAATTTGTAATTGTAAATAAAAAAAAAGTGATTGTTTGTTTTACTGTTTGTAATAATTTATTTTTACTGTTTATAATTACTGTTTGTTTTATTTTTGGGCTTGCTTGTTGTTATTTGTTATTGGGCCTTAGGCCCATTTGTTTTGTTGGTTAGGGTTTTAGGTTTCGAAATAAAAAAAAATAAAAAATAAAAAAATAAAAAAAATAAAAAATAAAAAAATTTGGCCCATTGGGCCCGTGTCATTTCCAAGCCCAAAACCCGTAACCCAAGCCCAATTAGTGTGTCGGGCCTTTACTTTTTAGGCCCATTAGTTTAATCTCACCAATAATGGGCCGAAATTTTCTTTGGCCCAGGCCCACTTTAAGGCCCAGACCATTCCGATGGCCCAGGCCCGTTTAAAGTGTCGGCAACCGTTAGCGCGTGTGCTACGCGTTTTCACTGTTTACTTTACGACTTTCGCGTAAAGATTTGGTTAAATAAAAAGAAAAATTGTTATTGGTCTGTCCCGCGACTTTCGCGTCGGCACGATAATTAAAAAAAATAAAAAAATAAAAAATGAAACAAAATTTTGATTGGGCCGACGGACGACTTTTGCGTCGGCCGATTTGTTTAATAATCCGCATGCGTGTCAACTGTAGCCTTTGCGACTTTCGTCGCTCGATCCGCAATTTGCGGATCTGTGTCTTGGCACGTGTGCGTGCGTGCGTCGTTCCTTTCCCTTCGTTTGTGTTTCGTGTGTTTCATTCCATTCATTTTGCATTCATTTTCACTTAGTTCCCTTTTATTCTCTCTAAATTTTCTCTCGTTTGTTCATACTGTTCTTCACTTGTTCTTCGTTGTTCTTAGTTATTTTTCCGTAAAGCTATCCTCCCTCCCAACCTAGAAATGGCCAAAAGAGTGAATTCTTTCAAGTGAGTTGTTTCATTCTAGTCCTCCGGAGAGTGATTTCTTTGAAGGCTTGGATGAAATCATTCCACCAAGCATTCTAGATACCGTTAATGCTAGCATGCCGGATGTGCAACCGTAACGTAACCACAAGCACCAATCCAGCCGCCGATCCACATGTTGTTGTTGTTGCCGGTCCTTCCGGGAAGCGTACGAGAGGCCCGAGGACGAGATTCACCAAGGACCAAAATGATGCGTTGACCGAGTTCTACACGGTGAATCCTCACCCACTCAAACCGCACAGAGCAAGGTTTGCTATAGAACTCGGGTTAACCGAAAATAAGGTCTACAACCGGGGAAGGAGATTTCATGATAAGCACGGTATCCCGTCGAGGAGCAGATTTATGCCGATCTAATAAGAAGAAACGAGGAGCGATGAGTAAGAATGAGGAGCTTCAAGAGCAGAACCAGAAACTCATCGATGCTCTTCATAGCGGCATTTGTCCCCGGTGTGGAGGTCCCGTTCCGCACCCTGATGTGCATCGATCAAGGTTTGAAGTTGTTCCTCCGGAGCCTCTTCTTGTCTTGTCCGATGATTCAATCGACATGGATGACTTGCGAAGGGATGTGCGGAGCCTCATGCCAACATTAGTCGAGCGCTCATCCTCTCATGTGCCATCTCGACAACATTCCGGACCTCGCTCATGATCTCGTTGGGTTAAATTCCGACCAGATCGCCGATATCGTGAACAAAGCCAAAGACGAACTCCTTCTCTTGGCCGCGGCTGGTTTTCCCCCGTGGATCTTTTCATCAAATCCCAGCACTTCCATTCATCCCGAAACTCTTAATCACGCCGAGTACTCGCGAGTGTCTCAACGAGCCGAGCCTACACCATATTTCATATCGAAGCCTCGAGACACTCAAGCAACCATTCACCCGAATCCGACCACCATCGTTCGGATTTTAATGGATGTTGGTCAATGGTTGCTCATCTTCTCGTAGCTTGGTCACCAATGCCCATACCTTGGAGGTCCCGTTCTCCGGATAGAAGAAAGCTACAAGGAGCGAGTGCAAGTGATGTCTCGCCGAGTTCCTAGTGCCAACACACAATGTTTCAACTCGTGAAGTCCAGTTTGTTCGTTCCTCTCACCAACAATTGGATGGAAGTTGGATTGTTGTGGATGTCTCTCGTGGATGAAATGAGCTCAAATCCAAGGCCTTCCGTGAGATCAAGATGCCGAAAACGTCCTTCCGGATGCCTCGATACGGGATCTGCAGTAATGGATCCTCCTTTGTCACGTGGGTGGAGCATGTTGATGTGCGAGAAAAAGATTTAACCCCCTTATTTAAACCTTTTGTTGAATCAGGTTTTGCATATGGAGCGAAGCGTTGGTTGGCACCTCTTCAACGACATGCCGAGCGCTACATGTGCGTGATGGGGATTCACACTTCACCCCAGTGACTCAATCATTTCACCAGGAGGGAGAAGAAGCCTTGCTAAGATGGCAAACCAGATGGCGGTAAGTTTCTTCAACGACATCACCAACTCGACTTACCATCATTGGACTGCATCAAACAAAACGGGAGACACACATATGGAGGTCGGGACCAACAAGCGAAGGGGTGATCCTAGCCAACCCCTTGGACTCGATCGTACTGCTGGCTGTTCCGTCAAGCACTTCTCCCATCACACAAGAATCTTTGATTTTATCGAGACGTACGTACAAGGCATTTATGGGATAGTGTGTCGATAGACAGTTCAGTACATGTGCTTACAAACTTCACCACCGGTCTCGACCCACGAAATTCTATCTCCGTTTTGGGCATAAGTAATCACGTCGACTTCCTCATACTCCGGGAATGCTTCACGGATTCAACGGGGTCGTACGTGATTTATGCGCCTATCGATCAAGCAACCTTCCAGTCCATGTTATGTGGAGTCGACCCGAGCCTTTTCAATTGATGTCATCCGGCTTCTCCATTCCGCCCGATGTATCCGGAGACGTACTTGATGGAACTCTACTCACGTTAGTGTTCCGGATCTCGGTGAAGGCAAATTCAGCCGACGTGCCGTGGATTTGGCAACAGGCACGGTCCAAGACACGCTCAAAAAGATCAAAGCCGCAGTCAACTAAGGAGCAAACGTTGGATGCAAGGCCCTGCTAGCCTTGTTTGTGACTGTTGGTGACTACCTTCGGGAGGAGCTTCATGATCTTCAAGGGGGAGTTTTTCTTTAACCTTTCTGTTTTATTTATGTTTGTGTGTTTGCTTCTGTTTCTTTTTGTTGTGTGTTTAAATTCAATAACCATGCTTGAATTTCTCATTTCGTGAAATATCTGTCTAACATTGGGGACAATGTTTAATTCAAGTGTGGGGGAAGGTTTATTAAAAAGAAAAGAAAAAAAATTTGAAAAATTTGAAAAATTAAAAAAAATAATTTACTGTGTTTGTTTTCTACGGTAACAATATATCGACTAGATCACACTTACTCCCTTGGTAGCGTTGAACCTACCATTGCACTAAGTAAGTCACTGTGGTCACGTATTGTTACCCTAATAAAAAAAAATTGAAAAAGAAAAAAAAATAGTTTTGTAAGCTCGTTTGTTTCGCACTGGCTTTGGAGCTATCGAGTTTTAGAAAGTGCTTGTTTGTTTATTTGAGCTATATAAAAAAATCAAAAAAATCAAAAAATCAAAAATGACAAAAATATTTGCTTCTGTTTTGTGTGTTATTGTTTGTTTTGTGTTTTGTTCTTTCCAATTCCTATGATGAATTGAGTTTAATTGTTATGATTTTGAGAATGTTTATTATATGTCAAGGCTTTGTGTAGTTTGCTTTGGATTTAATATGCATAACTTGTGATTGCTCGAATTTCCATGTTCACATAACCTGTTTCGATTAATTGATTGCAATCCGAGAAGCACATTTAAACATACATTGTCATGCATACCCAGAAAATGTGAGGACTTGAGCCTATTGAATATTCACATTTATGCATATTTCATACATTTACTCGTTCTTCATGTGTGCACAATTCATGAGTTTTGAACCTAGAACTTGCTCGGAGACCGCTTGAAACGTTTTTTTTAATCTGTGATGAATTAGAGATGATTAAGGCATTAGTTGAGCACCATGGCCAAAATATTCACCATCCATCTAAACACGAACTTTAGGAATCCCCTTTTGAACTAAACACTCATTAGCCTTTTCTTTTGTTCACCCACACCATCTCACCCTTGTTTTATTTATGTTTGCAAGACGATGATAGTGACTTCTTGTGTTCTTATGCTTCGGGTTTTGATTTGTATGGTAGTATACCGAAAGGCAAGTGTGGGGGTGCATTTTATTTTGTTGTATTTGTTCAAAGAAAGAAAAAAAAAATCAAAAACAAAAAGAAGGAATAAATTCCTCAAAGAAAAAAAAATAGAAAAAAAAGAAAAAAAAAATGTCAGAAAGAGAAATTCCAAAAATAGAGTTATTTTCTTGTATTATTTTCAATAAAAGGTTGGAGGAGAATAAGAAAGTTGTTTCGGGTATAGCATAGATATGAGTTTCAAAGTCGTTGATTTGTCTTGCAAACATGTAAAACATTTTTCATTTCTAGTCCTTTCATATCATTCACCATTTATCATTCACCATTCACCATTCACCATTTACCATTTGGTCCCGGTTTCACCTGAAAGTCCTTATGATCTAATGAGTTGTAGATTAATTGTGGAGAGTCGGTTAATGAGCAAGCTTATGGGAACATTACTTGTGCAATTGTTATGAGAGTAAACACTTAACCCTAAACACTGAGCGGAAATATTTAGTGAATCTTGTGAGGTTTAGTGGTTAATGTTGTTTCGATGTGCCTATTGGATTGCTTGACATTAATTGTATACTTGGTTTTCACACACACCCGAGCATAAATGAGATGTGTATATTAAATGCTTAGCAAATTCTTTAACCTTGGTATATAATTTTTATTCTCTTGATTATAACTCTTCTGAACTCGCTGAGGATTATGGTTGGAAAGAATATATGTTTTGTGTTTCCCTTTTCTGTTTTGTGTTGTTCTGTTTGACGTTTTGTGTTGCTAAGGGACTAGCAATAGCTAAGTGTGGGGGAATTTGATAGGAGCACAAAGTGTGACGTTTTTAATGTGTTTTCCCTACTATTTGGCTATGATTTAATTGTAACTTTGCTATTTTAGCTTAGTTTCCATATTTAAGTCCTAAATGACGTATTAATGTGAACATGTGCAGAAACGAAGTCTAATGGGCTTTTGCGAGGCCCATTAAGAAGGAGGCCCATTAAGAAGGAGGCCCATTAAGAAGGAGGCCCAGACCCAAGATGGCAGGCCCAAATCCATGAAGGAAGGCCCAGGTTCACAAAGCATGAGGAAAGGCCCAAGCCCAGATTTTCGGACATTCTGCCTGTGCAGATCAGTCAACTTGCGAAGCCCATATCTCTCAATTGCACCGTCAGATCTAGCTGTAATTTTGATACACGCTGCATGTGGATGTTAGCTGCTCCCAAATAAAATTTCAGAATCATCCAACCGGTGGAACGTCCATTATGCCGCTCTAAGTGCGCACTGCTCAGTGCTGTCTGCTTTTTATTTCTTTCCTCTTCTTTTATTTTCAATGCTCCACTCACCCCTATATTCTTTCCTCTTCTTTCTGCCCACAATATTAGTGTTTGATTTCTTTTACCTAAATAAATGGTTCATTGCCATATGACTACATTTCCACCATTCCACTTACCATTTCTTTTCTACCACTCACATTCCACTTCTCTTCCCTTTCTTTCTTTATTTCTTTCATTGTCTTCTTCTTCCTCTCCATTCTCCTATAAATAGCAGCCTCATTCTTCACACAAATACACACCCCAATGGGGAGGGACAAACCCTCCTCTTTCTCTTCTCCATCTCACATCATATTTTCCATTCTCTAGTATTTAGGGTTTTCAAGTCTTCAAGGAGGAGGGGAGCTGTTTACACCATTACCACCAGCCATCAACCATCATCACCACCATCATCATCACCTTGGGAATCTCGGCTTTTGAGTTACTCGCGTGAGGATTTAAGAGTTTGTGATCTTCGAGTTCTTCCTACTTTCCATATGGTGTACTTCAACTTATTCTTTAATTACTCTTTTTGAGTTCCTCTTTGTTGCTTGATTATTCTTTGTATTAGTTAACATGACATGATTTATATAATTTTCAGCCTATATTTATGAGTTTATTTGATTGTTAGATCCTAATTAATTAGTTCTTCTAGCAGCTTATGTGACTCCGTTTATTTGATTCGGTTTTATTGAATCTTTTATGTGTTCTTGTTTTAAGGTTCGAAACTTAAGATGATTGCATGTAATTGGTGCTAGAATTAGGGTTTTAATTCTAATTCACAAGTAGTAAAGGCTTATCAAACGGGTCGGAATCAAAATAAGAAGGATCGCGGATAGACGAGCGTTCGCTAGGTCGCGCACTTTAATTAACAACTCTTCTCCTATGCGTTAGATATGTTATTGATTGATCACCTTTGCATGTTTAATTGTTTAATCTAGATGAGCGTTCACTAGGTTAATTTTCATAGAAAAGGTTTTATTTGGGGAATGATAACCCGTGTGGGCATTCCACATATGTTAGTTTCGGTTTCATGGCTAGGGAACTTGGTTAATTTTCGGTCTAATGATTGGTAAACTTGTGTATATGTGGCTGAACTTTATATACTTTGTGTTTCATCATCATAATTTATTTATTCTTTGTAATTTAATTAATTTATTTCATTCAATTTATCTCTCAATTCCCCTTTTTACTTTGTACATATGTACATATTTATACTTTATACTTGTTAATAATAATTCTTTATTTTATTTAATTCTTTGTGACATTTTTTGTTAGGTACACCCTTTGATCTCCGTTGTGAACGATACCCTACTTACACTATACTACCGATAGGGATTTTTTTAAATTGATGCTCCTTTTGGGCGTGTCAATCCACCTTTTTGGTCCCTGTTTCACCTTAAAGCCCTTATGATCTAATGATTTGTGGATTAATTGTGGAGAGTTGGTTAATGAGCAAGCTTATGGGAACATTACTTGTGCAATTGTTATGAGAGTAAAAACTTAACCCTAAACACTGAGCGGAAATAATTAGTGAATCTTGTGAGCTTTAGTGGTTAATGTTGTTTCGATGTGCCTATTTGATTGCATGAAATTTTTTGTATACTCGGTTTTCACACACTTCACCCGAGCATGAATGATATGTACATGTTAAATGCTTAGCACATTTGTTAGCCTTGGTATATAATTTTTATTCTCCTGATTATAACACTTATGAACTCGCTGAGGGTTATGGTTGGAAAGACCATTGTGTTTTGTGTTTCCTTTTCTGTTTTGTGTTGTTCTTGTGTTTACTAGAGGACTAGCAGTAGCTAAGTGTGGGGGAATTTGATAGGAGCACAAAGTGTGACGTTTTTAATGTGTTTTCCCTACTATTTGGCTATGATTTAATTGTAACTTTGCTATTTTAGCTTAGTTTCCATATTTGAGTCCAAAATGATGTATTAATGTGAACATGTGCAGAAACGAAGTCGAATGGGCTTTTGCGAGGCCCATTAAGAGGTGGTCTGCCATGAGGCCCAAGAAGGAGGCCCAAGCCCAAGATGGAAGGCCCAAATCAATGAAGGAAGGCCCAGGTTCACAAAGCATGAGGAAAGGCCCAAGCCCAGATTTTCGGACAATCTGCCTGTGCAGATAGGTCAACTTGCGAGGCCGATATCTCTCAATTGCACCGTCAGATCTAGCTGTAATTTTGATACACGCTGCATGCGCGTGTTAGATATTCTGTATTAAAATTTGAGAATCATCCAACCGTTCAAACGTTAATTATTGCATTCTAAGTGGGAATAGCTCAGTGCTGCCTGCTTTTTATTTCTTTCCTCTTCTTTTATTTTCAATGCTCCACTCACCCCTATATTCTTCCCTCTTCTTTCTACCCATACCATTAGTGTTTGATTTCTTTTACCTAAATAAATGGTTAATTGCAACCCATTACATTTCCACCATGCCACTTACCATTTCTTTTTCTACCACTCACATTCCACTTCTCTTCCTTTTCTTTCTTTATTTCTTGCATTGTCTTCTTCTTCCTCTCCATTCTCCTATAAATAGCAGCCTCATTCTTCTCTTCAAACACACCCCAATGGGGAGGGACAAACCCTCCTCTTTCTCTTCTCCCTCTCACATCATATTTTCCATTCTCTAGTATTTAGGATTTTCAAGGCTTCAAGGAGGAGGAGAAGGAGTCTACACCATCACCACCAGCCCCTATGCAACATCACCATCACCATCATCACCTTGTCTTCACAGCTTGGATTACTTGTGGTCAAGGATTCAAGTTTGTGGCTTCAAGATCTTCATGCTATTCATACGGTGTATTTCGACTTAGCCTTTAAATTTATGCCTCTTTGTTGCTTGTTTATCCTTTGTATTAGTTAACATGACATGATTTATATAATTTTCAGCCTTTGTTTATGGGTTTATTTAATTGTTTGATCCTAATTAATTAGTTCTTCTAGTAGCTTATGTGACTCCGTTTATTTGATTCTGTTTTAGTAGACAACTTTTATATGTTTTTGTTTTATGGTTGCAAACTTAAGATGATTGCATATAATTAGTGCTAGAATTAGGGTTTTAATTCTAATTCACAAGTAGTAAAGGCTTTGGAAAGAGGTCGGAAACAAATAAAAAGGATCACGGATAGATGGGCGGTCCCACTAGGTCGTGCACTTTAATTAACAACTCTTCTTTTATGCGTTGGACATGTTTTGATTAGCTACCTTTGCATGTTTGATTGGTTAATCTAGGTGCGGTCGCTTAGGTTAATTTTCATGAAAGTGGTTTTATTTGGGGAATGATAATTGGCGGTCCAGCATTCCACATATGTTAATTTCGGTTTCATGGCTAGGGAACTTGGTTAATTTTCGGTCCAATGATTGGTAAACTTGTATACTTGTGGCTGAACTTTATATACTTTGTGTTTCATCTCTTATTTAATTCATTCTTTGTAATTTAATTAATTAATTTCATTCAATTTATCTCTTAAACCCCATTTTACTTTGTACATATGTATATATTCTTTATACTTGTTAATAATAATTCTTTATTTTATTTAATTCTTTGTGACAATTTTTTGTTAGGTACACCCTTTGATCTCCGTTGTGAACGATACCCTACTATGCACTATACTACAACCGATAGGGTTTTTTTTAAATTGACGCTCCTTTTGGGGCGTATCAGAATTGTGATAGGAGCATTATATGCTGCGTTTTTAATGTATTTTCCTTATTATTTAGCTATGTTCTATTGGTTAACTTTGCTATTTAGCTTAGTTTTTATCTTTGAGTCCCTAAGTGATATATATTTGCGAGCATGTGCGAAAATGAAGTTTTTAAGAAACTTTCCTGTTTTGGCTTTCCTAATTGATTTAGGAAACTTTCCTAATTTGAATCTTTCCTGACTTTGGCAGGAATCCTAATGAAGGCAGGAATCCTAATGAAGACAGGAATCCTAAAAGGAGTAGGAAACCTAGTTCAACCAGGAAAACTATTTTGTGCTCAGAATGGAAAATCGAGGCTCGGAAAATTACGAAGCTTAATGGGCTTTTTCGGGGCCCATTAAGAGGTGGGCTGCCACGAGGCCCAAGATGGAGGCCCAAATCCATGGAAGAAGGCCCAAATTCATGAGGTTCAAGACCATTGGACTTTTGTTGAAACCCTAGCCCATTTAGGGTTGTTGCCGCATGTTTCCAAGAGGAGAATGAATAGTGCCGAAAATAAATCCTAAAAGGGAGAGAGAATTGTCAAGATGTATTCAAGAAGGATTAGGAGAGTTTAATTCAGATTTTTATGGGATTTATTGAAGGAATTTTCGTCCATATTAAGAGACCATGCCTTGTGGACTACTCAATGGGATTAAAATCAGATTTTTAGGGAATGAATCTAGTCCTAATTTCAGCAAGAAGGAGAGAAGGATTTCTTGGTGACTACTCAAGTGAATCTCGGCCATTCAAGGATTAAATTATTCAACGCTCAAGATTTCTTCTCAAGTTCCATGTTCTCCTATAAATAGAGGGCTTCACAAATCAATTCTTCACCAATTCACATTCGAGAATACCATTCCATAAGCTTCATTGTTTCGACTACATCCATCCATAGAGATTCTCGACTTCACTCTCTAGCATCTAGGGTTTTCAAAGCTTCAAGGAGGAAGAGTAGCGGCTGCACCATCACCATCACCTTCATTGAGACGTCCCATCTTCACCACCACCTTGCTGTTCACGTGTTGGATTGCTTGCTTTCAAGGATTCAAGGGTTCGTGGCTTCAAGTCTTCATGCTATTCCATATGGTGTATTTCGACTATGCCTTTAATTATTCTTTATGAATTCCTCTTTGTTGTTTGATAATCTTATTTGCTAGTTAACATAACATTAAGTTTATAATTTCCAGCCATGGATATGAGTTTGTTATATATATGATTCGAACCTTATTGATTTTCGAGAGTTGCTTATGTGTAAATTGTTTGTTTGATTCTGCTTTATGGAGAACTTTTATATGTTTATGTTATAGGGGTCGACACTTATAATATTGCATGTAATTGGAGCTAGAATTAGGGTTTTAATTCTAATTCACAAGTAGTAAAGGCTTTGGACAAAGGTCGGAATCAAATAAAGAGTATTGCAAATACATGGACTTATTCATGCTAGGTTGTGCGCTTGAGTTAACAAATCTTTTCGATGCTTTAAGACATGGGCTGATTATCTAACGTTTTAGACTAAGATGGCGTGTCTAATTGTTTGATCTAGGTGCTTTCACTTAGGTTAATTTCAGAGAAAAGATTAATTGGGAGATAATTGGCTTTCTGATATTTCACAAGGTTAATTCCGTTTACATGACTTAGAAAATTGGTAGAGTTCGAATTCATTGAGTGATGACTTGTGCCTTACGGTTTAGGGGTTGTGACCTTAACGTTTCACCACATTCTTTTATTTATTTCGTAATTTATTTGTTTTATACTTAGTTTAATTAAATCAATCTTCAACCCCCCTTTACTTTGTATATTTGTATATATTTATTCTTTGAACTTGTTAATAATTCTTTGTGACATTCTTTGTTAGGTACACCCTCGATCTTCGTTGTGAACGATCCCTACTTACTTTATACTACCGATAGGGTTTTTAATTGACGCTGTGTTTATAGCATATCAATTTTGGCGCCGCTGCCGGGGATCGAAATTATACTTGTTTATATGCCTAACGTTTTATACTTGTTTATATTGTGACTTATACTTGTGATATTTTGTAACACTTAGTAATTTATTTAGGGTGTCCTATATGTGGTTGATTATTTGAGTTGTTGTGAGTTGTAACTTGAAACGGAAATAGGTAAGGTCCTTTTGTTAATATTGGCCTAAACCCTTCATTTGTACCTTGCTAAGGTCACTTGAGGTTGAGGGCGGCCTTTATTAACACTTGGAGAGTTGCCACACACTTAAGTGCTTTCTCAACTGAGTAAGGGGCACATGGATGGTGTCTAGGTCGAGACCCTGGGTGACAGGTTTTGGATTCAGAGGACTATAGACTGACGTAAGTCGATAGGGGCTTTGCCTCCGTAGTACCACTAAATGAATCCTGCCCCTCGCTTATCTCTCATATGATCTGGCCATTCGCCTCTGAAAACACGGAAAGTCATTTAAGTCAAGGCAGAAGCCCCTAGGCCGTACGTTCCACATTGGGTTACCACTTGGAATCAACTTGATTTTTGACTATGTTAAGGGCACCAACGAAAATGTTGTTACACCTAAGGTATATTGGATTAAACATGACTTTAAGATGGGTAGCTGCTTCAGTCCCATTGCACATTTGAGGTCCTCTGTTCCCGTACCTAAGTGTATTGTGTGAATAAAATTAATTAGACAAAATAGGAAATTCATTCATTCGTTGATTATTTTCGTATATAATACCTACACTTGTATATTATACTTTGTATTTATTTTGTAAACTTTGTACTCACTTGTTTATTTTTGTATAGGTTTTAATGAATGTCCACTTCTGAACGTACGCCATTCTCTACTATTCAAGAACGCTTACAAAAGCTCAAGGAAGGCACTGGATTGTACATCCCTGAGGACCAACCTTTAGCACCCTTCGAAATTAAGTCAGAAGACTCAGATAATAACTCCTCACGTTCTCGTTCAGAAGAGGAGGAAGACCTATCTGAGGAAGAAGACGCTGCTGAAAATCAAGCACCACCAATGGCTGAGACAATAAGGCAACTTTCGAATGGCACTGAGGGAGAGGTTGTTGATAGGAGCACAAAGTGTGACGTTTTTAATGTGTTTTCCCTACTATTTGGCTATGATTTAATTGTAACTTTGCTATTTTAGCTTAGTTTCCATATTTGAGTCCTAAATGACGTATTAATGTGAACATGTGCAGAAACGAAGCTTAATGGGCTTTTGTTCGAGGCCCATTAAGAGGTGTGCAGCCGTGAGGCCCAAGATGAAGGCCCAAATCCATGAAGGAAGGCCCAAGTTCACAAAGCATGAGGAAAGGCCCAAGCCCAGATTTTCGGACATTCAGCCTGTGCAGGTTAGTCAACTTTCGAAGCCCATATCTCCTAATTGAACCGTCCGATCTAGCTGTAATTTTGATACACGCTGCATGTGCGTGTTAGATATTCTGTATTAAAATTTGAGAATCATCCAACCGTTTAAACGTGCATTATTCCGTTCTAAGTGGGAATAGCTCAGTGCTGCCTGCTTTTTATTTCTTTCCTCTTCTTTTATTTTCAATGCTCCACTCACCCCTATATTCTTCCCTCTTCTTTCTACCCATACCATTAGTGTTTGATTTCTTTTACCTAAATAAATGGTTAATTGCAACTCATTAGATTTCCACCATGCCACTTACCATTTCTTTATCTCCCACTTAAATTCCACTTCTCTTCCCTTTCTTTCTTTATTTCTTGCATTGTCTTCTTCTTCCTCTCCATTCTCCTATAAATAGCAGCCTCATTCTTCTCTTCAAACACACCCCAATGGGGAGGGACAAACCCTCCTCTTTCTCTTCTCACATCATATTTTCCATTCTCTAGTATTTAGGGTTTTCAAGACTTCAAGGAGGAGGAGAAGGCGTCTACACCATCACCACCAGCCCCTATTCAACATCACCATCGCCATCATCGCCATCATCACCTTGTCTTCACGGCTTGGATTACTTGTGGTCAAGGATTCAAGATGTGGTTTCAAGATCTTCATGCTATTCATACGGTGTATTTCGACTTAGCCTTTAAATTTATGCCTCTTTGTTGCTTGTTTATCTTTTGTATTAGTTAACACAACATGATTTATATAATTTCCAGCCTATTTATACGAGTTTGTTTTGTTATTGGATCCTAATTAATTAGTTCTTCTAGTAGCTTATGTGACTCCGTTTATTTGATTCTGTTTTAGTAGAGAACTTTTATATGTTTTTGTTTTAAGGTTGCAAACTTAAGATGATTGCATATAATTGGTGCTAAAATTAGGGTTTTAATTCTAATTCACAAGTAGTAAAGGCTTTGGAAAGAGGTCGGAAACAAATAAAAAGGATCACGGATAGATGGGCGGTCCCACTAGGTCGTGCACTTTAATTAACAACTCTTGTTTTATGCGTTGGACATGTTTTGATTAGCTACCTTTGCATGTTTGATTGGTTAATCTAGGTGCGGTCGCTTAGGTTAATTTTCATGAAAGTCGTTTTATTTGGGGAATGATAATTGGCGGTCCAGCATTCCACATATGTTAATTTCGGTTTCATGGCTAGGGAACTTGGTTAATTTTCGGTCCAATAATTGGTAAACTTGTATACTTGTGGCTGAACTTTATATTCTTTATGTTTCATCCCATCTTATTTCATTTATTCTTTGTAGATTAATTAATTTATTTCATTTAATTTATTTCTTAAACCCCCCTTTTACTTTGTACATATGTATATATTTATACTTTATACTTGTTAATAATAATTATTTATGTTATTTAATTTCTTGTGACATTTTTTGTTAGGTACACCCTTTGATCTCCGTTGTGAACGATACCCTACTATGCACTATACTACTACCGATAGGGTTTTTTTAAATTGATGCTCATTTTGGGCGTACCAATTTTTGGCGCCGTCGACGGGGATTGAAAATTCCTAACTATTAGTTTGTGAATATTTGTGAATAATACTTGTTTATACTTATTGATATTTTGTGACACTTAGTAATTTATTTAGGTGTCTTTTATATAGTTGATTATTTTTTGTTGTTGTAAGTTGTAACTTGAACGGAATAGGTAAGGTCCTTTTGTTAATATTGGCCTAAACCCTTCATTTTTACCGTAAGGTTATTTGAGGTTGAGGGCGGCCTTTATTAACACTTGGAGAATTGTCGAACACTTAAGTGCTTTCTCAACTGAGTAAGGGGCACATGGATGGTGTCTAGGTCGAGACCCTGGGTGACAGGTTTTGGATTCAGAGGACTATAGACAGACGAAAGTCGATAGGGGTGTAAACCTTCGTAGTCC
Source organism: Rubus idaeus (assembly GCA_030142095.1). Taxonomy (NCBI): domain Eukaryota; kingdom Viridiplantae; phylum Streptophyta; class Magnoliopsida; order Rosales; family Rosaceae; genus Rubus; species Rubus idaeus. Next base: position 23,340,839 of record CM057965.1, read on the forward strand.
ACTAAATGAATCCTGCCCCTCGCTTATCTCTCATATGATCTGGCCATTCGCCTTCTGAAAACACGGAAACTCATTTAAGTCAAGGCATTGCACCTAGGCCGTAAGTCCACCTTGAGTTACCGTTTGGAATCAACTTTCTTTTTTTTTCAACTATATTCAGACAAAAGAAAATGTTTTTGTACACTTTAGGTATATTGGATTAAACATGACTTTAAGATGGGTAGCTGTTTCAGTCCCATTGCACATTGAAGTCCTCTGTTCCCGTACCTAAGTGTATTGTGTAAATAAAATTTACTTAGACATAGGAAATTTTATTCATTCATTTTGTATAGATAATTTGTGACACATTTTTAACTTTTTAAATATTTTGTTTTTACTTTGTTAATTTTATTACTAACTTTTTAATTTTTATAGGGAATAATCCAGGTTATTGGAAATTTTACCACATACATCGGAGCATACGTTTAGGAAGTCAAGGTTGAAAAACCTTGAGGTTGATGTCTTGTTGGTGATTTTCGGTTTCCTCGGGAGTAAAAAGGTAAGTTTTCTTTTCACTCTCGTTATTTGTTTTTGAAAAAAAAAAAAAAAAAATTTAAAAAAAAATAGAAATTTTTTAATTGTAAATAATAAAAATAAAAAAAACGTGTGTTTGTTTTGTTTTACTGTTTGTAATTATTTATTTTTACTGTTTATAATTAATGTGTGTTTTATTTTCGGGCTTGTTGTAGTTATTTGTTATTGGGCCTTAGGCCCGTTTGTGTGATTGGTTAGGGTTTTAGGTTTCGTAAAATAAAAATAAAAATAAAAAATAAATAAATAAAAAATTTGGCCCATTGGGCCCGTGTCATTCCCGGAGCCCAAAACCCGTAACCCAAGCCCATTAGTGTGTCGGGCCTGTTCGTTTTTAGGCCCACTAGTTAAGCCCACCAATAATGGGCCGGAGATTTCTTTGGCCCAGGCCCACTTTAAGGCCCAAAC